>JAGIQG010000015.1:11167532-15967532 GCA_024679065.1 Sphyrna mokarran | reverse complement strand
TGGTCCATTCAGCCCCTCGTGCTTGCTTTGGCTCTTTGATAGATCACTCCAATTAGTCTGACTCCTCTGATCACTCCCCTGCCCCCCGACATTCCCCCACTCCACTAAACTTCTCAAAGCCCATGTCAATGGCAATGTTAATCACATGGGCCTTGTATCCAAGTAACAATGTTGATTAAGTATCTTTGAGACCCCAACACTCTTTCATTCTGGAAGTAAATGGAATTAAATAAGAGAAGATCTCAGAGCAACTTGTAAATTTCTGATACGATTAGACAGGCTAGATTTAGAATGTTTCTGATGGTGGAGAAGTCCAGAATTGGAGGTCATAATTTGTGGTTAAGTGGTAAACCTTTTAGGACTGAGGTGAAGACCAATTTTTTGACCCAGAGGGTGGTGATTGTGTGGAATGCACTACCACAGTAAGTGACTAAGTCAAAATGTTGTGATGATTTCAGGAAGAAATTAGACATAGCTTTTTGGCAGTAGGGACCTAGGGAAATGGGGGAAAGGTGGGATCAGGATGTTGAATTTGATAATCAGCCATGGTTAAAATAATGGCAGAATAGGCCTGAGGGGCCAAATAGCTAACTCTTGCTTTTAATTTCTATGTTTCTATAAAAGTTTGAAGCATAACTGTTTATAAGCTGTTTTACATTCTCAACACTTTTCTGTAACTTTGGAGTCTCACGGCCTATCGACTATTGGCACACTTGCTGTAGCCATTATCTCAAAGTGTAAACACTTTGCACTTTCCTCCCAATGCAACCTGGGCCTCCCTTAATCTCTAATTCAAACCACCCAAGCTTCCTGTTCTGTCAGAATGCATCACATGATGGGAATTTCCATTGATAGCAGCGGGACCAGAGAATCCCGCCGCTAGCAAACAACACACCACCTCCCATGGGCAAGAAATACGCGGCTGTGGGAAACTTGAGAGTCTCGCCCCACAATCTTATAAATCTCATAATTGTAATAGTGATCTTAAAACAATTTAAAAGCCATAGAATCCTACAGTGCAGAAAGAGGCCATTCGACCCATCGAGTCTGCACCAATTACAATCCCACCCAGCCTGATCTCCATAACGCAATGCATTTACCCTTGTTAGTCCCCCTTACACTAAAGGGCAATTTAGCATGGCCAGTCTACTTAACCAGACTTTCCGTCTGTGGGAGGAAACAGGAGCACCAGAGGAAGCCCACACAGATATAGGGAGAATGTGCAAACTCCACACAGACAGTGATCCAAGCCAGGAATCGATCCTTGGTCCCTGGTGCTGTGAGGCAGCAGTGCCAACCATTGTGCCAATGCTAAATGCGCTGCTGAATGGCTGCATGTCTCTGCAGGGGGGTCAGGTTTTTACAAAGGGGGCATTATTTAAAGCCAGTTTCTCCTCCTGTGTCCCCCTTTACTCTTCCCTTCGATCGCAGTCCCCAAGTGACAAACAAAAATAGGAATTTTGATTGCTGTGCCTGGAATCCACTAAGAAATTCCGTCTTGCCATTGGGCACATTGGATCTGTGAATCATGCCATACCAGATAATTAAAAGGTTTCGTTTCTCCCTCCTAGTTTGAAACATTATTGCGTTCAGTGGGTATTATGCTTGCAGATATATTGTAAAACTACACAGACAACATCTGGTATGCACTCACAAGCCTTTGAATCATTCAAGTAGCTCAGCCTGAAGTGAGTTTATGTGGAATTTATCCCCGGGATATTTATGAGAGAGAAACGGAGAGGGATATGCGAAGCTTGCTGCCGTAGAGAACACACCAACAAAACAGTACAATGCGTGCTATCAAGAATTAGACAGCATTATAATGTAGCCATTACTAGGTATAATAATAATTTTCAAATTAATGACAAACAATGGGAGCATCCACAGGGCAGCACTCTGTCACCATTAGTGCTGTTACAAATAGTAATTTACTCAAGTTGACTATCTGACCCATTGCCTCATTGAATAAATTAAAAGGATTCAGATAAATTGAAATGATTCTTGTCTGCTTTGTTATCACTGATAAAATTTAATGATGTATAGCAGGAGGAAATGTCTTTCCACATTAACATGCTACAAGATCTTTCTTTCTTTCTTCCACAGTCTTTTGTAGAAATGTGGCTACTCCAGATTATCTGGTCACTAAGGCATAACCTTTATCAATATGTTACTACAGAAGTAGAGTAAAAAAAGTATTTGAAAATGTGAGCATATTATTAGAAGATTTTGAATTCTATTTTTACTGTAGGATTCAAATGGAACACAAAACTTTGCAAACTGTATTTATCTGGAATACATTAAATTTGTTATGCATGCCACGCACCCCTTATTTGGGCATTAATGCTCTGTAACATAAAATCATCCCCGCAGCTGCATGCTACCACTCCTGAGTAGAGTTTCACATCTCCAGAAGCTACAGATCCATATCTATAACTAAATACCATTACTTCAGCCTTAGGAAGTTTGCTCTCTCCTGATTTTTCAAGGGCAAAAAAAAGCGCAGGAGATCCATTTAACTTACAAGGGGCAAGTCGGATAAAACCTGGAAAGGGATGCAGGGATCGACTACACAACCGACCCATGTTTCTTTGTTATAATGCAAGATAGTGCACACTACCCCATTATAATGATAATGAAAAGCAACCCAGTGCTAAATGCGCTGCTGAATGGCTGCATGCCTCTGCAGGAGGCTCAGGTTTTAGCAAGGGAAGCATCACTTAAAACCAGGCTGTTCCTCTTAACAGGGAATACAAAACATAAAATGCTGAGAAAACGCACAGATCAAGCAGCATCTGTGGAAACAAATAAGAGTTAACGTGTGGGATTTTCCAGCCCCGCCCACCATAGGTATCATTTTTTTTTAAGTAGGCTTACATTAACTCTGCAATAAAGTTACTGTGAAAACTTCCTTAGATGCCACATTGTGGCACCTGTTTGGATACACTAAGGGAGAACTTTAGTATGGCCAATGCATCTAACCAGCAAGGCTTTCGAACTGTGGGAGGAAACCAGAGCAGCCAGAGGAAACACACACAGACACAAGGAGAACATGCAAATTCCACACAAACAGTGACTCAATCTGGGAATCGAACCTGGGGTCTCTAGTGCCATGAGGCAGCAGTGCTAACCACTATACGACCGTGCTGCTCCGAATTAATTCTGCTTGGTGCTCAAATTGGAAAATTCAAATTCGTGGAGAATGAAAGCTGGAAGGTTTGCCTAGTGTTAGCTACAGAGAGAAGTATTTAAAGCTTGTCTACTGGGTTATTTTTAAGTTGAACCATTCATAATTTAAAGGGGGGTAGCTATATACACGTAGCTTACAGATAAATTCTTAGCTTATGGATCACTTCAAGAAAACTCCTTTTATGTGATCGTGATAAAAGTATAATCACAAAATTTACTGATGACACAAAGTACTGCGACTTGAAAATCAGCAAGGAGAACCTTAAAAGGACTTAAGTTAATGGAAGGGGGGCCAGGGACAGAACATACACCATAGAAAAGGTACAGCACAAACAGTCCCTTCAGCCCACAAGTTGCGCTGATCATATTCCTACCTACTAGGCTTACATATAACCCTTAATCCTATTAAGTCCCATATACCCATCAAGAAGTCTCTTAAAAGACCCTATCGAATTTGCCTCCACCATCACCAACGGCAACCGATTCCACACACCCACCACTCTCTGAGTGAAGAACTTACCCCTGACATCTCCTCTGTACCTACGCCCCAGCATCTTAAACCTGTGTCCTCTTGTAGCAGATTCTATTTCTTGTGGAGAAATATTTGATTTTGATTTGATTTGATGTATTATTGTCATATGCATTAGTACAGATTGAAAAGTATTGTTTCTTATATGCTATACAAAGCATACTGTTCATAGAGAAGGAAAGGAGAGAATGCAGAATATAATCTTACAGTCATAGCTAGGCTGTAGAGAAAGATCAACTTACTGCAAGTTAAGTCCATTCAAAAGTCTGACAGCAGCAGGGAAATTGTTTTTGAGTTGTTTGGTATGTGACCTCAGACTTTTGTACCTTTTCCCCAATGGAAGAAGGTGGAAGAGAGAATGTCTGGGATGCATGGCGTCCTTGCTGTTCTTCCGAGGCAGCGGGAAGTGTATCATTTCAGTCATTCCGATAGGAAAAAACTACGCAGAAATCAGAGCATATGTCAACACTATACGTGGACAATGGTCAACAAAATGTCTTGTGGGCCACATTTAGAACCCAGATGGGTCGCAAGTTGTCCACCACTGAGCTAATGCTTGTTTTTGACATCCATGAAGGATATCAGAAGAAAGACTTGACTTAAGTTGGGCCAATGTGGTATTTCAGTAATTCTTGGGGAATTCTTGGGGCAACGATGGGGGAGGAGGGTGAATTTTTCCATAAAACCTACTATGGGAATTGTAGCGGGCCAGGAGTGGACCATGGAAAAGTCCATTGACCTCGGGTAGGAATTTCCGCATTCGGGTTGAGCATGGCCGGAAAATCCTACCCTGGGATCCAGAATTTGGCCCTTGCTCCATCAATAAAACCAGCCTCCAAGTTCAGACATATAAAGTTTTAAAGATTTTTTTGTTATTGTCACAAATAGGCTTACATTGCAAATGTAAAATTACAGTGCAAATTAAATAACTGAAAATTCTCTAGTCATCACATTGCAATGCCTTTTCGGGAGAATTTAGCATAGTCAATGCAACTAACCAGCAGGTCTTTCAGACTGGGAGTGGGAGAAAACCAGAGCATCTAGTGGAAACCCATGCAGAAATGGGGGGAATGTGCAGCCTACGCACAGTGAGTGACCCATGCTGAGAATTGAAACTGCGTCTCTGGCACTGTGAGGCAGCAGTGCTAGCCACTGTGCCACCATGCCACTCCCATGTTATTGTGCTTGACTAATTCTTGTCCAAAGGTCTGGGTAAAATTTAAGCCTGAGTATTCAATGTTCACAGCATAACCAGGTCACATCCTCATGGGGAATTTCACCTTCCTTGCCATTTAGGCATTCAAAAAATGTGCTGAATGTTACTCTTTGCTGCTCTGAATTAGCATAGTTTGATAAAGGAAAGAGCAATCTAAAATGCAGTGTTTGAAGCAGTCCAAATTCAGGCATCAATTGAATCAGCCTAAATTAGTCTGATCAAGAGTGCTTTGATTTTGGAATTTGGTTCAGCCTTCATTCCAATCAAATACACGTGCCTGACTTTAGAAAAGCAGACTACCTTAATTATTCTGTATCCTCAGGTGCCACCTTCGATCTGAAGGTTGGTAGCCTTAATGGTGAATCTCCCTCGATCCCAAGCCAGTTGTACAATCTGGATGACCTTTTTGACTTCAATTATTAAAACTGTGTAATCGTCTACTGGGAAAGCCAGTGATCGGGCTTATCTGGTGTGAGACTGAACTAATTCATTTTTTAATAAAATTTCAGGGAGAAGGAATTAACGGCATTTTTAGTAAATTCTCAGTGTCATAATAACCAGGCACAGCCCTGTATAATTGAAGTCTCAATGCCCGCAGTATGCCCACTTGCCCTTCTCACCACCCAGCAGAACTACCATCTTCCCTCCCACCCCCACAATCGCTCCTCAATGTGTGGGCAACATTTAGAATGGGCCCATTGAAAATGATTTTGCTCCTTCTGATCTATCCCTTAACTATCGCTATGCACATACTTACTGTTAGCATTCTAAAGATCTTCAGATCTTTAAATCTGAAGATTACAAATTCAAACCTCATTCTGTTTTATTCATTGGTGTTGCTGGCTGGCCAGCACTTATTACCCATCCCTAGTTCCCCTCACTGAATGGCTTGCTAAGACATTTCAGGGGGCGGTTGAGAGTCAACCACGTTGCTGTGGCTCTGGAGTCACATGTAAATTTTTAATATTTAGTTTATTAGTGTCACGAGTAGGCTTACACTGCAATGAAGTTACTGAGAAAAGCTCCAATTCACCATACTCTGGTGCCTGTTCAGGTTCACTGAGGGAGAATTTAGCACGACCACTGCATCTAACCAGCACATCTTTTGTACTATGGGAGGAAACCCAGGCAGACACTGGGAGAATGTGCAAACTTCACACAGACAGTGACCCAAGCTGGGAATCGAACCTCGGTCCCTGTACTGTGAGGCAGCAGTGCTAGCCACCATGATGCCCAGACCAGGTAAGGAGAGCAGATTTCCTTCCTTAAAGGATATTAGTGAACGAGATGGGTTTTTCCTGACAATCGACAAATCTTCATGGTCATCGATAGATTCTTAATTCCAGATATTTTTTGCTAAATTCAAATTCCACCATCTGCTGTGGTGGGATTCGTACCCAAGTCCCCGGAACAATAGCTAAGTTTCTGCATTAAAAGTCTGGTGATAATACACTAGGCTATTACCTCCCCTTCAATATGTGAACTAGGCCAGCACTTTAACCCAGTGGCGAAGGACAGCTACGCTGTCAGAGAAGCAGCCTTTAAATGAGATGTTAAAGAGAAATTCTGTCTTCCTCGTCAAATAGACACTGAAGACTCCACTGCAATATTGAAAGAGGAGCAAGGGACATCTCCTCAATAACCTAGCCAATATCATCCTCCCAATCGACATGACCAAAGCGGGTTATTTCATCATTATGTTATTAGCTTATGGGATCTTATTGTGCGCAGGTAGACAGCCAGATTTCCTCCATTACAAGGGTGACCACATTCAAAAGTAATTAGATTCATAAAATCCCTCTAGTGCAGAAGGATGCCATTCAGCCATTGAGCCTACACCAAGAACAATTCCACCCAGGCCCTGTCCCATAAACCCGTTTATTTACCCTGTTTGTCCCCCAACACTAAGGGCAATCTTGGGACGGCCAATCCACCTAACTTGCACACCTTTGGGTTTTGGGAGGAAACCGGAGCACCCGGAGGAAGCCCACGCACACGCGGGAAGAACGTGCAAACTCCACACAAAGAGTCACCCAAGACTGGAAGCAAACCCGGGTCTCTGGCACTGTAAGCCAATAATGCTAACGACTGTGCCAGCGCAACACCCAATTAATTGGTTGCAAATTGCCTTGCAAACTGCTAAGGCTGTGAAAGGTGTTATGTAGACGGAAGTCTTCCTCTCTTTGCAGAGAGCTAAAATGTGCTTGCTAAGCAGGTTCCAGTGTCAACCTATACAAGTGAAGTTAAATGTACAGCATACTGCATCTCCACCCAGCCAAACACCTAACAATATTACCGTTAGTTATTACAAATGCTACAGATTGCTTTTTGCTTGCATGATTTTCTTAGCCGCACTTCAGCATAGTGCCTGAAGAAACATAAAGCAGAAGAAAAATCAATTTGTGTTTTAAAAAATGCTCCAGAAATGTCTAATTAAGCCCACTGACTGAAGAAAATCACATTCTGTCATTTTTGTTAATTTGCCAGCTGGGGGCAGAATTACATTTTAAGTCATACAAAGTGGTGCTTCAGTCATACAGCACAGAATCAGACCCTTCGGCCCACTATGTCCATGCTAACCATCAAATACCAATCTGTACTAATCCCATTTAACAACACTTGGACTATAGCCTACTATGCCTTGGCAATTTAAGTGTTCCTCCAGATGTTGCAAGAGTACCTATCTCCGCCACCCTCTCAGACAGAACGTTTCATATTTCCTCCATTCCCTGGGTGAAAAAATGTTTTTTTAGATCCCCTCTAAACCACTTACTCTCACCTTAAACCTATGTCTCTGGATTCTGCATCTGAATTTTTGGGCCAGCATATTGATTTTCACTGAGGATAATTCTCCACTAAATGAGCAGAGAAAGTGTTGAGGCTGGGGAATACATTGGCCATCTTCATGATATTCCAACAGACACCTCTGCCATGGGGAAAAGAATTATTATAATCTACCTTGTCTATGCCTCTCATAATTTTGTATACCTCTATCAGATCCCCCTCAGCTTTCTCTGCTCCAGAGAAAGCAAACCCAGATATTCCAATCTATCCTCATGGCTGAAACTTTCAATCCCAAGCAACATCCCAGTGAATCTCCTTTTTATCCTCTATTCATGCAATTACATCCCTCTGATACAGTGGTGACCAGAATTACACACAATGTTCTATCTATGACTTAACCAATGTTTTTTAAAGTTTAACACAACCTCCCTGCTTCTATATTCTATGCCCCAGTTAATGAAGGCAAGCATTCTATATTCCTTCTTTGCTGCGCTATCTACCTGTGCTGTTATCTTCAGGGACCTATGGATTTGTACACCAATGTCCCTTTCTTCCTCAGTACTACCATTCATTGTGTATATCCTACTATTAATAGACCTCCCAAAATGCATCATCTCACACTTATCAGGATTAAATTCTATCTGCTGTTGCAGTGCCCAACTTATATCAGCCTGTAGCTGAAGACTGTCTCCACTATCAACAACACCACCAATTTTCATGTCTTTATATTCACACCCAAGTCATGAATGTGTGGAACAAACAGTAAGGGCCCCAGAACACAACTGGTACACAACTGGTCACACACAGGCTTCCAATCACAAAAGCAACCCTCCACCACAACTCTTTGCTTCCTATTATCAAGTCAATTCTGGATCCACATTGCCAATTTGCCTTGGATCCCATGGGCTCCAACCTTTCAGACCAGCCACCCATGTGGTAACTTGTCAGTTGCTTTATTGGAGTCTATGTAAACCACACCAACCACATTCCCTGCCTCAAAATATTATGTTACCTTTTCAAAAAACTCAAATTAGTTAGGCAAGATTTCCCAGGATCCATGCTAACTATCTGAGATCAAGTGTTGATTAATCCTGTCTCTTAGAACTTTTTTCAATGATTTTCCCTACCAATTACCTTAGAGTCATTGGCCTATAATTACCTGGCTTATCCTTACTGTTCTTGTTGAATAAGGCTACCTAAGGCTACATTAGCTATTCTCCGGTCACCTGGCACTGCATCTGTGGCCAATTGGACTGACCTAGTTTTTCTTCTATATCTGACTGGACCACACTCCCAACTGTGCATCTTCTCTGTCTCCCAACCCCCTGCCAAATTAGTTTGAAACCTCTCCAACAGCACGTGGAAACCTCCTAGCAAGGATATTGGACACATTCTGGTTCAGATGCAATTCGTCCAGCTTGTACAAATCCCCGAAAACTGAGATTAGAAGCAAGAGTAGGCCATTCAGCCCTTTGAGCCTGCTCTGCTTGTTCATTTTGATCATTGTCTTCAATATCCTGATCCTCTTTTCCCCTTACCGCCCCCCCAATCCTTTGATCATTTAGCCCCAAGAGCTATATCTAATTTCTTCTTGAAATCCGACAACATTTTAGCCTCAACTATTTTCTGTGGCAGTGAATTTCATATATTCACCACTCGCTGGGTGAAGAAACTTCTCCTCACCTCAGTTCTAAAAGATTTACCTCTTATTCTCAACTATGACCCTAGTTCTAGACTCCCCCACCATCAGGAACATTCTGAGGCTACCCTGTTAAAATTTTATGAGTTTAAAATTTTAATCCTGTTAAAATTTTATAAGTTTCTGTGAGATCCTCACTCACTCATCTGAACTCCAGTGAATATAATCCTAATCGTCTTTGTCTCTCCTTATATGACAGACCTGCTATCCCAAGAATCAACCTGGTAAACCATTGCCTGGTAAAGCTTTATAGCAAGGACATCCTTCCTCAGACAAATGCACGCAAACTACACACAATACTCCAGCTGTGGCCTCACCTCAAAAATCAAAAGCCATCCTTCCTAAACCATCCCTCCTGCCGGGTTGATGTTGTCAGAGCTTGTTACGTATCTTCAGAGTTTAGATATTCTTTTGCCTAATAATATTGGGTTCAGGATTTGAAAAGAAACATTCATTTGGAGATAGTCCTTTTCCTTTATTTTCAGAAGTGCCACATTGGGAATCCTGAAGTTTTTACACATGAATCACCATTGGATTCTGCATCTGAATTTGTGGGCTGCCATATTGGTTTCCGTTGAAGATAATTCTCTGCTAAATGAGCAGAGAAATTGTTGGAGTTGGAATATACATTGACCATCATCATGGTAGTCCAACACAAGCTCCATTATTGCATGATTTTTTTTTATTTGCTTGTCCCAAATGCACTGAATTGTTGTGGTGGTGTTTTCTTTTTTTAAAATAATATTCTTTAGTTTTGGTTAGGACTCTAATAAACTTGTCACGCTCAAAGTGATTTGTGAGGCACAAATGTCATTAGTATAACTGCCTGCTATCCTATTCGGAAATATTATAATATCTTTCACCATGGCAACGGCACCTTCTATTTTGCCAAAAGCAATCTTACTTATATCCAAAATTGTTCTTATTTGGTATTCTCTTTCCACTAATTGAATGCAGAGCTGATATTTTATGTATTTATATATTTATATATATATAAATACATATACATATATATAAAATTGTTTTATTTATTTTGTGAATAGTGGTCTACAGAAAACATTGAAAGAACTTTCAAAAAATTGGCAGCAAAATGCAGTAGACACTTTAGTGGCTAGACATTGCAATCAAATAACTTGATCCCTTCTAACATCACATTCCCTACGTTAGAATTAAATAATTTTTTTAAATAGAGAAATTAAAATGTAGGGTGACAGCTTAGCAAAAAATGGCAGAGCGTTGGTTCCAGCACAAAAAAACAAAGTGATACCCGCTGGTGGAGCCAGCGTGTTTTCCGGGCAAGATCTTGTGCCTAATTAGTAATCGTTTTTATGCCCAGGAGTATCACGCTGCTCCTGTGGTGTGTTCTCTCTGATTCAATGTAAGCGCACTTCAGAAGAGGACAGGGCAGCAGTGCTGGAAAAGGATGAATGATCTTCTCCGCTTAGTTTGCGCCGATGAGTGGCCGGGAAGGTCAGAACTTGGAAACTCGCCAGCACGAATCACCATTTCTGTACTTTGAGCGCATATTTCCCAGAGCTGAAATGGTCGCTACGAGAAGGCACAGGTTTAAGGTGCTGGGCAGCAAGTACAGAGGAGATGTTGGGGCTAAGCTTTTCACTCAGAGGGTGGTGAATGAATGGAATCGGTTGCCGTCGGTGGTAGTAGAGGCAAACTCGCTGGGGTCTTTTAAAAGACTCCTGGATGAGTATGTGGGATTTAATGGGATTGAAAGTTGTAGTTAGGCCTGGTAGGTAGGGATATGATCGGTGCAATTTGTGGGCCGAAGGACCTGTTTGTGCTGTAGTGTTCTATATTGCTGTAGGCAGCACGGTGGCACAGTGGTTAGCACTGCTGCCTCACTGCGCCAGATGTGATTCCCGGCTATCGTCACTGTCTGTGTGGAGTTTGCACATTCTCTCCATGTCTGCATGGGTTTCCTCTGGTTTCCTCTCACAATCTGAAAGGTGTGCTTTGACCTGAACAGGCCCTAACTATGATGACTGGGGATTTTCACAGTAACTTCATTGCAGTGTTAATGTAAGCCTTACTTGCGGCGAATGAATAATAAATAAATATATTCCCACAGAGAGTGGGCTGAAAATTGCCCCCCTCTTATATTCATTTTCTCCATGCAAACATAAAAGACTTAACTTCCATTTACTCTGTCATACCAGGCACCCCCTCCCCACACTGGTTTGCTGTGGTCAATCTGATAAAGGGACTTCTACCTGACTAAGCCAGCCTTGATGAAGCCTTCTGTCTAAAAGACACATCTTTCCCTTCTAGACGCTGACTGCAGCTTCAGTGGAGCTCATTTTACCATCACAAAAGAATCCTCACTTCTGAGAAGAATTGCTTGTTCTCAGGAATTTAAGTGCATCTGTGCGAACTGCGTAGACATACAAAATGAACTAATCTTGCAGTTAAAGTGAACCCATTCATATCAAACCTGCTTCTGACTTCGGCTATCTATATTTGTACAGTTCCCAGGTCATTTCTCATGTAGTGCCTAGTAAGGGCATGTCATATTCATAACTTTATGCTTGGACTGAATTTGTGTGGAAGCTTCTGGAACTATCTTTTATTTGTTTAAAATGGAAACTAGCCAGCTGTTAAAATGGCTGCCAATGATGTCAAGTGCTCTTTGCTTATTCAACACAGACTTATCAAGCTTCCAGAAAGTTCTATATGTATTAACTCTGAGTGGGCTAGTGGACATATCCATGCCACACACCTCTATGGAATTCACATCACAGTAAGAGGTCTCACAACACCAGTTAAAGTCCAACAGGTTTATTTGGTAGCAAAAACCACGAGCTTTTGAAGCGCTGCTTCTTCATCTGGTAACTCACCTGATGCTATTATGTTCTTATTAATCTGCACATTGTTGGACTGTGGGAAGAACCTGGAGCACATGAAGGAAACCCATGCTGACACAGTGAGTGTTTCTTCAGAAGGAACTCTTCAAAATGCAGCAAGTGAAACAACAACAAAACTAACTTCAACTTATAAATGAAAGAAAGGGTTTAATAAAGAAACATCATTACTCCAAACTTGGAGCCTCACCCTGGGCTACTCCAAGCTCCCCACAATTCTACATAGTTCCTTGTTTATAGTGAATCGGTTGGTCAACTGACTATTACATCACTCTGTAATTGGTTCCATGTTTTACTAAGTCAGCTGACCCTTTCACCATGTTTCCACTGTTCACATTACATCCAATACAAATTTGTCACTGGTTACATTCTGACAGGGCGAATGTGCAAACTCCACACAGACAGTCACCTGGGGCAGGAACTGAGGCCAGGTCCTGATGCTAATCATTGTGCTGCTGTGATGGATGTGCCAGCTGTAACTTTCTTGTAGATTTCAGACTTTCTCTCAGAGTGCATTGATTTATGCATTTGTGTTAAGGTATGTAATGTTTTATTCAAACGCAGTAATTAATCCAAAAGATTTAGCCATGAAATAGGACAGGAAGGAATTTTGGGTGAATACATTGCTCGGTGTGCTACCAGAAGACTTTAGACATCTCAATTCTCCTTTAGCTATCTGGAAACACAGGCACAGACATGCCATGTGTTGATAATGTTATGTGAAAGCCACTGGTACTATCTTATCAAATTTATGACTGGCCTTGTATTTTACAGAGTAGAAACCCAACCAAGAACATCTGACACTCAGCCCAATTTTAACTCTAAGTCAGTAAGTGAACAGTGGCATGATTTACGAACTCACAAGGTGTTCTAAAAATGAGTCCTCCCCGGCCTCATGTAAATCCCACAACTAACTTTCTAACCATTACAACCAGGGAAATCATGCAGGCCAATCTCGAGGTTGGGAGTAATGTGTAATTCCAAGGTTGGGCCAGCTTAAATTTTCCTTGTGGGAGCAGAGGAACATTCCTGTGCCACTAGACTAGGGTTGCAAACCATCCAGCATTGGCCTGGAGTCTCCAGGTATTGACAAGCAATCTCTAGGTCACTGCTGTATGGAATCCTGGGGAGGGGTGGTGCCGTGGTGTTGTCCCTGGATTAGTACTCCAGGATTTCAAGGTAACACTTCTGGGGGCAGAAGGGGGCAGGAAGCACTGTCTGGCTGACAGTCAAGTAGGTTCCAATTGGATAATGAGTCCTTTTGCTTTCCATTTGGCATGGATTCACATCATGGCAGATGGTTAAAGTTGAATTCAATAAGGTCAAATGATGATTATGATACCATTGTCATAAAAAAAGCCACCTTGTCCACAAATGTCCTTTAGGGAAGGAAATCTGCTGTCCTCATCTGGTCTGGCCTCAATGTGACTCTAGATCCATGTTAATGTGGTTGACTCTTTACTATCCTTTGAAAAGGCCTAGATAGCTGCACACTTCAAGGGTAATTAAGGATGAGCAATAATTGCAAGGCCAGCTAGCAATAGTCATATGCTATGGAAGAATAAAAGAAAGGCTTGGGGATGGGGGTGGCGGGGGTGGGGGGTGGGGGGCGGGGAGAGGTTGTTGTGTGCAGGGAACAACTTTACCAAGTTAATTCAAAGTGCCGAACAAGCGTGTAAATGAAAGGTAACGTGTCCATATTTTTGGGTGAGCTCCCAGGTGCATTTGTATGGCACTTGGGAAAAAAGAATGAGGCAAAGTGTGATTCTTGCCAGCAGAGGGAGTGGGCAGGACCTATTCACATCAGGAAGCCAGCTGCTGAGCTGTAGGGATGCCATTGCGCAGGTGCCCCCATCTTCCTGGTACACTGTGTATTGATTGAATGGCAGGATAAACGGGTAAGAACCCCCTGGGATTTTTTTGTCTTTTTTTTTAACTTTTCTCTTTACGAGATATAAAAATATTGAACACCAAAAATGTGAATTTCCAGCATCCGTAGTATTTTGCTTTTAAAACATATGGAAAATTGGTGGGGTGGAGAGGTGGTGGGGGGGGGGGGGGGGGTACAGGAAGCACTGTCTGGCTGACAGTCAAGTATTATCCAATTGGATAATGAGTCTTTTTGCTTTCCATTTGGCATCGGAAGAGAATACGTCATAAGGATGAATGTGTTGGCTGACAAACAGCTGGAGCGGAAGGGGCAGGTCACGTGATGAAACCTCTAGGGATACATTTAATCAAAGGTTGGCAACGCTACAACTGATCCCAAAGAAAAGCAAAATCAAAATGAATGTTCTGGGCCTCTTCTGGCACTGATTCAAGGTCGGTAAATAGCTTGGCTGGCGTTAACTGTCCACTCACCTGGTTTTATATTCGATTAACATCACCCCTCCAGAGAAAGACAAGGGAGAATCTTGTTGCTTTACTCCATGGGCAAGATTATTCAGCTTAGCAATTCACAGAAACATTGGAAATAATTCTCTCAATACCCACTGTCGTTCCTTTAATCCCAGCTCACTTTAGCCTGCGGTGCTCTGGAACTAAGAAAGGGTGCAGGGATAGTAACGTTTTCCTACTTCCCTGTGCTTGTCATCTGCTTGGCACTTGCTCAGGCAGCCTGAGTGAGAATAGGGACTCAAGGGTGCAAATTAGATTTTCCTGCCATTCCTTGTGTTACTGGACCAGCACGCTGTGCCACGTCCACCACCATGCCATGCTGTTTTGTTCTTCTGGCTGCTCCGCAGTGAGATAATTGAATTAACACAAGTTACACGTGGACAGTTTTGCGTCTGAATTCAAGTCCAATAGATCCTTGCCCAAACACTCGGAGCCGGAATAGAGAGTAGATTTCCATTCCATCTGCTCCGGATAGAACAAATGATTGTTGAACCTACTGTTGCCTCGCCGACAAAGGGATTCTCGGACTGCATGAGGCGACCTATTAAACACAACCGTGCTTCATGCTAGGTATCAATTAGAAAATAATAAGCTCAGGAAATGATTCACTGTTGCTTGGTTGAACTGTGTGATGTTCATTTTCAGATCTTCAGAGTGGCTTCAAGAGGTTGAATTTAGATAAGTCCAAAGAGATTACTGTGACACATTGTCATTTTTAAAGCAGAGGAATTCAACCTGATGTGACATGCCCCTTTAAGGGGAGAAAGACTTTGAAGTGGTCTATTTGAACTGACAAGTGATTTTTCGGAGTCTTTTTTTTTATTAAGGATGCCATGCAGTCCAGAAAAACGTACTTGTAAGCCAGGAACTCTATTAGCAAAATGTAACTGAGTGATGATGACATTATATTGAAGAAGAAGTATCCAGTTGATTAACATCAAAGATGGCAGCAGACAGCTTGAACCATTGGTGTAAGTTGTAAATTTGTCTTCTCTTTTACATTTCATACCTATGGGATTTCTCAATTATGGTCCAACATCTAGATTATAGTTTTCACATTTTAGCATGGACATACTGTGGGTTTTCCAAAATTTTGATCTTCCTCTGAAGCTGCATTTTTGTTTCCCTAACTCTTTCTATTTTGGAAAGTGTTTTTAGGGTGCTTCATTAATCATAGAATTCTAAGCGCAAAAGAAAGCCATTTGGCCCATCAAGTCTGTACCAACCACAATCCCACACACAGGCCCTAGCCCCACAATCCCATGAATTGACCCTAGCTACTCCTCCTGAGACTAAGGGACAATTTGGCATGGCCAATTTACCTAACCTGCAAATCTTTGGACCCTTGGTGATTGATTTTTTTTTGATATCAGTGTCTCAGATCACTGCTAAAGGTAAGCCCCATGTCTCTCTATGACCTGGATATTTCCAGAACTGTCTAAGGATAAAAAGAAAGATTCACTTTCATATGGAGCTCCTTAAAAGTCATTATTGTATCTGCATCCATTGCCTTCCCCAGCAGCGATTTCCAGACATCCACCGTCCTCTGTGTAAAAAAACTTGCCTCGTACATCTCCTTTAAACTTTATCCCTTGCACCTTAAACCTATGTCCCCTAGTAATTAAGCTTGGGAAAAAGCTTCTGACTATCCACTTTGTCTATGTCCCTCATAATCTTGTAGACTTCTATCAGGTTGACCACTCAACCTCTGTCATTCCAATAAGAACAAAGCAAGTTTTGTCAATCTCTCCTCAGAGCTAATGCCCTTCATACCAAGCAAAATCTTTTCTGTACTCTTGCTAAAGCCTCCATATCTTTCTGGTCGCATGGCAACCAACTTTAACCCCTATATTCCAAGTGCGACCTACTCAGATTCTATAAAACTGCAATATGACTTGCCAATTTTTAAACTCAATGCCTCAGCCGATGAAGGCAAGCATGTTGTATGCCTTATTGACTACCTTCTCCACCTGCGTTGCCATTTTCAGTGATCTGTGTACCTGTACACCCAGATCCCTCTGCCTATCAATATTCTCAAGGGCTCTGCTATTTACTGTATAGATGGTGACCAGCAGGCTTTTTGTTAATGATATTGGCAGAGGAATAAATATTTATTGGGATTGCAGAGATAACTTTGCTGCTCTTCTTTGCATTAAATTTAAAGTGTTCACCTTTGAGGGCAGAGAGTGTTATGTATGTTGGGGCATATCCCTTTCAGAGAATGGGCAGGGGTGATCTGGGTCTCACATTTGGGTGGAGCTTGCCTAGCCAGTCTTGTGTTGACTGTGCTAGGATAAAGACGTGTTAATAAACTGTTCCAGTTAGTTTACTACCACTGACCTCATAGTTTATTGTTAGTCTCAATAACAGGCCTCAAACATAATAGAGAGGATCCTAATCTGATATCTCATCTGAAAGATAGCATCTTTGATAGTGCAGTGCTTCCTCAGTACTGCACTGCACTGCATATCTGGGCAATTTGAAGGAAGCATGGATGATCATTTCTGTATTTGTCACTTTGAAAGTTTCCCTCGTCTTGCACGGCAGTAGAGTCAATGCTTCACTGGGCCATGGTTTAACGTACGCACTGACAAAGATTTATTAAACACAAACCGATAAGTGAACAACAACAATACACTTCTGTTTCACAGTAATGTAGCTTGAACAGGATTTGTCCCTCAATATCGACTATCTGGTCTAGCTGTGGTGAATTAATTCCTTGGAGATGCTTCTGCTCCCCCAGTGTTACTTGGTTAATAAGGTAATGGAAATCCCTTATATAGTCATCTCATTCTTACAGCTACATGCAGTTTCCTATAAACGTCGCTGGATTAAATGATAGTTTGTCATGAAATATTGAGGTAATTTTATTGATTTGATTTGATTTGATGATTGATTTGATTTATTATTGTCACATGTATTAGTATATAGTGTAAAGTATTTTTTTTGCATGCTACGTAGACAACACATACCACTTGTAAAGTAGGAAAGGAAAAAGTGCAGAATGTAGTGTTGCAGTCATGGCTGGGGGGGTAGAGAAAGATCAACTTAATGCAAGGTAAGTCCATTCAAAAGTCTGATGGCAGCAGGGACGAAGCTGTTCTTGAGTCATTTGGCATATGACTTCAGACTTGACTTTTGTATCTTTCACAACGGAAGAAGGTGGATGACAGTATATCTGGGATGGGTAGGGTTTTTAATTATGCTGGCTGCTTTTCTGAGGCAGTGGAATGTATACAGAGTAAATGGATGGGAGGCTGGTTTGCCTAATTGACTGGGCTTCATTCGTGACCCTTTGTAGTTTCTTGCATTAATTTGGAATAGTTTTGAGTTCAGCTGGTGCAGAAGTGGCCTTGCAAATTTTTGGTTTGAATAGATTGATTCACTGACCTAGCAGAAGAGATATCCCATGTTTTTTTAATGACATTGATCAAAAGATAAGTTAACTGAGGGAAGTTAAGTGAGAAAAGTGAGTGTGTTACACGTGTCTCTTGACATAAGGTTCATCTGTGAAATTGGTCTGGGTAAATTCAACCTAGATCCTTGTGAACAAGGACAATTCAATGTTAAATTGATAGGGTGGGATTTTCCAGCCTTGCTTATCCCAAGGCTGGAATTTCCCACACAAGGTCAATGGACCTTTACATTCCACCCGCTATGATTCCCGTGGTAAATGGGACAAGAAAATTCCATCCATAGTCTCACGTAAAGGTAACTATTGTGAGAAAGGATATTGTTGCACTGGTATTAATTGTATTCTTGCTTGGAATAGTTTATTTGCTTTGCCTTTGCTGTGTGTATTTATACAAGTATTCTGCTCTACCTAATGATGTTGAAGGAAGTTTATTGTTAAGACATGGAGATTTTTCCCTCTGCTCAATTTTGGAACTACCCAAAGGGATATACCTCACCTCATAATCTTGTGCAAGTGTGTTACAGGCAGTAGGAAGTTATTGGTTTTGGTAAATTAAAGCAGGATCTGACACTTTCTTTCATGAACAATTAACAGGTCTTTATTTTTAAACTGGTGATAACCTTATTAAAACAATTAACAAATGGAATAAAGTCCCAATAGAATGCTTTTCAAATATTAAAAAGCTCCTTCAGGAATAATGAAATAAATCATTACAGAATTCAGTCACTCTCAACCAATATACAAGCAAGCGTATTTTGAAAGTGTAAGCTTTCTCCGGTGATGCTCTCGTCTGGAATACTTTCTGAGTTGGTTTCTCTCTCTCTCTGTTTAGACGGTGATTTATTGAAGACATACATGAAACTGCAGGATTTATATAAGAGCCACGCTTCCCTTCTTCTGACTCAAGAGATGGGAAGTATACTTTATATAAATCCGTCCTTGTCTGGATTTATATAAAACTGGAATTACCTCACAGTATTCCTATGATCTGAATGGCTTGAGGCTGTCAACAACTCTCATATTTGAATTCTATAGATCTCTGTGTGCTTGCTTTAAGCTTGTTGGTCCAACTCAAAAGCCTGTTTTGGTTTGGTTGGAACACTGACTGCTATGCTTTGATACAAATGTTGCAAGAACCCGCTTCTGTCTCCTGCACTCTGCAATTTAAAATCCATGCATAAAAGCACCTGCTTTTTAAAGAGACAATGCTATATGATTTCTTCTTTTCCCTTCGCATTTCTTTTCACTATTTGTGAACACCACATTTTTAACCTTAGATATGCAACTTCGCAACACCATTGCTAATGGCCTCAGTATATGTTACCAAGTTTCTAAGACTCCTTGGGCAGGATTTTCCGCTGTTCCCATGGCATGTTTTCCGGTAGTGGAGGCGGCTCATCATTGGGATCGTCTGATCTTGCCAATGTTTTGCGATCAGGGAATCCACTACAGGAGGAAGGAGAGGTCCCACCAATAGAAAAAAAACCCACTCCTCATGTTTGCCAACCACTGAATTCTACACGTGGGTTTAATTGTACAAGTTTGGTTTCTCAAGTTCAGTTGAATGTCGTTCCATTGTGGAAACCATTATTTGGCACTTGAATATTGTAACTGAATATTAGCTGAGCCCCTGATAGGAGTGCACAATGTAGCTGTATATTGCATTGTTATTTTTTATGAAATCCTTTCAAGGATCTGGGAGCAAAAGCATCCAGTTATTTTCACAGTGTTCTTTTGGCTTAATAGTTATTATCTAGTTGTGTCTGTATCTATTCCTTGAATAATGTCTGCATTACTCATGTGGTACAGAAGCTCCACATGACCCATTGCCATCCTGAGTTCTCCCTCCTCCTCAATTAGTCCCTTCTATAATACCTATGTACTTATCTTGTGACAGGTATGGTATTGAGGGCCAAGCCTCAAGTTGGTTAAGGCTTCATGGCAGTACGAATGAATGGGGGGATGTGTCTGTGTTTCTCACTTTGCTTCCCTTTTGTGCAGAAGCCAAATCCCTCCCCCCACTAAGTCGGACACCCCCTTGTCTAGCAGACTGATTAGCTCAGCTAGATCCTTCCAATTTGAGCATTCCATGTTAATGACAATCGAATTGAAATCCCCTTTCTTGAAATTCAAAGCCTATTTTCTTTCTTATCCTTCTAATAAATACGAGAAACTTTCCAAAACTATGCTGCCAGTAATCCCTACTAAAATCTGAGTGTGTATTTGACATAGTTTTCTATTCAAATTGATAGCCGTAAAATCATGTACAGTTTGGCCCCATGGGGGCATAGTGGTTAGCACTGCTGCCTTACAGCACAGTAAGAAGTCTCACAACACCAAGTTAAAGACCAATAGGTTTTTTGGTAGCACAAGCTTTTGGAGTGTCACTCCTTCTTCAGGTGAGTGAGGAGTTGTGTTCACTAACAAGCCATATATAAACACAAACTCACAGTGCTAGGAACCTGGATTCAATTCCGGCCTTGGGTCACTGTTTGTGTGGAGTTTACACATTCTTCCTGTGCCTGCGTGCGTTTCCTCTGGGAGATCTGGTTTCCTCCCACAATCCAAAGATGTGTGGGTTAGGTTGTTGTGCATGCTAAATTGCCCCTGAGTGTAAGAGGGATTAGCAGGATAATCATGTGGGTCATGGGAATAGGTCTAGGTGGGATTGTGGTTGGTACAGACTCGAGGGGGCCAAATGGCCTCCTTCTCTACTGTAGGGATTCTATGAATTCTATGAAAAGTCCATGCTCGGGTTGTTAATCCGCATTATCGGTAGACGAGGCTTCCCATTGGGAGAGCAAAGTTGGAAAATTACCTGGGAGTGTTATTCTGTCCGTTTTCTTATTACACATGTCTAACCAAAGAGCTCAGGCACACTGGTGCATTGCTCGCTCTTAACCTCCCAGTGTTCCTGACAATGAGGCAGAGTCTCCACATATCCTGTTCCCTCCCATCCTTCCTGACTCCCTTTATCTTTGTAAGTTGCATTCATTTTTCATCACCCTGGGTTAGCCATGTCTTTGTGATTCCTACGACACTGTAATTACCAGTTGCATCCCATGCCTCAAGTTCAACCACTTTATTTCAAGTGCTTGTGACAGTCATGCATATACACATCTAATTTTAGTCTTTGTCCCCTTAACCTTCCTATTTAATTGCCGAGTCTTGATGTCTAGGTAACTTGACACTCCTTGTGGTGCTGTATTTTTGGCCGAGTCCTGATCACTTCCATTATCCTGTCTGGCCTTCTGCACAGCCTGACCCCGACAAATTCATTCCACCCCCAGCAAACTTGAGATGTGCCCAGTCTGCTCACCAAACACCTTTCCCCCTAACCCCATCCAGGTGTAGGTTTCACTCCTGTTCTGACTCGCTTCATTTCATTCCGATAAACTCTTTCATTTTTCCATCAACCAACTAAACTATAAAAATGCCATTTTCTAGGATTTGTTGTGTTTCTTTCACCTAAGTAACAACAACAACAATACACATTTATATAATATCTTTAAGTAGTAACATGTACCAAGGTGCTTCGCACAAACAAAATTTGACAGGAAACTACAAAAGGAAAATGTTCGAACAGATAACTAAGGGTGTGAGGGGTGTCTTAAAGGAGGAGACATAGATAGCTGTTAAGATTTAGAAAGGGAATTCTGGAGCTGTTCATGTAAATGAGTTGCTGTTTTAATCATGGGATCTGGAGTTACGTACCAACTGACTCAAGAACAGCTTCTTCCCTGCTGCCATGAGACTTTTGAATGGATCTATCTTACATTAAGTTGATCCTTCACTACACCCTATCTATGAATGCAACACTATATTTTGCACTCTCTCCTTTCCTTCTCTGTGAACGGTATGCTTTGTCTGTATAGTGCACAAGAAACAGTACTTTTCACTGTATACGAAGACATGTGACAATAATCAATCAATCAATCGACCTTAGGCATAAATTTATCCCTGCATGGCCAAAAATACTGTCACCTAACCACAGGCAATGCCGTCCTGGACACCTCCATCCCAGCCTCCTCCTTCATCCCCAGCTTCTGCTCGGTGTGGCAAGCAGCCAGAGTCACAAAGATTATCATTGTGCCACAGACCGCCAGCCGTTCTCCTGAGCATCATCTCTCCCACATTGGTGCTGTCACCATCTTATAGTGATTTCATCCTCGACCCCGCTGAGAAAACTGCTCAGAAACCTGGCCCTGGAAATTACATTTAGAGGTATTAATGTAAAAAAATTGTGCATCTGCAATGTCATTGCTTGAATCCAGATTTGATTTCTACAGTCTGGCTTCTTCAAGCAATAAAATGAAATACTAAACTAAAAATAAAAGAGGATAAAACTTCATAAATTTGTATCAACTGTGGCTGAGTGCTGTAAGAGGAGCACACTCCCATTTACCCTCACTGTCAGCTCTTGACTTTAGGATTTTTTAAGGACAAACTTACACAGACACAGGCTTATGTGCTCAACCACAAATGTTTCTATTGAAAAAAACACTTCTGATGCCTAATACAAGTGCTATGAACTAGTGGAATGACGCCGTACAGCACACAAAGCCATGACTTATTAATAAAATGCCTCCATGAAAAACCACAGACAAAACCTCTCATTTTTGCCCAAACTTAGATACAATAATTAAGGACCCCGTGCATTCCTTCCACTTTCTCCAGTCGGGAAAAGATACAAAAATCTGAGAACACAGATCAGCTGACCCAAGAACAACTTCTTGCTTGCTGCCATCAGGCTTTTGAATAGACCTACCTCGTATTAAGTTGATCTTTTTCTAGCTGTGACTGTAAGACCAGCAGGGTGGCACAGTGGTTAGTACTGCTGTATAGAAGGCATTCCTAGCTCACTGCAGAGAAGAATGATGTACTCAAAAGTGATGGCTGGGACATTAAGCAAAAGTCAAGGTCTGAACAGACATGGATAATCAACTGTCTTACCAACACAATATGGAAAGAGAAGTCATGTGACCAGAATAATCATTTTGAAACAGAAACAGAAAGTGCTGGAAAATCTCAGTAGATCTGACAGCATAGTGGCACAATGGTTAGCATTGCTGTCTCACAGTGCCAGGGATCTAGGTTCGATTCCTGGCTTGGGTTATTGCTTATGTGGAGTTTGCACACTCTCCCCATTTGTGTGGGTTTCTTCCCACCATCAAAAAATGTGCAAGTTAGGTGGATTGGCCATGCGAAAAATTGCCTCTTAGTGTCAGGGCAGTAGCTAATATAAATGCATGGAATTATGGGGATGTGGCCTGGGTAGGATTATGGTTAGTGCAGACTCGATGGGCCAAATGACCTCCTTCTGCTGTGTAAGATTCTATGATTCATCTGTGGAAAGAGAATAGAGCCAAATGAGGAGTGGGAGAGAGAATAGGGCCAATGTTTCGAGGCTAAATGATCCTTTGTTGGAGCTCTGACATTGCCTCTATTCTCTCTCCACAGAGGGTGTCAGACCTGCTGAGATATTCTGTTTTTGTTCCAGATTGCAGCATCTGTGGTATTTTGCTTTTGATCATTTTGAAATGTCTTTTATTATAACACCTTGGGTTGATGAAGAAGTCTGCCATGGAGCAGCAGTACTATCTCTCTGTCCCCTATCTCGAGTTCAAAGTCCTATCTCCACTGCATTGTGGAATCCATCAAAGAGATAATTTCAATCAAAATGAATCTCAGGTGCAACATAATCAATTACTACAAGAGGCGGATTTCAGTTTAAAAGAAACTGTCTCCAGGAATTGCAATCTCATCGGCTTCAACCACTCTGGAAATTCAAGACAACCTTGAAAAAAGTCTGCCTTAGCCACAAACACCAGCAAAAACTTATTTCTTTACCTTTTATTACTGAATCTTAATTTGGCAAAAATATAATACCATATAATTTGTAATTTTGTGCGTAAGTATTGAGAAGATGGGTTTAAATATTTTTATTTGTTACCTGCTTTATATGGCACCATTTTGTGTTTATACTCAAGAAATCCAGTTGGATTTCATCAATACATAAATAGTTGAGGATAAGACCATAAGACACAGGAGCAGAATTAGGCCACTCGGCCCATCGAGTCTGCTCTGCCGTTCTATCATAACTGATATTTTTCTCATCCCCATTCTCCTGCCTTTTCCCCATAACCCATGATTTATTTATTAATCAAGAACTTATCTATCTAGCATCCACAGTAATTTGCTTTTACCTGTCTATTTCTGTCTTAAAGACACTCAATAACTTGATCTCCACAGCCTTTTGTGGCAAAGAGTTCCACAGATTCATCACTCTCTGGTTGAAGAAATTCCCCCCTCATCTCTGTCTTAAAGGATAGTCCCTTTAATCGTCATGCACTCTGGCTCTAGTTTTTCCCATTGTGGAAACATCCACCCCACGTCCTCTCTATCCAGGCCTCGGAGTATCCTGTAAGTTTCAATAAGATTGCCCCTCATACTTCTAAATTCCAACAACGACAGACACAGAGTCCTCAACCGTTCCTCATACAACAAACTCTTTATTCCAGAAATCCTTCTTGAACCTCTTCTGGACCTTTTCCAAGACCAGCACATCCTTCCTTAGGTTTGAGGCTCAAAACTGCCCCATATGAGGTCTGACCAGAGCCTTATACCAGAGCCTCAGATGTACATCTCTGCTCTTCTATTCTAGCCCTCTTGACAGGAATGCTAACATTGCATTTGCCTTCCTAACTGTCGATTGAATCTGCACTTTAACCTTCAGAGAATCTTAAGCAAGGACTCTCAATTCCCTTTGTGCTTCTAATTTCCTAAGCATTTCCCCATTTAGAAACTAATCTATGCCTCCATTCCTCCTTCCAAAGTGCATAACCTCACACTTCCCCACATTGTACTCCAAGGATAGCACATTAATGCCTTCATCCTTTTAAATTGCAAACACAAAACACTGTCATGATCAAATGAGGACTGAGGAAGGAAGCCCAGGACCCGACATGGGTCTTCACCAGTCTTAACAGTATACAAGAGCAGGACTTGCACTGTGCCGCTGTACTAAGAGAGTGCTGCACTATTACAGGTGCTGACTCTGAGATGAGGCATTAAACTGAGACTCCTTCTACCTTCTCAAGATCAAATATCCCATGGCACTGCTTTGAAGAAGTGTAGTGGTGTTATCCCTGGTCAATATTTATCCTTTAATCAATAATCCCTGAAACAGGTTATTTTGCTTATATCACATATCAATACCATCGGTGTTTGCAGTATGTAACGTGACTGCCAAGTTTCCTACATTGCAACAAAAAAATTCCTCGGCAAAGTTGCAACGAGGTAATCTGAGTTGGTGAAAGGCATTATATAAATGTAAATCTTTCATATTTATTTGAAGTTGTTTGTGAGTGTCCTGATCTCAACAGGCTGGAACGGATGAAGACAAATAAGGAAAAAGCCTTGAAAAGCCAAAAGAGAAGAGTGTGAAATCTTTAAGAGGGAAATCAATAGAGTTCAACTGAAAAGCATTACTCGAGAAACTAAAAACAAGCCAGTTAATTAGAGGGTGCCATGGAGGAACAATGACTGGAAAAGAAACATGAATCTAATAATAAATGCATTTGAGAAACGTTGAGATTTTGAAGGATAAGATGGCAAAAGACAATTTGAAGAACTTTGTAAAGAAGTTGAATAAAGCTCGCAGGAAGACATAGAGAAATTCTGAAATCGAAATCTCAAGGAATATGTAAATAAAGAATAGACTATTGTGAAGACAGGAATAACAAAAGGGAAAAGAAAAGGCTTGATTAGGACCATTGAAGGATCAACAATACATACCCTGAGGTAATGTTAAGAGAAATGGAGAGTGGAGAATATTCCACCACACTGTTAATGATTAATTATTTCTGATTAGTGCAGCGGGCCAGGAGATTTTGGTGAGGCCAGTTTAGCTCAATCTCGGCCCTGAGCACCTCTCCCATTGTGAGATTTCTGGCACTGTCAGCTCCATGCTGGAAATAGGGGCAAAGCTACATTTTCATGCAGGGGTGGATTTAACACTTAACCTTTTAAGTGCCACTAACAGGTCCGGGACTAAAGTCTCCACCTGCTTTCATCCCCCTGCACCACCCCCGCCCCGCAAGAATGGTTCACTCCAGCAGGTTTAAAGTGGCTCCCACTTATGGGGAGCTGGTGGCCCAACCCTGCTAGAATAAAGGGGGGAGGCAATTGGGCCCGGCTAGAAGTTTGAGCAGCGGGAAGGGGGATATCTGAGCAATGGCAGCCTGTGCCTCTTGGCACTGTTAAAGGGGCATGGGGCAGTGTCTAGGGGTGTGGTCTAAAGGGCTGGTACCTCGTGTCTGAGGCTTAATGTAGTGTCTAGTGGGTGATCAGTGGGCATAGAAGGTCCCATTGTCATTTTGCATAAGGATCGGTAGGGGAAGACAAGAGGGCAGCGTCCCAGGTGGACTGGGAGGTCAGACACAGGAAGAGTTTGCAGCCAGACTGCCGAGATGGTCAGGACTGCGGGAGTGATCAGGATTACAGGGGGAGGGTCAGCACTGTGGGAGGGACTACTGTTAGGAAAGAGTGAATCTGTGGGGGGGGGGGGCAGGGGTGCTGGAGATTGCAGTGGGCTGGGAGTGGGGAGGGGGGCAGGTGTGAGGGGGAGTCGGGGCTAAGCCTGGAATGATTAGAGTTGGCAAGCTGGTGTTGTGGGATTTGTGGGGCTGGCCAGTGATTGAGCTGGTCAACAATCAGGAAACCATCAGTGTGCATGTGCCAGTCTCAGCACTGACTGATCGACATATGCACAGCAAATAATAGATCCTTTGGTAGTTATTTTCCCAAAATGCTTTGGATTCTGGACTGGTTCCTTCAAATTGGAATGTGGCTAATAAAAACCCGCTATTCAAAAAAAGCAGATAGAGAGAAAACTCGGAACTATAGGCCAGTGAGTATAAGGTCAGCACTGGGGAAGTTGCTAGAATCCATTATCAAGGATTTCGTAACTCAGCATTTGGAAGGCAATGAGATGATCAGACAAAGTTAACATGGATTGACAAAAGGGAAATGATACTTGACGAAAATATTAGAATTTTTTGAGGATGTAACTGGTAGAGTTGACTGAGGATAACCTCTTGGGCATATTTTATTTAGACTTTCAGAAGGCTTTCGACAAGGCCTCACATAACAGACTACTATATAAAGTTAAAGCACATGGGATTGCAGGTAATGTCCTGAGGTGAATAGAAAGCAAAGAGTTGGTATAAGTGGGTCTTTTTCTAATTGGCAGTAACTGGTGGGATTCAACAGGAATCTGTGCTAGGGCTGTAGCTGTTTACTTTATATATTAATGATTTGGGAGAGGGAACTGAATATTATATACAAATCTGTAAATGATACAAAGCTGGGTGGGAGAGTGAGCTTTGAGGAGGATGCAGAGATGCTTCAACATGATTTGGGCAGACTGAATATATGGGCATCTACATGACAAGTGCCATATAAATGTGAGGTTATCCACTTCAGGAGCAAAAATAAGAAGGCAGATTATTATTTGAATGGGTGCAAAATGAGACAGATGGATGCTCAACAAAACCTTCCAGTCCTTGTGCATCACTGAGAGTAAATGCGCAGGTACAGCAAATAGTAAAGGAGGCAAATGGTATGTCGACCTTCATAGCAAGAGATTTGAATATAAGAATATGAATGTTTTGCTACAATTGTGTAGGGTATTGTTGAGGCCACATTTGGAATACTGTGTGAAGTTTTGGTGTCCCTATTTGAACAAGGATGTCCTTGCTATCGAGGGAGTGCAGCAAAGATTTACCAGGCTGTGGAGCGAGAATCAGAGAGTTAACATTTGGATTATGTGACTCTTCTTTGGAACTCTTTTACGTCAGTACCATGGAGTAACACAATAGAGATCCCGGCTTCCATCTTCCAAAATATCTTTGCAAATTTAATAGAGAAATGTGGAATGTATCCATGTGGATTTTTATTTTCATTGTGCTTTCAGGTACATTGACTAAATTGCCTTGCAGGGAAAGAAAAGCAGGGAATATGGCCACAACATTAATAATTATTTTAATGGAAGTGGTTAGATATATGACATAATTTACATCTTGAGGTTTTGCTTGTGCACATAAAGGCTACACCAGCTCTCAGATCTGAAGTCAAGTTGCCCATGAATAATAGTATGTTACTGTAATGAATTACCACGTTCATTTTAAAATCATTTTACCTTGATACAATCTCAAATCGGAAAGTGCCAAACTATACATATTTGAAGGATCTGGTTGGCAATGTTATTTGCTCATCAGAATGATTAGCTGCCTGCACTGTTTGCTTTGTCAGTACTATTCCTTCTATCAGGACTATTTGCCCTATCTCCATTCTTTGCTTTGTCTGTACTCGTCATCCTGTCAGCAGTATTTTCTTTCTGTTTGTACTAATTATTCCATTGGTATTCTTTGCTCTATCAGTGTAATTTGCTATATGCTGGCACAGTGGTTAGCATTGCTGCTCCGGTTTCCTCCAAAAAACCGGAGGCAGTCAAGTCGATAAGGTTGTTAAGAAGGCATATGGAGTCTTAGCTTTTATTGGTAGGGGGATTGAATTTCGGAGCCGCAACGTCATGTTGCAACTGTACAAAACTCTAGTGCGGCCGCACTTGGAGTATTGTGTGCAGTTCTGGTCCCCGCATTATAAGAAAGATGTGGAGGCATTGGAGAGGGTACAGAGGAGGTTTACCAGGATGTTGCCTGGTATGGAGGGCAGGTCTTATGAAGAGAGGCTGAGGGATTTGAGGTTGTTTTCGTTAGAAAGGAGGCGGCTAAGAGGGGACCTTATCGAAACATATAAGATGATTAGAGGTTTAGATAGGGTGGACAGTGATAGCCTTTTTCCTAGGATGGAGAAAGCTAGCACGAGGGGACACAGCTTTAAATTAAGGGGTGATAGTTATAGGACGGATATCAGAGGTAGGTTCTTTACCCAAAGGGTGGTTCGGGAGTGGAATGCCCTGCCTGCAGCAGTTGTAGATGCGCCAAGTTTGGTGGCGTTTAAGAGGTTAGTTGATAAGTATATGGAAGAGAAGGGAATGGTTGAGTTTGGAGGGGCATTGCTTTTTATATTGGTCAGCGCAACATCGAAGGCCGAAGGGCCTGTTCTGTGCTGTAGTGTTCTATGTTCTATGTTCTAAAAGGCATGCTGGTTAGATGCATTGGCCATGTTCAATTCTCCCTTAGTGTACTCAAACAGGCGCTGGAGTATAGCAACTAGAGGATTTTCACAGTAACTTCATTGCAGTGTTAATGTAAATCTATTTGTGACACTAATAGACACACTATACAACATTAATATTTATTTATACACTACTATTATTTTGAGGTATTATTCTGCAAACGTAGGCCAAATACTTCTGTTTTTGCTCTCTGTTTTCGAGCTTTCATTTTCTTAAGTTAAGTACTCATGCAGGGATATGCATTCCGAGAAGATGGATGAAGGAACTGAATTTATTAGCAACTTTTCCTTGGGCTGGGCACCCCATATCCTGAAGTGGTCTATGGTCAATTAATTCCTTTCAAATTGTAATCGTATCATTATAACAGAAAACATAGAAACCAATTTGCACACAGCAAGGTTCCACAACTAGTGACTGTGATTAATGACCATTCAGTTCGCTTTGGCAGGTAGCTGTGGTGGTGAAGTTAAAATGTTGACTCAGACAGGAGAATTTCCAGTTCCAGCGAAGCCCAGTATAAATTGGAGGACACTACATTTTCCAATTAGGCATCTTCCAGACTGAACATTGAGTTCAACACCTTCAGAGTATGAACTCTGTCCTCCACGCCCTCGCCATCTCCATTTATTTTATTTCATTTCTTCCTTTCAGCACATTTGTCCATTTTTATTACTTTATATTCTCATTTTTATTTATCCATTTCTAAAATCTTGCTTTGTACCTTCTTTCCCTGCAGCCCACCCTGCCCCCAACATTGCATTCCTACATTTCGGAGCTTTGTTCTGCCATATTCACATTCTGGTCTCTTAGCATCATTCTTAGCCTTTATCATCATCATTTATGTTCCCCTTGTCTTTTTAGTCTATCCCTTTCCTATTAAAAACAAGCCCTCACTCCCTCACTCCCCTCACCCTTATAGTATAAATCTTGTCCCATTTCCCTTTTCTTAGGGTCTTCCTAACTTGAAATGTTGCTCTATTCTTTTTCCACAGATGCTGTCAGACATGTTGAGATTTACGCTACGACTCTCGCCAATTTCTACAGCTGTGCTATAGAAAGCATTCTTTTCTGGGTGTGTCACAGCTTGGTATGGCTCCTGCTCTGTCCAAGACCATAAGAAACCACAAAGAGTGGTGAATGTGGCCCAGTCCATCATGCAAACCAGCCTTCCAACCATTGACTCTGTCTCCACTTCCCACTGCCTTGGTAAAGCAACTAGCACAATCAGGGACCTCACCCTCCCCGGACATATTCTCCCCCATATTCTTCTGTCGGGAAGAAGATACAAAGTCATGTACAAACCGACTTAAGAACAGTTTCTTCCTTGCTACCATCAGACTTTTGAATGAACCTGCCATATATTAAGTTGACCTTTCTCTACAACCTAGCTATGACTGCATCATTATATTCTGTACCCTCTCCTTTTCTCCTCCTTTATGTAATCTAACTCCCTTATATAATCTATGTTTTGTCTACATAGCGCACAAGAAGCAATACTTTTCATTGTATCCCAATGCATGTGACAATAATAAATCAAAGTAGCAAAAAAGAATTTCAGCATTTTCTGTTTTTGTTCCAAATTCCAGCATCTATTGTAATTTGCTTTAATCAAGAAGAATTGCCCTGTTGGTGATATGTTGTGGTCTGGGGTTAGGAGTGAAAGTATGAAGGAACTAGAGGTGGGAATGTCCAGCAAATCATAGAATCATACAGTGCAGAAAGAAGCCATTCAGCCCATTGAGTCTGCGGTCACTACAATCTCACTCTATCTCCATTAACACGAGCTATTCCTCCTTACACTAAGGGACAATTTAGCATGGTCAATCCATTTAACCTGCACATCTTTGAACTCTGGGAGGAAACACTTGCAGATATGGGGAGAATGTGCAAAATCCATTCAGACAGTGATCCAAGACAGGTATCAAACCTGGGTCCCTATAAGGCAGCAGTGCGAATCACTATACCACTATTCCACCTGATAGGATATGACTTACCATCCTGTTTTTGCTGCTTATGGAGTTAGCATTATGTTTGCCTGCTTCTTATTTCTGCCTAGTCAGGTTACCCTCATGATTCATCCAGTAGGCCCTTTCAATACAGAAACCAGCGCCTGTAACATTCATTAGACTCTGAGGACCTCACAAGGATTAAACTGGTAGCTAGTTGGTCTAGCTGAAAAGGAGGATAGAAGTTAACATTTTATTTAATTTTATATAAAATGCTTAGGGCATCATTTGAAGAAGTACTGATTAACAGAATTTTGGAAATAGGGTTCATAGATTGGTGCTGATATGCATGTCTGCTACAGTTTATTGTATGGTTAACATGTTTTGGACTGAATGAATGTGTTGACTCATTTGTCAACAGGTTTGATACTTTCCATTCAAGCAACAACTTGCCTTTAAAAGACAACTTTAACATTTTAGGGTCTATGTTGTTCTTCAGAATAAACTCCAGCATGACTGGTTTGAAGTGGTTCTTTATTAAGTGTCCTTTATAAATAATATTCTACAGAAAGTGAAAGAAGGATTACTTAAGAGAGAGAGAGAGAAAAATAGAGAAAGCAGCAAAAGCCAAGCCAGCATTGCGCTGGTCAAAAAAAAACTCAAAACATAATCTGAATCGAACTAACTAAACATTGTTCTGTGTCGACAATATAATTGAATGCTTACATTGTCTTATTAAAGAGCTGAGTACAAGCAGTCTCTAGCTGCAGAAGCAATTGCATCTGTAGCCATGAAACACTGTTGTTTACCCTATATTGTACTTTCAAAGAATGTAACTAAGTTTCGAGGCTGGACCCAGAATTCCAAGCTGACTTTTAAAATGTCGCCAAATTAGCCTTAAGGTAAAGCACAATTAAAGTTAAGGTTCATTTATTAGTCACAAGTAAGGCTTACATTAACACTACAGTGAAGTTACTGTGAAATTCTCCTAGTCGCCATACTCCACATCAATTCACCTAATCAGCATGTCTTTCAGAATGTGGGTGGAAACCAGAGCACCCAGAGGAAACCCACACAGACACGGGGAGAGTGTGCGAACTCCACACAGACAGTGACCCAAGCCGGGAATCGAATCCGGGTCCCCGGCACTGTGAAGCAATCATTTTGCTATTTTATTAGTTACACTAGTTATGTTAGGCAGAAATACCTTAAAATGAAGCCTTTCAACTGGGCAATTAGTTGAATCACAAGATGGTAAACTGTTTCAAGTTGCTCAATAGCTGTGTTACCGAACAGGTCATGGGTAAATGTAGAGGTCAGGCAAGACCTAAACGGCAAAAGCATGTTATACAGCACAAAAGATTGGATCTAGTTTAACATATTTGTTGAGGACACAGGCCATTAAATCCAATTTTTTCAATCAACAGTTTTATATTTGCATAATGCAGAAACCAATTTTATTTTCCTTTTCTCCGAGAGCCCCCATAAATACCACCTTCAAAACTACAAAAGTTGTTTGTTTTAGAACAGTACAGTGGCACAGTGGTTAGCACTGCTGCCTCACATCGCCAGGGAACCGGATCCGATTCCTGGCTTGGGTCACTGTTTGTGCAGAGTTTGCACATTCTCCCCATGTCTGAGTGGGTTTCCTCCAGGGACTCTGGATTGCTAACATAGTCCAAAAATATGCGGATTAGGTGGATTGACCATGCTAAATTGCCCCTCAGTATCAGGGGAATTAATAGGGTAAACACATGGGGTTAAGGGGATGATAGTATTGTAGTCGGTGCAGGTTCAATGGGACAAATGGCACTAGGCATTCCATGAAAAATAAAGCTGGCACATATTGTAGTAATCTGTTGCTGGGACTAATATCAAATGTTCTTGATGGCACAGTGATACCATAAGAATAGCAAGAATATAAATACTTATTAAAAATTGGCAGGTTGGGCTTGTGAGTCAAGCAGGTAGCACTGTATATGCTGGGTGGTATGGCTGCTAGCTACAGCACTGCTGGAATGGATTTCTGCTAATGTATTGAGAACGCTACTGAGTCATGGAGCTTAAAATTTAAACACACTCTCTGACAAGCTATTAAAATTTACAATACTTGTGGTTGCATCTGTCCATTACTTTAATCCCTGCTAAAATGGGTCTCTCAAAATGGTTGACAACATTCTGTTCCTTGTACCAGTCTTAAAACACGGTCTGGTAGACTGCTCTGAAATAAATCTGACGTAAGAAGAAAATAATGCTTATATCAATATTTTAGAATTTATATTACACTTCAAAATGACTTCATTGACTCTGAAAGTCTTTGGGGCATACTCAGGTTTTGAAAAATGCAGAATAGAATGTAAGTCAGTCTTTCATCAGTTCATTCTCCTCTATTTTTTGTTCTTTCTGCCTATCCCTGGGTTTGACAAGACAATTGAAAGTTGGTGGCCTGTCAATTCAGTGCATGTGCGGGGACGGCGCAGTGACACAGTGGTCAGCACTGCTATCTCACAGCACCAGGGACCTGGGCTCAATTGTCACTGTCTGTACAGAGTCTACACGTTCTCCCCATACTTTGTGGGTTTCTTCCGAGTGCTCCAGTTTCCTCCCACAGTCTGAAGATGTATGGGTTAGGTGCATTGACTCAAACAGGTGCCGGAGTATGATGACTAGGGGAATTTCACAGTAACTTCATTGCAGTGTTAGTGTAAGCCTTACTGGTGATTAATAAATAAACTTCCTTATTTAAGTCTCACATGAATTCACCATTCTGCTTCTGTAGCCGGTGATATTTCTACTGTTCTTTCCTTAATAAAATTGGATTCTGTTGTGATGATGTTTCTATTGGATATTTCTTTTGCAACTTTGGATTCCCAGAGAAGATGTCAAAAATTTCAAAGCCCCTTCCCCCTAATGCAACCAGGTCTGGCATATATTTGTTGAAAGTAAGAATATGGAATGATCACAATTACAAATGGATCTGCTCACTTCAGCTGAGCGGGTGTCAGGTATGTGCACACTGGCCTCTCGAAAGGTGCATTCTGTGTTCAAGATGTTGTCCGAAGCATTTTTACAAGATGAGTTTTAAAAATAGATAATTAGGAAAGATCTCCGACTTGAACTGGGATTTTTGCCTTTAAAGTGTTGTGATTGAATCAAGAATTTTGTGTAACATCGGAAGAGGTTTGTCTCTACGTTGATAATCAAGTGTGTACAGGATTGACTCGACTCTAATGCAGATGTCGGCAGGAGGGAAATATTAGTTGAATTTACTGAAGGTTGATATATCTCGCAGTACTCTCAGGGGAGGTGCCGCATTAATTTTATTGATTTACAAACTTTGACAGCCTGGTAGCCAAGTCATTTTCACATCAACATATTTGCAAGTAAGCACCTTATGTTCTAATAAAACAAACTGAGATGTTAGCTCATCTTGCATTTGTAACCCAGAAATTTCTATCTTTCTGAATGGTATGCTTTTCCAGAGTGACCAATCTGTACTCTTCTCTTGCTAATGGACAAGATGTTAGAATTTAAATATGCAAGTATCCATCTACATCTTTTGGTTGAACAACATCTTGTTCAAGAGCTTCTTTGATTACATGCAGTGAATAGATAGATTGCCAGTGAAGTACAAGTGACTTACTATTGACAGCTTAGCATTTTCATACTGCCCCAGTTTTTGGGCACAGTTATACAGGGACAGAACCATGCAAAGCTGCTCACAAAGTTTCAGCAGGTCCAAGAGTACAAATATCCTTCAATATCACTTTCAATTTGTTGTCTTCTGCAGAAAATCTGTTACCTCCTGCAGCAGGGCTGACAGCTGGCAGGCTGGCCAGCCAATCAGGTTGAAGAATTCTCACAGATGGCAAAGCAGAGAGTTAAAAAGCAGGAAATGCAAATCATCACACTGAAAGTGAAACAAATATCAAAATATAAACTTTTGAAAACAATCCTTTGTTTTTTTTCACTCTGCAATGTTTAAATGCTCTTCTGTGGGAATAACAGGCCATATTTGTAAAATTGTTTTTCAGGGCCGGAGAGGTTGTTTAGTGATTATAACTTGATGCATCTTTGAAAACTCAGTTAATCCAGTTTGAACATAGCTTAAACTTTTCATTGCTTCTCACAGTGAGAATAATGTGTGAATAGTTAAAGTTCACTGTAGATAAATGTGTTCCAATTGATTCCATCTGCTAAGTCTTCAGAGGCAGAAGTCCCTTCATCAAATCCTGTTATTTACAAACGCTAATAGCAGTACACAGAGTGTTCACAGTCAGCAGTCTATCTCTGGAGCAACAGAGGAACTGACATACCCGGTTAAATACAAGGCAAATACTCCCTTATTGGCCCATCAATTGGATTCTCAATCTGAGAGTTCATACTCCAATAAGTCAACCCCACTGACCTGATTGAAGTCATTACACTAAAAGTCCAACTTCTGTAGTGCAGGTTACACCAATCACTGCTGTAAATGTTAAGACTGTGAACTGTCTCGGGGAATGTTTGTGTAAATGTCTTTTTAAACCAATAGGTGTGGTAGGGTGGCACAGTGTTAGCACTGCTGCTTCACAGCTCCAGCAATCTAGGTTTGGTTCCCACTTGGTCATTGTCTGTGTGGAGTTTGCATGTTCTCCCCATGTCTGTATGAGGTTCCCCTGAATGCTCCAGTTTCCTTCTGAAGGATGTGCTAGTTAAGCGCATTGGCCATACAAAATTCTCTCTCAGTGTACCCGAACAGGTGCTGGAGTATGGCAGCTAGGGGATTTTCCCAGTGACTCCATTGGAGTGTCAATGTAAGTCTACTTGCGACACAAATAAGTAAACTTTAACTTTTAATGGATTTCCTTCAAAAAATGCAAGACTAGTCAAGGTGATGTCCTTTTTTATTTGAAAAGACTTTTATAATGACCATCCTGTTACAGATATAGATCAAAAAGATCAGGCATTTTGGGCCGAAAAAATGGATGGCTCAAAATGCAATTTAACACTAACTTCGCCCCCATTCACACCCAACTCCACACTTTAAGATCTATCATGTAGCCTCATATGAAACTCATGAGGCATGTAACTGGTTATATCCCTGTGCAGCTTGTAGCATGAAGGTACTGTGGGTTTGATGCTCATAAGCCAACATATTGACTAACAGTTTCCATCCTATCATTCAGTGTGTGCTTTGAGACATGGCTAGATAAAGATGCGGACCAGTCACAAGATCGATGGGCTGAATGGCCTACTGTTTTTTTTTTATGTTATCCTGGTGGCACACAAAACAACTTTTGTTCACTCAGGGTATTTTGTTTTCTTGTATTGTGTGGCATAGAATTTTACAATGTTTGTTTTAATTTTTAAGTTTGTCCCAGTGAAGAATGCCGACAGCAAAGCGTCATACTTCAGGTTTTGGCTTTCTGTATTCTGCATCTTGGAAGTTAGGCACTTCATTGGAGAGAATAATGTATTTAATCTTGCCCTTTTACAAGTCATTTCTGCTTAGCTTTGCAGATATTCAATGCTTGCACATGTCTAGGCCAACATTCATCCTTCAGCCAATATTACCAATTTGATCCCAGGTCCACATTCTCACCATCCCGGTGAAAGGAACACAATTACCAATGTCCTTTCTCTTATCTTTGTCTGTGTTTTCCATTGTTTTTCAACATGCTGCATTTAGCTTACGCTATTTTGGATTTAACAGCAGACGGAGCAGGAGCCAGATCTAAATCCACATCAAGCTGGTGTGAAAACAACAAAGACACTGGGGTAACTGTATCATGTTTCCCTCTGGTGGCTGAGTGGATAATGACATTGTCTAGTCCTGTACGAAACCTTACAGAGCAAGAGGTTTGAGACTTAAGTAAGGATAACAGTTGGGATGCTTTTTTTTTCATTCGTGGGACATGGGTGTCACTGGTTGGCCAGCAATTATTGCCCATCCTTCTTTGTTCTTGAACTGAGTGACTTGCTTGGCCATTTCAGAGGGCAGTTGCTGGATCTCTGGAGTCACATGTCGGCCAGACCAGGTAAGGACAGCAGATTTCCTTACCTAAAGAACATTCATAAACCAACTGGATTTTTCCAACAATGGTTTAATGGTCATCAGTAGATTCTCAATTCCAGATATTGGATTCAAATTCCACCATCTGCTATGGTGGGATTCAAACCCAGGTCCCAGAACATTGGCTGAGTTTCTGGATTAGTAACCTATTGATAATATCACTAGGCCATCACCTTTTCCCAAAGACACTTAGACTTAGGACCCCTGAATTCGGGAGGGGTACAGATATCAGCCAGAGTATTACTTGCAATTATTATTCACTGATTCATTTGGGAAAAGGTAGATGTGGATACTAAGTGGAACATGGAAATAGGAATTGCCCATTCAGCTTCTTTGGACTGTTCTGTCAAGCAGTTCAATTCGTTCAATTGTTTTTGTTTCACATCCAGTGATAAACTTACCGTACTAAAATCCATCAATCCCGGTCCTGAAGTTTTCAATTGATACCCACATCAGTCCAAACATGTGTGGGTTAGGTGGATTGGCCATGCTAAATTGCCTTTTAGTGTCAGGGGGACTAGCTAGGGTAAATGCATGGGGTTATGGAGGTAGGGCCTGGGTGGGATTGAATTAGTGCAGACATCATGGACCGAATGGTGTCTTTCTGCGCTGTAGAATGCTATGATCTAGGCTTTGTTTCCGGATATGTATACCTTTGGTGGCACAGTGGTTAGCATTGCTGCCTCACAGCACCAGGAACTCAGGTTCGATTCTCAGTTTGGACCACTCTCCGTGTTGAGTCTGCATGTTCTCTCTGTGTCTGTGTGGGTTTTGTCCGGATGCTCCGGTTTCCTCTCACAGTCTGAAAGATGTGCCGGTTAGATGCATTAGCCATGCTAAAATCTCCTTCAATGTACCCGAACAGAAGTCGGAGAGTGGTGACTAGGGAATTTTCACAGTGACGTCATTGCAGTGTTAATGTAAGCCTATTTGTGACGCTAAGAAATAATCTTAAACTTAGGGTTCAACTATGCTGGTCTACACAATTGAACAGGCTGTGACCATCAACAGTGTAACCTCAACAGATAAAGAGTGGCCACATGAACTGAGGTTTATTGTGCAATGTTATGCATTCTCCTCAGTGACAACCATCACGTTCTTTACGGGAGGATTGTCTGGAAAACTGGAAGGGGGGGGTGGTGGTGGAGGGGGGAGAGAAAAACACAGGTATAAACTTTATTTGCGACATTTCATCTCTTCTGGAGACTTGTTCGCTGGCTGACTGGATTTCTAATTAAGACTGAATTCTTACAAAGGTTGAAAGGAATGTGACACAAGAACTTAATATTAATTAAACTCAGGTCTTCGTCAGATTTTCAACTTCTGTCCTTGATTTTCTCATGTCTTGTGAATCAGAGGAACTGTAATTACTCAGTTACAAGGAAACTGAACTCGCCTCTTCCAACTGAAGTGGGGCCTAATCAGTCGTCTGACAGAGGAGGACAGTCCGATCAAAACATACAGCATGTGTCGAATGGGAAAGAAGGGGGAGGAAAGGAAGCATAACAAGAGAAATTCATCCATTCTGTTAACTCATTCACTGCAGCGACGTTACAAAGGCTGCAGCTCCTGTCTCTTCTTCATTTACTTAGCCAAGCTTCTTTATGGATGCAATTATTGTTAAATATTCAGAATTCTGACAGGATTGTTTTGCATTGGCACGGATATTCATTTTGACCTCGGGCGGAAGGAGAAACTATTTCCACCGGCATGAATAGTGAAAGCCAGTTATAATGGGAGTTAAAAACACGACCTTGAATTATCATACCTTTTTTCCTTCGGTTAGGAGACTTATGGTATGGAAACAGTCTCCCATGCGGCCAAAAACAGAAAAAAAAAACGGTCGTAAGGAAAGGTAGAGAAAATGCTAGAAAAGCAAAGGGGGCAAAAGGTGCTATCAGGTGGGGATATTCAGACCCTTCCTGCTGGCGAGGTCTTCATAGAATCCCTACAGTAAAGAAGGAGGCCATTTGGCCCATCGAATCCACACCGACCACAATCCCACAGAGACCCCACTCCCGCATCCCACATATTTATCCTGCAAATTCCCCTGACACTAGGATCAATTTAGCATGATCAATCAACCTATCCCGCACATCTTTGAACTATGGAAGGAAACCGGAGTACCCGGAGGAAACCCAGGCAGATGCGGGGTGAAAGTGCAAAATCGACGCAGAAAGTGACCTGAGGCCGGAATTGAACCCGGGTCCCTGGTGCTGCGAGGTAGCAGTTCTAATCACAGTGCCACTGTGCCACTCAAACCCTATTTTCCAGCCCTGTCGCAGATGACTGTCCCGCCTGTTGGTGTTGGTGGGACCATTAGCGACCAAGGGCGAGCTGCCTCACCAGGGGTGGCAGGGCGATGTTGAGGGGTTGGGGGGGGAGGCGGTGCCATTTGTGGCTACAGTAATTCAAGAAGGGAACTCGCCTCGAAATGCTTTTCGATTTTACAAAAGCTGGGAAAAGATTTCCATTGGTGTCCCTTCGCAACGGACAGTGGCAGACTGAGATCATCTTTGTGAAGCTGCACTCATCAAAAATACTGCGGACGCCAGAATTCTGAAGTAAAAGCAGGAAATGCTGAAAGTACTCAGCAGGCCAGGCATCATCTGGCGAGAGAAGCAGAGATACTGCGTGTGATTTACCAACATTGTCAACCATGGGTGCAAATCTGGCATTGGCAGCTCAATCTTGTGAGAGGCCAAAAAACAGGATTTGAGTGAGCAAGATTTCTGGCCGCCATCTTCTGGGGCCCTCCCCAATAATGTGGCCAAGTTCATGCCCAGGAAGGTTGACAACTTGATTAAGGTGAATTTGAATCCATTACCATACACTTAGCGTGGCTAATGTTGCATCTTCAGCTCTCGTTGAATCACATTGGTTCAAATTATCATTGCTTTTTAAAAACGGGAAACAGATGCCAGGAGAGAGGAAGGAGGTGATGACTGCTCCGTCTCCATTTTTGTGGGAAAATTTTGCCGAATGTCTCAGGTCTCAGAATGACCTTTCCTCAGAAATATGAAAAAATAAAAATGGAATCGTTACTAAGCAGTGGCCTTTTGTTGTTGTCCCATCCACCCCTTGCTCGAAAGCTGTGACATTGCTAACTTTTTCTAATTCTAAGGAAAGGCCTGAAATATTAACTCTGGTTGAGATCTGGTCAGAAGGCCTTTTTTGTTTCCTTCCTGCATAGAATATTTCCAGCATTTTTCCGCTTTTATTTGTGAAGTTTCATTTGGATTGAAGTACTTTCCATGGATTTTTTTTTAATCTTTAACTTTGCATATTTCTCACTCTCTAGTCTGCATATGTTGTGTGTCAGCTATTTCAAAAGCTAGCACTTAATGTGAGACAGACAGAAACTTGTGTGTCTGTTTGCTTTGGGCTGCCAACTTGTTCTCCAACTGCATCCTATGTTAAAGAAAATTAAGTCCTGACCTGAGTAATGAAGGATTTGGATGGAGTAAATAACATTTCCACCTGCAGGAGAGTCAGTAACCAGAACCCTCCCGCCCACTGCAGGTTTTTGGAAGGCGGAAGCAGCTCACCATTGTTTGCCATTTTCCACACCTACCAAAGTCAATAGCTCAACTTTAGAACTTTAGCGTGGCCACATTTGGAATATTGTATACAATATAGCATTGCTGGCTAAAATTGGGGAATGACATGATTTCTATCTTTGGCAGCAAAATTTTGACTAAAACTTTGTGGGAAACCACCCTCTTCTTTGGGCAGCACAGTGACACAGTGGTTAGCACTGCTGCTTCACAGTGCCAGGGACCTGGGTTCAATTTCAGCCTCAGGTCACTGCCTGTGTGGAGTCTGCAAGATCTCCCCGTGTCTGTGTGGATTTCCTCTGAGTGCTCCGGTTTCCCCCCATACTCCAACGATGTGCGGGTTAGACAGATTGACCATGCTAAATTGACCCTTTGTGTCAGGGGGATCAGCAGGGTAAGTACTTGGAGTTATGTGGATAGGACCTGGATGGGGTTGTTAGTTCAGGCTCGAATGGGCTGTAGGGATTCTGCACCGTGGTCAGAGTCAAGCAGATTTTCATCCAATGAAAAATATGATATATTCTGATTTAATTTGCAAACAATTAGGTTTGAGATTTGATACGCAATCCCATTAATGTTTCAAATGCACTTCCAGTAGAATTGTCAAGGCTGACTTGAAATATAAGTGGAAGCAGAATAAAGCTATATAAAATATCAAAGCTTAACAGGGTGTGACACCCTTGCTTGATAATATGGTACCACAAGAGTAAAGGTTTTTTTTCATAAACCACATTGTTTCTGTCAATTCCGAAATGGTCCAAAAAAAAAGAACTATTTAGAACATGTGCTTATCTTCTGATGTAACAATAGATAACCGAGGTGCAGCAGAATGACTGCACAGCCGTTTGGTTCTGGGTATGTTAACAGTCTTTTTGCAGGCATGCTGCTTTTGTTTAGAAGCCCTGTGGGTTCCTGCTCGCACCCCGTAGAGTTTTGTCTGCCCAACTTCCATTTCCGCGTGCCAAGAACAGGTTGAGTGCCCCCACTTTGGTCGATTTTGTGGGCGCAGAGGTAAACCCACCTGCACTGACACCGTCAGTCGTACTGCTGTCTAACGGAACTTGGGCTACAGTATCCCCTCACTGTCCTACATATGTTGCTATTTGCAGAAGGCACTCATCCTGCCACTTTCTTCGTTTTAAAGCGACAGCATCACTTTTATAGCCCTAAATATCATAGAATGTTTGCAGAAGATAATGTTGCGATATATGCTTCCGGTACAAAGGATTTCTGATATCTTTATGCCTATCACTGACTGTGGAGATGGTATTTCAAGTGCACTTTTTTTTTCAAAGGAGTAAATCTGCAACTAAATGGACTTTGTTGCAGGTCTTGTGGTTTTACAGCTGCACCTGGATTCATTCTATTTGGCACCTCAATTTTCAATGCTAAATTTATTGGGGATAGAATGGTCTCTGTATTAAAATGAGTTTTATTTTGTCAGTATTTTGGATAAATAACTCCTTGCAAATTAGAAATTTCTAAGTATTTAATTCAGCTAACCACAGTGTATGTAATGAAAAGGTCTGCTGGGTTTTCTATATTAACCCTTCTTGTACCAAATATTACTTCACTATTTTTTTAAAATTAAAAATAACTCACTCACCACGTCAGGTTAGCTCGGTAGACAGGGAAAGATGGTGAACCAAGCTGAGTCAATAATAAGACTGACAACAGGAATCAAGCAGGATTAAGTGAGGACAGCACAATGGTTAACACTGTTGCCTCACACTAGCCAGGGATCCGAGTTCAGTTCTGGCCTTGGGTTCCAGCCTGTATGAGTTTGCACATTAAAGTTAAAGTTTATTTAGTAGTCACAAGTAAGGCTTACGTTGACATCGCAATGGAGTTACTGTGACAATTCTCTAATCGCCACAACCTGGCGCCTGTTCAGATCAAAGCACCTAATCCACCACGCGTCTTTCAGACTGTGGGAGGAAACCGGAGCATCTAGAGGAAACCCACACAGACACAGGGAGAACATACAAATGTCATACAGACAGTGACCCGAGCCAGGAATCGAACCCAACTTCCTAGCAGAGTGAGACACCAGTGCTAACCACTATGCTACCCGTTCATGTCTGCGGGCATTTCCTCTGTGTCCGGTGTCCTGTGTCCTCCCATAGTCCAGTGATCTGCAGGTTAGGGAGATTGGCCATGCTAAATTGCCCCTTGGTGTCCAAAGGTGTTTAGGTTAAACAGATTAGCCATGGTAAATATAGGGAGCTATGGGGATAGGGTGGCGGAGAGAGCCTGGATAAGGCTTAGAGAGAGTTGGTGCAGTTATGGTGGGCTGAATGGCCTCTTCTGCAGGGATTCAGTGAAACTATAAATTTTATTTTGCTCATTTTGTTGCCCCATTTGATTTTATATGACATAGAAAACAACTGAAATTTCGATGTCCTTTTGCAGTAGATAAAATTTTTTGCTTCATTTTACAATCCCTTGTTTAATATTTTCTTGTATCTTGGGTATCATATTTTCTGTCAGTGGGTCTGTGTAAGTAGCCAGAATTTTATCATCCCCGCCCCTGTCATGCTCATCGAAGTGGGCAAGTGACGGACCACGGGAAGGTCCATCAACCTCGATTTTGGAACGAGCAAGGCTGTAAAGTCCCGCCCAATGAGCTGAATAATCTCTTCTTCTGCAAAGTATGGATACTATGATTCTATGATTGGTGCAGACTGTTTAAGCAAATCCATTTTCATTTTAAATAATTTCATCCCTTTGTAAACAATAAATGTTACCAATGAAGGTGTGCTAGTCGATTTATGCTGCTAATGATTGCTGATTAAATCTCACCATAGCATAAACTGACCAAGTGATCTAACCATGATAGATAATAAAGAATAATTAAAGAATACCCATGTATTTTGCAGAGCAGTAAAAATATTGACAAGTAAATATGTTTGACAGTAATATATGGGGGCTCTGTGTTCTACTGTGCATCTGTGCGTGTTCAACTTAAAAGTAACAGGATTTTTTTTAAATCAATGAATCTGAACTAAAATTATTTTTGAAAAGAAATAGTAGTAGTCACATGGGAGTTTCACTGTTCTTGGCGTCTGTTACTTTATAATCACCTCATTTGATTTTGATTTGATTTGATTTATTATTGTCACATGTATTGGTATACAGAGATAAGTATTATCTCTTGCACTGTACAGCAAAACATACAGTCTGTAGAGGAGGAAAGGAGAGACATTAAAAAACAAAGAATTTTTAAAAATCTATTTAAAACAAAATGCACAATTTCTGTAATGATTTTGAAGATCATCAACACTAATATTTAAATTTGTGTATATACACCTTTCTGTATGTGTGTGGATAAAATAAAATTCATTAGTACAACTCTGCAAATCCTCCTTGCTATGTTCAAAGTAAATTCTGAAATGTATCTGTTACATATGTTTTTTATTCACAGGGTTGTACCTCAGCGGGGAAGTGTTACTGATGCACTGAAATAGACAAACCAATTTTATTTAAGCCTATTACACTACATAGGTTTAAGATGTACTTAAGCTTCATTGTCAATATAGATATCTTGCTGCTTATATTGGTAAATCTTGCAATGTAAATAATATTGTTCGATGTGTAAACCAATTTTATTTTGAAGTATTATGACATAACATTAATAGCAAGGAATGTCATTGCAGATAGGCCCAATCAACTGGTCAATAAATATCTTGCTTTGGGCTAGTTATAATAACACAGATATAAAGAACATCTAAGCAAAATTCTTGTGTTTGAGATCCAGTTTTGCCTTTTTTATTCATCTGTGGGACAAGGGCGTCATTGGCTGGCAAACATTTTTGCCCATCTTAGTTGCCCAAGGGCAGTTGAGTGTCAGCCACATTGCTGTGGATCTGGAATCACATGTAGGCCAGACCGGGTAAGGATTGCAGATTTCCTTCCCTAAAGAACATTTGTGAACCAGATGGGTTTTTCCAACAATCGACAATGGTTTCATGGTCATCAGTAGATTCTTAATTCCAGTTTTTTCTATTGAATTCAAATTCCATTATCTGCCATGGTGAGGTTCAAACCTGGATCCCCAAACATTAGCTGGGTTTCATGGGATTAATAGTCCAGTGATAATGCCAATAGGCCACTGCCTCCCCATATCTTCTTTCAACATGAAAGAAAAACACCTAGCTTATCATTTTGCTTTCTTCAAGTTCTCGTGTTTAACTATTTGGTGATTTCAATTTTAAAAGCTACTGTAGCTTTGTGATAGTGGCCAAAATTTTACCGCCTTGCCCACCATGGGAATTGGAGTGGTCGAGGGGTGGAACATGGAAAGATCCATTGACATTGAATAGGACTTCACAGTTTCAGGATGAGTGAGGCTGTAAAATCCCACCCAATATTCTCTGTATTAGAAATTGGTGGGTTTGCATTCCATTTCAGAGAATTGAGCACAAAAATGTAGCCTGATATTCTGGCGCTGTACTGGAGGGACTGCTGTGCCGTCTTTTGGATGAGATCTCATACATACAAATACCTACAATCCCTACCGTGCAGAAGGAGGCCATTTGGCCCATAGAGTCTGTATCAATACCATCACACTAAGGCCCTAACCCAGTAACTCTACATATTTACCTTGCTAATTCTCTAACCTACGCATCCTGACAACTAAAGAGCAATTTAGCATGGCCAGTTTGCTGAACATGTACATCTTTGGGCTGTGGGAAGAAACCGGAGCACCTAGAGGAAACTCATGCAGACATGGGGAGAATGTGCAAACTCCTGCTGCCTCACAACTCCAGGGATCCGGGTTCGATTCCTGCTTTGGACCACTGTCTGTGTGGAGTTTGCATGTTCTCCCTGTCCCTGGGTGGGTTTACTTCAGGCCCTCCGGTTTCCTTCCATTCTCCAGAGACAAGCCATGCTAAGTTGCCGCTTAGTGTCAGGGGATTAGCTAAGGTAAATGAGGGTTATAGGAATAGGGTCTGGGTGGGATTGCGGTTGGTTCAGACTCTATGGGCCAAATGGCCTCCTTCTGTAATATAAGGATTCTATAATTCTCCACACTGACAGTGACCCAAGCTGGGAATCAAACTCAGATCCCTGGCATTGTGATGCAACAGTGCTAACCATTGTGCAGCCCTTAGATTGAGATGTTGAAACAAGGCTGAGTTTGCTTTCTCAGGTGTATGTAAAAGACCCCATGGCACTATTTCAAAGTGGCTAAAAGAGCAACTACACTTCAAAAATATTGGAACCTCCTGGGGTCATGAATGGCACTATGAAAAAGCAAATTCTCTCTTACTGACCAATAGAAATAGCTTTCTTTCCCCTATTTATTTTAGTCTTCTTCATAATTTTGAGCATCATTTTCAGATCTCCTCATAAGGCCAGCCTCACCTTCACAAATAACTGCTCTGTGTTAAAGAGTCATAAAGTGGTGTCATGGTCGTCACGGAGATGTTCATGGGATCAAAGGCCCCATTTTCACAGATAAAAGGGAAGCATAATGGAAAAAAATTAGGAAACAAAAATAGAAGAAGGAAGCAGTGAGCTATAGTATCACGCCCCATGAGACAAATTGCCAAGCTGCTAACAAGTTCCATTTTGTTGAACTAATGATGCTCCAGTAGTTCCTTCAGTGAATTTATAATAAAGATTGTCATTTTGGTGGTACAGAACTTGAATATTTCTAAGACGTTTTGTCAAAACTTTTTTGTCATAAGAACAATCGCAAGAATACTAATGTCAGGGGAAACAATAGCTGGGATTCTACCAGCCGTTCACACCTACCACCGTCACCAGCAAGAATGGAGAACTTGGCGCTCAGCCAAATCTCTGTTCACAGCAGCAGGATTGGAGAACCCAGCTGAAGGCGAGGTCAGAGCATCCAGCACAACAACTTCATACTGTGTGAAAAATTGCTGATTGGTTGGCACATTGTCTCTGATTGGTCGAGACATTGCCATGGATAGTACACCAGCGACTGATAGTTAATAGGCAAGCATTGTTTGAAAATTTAAGCCAGGCACCTTGATTCTGACTGATCAAGATATTGCTCTAAGAAATGAACCTACAGATGGTTATCACTTTTCTCATTTAGCTGAAACAGATGCAATGTGTGTACCTGTTTTTTCTATCTACAAAGAACAAGATACATACATTTTCCAGTACATGCAAACACGCCACATTGTGAGCCCGACTGACAATCTTGCTCACAATGTAGATATTTTATGCAGCTACTGTGTAAGAACAATATGAGAGGCATTCGACATATCAATGCTGCCGTCAAGCTAAAAAGACGTTCTCCCTGATGATATGTTTCCTCCAGGGGTTCTGTGTCCTCCCACAGTCAGAAAGACGTGCTGGTTAGGTGCATTGGCCATGCTAAATTCTCCCTCTGTGTATCCGAACAGGTGCCGGAGTTTAACGACTAGGGGATTTTCACAGTAGCTTCATTAATTTAAGCCTTCTTGTGACACTAATAAATAAACTTAAACTCTTGATCTTAACAGCATCATGGATTAATATGGTATTACTATGTGTTAACTCTAGGAGATTGTTTTCCACAGATACAGGTGTGTGTGAAATTTATTAATTCTGTGTGGGCTCACTATAATATGTTAACAAAAAAGACTCTTTATTTTCCTCCCCACCCACAGACACACATATTATTCCAACATGTGTGGCAATCCTTTGTGGCTTCGCTAAAATCAAGCTGAACTAGTAGAATGGCCAACTTGGGAGAACATTCCTGTGTGTAGTCGTAGATTTCTGAGAAAGAACTGGAGTCATCAAAAATGTCTTCAATGACTCAAATGTGATGCGTGAGATTGGTTTGCCCCCTCTCTTTCACTACACCCCTCCCCTCTTTCCCTTTCTCCCCTCTGCCTGCTTTCCTTAATTTCTCTCCCCTCCTGAAATCCGATCTCTCTTTCCAGTACATAGCTTCCAACCCAATGGGACATGAAAAGCTACAATATTTCTCCAGTTGTATTTTGTGTGACGTAAAAGCCGTTCTTTCAACTGGTGTATGGAATCCTACAACTGACTAAATGAAGCAGCTGCCTTTCTGTTTTGTATTATATATCCTTAAAGTGAGCCTAATATTTTTATTTAGTAGACAATTGGTCGAACAATATTACAGACCCTGTGTTGTATAGGAACATGTCTATGTTTTTGTGTCACTGTACTTTGTTCATGTTTTTGGTTTCTAATTAGTGTTCTTTAAGATTTCAGATATCCTTAAATCCGGAGATAATATGGTGAGTTATCATTGATCAGAAGCAATATACTGAAGGGAAGTGTTTATAGCATTCCAACAATGACACTTTAAAGAGAATTATTTACAATGGATCTTCTAGAATGTCATGCAGATTCTGTCACCCTTTCTAACGATGAGCATATGGTGAATATTTTACTTATTTCTTTTAAGGGGCAAGGCTTTGAGATTGTGTTGCTTTTTGAGGTATTCATCTGTATAGTTAACCTGGAAGCTGGAGTCTTTTATTGTACTGATGATCAGACTTTGATTCAAACATAAGCTTAAAGCTGTATAATTCTGTTAAGAGGCAACAGTCACAAGGAATATCTGAGAAATAACAGCAATGCTGCCTTCCATGGGAAATGATTCACTTTGCATTCATGAAACATTTACCAATTTATCTTCAATGGGCCATTACTGCAGATAATTCAATATCTCTCGTCCAAACTGTTGGTTACACGTTTGAATCCCTAAGCTGTCATTTCAATCTATCTGCAACCCAGATGCAACTACAGAAGCTGGTGGTGCCGATTTCATCTTGTTAGAGGAAATAGGCAAATGGACTAAGCTCAGAGAAGCTCTCTTCAATGTCCTAGCAGTTTTTCTCCCTCCATCATCACGGAGCCATGTTATTTGGTCATTATGATATTGTTGCTTGTGGGACCTGTTGTGGTTTTATAATGATATAGAGCACAATTTGCTCCGAAAAGATTGTGGGTTCATCTATTGAGGCTAGGCGCATGAGGTTTACAGAGGTATACAGCTGAAAGACACATCAGCAGGTCTGTCCGTGCTGTGCTCTACTTAAAGCAAAAGTGAAACAAAAAACTGATCGCATAACACTTCTTTGTAAAGATGTCATTCTATAATCCCGAACGGGCGCTGGACTGTGGCGACCAGCTGATTTTCGCTGTAACTTCATTGCGGTGTTAATGCAAGCCTACTAATAAAATAAACGTTAAACAGGGAGACAATGGCTGAATGGTATTATCGCCAAACTATTAATCCAGAAACTCACCTAATGTTCTGCAGACCTAGCAGGTGGTGGAATTTGAATTCAGTAAAATATATCGGAAATAAGGATTTACTGACGACCATGAAATCATTGTCAATTGTCGGAGAAAAGCCCATCTGGTTTCCTTGAAGGAAGAAAATTTGCCGTCCTTACCTAGCCTGGCTTACACATGACTCCAGAGTCACAGCAATGTGGTTGAATTTCAACTGCCCTCTGAAATGGCCCAGCAAGCCACTCAGTTCAAGGGCTACTAGGCATGGCCAGCCAGTGATACCCATGTCCCAGGAATGAATTAAAAAAATGCAATTCTTTGAAGACATATTACAACTGGAGCTTACTGTGCATGTTTGCTATGACAATGACTGCACTTTAGCAGCAGGTTATCAGCTGTAAACCACTTCTAGATGCCCGATGATGGTGAAAGGCATCATGTAAATGCAATAGAGGTAGACAAATTTGATTAGTACTCAAGAGTTCTGTGAGGGCTATGACAAGACCCTCCTCATTAACTCTTTCTCATAACACACATAACAGATTGCATTTCAAGGTTACGTTGAATGCCAGGCAATGTCACAGACCCGGTGAATGAAGTTGACCAGATTAGGAACGCTTTCCAAAACATGTCACAGCCTTGAACACCCTGATGGCTCATTTACCAATCCCTCTGTGACTTCTATCACTCAGGTTTGCATCTCCATTGATTCCGAGGTCAAGATGGCTGCCCTCTGAGGAGAGATTGGGTAGATCAGCTCCATGTTCCCTAGCATTTAAACGAATGAGAGGTGATTTCATTGAAACATTTTTTTTTTCTTTTGAGAGCTTGGCAGTATAGATATCGAAAACCTGGTTTCTCTGTCTGGAGAGTGTGGAGCTGGGGATCGCAGTCTCAGGATTCAGGGGTCAGTCATTTAGGCCTGAGGAGATGAGGGAAAAAAATTGCCACTCAGTATTGTAACTCTTTGGCATTCTTTTCCCCCAGAGACAGTGGATGCACAGCCAATGAGTATATCCAAGACGAAGATCAATAGACTTTTGGGAATCAAAGGATACGGGATCAGGGGGAAACTGGAATTGAGGTTAAGGTTCAGTCATGTTCCTATTGAATGGTGGAGGTACTCAAGGGGCCATATGTTCCGATGTTCCTTATTCTTTTCATTTTATTTCATTCTGCCTGACCTTGACACTGTGACTGCCAAGGTTTGGCATGTGACAAGTGTGTCGAACCTCGGTGACTGGAGATGTGCCTTTTGTGTGCTATAGAAGATTCTGATCATGGATAAGGGTTATAACATCAGCAGGCAGGAAGGATGTGCTGCATCGATAAAGAATTTTTTGATCTTGCACCGGTTTATCAGAGTGGAGTGCAGGTAATGTGCAGCACTAGCAGTCTGAGTTACCCCCAGCCCCCAGAGTTGAAAATCAGATTAAGCTGAAGAATAACATCAAGGTCCAGATACAAGACAGACGTGCTTTGCAAAAGACCCGGGCAGAGTCAGAAAGATGAAATAAAAAAAGATATACCCATATTCACCACTTGGTTCCTAAAACTAGAAGCACAGAAAAGAGGCCATTTGGAGCACCAAAATGATATAGTCTGACACCTCTTCCCTTTCCGCACAGCCTTGCAAATTTTCTTTGAAAAATAAACATTTCATTCTCCCAATGTGACCCGCAACTTTCCTGGCGGGTTGGGCCGGGAGATACGTGTCATCGGCCTTGCTCTGGGATTTGCTCATGCGCATCTCCCAGACCCGGAGAACAGTCCGAGTCCAGACCACGGTGGGAAGACAGGCAAGTCATTTGAGTCTTTTTTTAATGTAGTTTAAATGTGTTTTCAATGTCATAATCTGGAACTTGCCAGTCCCGATGGAATCTCCCACCCCAGTGGGTTTGGACTATTGCCCCACGCTCGGGGAGCTAGTGGGAGAGCTTGCCAGAATGAAGGGGGTGGCAATCAGGGCTCTCGAGGGGGTCAGGCGATGGGGCCATGGTGCTTCCTGGACATAGGCACCTTGGCAGTGTCAGTCTGTGCCCCTTGGCACTGCCCAAGTGGCAAAGTGCCCATGTCCAGGGGGTACTTTAGCGCTGCCTATTGGGCATTAGACAATGCCAAAGGGGCAAGACCTACTGTGGATGGGACTTAAGGGGATTGATGGGGGTGTGGGGAACCGCTGCCAATCTGCATGGTAATTGGTCTGGGATGGAGATAGGGCAGCAATTGGGGCAGGCCAGAGGGATGGGTGTCATCTTCCTTGGGAGGGGGGAACCTGCCTTCCTGGGAGGGTCTGATACAAGGGAGGGTCAGCGGAGTGATCTGTTGGGGTGATGGGAGTGGAGGTGTTTTGCCACTGTTGGAGGCTGGACATTAGAGCGCTCTGGAGCAGGGATAATCAGGGCTGGCCCAGGAATTGTCATGGGGGCCATGATTGGGCTGTGGGGGGCGGTACTGGAGAGGCAGCACTTGTAGTGGTCCCGGACTGGTCAGTGATTGGGCTGGCCAGCAAAAGCGGAGACTGACAGATTGGGGCCACTGTGCATATACAGAGTTCTGGAACTGTCAAACTCCAGTGTAAATAGGCTCTGCCAACACCCCCCTTACCCCCGTTTTTAATGAGATTCACGATTGGGACCACTGCAGTGCACAGAGTGTGAAGATTTGAGTATGAAGTTGACAAAACAGTTGTGATTGAGAACAGAATCACCCTCGACATTGCAAAGGCCCATGGTCCAAGCCAGTGATGGGCTACCTAAGCAGTGGAGTGGGCCGCACAAATGGCCCTCCTTCATCTCAGTAGGCCATAAGTTTGACATCAGGCTTATTCACTAACCATGACTCAATTAGTAAGGTGAAATGCATTCGATACACACTGAATATTTCATAACAAGTTATAAATAATGTTTAATTGTTTATATATTAATAGAACTATCATCAACTTCAAATGGGAAGAAAAGGAATATCTTCACTTTGGTCGCAGAGGGAGCGCATGACTCTCACTGTCAATTTTGTGAGCAATTAGCAAGCTCACTTGCCCTTGCTTTACTTGCAAATCACTTCAGTCATAGCAGTTGGGAAAAAAACTACATGGATACAAATCAGCCGAAAGTAGCAACCCTGTGTATGAGCAATAGTCAACATAATGTCTCATGGGCGCATTCAGAACCCTGAGACGCCACATGTGGCTCCCACCATTGGTCTCAGCTGTCCTGCCACCTAGGCAGCATGGACAAGTTGGGCCAAAGGGGCCTGTTTCCATGCTGTAAATCTCTAAGACTTTGACTGATGAAGGTCACGATAGGGTTACTCATTCAAGAGACGGGCAGAATCTGTGGAATGGGAAAAGATGAAACGATGGTTATAAATTGTTTAAAAATTAAGCTGTTGATGATCACAATTTCTATAGATGGCTAAATCTACACAGCTCTATGTGAACAGCATGCATTATATCTGCTATTTGAGTCTTCCTGTGTCATACTCGGGTATCACACTTCTGTGTCACAGTTATATATATGGTAATTTCCCGCAGTTGATTCGCTCAAATTTAGTATTCATTAAACACCAACAAATCACAGTTGAGCAGATGGAGAACATGGTAATCATCACGCGAAAGTCGGGTAGATAAACTTCCAATAAGCAACTGATGAAATCACACAAAAACAAGCAATGAGGAATCAGTGGTCATAAAAAGTTATCAATTAAAGCAAAATGATTGGAAATTTTGAAATATATTTGATCACCTGTTTCCTTCATCACCTTGCTTATCTACTGAGGCAAACATTTATAGCCGGACATTAAATTATTCTAAAATTAAGTTATAGGCAGGATGAAAATTGCAGATATCTTCAGGGAAGTTGTAGCAATTAATGACACGATAGAATTTCCTGTGTTCAATATGTTTGTCGCAGTTTTCTCTGTCACAAATTTGTATCTGTGTGAGAATCATTGAATCATAGAATCCTGGAGTGCAGAAGGAGGCCATTCGGCCCACTGAGTCTGCACTAACCACAATCCCATCCAGGCCCGATCCCCATAACTCTATACATTTACCCTAGTTATTCTCCCTGACACCAAAGGGCAATTCAGCATGGCCAATCCACCCATTGCATCTTTGGAGTGTGGGAGGAAACCCACGCAGACACGGGGAGAACATGCAAATTCCACACAGTCAGGAATCAAACCTGGGTCCCTGGCGCTGTGAGGCAGCAATGCTAACCATTGTGTCACTGTGTCACCCCAAATAAGACTGGATCATGGGTTCAGGAAGTTTTCAGATCCCATCGCCATTTGCTGAACAGGTTCACGTGAACATGTTGCAGCTCCCCTTGTGCATTCTGCTAGAATTCTTAATGATTGATGATAAGATTTGCAGGCTTGCCAGACTTGTTGTTTGTCGTCCGCACCCTCTTTTGCTTATCCTAAAAAGCGAATGAAAATGAAAGAAAACCACAGCGAAAACCATTTTTATGACAACAAAGATAAACATTTTTTTATTAAACATTGCAAGCTTTGAAAATAAAAATTGCCGAAAGAGTGATATTACCAAAGAAGCTATGTTGCTAACATGTAGTGGCTACGCAAGTGGCATTTTCTACCAACAGGATGTTGCCAAGAGTCCAAAAAGACATCTGCCTACCACACAATTGAGCAACATTGAGGCTGAGTTTCAGTGTTGGTGTGATGCCAGGTATATAGCCCACATATCCTTGTGTTTGGCAGGTCAAATCAGACAGCATTTTCCAACGGGAATTGGTAATAGGCAGAGCACAGACAGTGTTCAACCCAGCCTGCACTTGTCAAACCCAAAGGAAAATGTTTACTGGTCAGTGTGATTGTGCAATTCGGCAGCATTTTCTGAATAATCCTGAGTGTGCTTATGGTTAGCAAGCAATTTAAGAAAAAGGGAAGGAATTTTCTCTTTCTGCTCACTACAGGAATTGTAGTAGGTGGGTACAGGGTGGTGGTGATGGGAAAGGTGGATGGGATCATGAACTACACAAAGGTCTGTTGATCTCAGGCAGAATTTTACAAGTTTAGAATGAGCGTGGCTCGAAAATCCCACCCAATCAGTTGAGATCCTAAGGTGGCTTACTTAGCCTTGTGATATGCATTAATAATAGGGGCTGATTGTCTACCAGCCATTAGCACAGTCGCACATTGGTTAGACTGCTGCCTCATGGTGCCAAGGGACCCAGGTTTGATTCTAGCATTGAGTAACTGTCTAGAGTTTGCGTGTTCTACCTGTGTCTGTGTAGGTTTCGTCCGAGTGCTCCAGTTTCCTACCACAGTCCAAAGATGTGCAAATTAGCTGGATCAGCCATGCTAAATTGCCTCTTGGTTTGCTAAGATGTATTGGTTAGGGGAATTGGCCATGCTACGTCTCCCCTTAGTGTCCAAAATGTGCATTTTAGGCAGATTAGCCATGGTAAATGCATGATATTAGGGATTGAGTGGCAGGGAGAGTCTGGTGGGATGGTCTTTCCGAGAGTCAGTGCAGAGTCAGTAGGCTGGATTGTCCCTTTCTGCACTGTTAAGTATTCTATGGTTCAAACAAAAGGGATGTGTTCAGATCTTGTGTCTTTTTTGAATTACCCAGAAGTCTATGGATTCCCCCTCTCTTTCTCCATGGCGATTTCTCAGCCAACTGAGTAAACTTAACAATCAATCAGCCCCCCATTCTTCTGTAATACAAATTGATGCGATTGTTTGAAATTTGGCATTCTTGAATTTATCCAGATGTGTGAAAAATATGTCTCTGGTTTCAGCAACATTCACGTTCTGTACTATCAAGCAATATTTTCTGAAGTAGTTTCCTTCAAAAGAACAATCTAAGTCATATTCATCACTTCATGATATACATGTGATGAAATAAACTTCAAACAATGCCGATGTTTCAAAGTGACTTTTAACTCAATGGGGCATACTTCTCCATTCCACCTATCACAGAATGACAGTAGGCGAGGGACAGATGATGAAAAGATGTATTGACCTCGGATGGGATTTTCCGGTTTTGGGGTGAGCGTGGTCAGTAATGCTATACATTGTGTTCTAAACATTCTACGTTGATTCCAGAGATGAGGAGTTTGTCTTATGAAGAGAGATTGGCCAGTTTAGATCTATACTCTCTAAAGTTTAGAAGAATGAGAGGAGATCTAATTGAGGTATATGAGATGTTATAGGAGATTGACAAGTTAGATGCAGAGAAGATATTTCTTCTTGTGGGTATTTTTTTATTAAACTTGTACTCAGTTTTCCAAGGAAGTGAGAATTAACATCCTCTGCTAACTTAAGATTGACAGCAGCAAGCTCTACCATGGTTGTGGACTAGGGTAATAAGTTTGTTGTCGACCCAATAGCAGAGATTCCACAACTCCTCAAAGAGTCTATGGAAGCAAACCATATCCTGACAAAATTGCTCATGTTCACTAAAAAGATCCTGTATTACATCTAATATGATGCTGCAAATGTGCCCTGGCAATCTCGACCAAGACATTATAGTTTCATAACAAGGAGGAACAGATTTAAAACAGATGAGCAAGAAACTACTTCATTAAATAAGTCGTAAATCGATGGAGTTCACTTCCCAGAGTGTGGTGGCTGCTGAGACATTGAGTAGATTTAAGGAGGAGATAGACAGATTTTTCATTAGTAATGGGTTAAAGGTTTATGAAGAAAGGGCAGGGAAGTGTAGTTGAAGTCAAGGCAAGACTAGCCATGATGAATGGTGGAGCAGACTGGAGAGGCTGAATTGTCTGCTCCTACTCCTACACATTTTGCCATGCTTTTATTTATTTTTATCTTGAAAATTTAAAAGCGATTGTATAAACATGCAGAAGGTTCTTCAAGGAAAGTACCATTAATTAAATGTAAAGGGAGGTTCTAAATAAATGACTGAATTTAAAATATATCATCAAATAATTTGACATAAACACAGTGAGGGCAAAACGATTACAGAATGGTACAGCGCATAGCTGAACATTATATAACCCAAATTACTTCAGCAATTTGGTATCTCAGTGTGGGAGGAATATGAATTGGATCTCATTGACCTTTTAGTATATTTCACTGGCTCCTCATCCCAAGGATGAAGACCTTGGCTGTCTCAAACACAGGATGTGTGTATCAGGTTGACACATTTAGAAAAGAACTTTAGACTTGAAATAGGTCATACAGGCAAGGTAGTCATGTTTGTTACCTGCTCCACAGGCAACAACCCAAGGTTGGAATCGAATCTGGATCCCTAGCAATGTGCCACATTGGTTCTCAGGTGAATTAGAAATTGCAATTGGTTGGGAGTTGGGGAGGGGATAGTGGTGAGAGTTGGGGACGGAGAAGCAGTAGTATTGGGAAGACTGTACCTTCGCTCACTTTCAAAGTATAGTTCCATATTACCTTGCTGGTGTAGTTCACTTGCATTGTCTGGGTAATATAACCCACCATTTTCTTTTCAATTGCTTTGAAGATAAAGTCCAATTTCATCCTACTAATGCTTACTTAAAAAGTGGAAGTGTACGTCTGAAAAGATTAAAGATTTACGTATTTATAGCCTTCATCATGAAAAGTGGCAATTGAAAGATGGACAGCAAATGTAATATGCTGACACGATTAGTAAGAATTATTTGTTTAACTGTGTATAGTTTGTGAGGGGAGCAACATTTCTTTCATCTATCTCAGTCATCAAATGTCATTGAGTTCATGGTTCATATTAATTTTTTAGAGGTATTTTTTAGTTTTGGGAAGATTAAGCTTTTGTGATTAAGGTCATTAAAATGCTGGATTTTAGAAATTGCCTGAACGCATCAAATAACGGCAGCTCCATGTGTACTTATGAGGTCAGGGTTAGGAGGGTGGAAGCCATAAAAATGGTGGGTGGCCTTCAGTTAGTTGGGAAACTGCGGATATGTCTGAGGAGTAATGTCCTGACAACATTAGAAATTTAAATTATTTATGCGGACCTCGGGGTCAAAAGGCTTGATTTTGAAGCTAAAAGGTAATTAATCTGAAAATTTCTCAACTAACTTTAGTTGCCATGGAGATGAATACTTCCCAGTAGCATCTTGGTTGGAATTCAGAGAGATTGTCTGTGGAATTTTCTTCCAGGGTTTCTTTGGGATTTGGAAATAAAAGCACCTAAATTGATGTGTTTGTAAGTGTTGCATTCAGCAGATAGGGAAAGAAAGATTGAGCTGTCAAGGACAAACGCTTTGTGTATTTTGTTGTTGTCCATGATCAAAATGTTCAAAACTATGAGGTTAGTGTGTTTTTCCACTCTTAGAATCCCAATCAAAATTATTCTAGCAGCAAGTTTTTGTGATTTTAAATAAAATAGATTATTTGTCATCACATGCAACTTAAACATGACATCTCACACACATACTATTACATCCGCAAAGATTGAATGCACTTGAAAGAAAGAACAACATGATTGCAATCTGCAATTAGTCCAATGTCTTTCCTGACAGGCTTGTAGTCTCTGAAGCTGAATCGATGCTTTGGTTGGAATGGAGGTCTTGAAAAAGCAAAAGATTCTCAGTAAACTAAGTTAAGTTTATTATTAGTCACAATAGGTTTACATTAATACTGCAATGAAGTTACTGTGAAAATCCCCCAGTCATCACACAGTTCAGGTCACTGAGGGAGAATTTAACATTGCCAATGCAACTAAAAGGCACGTTGTTCCGACTTTGAGAGGAAACTGGAGCAGCTAGAGGAAACCCATGCAGACATGGGGAGAATATGCAGACTCTACACAGACAGTGACCCAAGCCAGGATTCGAACCAGGTCCCTGGTACTGTGAAACAACTGTGGCAACCGCCCAGCCACTGTGCTGCATTACTGTGGGGGTGGGGAGGGGAGGGGTGCGGAGGAGATGGTTGATCTCAGGTGAACTTGAAATCACAACAAATTGAGGAGGGTGGTGGCAGTGTTGGGGGAGAGTATTCCTTCACTCACTTTCAAAGTATAGTCTATGTTACCTTGTTTGTGTAGTTATCTTGTAGCTGCTTCAGCAGTTGAGATGGTGTTTCTGATGTACCTGTCCCAGAAGAGCATTTGCTGTTACTTGGAAAAGCAAGTAACAAGCATGACTGCCTTGCCCATATGGCCTGTCTTGAGTCTAAAGTTTTTTTTCAAATGAATTGGTCTGTCATCCTGTGTTGTAGTTTTTAACGGAGAGTTTGAGACAGCCCAGGTCTTTGTGTTTGGAATGAGGACCCAGCAAAATGCACTGAAAAGTCGATGAGATCCATTTCATATTCCTTGAACACCAATTGAGTTTTATTGCCTCAACTGCCCATGGGGAAGCAGAAAATACTTACCGGTATCTTGTAGTCTTTCTGTTAACAGTGCACCCCTAAAAAAGGGATGTGTGAATTTCTCAAGTAACTGTGATTGTTCATATTTTAGTTTGGTATTTACCTGAGTTTCAGCACAATCTGAAAATGAATATTGCTAAGAAACATGATGTGGGCAGTACGCTATAGTGCAGTTGTTAGCACTGCTGCCTCATGGCATCAGGGACCTAGGTTCAATTCCAGCCTTGGATGACTATCTATGTGGCGTTTGCAGGTTCTCCCTGTGGGTTTCCTCTAGGTGCTCCGGTTTCCTCCCACAGTCCAAAGATGTGCAGGTTGGGTGCATTGGCCATGCCCCTAATGTGTAGATTAAATGGAGCATTTATGATGGATTTGCTGAGTTGCAGGGACAGGGCGGGAGAGTGGGCGAGTTGGGGTGGAATGCTCTTCAGGAGGTTGGTGCAGACTTGAGGGGCCAAATGACCACATCTGTACTGTAAGGATCCTAATTCTAATTCATAATAAAGCAGAGTCTAAGATACACTGCAGCTACCTCAAACAGCTTTTGATGTCCACTTTTAAAGTATAAAAGTTTGTAATATCTTCATTTTTGTACTGGATAGGCGGTCTGAAGAGCTGAGAAGCATCCTGTGACTTTATCTGGGCCTCTGTTGCCTGGATTTGGTCTCTTACATCCTCCCGCATCTCCTAACCGATGCTGCGTTCTCACTGTAGGAGACTAGAAAGGCAATGCTTAATTCATATTGGCCAGTAGGTCTCTAAGGCGGGACTTCCTCCTGAGTGAGTAGGAGAAGACCTGCCTGCAATCTCACCTGAGCGTCAAATGGCTGCAGGGCACTTGGGAATCAGTGGGAATGTGCTCCCTACTGACTCTTCAGATACTGGGAATTGAGACATCAGCTGAAAGCTTCAGGTCCACGCCTTAATTCCCACTATGTCCCATCCTCCTATCCCTCCTGAAATGCATTGACTTCCAATCAAACCATGACTTGACTTTAAAGTCATCCTTCCTTTGTTCAAATCCATCTGTGGCCTCACTCTATCTCTGTAATCTCTTCTTGTTCCACAACTGTCCATGATATCTGAATTTGGCCCTTTGAGAATCTTTAATATTAATTACTCTACCACTGATGGTTGTGCCTTGGTTTACCTAAGCCCTAAGCCTTGGAATAATCTCTCCTGCTTCTTTGTGATGCTCCTTTAAAACACTCATTACAGCCAAATCCTTTGATAAAGTTTTTGGTCCTCTGGTTTAGTATCACTTTATGTAGTTCAGTATCATATTTTGATTGATAATATTGTGAAGCAACTTTTTTTTAAACTTTTGTTTACTCGTGTCAGAAGTAGGCTTATACTAACACTGCACTTAATGTGAAAATCCTCTTGTCGCCATATTCCGGTGCCTGTTCGGGTACACGGGGGGAGAATTTAGCATGGTCAGTGCACCTAACTTTTTGCACTGTGGGACGAAATCGGAGCACCCAGAGGAATACCATGTAGACACGAGAAAAATGAACAAGTTCTGCACAGCCAGTGAGCCAAGTCAGGAATCGAACTTGGGTTCCTGGCACTGTGAGATAGCTGTGCTAGCCATTGTGCCATTGTATCACCCTAATTTAATTGCACTAAAAGTGCTATGTAATTATATGTGCCGATCAACAACAAGTAGACTATGTAGCCTTAAAGCTGTGGGATAATGTAAGAACGTAAGCATCCAAACAATGCACAGATTAGGATAAAATACTGGAGTCTGGATTAAAGTAGGGAAAACACTGACTTGTCATTAACACAAAGGTAGATTTATCAGATTTTTGTTCATTCATTCCAAGGGATCTGGGTGTCATTGGCTAGGCCAATATTTATTGTCCATTTCTAATTGCTCCTGAGAAGGTGATGACGAAGCATCTTCTTGAACTGCGTTGGTTCAATGTAGTGTAGGTGCACCCACAGTGCTGTTGAGGAAGGAGTTCCAGGATTTTGACCCAGTGTTGGAGAAAGAACGGTGATATATTTCCAACTCAGGATGGTGAGTGGCTTGGAGGGCGACCTCCAGGTAGAGGTGTGTTATCTTGTGTCTACTGCCCTCGTCCTTCGAGATGGTAGCAGCCGAGGGTTTGGAAGGTGCTGTCTCAGGGGCCTTGGTAAGTTGTTGCAGGGCATCTTGTAGATGATACATGCTGCTGCCATTGTGTGTGGGTGGTGGAGGGAGTGAATGTCTGGAGTTGGAGTGCCAATCAAGCTATCAGAAATTTGACCTGAGATGCAAACTGCAAATAATGAGTTAATATTTATTCAGTGAAAGATAATATTGGAACAAATTATGTTATAGACTGCCTGCTGGGCCTGAATGGAAAAATAGAGATTGTAGTTAACTAGTTTTCAGTGTTTTAACCAGCTGAATAAGCATTTGTTTTTAAAGGATGTATATTTTATTGAAATCTGTTCCATTTGGCAATTTTTTTTTGTATTTGTGTTGCCGTTTATAACTGTCCTGAACTGATGTGGTGAGAAGAATATAGTGTGTTGAGAAAGCGTTGATCTGAACTACGAGGCTTTAAAGAGGCCCTTCAGGTTTGTTGGGTGTGGGCACAAATCTTGTGGCCACAAACTCTCGTGGCACGGGTATAATGGGATTTGTCCTGGAGGATCTCAGAATGTGACCTTCCCCATCCCCGCTGGGGCTATAATCAGGTTTGATGTGTTCAGATGTAAAATATTTGTAAATGGCTCCACGCTGTTGTTTCTGGGGTATCAGGTGATTCTCACCTAACGAAGAGGACAGCCTCAAAAGTGAGTTTACTATCAAATAAATCGGTTGAACTTAAACCTGGTGTTGTCAGACTTCTTACTGTGTTCACCCCACTCCAATGTTGGCATCTCTACATGGTCTGGGACAAAGCAGGGCAGTGCTCTCTCACTGTCATCTGGAATTACCAACCTGAAAGGGTGAAATTTCCCCCCAAAAAATGACAAAGTAGTCAGGTTGTAACTGAAAACAGATCTGTTGAATATGTTGAATGTATGTTATGAATATTTAAATCTATTTAAATTGATGGTGATCATGTTCATGCCCTCGTTGGATATGAAACTAATTACGTTGGTGGTGGGAGGCAAGGAAAATTTCCTCTGAGACCTTCATGGTTCAAATTCTGTTACAGCCCTCTCGTGAGGGTTAGCAGCCATAACAGGATTTGCGCCTGTGGAGAGTTGACATGAAAAATTGCCCCCTTAACCTTTTTCAGAATTGTCCACCTCATATACATATGACCATGAAACCATTGTCAATTGTTGGAAAAACCCATCTGGTTCACTAATATCCTTTAGGGATGGAAATCTTCTGTCTCTGCCTGGTCTGGCCCACATGTGACTCCAAAGTCACAACAATGTGGTTGATTCTCAGCTGCCTTCTAAGCAAGGGCAGTTAGGGATGGGAAATAAATGCTGGCCAGCCAGTGACACCCATGTCCCACAAATGATAATAAAAAAAATTCTTACTTCCTAAATTAGAGTCAAAATCCACAGTGGCAAAATCTTGTTGTTTTCTTATAGGGACACAGAAAGTGCTCACAATTTTTAGAATTTTAACAAGTGCACAATGATGATAGTTTATACAAGTAAAGCTCTTTGGCAGACTTGTAATAGACTGTGCACAAAGGCAGTGACTGATACTGCCGCTTCACAATATCAGGGACCCAGGTTTAGTTCCGGCTTCAGTCACTGTCTATGTGGAGTTTGCATGTTCTCCTCATGTCAGGCTTCCTCCAGATGCTCCAGTTTCCTCCCACACTCCAAAGATGTGCACATCAGGTGGATCGCCCATGCTAAGTTGCCACTGAGAATCCAAAGGTGTGTAGGTTAGATGAATTAATGGGAAAATACTTAAGGTTATAAGGATAGGGTCTGGTAAGATGCTCTATGATGTAAACCTGGTGTTGTCAGACTTCTTACTAAGATGCTCTATCGCAGGGAGTCGGTGCAGATTCAATGGGTCACATGGCCTGTTTTTACTTTGTAAGGATTCTATGATTTTATGACTTTTCTTCTACCTTCTTGGGATCTATTTTCAAAAGTACAACCGGGCTAATTATATTCTGATCATTAATTTCAAAATTCAAGTTGTGATATATCTTCTTTTTGATGAAAAACTCAATCACATGGCAAGGGGTTGAAATGAGCATCAGACAATCTTTTGCTACTGCATTAGTTCTGCCTTCACTTCACCAAGGAAAGTGCTGTGAAAGCAAGTGGCCTGGAACCTGCTTTTAATAGCACATAACACAAGACTTTAATATCTCTAGAATGGAATGGATTGCACTTGAAACAAATTAAAGAGGCTTTTTTGTTGTGCGTAGAGATATCTATATTATCACTTTATATCCTACATCATAACACATTTTTCTATTATCAAAGTGAAGACCTAATGCATGTTTAATTCTGCAAAAGGCAGCAAGTGGATAGTTCACCAAGACTTTGTCAATTTGACATATAGCTTGATATGGACATTGAAAGAAAATTTTAGTCGATTTGACATTATGTCAACAATTTGAAAGCAACCATTGTTTTCATTTCCTTAAAAGTCAACCATTGACTAGTCAAAACGTTCGCTACATGATTATGTTTTAAGCACCCAACTTCCAGTTAGAAACTGACCACATTGCCATTTTTTTGGGGAAAATTTCACCCTTTCAGTTGGCACTGCCAGTTTGGTAATACCAGGAGCATTGAAAGGACATTGCTCTGCTATGTCTCTGGTCACCTAGGGGCTACACTGGCTTCCACATGCCCTGGTGTGGTCATGTTGACTGTTGGAGAGCAGTAGTGATTCCCACTACCCTGACGTCATGCTAATGGATCATCAGTTGAAGTCCCCACCATCGCCAACATGGCACATGGTAGTGGGATCAACCACACCTTAGACTGAGAGTTATAATTGAAAGTGTTAACGGTTAAACGCTCACTGTACATCCCAAAGAGGCGCCCTTAGGCTAATTGGCAAAACAAATTCTCCCTAAATTGTCTCAAATTTGGTTTTTAATCCATAGATCTATAAACATGGACAGGGATCGTGGGTAGAGGTGGGAACATCAGGGTGACGGCGCGGGCTCGTTGGGCCGAAGGGCCTGTTTCCCATGCTGTTTTGTTCTTTGTTCTTTGTTCTTTGTTAATTCCGACACTCATGACAGTCAAAATGCATTTCTATTAAGTGAGTTTTATGTTAATACAACAAACTTAAAGTCATAGAACATAGAACATAGAACATTACAGCACAGAACAGGCCCTTTGGCCTTCGATGTTGCGCCGACCAATATAAAAAGCAATGCCCTTCCAAACTAAACCATTCCCTTCTCTTCCATATACTTATCAACTAACCTCTTAAACGCCACCAAACTTGGCGCATCTACAACCACTGCAGGCAGGGCATTCCACTCCCGAACCACCCTTTGGGTAAAGAACCTACCTCTGATATCCGTCCTATAACTATCACCCCTTAATTTAAAGCTGTGTCCCCTCGTGCTAGCTTTCTCCATCCTAGGAAAAAGGCTATCACTGTCCACCCTATCTAAACCTCTAATCATCTTATATGTTTCGATCAGGTCCCCTCTTAGCCTCCTCCTTTCTACGAAAACAACCTCAAATCCCTCAGCCTCTCCTCATAAGACCTGCCCTCCATACCAGGCAACATCCTGGTAAACCTCCTCTGTACCCTCTCCAATGCCTCACATCTTTCTTATAATGTGGGGACCAGAACTGTACACAATACTCCAAGTGCGGCCGCACTAGAGTTTTGTACAGTTGCAACATGACGTTGCGGCTCCGAAATTCAATCCCCTTACCAATAAAAGCTAAGACTCCATATGCCTTCTTAACAACCTTCTCGACTTGACTGCCTACTTTCAGGGATCTATGCACATACACACCAAGATCCCTCTGTTCATCTAGACTACTAAGAATCCTACAATTTGCCCTATACTCTACACATTTATTATTTCTGCCATAGTGCATTACCTCACACTTTTCCACATTAAACTCCATTTGCCACCTCTCGGCCCAGCTCTGCAACTTGTCCAAGTCCCTCTGCAAACTATAACACCCCTCTTCACTATCTACCACTCCACCGACTTTAGTGTCATCTGCAAATTTACTAATCCATCCTTCAATACCCTCATCCAGATCATTTATAAAAATTACAAACAGCAGGGGCCCAAAAACAGACCCCTGAGGTACACCACTTGTCACTGAACTCCACGATGAATATCTCCCATCAACCACCACCCTCTGTCTTCTATCTGCTAGCCAATTCCTAACCCAATTAGCTAAATCACCCTCTATCCCATACATCTGCATTTTCTGCAGAAGTCTTCCATGGCCACCTTATCAAACGCCTTACTAAAGTCCATATATACCACATCAACCGCCTTACCCCCATCCACCTCCTTAGTCACTTTTTCAAAAAACTCAATGAGTTTAGTAAGGCACGACCTACCCTTCACAAAACCATGCTGACTATCTCCAATCAATTCATTACTCTCTAAATAACTATAAATCCTATCCCTAATTATTCTCTCCAACACTTTGCCCACCACAGAAGTAAGACTCAATGGCCTATAATTCCCTGGAAGGTCTCTCTTCCCCTTCTTGAACAGCGGGACCACATTCGCTATCCTCCAGTCCTCCGGAACCACACCCGTAACCAACGACGACCTGAAGATCAGAGCCAGAGGCTCTGCAATCTCCTCTCTTGCCTCCCAGAGAATCCTAGGGTAAATCCCGTCCGGCCCAGGGGACTTATCCAACTTCAAACCCTCGAGAATATCTAGCACATCCTCCCTATCTACTTCGATACCTTCCAGTTTGCTACCCTGTACCTCAGTGTTCTCCATAACTACATTTACATCACCCTGCGTGAATACCGAAGAGAAATATTTATTCAGTACCTCTCCAATCTCCTCAGGCTCCACGCACAACTTCCCACTGCTGTCTATGACTGGCCCTAATCTTGCCCTAACCAATCTTCTATTCTTAACATATCTAAAGAAAGCTTTAGGATTCTCCCTAATCCTATCAGCCAAAGTCTTCTCGTGTCCTCTCTTTGCTCTCCTCAATTCCCTCTTTAGCTCCCTCCTGGCTAATCTATAGCTATCCATTGCACTAACTGAGCCTTCAAGCCTCATCCTGACATAAGCCTCCTTTTTCCTTTTAACCAGCAAATCAACTTTTTTCGTACACCAAGGTTCTCTTACTCGACCATTTCCTCCTTGCCTGACAGGGACATACTTATCAAGGACTCGCAGCAGCTGCTCCTTGAATAAGCTCCACATTCTAGATGTTCCCAGTCCCTGTAGTTTCCTAGTCCAATCTATGCACCCTAATTCTCTCCTGATGGCCTCATAATTACCCTTCCCCCAGCTATAACTACTGCCCCCAGCTTCATGCCTATCCCTATCCATCACTAAGGTGAACGTAACCGAATTGTGGTCACTATCACAAGTCATGGCATTAGGGCAGCATAGTGGCACAGTGGTTAGCATTGCTGACTCTCAGAGCCAAGGACCCAGGTTTGAATTCTGGCTTGGGTTGCTGTCTATGTCGAATCTGCATATTCTTCCCATGTCTGCGTGGGTTTCCTCTGGGTGCTCCAGTTTCCTCCCATAGTCTGAAAGACATGCTGGTTAGGTACATTGACCATACTAAACTCTCCCTCAGTGTACCTTAACACGTGCCAAAGTGTGGCAACTAGGGGATTTTCACACTAACTTCATTGCAGTGGCGATGTAAGCCTACTTGTTACAATAATAAATAAATAAATTTTTAGGTAAAATCTTTATCTATTAATATGTCCAAGACCAATGTTGTGTCAGTGAATTGATAAACATGTCGAACATTGCTATCACTTTGAACCAAGAAAAAGAGTACGATTATAATGCAACAAAATGTAAAAAACAAAGCAAAATATGCTTTTAACGGAAGAATACTATATTGTAGACGATCTTTGTCGCGCAAAGTAATTGTGTTGGAATTTATTCAAATGCTTTCTTTATCAGACTGATAAATTATGTCGATTAGTGTAGGCATCAATGTAAGGCCCATTCCTGTTAATGCATGGCCCAAGAAAGTGGGCACAATAGGGCTCTGAATGGCAGCCCATAATAGACATTGCTTAGCTCGTGGTCACCCACTGTCAAGAAATGTTATGCAGAGAGCCTCAAAGCTGAAAAGAACACAGGAACAGAACAGAACAGAGAAGAAGAATGGGGATGGTTCAAGAGTGAATATAAAGAACCAGTGCCATTAAAAGCCTGGGATTGAACGTCAAGTCAAGACGGCAGAGACAGAGCCTCTTTCATGTTGCTTTTATGAGCTCGTGGATGGATAGAGGTCTGACTCCCCGCTTCAAATGGATGAATTGTTTGTTCTGGCCCAACGATTCTTCATAATAAATCGATTAAATAATCACTAGATTGAAGTCTAACATCGCCAGTGAGGTGAGGAAGGATTGGGAATAACCAAAACATACTGACGGGCTGGAATCATTTTGTTTCATTTCTGAGTTTTGACCCTGTAACCTGTGTAGCTGAGCTTGACGTTTTGAAATAAAAGTTTCTTTTTTTTTCTTTCTCTCTCCTCCTTCTTTCTTTCACTCTCTGAGCAGCTAATTATTTCAGTGAAAATGAAAAGTATCTATTTAAGCAATTAATTGATCGCTCTAATGTTTACAGAAAAGGTATAGAAATGCAAGGGGTGATAAAAAAAAGTTTGGTCTTTTGTCCGCAGCAGAAATCTCAGGCGCTTTGTGGGTGAGAAACAATGATGGAAGATGGCAGGGAATCTAAAGAAAAGACAAATCAAACAGGGACAATTATTCAAATAGGACTGATTGATTAACTGACTATAAATGTTTGGTCTTTTTTTTGTTGTGTAGCTGTACAGTGATGACTTGCTGAGATGAACCTTTGTAATATTCTGACCTTGAGTTCTTGCAGTGAAACATTTGTGCGGGAACAGGAATAATAAAATCTGCACAATCGCAGCTCACAATGAAAGGCAGCTGGGTTGAATGTCAGTGTGCCGATTCTCAGAGGTGAGTGTAGGACCATGTAGATTAACCCCTTGGGACTGACTCTCAGGCAAGTCAAGCTAACGTTGTGAGAATGAGATATATGTATATATAATGTGGAGTAATACCAAACATCATCAAGACCCGATCCATTCAACAACAGAGTGACTGCTTCTCATTTCAAGTAAGGCATTCAAAGAAAACTTATTAGGAGTGTAAATAATGTACTGACTATTAGTAATGAGTGATTCCAGGAAATTTAAAATGAAGTCAGCAACTCCCACGTAACGGACAGTATTTAATGGAGGTGATGGGGTCTGTGGAATTAGATATTATCATCATGTATTGAGATACAATGAAATGTATAGTTTCTTGCAAGCATACTGTTCACAGAGTACATAGGGGAGAAAAGAAAAAAGGGGTGTAGAATATAGTGTTACAGTCATAGCTTGGATGCAGAAAAAGGTCAACTTAATATAGTGTAGGTCCATTCAAGAGTCTGACAATAGCAAGGAAGAAGCATGTCACTTCTTTTAGGGTTGTGAATGTAGCCCAGTCCATCAAGCAAACCAGACTCCCATCCGCTGACCCCGTCTATACTTCCTGCTGCCTCAGCAAAGCAGCCAGCATCATTAAGATCTCCACATACTTCGGACATTCTCTCTTCTATCTTCTTCCATCAGGAGAAAGATATAAAAGTCTGAAGTCCTGTACCAACCGACTCAAGAGCAGCTTCTTCCCTCTTGCCGTCAGACTCTTGAATGGACCTACATTATATTAAGTTGACCTTTTTCTGCATCCGAGCTATGACTGTAACACTATATTCTACACCCCTTTTTCCTCTCCTCCCATATGTACACTATGAACAGTATGCTTTGATAGTATAGCGTGCAAGAAAATATAAATTTCAGTGTATCCCAATACATGTGATGATAATAAATTAAAAGATCATCAAACTTAAGGTGCACTCAGGCCCTTAACTGGACTGTGATGTATCTTCCCAAGGATCAAAGAACCCAAAGGACAAAAGACCCAGCCACTCAATCAGAGGCCAGGAGAGGCTGTTGTCAGTTCTACACCCACTCGAGGTGCAGGAATGTCGCTGGATCCCAGGCTGCGGTGAGTAGGGGTGGTCACAGACTGGGAGTTGCAGGAGAAAGAGAATCAGTAGCTAGGGCAAGGGTAGCTCTTAACCAATACGTTCCTGATGCAGAATCCTTTGATCAGACACTGAGTTCCTTGAAACAAAGGACTCTCCCCTCTTCCACACCCCTCTCCCCCAGTCCCCACCCCACCCCAAGCCCTGCCAGTTGGGAACCCAGAAGAAACTCATACCGGTTTACCTGTCATGCTCCCCACATGATAGTCCCCACTGCTGGGCTAATATGAGTGGCAGTGGGAAGAGGCCCTTAAGTGGGGATTAGTGCCCTACTTAAGGGCTTCAATTGGTGACGGAGTGAAAAGCATTCCCAACAGCGAGGGTGGAGGCAGGAAGGTAGTGGGATTCTAACCCACTCCAATACACCCTCCTGCCAAAACAACCCCTGTTATCAAACCCACCAGTGGGTATGGGAGTGGGCAAAAACTTCTGCCAAATTATTTATCATTGGCGAAGATAATGATTACATACCGTGATAATCAAGTGGATTCTCACACGAGGTGAGGGGGCCGGGTCAGTGATGTCTGAGTAGAAAAGAATACAGAGAAAAGAAAACCAAAACTTGTTTTTCATCAGGTTCCCCAGGTCTGCGGAGTCACAGTTTGCCATTGTTTCCAGGATTTTGCCAGGACTGCGCACTCTCTATGCAAGTATCCTTAAATAATGTGTCATCATGACATACAAGATAGCTCAGTATAGTATAGGAGAAGAAGAAGAAGTTGGGATTTTTATATTAGTAATCTGTGCTGGGAGAATGGCACTCCAGTATTGCAAAAACACTCTAATTGTCATATAGGTGAACAGGGAGTGCTTGTTGCAGCCGTAAATAGGGAAGTGAATGTAACCTTGGCAATTCCAAATTCTACAAATCTCTTCAGGGCGGGAGGGTGGCACAGTAGCTGGCACTGCTGCCTCACAGCGTCAGACAACCGGGTTCACCACATTCTCCCATGTCTGCATAGGTTTCTTGCAGGTGCTCCAGTTTCCTTCCATGGTCCAAAGGTGTGCAGGTTTGGTGGATTGAGCATGCTAAATTGCTCCCTAGTGTCAGAAGGACTAGCTAGGTTTAATGCAAGGTGCTATAGGGATAGAATGGGTTTGTGGATCAGTGCAGATTTGATGGGCCGAATGGCTTTCTTCTGCACTCTGGGGATTCTATGATTACCAAGTAACCCTAATATCCAGGGAAAGGGAAATCAAATGGTCTTACTTGTATCAAAATGCTTCGGCTTGAGAGAAATAGATGGGCTGTGTACATATGGAAGAGACTACGATATGGAACTGTCTTTCTACTGCATTAACTTCTTTAAGACGGCAACGGAATCTTTCTCAAAGATTCAGTGTTCAGTACAGCACGGCCGCTAAAGCATGTCAGAAAACACAGGAAGTGTTCTTTAGAACTACCATTTTAAATCTTCAAAAACAAACAGTGTAGAACCAGTCTCCAGGGGGTGATAAATACACATTACCTAATTGCTCTCACTTAGGGTGGCTTTTAGAGTCCTGCTCTCGGGGCTGTGTACCATGGAGTGGCTCCCTGCGGTGTAAATGGAAAAAAGCTACATCTTTACCAGCTTTTAAAGGCTTGCTGTGATTTTTTTTAGTGAAAACAGCTGCTGGTGCCTGCTTCTCCGACAGTGTCATAACTGTTAAACAGTATGTAAGTGAATCCAGAGTCAGCTGAACCAACCTTGAGAAAACAAATGGCTTGTTCAATTTAGCAGAAAGGTGTGAAGATCTGTGTAAAAATATTTTGCAAGGGAGATAAGAAGTTTTGGCCATAGGGGTTAAATGAGGAAGCGCGGAGTAATGTATTCAAGTATCCTTCATTTCCCACAGGATTGCAATCAGATCTTTCGTTTCAACGCTCTGAAACACAACAGGAATGACAAGTTATAGCTATAGTTAAGAATGCTCTCCCACGCCCCTATTTTCTCAGGAGGCTAAGAAAATTCAGCATATACACTATAGCTCTCCTCAAATTTTACACTGTAGAAAACATTCTTTCCAGATGTATCTCAGCTTGGTACGGTTCCTGCTGTGACCAAGGCTGCAAGAAACTACAAAGAACAGTAAACGTAGCCCAGTCCATCACTGGGCTAACCAGCCTCCTATCCACTGACTCTGTCTATACTTCTTGCTGCCTCAGAAAAGCTAAGGACCCCACACACCCCTGTCAAACCCTCTTCCACCTTCTTCCATTGGGAAAAAGATACAGAGGTCTGAGTTCAGATACCAATTGACTCAAGAACACTTTCTTCCCCGCTGCCATCAGAGTTTTGAATGGACATAACTCGCACTAAGTTGATCTTTCCCTACACTGCTTTTCTGAACCAGTGGCAAGTGTAGGCGGAGTCAATAGATGGGAGGCTGGTTTGCCTAATGGACTGGACTACATTGCAACATCTCACTTACTGTCCTGTCTGGAAACAATACACATTTCTTCAACCTATGCTTGTAGCACTGCATTCTGAATGTAGCACTACATTCTGTACCCTCTCCTTTTTTCTCTATAAATGGTATGCTTTGTCTGTACAGCATGTAAGAAACAATACTTTTTGCCATAGACTAATATGTGTGACAATAATAAATCAAGTCAAAAAAATCAAGACCACAAGAAATTACAAAGGGCTGTGAATGTAGTTCAGTCAGAAATCTCACAACACCAGGTTAAAGTCCAACAGGTTTATTTGGTAGCAAACACCACGAGCTTTTGGGGCTCTGACCCATCGTCAGGTGAGTGGGGAGTTCTGACCACACACGGGGCGTATAAAGGCACACATCCAGTTCACAGAATATTAATCAAGTCTTAAAGGTTGGACAATGTGAGAGGACAGAGCTTTAAGCATAGGTTAAGGAGATGTGTATTGCCTTCAGACAGGACAGTAAGTGAGATGTTGCAATGTAGTCCAGTCCATTAGACAAACCAGCCTCCCATCTATTGACTCTGTCTACATTTCCCGCAGTCAGCACAATCAAGGTCCCTGTGCAACATGGACATACTTTCTTTCACTTCTTCTCTCAGGAAAAAGAACTATAATTCTGAGGTCACATACCAACCGACTCAAGAAAAGCTTCTTCCATGCTGCCATCCGACTTTTGAATGAACCTATCTTATATTAAGCTGATCCTCCTTATATATCATAACTACGACTGTAACACCATATTCTGCTCCCTCTCTTTTCCTTCTTCCCTATGTAGTCTATGAACAACATGTTTTGCCTATATAGTGCTCAAAAAAAACAATACTTTTCACTGTGCCCCCAACAGATGTGACAATAATAAATCGAATAAAAAATTAAAATCTTATGATACAATACATCACATAGCGCTTCACAATAAGTAATTATCAAACAAAATTTGACAATAAGCCATATGAGGCATGATTAGGGCTCATGATCAAATATTTGATCAAGGAGATAGTTTTAAAGGAGGCTCTTAAGGGTGGAATGTCAGCTGGAGAGGCTTAAAAAGGAAATTCCAGGGTTTTATGCCTGGGCGGTTGAGTAAAGGACACGGAATGGACACTGACAGCAACATTTTGGATGACTTCATGTTTGTGGTATTCAGTGCATACATTCACCGAGGTGGAAGTAATCCCCAGAATGTTCATTTTTATAGCACATTTTGAAATTTTGTGGTGGTTCTTCTGGTGGAACAGGTCCATTTGGAACTCTAATCTCAAATAGTCTGCGGATACAAAATGAATTGAAATTCTCAAGACCAAGATCGATAGATATTTGTTAGTTAAGGGTAGCCAAGGATCTTGATCAAAGGTTCGTAAATGGAATCCATTTGGTGCAGATTGGCTGTAATCTAAATGAATCAAATCCTTACAATACAGAAGGAGGCCATTCGCCCCATTGAGTCTACACCGGCCACAATCAAATCCAAGGCCTATCCCCATTACCCCATGCATTACTGTAGCTAGTCCCCCTGACACTAAGGGGCAATTTTGTACAGCCAATCCACCTAACCCACACATCTTTGGACTGTGTGAGGAAACCCATGCAGACAAGGAGAGATCATGCTAACTCTACACAGACAGCGACCCAAGCAGGGCATCAAACCTAGGTCTCTGGTGCTGCGAGGCAGCAGTGCTAACCACTGTGCCATTGTGCTGCCCAATAGACCAAATTTAATGGGCTGAATGGCTTACGCTGTCCCAATGCTCCAATCTGGCCATAGAGTGGCTGTGTTTTATACATTTATAATGTGTAATTTAAAATGGATAAAATGGATAATTGAAAATCTTCAAGTAGCAATAATGTGTGCCCCAAAAAATGAGTGGTAGGTTTGTGTTCATTGTCCATGATTCCTTGTGTAGCAAAACTTCAGAACCATGAGATGTTGAGTGGTGTTAACTGGCATCATGATCATGTTCAAGGAATGCATGAGCAAAACCCCTGTACCATCAGTCCAGCACCTCACAGAGTGTCATTGTGTTTGATAACATATAACATATGATATTATCTCCTTCATCTTTAACCGAGCATCACTTGCTGGATCTGAAGTCATGTGTATAGCTTTGGTTTGCTTTGGTATGCAGACGCACCCCCAGTCTAATGGCACAATATGTACATTGTATCTGGCAGGGCTGATAGACAGTGAGTAAAACTTTGTAAGTTCATCTATTTAAATACATCACACTCTATACAATCCAACACATTTCAGATTGGTAATCTTTTGTCACGTTTGAGTTTTAAACTGCTGGGTGCATGGTTAGATGAGCAAAATGCTGAGGATATCTTTCTGTAGCAGTCTACTGTCTCACACTACCATGGTTTGTGTGAGAAGGCCATTCTGGCATAGCATCTCTGCCACATTTTTTTCACAAAACAATGGCTAAGAAGGTGCACTGATCACCAGTCTCTGTTTTCTCTCATATCCCTTCATGGCTAGCTGAATATAGAGTTTCTGTTTGTCCTTTTAAACAGTTAGCATCTGTCTCCCAGTGTAAATATCAGACATTTTCATAGGGCAGCATGGGATGGCATGGTGGCACAATGGTTAACACTGCTGCTTCACAGTGCCAGTGACCTGGGTTTGATTTCGGCTTGTGCCACTATTACGTGTTCTCTGTGTCTGCATGGGTTTCTGCCAGGTGCTCTTTTTTTCCCCATATTCCGAAAGATTCACTGGTTGGGTGCATTGACCATGCTAAATTCTGCCCCAGTGTACCCAAACAGGCATGGGACTGCAGCAACTAGGGGATTTTCACAGTAACTTCATTGTAGTGTTAATGTAAGTCCACTTGTGAAACTAATTTTAAAAAAAGTCTAGCTTTCAGATGTTCGACCATGAGTTGTGACTCAGTGATGAATTCACCGCACAGAGAGTCTTTGGCCATAATTCATCTGATGAATATAGTCAACTCAGCCCAGATATCATTGGGTTAGCAATTAGAGTTTGCTAAATGGATTAGCATGCTCCAGGATTCCTGATCTGGTGACTTTGTCCTGCCAAGAGATGCCAACCATATTTTAGCGATGGCAAAGATGGAAGTTGTTCGGCCTTTTCTCCAACCTATTATATATTGACCAGGTCTCATCATCATGTGATATTATCTCCACCATCTTTAACCGAGCATCCCTTGCTGGATCTGAAAACATGTGCATAGCTTTGGCTTGGTTTGGTATGCAGACGCACCCAGTCTAATGGCACAATATGTACCTGGCAGGGCTGAATGGTTCACAGAACTGCCTGTGATAGGTCAGGGAGTGGGTTAGCTCAGTTGGCTGAGCGGCTGGTTTGTGATCCGGAGTGATGCCAACAGCGCAGGTTCAATTTCCAAACCAATTGAGGTTATTCAAGATGGCTCTACCATCCCAATCTTGCCCCTTGCCTAAGGCGTGCCGACCCTCAAGTATAATGCCACCAGTCAGCACTCTCCCTCAAAGTGGAGAGAAATTGCCGGTCATCTGGGACTATTGCAACTTTACCTTAACCTGTGATAGGTCCATGGATCAGTGTACAGATGAGTGCACAATTGTATCCTTCGTGCAATTTTTCTTGTCAATCTATTGAGCTATTTGCCTCAGCTCTTGGGCTTGAATTCTGCAGCGCAAGGAGCTTGTGATCTTTTTTTAAGACTGAATTCTGAAGAAAACCGATGAATTCTGAAGCAAACCAATCATCAAACGCAGCCAAAGTTGTGACATGAAGCCTGTAGCAAATATTGTCACAGGTTTCTAACTTGCTAGCCAAGAAAAAGTGTTTACTTGGGACAATTCCTTGCATGATGACATTGCTATTGAAAATGCAGCCAGTTCAGCAACATCGAAGGCTGCAGGGGATAGATCAAGAGGGTCTTGTGGTTTTTTTTTTGTTTGGTATTTTGGCAGTATGAAGAATGGGTTCTTCAGACAAACTTGGTTATCTCAGGAATCTGCTCCTGGGACTAACCAAAATCTATAAAATTGCAGCAGAGTCAACCTGTCATGTTTAATATCCCTGATCCAGCTGTATTGGCAGCAATGACTTCATTGCCACATCACAAGTTGTTACAAACAGGAGTTGCAAGCTTTTATGTCAAAAATCACTGACAATGCGTCTGTCTTAACAGCTACACCGGAGGGTTGAGACCAAAACCCTTCTTGTTTTCTTAATTTGCCAACTCAAATTGTTTCTCTCGCAGCACTTTGCTTTTATTGATGTATTATTTCAAATTGGTTCCCTTTTCATTCTCCCCTGTTTCATGCTAATTTTTCTATATCGCTTCTAATCCAAAGATTGGCACAGTCTCACAATGGTTAGCACCGCTGCCTCACAGCACCAGAGACCCAGGTTTAATTCCAGCCTTTAAAGTTTATTTATTAGTGTCACGAGTATGCTTACATTAACACTGCAACAAAATTAGTGAAAATCCCCTAATTGCCACACTCTGGTGTCTGGCTGGGTCCATCATAGGAGAACTTAGCATGGCCAATGCACCCAATCAACACATCTTTTGGACTGTGGGAGGGAAACGGGGCACCCGAAGGAAACCCATGTAGACATGAGGAGAACATGCAGACTCTGCGCAGACAGTTACCCAAGCCAAATATCGAACCTGAATCCCTGGTGCTGTGAGGCAGCAGTGCTAACCATTGTGCCACTGTGCTGCCCCACTGTGCGACTGTACCGCCCCACTGTGCCACTGTGCTGTCCCACTGTGCAACTGTGTCATACCACTGTGCACCTTGCTGTCCCCCTGTGTGACTATGTTGTCCCATTGTGTACTGTGCCACCCCATTATACAACTGTGCCACACCGCTGTGCACCATGCTGTCCAACTGTGTGACTGTATCGTTCCACTGTGCACCGTGCTGCCCCACTGTGTAACTATGCCACCCCACTGTGCTACCGTGCTGCCCCACTGTACACTGTGCCATCTCATAGTGCCACCATACCTTGGCTGACTGTCTGTGTGGAGTTTGTTTGTTCTCCCTGTGTCTACATGGGTTTCCTCTGGATTTCCTCCCGCACTCTGAAGATGTGCAAGTTGCCCCTTAGTGTCAGGGGAATTATTGGGATAAATACATGGGGTTATGGAAATAAAGCCTCGATAGGATTGTTGTCAGTACAGGCTTGATAGGCTGAATGGCTTCCTTCTGCAATATAGAGATTCTATGATTTTATGATTCAAAGATTGGAGCCAGAGGTTGGATTGGAACCAGCAGAGTGCCTTTGGACCTACTACTCTGCATAGTTGGAGCAGGACAGAATGATATTTGGACAAGTATAAGTCACATTTTCCACCGTTGCTGTATCTTGTGGGAGACAGCTTTCATCATTGCAGTTAACTGCTTTCCTTCCTTCACTTTCTATCATTTTAAATTTTCCGGCTATTAAATGTAGTTCCAGACAGCAAATAATATTACCAATTACTAATATGATGTGGTCAAATAGGCAGTTTCCGTAAATCAAATGCACAGTTTAACATTACTGAAATGTAGCATTAAACATTTTTTTATTATAGACAAGTATCATGAAGATAAATTTTTGTTCTGCACTCTTGCCATTTAATTGGTCTAAAATTGATTACACTAACTGATTTGTCATGGGAGATTGATCATGCAATCCAGCTGTTTTAAGCAGGGTGAAAGAAGTCAGTAATTCCGCAAATGAGTACAGCAACTGAACAATCGCACTAAGTGGTGATCACACCCGACTGCTTTCCACGGCACTAAAGGAAGTGGAACTCACTCCCAACCCAGTAATTCGCTCTGGTCACCGTTTCACAATGGCAAACTGTCTGGATCTCTGCGGATCAAAGGTGAAAGGATATCCTGAAAGGAGCAACTCTTGTTCCTGACACCTGCCACGTCCCTTTACCTTTGACCCCCCAGAGGCGAGTGTCGCTTCCTATCCTGATGGCATGAATGCAGAAAGCGTGCTTGAGCAGAATCCACACTGCACCCAGGAACACAAGAAGCTCATTAAAATCCAATGTTGGATGGCTTCCCCCACTTTAATGACTGCTTCATTTTCACTTAGTACCGCTCAGTGAAACATTGTTCATTTCTTTCATTCCTCGAATTCATTCCCAACTTGGAACAGTTATGATTAAAATAGCATTTCCCAGAGAAATTCTATAAAAATAGAAGCACCAGTCATTTTGACAGTTTTCTACGCAATGAGACCACAATATTTTTAGTCACTTTTCAATACTTTTGAAATCACTTATTTCTGATAAACCCTTCTGAAGTCACCGTTAAGTATCACTATTTCTGGTGATATCTCTGAGCTTGTTTTTTTTTGTAGGAAAGTTTCGCTATGAACATTACATAAGTAGATCAGACACAGCAAAGGTAATGTTGCTTTTTTATCAACGCCATCTGAGCTTCGATTATTAGATGTCTGCAGTTTAAGACTGATAAGGATTTTAAAGAAAGGTTCCGCTGAACAAAGCACAATTACGAGAACGATGATCCTTCAGGTGAAACGCTTAGAAACGGGGCACAAGAATTAGTTTCTCATTAAATATTGCAGGCTGTGAATTCAGGGGCTGCTTGTTTAGACTTTGTCAGCACATATTTTTTTACTTACATGTACCAAATTTTACACAATACTCGAAGAGGCAATCTCCATGTCCCACCTGTATCTAATTTGTGTAGCAGTTATTCCATTAATTAGAGTAGGAGGGTTAGTGTGGGTAGTTAGACTTAATTTTAATTATACACAATGAGAGATTTGGAGTGGGGTAAGTGAAATTAATAATGTGTCCTCAGACTTCTGCGGGGGTTTCTCGTTTTAGAAACACTGTAAATATTCAGCAACAACATGACGAGAAAAGAGGTGCGCCAGAAGCAGGGTGCAGTCTTCCAAATGCTGTCAACACGATGTCAAATGATGTTGTCAAATCTTATCCTATCCTTCTCCCCCTATATACCCTATGAACAGTATGCATTGTCTGTACAGGGTGCAAGAGACAATATTTTTCACTCTATTCCAATGCATACGACAATAATAAATCAGATCAAATCAAATCAAATTTAAAATGAAGGCGCTACAAGAGAGCATCTTCCATCTGAAGCCAACCAAGCCCTTGAGTGGGAATATTTCAAAGTGTCACGTCATTTATTAAGTGGAGATAAGTGGGAGAGGGATGAATCATAAAATGACTTGTGTCTGCCACAGAGGGAGTACTACCACCCCCCCTTCCTCCCATCTTCTGACTCCACCATTCCTCCTCATTACCAGGAACCTGCAAGCAATTCTGAAAATATTTTTTATAGACCACCCAAATGGTGAGTCCCCCAGCCACTTCTGGTGAATAGCCTGCGGCAATGGTATAACTAGGCATTTATTTGCCCACTTAAGGACTTCACTTGGAGGCATGCTGGCAAGGCCCATAGGCTGGTCCCTACTTGCCAACCTTCCACCAAATAACCCCATCACCAAACCTGCCACAGGGGTTTAATTGGGCATTAAATTCTGCGCCCCCCCCCCCCGATTTTCTTCTCTCCTTAAAAGATCTCATGGAACCATTTTGAGGAAAAGCAAGTAGCTTCTTCCCTTTGTCTGGACCAATATTTATCCATCAATCAACATTGCTAAAATAGGCCATCTGGTCAGGATTTCATTGCAGTTTTTGTGGGAGCTTACTGTACACAAATTGGCTACAATGTTTCCCACAATACAGTAGTAACTACATTTCAAGAAGACTTCATTGTTTGTTCTGAGGATCCCTGATGTTGTGAAAAATACCCTAGGGATGTGAGATTTTCTTATTTTGTGCAAAAATCCCCCAGTATGTTATTAAGTCACAGATGAACCAAGAGAGCAACCAGTGTTGCCATAATCGGCTCTGACACTGTTTTCCCACATCCAGAAGTTGTGGTGAACTGTGGTAATAGCACTCAAGAGCAGGAATTTTCTCATAATCCGTGGGTACTGAGGTCAAAGCTGAACCTCTAATATCAGTCCAGCTGAAATCAGCAGGGATGATATGGGAGTTTCCTTAAGTATATGACTCAACTTCTCAGAGACATTACAGAACGGAAAGAAACCCATCGGCCCATCAAATCAACACCAGTCATCAGGCACCTATCTATCCTCATCCCATTTTCCAGCATTTGCTCTGTATGCTATGGCATTTCAACTCTCATCTAAATGCTTTTGAAATGTTTTGAGTGTTCCCACCCTTGCAGGCAGAGAGCGTCAGATTTTTCTGGGCGAAATAGTTTTTCCTCAAATCCGTAAATTTCCTGTCCCTTACCTTAAATCTGCCCGCAGTTACTGTCCTCTTCTTTGTTTTTCTATCAGTGTCACTTTAACAATTATATCAGGCTTACATTAACACTGCAATGAAGTTACTGTGAATATCCTCTAGTCGCCACACTCTAGCGTCTGTTTGAGTACATGGAGGGAGAATTTAGCATGGCCAATGCACCTAACCAACAGGCCTTTCTGACGGTAGGAGAAAAGTAGAGCACCCAGGAGAAACCCATGCAGACACAGGGAGAATGTACAAACTCTGCACAATGACCCAAGCCAGGAATCGAACCCAAATCACTGGCGCTGTGAGGGAACAGTTCTAACCACTGTGCCAGGAAACGTTTCTTCCCCTCTATCCTATCTCTATCCTTCATAATTTTGGACATCCTAATGATGTCTCCTCCCTCCCCGACCCCAGCCTTTTCTGTTCTAAGAAAAACAACCCCAACCTATCCAATCTCTCATAGCCGAAAAGCTCCAGCCCAGGCAACATTTTTCAATCAATTGAGCAATTGGTGAGCATTTCCCTTCCAGCCTTCTTAGTTTAAACCAGCTGATAGCAGTGGATTAGGAGGTGTGAGATTCAGCCATGCATCCAACTGATGATTGATAGAATCCCTAATTAAATACAATTGATCATATCAACAGAGATCAAATTAGACATGTTAGTATAAAAATAAAACTTGAATATATTTACAACACATCACATCATATTCACAAAATATATCTCATAGTTACATGACAAAGTGTCCTTCTTCACCAATGCGTTCCTTGAAATAAATACTGAACTCTGTAAATTTAGTTGAAAGCTTCCGAGTAGATTCCTTTCAGAATCCTCTGTCCAATGATAATGGTTCTGTACAAACATACAGAGAAAGGTCAGAAATGCCAACTGACCATCAACCTTTCCCATGCTGGCAAGATTCAACTTATGTACGCTGCCAATCCCGTCCTCCCACACTGAAGTTACACAAACTGGTAACAAAGAGCAAAATCATCTAGGTCAATTTAGGAAGAAATGAGGAATTTTCTCAATCAAGCAGTCTTCAGGAGATCATGATGACCTGGTATCAATAGTGACCATTTACTCAGTTCCCTGTAATAACCTCAGATGTCCTTTAGGAACTCACATTGCTCTTTTTATTCACATACAAGGTACATGGCAGGATCAGGCATCTAAGAGGGCATGAGATGATTACTTGAATAGAAACAATGTTCAAGAGTGGGGGAAAAGACAGGAGAATGATACTAAATCATGAGGTCTGTTTGGGGAGTTGGTGCAGACACAATGGTCCAAATGACCTCCTTCCACACCTCCTCCTGCCTGTTGCCAATCAACTCCAAATTGAGTACGAAATGTCAGTAGCTCTGTCAGATTCAGTGCTCATCATTCTGAAGATTCAGGCCCACAGGTCAGCGATTCCCCAGTGTCCGTCTTACACACCTTGGGCCCAATTTTCCCATCACGGCCCACAAATTTTCTAAGCTCCAAAACAGCCAGACTCCGTGAATAGGCCCTGCCCCGCTGTGTTTTTAATGAGATTCCTTATTGTGACTTCTGCAGTGCACTAAGTGTGGAAATTCAGGTCTGAAACTGCGCTGAAAAATCAGTCATGACCTAGAACAGTTTTCCACCCATTCAGCACTTTCCGGAGAATCACATCCTACTCTCTCCCACCCTCTCCCTCAGCAGACACCTGAACTCTTCTATTGATGCCTTTCATCATAAATAAAGGAGAAAGAACATTGAACCTCAACTTGAATCCCTGCAAGGACAGTGACTGGCCATCCACATGACGCTGTATAATTCACTATCTTATATCTAGACAAAAACAGCCAATTCGCTAACCGGCCTATAAACTTCTGCTCAGCAATCCCACAAGATATTGGCCTTACCTGACAATTGTGTGACAATCCCGCAATTTAAAAGCACACCACCTCCTCCCATTTATAGCATCCGCCAACTTTGTCTTTTGATCAAACCTCATCAAGTTTGTGAGAATGTGCCTTCTTTCCTAAAAGGCTTTCAGTCATTCCCATCATAGAACAGAATCCCTACTTTGCAGACGGAGGCCATTCAGCCCTTTGAATCTGCACTCACTCTCTTGACAGAACATCTTACCCAGGTCCTATCTCCATAAACCTAGTTATTAATTTCACTAATCCAACTAATTTGCACATCTTTAGATACTAAGAAGCAACTTAGCATGGCCAATCCATCTAATCTGCACATTAAAGTTTAACAGTTATTTATTGTGTTACAAGTAGGCTTACATTAATACTGCAATGAAGTTACTGTGAAAATCCCTTAGGCTACACATTCTGGCATCCATTCACGTACATTGAAGGAGAACTTAATGTGGCCAATGCACATGATCAGCACATCCTTTGGACTGTGGGAGGAAACTGGAGCACATGGAGAAAACCCGTGCAGACATGGGGAGAACATGCAAATTCCACACTGTCAGTTACCCATGGTTGGAATCAAACCTGTGTCCCTGGCGCTGTGAAGCAGCAATGATAACTCCTGTGCCACCGTGCCGAACAAATATATTCCCAAATATATTTTGCTCCCTTTCAATGAGCACACCTATTTTTCCTTCTTTAAGACACTCCTCACAAAACTACCTCTTTGACCCAGCTTTTGCCCATCCATTGTAATATCCCCTGATGTGGCTGGGCATCAGATTCTATTTGGTGACGTTCCTGCGGGGCTTTTTATGGAGCTAAAGATTCTATATAAATGCAAGTTGTTGTTGCACATTCATGTCTCACACAAGACCATTTGGATCACTGCAAATGCCAAATACATCGAAAAATGGTAACAACATGTCCTTAACATGAATTTTACATCATAAAAATTGATTGGGGGAAGGAAGGTATAATTGATTTGGTTCAGAGCAGGCTCCAGACGTGAGTGGAAATGGTATCTGGTGAGATTGTATAGAGTGTATCGTTTTATTGTTTTTAATGATCGTATATTCTTTGTTTCAGCTTTGTGTGGTGGTGGAAGCAAACCCTTCAAAGGCAAGATTAAATTCAGCGGTGTGTAATCACAGAAAATGTCAATTCATAATAAAGAAATAAAGTTTTTTATTGTTAAGCAATAAATGCATTTGCATGCTTTTTTAATAAAATTTACTGAATGGCACCTGCATAACAAGTACTTCCACAGAAGGCAGCTTCTAAAATTAGTCTCCTTCCATTTGCATATACAAATATTAATAAACCCACCACTTGAAATGTATTTGTCTCCAGAAAAATAATGAATATCTGCACTTGAACATGAACTTTGATCATCACAGTAACACTCACAGAATAATGAGATGGTATGATTTTTTTTTCCAAAGGAAACAGTGAGTTTGAGAAGTGGAGAGAGGAGGGGAGGGGGAGGATGGGGTGAGGCGATTGACAAGAGGGCGGCAAGGGGTGAGGGGAGGGGGTTGGATGTGGGGGTACGTGCTGATGTTACAAGCCCACAGACTTGCTAAAAGCGACCTTATATGGGCACCGTTTAAATAGCATAGTTAACCAGAAGAAGGCATAATTGAACTCCTGTTAAAAGAAAAACTGGTTCCTGCCAATATGTGGAAAAGAATTACAAAATATTGTGAATCTGGACTGGGTACAGAATACGTGGATGTGAAAACTAGTCTCTGCCAATACAGCAAATTGGCAGTCGATTTTTTTTGCTCTATCTGGTCTTTTTTTTCCCATTGAATGATCATTCAAACTCTTTTTTTCGTAAACCCTGGGCTAGGGACAGTAAGAGGTCTCACAACATCAGGATGTCCAAGAAGATTAACGCCAACACCACAAACAGCCCATTGCTAGGTCCTACGGGGACAGGTGGAGAGGAGCCAGGTACCTAGGCTCACACTGCTGCTACCCCCCAGGGAGTAAATTCACCTTGCTAAAGGCCTTTGCTGATTTTTCCAGTGAACCTCCATGTCTCCTGAGTCACTGGGGAACAGCCTGGAGGTGACCTCTCAATGGCAGCATACAGGAAATTAAAACTCCAGACAGGCTTAGAGGCCCTCTCTGCATTACATGTCTTCAGCTGTGAGTCACTGCCTTGAAGCATCATAGTACCCCTAACACTCCCTTCGCTGCTGAGGCCATTCCCTAAATTAGAAGTCAACAATGTTGAGAGAGGCAGTGCCTCCATCTTGCTGGGGATGTGGGGGTCAGGGAGAGGGCAATCTCTCTCATTAACCTGAAAAGGCAGCCTGCACTGTTACAGTCATTGCCAGGTAAATGTTTCCCAAACACTGCAGGCTACCAGTTCCCATTTGAAACTACTGATGGGGTTTCAAAGTGGATCCCATCCCTAATTTTCTAGTCTCACTCTCGATTTTATTGGATGGGAAAATCAAAATCATGGCTATATTTTCCAAACCAAAGGCAAGTGAAAGCTAGTGTGGTGAAATTTTGGCTGCGGGTTTGTGACGAGCCCATTTTGTGCTGCCGGTTGGGCAACTTCAACCCTTCCCCCTCCCCCTCCAGGATGTGAAATTTGAGGTGTACACCCAACTTCAGAATGGAAAGCTGATACGTTATCAAGCATTTTAGTACAATTGTGAAAATGAAGTAAATGAGCAAATACACCGATCATTAAGAGCATAAGGAAAGATCTGTAGAACCCCGGAAGTTAGGAGCAGGAGGAGGACATTTGGCTCTTCGAGCTGCCTCTGCCATTCATTGAGATCATGGCTGATCATCCAACTCAATAGCCTAATCCTGCCTTCTCCTCATAACCTATCTCTCCCTATTCTACCTTAGTGGAAAGTTGTTAGATGTAATAAAAAGAGGGTGGAATTGATTTTCTGATGATCATCTTCATTGGGTTGGAGACAGTTTCATATCTCTGGAACAACTTACCATTTGGAGACTGGGGAGTCTGCAGCTGCCCATCGGAATGTGGGAGGTTTGGGAAATGGGAGGCAACCCCAAGACAGGTTAGGGCTGCAGACATCCCTTCAAAAACTGGTCTGATGAAACATGCACTGAAGTCCTATTGAGGAATAGGACTGTATTCTCCATGTTTCTAGCAGGCATCTGGATCACCTACTTCAAGGTCTCTGCCAAAGTGATGACCTTAACATTGGCAAGATCTGGGCATTAAACCATGCACCATTATTTTTATAGAATTACAGAATCCTTCCAATGCAAGGAAAGGTTAGTGGGCCCATCGAGTCTGCATCGACAACAATCCCACCTAGGCCCTATCCCGTAACCCATTTTCCTTGATAATCCCGCTGACTAAGGGGCAATTTAGCATGGCCAATCCACCTAACCCGCACATCTATGGAGTGTGGGAGGAAACTGGAGCATCCAGAGGAAGCCAACGCAGACACAGGGAGAATGTGCAAACTCTACGCAGGCAGTCACCTGAGGCTCGAATCAAACCCAGATCCCTGGTGCTGTGAGGCAATAGTGCTAATCGCCGTGTCACCATTTCAACGTACCACCATCCCATTCCTTGTGGAAGATTCTTTTTTATCCAAACACAATGATATTAAATAAAGGCCATGGGGAAAAGAGCAACTCCCTTTCACCTGATCCAACCGTCTGCCCCTTTTTCACCAATTAAAAGGGGTTAAAAGCAGCCCGGATGTGTTAGTTTTTTTTGTAGTATTAATCGGGTTGATTTTAACTCTATCCTGATTTATGTGTGTGTAACATTCTTCTTTTAAACTGAATACACAATCAGTAGAATGGCCTGCTAATGCACCGTAACACACTATTCATTTTTTTATTGGCCTAAATGCATTTTAATGAAATAAATTAAATCTGATTATCGACTAGCTGATTTCCTTTCAAAATGGCTTGTACCACGGGTTATTCAAAGTATCTCCTTTTTTTTATTTTTTTTTACAAAACTATTGGTAAGTAATGATGTCATTAAACTTGTATTAATTATAGAAGCTTCTCTCAGGAACTCATTAATTGCAGACTAATTTGCATAATGATGCATATTAATGAAGTCTTAATGAATCATGTTTTTCCCCAACTCTTTTTATTTGAGCTTTGAAATGAATTAAACAAATTAGTTAAAAGCATTTCCAAATTAACATTTTTCGCCACCACCAACTCAGCATAATCATTTATGTGAAATAATGTATTTCTCAATTGAAATATAGGACGTGTATTCCTTTGTTAATTGTGGCTAAACGCAAACATTTTATCTTGTTTTACAAAGTGGGGAACAATTAGTGGACTCATAATTTTTATAAAGCTCCTTTTATGTGTGCATATTTAGGCCAAAGAATATTGTATTCAAACCATACCTTGTCTGACCTCTGCGAATCATCAGGCAAAGCAGTGGGCACCCAATGGCTGCCATAAGGCACTTAAGTACTGCAAGCAGTAAGAAAAGCCCCAAAAGAAACCATGGTGCTCTATCAATAAATGCACATCTCAAATAATTCTGATTTACGCATCTCATTTTCTTTCAAAATCGCTGGGATCTGAAGTGATTTGTGCAGAAGTTACAAATTTTACAGTCTGAAATTGAGTCACCCTCTTCAAGAAGCATGCTGGACCGATCTAATGGAAGATGCTGAGTATGAATTTTTGCACATGGTGGGTGTGCTTGGTTTCAGTCATATTCACACCCTTATCATTGCTCAGTGTCAACATTCATGTAAAGTCACATAATCGCAGAAAAAAAAAAGCTAGTGTGAAAATAAGCGTTTCCGCAAGAGAAGAACGCAGGGTCAGCGTCTGTCATAATGAACACAATGGATTGTGTTTATCATCGAGTTCCCAAACATGGGAGTCTCACTTCCACCAACATGCTTGGCTCTAACCAAAGATATCCCCTGTTATGCTAATGCCCTTCATAAACAGAATGCTTTCTTGCCTAACATCTTATGCATACTGCATGCGTTGAGGAGAGCAAACATGTTATGGCTCCCAAGATAATAAGATGGCTGTCAGTGAGCTACAAGGAGATACTTCAATCTAACAGTTTTGTTGATATCATAAATTACAAATACAAAGTTCAGGTGATTCACAAACATCTGCAAAAACCTAAGAGTAAATTAACAACCTGAATCCAGCATTGGCCTTGTGTTTTATTGCCTTATATCTCTATTAAAATTTCTGTGTGCTTATGTATAGAAAGAATAGAGGAGTTTAATGGGGATACAATTGTAATATGCATTGCAATAATACAGGACTACAACGTATTGGAGAATTTACTTTGCCAGCATGAGGCAAGATAGATATTGTTCAATTTCAATTTTCTTCCCTCACCTAATGGTGCACCAAAGCAGACATTTAGCCATCTCCATTGCTGATAATTCCTGAAAAAGGTTGATGGCCTGTTACCAGGGACTTCTGGCTTGACGGGCGCTGCTCATCAAACTTGGCCAACCAGGAATCTCTCCCGTTCTTACCACCAGCCATTGGAAGGATTTCATGTTAACACGCTCAACTTGTTTTGACTGCATCTTCTTTGGCCACCAAGTCTGGAGGTGAGACTGGAACCAGGAGCTTCTGGCTCAGAAATGGAGATGCTACCACTTGTGCTACAAGACTTTCATATAAACTGTACACTGCAAGATGCTACAGAGTAGAGTTTATGCTTGGGATAGTCAGAAAAGCTGGCTTGGAATGTTCACAGCTGAAGAATACTGCAAAATGGAGCAATCCTAAGGAATTGTTTAGAGGAAAAATGGAAGATTTGTGTTTGTTTAACCAAAGAACTTCTTAAAACTCCACAAGTATGGTCACTACTGGCCAATTTGTTCCTAAGGCCCAGAAACAACCCTTTGTTAGTGCTGTTGGTTGAGGGATAGATATTGGTCAGGACACTTGGAAGAACTATCCTACTCCTCCTCAATAAAGTCCATGGGGATCCTTTAGTCCACTGGCTGAGAAGGCAGAAGTGACCTTGGCTTACTAGCTCATCTGAAAGACAGCACCTCAGACAGTTTGGCAAACCCTCAGCAATGCACTGGAGTGTCAGCCTTGATTCTGAGTTTGGATTTGGACTCAAACTTTGGACATTCTGACTCAGAGGCAAGAGTGCTGCTATTGAGCTACATCATTGTGTCACCAGATAGATCAGCTTATTAACTGAATGCCCAAAGCACTCCAATCCTGGAATGATATGTGTGTAAACAAGGGCATCAGCATACTAGATGATGTCAGGATATATATCCACTCAATACTGAAATTCTACATGAATATTAGCATGATGTATTGAACATTGCATGGTGTGTTTTGTCCACATGAGGCTACCATGCACACATGTACCAGCAGAGGGAGTCTGCTTGAAAGAAATAATAAATGACCCATGCTTAATTGCTCATGCAGATGCAAATTCTAAATCTCTCCTGGCTTAATGTATAACTGTTTCTGTCCCAAGCATTTCACAATCTGCAATATCATTAGTCTGAGCAGTATGTGTGGGCTTTATGATGTTCTAGTAATTGTTCACAAATTTCTTGCAAGAGCACTTACTGAGTTTCACAGAGGGATATTCACGCAATTTTATCTGAAGAATTGCAGTATTGCATTTTTAATTCAATAGGCAGGGTCTGATTTTATTCATACATGATAGGCTTCTATGTCAAGATGGCACAATAGTTAGCACTGCTGTCTCACAGCGCCAAGGACCCAGGTTCAATTCCAGCCTTGGCTGACTGTCTGTGTGGAGTCTGCATGTTCTCTCCATGTCTGTGTGGGTTTTCTCTGAGTGCTCCGATTTCCTTTCACAGTCCAAAAATATGCAAATTGGATGGGTTGGCCAGGCTAAGTTGCAACTCAGTATCCCAAGATAGGTAGGTTAGATGGATTAGCCATGGTCGTGGGGTTACAGGAACATGCTGGGAAGAAGGTGTGAATAACACACACTGTCACTGTGTTGGTGTAGTCTTGATGGGTCGAATGGCCTTTTCTGCGCTGTAAGAATTCTATGATTCAATGATGTAATCAGGCCCTAACTACAATTTTTAGTTAGCATCGTCAGGAGACTGAGCTTCCAGTCAGACAAACCCAGCGCAAAAGTGGGAAGAGGCTCCAAAAGGTCTCATGTGCTGTTTTTGCACCCCCTAACCATTACCTCCTTTGTGGGGTCAGGAAGATTAAGAATGTCCTTCCAAACCCAACAAGGGGAACTTTGGACTCACTCACTGCATTCCAGATTTCCATATCTGATGCAGACTGACTTCCTGACCACCTGTGATCCCTACCCTCTCCACCCGCCGTACTCACCATCCCAATCAGTAGGCAGCCTAAAGGTTGTTTAGCTTCTCCACTGACCTTTGACCTGCCTGGGATGAATCGTTTGCTAGCGAACTTTAAAATCATTAACACATCACACCCATCCAATTTTGAGGTGCAGATAAATTTGGGGTGGGGGAGGCTGGCATGGGGGAAAGTTGTAAAATCAAAGGAGAAAATGCAGATAATATAGATCAGAAAGGAAAATAGAAACTGCTGGAAATAAAGCAAGTCTATCATGCCTGGACATGAAAACAAAAGATAACAAACTATAAAAGTTACGATTCCAACTACTAATGATGGATTTCACTCTAAAATATCACCATGCCTTATCCTTTTTTCAGATGTTGATGGACTAACTGTCTCTTCCCTGCATTTCCTACCTTGCATGTTCCAAAATATCTATGGTCTGGACTATTTTGTACAAGTATGCTTCTGTAGTTATTAGGGACAGTAGTTGGCCATTCAACCCCTGGTTTCGGTCATTTAATTATGTAATGCCTATTTTGCACTTACTGTGCTGCATATAGTCAATTTATTCCTTTAATCTTAGACCTCTTTAATCTCTTTAAACATTCCTCTGCATTGATGATGCTGTGTTAGTTGCACACAACAACTCAGCTAAAACAAAATTCATTGAGTCTCTCCAGCCTGCAATTTGTTCTCCTGGGCGAGAAGTGTTAAAAAAACCATAATGTGGAGATGCCGACATTGGACTGGGGTAAGCACAGTAAGAACGCTCACAACACCAGGTTAAAGTCCTGGTTAAAGTTTACGTGATAGCACAAGCCACAACTTTCGGAGGACTGCCCTTTCATCACATGAATGGGAGTTGTGTCCACGAACAGGGCATATATAGACTCAAACTCAATTTACAACTGAATGTTTGGAATGCGATTCTTTACAGGGAATCAAGACTTAAAGGTACAGACAATGTAAGCAGAGAGAGGGTTAAGCACAGGTTAAAGACATATGTATTGTCTACAGCCAGGGGAGCGATAGTGAGATTTCGCAAGCTCAGGCAAGTCGTGGGGGTTACAGATAGTGTGACATGAACCTAAGATCTCGGTTGAGGCTGTCCTTATGTGTGCGGAACACGGCTATCAGTTTCTGCTCGGCGATTCTACATTGTCGTGTGTTGTGAAGGCCGCCTTGGAGAACGCTTATATGAAGATCAGAGGCTGAAAGCCCATGACTGCTGAAGTGTTCCCCAACAGGAAGAGAACACTCCTGCCTGGTGATTGCCGAGCAGTGTTCATTCATCTGTTGTCGTAGCGCCTGCGTGGTCTCCTCATCCTTTCCTGCACCGTATCAAGTAGACAATGTTGGCTGAGTTGCAGAAGTATGTACTGTATACCTGATGAATGGTGCTCTCACATGAGATTATGGCATGTCTTGCAAAGGTTCCTGTGACAGGGTTGTGTGGTGTTGTGGTCACTGTTCTCCTGAAGGCTGGGTAGTTTGCTGCGGACAATGGTCTGTTTGAGGTTGTGCGGTTGTTTGAAGGCAAGAAGTGGGGGCATGCAGATGGCCCTGGCAAGATGTTCGTCTTCACTGATGACATCTTGAAGACTCTGGAGAAGATGCTGTAGTTTCTCCACTTCGGGGAAGTACTGGATGACGAAGAGTGCTTTGTCCGCCGTGTCCCATGTTTGTCTCCTGAAGAGGTCGATGTGGTTTTTCACTGTGGCACGTGGAACTGTCGATCGATGAGTCAAATGCTACATCCGGTTCTTATGAGCTCATCTTTCAGCACCTGGTGCCTGTTGCAATCTCCCTCATCTGAGCAAATCCTATATATATGGAGGGCTTGTCCATATAGGAGAGAGATAAATGCTGCACACATATTCTAAGGGCAGATTTTCTGACCATTCCTCTAATGATGACACCTTGTCCCCCCTCTTCCTCACTGCCTTGGGTTTCCTGACAGTGGAGGGTGTGAACACCAAGAAGTCCCATTGGTAGCAGCAGAACTAGAAGACCCTGCTGCCAACCAATAGCTGGCTGCCTCCACAGCCACAAAATACACCATGGGGCAAGGGGAATGGGGGAGTGGGGGTAAAATCCAGGAAAAGTGGTTAGCATTGCTGTCTCACAATGTCAGAGACCTGGGTTTGATTCTCAGCTTGTGTGAAGTCTGCACATTCTCCCCATGTCTGTGTGGGTTTCCTCCAGGTGGACGGGTTTCCTCCCACAGTCTGAAAGACATGGTTAGTTGCAACGGTGATGCTGAACTCTCTCTCATGTATCCGAATAGGCGCCAGAGTGTGGCAAGTAGGGGATTTTTGCAGTAACATCATTGCAATGTTAATGTGAGCCTACTTAGCATCATAGAATAGAATCATAGAATCGCTACACTGCAGAAGGAGGCCATTTGGCCCATCAATCTGTCCCAAGCACAATCCCACTTAGGTTCTATTCCTGCAGTCCCACATATTTACCCTGCTAATCCTCCTGACAACAGGGTCAATTTAGCATGATCAATCAACTGAACCCGCTCATCTTTGGAGTGTGGGAGGAAACCAGAGCACTCAGAGGAAACTCACACATATACTAGAAGAATGTGCAAACTCCACATAGATAGGGACACAAAAGCCAGAATTGAACCCAGGTCCCTAGCTCTGTGAAGCAGCAGTACTAATTACTGTGCCACAGTACCACTCCAAGTGCCACTTGTGACACTAATAAATAAACTTTAACTTTAATTTAAAAAAAATTCTACCTGAAGAGTTTGGAACCTTGCACTTTTTTCTTCTTTCTGATCATTTAAAAAGTCATCATAATCCCCTCTTTGCATTTGGGGTTGCTGATCCCTATCTGGATATTCTGCGTGTTACTTCAGAGGTAATAAATGGGAAGCTATGTGATGCAACAAGTGGAGAGGCCAGATTCTGCTGCATTAGGGAAAAAAAACGCCATGGAGATGGGGTGATCACCATTCGCCGATGGAAATCCCACACAGTTTCATTTTACGCATTTGTTAATTTGAAGTTTTATGTGCCTGCAACATTTACTATGATGCTGCTCTAGATGTGACAGGACAGGAGTGATAGAAGGTGAAAGAAGTGGGAGATTCTGCAGGATTCTGAGTCAGTTTAAATTGATCATTATTAATGACATATTACTTATTAAATGTTAAATGATTTAAAAATATGCTCTTGATTTTAAGCAGTGACCCTCTTTGAACTCATTGAATATTCAAAGGTCTACAGTGCCATTGTAATACTCAGTGGGTGGGAGATGGTCTGCGCGATTATCGGAGATAAAAAGTGTACCAGAGTATAGTTTAGTGTCAATGCCACATGGTCATTTATTTAAAGGCTTACTCATGTCAGAAATGGAGCTTTGAGATGGGGAATATCTTCCCGGGGAGAGCCGGGAATTAGAAGTAATAGATTAGACAAGCTTGTTCTTTGTGTAAATGAAAATGGGAAACAGATGTTTGTTAATTAGGGTGAATGCAGATGATGACAGGACTACATTGCTATGATATAAGTGCTATTTGTCAAGAAGCAGCTGGTTACCAATTCCATTGTTCGACTCATACATGAATCATGCTACAGAGTGACATCTGTCCCTCATGATGTCCGCTATGTCAAACCTTTGTCCTTTCTAGCCTTGCGAGCATACACTGCCAGAGGGTATCCTACTTATCAAAAGACACAAAACATGAGGGAGGTTACATAATGCCCTGCTTTTTTCGACGACAAATTTGGACCAATGTGCAATATTTTCTATGGCATCAGATTCATGCGGGAACTTAGGATGAGAGGTGCTGAATGGTAACTGATTCAATATATTGACCCTTCTCCAAAGAATTAAAATGACTAATCCTGCACTCCCAATTTGATTTGATTTATTATTGTCACATGTATTGGGACACAGTGAATAGTATTATTTCTTACACATTACAAACGTACCATTCATACAATACATAGGGGAGAAGGAAAGAAGAGGGTGTAGGATGTAGAGTAGCATTATTAGAGAGCTTAAAATAGTTTGAATTCAGTTTTAAGAGCATAGAACAAGAGTAAAAGATAGAGGATATATTGGGGAACACATTCTGGCTATGCTCTGTGGCACAATCTAGTATGTGGAGTTGTTAAGTTGAAACAATTAGATTAAATGGTCCAAAATGCTCTTCTCAACATGTGAGTTTAAATGTTGTAAATATCAGCTTTGTTGCGTTGATAGTACACTTGCCTCTGAGTCAAAGGGCTGAATTTTCCTGAGTGTGGAGGTCTTGTAAGTGTGGGATTGCTGGGAAAGGAAGTTTGGGAATGCTGCATCAGAGAGCTTTCCACGGACAGGCAAGAAAGCAGAGTGGCTGACCATTGCATGGAGGCAACTTGCAATGTCAAAGCTCCAACTGGGACGATTTTGAGCCCTACCAGCATAGTCTCATAGTGAAGCCTCTGAGGCATTAGGGGCCAGCAGTATCAGGAGTCTACCCACTGTTCTCAAATACTTGGAGGCAATCATTTAGGAAGTTGCTTTTGAGAATATCCCTTCTCTGGTTTCTCTCCCAGCGAATGGGGATCCCGAACTGGTCCCAATGCCAGGGTTCCAATGCCTGTGGCAAAATCCTGCCCAAGGCAGTTGGGATCGTTAACATGGAAATTCTTATCGTAAATGTATCAAAACAACTTTGGCAATGTCGAGGAAAGTTCCCCTGGAGATTAGAAGGACTGAATGGCCTATTTCTGTTTTTGTAATTTCAACTTAAGTCGAAATATTAACCTAAAATTGTGACAAAGGAAATAAGAATGATATGCAGAAGACATGTGGGCAGATGCTAAATTTTGTATCAAATACAGATTACACAATATTCCAGTTATCATCGAACAATTGTCATATAGTCATAGTCATAGATTTTTTTAACCACAGAAAGAGGCCCTTCAGCCCATTATGTCTGCAGGCCATCAAGCACCTACCTATTCTAATCTCAATTTCCAGCATTTGATCCATAGCCTTGTATGCTACGGCATTTCAAGTCCTCATCTAAATGTTCCTCAAATATTTTTCCTGCCTCTACAGGCAGGAACTCAACCTTTCAGGCAGTGAGTTCCAAATCCCATCACCCTCTGGGAGAAAAAGTTTCCCTCAAATCCTCTCTAAATCTTCTGGCCCTTACCTTAAATCTGTGCCCCTTGTTATTGACCCTTCAACAAAGGGGAGATAATTCTTTCTCTCTGCCCTATCTCCATCACTCATAATTTTGTAAATTGCAAATAAAGATATGTATTTGTCCCTTCTGGTTTTCTTTTACATCCTGAAACTATAGGTGAGATTTTCCTCCCATTCCATGGCATGTTACACAGCAGTGGGAGGTGCCGCGCCACTGACTGGTGGCTGAATCTTATGGTCCTGCCACTCTGACCGCACCCCTCTCCACCAGGAAAACCATGGTGGATGTGCATCTTTGGCAAGACCGTAAGGTCCCGCTGATATGAATACCAAAAGGTTTCAGCGTACATTAAAGGTTCCTTCCTGTAAATGTTTTTACTGTTCTGTGAATGAGTTTAATTTGGTTTGATTCATTATCGTCGCATGTATTGGTCACACAGTAAAAAATATTTTTCTTGCGTGCTATTCAGGCAAAGCATATCATACATAGAGAAGGAAAGGAGTGAGTTCAGAATGTAATGTTACAATCATAGCTAGAGTATAGAGAAAGAGCAACTTATTATAAGGCAGATCCCTGATAGCAGTAGGGAAGAAACTATTCTTGAGTTGGTTGGTATGTGTCCTCAGACATTTGTATCTTTTTATTGACGGAAGAAGGTGGAAGAGATGCGTGGGTTCATTGTTTATGCTGGCTGCTTTTCTGAGGCAGCAAGAAGTGTAGACAGTGTCAATAAGTATGAGGTTGGTGTGAGTGATGGACTGGGCTTCATTCATGATCCTTTGTAGTTTCTTGGACAGAGCAGGAGCCATACCAAACTGTGATACAATCAGAAAGAATGCTGTATATCTATAAAAGTTGGTAAGAGTTATAGATAATTTCTTTAGCCTCCTGAGAAAGTAGAGGCATTGGTGGGCTTTTTTAATGATTACTGGATTTTGACCAGGATGACAGAAGTTGATCAACAAATCATTTTCTTCGATCTTTTCACTATGAAAAGGGGAGATAAATTGTCTCTCGCAGTACAGTAGGTAGTTCGACTGAAACAAACGCATCTCACCGAAAGGCACTCTGAAGGTTAATTGATTTATTTTTGCTCAGCCCCAGATGAGAGGGTCCTTCAAATGTTAATGTTTGCAGGGAAAAATTCATAAACCCAATCAGTAGCCCATTCACAAACAGTTTGGTTGTTCACCTGTTAGAGAGCGAGCCTTGCTATTAGTACCTCTTTAAAAATCAATCAGTTGCAAAGAATTGTAATTGACACTCTTTTGATTTCTTCTCTATTTCGCTTGAATTAATTTGAATATTTTGTTCAAACAATGACTGATGATGATGAGTAGGAAGTATTAAGCCCTGTAGTGCGAAAGTGCTGGATCAACATGCAGAGTTGAACTGACAAGATTATTGAAGTCTCCCATATACTCTGGGCTAGAAAATCCTAGATCACACTTACCATGAAATTTATGCTTGTTTTTTGTGTCGATGTTTTTGCTAGAATTTGCTGAGCTGCTTTCTAGTTTATAGACCAGAATGTAAAAGCTAACACTGAGCATAAATCCGTAGAAACAACTGTGGCCCAAAGGAAAGCGCCAAACACGACACAGCTTTGTTTTTATGGCCCTGTTTATCTTATTGATGTTGATAAAATTGAAGCCAGTAACCACTGGAGCTGCAGCATTTTAAGAAGGTGATTCAGAATTGCCTTCATTAAGTATGGTAACAAATGCTGGCCTTGACAGTGCCGCCCAGAACAATGAACAAATAAAAATATTCTCTTGCGATGTATAAAAGAATTCTCCAACAACATAGAAGGGTAGCACAGTGGTTGGCACTACTACCTCCTGTTGCCAGGGACCTGGCTTCGATTCTCGACTTGGGAGTCTGCACATTCTCCCTGTGTCTGTGTAAGTTTGCCTGACAAAGGCACAGAGTGTCGAAAGCTCACAAATTTACTATCAAATAAATCGATTGGATTTAAAATTGGTGTTGCTAAATTCTTACTGGTTCTTACTACCCCAGTCCAACGCCGGCATCTCTACATCATAAGTTTCCTCCCACAGTGCAAAAGATGCGCATTGGTTTTGCTAAATTCTCTCTTGGTGTACCTGAAAAGGTGATGATTAGGGGATTTTTACAGTATCTTCATTGTTAATGCAAGCCAAGTTGCAACATCAATAAATAAACATTTTAAAACAATTCTTTCTTTTTTCTTGCAAATTCTCCAGTACAATGGTATTCCCAAATTTTATCCACATGCACCCAACCAATATACTTCTTCTAATTTAGAAAAGGCTAATTTATACAAATGCTGTTCAGTAGAAAGGAATGAACTTTCTAAACATTTGCTCCTCTTACAGTGTTCCATGGACCCAATCTGTCAAAGCTAGCTTTACTCCAATGATATTATAGCAGCATTTTAGACAGTCAAACTGACAGCACACACAAAGAAGAGACTTCAATCGTACAGAAATAATCCATCCCATGACAAATGGCAATCGTAGGCCAGATTTTATTGACTGCCTAAGTTTTAATATAGGGAGTCCTATAAGATTTAATTTCACATTATTTTGCTCAAAACATCTTTCGATTGAATTGTAATAGCCTCATGTTTATTGTAAATTGTCCTATCTCTTTGACATGCAGTGTTGAATGGGAGTAATGCACAGGCTGTAGCCTGAGGCCTTTACTTCATCATTATCACCGTTTGAATATGTACTCAAAAGGACCTGCATTGCCATGTTTACGGAGAAGTTTTCATTTTTAAATAGTCTTAGCTCTATTTGGAGTCCAATTTTTTTTTGTTACAGTCAGTAATTGAGAACTGTTTAATTGGAAATTGTGTCTAGTTATAAACTTGGGGAAATATAATCTATCACAACAATTTTATGTAAATACTGTATTATAAACCAACCATCACTCCAGGGAGTCTATCGCTCTCTGATGGTTTATTGCAATTCTGCACAGCCGGGGAACTTCTAAAGCACTTTGGCAGATTTGCCAAGAGTATTGTCAGGTTTTCTCATTGGCTAGCAGTGGTTTTATGGCGATCATCAAAGTCTGTCGCAATTTGCTACAGGAATAATGACGGACCAATTACAAAAAAAGTAACGTTGTAAATATTTATAATGTCACGGGTAGAGTCATTCGTTTTGTGAGCAGTGGCCACTGAGATACCACTGAAACATCAGCTTAGAGTGATGCCTAATATGAGGAGGTAGGCTACATGTTTTTTATTGATGAGACTCCCTCATGTCAATACATTGCCGTTAAGGAGGGAATGGCAAGCAAGGGTACCTTCCTTTCCACTGGGGAAGTGAGGGAAGATTTCTTAAGCTTCTTTAAGTGAAGAGGGCCCATGTTTATGGGGAGGCGATGGTCTAGTGGTATTATTGCTAGACTCTTAACCCAGAAACTCAGTTAATATGCTGGAGACCCGGGTTTGAATCCTGCCACAGCAATTGGTGGAATTTGAATTCAACAAGAACATCTGAAATTAAAAACTTACTGGTGACCATGAAACCAATAAAAGCAAATTGTTGTGGATGCTGGAATCTGAAACCAAAAAGGAAAATGCTGGAAAATCTCAGCAGGTCTGGCAGCATCTGTAAGGAAAAAAAGAGTTAACATTTCAAGTACAGATGATCAAAGCTGCACATCAGCTCTTTTCTCTCCTTTCAGATGCTGCCAGCATCTGCTGAGATTTTCCAGCATTTTCTCTTTTGGTTACATGAAACCAATGTCGCTTGCTGGATAAACCCATCTGGTTCACTAATATCTTTTAGGGAACGAAATCTGCCATCCTTACTGGTCTGGCCTATGTGTGACTCCAGAGCCACAGTGGTCGACTCTCGACTGTCTTCCAAGGGCAACCAGGAATGGACAATAAATACTGGGCAGCCAGCTACATCTATGATCCACAAATGAATTGTTTAAAAAAATTGTATTGCTGTAAATGCACCTTGAGAGAGGATTCACATCTCTGAGCCAGCTTTTGTTGGCTCACATATGTTTCATAAACTGCTGAGAAAATAGGGTCTTGTGTTTATAAAATACCTATCATTGGACATGCTTATATGACTTACTGCCAATGTAGACAGTGGCCAGATGATTTGTACCTGTGTTGTTTTGAGGGATAAATATTGACTAGGATATCTATATAGTGCAGAAGAGGCCATTCAACTCATTGAGTCTGCACCAACTCTCTGAGTTGAGGGTTGCCTAAACCCTCTCCTCCCACCCTGTCCCAGTAACCCCACACATTTACCAGGGTTAATCCATCTAACCTACATATTTCAGGACACTAAGGAGCAATTTAATATGGCCAATCCATCTAATCTGCACATTTGTGGAGTGTGGGAAGAAGAAGAAACCCATGCAGACATGGGCAAAATGTTTAAATTCCACACAGAAAGTTACCCATTGGCTGAATTGAACCTCTGTCCCTGGCATTGCAGCAGTGCTAACCACAATGCTGCCCTGAAGGGGCAGGATTGGGCATAAATCTGCTGTTTTTTATGAAATATTGTTCTAGGATATTTTACATTCACCTGCGACGGTCAGGTGGAGCCTGGATTTAGCATGTCATCGAATGAGCAGCATTTGCAGTTTGCACTGGAATTCCCACTGTGATTTTCTTGCTCCAGCTCTGGAGTGGAACTTGAACCCAAAACCAATTCTGCCCCAGACCTGAGAGTTACCAGCTGAGCCACAGAGCAGGGAGTTGGGAGTAGTTCTGGAAGAAAATGCTTGGTCATCAAAAAAAACATCATTTACAGCAACAGTATCAGACTTTAATGTAGGAAATGGGGGTGCCTTGATGACAGGCTGGAGAATTCTCACCCACCAAGGACTTCTTACCAATCAGAGGTTGACAGCTCTTCATTGCTCAACATCTCCACTGGAGAGGCAGTGGCAATTGCTGGTATTGCACCCACCCAAGGGTATGGATCACCAATGGAGTCACATAGGTAATAGCAGGAAGAGGAATCGCATGGTGGAGGGGGTGATAGTGGGTTGGTGTCAGAGGGTAGGACAGGGTGATGACTCTCAATCAGGTACTGAGTGCCATTGGGCAAAAAGAACAGTAGAAGTGAGGTGAGGAAGTAGGTATTAATTGCCACTTAAGAACCTCAATTGGCAGTTAAGAACGCTGCCCACAATTTCAGTGCAGACACAGGAAGATATCGGGATTCCTACGATCCACCCTCCCATTCAATTCAATGCCACCTGCCATCAAACTCAATATGGAGGACGGCATCAAATTCTGACCCACGGGATGGGGGGAGTTTTCCCATCCCATCCACCATAGGAATCATAAGTAGGGATTTCCCAGTTTTGGGATGAGCATGGCCAGAAAATCCCACCTGGAATCTTTCAATCCAAAAATTTATTAATTAGTTTCACAAGTTGGCTTACATTAACACTGTAATGAAGTTACTGTGAAAATTCCCTAGTCGCCCCACTCCAGCACCTGTTAGGGTACACTCAGGGAGGATTTAGCATGGCCAGTGCACCTAAGCAGCACCTCTTTCATTGTGGGACAAAACCAGAGGACCCGGAGGAAACTCATGGTGCAGACTCCGCACAGGTAATGACCTAAGTCAGGAATCAAACTCCGGTCCCTGGCGCAGTTAAATAACAGTGCTAACCACTTTGCCATCGTGCTGCCCAATGAATCATTGCACAAAAACTGCATTCGATTGAGCAGTATAGAGCAAAATAAAGAGGGAAAGCAAAGGGTAACAATGATATATAAAGAAATACTAAAGATGCAGAGAGCAAAAGCAGCCAGTATATAAAGGAAGAAAAGTGATCTGTGATTTTGAAAGGTATGTATGGGAATAAAGCTCTATGAAAAGAATTATTGAAACAATGAACGAGCATTCTTTTTGCATTCAGGCTACAAGGTGACTTAGTTTTAATTGGACTGATTAAATTGGCTTGACTATGAATTTCTTATCATTCCAATAGATTGAGTGGACATGCTTTGTTTGGGATGAACAACATTGTGCCAGGATCTTTCATGTGTTCAATTGCAAAGTATTAACGTTTTGTATCATAGTTTCCAATTTTGCCTGACGTGTGTTCCTACTTTTCAGGAAACTTTGCGAAAGAACTGTTCAGTGAATGCAAGGGAAAATATAAGTTATGTGTCAGAAGGATAACAAGAATGATGGGGAACTAAAACCATTCCAGTATCTGTGTGTAAACATAAATCTGCTGCCACTGAAATGGATTGTTTTAGTTCTGATCTTTGCAGAAAATTCCTGGTGACATAAATGCCATTTAGCGCCAATATCCGACTGTTGTCGGACCTTCAGAAGTTGGAAGATCAGGGAAATTGTGGCAATTAACATGATAGCACATCATCAATAATAGCTGAGAAGCAGATCTTCTGCTCCTTCCTTCAGTGGCCAGATTAGAATCTGAAAATGTTCCTTGCAGTGGTGCCAAAATAAATTGCAAAATCTGTTTAGTTGCTTTGCTAATAATGATTTACCATGAGTAAGGTATGGCCTAGTCTCTATATAAATAGTGAATGCATGCATTAGACATCTCATGGTGGTACTGTAGTTAGCACTGTTGCCTCACAGTGCCAGTGAGCTTGATTCGATTCTGGCCTTATGTGGCCATCAGTATGGAGTTTGAACTGTGAGCATTTTGCTGCAGATGTTTGTAGCATTTCCACTAAATGTTCCTGGGTTGCAAAGCTCTCAACTTGTTGCCAGCTATTTATTTAATGCAGAAATAATCAGAGTGGAAATGATAGATAACTGACTCTGAGTCCTTTCAAAACCATAAATTGCATAACATCCAATGCACATTGGTTAGATTTTCAATCCATGTCTATGTGGGGCTGCTCCATTTTCCTCCCGCAGTCCACTAATGTGTGGATTGGATGGATTAGCCACAGTAAAATCTTGGCATTACAGAAATAGGGCACAGGGGAGGGATTGAGTGCATTGTTATTTTGGAGTGTTCACGCAGATTTTATTGACCAAATGATTTCCTCTGCACTGTAAAGATTCTTTGGTGATTTTATTCTATGATTCATGTGTGCAAATGGTCAACAGTCGGCCAGCAGTCCCCATATTACAATTTATGTTCAATTACAGATTCTAGAGCTAGTACATGTATACAACACCTCATGGTGGCTAGCATCGCTGCCTCAAAGCTTCAGGGACCTGGTTCAATTCTGGCCTCAGGTGACTGTCCATGTGGAGTGTGCAGATTTCCTTCTCGTGCATGGGTTTCTTCCCACTGTCTGAAAGAGGTGCGTTGGCAATGCTAAGTTCTCCCTCAGTGTACCTGAACAGGTGCTGGAGTGTGGCGACTCGGGCATTTTTGTAGTATCTTCATTTCAGTGTTAATGTGAGCCTGCTTGTGATGCTAATAAATTAAAGTTACTCTAATCCTGGGTCAGCAGGAATCATGCTAAAAAGGATGATGTGCATTAGTACCTTTCATGATCTCAGGAAGTCCCTTTACAACCAACAAAGTACATTTGAAAGTACAATCAGTTTTGCAATGTGGAAACGGGTATGACAGTCAGTGATCAACAAAGCCTCACAAACAGCGATGGGCTAATGACCATAGCTTGTTGAACAATAAATATTGACTTGGACAGAATCAAATAATCATTTGATGCAATTTGCTTCCACTTCACTGGGTTTGTTTTTTAGGATCTTGAGTTTTTCTGCTAAAATGCATGATATGGCTGGAATTTCAGCTCTCACGTACCGAAGAGCTTTCTATCTTTATCTCTATGTGTTCCCCATCGTTGAGTGTGTGATTAAATGGTCTGTATTTACTTAAGACTGCTAATTACAATTTGAAAAATACACCATTACTTGTAATAAGTTGGACTATTAAGCTATTATTTTGCAGCGCACATTCTGAATGGATTTTGAATAAGAGTGGTAAATTAATTTAGCTCAACGTCGTAAATTGAAGATGACATCTCATTCAGGACATAATGGGTTGTTCTGAGAATTTTTCCAGCTTACACTGACAGAAAAAATATGTTAATTCGGACTAAATGAAATCATCATTCGCACTCTGAGTGGTGATCTTGCGTTGCTGAGATCATGGTACACTACAGGCCAAAATAACAACATCACAAATGCTGGAAAAGTCAACGGGAAGATTCTCCGGGCCTCTCGGCTGCTCATTTCTAGCCAGCAGGAGGTGGCGCATTGTTTTCCAGCAGCGGGATTCTCCAATCCCGCTGCTGTCATCGGGAATTCCCATTGGCCTGACAGGTAACCTGCAGGAGGTGGTGCGATGCCAGTGGGACTGGAGAATCCGGCCATCGTGAACGGCCAGAGAATTCAAGCCAACATCTTTTGACATGGGGAGGATTTTCTACATAGTGTCTCCCAGTGACACTGAGGAGGGGTGCACCAATTTGAATAGGTGGCCAACATTTATGAACTGCTGTACTAGCAAATATACGCATTACTTTACTGGTGACGCCCATGTCCCTCTGGATATAATGGGTTCAAAAGCTGCCCTATGGCCTTTTGGCTGAGCAGCGTTATGTTGACTTAATTTTTTTTTTAATGAGCCCATAATAAAACTTTTCATTCTGCCACTTCTCAAACTGGAGTTTCAAGAATTCTTTTTTTATTTCCTGAGGGCAACCAGAGCCATTTTGGCACTTTGAATTGGAAAGGGTTTCTCTGTGGCTTGCTTCTGGAGAACACTTCTTATTTTATTGTCACAGTTTTTTTCTCTGATAATTGGTGATTTAATCAGTGACAATAGATAAGAACAACTAAAAATGCCCAAGGGACACCACTCAAATCCAATGGATGCAAAATTTGGATCTTCTGAAGCTAATGGTTAAATCATGGCAGGCTTCCTCTGGACCAATGTAGCTTAATAATGGCACTGGAGACCAAGGGATCAAACGCAGGAAGCTTCTTTCAAAGCAGTTCTAAACACTGGGGATTAGGGCTCCCATCCAAGCTTATTAGTCAGATGATTGCCTCAAATAGACTGAGAGGGAACCAGACGGACAGAGCTGCTCTCTCTCTCACTTCATTTTCCGCATTAGACACTTTGAGCCAGTTGTAAATTTAGTGTCAATTTGAGCATGAATTATGAATTGTGAATTGATGCCCATTTGCAAACGGGTTGAGACCTCATGCACTGTGAAAGAGGGAGTTTTCATTCTTTCAGCTCAAGTTAGAATCAAACCTGCGTCAGCGTCCGTGTAGAGCTTGGTGCCAACCATGTGATATTGGTAAACAATGGTAATAACCTGTTTGTGTTCATGCTCAACTGGAAAAAACATCTAACATGGCAAATTAGAATCATGAGCGTTAATGCAAAATGCATCGTTGTTGAGGGAATTGTTAAGGCCTTGGTGAGATAATTAATGATGAACTTGCATTACAGTGAGCAGAATCTGTTTAAAAAGAGAAGATTGTTACTCTGGTCTGTCTTGGAATCAGTCTGAAAAAGTAAATGATTTTGAAATATTGTAGCAGCTGCCCAACCCCCATACATTTTGGAAGTGTACCTGAACAGGTGCCGGAGTGTGCCGTCCAGAGGATTTTCCCGGTAACTTCTTTGCAGTGTCAATGTAAGTCTACTTGAGAACTAATAGAATAAATAATAATAAGTAAACCTAACAATAGATAGTCAAGATTGAACAACTTTGCACAGACTGCCCTGAGCAATGAATTAAGGTTAATTGAGTCAGCAAATTTAAATGGGATCTGAGTATTTCTTTTTGATGAAATAAGCTTTTAAAAGAGAGACAGGGAGGTGGATTTTGACTCTGCTGCAGTGTCAATTGGCAATCGCAAATTGGCAGCTCGTTTTACGTCTCTTCCAGTTTTTATTTGCTTTGAAGTCAAGAATTGTAAAACAGGCTGCTGATTCGCTAACACCCATTTTGCACTATCACACAAAGTAAAACTCTACCCTAGAGTGTGATATGATGGGTTTTTCCATTTTGAACCAGCCAAACAGGCTTTAGTAGTCTTTCTGATCCTGTATATTTCTATGTTCCTCGACTGTTTAAATCACTTGTTCACTGCTTGGGAAGTAATAAAGGATCATTGTTACAGGCGTTTTGTCATTGGTAGCTTTCTTTCTAGCCCTGTCTATGGGGAGGTAATGGCCTAGTGGTATTGTCGCTAGGCTATTAATCCAGATACTTAGACCACCTTTTGGAGAACTGGGTTCAAATCTCACCAGAGCAGACAGTGGAATTTGAATTCAATAAAAAAAAATTTCTGGAATTCAGAATCTTCTGATGACCATGAAATCATTGTCAGCTAATGTTCTAGGTTCAAATCCTACCATGGCAAATCGTGGAATTTGAATTCAATAAAATATGATCTGGAATTCAGAGTCTATTGATGACCATGAAATCACTGTCAATTGTTGGAAAAACCCACCTGGTTCACTAATGGCTTTTAAGGAAGGAAATCTGCTGTCCTTACCTGGTCTGGCCTACATGTGATTCCAGAGCCACAGCAATGTGTGTTGACTCTCAACTGCCCTAGAAAATGGCTTATCAAGTCATTCAGTTCTATCAATCACTATAAAATTAAGGACAATTAGAGATAGGCAAGAAATGTTAGCCGACCAGCCAGCAACGCCTATATCCCATAAATGAAAAAGAAAACATTGTATGTCCTCAGAGCTCCTGTTTGATAATATTGTGCTTCTGAGAGTTCGCACTTACTATAAGTAGCTGAAGTAAATGATAGTCTCTCCCAATTTTTTTTTTTGTTTCCCGAGAGAAAACGTAGCCCAGTATGCATTAAATATACTTTTATTTGAGAAATATAATGCAAGATGTAGTTTCCTTCCAAGGTAATGACAGCTATTAATTAAATACCAAGAGGAAAATGGGCCAATTGAAGGATCTGTCACGATGGAAATGCCCACAAGATTGACATAGTGGCATGGTGCTAGCACAGCGGTTAAACAAAGAATTCATTGCCTAAGCCCTTACTTTGAGTGAACTCCTTTAGATCCAAGGGAGCCCATCAGTGGTCGACACTTATGAAACACCAAAGAGTCCTCAGCATCTGTAATTCTCCCAGAGTGCACTCTAGTGAAAAATCACAACTCTCTTAAGAGTACAATAAAAATTTCAACACGGATAATTAGAATTTCAGCAAATGACAAATGGGAATGCAGATAATTGCTTGGGATGTGATATTGCACAAAAATCACGCATGATTTCAGGTGTGTACTTCAGAAAATAAGCATGCAGTGCTGAAGAAGATTTGCCTCCAAAAATATTGTCCTATGTTTACATTACGAGAGTCAATGCACTTCGAAAGAGATAGGTGCCATCGACAGTGTAGTCGGGAATTAAGATAGCAAACTCGCTCATTTAAAGATTGAGCTCAATTAAACTGGGCTAATGAGTTTTTGAAGATTTCAAGACGTTAGTTGAGGAAGCATAATGTACAATATTAATGTTTATGTTCTGGAGCAGCAATTCAGTCTTCACACTAAAATATTTTTTAGAGCATGTATCTGTTTATCTTGAAATCAGAGACATCAAATGAAGTCCAAAATGAAGGTTCGTTAGGTTGAATGACCGTTCCTGTCAGGAGGATTAGCAGGGTGAATATGTGGGATTACAGGGATGGGGTCTGGGTGGGAATGATGCCAGTGCAATGGACTGAATGGCCTCCTGCTGCACTTAGGGATTGTATGAAACTCCTAGAATGATTCCTGTTAATTGTCTATATGGCTTGAGTTTGAGATTGGGGTCTGGATGTTTTTTTTTCAGATTTGCCCATTTCTCTAAGATAACTATTTTAGTCCGTATGTTGTAAAGGCCATTCTTGTTTATTTGCAGATCTATTTACATCTCAGTTCTCTACAGAAAGTTCTACTTTGCCTTCGCCCCAGATCGCAGTTATTCAATCATGTGATGCTGTATATAGTTACATCAGTATAGTTACACCAGAATAAATTGTCCTGTTTTTAAGCATTCGATACGGTGCCACATGAAAGATTGATAAGAATGTTAAGAGCCTATGGAATTGGGGTAATAAAGGCTTGGATAGAGGGTTAGTGCATCCCAGTGCACGTTCACCTCTCTACTGTGTGCCCTATAGGAGTGGCTTGGATACACATTTCCCATTGTGTGGAGGCTTCTCCCACCATCGCTGCAGTATGCAGTTGTGAATATTCACTTGGACATCTGCATGCTTGTGCTGAGCAACAACTTTACCATCACCCAATGGGTCATACAATCTCTTCCTACATTGGGTCCACATTCCCTGATGGTCATCTGCTGTGCAATTTGTTGCCACATTCTCTCGGGCGGGTTCTGGCGGCGATGTAATTATAATATTGCATGTACAAGGCTGCACAGTTGTTAGCGCTGCTGCCTCACTATGCCAAGCACCCAGGTTTAATTCCCACTTTGGGTCTGTGTGGATTTTGCAAGTTCTCCCCATGTCTGCGTGTGGTTCCTCTGGGCTCCCACAGTCCAAAGTTGTGTGAGCTACATTGATTGGCCTTGCTCAAGTGTTCCTTAGTGTCAGGGGGACTCGCAGGGTAAATTAGTGGGGCTATGGAATATGGCATGGGTGAGATTGTGGTTCATGCAGATTCAATGTGCCGAATGGCCTCCTTCTGCGCTGTAGAGGTTCTATGCTATGCCAGGTCAGGACTTCCTCCACCAGGGTCTGGATGTCCTGTTTGACAAAGTTGATCACCGGCCAACACACTCCTTTCCCACTCTTTCTTAGGTAAGACGTGCTGGCATGAGGAATATGAGAAGAAAAGGTATGTAAGGCACCCAGTTTTGCACGCATTTGCCCACTTACATATGAGCACCATGTTCTCTAATCCATCAGTGACTAATGTTGGGATAATGATCATGGGGGCTGGTGGGTGGGTGTGGAATTAATTTGGACAAATTCAGGATAGCCTGGCAATTGTTCCTGTCACTCCCAGATGGTGTGCTGTGCCCCCTGATCACTAACTACCCCATGGGGCTGGTCCCTGAGTCACACTGTTCTACCATGGGATTGTGCAACTGTGATAGTTCTGGTCAAGGGTTAATTGAATGGGTACAGCCCAAGAGGTGGGCAGAAAGAGGGTAAGTGGAAGGTCGTGGCAAATGTGATGAGCATCAGTCATCGCCTGAGGCATCATAGAAACCTGAGTCAATACACAACATCATTAGCAGCCGATGGTGTCAAAATACTCCTATCCCCACATTATGTCTTCTCACATTTTTCCACACTTTAAGTTGGTGCGTGACCCTCCTTGTCATAAAGTGAATAGGCAGCAGCAATGACCATATTTTCTGATGGAAAGCCAATGACAGGCCATCTGTTCCATCAGCACCCAGTTGGGACAAGCATTACAGAAAGCTCAATGACTATTCAACTCATCTCCTCCGAATTAAAGCAAAATGTAGTCCAGTCCAACACGCAAATGGGCCTCCCATCCATCAACTATCTATACTTCCTGCTGCCTAGGAAAAGCAGCCAGCATAATTAAAGACCCCACAAACCCCACACATACACCCTTTTGCCTTTTTCTACCAGGAAAAAGATACAGAAGTCTGAGGTTATGTACCAACTAACTCAAGAACAGCTTCTTCCTTATTGCCATCAGACTTTTGGGCCTACATCACCCTAAGTTGATCTTTCTCTACATTCTAGCTTTATGCTACATTCTGCACATTGTCTTTTCCTTCTCTAGGAACAGTATGATTTGTGGGGATAGTATGCAAGAAACAATACTTTTCTCTATGTACTAACACATGTGAAAATAATAAATCAAATCAAAGAACTTCCATTCACTTTACCTTATAAACCCAATCGAGTCTCCCCACCCATGATGGGCTTGCCTCCACCTCTTTGCTGCACCCAGGGTCAGGGGGACATGACTTCCACTAGGCCCCCTTGTCTATCACTATTTCCATCATCCCCTGCCCCTTCCCCCCAACAAAACTTACTATATCTGGACATTTTCTTCTCTGTTGGGTTTGCAGAACTCCAACTCTTGAGGTCCCTACCTGTGAGCAAAACTTTGGCCCAAAGTTTACCTTCATCTCCTGGGCTAGAACCTCCCATGTAGATTGCATGCTCTTTATATACTAGAATATTCCTGAAGGATTTGGAAGATGGCAAATATAACTCTGTTATTTAAGAAAGGAGCACAAGAGAGAAAGGGAACTGTAGGCCAGATAGTCTAACGACAGAAGTAGGCAAAATGGCAGGATCTGTAGGAGATGTGGTAACATGGCACTTAGCAAATCGTAGTATGATTGACTCAAACATGGATATATGACAGAGAAAAAGGCCTGGATTTTTAGGATGATGGGGGCTTGCCTATAGCTATCCGAAAAGTTGGTGGACAGTCTGCCATACAGACAATCCCACTCCCATTATACACCCTAATGCTTATTGAACACTATTAGGCAAAAGTTTGGACTGGTGATCACAGAATGAACTCAGAGGCTGTTGGGTGCAGAGATGGGTTAGCCGCAAAGTCTGTCTCTGTGCTCAAGCACTGTGTTTTGATAAATAGAAAATAGCAATAAAGCAAAAAAATCCCTCCAATCCTCACTCCTCACTTCCCCTAATCACTCACATACTTCCTATGTGCCATCCATGCCAACCCAAGCCTGTCTACTGACCCTCCATGTGCTTCATACCCTCTATGTCAAGCCCCTCTACACATTCTCCATTGTGTCCATATCCCTGTGAAACTTAATGTACATCTTCATATTCCCCATGGCCCCATACTCTTTATTCCCACTTAATGTCATCTTCCTGTCCACCCATGTCCTCCACCCATCACCCGTCATTGTGTTACTCCCTCCATGCCAACTCATCTCCTGTTCTGGGACAGATCCCTGACAGCTTTGTAACTTACTGGACAACTTTGATAACTTTGGCAGCTGGACATCTCTTTCATCATTCTGTAGCAGCTGGACACTTCTTTAACAGCTGGATGACATTTTTATAGCCTTACAGATATAATGAGCTTTTGCTTGAAAAGTGTACAATTAAGCTGACTTTTAACAATCTCAAAAATTGCCTTGCCACTCCTAAAGCAATCCTATCCAAAGAGGTACCCCAGTTATCCATGAGCTCTGACATGTTCTAGTCAGCACATTTCAGATGCCATACTTCTGTTCTTCTGAGAGCCCAGTTTAGTGGGGGCTGCTGGTGATTTAAATGGCCAGTTGTCTCCATGAATCACACATGCATGAAACCCCACTCTGATTCCAGTCCCACCCCTTGCAAAGATGGGAAATGCCAGGTTCAGGGCAGGAGTTTAATTTTTCATCCATGTCCGGGATTTTCACTATGAATAAGAGTCTTTTCGGTGCAGTAGAAATCCATTTGTTCAGAATATTCAAGAAGGAAGTCAATAGGTTTTGAGGTACAAAGGAAATGAAGTGATGGTGTGGGAATGTGAAGTGAGTAAAAGTTCAACGAGACTTACTAAAGCAAAATGACTGACTCCTACTTCTATTTCTTATGTTCTCATTTCTAAATGGAATCCACCTAATCAATGAGATAAAAGGTACACGTGTTCCAAAAGAGATGCATAGAAACTCTATAGTGCAGGAGGAGGCCATTCGGCCCATCAAGTCTGTACTGACCCTCTGAAAGAGTGTGCCACCCAGGCCCCCTGCCATCTCCCCCATTCCCACACCATTCTTTCCCCATAGCCCTGTGCATTTATCATGGCTAATCCATCTAACCTATACATCTTTGGACACTAAGGGGCCAAATTAGCATGGCCAATTCTCATTACCTGCACATCTTTGGAGTATGGGTAAGCTGCGGCCTACAGGCTATAATTTGCATTTATATAGCCCCTACAACATAGCAAAATATCTCAAAGAGCTTTCCAGGGGTATGATGAAACAAAATTTGACACCAAGCTGGAGATATTAGGAGAGTGACTAATAGCTTGTTCAAACAGGTCAATTCTAAGCAGCTTAAAGTTAAAGTTTATTTATTAGTGTTACAACTAGGTTTTCATTAACACTGCAATGAAGTTACTGTGAAAAATCCCCTAGTCACCGCACTTCAGCGCCTTTTTGGATTCACTGAGGGAGAATTTATCATGACAAATGCACGTCTTTTGGAAACCAGAGCACCTGGAGGAAACCCATGCAGACACGGGGAGAACATGCAGACTCTGCACAGTGATCAAAGCTGGGAATCGAACCCGAGTCCCTGGTGCTTCTTACCTGAGGAGAGAAAGAACAGAGCTGAGGCATTTGAGATGTATTAGCAAGGTGATACAATGAATGTGACAGTCTACCTTTTTTCTTCCTTTACTGCTAGCCTCAGTTCCTGCACCGCACACAATTCATTTTATTAAGTTTGCAAATTACGGGCAACTAACAGACCATTCACAAATCCTTGTGTTGCTGAAAGGTTATCAGTGAGTTATGTATTACAAGCTCAGTGACATAACCGAGTGCTTGTTAATCAATCATGTGACCACCACCAGGTTATTTGCTAACCTTAACACTTTACAAAGAAAATATTTTAATTATCATAAATAATTAATTGGGTCTGAAGGGTTAACCATCCAGAAAATGTAGCTTTCAATCATTTGCATTAGAAAGAAAATGGTGAATGGCAACTACAGAAATTAATAAGTAACTGAAATATTATTCTTTCAGCTTTTATGACAAGATATCGCTATGAAGAGATGGCTTTCGGGTATTACTGTCAGTTAAGAATGTGTAAGATAAAAAGTCATTAACATATTCTTTAACATGACAAAAGTCAGCAGATGTTGTATAGGGCTGAACAAGAAATGGCTTTTGGATGTTTAAACCCTGGAGGTTCATTTGGTTCTTCCTGGGAAGGGGCCTATTGTGCAGTCTGCTGACTGTACAGAGACCCTGTGTAATGCATTGCTTTCCCACATCATGCTGGTATATGCTCAGCTCATAAATTTTCAATGTTCAAACATGTGGCATTAAAGACATCGCTGAACTCAACATATTACAAATACCGAGGCGATTTCTTTCGGTCAAGCGGGCCTTTCCATTGTCTGCACTTAGCCCACGGGACAGTCACATTCGGGCTGATGTCCAGAGTGGCACGTTTGCACTGCTGCCTCACACCTCCAGGGACATGGGTTCAGTTGCGGCGTTAGGTCACTTTCTATGTGTAGTCTGTACATGGTCTTCCCCATGTCTGTGTGTTTTTCTTCCAGGTGCTCCAGTTTCCTCCCATACTCCAAAGAGGGAGGGGCTAACTTGTACTCCAAGTATAAGGAAATACATGATCTCTGGCACTGGAAAAGTGGGTCAACCTGTACGCCATGATTTACAGCAAGTGAAAAGGAATGCTGTTCCTGTGGAAATTAGAATGTAACAAAAGTTTTATTTCCAGGCATGGGAAATGATTATGAAATTGCCTCCTTTTCCCCTCTTTCCCTTCTGCTTAAATTGACTCCCTATTTCCACATGAAAAGTGCACTGTGATGTCTAAGGTGCATCCAAGATTGGGCCCTGGCTCACTGTGCAACATTTCCACTCTGGTGCCGAGGGCGGTGAAGGGAGCTGTACTGTTTTGGCCCATATTACGGTATGGAATCTGTCTTCACGATCTGGAATGAACAGGGATAGTTACTCTTAAAGAAGCTTTCCTTGACACTTTTCTATGGATCTGCTTTTGTTAATTCTCCCAGTTGTACATTTCCTTCAGATATGGATAGACAGGCTGGGAAGTGTCTTTGAACTTTATGTAAGTGGCAGCTGTGTTAATGTGGGAACGCATATAGCGTAGTTGATGACGTGGAAATGACTAGCTCGCCCATGGAGTATTGTGTGCAGTTCTGGTCCCCGCATTATAAGAAAGATGTGGAGGCATTGGAGAGGGTACAGAGGAGGTTTACCAGGATGTTGCCTGGTATGGAGGGCAGGTCTTATGAAGAGAGGCTGAGGGATTTGAGGTTGTTTTCGTTAGAAAGGAGGCGGCTAAGAGGGGATCTTATTGAAGCATATAAGATGATTAGAGGTTTAGATAGGGTGGACAGTGATAGCCTTTTTCCTAGGATGGAGAAAGCTAGCACGAGGGGACACAGCTTTAAATTAAGGGGTGATAGTTATAGGACGGATATCAGAGGTAGGTTCTTTACCCAAAGGGTGGTTCGGGAGTGGAATGCCCTGCCTGCAGCAGTTGTAGATGCGCCAAGTTTGGTGGCGTTTAAGAGGTTAGTTGATAAGTATATGGAAGAGAAGGGAATGGTTTAGTTTGGAGGGGCATTGCTTTTTATATTGGTCGGCACAACATCGAAGGCCGAAGGGCCTGTTCTGTGCTGTAATGTTCTATGTTCTATGTTCTATGTAGCTGTGAGAGATACAGAGTCCGAAACTCCACAGGCTGTGAACATAGCCATTGCAATCACAAAGATCATTGCCTTCCAGGATTGATCCATGCTAGAATTTGCATAATCACATCTCATCCTTATGGTGGCCAGAGGGTGCAACATTACTGTAGGTGTATTATGCACCCTAACCAGCCCCACAACCAGACCCACCTGCTATCTAGAAGTGTGTGTGTGTGTATGTGTCTACGTGTGCGCGCATGTGAGGCAGAACTGTCTTCTCTGCCAATTTTCAACTCTCAACTCCATTTATACATCAGTGCTTTTAGTTCCAGCAGTCCAACATATCCTTGGTCTGGGATCCTTTCAACTAGTAGTGGCACAGTGGCACAGTAATTAGCATTGCTGCCTCACAGCACCAGGGACTCGAGATCGATTCCGGGCCTGGATCACTGCCTGTGTGGAGTCTGCACATTCCCCCTGTGTTTGTGTGGGTTTCCTCCACATGCTCCAGTTTCCTCTCACACTTCTTAATACCTGTTGGTTAGGTGCATTTGCCATGCTAAATTCTCCCTCAGCTTACCCGAACAGCGCCAGAGTGTGGTTTCTAGGGGATTTTCACAGTAAGTTCATTGTAGTCTTCATGTAAGCCTGCTTGTGACACTAATAACTAATTTTTAAACTTTAAAAAAACTCTAAAACTTTTTAGTTGGCTCCACTTGCATCTCTCTTATTGCTGTTAAGCCACATTTTTGACTGTGGATACCAGACAAGGGCTGATGTGAGCTGAAAAAGTTGAAAGGTCTTACCCGCAATCCTTGAGACTAGCAGGCTGTTAGTTCGCCTGTAAGTCCTCTTACCATTGTGCTTTCTTCTCCAAGGGAAGAGTATAAAGATACAACAGCACTACTTTGATACAATGTTTATTTTCTGATTTCTAAAGTTGAATAAGATCACATGGTGTCAGCCATAGCTCAATTGGCACTAATCTCACCTGCAGGTCAGAAGGTTATATATTCATCGTCCAAAGATTTGAACTGAATTTTTGAGCACTGCCTAATTCAGGGCTGAAGGCTAAAATTTACAAGGCTGACCAGTGTGCTGGTTTCCTGACTCTGTTCCTAGCTTTGGTCATCTTGGTCAATGAAGGTCCGTGGCCCGGCAAGTCCCGACAAGATAAGCAGACAACCAGGCTTGTTAACAGCCTTATTAACGATGAGTCAAGGTGGCTGAGATGGATTTTTCAATTGATTCCTATTTCCTTATGTGGTTAACTGTCAGATGAACTAGAGGTAGATACGCAGTGTCAGGTCAAGGTTTCAGTACACCCAGCAGGCTTACATACCTCTCTGGCTGGGGATACAGCCGAAGGCTTCCCTGTAGATGGGGTCCCTCACAGTGATAGACTGGCTGCTTCCTATTTTTTTTATATAAGTGTGACCATGACCTTCTTCCTGAAAGGTCCTCTCAGGTACTTATCTTTTACTGTAACCGGTAGCTCTCTTGAAGCTGGAAGACTTCTCTCAGATTGGCCTCAAAACCCCATCCAATGACGTTAATTAGACAGGGAATCTGTCTCATGACAATCCAGAGGGTGCACCAGTTAAAACTTCAGGTCAGCGACTGTTTACCTCAGGGGCACAAGTTTAGAATACGGAAGCATTCCCGCCCCCTCCTCCTCCCTCTCCCCACTACACTCCTCCAGGGTGAAAATGCAGCCTAATAAGTTGGTTCTTTTGGCCAAGAAAGGAAGTAGCCGGTCACCATAATAACAGTTGTTTGTGGATATTTTGAGAGTTTCAGGATAGCAACCTGCTGCCATTGGGCATCTGGTTTTTATTTTTGCGATGCCCTCTGTATAGTATCTTTGTATGCCAGCAAGAATAAGTTCTGTACGCTCTTTGATCAATTAGATTGAAGAATCCCCACTGAGGTATGCAAAGTCAAAACCAGGTTGTATAAATAGATTTAGTTGATTATGAAATCACATGTAGAAATAAAATAAACTTGAACAGAAAGATGGAATTAAGTGATTCAAGTAAAAGAACAGGAAGAAAACCATACTTCTGTTAAAAAAAAACATCAACAGTAATTAAGTTCTGAAAGAGTGAGGCTCCATACTTGTAAACTTAACTTTTCAGTGCCAGGGAGATAGCTTGGTAATAATAATGGTTGATCGTGCTATTAAAAATTCATTTGCACATTAATATATCAGTCATAACATTTTTCTGGTGTGGTCCAAGGCATATAGTTGGTAAACACAACAACTTCATAGTCTTTCATGAATTTCAATGCCAAAACTACCAATGGTGGAGTGGAATCTGTGGGGGTGCAGTGTAACTTGAATGGCAATTTCCTGTTTTAATTGAGCATCTTTGGACTTTGGAAGTTACAGTCTGATTTACTGCATGGTAATGGGGAATGACCCATTATCATCAATGGAAAATCTTCTAGGCTGGCACTCCAGTAAAGAGGAATTAAGGAACCCTGCCATCTTACAAATGATAATTTAAAGTGAGGTCTTGTCTGTGACCTCAGGTATTGCATACGAACAATTTCAGAAACCTTCTCTGGAGGTTCAACATTTACCTATCAACGAGAAGGCAGGCAATGATCTAGTGGCATTAGCGCTAGACTACTAATCCAGAAACTCAGCCATGTTCTGGAGACCTGGATTCGAACCCTGCCGCAGCAGATGGTGGAATTTGAATTCAGTAAAAAAAAATCTGGAATTAAGAATCTACTGATGACGATAAAACCATTGTCGATTGTTGGAAAAATCCATCTGGTTCACTGATGTCCTTTAGGGGAGGAAATTTGCTGACCTTAACTGGTCTGGCCCACATGTGACTTCAGAGCCACAGCAATGTGGTTGACTCTTCATTGTCCTCAAGCAATTAGGGATGGGCAATAAATGCCGGTACTTTTTAAAATTTCTGTGTCTTATGAATGGAGAAAAGAAAACTAACACCTAAAAAAAAATAAGATGGCCATTTACTTCATGGCTATTTTTGGGAATTTGGTACAGTTTCCCAGCAATAACTACACTTGGTGAATCTATGGAATTCTTTGCCACAAAAGGCTGTGGAGGCCAGGTCATTGAGTGTCTTAAAGATAGATAGATTCATGATTGGGGTTATGGGGAAAAGGCAGGAGAATGAGAGTGAGAAAAATACCAACCATAATCGAATGGCGGAGCAGACTTGATGGGCTGAGTGGCCTAACTCTGCTCCAATGTCTTATGGAAAGTCACAAGTTAGCAGTGTAGCATTTAGCGTCAACTTGAATACTGTGAAGCAGACACGAGTATTCATTTTTTCTTTGTTGTTGAAGTTTAGCATTTTTAACACAGATTAAAGTTGCTCTTTAAGTCGAGTGGCACATATAATATTGCAGTGCACACAAGGAGGAATGATCTCTTAAATCCCTCTTTAGCTTCAGACAGGTAAAGGGGATAATAACTGCAGAAAAGGCGTAAAAAAGCCTCAGAACAGTTGTAGAGAGGCAAATTGCCCTTGTTTATGCAATGCTGACTGGTACCTTCAACAAGCCTCTTTGCTCATGCTCAGCCCTCCAACATTACAACTAATTTGTACATGGAGGATAAAAAAAGATTGATTTATTTTACAACATATCAGTAATTGTACACTACAAATAAGTCTCTAATGATAATCAACAACATTTTTTAATGTAATTTAATTTCACATTTCCCAAGAGGTAGCTAACACAATAATGTTGCCACTGTGATGGACCCTGGCGCAGTTAATCACTGGCTGAATATGCAGACAATCCCAATATTGTATTGACACATATTAAATTTCCCATTGGCTCCAGCAATCAGCAGCAGTAAAATGATTAAAAGTAATAAAGGCAGTAAAGCCTGTCCACAGCCAATTAAATTTCTGACCAAAAGCCCATGGCAGATGCTTCTGATTATAGGGTTTTTTTTTGCGACTAGTGCATGAGGAGTAATAATATTTTAACCCTTTGAGCACATCCTCATTCTAACAGCACCATGTAGTATGTGTGCCCACCGAGCTGTGCTATTATTTTCATTCCAAATTCCAGCCCTCTTATTCAGTTCTTAAGTATTGGATCGAGGCAGTGGGATTTTATAAACACAGTGAGCATCCCCTCTGCATTGCTTCTGTGCAGCATGGTGGCACAGTGTTTAAAACTGCTACCTCACAGCACCAGGGAGTAAATGGCCATCTCATCTTTTTTTAGGCGTTAGTTATTTTAATCTATTCATGGGACATGAATGTCACTGGCTGGCCAACATTTATTGCCCATTCTTAATTGCCTGAGGACAGTCGAGAGTCAATCACGTTGCTATGGCTTTAGAGTCACAAGTGGGCCAGACCAGGTCAGGACGGCAGATTTCCTACATCCCCGGCTCGGGTCACTTTCTGCGCAGAGTCTGCACATTCTCCCTATGTCTGAGTGGGTTTCCTCTGGGTGCTCTGATTTACTCCCACAGTCCAAAAGATGCGTGGTTACGTACATTGGCCATGATAAATTTTCCCTCACTATACTCAAATAGGTGCCGGAGTGTGGTGACTAGAGGATTTTCGCAGTAACTTAATTGCAATGTTAATATAAGCCTACTTATGACACTAATAAAATAAACTTAAACTTAAAACATGCTTGTTAGGTATATTGACCATGATAAATTTTCCCTTAGTGTACCCGAATAAGTGTCAGAGTGTGGCAACTAATGGATTTTCATAGTAACTTTATTGCAGTGTTAATGTAAGCCTACTTGTGACAACAATAAGTAAACTTAATTTAATATATAGGTGGCAAAATTCAATTGAGCACAAAAACAGCTGTGAGGATCTTATCCACGAATAGTCCATGCCCATCCCATCTGTTATCCCTAATCTTGGTGCTGCCGGATCATTTAAATTATTAGCAATTTAATAACTCACAAACTCACTTTTTCCTTATCTCAAGAAAACCTGATCAAATCGGTTCTTTATGAAATGTAAATACAGGAAAAAGATATCCAAGAGGGAATGGATCTTTTTTAAGTTGATCTCTTTTGTGATTAGCCGGGGAGTAGAATGAAGAAGGGGATTCCTTTCCACCCAAGGGCGTAACAATTTGAAGGTATCTCGTTTGGAGTCATAACAAATTGAAGGACATCTCTCTGCAATCTGTTGTAAAACTGTGTTGAAGAAGAAATATTGCTGCTGTGTAATGTTTATTTATTACAACACGTAGGCTTACATTAACATTGCAATGAAGTTACTGTGAAGCGCCCCGTGCCACAACACTCTTGTTTGGGTACACAGAGGGAAAATTTTTTTAGCATGGCTGATGTACCTAACCAGCATGCCTGTGGGAGGAAAACAGAGCACCCGGAGGAAACCCACACAGACAGGGGTGTATGTGCTATCTTCGCCCAGTCACCCGAGCCAGGAATTGAACCCAGGTCTCTGACGCTGTGAGGCAGCACTGCTAACCATTGTGTCATTCTGTTGCCACGGCCTCTGACACAGCCAGCAGCTTGGATTTCTTTTTAAAGGTTGGCTTAAAGCCACGTGGTGAGGCATGAGGTAGGAGTGACCTGCTACCACGGTGTCAGACTAGCCTATTTTATGTTTCCGTTTTTTCAGACGTGATATCGCACATGAGTTCCGCTGCAGGGGTGAAGTTGTCAAGTGGGTGACCTACCAAAGAAGAATGATGGCTATACACAATGCAATGCTTGGTGCATTGGAAAGCCTACCAGAAAGCCTACAGTCAATGCCAAGGAGCATGGAAGAAACCAGCTCCAACTCAACATGGTTCAACACAAATAGAACAAAGAAATGCACAGCACAGAAATACGCTCTTCAGCCCTTGAAGTCTGTGCCGATCATGATGCTCTAACTAAACTGAAAAAAAACCTTCTGTCCTTACTTAGTCCATATCCTTCTATTCATCCACAATTCATGTAGTCATCCAGATGCCTCTTAAACATTGTTGTTGTGCCTGCTTCCACACCTCCTCTGGCAGCGTGTTCCAGGCATGCACCACCTTCTGTGTGATCTTGGAGGTCTGCTGTTTCTAGCTGGGAAATCATAGAATCAAAGAATCATAGAATCCCTACAGTGTATGAAACCTGCACTGACAACAATCTCACCTTGTAACCCCATGTATTTTACCCTGCTAGCCCCCTGACACTAAGGGGTGAGTTGATAACAAAGAATAAAGAACAAAGCAGCATGGGAAACAGGCCCTTTGGCCCAACGAGCCCACGCCACCACCCCGATGTTCCCACCTCTACCCGTGATCCCTCTCTATGTTTATAGATCTATGGATTAAAAACCAAATTTGAGACAATTTAGGGAGAATTTGTTTTGCCAATTAGCCTAAGAGCAGATCTTCGGGATGTAGGAGGAAACTGGAGCACCCGGAGAAAACCCATGCAAGCACGGGGAGAATGTGCAAACTCCCACAGACACAGGCCCAAATCCATGTATCTGCACAGCACAGCGATAGTCACTGAACTGTCGTGTTGCCCATCAAATGGTCCAGGTCAAGCGTACACTAATGATGTGAAGCACTAGAATACTCTCAAAAAAATCTCCAAGAGCAGCCCTCTCACGACCCATCGCGTGTATGCCCCTTGTTAGACAACAAGGTGGACCAAAGCACTTGTAGGATAAAAACAAGTACATCAATATCATCATCTATTTACACACTTCCCAGGGACTCCCAAGGCTCATGATCCCTATTTTAAATCAGTTTTCTATACCCCTCCATTCCCATTCTGTTCATGTGCCCATCTAAGTATTTCTTAAATAACTCCAGAGTACCTGCCTCCACCACATTACTTGGCAGCGCATTCCATACCCCCACCACACTCTGTGTAAAAAAACTCCCTCTAGCATCCAAATTATACCTTACCCCCGTCACCCTAAGCCTGTGACCCCTCGTGCTTTTCGAGTCCATCCTAGGAAAAAGCTTTACCCTGTTTACTCTATCTATACCCTTCATAATCTTGTACACCTCTATCAGATCTCCACTAAGTCTATGTCTTTCTAAGGAAAACAGTCCCAATTTGCCTAACCTCTCCTCGTAACTCAGACCTCCCATACCAGGCAGCATCCTGGTAAACCTCCTCTGCACTCTTTCCAGAGTCTCCACGTCCTTCCGGTAGTAAGGCGACCAGAACTGGATGCAATATTCCAAATAAGGTTTAACCAACGTTTTATATAACTGCAACATTAAAGGCCAGTTCCTGTACTCTATACCCCTTCCTATAAAAGCTAGCATACCATATGCTTTCTTCACAACCTTCTCCACTTGTTCTGCCACCTTCAGAGACTTGTGCACCTGCACCCCCAGGTCCCTCTGTGTTTCTATACTCTTAATAGGTCTACCCTTTATCATATACCTCCCCGCTACATTCTTTCTCCCGAAATGCATCACCTCGCATTTATCAGGATTGAATTCCATCTGTCATCTGTCTGTCCAAGCTACCAGCTTATCTATGTCCTGCTGCATCGCCTGACAATGCTCCTCACTAACCGCAAGTCCAGCCATCTTTGTATCGTCTGCAAACTTGCTGATCACTCCACTTACTCCCTCTTGATAGAGATAAGTTGATGAACATATGCAAACCCAAACATATGCAGGGTCTGATGGCCATTGCAGCACAAGTAGAAGCCACCCAACGTCTTATTGCTGCTATCATGGGAGCCCATGTTACAGCCATGCCAGCTCAGACTCCACCCATGCAGCTTTAGCTTACTGCTCTGCAGATTATTTGGGTTGTTGAAGCACCACCCCAGCAGAGATACAGAACCTCCTCTATACAGCACAGGTTTATTGACGGTATCAGGATGCCAGTATTTGCCCACCCATCACTGCCACCCTGCTAGAGCCCTTGCTGTTGTCTCTCAGGCATATTGTGGTGGTGTAACTCAAATCTGGATGTTCTAGAGCCAGAACTACTCAAGAGCAAAGCCATCATCTGTCTTCTGCACTGAAAGCCAACAGATGCTGTAGTTATTGGGGTGGCACTGAGTAGCAGCATCACGACCACAGAAGGCACACAGGAGACTAACATTAACAGAATGCATGACAAAGAATTTGAATTTAAAATTGCTGTATTTTTCCTGCAAAAGATTTGATTTGTAAATTTTGTTTGGGCTTTTATTTAGCGGTGGATTTGATTTTAGCATTAAGGCCAAATCCCCTTGACACTAAGGGACAATTTGAAATGATGGATCCACTGCACATCTCTGGATTGTGGGAGGCATGGTGATAGCACTATTGCCTCATAGCACCAGAGACTCAGATTCAATTCTGGCCTCAGGCCACTTTCTGTGAAGAGTCTACATGTTTTCCCCATGTCTGCGTGGGTTTCCTCCAGTTGATCCAGTTTCTTCCCACAGTCCAAAGATGTGTGGGTTAGATTGATTGGCTTTGCTAAATTGACCATAGTGTGAGGGGGATTAGCTGGAAAATATATGAGGTTGCGGGGATAGGGCCTAGGTGGGATTGTGGTCAGTGCAGACTCGATAAGTTGGATGGCCTCCGTGTGCACTGTAAGATTCTATGACTCTATGAAATCTGAGCACCTGGCGGAAACCTACGCAGACACGCGGAGAACATGCAAATACATACAGATGGTCGTCCAATGCAAAATTTGGATTTACATATGTTCATCAACTTATCTCTATCAAGAGGGAGTAAGTGGAGTGATCAGCAAGTTTGCAGACAATACAAAGATGGCTGGACTTGCGGATAGTGAGGAGCATTGTCAGGCGATGCAGCAGGACATAGATAAGCTGGTAGCTTGGGCAGATAGATGACAGATGGAATTCAATCCTGATAAATGCGAGGTGATGCATTTCGGGAGAAAGAATTGAATAGGTTCTTTGGTGCTGTGAGGCAACAGTACTAACCACTGTGCCACCCCTCATACTGGTGAGGTTCTGCCATGCATAGCAAACCATGGCGAGTCTCAACGTTCATTTCAGTGAACACTGTAGGGAGCCTCCAGGCAGGTGGTGGAAGTATTTCTTCAGTCTGTTCAATCACATTTTGTCCTACAGCTGAGGTTTTACTGTATATCTGCTTCTCACATGCACATGAGTTGCACTTAGGAACCAGTAATCCAGTTCACATGTTTGTCACCTAATAGTCACCCACTGGCTTGCTGTGGTGACTGACATGCAGAAAATACATTATACTGTCAGAGAGCAAAGCATTGTGATCACAGTACGAGGGAATGAATGAACTGAGTCTTCTAAAACTATGGTGAAATTTCAACAAAAGTGACATTATTCAAATGCATGAGGGAGAGCAGAATTTTTGATTGTAACTCTAGCTTGTTTCCAAGCTATTGTACTAATCTTTGATTCTTACAGATTCTTATAGCCCTTTCTCCTCATTACAAAGTATTACATCTACATTGTCATCATATCATTACTTTGAATTTGTTACAGTTCCACTTTGACCACATTATACAGTTCCATTGTCTTGTGTGCTTTAGCTTTAACCGTGTTCTGTATATTTCCTGTCTCCCTGTTTACAATATAAAAGTAGTTGTGTTTGTCAAACTGATTTCAATGATGTGTTAATTGCCCCATCTCCCCAGATACTTGACTAGTTTTCCAGAGACAGAATGGCGCCTCTGAAATTGTGGAGCCCTTGGTATATGATAATCAATTTTCTTATTGGTGCTGTAACTTCAGAAAGCTCTCACCTATGTGAGACTGCATGTCAATGTAACTGTTTTAGTGCAGTCTGAGATATAGTCATTTGTATTTTGTCCTGTCTGCCTGCAGTGAGTGTGGATGCTAGAGCATTGTCGATTTAATCCTTTCCATATATTCCTCTCCTAGTGTAGTCCACACTCTCTGTGTTTGCCCTACAATGACCACGATCAGATATCAGACTTTGAGCTACATTTTTTATTGCATTAAGTTGCACCCCAGCTTGAGGGAGGGGGTTCCTTTTTGGTTGAGCTGCATCTGACAATTGGCATGCAGTGCCTGTAAGATGACATTTGGACAAGTCAATAGGATTTTGTACAGTGATGAAGCTTGTAAACTTCGCAAAGCCACGTGCTTCCCTCTGACAAGGATATATCAAATTTATGCCGTTCTTGCATAAGTCTCAGTGATCCGTCGTATGCAATAGTAGACGACAAACTGGGGGTGGAATGATGGCACAGTGGTTAGCATAGCTGCCTGATAGCATCAGGGACCTTTCTCGAATACAACCTTAGGTGATGTTCTCCCTGTGTCTGTGTGGGTTTCCTCCTGGTGCTCCATTTCCTCCTACACTCCAAATATGTGCAGGTTCAGTGGATTGACCATGCTAAATTGCCCCCTAGTGTCCTAAGATGCGTTGCTTAGGGAGATCAGTGGGATAAAGGCGTGTGATTACGGAGATGTGGGGAGAGTTGGCCAGGTTAAGGTGTTCTGTCAGACAGTCGGTGCAACCTCGATGGGCCAAATGGCCTCCTTCTGCATTGTGGGGGTTCGATGATACTATGATTCTGTGAAACTGGGAAATGTTGCAAATAGCATCTGCTCCAGCTTACAACGAGTCCAATATGCAAAGGTTCATAGCGATAGCCACCTTCAGTCACTGGCAATGCTGTCCTGGCCTTGCTCTGATGTTTTGGTTGCAGCAGCTGGCAGTTTTTTTTTGCTGAGTGAAGCTGAAACAAGCTGCCACTTGTTAGAGTTACTGGACAGAAAATGGTCAGCTGATTGATTGAGACAGACTTCCTGCCAATGCTAGGGTAAAGTAAAATCTATTTATGAGTCACAAGTAACACCCACATTAACATTGTAATTAAGCTACTGAGGAATTCATCTAGTCGCCACACTCCAGAACCTGCTCAGATCAACGCAATTCACCTAAACAGCATGTCTTTCAGACCGTGGGAGGAAACCAGAGCACCCTGAGGAAACCCACACAGATCTGAGGAGAATGTGTGCAAACTCCACACAGACAGTGACCCAAGCCAGGAATCGATCGCAAGCCCTTCATGCTGTGAGGTAGCAATGCCAACCACTGTGCCACCTGGCCATCCTACTGTTAGAGCACTTGTTGATTGGAGAGTCGTCAATAAACAGAAATTTTCATCAACAAATGAAAAGATGCCTCACACAACACTAAAAGCACATCATATATTCAGTGTTCGAAATTTTACATCAAAATTGTAAAGCTTCATAAATGATTCATGAGCAAAATGCTTTAATTGAAAATGTACCACCAAAATATTGACTGAGTGGAAACACCCATTCCCTCGAAACTCTATTTTCCTTTCCAGTCATCTACAAAATGAAGCCATGAACAGCTGGTGTTATTCCTATTGCTGTCTCTGACATGATAACAGTTATTTGTCTTCAACCGTGCTGTTTTTGTTTTTTCTTTCTGTGAGAAGTCCCTAATAGAAAAGCACAAGTGTAACATATTTATATAAAATTCAGCACTCGCCTGAAATAAAAGCTCCAAGAATCCAAACCCTCCCGTTCCTTTCAAAGCCTCCGGGGACATGCAAAGGAACTCTCCAATCATCACTAGTTAAGGGACATGCCTCTCAACTCTTCCACACCTGTTGACGCATGGATCACAGACTTTGCAAACTGCACGGTTGTGATTGAAAACTCTTGCTTAATTGTGGCAAGCTAAAAATATCCTGTTTCACCCCAAGCTTTTCCAAAAAGAGACTGCAGCTTTCAACAACAGCCCTATTCCCACTGCTAGACTGCTTTTATCATCGTCAAGTGACCCAAAGTGCTTCGAGCAAAAGACAAAGACATTAAAAGAGACAAAAGATAACCTGATGAATCAATCTAATCATGCTAATGTGAAAGATATCTTTGAAAATGAAAACCCAGATTTGGGATATTTTAATTTCAGCCGCCGAGGAACAGAAAGCGTATCTGAAAAAAATCGAAAATCATTTTGGGTGATTTTGGAAACCTGGGAGCTAAATTATGCAATTTGGGGACCATATTCTATGATACCCAAACTGTAAAGTAGCAGTTGTTATATGTGACGCCTGTAACATAGAAAATACCTATCACAGCGCCCCCCGCAGGAGTAACAGGTATTGCTCATTCAATGAAATGGACCAAATGTACCATATAAAAGGTTGTCCATTCACAAACTGCAATTTTGATATTTATTTTTTGTAGTCATTGGAAGGATTGACAAACTGTTAGTATTTAATGAACTACAATGGCATATTTACAAACCGATCAATATGCAGGCAGAGTTTTCCCGTCCCACCCACCATGGGAATTGGAGCAGACAGGACACGCATCACGCAAAGGTTCGTTGACCTCGGGCGGGACTTTTTGGCCTTGGGGAGATTGCGGCCACAAAATCCCACTCACAGAGTACTTTCACTTCACAGTCCCAACTCTGGGATCTACTCTGGCGGTAAAGGCCCCCACACTCTGCGCTTACATCACTGACATACCCCAACATGTAATGGGATCACATGACCTTTCTGGTGTATGTCCCTTAGAGGAGCCAGCTACTACATTTTTCGTATAAGCACAGAGATTTACATCGAATATTGGCAACATAGTGGCACAGTGATTAGCACTGCTGCCTCACAGCACCAAGGACCCAAGTTCAATTCTGGCCTTGGGTGACTGTGTGGAGTTTGCATGTTCTCCCTGTATCTGCGTGGGTTTTCTTCAGGTGTTCCAGTTTCCTTTCATAGTCCAAAAATGTGTAGATTAGCAGGATTAATATGTGGTATTACAGAGATCAGGCCTGGGTAAGATGTTCTGTAGGAGGGTCTGTACAGATGCTATGCACTCAATGGCCTGCTTTTGCACTGTAAGGATCTTATGATCTCTAGAAAATAGTTGCGGTAATGTTAATGTATGAGTCATTACATTCACCATTTAGTTCAAAGTCTCCTTGATTTAGGAAAGGTGGCAATGAGGAGATGACTATTGGGCAGCATTGTGGCTCAGTGGTTAGCACTGCTGCCTCGCAGGCCAGGGACCCATGTTTAATTCCGGCCTCAAGTTACTGTCTGTACAGAGTTTACATTTTCTTCCCGCGTCCGCATGGATTTCCTCTCAGTGCTCCGGTTTCCTCCCATCTTCCAAAGATGTGTGCATTAGGTGGATTGTGTCAGGGGGATTAACAGAGTAAATGTGAAGGGTTGCAGAGATGAAGTCTGAATGGATAGTGGCTGATACAAACTCTCTGGGCAGATTGTCTACTTCAATGCTGTAGGGATTCCATGATTCTGTAAGTGTTAGTAAATGAGATTAGGTGGGATGTCAGGTGTTTCTTGCATGTTAGTGCATATTCGATGGGCTGAAGGATCTCATCAGCCCTGTATGATTCTATGTAGTTAAAACTAACTGAATAAATTGCCTCACTTTACTTTGATGAAAATTCTTCATATGGTCGTCTAGGTTTCTCAAGAAGCTCAGAATCCAAACTTCTTTGCCCTACAATATTATTAGTCTGATAAGATCTCTAATGAATTGTATATATGTGGTCAAATGGCTGGTGGGAATAACTCACTGCGCAGCTTTGCTGAAAGAATTGAAATGGGCCCACGTACTTTTTGGAGACAAACCCTCAAAAAATGTGATCCAATCCATTCTTCAGAAGATGTCAAACGTCACTGCCAATTGTCCAAAACAAAATCTCATGATGAAGGATCATCTAGACCTGAAACATTGGCTCTATTCTTCACAGATGCTGTCAGACCTACTGAGATTTTCCAGCATTTTCTGATTTCGTTTCGGATTCCAGCATCTGCAATATTTTGCTTTTATCACATTTATATCACACGTTACACAGCTCCAAATGTTTTGCAGCCAGTGAAGTACTTATGAAATGTAATTGCTGTTGTAATGTCGGAAATGCAGCTGTCAATGTGTGTACAGGAATGTGATGACCAGATAATTCATATTTTTTGATGTTGATTGGCTCTACATTGGGAATAGTCCCCCACTTATCTTAGAAAATTGTGCTTGAGAGAATAAATAATCTTTCAGTTTAAAATCTCACTCAAAAGGCTACGTCCGACATTTCAGCACTCCCTCACTACTACACTGGATTGCCAGCCTTGATTTTTAATTTTAAGTCCCAGTGTCGAATCTGCGAACCCAGAACATTGCAATAGAGGGCAAGATGCTACCAGTTGAAACATGGTTATCCAGGGAAATTGTAAACTAGTAACAGAAATGTGTGTTCTGTGGCTCCCAATCCAAGGTTTGAAAGAGATCTCAGTGCATTGACACTCATGCCATCACAATACAATCTCAGGACTTTTCAATAAAACTGCATGAAGTATACAAACAAAGCTTTGCAGATCATAAATTCACGTCAATTTTAGCAGATAACTGTTTCTATAAATCCTTCACAGTGTTCAGCATCTGCTCAAAGAAGCTGACTTACCAAAAATAATTTATTGTGATAAAATAATTTATTGTAAAAATAATTTATTTATGAAATAATTCATTTCCAAATGAAGTGATAAAACAGATTACTTGGTTACTATTGATATTACAAGACAAGGAAAGCCATGACGTGGAGTTGCCGGCATTGGACTGGGGTAGGCACTATAGGTAGTCTCACAACGCCAGCTTAAAGTCCAACAGGTTTACTTGGTAGCACAAACTTTTGGAGCACTGCCCCTTCAAAGGTGAGTGAAGAGTTGGGTTCACAAACAGGGTATATATAGACACAGACCCAATTACAAGATAATGGTTGGAATGACAAGGAAAGACAGAGAAAAAGATATCAAAATGGAAGTGCAGTCTCTCCACAAATGTAAATAATGGACCTTAATATTAAAAATAATTACATTGCAGCTTGAATTAGTGAACAATAATTATATTACATAGTTTTCAACTTACATGGGAATAGCTAGGATTTTACTTTACCTTTTGCTTCTCTGGGAAAGTGCTGATTAGTTTCTCACTTTTACAGTAGCTTGCCAGCAACATAAGCATACTCCCAATTTCAGAAGTGCAACATCATGCTGGAAGTCATACCAACATCTGAACGGGGAATAGGAGTAGGCCATGCAGCTCCTCGAGCCCGTTCCACTATATGTTTACAACCTCAAATCTGCGCTCTGCCTATATAGAATCAATCAATATCATAGAATCCTTACAGTGCAGAAGGAGCCCAATTGGCCCATTGAGTCTGCACTGACCACAATCCCACCTAGACGCTATTCCTGCAACCCTACATATTTATGCTGCTAATCACCCTGATACTAGGGTCAATCTAGCAAGGTCAATCAACCTAACCAGCACATCTTTAGACTGTGGGAGGAAACCAGAGCACCTGGCGGAAACCAACGCAGACACAGGGAGAATGTGCAGACTCCGCCCAGACAGAGACCAGGGATGTGAAATTAAATCTGGGTTCCCTCGCGCTGTGAGGCAGCAGTGCTAACCATCGTGCCACAATGCTGTCCCACCATCCATTAACGTTGTCATTCCCTAGCTTACAAATAATCTATCCATCTCTTCCTTAAAAATATCCAAAGATTCTGCATCCGGTCTCTTCTTGGAAAGAGAGTTCCAAGGACTCATGGCCATCCAAGAAAAATAATTTTGCCTCTTCTCTGTTTTAAATGGGCAACCCCTTGTTTTCAAACAGTGATCCCTCATCCCACAAGAGGAAACATCTTCTCCGCATCCATCCTGTTAAGACACCTCAAGATCTAATATGCTTCAATCAAGTCACCTCTTACTCTTCTAAACTCCAGTGGATACAAGCCCAGCCTGTCCAACTTTTCCTCCTAAAACAACCCACCCATTCCAAGTATTAGCCTGGAAACATTCTCTGTACTGTTTCCAACACATTTAAATCCTTCCTAAATAAAGTGACCAATTCAATACGCAGTACTCCAGCTGTGATCTCACCAATGTCCTGTAAAATTGAAGTATACATTCCCTACTTTTGTATTAAATTCCCCTTGCAATAAATGATAACAGCCTATTCAATCTTCTAATTACTTACAGTAACTACGTATTAGCATTTGTGGTTCATGCACTCAGAAACACAGACCCCTCTGCATCTCAGCATTCTACAACCTCTCATCATTTAGATAATATTCTTTTTTTCTGTTCTTCCTGGCAAAATACACAACTTTATATTTTCCCACATTATGCCCCATTTTCCAGATGTTTGTCCACCCATTTAACCTACCTATGTCTTTTGTAGCCACCATATGTCCTCTTCACAATTTACTTTTCCACCTAAACTTGAGACATCAGCAAATTTGGCAGCTGTCTCATCCATCCAGGTGACCAGGTATGTAGATGAGGGCAATGCATTTAACATTATCTCCTGGAATTTAGCAAGGCTTTCGACAAGTCTCACATAGGAGACTGATCGGGAAGGTAAGAGCTTTTGGGATCAAAGGAAATGTGGCAAATTGCATCCAGAATTTGTTGAGTGGTAGGAAGCTGAGAGTAATGATTGAAGGGTGTTTTTCATCCTGGAAAACACCCTGGCAGGGATTAGTGTTAGGGCCTTGCTATTTGTAGTATATATAAAAGATTTAGGCTTGAATGTAGGAGGGTCAAACAGTAAGTTCATGAATGATAACAAAATTGGTCAGGTGGTGAAGAGTGAGGAGGATAGCCTTTGATTACAAAAGGAAATAGACGGCTGGTCTGATGGGCTGATCAGTGGCAAATAGAATTCTATACACATAAGTGTGAGGTGATGGACTTGGGCAGGACAACAAGACAAGGGAATACATGATGAACGGTAAGATCCTGGGAAGCATCGAGGACAAAGGGATCTTGAAATGCATGTGCACCAAACCTATCTCTTTCCCCTTTTGAATAATGGAATTACATACACTGTCTTCCATTCTATGGAGTTTTGGAAAGATGATGGAGATTAGGAGAATTTTTTTTCCATCACAGGGTTATGAGCATCTGGAACTCACTTGCTCAAAAGGCAGCCGAAACAAAGTCTTTGAATACTTTAAAATCTGGAAAACGTGCTGGTTGGGTGCATTAGCACCCAAATTCTCCCTCAGAGTACCCTAACAGGAGCTGGACTGTGGCAACTAGGAGATTTTCACTGTAACTTCATTGTAGTGTTATTGTAAGCTCACCTATGATACTTGTAAAACTTAAAAACTTAAACTTAAAATCAGAGCAAAAAGAAATCGAGGATTGTGCAGGAGTGAGGCGACTTCTTGCGAGTTGTGTTCAGCGTAACCTCTGATTCTATCTTTTACTCTTGTTCTATGATTCTAACACTGGATTCTAACTCCTTAAAACACTCTAACCATGCTATAACTGTAACACTACATTCTGCGACTTCTCCTTTCCTTCTCTATAAATGGTATGTTTTGTCCTTATAGCGCGCAAGAAACAATACTTTTCTCTATTAACCAATACATGTGACAATAGTAAATCAAATTTAAAAAAAAGTAGATTCCTGGGTTAATAATGAGGTGAAAGATTATTAAGGAAAGGCATGAATCTGAAGTTGAAGTTACAATCAAATTAACCATGATCTTACTGAGTGATGCAGCAGTCTCAAGGGGCTGAATGGCCCACTCTTACTTCTTATTGGCATGTTTGTACGTTGGTACCTTGAAGATTACTTTCATGGAACCAACCAGCTAACGTAAACAACGGAAAGATAAAGCAGTGTGGAGTGCCTGCGCAGGTTTGGAGTGAAAACTGATGAAATAAATATGAAGACCTCTGCTAATGTATAGAGCACATGTGGCCATGTGCTGTAAATTTGTTCCAGTTAAGTGCAATCACTGATTGCCTGAGGGAATTCCTGTGTAATTCTAAAAGACTGCCACTGATGTAGATTCTGTACAAGTAGGAATGAAATTTTATTTGAAGACTGCCTCAGGGTAATTCCGTTTAGTTAACTCTGTCACAATACTTGCACAGGGTGACTCAGGAGTGAAACACCACTGTATGGTGTACGGAATGTTGAAACATTGGTTGTCACCTTGATTTTAGTTATGCCTCGTGCTTCTCCTGGCATGCTGTCCTTGTTGAAGCAGGATTGATCCCTTGGCTTGATGGTAATTGTAGAGTAAAGGGAAATGCTGGGCCATGAGGTTACATGCTGTGTTGGAATACAATTCTGCTGCTGCTGATGGCCGATTGTGAATGCGGGGACAGAGCTGAGCAGTGAATCGGACTGAATGCAGGAATCATGGTAGAGTTTTGGATGAGCTAAAGTTCACGGTGGGATGCTGCCGGGGGAGCCTTGGAGCAGCTGAGTCTGGAGACGTCCGTGAATGCATGGAGGAGAACTTCAATGTCAAATGGCTTGAAGCTGGGGACAGCAGATATTGTGGAGGTAGAAGTTGGTGGTTTCTGTTATCAAGATGTATGGGGCCAGAAGCACAGATTGAAGTTTTAACAGCACACTGAGGCTTCAAATAGTCTGGTTTATTCGGATTAGGTGACCAGAAAGGGGATTTGAGTGAGTGACAAGGGTGTGGAATAAATGGCAGGGCCAAAAACAAAGAGTAATTCTCCGGTGTATTTCTCAGCAATGGGACGTGGTGCGCTGTTCATTGGTGGTAGGGATTCTCTGTTCCCACTGCTGTCAACATACAGTGGGGGTGTCTTTGACAGTGGCTGCGAGGATGGGGCTCACAGTTCGTCAATAAGGTGCGGTCTTGCCTGCGTGTACCTAAAAGACCCCCACTGCTGTCAATAGGATTTCCCATTGATGCCACCTTACACCTCTGGGAAAGCAGCGGGAGAAAGATGGAGAAGTGGAAGTGGAACTGGAGAATTCCACCAACATGAATGGCTGGGGAACTCCCCGCCACGGCTTGAACTTTGCTGTCAGAGTTGAGCAAATGAGACAAACTGTTCCTTACATTAACCCTCGCCCATAAAACTTCTGTGGGTTTTTGCACTGTGATTTGCAGTAATTATAAATGTGAAATGAGGTGACACCTTCTGTAGTGAATCCAGGTCCTGTGTAAGCAACAACGTGCCTTGTTTTTTCAATCTCTACTTACAGCACAGAACTGCTCCTGCCTGTCTGTTATCTTAATTAATTTGTAGGGAATCATGTAACCTGATCTCAAAATGAGTTCCTCTGCTCTCTTCCCCATGGCGATATGAAACACAGTAACCTTGCATCTATGTCAAAATGCTAATTAGTTAACTTTGATCCCAACTTCCTTTCATCCTAGAATAATTTAAAGCATTGCTGTTTGCAACCCAATACCTACAATGCCTTTCCTGGGACTTTGAGAGACCCATGCCCCGGAAATCTAATGCCCTGCCTACTCGGAGTGGGCAAGGGGTGGACAATGGAAATATCTGTTGTCCTCGGATGGGATATTCTGGTCTTGCTCAAGCGAGGCCATTAAATCCTGCCCATAGTTTATTCACTGTGAACCCAGCAACCGCTGCCATTGTCTCCAAGAACTCTCTCCCCAGCAAAATAATCTAAACTTTCCTCTGATTGCTAACAGTCAAATCAACCACGCTTACGATCAGACAGTCAGCAGAACAGGCCAATCATCCCCTTCACTCACTCTCAGTTTAAAGCTACATTCCCCAATATAACTATTTAATCAGTCTCATAATTGCAACACCGGTGAGTGACCAAGATCCAGAAACCTCAGCAAAGACAGGAATGTGTTTGTGACAAAGAGAAGATTTTAAAAAATCTCATAAAAAATCTGCAAGTAACTGAAATTTCAGCTAACTACTCCAGACAGGTGTCAAATGGAAGTTTAATGGCAAAAGCTTGGCAAAGAAATTTCAAATATCCATCTATATTTTAAAGCAGTTTCCTGTGGAAGTAGTTCCTTAATAGGTGAAGGGGTGTAAGTGTATGATTTTGCTCTTTGCACATTGCAGGCAAGGTTCAAAGCAGCGGTGACAATATTAAGCTGACTGTGCGTGTGTGAGATCGATATGTGCTGAGAAACTTAGAAGTCACTCACACAGGGGACCATGGATGTTGTGGCAAGGTCATTGGCAAACTGCAACACTGGGCTGTACAAACGAGCTGAGATTTTGGATCCTTGAACATGACCTTAATGCTTCCAGGAGCACCCTAAACTACCTTGAGTTGGCAGCAGTACAACTAAGTACGATTTCAAAATCAAAAGAAATAAAGCGTTGGAATCATTTTTGTATCAACGATAGAACGGTTGTGTTCACCGTTGCAATGAATCTTTAAATAACTCCGAGATCTGACACATGGGGGATGATTCGTCCATCCCACTGATCTTTAAGTGCAGTAAGCTGGGAGATTGGAGTTGCACTCGAAACGCATGATTCATACTGGCCATTTGGTTCGACGCCCAGCGTGAATAGATAGAATTCAGATACAGCGAGTCTCCCAGTGCTGGATTCTAGCGCTGTTGCTCTGTGCCAGAAATCAGCACAGAGCTGCATATTGTATGCGGCCACAAATTAACGTCACATCTCCACACCGTTAGAAAGCCCACTAGCATCATTCCACCTGCCTGGAATGCTGCACTCTAGCAAGGTCTATAATAGCTCCTCACTTGTGCGGAGCTGGGAGCCTGATCCCCTGGAGAAAAGGGGGGAGGAATTGAGGTCCCCCAGAGTGTTGGGCATCGGTCAGGGCATCCCCTGGCACCTTGACAGTGCCAGACTGGGCTCCTGGCACTGTCAAAGGGGAAAAGTACCAAAGTTCGGGGGCATCTTGGCACTGCCCATTGGGCATGGGGGAGTGCCAAGGGAGTGGAGCCTAATGGGGACAGGGCCTGATGGAGCATTAGGGCCTTTGAGGGGGCATTGGTGGAGGTGAGGATTCCCACCGTCATTGGGCTGAGTGACAGAGGCAGGGAGGCCAGTAACTGGAGAGTTTGACCATCGGGTGGGTGGGGGAGGGGATGGTTTGCCCTGTCAGACGTGCCAAGGCTGCTGGGAGGGGGAGGGGGGAGGTCTGCACTGCTGACTTGATTAGGAGATTTGGGCTGTGGGGGCAGAGCGGAGTTAATGAGACGAGATGAGAGTAGGAATGTGCGAGGTTGGCCTGGGCATGCTTGGTGGCCATGATTTGGAGATGCTAGCATTGGATCATGCTTGGGTGGGGGGAGGAGGGCAGCAATCAGGCCATGGACAGTTGGAGAGCCAGCAATATGGGGTCGCAGGGCTGGCCAGCGATCGAGCTGGTCAGTAATCGGGAGGCCAGCAGACAGGGGCTATTGCACATATGCCGATTTCAGCGCTAACAGATCAGCGCATGCACAGTAGCGCAATCTGAGTGATGCTGCCGGTCTCTCCAGTGGGAATAGACCAGCCCGCAGATTTTCAATGGGATTTACGCCAGCGCACTCAGCAGTGCACAGAGTGTGGTAGATTCATTTTTAAACTCCCACTGAAAACAAAAACAGCAGGATTTATCCTAGTTTTTTACACAAATTCAAAACTTAGAATTTTATTTGGGAGAATGAGCCCTGTGGTTTTTTTTAATGATACATCTGTAACTCATTTTTATTTTGAGGTTAAGCATTAAGAAAGAGAATTATTACAGATGGAGATTGCAAACAATGTGGTCAGTTTTGACTTTCCAATAAATGTTTTGCTTCAGAATGTTTCTGCTGGCAAGCTCTTCAACCTATGATTCTATTCTATGATCCATTACTGTGTTTCAGAAATCATAGACAGTTGCAACATCCTGTTGGAGACCATGTACAAAAATATCTTGCAAAAAGATTCTTCTTATATATATGTGTATATGTGTACGTGCACATGTGTGTGTGTGCATGTCTGTTAAAGTACTCTTTAGTACTATAGACTAACAATGACACTTTGTGAAACCTTTGCGAACCAGCTGAAATGTTTCCTTATTTTTTAGTGGGTAAATGAGTGAGAGGTGGTCAATTTAAAAATAAGATGAAGAGGTATTACTTTTTGCAGAAGGTGGTGAATTTATGGAACTTGCTGCCCCACAGCATAGTGGAGCCTGAATCATTAAATGGTTTCAAGAAGAAGGTAGATATATTTTAATTTTAAAAAATGAGTTAAAGGCATTTGGAAAACAAGTAAGGAGGTGGATTTGAAACCAGGGAAAGATCAGCCATAAACTAATTGAAAGGCAGAGCAGGTTCAAAGGGCAGAATTACCTACTTGTGCTCTTAATTCTTATGCTTCTATGTCAACACAGTGTGGATTATGGCATGGAATCCTACCAACAAGAAGGTTTATCTCAATCCACAGTCTGCACTGAACCCCCTGATCTAGCCAGGGCAGTGGGGGAAGTGATGCAACCGGTCTCAGTTCCCCAGGAACACCAAACCAAAGATCAAAATATCAGCAAGGGAGAATTGGGGGTTGCCATGTCCAAAAGGTGGAAATAAAAGATCTTTTCAACTTACTTTTCAGTGAAGATCAGGTGAAAGTCAGTCTGCAAAGTCACAGAGCTCTGCTATGGAAATTGGGCTAAAGCGATCATTATTACAATGTGGAGGCTTTTGGAAAATGCCGGACAGCAAAATATCAAGGTCAATCTAATCTGCCTTCCATCACTCTGCGATAATGGAGCTGTTGATCTAAACATGGCAATCAATCTCTATCAGTTAGTCTACAGCAGACCCAGGAAAGATAGGGTAAAGGCAAAATAGTGCAGATGCTGGAATCTGAAACAAAATGAGAAAATGTTGGAGAAATACAGTAGGTCTGACAACACCAAGGAGAGAGAATAGAGCCAACGTTTCGAGTCAGGATGGCCCTTCATCGGAGCTGCAGACAAAGAAATGCAAACAAGATTTATACTGTGTGTGTGCGTGTGTGTGTGTGTGGTACTTGGGGGCTGTACTTGGATGAAGGGAGTGTAAATCGTGATGATAAATGTTGAGAAAGATGCTAAGAGCATTGTAATTTTTTATTCATTCGTGGGATGTGTGTGTCGCTGGCTGGCCAACATTTATTACCCATCCTTTGTTGCCCGAGGACAGTTGAGAGTCAACCACGTTGCTGTGGCCCTGGAGTCACATATAAGCCAGATCAGTTAAAGATGGCATGTTTCCTTCCCTAAAAGACATTAGTGAACCAGATGGGTTTTTCCGACCATCAATAATGGCTTCATGGTCATCAGCAGATCCTTAATTCCAGATATGTGTTTTTTAATTCAAATTCCATCAACTGTCGTGGCGGGCTTCGGACCCAGAATGTTAGCTTGTTTCGAGATAATAATCTAGCGAAAATACCACTGGGCTGTGGCCTCCCCATTAAGCGATCAGACTGTGTGAACGGCAGAATGAAGGTACAGATTGTTAACTGATAGTCTGAGGGATATGGCAGTTGGCCTGGGGGATTGGACGGAGGAGGGGGGAGCACGGAAAAGATAGGACTGTGCTGTGCAGAGCTTTGGAAACCAAGATCTCAGCTCTCCACTTCTATCAATGAAGCTAACTTACCCCTTTTGACATTTGTTAAAAAAAAGTCTTTGCTAAATGGAAAGCTGAAAGGAAAGAAAACTGGTGAAACACATGGACGAAATATTAAAGCAGAGATATTAGTTTTGCTTTTTCAAAAAAGAGGGGGGGGGGGCAGCTGCATTCCCCGGGTTTTGTTCACCAATTCTGTCTCTTACTCGCTGCCTTTTGATTACTTCAAAGTGCCATCTGTATTTCCTTTTCATTCTTCGGCTGTAAAAGCAACTGCAATATGAATGAGCATAAAACAGTCAATAGTTATTCTTTCACATTTTGCCTCTTCAAAATGTTGAATATTATAAAGTCGAGTTAATAAATATATTCTTTTTAATTTTGTTTTCAAATATCGGCTCAGTCGCTCTTCAGTTTCCCTGCCACAAGCACAGATGAGCTGACAACTGAAAGGTGTGCTTTAAATCCGGCAGGTTTTTTTTGATAGATTCAGAAGCCCTGGAATGTGTTACTCCAAAGGAATCTTATACTTTCATTCTGAATTTCAAAAACTAAAATGTATATTTAAGAAGAGTAACAGCTGAGTGGAGGTGTCAGAGGTGAAAACCCCAAGAGTGACTTAAACAATGATCTTAATCATTTGATTCTGCATCCTGCCCCCCCCCCCCCCCCCCCCCCCCCCGCCCTTCCCGCCATCCCCTCCCTCATTTCTCTGTCTGTCTACCGGGTTAAAAACTGTTACATCTCTAACTTTTTCCAGTTCTGGTTAAAGGTCATTGAGCAGAAACATTAAAATTACGTTTCTTTTTCTCTTTTTCTTTGCAGATGCTGGATGTTATCAGCATTTTCTGTTTTTATCTAGATTCCAAGAATGTTTCGCAAGCCTGAAAACACTTGCAACCGTTTTGAAACTGAGATATCTGCTGCTTTGTTTTGTTTTTGAGTTTTGCTTTTGTCGAGTTCATACATTGCAAACTTTTCTTATTTAACCATCTTCATTGTGCAACCCAAGCCCCTTTGTACCACAGTTGTTAGCACTGCTGCCTCACAGCACTAGGGACCCAGATTCAATTCCCGGCTTGGGTCATTGTCTTGCATGTTCTCCCCGTGTCTGCATTTTTTTCTCTAGATGTTCCAGTTTTCTCCCACAATACAAAAGATGTGTCGGTTAGGTGCATTGAGCATGCTAAATTCTTCCTCAGTGCACCCGAACTAGTGCCAGTGCGTGGTGATGATGGAATTTTCACAGTGTTAATGTTAGCCTACTTGTGACATTAATAAATAAACTTAAAACTTTGAACTTCGTCCACATCTGTGGCAAGTTCAATAAGCCAGCTGCTAATCATTCCATCTTAAATTCCTTGTCATTCCTGGCAGTGGTAACGTCGTGGGCCAACTACAGAGAGGTTTTCAGTACAGTGTGGAGGGTTACTCAGAGCTGTTGGACATGATCAAGGGCACTGACCCTCCCAATGCCCTGAGTTTGGCCATTTGTCCTGGGAGCAGCAACTGGCACAAGGGTAGCCCTGGATCTCCTTGGAGCTGGTATTGTTGTAACAGGCCAGGAAAGAAGTTCGATCCAACATGCTCAAAAATAACGTTCACAAAAGAATCTGTGGGGCATGGAGAAGAGGGTATGTTAGGATGAACCTGCTGCATCACATGATAGATGTAGATTAATTAACTCTCTTTTCACTGTCCTCTTCTAAGCATCTTGCTCTCCATCACTGTGGTTTTACAGATTATCCGCCTCATCCAACTATCAACATACCCACCTCTCCAGCCTACCCACCTGCAAACCGACCCACCTACCATCCCATCACTTCACCCACTCTGGCACTCACTCTACTCAACTGGTACCCTTTCCAGCTGCCACCTTTCTGTCTTACCCACTTGCCTCATCTATCTTCCCATTACCCACCCTACTGTCTCACCATTCTGCCTGCTAATGTACCCTACTCCTTTATCCATTTACCTTCTCACCATAGCTTTTCAAAGAAGCTTCAAGTCGCTTATACCAGAATTTAGCAATGAGTGCCATAAAAGGTGGGCTTGGATTGTCTCTCCCCACACACACTCACACACACACACACGCACACACAATGATCCAACACTAGAAGAAGCAGCTTCGATTCAGTAGGCTCCACATTTCTGGAGAAGCTGGGATCAGGCGGGAATGTTTCCCCTCAAGTCAGCAGCGGGATTCATGACAAGCTGGGGCAGAGAAAATGTGCAGGAAAGAAAAAAGTTGGTTTCCAGCTATCCAGACCAGGGAAAGATCTCCCTATAAATATCAAAGGGCAGGGAGGAAAGAGAAGTAGTCAGACTGGGAGTCCTCTCGCACATGGTCTTGACAAAGAACAATGTACGGTCATGATTCAGAGAGACAAAGACCAAACCCTGAATCCAGCTTCCCAACACCCGCTCTCAAACACCCGCTGCAAGAAATGGTGGGAGGGTGTGCAGGGGTGGATAAAAAATGTGAAGCAGCAAGAAAAACCTGTGAGATCTCCATGAAGTGAAAAGATTTATCTATATATTTACAGAAGGTACAATAACTATTTGCAATGCTTGTTGTCATAGCATGGATCATTGCCCCAAATTATTTACGGACATATTGAACTTTTAAATAAGGCATGTTATTAAAGAATGGACGTGCAAGCAAAACCTGGCTGGGATTGTAAAGTAATGACTTGCTGGAATGCTTATGTTGATTACACTTGACAAACCTGTCCAGAGAGAATGAAGTGTCTTTCTCATATAGATAATGCAATAACTGAACTGTAATCTCCACTTTTTTATTTGATTCGATTTAGTATTGTTACACATATTAGTATACAGTGAAAAATATTATTTCTTGTGCTATACAGACAAAGCATACTGTTCATACAGAAGGAAAGGAAAGCAGGCAGAATATAGTGTTACAGTCATCACTAGGGTGTAGAGAAAGATCAACTTAATATATGGTAGGTCCATTCAAAGGTCTGATGGCAGCAGGGAAGAAGTTGTTCTTGAGTCTGTTAGTACATGATCTCAGCCTTTTGTTTCTTTTTCCTGACAGAAGAAGATGGAAGAGAGAATGTCTGGAGTAATGAGAAGTGTAGACAGAGTCAATGAATAAAAGGCTTATTTGCATGATGGACTGGGCTTCATGCCTTGGAAAGGATGCTGTCCTAATGTGTTGAGATAATGGAAGCTTCTCAGCAAAAACCATCCCCTGTGAGGTATGTTTTTAAATTCATTTATGGGATGTGAGTGTCTATCTCTAACTTATCTTGAACTGAGTATTTTGCTAGACCATTTCAGAGTCAACCACATCGTTGTGGTTCTGAAGTCACATGTAGACCAGATCCAGTAAGTATGTTAGATTTCTTTCCTTAAAGGACATCAGTGAAACAGATGCGTTTTCACAATAATAGGCAACGGTTTCATGGTCAATATTAGATTTTTAATTCCAGATATTTTATTGAATTTAAACTTCACCATTTGCTGTTGTGGGATTTGAACCAAAATCCTGCACATCTTGTCCTAGGTCTCTGGATAACTAGCCTAGTGACAATATCACTATGCTACTGTCTGTCCTGACAGACTGGGGACATAATGTGAGTTGAAAGAAAAGAGATTTTCCCCTTCCAGATACACACAAGAAATTAAGTCAAGAACCAGTTACAACCCTGGTCTCTGAGTTCAAGTCTGATGCTTTAGTTCTACTCTGCTAGTGTATAATGTGAAGGTCATGGCTGCAGAACATCCATTAGGCATTCCTGAACTTGCAGGTAAAAATACCTCTCACTTTCTGATTGTTGGGAGCAAGTCACAAGTTAATAAAACAACAGTCAAAAAAGAAAGAAGACAAGTCCTTTCAGCTAACCTGCAGGACCAAGAATCTCCAAACCAATAACTACTACTGGAATCACCCAAATTAATGGCTGCAGCATTTCACCATCTACTTCTCACAGACAAGCAGCTGAACATGATGGCGGAGCGCCCAATTTGCTGCCCAAGCCACCACACGATGCAGCCATCTTCCCAGTTGTAATTGTTGGTCAGGTGAGCAGCGTGCAATTCAACATGCTTGTCTGCCCTGCCCACCAAAGGGAGTCTCCTTGACTCCCTGCATTCGGCATTGGACTTAGACCCGGAATGGAAAATCCCAGCCCAGGTGTCCCGGTAAGAAATGTGGAGCTCTGGTGCGTAGGAGAGATGTGGGAATGAAATGGCAGTCCAACAGTGATTGATACTCTACAGAAGGTTCGAGCCATTGATTATGGTCAATTCCTTAGAATTATGATGAAAAGGCATTTCAACTTGAAACCCTATTTCTCTCTGTAGATGCTGTCTGATGCGCTGAGCACTTCCAGCACTTTTTTTTTTAATCGGTTATTTCCAGCATCTGTAGTATTTTACTATTGTTATCTGTTTTATTTCATTTACTTTTGTAATCATTATCCTCATCATCAATTAACACGAGGACACGTACTAATTGTAACAAATGTGTTTCTGTGAATTCTTCTGTCCAATATTTGAATGATGTTAACAACCCATTTTTAAAAAAAAATAGTGAAAACAGCCGGCAAATATTTATATGGATGTACTAATGCTTATTTTGTTAATAGGTCCACCCCCAAGCTGGAAAGGGAAAGAGAGATAGAGACAGAGTCGGAAAGAAGCACGAGAGAAAGACGAATCGGGAAAAGAAACAGAGCAAGAGAGAGAAAAAACACAAGCTGAATGCACAGACACTTTGATATCTTTTAATGAAAAACAAACTCAGCAATCACATGAAGGCAATAGATAGTTGAATGTTTCTGTATTGTCTCTCTGAAAACAATAAATTAAGTCCGATTCAAAGTGACTTCTGTTTTCATGTTCTCAAGCACTATATTAATAACATAAAACGTCACACTATAAACTCCCCACTACAGGATCTCTCCCCCTTTATATTAAAAATCCCTCTTTGCAATGCAAGGGCTTTGCAGAAACAAAATGGAGTAAGAAACATTTGAAAAATTTGATGGGAAGTCTCAATCCAAATACCACCCTTGAAATTTCTGAAGAGTAACTGCAATTGATGTAGGGAAATCAAAACATGATACACTGCCACTGATCAAGTTCAAATGTGGATGATTCAGGCATTTGTACCTCGGTTTAGCTCATTTAGCTGAAGAGCTGGTTGGTGATGTGGTGTAATAGGATGACAGGGTGAAACAGCGGTTAGAACTGCTGCCTCACATCTCCAAGAACAAGGGTTCAATTCCCGGCTTGACTGATTGTCAACGCAGTTGTGTCTGATTGTCAGACACATTTTCCCTGTGTCTGCATAGGTTTCTTCTGGGTGCTCCAGTTTCCCTCCCACAATCTGAAAGTTGTGTTAGTTAGATGCATTGGCCATGCTAAATTCCCCCTCAACGTACCTGAACAGGTGCTGCAGTGTGGCGACTTGAGGATTTTCACAGTAACTTCACGATAGTGACACAAGTAGATAGCATTATTTCAGTGAAAATGTAACAGTGTGGGTTCAATTCCTGTACTGGTTGAGGTTATTCTTGAAGGTTTGCTTTCTCACCTTGCCTGAGGTATGAAGATCCTCAAGTTATATCAATACCACTAATCTTCTTTAAAGGAAAGAGCCTATGGCCATTTGGGACTGTGGTGACTTTATCTTTACAAATAAATGAATCCGAACACAAAAGTATCTTGTTTCTTCCAAATTCTCTCAATGTGCGTTCTTACATCCAGTGAAACCCACTCTCTCAATTTTTCTTGCTAGTTGGGAAACTTTTGTTCAGTTAGGTGCAACATAAGCGATTCTGTGCTCAGTCATAGTTATTGTCAATGGGGAAAATGAGAACTATTCAGCATTGACATCTTCACCTTGGAAATAACTCCCGTAAAAGTAGAAACAAGGTTTTTATGTGAGATCACGTGACTCTGAAATAAGACATGGGCTGGAATCTTGCCACCCTATTCACGCCAGCGGGATTTTCCCATCCTGCTGCAGTGAATGGAGATTTAGCTGGCTGCTACATTCTCTGACCTCACTGCAGTGGCAGCGAGGCGTGAACAGCAGTTAAGATTGTGCCTATGTAGTGCCTATACATGATTATTGCAAAATAAACCCTTTCTTTGCATTGAATAATTATGAATAATAAATATCTGAGAGCAACGGTCAAAAAAATTAGCTATTACATATTGCAAGAGTGAGATGCCAATGCTAATTACTGCTCAAAGTAAGATTTGTTTATATTTTCACATTTTCAAATCTGTGACAATAATTAGAACAATTTCAAAGGTTCTTAATGATCCTGACAGAAATCCAAATGTCCCCAGATTCTTCCGTCAGCTTCCAATTCTTTGAATATTAAATATCCTCATACCCGTACTCCCATGTTAGCCTTAGGTAACTTTAAATAGTTTCAAGAATGAAATAACAATTTATAATAATCAACATGAAAAATCTTTTGCCTCTGAAACATTTCCGCATGATCCCATGTAAAAGTTGGAAGCTTGTTTTTGATTAAGTCAGTGATATTCTGTAAAAGTCTGCTGTCTGCTGTAAAAGTCTCAATTTCTGAGTGCAAGATGGGAGTAATTGGTGCTCACTTCAATGCCCACTCCCCTTTTTAAATTTATTTATTAGTCACAAGCAGGCTTACTGTGCAATGAAGTTATTGTGAAATTCCCCTAGTTTACAGACACATGGAGGATGTGCAAACTCCACACAGACAGTGGCCCAAGCCAAGAATTGAACTTGGGTCCTTGGTGTTGCGAGGCAGCAGTGCTACTCACTGTGTCACCGTGCCATCCTGTGGGAAATCCACTGACAGCCAACAAATGTCTATGTCCAGGGCCCACTTACAATGGGTATTACTGATATCTTGGGTGAAACCTTACCAAAAAAGGACTGGGTGTTGTTTCTCGCAAAAAAAAAACTGGTGTGTTTCTCTCCAGAAAATCCCGTCAGTTTTGTTTCCGGATTTTATCACACACTGCCAAAAAAAAAATTAAGGGGGTCCATTTCTTGCTCTCATAGAGGAGGTGGGACTTAAATACGGCAGCAAAACATGGTTGCCCAGAGATCAGGATGCCATGTTTAAAGATCTGTAATAAAGTCATCGACCCACCAACCACTGAGGGATTCAGGGACACTTCCCCCTGCATCCCCGATTGAAGGAGTATTCTCTCCGAACCCACCCTCCCTCACCATGATCATCTTCCCGCCCCCACCATCCCAATGATCACTGCTCCCTTCTCTTTTTTTTTAATTCATTTGTAGGACATTGGCGTCGCTGGCTGTCAGCATTTATTGCCCATTCCTTACTGCCCTTCAGAAGTTGGTGGTGAGCTGCCTTCTTGAATCACTGCAGTCCACGTGCTGTGAGTTAACCCACAAGGCAGGGAATTTCAGGATTTTGACCCAATGGCCGCAAAGGAACAGCCGGTATATTTCCAAGTCAGGATAGTGAGTGGCTTGGAGGGGAACTTGCAGATGGTGGTGTTCCCATAGATCTGCTGTCCTTGTCCATCTAAATGGAAGTGGTTTGGAAGGTGCTGGCTAAGGATCTTTGGTGAATTGCTGCAGTGCAGTATAGATAGTTCACCCTGCTGCTACTGAGCATTGGTAATGGAGGGAGTGGATATTTGTGGATGTGGTGTCAATCGAGAGGGTTGCTCTGTTCTGGTTCTTCTTGAGTGTTGTTGGGGCTGCACCCACACAGGCAAGTGGAAGTATTACATCACACTCCTGACTTGCGCCTTATAGATGTTGGATAGACTTTGGGGAGTTAATTGCCACAGTTTTCCGAGCTTCTGACCTGTTCTTGTAGACACTGTATTTAGGTAATGAGTCCAGTTGAATTTCTGCTCAATGGTAACCTCAAGGATATCGACAGTGTGGGATTCAGTGATGGGAACACCATTTCCTCTATTCCATTATCACCGGCCCCTTCTACCCTTGTCTCTCCGATCATCAGCCTTCTCTCTCTCCTTTCCTCGCAGCTTTAATCTCCATGAGTCTCCCATTGGTGCCTGTCCCTTGGCATAGGTCAACATTGCCTGATTGGCAATGCCAAGATGGTATCACCAGGAAATATACTTACCTTTGCATCCCTGGGGAAATCCCCCACAACAGGCTCATGTTTTTGTGAACCTTTGGTGAACCTAGATGGAGGTGGTTATTGGGGGAGTGGGGAGGGGGTTCAAGGTACTATGGGGTTAGGGGTGGGTTCATAGCTTGGTTTATTTATTTAGTTTATTAGTCACGAGTAGGCTTACATTAAGACTGCAATGAAGTTACTGTGAAAATTCCCTAGATGCCACACTCCAGTGCCTGTTTGGATACACCGAGGGAGAATTCAGCATGGCCAATGCATCTAACCAGCAAGTCTTTCAGCCTGTGGGAGGAAACCGGACCATCTGAGGCTCTGCCCAGGTAGTGACCCAATCCAGTTCCTGGAGCTGTGAAGTAGCAGTGCTAACAACTGTGCCACATCCCGCCCCAAAATGCATGCTACTGCAAACAAAGCAGGTTCACTCCCGCTGTGGGTGCAAACTGGATGATGTTGCTGCTGAAGTATTAAAGTTGCACTCTCACCTTGGAGAACTGCGACTTCTGAGTCTTGAGCCCTTGCCAGCAACATCACAGACAGCTAACGTGGGCTCAAGATTCACTCCTTGAGTATCTTACTCAGGGACCAGATGTCTGTTTTGGTACCTGATGCCAAATAAGCATGTACTTTATTCTCTTTTGTAACACTCACTGCTAAGTTATAGAGATCTGTTACATGATGTAACATAAAACAATGTCAAATGTCAAATTTGGAAGGTATCAAAAGTCTTTCAGTAGTCAAAGATCCCCCTCGGTATGTGATCCCTTAGGTCCAATTCTGTCTATGCTTTAAAAAAGATGTCAGATAAAAAGTAAGTCATATCTCTAGTTTGTTCATCTTTCATTTGAAATCTGACTAGCCTGCTTATATCAGCTCTCTAATAGCAAATATATGTTCTGTTAAAGTTCCCAGTTGGTTGCTGTATTAGAGGTCAGTTCCCAGGTTTCTTAAAGGGCTTTCCCTTAACCTCCTGCTTCTGAGTGACACTTTGGATCTCCCATGCACTGTCCTCTAATGACTCCAACCAGTTGTGGCTCTTGTGTTCTCCCCACCAGAAGTGCGTGGACATGAATCTCCTGCCCATCCCCATCGTGACAGTGATCCTCTCACAAACTCACAGACGAAAAATATTTGTCAAATTTGGGAGGCATCAAAGGCAAAGCAGCACTCAAAGCCTAGCCTGCAGCAAGCAGAAAACAGAAGAATTACTCTGTTATTCTAAAAAAAAGAGAATTTTGCAAGTCTGAGCATCAATGCTTTTTTAGAGTGCTCTACATTTCAAAGGTCCCTAAAACATAATATCTGTGCGGGTCTTTTAATCTGTTTTGTGACCCTCAGCATTAAAAAATAAAGATCTCTTATTAATGGAGAATAAAAGAAAATCATGTGTCAAGTTTGCTATCTAAGAAGGTTTTGTGACTCTCCTCAGTAGCTGAGAGCTGAGGTCAGTTCTGCTGAAGTTTTGAAAGAATATTAGAAAAACAGTTAATCTCAACTCCACTCCTTCACTTTATTTGAAATCTGCTGCTTGATTTTAGCTGCATCTCTATGGCCATGTTTGGCGGTAAGGAAGGAAGGACCATTTCTGTGTAGCCTATACTGACTACGTTTCCTCTTTCCACCATTAGCTCAGAGATAATTCATACTTCTTTCTTAAGAACCCTCCTTTACTAAGTATGATGATGTCTCTGGACTGCATTCCCTGCAAGCTGCCATTCACTCTCTTTTTTTTGAACTCGTGTGCAGGATGAGGGTATTGCTGGCTGGGTCAGCATGGATGGCACAGTGGTTAGCACTATTGTCTCACAGCAAACCACAGGCCCAGGTTCAATTCCAGGTTTGTGTCATTGTCTTTATGGAATCTCCACATTCCCCCCGTGTCTGTGTATTTGATTTGATTTTATTATTGTCACAGGTATTAATAATAAAGTGAAAAGTATTGTTTCTTGCACGCTATGCACACAAAGCATACTATTCATAGAGAAGGAAACATGAGAGTGCAGAATGTCGTGTTACAGTCAAAGCTAGAGAAAGATCAACTTAATGCAAAGTAAGTCCGTTCAAAAGTCTGATAGGAGCAGGGAAGAACCTGTTCCTGAGTTGGTTGCTATGTGCCCTCAGACTTGTGTGTCTTTTTTCCCAACAGAAGAAGGTGGAAGAGAGAATGTCTGGGTGCGTGGGATCCTTAATTATGCTGGCTGTTTTGCTGAAGCAGTGGGAAGTGCACACAGAGTCAATGGATGGGAAGTGGTTATGTAATGGACTGGGCTACATTCACAATCTTTTGTAGCTCCTTGCGGTCTTGGGCAGAGCAAGCTGTGATACAATCAGAAAGAATGCTTCCTATGATGCATCTGTAAAAGTTGGTGAAAGCATAGCTGATATGGCAAATTTCCTTAGTCTTCTGAGGAAGTAGAGGCTTTCTTAACTATAGTGTCAACATGGGGACACAAGGACAGTTGTTGGTGATCTGAACATCTAAAAATTTGAAGCTCTCAAAACTTGAAGGTTTTTTCCCAGTGCTCTGGTTTCCTCTCACAGTCCAAAGACGTGCTTGTTTGGTGCATTTACCATGCTAAATTCTCTCTCAATGTACCCAAAAAGGCACCGGGGTATGATGCATGGGAATTTTCACAATAATTTCATTGCAGTGTGAATGTAAACTGACTTAAGACTCTAATAAATAAACTTTAAGCAACCTCAGCTGTGCAGAAACACCATACACAAGTCATGGAGACAGTGCAACTTTTCTGCTACTGAGTAATAAATAACACACAGACTTCTGACAATCACTTATTAATTGCTGAAGATTATGGACTGGGTGATTAACTGTAAGGTCCCTTTTTTTACTTGATGTAACAGGAAAAGCTGCCAAAAACACACAAAATTCCATGCCCTCAGTCTGCAGCTTAGAACCTTCCAAATATTAGGCCAATCATTAAAGCAAAAGGATCGATAATTCTCATAGTTACCTAGTTTATTGGTAATCCTTCCACATTTAGCATGGCTAGTACACCTAACTAGCACATGTTTCAGATTGTGGGAGGGAACTGGAGCATCCAAAAACTCATACAAACATCGCGAGAATGTGCAGGCTCCATACAAGACAGTGACCCAAGCCAGGAATTGAACCCCCATCCCTTATGATGTAAGGCAGCAGCGATAGCCGCTATCCCACAGTGTCGCCCCCAGGTTGGCCTGGAACGCAGGGCCCCATTCTTGCTGTGATGACTTTTGGCCAGATCCAGTAAAGCCTCACGCAGAAACAAAAGATGCTGGAAAATCTCAGCAGATCTGGCAGCATCTGTGGAGAGAGAATGGAGCCAATGTTCCGAGCTGTAGATGAACCTTCGTCGGAGCATGTTGAGATCTAGCAGAAGGTCATTTAAACTTGAAACGTTGGCTCTAATCTCTCTCCACAGATGCTGCCGAGTCTGCTGAGATTTTTCAACACACTCTATTTTTGTTTCAGATTCCAGCATCTGCAGTACTTTGCTTTTGTCCAGTGAAGCCTTGCCAGAAGATGATGGTGATCCTGGGTGCAGTGTTGATGGAGGCTTCTGTACTTGGAGTTCCTCTGGGGAGGTGAGGAAGCATTTGTTTCGAGAGGGGAGGTTAGGTGAGGGGCAGATTGGTGCCACAAGCAAGGCAGATTGATGGACTTTTGTATCTCAGCTGGTTTAATATAGAAACATAGAACAGTACAGGCGCTTTGGTCCTCAATGTTGGGCCAAGCTATATCCAAACCCAAAATCAAGCTATCCCACTCCCTATCATTCTGGTGTGCTCCATGTTCCTATCCAATAACTGCTTGAAAGTTCCTAAAGTGTCCAACTCCACTATCACAGCAGACAGCACATCCCAATCACTCTCTGAGTGAGGAATCTACCTCGGACATCCCTCCTGTATCTCCCACCATGAACCTTATAGTATGCCAAATTTTTGTTTTGAAGGTTAAAGTTTATTTATTAATGTCACAAGTAGGCTTACATTAACATTGCAATGAAGTTACAGTGAAAATCCGCTAGCTGCCACACTCTGGCACCTGGGTACACTGATGGAAATATTAGTACAGCCAATGCACCTGGTCAGCATGCCTTTCGGATTGTGTGAGGAAATTGGAGCTCCCGGAGGAAACCCACGCTGACACGGGTAGAACGTATAAACTCCATACAGACGGTGACCCAAGCTAAGAATGTAACCCAGGTCCCTGAGGCGGCAGCGTTGACTACTGTGTCACAACCAGCCTCTGTCTGACCCGGATCCCTGGTGCTTTCCTGTAGCGTTGTTAAATGACAATCAGGCGCTCGAAGGAAAGCTCCCTTCAGATTACCTTTTTATTATTGACATACTTGCAATCTTTGGTATCATTGGAATAAAGAGTCATTGACTGGAATCATTACACATTCAGTATGCTTTTTCTGGTATCTGTTGTGGTGATTAAAATAATCACTAAATGGCCATGAAAATAAACTATGATGGGGGGAATATTGACTTGGGGGGAGGGAGAATATTGGCTTGGGGGCATGGGGAGAGTGACCTGCTACCCATGAACTGCAGAGGCCTGGTGCACCTTAGCAACTGCCCAATTGAGAAGGAAGCCCAGAAACATCTGGCTAGGTGAAACACTTTTCTGCATCTTTTCAGGAAGGCACATTCTGCTTGCCCTGGTCCCTTTTGCATTTACCTGTAAAAGTGTACACTTCCTGCCCACCAGATTCAAGTGAGCAGAGTTTCAACAGCAGATATAGGCTAATAGAGTAAATTATTAGTGTCCAAGTAGGCTTACATTAACACAGCAATAAAGTTATTGTGAAAATCCCCTGGTCACCACGCTCCTGTTCACGGCACACTGAGGTAGATTTTAGCATAGCCGATGCTCCTAATCAGCATGTCATTCGGGCTGTGGGAGGAAACCAGAGCACCCGGAGGAAACCCACGCAGACACGGGGAAAACATGCAGACTCCACACAGACAATGACCCAAGCCCGGAACTGAACCCGGCTCTCTGATGCTGTAAGGCTAACCACTGTGCCACCGTACCGCTTATAAATGCACATCATAAGATCCTGATTTATATATACTCATCGAGTCATAAAATCTCTACTGTGCAGAAGGAGGCCACTTACCCAGCGAGTCTGCACCAGTCACTATCCTAACAGCTATCCAAGAAATTCCCATCACACAGCGATACTGCCATCCAATCTCTTGAACACCTCCAGCCAGTCAGGGCCAGCATGCTAAATTGTCCCTCAGTGTACCCAAACAGGTGCCAGTGTGTGGTGAATACAGGATTTTCACAATAACTTAATTGAAGTGCTAATGTAAACCCACATGTGATATTAATAAATAGACTTAGAATTAAACACTTAACCCCAAGCTACTTCACTGGAATAGGAACTTGCTAGAATTGATCACATCCTACAAGATAAACTGTATCAAGAAGCCTGTTAGCATTGTCTGGTTAACTTTCCCAAGATCCAAGGGCCAATTTCAACCTCCAGCCAACCTGGACCAGCAAGCGAATCAATCCCTTTATTGTCTTGTCCTCCATTTTACATGTAAGCCCCATTCCTCAGCCTACGCAAATACCGCACTTGCGAATTTTTCAGTCTTTTACGACGTGTTCTAAAGAAAGTGCGATGTCACAGTGCAATTTGTTTCTCTTATGGGCGTATAGCCCCTGGGAGAACATTAATCACATCTTTAAATAAATTGGAAAACCTTGGGCTGCTGTTAAGCGCTAACCATTACTTCACATGTCCTGCGGGTAGTGAAAGTACCAATTAAATCCTTAAATTATTTTTGTAAATAAACTTATTACAAAATTGGTAAGTGTTTGTGGGAGCCCAGATGATTTTCAAAAGATCCTTTTGCAAATTTAAAATCAAGTCTTTGCTGCTTGTAGTGTGAAATCTAAACTATTCATTAGTGCATCAAGGTAATTCCGGGTGTCTAGACGTTTTACACTGGTCTGTTAGTTTTTGTTAATGAAAGGGTTAAATGACTTCCGCAGCACAAAAGGGATATTCTCACCTAATGGTGTCTCCCACAGTATAATTAAGACGTAATATGGAAAAGAAAAGGTTCTAAAAATGAAAAAGAAAATTATAGGATGAAAATTCTAACAGTCTTAGGAGAAATCTTAACATTGCTCTTAAATCCAGGTGGTTCATACTCTTGCCAGATTATGACCATTTTCACCCTAATATTTTCCTGGATGGGTTGAGGGTCAGTTTAATTCATGACTGGGCAGCACTTGGTTAGTTCTGCTGCCTCACAGCGCCAGGAACCCAAGTTCAATTCCCAACTTGGGTCACTGTCTGTGCGGAGTTTGCACATTCTCTCTGCGTCTACAGGGATTTCCTCCGGGTGTTCTGGTTTCCTCCCGTAGTCCAAAGATGTGCGGATTAGGTTGATTGGTCATGCTAAATTGCCACTTAGTGGACTAGAAACCCTGTTCACCCATGCAAGAGGGATGCACATCCACTCACAGCCAGGTAAGGCAGCCAGGTATGGATAGCCCAGCTAAGAGTTGGTAATTAAGTTGATGTGAAAGGCTCACTACAAGACAAATGATATGGGAAAAATGCAATATGGCAAAGGAGACTTTTTGTATCGGTATTTTAGTTCACTTCACTTTAACCCTGGGATAGGTTTAGTGCTGGATCCAAACTGATACTCCAATTAATTAGTATAAACTATGACAATCACTGAATTCAGAAAAGATGCACTGGTATGTCTGACTTAAAAACAGCTTCTTCCCTGCTGCCATCAGACTATTAAATGGACCAACCTTACATTAAGTTCTTTTTTCTCTGCGTCCCAACTATAAATGTAACACTACATTCTGCGCCCTCTCCTTTCCTTCTCAATGAGCTGGTGTGAATCATAGAATCCACTGTGCAGAAGGAGAACATTTGGCCCATTGAGTCTGCACTGACAATCCAGGTCCCATCCCTGTAAACCCACATGTTTACCCTCCTAATCCCCCTGATGCTAAGAGGCAATTGAGCACAGCCAATCCACCGAACTCACACGTCCTTGGATTGTGGGAGGAAACCGGAGGACACCCACACAGATGCAGGGAGAATGTACAAACTCCACACATACACAGTCATCCAAAGCCAGAATTGAACCCTGATCCCTGGCGCTGTGAGGCAGCAGTGCAAATCATTGTGCCACCGTGCCATCCATGGCTTTGTCTATACAGCACACAAGAAACAATAGTTTTCATTGTATATCTGACAATAATAAAATAAAATCAAAATCAAATTCAATTTTGTCATGCGAGTTATAAGTGGAGAACAATTAAAAAGTTTGTATTAATATATTAAAATGCCTGTCCCTCTTTCTCCTATGCTCCCTTTCATGTATTCACTCTGTACTATATTAAATGCCTCCTGACTTTCTTGGTTCAGGACCTTGGGTGGGATTTTCTCTCCCCCTTGCGGCAGCAGAGATAGCCCATCTTTGGATCTTCTGGTCCCACCGCTGTCAGTGGGTTTTCCTGTTCTCACGCCCTCTGCCACTGGACAACCTGTGACGGAGTTGGGGTGGGGTGGGGGGTACAAGGAGGAGATGGGGATGGAGATCGCTGTTGGCAGGACTGTAGTTAAGCACCAGTTTGCCGGCATCAAGAATTATTTTTGCATGCCGCACTGCAGAGGGGGCTGTCCCTTTAAGACTGAGTTCCCTTCAGATTGATGGCTAATAATTCTGCTCCGGAGGAGGTATATAATTGACCAATGCGACATGACAGGTTTTTATTTGTAATTATGGTATAGGAAAAACAAGTTGAATGAATTCTTTAACACTGCAGAAGCTGCAGCATGCCATCAGCAGAGGCAAATTAAGCAAATAAAGAAACAATGGCTTGTGACTATGTGACTGGGGGCGGAGGCACATTTGCTCATTATCTTGTAAGGATTTCAATTGACCTGCAATCCTGGGAGGATGGAACATACTGACTTGTGAGGATTCTTTTAAGGCTCTCGAGCGATCTAGTGCTAATAGGAAAGAGCTTATTTTTAGGTTTGTATTATGTTTGCAGCACACTCGCAACAGTTCAGTATTCAAACTATAGTTTCCTTCCTGAAGTTACCAGTGACGATCTTGGATGAATGCCTCACTGTTTCACCTCCTTGTCCATTAGTTCTGAAAAGGTTCTAATTTACTGGATAATCAGATATATCAAGGTATTCCTCCCACCAGCCCTGCATAATCAAAATCATTGGCTTAATAAAATATATTGATTGTCACGATTTTAGATTTCACAAGACATGTAGTCTTTCATTGAAACATAGAAGACAGGAGCTAGAGGAGGCCATTTGGCCCTTCGAGCCTGTTCTGCCATTCATTATGATCATGGCTGATCGTCCAACTCAGTGGCCTAATTCTTCTTTCTCCTCACAATCTTTGATCCTATTTGCCACAAGTGCTGTAATAGAAGCATAGAAGATAGGAGCAGGAGGATATATTTCGTAAGATACATACAGAAATATACTCTTTCATTAAAGGTATGTATGAGTGTGCATGATAATAAGATTGGGGCCAATATACTTCCATCAAATATCAATGCATTTGCGCACTTCCCTAAAATGTATGCAAACACTTTTATAAAGTATATGCGAATGTATATAGAAATATATAGACAATCTAATAAAATAAATGCATGTTTAAACTGAAGAATATCAAAAATGTCAGCCATGTGTCTATTACTGTTTTTAATAGTAAGGTTGAAGTTTTATGTTTTTTGAATCATTAATAACTGCGTCAGAATCATTGGCAGGAAATGAAATCTGACTCTTTGGATTTTGTTTTAATGACATAAATTTTCTATTGTCGTCGAGTGAAAAGTGGGGCTGTAACTGGTTTAGTTAGTACATCTTCTGGCACTGTCAGTACCACATCCTTAGCACTGTGAACAGCAAGGTAGCAGGTAATGTTGTACAGTCATTCATTTCCTTGTCAATATTACTAAAAAGCAAGAATAGAAAGTATGAACTGCTCATTCGGTGAGGTCTTTATTTAACATCTGATTGAAAGCAGGTTGCAAAATTGCAATATGTATTTGAATCTGATAAATTTCAAGGAGACCATTTGGTTAGCTCCGAGAAATGGATGCAAGGATCACAAAGTGCGATTATATAACGTATGTTCAATGCATGGGTGGCATGGTTAGCATTGTTGCCTCACAATGTCAGGGACCTGGGATCGATTCTGGCTTGAGTCACTATCTGTGCGGGGTTTGCACATTCTCCCCTTGTCTGCATTGGTTTCCTCCGGATGCTCTGGCTTCCTCCCACAATCTGTAAGATGTGCTGGTTTTGTGAAGGGTAGGTTGTGCCTTACTAACCTCATTGAGTTTTTTGAAAAAGTGACTAAAGAGGTGGATGGGGGTAAGGCGGTTGATGTGGTATATATGGACTTTAGTAAGGCGTTTGATAAGGTGGCCCATGGAAGACTTCTGCAGAAAATGCAGATGTATGGGATAGAGGGTGATTTAGCTAATTGGGTTAGGAATTGGCTAGCAGATAGAAGACAGAGGGTGGTGGTTGATGGGAGATATTCATCGTGGAGTTCGGTGACAAGTGGTGTACCTCAGGGGTCTGTTTTGGGGCCCCTGCTGTTTGTAATTTTTATAAATGATCTGGATGAGGGTATTGAAGGATGGATTAGTAAATTTGCAGATGACACTAAAGTCGGTGGAGTGGTAGATAGTGAAGAGGGGTGTTATAGTTTGCAGAGGGACTTGGACAAGTTGCAGAGCTGGGCCGAGAGGTGGCAAATGGAGTTTAATGTGGAAAAGTGTGAGGTAATGCACTATGGCAGAAATAATAAATGTGTAGAGTATAGGGCTAATGGTAGGATTCTTAGTAGTCTTGATGAACAGAGGGATCTTGGTGTGTATGTGCATAGATCCCTGAAAGTAGGCAGTCAAGTCGAGAAGGTTGTTAAGAAGGCATATGGAGTCTTAGCTTTTATTGGTAGGGGGATTGAATTTCGGAGCCGCAACGTCATGTTGCAACTGTACAAAACTCTAGTGCGGCCGCACTTGGAGTATTGTGTGCAGTTCTGGTCCCCGCATTATAAGAAAGATGTGGAGGCATTGGAGAGGGTACAGAGGAGGTTTACCAGGATGTTGCCTGGTATGGAGGGCAGGTCTTATGAAGAGAGGCTGAGGGATTTGAGGTTGTTTTCGTTAGAAAGGAGGCGGCTAAGAGGGGACCTTATCGAAACATATAAGATGATTAGAGGTTTAGATAGGGTGGACAGTGATAGCCTTTTTCCTAGGATGGAGAAAGCTAGCACGAGGGGACACAGCTTTAAATTAAGGGGTGATAGTTATAGGACGGATATCAGAGGTAGGTTCTTTACCTAAAGGGTGGTTCGGGAGTGGAATGCCCTGCCTGCAGCAGTTGTAGATGCGCCAAGTTTGGTGGCGTTTAAGAGGTTAGTTGATAAGTATATGGAAGAGAAGGAAATGGTTTAGTTTGGAGGGGCATTGCTTTTTATATTGGTCGGCGCAACATCGAAGGCCGAAGGGCCTGTTCTGTGCTTAGTGTTCTATGTTCTATGTTCTATGTTAAGGTGCATTGGCTGTGCTAATTTCTCTCTCACTGTACCCCAACAGGCACTGGAGTATGGCAACCAGGAGATTCTCACAGTAATTTCATTGCAATGTTAACGTAAGCTTACTTGCGACAATAATAAATAAACTTAATCTTCATCGTGCCTGACCATCATAATGATTGTGTGCAGCCAGAACTAACCATGATGTTCACTGACACCAACAGAGAGCCAGATACTGTTACTTGCCCACATGGCTTAAAACTCACCTGTATATTTGACAGGAAAATCCATTGAGGTTGGCTGCTTGAGATCATTAGGAATATTTTGCCATGCAACCGTCAATAAAAGCTAATTTGGGAGAATGCGGGCACCAATGCCTCAAAATAGGGTCTATCCTAGAATACTGAGAGGCCAGGGAAGAAATTGCTGAGGCCTTAGCCAAACTCTTTGTATCCCCTTAAGCCACAGGCGAGGTACCAGATGAGTAGCTAACATTTTTCCTTTGTTTAAGAAAGGCAGAAGGGATAATCTGGGAAATTACAGGCCTGTGAGCCTTACATCCGTGGTGGGAAAAGTATTGGAGATGATTCTTAAGGACACGATGTACTCACATCTGGAAGAGAATAGGATTCTTAGTGACAAGCAACATGATTTTGTGAAAGATCGATTGGGTTTTACAAACTTGATAGAATTGATAGAAAAATTGACGAGGGCAGGGCAGTGAATGTTGTGTACATGGACTTTAGTAAAGCTTTTGATAAGGTTCTTCATGGCAGACTGATACAGAAGATGAAGTCATATGGGATCCAAGGTGAGCTGGTTAAATTGATACAAACTAGCAATGGAAGTGTACTTTTCTAACTGGAGGTCTGTGACAAGTGGTGTTCCATAAGGATCAGTGCTAAGACCTCTGTTGTTTGTTTGCATGGATTTCTTCTTGGTGCTCTAGTTTCCTCCCAGAGTACAAAGAGGTGCAGGCTAGGTGGATTGGTCATGCTAAATTGTCTCTTAGCATTGGGGGATTAGCAAGGTGAAATATTTGGGGTTACGGAAATAGGCCCTGGGTGGGGTTATTGTTGGTGCAGGCTTGATGGGCCAAATGACCTCCTTCTGCAAGTAGGGATTCTATGATACCGACATTTCACATCTGATGGGAATTACAGAGGATTTTCACAAAAACTTCATTACAGTATTAAGGTAAGCCTAATTGTGATACTAATAAATAAAAAAGAAATTCTGCTCAGATCAAGATTCACACTGATTTAGTTTGAGAACATTTTATGTGTTCCAATAGTTACGTTACAATGTTCAAATTCACTTCAAATACATCCATTGGTCAAATTGCTATCTGTGCTGCTTTAATTAAGTTACACTCAGTGAGCATTATGCACACAATCCGATTGGTTTTCCCAGTTACTAGCCTTTCTGTCTACATTGGCTGAAAGGCCTTACACAGTGGCCTATCCCCATTGGAGGTGGCTGCCTTAAAACTTTAAATAGAAAGCTTCAAGTAACACATCTGAGAGCGGAGTTGCATTGTTGGGGAAGCATTTCCTTCTGATTTGGTGTGCAACAAAGCCCTATTTTAGTAGTTCAGGCTGGGGTTATAAACATAAAGAAAATTAGGGACTTCTTCTAACTCATCTTTGCTAGCTTTCCACCAGCGCAGGAACAGATTCACTGGCTGCTCCTTCATCCAGTTGCTGTTTGCGGAATCTTTTGCTGTGCTTTAAAGGACTGCTTTGCTTGCATACAAAGCAGCAGCGACTGCATTTCAAAGTAATTCATTGAAGAGACACGATAAGGCACAGCATACATGCAAAGCCTTTCTTTTGCTTTCAGCTGTCATTGCTTCACATCCAGCTTACAGTTGTCACGCTGGATAAATGCGCCCAACACCTTTGTAACATTTCCCCAGATTGAGCGCCATGAAATCGGCCATGCAGATAGGATAGTCGGTTCTGATAAAAGTGGCTCACAGGAAATATTCATCTCCCTTCACCTGACCAAACCCTGCTGCTCATTTCCAGAGTTTTATTTTGAATTTCCATCCTCCCTTTCTTCTTTTCTCTCTCTTTTATCCTAAATGAGTATTTGTAGGATAACACTCAGCATTCAAAACTGCGATGTACGCGGAATGAGTGGAAAGCTTTGCTTGGGAATTATTTCTGCTGTCTAAAATCTTGCGCTGTCCTTCCATTTTGGATTCTATCTCTTCACATGACACCAAAAGGATCACTCCAAATGCTTTTTGTGCCTTCTCGTTTTGCTGGCTTTAAATGTCGCCCTTTTTCAGGATTATAAACTGCACAATCACTTTGCTTTGCTCTCCATTCTGTGCGCATCTGTCCCTGCTGCAATGTCATTGAGTCTTTTTGTATATTTTTATTGTATATTATGAATATTATATATTATATGTATATAATGAATCTTATATATTATATGGATATAATAAAAACAAACAGCAGTGGGGGACTTGATTCCAGATAGCCCTACTGCATCCACATCTGCTCCTGCAACACTGGACACAAGGTTAACTGCAAGGGAGGGAGAGGAACCTAGCATGCCAGAAAGTTACTTGACATTTCTCCATTGAACATAGAACAAAGCAAAAAGAAAGTTACATCACAGAAACAAGCCTTTCAATCCTCCAAGCATGTAGAGACCATATGGCCACCTGAATTGTAATCCCCTATCCTTCCGGAGGACATGTGCCTCTATTCCCATCCCATTCATATATTCGTCAACACACCCTTTAAACTCACTATTGTTTCTGCTTCCATTACTTCTCTGGCAGTGAGCTCCAGGCACCCACCACCTTCTGTGTAAAAGACTTGCCTCGTACATCTCCTTTAAACCTTGCCATTACACCTTAAACAAATGTCCCCTAGTAATTGAATCTTCCACCCTGGGAAAAAGCTTCTGACTATCCATTCTGTCCATGCCCCTCACAATCCTGTAGACTTCTATCAGGTCGCCCCCTCAACCGTGCTAGTCTAGTGAAAACAAACCAAGTTTTTCTAACCTCTCCTCATACCTAGTCTTTTTTCACATTTCCTCAGGACTTGCCTGTTTGATGTGTACACACACACTATCAATGCCTGAATCAGGTGTCTCCACTAATATACACATGAAGAGTTATTTCACTTTGACATTGAAATTCAATGTTAATAGACAATAAGACAAAGGTTGAAAAAGAGACCTCAGTATGGGTGACCAAATGTTTGGGTTAAAATTCATGTTTTAAACAGAGTCTGGGAAGGAGAGAGAAATGAAGAGACAAGGAAGGGAATGCCTTCATTTAGATGAAAGCATGGTCATCAATGTGGTCAGTAGAACGTGGGAGACAAGGACAACCAGCATTAGATGGAGATTTGGAAGGATTGCAAGAAGTTCCTGAGATAGGGAGGATGAGACCATAGACATAAGAATGAGAACTTTAAAATTGACCACAGCTCGCAGTCTTCAACTATACCTAGATTTTACCATGTGGACAGACACAAAATATGGAATCCATTGCAGTGATCATAGAATCCCTACATTACATAAAGAGGTCATTCAGCCCATCGAGCCTGCATCGACAACAATCCCACCCAGGCCTTAGCTCCGTAACCCCATGGATTTTACTTTCTAGTTTCCCTCACACTAAGGGGCAATTTAATATGGATATCTTTGAATGGATGTGCTCCCAAACATAATCTTGTCTGAATTCAGAGATGCAACAACACGGGTAATTTCTTGATAAGCCAAGGAAGTCTTGCGTTTATGTGGCCGCATTCCTAATGTAGTATATTGTTCTCCCTTAGTCCAGCAGCAGATATCTTAATGGTAATGTTTTCAATTATCTATATTATTTTAGCTCATCATGTATGGGCAGATTGAGTTTCAACATCAACTCTATATTGGTATCAATTTAGCAGCCGGTTTCACACTATGCCCCATCCTTGTAGGTGAAATGTTGCAAGTCATGGTGCAGTAATGCAAAAGCACTTTGCATCCAATGAAAGATTTCTGAAATGTAGTCACTGTTTGCTGAGTAGCTGCCAGTTTGCATACAGCAAGATCCCACAGGCAGCAATCAGACTACAACAACATAATCAGTTTTAGTGTATTGGCTTGAGGGATAAAGATTGGCCAGGGGTACTGGAGGTAAATTCTGAGCTGGATTGTTGAGAACTATAATAAATGGGACAGTTTATAACTGGACTACGAAAGCAAGAAAGAAATAAAGAACCTACATTTATATAGCACCTTTCATGACCTCAGTATTTCCCAAAATGTTTTATAGTCACTGTCAAGTATAGTCATTGCTGTCAAGGTTCTGATACACTTATATATCTCCTGCTGCGTTAATATTACCATTGCCTTACCACCCCACACATGCCTCCCCCAATAAGTCAGTTTAAATATAGCAGTTTGTGAGTTTCAACTCAGAAAATTCCAAAAAAACAAACAAGTAATATCCCTTTAACATGCATTAGATGGAGCTAGTTTTAACAACAACTTTTGGCTTAAAGAAAAGCACATGTTATTGAGAATCCTGTTAGCAGCAGCTGTTTATAGAGTGTTATTGGCAGCTGTTACAAAGATCCCCAACTCCACGGATAAGTGTGACGGGGATTGACCAAGGGGATAAGGTTAATGGATTAAAAAGTGGGGCTCAGAATGAGATAGGCAGGCCAGCAGATTAGTAGAGTGTACTGGTGCTGCATGTTTCTGCTGAAAGTGTACAGTGAGCATCTCTTGTCTTGCTTATTCTCCATCAATCCAGCAGCAACTATTTTGATGATACTATCGTAGGTATTTAACTTAGTTCAGATCATCGTATACCAGCAGACTCAGTTTCAACACTAACTCTACCTTAGTTTTAATTTAGCAATGGATTCCATATTCTATCCCATCCAGATAGAGAAAAAGGTTCCAAGTAGTTTAGTTTAGTTTATTTATTGGTATCATATTATCCCTGCAATAAAGTTAATATTAAAATCCCTGGCTCACCAGATTCCGGCCCCTGTTCAGGTACACTGAGGGAGAATTTGGTACGGTCAATGCACCTAATCAGCACATCTTTCAGAATGCTGGAGGGAAGTAGAGCACGCTGAGGAAATCCAAGCAGACATAGGGAGAACGTGCAGGTTCTGTACAGAAAGTAACCCATGCTAGGAATCGAACCTGAGTCCCTGGCGCTGTGAAGCAGCAGTGCTAACTACATGGTGTAGATCTTGTTGGAAGGTGGCATTGTGCACTTGCTTCCTTAGTCCTCGTCCTCTGGTTGAGGTTTTTGAAATTATGAAAGTTGTTAATGACATACATTAGAGTACGGAATGTTTCTGTTGATGCAAAGATTATACACAGGGGCCAGAAAGATATAAATCCAACAGCAAAAACAGTCATTTGTATTCATATAGCACCTTGAACGCAATGAAACATCTCAAAACATTTCACAGGAGCATCAGCAAACAAGCTTTGAATTGTGACATGTAAGACAAAATTAGGGCAGATGGCTAAAGCTTTTGTCAAAGTGGCAGTACTTATTGATTTTTGATTTGATTTATTATTGCCACATGTATTAATATACAGTGAAAAGCATTGTTTCTTGCGCACCAAACAGACAAAGCATACTGTTCATAGAGAAGGAAAGGGGAGGGTGCAGAACGTAGTATTCAATCATAGTTAGGGTGTCGAGAAAGATCAACTTAATTTGAAGTAGGTCTATTCAAATGTCCGATGGCAGCAGGGAAGAAGCTGTTCTTGAGTCGGTTGGTAAGTGTCCTCATATTTTTGTATCTTTTTCCTGATGATAAAAGATGGAAGAGAGAATGTCTGGGGCACATGGTTTCCTTGATTACACTGGCTGCTTTTCTGAGGCAGTGAGAAGTGTAGATAGAGTCAGTAGATGGGAGGCTAGTTCGTGTCATGGACTGGGCTTCATTCACCACCTTTCACAAGTTCTTGTGGTCTTGGGCAGAGCAGGACCCATACCAAGCTGTGATAGAGTGCTTTCTACAGTGCACCTGTAAAAGTTGGTAAGAGTTGTAGCAGATATGCCAACTTTTCTTAGCCTCTTGAGAAAGTAGAGGCATTAGTGGGCTTTCTTAACTATAGCATCAGTATAGGAAGAGCAGGACAGTTTGCTCGTGGTTTGAACACCTAGAAATTTCAATCTCTTGACCATTTTCATTTCATCCCAGTTGATACCACCAGGGGCATGTTCCTCCACTATACTCCCTGAAGCCGATGACTATCTCCTTCGTTTTGTAGACATTGAAGGAGAAGTTATTATCATCGCACCAGTTCACCAGATTCTCCATCTCTTTCCTGTACTCTGTCTCATCATTGTTTGAGATCTGACCCACTACGGTGGTGTCATCAGCAAACTGGAAGATGGAGTTGGAGGGAAATTTGGCCGCACAGTTACAGGTGTATACAGAGTTGAGGGCACAGCCTTGTTGTGTCCCTGTATTAAGGATGATCGTAGAGAAGGTGTTGTTGCCTAATCGTGTTCTGTGTATTAGGAAGTCAAGGATCCAGTTGCAGAGGGAGGAGTCAAGCCCTCCAGGCTGCGGAGTTTGGAGGTGAGTTTTGTAAGAATAATGGTGTTGAAGTCTGAACTGTAGTCAATAAATAGGAGCCTGACGTACGTATCTTTGTTATCCAGGATTGAGTGCAGGGCCAGGGAGATGGCATCTGCTGTGGATCTGTTGCGGTGAACTTTTAAGGACAGTCCAAATGGAGGAAAGAGAATGAAGGACATAACACTTAAGCTATAAGGATATAAGATAGCTAAACCTTAAAACCACAGAGTTGGAACTTTACAGACACTGACAGGTTAACTGTAATGTAGGGAGGAGTGAGTTAACCAAAACCCTGCCTTGTCAAGAGACTGAGAAAGCCTTTATCATGGACAATGACACAGACAACTGATATTATATAGCACAATTACTTCCTAAAAGGAATGAAAGGAGCTTTCACAGCTATGTCACACCTACTGCAGCCAGGTGTCCCTCACCATGAGGAGGGGATCACATTGTTTTCTGCCGTGCAAACAGCAGAAGGATTGACGATGTCTATACAGCCCTGTTTAGGCCAAGACATGGAATAAACTAAGGTGAAGAGGTGGAAACACTCGGTGACTCCGCAGAACGGTAACAGGATCTGTGCCTGCGATAGTTGGAAATGGATCATCATAAAGGAGGACAACTTTGGAGAGTGGGCATTGCAGTCAGAGGAAAGATGGAGACTGGCTTTCTCCAAATCCAGGCCTACAATCAACACCAGTAACAACCAACTCAAAAGCAGAAAACGCTGGAAAAACTCAAAAGGTCTGACAGCATCTGTGGAGAGAGAATAGAGCCAATGTTTCTAATCTGGATGACCCTTCGTCAGAGTAGCTGTGTGGGTGATTGTAAGGCTCAATCCAGTTATAGAAGGGTTTGTGCTGTGAGGTATTGTTGTTAATTCCAATCACATCACAGAGGGCTTTGTGCTGGGGCATCTTGTGAAGCTAATAAACAAACAAGTCTGAGGTTAAACCAAACCCTGCGTCACTTGCATTTTGTTCTCATAATTTGTGGAGTCTAAGAATTATTGTATGGGGGGGGGGAAACGGGAATAGAATCTCTTACAAGAAACAGGGAGGCGGAAAGGTTTAGGGAGTGCAGTCCTGAACACAGCTAATAATGGTGGAGCAATTAGAATTAGGGATGCTCAAAAGCATTAGATGTGATTTAGATGTGTGCAGATATCTTAAAGCACTGCAGGGCAGGGAACCATACAGATAGGAGAGAGCAGGCCATGGAGGGATTTAAACATAAGGATGATCATTCTATGTAATCAAATAAGGAATTCAGGAAGAACTTTTTTTATTCAATGGGTAACCAGAATGTAGAACTCATTCGTATAAGATATGGAACACGCTCAATATAAGTTCTACTTTAGATGAATAGCATAGATGCATTTCAGAAGGATTCTTGATTGAACGCATGAGGGAAAAAGGAAATAGAAAATTTGTTAATCGAGAAAGTTGAAGAGGGAAGGATAATTGAAGAGCAGTAGCTGGGAACTCACATGGAGAATACATATTTAACAGATCAGTTGGGCTGAATGGTCAGTTTTTGTAAATTCTAATCAAGCTCAATCAAAATATAGATTATAAATAGAAATATAGAAGCTAGATGCAGGAGTAGACCATTCAGTCCTTCAAACCTGCTCTGCCATTATATTCATGGCTAATCATCAAATTCAATATTCTGATCCCCACCTTCTGATCCCTTTAGCCTGAAGAGCTATGTTTAATTCCATCAAAGAAGAATCATCATAGAGTCCCTACAGTACCGAAGGAGACCATTTGGCCCATCAAGCCTGTACTGACCACAATCCCACTCAGGCTGTATTCCCACAAAGCTGCACATTTATCCTGCTAATGTCCCTGACACTAGGGTCAATTTAGCATGGCCAAATCCACATACCTTGAAATTATTCAATGTTTTGGCCTCAACTACTTTCCATGGTAGTGAATTCCACAGATTTGCCAGTCTGTTGGTGAAGAAATTTCTCCTCACCTCCATCCTAAAAGATTTACCCTTTATCCTTAAACTATGACCCCCTTTTTCTGGGCTCCCCCACAATCGGGAACATTCTTCCTGATCGTGCTTAGAATTTTGTAAGTTTCTATGAGATCCCCTCTCACTCTTCTAAACTCTGATGAATATTACCCTCATGTAATCTCGTCATTAAGATAGATAATAAAGCAGCCCTAACTTTGTATGGTAAGTTTTGTGGAAAACTGCGCAAATAAAGAAATTAAATGAAACTCACTAAGAAGGTTGAGGATAAGATGTTGCTTATGTAAAGTTAACAGCCCGTAACTCGTGGCGATTCAGGTATCTCTTCCTCGTCAGAAATTGCTGGAAACGTTTTACACATTGACAATGACAAGCGCCGCTAAATCCACTGTTGTTTTGGCAGGAAAACCTAGGCCATTATCAATCGCAGTTTTGCACTCACACACTCATGCATACACACACACATATACACACACACACTCCCAGACACACACACTCAAACACACACAGGCGGATGGGCAACAACATCAAGGTAGTGAATCATTTTTCGGTCTTACAGAAAGGGAGAGAAGGGGATGAAATTCTGTCTCTCTCTCTATGTCTCAAGGCACTTGTCCTCTTTCCCTGGAAGAAAAAAAAAGCCGAGAAGCTTGGCAGCAGAATACCTTAAAGTGTAAGATAATTACTGTCAGTCCCCCTCCTGCTGCGATCGTTCGATGAGCCCAACAACATACATTTAAATCCTCAATTTCTCTTGAAAGAGACATGCAGCTGTGAAGAATTTGATTAAAATTACAGTTCTTTAGCTTCGACTTCACCTATTAAGAAAAATATCTGGCATTGGACTTTTTGAAAATAAGTAGGCCAGTGGTAATTACAGCCAGTCTTCCCGCTGTGCGGGATGAATAGAGTCTCCTGGGTGGTATTTTGCAGCTACCTGTCGACGTGGGCTGTTGACATGGAAGTGAGTGATAACCTTGCCAGCTTTTATTTTCGTGCACTTACAAAGATACATTAGCCGCAAGTGTAGCGATTTGCATTTTCACATTGCTTGATTATAAAGGATGCTTTTGTGTTTACCTGAACTGGCCTTTTTTTTTGTGTGTGCCAGCGAAATGCCTGCTTCTTCACAATTCAGAGTTTGAAAGGAGCGTTTTATCCAAATTGCAGGGTTCTTCGTAAATGCTGCAGTTCCACTCTTTAATTCTCTTTTTTAAATATATAAGTGCTCTAACAATAGTAAAGAAAGACTGTGGTAATTAAAACTATCAGAATTACTTTGGAGGCATAAAATATGCTTATTTGTGAGTCACCCTCTCACACATTACATCCCCTGCAGAATGTTTTATGTGCGGTTTCTTTTTTGGATGTACCACTCAGGCAGAGAGATGACACATCTTCAGGGCTGGAACATTGATCCAAGTATCCAGTGACCATATCATGCTTCCTGAGGTCAGAGATGTCTTGGTCAGGCACAGATCAAAGTTGTTCGTGCAGCTCTCTGATGGTGCACCTTCACATCAAAACAACATCTCTGACTTTGTCGAGTAAAATGTTGTCGCTTCCCTTTTTTTCTCTTTGCAGCCTCGCAGCAGGCGATTACCAAATTGCAGACAATTTTGCCAAATTTCAGGCCGAGCATTGTGTTGTGAACTCATGACTGTTAGAAAATGGGCTTAGATTGTCAAACATTTATTTCTCTTAGGGCCCTGCCGCACATGGGAGAGAAGACATTCCCCCGACACCCCCACCCCACACCCCCCACTTCTCAAAGAAAGTATGCAATCTGAAAGGACAGTGGCAGTACTGCTGGCCCGATAACGGTATCTATTGGATGGAATTGTCATGGCTCAGTGGGTAGGAGTCAAATTATTGTAGACGCTGGAGGCTGAAATGGAAACAGAAAATGCTCAGAAATCTCAGCAGGCCTGGCAGCATCTGTGGGAAGAGAATGGAGTCAACATTGAGTAACTCTTTGTCGTCTTCGTCACTTAAACTCCAACGAAGAAGCGTCCAGACTTAACTTCATTCTCTCTCCACAAGTGCTGAGATTTTCCTGTATTTTTTTGTTGCTTCATGGGTGGTGTTCTCATTGTCAAGAGGGAAGATTGGGGTTTCAATTATCCATTCCAAAAGATTGAGTATTATAGGGTGACAGAGTGATTAGCACTGCTGCCTCACAGCTCCAGGGACCCGGGTTCAATTCCTGGTTTGGTTCACTGTCCATGTGGAGTATGCACATTCTCCCCTTGCCTGCGTGGGTTTCCTCTGGGTGATCCGGTTTCCTCCCGCAGTCGAAAGATGTGCGGATTAGGTTGCTTGGCAATGCTAAATTACTCATAGTGTCCCAGGGTGTGTAGGTTAGATGGATTAGTGGCGTAAATGTGTGGGGTTTGTGTGGATAGGGCCTTGGAGTGGGCTTGATGGACTGAATGGCCTCCTTCTGTACTGTAGGATTTCTATGATTTCATTCCTATACAATACTGAGAGCACTGTGTATCTGAGTTATCATCCTTTCGATAAGACAGTAAACCGAGGACCTTCCAGGTGGGCATTAAGAATCACATGACAAGTGGAGCAGTGTAGTTCTCCCAAGAGTCCTGCCCAACATTAATCCCTCAACCATCATTGCTAAAAGCAACTTACCTGACCTTTATAACATCACTGCCTTTCCGACCTTGCTGTGCAAATGATTACACTCAAAAGCACTTCATTGACTGTAAAACATTCTGAGACACCCCAAGGTCACAATTTCCGGCTGGCGTGATTGAATCGCAAGATCTTGTCAGTGGCATTTTCTTTCCTTCAGATCCGAGAAAATTCAAGTTGATTGAAGAATGGGTACTTCTGGGCATCACTCACCAGATATTCCAGGAAACCTTGGGCAGTTATTCATTTCCGTGGTCCCTGGGTGGTCAGATTTGTTGGACTTGTCACACTGGCTGAGGATTGAACCTATGAAGTTTTGGTCAAGTCCACAATGAACAATGTATTTCTCAAAAGAGTATTAACAAAGGTGAAAATCTTTCTGAGGAAGCTTGTGTGAATTTATTTGTGAAAGTGGAAGAGTTATAAACTGTTCATTCTGAGCACTTCATTCTTGCCATAACTACCATATATGTGAAAATGGCTTCAGTTGAAGGCCAGGGAAGAAGCAATGTATGCCATTAGAGTTTGTAAATTAAAGATCAAAGTGTTGACTTTGACCAAAGGCTAAAAGCAGGCACTAAATACATGCTGTGTTAATAAGAACATGGATGTATGGAGTATGGAGTCAGCTCGCAATTTTAATGTGTATTTGCTGAATCATTTGAACCTGTTTGGATGTGCTAAACTAGGCACGTTTGCTGTTCAGGTTTGACATAATTTTTGTGAGCCACTCAGACCTCTCTTGACAGTAATGGAGCTATCGAACTTTACAGTGCAGAAAGATGCTCTTCAGCCCATGGTTTCTGCACTATCCATCAAGCACAGGTTCTCTGACATGACACTGGAGGTCATGGTCACACACACACACACACACACACAAAACATTAATTTGGCCACCTTTCTTCACCCATTCATGGGAAGCGGGCTTCAATAGCAAAGCTGGAATTTACCGCCTACTCCTACCAGTCTTTGAGAAGATGGTGGTGAGTCGTCTTCTTGAACGACTGCATTCCCTGTGGAATAGACTCCACGTACACAGTCCTGTTAGGGAGAAATTCTAATGTGAGCCAATGACAGTGAAAGAATGACGAAATAGTTCCACTTCAGGATAGTCAATGATTTGGTGGGAAACCTAGGGTTGTTTCCATGCACCTGTTGCCCTTGACGTGGTCGAGCTCACTTGATTTGGAAGATGTTATCAAGTGTACACACTGCTGCCACTGAATGTCAATGATGGGAGGAGTTATCATTTGCAGAGGTGGATGGAACACTGATCATGTGGGCTAATTTATCCTGGATGATTTCCTCAATGTTAAAATTGCACTAACACAGGCAACTGGAGTATCCCATCACACTCCTGACTTGTGCCTTTTAAATGGTGGACAGACTTTGGGGAGTTAGGAGGTGGATTACTCACCACAGAATTCCTAGCCTCTGACCTAGTCTTGTAGTCACAGTATTTATATGGCTAGTCCAGTTCAATTTCTGGTCAATGGTGAGTTTCAGAGTTGGTCTCAGATAGCTGAGGGCACCATCGCTTTCGGCTAGCTTGGAAAGGGTTAGTTAGGGTCCTGGGAAGAGTTGTAAAATTGGAGGGGATTACAGAGATAGTGTGGTGGTTCATTAATAAGGGTCAGAATTTGAACTTCAGGGCATTGTTGGCTCAGGAGCAGGTATAAGTCAGCTAGCACATGGGTGACGAGTGGACTGGGCAAGGTGCTTTAGGATATAAGCAGCAGAACATCAGACGAGCCTGTTTATGGGAAGCAGAATACATGAGGTTAATCAGGAGGATGATGGAATAATCAAATCTGGGGGCAACAAACACTTGGATGAAAATATACCTGACCAACAGCAGGTGAAAAACGCAAGTACAAGGATTAAAACTTGTCAGAAAATAAAAGTAATCAAGCTAGTAATAATTATGCATTCCTTTGTTTCTCTGAATCCATCACAGCATCAATGTGAAAAGTGTGAAAGAATGTGTGCAAATTGTCATTCTGCAATTCAGTATATCTGAAATTGCAGCCTAGCCCTAACATTTAAAATCAAACAAACGACTATAGAATGAGCAATTTTTGGTTTTTCTGTCACACTAATCCCATATAAACTATGTATGAGGTTGTGTCTACCTGCCAATGCTTTCTGGAGGAAATAGCTCACTGCAACTTCTTTTTATATTGTCTTAAATACATATAAATGGCACAATGGCATAGTATTTAGCACTGCTGCCTCACAGCGCCAGAGACTTGGGTTCGATTGGGTCACTCTCTATGCGGAATCTGCACATTGTCTGTGTGGGTTTCTTCTGGGCACTCTGGTTTCCTCCACAGTCTGAAAGACATGCTGGTTAGGTGCATTGGTCGTGCTAAATTCCTTCTCGCTGTACCCAAACAGGCGCCGGAGTGTGGTGACGTGGGGTTTTTCATAGTAACTTCACTGCAATGTTAATGTCAGGCTATTTGTGACACTAATAAATAAACTTTAATGAACTTAAACAATGATACAGAAAAACCAAAGACCAAGTGAAATCTCTCTCTCTCTCTCGCTCTCTTTCTCCCTTTTTCTCTCTAAGTGTGTAATCGTTAATCATGATAAAGGTATGCAAATCTGCTGAGTTTAATTAGAACACCCAATCAGAACAGTATAGAGAATTTTTCAAGAAATTAATTAGAATAAGCAAAGGCTGAAGAAAGACTACCATCAACCCATCAAGGCAAACATGAACGACCACTTGGAATAAAAGCACAAAGCAAAGGGGGAGAGGGAGATGAAATTCTGAAAAATAAGCCTGCATTGCAATGGAGTATCAAGCGATATTAAATGAAACTAAAATCCATGTCACACTAGCCTTGTAACAATGTGACCCTTTTCACCTATTGTTCTCCATTTCTTAGTACAGAAGCATCCCTTGCCTTAAGACTGTCAGTTTTCACTGTGGATATTCCCCTGGCAAAACATTTAGCTTTTGTCTAGAGATTGAAGACTGAAGTAAAACTGTCAGCCGAGAGGCAAGATCATTGTTCAGAAACTTCAGAAAGATGTTTGTCTGGTATTTGCATGAAGTAGAAATGGTTCTTTTTTTTTTCCTTGCTGCATTTTCTCAATGACAGCCATGCCAGTCCCTAAACTACAATGAACAATTATGTCTGCATTGCACAGAACATTGGGTAGATGGGATTGAAGTGAGACAGCAGCTTACTGCATTCGCTAACAGCCATTCCAAGGGGAACCAGCCAGTCAAACAGCCCCACCAAGGATTTTAACCTTTGTCTAGAAATGAGACTTTGCCACTGCTTTCTATTTAATGGGGGAGAATTTCACAATTTTGTAAGTACATTTTACAATGTTGTCACATTGTTGTTGCATTGTTCTGTTTATGCCCACAGCTTTAACCGGGTAGTTAGTTGAGCACAATTGCCTTTCCAGCATTTTGTCATGAATTAACTCTGGGCAGAACTGTCTTGCCAAGTCCTCTCCACTCAATGCCACAATGCTGGATGACCGACATTTGTTCCATCTCCAAAAACAATTTGATTTTAAAATACTCATGCCCATATTCACAGCCCTTCATGGCCTGATCTGTTCCTAATTTGAAACTCTCCTCCAGTCCTGCAATCACCTGAAAATTCAACATTTTACCAATTTTGACTCCTTGTCCATTTCTAACTTCCTTCAGACCAGAATTGCCGGTGGTTATACTGGCTTGCAAGGCTTCAGTCTCTGGAATACCCCTTGCTCTCCAACACAAAACCTTCTTTAAAAACGATACCTGAGCTAATGTCTTATTCTTTGGTTTGGTATCATTTTGTTTTATTTCTCAAGTATCTTGGGTCTATTCTGCATTTAAGGTGCCAGATAGATGCAAGTTGGTGCTTTCAATCTTTTTCTAATTTCCTGTTCAAGGATTTACTAGACATGACCCTTTTGTACCTGCTAGCACTTCATTGCAATGTCCGTCACACATTTGTGAACCAAGTTCCGATTGGGCTCTGTATAACCATTGGCAGATCTCACCTAAATTCAATCCAATCCTTACTCAATGTGCACACACATCTACCTATCAGAAAGAGGCACCATATAGATTAGAACTGAGGACACCTCCTTGAATTTTACCTTTTAAGTCACTGGGACTACTGATAGAATGATAACACCAACCTAAAATCAACACATCTAACCTAATCGAAGGGACTGAACAAGGATCTTGCTGCCCTGTGGGAATCCTATTTGTTTTATAACCAAACAAAACCACTAACGGTGAAGATTTTCATGAGGTAGCTTATAAACTAATCCTTTGCCTCTTTTCAATCCTTTCTTTATTGTTAATTTTATAAGAGTCAAACTTTGAAAATTATCACATTTTAATTAGACTGATAAGAAAGTACTTGCCTCAAATTTGAATACCAGTAGCCAAAATAGCGTAATATGCAGTGTTCTAAAGACACTGTGTAAATGAAAGTTGTTTCTAGAGGGTGAAGGAGAGATGCTGGAATCCTTAGAATGTAGAAGGAGGTCATTTGGCACATCCAACCTGCACCCATCCAGGCCCCATTTCTGTAACCCCACATATCTATCCAACTAATCCCCTGATACTAAATGTCAACGTAGCATGGCCAATCCAGCTAACCTGCACATTTTTGAACTGTGGATGAGAAACAGCACTTGGAAGAAATCCTTACAGATGCAGTAAGAGTGTATAAGCTCCACACATACAGTGACTCAAGGCCAGAATTGAACCCTGGTCCCTGGAGCTGTGAGGCAGCAGCACTAACTAGTATACTGCATGCTGATTGAGAACTTTCCTCAGGAAAATAGATAAGTGAAGTGGGAGGTTTAGGCTTGACCAGATTGCATTTTCTGTGTTTTCTTTAAAACACCACCTTGGCTTGGAAATGTATCACAGCTTTTTCACTGTCGCTGGGTCAAAATCTCGGAACTCCCTCTCTAACAACACTACAGGTGTAACTGCACCAAGAAAGCAGGTGACCACCGAGGAATTCTCAAGAGGAATTAGCGATAGGCAATAAATGGTACCATTGCTAGTGACATGCACATCCCATAAATTAATTAGAAAAGACTTATTAACAACAATGCAAAAGTTCTCATCAGAAAGCATTGAAACTTTGAGTAGTTCTTTCAAAGAAAATCTAACAGGTACTTTCAAAAAGCTTATATCGTAAAATCTTCTAACGCCACTCCTTCCTTGAAAAACTGCAAATGAAACACCAGTACGCTAGTTCTTGGATGAGAAGTAGGAGTGCACTGGTGCAAAATCTCTTATAAACATGGCATATAATAATCTATATAATTTTGGAAAAAGTAGTAATCAACATGCATAGACAGCAAGTGCCTGCAAACAGCATTGGAGCAAAAAGTGCATTGATTGATAAACACTACTACTGCTGCAGCATTTAGTACTTTACTAAAATAATAGCCTGGATTATAAAATGGTCACATTCCAAATGCAGATTCCTGATGCAAAAGCCTTATCCTTCAGGTCTATATACTTGGAGACAATGCATTATTTCCTATCTATTAATTGGGAGAATCTAAAGCTGGGGCTCGCTGTTTAAAAATAACATATCATCCATTTAAGACAGAGATTAGGAGAATTCTTTACTTTCAGAGGGTAGTGAGTCTTTGGAACTCTCTTCTTTAATGGAAGCAGAAATTTTTAAGGCAGAGTTGGATGAATCCTTGATGAACATAGAAACATAGAAGATAAGAGCAGGAGGAAGCCATTCGGCTATTCAAGTGTGCTCCGCCTTTCATTACAATCCTGGCTAATTGACCAATTCAGTAGCCTAATCCTGCTTTCTCCCGATAATCTTTGAACCCATTCATCCCAAGTACTATATTTAGTCGCCTCCGGAATACATTCAGTGTTTTAACATTAATTACTTCCTGAAATAATGAATTTCACAGGCTCACCACTCTTTGGGTAAAGAAATGTCTCCTCATCACTGTCCAAAATGATCTACCCTGTATCCTCAGACTGTGACCGTTGGTTCTGGGTACTTGCACCATCGGGAACAACCTTCCTGCATCTACCCTGTCTGGTCCTCAAGAGGGTAATCGGGGCATGCAGGCCATTACAATCAATCAGCCACGATATAGTGAATGGAGGCTCTAGGGACCAAGCGGCCAACTCCACCACCTAATTTGTATTTTCAAATGTTCGTATGAGGGTCTGAGTTATCTATTTTGCACTCATAAAGTGGACATCTCATGATGTGATTGCACAATTGGAGCATTTCTCTTTATTTAATGATATTTTGGAAGAGTTTCAAGTCACAATTTTCTGACTTAGAATATTGTTATCAGTGCCAAGCAGAGATGGGCAACATTTGCCCCTTGAAGGGGTGTCTGTGTAGATGTTCATTTTGAGAATCTTGGCATTTTATTAAGCAATGATACTAAATACTACCGTACCTAATCTGGTGTCACATCTGCTCACATGCGACTGTGTAAAAACACATTTGCAACAGGTAATATAAATAAAGTTGACAAAATGATTAGTGATAGCAAACACAAGAGTAAACATTGAACAGTTTTAAAGGTCTTGCAATATGAACGGTGCAGCGTTCGAGCTGTATGACAACTCAGAAACTAGCTTTGTATGTTTAAATGCAACACAGCCTTGAATAACAAAAACAAGAAAATGCTAGAAATACTCGGCAGGTCAGCGTCTGTGAAAAGAGACAAGAGTTAATGACCTTTTATGTGAGATGATTGAACTGAAACATTCATAGAATCATTGAATCCTGACAGTGCAGAAGGAGGCCATTCAGCCCATTGGGCCTGCAGCTACAACAATTCTGCCCAAGGCCTATCCCGTAACCCGATGTATTTATGTTGCTAGTGCCCCTAATACAACGGGTAAGATGGCCGATCATCCTAACCTGCACACCTTTGGATCTGCATAATTTTCTCATCTAACCTCTTCCTGTCCATTTGTTTCCTCATTGCAACTTGCTTTCCATCCTATTTTTGTGTCAGCTATATTGGCTATGACTAGAGAATATTTTATCCCTGCACCCAAATCATTAATATAGGTTGTAAATAGTTGGGAGCCGAAGGACTGAAGTCTCTTGGCAAGCTACAGCTTCCCAAGTAAAAAGTAAAGTTTATTTATTAGCATCACAAGTAGCTTTACATTAACACTGCAATGAAGATACTGTGATAATCCCCTAGTCACCATACTCTGGACCTGTTGGATACACTGAGAATTTTGCATGGTCAATGCTCATATGTCTATCAAGATAAGTCTTACGTATTGCTAACGTATCTGCCTCAATCATCTCACTTGTCAGTGAGGCTACCACCACTCTCTGTGTAAAAAATGTCCCCCACACATCTCCATTGAACCTTTTCCCCCCTTACTCGAACCTGTGCCCCCTTGTAATGGTCATTTCTGCCCTGGAAAAAAAACTTCCAACTGTTCACCCTATCTGTACCCCTTATAGTTTTATAAACAGGTTGCCTCTCAGCTTCCGTCTTTGCAGGGAGAACAATCCCAATTTATTCAATCTCTCCTCATAGCTAATACCCTCTATACCAGGCAACATCCTGGTACATCTTTTCTGTACACTTTCCAAAGCCTCCACATCCTTCTGGTAGTGTTGTGTCTAGAATTGGACACAATATTCTAAATGTGGCCTAACCTGCGTTTTATACAACTGTGACATAATTTGCCAACTTTTATACTCGGTGGCCGTTCCCATGAAAGCAAGCATGCTATCTACTTACTTCACCACTTTTTCTACCTGTGCTACCACTTTAAAGGATCTGTGGATTTGCATGCCCAAATCTTTCTATGTGTCAATGCTTCTGAAGGTTCTGCCATTTGTTTTATAACTCTCACCTAAATTAGATCTGCCAAAATGCATCACCCCGCAAGATCATTTATTAATCCCATCTCATTACATAACATTAAATCCAAAATAGCTGACCCACTGATTGGTTCAACCACATATTATTACAAGAAACAATCTCTGATACACTCTATAAACTCTCCCTTGAGGCTGCCCATGCCAATTTGATTAATCCAGTCTATATGCATATTAAAATCACCCATTACTATTGCTGTAGCTTTCTTATAAATCCCCAGTGTTTCTTGGTTTATACTGCATACTATTGTGGAACTAATATTAGGGGAAATGTACAGATTACTCCCACCAAGGACTTGTTGCCCTTGCTATTCCTTATTTCTACTCAGATTGATTCTATGTCTTGATCTCCAGCGCCAATATCATCTCTCACCACAGCACTGATCCCTTCCATACTAACAAAACGACACCACCTTCTTTTCCTTTCTATCTCTTCTTCTAAAATGCTAAAAAGCACCTTTGGATGGTCAGCTCCCAGACCTAGACTCCTTGTAGCCACACTTATTACCACCCAATGATTCATCATTTTTTCTATATGCGCTGTTAATGCATGAAATTTATTCAGAATGCTACATGCAATCAGATACAAAACCTTCAAGTTTGTCCTATTATTAATTTTCCCTATCCTTGTACAATTCCCTGGTGTAATACGACGTTCACACACTCTATCCCTTCCTTTCATTAGCTGGTAACAATTAACCTCATCATTAACCTGTACTCCAACCTTCTCCTCACACTTCAATTTTTTAACCTGCACCACTATTCAATTTAGATCCACCAGGACATGGTCCCAGCCCTTAAAGAACCTGAAAGCTTTTAAAAGCCTCTCATTCCGATTCCAAAACTTCAAGTTCATCTGTAAAAAAATTAAACCTCAGAAACCTTGGCGGGGAGCTTTCCCATCTCGCCCACCTTGGGAATTATAAAGGACAGGAGAGCAAACCATGCAAAGTTCTGTCAACCTCAGGTGAGATCTTCTGGTTTTGGGGCAAGAATGGCTGGAAAATCCCACCCGATGTGTGCAGAACATCATAACCTGCTGGACGTTCATCTCTTTGAAGGAGTCCTATAGTAGTCCGGAATGCCGCCTCTGGCTTATAAATTCATCTTAGATATAATTAAAGAGTGAAAAAGACTTCCAACATTACTGGACTCATAAGACTGACTTTCCTACAAAGTGATAAACACATGAACTATTAACTACTCTTTTAGTTTATCCTTTGGAGAAGTATAATATCTTTTTTAAGTACATCTTTCATGAGTGTCTGGTATATAACTAATGTAATGTTTAGGTTTTCAGGTGAGCGTGTAAATAAATAATCCTCTTTATTTAAACCCACAAAAGTTTGCTGTTCTTACTCAAATTGACCACACATTCAGTAACACACAAAACAACTATTGATTACAGGCAATAAGGAAAGGGAATTGAAGGTTTCAGTTTATTTCTCTTTCTCTTTAAATATTTGTATGTACTGTATTAAATGTGCACATCATAATTCTGTATAAATCCAATACATCATACATGCATATATCATAGAATCCCTACAGTGCAGAAGGAGGCTATTTGTCCCATTGAGTCTGCACCAACCACGATATCATCAGCATCCCATCCCCACAACCCCATGTGTTTGTCCTAGCTCAGCCCCCTTGACACTAAGGGGCAAATTTAGCATAGCCAATCCACCTAACCTGCATATGTTTGAACTGTGGAAGGAAACCAGAGCACCTGGAAGAAACCCAGCAGGCAAGTGGGGAATGTGCACACTCCACAAAGACAGTGAACTAAGTTGGGAATCGGTCCAGGCCCCTGGCACTATGAGGTAGCAGTGCTAACCACTGTGCTACTGAGCAGCCTTAAATGTGCATGTGTATATACATACATGTTACACATGTGTTTGTGTGGTATAACTTTGTATCAATATAGACCAGCACTAGGAGAGCTTTTTAGCCCACAATAATTAAGTTAACATAGAACATAGAACATAGAACATAGAACAATACAGCACAGAACAGGCCCTTCGGCCTTCGATGTTGTGCCGACCGAAATAAAAAGCAATGCCCCTCCAAACTAAACCATTCCCTTCTCTTCCATATACTTATCAACTAACCTCTTAAACGCCACCAAACTTGGCGCATCTACAACAGCTGCAGGCAGGGCATTCCACTCCCTAATCACTCTTTGAGTAAAGAACCTACCTCTGATATCCGTCCTATAACTCATACCCCTTAATTTAAAGCTGTGTCCCCTCGTGCTAGCTTTCTCCATCCTAGGAAAAAGGCTAACACTGTCCACCCTATCTAAACCTCTAATCATCTTATATGCTTCAATAAGATCCCCTCTTAGCCGCCTCCTTTCTAACGAAAACAACCTCAAATCCTTCAACCTCTCTTCATAGGACCTGCCCTCCATACCAGGCAACATCCTGGTAAACCTCCTCTGTACCCTCTCCAATGCCTCCACATCTTTCTTATAATGTGGCGACCAGAACTGCACACAATACTCCAAGTGCGGCCGCACTAGAGTTTTGTACAGTTGCAACATGATGCTGCGGCTCCTAAATTCAATCCCCCTACCAATAAAAGCTAAGACTCCATATGCCTTCTTAACAACTTTATCCACTTGACTGCCTACTTTCAGGGATCTATTGACACATACACCAAGATCCTTCTGTTCCTCAACACTATTAACAGCCCTACCATTAGCCCTATACTCTACACATTTATTGTTCCTGCCAAAGTGCATTACCTCACACTTTTCCACATTAAACTCCATTTGCCACCTCTCGGCCCAGCTCTGCAACTTGTCCAAGTCACTCTGTAAACTAAAACACCCCTCTTCACTATCTACCACTCCACCAACTTTAGTATCATCTGCAAATTTACTGATCCATCCCTCAATACCCTCATCCAGATCATTTATAAAAATTACAAACAGAGCTGTGATAAGCTGTGATAAAATAAGCTGTGTTAAGCTGTGATAAAAAGAAAACCAAAAACATATTTAGGTATTTAAGATGCCGGGTTAGAGCAGAAATAATTATTTATGAAAGGGATTGGCAAAATATTATTAAAAAGTATGTTTTCATAGTTCTGAATCTTTGCAGAAGTAACAGCTTAAACTCAAGTTTAAGGTGCGAAGAGCAAATTTCAAAAGAAATGTATGAGGTAGATTTTTTACACAGAGAGTGGTGACTGCCTGGAACTCGTTGTCAGGGGAGATAGTGGAAGCAGATACGGTAGTGACTTTTAAACGGTATCTTAACAAGTACATGAATGAGATGGGAATAGAGGGATATGGCTCCCAGAAGCGTAGGGGGTTTTAGTTAAGTCAGACAACATGATCGGTGCAGTCTTGGAGGGCTGAAGGGCCTGTTCCTGTGCTATAATTTTCTTTATTCTTTGTTCTTCTGTATGTGAATATTAATATATTCGGAGTTGATATTATAATACCCTCAATGAGGTCCATGTGGTTGAACTCTTGGAATATGAGCTCTCTGATTGAGGAAATGATTGTCTGTCTCAATCAGGAGACCTCACGTATGTATATTATGAGATTCTGACTCTGCGCCAGAAGCACTCTTAGGTGTGGGGACAAGTTTATAAATAAAGGGAATCTGGTGAATGGACACCGGCCTCTGAGGAGTTATTTTAGATATTCACAAACTAAGCAAAGAAGGTAGATTAAGAAACTAATAAATTGCCATGCCAAATGTTTATTGATTGCAGGTAAGTTTACATTAACACTGTAATGAAGTTAAGGTGAAAATCCTCGAGTCACCACACCCCAGCACATGTTTGGATACACTGAGGGAGAATTTATCATGGTCAATATACCTAACCAGCACTTCTTTTGGACTGAGGGAGGAAACCCACGCACATGGGGAGAATGTGCAGACTCTGCATGGCAGTAACCCAAGTCAGGAATCGAACCCAGGTCGTTGGCACTGTGATGCAGCAGTACTAACCACTGTGCCACCGTGTGGTAAAGCGCAAAGATGAGTAATAGATTATGAATCATAGCAGACAGGTAGGGACTCCAGGGCTGAGGATAGATATTTTGTTGCATTGTTAATCATCAATTTGAATGTTATCTCAAAAACAGGGAAAATCTACATTCAGTAGCATAAACCAAAATTATTGTTTTTGAGCCACAATGAAAAATTGTGCATCATAGAATCCTCACAGTGCAGATGGAGGCCTTTTGGCCCATTGTGTCTGCACACACTCCAACAAAGGTCATATTATCCAGGCCCTAAGCCCATAACCTCGCATATTTATCCTGTTAATTCCGCTAATTTACACATCCTGGGACACTAAGGGGCAACTTGGCATGGCCAATCCACCTAATCTGCACATTTTTGTGTGGGAGGAAACTGGAGCACCCAGAGGAAAACCAAACTTCACATAGTCACCCAAGCCGGGAATTGAGCCGGGTCCCTGGCGCTGTGAGGCAACGGTGCTAACCACTGGGCACGCTCAGTCATTTTGTGACAATTTTTCAACAACTGGCTTTGCTGTTGATTTGAGTTCTGCAACGTGAATGAGGTGACCTGGAAGAACTTGCAGGCTCATTGTCACTGCTAACTGATCTAACTCGCCTTGTGAGGCCCAATTGCTCCTTTAGAAAGGTCCTGTTCAGATAATCAGCACTTCCAGCTAAATTGTAAACTCTTCTCACTATTGACTTTGCTGGCACTGGGGTTGTAAATTATTGGGATAGAGTATTAGAATTCAAAAGGGGATCATTCGATCCATTGAGTCTGCACCGACCACAATCCCACCCAGGCTTTATTCCCATAATTCCACATATTTACCTTGCTAATCCTCCTGACACTGGGGTCAATTTAGTATGGCCAATCAACCTAATTCGCACATCTTCAGACTGTAGGAGAAAACTAGAGCACCTGGAGGAAAGCCACGCAGACATAAGGAGAATGTGTAAGCTCCACACACTCAGTGACCCAAGATGGGAATTGGACCCTGGTCCCAGGCTCTCTGAGGCAGCAGTGTTAACCACTGAGCCACTGTGCCACTCCTATTAGGATAGACTCTGACATAGATATGCATCTGCGTTTGGGTTGCCAACTCTGGTTAGAAGCACTCCTGGGGGATTTCATCCCATGACCCTTTGCCTCCAATTGGGCCATCCCTACACTCCTGTCATTGGTCAATCAAAATGCACATCCTCCATTTTTTTAAGATGGCACCAGAGCAAGGCGACTTCTTGCAAGCTGTACCCAGCATACCTTCTAAGTCTATATTTCACTCTCGTTCTGTGGTTCTAAAACTTAATTCTAACAGTATTAAACTCTCACAATGCCATCAGAATTTTGAATGAACCTATCTCACATTAAGCTGATCTTTCTCTACACCCTAGCTATGACTGTAACACTACATTCTGCGCTCTCTCCTTTCTTTCTCGATGGACAGTGTGCTTTGTCTATAAAGAGCACAAGAAACAATACTTTACACTGTATGTTAATACATGTGACAATAATAAATCAAATCAAAATCAAAAACCTATGCCAACTGGGAAACAAAGAGAGGAGCCAGACTACTATCAATTCCACAAATCATGCTATCTGCAACTGCAAATATTTCATTTCAATGAATCTCTCAAAATCACGTTGCATTTAGGGTGGCACTTCATAGATCCTGCAACTATTGCATTTTGTAGGTCCTGCAGTGGGGTGGCATGGTAGCAGTGGTTAGCATTGCTGCTTCACAGTGCCAGAAACCCAGGTTCAATTCCCAGCTTGGGTTACTGTTTATGCACACTTTGCCTGTTCTGCCTGTATCTTTGTGGGTTTCCTCCCACATTCTGAAAGATGTGCTGATTAGGGTGCATTGACCGGAACTGGCACCGGACAGTGGTGGCTGGGGGAATTTCATAGTAACTTCATTGCGGTGTTAATGTAAGCCTTACTTGTGACACTAATAAATAAACTTTACTTTTACTTGACATTTCTTAAACCAAGATGTGACAGGGTGCAGAAAAACCAAACAAGTGCCAAAGGGAGAGAGGCAGCCAAAGCCTTTGAAGATTTTGCCAAGATGTTCGATTGAATAGCAGAATCTTTCCCACTTCTAACTAATGTCAGCTTGATTTTTTTCCAGGGGGAGTTGGTGGGAGCAGGGAAGAGAGAAAAAAAAAATCCCCCGAAAAATCTATAAATATCACAACACTGTGAGAAATGAACATTATTGTTTATTAATTCCCAGGGCCCTGCATTAAATATCATTGAAGTTCTCACTTAGGATCCAAATGACAGCCAGCAAATTGCCACCTATTAAGAATAAGTGTTCATCTTGTATACTGAGAAAAAAAAATGTCGATTTAATATTTTGTGCTTCCCTGGAGGGGGGAAGATGGTGAAGAATCTGTAGTTATGTGTTAATGTAGTGAAGCAGCATGGAACTTTGCAAGGAAGGTTAAGGTCCCTGAAAGAATACAAGGCAAACAGGAGCAGGATTGTAGAATCAATGTATTACAAAAAAAATTGTGTATTAAACTGAAATCTGAACAGAAAGAAAGACTTGCATTTATATGACACTTTTCATAGTTTTCGGATATCCCAAAGCTCTTTACAACCAATAGTGCACCTTTGAAGTGTAGTCACTGTATTATTGAAGACAACACAGCAGCCAATTTGCACTCAGCAAGCTTGTGCTTGCAGCAATGTGATAATGAGCAGATAATATGTTTTTGCAATGTTGGTTAAGGGGGAATCATCGGCTGGACAGCAGGGATAAAATCCCCTCCCCCCTCTTCTTCCAAATAATGCCACAGGTTCTTGCTTGTCCACCTGAGGGGGAAGAAAGGGCTTTGGTTTATGAAAAGAAAGTATCTCTAACTGTGTAGCATACCCCTTGTACAGCACTGGAGTGTCCACTTGGATGTTTGTGCTCACATCCTGCTACAGAAAGAAACTTTACATTTTTAAGTGTTTAATTTTATTTATTAGTGTCACAAGTAGGCTTACATTAACACTGCAATGAAGTTGCTGTGAAAATCTCTGAGTCGCCACATTCTGATGCCTGTTCGGGTGCATTGAGGGAGAACTTAGCATGGCCTGTACACCTAATCAACACGTTTAAAACTGTGGGAGGAAACTGGAGCATCCAGAGGAAACCCACGCAGACATGAGGTGTTAGTGCAGACTCAGCACAGACAGTGACTAAACCAGGAATTGAATCAGTATCCCTGGCACTATGAGGCAGCAGTGCTAACCAACGTGCCATTTGTGTATTTATTGGTGGTACATTGGTAGCTCTGACAAAACCAGTAATTATTGCTTTCCCCTGTAACCAAATTCCTTGCTAGACCCTTTCAGAGCACAGTTCAAAGTCAACCACTTGAGGTGGCATGGTGGCACAATGGTTAGCACTTCTGCCACACAGCACCAGGGACCCCCGGGCTTATTCTGGCCTTGGGTGACTGTCTGTGTGGATCCACACCCCATACCTGCTTGGGTTTTATCCAGATGCACTAGTTTCTTCCCACAATTCAAAAATGTGTAGGTTAAATGGATTGGCCATGGTAATTTACCCCTCAGTGTCAGAGGAACTAACAGGGTAGTTACAAAAGATTAGGATGATAGGGCCTGTGTGGATGCCGGTTTGATGGGCTGAATGGCCTCCTCCTACACTGTAGGGATTCTATGATTCAATGTAATATGTGCTTTTTCTTCTTGCTTGTGCTATTCAGATAGAAGGATTGCAACTCAAAGTGATTAATAATTGTATCTTTCCTCAGGATAAAATTTGAGAGAAAGAGGGTGTTAAGAAGGCCTCATGAGCTCCGAGGGCCATTTTTATTGCAGCTTTTCAATGGTTTGGACCATTAATTTTAGAAGCCTACTGGATAATCAGAGCTTTCCCATTCTCCATGATTCACAAAAGCTTTTGCTTTGCTGGGCTCTCAGCCTAACCCTGTGGTAGAGCAGGTTCTTCTTCGGAGCCTGAGGTGGAATCGTTGTTGAATGTTTGCAGCTGCGCATCATCATCTTCAGATGTGTGGGTTAGAAGGATTGGCCATATTAAATTGGCCCTTAGTGTCAGGGTTAGCTAGGGTACATGCATGGGGTTATGGGGATAGGACCAAGATAGGATGCGATGCGCTGAATGGCTTTGTTCTACACTGTAGCGATTCTATGATTCATCTTCCATCCAATCTCCCTAAAAGACAGCCAGACTGTTCAGGGCACAATGTGGGGTGGAGTATGGGGGGCCGCAGTATTCGAGGTTGGTGGGCAGGGGGTGGGTTAGGTGAGTGGTAGCGAAGTTCTGTTGTGATACGAGGTTGACGGTAAATCAGGGTTGGGGACTCCTCTAGGTGTCGGGGAGTGGTAGGAGTGCCGTGGACAATCTGAAATGGTGTGTACAATAGTTACCTAGAAGCTAGAATTGGATTAATTCTTCTAACTTTTTCTGCCTCACTATTGATGCAAAATAATCAGAACCATCTGATGTTGGTGATTTAAATTGCATTTTCAGATGTTTCCCAGTGTAGGGGCAATTGCCCATCAGAATCTGCTCTTCCCAAGCAATTGCTGTACAATCCTTACCTGGGAATTTCCGGGAACCGGGGAGGGAGGGGGTGTTGTGGGGATACTCTGGCACACCTTCAGGAAACCCCCCCCTATATACAATGCTCGGAACTGAGATGTTGTGGCTGACTTAAGTCATTCTTCCTTTTCTTTCTCCTCCAAACAGTCCCTTAAGATTGAACTCTTTGACAAAGAGTTTGATACCTGTCCTATGCTCTAAAAGTCTGGTTTGTTATTAAATTCTGCTGCAATGCTTTCCTTTGTTAAAGGCACAATATAAATGCAAATTAGTGTTCTCACTTTGTTGAAGGAGCACGCGGAATGAATGCGAGGCACGGTGGCACAGTGCTACCGTAGAGTGCCAGGGACTTGGGATTTGATTCCAGCCTTGGGTGAGTGTCAATGCAGAGTCTCAATGTTCTCTCCATCTTTGTGTGGGTTTCCTCCGGATGCTTCAGTTTCCTCCCACAATCCAAAAATGTGCAGGTTAGATGGATTGATCATGTTAAATTGCCCTCAGTATCCCAAGATGTGTAGGTTAGAGGAATTAGCAGAGTAAATACATGGGGCTACAGGGATAGGGCCTGGGTAAGATGCTCTGTTGGGCAGTTCAGTGCAGACTCGATGGGCCAAATGGCCTCTTTCTGCACTGTAGGCATTTTATGATTCTGTGTGACAAATCTGCAGATTACAATGTGTTAGTGATTAACCGTGCATCTTATGCTGTATTGCATAATATCCTCTTAAGATGTTGATGCCCCAACTGCAACTTGAATGTGAGTGCCTTGCTGAAGTGCGCACATGTATGGTGAACAAGGAATGAACTATAAGATTAACTGACAGCTTACAGTGGCCACACACCGGCAATAACTCTGGAACAGATAGTTGATCAATAGCGCGTGATGTGCAAAGATGGGCTACCTGGGTGATACATGGCACCGACAAGCAGCTGAAATTGACTCTCGGCACGGTCTTTCTGTTGACAGAATAGGGAATGGAAAAGCACGGTATCCATCTGGCATAGCAGAACTTCCACAACTGCTGTCCATCCATCACTTGGGCAGAGACCACTCTTCTGCTCTCCGCCTATCAGGAAATGTTGCTGCTCCCTTCTTTTCCTTTTTGCCTGATTTTGTTCACCAATAACTTATGGGTCCTCTGTTTTGGCCCAGCTTGTTGTTACGTGAACTCCTAGTAGCAGTCTAGAACTTGCATTAAATACATAATTAGGTCATCCTGAGGGGATATGGGTTGCAGGTCAGTATTACTAGTTTGCCTGCAAGCAAAGATCGCAGTTTCACTAGTTCCCATACCTCAGGCACAGAGATTGGAATATCTATCCTATTTTGTACTTCTCCTGACATATTTAAGGTAATTAGTTATCTTTTCCCCCTTTGTAGGTTTCTTAATAATTGTAATTATAAGGCTCCCTCTTGAGCTCTATATTTGTTCATTTTGAAGGAGTTTCCTTGCAGTGTCTCTGCTTTGTATCATTCGCAATGAAAGGAACTCTTGTTTACAGTCTGTTTACAACTTTTTTTTAATTTCTTGTTTTCTTTCCAGTCTCTGCCAGGTTCACTGCACCACCGAACCATACATCCAGCACAGACTGAACAAGAAACGCAGCAGATAATGGTGTTCCATGAACAACTGCATTCCAGACACCTCTCTGGAGGGGGATAGTTGGCAGGTCTCAGGAACACAAGGGAAGACCTTTCGCCACAATGTTGGAAGTAGACAGAATCATAGAATCATACAGTGCAGAAGAGGTCCTTTGGCCCATCGAGTCCAAACGATGGCACATAAGAAACACTTGGAGCAAAATTTCCCCAACCTGTCAGTCACGAGAATTTTAACATGCAGGACACAGATCAGGCAAACGTTTGTTGACCTCAGGTGGGATTTTCTGGCCTTGGGGTAAACGCACTTGGAAAATCTCGCTCCCAGCTAATTCCATTTACCAGCATTCGGCCCATAGTCTTGAATGTTATGAAGTGTCAAGTTCTCGTCCAGGTACTTTTTAAAGGATGTGAGGCGACTCACCTTGACTATACTCCTAGGCAGTGCATTCCAGACCACTGGGTAAGAGAAGCTTTTCCTCACATCCCCCTAAACCTCACCTTAAACCTATGTCCCCTTATGACTGACCAACTAAGTAGAACAGTTACCACCCACATACTCTGTCCATGTCCCTTATAATCTTAACCTGTACTCACGGAAAGGTTAGGGACAAATGATAATTCCATCTGAGTTTCTAAGACCTCAGAAAATATGTAAAGGTGATTTGGATCCGCTTGTCTCTATTCCTTCTACTGTATCTGGTCATTGTAATGACTTCAATCAGGCCATTGAGGTTGGCCTATTGGAATATGAACTCCCTGATTAAGAAGTTAATTGATGAGCTAATGAGGGAATCTTTTCCTTGTATTTAATAGGGATTGTCAGTTCCTCAGGCACTCCCAAAGATAGACTGCTGATTGATAGTACTCTGTACACTGTGTTGGCATTGTAAGTAAAGGGATTCTGGTGAAGCGACTTCTGGCTCTGAAGATTTATCAGTCAAGGTTTAGTTCTCTGTTCACCAGCAGTTAGAATAATTGCAAACCCTGCAATGCACCATCGAATATCATTCACGGTGGGATCCTCACTCCAAACATGCACTCAGCATGCATGGTGTCTCATCTGTAGCTGCAATCAAGGTCTACTTCTTATTCACCTTCCATTGTAGAACTTGTCACTCATCGCAGGAATCCTTCCTCAGTTCAGAAATGATCCACCACTTCACTCAGCCTATGCACTACATGTGGAAATCCCACTGCCAGCATAATCCAAGCTCTATCATTTCCATCAAACCAGGCACTCAAAGAGCTTCAATGAAGAGTAGGGGTGCAAATCCCTAAGATCAAATGCTAACCCAGTGAACCTGCAATGTTCAGGCTATAGCCAGACCGAACAATTCCAGTAGTGGGTCAGATCAAAGCAATGTAGCCCTGTCATACTCAGTCATGAATGGTGGTGGACAATTAAATAATAAATAGGAAACTTAATGGACAGGAACCTCAGTGGACAGGATCACAATCCCACCCAGGCGCTATTCCTGTGACTCCACATATTTACCTTGCTAATCCCCCTGATACTAGAGTCAATTTAGCATCGCTAATCAACATAACCTGCATATCTTTGGACTGTGGGAGGAAACTGGAGCACCAGAGGAAATCCAAGTAGACACAGAAGAATGTGCAAACTCCACACAGAATTGAACCCAGGTCCCTGGTGCTGTGAGGTAGCAGTGCTAACCTCTGTGCCACCATGCCACCCCATTCCTAATTGCCCTTAAGAAGGTGGTTGTGAGTTATTCTCTGGGGAGTAACTGTGAGACAGGTGGAGCAGGAGACAATGGAACAGGAAAGAGAAACAATATTGTGTATGGCAATATTAATGACTTTTTTAAAATTAGAGTGACTGCTTATTAGAACATAGAACACTACAGGACAAACAGGCTCTTCGGCCCACAAGTGGCGCTGATCACAACCATACCTACCAGGCCATAGAACTATCTATAACTCTCAATCCCATTAAATCCCATGTACTCATCCAGAAGTCTTTTAAAAGACCCCAACAAGTTCACCTCTACCACGCTGACGGCAGCCGATTCCATTCACTCACTACCATCTGAGTTATTATTTCATATACCATAGTCACATCTTCAGTCAGATTCAAATCTCAACCATAATGGTCAGGTTGTTCAAGTCCTACTGCCAGCCTCTCATTGCCATTCTAATCCTTATTCCATCCCTCCAGGCCTATCTTGGAATAGAAATCCTCAACAAAAATCTCTTGAGAAACATACCTTGGAGGAGGACACCTCTCCTGAGTAAACTTTGCCGGGCTCTGTACCCCATACAAGCAGAGATTGGCTCCTTAGGCGAGAGAGATATTGAGGTAGAGGGGCCTGCACTTGTTGAAGCAGATGGCACAAATCAGCAGGGACAGAAAATGCCAGCACTGCATCATTGACAATGGATGATCAACCCACGATGAAGAGTCGCAGGTCCTATTTGGATTATTGAGCTCTGGTTTGGCTTTGCTCAGGAGCATCAATGTGCACTATCTACAAGACACACTACAGAAATTCACCAAATATCCTTAGATCTTCTAAACCCACCATCATGTCCAAATAGAAGGGCATGATCAGCAGATACATGGAACACCACCACTTGCAAGTTCCCCTCCAAGCCACTCACCTCCCTGACTTGGAAATATATCACCATTCCTTCTCAGTGGTTGAGCAATAATCCTGGAATTCCCTCCACAATGGCATTGTGGGTCAACCCACAGCACGTGGACTGCAGCGATTCAAAAAGGCAGCTCACCATCACCTTCTCAAGGGAAATGGGCAATAAATGCTGGCCTTGCCAATGACAGCCATGTCAAACAAATGAATAAAAAAATGAAGCTACCACCTGTCTTTGGCCAGCTGCAGTTTCAAAGTTTATTTATTAGTGTCACAAGTACGCTTACATTAACACTGCAGTGAAGTTATTGTGAAAGTCCCCAGTAACCACAGTCTAGCACCATAGAATCCTACAGTGCAGAAGGAGGCCATTCGGCCCATTGAGCCTGCATCCACCTCCATCTCACCCAGGCCCTTATTCCCATAATCCCATGCATTTACCTAGCTAGTTTCCCTGACATTAAGGGGCAATTTAGTATGGCCAATCCACCTAACCTGCACAACTTTTGACTGTGGGAGGAAACCGGATCACCCAGAGGAAACCCATGCATACACAAGCAGAACTTGCAAACTCCAGAGAATCATCTGAGCTGGGAATTTAACCTAGGTCCCTGGCGCTGTGAGGCAGCAGCGCTAACCACAATACCAACGTGCCAGCCATCACAGTAACATGGAACAAACGCATCAGAGTGGTAAGGAGTTTTTACCTTTTCTAACCCTGTTCCTGTCAAGTGGGATGGGTTAAGCACTCTGTCTTTCCCTGAGTAAAGTTAAAGTTAAATTTATTTATTAGTCCCAAATACGGCTGACATTAACACTGCAATGAAGTTACTGTGAAATTCCCCTAGTCACCACAGCCCAACGTCTGTTCGGGTCAATGCACTGAACCAGCACGTTTTTCAGAATGTGGGAGGAAAGCAGAGCAGCCGGAGGAAACCCACACAGACACAGAGAGAACATGCAAAGTCCACACAGGCCATAAGCCGAGCCGGGAATCAAACCCAGTTCTCTGACAGTGTGAAGCAGCAGTGCTAGCCATTGTGCTACCACGCCGCCCCATTGCAGGACCTATGAAATGTAATAATTGCAGGACTTATGAAAATTATGATGTGCGTAAGTTCTTTGCTGGAAGATTCACATCTGGCACCAAACCAGCGCCCCCTCTAGGTTTCTCCAACATACATTATATTATATCAACCCAAACAATCTTTTCCCATCTGTTGAAGCACATCTCAATGTATTAGACAGCTGTGTTACACCCTTGTTGAATTACTAGTGAATTATTCACTGCATCTCCTAGAAGCTTCTTGCATACATCGTTAATACCTCAATATATAATTTGACTGAGCAAATGTTAATAATGTTATATAAATATTTTGACTGTCAAGTTCTATTTAATGTTAGATAAGGGAAAAAAGTCTTGTGTTATTTTGCACATCAGAATAAAATAGGTGAATATGAACAAACGCAGTCATTCGGGCAAAACTACTCAGCTGTTTTGATGACTGCTACAGATCTTGGGGACACAAATTAGGTATTTGATGTTACTGACTTGGAATCTGAAAAGGGATTTGACATGGTCCTACATTAATACAAAATTGATTGCATCAAATTCAGACCACAAGATAAAGGCAAACTACGTAGCATCGGATTAAAGGAGGGCTCGCTGAAAGAAAACAGAAAGTAGGAGTCAGTGGAAAGACATCTCGCTGAGCATCATTAATGGTCTGCCACAAGGATCGATGTTGGGGCTGAATGATAAACTATTTATCATTTTTGTAAATTGCCGAGAGATGGAGTCACTTGAAAAATATCTAAATTTGGCAACTTTTGCAATTATGGGAACAGTGACATTTGATGAGAAGTAGTCTGCAGACATGCATTCAGACGGATTCAGAGAAAATAGGCTGGATTATTTATTAAAACACGGCTCCCTGTTCATCCAGAATGCCGTGTGGAAGGTGATTCATAGAACCATAGAATTCCTACAGTGCAAGAAGGAGGCCATTCAGTCCACACAGTCTGCACTGGGTCCTCTCTTCATAACCCCATGCATTTACTGCTAATGCCCGTGACACGAAGGACAACTTACCATGGCCAATCAACTTAACCTGTACATCTTTGGACACTGGAAGGAAACCAGAGCATCCAGAAGAAACCCATGCCGACATGGAGAGAAAATGCAAACTCCACACAGACAATCACCCAAAGCCGGAATTGAACCCGGCGCTATGAAGTGGAAGCGCTAACCACTGTGTCACCGTGCTGCCCATTGGATGATCATTTGAATAGAAACAACATGCAGGGGTACAGGGAAAAGGCAAGGGGAAATCACTAAGTCATGATGCTTGTCTGAAGAGTTGGTGCAGACAGGTTGGATCAAATCGCTTCCTCGTGTGCCATTTGAAGACTGACCAGAAAAGACTATGGTAAGTTTATCTTCATGAGAAATTGTTTTGTGCCAAAACCCTCAGCAGCGCTCCCTCAGGCTGAACGTAGTCCAAAACCTGGTTTGCTATCTCCTTGTAGCACTCAGATTCAACTCTATAACCCAGAACAGCAAGCCTCTCCCAGAACAGAACTTACTTTAAAATTTATCCATGGGCAGAATGTGGATGTTGCTGGCTTGGCCAGAATTTATTGTCCACCCTAAAAAACCTTCAAGAAGGTGATGGCAAGTCACCTTTTTGACCTTCAGCAGTCCACGTGGTGCCGGGACATCCATAGTGCCGAGTATGGAGGGAGTCCCAAGCAAGAATTTGACCTTGAGGCAGTGATAGAGTAGAGTTAGAATTCCAGATCAGGATGGTGTGTGGATTGGAGAGAAAATGGCAAATGTGGGGTTCCAGTTCATTTGTTCCCTTTGCCCTTCTATGTCAGGACTGTCCGGGAGATGTGATTTAACCATTTAAAATGAGCCCTGCCTGTTAACACTGACCAGCTCCCAAACTCCATCAACAAAGACCTGGCCTGTGTTGCAATTGATGCCAGTGAATTTGGAAGGAAAGTGGCAAGTTGCATTTTAGGCCAGGGGCAATTAAGTGATCTGCATCAAAAATGAACGTATACTTAGTGAGAACAGACTGGAGGTGTCAGAACAACACTGCAATATTCAGCATTGGTGCACAGGTCACAGACACTTTCCATGTTGAGTACTCCAAGATAATCAAAGGAAAAAGAATAATGGGTTCAGTTTTCTTTTATTTGTTTATTGGACATCACTGGCTGGCCACCATTTATTGCCTATTCTTAGTTGTCCAAGGGCAGTTGAGAGTCAACCACATTTCTGTGGCTGTGGAGTCACTTGTAGTTCAGACTAGATAAGCACATAGAACATAGAACACTGCAACACGAACAGGCCTTTTGGCCCACAAGTTGCACCGATCATATCCATACCTATCAGGCCATAGAAAAATCGGTAACTCCCAATCCCATGTACTCATTAAATCCCATGTACTCATCCAGAAATCTTTAAAAAGGCCCCAGTGAGTTTGCCTCTACCACCACTGATGGCAGCCAATTCCACTCACTCACCACTCTCTGAGTGAAAAACTTACCCCTAACATCTTCTTCGTACTTGCTTCCCAGCACCGTAAACTTGTGTCTTCTCATAGTGATCATTTCAGCTCTATCTATTCTTCTCAACATTTTATAAATTTCTATTAGGTCGCCTCTCAACCTTCATCTCTCCAGGGAGAAGAGATCTAGCTCCCTCAATCTATCTTCATAAAGCATGCCTTCCAATTCCAGGCAACATAATTGTAAATCTCCTCTGCACCCTCTCAATAGCTTCCACATCTTTCCTGTGGTAAGGACTGCAGATTTCATTGCCGAAAGGACATAAGTGAACCAGATGGGTTTTTAAACAATTGTTTTTACGGTCATCAGTAGATTCTTAAATCCAGATATTTTTTATTGAATTCAAATTCTAACACCTGCTATGGTGGGATTCGAACAGTAAGAAGTCTCAGAACACTAGTTTAACATCATCATGAGCATTTCCACACCATGACTACTATTGGCGGGCTTTAAAACCAGGCTCCCCAGAACACTAGCTGAATTTCTGGATTAATAGTCTTGTGATAATACCATTAGACCTTCACCTCAACTTTATATATGGTAGGTCCATTCGAAAGTCTGATGGCAGCAGGGAAGAAAATGTTCTTGAGTCAGTTGGTACATGATCCCAGTCCTTTGTATTTTTTTTCCGATAGAAAGTGGAGGAGAATATGTCCAGGATGCTTTTCCGAGGCAGCAGGAAGTGTAGTCAGAGTCAATGGATGGAAGGCTAGTTTGCATGATGGACTGGGCTACGTTCACAACCCTTTGTAGTTTTTCTTACTGTCTTGGTCAGAGCAGGAGCCATACCAAGCTGTGGCAAATTCGGAAAAGGATGTTTTCTGTGGTGCATCAGTAAAACTTAGTGACAGTTGGAGCAGATATCCCGAATTTCCTTAGCCTCCTTTCCTCATGACCCGTAGCGAGTGCTACAAAGTGGTCAGCAGCACCACTTCCATTTTGATCCTTGGGATTCCCAATCCTTGGGAAGTCAACACAGAAGCTGGATAATTTAAAAAAAAGACTCCTAATTGTACAGTGGAAGCTCAATTGAAATTTGTTAGTGAAGTGACGTGCCTCTCCAATATGGAACAATGGCACACCATGTTTTCAACCACTGTAAAATTGACAGCAAGAGTGTCAACTTCAGCTGGAGATCACCTTCGCCCAGCGCCTCCCTCCTCTTGTCATGTGGTGGTTAAATCAAGGACTTCTCTTTATTACAGAGAGAATGGAAAAGTAAAATCCTTGAGTCAATGATAAGGTTTAATAAGGTGAAATTAGAATTGCTCTCCTCCTGTATGCACAGTTTCAGCACCAAGGCAACAAATTTAAAGTAAAGAAAATTAAATTAAATTTGATAGACTTTCCCTCAACAAAAGGCTGATTGACAAAGAGAATAAATCACTAATGTAGCTTTTTGAAACAGAGGTTCAATGGATTTCAGAAATGGTTAAGTTTCTGACTGAAAGCATTGTTGCTCATCAACATTTTGTAAATTGACTGATGCATTCCTGCCTCTCTCTCCTCTTTACAGCTAGTCACTTTGACTAAGCACTTAGACACCTCTTTGAGTGTCCCTTTCTTTGACTCAGTGTAACTCCTGTGAGGTACATTGGAATGCTTTACTTTGCTCAAGGTAACATTTAATTGAAAGTTGCAGTTTTGGCAACAGACAAAATCTTCTTTGAATGGTCAGGTTTGGTGTGGTAATGCTCGGCTTGAAGTATGTTATTAAAGTTTATTTATTAGCCTCACAAGTAGGCTTACATTAACACTACAATGAAGTTAATGTAAAAATTCCTTAGTTGCCACACTCTGGCGCCTGTTTGGTACACTGAGACAGAAATTAGCAGGGCCAATCCACCTAGCCAGCATATCTTTCAGGGCTGAAACCGGAGCATTCTGGGAAAACCCACACAGACATAGGGAGAACATGCAAACATCACACAATCACCCAAGCCAGGAATTGAGCCCTCTGGCACTGTGAGGCAGCAGTGCTAATCACTATGCCTCTGTGCTTTCACCTTTTACAGGTATTAAATTGATTTTTGCACCAAGTCTGGAGAATCTCCAAGAATTCAACAATTATGATACCCTCCCGCAAGCGAAGCTCCTGCTCTGACCAAGTCCGCTAGAAAACCAGACATCAAAATGTGCCATTTCCAGCACTTTTTCAACATTTTACAGAGGCTAAAATAAGGATTGGAATATACATACTAAAAGCTAACTTATCATAAACAATAGGAAAACAAGTTCTTGTAATAAAAGTGTTTATCATCAAGAAAACATTTGGCGTTACACAAATATAAAGCTGTTTCTTTTTCTGGACCAGAGAGGCTGTTCAGCTACACTTCTGATTTAGCACATCCAGTTACATCTCAGTTAAAAGATATATCTAACTTTTGGGGGGAATGTTTTACAATGATTTTACAATGTCAGTATGGAAGTACTTGCCATTTCACTAACTCATTTCAGAAGATTGACATTGATAGGACATTAACACTGCTCGCTACGGAAGAGTAGGGAATCATTGACAGCAACTTCTATACTTTAACATGTGGATGCTAGAAGATGCATTGGGTACTGACAAAGAGCACTAACTGTGCAAAGAGTACACAGTAGCAGTGCTGCCTCAGAGCACCAGGGACCTGAACTTGATTCCCGACTTGGATCACTGTCTATGCGGAGTCTGCACTTTTTCCCCTCACTGCATGGGTTTCCTCTGAGTGCCCTGGTTTCCTCTCACGGTCTGAAAGATGTGCTGCTGAGGTGCATTGGCTGTGCTAAATTCTCCCTCAGTGTACCTGAACAGGCACCAAAGTGTGGTGACTGGGGGGTTTGCACAATAACTTCATTGTAGCATTAATGTAAGACAACCTGCGACACCAATAAATAAAACTTTAAACTTTAACAGTTTTTCTGCCATTCCAATAGCAAAATCTGGGCCAATTCATTCATTAATGCCTCTTAGGGAATGAAACGCATCATCTTTATCTAGGTTGGCTTTGATGTGAATCCAGTCTCATGGTAATGTGGTTGACTCTTAACTGCCCTCTAAAGTGGCCGAGAAAGCCTTTCAGTTGTAATAAACAGATACATGCAGTAGTTCAAGCTTCAGAGCAACTAAACATGGACAATAAATGCTGAACTTGTCAGCAATGCCTACATCCTGAGAATGAATTTTTGAACGTTTAATGAATGCCTTTTTTGTCCAGGAAAATGAGTGAACGTTGCCTTATGATATTGTTGTGATGTGAAACTTATGAATATTTTTTTGATTTCAATGACTGTTCCTTAGCCTGAGTTATATATTTACTATTGTAGCCAACAGTTGATTGTACTCATAATACTGTAATGTAAACTGCCCTGCCTTCCAATGGAGTCTACAGTGACAACATACATCATGCCAGCTATATTTTTATCATCTTCACCAATGCATATCTGTTACAATTCAGAGAGGAGTGTTTAACCTTCTGTACTAAAGTGTAACTTCCTATGTAACCTTCTCTGCCTTTCTGGAAAATACATTGTGCATATTGCATTGCTGCCAAGCTTTCTTTCAGTTGTCTCCTTTGAATAAATGTGCTTTACTGTGAAATAAGAATTAAACATAAAACCTGCCACTCCAAACTGTTGGAAGACATTGTTGCTTCAGAAATGATGTCATTGAGCAGAACGATTTAACCATTTTCTTACCTAAGTTTTGAAAAATTGACTGCAAAATGCTAACAGCTTGATGGCAGCATGATGGCACAGTGCTTAGCACTGCTGCCTTGCATCACCAACTAGCTGAGTTCAATTCAAATCGCAAGTGACTATCTGTGTGGTATTTGTGTGTTCTCCCCCGTGTCTGTCTGAGTTTCCTCTGGGTGCTCCGGTTTCCTCCCAGAGTTCAAAGATCTGTGGGTTCAATTCTGGCCTCTTGTCACCGTGTAAAATTTGCATATTCTCCCACACATTCTGTGTAGATTTCCTCCTGGTGCTCCAGTTTCCTACCACAGTCCAAAAACGTGCAGGTTATGTTGATTAGCTAGGCTAACTTGACCTTAGTGTCAGTGAGATTAGCAGGGTCAATATGTGGGTTACAGGAATAGGGCCTGATTGGTGCAGACTTGAAGGGCTGAATGGCCTCCTTTTACATTGTAGGGATCCTATGACAGCAGTTTAAAACAAGCGAATCCCTGCTGACTAGCCCATTTTACAACAGTCAATGTGAAGACGCTGTTGGACAATTAACCTTTCACCCACGTAGTCTATACACTGCGTGTACTATGCTTAGTTGGCACATTTACTCTGCACGGGTATTCAATGATATTTTGCTTTAAGTGTTGCCGATAGCAGGTCTGAATGCCCTGGGAAGAAAAAGATGAAAGAATGCAGTTTCATCCCAATTAGGAGGAGGGGACGCAGGGTTTCTGACATGGCAGCATTCACTCTGACACACTCCAGTATTAGGCAAACATCATTGAGATCTTTCAGTGTGTAATGATTATAATGGGAACTGAGCAGAATCCAAGTCCTGAAACCCATATTTATGTTCAAAATCACGTGAGAGCTGGACAGAGTAGTAGGGAGAAATCTTCCTGCTCATAAAAGGATGAAGAATGAGAGGGCACAGATTTAAAGTGAATTACAAAGGAGCCAAATGTGAGGTGAGAATAGTCTTTTGGGTCTGGGGTGCACTGCCTGGAAGTGTCATGATTGTAGGTTCGTTGAGAATTTCATAGAATCGTAAAACCATAGAACCCTTACAGTGTAGTAGAAGGCCATTTAGCCAATCAAACCTGCACTGACAACAATCCCACATGAACCCTTTCCCCATATCCTCATTTCTTTACCCTGCTAGCCTCCTGACACTAAGGGAAAATTTAGCATAGCCAATCAATCTGACCCACATATCTTTGGACTGTGAGAGGACACTGAAGGACCCAGAGGAAACCCACACACACACGGGGAGAACATACAAATTCCACATAGGAATGGAACCCAGGTTCCTGGCACCGTGAGTCAGCAGTGTGAACTATTGTGCCACCGTGCAACCCATTGGATGATTGTTTGAATAGAAACATGTGCAGGGATACAGGGAAAGGGCAAAGGAATGGCACAAAGTCACCGCTTATTTGAAGAGCTAGTGCAGACATGATGGAACAAGTGGCCTCATTCTGCGCCGTAATGATTCTGGGATATCCCATTACTGATGTCTTACAGAAGGAACATTTCACGAAAGTTTTAGTTTCATAATAATTGATTTTGTAGGTTGATTTTTTTTTGTGTGTTGAAAGGTGTTAATCTCGAAGGCAGGAAATATTTTTGCACCAGGTGGTAGCACCACGTTTAGGTAGAGCATTAACACCATTTTGCACATATTTCTGTATGTTGTCCAATGACAGCATACGTCAAAAAGTCAGGCAAATGGCACACGTGGTTTTCTGATGATTATTTTCACTACCAGGTAAGTGAAATCAGATGACTTCTATAATCCCATCGTCAGCTGAGCAATCTCCATCACTTTACTGGTGCACTGCATGTAACACGGTGGCACAATGGTTAGTACTGCTGCCTCACAGTGCCAGGGTCAATTCTGGCCTTGGGTCACTGTCTGTGTGGTGTTTGCACATTCTTCCCCATGCCTGCATGGGTTTCTTCCCACAGTCCAAAGACGTGCAGACTAGATTGACTGCTTAAGCTAAATTTTCCCTTGGTGTCAGGTGGAATCAGAAAGATTCGTGGCTCTCCCACCTTTTCCCTGGGACCTTTAATCTCCTTACCAATCTAGGACCTATTTATCTCTGTCTTAAATGCACACAAAGACCTGGCCCCCACAGCCTTCTGTGGCAATGAATTTCACCGACTCATTACACTCTGGCTAAAGAAATTCCTGCTCATCTTGGTTCTAGAGGCCGTTCTTTTACTCCGACGCTGTGCCCTCAGATCCAAGTCTTTCCTAAAATGGAAACATCTTCCCCACATCCACTATATCCAGGCCTTTCAGTATTCTAATGCATTGTGACATTCATAATCATTTTAGTATGCTACTAAGTATACTACAGAGAAGGGCCTGGGCGGGATTGTTGTTGGTGCAGTCTCGATGGGCTGAATGGTCTCCTTCTGCACTGTGGTGATTGTATGATTCTATGATATGTCCCCCAACAATCTGATGCATTTCAATGGGAATGTCTGCTCACAGGTGAAAACATGAATCTGTCTGTGCTGCAGACACACAGAGGCAGGGACAAAAGATCATATAATCAGGTGCAATATGTTCAGAGAGTGTGTTGGATTGAAACCCATAACCTCATGTTAAAGGAAAATCTCCAATACACTGTAGAATTCTCTTATCAGTCCCATTGCCAAAACAAAACTTCCCCTTGTTCCTGCAACTGAGATAATTGATTTAAAACGCACGCTCCATTTTGCCCCACCATCTTATTGTTGCACGCACTACACTTCCTGAAGTTGGCAGTTGCATGGGGGAAAAAGACCTTGTTAGTCTGATAATCCAATCAGCAAAGGCTTTCCCTCCCCTCTCTTCTGATTCATTCTAAAATAAATAGGCTTTAAAACCACTCAGGGAAGGATTTGCAGCGAGGTGATCTGCTTTGAAAAAAGTAGAGTAGATTAATGCTTCTAGGAGGGGGGAAAGAAAGGTTAGTTTGGCCCAAAATAGGATCCTAAAAAAGAAACAATTGAATGATTGGAAAATGAACGATTAGATCAGGAAGGTGGACAGAGTAAAGCAGGATAGAAATGACTTTCCAGCAACTCTTATTTCACTTTTGGATCTTAACACAGTGATATGACGATGCTAGAATCACAGATCGTTACAGCACAGAGGAGGTTATTCAGCCTCAAGTTGTTAATAGTATATATAACCAGTAGTATATTAAGATGATTATGAATGTCGCAATGTATTAAAATACTGAATACAGTGGACGTGGGGAAGGTGTTTTCATTTGTAGGAGAGGCTAGAATCTGAGGACACAGCCTCAGGTAAAAGGACGGCCCATTAGAACCAAGATGAGGAGGAATTTCTTCAGCCAGATGGTGTAATTCATTGCCACAAAAGGCTGTGGGGACCAGGTCATTGAGCGCACTTAAGGCAGAGATAGATAGGTCCTTGATTGGTAAAGAGATTAAAGGTCACAGGGAAAAGGTGGAAGAGTAGAGTTGAGAAATTTAACAGCCATGATTAAATGGCAGAGTCGACTTGATGGGCCAAATGGCCTAATTCTTCTCCTATATCTTATGGTCTTGTGGCCATGTAGACTAGTTCATCAGGCGGCTTGAGGAGTCGCAATGTTTTCGGGAGATCGTGGTTTCAAGGGGCTAAAAACAAGAGAGGAAAAATAAATGGAAATAAAATTGAAATGATGGGGACATTCCAGGTTTCACTCATTTGAGCAGATAAGAGGGTTTACATTTAAACTGTAAATAAATGTTAAGTAAAGTGAGGGCAATCAGGTTTAATATTTACATATAGCCAAACTTAGTGAGATGGCAAGCTCAGTCCTTTATTGAACATATTTCTGACTTCACTTTAAACTGTCGCAAAGATTAATTTTGTTCTCTATCTCTTTTTCTTTCTCTTTCATTCTCCTTCAAAGGGTGCTTTCACATTTTTGCAAGGGGCCTTTGTCAGTGGTGCCAACTCCCAACTCCTGCAGTTGTTGTTGTTGTTGTGGCCTTGGTGAACTCCGCATGGGAGATTTATTACAGGAGTCAGTTACCACCACTGGTAATGGACTCAGAGTGAAATGAAATCAACTTTGATGTGATTTGATTTTTGATTTGTTATTATCTCATGTGTTGGTATACAGTGAAAACGTGCTCTACAAACAAAGCATGCCGTACATAGAGAAGGAAAGCAAAGGGTTCAGAATGTAGGTGGCGATTCGCCAATCCTGCTGTGCTGCTTTTTTAGCTGATGGCTCGACCCTGCTGGAGTTAAAGGTGGGGCAATCGAGACCCCCCCCCCACACACACACACACACACACACACACACACACAAAAGTAGTGGATGTCCCCTTGGCATTGCCAGACTGGGCCCTTGGCACTGTCAAGGGAAAAGTGTCAATGCCCATGGGGGAACAGAACTGCCCACCAGGCATGGAGCAATGCCAAGGGGATGGAGCCTAATGGGGCAGAGTCTGATAGGGGCAGAGCCTTTGGGTTGATCGTTGGGGTCGTTCGTCCTGCTGCCATCCTGTAGTCAGGATCAGTGGAGGAAGGCCAGTGATTGGAGCTGGCCATCTGGGTGAGGGCGGGGGCAGCCTGCTGCAGGTTTTAGGACTGTGGGGTGTGGAGTTGGTACTGCGGGAGGGAGGGGGTTTAGGTATACCGGTGGGGTATCGATGGAGGCAGGGGGAGAGGATTAGAGGAGGGAGTCAGAGATCAGGGACACCGGGAAGTGTGGAGTGGGGGCGTTCAAGCTGGCCTGGACATATCCAGGAGACTAGCAACCGGGCCATTGCGGGAGGGGAAGGAGGGGGTATTGCACAGCCGCAATGCAGTGTCGTGGGGCCAGCCAGCCAGCAATCAGGAGGCTGGCGATACGGGATGCTGGCAGTACAGGAGGCTGGCAATACGAGAGGCTGACAGTACGGGAGGCTGGCAGTACGGGGCTACTGTACATACGCCGATCTCGGCACTGACAGATGAGTGCATGTGAAGTGGCCCACTCAGCAGCGCGCTGCCGGCCTCTGCAGCAGGGATAGACCTCACCCACTGATTCCTGGAGTGAATCACGCAAGCGTATTTTACACTGAACAGAATGTGGGAGGTTCTTTTTTAAACTCCCGCTGAAACCCATCCGTAGTTTTACAGTCACAGCTAGGGTGTAGAGAAAGATCAAATTAATATAAGATCGGTCCCCATTCAAAAGACTGATGGCAGCGGGGAAGAAGTTGTTCTTGAGTTCTGTTGGTATCCTAGACTTTGTATCTTTTTTCTGATGAAGAAGGTCAATTTCACTGTTTGGGGAGATAGACTGGCAATAGGGACACAAAGCAGTGAGTGAGTGAGTGAGTACAGAGTTGGGAGTGAGGGAGTGTCTGCTGCTTGCTGTTTACATCAAGGCAAATCAAAGTGACAAGCTTGATTACGTTTGTGTGTGTGTATGTGTATATGTGTGTATGTGTGTGTGTACATGTGCATGTGTATGCATTTGTGTGTGTGTGCATGTGTGCGTGTATGTGAGCGTGTGTGCGTGCGTGTGTGTGTGATTTTGTGTGTGCATGAAGAGAAAATGATGTGCAAAAGGAGAAGAAACGGAAGAGGTTTTGTTTTGACAAGAGATAAGGCTAGAGACAGCAAAGAAATGTTTGGGAAGCAAAAAGGAATCCGTTTTTGTTTCAAACATTAGTTTATTTGTCAAAGGTTATCGAGGGAGAGGAAAATAAAAGTGACTTAGGAGAGAGAAATGGGGGAAGAAATGTGTGAACATTTTTTTGTTTTGATGTGTGTGTGTATGTGTGTGTGAGAAAGGAAATGAGAGACTGACTGGGGGAAGAAGGGTTGATAGATAGTGTGTACTTATTCATTGATGACGATTTGTGATTAGAAGCTGCCTGGCAGATCACAAGAGTACCGGATGGCCTGCCAAGGTCATTTGTGAAGGACAAATTAGGCAATTAGTATGCACATCAGAGCCGGCAAGTTCAAGGGTATTGTTCCAGTGCAATCACATTAGCCAAGCCAATAATGAACACTCAGTGTGACCTTAATCATAGAGCCACAACCAGGACTGGGGTGGTGGGAGTGGGAGGAGGAGGGGGGCGGGGGGGGGCGTGGGGGTGGTGGTGGGTAGGGGGAGTGGGGGGGGGGTGTTGGGGAGGGGGGTGGGAGCCTTTTAAACAGGATTGCAATTTACTTCTTTCAAGTGTCCAAGTCGTAAATTCCTCTTGACTCCTTCACTGTCCGTGTCTGACTTAATGAGATCAGATTTGATCAGTGCAGTCATGTGTTCAGAGTACAATTACACAACAGCGCGCGTGTAGTAATAGAATTTATGTCTGATGTATGCATAACTCTAACATCATTCTGGACATTTTCATATGCATAATGTCATTTCATTTTTTTTAAGGTAGGGGATTTTCTTGCAGAAAATGAAGATTTTTTTTCAGTGGCATTCAATTTTTTTTCCGCTGCAGTTGCATGATTTTGTTCCAAGAATGTGCTTAGTAGGAGAATCTTGGGGCGGGACTGACAGTTTCTCTCCAAGAGAGACTTCTGTCACATTTATCATTCCTCATCCTCGGGGCTTTGTTATGTAAATGGGAGTTGAAATTCGACTTTCCAAAGTGCCTGGATTTACCTATTCTGCTGTCGGAGATTTTTTTTACCTGAAAGGGAGGGGATTGGGGAGGTGGGGATGAGGTGAGTTGGGGTTGGGGACGTTGTATTACTGGGGGGGTGGTGGGTTGTTATTTGTTATCACGGAGGGCCCCGCTGTCTGTTAAGGAAGTCAGATGCATTATCCAACATATTCCATCAATGTCATTCACCGATAATAGGTTGATTAGTAGCTGTGCGTGTATGTGGACTGACTAAAGTTATGTTCCTGCAGTTGATGTAAGTCTATTTTGAACTCATCTCCCCAAAGGGATGGGCATGAAGGCACTGCTGCCTCACAACGCCAGGGACCCTTGTTTAACTCTGGCTTTGGGTGAATGTGTGGAGTTTGTATTCAACTTTCTCCCCATTTCCTCCCACTCTCCAAAGACGTGCGGGTTAGACTGATTGACCGTGCTAAATTGCCCCTTAGAGTCAGAGGAATTATCAGGCTAAAGGATTACGGGGACAGGGCCTGGGTGGGATTGTTGTCAGTATAGGCTCAATAGGCCAAAGGGCCTCCCTCTGCACTGCAGGAATACTATGATCTATGATTCTGTTCTATGATTTCCCTCTGTTGGCTTACAGAGACCTGAGCTTGAGACAGAACAAAATGGAAAGTATTCTTTTGGGAAGACAGCGAACGCATCAAGAGAGGCCTAGTCACGAGGTGGAGTTGAGGCATCAGAGAGGATGTGCAAATCTCCAAGCATATCATCTGCCCGATCCTCCGAGTGTCACTTGTTCTGCCATGGGTCAGTAGATTGTTTCTTGGCCTCACCAGCCATCTCAGGACTCATCAAATCAGAGGGGAAGCAAGTCTCCTCAATCCTCAGGGATTGCCTAAAGGAAAATGTTTAAACCAGGTTTAACGTTGGATTCTTACCTGAAAGAAACAGATAGTTTTTTGTATATGCATAGCACTTTTCTCCATTGTTTAAAGCACATTTCAACTAATGAGGAACGTTTTGCAGTCTATCATCATTGTTGTAATGCACTAAGATGGCACTGTGGCACAAGAGTTAGCACTGTTGCCTCAAAGCACAGGAACCGATTCTGGCTTTCAGTGAAAACCTGTATGGAGTTTGCACATCTTTCCTGTGTCTGTGTGGGTTCTTTTGGATGCTCTGGTTTCCTCCCACAGTCCAAGCTTGGAATCAATTAGTAAGCTATGCTTGAGCTCCAGTTAGTTGGTCTTACAAATCTTCCAAAGTAGTCTCTGGTCCAAGTGGGAGAATTAAATGCTGGTCTCCCACATGGCAAGTGGGGACACTCACAATGATACTGAGACTGATAAGCCAGACCATTAGCATGAAGTTGATCAGTATGGTGCAAACCATTGCTTTACAAGATGAGATATGGCCAAATGAAAGTCTCCACTCCCCACTGTTTGTCTTAGACATACATGAAAGAAGTGTCACCTCCCTCCCAGTAGATAAAAATATGGAAGATACATGGCGGGTTAGGTGAATTGGTCATGTTAAATGGCTCCTTGTGTCTCAAGATGTGTAGGTTAGAGGGATTAGGGACGCCTGGATACGATTTTAAAATTCTGCTTTGATACAGATATGATGGGCCAAATGGCCTCTCTCTGCACTATCAGGATTGTGTGATTCGAAGTGCAGCAGCGAAGGTTAGGCACAGCAAGATCCCACAAATAAGTAGGTGATAAATTACCACGTCATGTGTTGCCGAGACATTGGCAAAGGGAGACATCTTGGCCTGACTGTAAATAAATGATGAAATCTACATGTAACAAACACTCAGTGAAGTGTTCTGCAAATCACGTGCCAAAATATTTGTGCCTGGCATATGCATAAGGCTTACTTGTCGCATGTGAATGCTGATCCTGGACATTAGCAACTACTTAATCAGCACCACTAAAAATATAAAGGCTGATAAGTTGATAAATACTTCATAAAGAGCTCAGATTACTAAAACAAATTCAGATACATCATGATATCAGTAGCACACAATTAATTTGCACCTCAGGCATGCCAGTTATGTGCTAGTTTATTTCTCAGCTAACAATCATTCACATACAATGATAGTCACATATTTTGTGCGCACATAAACTCTATAATTTTATGTACTTATGCATGCACCAAATTATATTGCTTTCAGGAGCTTTTTTTTCTCTCTATTCCAAGTAGCCAGTTACAGTTGGCACAGAAGTTTGTGTCTCTGTGATTACGTTAAGTTGAGGAGGTTGAGGGGTTGTGGGGTGGGGGGCGGGAGGGATATAAATCAGGCAAGGATAACCAAATACCAATTTCTGCCAAAAAATGTGCATGCGATGTTTAAAGTTTCTTCCTTAAGTGTCAGAAATAGGCTTACATTAACACTGCAATGAAGTTACTATGAAAATGTGTACTTGGTGGGGAGACTTCATTTGGTGGTACCCTTGCTGGGTTGAATTGCCAACTTGTCCATTTGCCTTCAGCTTTCAGAATATATTTGAGCATTTGGACCAACGAGAGGGCAGAGAGACCCGCAGCATGACTTACCTGAGGGAATATGTCGGAAAGTCAAAGAATCATAGAATCCCATCAATGCAGAAAGGAGTCATTCAGCCCATCAAGTCTGCATCAACTCTCTGAAGGAGCATCCCAACCAGCCCCTCTGCCCTGCCCCTGTAACCTCACGCATTTGCCATAACTAAGCCACCCAACCTACACACCTTGGGACACTAAGTGGCAATTCGGCATGGCCAATCCACCTAAACTGCACATCTTAGGAGTGTAGGAGGAAACTGGAGCACCTGGAAGAAACCCACACAGAGACAGGGAGGATTTGCAAACTCCCCACAGAGAGTCACTCAAAGCCGGAATTGAACCCGGGTCCCAGCTACCCACTGTGCCACAGAGATGCAAAGATATTCAGAATGATGACAAAAGAAAAATATGTGAGAAATGGAAGAGTAAAGGAAAGAGGGAGACATTGAGAATAAATTTTCTCCAGACACATAAGCAGCCAATTAAACGAGAGTTAAAATTCTATCCTTGGAGGAATGTGCTCTATAAAATTCATAGAAGTTTAAGTGCAGTAGAAATAATTGTGGTAAAGCACAACTGTGAGACAATCTGAAAATTGGTGAATGCATGTGGCTTGGCATATGTGGAGACTGTCATACATGTAGACAGCAGTAATGCCAACCAAAATGAATATATGTAACCTAAATTAATCCAGTAGCTTGCTGCCCTTCCTCCATTAACATGCCTTAGGAAAATAAAACTTTGCTGTTACAGCCATACAGTTGTGAATCACTGTTTACACTCCTTTCCTGATCCACAGTGGAACTTGCAATTCTCTCTGCTGCCTTCAGACCACTTTTGCAGCCATGCCATTAACGCGCTACTGGCTGAAAGGCAAGTGTACATAAATTTGGATGTTTGACATTAATTAGTGCTTAACAAGCCCTTAATGATCAAAAATACCATTAATGCCAGGTCGGTGCGTCAATGTGCATAAACGGAAGGGAATTTTGGGAGCACAGAAAATTGCACTAATGCTCCAGTACTAAATTATACCTGTTACTGAATACTTAATGCATATATGTTAGCTCTTGAGCAGGCTAATTCCCCCCTCTCCGATCGAGGAAGACAGAAGCAGTTATACAATGAAAGACAACTAAAGTGACAGTTAAACAAGAAAAACGGTAAAGCAGTTTTAAGCTTTGTCCATGAGAGGGATCAAACTGAGTCGCCACCTTCTGCTGCTTATCATTTTCAGCCGGTGTTTTGAATGCACCAGCTTCCAGCTTATTCATTTATTAGTGTCATAAGTAGGCTTACATTAACACTGCAGTGGAGTTACTGTGAAAATCCTCTACTCCATACAATTCTCTATTCTGTGCAATTTTCAAATAAAAGGTGCTGTGAGTTCCGTTTAAAAGTTTCATAATTGATGAAAAAAACTTCAATAATGTTCCGTTTTATCTCCAGACAAAATTGAAAAGATGTTTAAGCTCATTCAGTTGAACCTGCACTGTAGGCAGCACAGTGGTACAGTGGTTAGCATTGCTGCCTCACAGCACCAGGGACCCAGGTTTGATTCCCGGCTTGGGTGCTAATTGTGGGGGGTTCACAGGTTCCTCCCGTGTCTGTGTGGGTTTCCTCCGGGTGCTCTAGCTTCCTTTCACAAACCAAAAGATGTGCTGGTTAGGTGCATCATCCATGCTAAATTTTCCCGCAGTGCACCCGAACAGGAGTGTGATGACTAGGGAATTTTCACAGTAACTTCATTGCAGTGTTAATGTAAGCCTATTAATAAATAAATTTAAAATTGGTTGTTCAAGTTGCTGAATAGTGTCCTTGTTTCACATGTAGATAAATTCTATAGGGTTGGCATTGGCTCATATCCCTGTTTAACTTCATCAGTCACTGGAAATGGCTCAGAAGACACCCATAAGTTCACTTATCTTAATAGTACATGTCCTAGAACTGACTGTCACGACTCCAGGATATGTTGAGTTGGAAGCCATCTCTTAAAAGGTCACCACTAATGAGGAGAATCATCCTGTTCTGTAATGGGCACAGTAGTATTGCTGCCTCACACCACCAGGGACAAGGGTTCAATTTCCAGCTTGGGTGACTGTACAAAGTCTGCATGTTCTTCCCATGCCTGCATGGGTTTCTTCAAGGGGCTCTGGTTTCCTCCCACAGTGCAAAAGGTGTGCTGGTTAGGTGCATTGGCCATGCTGAATTTTCCCTTAGTGTAGTCAAAGAGGAAAAGGAAGCATTTGTCAAAGCTAGGAGGCCGGGAACACACAAAGCAAGTGTGGAATACAAGGAAAGTATAAAGAAACTTAAGCAAGGAGTAAGAAGAGCTAAAAGGGATCATAAAAAGCATTGGCCAGCAGGATTAAGAAAAATCCTAAGACTTTTTACACAAATATAAAAAACAAAAGTCTAGCCAGGGAGAGAGTTGGCCCATTCAAGGACACGGAGGGGAATCTATGTGTCCAACCAGATGAAATGGGAGAGGGATTAAATGAGTACTTTACATCAGTATTCACCAAAGAGAAGGACTTGGTGAGTGATGAGTCTGGGAAAGGATGTGTAGGTAGTTTGAGTCATGTTGAGATCAAAAAGGAGGAGGTATTGGGGTTCTTGTGAAACTTCAAGGTCAACAAGTCTCCAGGACCTGATGGAATATACCTCAGAATACTGAGAGAGGCGAGAGAGGAAATTGCTGGGACCTTGAAACAAAATCATTGTATCCTCACTGGCTATAGAGGAGGTCCCAGAGGAATAGAGAATAACCAATGTTGTTCCTTTGTTTAAGAAGCGCAGCAAGAATAATCCAGGTAATTGCAGGCTGGTGAGCCTTATATCAGTATTAGGGAAATTATTGGAGAGGATTCTTCGAGACAGGATTTATTCCCACTTGGAAATAAGTGGACATATTAGTGAGAGGCAACAACATGGTTTTATGAAGAGGAGGTTGTGTCTCACAAACTTGATGAAGTTTTTTGAGGACGTCACAAAGATGATTGATGAGGACACAGCAGTCGTTGTTGTCGACATGGATTTCAGTAAGTCTTTTCTAGGTTCCTCATGGCAGACAGGTGCAGAAGGTGAAGTCGCATGGGATCAGAGGTGAGCTGGCAAGGTAGGTACAAAACTGGCTCAGTCAGAGAAGACAGAGGGTAGCAGTGGAAAGGTGAGTTTCTAAATGGAGGGCTGTGACAAGTGGTGTCTCTCAGGGATCAGTGCTGGAATCTTTGCTGTTTGTAATATATTTATAAATGACTTGGAGGAAAATGTAACTCAATTGATTAGTAAGTTTGCAGACGACACAAAGATTGGTGAGTTTGCGGATAGCAATGAGGACCTTCAGAGGATATAGCAGGATATAGATCAGTTGGAGACTTAGGCGGAGAAATGAGTTTAATCCAGACAAATATGAGTTAATGCATTTTTGAAAGTCTCATACAGATAGGAAATACACAGTAAATGGCAGAACCCTTAGGAGTATTGATAAGCAAAGGGATCGGGGTATACAGACATACAAGTCACTGGAAGTGCAATGCAGGTGGAGAAGGTAGTCAAGAAGGCATACTATGCTTGCCTTCATTGACCGGGTATTGAGTTTAAAAATTGGCAAGTCATGTTGCAGCTTTATACAACCTTAGTGAGGCTGCACTTGGAATGTAGTGTTCAATTCTGGTCGTCACACTACAAGAAGGATGTGGAGGCTTTGGAGAGGGTATAGAAAAGATTTACCAGGATGCTGCCTCATATGGAGGGCATCAGCTATGAGGAGAGACTTTGTTTGTTCTCACTGGAGCGATGGAGATTGAGGCGAATCCTGATAGAAGTCTACGAGATTATGTGGGGCATGGACAGAATGGATAGTCAGAAGTTTTTCCCCAATGCGGAAGAGTCAATTACCAGGGGGCATAGGTTTAAAGTGCAAGGGGCAAGTTCTAAAAGAGATGTATGAGGCAGATTTTTTCTACAGGGAGTGGTAGGTGCCTGGAACTCATTGCTGGGGGAGGTAATGGAAGTGGATATGGTACTGACTTTTAAGGGGCATCTTGACAAGTACATGAATGAGATGGGAATAGAGGGGTATGGTACCTGGAAGCATAGGGGGTTTTAGTTAAGTCGGGCAGCATGGTCAGTGCAGGCTTGGAGGGCTGAAGGGCCCGTTCCTATGCTGTAATTTTCTTAGCTCTTTGTTCTTTGCTCTCGAACAGGCGCTGGAGTTTGGCGACTGAGGGATTTTCACAGTAACTTAATTGCAGTATCAATGTAAGCTTACTTTTGACACTAATAAATAAACTTCTAAAATGAAGCACGTGACCCTGAATGAACAAGGACGTAAGAATTTGGAGTAGGGGCAATGCTATTCAGCTCCTTATGCTTCTCCCATTGTTTGCTACAATAATGGTTGATCTGGTTCAGCTCCATTTTCCTGTTGGTCTCCCGACACCCTTGACTCCCATGTCAATCAAAAGTCCGTCTAATTCAGTCTTGAATATATTCGATCAACCAGCCTCCACTGCTCTCTGAGGACAAGGATTCCACTGACTAAATACAGAAAAATAAATTCTCCATCTTAAATGGAAACCTCTATTTTTTAAACTCTGTCTCCATGTACTAGACTCCCCACAGGAGGAAAATCTGCTCAGCATCTGCTGTGTCAAGGCACCCCTGAGTATTTTAGATGTCACAATAAGGTTATCTCTCATTCTTCTAAATTAAAATGGGCTCAAGCCCACTGTGCTCAGCCATTCCTCATTAGATAATCCCTTCAACCCAGGAATCAGTCAAATGAACATTCTCTGAACTGGAATCATAGAATTCCTCCAATGCAGGAGGAAGCCATTCAACCCATCGAGCCTGCGCCAACAACAGTCCCACCCAGGTCTTCTCCCTATCACCTCAAGTATTTTATCCACTAATTCCCAAACACTAACAGGCAATTTAGCATGGCCAATTTACCTAACCTGGACATCTTTGGACTGTGGGAGGAATCCGTGGGTAAACCCATGCAGTGTCACAAGTAGGCTTACATTAACACTGCAATGAAGTTATTGTGAAATTCCCCTCGGTGCCACCCTCTGGCATCTGTTTGTGTCAATGCATCTAATTAGCATGTCTTTTACACCATGGGAGGAAATCAGAGCACCCAGAAGAAACTCATGCAGACATGGGGAGAACGTGCAAACTCCACATAGACAGTAATCCAAGTCCAGAATTGAACCCGGGTCCCTGGCACTGTTAGTCAGAAGTGCTAACCACCGCACCACAGTGCTGCCCTACTTCTAATTCTTCTCCTGTGACCAAAACTGTTCACAGTGCTCCTGATCTGGTCTCACTCAGGTCCTATACAGCTGTAGCAATTCTCTGCTATTTCTATACTTGATTCCACTTGCAATAAATGACAGCATTCCATTTGTCATCCTACTTAATCACTGTACTTGCATATTTTGAATTTGTGATTCATGTACCAGGACACCTAGATCCCTCTTTACTACAAAATTCAGCATTTCAATGATCCAGTGCTTTTCTAGTCTTCATCTTTGAAACAAGGGACTTCGTGGTTGGCACAGTGGTTAGCACTACTGCCTCAAGTGCCAGAGGATCTGGATCCGATTCCGGGCTTGGGTCACTGTCCATGTGGAATTTGTACGTTCTCCTCGAGTCTGCACAGGTTTCCTTCAAGTGCTCCAATTTCCTGCCATAGTGTAAAAGGTGCTGGTGTTTGTTAACTAGGGGAATTCCACAGTAACTTCATTGCAGTGTTGTTTAAGCCTAGTTGTGACTAATAAATAAACTTTACTTAAACAACTCAGGTCAGTGATATTTTTTAAGTATTGCTGGATTTTTTTAAAAAATCATTCATGTGGCATGGGGGTCGCTGCCTGGCCAGCAATTAATACTATTCCTAATTGTCCTTAAACTGAATGGTTTGTTAGACAGTTGAGACCAACCATATTGCTGTGTCTCTGGAGTCATGTGGAGGCCAGACTGGATAAGAGCAGCAGATTTCCTTTGCTTAAGGATACTGGTGAACCAGATAGGTTTTTCCCCTGACAATCAACAATGATTTCATAGTCATCAGTAGATTCTTAATTCCAGATATTGTTTATTAAATTCAAATTTCACCATCAGCCATGGCGGGATTTGAACTCAGGCCCTCAGAACATTAGCTGAGTTTCCGGATTAATAATTCAGTGATAATACCACTAGGCCGTCACGTCCCCTAGAATGCATGGAGCTATATCTGAACTGTCTAATATATTTGCCTCCAGACTGGATACATTAGCATTTACCTTCTAAAAGACTCAAAACCATTTTCAGGAATATGTGTAGGATCAGTGGGAAAGGGCTAAAATACGCAACATTGATATCGCACCACTAGATGTCACTACTATTGTATCTTCACTTATAAATCATGCTGACAATATTCAGGAACAGGCAATATTTCCCGTTCACCATTTTGAATCCTCAAACAATATGAACATACGTGTAAATTGAACATGTAAATCATACGTGTAATTTGAACAGACGTCCAAGAAGTGATGCTGCGATCCCTTCCAACGAGCAGACAGTATAGAACAAAAATAGAGCGACTATGTCAAAGCGCTAATTCTCCATCCCACAATCCCTTTTGGATGCAGTTCTCCCTCTGAGGTATGCAACCACTTCCTCTAGTCCTAGAGCTCCAGGTCTGGTAGGAATTAAATTTAAAAGTGAAAATCATTTGCAGCTTTGGTACTTACTTTTTTGATTACCTTTTCAAGTTTCAAATTATACAGATACCTCATTGAACAGTAGGATAAGCTATTTGTACATCTCTACGTGTGAAATATATAATTGAAATAATGAAAGAAATAAGTGGCGCTACATGATACCTCTAAATTTATAATCAAATTAGGTGGGAAATTACAAACAAATAGTTTCTTGCTCGGTTAAGAAGTGCAACTATCTGTAAAGTCGAAATCATTTCAGGATGTTTATTAATTGCAATTTATCTCATATCACATTACATGTAGTAAGACAGCTTGAAGTAGGTGGTTCAACGGCAACACCTGTCTAATTCAGATGGTGATGTATTCCCATGCCAGGATTTAAGCACATCATGCATACTGTCACTTCACTACAATACCAAGGAAGGAGTTGCGCTGTTGGAGATGGTATCTTTTGAATTCCATGTATCTCATCGGATGGAGGCAAACGATCCCAAGGCACTTTTTTGATGAGACGCAGAAACGCCCAGCTTTCGTCCTTCAATAAACACAAGCGAGACATCAAGAGATCATTCGTCTCAATGAAGATTTTCTGGGGGGGGGGATCTTGCTGTGCATAAATTGCCCTCCACGTTGGCCTACGTAACAACAGTAACCATATTTCAAAAGTAATTAATTGGCTGTGCAAGGTGCTTTTAAGGAACCTTAAGGTTGCGAAAGGCATTATGTAAATGCCAGTTCCTTTTTTTTTACTTCCAGTCAATTAGAACAGTTCAAAATGGTCAGTTGATTGACAGAGAACCACAGGTATATAATAATGGTATCACCACAGCATGCAACTCAATCTTCAAAACATGTCATTTATTAACTGATCAAAGTATCGTGCCTTACATCAAATTTCTGTTTTGAAGCAGCATCTGATAGGATGACATTGCCAGCATAACTGTGAGCCTCCAATAACAACATGCATTTATGCGTGCCTTTAATATCATGAAATAGCCCATGGTGCTATGCAGGAACATTATTTAACACTTAATCATATAAGACGGTATTAGAGCAAATGACCAAAAGCTTAGTCAAAGAGGCAAGTTTTAAAGACAGTCTTAAATGCAAGAAGCAAGATTGAGAAGTCTACAGGGAAAGTTTCAGATCTTGGGTGCCAAAGACACAAGAGATGACCTCAATGATGAGCATGAAAATGGAAAAAAAAATCACGTGGTTTATTTTTTGGGGAACTTAAAAATTGAATCTTACCTGATTAAATCAAAAACATCTTGCCAAATCCATCTGTGGGGATGTGGGCAGAGCCTAAATCACCCAAAAGTCGGCAGATAGCAGCAGAGGATGCAATTGCACAAGTGCAAAATTCTGTGCAGTGCAACAGCAGTTCCCTTCCACCCCCACCAATGACTATTGCAGAGTGTGCAGCAGTCCACTATCCACCCAACTCACCAAACAGTCCATTCCCGGCCCTAACTGCTCAGACTCTGACCCATCAGAGTTCATGCAAGATTTCCTACTTCTCGCGATCTTACCAGCATGCCCTATCCATTGGCCAACAGCACAAAATGGTAAAGTGGTCCCACAGTCACTATTTGTGGAGCAATTAAAATTGGGGAAACTCTAGAGGCTAGAATTAAAGCGTTGCAAAGAGTTCAGGAGGTTGTAGAGAGAGAGAGAAAAAAACAAACAAAAAAGAAAGATTTGCATTTTTGTAGCTCCCTTTGTCAGGTCACTTCAATGTTGCTTACAGTGAATGAAGTACAGTGAATGAAAGTTATGTAAGACACATAGCAGCCACTTTGCATGCAACAAGCTTTTACAATCAGCAATGAGATAAATGACCAGGTATTCTCTGTTTGATGATGGTTGTGGGTTAGATAATGTCCAGGACCGCAGAAGAATTTCCCTGCACTCTTGCCTGAGCAGGTAGTAATAAGCACCTCAGCCTCATGTCTCAGCCTAAAGCAAGGCCTGAACACTTGCTCAGTGTCTCACTAAGTGGTATTGAACTCACAACTTTCTGTTTCAAATGGATAGCTCTGATAACAAGCTCCGATAAAAGGACAGACCTGAAACATCGGGTGGAATTACCTGGCCCTGGACTATTGGGAGTTGAGGTGGGATGGTGGGGGTGGGGACGGAGTGGGGGAGAGAGGTAGGTCATAGAATCAACCCATGGCAGCTCCATGATGTATTCCCATAGTTGTAGGAATTTCCAAGAGGTGGCAGGCCAGCACACGGATTGGCTACCAGCTGGATAGAGATGTTCAGCCAATTACCATAGCAAAGATACAAATTAGGAGTGATTTTGACAGTCTGCGAGGGGGCCGCAAGCAGGACTGGGTACTCCTGAAGCATGAACAAGCCTTCTGCAAGGTTTTCCCCTCTGATCAGAGAAGCTTAACTGCTTGGCACTTCTTAAATTGGATTTTAACCCTACCTCTTCGAGGGTGCCTCCACATTAAGGAAGCCTCTTGATCCCTGACATGTCCCGGCCGCACCCACCTCTCCTGGTGAGGTTTCCGAGGTTCTAGAGCTACTGATATTGTGCCAATATCAGGAACGCACCCACTGTCCTCAATTCCAGAGCCAGGGGTCATAGTTTGAGGATAAGGGGTAATCCTTTTAGGATTGAGGTGAGGAGAAATAGCTTCACCCAGAGGGTGGTGACTGTGTGTGGAATTCACAGAATGTAGTTGAGTCCAAAATGTTGTCTAATTTCAAGAAGAAATTAGATATACATCTTGGGTCCAAAGGGATCAAGGGATATGCGAGGAAGGTGGGATCAGGATGTTGAATTCAATGATCAACCATGATCATAATGAATGGCGGAGCAGGCTTGAAGGACCAAATGGCCTACTCCTGCTTCAAGTTTCTATGTTTCTATATAATTGGGAAGCACGTTCAGTCACGGCTAATTAAGCGACACTTTCAGAACGATCCCAATGTCGGTCTTGCTGTCGATGGGTATGTGCTGAGGACCCCATTGCAATCTGTCCTTGGGGTCCTCCAACCTGTGGGAAAATCCAGCCCATCAACTTTGTTGCTCAATGTCAGACTCTGTGAATACTTCCAGCGTCCTCAGTTATTTTAGATTTCCCACAACGACAGTGTTTTACGTTTGTATTGTGTATACATTTGCTGCCTTCCATTCCAATAGCCAATACTTTAATTAATCTACTTTAAGAATCCATCTGGCGTTCCTTGAGCAGGAATGTATAATTGGTCCACGTGTATTGAAATGTTGTTTATTTCTCCTGATCTGTCACTTTATTGCGTACGTTGCCAGTACTTGCATCAGCAAATCTTGGAATATATCGTATGTATGAATATTTTTTAATATCGTATGAGATCTGGAGCAGACTGTCTGAAGAAGACTGCCACACTCCCCCTGTAAGAGTTATTTTTTCCATTTACTTTCTGCGCTGAATCCAGCTGCCTAATTTCCTATTAATTCCGCGATGCCTATTGCTCAATAACGGGTGTACATTTGAAAACCTCCTCCATTGCCTTCTGAAAATCCAAGTCAAGTCCATACATTAGTTCATTCATCTTCTCGTTTGTCTGCTTCTGCAAGCCTTTTATCAACTCACAGGCTTGGCAATAACATTTAATTAAGCTACCTACAGTAAATACAAGAGGAAAACTGTTGTACAAGGCTAACAAATTAAAGAACCATTGTGAGATAAGATCACAGACAAAATAATCATTACTAACAACTGCAATGAGCAACTTTGATGAGAAAATGATCGCGGCTCTGCTTTAGAAGCTATCTCTGGGATGACAGGCCGGTTATGCTGATGGGATTATTACAACTGCTGTTCAAAGCAACATACATTAAAATGAAATGGTTATCGGCAATTTATTAAATCACATAATAAAATTGCACATTAGACCTGACGTGACCTAATGTGACATATTGCCTTTGTCTCCCCTCATTTGGAGTCAGAATGATCTCACACTGAAAGCCAGGCTTTGAAATATTTGGAACATGGATCTGAACGCTCCGATCTGATGCATAGTTTAACTCTTCAAGCACTTTGTGCTGCCTATCGCAAGCAGTCTTCAGCATGGAGGCCTTAGCTCACTGCAGGAAAGAGCTAAAAATGAAGAGCGTGAAACGTTATCAAGCATGAAGCAGAAGAAAACAGCTTCAAAAATATCACTTTGGAAATTAGTACAAATGTCAAGTTGATTTTCTGGGTCATTTTTTGTGTAGTAAGAAGTCTCACAACACCAGAACTCTCCACTCACCTGAAGAAGAGGCAGGCCCCAAAAGCTTGTTGGTTTACTATCAAATAAACTGGTTGGACTTTAACCTGGTGTTATGAGACTTCTTACTGTGTTTACTCTAGTCCAATGCTGGCATCTCCGCATTTTTTGTGTGCCATGGGATGATATTAATTGTAAAATGCTGCTGTTTACTTGTTCTTGTGAGTTCAAGTCACTAACACAGTCTTGCAGTCCTCCTTACATAGGAGGCCATGTGTGACCGGACCAATGGACCAATCACTGCTGACAATGGCTGTTGTCTTAAAAAATAGTCACCAGAAAATGTGGCATGGTAGCATGCAGCTCCAAGGACATGGATCTGATTCCAGCTTTGGGTGACTGCCTGCATGGGGCCTGCACCTTCTCCCTGTCTCTGTGTTTCCTTCAGGGGCTCTGGTTTCTTCCTGCAGTCCAAAGCTGTGCAGGTTGAGTGGTTTAGCCATGATAAATGTGTGGAGTTGCAGGGATGGGGTGAGGGAGAGGGGTTGAATAATACACTCTGTCAGAGAGCAGGTGCAGATTTGATGGACCAAATGGTCTCTTCTCTATAGCATTCTCCGATTCTGTGAAAACTTCCAATGCTACACATCTTCTTTGTTATGTATTCAAAGTTAAAAACAATAGCTATCTTTTTAGAGGTTGGGAGAGATCATAGCCTTCTCTCAGATCCTTGGTTGAGGGTTTTCTTTATAAAAATTAATAATTGTTTCATGGTCATTGTTAGCCTTTGAATTCCAGATATTTCATGCAGATTTTGAATTTTATCATCTGCTATAGTGGGATTCGAACCCATGTCCCCAGAGAATTGCCCTGAGCCTCTGGGTTGCTAGTCAAATGACTACCATTGTGTTACCACCTCCATGAAAACTGGAAGGCAGACTTAACACTAGGACAATTTTATTTGGCTGGAGATCCAGATAAGTGAGTCACCCAGGTCTCAAGCAAAATTCATTCCAACACTCCCTTCTCTTTCCAACGAGAATCCTTGATTCTGTTACAGTCCCCCCACGCCCCCCAGGAGTAGCCCTGGAAGTACTTGCAGAGAATTAAACGGATGAAGACCAGAGATTGCTGAGGCTACCCCAGTTAGCTCTCTGCCTTGTGGGGAAAAAAAAATCAAAGGTAAAATGTCTCTATCATTTGTAATCACGCATGAATAATTACGATCCAGGAAAAGGGTCTATTAATGTATTAATATTCCTGTGCCATGAAGAAATGAGAAAAGGAAGGGCAAATAACTCCCAAAGAAAGAAGGGAGCAAATGTGAAAGGAGAAGCCAAATTGTTTAAGGTTTTTTCTCACTCATTCGTGGGACATGGGTATCGCTAGCTGACTAGCATTTATCCCTATCAGCAGGAAAGGATGTCCCGAGGCACGGTACGTTGGAGAGAACATGCAGACACTACGACAACGGATGAATGAATACTGCTCAACAACAACCGGACAGGAGTGTTCTCTTCCTGCTGGGAAGACTTCAGTAGTTACAGGCATTCAGCCTCTGATCTTTGGGTAAACGTTCTCCAAGGTGGCATCCCCGATACACAACAATGCAGAATCACTGAGCAGAAACTGATAGCCAAGTTCTGCACAGATGAGGATGGCCTCAACCAGGTTCTTAGGTTAATGTCACACCATTTGCAACCCCCAAAACTTGGCTGGGCTTGCAAAATCTCACTAACTGTCCTGTCTGGAGACAATACACATCTCTTTAACTTCTCTCCACTCATATTGTCTGTACCTTTAAGCCTTGATTACCTGTAAAGCCTCGCATTCCAATTATTATTTTGTAAATTGAGTTTGTGTCTATATATGCCCTGTTTGTGAACATAACTTCACTCACTTGATGAAGGAACAGTGTTCCAAAAGCTTGTGGCTCATGCTACCAAATAAACTTGTTGGACTTTAACCTGGTGTTGTGAGACTTCTCACTGTGCTTACCCTAGGCCAACGTTGGTATCTCCACAGCACAGCATTTATTGCTGATACCTTGATGCCTAAGGACGGTTGAGAGTCAGTTACACTGATGTGGCTCTAAGGTCTTTAGTTCTGGCTGAATTTGAATGAATAATGAACCATGGACCTGAAAGGTAGAGAAGTTAACAAGAGTGGATTGTATATCCAAACTGAAAGACAGAGTACATTATTGGTAACTTGACACTAAAATTGTGGAAAAGGCAATGTATTTTCAGAGGTCAGAATGTGAGAAGGGAAAAAAGTTTGCCACTGAAGTGGCAAATTAATATCTGATTGCAACACTGAAGTCATCAAGCATTATTTAATTTTGGAATGGCCCCAACAAAAGTAGGACAGTTGAGAGGTATAGCCACAGGACAAACTTGACCTCTCAACAAGAGATAACTTGCCAGGACCTGATCTCAGAACTCCAATAACTGATCGTTCTCAATCAATTTGTGATCTACCCTACATCCTAGAACTACACATTGGCCATAAATCATGTCCTCAGTGATTTATTTTCAATTTGATATATTATTATCACGTGTATTGGTAAACAGTGGGTTTACTCAGGGTGCTCCAGTTTCCTCCCTTGGTCTGAAAGTTAGGTGCATTGATTATGCTAAACTCTCCCTCAGTGCACCCGAACAGGCACCGGAATGTGGCAACTAGGGGATTTTCACAGTAACCTAATTGCAGTGTTGATGTCAGCCTATTTCTGACAATAATAAATAAACAAAGTTAAAACAGTGTAAGATATTATTTCTTGCGCACAAAGCATACAGTTTATAGAGAAGGAAAGGAGTGGGTGCTGAATCTAGTGTTACAGTCATAGATAGAATATAGAAAAAGATCAACTCGTTATAAGGTAGATCGATCCAAAAGTCTGACAGCAGCAGGGAAGAAGTTTTTCTTGACTCGATCAGTTCGCGGTCAAACTTATATCTTCTTGCCAAAGGAAGAAAGTGGAAGATATTCTCTTATTGATAACCTTACAAAAGAAAATTACAGCAGAGGAACTGGCCCTTTAGCCCTCTTAGATTACATTGACCATACTGCCCGACTGAACTAAAACCCCAAAGAACAAAGAAAATTATGGCGCAGGAACAGGCCCTTTGGCCAAGTGTGTATTTTCTTATTGATAATCCTTTCCAAAGAAGAGCTACATGATCCCTCTGAAAAATAAGACTGAATTTTAATGATTTCCCTGATTTTTTTTCTAAAAAAATAATTTAACAGCCTCACATCTTATTTCAAGGACCATTACTGAGCTCTGGGAAGATGTACCTCACATTATTTATTCCTGTTTCAACCTCGTTCCGTAGCCGCCATCCATTTTATGGTATCTTATTGCTTACAGGTGAGATCATATTTATTCTTTGGACAATAAGTATAACTAATACAGATTGCATCATGAATTACACAGCCAAATATTCGTCTGCGTTTTGTGTTGACTTTCACTAAATGAAGTGGGCAAAATTTTACTCATCGGAAATATGAGTGAATTGGACTGGATTTAGTAAATGATGAGGCATATGCCTCGGTTCACATTCCCTTTTTTTTAATATCTTCAATTCACTCTTGCCTGAGAACATTCCGGTGATGCGAGCAGCTGTCAAAACGACTTAAAATGGGCTCCAAAATGTGCAACCTACAATAAATGTGGTGGGTTGTAATGTTTTAATCAAAACTCAAAAAGCGCATAGATTAAATCTATTTAACAAGTATATAGAGCATATAACAAATGCATTGTACCTGTCATATATTACGTGTTCATCGCCTCTGTGACATCCTATGATTCATGAAGCTGTTAAAAAAAAAATGATTTCACCACCCCCCCCACAACTGCAACCAATGCCCCCACCGCCCAAAAAAATTATTAATGTCCAATCTGCCTACAGAATTTTTTAATCCACATTACACGTGTCAGAGTATTAGGGCTAAGAGTTGTCAAATTGCAATGGTTCGAAGAGGCAAAATCCTTGCTGGCCAGCGACGGTTGAGCTTATAAAATATAACGTTAAAAATGAGGGGTGTGCAGTGTGGGGGAAGAGTGAATCTAGAGACAAAGTGAAGGAACGCATACTTGTGAGGGACCGGAGAGGGGTGTGAAATTAATATTATGTTCACCGCATGTTTGTGAAGCATTGTAAACAATGTAAGCTAAGTGGCAAAATCCAGAATGTTCTCTCACACAGCGTTGCTTCTGTCAGTCACATTCCACTAATAATGTTAGTTACTGATCAGTAATGATGTAGAAATATCCATTTCCTCTCTGTGTGAACACATATTATTTCAACAATATATTTTACCTTGTATTCAGAAGAGGAGGCAGTAAACAAAAGCGATGAAACGAGGCCTTTAAAGAAAACATGTTGGATGGAATTTTCCTGACCCACCCGTTATGGGAATCAGCGTGGGTGGGGGCCAGACCATGCAAAGGTCCTTTGAACACGGGGGGGGATGTTCTGTTTTTGGGATGAGAGCAGCTGGAAAATCCCACCTATTCATTTGACAACTATATGCTTTTTTCTGATGAAATCTCTGATTTCATTGTTAGTGTTTCATCCAGTGATCTCTGAACCATAGAAGCCACAGAGCCATGGAATTCCTACAGTACAAAATTTACACTATTTAGTTCATTAGGTCTCCAGCAACTCTTCAAAGGGCATTTTTTACCCAAACACTGCCCTATCCCTGTAACCTCTTGCATTTGCCATGACTAATCCAATTAATGTACACATCGTTGGACACTAAGCATCAATTATTATGGCCAATCCAAGTAACCTGCACATCTTTGGACTGTGGGAGAAAACCGGAGCACCCCGAGAAAACCCACACAGACACGGAGAGAACATGCAGACTCTGCACAGGTCGTAACCCAAGGTTGGAATCAAACCCGGGTACCTGGCGCTTTGAGGCAGCAGTGTTAATCACTGTGCCACCATGTAGCTGAAGGATTTAAAGTGATGAAGAGAAAAAAAAGTGCTGACAGTTTTGCTAAAAACTAAGTAGAAGCCGTGAACAATTGCTGCAAGTATCAGCTTGAGTTTGTTTCAGAATTATTTAAGATTATGAAATTCCTGTCCAAAGGATGTTCTTTACTGAGACAACATTTGAATTACTACGGTCAACAAAATCAAAAATATTCTGGAAAAAAGAGGTTCCATGTAGCTTTGCCAAACTCATTCTACTTACAAGACTGTTTGGGATTGTTTCATGTTTTAAAGTCAAACAGCAACCCGGATGACTGACAAAGTTTTACTTAAAAGCAATTGAGCTACTTGGTCAAACCCGTCTTCGATCGAACCCCAGGCCGTTTTGTGATAATTGATTTAAATCCTCAGCTGGTACCAGTTGCAGACTTTGCTCTAAGCAAAATGCTACCTTGCTGTTCAGGAACTGAAGGCCAAAGAACAGGGAAGGACTAGTTAGCCTTAGATCAGGTTGTAGGGCGGTTATTACCAAAGGACTTGATTAATGGGCACTTGAAAAATCCAAAATGATTCAACAAGGTTTTCTGAAAGGATTCTGAATGGATGGGATTTTACAGCCTTGTTCATCCTGAAATCATAAAATCCTACCTGTGGTCAACAGACCTTGTTTGTCCCTTGTCTACTTTGGTTCCTGTGGCAGACAGCATGGTAAAATTGTGGCGATTATGTTTGACAAATCTATTTGCTTTTTTTGAGGGTGTAGCTAACTAGCAGGGTGAGTAAGAGGGATCCAGTGCAAGTTGTATATTTGGACTTTCAGAAGGCTTTTGATAAGATGCTATCTTATGAATAATTATAAGATATGGGTTTATGGAATTGAGGTAATATATTAGCATGGATAGTAAACAAATTGAAATCAAAGAGTAGGAATAAATGGGCCATCTTCAGGTTGACAAATTATAATTAGTAGTGTCCCAAGAACTCATTCTTGAACCTCAAATGTTTAAAATCAATTTCAGTTTCCTAAATGAGGGAATCAAGTGTAAATACACCCAAGTTTGCTGATGAAAGAAAGTTAGTTGAGGAAGTAAATGGTAAGGCGGTTACAAATGGGCTGAAAAGTGATATGGAACAGTTAATTGGTTCATTGGTTAATTAATTAATTGGTTATGAAGGAGGCAGATGGAATATAAAGTGGAGAAGTATGAAATTATTTACATTAATAGGAAAAGTAAAATGTTTTTTTAAAGGTTGGAACCAGTAAATATTGATTCTCATAGGTATTCTCATGACTTCCATGTACCTAGATTGTTCAATCAAGAAAGCAAATTAAATGATATCCTTTATTGGAAGGGGTTTGGGGTATCGGAATAAGGAACTGTTGCTGCAGTTAGAAAGGGGTTTGGTGACACCACAGTGTTGTTTACAGTCTAAGTCTCCCTAGTGACAAAGACGTGGCACAGTACCACAGTGGTCAGCACTGCTGCTTCATGGCGCCAGGGACCTGGGTTCGATTCCTCATTTGGGACAGTGTCTGTGTTTGGAGTTTACATATTCTCCCCATGTCTGTGTGGGTTTCCTCCGGGTGCTCCAGATTCCTTTCACAGTGTGAAAGACATGGTGGTTAGATGGATTGATGTGAAGAGGTGGCAGAGTTTGGTGACCAGGGGAATTTCACAGTAACTTCATCACAATGTTAATGTAAGCCTGACTTATGATTAATAAATACTTAACTATGATTGTTTATTGCACAATCAGAGAATGGTCACAGCACAAAAGGGAGGTCCTTCAGCAAGAACAAATCTCCAAGCGCCACTCCCTTTTCTTTTTCCCATTGCTCTTTAATACCTTTCTCTTCAGATAATGATCTGATTCTCTTTCAAAAGCCACGATTGAATCTTTCTCGGGCTGTACATTCCAGTTCCTGACTCCTTGTTGTGCACAAAAGCTTTTCCTCACATCCCCACTGCTTCTTTTGTCAATTGTCTTAAATTGGTGCTCTCTGATTCTAGATTCTTATAGTTTTGGGTACATCTTCTCCCTTTTTACACTGTCAAGACCCCACATGACATTGAATACCTTTACCCACCCTCCTCTCAGTCTCCTTTTCTTCAAGCAGAATGCCCCTAGTTTGCACTGTCCAACCATGTAATGATATTTCCACACAGTTGGAAGCATTCTCAAGAATCTTTCCTGAAACCACTCTAAATGTGTTCACATGCCTCCTAATATACTTCCAGATCATAGAAGCCTGCATTGCAGGAGGAGACCATTTTGCCCATCAGGCCTGCACTCACCACAAACCCTCCCAGGCACTGTTTCTGTAATCCAATGCACTAGTCCAGCTGACAATCCTGCTTAAATACAAGGAAAAAGAGTCCCTGATTGACCCACCAATTACCTCCTCAAGCAAAGGGTTCATATTCCAATGGCCAATCTCAATGGCCTGATTGAAGTCATTACACCAATATGCCACCATGCTGCCCCTTTGATGAAGCCTATTAAAAATTCACTAGATTGATTCCTGGAATGAGAGGACTGTCCAAAACAAGAGACTAAGCGGAATACTTTTATGTTCTCAGAAGAATGAGAGGTGATTTCATTGAAGAGCATGGAATGATTAAGAGAGCTTGTCAGGGCAGCACAGTAGCACAGTGGTTAGCACTGCTGCTTCACAGCTTTAGGGACCTGGGCTTGATTCCTGGATTGGATCACTGTCGGTGTGGAGTTTGCACATTCTCCTCCTGTCTATGTGGGTTCACTCCAGATGCTCCAGTTGTCCAAAGATATGTGGGTTAGGTCGCTTGGCCATGCTAAATTGTCCTTTAGTGTCATGAAATGTGTAGGTTAGAGGGATTAGTGGGTAAATATATAAGGATATGGGCGTAGGCCCTGTGTGGGATTGTGATTGGTGCAGACTCGATGGGCCAAATGACCTCTTTCTGCACTGTAGGATTTCTATGATTCTCGGAGGTACTGAGCTGTTTCCCTAGCTCATGAGTTTAGAATTAGTGCTCTCAATTTCAGGACAATGGGTCAGCCATTCAGGACTGAGGTGAGATAAAATGTTTTTACTCCGAGATTTATGTGAATGGTTGGAACATCTCTACCTGAGAGGGTTGAGAATGTTCTTCTGATGAGTATATCTGAGACTGTGGTTGACCATTTTGAGTGTGTTAAGGGGACCAAGACATATAGGATTAGTGTTGGAAAATGCAATTGATATAGAAGTTTGGCTGTGATCTTGTTGATGACGGAGCAAGCTCAAGTGGCCATATAGCTTACTCTGATCCTATTTGTTATGTTCGTCTTTTGTGTATTGGAATAACAGCCAGAGCTCATGCATCTGATTGCTATTCAGCAATCCCTTTGGGCAGTTTGCATGTATGGGTGTTGACTGTTAACATGATCATCTTAATTCCCTAAATCCTAATCTCTGGAATTCCCTACCTAAACCTTTCCTCCTCTCAAATTCACGTTACTTCATCAGAAGCTATTTAAAACCATCTGTTCTAATGCTCCCTTAATGTGGTTTGGAGCCAAATTCTGTTTGATAACACTCCTGTGAAGTGGATATTTTGCTACATCAAATATGCTACATAGAGGCAAGGTGTTGTTGTGGGTGAATGTTTGTTGTATGCAAAAGGAATATTAGATTTGTGTAAAGAACAAAGAACAAAGAAAAGTATAGCACATAAACAGTCTCTTTGGCCCTCCAAACCTGTGCCAATAAAAGAAAACTTTTGCCCTTACTTGAAACCTATCTCGCTATTCCCTCCCTATTCATGTACCCATCCAGATGTCTTTTAAATGTTGCTAACACACCTACTTCCACCACCTCCTCTGGCAGCGCATTCAAGCACCCACCACTTTCCACATGAAAAATTTGTCCCCCGACATTTCCCTTATACTTTCCCCCTCTCAAATTGAACTTGTAATCAGAATTCATTTGTGGGACACTGGCATTGCTGGCTAGCCACTCTTAGTGCCCAAGGGCAGTTGAGAATCAACCACATTGCTGTGGTGCTGGAGTCACATGTAGGCCAGACCAGGTAAGGATGGCAGATTTCCTTCCCTAAAGGAGATTAGCGAATCAGATGGGTTTCTCTGACAATGATTAGTAGATTCTTAATTCCAGATTTTTTAAAAAATGGAATTCAAATTCCACCACCTGACTTGATGGGATTTGAGTTCAGGTCCCCAGAATATTAGTTGAGTTTTGGATTAATAGTCCAGCAATAATACCACAAGGCCATTGCATCCCCATTGCCACTTCCACCCTGGGAAAAACTTCTGATTATACACCCTGTCTATGCCTTGCAATTTTGTAGATTTCTATCAGGTCTCTCCTCAGCCTCCATCAACCGTGATCTGCTGGAATGGCAGATCAAGGCTCAAGGGAGTGAATTCCTCTTCTAGCCTTGCATTAAATTTTAGAGAAAATTCCAGAATGTTGAGCATAGGCCATCTTGTTTTAGTTCTCACTGCTGGTCAAAATCATTGACTGAATTCCATCTTTGCAGTACACCCTCAGTCCTCTGTAAAGGAAATGCAAATTAATGCTGCAGTGTGTTTTGACATGTACTGAATAGCAGAATCAAGCATGTCAATCATGTCTGCAATGGGATTATAACTTGCATCCCTGGGGTGAGCTTAGTAAACAGACGCTGAGAGTACAAGTCCAAGAAGTTGACATTATCATGATAGATAGTCTGTTTTTGTTTTTAAGTGTTCTGTGTGGTTCAAAGGGGCTTCAGTTCCACTCACCCCCCCCCCCCCCCCCCCCCCCCCCCCCCCCCTCCCCTGCCCACCAAAAGTATGGGTGTTGATTTATTGGTCAGTGGGAGTAAAGTTTGATACAGTTCTCAGAATCTTAATGCCTTCTGAAGCTAGAGCACTTCAATTTCTCCAATGCTCCTTAATGGGCAGCATGGTAACACAATGGTTAGCACTGCTGCCTCACAGTACCAGAGACATGGGTTCGATTCCCAGCTTGGGTCACTTGTCTGTGTGGAGTCTACACATTCTCCTCTTGTCTGCGTAAGTTTCCTCCAGGTGCTCCAATTCCTTCCCACAGTCTAAGAGACGTGCTGGTTAGGTGCATTAGCTGTGCTAAATTCTCCTTCAGTGTACTCGAACATGCACTGGACTGTGGCAACTATGGGATTTTCACAGCAGTTTCAATGCAGTGTGAATGTAAGCCTACTTGTGACGTTAATAAATAAACTTAAACTGTGTCCGTTTTGGGATTTGGACTCGTGTCTCTGGAACGTTAGTCATTAATTGCTTTTCGCCCAGGCCTCTGGAATGCTCATCCAGTAACATAATCATTCTGCTCCTGCACTTTATGTTACTGCAAGCTGTGAAATCACTCAAACTTTAGTGTTAGTACTTCTGTCAGTTGTCTTCCAGGTTTTATCCCTGATAACAATGCTGCGCAGTCTAAAAACTTTGGCTTTTTTCTGCTTGTTCACTCTTCAAGACAGAGGATGACAGCAGCACCGGTGAATCTTCTACTTTGCAGGTAGTGACAGCACTCACGCTTTCAAGTAAATATATGGGCAGATGCAATGGAGGGCTCTGCATTATCCAGACGAACAATCTTTAAAACTGGAGCTTCCTCCACTTTATGTGCACTGTTAGCTCTCCAGATAGCTCAGTGACTAAATACATTGCCTGATGTGGAACAGAGGAGGTTGATCCAAGTTCAATTCCTTGCCTTGCCGGATTAAAGGACTTTAACCTGGTGTTGTCAGACTTCATACTGCGTTTACCCCAGTCCAACGCTGGCATCTCCACATCCTGTTTAGGAGCACCAGCGCAGGTTAAGATAGCCAAGTGCAAGGTCAGCCAATGTTCTTAGCGCTGGTCACACAGTTCAGTGACCATGCTTAATCATACATTCGCTACGGCCAGGGTGGGATTTTCTGGTTGCACTCGCCCTGAAACCAGAAAGTCCCGCCCGAGGTCAACGGACCTTTCCATGCTTCGCCCCTTTCCCGCTACAATTCCTGTGGCGGGCAAGAATGGAAAAATTCACCCAAAGTGTTAGCTCTTTCCTTTCTCCACAAACATTGCGGATCTGCTGAGATTTTCCAGCCTTTTCTGTTTTTTGTTACCGATTCCAGAATCTGCATTAATTTGTTTTTATCTCACTATTTATTAATTTGGAAAATGCACTTCATCCTAAAATATCTCTATGCTACATTCAGCATTATTCTTTCGATTGTAGCTAATTCTCCCATCTTTTCCCTGGGCAGCATGGTGGCACTGCTGCCTCACAGTACCAGGGACCTGGATTCTGTTCCCAGATTAGGTGACTGTGTGGAGTCTACACGTTCTCCCCATGTCTGCATGGGTTTCCTCTGGGTGCTCAGATTTCCTCCCACAAGTCCAAAAGACATGCTGGTTAGTTGCATTGGCCATGCTAAATTCTCCCTCGGTGTACCAGAACAGGTACCAGGGGATTTTCACAGTAACTTCATTGCAGTGTTAATGCAACCCTACTTGTGACACTAATAAATAGATTTAAACAAAACAGAGCAGCTTCACATTTCACTACCAATACATCACAGGGTAAATCCGCTTTACTTTCCAACTTCCAAAGAATGAATCCTCATGGGTTTTTAACTTATTTTTCTCTAATAAATCACTTGATGAAACTAAATGCACAGGTGGATCATTTAAAATTATCATTGGTTGTCTCGTGCCAATAACAAATTGCAGGGAACAGCGACTTACAGAACATATTACGGATTTGTCACTATCAAAGTAATGAATAGATCTGAGGAAAAAAAAATGAAATTCTTATTACAAAAGAAAATTACCTCTAAAATGGTTCAGCCAAAGACATTTAGTGCTATCCTGGACTGGAAGACCAAGATGATTAAACTGCATTGTACTTTAATTAGCTCTCCTAGCGATACCATTGTTGCATTTATTCAATTCTACACCATATTCTCACTGGGAACGTTTTGTACTGTGTTGTGCTGTACTTGGTGAGGCTATTATCTTGTGACTTAAAAATAAATCAGTCGCTATATTTGTAACCCCATGGAACACTACCTATCGAATTACTTGCTATTGACAATGTAAGGGTTAATATCTATTCACCAGCGGAAGATGGTCTCAATCACAGAATTCAATGTATACCCTACAATGTGCTGTGCCGTTCTCTTGACTTAATGTGAAGTAGTGATACTGCGGTAAAGGAGACAACAGAATTATTTTTCAAAATCCAAAGCAAGTTATTGATTTTTGAGATGCAGATTTCTGTCCAGTGGATGCTAAAAGTCTTTTCGGAGAGATTTTTCTCCTTAATGAAGCTTTTGCCCTTCTCAGTCTGAGAGTCCATACATGGTAGCTTTCCTGGAAGTCCCAAAAGGAACAAACTGCCTGGAAATGAATGGTACCAATTAAAACTCGTCTAGATTAGCCTTAAACTGGACTGCAGTGTTACGGGTGCCAATTGATTGATATTTATTGGGATTTGGAACATTCTTTTCTCTTTGGGGTGCCTCTCATTTTACTTCTATATTGGGAAGACACCATTTGTTGATTTGGTGACTGTTTTGTGGAATACTTCCGTTCAGTTTGTAAGCATCCCAACCTGCTTCTTGTCATTATAATTGTCCACATTGCTCCCACCCTGACCTTTCTATGCAAGGTCTGATGTACTATTCCAACAAAACTCAACGCAAGCTGAAGGAGCAGTACATCACCTTTCAAGTTTAAAGTTTATTTATTGGTGTCACAAGTAGGTTTACATTAACATTGCAATGAAGTTACTGTGGAAATACCCTAGTTGCCACATTCCGGCATCGGTTGGGTACACCGAGGGAGAATTTAGCACAGCCAATGCACCCTAACCAGCACGTCTTTCAGACTGTAGATGGAAACCAGAGCACTTGCAAAAAACCCACACAGACATGGGAAGAATGTATAGACTCAGCACAGACAGTGAACAGACCCGGGTCCATGGTGCCGTGAGGCAGCAATGCTAACCACTGTGCCACACAGCCACGACTTGGCATTCTAACATAATCTTCTGGATTTAATATTGAATTCAACAATTTCAGATCATAATCTCTGTTTTCATCTTTTGCTGTGTGTATTTTTGCTTTGGCTCAGTATTGTTTCTCCATTCTCCGAATTTTTACTGATGCTTCATAGAGAGTATCCTTTCCGGATGCATCACAACTTGGTATGGCTCCTACTCTGACCAAGACATAACAAACTACAAAGGGTTGTGAACGTAGCCCAGTCCATCACACAAATTTACATCCTATCAATCGACTTTGTCTACACTTTCTGCTGCTTCAGAAAAGCAGCCTTATAATCAAGGACCCCACGCAGCCCAGAACTCTCCTCCACTTTCTTTGATCTGGAAAAAGATACAAAAATCTGAAATCACATGCCAATTTTCTTTGTTCTTTGTTCAACCAACTCAAGAGCAGTTCCTTCCCTGTTGCCATCAGACACTTGAATGGATCTACCTTATATGAAGCTGATCTTTCTCTGCACACTCACTATGACACTATATTCTCACCGTCACCTTTCCTTCTTCCCTATGCAATCAATAAACAGTAAGAAGCCTCATAACACCAGGTTAAAGGTTTATCTGGAATCACGCGCTTTTGGAGCTCTGTTCCTTTGTCAGATGACTGAAAGAACTCACCTGATGAAAGAAAAGAAACAATGCGTGGAAGAAACAATACTTTTCACTGTATCCCACTGCGTCCCCATGACAATAACAAATTCAAAACAAAATCATCTTGCAATCAGCTGGCTGCAAAGTAGCCATTCAAACCTCGTCTGAACACATTTTTTGTTTCTTTACTATATTTATTACAACTCTCTTTGGCTTGTCTACCATAAAACCTTCTGTCATTTGACCTGCCCTGCCCTGAACTCTATCACAGACCTACCATTTTCCTACCCCTCTCCCCAATCCCTTAAAATCTCTTACATGTTTTCTCAGCTCTGATAAAAGATCATGGACCTAAAACTTTAACTCTGCTTCTCTCCTCAAACGCTGTCTGACCTGCTGAGCATTTCCAGTAATTTTTGTTTTGATTTCAGATGTTGAACATTCACCGTAATCTGCTTTTCTGTTGACTTCTGCTTGTCTGTGGTTCACTTTTTTATTCTGTTTCCTTCCTCCTATTATGATGAAATCTTTACTTCAGTTTAAAGTTCATTCTCATTGAGAAATAAATCATCTACATCTTGATAACAGAATACATAATAAAATAATGTATAGAATTTTTAACATACACGTATAAGTGTATATAGGAGGCATTGGTAGCTGGGAGATTTGCCAGTTATGTTCCTTAGATACTTACAAAATAGTGTGATTCGGATGAAGATGGATATATTTTGTTTAGAAATTGGCTTTTTTAAATCCACAAAAATTAGAACAGTTTTGTATATTACAAAGAACTCTTAAGTGACATTTACACTGGATAGACTCTGGTAGTTAGCGTATATTGAGGTGTTAAACTGAGCCATTGAGTTGAGCAATGAACAGATTAACATTTGCAAAGGTGAGGATGAAGCCATTATTCTGCTGTTTAATTATGCATGGTGTGTATGGACTGCAAAGCTATACACTTAAATGGAAATTAGCCTGGCTGTTGTACACTTAGGGGAGCAGACCTCCTTGGCAGTAAATGGGGACGACCTACCCTTTCTGACAATGGTTATACACTTAACGGACTTAAACTTAACTGCTGAAGATTTCAGTCCTATCCTTGGCGAGATCCAATTCAGATCCACAGACGGATCTTTGCAAATCTCGACTCTTTTATTTATAGAATGGGGAAAAAGGCTGTTTTCTTTTTTTAGCTTTTCATTTGGAAATGTAATTACCATTTCAAGTCCCTCAACAAGTTGCCTCCTTTTTTTTCAACAGTGCAAATTCATCAGCATGCGGACCAGGATTTTCCTGATACCTGGTGCTAAACTGTGATTAAGAATGAAGAGCAAGTGCACCGTATGCATTTCACTCAAGGAATTTCACTCAAATCTGTAATTTTTCCCTTGTTCTCCTCTGAGAAATTAACTATTCCATGCGCTGCATAAATTTTCAGGTTCTTGCTAGCGCGACACTCTGGGTGTTGAATTTTTTATGAAAAAAATCATGTAATAATTGTTGAACAGATGTATCTGTTGGGAAGTGCGGCAGGACAGACCTCATGAAACCTGTACTTATTAATTTAACCCTGCCACCGCCACAGCGCTGTGCTTTGCAGCTTCGACTGTGTGAAGTGCTGCTCTCAACTCCGGGAAAGAAAATGCACCTGTATCCCAAGGACATTGCAAATCCAAACCTCGGATTGCTGCCCACTTTCTATTCACTCCCATGAAAACTGAGCCAAGCATAAGATTTAAAGGATTAGAGCAATACATGTTTCCCCTATTAATTATGTTTTCGGAATACGGGCTAATTGAATATTCATCCCTTCACAGTTAGCATATTTTAGAAATTATAATATAATTATATCAAATGAATTATTTTTGAACATTGCTGAGAGATATTTTAGACATGCTTTTAATATATCTGGGAAGAAAATAGGGGAGGAAGAGAACAGTACAGCTGATTGCATTCAGACTGGATTGTAATTCCTTCTAATGCTGGTATATTACAGCTGCCACTTGATTCTGTCTCAAATTCCACATCCCATGAATTCAATCATATTGTCTCGCTCATTCCCGATCAGTTTCTCCATAAGCTCGCTAAACTCTCCCTCGGTGTGCCCAAAGAGTGTGCCGACTGGGGTGATTTTCACAGTAGGAGTGTTAATGTAAGCTTGCTTGTGACACTAATAAATAAATATTAAAAATATTCTTTGGGCTTCCAGCTTCTTCTTGTTGAATGTCAAAATAATCAATGTCAAAAATATTGCTGAAAGAGGGCATTTGGCCCATTGGGTCAGCACCAACCACAATCCCACCCAGGCCCTATCTCCATAACTACACATATTCATCCTGCTCATCCCCTTGACACTAAGGAGCAATTTAGCATGGCCAATCCACCTAACCTCCACTTCTTTTGACTGTGGGAGGAAACCAGAGCAGCTAGAGGAAACAAACAAAGACACAGGGAAAGCATGCAAACTTCACACAGTCACCCGAGGCCAGAATCGAACCCAGGTCACTGGTGCGGAGAGGCATCAATGCTAACCATTGTGCCAGTGTGCCTTCTGTGATCCTTAAGTAACTGGTGCTTTTTGAAATCTCTTACAACATCTACAAATGGAATCGGCATCATTTCAAGAAAGAAAGCTTAGATTGCAAGTTTGATAAGTGTTTACAGCCATTGAGGTACGTTTTATGAAGTCTATTCACTGTGGTAATGTCAGACATGGTGCTGCCAACTTGCGAACAGCAACTCCCACAAGTGGAAAAAAGATGATGAGCAAATAATCTGTTTTCAGAATGTTTTAGTTGAGGGGTAAATATTTGCCAAGACACTGGGAACAGCATCCTGGCACTACTTAAAAGGGTGGCATGGACTGGCTAAGGGGAGAAGCTTTCCTTCTTTATAGGGCATTAAACAATCCATAGAATTATAGAATTCTTACAGTGCAGAAGGAGGCCATTCAGTCTATCAAGGCTGCACCAACAACATTCCTATCCAGGCCCTAATCCTGTAACCTCACGTATTTACTCTGCTAACCCCCTTAACACTAAAGGGCAATTTAACATGGCCAACCCACCTAACCTACACATATTTGGATTGTGGGAGGAAACCACAGCATCTGGAGGAAATCCACGCAGGCATGGGGAGAATGGATGAATTCCACACATGGAGTAACCCAAGGCTGAAATTGAACCCGGATCCCTGGTGCTGTGAGGCAATAGTGTTAACCACCATGCCAACCAGATTTGTTTCATGACGATCATTATTGGATTATAGGACTTTTAATTTCAGATTTTTATTGAATTCAAATTTCACTATCTGCCGTGGTGGGATTCAAAGCCAGATCTTCATAGCTTGGGTTCTAGGTTACAAGTCCAGTGACAATGGCAATATGCCACCGCCTCCCCTTAATAGGTTGTGAACTGCCCTGAGGTCCTGAAAGAGAGCTATATAAATGTAAATCATTCTGTTTCTCTTGGAGTTTGTAGATGGTTATAGCGTCATCCCTATAATACTGTATCATAGTATCCTTACAATGCAGATTCAGCCCATCAACCGTACAGCGACAACAATCCCACCTAGGCCCTACCCCATAACCTCCCATATTTACCCTGCTAGTCCCTCTGATACTCAGGAGCAATTAAGCACTGCCAACCCATCTAACCTGCACATCTTTGGAGTGTGGGAGAAAACCGAAGCATCTGAAGGAAACCCATGTAGACATGGGGAAAAAGTGCAGACTCCAGGCAGACAGTCAAGATTTGAATCCCGGTCCCCGGCGCGGTGAGGCAGCAGCGCTAACCACTAGTCCATCGTGCCTCACACTCTTGTCGAGAACAACCCAGCTGGCACCAACCGTGGGCAAGACTGGCATACCTCAGCTGCCAAACAAAGGTAAATTCTGGGTTTAATTTCAGTATTCACAGCAGTGAATACAGTCGGGCTTTTTTTGTACTAATTAAAAGTTTCACGTGTGAGGGAATGCACCTTTTTAGCTCGCAGCTGATAATTAAAATCTTCACCCACTGCATTCATTCATCGGAACTGAAAATACACTTTCTTTGCACCCTTCACCAGCACAGAGTTATATTTAGACAGGAATAGAATGCACCCTCGGTGGTACTAACCTACCTACCCGTTTACATCACTGTCTTCATTTTCTTTTCTCTTTTATCAATGGAAATGCCTCAAACCTCAGTGGCATTCTGAAAGAGTGATTGAGCAAATGCGATTCAGTTTGAGTTGTCCGCCCATCGGTGAAGCGATTACTGGTAATTAAGAGACAAAAAAAGCAACTTTCAATGGCGACTTCAAGAAGCTGCAGCTCCTGAAGAAGTGCTAAAAGATTCCTCCTCGCAGGTTCAGGCTCCTGAGGAGCTAAGCGAGGGCTTTGAAGAACTATACAGATTAGATTATATTTTAAACTATGTTCCCTGCACAAATTGAAATTTTAATAAAGATGGAATTCAATAGCATTCAAAATAAGTTCATCTTGGAGCGATTAGGTGGGGGTGCGGTAGAGTTGGGGTTTGGTGGAGGGGTGGCGGGGAGGGTGGTGGTGGGTGCGGAATGTAATTTTGTTCTATTTTGTCATGGAGAAGTCTGTAAAACTGTCTGGACCCAGTACAGAAGAGACTGTTCCACAATCATGAACAAATCAGCTTGGCAGATCTCAGATGCTAATATCCCCCTAACAAAATGGAATAAAGTCACTTTTTTCCCACCAGAATTCAATTATTACCGTGACTGAGTGCTCCTGAATGTTGTATTTATTATAATTTCAGAATTTTGAATTTGCACATCTCTTTGTGTTGCCTGGATTATTATCCATCTCCATTCTGCAGCACTGTTCTTTGTCGCTGTTATATGCTTGCTCTCTAGGTGGCAAGAAGGTTGGATTCTTGCTCACCCCCGATCACCCCCCTGACCCCACCCTCCCCAACATATCTGGTTGGTAGAGAGGTTAAATGACTATGAATTCAATTATATATTAACTGTTCCTTTATATGTAACTACAAATGTGTTACAAGCTTATATATATGCTACATAGCTTGGTATGGCTCCTGCTCTGCCCAAGACTGTAAGAAATGACAAAAGGTTGTGAATGTAGCCCCATCCATTACACAAACCAGCCTCCCATCCATTAACTCTGTCTACATTTCCCGCTGCCTTTGAAAAGCAGCCAACATAATTAAGGACCCCACTAGGCCGGGATATTCTCTCTTCCACGTTCTTCCTTCGGCGGAAAGATACAAAAGTCTGAGGTCATGTACCAACCATGTCATGAACAGGTTCTCCCCTGCTGCCGTCAGACTTTTGAATGGACCTACTTACATGAAGTTGATCTTTCTCTACACCCTAGCTATGACTGTAATACTACATTCTGCACTCTCTCATTTCCTTCTCTATGAACAAACAGAATGCTCTGTCTGTGTAGCGCACACAAAACAATGCTTTTCACTGTATGTTAATACATGTGGCAAATCAAATCAAACACATTTCTTATCTGGTTAGATTGTTGATGCAACATACTGATGGGCAGCACAGTGGTTAGCACTGCTGCCTCACAGCACCAAGGATCCACATTTGATTCTGACCTTGAGTGCCTCTCTGTGCAGAGTTTGCACGTTTCCCCCGTGTCTGCGTGTGTTCCCTCCGGGTCCTCCAGTTTCCTCCCACAGTCCAAAGATGTGCAAGTTAGGTTGATTGGCTGTGCTAAATTTGCAGGGTTGTGGGACTGGGCAAGATTTGCCTTTTTTGCCTTACCTGTGATGGAGATAATGAGCATTGTGGACATGGAATTGAAGAACAAGGAGTAAGCTTGGTGTGGAACGTGCTGAGTGCCATCTTTCATGATTTTTTGGTTTAAAAGATGTTTGGATTTCTTTCACCTCCTTGTTATTTCTCAGTAGGTGGCAGCCTATACTGGCTTGCTCAGAGATAATAGCATTGTGATATTGTCAGTAATTCAGAGACCCCAGATAGCAATTGGAGGGGGCTGGGGGGATGGTATGTGTTCAAATCCCACCTTGGCATATGTGAAATTTGAATTCAATAAAAACTTAGAATTAATAGTCTATTGTTGATCATGAAACTATTGTTGATTGTCGTAAAAACCCATCTGATTCACTAATGTCCTTTAGGGGAGGAAATCTGCTGTCTCTGTCTGCTTTGGCCTACATGTAACTCCACAGCTATAGAATCATAGAATCCCTACAGTGCAGAAGGAGGCCATTCGGCCCATTATGTCTGCACTGATCACAATCCCATCCAGGCTCTATTTCCGTCGCCCAAATATTTACCCTGCTAATCCCCTTGACAGTAAGACACAATTTGGCATGGCCAATCAATCTAACCTCTTTGGAGCGTGGGAGGAAATCGCAGCACCTGGAGGAAACCCGTGCAAACATGGAGCGAATGTGCAGATTTCACATAGAGACGACCCAAGACGGGAATCGAACCCGGGTCCCTGGTACTGTGAGACAGCAGTGCTAACCACTGTGCCAAGATGCTGCCCCATTGCCGTTGATTCTTAAATGCTCTCACGCATGGGCAATATATTCAGGCCCAGTCAGTAAAGCTTACTTCCCATGAACAAATATGAAAAACGGCAAGGGCCCTGATGGACTGATAATGGTGGAAGCAAAAGTGCTGTCACCCTGAGAGAGGATAGCAGGTCTGTATGCCACAGTGTCACCCCAATTGCCTGTGGTGGACATCTCAGTAATTCTAGTAATCAGTTAGAGATCTCTGGACTGATGTGAAAGCCTGCAAGCCCCTCCTAGTACTGAGATCCACAGCTTTGATGAGAGCAGTCTGTACCTGCAGGACAACAAGTGTCGATCTCTTGGACTTTATTTCACTTCTTCTGCACCGTCATCATAGAATCCCTACAGTGCAGAAGGAGGCCATTCAGCCCATCAAATCTGCACCAACCGCAATCTCTTCCAGGCCCTATTGTTGTAAGTTGATAATATTTACCCTCCTAATTCCCCTGAAACTAGCGTCAATTTAGTTTGACCAACTAACCTATCCCGCACTTCTTTGGACCGTGGGAGGAAACTGAACCACCCAGAGGAAACACACACAGACATGGGGAGAATGTGCAAACTCTACATAGTGACCCAAAGCTGGAATTGAACCCACATCCCCGGCACTGTGAGGCAGCAGTGCTAACTACTGTGCTACCATGTTACTGTGCAGCACTGAGACATTAACAGGTCTCCACCTTCACTGCAATGGAAGTTGACAGATTATCCACCAGGTGCCACATCTCAGATGGACCCACCAATGTGCCATCCTGGAGTCAGCTAATGTCGTGAAAAGGGACAGGTTGCACTCACTGCACAATGCCAGCTGTTCCAGCTTGGAGCTAAGCTCATCCCTGCTCTTCGACAGCAACAAGAGGCTACATGGCAGGCCTGTAGAAGCACCAAGCATCTCAGTGTGAACATTCATCAAATTCATCCACATATCATCTGAAGCAAGTCATCTGAGTCCACAGTAGCAGCTTGTCTCAGTGAGATAGGTACATAGTGATCATAAATTGCCAATGAAAATGGGAGTCACAATCTTTCAGCCCAAGAGCATTCCCAACTCTTAAAAAAAAGACTGTCTATGTGGGAATACTCTTTATTTCCCAAACGTACACTTGATGCACAAAATTTGTAAAAGCACTTTACAAAACATTTTAACTTGAAAATTCCAGTAAGTGCCATAAACCCTGACTTGTCTTCTCCATACAGCCTGTTGTCCTCATGGGAGAACTACTTTGGGTATTCAAGTGGTGTGTGTGTATGTTGTGCATTAGGATTACATCAGGCAGATTCACCTTATAGTGACCCTACCTGCTTCCGACTTTGTCAGACTTTCCATGCTCTCATCTCAAAACCAGCATGACTGAGATACCATTGAGTGCACATCTATCTACTCAAACCTGCCAGTCACCATCAGGCTTGGGGAATGCAATAAGTGCCTGCAGTCAAGTGGAAGAACCATTGCCCGCTGACTAATGTAAGGTGAGAGCAAATACAACAAATTGCAATGAAGTTAACAAGGTTTGTATGAGTTGGAAAGAGAGGGAATTATCTTTGCAACACCAGGTTAAAGTCCAACAGGTTTATTTGGCATTAAGAGCTTTCGGAGCACTGCTCCTTCATCCGGTGAGCTGGTGAAGGGGCAACGCTCCGAAAGCTCATGATACCAAATAAAACTATTGGACATTAACCTGGTGTTGTAAGACTTCTTACTGTGCCCACCCCAGTCCAATACTGGCATCTCCAATCGGGAATTATCTTGGTTCCCTTCTGCAAAATTATTTTTTCCCTTTAGTTTTGCTGATCAGAAGACACAAACTCAATTTACAAAATAATAGTTGGAATGTGAATCTCTACAGGTAATCAGGTCTTAAAGGTACAGACAATGTGAGTGCAGAGAGCGTTAAGCACAGATTAAAGAGGCTGGGATTGCAAAAGATGAATGAACACCACTCAATAATCACCAGGCAAGACAATTCTTTTCCTGTTGGGGAACACTTCAGCAGTCATGGGCATTCGGCCTCTGATCTTCGGGTAAGCATTTGCCAAGGTACTGTTTGTGACATACAACAGTGTAGATTCACTGAGCAGAGACTGATAACCAAGTTCCACACACATGAGGACGGCCTTAACCTGCATCTTGGGCTTATGTCACACTATTTGTAACCTTCACAACTTGCATGGGCTTGCAAAATCTCATTAACTGTCCTGTCTGAAGACAATACAAATTTCTTTAACCTATGCTTAACACTCTCTCCACTCACATTGTACTTTTAAGATTTGATCACCTATAAAGACTGGCATTCAACCATTATTTTGTAAATTGAGCTTGTGTCTTTATGTGCCCTGTTTGAGAACTGAAATCCCACTCATCTGATGAAGGAGCAGCGAGTACTCTGAAAGCTAATGGCTTTTGCTGCCAAATAAATCTGTTGGACTTTAACCTGGTGTTGTGAGACTGCAGTTACAAGGACCCAGATCAGACAGTACAGGGGTTTAACGTTGTCACACTCTACCTATCAATGCAGGATTGAGAAATGGGAGTTGGGATATTGGGTTAGATATTTCTCACCAGCATTATTATTAAATGGGAAATGGGACAGTTTCTCTCGCTCGTTTGCTGAACCTTGCTCATACCAGCCTTCTGATCACCACAAGATTGAAGAAAATGAATGAACTTTCTTTATTCATATGAGGAGACTAATGCAACAAGAAAGCATCTTCAGAACTTTTTTTTTAAAGTGTGTTAAAGGCATGTGTGCTTTGAACTAGTAGTGATTACATACAAAGTGAAAATGATGTAACACCATTTCTTAGCATGAACGAAAGTGCTCTATTAGCATACGCTTCCCTTGTAGATTAAAATCTAAAGAAATCGGAGCAGGAGTAGACCATATGGTCCCTTGAGCCTGCTCTGCCATTCGGTATGACCATAGAATTATAAAATCCTTTTAGTGCAGAAGGAGACCATTCGGCCTATCGAACCTCAAGCAACACCAGTCCCATTCAGGCATTATCCTGTAGCCCCATGTACTTTCCTTGTTAGTCTCCCGATACTAGGACGCAATTTATAATCATAGAATCAAAAGAGTGTAGAACGAGGCTTTTGGTCCATCAAGTCTCTCCAACACAGCATCTTACCCAAGCCTTATCCCCATAAACCCCATGTATTTACTCTGCTAATCTCCTTAACCTACAAATCTTAAGACATTATGAGGCAATTAGCATGGCCAATTAACTGATTGAGCGTGGCATTTGGACTGTGGGAGGAAACCAAAGCACCTGGAGTAAACCCACGCAAATTCCACACGAGCAGTCACCTGAGGCCCAAATTAAGCCCAGGTCCTTGGTGCTGTGAGACACCAGTTGTGATATCATGTTACTGATCTTCAGCATATTCCACTTTCTCATTTGCTCACAATATCCCTTGATTCATTGAGAAACCAAAAACCATCTGTCCATCCCCAGCCTTAACTTTGTTAATTATGGGTGCGACCACAACATTTTGGGTTAGAGAATTCCAAAGATTCACAGCCCTTTGAATGAAGAAAGTTCTGCTCATCGCAATCCTAAATGCTTGTTCCCTTGTCCTGAGACACCATCAGTGGGTATGGACACAATTTATTCAGCATCTCATCACAGATTAACCCTCTCATCACAACTTGAAGATCAGGGATGCTTCAATTTCCTGATAGCATTTTTGGCTGTTTCTTGCAAAGCTCTGGATTGGAGGGGGATCAAGGCAGCTCCTATCTCATAACGAACATTGACACACAAGGAATCCAAGGATCCCTTGAGTTAAGGAATTAAGGACTAATTATTTGGGATTGTGAATGGCAAGCTCTGTTGTTGATGGCAAGTTAAGGAATGAAAGTGTCTTACGTTGTTGCTCTATTCCCAAAATAAAAGGATTCAAACTGCTTTGAATAATAATTCTTAAATCTTATAAACTAAGTAGCCCAAAGTATTGGACAGAGCTTCAAGGGGGAAAGATGCAGAATTTTCGAATGGGACAGCAAGGGGAATGGTTTGCTCTTTCTAAAAGCTGTCACAGACAGTGTGTAGAAGGTGAGAAGAATAAACCTGGTCATTTCAGACCACTCAGTTTAACATCTGATTTTGATTTCTTACAGTGTAAGCCTTAGAATTTGAAATGTTGGCTTGAATTTTACCAGCGTGCCTGTTCTGATTCCAGGGGCAGGTGAGGGTCGGAGAATAGCATTCTCCATTGGCCTCAGGTGGAATCATGTGGAAGCCAGGCAACCATGCCGAAAAAATTCCATCCTTTATTGTGCAATTCCTTTAAAGAGCAAAGAACAGTAAAGCACAGGAACAGGCTCTTTGGCCCTCCAAGCCTGCGCCAATTACATTGTCCTATCTAGACCGACCACCTGTGTCCCTCTATTCCTTGTCTGTTCATTGTGTCTATGCAGGTAAGCCTTAAATAGCATTAGCATATCTGCCTCAACCACCTCACTACATTCCAGGCCCTCACCACTCCCTGTGTAAAAAACTTCCCTGCACTTCCCCTGAACCTTTCCCCACTTACCTTGAACTTGTGCCACCTTGCAATTGTCATTTCTGCCCTGGGAAAAGCTTCCAACTGTTCACCCTATTTCTACACCCCTTATAATTTTATAAACTTCTGTGAGATCGCTCCTCAGCCTTTGTCTTTCCAGGGAGAACAATCCCAGTATATTCAATCTCTCCTCATAGCTAATACCCTCCATACCAGGCAACATCCTGGTAAACATTTTTGTACTCCCTGTAAAGTCTCCATATCCTTCTGAGAATGAAGTGAGCAGAATTGAACATGGTGAGTGAAATTTTACCAGCACATCTGCCCAAGGTTCATACAATTCCACCCGAGGCCAACTGAGCATTCTGTTTTCCAAGCCTTGCCCACCCCTGGATTTGGAGCGGGTGTGTTGGGAAAATTTGAGCCAATGTTTCAAATGTGGCCTAACTAACATTTTATATAACTGTGACATAAGTTGGTTATGGGGAATTTAAATTTTTTTAAAAAAATTATCAATCTCTACGGGCATCAACAGAGCAAATACAGAAACACTTCTTATCAATGGCTGAAGAATTGTTAATCAGAGAACACAGGTTTTTTTCGTTTATATCCAATTCAATCCAATTGAAATCGTATTTAAAGTATCAACAAATGAGACATTCCAGATCCAAGCTGACAAGACAGGCATCCTACTTCCTATCTTGGGTTTGATCTACATGATCCAAACTGATTGGCATTGCACCTTCTCCAAGGTTTGATTTCATTTGCATTTTAGCCAAAAGGCCTAAATGCCGCTTTAAAAAATTGCTTCAAATGAAGCTCCAGTGTAATCTCATGACTTCAACCAAGAGCAGGACAACAAAACTACACTTGATCTTAGCCAAAAGGCTGAACACACAGATTGAAGGTGATTAACCAAAGAACAATGGGTGACCTGAGGAAAATATTTTAACCCGTGAGTGGTTAGGATTTAAATCATAGTGTTTGGTCAGATAATGGTACTGATTCAATGCAAACATTCAAAGGGGAACAGGATGGGTTTGATCATTTAAGATGGAGATGAGGAAAAAGATTTTCTCTCAGAAGGTCTGAGAGAAAAGGTCTAAGCCTCTGGAACTCTTTTTCTCAAAAGGTAGCAGAAGCAGAACGTTTGAATATTTTTAAGGCAGAGCTAGAGAACAAGATAGTGAAAGGTAATTAGTGTCAGCAGGAATGTGGGGTTGAAGTTACAATCAGATCAGGCGTGATTTTATTGAATGGTAGAGCAGGCTCGAGGGGCCGAATGGCCTACTCCTGTTCCTAATTTGTAAGTTTGTAATGACAGAGAAGCAAGCTTAACACTGGATGATTCTTCAAAAGACCCAATGCTTTGGGCTGAAAGGCTTCATTCTGCACTATTCTATGATGCTATAATGGGTCAAATGGTCCTCTGTTATATATAATTGCAGAGGTTTCGGATCCTTACAGCATCATGGAAGTGTGAAAATGGAAGTAGAAATCTGGCAGGAAGGATAGTAGAATAGAAGCAATATTACTGTAGCTTCTCATTCACTCCTACTTTAGGGCATCACAATGGCACAATGGTTAGCATTGCTACCTCATAGCACCACGGACTAGGGTTTGATTCCAGCTTTGTTTGACAGCCCGATTGGAGTTTGCACATTCGCTCCCGTTCTGTGTGGATTTCCTCTGGGTGCTTCGGTTTCCTCCCACAGACCAAAGATATGCGGGTCAGGTTGATTGGCAGTGCTAAATTTCCCTGTGGTGTCAGGGAAACCTAACGTAGAGTTGCAACGTTGGTCTGAGATAAGCACAGTAAGTAGTCTTACAACACCAGGTTAAAAACCAACAGATTTATTTGGTAGCAGGAGCTCTCGGAGTGCTGCCCCTTCATCAGGAGACTAGCAGGGTAATTATGTGGGATTACAGGGAAAGGACCTGTGTGGGATAGTTATCACTGCAAGCTGGATGGGCTGATTGGCCTCCTTTTGCAGTATAGAGATTCTACATTACTGCGCAGGTTTTGTTGTCATTTGCTTTTGTGTTTTCTGGTTCTCCCTCTTCAGATCGTTGGATTTTAAAAGGTGCACGTACCCTCACTCAACTTAACAAATGGATACAAAGTGTAGGAAGGAAAGAAAGGCTATTTTTCACTGAGAGTTACCTTGGTAGTGAACTAATATAGTGGTTTACAAAATGATGTGGCACTGTGGGTTATGACATGAACCTCGCAACCTTTGATAAATTTCCTGCTCTTCAAGGAAGCTACGAATTTATCCCAGAAAAGTCTATTTGATGAATACCCATTCATAACTTCCCAAGCTTTAGGTAGCAAGAAATAAATGTGGAGGGAGGAGGGGGGGGGGGTCAATATTTTTTCTGTTCTTCTGTTGCGGTGGCTGTTGTTATTATCCATACTCTTTAACACTAACGATTACTCCTCTGCCCTTTCAGCAAACAGACGCCACTTCTGTGCAGTCTGCAACCCAATTGTCCCTGGTTAATAAATTAAACATTCTCCAACTACCTGCAGAAATCCACATTTCAGCACCTTCACTCACTCGGCAACAACATATCAATATTTAAAACCATCTTCTGCCTGCATTCTGGGTTGCCCAACTTCATTAAGAACCTTCATTATCAAGTGGAGGAGTGGTGTGTCTTTCCCCTCCCTAACTTACCAGGGACCCTTCATTCAGACGGAACAGTCCCAGCCAACTTCTGACTGCAATTCACATTGAACCTCCCAAACCCTTTCTCTTTTCAACATTCAATGGATGTGGATAAAGTATTATCTGCTGCAAAACACAGACGAACGGCAACTAAAGTAAAGCCTTATGATAGAATTATTTTTGCTGCAGCAGTATACTCCCACACCTTTATTTATCCATTACCTCTTATGGAGGCTAATTTAGAATTTAGCTTTTCCTAATTTCCTTTTCATAAAACATTTGCGTGAACTTTTGAGTGAGAAAAGGAATTGATTATTGTTTTCTTTGTTCTCCTTTCTCTCCTCTTTTTACATCTGCATACTGCATCATTTATCCCTTAATTGTTCTATTTCGTTGTCTGTTCACAGGCTCATAGTGTTTGGTTCCCCTTGTTTCCCTTATCAAGCTCTCCCTTTGTCTTTCTCTGGAGCAGTGCTATTCGCTTCTCGCCCGTAAAGCGGCCACAGCTGCTGTGCACGTACTTCCCTGCTCAGCCCTCGGGGCAGTTTTTTTGCTCCATTAGAGTGGCCAAAAGGTGAAAGTTCAGCCCTTGTCTCTGGGCACCTGCGATTGGCTGCCTCAGGAAGGCCGTGGTGAATGGGAATACCCACATGCTCTTCGCTTCATGCCTTTCCCTGGCTAAACCCTTCATTTCAAACAACACCTCGCTTGAAGTTGTGTCTCTGTGTCATTCAGGGTGATAATTGAGGTGAGATCTGTGCACTGCATGGCATTTATAAGTGAGAGAACAAAAATTGCTATATATGGTCACTGCCGGAAGCGGCACAGCAGGGGGTCAGTTTTCTTTCATCAGTCTGACACTGGCAGTAATGTGTAAAATTATTAGAAAATTGCAGCTGTACAGATCATACAAAGCTGTTCAGTAACCTTCAGTGGCAAAATTGTGTTTTTATAATGTGGAGAAAGTTAGAATGGAATTTGATTAGAATATTAAAGTAACCACAAGCCTCAATCTTTTTGATAGGAATAGATGGAACTCTATATTAATATTAATGACAGTAATATGATATGAAAGAACAACGCCACAGTTTTTAATTCAATTATTTTCATCCATCCAGAATTCAAATGCTTGTTGGCCTCTGTTTTTCCACACCGGAATAGTTGTTTTTCCACCCCGGAATCGTTGATGTTGTAACGAAGAGGAAATTTATCAACTTAATCTAGTCATGAAGAACTGCACTTCACGATGCCTTCATGTTAAAACAACTTTCACATACAACAGTGAGCTTAAAATTTGGCATGGCTCACTCATTCAATAGTGAACAGAAAGACACCTATTTAGAACATAGAATACTACAGTGCAGTACAGGCCCTTTGGCCCTCGATGTTGCGCCGACCAGTGGAACCAATCTAATGACCCTCTAACCTAAGCTATTTGACATGGATAACATCTCACGTTGTGGCAAACAAAGATTTGACAACAAATTCTCTCAGTCTCAAGATGCTGATTGCTCAGGCAACTGATGAGCATACAATTGCATTGAATTCTAGATGAACAGAAGCAAATACTATATTCTATCCCAGAAAACTCAATAAATATACTGCAAGGAATTGAGCTTTTTGTGGCACAGTGGCACAATGGTTAGCACTTCAGCCTGGCAGTGTCAGGAACCCAAGTTCAATTCCGGCCTTGGGTAACTGCCTGCGTGGAGATGGCAAGTTCTCACTGTGTCTGTGTGGGTTTCCACTGGGTGTTCCAGTTTCCTCTCACGCTCCAAAGATATGCAGGTTAGGTGGATTGGCCGTGTTATATTGCCCTTAATGTTCAAAGACGTGTAGGTTAGGTGGATTTGCAATGGCAAAATGTACAGAGTTATGGGACATATCCGCACCCTTTTCAATAGCTGTACAGTGAGCAAATGAGGAGCAGGAAGAAGAAGAAGCAAAGAGAGGAGGTATCTGGAGAAAGCCCTCGCAGACATGGGGAGAACATGCAAACTCCGCACAGACCGTGACCCAGCTGAGAATTGAACACAAGTTCCTGGCACTGTGAGGCAGTAGTGCTAACCGTTATGTCACAGTGCCATTTCAATATCGGAAATGCTCTGAGGTGCAGTGGCTGCTGTTACATCTGATAGATATACATCACAGTATCTCACAAACAACAATAAAATGAGTGACCAGTCAATGTGTTTTTGAGTGGTGACTGAGAGAGGAATCCTTAAGAAATTAGAGACTATAAGATTTTATATGGACTACACTTTGCAGGAAATCCATGCCGTGATTAACTGCTTGGTCAGTTAAGAGGAATAAATTCAGCCTGGATTTTTACTGGCCTTTGTTAGAATACTCAGTAGTGTGCTGATGTCACATGATAATTTTCATCATTGAGTATCTCTTGACTGGAATATTTTTCATGGTTAAATAGTCCCTTTGAATTTGGAATCATATACTAGGTGAGTCAATGCCTTCCAGAGATAACTGGGGAGAAAAATAAGGAGAAAGAGGAAAGTAGAATATTCAGAATAAGAAAGAGATTGTGCATCCCCTGAATGCGACATTCATGTTTGACTATAACAATGTCAAAAGTAAATTTGTTCTCTTCCAAATATAGGATTCGACCTTACCATTAACATGATGGCGAATTTCTGATCTAAACCTACCTCTATGTCAAACATAGGAACAGGTTTTGCTATTTCCTCATCTTTTAGCTGGATAGGAGAATGCATTTGAAATACACAGCTCCTCGCAAAGCTCAGAAGCTCTGTGATTGCCTACTTTATTTACAGAGCCCAGGGGGCAACAGACCCTTCTCATGACCGAACCTCGTGTGGGTGGAAGAGACTGGGAGGCGAGGCAGCTCGGTGACCGGGACGTTCTGGCTACTGATTGAAGTCAATCTATTGCAGGCATAGGGCACACATTTCCTCCCCAACCCCACCCCATTGCCCTCCAGGGAAGTCCTGGAAATCTGCGTGCAATGTAAAAGTGGTGAAGGTGGCCAGGGAATTGGATTTCCAGACATATCCTGATCTTTTATGTACAGATGTTTGAGGCTTTCTCAGAGGCAAAGATCATGAATATCAGCTCTGTAAGACTTTGCCAGGTGCAACTCACCAAGCTTATATCGTTTTCATAAAGTTGGGATCTCCAGGAGGAGGGGTGCACAATTGAGGCTGTCACCTCAATGAGGGACTTAGACAGTATTGCCTTATCAGGTGCGCACTTCTTCAGATGTAACACTCTCCAAAGTCCCATCTCCCTAACCAAGGCAATGCTCAAATAAGCCAGAGAATTCTTTCAGATCCCTACCTGAAAATCTCTTCTCATCTCATTACCTCTGGGAAGGCACTTTGGCACAGTGGTTAGCACTGCTTACTCACAGTGCCAGGGACCTGCATTCGATTCCCGGATTGTTGCGGAATCTGCATATTTTTCCCGTGTCTGTGTAGATTTCCTCCAGATGCTCTGGTATCCTCCCAAAATTTGAAAGACATGCTGGTTAGGTGAATTGGCCATGCTAAATTCTCCCTCAGTGTACCCAAATAGGTGCTGGAGTATGGAGAATAGGGGATTTTCACAGTAACTTCATTCCATTTCTAATGTAAGCCTACTGGTGACAGTAATAAATGAACTTAAAACTCAAAAACAGATGAACTGGCTATCCATCAGATTGTTATTTATGGGATCTTACATTATGCAACTTGTCACTTTTGCCTATATAGCACGAGTCATTGTCATTGAAAATATTTTATTGGAAACAATATGTTTTAAATCTTATTTGTTCCATTGACCTTCTGGTTGGCTTCGCAGTTAATCATACTGCTCCCCATACCCCAACTTGTGTCAGATTTTACTTGTCCATCACTCTTATCTCCATTGACTACAGGGGAATACAGTCCCAGAACATCTTAGATTTAAAATTCTCACCTCAGTGTTTAAATCATTTCATGGACTTTTGTTTCCTTAGCCCTATCACTGTCTCTAGCAATACAGGTCCACCCCACTCTACCCACCATCATTCCTTTAAACCTAGCTTCCTGTGCATCCTTTCTTCCCCACCTTCCTTTCACCATTATTTGCAGTCAACCCCTATGTAACATACATAGTTTTTGTAGACCGACTCTACTAAAATCCCACCATCTTATTTTGTTCATCAGCATTGCTACTCTACAAGAGACATGTGATAAAGAAGTTGTGTCATGTCATCGGAACTATCCTAACACTTTTTTTTATTCATTCGTGGGACAGGGGCGTCACTGTCTGACCAGCATTTATTGATGTGGAGATATCATTATTTTATAAATTGAGTTTATGTTTTTATTTGCTCTGTTTGTGAACAGAACTCCCACTCACCAGATGAAGGGGCAGCGCTCTGAAAGCTAAGGGCTTGTGCAACTAAATAAAGCTGTTGGACTTTAACCTGGTGTTGTGGTAATTCTTACAGCATTTTTATTGTCCATCGTTAGTTGCCTGAGGGCAGTTGAAAGTCAACCACATTGCTGTGGCTCTGGTGTCACATGTAGGCCAGACCAAGTAAGGACAGCAAATTTCATTTCCCAAAGGACATTAGTGAACCAGATGGTTTTTTCCGACAATCAACAATGGTTATCAGTAGGTTCTTAATTTCAAATCTTTTGTTATTGAATTCAAATTTCACCATCTGCTGGGGTAGGATTGGAAACTGCAACCCCAGGATATTAGTTGAGTTTGTGGTTTAATAGTTTAGCGATAATACCATGAGGTCATTGCCTTCCCTACATTACTGCATTAACGTAGTAACTGCTCCACTGTTGTGTCAGTTATCATGTACACATTTGAAATTTGTGATCAGCATTATGAAGTCTGACTATAGAGCACAGAAATTTGTTATAATTTTAATAATAAATATGGTTTATGACTTACATGTACTCTTACAACTGTGAGTAAGAGCTCCCTTCTATTGCCGTTGCATGTTCTTTATTCCCCTTTTACTGAGGACATCCGAGTCAGTCCAGTGATTATTTCATACCTTGTTAGGTTTCCCTCATCTTTAAATGTAATACATTTGTTAAAATAATCTATAGGAGTCTATTTTCTTACTTCATGCGATGATGGATTCCTTTTACATCTCATAAAGTGGAAAGGGCTACGTATTTACTGATTTACTGTTTACTGATCATCTACACGTGTATCATCTAAACAATGTTGACTGAACAAGTGAAGCTTTCCTGAACTTTTGATATCTTCAACAATACTAATGTCAGTGGCAGGAATAATACAAGCCTGCAATCTAATGGTATACGAAGAAGAGGGCACTGTCATACTTAAACAGTGCAGAGTGACCTAATTCATCCCTACACCAGCCAATTATTCAGAAGCTTCATTTCTTTGAGTATGAGGTTGTCTTTGATTATAGCTTTTTAAAATAATGATTTTAGATTTTGTTTTCTCTTGTATGTCTTTTAATATGTACCTCACAGATGCAAAAGTGTCATTAATCGCACAAAATAGAAGAGGGCGGTGTAACCTCTGAATACCCACTTACACTGGGCTGGAAGAACTAGTCATTCAGACTGAACAGTCCCAGCCAACTTGCCTGGAACTCATATTAAGCCTCCCAAATCCTCCCCTTTTCAACACTTACTGAATGTGGGAAATTCATCATCTCCTCCAAAATATACACTTCTGTCAACAGCCACAATAGGCTAATGGTAGCAGCAATAATTATTTTTCTGCGTAACATATACTTTATTTCCTTAAGAATCATTTTACTGTTTTCATAGACATATCTGTTTTGGCAATTTTCTTTCCATCTTTTGCTATTTTCTTTCTTCTTCTAACTTTTTAATAGCTTCTCATTTTAATTTAACCCTTCTGACTTTTTTTAAAAATTTGAAATGTATTAATTATTTGCTATATTTGAGTTACTGAATGGAAATTTCTTTCCAAAATCCTATTGCTGCTTGCGGTTAGTTATAAAGATCCCACAGACAACAATAGAGAGGCAGAGTTAAAAGAAAATAGGGCTGCATGATGACACAGTGGTTTGCACTGCTGCTTCACAGTGCCAGGGGCCCGGGTTTGATTCCCGGCTTGGGTCTGTGCAGAGTCTGCACGTTCTTCCTGGGCTCCCTCTGGGTGCTCCAATTTCATCCCACTGTCCGAAAGACATATTAGTTAGGTGCATTGACCGTGCTAAGTTCTCCCTCAGTGTACCCAAACATGTGCTGGAGAGTGGTGACTGGGGGATTTTCACAGTAATTTTGTTGCAATGTTAATGAAAGGCTACTTTTGACACTAATAAACAAACTAAACTACAAATAATAAACCTGACATGTCCTGTTTAAAAGTACAGTTCTGATCAAAACAATTGGGTTTTGTGTGTGTAGTTTTTAATGTTGCATGTCAACGATATCTTGGGATAGTTAGATCTCCAACAGTAAACATGACCTTTGAAGTTTGATCAGTTTAGCACACAATCTGAAAATATCCACCCAAAGAGAACATGGGATTTTGAAGGTAAAGATTGAAAATAACATTATGGGATTAATGCCATGAAAAATTGGGCAAGGCAGAATCGTCCTGGCGAAAGCAACAATCTGCATTTATATTGGCTTTTGTGTGAGCATGTCGTGTTTTCTGAGGAAGGTTTTCGGCTGTGACACCTTCCCTTTGACTTGGAGACTTTCAATCATAACACTCTTGCTTTTATTCATCGTGTCCTTTGGCTGATTGTAATCGCGGACCCCACCTTCATTTTAACTCTCGGAATCGTAACACCTTTGCTATTATGAAATCCACTCGGGTATTCAGTATAACCCTAATTGTTGTTAGACTCCGCCTTCATCTTCAACCCTACTCTCACCGTGGTATAAGTTCAACCCTTGCTTCTCATTCCTTGATTCTTTTTACATGCTTATGCAGACTAATCACACGCTCACTGTTACACACACTTCATTATCATGTGGAGATGCCAGTGTTGGATTGCAGTAAGCACTGTAAGAAGTCTCACAATACCAGGTTAAAGTCCAACAGGTTTACTTGGAATCACGAGCTTTCAGGGTGCTGTCCCTTCATCACTCTCCAGATGGACCTTAACTTGACGTTTTGAAACTTCTTACTGTGTACTCTTCAATATAACGCACAAGATACCTAACTGAATGAAAACAACAGTGAAATGCATTTTCCTTGGATTCTATTGGTGTTCTCCATCAGAAATGTGAATTGGTTCAGTTGCAAACTGAATTTCATCGATGGAAATGCTTTACTTTCCATCACATCTTTACTGAGGGTCAGATTGTAAATGCATGTTGCTCCATTAGTGGGGTGCTGCAGATTCAAATAACAAGCCCCTTCAATTTTTTTTGAGTTTTCTTCAGGAGGTAAACTTATTGCCACTTTTGATTACTCCTCAAGCTGGCTGGACCATCCTTAATTTAAAGAGATCTTCTTTGTTCAATATGTTTGTTACAGTTCTTTTGCTACGAATGATCAGAAATCAAGGCTGTGGAAACACAAGGAAAGCAATTGGCCACTTACTCCCTTGAACCTTGTTCTGCCATTCCATTAAATGGAACGCTGACACTGTATATCTGCCTTGCCCATACATTCATTGGCAAGCAATCTATTAATCCCTGTCCTAAAATCAACAATCATTGCCGCAGAAGGTTACAGAAGCGAAGTCATTGAGTGGATTTAGACAGAGATGGGTAGGTTCTTGATTGGTAAAGGGGGGGAAATCAAAGGTTATGAGGAAAAGGCTAGAGGATGGGGTTGAGAAACATATCAGCCATGATTGCATGGCATAGCAGACCTGATGAGTTAAATGGCCTAATTCTGTTCCTGTAGCTTATGATCTTATGGTCTAGCAATTGACCCAGCATCAATTCCTTTGTGTGAAAATATTTTCCTAATTTCATTCCTAAGAGATCTTGTTTTAGTTTTTTTGGCTATGCCTGCTAGTTTTCAACCTTCCCAACCAGTAGATATTGTTTCTCCTCAATCAAATCAATCATTAATCTTCTAAATTTCAGGGATTTGGTTTGTTTAATTTCTCCTCATGGCTTTTCATCTTGGTGCCTGAAGTTAGTAAATTTGCGTTCTAAATCTTCAAAGGCCAATATTAACTTCTGAAAGCTGTGGGGAACAAAATCTCATCTGAGCTTCGCTAGTATTGTCGAAACTAGAATCTTATTACTTTCTTTCTATCTTGAAGAAGAAAAAGGGAATTTGAGGATTACATTTTCTACTGAGCCAGTGGGGCATTGGCCTGGATTTGGAATGAAATCATTCTCTTAGTTTTGCCGTGGAAGGGATCTTGTCCCCAAACACCTGTCAGCGTGAGGAACATGGATCAACCAATTTGCCTCAATCCATTGTTAGTTTTTGAAACAGAGTACCTGAGGTAAACTGGAAACCCAATTTGCTTGCTATTGTCACTGCCTCTTGTAGCCCTACCACATTATGACTACCTCCTCCTTTTCATACCAAGGTGACTTTCCCCTAATCTAAGTGGAAACCCTCATTGGGAATGCAGGCCACAGATGTTAATCCAGCTTGCTTTTCCGCATTCTCTGAACACTTTTAGGAGATTTATCAGTCTGCGAGATACATTCCTGTTACTACTATGAGGAAGAAGATGGGGAGAAGGGTCGGGGGGAGAGTGATATACTGGCAGAGTGGTTAACATTGCCACTTCACAGCTCCAGGGACTCTGGTTAAATTCCGGCCTTGGGTGACTGTGTGAAATTTGTATATTATTCCCATGCCTGTGTGGGTTTCTAATCACAGTCCAGAGATGCGCAGGGGATTGGCCATGCTGAATTGCCTCTGAGTGTCCATAGATGTAAAGTAGCTTAGGGGGATTAGCAGAGAATATATGAGGAGTCGCGGGGATAGGGTGAGGGAATGGGCTTGGGTAAGATGCTCTGTCAGAGAGTTGATGCAGACTTGATGGGTTGAATGGCCTCCTTCTATAGTGTAAGGATTCTATGATATTTCTGCACTGTTCCATCAGATTTATTCTGAGGTCTTCCTATTTTCCCTTTGCCTCTCTAACCCTTTTTGAGAATAGTATGATATTTATCTGACCTAACATTGAAACGGGAAAGAAATTGGAATTTGCACAGAATGCCACAGACATTTAGGTGTTTGTCAGTACTTAGTAAGGCCACCAGATGGAACACCAATCCATACGTGCCGCAGTGTTCCACCATGGGGGAGGGGTTCCTCTGGGAGTAAGTGACACCATCTGCTCCTTGCTGCAAACACACTTCCTTTTGGATGATCAGAAAACAGTACTGATAGAAACCAGCCTGATATGGCTCTGGAACATTTCCATGAAATCAGGCAATTCTGGAATGAACATAAAGGGGCAAAGAAGGTAAACTGGTAGATAAATGTTCATCGTTCATTCATTCATGAATTGAAAGACTCTTTCTCCTCTTGCCATGGTGTCTCCATCTGAGCTGTTCCTCACCTGGGAACTCACGACGCATGGCACTTAGCCTCACTCAAAGGGAGCAGTAAAGGTGGAACAGAACCATTGTCACTTTCATGTGTCTCCTGGGTAACCGGCTTATGGACTGGGTCCCAAAAGCAAGCTGCTTTATTGTGATTTCCCTGATGAGAATGGTATGTATGTTGGACTAGAATTGATTGAAGGGAAACTACTAATTGGAAACATGGGGACAAACATGACCAATCGCTTAACGCGCCATTGTAATCAGCCCCTTTAATGGACATACGTTGGAAGGGTCATGTGATCCAATCGTCCAATGGGGAACGACCGCAGGGATCTCGGTATGGGATGTACACTTTTCCAGCCAGAGTAGATCCTACAGCTGGAAATGTTATCATTGTGAAAGTGCACTGTATATATTTATATTCGTATATATATATGTATGTATACATCCGCTTTTAAATAAACCATTATATTTTGTTATGCTAACTGGTGTTCACGAATCCTTGCGATTACTCTAGGTTTCATCCATAATTAAAATTTGAATGAATATTTTAAACAATATTGTTGCTACAAATTTCTGGCCTGGCATCCTTAACATAAAGTCTCCCCACTTGGTCACAACGATGGGATTGATCATACAGTTTTATGTATAGTGACCAAAAAACTTTTTGATAATTAGCTGCAAATTAGCTTTCAAAGTACCTGTAATGGGAATACAGCAAAGAAAGTTAAGAGATTTGATGAAGGGTTTCAAACTTATGCTCTTTCATAGAATTATAGGGCAGAATTTTACCAGTCTCTCAAGGTTTGCATGACCTCGCCTGAACCAACAGAGAATGCTATTCTCTGAGCCTCGCTTGTATCCAGAATCAGGGCGGGCATACCAGTAAGCTTCTGATCTCCCTACAATGCAAAAGAAGGCTGTTCAGCCCATTGAGTTTGCACCTCAATCCCACTTGCACCTTCTTCCTGTACCCCCAGATATTTAGCCTGCTAATCCCCCTGAGACTAGGGTCAATTTAGCATGACTAATCAAACTAACCCACACATTTTTGTTCAATATTATCATCAAAATCTTGGTTCTGCTCATGCAGTGGTTCTGGCCCCTGCCAACAGTGCACATTTCCTGGCAGTGTGGGGTGCAGTCAACAAGAAACCCTCTTGTCAACAGTGAGGCCATAGGATCCTGTCACCGTTGAATGATGTGCTGTCAACCACCACCATAAAAAACACCGTGAGAGGGAGAAGGAGATATTCACGTCCAGTATATCAGGTAAATGCTCATTCTTGTAAGTTACTGTCTGTTGAACACAGAAAGGGCCATTTGTCCCATTGTACCTGTACCTGTTGTTGAAAGAACTGATCATTTAATCCAATTTCCTACTCTTTCCCCATAATACCACATTTTATTCCATTTTCACAGGGCTACCCAGTTCATTTTTGAAAGTTGGAGGCTCTGTAGTGCAGTGGATGATGTTGCTGCCTTTGAGCCAACAGCCCCAGTTTTGAGTCCCACCCTTAAACTCCCTTAGGCAAGGAAGGCATATTCACAACACGATCAAGTTGGGTTCAGTGTCAACCTATAAATCCTTTCAAAGCACACCAATGGCTGACAGTAAGAGTGGGAGAGATTCTTGGTCAACAACACTTGATGTGGAGCGTTGCCCCTCAAGCTGTAAGCCGCTGATAAAGACTAGTCACCTGTTCTGAGAATTACTAGCTATGGAAACAGATGAAAGTCTTCCTTAGTGCACCACTGGATGTGGGAAGGGAATTGGAATTGGAATTTTTGAAAGTTCCCATAGAACCTAAGTCCATCACTCTTTCAGGCAGTACTAACATTCTGAAGATCCGGGTTCGAATTCTGCCACAACAAATGGTGGAATTTGAATACAATAAAAGAAATGTGGAATTAAGAACCCACTGATGATTATGAAACCATTGTCAATTGTCAGAAAAACCCATCTGGTTCATTAATGCCCTTTAGTGATGAATCTGCCATCCTTACCTACGTGTGACTCCAGAGCCACAGCAATGTGGTTGACTCTTAACTGCCCCCACGTCTGAGCCCAATCATCTGATGAAGGAGCTGGCTCCAAAAGCTCAGGCTACCAAGTAAACCTGTTGGTCTTTAACCTGGTGTTGTGAGACTTCTTACTATGCTCACCTCAGTCCAACGCTGGCATCTCCGCATCATGACTATTTATTTATGTGTCTGGTCTTCAAGCATAAAAAAAACCTTTACAATCAATGAACCTGAATGTGAAGTGTAGTCACTCTTGCTATGAAGGCAGATAAACTACTTTGTAAAGTCATTACTGCAGGCTGCAATAGATAGCTCAGAGCACACATTCTATTCATTGTCGATACAAATGAGCTAAATGCACTGTTAAGATTAAAATCCATTTGCCACAACAGAAAGGGTTCTGCAGCAGGACATTAACTCGAGAACACTGGGTAAAAGGATCCACTCAGGAGCTCCCTCCGTGTGTTTATCTTTCTCTTGTTCTCAATTTCCTTTAAGCCTCCCTTCCCGTCAGCCCCTCACTGCCTGTCTTTACTACAGTTTCTCCCCTATTGTCTTTATATATCTTAATCATGTGCAAATCAAAGATGAAGGGTGTAATTCAAGCCCTACTGTTGCCTGCACTCAATGGCCACTTACTCTCAATATTCAATATTTATGCATATTGCCAACTCCGCACGAGCTTTTGCTTGAAGTGGGTTGGATGAGGAAATATCACCACGAGGCTAATGGTTGCTTAAATTGCTGCAATCCCATCAAGGGAGTGGTGTTGAGTTTGAAATTTCCGTCGCAATGGAGGCTTCACTGATGTATTGGATCTCAGGCCGTGTTGGAGTGAGGGGAAGCAGCACTGTTATTAAAAGATAGCCTGAATAGAAATGACTGGTGCATGAGATAGCTGACTACGTGACCAAGAGGGGCTCAAACCTCTTGGAGGTAGTTTTCCATTTAATACCCTCTGTAAACTTGAGGTAATCAAAAATGCTACTGCCTTTTTCCTGACTCACAATCAGCCCTGCTCACCCATCCCCATTTGGCTAATTGTACATTAATTGTATTTAATTATGTGATTGGGTGAGGAGTATCTGTTTGCAATGTGTATGTATCCCTGGACATTAGTGCTTAAACAAGTGTGGAAAGATTGGCTCCAGCTCTATTCTTCGCTGCCTAGTTTTCTGGATGGTAACACCAATACAGTGTGAGGTGGCACAGTGGCACAGCGGTTAGCATTGCTGCCTCACAGCACCAGGGATCTGGGTTCAATTCCAGCCTGGGGTCACTGTGGAATTTGGATGTTCTGCTCATGTCTGCGTAGGTTTCCTCTGGGTGCTCTGGTCAGTTCCCTTACTCCCAAGATGTATAGGTTAGCTGGATTGGCCATTCTAAATTGCCTCTCAGTGTTCCAAGACATGTAGGTTAGGGGGATTATTGGATATTTAGGGTTAAGGGGAACAGCTCTGGGTGGGATTACGTGAGGCTACAAGGATAGGGCCTTGGTAGGATTATTGTCAGTGCAGATTTGATGGGCCAAATAGCCTCCTTCTGCACGGCAGAGATTCTATGATACTTGTTAACCTACACTGGTCACTGCTCTTGTCACTGTTAACCTACATTGGTCACTGTTTTTGTTTAAATCTCTCCATAGCTTGGCTCTCTCCCTATCCCTGTAAACTCTGCTGCCCCATAGTCCTTACATAGATCTCAAAACCCCTCCACCTCTGGCCAGTTGTGCAACTCTTTCCTTTTCTCCTCCACTGGTGGCCATATCTTCAGCTATATAAGACCAAAGCTTGGGATACTCTCCCTCAACCTCTCCATCTTTCTAATTCTCTCTTTTCCTCTAAACTTCTCCTTAAAGACCTACCATTAACTAGGCTTTTGATCTTTGTTAACAGTTCTTTTTCTGAGCCAGCATCAAACGTTCTCTTAATGCTCCTGTGAAGCACCTTGGGACATTTTATAATAGTAAAAAGTGTTATAAGAGTCAGATGCTGCTGTTGTAAGGTTGTGAAAGAGCTTCGTGAACTAATTTGTTAGCCTTAGTGTGCATACAGAATGTTGTCCATTCGAAACCTTGATACAACATTTGTTTTAGGTTTATTTAGTGTCACAAGTAGGCTGACATCAATACTTCAATGAAGTTTACTGTGAAAATCCCACTCTGGCACCTGTTCAGGTACATTGAGGGAGAATTCAGCATGGCCAGTGCATCTAACCAGTATGTCTTTCAGACTTTGTCTATATGTGGGAAGCCCACATAGACATGAGCGTGCAAACAGTTACACAAGGCTGGAATTGAATGTGGGTCCCTGATACTATGAGGCAGCAGTGCTAACCACTACACCATAATGCTGCAGGATGATACAGCATAGATGGAGATCGTTGATCACAACTGTGTCAAGTGTGTTGGTTTCACTCTTCCTGTACTTTTTTTATCAATTGTAAAATGTAAGAGATTGGGAAAACAGGCTATTTAACTCATCATCAATAATCACTTCATTGAGCTGAGGTACTGTAAAACTGCCATCATGTGATTGACTGTATTAAATCCAGGAGGTGCCTGACTGAGAGGTGAGTTGGATCTGAAGAGTCAGCTGAAAGGTGTCAGTGTACAATTCCTGGAGTGACCAGGAATTAACGATTAGTTTCCTGGACACTGCCTGCAAAAATCCTGGAAAAAAATTATAATTCTTTCTTTCTCTGTTCAGAGAAGGTTCTTTCAACTCATTGCTAGGATGACGGATTTATCCCATGAAAAATAAATGAATTGGTTATCATTGTAACCGCTAAGGACCTTCCTGTGTTACCATCTCAGTTCAGTGCTGAGCCTGGCATTGGGAATCATAGAATCACATAGTGCAGAAGGAGGTCATTTGATCCCACAAGCTTGCACCGACAGCAATCCCACGCAAGGTCCATCCCCATCACCCCACAAATTTACATTCCTAATTCCCCTGACACCGAGGGTCAATTTAGTATGGCTAATCCACCTAACCCACACGTCTTTGGATTGTGGGAGGAAACCAGAACACCTGGATGAAATCCAAGCAGACACGGAGAGAATGTGCAAACTCCACACACTCACCCAAACTGGGAATCGAACCCAGGTCCTTAGCTCTGTGAGGCAGCAGTGTTAACCATTGTGCCACCATGCTGCCACAGGAAGTAAGGAGTTTGGCCACTACCACTCTTAGTCTCAAAATGGGAGAATTTCACCCTGGATTTAAATGTACCTGCAAGGAAACTACAATAGAGTGTCTTTTGGCTTAAGTTTTAAATTGCTTAAATGGACGTAAGCAATTTCTTAATATTATGTCCCACTGCTGCCTATACTATCAATGCCAGAGGAACACAACATTGATTACTGCCAATTTCAATGTTGCCTTTAGCAGTTCTGATTTAATTTGATTTGATTTATTATTGTCACATACATTGGGATACAGTGAAAAGTATTGTTTCGTGCGCACTATAGAGACAAAACATACAGTGTACATAGGGGAGAAGGAAAGGATAGAGTACAGAATATAGTGCTACAGTTATAGACAGGATGTCGAGAAAGACCAGCTTAATATATGGTAAGTCCATTCAAAAGTCTGCTAGTTGTTGCTAGTTTTAAGGAACAGAGTGTAGAAGTCATTAGCTCGCTCAGAAGAGCCTAAAAGATATTGCCATTCTATCGCTTACCATGTTTTCATTATAGATCAGGAAATATTATGAAGTAGGATTGTGATGCTTAGATCTTTACCCACAGTAAGTTTTAAAGCCCTCATTTTATTATGATGACACAGTAGCACAGTGGTTAGCACTCCTGCTTCACAATGCTAGAGACCCGAGTTCAATTCCTAGCTCGGATCACAGTCTGTGCAGAGTCTGCACATTCTCCCCCTGTCTGCATGGGTTTCCTCTGGGTGCTTCGGTTTCCTCCCACAAAGATGTTGGTTAGGTGCATTGACCGTGCTAAATTCTCCCTCAGTGTATCCAAACATTGGGGTGTGGCGACTGTGGGATTTTCACTGCGGAGTTAACGTAAGCCAACTTGTGACACTAATAAATATTTTTTACTGGCCCCATATTAATACTCCCATCCATTGAAGTTATTCCCGAATAGCACTTCGATCTCAGCTGTGCTGGAATTGTGACTGGAGTCCGGGAGCCGGGGGCTGGCTGGGGATGGTGGGGGGAGGGTGCGTGGTGGGGGAGGAGGAAGAAGAAGAAGGAGACATTGAATTGTGTGCACGAGGATTCCTCATGTTATTTACTTAAAACACATGGACTACGCAGAGCATCTAAGTGCATGCACCTTGCTAAATTCTCCCTCATTGTACCCAAACAGGCGCTGGAGTGTGGCAGATTTTCAAGTAACTTCATTGCAGCGTTAATCTAAGCCTACTTATGATGCTAATAAATAAACTTTAAACTTTACGTCAATACTTGTGATTAAGTTTGATGCTTTTCCTTAGTTTATATAAATGCAAGCTTCTCATGCCGGAAAAAATAGATAGCAATAGCAAATGGAAGGAGGGGGGGGTGGTCAATGCTGAGACAACAGATTTACCCCTTCTTTAGCCCTCTCGACTCCAAACCTGGCTTGAAAACACCATTTTGTTATTTTCTAGCCATTGGATCTTAATCAACTGCACAGATATTTGTGAGCGCAAGTTCATCACAAACAAACATCGATCGTACCTTGAGTGCTCAGATCCTTGCCTGTGATGAGAAACACGCCTGGAGTCTAACCCCGTGATCACCGCTGAGCGTTGTTCTTTTATTTTAATTCTTCGTTAATTATTTAACCTTCTCCTAAAATTATAATCTTATATTCCTCGTGCTTCTTGTGCATGTTCTTTCCAGATTGGAATACAGCTGTGAAATTTATATTGACTGAAAAACAATAAATGAAATGGAATCAGCAAGTCCAAACTTAAATACAGGTTATTGCCATCCAGAGCACAGTTAATTCAAACTTAAATACAGGGTTGTGTTGGTAAACAGATTAAACTGAAATCTTATGAAGTGTCAGTGTTTGTGTTATCATTATCATTATTGGTATTATTAATATGTCTGCACCAAAGAGACACATTTTACACATTATTATTCAGCTTATTTTCAATATAACTTGAGAATCTACAGTTTGTTCATGACTGGTAATGATTTTTTTTATATAAATTTATAAATGAGGGCACCGCATATTTTATAACTGTTGGAGATCGATTTTACCCATTTACGTGCAGCGTTGCCATGATCCAGAATGTGCTGCCGGAAGGGTTGCTGGAAGCAGAGCTGGCAGGGACGTTCCAAAGTGAATCGGACAGGGGTAATAATTTGCAGGGTATTGAGGAAATAGTTGAGGCTACGGGCCTTGGTCTTTCAAAAAGCCAGCAGAAATCTCAGGACCAAATGGCAGTCTTATCATAGAATCCCTACAGTGCAGAAGGAGGCCATTCGACCCATCGGGCCTATACAATCCCACGCAGGTCCTATTCCCATAACCTCACATATTTGCCCTGCTAAGCCCCTGACATTAAGGGGCAATTTACCATGGTCAATCGACTGAACTTGCACACTTTTGGACTGTGAGAGGAAACTGCAGCACCCGGATGAAACCCACACAGACACGGGCAGAATGTGCAGTCACCCAAGGCCAGAATTGAACCTGGAGGCCGTGGCACTGTGAGGCAACAGTGCTAATCACTGAGCCACCATGCCGACCCAGCAGGATTCCCCAGTTACAAGCAGCATGATTACATGATGCTGAACGTTCATATCCCCAATAGACTATTTATATTTTACATCAAACCAGGGGCGACTTTAACGACTTCATCACGCTCGTTTTTCAGCAAGTTAAGGTTGTAAGATCAGGGGTGAGCCAACTAGTGTGAATGGCTCCTGCTTTCATGCCAGTTCCCATTCTACGGGCGGAAAAGCAGGCGCTATTGGGAGCTCACCCACAACAGGCAAGATGTCAAATTTGCATTTTTTTTTGCATTCATCTCAGTCTCATTAACTGGCTTCACTCACAATCATTCCCCTTACTTGCCTTACTGACCTCGCTCATTCCAGCAAGAGAATTACAGCCATCAGAATTTTACCATCCCGCCCACCACAGGAATTGGAATGGGCGAGGGGCAGATACATGGAAAGGTCTTTCCAGACGAGCGAAGTGGTAAAATCCCATCCATCATGTTTCCCATTATATTAGGTATGCTAAGGTCTGTTTCCTCATTTGCATTTGCCCAACTCTGCATACCCAACTTCTAAAAATGGCTGCCTGAAGACTGTCTTTATGGGGGGGGTGAGGGATATATGGGTGGTGGCAGGGGGCTGGTGGGTGAGAGATACAGGGGGCAGACTAGGTTAAAATTCAAAGGAGCTGAGGAGGCTACCGCATATGAAGGCAGACTGTGCGGAAGGTTCCCAATTGTAAAGGAACAGTCAAACACGAACCATCTCTCCAGTCCTCAACCCTTATTCCCCCCTCACCCTCAGCCTCCACACTCTTCATGCCCCATCCATGACAACCTATGCCTTGTAGCACACCACTATAACCTCTCATACTCTCTGTGCCAATTTATGCCAGGGCACTTCATTTCCAAGATGATGCCAGAGCAAGTGACTTCATGAAAGCTGTGCCCAGCATTCCTTCTAATTCTAAACCTCTTATACCCCTCTGCCCATCCTCCATGGCCCTTTATAACCCCAATGTCAACTCATGCCAACTCACGTTCTCCACCCATCACCTTTCTACTCACTGTGCCAATTCGCCCAGTATCCATCATGGGCAATACTCAGGACCCATGCTGAAATGAGCTCTGTAAAAAAAAATTCATAGTGTCTATTGCAGACTTTGCTATATTGAAAAAAAAACTCATTTATAAAACTCCTGTAGTACATTTACTTTCTTCAATGGCATAAAGGCTTATAACAAACAAACATTATAATTGAAGTGCACAATCCATTATAACAACAAGTATTGAAATTCATAATCCCATTTCAAAGACTCTATAACCACTTGTAATTGTCAATCACGTTGTGAAATTGCAGGCATCCTTCTGTGATAATGGATGTTTGTGAAATCAGTCTTACAGCAATAATCTAGTAATAGAAACCATCAGGCTTATGCTGACAGACAGAACGAAATAGTAAGCAATCTTTTTTAACATTCCAGATCTTTTTTCCCAAATGGCACAACTTTGAAATGCCTCGACAGCTTCACGGTTCCTTCTTTACAGGTCCTCTTGACATTTTTCGTAGGTCTTCTTGACAGATTCTCATGACACTTTTGATAGGTCCTCTTACCAGGTCCTCTTACACTTGTGACAGTTGACTTAGAGACATCTGTTGACAGCTCCAATAAACTTGACAACTGATGAGTTTATGAGCTTTTTACACACATTCATGCCTACTTTTAATATTTCTCAAAGGTCACCTTACCTCTCCAAAGACTTTCCTCAAAGATTTCCCTCAAAAATGCCACAGTACCAGATCCAATGGGGCAATTTACCTACCAGATCAGGTATCCTATTATCCAAATAATCCAACAAGTTCAGTCTTACTCTTCCCAGGTATAATCTACACACTCCTGCTTTCACTTTCCTGGGCTATCACAATTCAACTTCAGTGGGGGCAGCCAAATGAAGAGATTTTGCCACGAACCATACATGTATGAGGGGCAAACCTCCTCCATCCCTATTCCTGCCAAAATGGAAAATGCAGTGTTCGGGGACAGGACTTCGGAATTTCAGGCACTTCCATTATTTTTGCCATCACCCAGAGGTTTAAGTCAGATGGCAGGAATTTTATAGCCCATAGAACGTAATGTAATTTATATTAAATGGAGAGCATGCTTCACCTATCTTGATCATTTAAAGCTCATAATATTTACTGTTGAATTTAAACACAATCTGAACAGTCAGGCTTTAATTGTTTTTGGTGAGATTCCAATTGGCAGATGCCTGTGAATTGCTGACTCAATGGGCTGAATGGCCCTGTTCTGCACTGTAGGGATTCTTTGGTTCTAACTGCCAGCCAGTATCAGAAACAAATTAATGAAATCACTGCCCTTTTCCGTCTTTCTTTATATAGTTTTATAAAACCAGATTATCTCTACTCTTGAGTGAAAAAAGTTCCACTTGATTATGCTACTGAATGACCCAACTCAAGTTTTATTGAAAATAAAATCTAATTTTAAATTCTTGATTCTCTATCAGATATACTTGCTTCCTATCTCATCTATCATGTATTTTCCACATTTTAATCACCCACAATCTTCCACGCTCAAGAAAATGCATTTGGGTATGGATTTGTACAATTGTTACCCAAAAGGCGAAGAGGTTTTAATTCTTCTAAGTTTTTCTGGGAAACTATTGCTGTAATCCAGTCAGAACCATCTGGCATTTGCAATTTAAATCACATTTCCAGATAGTCTGAGGAAGTTTGCACTCCTGGGCAATTGTCATGCAAAATTTACCTAGGAACATTGGAAGGAGATTCCTCAGTCCATCCATCCATAGTGGCATAAAAAGAACTCCAGCATTTATAAAAATACCTTTCACACTCTCAGGCTATTTGAGGTCCATTTAAAGTCAATGAAGTATTTTTAAAATGTTTTTTGTGCATGCCCAACTGAGGTCTTTCAAATTTATCAGAGTGTTCTGCCATTTACACTAGAATTAAGCTCATTGGTTTACAGTGCTACAGTGTCAAACAAGCATCTAAAAATAAAAAAAGTGAAGTTTATTTGTTAATTTACTTTATTTAATTTAGTTTATTTATTTATTAATCACAAGTAAGGCTCACATGAACACTGCAATTAAGTTATTGTGAAATTCTCCTAGTCGCCATGTTTCAGCGTCTTTTTGGATCAATGCATCTAACCAGTATGTCTTTCAGACTGTGGGGCACAACCGGAGCACCCAGAAGAAACCTATGTAGACACAGGGAGAATGTGCAAACTCCACGCAGACAGTGACTCAAGACGGAAATTGAGGTCCATATTTATGTCCCATTGTTTTATGTTCCTTGCGTAGTGAGCATGTAAAGATATATACGATGGCACAATGGTTAGCATCACTGCCTCTCAGCACCAGGAAGGCAGGTTCAATTCCAGTTTGAGTAATTGTCTGTGTGGAGTTTGCACATTCTCCCTGTGTCTGAGTGGGTTTCTCCTGGGTTTTCTGGTTTCCTCTCACATTCCAAAGCTGTGCACATTAATTGTATTGGCTTGCTAAAATGCTCCTCCCTCAGTGTACCCAAACGGAGACCATTATATCAGATAAAAATAAACTGGCACAATGTCACTTTTTCTCTTATGCAACTCGGGGTATTTTTACAGTCATATCATTGTAGAGTAAATGTAAGCCTACTTGTGACTAATAAATATACAAACTTTATTTTTGACCATGCAGGCTCAAAGGACCAAATGGCCTCTTCCTGCACTCTATGTACTCTATGATGGGATTCTTATCATTTCTCTCCAGGAATCCTGGAAACAGTGTCTGGGACACTCATTAATTCCTGGTGATTCCAGAACAATTTTCCTAATTTGTGATGTTAGGGGATTGGAATGGAGAGTGTGGTGACAGGAATTAAAATCATGCATCAACTAACATCCTCTGAGTGGTACTGCTGTTCCTTCCTTCTGCCAGGTGAAAATGACTCAAATTTCATCTGCACAAGGGAAAAAGCACTGAATGCACATTGTGCCAGTGTTATTTTTACCTGAGGATAAAGCTTTAGATCCAATGGATACAAAGGCCATGCTGCCAGTAGATTAATGGGACCATTGTCGCCCTTGTAGACAGTAATACCTCATCTGTTCATTGAAGCAGGTCACTCTAACACTTCCATCACAAACCATTTTTAAAAAACATTATTGCTTTCTCATTGGCTTTCCTTAGAAAGCCAATGCGCAGAAAGGATGGACAAGCCTTTAATTCATCACCTTGCTCGCTCTGAAAACCCAATTCAAATTCAAGTCAAATCCAATTCAAGATCCCCACAAAAGAGACCTGTTTCGATCCAAGCTGACCAGAATACCCAATCTCAAGCTTGATCCAATACTTCAGTTGAGTGAAAAGGCAGAGAAGCAATCTACCAGAGCAAGCTGCAACAATCCTGAACTCACTGAGCTGTTCTCATAATACAATTTTCAAAACACTGGGCAGAATTTTACCGGTACGTCTGCCAGAGATAGTACAATCCCACCCTAACCCAATGGAGAATTCCATTCTCTGAGCCTCACCCACCCACAGAATCGAAGTGGGCATGCCGGTAAAATTCTGGTCATTGTCTTTCCGAGACTACCTAAATGTGAGCCGGACTAAATCAACTGAGGAAAAAGCATTGGTGAATATAAAGAAAATCTCTTCATCAGTTCAGACCATTGGGAGTTTAACAATTTACCAGAGAGGCAGTGATCTTGTGATATCATCGCTAGACTATTAATCCAAAAACTCGGCTAATGTTGCAGGGATCTGGGTTTGAATCCCACCTTGGCAGGTGATAGAATTTGAATTCAGTAAAAAAAAATTTGGAATTAAGAATCTACTGATGACCATGAAACCATTGTTGATTGTTGGAAAAACCCATCTGGTTCACTAATTTTCTTTAGGGAAGGAAGTCTGCTGCCCTTACTTGCCCAGGCCTGCTTGTGACTCCAGAGTCACAGCGAAGTGGTTGACTCTCAAATGCCCTCCAAGGGTAACTCAGGATGGGCAACAAATACTAGCCAGCCAGCAATGTCCATGTGCCTTGAGTGAATAAAAAAAAGTAGAACACTTTTGTTGACCCACCGTCACATTATGACAGGCCTTGCAACTCCTGTGTAAAATGGCACCATTGTAAATTTAAAAGGGGAAATATAGGGGCTGTTGGTCAGCATCTGATGGATAAGGGTAGTTTATTGATCTTAAACTAATCTGAAGGAAATTGCCTGCAGGCTAGATGAGGGAGGAGAAATGGAGCTCAAGGCTGCAAGAATGATAACTAATTGCAAAAATAAATCGGTAATGGGGTTAGAAACAGAACATGCTGGGAAATACTCAACAGGCCAGGTAGCATCTGCAGAGAGAGAAGTAATCAACATTTTAGGGTATTGCTCTTTCATCAGAACAATTATCCAGTGTTTCTAGGTTCTTCTGTTTGTATTTCAGAGTTTCGGCATATATTAATTTGAAGGTAAAATACGGCAGGTACTGGAAATCTGAAATAAAAATGGAGAGTGCTGGAAAAGTGCTGGGGGAGCACGATGGTGGGGCAACATGGTGGTATGGTGGTTGGCACAGTGGTTAGCACTGCTGCCTTACACACCAGGAAACTGGGTTCAATTCCCAATTTGGCTCACTATCTGTACAGAGTCTGCATGTTCTCCCTGTGTCTATGTGGGTTTTCTCCAGGTGTGTTGGTTTCCTTCCACAGTCTGAAAGATGTGTTGGTTAGATGCGTTGGCCATGATAAATTCTCCCTTAGCGTACCCAAACAGATGCCAAGGTGGATGGGCAACCTTTAATCCAGTAACATCATTGCTGTGTTCATGTAAACCTCCCTGTGACTGATAAATAAGCTCTAAACATTAAGTTTAAAAATACGGCAGGAGTTAAAATTGTGAGTCTGTATGACTCTTCTTCAGAGCTAAAGTGAGGGAGAAATGTGATGGGTCTTACACTGTTAGAGAGGGGGCTATAGGAGACTGGGTGACCATTTTTCAGAACACCTTCGGTCTGTCTACAACATTCCTGTCACTTGTTATTTCAACTCAGCCCCTTGTCTCTTGCCCCCATGTGTGTCCTTGGCCTGTTGCAATGTTCCAGTGAAGCTCATCGCTGGAAGAGCAGACTCTCATCTTCCCATTCGGCACCCTGCAGCCCCTGGGACTCAATGTGGGACAAAATTATCCCAAAAAGTTTCTAAGTGTCCTAACAGCATGAAAATGGGAACCCTCTGTCCCAGTCCCTTGGGCGAGCTCAGTACTGCAATCTGCTGACCTTCTGTGAATTTCTTTGACAGCTGGGAGCTTTGCACCGGGGTGTAAGTTCAATGATAAAGCTGGGTTCAGAGCACTTGGGCACTCGGGTGCCAACCCCCCTCTCCCCACAATGGATACAGGTTCCCCCCAAGGATTGTCACACCACCTCTCACTGACATGGGTTGCCAGCATCAGAGCCACATGATGAACCTCCGGCTGGACCCCCCATCCTGGCCCCTCCTATCAGTATGGGAAGCCCCAAAGTGTGTGGTCAAACAAAATCTGACCCAGGACCAGATAGGATGGTACAGTGGCACAGTGGTTCACACTGATGCTCACTTGATGAAGGGGCAGTGCTCCAAAAACTTGTGGCTTGTGCTACCAAATAAACATGTTGGACTTTAACCTGGTGTTGTGAGACTTCTTACTGTGCCCACCCAAGTCCAATGCCAGCAACTCCACATCATGCCTCACAGCACCAGGGACCCGTGTTCAATTTTGTTGAGGGTCACTGCCTGTGTGAAGTGTGCATGTTCTCCCCGTGTCTGCATGGGCTTCCTCCGGGTGCTTCTGTTTCTATCCACAGTTCAAAGATGTAGAGGTGGATTGGCCAAGCTAAATTTCCCCTTCATGTCAGGGGAACTGGCTAGGGTAAATACATGGGTTTATGGTAAGAGGGCCTGGGTGGGATTGTAGTCGGTGCAGACTTGATGGACCAAATGGCCTCCTTCTGCAATGTAGGGATTCTATAACGAGTTTTTGAGATACTTGGTCAAGGAAATGGAGTTTAAGAATCTGTTCAAAGGGAGGAGAGAGAGAGGTGCAGAACAGAACTCCAGAACTTAGGCCCTAGACAGTTGGAAGCAGGGTCATTGATGTGCCTTCTTGTATTGTGTTGAACATTTGTAAAGTGTAGGTTTGCAGGCAACTGGTCTTAAACCAAACCGTAAGGTCGCCTAAATTCCCTTGCTATGACAGGATTCACATTTACCATACCTTTCCAGCACCTTGGTGTTCGATGCCACACACAAAAAAATTATTTTCTTGTTTACTTTCCCCAAGCTGAAAAATCAAACAGTATGTGAGGCAATATTTGAGTGCATGGCTGTTCTGGGTAACTGTTTATACTCCAGGAAAGGAGAAGGAATCATGCCCCCATTCCTCCTTCTCCAATCATCTACCCATGACTGTGGTGAAAAGCTGCACTTACACAAGCTGGAATCCTCCTTAACACAGCTGCACAGAGCTCTTGGCAGTGGGTTTTATTCGAGCACTAAGCTGTTTGGATTCACAGGGTTTCTTTTTTGTCTCTCTCAATGCCTTTGTTTTACAGCGGTTGCTGAGCTGCAACATGGTCCTGAAACCTAACCACCTGTTTTATTGGAATGCAGGCAAGTTGGAGGGCCTCTTTACGGGCCTGCTCTTGGGGGCCTAGGTAAGGTGACCATTTACTGGTCCAGAGTGGGCACAGAGCATGGCCACTTAGGCTGTTTGCTCCTCTCCCACAGTCTTTCCCATGCCATGGTGTTCATAAGTTTGTAAGATATAAGCAGAAATAGGCCATTTGGCCCATCAAGTCTGCTCCGCTATTCAATCATGGTTGATAAGGAGGAGTAAGGACAGAGTTTATGATTGTAGTTTAGAAACCTTCCACATTATTTGTGGAATTCCCTACCCAGTGAAGCAGTTGAGGCTATCTCATTGAATGTTTTTAAGGCAAGGATAGATAAATCTTCGAACAGTAAAGGAATTAAGGGTTATGAGGATGGTGGAGAATCGCCCACATTACTGTGGGGTTGGAGTCACATATTCTTCTTTATTCATTCATGGGAACATGGGCATTGCTGCCTAGCCAGCACTATTGCCCATCCTTAGATGCCCTTAGAGGGCAGTTGAGAGTCAACTGCATTACTGTGGCTCTGGTGTCACATGTAGGCCAGATCAGGTAAGGACAGCAGATTTCCTTCCCGAAAGGACAATAATGAACCAGGTGGGGTTTTCCGACAATGGTTTCATAGTCATCATTAGATTCTTAATTCCAGATATATTTTATTTTGAGTTCAAATTCCACTAGCTGCCATAGCTGGATTCGAACTCTGATTCCCAGAACACTAGCTGAATTTCTGGATTAATAATCTCGCAATAATACCTCCAGGCCATCGCCTCCCCAGACCAGACTTTCTCCCCTGAAGGGCATGAGTGAACCGAATGGATTTTTAATATCGATGCAGGCATTTCATGGTGATTATTAGTATTTTGTCCCAGATTTATTAATTAGTAGAATATTAAATTTCCTCAGCTGCTTAGATGGGATTTGAGCTCATGTCTCTGGAGAATACGCCCACTCTGCTGGATCACCATTCCAGCAACATTACCCCTAAATCTACCATCCCACTCTTTAAGAGTTACGCACATACTGAAAGAAGGAGGGCATTTTTGCATGCAGTTGTCTCTGCTGACGCTGGAGTCAATTTAGAAATCATATTGACACAAGAAAACGTAAAGGATCGTGAAGTTGGCTTCCAGCTCCCTGAAGAACAAAGTTGAGAAAAGGAGAAAAGAAACCTCAAAGCTCCTTGTGATCACTTGTCCACGGTTCATCGTGACACCCCTTAAATAGAGGCCTTGAGCTCGTGTGCCTGCTGTCAGCGACCCAACTTCAAAGAGCTTTTTAACCACATTTCATTTAAGAAGCAGAGAGAGAGCCGACAGACGGACATTATTGAGCTCGTGATTCAGATGCAGGGGGAGGAGGATACAAACCATGAAAGAAAGGAGAAGATGTGCATTTATAAAGACTCTCTCACAACCACAGGCCATCCAAAAACTCCTGACGTTCTGTCGCATTTATAAAGACTCTCTCACGACTACAGGCCATCCAAAAACTCCTAACATTCCATTGGGGTTGTAATTGCAAGAAGCACAGCAGCCATTTTGTACACAGTAAGATCCCATAAGCAACAATGTGATGATGACAAGATTCATTTTTTTTTTTCTGAAATGATATTGCTGGTGGGGTAAATAAAAATCAACCAGAGTACCTGGGAGCCACTTACAATCTGACTGAAAGATAAGGGGGAGAGCTATAACGTGGTTTTTCATTCCTTTAAAGCCAAATGCTCAGGAACAGAAGTGGAGACTGAGATTGTGGACGGGATTTTACGGCCTCGTTCGGGCGAAGCCGAAAATTCCTGCCCCAAGTCAACGGAGATTTCCATTGTTGGGCCTATGCCCATATTGATTCACTTCTGGCCTATGAAGCTTGCCCCTTTAATATTTTCCCAAGACTTTTCCAGTGATGATGATTGCTGAGAGGAGGGACGGTCTGGGCAGAGGGATTAGTGGGGGCAGAGGGGGAGAAACATGGCTTGACCCCTACAGTAGGCACAGAGCTGATGCAATCATTTGTATGAGATGAGGGCTGAACTCCTGTCATACTGCCCCCTTTAGTTCATAGCTGAACACCAAGGCATTGCCAAGAATCTTTGATGCTGTGACTCCCTCCTGAGCCCCCAGAGCAAAGGGTCCGAAGGGGTTTCTTAACAGGCCAACAATCCAAGGTCAGGGTATCTTCAAGAATTCCAGTGCACGGCTCACCATCCTCTGTGTTCTTATGATCTATTCAGACCATTCTGGCTGTCAATATCCATCAAAAGCATATAGATTCTAACTACAAGGCCTAACTACAAAGAAATAAGTCTGAAATACTGCACAGCACTAAACCTTGGCACTGAGCTGTTGTAAAGTAAAGCAAAAAAGACTTAGATTTATATAGCACCTTTTGCATCCTGAGACCACCACAGAAGCTTTACAGCCAGTGATGTACTTTGCAAAGTATAATCGCCATTTCAATGTCCTACATTAGCACATAGTAACATAATAATGCGAGATAACATGTTTAGTAATGTTGGTTGAGGGATGAATGTTGGCCTCTACATCAGGGAGATTTCTCTGATTCTTCTTCTAAGTAGTGCGGAGGAATCTCCTCAGATCATAGAATCCCTACAGTGCAGGAGGCCATTTGGCCCATCAAGTCTGCACTGCCCACAATCCTAGTCCTGTAAACCCACATATTTACCGTGCTAATCCACTGACACTAGGGTCAACTTAGCATGGCCTATCTACCTGCATAATAGCCTGCAGATCTTTGGAGATGGAAGGTGGGAACTTTGTTTAATGTTTCATCAGATCAACAGCCACTCTCTCAGCACTGCAGTGGGACTTTGTGCTCAAGAGTTAACCATGAATCCATGACGGCTGGCTCAGAGGCACAAGAGGGCTTTCCATTGAGCTTCTGCTAAAACCAAAAATGCGGATTGTATAGCAGCAGCAGGGAGCTTTGCTTGTTCAGTTTTGCTGCGGGCTCAGGTATGCTGACAGCTCCCTTCCCCGTTGCTAGCGAGTTCTATCTTCACGCCCATATTCGCAAATGATGGCAGCTGGGGCTTTGCTTAAACACAGAGGAAATGACAAGAGATAAGGATCTGAATAGTGGAAATGCATGAACACTACCAAAGACATCAGGCAGAAAGAAATGAAATCCTTCTTAGGTACAGAGAATTTAAAATCTGATTTAGGATAAACACACAGAGCTCAGGCCTCGTGGGCCTCACCTCCCGGCAGTTTCTGCTTTGTCTGAAATTGAAAGACGGCATTCCATCATGACTTCTTGCTTTTATGGGTGATTTAGTGTGGTTTCTCCACCTTAGGACACTTTGGCAAAATGCCCATCTCCACATTCAAGTGTGGCTTAGCACGAACGTTCTGCTTAAAGCACCGTTTAGTGATGAACCCATAGAGGAGGCATTTGGGTCTGGTTTCTGGCTTCAAGGTATTGGCGAGAAAGAAACAAAAGGAGTCATTATTCGCTGTCTCATCTCAGATAGATCTGCCACTTTCCGCAAGAGATTGACTAACAACGGACTCTTGTTAAAAAAAAAATGCCCCATTCACTTTAAAGTTCATACACAATGCGGCTGCCAAAATGTCTTCCACCTTAACATTATAAAGTGAATTCCAGGCAGCCAACTATTGCTGCCAATATCAAATTGGCTAATTGCCCACATTTTTATATTTTAATATGCATTAATGGAACTCAAATTATACACAGATTTTTACATGGATGTATTTTTAGTTTCCTTTTTTACCCCAATATTCTCCAGAAGACGTTAAGTGCTCACTATGTTATAGCACTGTGGATGCCAGTCACCCACCAGCTGAACGCTACACGATCGGGTTTAAACATTAAAGGGGGAGAATTTTCCTCTCCTGCCAGCCTGCCATGAGGATCGTAACGGGCAGGACACGGACTACACAAACGTCCGTTGACCTTGGGTGGGATTTTCCAGCATTGGGGTGACCGCGGCCTAAACGTAGTGCTGGCCATTCGACTATGGAGGCCATCATCTGTCTGCCTAACGCTACCCACATAACATTCAAGGACTGCTAAATTGCAATTGTGTTATTTCTTTGTTGAATGCGTTTAAGGCTTCATTAAGGTTCTTGAATAAGAAAGGGTTGGCCTGATACATTTTCAAACAGCTTTAACAACAGCTCCTGGTCATTTTTATACTTAATCCTGAGGGCCAGGTCTAAATTAAATTGTTACATTCATAACATGCATATCAGTATTAAAGAACATCTCTTCTTATTTCAAACAAAGAACAAAACAAAACAGCATGGGAAACAAGCCCTTCAGCCCAACAAGCCCGCGCCGCCACCTCGATGTTCCCATTTCTACCCATGATCCCTGTCTATGTTGATAGATCTATGCATTGGAACCAAATTTGCAAGACAACTTAGGGAGAAACGGATATATTATTAGAAAAATCGGGCCACTTTCCTCTCTAAATTCGGGCAGTCCGGGTACTTGAAATGCACTGAGGAAATACTGTCGGTAAGGGAGCTAAATGAAATGAAGGTCTTCTCTGAGAAATCTGTGTTCTTCCGATACTGGTCTCTTGTGCATCCGAATGTCAATCATTCTTGCGGTGGTGGCCATTCCTTCAGCTACCTGTACTATAAATTCTGCTCCTCTCTGGAGACACAGGGTGGGATTTTCCAGCCCCGCTTGTTCTAAAACCAGAAAAGCTTGCCCGAAGTCAACTGACCTTTCCGTGATCTGCTGCTCTCACACTCCAATTTCCATGGAGATTAGAACAGGAAAATTTCATCCCACAGTGATGATGACATGACATGTGGTTGGATCGGAAACTGGCTCCCACGCCAAAGGTTTTGAAGATCGTCTTGGTCATCAACGTCTACTTGCCCGGTTCTTTTCCGGGTTGGGTGTGGGGTCTGTGTGGTGTGTTTCAATCAGCTGCATACAGTTCTGTCAAGTTCATGACTGGCACCATCCACAGGCATTTCCACACTTTTGTCCACTACCAGACAGAAAAGCCAGCCAGACAGAAAAAGCTCGAGGCTTTGCCATGATGGTTGGATTTCTCTGCATCCAGGATGTAACAGATTGCATTCACGTGGCTGTCAAGGTGCCAGTAGTTGAGTCGGGAGCTTCCATGAATTGAAACTTTTTCCACCCAATTAATGTTCGGATCATCAGGAGTGGCACAGTGGTTAGCACAGCTACCTCACCACGCCAGGGACCTGGATTCAATTCCTGCTCCAGTCACTGTCTGTGTGGCATTTTCACTTTCTCTCTGTGTTTGTATGGGTTTCCTTTGGGAGCTCCGGTTTCCTCCCACAGTCCAAAGGTACGAGGGTTAGGCTGATTGGCCATGCTAAATGGACCCAATGTCAGGGGGATTAACAGGGTAAACGTGTGGGGTTAATGAAATAGAGCTTGGGTGGGATTGTATATGCTCCATGGGCCAAATGACCTTCTTCTGTAGGGGTTCTATGATATGGTTCTATCTATGATTAATGAACGCCGACTCTCTAAGTTTGTGCCCATTACCATGGCAGCCCAAATGGTGCTTAAATCATGCAGCACTCACGGGCACCAAAGCTATCCATGGCTCCTGCATGATTGGATGGATGATGCTTGGGTGACGAGGGCTTGAAGAGGTGGCTGATGATTACAGTTGGTACCCCTAAACTGAGCCTGAGGAGAGATACAACTGCAGTCAAGAGTCATGATAGAGAGGACCATTGGGCTGCTCAAGGTGTGCTTCAGATCAGGATGAATATTACAACCTATGTCTCCCTCATAATATCAATGTCAACTGGCTCTGGCAAGAGTGGGGGGGCAGCAATGGAGGATGAAGGAAGCAAGGCAGTTACAAAGGCCAGGGAAGATGATTGTAGTGATGGTATGAGGAAGAATCTGGGGGGGCGCAGGCTGTGGACTGGAAGCATTGGACAGGAACTTTCATGGAGGCAGGGGCACCAGGGATACTTTGATCCTACTAAGTATCAGTTTGGCATGTGTGGCATCCATGCTTCCTCATGCCAATACAATGCCCTCTTTACAAACAATCATTATCTGTTAGACTAACCCAAAACTCCAACACCACACAGCACAATTCTGGTACAAATCTGTGCTGCATCTGACACCTAATGCAACTATCATACCAACGCAGCCCATGAAAGCAAAATTAACATTTACATTATTCTAAATGTACAAACAAGGAAGCTTCCAAACTTCCTAACAGAACACAAATTTCCAAGTAATGAACACAAATTATGAAATAATGTTCCCCATGATAAGCCCTTGTAGGCTTAAGGTGCTTTCAACCTACACCTGTGAGTGCTATACTTTGGTAATGTCCCAGCCATGACCCCCCTCCACCCCCTCTCCCCACCTGCACAGTCCCGCACCAAGTAGCTCTCCACACAGTTCCATGCCACCACTGCACTTACCCTTGTTAAGTGTAGGAGATCTCTGAATCTTTTGCAGCACCGAAGCCACATGTAGTGCACCATTTAATGCCCTTTGGCTTGGGTGGCAACCTCTGCCCAGACCTTTTTGGTCAGGTGGGGTGGCTTTCCCTTGCTAGTCCTGGGCATGGGAATTAGCCACCTGACATTGACCTCCTCCACCAGAACTCCCAGGCACTTACTAGAGAAATGAGGACAGAGCATCCAACTTGCCCACTAGCCTTCCATGATTGCCAGGTCCTAAGGCCATGACTGAACACCAGGATAATTATTGGATTGCTTCTAGACAGCAACTTCACTCTCCCCCACAACAGCCTTCAGAGAGCTGCCTCTGCTTTTCAACTCTCACTGGATGACCATTGGATTTAGTGCTCAAAGTGTTCCTTCCCTCACCCACATTGAAAAGCTTATTTGCATTTCATCCTGGGTGAGCCTTCATTGGGCACCCAGTGTAATATCACATGAACAATGCCATCTTGGTCAGGAATAGGTTTCACTCCTTCACAAAGGAGTCCTCATTGATCTCTGGCAATCAAGTGAAATGCTTTCTCTTTTAACTGATTCAAAACTCCTTTTTTATCTTATTTTGTGTGTGTGCATGTGCATGCACTGTGTGTGTATGTGTGTGTGTGTGTGTGTGCGTGTGTGCGTTTGTGTGTGTAAATGTATTTGTGTGAAGTTTTAACCATTCAAACATAAAAACCAGGGAAATTCCCTGGTTTGATTGAATTTATGAATATATTTGATTTGAGTCAGTTTAAAAAAATTTACCTCACAAACCAAGAGTTTGGACAGGAAACGCACCACAGCCTAATTCAAAACTTACAATACCTCTGCTCATGGACAGTTCAGATTTGCTTCTCTCCCTTGTCTATAACACAAACCAACATCGACAGAAGTCTTTATGTCTGTTCAATTCAGGCAATAAACATGTCTTTTGTGTTCTATGCTATTCAAATATTTCATGTCTCTATTGTTTATGAAGCTTAAAAAACTGTTTGAATATTGTTTAGGTGATTTTTCATAATGCCAATTACTCACCAACATCAGATAGAGCCTATCAACCATTTTCTTTGTCTAACTAACCCAGCTAAAATGTTCTTGCATGTCCTAACCTTGGCTTTCTGAGTTGCCATGCTGCACTGTAACCATGAATCTTCTTCACACACATCTCACTGACAGATGAAGAGATAAAGTTGACCTGCCATTCTCCCTAAATGTTGTAGCCACACTTAACCATTGAGGTTACGTGTACGTGTTTTACAGTTTGTAATCTCTTACCCATTGTAACTTCCGAACATTTTCTGTAGCCTATTGCAGGAGAACCTGATTCTTATTAAGAGCTAAAAAAGGAGAGAGAGAGAAAGAAAAGTGTAATGACTTCAGTCAGGCCATTCAGCTTGGCCTATTGGATATGAATTTCCTGATTAAGGATCTAATTGATGGATCCAATCTGATTGATAATCAAGAAGTCTTTGCCATGTACTTAACTCAGAGTGTCAGTTCCTCTGATAGCCCCGGAGATAAACTGCTGACTGATAGCACCCTGTGTACTGCTGTTAGAATTTGTAAAGTAAGAAGTTTCACAACAATAGAAAGTCCAACAGGTTTATTTGGTAACACAAGCTTTCAGAACACTGCCCCTTCATCAGGTGAATGAAGAGTTGGGGTCACAAACAGAGCATATATAGACACAAATTCAATTACAAGATAATTGTTGGCAGGCGAGTCTTAACAGGTAATCAAGTCTTTACAAGTACAGGCAATATAAGTGGAGAGAGGATTAAGTACAGGTTAAAGAAATGTGTATTGTCTCCAGACAGGACAGTTAGTGAGATTTTACAAGCCCAGGCAAGTCATGGGGTTACAGATAGTATGACATAAATGCAAGATCCTTGTTAAGGCCATCCTCACGTGTGCAGAACTTGGCTGTCTGTTTCTGCTTGGCAATTCTGCGTTGTTTTGTGTCTTGAAGGGTGCCTTGGAGAATGCTTGCCCGAAGATCAGAGGCTGAATGCCCGTGACTGCTAGCATCACAAGTAGGCTTATATTAACACTGCAATGAAGTTACCATGAAAATCTCTGAGTTGCCACACTCCAGCACTTGTTTGGGTACTTTGAGAGAGAACTTAGCATGACCAATGCCCCTAACCAACATGTCTTTCAAACTGTGGGAGGAAACCAGTGCATGTGGAGGAAACCCACGCAGATACAGGGAGAATGTGCAGACTCCATACAGACGGCGACCCAAGCCGGGAATCGAATCTGGATCCCTGGCGCTGTGAAGCAGCAGTGCTAGCCACTGTGCCACTGTGCCACAGATGGATACCTACATGGAAATCCAGACTAAATTAACATGGTAAAGGAGCATCCATCATTGTTACTGGAACTATCACTCATTTATGTAGAGCAAAATGTAGTTAAAGATGACACATGTTTCAAATGTCAGTGAGCAGTTGGCATTTTAGTGTATGTCCTATGGGCATGAGTACAGAATTATGAAGATTACAAAAGAGAATTAAGACTAATACCTTTGTGAAATCCTTGATATTCAGGCCCATCCAGAATTATGCTTGATTTTTCTGGATGGTGCTAATGCAGCCTACCTCTTTCCCACACTTTGCTCGCCCCTACACACACAGATATACCTGCCTCCCACTTCGAAGTGTGGTGAAAGTGTTTGCTTTTTTAACTCTTTTCTTTCTGCTTGAATGCGATTCCTGAGGCTAAGGATACACTCAAACAAATTCATCCTGGATACTTTATAGTCTGCAAAAGGTTTCTTATTCTGAAAGATTGACGTGCATTTTGGGGATCAGTGCTGGGACCTCTGCTGTTCGTAATATATGTAAATGAGTTAGAAGAAAACGTAGCTGATCTGATTAGCAAGTTTGTGGATGATATTAAGATTGGCGGAGTTGTGGATGGTGATGAAGATTGTCAGAGAGTACAGCAGTATATTGATAGACTGGAAAATTGGGCGGAGAAAGGGCGGATGGAATTTAATCTGGACAATGCGAAGTGATGCATTTTGGTCAATTCAACTCAGAGGGGGCTATAAAATAAATGGTAGAATCATCAGAAGTGTAGACTCATGGATTTGAGGTACAGGTTCACAGATTCTTAAAAGTGGCAGCATAGGTGGAAAAGATGGTGAAGAAAGCATATGGCATATTTGCCTCCATTGGCCGAGGCATCGAGCATGAAGTTGGCAAATTATGTTACAGTTATATAAACATTGGTTCGGCCACACTTGGAATACGGAGTCCAATTCTTGTTGCCATACTACTAGAAAGACGAGGAGGCTTAAGAGGGAAGACAGAAAAGATTTACCAGGAAGTTGCCAGGTATTAGCTATGAGGAGAGATCGAATCAACTGGGATTATTCTCTCGGAAAGACAGAGGTTGAGGGGTTTATCATAGAAGTTTATACAAGTATGAATAGCATAAATAACATGAACAATTGGATGCTTTCTCTCAGGGCAGAAATGGCAATTACAACAGGGCATAAGTTCAAGATAAGAGGGGAAGAAGGTTCAGTAGAGAAGTGCAGAGGACGTTTTTTACACAATGGTTGGTGGGGGCCTGGAATGCACTGCCAAGTGAGGTAGTTGAGGCAGACACGTTAGTGACATTTAAGGCTTATCTAAATAGACACATGAAAGGCATGGAATGGAGGGATACAAACAATTGTTCTAGATAGAGCAAAGTGATCGGTGCAGGTTTGGAGGGCCAAAGGACCTTTCTTGTGTTATTCTGTTCCTTTTCCTTTGTTGTTCTTTGTTTACAGGATATGAGGAGGAAAGGGGTGGTCATGAAGGAAAATTGTTCTCTCTGCTTTTATTTAGGTTTGATTTTTTTACCAACATTTCTCCCCTCTCCTTTGTTGAAGGCTCTGACTCTTTACTAGGATATTCTGTCCATATGAAAGCAGATGCTCTTCAGTATCTCAAATATGTGACCATTATCTGTGAGAAAATCAACAATGAGTATGAGAAAAGTGTCTATCACATAAGAGGCATCAAAGTCAACCTTCTCTGAGTTCCATATTTCGGGAGGAATGGCTGGACATCAATAAGGAATGGATCTCTGGGCGAATATACTCTTCAAAGAATGGTTTTGGAATCTGAGCATCAAGGATAGCATTTATTGCCCATTCTAATTGCCCTTGGGAAAGTAGTGATGAGCCACCTTCTCAGACCACTACAGTCCATGTGGTGTTGGTTCTTTGTTCTTTACTGTGGTGCAGGTTAGTACCACTGAGTGACTTAGTACATGTGAATGACTGGCTTTGTCTGGGGCTGGGATCTTCACTTTCAGTTCAGGCAAGAGTGGCAGATTTGTTCCCTTGAAGAGTAGCAGAGAATGAGAAACTTGTTTATGACAATCCACTCATTTCAAGATAAGATTATAATTTTATTACAGATTTATTAATTAATTGAATTTAAATTCCATCCACAGATGTGGTGGGATTAGAATTCACTTCTGCATGGCATTATTTTGCATTTTTGGTAGTACGGTGGCACAATGGTTAACATTGCTATCTCAAAATGCAAGGGACCCGGGTTCAACTCATGACTTGGATCACTGTCTGTGTGGAGTTTGTATGTTCTCCCCATGCCTGCATGGATTTCCTGTGGGTGCTCTGGTTTCCTCCCACAGTCCAAAAGTTGACTGGCCATGCTAAATTGCCTCTCAGCCTCAGGGGGATTAGTAGGATAAGCAAGTGGGGTTACACAGATAGGCTTGTCAATGCAGACTTGATGGGCCGAATTGAAGGGATTCTATGATTTTGGACTTCTCGATTACTAGTATTCAGAACACCTGCAGTACAAGGAGGTCATTTGGCCCATCGAGTCAGCACCGATTCCATGACAGATTATCTTACGCTGGCAGTCTGCTCCAGTTCCCTATTTTTCCTCGTATTCCATGAGCGCTGAGCATAATTGTGATTTCATTATGGCCTTTGCAGCTGAGGTGAGTGTAGATTGATGAAGGAACTGGAAATGTACTTGGTTTACGTGGTTGAATACATCGTCCAATGAAATTCCAAAATTATTGGTGGACTTTCATAGTTGAACTTTCAAATGATGTAATCAGCAAATCTAATAAAAATGAAATTATGTTACTTTTAGCACATTCAGTATTTGAGCCAATTAGCTTTTATCTTAATAAATTACTTTGATACATCATTATCATGATAAATGTAATGATTGGTGACCAGCAGGTTAACAGTAACAACAATTTATTAATTAATTCAAACTAAGGGTGGAATTTTACTGGCACGTCCACCTGAAATTTATACGATCCTGCCTGAGGCCAACAGAGAATGCTATTCTCCGCTCCCGGAAAAGGGGTGGGTGTGCCTGTATCAAATGCTTCAACACGTACCTTCTCCATTCATCTCTAGGGTCGATTCTGATGGTAAAAGCCTGTGCTGGAATTCGTGCGATCCCACCCCATTGGAAGGGAAGGGGGTTTTTAGCTCAAACGGGCACCGTGATCGGTGGAAGCTTGGAGGTCCTGTGCTGTAATTTTCTTTGTTCTCTATTCTTAGTTTTTGTCCTTTGACCCTGTAACCTCCTTACAGGGGCTCACAACCACAATTATGGATATCTTTTATGAGCTCTTGTTGCACATCGTGAGCAAAATAATACCTACTATGTTATGCATCCATCCTCTATGCTTATTGATTAATAGTAACCAGCAGATTACTGTTTTGTTTCATTGCTCTCGATTGACAGACATATCCTTTTGTGCTTTCCCCAGTGAGATAAACAGTGTATGGTACCTTTCCTATTTCTCTCATGCAGTGTTAATGTGGGTGAAACTTGTATAAAGGAATGTATTGACATGGTATCTCAAAGGGAAACAATTGATTGCACCGTAACACCAAACACAATAAACAGATACGCCTGCAAGTTTACTACTATTCTCTGAATCTACCCCAGGAACCTTGTCTTACGCTTTGAAAATAGTAGCTTAAATCAAGCAGAAAATTTTGTGTAGACTTCCCTTCTGAGCTGCTCCCTCCAAGGCATTGTGAATGCCAGCATGAGCAGTACTCTTCATTTATGATGCCAACTGGATTTGACATCACGGGGCTGCGTGTTGTGGGATTTGCAGGAAATTCAGGGGAATGAACTTAATCTATATTACACTGGGTAACTCTTACCTTTTGTTTCAAGCCCTTCTGCAAAGCCCGTAATAAGTTTTAGTTATGGGATACAGTTCTTCTAATCTCTTCAAGGTGAAAAACTGAAAACAACAGGGCATGTGTGTTTGCGTGTGTGTGTGTGTGTATGTGTGTGCGCGCACGCGTACATGTCTGTCTGTGTGTGTATGTGTTTATGCATGTGTGTGTGCGTGCGTGTGTGCGTGCGCACCCACATGTACGCAAATATTGGAGCTTTTCTGAAGCTTGGGTCATTGTCTGTGCTGAGTCTGCACATCCTTCCCATGTCCGTGTGGGTTTCGTCTGGGTGCTCCAGTTTGCTCCCAAAGCCTGAAAAGGCGTGCTGGTTAGATGCACCGGTCATGCTAAATTTACCCTCAGTGTATCTGAACAGATGCCCGAGTGTGACACCTAGGGAACTTTCACAGCAACTTCATTGCAGTTTTAATGTAAACCCACTTGTGACGCTAACAAACAAATAAACTTGCAGGCAGAAAGCCGGCAGAATGGTCAGAGAGCTGTGTCGAGGAGGTTTTTTGATGAACTCTCTTTATGAGTTGATGGAGGAACTGATGCAGAGTGGATGGCGTGACAATCCTCCAGCATCCCACATGCGTACATACGCACCTCAAGTTCACAAGACTGAGATTGGGAACCCAGTGCTTTTGGGGAAATCCCAAAGGTGAAAAAAGTATGCAAAGTGTCCAGGAGTGCGAACTCACTCTGTCATTATGAAACTCTGGCTACATCTTTTCATGGAGTGAATTAATTTTCACTAAGTCATAGCTTTACACCTACAGCAGCATGAACTCAATCATCGGTTATAGGGGGGGAAAAATTGGATTCAGTCATTGAATAATGTATATTTGATTCAAGCGACTGTCATCCCTTTTATTGTCACTTCTTGCTTACTGTCCCCTTTTTCTAATTAAGGACTGATTCTTTGCAATTCATTCTCGATCTGAAACTGTCCCTTTTACTGTCAGTGCCTGCCTATTGCACATTTTTCTGTTCCACACAATTTTCATGCAGATCTACACTTAATTGTCATCTTCTTGTCACACTAGTCAGGTGCTAGCTTTCTCTAAATGGACCATGTAATCAAAATCTGCGCAAAATCTGCAGCCAGCAGTCACTGTGTGACTGAATTATTCGAGGGTGGTTTTATTGCGAGATGGTTCATCCTGAATGTTTCCCGGAGGAAAACTGTGTCCCATTGGAGCCAGAGCTTCGTTGATGTCATTTCTTGCTGTCACTCTGCTCGGTGGAGGAATGAATTTGCTGGTAAATAGATCCAGGTCTCTGCTGTCACTTGTCTACCATTGACCACAGTGTAAGAGGTCACAGCATTGGGCTACTTTCGAAACATAGGCAACATCTGTGAAAGGCAGCAGATGTAGCAAATACAATCTGAAGGTTTTACTTTCTGCTTGTAATAAAAAGAACACTTTCAGTATCTATTAAACTGACCAGTGAAACGGCGCATATGTTTTTCTCTCAAATTACTGGGTTGCAGAAATCCCCAATCTATTTTGAATCAGTTTGAAATTTAGATTAAAGTTTATTTATTAGTGCTGCAACTAGGCTTACTTTAACGCTACAGTGAAGTTACTGTGAAACAACCCCCCCACCCCAGTTGTCACACTCTGGTGCCTGTTCTGGTACACTGATGGGGAGAATTTAGCACAGCCAATCCACCTAACCAGCGTGTCCTTCAGACTTTAAGAGGAAACCGGAGGAAACCCATGCAGACAGCGGGGAGAACATGCAAACTCCACACAGACAGGTTAACTACTGCCCCAAAAATAACACCACTCTACAGACTTCCCAAACAATGACATTGCTCTTGCATAACACTTCTGGGCTAGAGGTACCTGTTTTGCATCAAATGTTTTACTGGAGGTTTCATTATTGAACCTTACACTCTCAACTTGCACCACTCAGTATAACAGCATTTTTCTTTCAAAGGCATCTCTGTGTTTTCCAAAGTTTGTAAGATTTTTCCCTGGATTTGCTCTCAGAGTTGTCCAAGAGGTTAATCTTCAATTTCAGTCCCATTCCCTCCACTTTATCCCCACAGTTTTGCAAGTTTATTTCTCTGTAATAATTTTAATCAGGCAATTGATTGGCCAGCTTGAATCTGAACCTCCTGATTAAGAGCCAAATTGATAGTCCAATTCCGACACAGGAGTGTCAGTTCCTCTGGCACTCTGGATGGAAACTGCTGTCTGAGAGCATTCTGTACAGTATTGTTAGATTTTATAAATAAAGGAATTTTGGTGAAGGGACTTCTGCTTCCGAGGAGTTATTACATTCTCTCAAGTGACTCTGCTTTTTTTAAATAATTGATTGCCTTCACTTCCACCACTTCTGTAGACAATGAGTTTGGAACAATTTCTTATGCATAACCAGCAAATCTCTTCCCAACCTCATTTTCTCAAAGAAAGTAACTTCTGCTTACTCCATCCTAACCTTGTAGCCAAAATCCTTCATGGCTACAATCATTTTGTTAAGTCTCCTGTGGATCCCCATATCTTTTACAAAAATTATTGCCTATCTAAATCTTTATAAAGTTTTACAATATTGGCGCAGACATGATGGGCTAAATGGCATCTTACTGCACTATAACAATGTTTTTGGGGTTCTAATGTGCTTCTCTACTCAATTCCTTGATGAAGTGCAAGACCCCGTATGCTTTGATAACTATTCCCTCAAATATGCGCTGCCATCTTCAAAGATTTCTGCAGATGATTGACCTGACACATACTTTTGAACTCTGCCATTTCGTCCAGAATGATAAAATGCAGAAGGAAGCCATTTGTCCAGTCGAATCTGCACAGATTTTCTCTGATGGAATAGCTTACTGATAACTTGACCCCAACCTATCCCCTATCTATACTGCCTCTCTTTAGCCTGTCTGGGTGACACAGTGGCACAGTGGTTAGCATTTCTGCCTCAAATCACCAGGGACCAGGTTTGATTCCTGCTTTGGGTCACTGCCTGTGCTCTCGTCTTTTAACCTCACATATTTACCCCACCAATCCCGCTAACCCACACATCTTTGGACTATCTGGCATGGCCAGTCCACCTAATCTACATATCTTGGAACTGTGGGAGGAAATTGGAGCACCCAGAGGAAGTTTAAGTTTTTTGAGCTTATTTATTAGCATCACAAGTAGCTTACATTACACTGCAATAATGTTACTGTGGAAATCCCTTAGTTGCCACACTCCAGCATCTGCTTGGGTATACTGAAGGAAAATTTAACATGACTAATGTGTCTAACCTGCACGATTGTGGGAGGAAATCGGAGCACCTAAAGGAAACGGAGGGAAAATGGGCAGACTCTGCACAGACAGTGACCCGAGCTGGGAATTGAACCTGGGCCCCTGGTACTGTGAGGAGTAGTATTGACCACTGTGCCACTGTGTCATCCCAAAATAACTCAATTAGATTAGTCAAATAAAATTTGCCTTTTAGAAATTCATGCTGGCTTTCCTAATTAACTCAAAACTCTCCAAGTGCCTGTAAATTTACTTCCTGATTATTGTTTCTCAAACCTTACCACTGATATTAAACTGATCATTCTGATGTAGCTAGGAATGTCCTTGCACACATCCATGAACCACAGTGTCACATTTGCCAATTTCCAATGCTCTGGCCGCCTTCTTGCTATGTAAGAAAGATTGGATGAGGCAAACTATCTCCACCACGATTCTCCTTAGCAATCTGACATGCAAACCACCTGGACCAGTTATTTACCTATTCTAAATTAGATAATTTAGATAATTAGATAATTTAGAATAACTATTTTAAGTAGAGGCAATCTTTCAGGACAAATTCTCCCTATCTGTTTTCACTCATTACATGACATCTAACCAGCATTACTACTACTGATATTTTAATAACATTCTCTTCCTTAATAAAGAGTGACACAAAGTACTTATGAGCTTTGTCCAGTATGGTTCAGTATGTATCACCCTCTTTGTTCTTAATAGTCCTATCCTGCTTCATATTAACCCATTACTATTTACAGGCACAATGGTTAGCACTGCTGCCTCACAGTGCCAGGGACCAGGGTTCGATTTCTGACTTGTCTATACATTCTCCCTATGTCTGCGTAGATTTCCTCCCACCATCTGAAAGACATGCTGGTTAGATGCACTGACCTGAACAGATTGTAGGGACTAGGGAATTTCACAGTAACTTCATTGCTATGTTAATGTAAGCCTCACTTGTGACACTAATAAATAAACGTTATTGCTCTTGCACATATCACAGAATTATTGCAATGATGCAGAAGGAGACCATTTGGCCCATCACATCAACACTGGCTCTCCAAACGAGCATCACTGCTTACTGCCATTCCCCTGCCTTTTCCTCCTGTACATTGGGTGGTATTTTCCCCACTGCGCTCACTCCAAAGCCTAAAAATTCCCATCAGTGGACCTTTGTGTGGTTTGTGTCCCGCCTGCTACAATTCCTGTGGCAGACAGGATGGGAAAAATTCCACCCATTGTTTCGATTCAACAAATCGATAAATGCCATCTTAACTGCCTCAAATCACAACTCCCTGCTCTTTTGTTCATCATCTCTTTTTCTCTCTGTCATTATTTGGAGACCTCTAGAAACTTTCCTCCCTCTTGTGAGATCACACGCTTTCTTCTTCTCAACACTAACCAAATGAATTCTGTATTTGACTCATTCTTTCCAACATTACACCTTCTCTAGTCAGTACAACAACTCCCACTCGCTTCCTCCCTCCCATACTATTTCTGAACCACCCTGGCCAAAAGTTTTGTGCTGATTGGGAGGTCCTTCATCTTCACAAAAATGGCAGGGGAGAATTCGGATATCCTTTCCTCAAACCATGTCAATATGGAAGGGGGAGGGGAGGAATGGGGATATGCTCTACTTCGGGATCTTACTGCCTCAACTTCATTGCAGTGTTAATGTAAACCCATTTGTGACATTAATAAATAAACTTTAAACTTTTTAACCCATTGTAGTCCTTCCTAGTTTGCTCCTATATAATATGATATCACTTCCTTCCCTGTTGTTTCCTTATACATCTTATTTCTCTCTTCTCCTTCTATATGCTGGTTTTACTGTTTCAACTGTAAAATGCTACTCGCAGTCAATGGACATTTCTATTGTCTGCCCTTTGTCTGCTCCAAATCCTGTGGGGGAGCAGGACAGTAACATTCTGGTGCTAGTGTACAAGTCCATCGTTCATGATGTCAACTGCATGTTGCCTCACTTAGATCAGATTTTGCTACAGGAATGTCCGAAGTATGATTTGCACATTTTAGGCCTGGTAGAAGAATGGAGTGATTTTTTTTTTAATCACCAAAAGTCTTTTCTTCTAAACACTGAACTCATCAAAAGATGCTTAAGAATTTTATTTCATCTCATCATGGACCCTGAGATCTGCCCTTGCTCAATACTGAGTGAGTTGCATGGCAACTCTCAATGTAAAGAGTGGTGGATGGAGGAATAGGTCAGCATGAGTTGGCACTAAGTTGGCATAGGGGATTTAAAGGGCTGTTGGAGTGGGTAGAGGGCTAATGGTTTGACTGAAGGGTTTGTAGGGCCACAGAGGTAATGGACAGGCATAGGTTGGCATGGAGTGAAAGGAATAAACTATCCCCCCTACTGAAAATTATAACTTCTAGGGCATATTTCTGTATCCATGAATATTAATCACTAAGTCCACACCATATTTTTGTCATTGCCACTTTATATAATCCCAGATGGCTATTTGTGCTTGCAGCTTACTGAACATATTTAGTATAATTTGTACTTTTACAGACATGCATTCTAAACCAGTCTTTTTCACAGGGGAATTTCACAGTAACTTCATTGCAGTGTTAATGTAGGCCTACTTGTGACATTAATAAATAAACTTTAAACTTTTTAATCTATTGTACTCCTTCCTAGTCTGCTCCTATATAATATGATATCACTTCCTTCCCTGTTGTTTCCTTATGCATCTTATTTGTCTCTTCTCCTTCTATATGCTGGTTCCATTGCGAGCCAATTAAATTTCAATCCTTTTCAATGACACTAGCAGACCACGGCACAAGAACGTTGGGCCCAGGCATGCAAAGTTCTAACCCATCCCTTTTAAAAAGAAGCCTCATGTGCCAGAACTGGGTCCAATATGCTGCATGAATCCTGTGCATCGCTTCAAACCATACATTGATCCTTCCTATCTTCCTATTTCTGCTCTTTACAGGTGGCACGGTGGCACAATAGTTAGCACTGCTGCCTCACAGCATCAGGACTTAAATCCAATTCCAGCCACGGGTCACAGTCTATGTGAAATTTGCACACTGTCCCCGTGCCTACATGGGTTTCCTCCGGGTGCTTTAGTTTCCTTCCACAGTCCAAAGATTTGAAGATTAGGTTGACTGGCCTTATTAAGATTGCCCTTTAATGTCAAGGGGATTAGTAGGGTAAACATGTGGGGTCATGGGGATAGGACCTGGGTGGGATTGTTGTTGGTGCAAGTTTGTTAGGCTGAATGGCCTCCTTCTGTACTGTACAGATTCTATGATTCCAGACACCACTGATAGTAACCCAGAGATTACTAGCTATGGCAGATGTATATTTTTTAACTTACTTCCTAGCTCCTGAAAGTCTGACCCTAGGACATCAACACTATTATCTGACATTCTACTAATTGCAATTTTCTATTAAACTTAATTCTGGGTTTGGGTGCGTGTTTCAGTTGAAGTTGTTGAACTTAACAAGTAATAGTTACTAATCGCATGCCTTTGCTCCTCTTGTGGCCTCTCAATACCCTGACCCACTATCTCCTCTCAGCACCACTCGATTCAGACATTCCCACACTTCTCAAGGCCTCAACATCTGCATGATCATCTTGGAGCTTTCTCAGTGGATAAAGTCATCTTACATCTCAGTTAACCGGCACATTTGATTAAGTGCTGGAATGCACTATATAACACAGATTTCTCTGTGTCTGCACTCTCCACATCATTGGCCTCAACATATACCATATTTTCCTCTGTAGAATGCTCCTCACCCATCTCCATGATGTTCATTTCTAGTATAAGGAAGGCACCACATTTTGCAATGTACAAAACAGTTCCAGAAATGTGTCCTGTCCTCTCAACTATATCTCCATTAACAAGTGCATTCCTACTCTCATTCCTTCCTGTACAGTTCTTTATCCATTAGTGCCACATTGTGAGGCTGAATCCCTTCAAAGTGCCCTCACTGCCAGCAATCTCCAATGCTGAGTATCTGTTTGGAAGTGGAACACACCCTGAAGCCTATTCTTCCTAGTCCTCTTGTCATTTCTTATTATTCCAGAAGACCACCAATCTACTAGCCTGATCTCTTCCTTGTTTTGGGGTAGCCACTTCCTGGAACATTAAATCCAGGGAACACTGATCCCACACTTATTGCTCCCCATCCTCCAATGTTCCACTCAAGCTGCCTCTCAGCTTCAGAAATCCAGTCAAACACCAGCAGATGGAGATACTTCTGACACCCGTGTAGTCCCTGGAAACATGAAGTGTCCTGAAGTTTCCACACAATGTGCAGGAATTAAAAAAACATTGGTTTGGGTTGCCCCTCCATGATATAAAATACGAATGGCCTCCTTTGGAATCTCCAAGGCAATTCTGGAAGGTTGGTGAAATAATTCCACAGAAGCTGATGTCCCTTCATCAGATCCCCTTTATTTACAAACTTATCTTTACTCCTAAGAGTGCTTCAGCTACAAAGTCAGAATCTGGAGTGCCAGTGGTGAAACTCCTTGATTGTGCAGGCAATCAATACTTCAATCAGGGAGCTCATACTCCAAGAGGCTAATCTAATGAAGTCATTTGCAGTTGGCAAACGTAAAATGGACTCATTAATGCCATTCTTTTTTCCAATCTGGGTCAAAGTTTGTGGAACCACATGGACATTTTTACAACCAGAATTACCTCCATATATCAAGTTAATAAGTAGCAGACCACGAGGGATCATGATGGCATACACTGTCTCATATAAATCGCAGCAATTATTTCAATGAAAATACACAAAGATGGCAGTCACTAATGAAGCTTGTTGCTTGCTGCATGTTAATTCAGGGGATTTCAATCGTTATTCTAGGGTATACATTTAGTTCCTGAACACAGGCACCAGTACAGGCTTTGTGCTCACTTTTCTAACTTTGCAGTTTGTCGTGTTGATTTTTGTGGAATCGGAGTTTGGGAAAAGGCTGCTTTCAGTTTTGATTTTTCATAGCATTGTACAGCGTAACAAGAGGTCACGTGGCCCATCTTGGCGCAGAAAGGGTTCTCCATACACTCTGTTTTTTTAACCCTGAAGATTTTCATTTGTTTGTTATGATGGCGGAATGGGGAAACCATAAACCAAAACAACCAAATTTACCAAACTGACACCCAAATCAAGAGATTTGTCAACAAAATGTCATTTTTTGTAATTTTTGCACTTGAACAGGAATCAGACCGAATATAACTTAAATATGAATTAACGGGCAAATGATACTTACAGTATTTTTCCCTTTAAGTAGTCAATACTGCAAAGAGACATCTGAAGCAAATACAAACATTTGAATCACTTCCCACAGAAATGTGGAACTGCAAAGTGACACAGTTCTATAATATGCTGTTCTTCATTCATGCAGGGTAAGTCTGAACTTCAGTTTTCACCTTTCATTTTCATGGGTATGATTATCATCAGTGAGGCACACTTCTACAAAACTTCTCTCCCTTCGGTCACACCAGCCCACATGGTATAGCTCCCCAGAGTTCATTTTCAACTGATCAATTAGAAACACTAGAGTTCACAGGTTTAGCAACATAAGGAAAACACCCAGCTTTTTAGTGTATTCAAGCTTTCTTTACATCCAAAAGGTTTTAGGTTTCTTTAGCCAGCTCACACAATACCTCCAGGAGCTTCTATTTCTTTTTCCACCAAGCAGAAGAAAAATGACCTTTTCCTGAGAGTGAATTGTTTGTTCTCCTCACAAGAATCCCCTGTGTCTCCCTTTCTGTCTCTAACCACTTTCTCTTTGTGTTAACATCTGTTCGCTAATCACCTTCACCCTCTAGCTCCTCTGCTTGTAAATTCTGTTTTGTGCCTGAAGCTCACCTTCTCCACTCCAAAGATTTGCAACTTAGGCTGATTGGTCATGTTAAAGTTGCCCCTCAATGTCAGGAAGATTATTAGGGTAAACATGTGGGGTTCCGGGAATAGGACCTGAGTGCGATTGTTGTTGGTGCAGGCTTGTTGAGCTGAATGGCCTCCTTCAATACTGTACTTTTGTATTGGGGCTTCTGGTCTCAACTAATTTTCCTCTTTTCCTTACTTCTGGTATAACGATTATCAAGTGACATGGATGTTTGTTTCTTATTATCTAAGATAATTAAAATGGATTCCTTCCCTTTCGACACACTCTGAAAAGCCCCTTTCAAACTCTCTTAAAAACAAACACAGATTCCATAGACATTTTAAAGGAATCATATGTTTTTTTTCTTACTATACTGTCTCAAGGTCAAAGATTGTTATGAGTTGACATAATACAAGAATATACTTGAAAATTGATAAATTGAAACATCTCAAACTTAACAGGAACATGGATGCACATGTTATATATGTACCCTGACTGAGGTATACCCCATGTGAACGATAGCTCGGACAATATGAAATAATACACTGCATAATGAGAGTATGTTTAGCAGGCATAGTGCTTACTTTATGGCTCTTTGCAACAGTTACCATAGCAAGTTACGTTAAAGGTCTGTAAAACTTAAGTCAGGCCAGCATTTGGAATATTGCATGAATTTTGTTGTTACATTACCAGAAGGATGTTTGGTGATTGTCTAAACAAGGTTTTCCAGGAAATTGCCATACCTACCAGGGTTTTAGGTATGAGGAAAGGTTGGATAAACTCGGATTGTTTTCACTGGAAAGACAGATGCTGAGGGGCGACGTCTTAGAAGTCTATAAAATTATGAGGGGCGTAGTTGGGGTGGATAGTCAGAGGCTTTTCCCCAAAGGGGGAAGAGTCGATTACAAGAGGGCAAAGGTTTAAGATGAGAGGTGGTAAGACTGTGGGAGACGTGCAGAGGAAGTTGTTCCACACAGAGCGTGTTGGGTACCTGGAATGCACTGATGGTGGAGGTGGTGGAAGCAGGCACATTAGCATAGATAGGCACATGAAGGGGAGGTGAACAGAGGGATAGAAACTGTGTACCAGCACAGGCTTGGTGGGCCGAAGGGCCTGTTCTGTACTATATTGTTGCTTGTACCCACACAAAGAGGAAACAGTTACTGAGAAATGGGTAACAAAGTAGCCTTCAATCGAGAGGTGGCAGACCTGGTGTGCGGGTTGGGTACATCCAATACACGCTACAATGCAAAGTTAAGATTTAAAAAACATTTATATTCAGGCAGTCATTTTACATCTTTAAAGAAAGGTATATGGAGATATTTATAATAAACTAAATTTGAAAACAATGATACGGAATACAGTATGAAGAGGTAAAATGTACCTTTGGATGGCTGGCAGGACATCCAATATTATTTTCGCAGGAAAATCCTGTTATAGATTGTTAAAAATAATTACTATCATTTCTTTCCCCCACCTCAAACCCTTACAAATGTGAAAGGTATTTCAGCACTGAAGAAGTTAATGTCTTGTTCCGTATTAAGCGAATCAATTCTAGAATAATGCCAGCGGGCTCCCTTACACAGCTCCAAACGGCTGCTTGTAAGTGCTTCCATATTGTAATCAAATGGCTTAAACAGGAGCCATGAAATGTAATGACACAGAACTCCCCACCCTGTGACTTTATAGCTCTGAGATCTAATCGAATTCAAACAGAAGGTAGTAGGCCGAAGCTAAATGAGAGAGCATTTTCTTTCCCTCCCCCCCCACCAACACTCCCCCCTCTTCTACCTTCCTGTTCTGCGACCCAATCTGCATATGCTATTGCCCCCCAAATCCCTAGGCTGGCACCTCAATCTGTGTAAGCTAATAGTACGGATCCCGCAGATGTTGCACGGACCAGGCTCAGGTTAACGAGGAAGCAGGAATCAGGGAAAACAGCACGAGACGCTCGCCAGCACAATAAAAAAAAAACCTCAAGTCAACCTGTGCTGCGAGATGTTAGCATGAATTATCATAGTGTTATTTTTCCACTGGGGCACTGTGTGAGTGCAGCCTCGCACACCTGCAGTGTCTCTATCTCCCTCAGTGCTGGAAAGTGTCAGTTTCATGTATTAGGAAGCAGCCAATCTGCCAGCTTTGCGCCTCCAAGTCGGCCCCGAAGCAATCTGACCCAGTAAAGGGGTTAACCCTTAATGAACTATGTCTGGAGGAGTACTTGGGGTTGGCCGCTCTTAGTGGGAGGCAAGGGCTAAGGCAGTGAACTAAAAGTCAATATCGATGAATTGACAGCTTTCTGGGGGAGAAAAATTGCCCAATCGCCCCCCACTGCACCACCTTCCCCACACCCCCTCCCCATTTCTATGTCACTCTTAAATGGTTGCATCAGAGCTCCGTTTTGCAAAATATAATGGCCACAATGAAGGCCTAATAGGCAAAGTGCTTCTCCAGGATACCTCCCCCAACTAAAAAGGCAGATGTATACCATGTCCAAAATGCTTCCTGTCTCCTGTGCTTCATTAGAACATAGAACATTACTGTGCAGTACACGCCCTTTGGCCCTTGATGTTGCGCCAACCAATGTAACAAATTTTATGACCCTCTATCCTAAACTATTCCAATGCTATCCATGTGCCTACCCACTGCCCATTTGAACGCCCTTAAACTTGACGAGTCCACAACTGCTGCAGGTAGGGCATTCCATGCCCTTACTACCCTCTGAGTAAAGAACCCACCTCTAGCATCTGTCCTATAAGTACCACTCCTTAATTTAGAGCTGTTTCCCCTCGTGCTATCCATCTCCATCCGACGAAGAAGGCTCTCACTATCCACCCTGTCTAATCATCTGAAGATCTTATATGTCTCAATTAAGTCACTTCTTAGCCTTCTTCTCTCTAATGAAAATAACTTCAAGTCCCTTAGCCTTTTCTCATAAGACCTACCCATCATATGAGGCAACATCCTGGTAAACCTCCTCTGCACCCTTTCCAATGCAGGTTAGGTTTTAACTGTTTTCAAATGGGCTATTACAAGGTGTGGCCTTGTTAAAGCAAGAATGTCAATGCCCTGTCTTGTATGAGACCCAGGGTTTGTCGGGAGGTCACCACTCCAGGGTTATTGCTGAGTCTCCAGGAATGAAAGATTGACTAAGCAGTGGGGGTTCAATGGTGCTATAAATTTGGAGTTTGCATGTTCTCCCTGTTTCTACAGGGGTTTCCTCCAAGTGAACCAGATTCTTCTTACACTGGGACAACACAGTGGCACAGTGGTTAGCAGTGATGCCTCACAGCACCAGGGATCCAGGTACTATTTCCGACTTGAGTCACTATCTGTGCAGATTATGCATGTCCCCCCCACATCTGCATAGGTTTTCTCTGGGTGCTCTGCTTTTCTCCCACAGACTGAAAAACGTATTGATTAGGTGCATTGGACATGCTAAATTCTTCTTCAGTGTACCCGAACAGGCGCCAGAGGGTGGTGACTAGGGGATGTTCATAGTAACTTCATTGCAGTGTTCATGTAAGCCTACTCATGGCACTAGTTAAAAATAAACACTCCAAAGATTTGTCGGTTAGTAAATTGGCCATGCTAAGTTGTCCCTTAGTTTCCCAAGAAATATATGTTCATAGAATCATCAAATCCTACATTGCAGAATGGGCCCATCATGTTTGCACTGACCACAATCCCACCCACGCCCTATTCCCATAACCCCATGCATTTATTCTAGTGAGTCCCCCTAACATTAAGGGGCAATTTAGCATGGCCAATCCACCTAAACAACACATCTTTGGACTGTGGGAGGAAACTGGAACACCTGGAGGAAACCCACGCATTTGGGGAGTTTACTGAGTAAACATGTGAGTCTCCAGGAATAGAGCCTGAGTGGGATGTTCTGTCGGATAGTTGATGCAGACTTGATAGGCTGAGTGGTCTCCTTCTGCACTGTTGGGACCCTATGACTCTATGATTCTAAAAAAGTCACAGTGAAGTGTTTACGTGGGAAGAAGAGTTTTTCCTAATTCTTCTCCTTATACCTGCCTAATGAGACTACAATTAACAATATAACAATAAATTTGCACACTTTTCAAAGCATTTCAGAAATCAATTTGCCTTCCTTTGTAGCATGGTAACTTTCACATGTGAACCATTGTTTACCAGCAATGTCCCATAAACAGCAATGAAGATGCATTTGTTTCTCTTTGACAGAAGAAGGGATGTCGATGAAGATAGTAGCAGATTACCTGTCCCACTTTGGGAACTGCTGCAGGTTCTTTACCATCTATTTGAATATCTAAACAGTAAACAGTCTAGCCTTTAACATCACAAAATTGAAAATCCCACAGGTATGAAACTAATAGAACAAAATACAAAACAGTAGGGTTTACACACAGAGAGAATTTAACGTCCCCATAGTAATTATTAGTGTCGGTGGTAGAACACAGGAAAGAAGCTTTGTTCTAGTCTTGATGGTCATTCCTCTTCTCCGCTTTGGCCCCATGCCAGTCACCCCACACTCCCTGTCCTCTCCCATAGGACCATAGAACACAGAACAGCTACCCCACTCCACCTGGCACTGCCATCCTGGCATTGCCCCTGACACTGTCCCATGGCACTGCCCAGACAATGCTGGGTGGCAGTGCCAAGGGCAATATCTGTGTGCCCCCATCCTGAGTGTTGTACTCACCCAAATTCCTGTAGTAGGTTCTGCCTGCCAGGTGCATGCTTTGGGAGAGCGATTGTGATTAACATCAGCTTGCCCTTATGTCAACCTGAATGGATTATGATTATGGAGATGCTGGCGTTGGATGGGGTGGGCACAGTTAGAAGTCTAACAACACCAGGTTAAAATCCAACAGGCTTATTTGGAATCACGAGCTTTTGGAGCACTGCTCTTTCAACAACTGAATGCACACTCACTCAGGTTATCCACTCACTTGATGAAGAGGCTGCACGCTGAAAGCTTATGATTATAAATAAACCCGTTGGACTTTAACGCGATGTTATGAGATATCTTGGTGAATGGATTGTTTAATGGCAGCAGGGGAGGTGGGGTAGGGTAAGGTACAGATTCCTGATAATCAGATGTAAATGTATTCTAATGGGGGTCCCAATGTTGTGTCTCATTGACGGGGTGGGGAGGGGGGACACTCACAATGGGAACTCCTGTAGGAATTTTGGGCCTTCTGTGGATTTTACTGCTTCCAATACTGATTCTATCCATCAAAAACAGGAGCAGAAAATCCTCCCCATCCCCATAGCCTCAACAATGCCTAACAACATTTCTTGATCTTTCTGAGAAAGTGACAATTCAATTTTTGCGTAGCACTTCTAAGCTTCTAGAAAGTCTTTGACAAAGTCCTACTTGAAAGTCAGCCCATTGAAAGCAATGGGTATCATGACTAATATTTGTCTGCAGGTAGCAAATTGGCTGAAAGGAAGGAATTGGAGGAATCTGGTACATTATGTGGAAAGCCCAGTATGCAGTTCTAATCTGGATCTGAGAATTGGTCAATTAAAACAGGTGAAACAACCAAGAAACTTCAAAAGAACTAAAAAATTTTCACGTTTGCAAATTCCTAACAGATAACACACTGGTAGAAAGGAATAAGGGACATTTTATTCAATAAATGGTGTAGAACTAGTCCAGGGAGAGACTGAAAGAAATAAATAACTGATTCAAAGCTTAATCAGCTTCGAGTCTCTGCTGGACATCCTTCAATTTTGCTTTGATGTGTGCTGGATGGAAGTTGGCTGATGCCTTATTCTGCAGATGGGTTGCATGATGTGCTAAAGATTTGGGCATGATTTTAATCAGGCTGACCAGAAACCACATCCAAGAGGCTAACCTACTGAGTAAAGCCGTGCAGGATTGTCTTCGCAAAGTGGTTTGATTTGGCTGGTAAAGCGGAACTTAGCTCCAGGCATTCAGATCATTGGTGGGTTTCCAGGCAAACATGAGTGCAAATTTCCCTCTAGACATTAGGTTGGCCTCAGAGGCCCATTAGAAATGGCACTAATCAAGGGCGCGAGTTTCTTTTTCTGCGGCGGCTCACAGTTAAAGCTCCTCAGGTCTGAAGCAAAAGCATTTCACACCTGCCCAAACCTGTCCAGGGTTAAAAATCAACCCCGCCGACTTCAAGTAGCTGCAATTCATCAATCAGTTTCATCAATGGCACCGAGAATAGGTTGACTATAATTAGGGTGGAGCTTGCCTTCACAAAGTAACTTTTCTAGCTTCAGTTAAAGCTTTTGCATTCACATTGTGGCAGGTTGAATTCCCCAGACAGAACGATTGTAGAGAAAGTGTGACTCACATTCCTCTTTTGCAGTTTGGACAATTTGTTAAAAGTGCATTTATGCAAAATAGGTAAAAAATGGTGCATTATCAGTAAATGGAGCATTTTATGGTTATAACATTTCCTATAATGATGAAAAAAATGCCAGTCCCAAAGGAATTCTGCTTTTCATCTTCTGCATGACGTTTAAGGGAGCATCTCCAAAATTCCTCACAGCAAATTTAATAACAATGAGTGGACTGATCGGGATTAGTTTGTCCCTTTAAGGAGTGAATGGTGGCTTTTCATCTCTCTGACAGGCTTTTCTCAGAAGTTGAAGGAATGCTCTTTTTGTGACAGCAGTGTTACTTTAAAGTATCTCTGGAAGATTAAAATTATTTTTGCCCTGACAGTAACTTGACAAAAACAGCTTGCACTCATACACTGCCCATTAAAATGGCAGGATGTCCTGATGCATTCAATAAGGCTATCACTGCAGAGGCAAAATTGAGATGTTGTGGTGATGCCGGTGTTGGATTGGGGTCGGCACGGTAAGAAGTCTCACGGCACCAGGTTAAAGTCCAACAGGTTTATTTCGAATCAGGAGCTTTCAGAGCATTTTTCTTTCATCAAGTGAGTGAAGAAGCAGCGCTCCGAAAACTCCTGATTCCAAATGACTATAATCTGGCGTTGTGGGACTTCTTACTGTGCAAGGCTGAGAGATGAGTGAGGAGAGGTGACTGAAAGCATGCTTGAGATGGCTTTTGAACGTGGAGAAGTAACAAGGCAGAGATGTTGAGGAAAGGTCTTCCAGCGAGGCGTGGCGTGATTATGGTACGCCAATGTTCCTCAGCCTCGTTGACTTTACTGCAACTTATGGTGTAGTCAATAACACAATATTCCTCCAACACCTCACATCTATTGCCTCAGTTTGAGCTGGATCGTTTGTAACCTTGTTGCCCTGTTTGAGCCTGAAGCAAGCTTCTGACATCACAGTCAGATTCTCTGGTCTCCCACGCCCCGCCAGTGAGAACGGGGAATTTGGTGCTCAGCCAAATCTCTATTCACTGCATCGGTACCAGAGAATCCCAGCCGCGGGCAAGGTTGGGGAATTCTGGCCCATATTTACTCTACCGCATGGAGAGCTACTTTCACCTCTGGAACAGTATCTTCCTGCCTCAATCCAATTCTTTTATTATCCATTCATGGGACATGAGCATCACTGACTGGCCAGCTTTTATTGAACATCCCTAATTAACGTTGAGAATCACCTTCTTGAGTGATTGATACAACTGAATGGTTTGGTAGGCCATTTCAGAGGAGCAGTTGAGAGTTAACTGCATTTGCTGTGGCTCTGGAGTCATATGTAGGCCAGCCCAGGTAAGGATGGCAAATTTTCTCCCCTAAGGGACATTAGTGAGCCAGGTGGGTTTTTCCTGACAATCGATAATTGTTTCATGGTCATCAGTAGATCCTTAATTTCAGATTTTTTAAAATTGAATTCAAATTTTACTACCTACCGAAGCAGGATTTGAACCTGAGTCCCCGGAACATTAGCTGAGTTTCTGGATTAATAACAATATCACTAGGCCATTGCCTCCCCTGAACTGCTGCAAATAAGCTTACTCAAGGCTTTATTCAACTCTAGATACATTCAAACGCCCTCTACCCTCCGTCAACTCCGATTGGAGAAACAGGTTTGTTCTTCTTAGAGTAAAGAAGATGAAAGGGAGATTTGATAGGGGGTGCTCAAAACTTGAAGGTCTTTGATAGAATAAATAGAGACAACTGTTTCCAGTGGCAGAGAGTTGGTGACCATGGGCTCAGGTTGAAGATAATTGACAAGTGAACCAGAGACAATATGAAGAAAAATATTTTTACAGAATAAGATTTATGATTTGGAAGTCACTGCCTGAAAGAGTAATGGAAGCAGAAACAATAATGAATTGAAAAAATAAACTGGATAAATAGTCACTGCCTAGACACTACTTTTGCCTTCTTGCAGTGGCACAGTGGCACTGTGCTTATCACTCTTGCCTCACAGTGCCACGGGACCTGGGTTCAATTCTGGCTTTAGGAGCATGTGTGGAGTTTGCACCTTCATCCCGTGTCTGCGTGGTTTTCTTCCAGGTGCTCCAGATTCCTCCCATACTCCAAAATTGTGCAGGTAAGGTGGGTTGGCCGCATTAAATTGCCCGTTAGTGTCCAAAGATGTGTAGGTTAAGGGGATTAGCAGGATAAATGGGGCCGGAAGGGAGATTACATGGGTAGAGCAGGAGGGTGGGCTGGGGTAAGATGTTCTGTTGGAGAGTCAGTGCAGACTCAAAGAGCTGAATGGCCTCCTTTTGCATTGGAGGGATACGGTGATTCTAATACTTAAGATGAAAAAATTTGGAAGACAGAGAAGTGGAATTAATTGGACAGCTGAAAGTTTAGTATATACATGATGGGCCAAATGGCTTAATTCTGTGATGTATCATTCCATGATTCTAGAATTTCACACAGTCCTAGCACAGCTTCATAATCTAGTAATATTACATTTAGTATCCGTACTGCTTAGTACTTGCTCGTATTTAAGACAGAGTACCTGCATTTAAGTTGATAATGTGTGCGCATTGTTTCTGTACGAATTTATAACTGTGATACTGTACTGTTTCAGAACACAGTGGACTAACTAACAGTCGGGGAAGAATCGGTTAGCTTAGTTGGCTGGACCACTGGTTCCTGATGCAATGCGATGCCAACAGCGCGGGTTCAGTTCTCACATCAGGCTGAGGTTGTTTGTGAAGGTCCTGCCTTCTCAAACTTGTCCTGAGCTGTGATGACCTTCAGGTTAAATAGCCACCAGTCAGCACTGCCCCTCAGAGGGAAGAGCAGCCTATGGTCATCTGGCGGCTTTACCTTTACTTGCATCTTAAATATCCTGTAATTCAGACTTAAGACTGAACACCGGAACTGAAGCGATATCGCAACCCCAATGCATTTTGATTAAAATTACATGCAGTGCTGGTACGTATTCTGTAATGATGCATTAATCTTCAGGAGTCTTATTTTCTTTGACTGAGATTAGAAAAGGAATATTGTCCGCTGTTGATATTCCTCTCTGATACTTATTAAATCATTTCTCTTGTTCTTGGCGACCAACATTTTATCTGAGTAATATATATATATACAAGCAGTTGACATTGAAATCAGCCTCTGTGTATATCGAGAGATGAGCCAAAATAGTAAGTTTTTTTTGTGTGTATGTGTGTTTGAATATGCAGGACTGACCTGGACTGGACAAATAAATTATTGGAAAAGGGGTTACTGCAGCTTGGGAAAGGAAAGATGTGTCTGCACCCCCCATCACCAACACCCCCCACCACCCTCCGCCCACCTCCACTATCCCCTTTCAGTGCATTACTGATAGGAAATCAGTGGCTTTTTCTAAAAAAAAGGACTGCATTACTTATCTCAACTACTCAGCAAGAACATGAAAGACCTTCTATCACTTAATGAAAAATAGCTTCTTTTTGGACAGAACTTCATAGGCTGCAATCAAGCCTCAGCTCCTTCTTGACGTGCAATAGAAGAAAATCAACTCAGCATCTATTAATAATATTTTCCTTGCTTCTTTCATTTCCCTGCATGTCTTACCACTGTCAGGGCCAGTGATGGAGAAGCCCTTTATCTCATAGAAGACTAGTCTGTCAGCTTGATAAACAAGTCTAACAAGAATCTGAATAAAGATCTTCCCAGTAGACCCACGATAGCGGCTTGCTCATTTTCCAGCAGGCAAAATTTAATCTAACGGCTCGGCTTTTCAAGCGTCACATTCAAAGAGATGCAAATTTGTCAGACCCTAGCCCCAGCTTGCTCACTTGCAGCCTCGCAATACATGTCAAAAAGGGCCCAGAAGCTGGAGACATCTCTCTCTCTCTCTCTTTTTTCTCTTTCTTTTTCTCTCTCTTTCTCTCTCTGGTCAAACTAATCCCTCAGAGGTGAAAACAATTAAGGGGAAATGAAGTTGGGAGGGGGGGGGTGGGGTGGGAAAAGAAGGGGGTGGGGGGGAGAAGGGCTTGGGTGTTTTCTCTCGTGCTCGTTTGTGTTGGACAATAGTGCCGTTAGATTGATTAAGTGGAAATCTGTTCGATGGAGAAGCTAGTGGAAGGAGAGGGTATTAGTGTTCGTTCAAAGGGAGATGAAAGGCTACTCAAGATGCTTGACTCTAGCAAGAATGATGAATGCTATTACCGCTCAGTAAATACAGAAGGTCTTGAATGATTCATCAGCAAACGTTCGACATTACTTTTATTTACAAGTAGACACCTAAATCTGCTCACTCCTGATTTCCATTCCTTCCCTCCACGTATGGGTCTGCAGTTTGCTGCCATTTATTTTTGTGTGTGTGCTGTTTCAAAAACAGCTGCGGTTTCGATAGAGTTTGCAATCTCTTAATTGATTTTACGGCTACATTTTGTTGTAATATTTTCTGTCCCGTCTAAATTCCCGCCCCCTGCCCGCTCTAATTATTTATCTCCCAATGTCACCGTAATATAGACCGGAGTATTGTATGGGAGACAATGCATACCTGCAAACAATTACACAGAGGTTACTAGGTACCACTCAATGATTTGTAAGACATCGCTCCAATCAAGGGGTGCAGATAATTTGACAAACTGCACCCAACAATGTCCTTGCTGTAACATCCATGTTCCACAATGTCACATTGCGTTAACTGAATGCTACCTGATATTGCTATTTATTGTATGGAGAATGGGGAAATGTTCATGGAAAGTAGCTTTTATATTTCAGTGGGTGTCATAAACAAGAGTTAGCTACGTTTCCAATTGTCACAATAACATTGATGGCAGATAATTTCAGGAAGCACGACGAAACAAGTTCATATATCTTTTATGAAGTGGAGACTCAAATTGTGTGACTTTTGCGATGTGTTTGCAGGCATATTTTAGATAATCAATGATGCCCTGTTCATGAGATGTCGCTCAGTTTTGGAGGAGAGGCAGGGGGGAGGTAGAGGCAGATGATATTATCAATAAACTTTATATTCATGATTTACGCAGCAGAGCGGACAATGTAAGTTCGTTATCAGCTTTCTGCTACGTGTATTATATGTGCAAGACTGAGTTACGTTCAATTGTTTATCAGAGTCATGTACTGCAAGCATCGCCGTACCACTTGGCTTTAACCTGCTACACCAACATTGGGCACTCTGCATGTCATATCCGCACTGACCAAGTTCTTTGTGAAGCAAATGAGCAGAAATGGGGCTTTGCAGGGAACGTGAACTGCAGCTGTGGTGTCCCCCAATCAATGATACACCATGACTCTCACGTTCACTATGACTCTTACCAAGTTTTTACGGATGCATTATAGAAAGCAGATATATTCCACTTATGCCACAGCTTGCTATTGCTCCTGCTCTGACCAAGACAGTAAGAAACTGCAAAGACTTAGAATGTAGACTTTGAACGTAACCCATCATTGACTCCATCTGCTCTTCCCGCTGCCTCAGGAAAGCAGCCAGCATAATTCGAGACTCTGCACACCCTGGACATACTGTATTCCAGCTTCTCCCATTGGGAAAAAGATAGTAAAATCTGGCATCACATACCAAGAACAGCTTCTTCCTGACTGCCATCAGGCTTTTGAATGGACCTTCCTTATATTAAGTTGATCATTCTCTACAGCCTAGTTATGACTGTAATATTACATTCTGCATTCTCTCATTTCCTTCTCCTCATTTGAGCGGTATGCTTTGTCTGTGTAGCACAAGAAACAATACTTTTTATTATATTTCAATGCACGTGACAATAATAAATCAGTCCAAATCAAAATGCTTGACTCTTGATGACCTGACAAGTCATGCAGTTATATCAAACTGTTAAGGCATAACAGGACTGAGCAATAAATGCCGATCCTGCCAGAAGGGCCAATAACTCAAGAATGGATTTAAATGAAATTTTCCCCTTGAAAGTAGAGTGAGGAGTGAATGATCTTCCTGTCTGTCCAATTCAACTTATTGGAAAGTGAATATGCGTAAATTTTCGGGTTGGAACAAACTCCATTGTACTGGTCCCCAGGATTGAGGAGATCTTTGTACATACCCTTTGATGTTAATGGACTGTTGGAAAGAGAGAACTGGCACCTATAGAATGGTTAGATTCCTTGTGTCTGATGCCTGATGGGGAGAAATGAGGAGAAAAGGCTAGAAACAGAAGAACTAGTTTTGTTAGCCATTGCACAATCCTATGGCATTAGTTTGTTTTCAATCCCAGGTTAACTACTCAATGACATGATGACACAGTGGTTAGCACTGCTGCCTCACAGTGCCAGGAACCTAGGTTCAATTTGTGCCTTTGTGCAGTTTGCATGCTGCCCTCATGTCTGCAGGCATTTTCTCAGGGTGCTCCAGTTTCCTTCTACAGTCCAAAGATGTGAGGGTTAGGTTGATTAGCCATCCTAAATTGACCCTAGCGGGATAAATATGTGGGGTTATGGGAATAGGACCTGGATGGGATTGTGATCAGTGCAAACTCGATGGGCCAAATGGCTTTCTTCTGCAGATAGGGATTTTATTACTCTATGAAATCCCTGCCTTGTCATTTTGGGGTGTTGTAGAATGCAATATCTGAATTAAAGTCATCTGATTGTAACACTTTGCTGTTTGTGGCCATCACAAAATATGATTATCCTCTGCACGGTATTATGATCAAACCTGCTAAAGCTAAACTTTCAGCAATCCTTTGCAATGTGCACCAATGGGGCAATTTATCAGATTTGCCTACAGAAGAAAGGGTCGATAAAATTCCATAAAAATTATAACCTGAGCTTACAATCGTAATGCACAAACACTCAGAAAATCTGGTCAGAAAAGTGAGTCACTACATTCATTGACATTAATTCGCAGCATGGTCTGATGTGTTAAAATGAAAGTTACTTCAATGTTCCAGAGCATTCATGAAGGATTTAGATTCTACTCCCATCTATATTAGGCCTTTATTGTTGCTAGTTTATTACTATGAGAAGATGATGGCAGCAAACTAGATTGTGCCACTCATATATTTGATATGCTCACAAAAACAACAGCTCATTCATTTTATAAGATCTGGTTGAATAATTGTGTTTTAAGTATGAACAGGGATAAGGATACTTGTATTGACTTATTTCTTTGACCAAATTTGCATTTATGCTTGGCACAGCTTTATAGGAAAGGCTAATAGCGTAAGAAGTTAACACAAGCGACAATAAATGTCGGCAGTATCTTGGCAATAACACGGCTGGATCTCCTTTCAGACAAGTGACATTCAGGACAGTTGCTGAGCGGGGTTTTCTAGACATTCCCACTGGTAGGATGTTCCATCCCCACCAATAGCGACAACACAGTCCTCCCCCCTCCCCGTGCCATGGGATCCTTGGCGGCAGAGGTGTGAGCAATGGGAAACCCTGTTGACAGCAGTGGGACAGGAAGATCCCACTGCCAGCCAAAGTGTAGTGTCTCATCCGCTGCTAAACATATCATGGCGTAGGGTGGGGAGGAGTCAGGGGGAGTGGGGGGATGGGTGGAGGGAGGCGGTTGGTTGAAAATTGCAACCACTGTGTGTTTGCCTGTGTATGCCAGTGTCTGTGCGTGAGTGACTGCGTTTCTGTGCATCTATGTCGATATGTGTACCTGTGTGCCTGTGTGTGTGCATTGAGTTTTGATGATTGCATGTATGTGAGTGCATTTGTGTGAATGTGTGTATGCATATGCGCATCTGTCTGGTCTTATGTGAGTGCATGCATCTGCGTATGTTGTACATGCATATTTGTGTGTGCCATTGCCTGTGTGTGTGTGTGTGTTTATGTATGTATGAATGTACATACCTGAGTGTGTTTGTGTGTATGTGTTTGTGTGTGTAATGTGTATCTGAGTGTCTATGTGTGTGCATGTAACAGTATGAGAGTCTGTGTATCTGTGTTGTGTGTGTTTTATGTGTATGTGTGTGTGTTTGTATATATATGTATACATATATATGTGTGTGTGTATCTGCCTATGTTGTGTATGATTGCGCATATGAGTGCAATTTTCAATCATCTGCCTCCCCCCATGCCTCCTCCCATCTTTCCCAACACCCCCTCTCCCTGTTTCCCCTGCCCCCTCCCACCACCTCCCCCCCACAATGATGTGTTTAGCAGCAGATGAGACACCGTGCTTTAGCTGGCGGTGGGATCTTCCAGTCCCGCTTCTGTCAACAAGGTTCCCATTGTTTACAACTCTGCTGCCGAGGATGGCATGGGGAGGTTTGGGGGTGGGGGGGTTGCAATTGGTGGGAATGGAACATGCGTGTATCTGTCTGTGCTGTGTGTATGTTTGCACGTCTGTGCACATGTATATGGTGTGTCTTTTTGCGTTGTGTGATTTTGTGCGCGTATGTACGTGCATGTCAACATACATGAATGTGTGTATCTGCCTGTGTTTGTACATGTGTCCCTGTCAAACTGTACTTGTCCCCTATTAACTGTGGAGTAAGATTTCCTCTGTGCACTCTCTGTACCAAATTGATAAACAGGCTCATATGGAACAGGCTCACATCTAGGAAATCCTCTGCCGGCCAATGGATTTCAACTGCATAAATATTGCTGCAAATTCCTCTGTGAAATTAATCTTTAATGTCAGATTACAAACGTCACAAAGATTACAGAGTAAATTACAGCCACTGTCAGTATCATACCCCTGCAAGGGTTTGGGCTCTCAATAAGCCCTGAGAGATTGATTCAAACCTATTGCGTAGGTCACAGGAGATACTGGCTCTCATCTCTTGTGGTGTAGACACTGGGCAACTTATACACTGGAGCCACAGGAGGGTGCAGGCTGGCAAGAATTAAAGCAAGGGGAATGTTATACTCTGCAGTGAAAGTTTCCCTGTCTCCGGATATCAGTCTTATATGTGCGCATTAGTCATTTTGATAATTACAGGTTGATTTTTCTTTCCGGATCAAATTAAACTTCTCTCACTATCCGGCAAGAAATGATTTTCCCCTATTCTGCACAAGGTTGGGGGGGATATCTCATTATCACACAGAATTTCTTTTGCCAGAGCTCCCCCTTGTTGACTCGGGCTGCATTCCCACAAATATCCGAGATTAAAAGTTGATCTAATTTCAGCGTGACACATGCAATCCATTGACAGGGGGGAAATTATTCCCTCTTCCAGAGGGAAACCAAAACGAGGGGACATCAGCTTAAAGTGAGAACTTGGCCATTTTGAGGTGACGTCAAGAAGCAGTTTGTCACGCAAGGCGCAGTGGGAATCTGGAACTCTCTCCCTTTCAAATTACAAGAGTTTGGGTCAATTAAAAAATTCAGAACTGAGTTAACTTTATTTTTGTTAGGCAGGGCTATCAATGGATATGGAACCAAGCTGGGTAAAGGAAAAAATAGGAATTAGGAGCAAGGAGTAGTCCCTTTGAACCCTTTGTATTAGCTATAGAGCCAATGTACATTAATCAGCACTGAGTGATGGGACAAGTTTGAGGCCTACAACTGTTCTGATGTAACTTTGTAGGGCCATGGGTGTGTAGTACAAAGGATATAGCTTAGTTTTCAATATTGGATGGAATAATATCCATTCTCTACCTTGTTACACTTCGAACCATAAAATCAGTAACTTCGACAAGGCTACATAGCACATCAACAGTAATTTTGACTCCTACCAGCCTCACCCTTCCCACCATCCAGCGAGCTCATCCAGTGAGAACCAAGTGTAAGGGTGTCTAAAATGGGGTTGATCTCCCCACTGTCTCTGTAGGGGACCATTTTATCTCCTGGGCTTCAGGAACTGTGCGAGGAACCTACTTCAGGACCTCAACCATATTCAAAAGTTGGGGTCAGCTGGCTTTTGGTCACTGATACAGCTCTGACATCCAGGCCACTGTCATGCTCAATATATTGGAGATGTTATGAAATTTTGAAGTTATATGTTAAAAAAAATGAATTAATCATCAGAATTAAGCGGCAGAAAGATAGCTGCTGCAGGTCGCCTGATTTCTCTTGCGTATTGATACATTCTCCTGCCTCCAGAGGACAAAAGGATCCATCCAGACTGCTGTCAACTCAATGGCCACAACTCTTCAGCTGCTCCTACCCCATCACCACTATCAGAGAGGAGGGAGAATTTGACGTCAATCAAATCTCTGTTCACTGCAGTGGAATGAGAGAATCCAGTTGGCGTGGACAGCTGCAGAAACCCTCCCAACATGTTTTTTCCCTGAAAAAGTCATTCAAAAGGGTAATTTGAATTGAATGTCCATTCAAATACAAAACTCATGGCTGTCTTGATATTTCTCAACACGTGAAAAGCTACAAGACACAACGTATTTAACTCAGGATAATTTCTTTAATGAGAGAAAGACTTTGGGGTGGCAGAAACCCACAATGGTTAGTACTGCCTCACACTTGGTTTTATTGCTTGTGCAGAGTCTACACATTGCCCCCATGTCTGTCTGAGTTTCCTCTGGATGCTCTGGTTTTCTCCCACAGTCCAAAAGACTTGTTAGTTAATTACATTGGTCATGCTAAATTCTCCCTCAGTGTATCTGAACAGGCGCCGGAGTGTGCTGGATAGGGGATTGCAATGGAATCTAGGTTTATAGTCTACTGAAAGTGCCAACATAAGTAGATAAGGTGATCAAGAAGTCCATCAATGCCTCTACTTTCTCAAGAGGCTAAAGAAATTGGGCATGTCTGCTATGACTCTCACCAATGTTTACAGATGCATCATAGAAAGCATTTTTTCCGGATGTATCACAGCTTGGTATGGTTCCTGCTCTGCCTAAGACTGCAAAAAACTATGAAGAATTCTGAATGTAGCCCAATCCATTATACAAAGTAGTGTCCCATCCACTGACTCTGTCTATACTTCCCACTGTCTTGGAAAAGCAGCCAACATAATCAAGGACCCCATGCACACTTTCTTCCGTCTGGAAAGATACAGAAGCCTGAGATAACGTACCAAGAACAGCTTCTTCTCTGTGTCATCACACTTTTGAATGGTTCTATCATATATTAAGCTGATCTTTCTCTTCAGCCGGCCTGTAACTGGAACATTGTATTCTGCACTGTATACTTTTTTTTCTTGTGAAGGGTATCTTTTGTCCATACAATGCACAAGAAGCAATACTTTTCACTGTATCCCATTACATGTGACAATAAATCACATCTATCAAACAAGTTTTCAGACAGGGCTTCAAACTCTGATTCTTCTGTGCAACCATTAATTTTGGAGTTGGCAATCAGTCATCCAATAAACTTTGAATCTATGATGTCTCTAGTGAGCACTCTTAAGAGGTGTTTACTTTCAATGAGTGGTGCAGTTGCACAGTGGCTTGGGTCACTGTCTCTGTGGAGTTTGCACATTCTCCCCGTGTCTGCGTAGGTTTCTCCCCTTTTTTTCCCCTACGGTTTCCTCCCACATTCAAAAACGTGTGGGTTAGGCTGATTGGCCATGTTAAATTGGTGATAGTGCCAGGGGATAAGCAGGATAGATATGTGGAGAATAGGATCTGGGTGGCATTCTGATTGGTGCAGATTAAATGGATCAAATGGCCTCCTTCTGAACTGAAGAGATTCTACAATTCAGCGCTGTTGCATCCAGGTGTATTCACTATTCCATCTGGTATACAAATGCATCCCATGTACTTGCTGAAGGAAGGACTAAAATAACCTTACAGTCATTCATGACATCCCTACTTATCTACATTGTAGCAATGTATATATTAGCCTCCAAGTGAGTATAGAGGCTTCTTTAAAGATAACCATTCCAATATCAACTTCCTTTCTTTATCATCGGCTACATGCCCGAAGAGGCGACATTGGCAACTATGGTTGTCCACCTGTTGATCCATGATTGTACTTGGCAAGGTTTGCTGTTGAATGGTGGTTACACTACTAATAATACCCTGCAAAGTGTTTTTGGGCATCCTTGGGCCATGGAAGGTGTTACATAAATGAAGGGTTTTCTTTCTTTCAGGAACTAAAGACTTTAAAAGCAAGTTAATCCAAATAAACTTTAAATTTAAATGTTATTAATGGAAAACCTCTCCTCGTGCATTTTATACACTGCAATAATGTTGACTCTGATTTGATTTAGTATTGTTACATTATCAGTATACAGTGAAAAGTATTGTTTGTTGTGCACTATACAAACAAAGCATACCGTTCATATAGAAGGAAAAGAAGGTGTGGAGAATGTAGTTTTACAATTATATATATATATACGGGTGCATAGAAATTTCAACTTAATCCATTAAGATGGTAGATCCATTCAAAAGTCAGATGGCAACATGGAAGAAGCTGTACTCGAGTTGGTTAGTATATGTCCTCAGACTCATCATATTAATGCTACCATATTAGCACCACAAAAGATATTTTTCAGGCTTTACTTTTGGAACATTTCAGGGCAGCTATATCGCTCAGGTGATGGGCATGCACTATGGGTGGACCAACACCCAGATGGACTGCAGCTATTCAGGAAGGCGACTCACAACCACCTTCTCGAGGGCAATTAGGGAGGGGCAACAACTGCTGGCCTTGCCAGTGACGTGAACATCCCACAAAAGAATGAAAACTACCAGCAACCTTGAACTGTTAATACATTCAGGGCACTTATGAAAATATATGCACATGAATAAGTCCATCAATTATTGAATAATAAATAGTGGCGGGTTGAGTCTTATCTTATTTGCCTTCACTGTGAACTAATTAATGTCAGCTCGCTAAGGTTCTGTTCAGTGGTGATGCTGCATTAGATAAATACCTTTCAACTGACTGATGCATGGTCTGGGGCCTGAGAACAGAATGTTCCGTGCATCATGTAAGTCCAGAGACAAACTGCCAATGAGATGTGGTAGACACCATTAATGACAGTTATGCCATTAACGAAGCATTATTCGGAATCAACGCTCAACTCATGGACGTCAGTTCAGCAAGGTAATCATAACTGATCAATAAAGAACCAACTGAAATTTCTAATGAGAAACTTGATCCATTGAACAATGACTATTCAGGCAAAGTTGTTTTGTAAGTGAAAGAAAAGCTTACTTATGTGTGAAGAAAAGCCCTGGACGATATATCATTGAATCTTAACAAAGTCAAATTGGTGCAACATTTGAGTTTTCAGTGTGATGTGGCAAGGACCAGGGTTCGATTCCTAGCTTGGGTCACTGTCTGTGAAAAGTCTGCACATTCCCCCCATGTCTACATGAGTTCCCTCCTATAGTGCGAAAGACATGCCGCTTCGGTGTATAGACTGTACTAAATTCTCCCTCGTTGTACCTGAACAGGCAACAAAGGGATTTTTGCTGCAATATTAATGTAAGTCTACTTGTCACTCTAATAGATAAATTTAAACTACTGTGGGATTGAATGGGAAGATTGTCAATGTACAGCCCAATGATAAAGTAGAAGTGTAAGATCAGAAGAAATAGGAGCAAGACGAGGCGGCTCGGCCTCTCGAGCCTGCTCCATCATTCAATAGCTAATCCAATGTTCCTCACACCCACTTTACTCCCATTTTCCCTTAACCCTTGATTCCCTTACTGATCAAAATCTATCCATCTTAGCTTTAAATATACATGAGGATTCTGTCCCCACAGCTCTCTATGGCAAAGAATTCCAATGACTTCCAAGAAAAGAAATTGTGGATTTAGAGTAGAGGGGGTGGAATGGGTCTTTAAACAGGCCAGAGAGAATCACCAGCCCATTGTCTGATAGAAATGAAACGGCAGGAAGAGTTTAGAGTAAGCTGCAACTTCACAATTGCTCAGATTTGTAGCTTATCAAAAATAACACTGCCCCAAAAAAGGACAGGAGTGGGCTGATCTCCACCTCAAATCTATTTACCTGCCTTTGACCCATAGTCCCTGATATATTTTCCTTATAAGAAAAGATACCTCCCTTTGTTTTGAATGTTTCAATTGTCTTAACATCTACTTTTGCGAGGGAGAGAATTCCTGATTTCCAATACCCAAAAAGGTGCTATCTTAATGTTTCAAAATTGTACTTCTCTGTCATTTATCTTTCTTGGATCCAAAGTATATGCTGTCACACTGCACTGCTCCTCCATCCCCAATGATGTACCTTTCCCCTCACATTATCACTGAAAACCTATCATTGCTTATATTTCTAGAAAGAATTCATAGAATCTCTACAGTGCAAAAGGAGGTAATTTGATCCATCAAATCGGCCCTAACAACAATCCCACCCAGACCCTAACCTGTAACCCCATGTATTTACCCTGCAAGTCCCCCTGACATTCAAGGGCAATTTACCATAGTCAATCCATCTAACTTGCACTGCTTTGGACTGTGGGAGGAAGCTGAAAGCACCTGGAGGAAACCCACGCAGACACAGAGAGAATGTGCAAATTCAACACAGACAGTGACCCGAGGCTAGAATTGAACCCAGGTCCCTGGCGCTGTGAGGCAACAGTGATAACCACCGTGACATGGTATCACTCAATCGGGCTGTTTAGTGACAATACTGTTTTGCCATTCAGCCCATCGAGTTGGCACCAACAGTAATGTCAGTCAGGCCCTATCCCCATAACCTTACATATTTACCTTGCTGATCCCTCTGATGTTAAGGGGCATTTTGCATGGCAAATTAACCTAACCCGTATTCACTTGGGTAAATAAAACCAGTTTACAATTGACATAAAAGAAAAGGAACCAGTAAAAGTGATTAAGCTCATGCTACAAGGAATGTTCTCCCATTTACTTGTTCTTAGCTAGACTGGAGTACCCAGCGATCATACTTCAAGTAAAACGAGAAGGCGTGCACATGCCAGTTGACAGCCAGTTGTGACACTTTCTGCACAATTTGCAAATGCTTCTGAAAAGTTCGAACATGGGGCGAGCGGAGGATAAAGATTCTTATCTCAGCTCCTTTCCTTTTGCAGCAGGTGCATGGTCTAACAGACAGTGAGGAACTCAGTTCCTTGAACCCTATCACTAGTGTTTCCGTCTTGCCCTGAAAAGCTATGGCTCTGAGTGCAAGGGAAAGGATGAGGAAGAAATTGCATTCAAGGGCGGTCGGTGAGTGCTTTGCTGGAGTTCTGTACCGCGGTTTTGTGGCAAAGTGGATTGAGGGTTCAATCTCCCATTGTGCTGGGAATGTGCTACAGAGGGTGGTGTTAAAGTTATGGGCTAGGCCTGCAAAAAAAACTGCAGACTCTGGCTTTTAGTCAAAAAGTATGAAGTGTCCAACATTACGTGCTTGCACTCAATTCACATCACGTTGTCATGCGTCAGAGTGCCCACCTGAAACAAGCATTATTCTTATCTCCTATCAAAATCTGTCATCAAAAGTCTACTTCAGGCCCTGTTTCCGACATTGGATCTTGACTGACTGCAGCGTAAGTAGAGACTAGGAGAGGTAAGCAGGGGCCCTCTGAAGTGGTTTAGTAACTCATTTTGTTGCATAAAACCACTTCCAGTGTTTCAAGAAAGAAGGCCCACCATCGCCCTCTCAGGGCAGTGAAGGATGGGCAATAAATGTCCTCTCAATGACTCCCAGCGCCATAGAGTTAATATTTTTAAAACCCGGAGATTTCCCAAGTTTTAGTGAGTGAGCGAGTAAGCAAGCGGTCAGTCTCCGGAACAGGCTGCTGAGGGAGCGGTTAGGTTCGCTGTTGTTAAATCAGTGAAATATAAAATCATTAGAGTCATATCTGAAAATAATAATTTTGAAGATAGTTGATAGGTGATTCATGAAATGACATGTGACAAATGCCGGGAAGGAAAATGGTGAACTTAGAGTTTATAGCTCCAAGCCTGGAATACTCCTGTCCTACTCACAATGGGAATCATAGTGAATGGGACCGGACTATGCAAAGGTCCGTTGATCTCGGACAGGATTTTCCAGTCCACGGGTGAAACTGGCTGCAAAATTCCGCCCTTGGAATCTGCACCATTAGGGTTTTTCAAAAGTTATGTCTGGGTGTGCTGTAAGACATAATAATGCTACGTTAGTCAGGAACTCCATTAACATTGTATCATGAAACTACATGGTCACAGGTGGACAGAGTTGTGAAGAAGGCATTTAACATGCTTTGTTTTATTGGTCAAAACATTGAATCCAGGAGTTAAGGTGACTTGTTGAAGTTGGACAAGACATTGGTAAGGCCACACTTGGAATATTGTGCCCAGTTCAGGTCACTCTATTATAGAAAGGATATTATCAAATGAGAACAAGTGCAGAAAAGATTTACTAAGATGCTTCCAGGACTTGATGGTTTGAATCACAAGGAGAGACTAGAACTTTTTTTCCCTGGAGCGTAGGAGTGATTTACAGAGATCTGCAAAAGAATGAGGAGCATAGATAAGATATAGAATCAACATCTTTTCCCAAAGGTTGGAGTGTCTAAAACAAGAGGCGTAGGTTTAAGGAAGGAGGGGAGAGAGAGAGACAAGGTTCCAGAAGGGCAATTGTTTCAATCAGAGAATTGGTGTGTGTCTGGAACGAGCTGCCAGAGGTAGGCAGCTTTGTCTTTTCGAAAGCAGTTACATGGGCAAGATGGGATATAGAGGGATAGAGGTCAAATGCAGGCAATTAGGACTAGCTTAATGATAAAAACTGGGTGACAAATTGGGCCAAAGGGGCTGCTTTAATGCTGTAAGTTTCTATAACTTTTACAAGTTTTATAATGCTCTCTGCTAATATTAATTATTTTGAGCTATTCACAGTTAGTTAACATTTTACTTCTTGTATGCAGTTTGACTCTATGACTCTACCAGGATGGTAGTTAATTGGCCCTTGTTTTTGTTCTCTGGTTTAGATCCCTATAAAGGCAGTATAGTGAATTGGAAATAGGTCTGTGGCAAGTTGGAAAAGATGTAGCTTCCCCTCCTTCTCTCCACTTCTCTCCCTCCACTTCTTTTCCATCCAAAATGCAACATACACTAACATTGGAGCCTTAAGTCTACAATTGGACTCTGACTCTAGAATGGCAATGAGGCTGCGTTACTCCATTACCCTCAGGACAGGGCCCACGTCCGACCAAGAGATTGCAAATTCTATGTGTGCACATCAGAATTGAGTGAAACGTAAACTTGGAAGTGAGTAGGAGGGAATCAAAAGTAAAAACACTATTTCAAATTTCAAGAAACAAGACAAGTCACTCCTGCAGTCACCCTTACCATCTGAATTCTCCATTCATAACTCACTAGTGCTGTGATTCTGCTCATTCTTTGCACTTTTGTGAATTCTGCTGCTACATACTGTCAAATTCCAAATCAGCCCAACAGTATGCTCCCTTACTATTGTTAGGGGAAATATTTTTAAGATACATGTTGACAAGTTCAGGCGACAGTGGCATTGCGATATTGTCAATGGATTAGTGATCCAGAGACCTAGGGTAATCTTCCATGGATCCTGGTTCGAATCCCACCAAGGCAAACAGTGAAATTCAAATTCAATAAATATCATTAGACTTTAAATTTCACTGATGTCCTTCAGGGAAGGAAATCTGCCATCCCTACCTGGTCTGGCATGCATGTGACTTTAAATCTATAACAATGTAGTTGTCTCTTAAACAACCTCTGGGATAGCAATAAATGCTGACCCAGCCAGTGATGCCCAAGTCCCATGAATCTATAAAAAAAACTGGCTTTAAAAAAAAAATTCACAGCCAAGGTTGAGTGATGTTACTCTGAATATAGGTTGCTTTGTATCTGTAAGCAATTTGTGTCATGGGCAGAAGTATTTTGTTTTCATTCTGCCCAAGATTAGAATGTGTCTTATTGCAATTTACTTAATTCCAGCAGCAAGCTTGTTGTGAGTTTTCATAGAATCATAGAATCCTACAGTGCAGAAGGACGGGCCCAATATAATATGAAGGCACAGTTCAAGATAAAAGATTGAAGAAGCATCTAGCACACTTGAGAAGAAGGGGATCACATAGAGAACCAGTGGGACTGTCTGCCCTGAGTATGCTGTCAGTGATTGGACTACCTCTGCTGTTATATCTTCCAATCAGTAAGGAAGCAAGTCAGCCTAAGGAAGAGTCAGGTAACATTCCTGTGAGAACTGGAAAAGTGATTTGCACCTTTATAAATGGGAAGTCTGATCTCTGAAAGTGGAAGCGAATCTGCCTCTGCTGATAAAGCAATGGAGAGTGAACTGCATCGCTCACAAAGGAAGAGAAAATCCCTAATAATGTTTATAATAGACTGTGCTAAAGAGATCATTTACAATGACATAATGTAAGTAGTTTAACTTTCGATGGTATGCATTGTAAGGGACTTAAAGGGGGGAGGAATGTTGTAAAGAGCCCCTTTAAAGGGTGAGGTTTAGGAGGGTCATTGACTAGTAGGATCATGTGACCTGTTCAGCTAATCAGGCCAAAGCGCATGAATGCTGGAGCTGAGTGTGAGCTCTTCCAGGCAGTCTAGGTTATGGAGTCAAAGCAATCAGCAGCATCATTCTTACTCTGTAAAAAGTTATTGTAGTTCATAAATAGTTTTGTTGCTTCCCCATTTGGTGTCGCGACTCTCATTAAATTACACAAAGATTAGCGACTAATGCATAAAGAGAAAATCAATAATTAGGGCTGTTCCAGTTTATTTTGTGGCAAGCTTGTATTTTCTTAGATGGGTTGATGCTTTAGTTGGAATAAGTGTCTTGAAAAGCCGAGGTTTCTCAGTAAGTGGCATGTTTTCTTGTGGTCGGATGTTCAAGAGGTTGGTTCTCAAGTGAACTTGAAGTTGGAACAAGTTAGGGAGTGTCATTTTTCTATTTTCAAATTATTATTTTTATTATCTTATCTTAGTTGATTTATAGTAGGTTCAATGGCCTCCTGTTGGGATTCTGCTGCTGAACAATTTTTTGCTGTTATTATTTGAAACCAGATCTCAAAATGACTTCCTTACCGGTGCTCCAATTTTGTCCCACAGTCCAAAAGTTGCGCTGGTTGGGTGTACGGACCATGCTAAACTCTTCCTCAGTGTACAGGAACAGACACCGAGTGTGTCAACTAGGGACTTTCCACAGCAACTTCTCTGGAGTGTTAATGTAAGCCTACATGTGATACTTGTGTCCAGAGCCACCAGCACAATACCTACAGTGCCTACACAAGTCTGTCCAAAATGTGCCAGGACATTCTGCGACTGAATTGGCCTGATCAGTCACTGTCGGGCATGCCATAACCAGCCTCAAAATGATTAACGGTGTCAAGGTCCTCATTGATGATGATGGATAAACAACCTACAAATTGTGATACTAATAAACAAACTTTAAAACTTTCAACTTTATTCATAGACATGGACTAATGAGTCACCCTCACATGTTACTTACATGTTTCAATTCAAATGTCAGCAATAGCTAAGGAAAATACTGGGAAAGCATTAACAGAATGGAAAACTTCCCAAAACGACTTACTACCCAACTGAATTTATGAATGCATAGAGAAAAATACAGCGGATTGCGACACAAACTTGCAATAGAAGGACCAGAAAAACTGTTTTGAACTTTGGGTGTTAGCATGAACAGGAGACTAATAAATTCAATCCTTTCTTATACGTTCATCCCAGACTGAGCGACTGAATTAATCTCACCAGTTTCCCATTATTATGTAAAGTCAAGATTTAAATAAAAATGCTCCAAGACACTTCACAGAGGCACATTTGAGAAACATTTTGGGGCATATGGTAAGGTGTTACCTTGGTATACAAAAGGATTAGGGGCTAGAAACTCAGCTCAGGATCAAACGGAATCCTAAAGTTGCAAAACACTTTTACCAGGTTTAAAATCACCATTTTCAGAATCCTAGTTGATCCGGGCAAGTCACACAATTGCCACACACCCAATTTTAATGTGTGGAATCTCATCTGAAGCTGGAAGGGACTCAACAAGCCTCATTGTGCTTGCTTGCTTGTGAACCCACATCACTAGAAGTGTTAGCTGAGCATGGTGGCATAGTAGTTAGCACTGCTGCCTCACAGTGCTGAGTTCGATTCCTGGTTGGGTCACTGTTTGTGTGGAGTTTGCATGTTCTCCCCACGTCTGTGTGGGTTTCCTCCAGGTGCTCTGGTGTCCTCCCACACACCAAAGATGTGCAGGTTACATAGATTGGCCACACTAAATTGCCCTGAGTGTTAGTGGGACTAGCTAGGGTAAATGCATGGTATTATAAGGATAGGATCTGGATGGGATTGTGGTCAGTCCAAAACCGAATAGCCTCTTTCTATGCCATAGGGATTCTAATAGCAGGGAGTTTTCTTCTGACAACTAAAGTAAATTGTTGACTTTGTTTGATTGACATCTTCAAATGGTTATGATAAGTTTTTATTTCTGTGATCTCTTTTGTCAATGTCTCAATGTTTATGTGAAACTATTGAAAGGTGTGAAGTGCTTGAGGCCTTTGTTATGAAACTTCAGTGGTCTATCTGATAAACACGTTTTTTTGTTGTAAGAACAGCAGCTTTCATTTCAAAAGATTTGTTAATGGATTTTTTTTCTCATCAGTTTCACATACGCTATTGTCATTGTATAGCTCCTTGGTTACATACATAGTACATACTAGATGAATGAGTATGAAAAGGGCATGAGTTGGCATTGGGTTGGCATGATGAGTGTAAGAGAGCATTGAGGGGTGTTGGAGGGGTTGAGGGCTGGGGGAATACAGTCCTATTAACACAACTGGGATGAGGTCCTAGAGAACTGAAGGCAATCTTCATATCAAAGGCTTTGGCACTCACCTATCCTGTGGCTGGTGATCCTTTGTTTCGGGGGTCTGCCTGCCCAACTCTGACCCCACCCACACCTTTCCCCATCCATTCCTCGAATTGTGTGCATAAGTGAGCCCTTGCCAAGGGTAATCCAGCAAATCAGGAAAATTTCCACTCGAGTTGCTCAACCTGGGTGGTTAAAATCTGACCCCCAGGGTGGGTTTTTCCAGCCAGCTCGAAGACTGGAAATTTAAAGAATTAAAAATACCCAGCACTGGAAATTCCTGCTCAAGATCAAAGGACCTTTCTACGGTCTGCCCCCACCTCCCCCACCACCCGACTCTTACAATTCCCATGGTGAGCAGAATGGAAAAAGTCTTAAGACTTAGACTTAGTCTTCAGTCAAAATAGTATAAAAATAACCTCAGAGATTGGAATCAAATCTCAAATAAGAGGAAGAATTTGCTTCAGTAAAGCCAAGTTTATATTAAGATTGTTCTAACTGAGTGTCCACATTTCATCAACATAATTTTAAAGTTTTAAAGTTTATCTATTTGTGTCACAAACAAACTTATATTAACACTGCAATGAAATTCCCATGAAAAATCCTCTATGAGGAAACAATGAGGAAAATAAAATTACTTTTCAAAATAGCTCAGAATATTTCAATACAAACTCTTGAGGCCTGTTATTCCTTTTGAATTTTATTTTGAAATAAAATAATCCGTTTTTAAAAAAAACTATGGTCTTTGCCAATTGATTTTAGAGTGTGATTACCGAAGACATTCCCTGTTAGTCCATTTATTTATTAATTTATTCAAACATCAGCAAAACCCAATGTTTTGACTTCCTCACAGTTGAGTCTATTGTTCCACCTTTGGAGTATAAATACCTGAGTAACAAGCTCGCCGAGCCCCCTCCACCTTTCACACTAAACCAGCTGCACCTCAGTTACTAGAATCCTCATCGCTGAATCTATGCACTCAACTCACTTTTTGTGCACAAAACCTAGGTTGCAGCTCCTGCGCAGGACTGAAAGAGTGCTGCATTGTCAACAATGCTGCCCTTCAGATCAGATTTTGAATTCTGAGGCTGTGATTGCCTCATCAAGAGGAGGCACATGATTCTATAACATTATTCGGAAGATCAAGGACTTTCTTCCCCGTGCTGGCCAATACCTATCCTTCAACCAAAATGAGTCACAGATTTTGGGTGGCATGGTGGCACAGTGGTTAGTATTGTTGCCACACCCGTGCCAGGGACCCAAGTTCGATTCCTCAGGTCACTGTCTGAGTGAAGTTTGCACGTCTCCCCGTGTCGATATGGTTTCCTCCAGGTGCTCTGGTTTTCTCCTATAATCCATAGTTGTGTGGGTTAGGTTGATTGGCCATGCTCAATTGGTCCTTTGGGTTGGGGGGAATAGCATGATAAATGTGTGAGGGTTATGGGGTTAGGACCTAGGTGATATTTCTGTCAGTGTGGGCTCAATAGGCCAAACGGTTCACTCTAAGGGTTCTATAAATCTATTCTATTTCACAGAACGTTGACCCTTGTTCTGCTATTAACACATTTTGGAAACTTACCTTTACGCCACTAACAATATCTTCTTTAGTTTTTAGCTTTACAATTAAAACTCATTTTGTCTTGTGTCAATGACACCTATGTCAAATCCCTCCTTGTTGCCACACATCCTTAACTTTCTATTTCGCTCTGCTTACTCCACCAAAGATTATGGGGGGAAAACAAGATTGAGCTATCGAGTTGGAAAATCAACTATGATCATATTGAATGGCACAGCAGGCTCCAAGGGCAGAATGGCTTAATCTTGCTACCGTAAGAAATCTCACACAACACCTTGTGTGGAGCATCTTGACTCACCTGATAAAGGAACAAGTGATTCCAAATAGATCTGTTGGACATTAACCTGGTGTTGTGAGATTTCTTACGTGCTCACCCCAGTCCAACACCAGCATCTCCACATCATCGTTACTCCTGTTGGACAGGGAGGAAGACAGGAGAAAGATTCATCTTTGGATCATGCAGAACAGATAAGGTCCTTTGGCCCATCAAGACTTGATAGGAATATGGGAAGCAGGTGAATGGATGGTCTCATCATAGCCCCTGTATATCTTGGCGAAAAATGTCCTTAATAATAGTGATAGAAAATAGCTTTAGTGAAATCGAGGAAACAATGTTTTTTTTTACAGCTGTTGTGTTGCAGAAAATGGGTGCGTACTTACAAAGCTAACAAATGTTGAGGCACTCATGGGGATGACTGAAGGCACATTCCCTTCGGGCGTTGAGAACTAAAGATGACAAGCAGCTCAAATCTTTTAGGACTTCTAACCTCAGGCTATTCTCCATTTCTCTCTCCTTTTCTTTACTGTTTTTTTGCATGGAGGTCAGTCACCAATGAAGTACCCCAGGGATTGTTCTGGGACCCTTGCTGTTTGTGATTTTTATAAACGACCTGGATGAGGAAGTGGAGGGATGGGTTAGTAAGTTTGCCGATGACACGAAGGTCGGAGATGTTGTGGATGGTTTGGAGGGATGTCAGAAGGTGAAGCGTGACATAGATAGGATGCAAGACTGGGCGGAGCAGTGGCAGATGGACTTCAACCTGGATAAATGTGTAGTGATACATTTTATCAGGTCAAATGGGATGAAGGAATATAATATTAAGGGTAAGACTCTTAGCAATGTGGAAGATCAGAAGGATCTTGGCGTCCGGGTTCAAACTGGCTTCTCAGGTAGAGGATATGGTTAAGAAGGCATATGGCGTACTAGCCCTCATCAATCGAAGAATTGAGTTTAGGAGTCGGGAGATAAAGCTACAACTGTATAAGACTCTGGTCAGAGACTACTTGGAGTACTGTGCTCAGTTCTGGTCACCTCATTACAAGAAGGATGTGGAAGCTATTGAAAGGGTGCAGAGGAGATTTACAAGGATGTTACCTGGATTGGATGGCATGCCTTATGAGGATAGGTTGAGCGAGTTCGATCTTTTCTCCTTAGAGCTGATAGAGGTGTATAAGATGATGAGAGGTATTGATCAGGTGGATTCTCAGAGGCGTTTCCCCAAGGCTGAAATGGCTGATAGAAGAGGACACAGTTTTAAGGAGATGTCAGGGGTAAGTTTCTCATTCAGAGGGTGGTGGGTGAGTGGAATTGGCTGCCGTCGGTGGCGGTGGAGGCAAATTCGATAGAGCGTTTTAAGAGATTTCTGGATGAGTACATGGGGCTTAATAGGATTGAGGGTTATAGGTAAATCTTATAGGTAGTGATAAGATCGGCGCAACTTGTGGGCCAAAGAGCCTGTTTGTGCTGTAGTTTTTCTATGATTCCATGAAGCACAAGTGTTTTCTTTTTTGCTAAGTAGTGCAAATTTTCTTCCACATAACCAGATTTTTCATTTCTTGTGAAATGAAAAATCAGATTAAAATACCACAAAGAAATGTTGCTTAAGCGGAAACTGCGCCTCTCACGGTGAACAAAATAATATGACAAAAGGATGCATACAAGTCGCAGAAAAATGGCTGGCACTCGCAGAGGAGGAAATCAAATCCCAACCCTCGCTAACGCTTTCTAAAAATAACAGGGAGATTTTCTCTCAAGATGTCAATCGGTGTAATGACATTCAGAGTTAGATCCGAGAGCTTTCGAGCAACTACCATGTCTGCTGAACATCTTAGTGAGAACACAATAAGCCCCTAATTTGCGTACTTAAAGTTCAACTGGGAGGGTTTTCCACTGGCTTTGCAGAATCAGTTTCTTGTGAATTTGTCATGAATTCTTTCCAGAATGGTTACTTGCATGGTTGCAAGCGATACAGTGGCACAACAGTTAGCATTGTTGTCTCACTGCGCCAGGGACCCTGGTTCGATTCCCAGCTTTGGTCAGTGTCTGTGCAGAGTCTGCACATTCTCCCTTGTGTTTCCTCTGGGTGCTGCGGTTTCCTCCCACAGCCTGAAAGATGCACCGGTAAGGTGCATTGGCCATGTACAATTCTCCCTCAGTACGCCCAAACAGGTGCCAGAGTGTGGCAACTAGGGGATTTTCAACAGTAACACAAGCCTATTTGTGATACTAATAAATAAACTTTAAATATGGTTCAGTGCTAAAGACTGACTGTGCTATCTAGGGAGAATGATGAGCTCACCATTTTTTCTCAGAACCAATATTCATATAAAATTGAATTGATTTGATTTGATTTATTGTAACATGCATTGGGGTACAATGAAAAATATTCTTTCTTGCATGCTATACAGGCAAAGCATACCATTCATACACTACAGAGTAGAGAAGGAAAGGAGAGGGTATAGAACCTAGAGTTGCAGTTACAGATAGGGTGTAGAGAAAGATCAGCTTAATATATGGTAATTTCATTCAGAAATCTGATGGCTGCAGGGAAGAAGCTGTTCTTGAGTCAGTTTTGACTTTTATATCTTTCTCTCCAGCGTGCATGGTGTCCTTGATTATGCTGACTGTTTTCCAAGGAAGCGGGAAGTGTAGAAAGAGTCAATGGATGGAAAGATGATTTGCGTAATGGACTGGACAATGTTCACAACACTTTGGAGTTTTTTACAGTCTTTGTCAGAGCAGGAGCCATACCAAGCGTGATACATCCAGAAAAGATGCTTTTTATGTTGGTGAAAATCTCTAAATTCTAGCAGCTTGAAGAAACCCAGGAGTCAGATAGTACAGATCACAAATATATTGCCAACAAATAATGGAATGTTTGTGATATACCCAGTGAATGAGAGTATTAGTAACTTAATACTTGAACCTTGTGGTTCTGGACATTACAACTTAGAAAAGTATGTAGGTGTTTGGAGTAAGTGCAGCTGAGATTGACTGGAATGGTATATAGGCCTGGGTTGACGTGACTTGGCAGCCCTTAGAAATCGCATGCAGGCCCTGATTCCCATTCATTACTTGTCTGATTCTCAGGAGTGCCTTTTAAGGGTGCAGACTGGTTCAGGTCAAAAGCTGTCATTCTGCACTCCTGACCTGACTGAGTCAATTATGGTGATTGGCACATCCCAGTCCTCCACAGTTTTAATGGAGTTGGGCTAGCTTTTAAAGAACTCTCGATTCACAGCTTCACAGAGAGGTCATGAACCATGGTTTGCATGTGAAAACATTTTAAAAGATAAGTTCAAAATGTCTCCTTCATGACCCCCTTCTAAATAATCTCTAAAGTCCCTCACATAAACCCCACTCCCCATGACAAGGTAATATCTGCTGAGATATCTATGATCACTCAAACATCCCCATAAGAGCATGAGAACTCGGAGCAAGAGTAGGCCATTTGGTCCCTCGAGCCTGCTCCGTCATTCAATAAGGTCATGTCTGATCCACTTACCTGTCCACTCACCATAACTCTATGTCTCCTTGTTCTGGTTACACCTGCCAGTGGGAAAAAAAAACTCCTTCTGTTATCTTACCTACTCCATTCATAATTTTATATATTTCTATAAGATTCCTCCTCATTCTTCTAAATTCCAATGAGTATAGTCCTGGTCTATTCAGTCTCTCCTCATAAGCCAATCCTCTCAAATGCAAACTAACTTTTTGTGATTCATGCACAAGAACATCCGGGTCCCTCTGCACAGCAGCATGCTGAATTTTTTTACCATTTATGTAATAGTCCATTTTGCTGTTATTTCTACCAAAATGGATAATCTCACATTTACCAACATTGTACTCTATCTGCCAGACCCTCACCTACTCATTAAGACTATCTGTATTCCTTTGCAGACATTCAATGTGCTCTACGCTCTTTGCTCTGCCATTCATCGTAGTGTCATCTGCAAACTTTGACACACTAAACTTGGTTCTCAACTCCAAATCATCTATGTAGATTGTAAACAATTGCAGTCCCAACACTGACCTCTGAGGCATACCATTAGTCACTGATTGCCAATCAGAAAAACACCAATTCACCCCCATTCTTTGCTTCTTGTTGGTGAACCAATTCTCTATCCATGCTAATACATTACCTGTAACACCGTGCACCTTGACCTTATGTAGTAGTCTTTGGTGTGGCACCTTGTTGAATGCCTTCTGGGAATCCAGATACACTACATCCACCGGGTTCCTGTTGTCCACCGTGCTTGTAATGTCCTCAAGGAATTCCAATAAATTAGTTAAACATTACCTGCCTTTCATGAACCCATGCTGGGTCTTCCCAGTGGGACAATTTATATCCAAATGTCTAGCTAGTTGTTCCTTGATGATAGTTTGAAACATTTTCCTTGCTACAGGAGTTAAGCCAACCAGCCTATAGTTACCCACCTTTTGTCTACCTCTTTTTTTAAACAGTGGCATCACATTTGCCTTTTTACAATCTGCTGGAACAACCTCAGAGCTCGATGAATTTTGGTAGATGATCACAAATGCATTTGCTATTTCCACACCATTTCTTTTAGTACCCTAGGATACATTCCATCACGGTCAGGAGAATATCTACTTTTAGCTCTTTTAGTTTGCCTAACACAACTTTTTTAGTGATATATGATAAATGGGTATCAAAGTGACAAGCTATGGCACTTTGAGATGTCTATTTGTTCACTTATACATTGTATAGAAGTAACAGTGACAGTAGGATGTGTTAAAAGAAAGCTTTGATAGACATTTTGTTTGTTGATAATTTTCTTAAAAAAAAACTTTTTGTTACAGGGTAATAAACGTGCCAATCATACAGACCATATAAAGTTTCAACAGCTGAAAATGCAATCACTCAAAGCACCTTCATCTAATCTAAGTAAGCATTGTGCAATTGACAGCATAGATCTAAGAATGAGAACTGTCAATCAAGCAATGTTTTCCTGAAGCTCAGTTATTGAAATTTCAAAGGATACAAACGATTGACATTTTTATTGCTTGTAATTAAAAAGGACTTATTCTTAAGAAAGTCAAAAATTACCAATGAATAAAACAGTGAAGTATAATCAATGGTGCAATAATGTAAACAGCACAATGATATCAGCAGTGTAATGATATAAACATTGCTGCAATATAGTCAGTGCAATAGTGTGCACACTACAGTGATATAAATAGCACAATGATATGACCAACACGAGAGGACATAACTTTAAATTAAGAGGTGGTAGTTATAGGACGGATGTCAGAGGCAGGTTCTTCACACAGAGGGTGGTGAGGGCGTGGAATGCCCTGCCTGCAGCAGTTGTGGACTCGCCTACTTTGGGGGCATTCAAATGTTTGGTGGATAGGCATATGGATGATATTGGAATAGTTTAGGTTAGAGGGTCCACTGGCAGGCGCAACATCGAGGGCCAAAGGTCCTGTACTGCACTGTAATGTTCTATGTTCTATGTTCTATGTTCTATGACGTAAACATTGAAATAATAAAATTAGTGTAATGAACAACAAAGGACAAAGATAAGTGCAGGACAAGAAAAGGCCTTTCAGCTCCCCAAGCCCGTGCCAATCATGATACACTGACTAAACTAAAAAAAATACTGCCCTTATTTGGTTTGTATCCCTCTATTCCCTTTCTATTCATGTACCCATCCAGATGCCTCTTAAATATTACTAATGTGCCTGCTTTTCAGGTACACCACTTTCTGTATGAAAAACTTTATGCGCACATCTCCCTTAAATGTCCCCCCTTTCACTGTGAACCTGTGTCCTCTTGTAATTGACAATTCCACCCTGGGAAAAAAAAGCCTCTGACTATCCATCCTGTCTATACCACTCAGACTTCTGTAGACTCTGTCAGGTCTCCCCTCAGCCTGCACCTTTGCAATGTAAAAGTTTTATTGTAATGCTGTTTGATGTAAGCACTGAAGTGATATAAGCAGCACAGCATTACAAACAGCATATGGATGGAACGACTCATTTGATATAAACAGGGAAAAATATAAATCTTGGACTTTCAAGAGGGGATCTTCCAGCCAAGCTTGTCCCAAAACTGGAAAATCCCGCCCAAGGTCAATGGACCTTTTCATGGGCCATCCCCCGCCTGCTATGATTCCAGGGGTGGACAAGATGGGAAAGCCCCCTCCCCAGCAATTTGCAAGCTCCTGCAGTTGCATATGTAAAAAAGCAGGATTCCACAACACATAGTTTACTATTGTGAAGGGAATTTACCACTGTAAAATTGACATTCTATTATACCTACTGCCAATACATTCATCTGTTCGTAGCTCGCATCACCCCACTGATACCAATTGGGATCTAATCCAGCAATATTTCAAGTGCCTTAACTCAATCACCTGGTCCAGCTCTCTGACAACCAAGCGCACTTCCAAATATGACTTTTGTGCACTCTTTAATTTGCTTTGCTGTGCCTTTGGTAGCTAAGCCTTCAGCTACCAAGGCCTGAAAGCTCTGGAATTCCCTTCCTGAACTCTTTCCCCTCTCTAGTACTCTTTGCTCCTTTAAGACATTCCTTAAGAACTAACTCATTGGCTAAGGATGGCATTTTTCGGCCCTTCACATCTGTAGGATCTCTTGGCTCCACCACAGATGAGCAGAGGTGAGTTCCTCTGCAGAGGATGGGTGAGCAATGCAAAAATGCTGTAGCCATCAGTGCAACCAGGTCAGCCAATGGCGAATCGTCGGAAAAATTTCTGCACACTATACAGACAAAGCATACTGTTCATGGAGAAGGAAATGAGAGAGTCCAGGATTTGGTGTTACAGTCATAGCTGGAGTGTTGAGAAAAATCTACTTAATGCAAGGCAAGTCCATTCAAATGTCTGACAGCAGCAGGGAAGAAGCTGTTTTTCAGTCGATTGGTAGGTGACCTCAGATTTTTGTATCTGTTTCCTGATGGAAGAACACAAACGAGAGAATATCCGGGATGCACAGCGTTCTTATTATGCTGCTGTTTTGCCAAGGCAGCATAAGAGCATGAGAAATAGGAGCAGGAGTAGGCCATCTAGCCCTTCGAGCCTGCCCCGCCATTCAATAAGATCATGGCTGATCTGAAGTGGATCAGTTCCACATTCCCGCTTTCTCCTCATGGTTTGCGTGATGGGTTGGACTACATTCATGACCTTCTGTAGTTCTTTGCGGTCTTGGGCAGAGCAGGAGCAGTTCCAAGCTGTGATACAAACAGAAAGAATGCTTTCTATGGTGCATCTGTAAAAGTTGGTGAGAGTCATAGCTGACATGTTAATTTCCTTAGTCTTCTGAGAAAGTAGAAGTATTGCTGGGCTTTCTTAACTATAATATCAGCATGGAGGACTAGGACAGGTTATTGGTGGTCTGGACACCTAAAAACTTGAAGCTCTCAACCCTTTTTTCTTCATCCCCATTGATGTAGACAGGGGCATGTCCTCCTTCATGCTTCCTGAAGTCGATGACAATCTCTTTTCTTTTCTTGACATTGAGGGAGAGATTATTGTTGCCACAATAGTTCATCAGATTCTCTATTTCCTTCCTGTACTCTGTCTCATCATTGTTTGAGGTCCGACCAACTACGGTGGTATCTTTAGCAAACTTGAAAATCGAATTGCAGAGAAATTTGGCCGTACAGATATTGATTATATTGATATAGAGAAAAGAGCACAATATCTTGTGCAAATTGTGTTTGATAATGTTCTGGAAGAACATTATCAGATTTTCCATTATGTTAAGGTGCTAGATAAAAATAAGTTAATACTGTTGCAAACATTCATTATCTGACATACACATATAAATGCACCTATATGTGTATGTTAAAAAAAAAGTGGAGCCACTCCATTCAACTCATCTACAAAGATTTCAATACTGGTACATTTCTCAAGTAGACATGTAAAACATGTATACCAAAATCAAGGTGACTTGGGCCGTATCTATTTGAGGTATGTTGCCCTGGCCCAATGGGAAATCCAATTAAAATATGTAACATTTTCTTTCCAGCTCTGGGAGATTCCCTCTCTGTATATACAAGTGGCATTGTGCAAGTGTTGAGCCATAAGTCAGATCAATCAGGTTCATCCTGCATTGTTTCTTCTCTGCCTCCTGCACCATTTTATTGGATCTTTTTCTTTATCTCCATTTCAAGTTCTTCACCCAAGATATAGGACCCTAAACAAAAGCACAAAATCATTTTTCCAATGGTAATATTCTTGGATACAACATTTTAACTTGAAACTTAAATCCGGAGATCTCATTCATTCTCAGACTAACCAGCAAAACTGAGCAGAATTGGGACTTGTGACATTTCTAAGGCAGTATAATGTCAGCTGCATTCACTGCTTTCAATACATAGTTGGTTAGATTGCAGCTTTCTTTTTTTTTATGTTCATTTGTGGGACATGGATGTCGCTGGCTGGCCAGCATTTATGGCCCATCCCTAGTTAGCCAAGGGCAGTTGAGAGTCAACAGTGCTATGACTCTGGAGTCACATATAGGCCAGACCAGGTAAGGTTGTCAGATTTCCTTCCCTAAAGGACACTAGTGAACCAAATGTTTTTCTTTCTGACATTGGTTATGGTTTCATGGTCATCAGTAGATTCTTAATTCCAGATTTTTTTTTATTGAATTCAAGTTCTATCATCTGCTGTGGCAGGATTCAAACCTGGGCCCCCAGAATGATAGCTGAGTTTCATGATTAATAGTCTATCTATAATATTACTAGGCCATCACCTTCCTGTTGAATGGGTGAAAACAAGATAATCAGGGAGTTGCCACGATGATTATGCAGAGACATTCCATTATCCCCTGTTCTCTTTGACTGAGTGGGGAATCAAATTTGATGTGCACTAGAGCCAAACTTAAGTGAAGAATTTCTACATTTATCAAATGTGACTCTCATGAGCTTGCACTGACACAACTCATAACAAGAGGGTGGATAGACTGGAACTTTTTTATTTGGAATGTAGGAGGCTTAAGGATGATCTTATAGAGGTGTATAAAATAATGAGGGGCGTTAATCAGCTAGATACCTTTTCCCAAAGGCAGGGGAGTCTAAAACTAGAGGGCGCATCTTTGTGAGAGGGGAGATATACAAAAGTGTTCAGAGGGGCAAATTTTTCACCTGCAGGGTGGTGAGTGCCTGGAACATGCCACCAGAGATAGTAGTAGAGGCAGGTACAATTTAGTCTTTTAAAAAGCGTTTAGATAGTTCTGTGGGTAAGATGGGTATAGAGAGATATGGGCCATACGTGGGCATTTGGGACTAATTTAGAGGTTAAAAAAAAGGAGTCGGCATGGGCAAGTTGGGCCGAAGGGCCTGTTTCATGCTGTAAGCCTCTATGACTCTATAACTCATGGAACTGAAGGTAGTTCTTTTCTGTGACTAGGCTCCCAGAGAACTTTCAATTGAGAAGAAACTCGTGATCCTTGAACAGCGTTATTTTCTGTTTATTGCATTTTCCTTTGAACATTACAGAGCCACTTCCCCTGTGTCTCCATCGTCCACTTTTGAGGCCTACCTAAAGCTGGATCTCAGGTCCCATTGGAAACAGAAAGAAGTTCTCCAATTGTGTTATCGGATGCCATTAGCATTGTGGCCACATTGTCCCTGCAGTCACCAGGGCTTTGTTGGGATGAAAACACCATAAATTCTTCCATATTAGGAATAAGATTCTTCCATATTAGGAATAACCTAAAATTAGAATAAGAAAATGGAATTGTTACTATAAAGTTATGACGGCGGCGCGGGCTCGTTGGGCCGAAGGGCCTGTTTCCCGTGCTGTGTTGCTCTTTGACTCTTTGACATTGCTCTTTGATAAATGTAGCATTGCCCAACAATAGGCAATTCTGCCCTCATATCCAAAGAGTAAATTGGTGGAGAGGCAGGTAAAATTAACAACAACCGTTATAAATTTAAAACAGGAAATCTAATTTTTTGCTGACACCAACATTTTGTTCTCTAAAGTTAGCAACTCCCCACCCCCCCACCCTCACCCCCACCGCCCACCAATACCACTCCACATGGACTGAGAAACAAATTTAAAAACAGGAAAAAGAAAGGCAGAGAAAGTCGAAAGGTCTCAGAAGCCGGCGAAGGTTAGATTTGAAACGATATGCACATTCCTCTGCGATACATGTAAGTGTGAGTGGTACTTTCCACCAGGTCTTTACCAAATACATTCAAATGTGGAATTCACCGTTCCATAGTTGAGGCTCTAACCGTGAGGTAAATTGCTCTTTAATTCACCTTTGAAAGAGGTGAGGTAATTCATTTGCCTCAATTTTTAAATTGTACAGCGATGCCATCGTTTGGCTCACCAGCGATAATGCCTTGCTGCTAAAAGTATTTCTTTCTGTTAAATGATATAAAACCTAATAAGGCCACTTGAAGACTGAGCCTTAATGGTTTATGTTGCAAGATGAAAGTGTAATGCACTCACCCTTACAGAGGCTCGGAAGCAGATTGCTATGTAGCTGATTGCTTTTGGCTATCTTCCCAATGGAGTCTTCCAAACATTGCCCAAAAAAAAACATTGCTGAGCACATCTTTAAAAAACTCACCAACGTTTTATTTAGATTATGACAAGAAGGAAGGTCTACCCATGGCATCATTTAATTTAATAAATGTGAGGTGATACATTTTGGTAGACTGAACCGGGGCAGGACTTACTCAATTAATGGTAGGACATTGGGGAGAGTTACAGAACAAAGTAATCTAGGGGTACATATCTATAGCTCCTTGAAAGTGAAGTCACAAGTGGACAGAGTGGTGAAGAAGGCATTTTGGCATACTTGGTTTCATCAGTCAGAACATTGAATACAGGAGTTGGGATGTCATTTTGAAGTTGTATAAGACATTGTTAAAGTCACACTTGGAATATTGTGTACAGTTCTGGTCACCCTATTATAGAAAAGATATTATTAAACTAGAAAGAGTACAGAAAAGATTTACTAGGATGCTACTGGGACTTGATAGTTTGAGGTATAAGGAGAGACTGGATAGACTGGGACTTCTCTCAGTGGAGCGTAGAAGCCTGAGGGGTGATCTTATAGTGGTCTATAAAATAATGAGGGGCATAGATCAGCTAGATAGTCAATATCATTTCCCAGATGTAGGGAACTCTAAAACTTGAGGGCATAGAAAGGGGAGAGATACAAAATGGCCCAGAGTGACAATTTTTTCACACAGAGGGTGGTGAGTGTCTAGAACAAGCTGCCAGTTGTAGTAGTAGAGATGAGTGCAATTTTATCATTCAGAAAACGTGTAGACAATTACATGGGTATGATGGGTATCGACGATATGGGCCAAATAAGGGCAATCGGGATTAGTGTAGGGGTTTAAAAAAAGGGTAGCATGGACAAGTTGGGCCGAAGGACCTGTTTCCATGCTGTAAACGTCTATAACTTCTCATGAGAAAAGGAGATGTAGTCGCAACTTTATAACACCTTTCAGAACCTGAGGACAGCCCAAAATGTTTTACAAATGATGGAGTATTTTTGAAATGCAGCCACTTTTGCAAGGTAGGAATTGCAGCAGGCAATTTGTGATGTAACAGCAGTGACCTGGTGGTATTATCGCAGGACTATTAATTCAGAAGATCAGCTAATGATCTGTGGTCCCCGGTTTGAATCTGATCATGGCAGCTGGTGAAATTTTAATTCAAAGAACAATGTCTAGAAACTAAGAATCTGCTGATAACCATGATACCACTGTCAACTATCAGAAAAACACATCTGGCTCAACAATAACTTTTGGGGAAGGAAATCTGCTGTTCTTGACTGGTCTGGCCTACACATGCCTGCAAGGCCACAGCAATGTGGTTGACTTCCAACTACCCTTGGGCAACTAGGAATGGGCAATAAATGCTGGCCAGCCAATGACACCCATGTCCCACAAATGAATTTAAAAAAAAAATCCCGCAAATTGTTTCGTGATCTTGATCAAGGAATAACTATTGATGAGAATAACAGTTGAGCTCCCAGCTGTTCTTCCTCAAATACTGCTAGGGGATCTTTCACATCCGCCTGGGAGGTTTAACATCTCATTCAAAAGGCAGTGCCTCCTACAGTGCATCGCTCTCTCAGTATTGCACTGAGTGCCAGGCAATCCTTGTGTTTTTGTCCCTAAAGAGACTCATAAACCCACAACCTTCTGATCTAGAGACAAGGATGTGATGCACCTGATACCTTAAAGCATCATATTTTCAGCATAAATAACCTTAACAACATTTGAATCAACTAAAGATGTATCCAAAGTTCACAATGCATACACAGATAGATTGTCAAATGGACATGGGACAAAGAACAAAGAACAAAGAACAAAACAGCTTGGGAAACAGGCCCTTTGGCCCAACGAGCCCGCGCCACCACCCCGATGTTCCCACTTCTATCCGTGATCCCTGTCTATGTTTATAGATCTATGGATTAAAAACCAAATTTAATTCTTCCTTTTTCACTATGTTTGGGACCATGGGAAGTACAAATAGGGTATGTGCCCACACACAGGCCTGTGCAGTCCAGCCTACCCCTGTTAAGTCTAAGTTTGAAACAAAGGCAAAGTTGCTTAGGGGAATAATCCACCAAAAATCCTCCAAGTTACTATTAGACTGAATCTATGCCAAATACATTTATCTGTATAACCAAATAATCGACATTAATATGATTCCAGCCTGCAGTATTGATAAGATACACAGGACTAATGTACAAACTACAAATCTCTCCACCAAACTCCAGTATCACATTCAGAGCTATTGCTACATGATATCAATTTTAACCCACAGTAAAGCTTTAGTCTGGTATATTGGTGCCAAAACCCAAAATATTTGCAATCAAAGCCTTAACACATGCATTTGTACAAAGGTAAAACTTGATTCACATCTAAAGACAGTCACTGACCCTACTGCCTCTTTTGGCAAAATTAATAACTAAATAGCTTTAACAAGATCTTGGGATACTTTTGCTCAGGATCTGAAGTGCAGATTAGCTGTTACGTGAATAAGTTTTCAAACCAGGAATGGATCTATTGATGGTCTGAATAGGTGGTAAAATGGACACTGATACTTGAGTTAATTCATGTTCTGTCCAATTCTTCTCTGCGTTAATTTTTAAAGTTTTTTTAAGTTTATTTATTAATGTCACAAGTAGGCTTACATTAACACTACAATGAAGCTACTATAAAAATCCCCTAGTCGCCTGTTGGGATATACTGAGGGAGAATTTAACATGGTCAATGTATCTAACCAGTACATCTTTCGGAATGTGGAAGGAAACTGGAGCAACCACGGAAACCCATGCAGACACAAGGAAAATGTACAGACTCCACACAGTGACCCAAGCCAAGGATCGAACCTGTGTCTCTGATGTTATGAGGCAGCACTATGCCACCATACCACCCAAATGATGTACTGTTTGTTCCTTTGATGTGGAGATGCTGATCTTGGACTGGAGCGGGGGAGAGGGGTGATGCTCTGAAAGCTCGTGATTCTTAATAAACCTGTTGGACATTAACTGGTGTTGTGAGACTTCTTACAATGCTTGTTCCTTCACCCAGAGCTATTCCAAATGATAATAAAAGAGGATAACTATTTTCCCTACCTGGTCTGGAAAAGAATCCATTAGAAATTAAATACACTATGCTGCTCAGTTCTAGCACAGGAATGTGAGGCCCTTATGAATGGAGGTCTTGACGTCTTTGCCTCACAAAGTTGTGGGTATGTTTTTAATGTGCTGATCATTGAGGAATATTTTGAAGGCTTCATTCATAAAATACTACACAGTGATGCAGATGTGAGATGTTCAATGCATAAAACAAGGAAGGTTCCTCGATAGAGCTTCTTGTTTTCTGACTGTCACTGGGCAAAAACCTCTGCAGGGTCTTAGCTTATTTGGTGTTGTTAACTTTTACCTTAGCTAAGCATGTTGGCATCCCTAATATTAAGTTAGGTGTCAGGCAAAATGTTAAAACTCGCAAAAAGGAATAACAAGGTGTTGTTCCGGTTTTCTGAAATAATGCTCAGATATGCAAGTCCGCAAACATTTACAGGAAACGGATCATATATTTCTTTGTCTTTTGTTGCTTTGAAAGAGATAGGTTGACTTTCGGCTGACCTATATACATTGCTTTACAAAGTTCTGCAAAAAAAACCCAGAGGAAAGATATGAAAAGAATCACACACTCTGCGTATCTTATGCAATTATTTAAGAGGAACGTATTGGTTTCGTTGCTGCAAAGAGAAGATGTTTTCTTTTGAAAAGGCCACAACTCACGACAGTAAAACCGCCACCTACGTTCATTGGTCGCGAGTTAGCCACATCTGTCTACCTTCCAACATCCTTCAGTCGGACCTTTTGTGGGGAGAGCTAGGGGGCGCAGCTGGCTAAGATAGTCACATCTATCCATGTTCTCTGTCATAGTCCGAGGCCTGCTTAACATTCAAAGGTGATCACATAACATAGAACAGTACAACACAGGAACTGCCCTTCAGCCCAAAATGTTATGCCAAACTAATCACTTCTGTCCGCCCTTCGCCCATATCCCTCTATTCCTTGCATATTCACGTGTTTATCTAAAAGCCTCTTAAACGCCCCTATTCTACCCGTCTGCACCACTAGCTCTGTCAGCACATTTCAGTGCCTCTCCTTGTGTCAAAAATGTGCCCCTTACATTGTCTTTGAACTTTTCCCCTTTCACTTTAAGTGCATGTCCCCTAGTATTAGACATTTCAACTCTGGAAGAATATTCTGACTGTCAATCTTACCTATGCCCCTCATAATTTTATAGATTTTTCTATAGGTCTCTCTTCTATCTCTCCTGCTCCAGAGAAAACAAGTCTAGTTTATCCAGCCTCTCCTTATAGCTCATACCCTCTAATCCAGGTAGCATCCACATAAACCTCTTCTGCAAGCTCTTCTCCAAAGCTTCCACATTTATCCTGAAATGTGGCAACCAGAATTGAACTCAATACTCTAACTGTAGCCTAATCAAAGTTTTGTGTTCAAAGGGACTCTGTGCCTTTTCAGAGACAGAGGAACCTTGAAGATAGAAGCTAGGTGAAAATTTGTTCATCGATTCTTCATTTCTCTTACCTTCTAAAACTGATCAAGTAAAAGATGGTGGATGCTTATTAGCAATAGGACTGCTTGCTTCAATACGATTCCCTAATTTCAACTTTGGAACAATCAAGAAAATTTGAAAACATGACAGAGATAGTTCAGCAACAATGACTAACAAATTTATCAAATTATTCTGCCAGTTCAATCAGACAGTCCAGCAAAGTCACCGAAATACACCAGTAATTTTATCTTCAGCCCGTCCACAAGCAGGACCCAGACCTTCCTGTCACTTGCCACTTCAACACATTATCCTGCATTCCTGTCTACATATTCATTCTTTGACTTTTGCAATGTTCTAATGAATCCTGATGCGAACTGGAGGAACAGCACCTCATATTCCGTCTGGGTACTTTACAGCTTTCCGGACTGAACGTTGAGTTTAATAACTTCAGAGCCTGAACTTTCCCCTCCATCTTCATCCCATTTCCATTTGTTTTATTTCATTTCTTCTTTTCATCTCATTCATTTCTATCACCTTTCATTCCTACTTCTATGTGTATGCTTCTACAATCTTGCTGTCCTTCTTGCCCCCCTCTGCTCCCCACTACCCTCACCCCCTCCCCTCACTCCCCAACCCACCTTCAGGGCAACTGCCACATTCCACAGGTGGTCCTTAACAATCTATTTCTCTGTACTGCCATTCACAAATCCTGATCATTTAATGGACAGTCTCAGCCTCTATCATCACTATTTACATTTCCTTTGTTCTCCACCACACCATAAGTCTCACAACACCAGGTTAAAGTCCAACAGATTTATTTGATAGTAAATGCTACCCCTCTAGCTCTACCCCTTCGTCAGATGAGTGATATTGTAAGACTTCTTACTGTGTTTATCCCAGTCCAACACTGGCATCTCCACATCTTCATCACACCCTCCCGGCCTCATAGTAAGATTCATGTCTGAATTTCTTTGCTGAAAGCTTTGAAAAACGATCAACCAGACTCAAGAAGTCTATTCTCACTCCACAGGTCCTGTCAGACCTGCTAAGATTTTCCAGCATTTTCTGTTTTTGCTTAGTAACTTCATCTTGGTGTTCCTGCTATCTCACTGAAAGGGCAGCAGCAAACTCTTTAAAATGCCCCCAGAACTCACAATGGCACAGTGGTTAGCACTGCTGCCTCACAGCACCAGGGACCAGGGACCTGTTTCAATTCTTGGCTTGGGTCACTGTCTGTGTGGAGTCTGCATGGATTTCCTCTGGTGTTCCTGTCTCCTCCTTCAGCCTGAAAGATATGCTGGTTAGGTGCATTGACCCAAACAGATGCTGGAGCCTGGTGACTCAAGGAATTTCACAATAACTTCATTGCACTGTTAATATAAGCCTAATTTGTGGCTAATAAATAAACTTTAATAACTCTACTGCCACAGCTCAGTCGTCAGTGCACTTGGTATCTGACCTTGATGTCTGTGGGTTCAAATCCTATCCCAACAACTTAAGTGTAAAAATGTGGGCTGACACTCTAGGGTAGTAACTGGGGGAACATAGTGTTTTTGATGAGATGTTAAGTAAGCTACCATCTGCACACTTTGGTGGATGTAACACATCTTTTGAGACTAATTTAAAGAAATCTCTAGCGTCCTAGTTATATTTATCTCTCAACCAGCATTATATAGATTAGCTGGTCATTACCAGACTATGTGGGAGCTGGCTTTGAATAAATTGGCTGTTGCAAGTCCTATATCATAATAATGTTTCAATTCAAAAATTCTGTTGTCGGCTGTAAAGTGTTTTGGGATGTCCGTTGGCTGTGAAAGACTATACTAATGTAAGTCATTCTTTCTCAATAAACTGGCAAATATTCCAACAAAAGCATCATTACAACCTATCATTAATTTTCCAAACTAGCTAAACCACATAACCAAATTACCAAAAATCTACCAGCAAATTAAATAAGACAGGCCACCCAAGTTTTCTTTCAACAAAAAGTCACAATAAACATACTGAAATGTTAGTGGCCTTAATTAACTTTCATTGTATTTTAGCCCACAATAATTTTACTTGTCCCAAACTGGGTCAAGATACCTGTTAGGGAAATTGTTCTGAGAAATCAAGACCAGGAAACAAGAACAGAAGTGTTAGGTAGTTAGGCTGAAGCATTGTGGGGACAGTATAGCAGAAACCCACCTCACAACAGTGACCTAAGGTCACCTATCAACACAGCAGTCTAACAGTACAAAGGTTGCAGAAGTTGTGAATTACTCTGATACATTACGAGATAGTTCATTAATTTGGTGATGCCCTCTGCTGACATTTGAACAAACACATCAACAGGAAGAGAAATCTTGATTACATTTATTGTGTGCAAGTTATTGAGGCTTGGTACCTTTTTCAAACTGAGATCTCCATTGGTAAAAGGTAGAGAGGGTTCTTGGGTTGGTGGTATCTAACCAGCGCGTGATTTCCTGCCATGTTTAAACTTAGCTGTTTTAGCCCATCCTCATGTTAAGTGTCAATTATCAAGGCAAATTGTTTACAAATCATATTTTCAATGCATACTTCAACTTGTAACTGGGTAAGATGAATACAATTCTCATTGCTCAGTGCATAAGTAGCACTGTATGATGGACCCATATAAATAGATAGAATGTGGGAAAGTTTGATTGTAGATATATAAAGGACCAAAAACAGAAAATGCTCAACTACTCAGGAGATCAGTCAACATACATGAAGAGAAAATATGCTTCATTAGAATGGAATGCTGAAATGTAAGCAGAGATTTAATAAGAAGAAAGGGGGTTGGGAAAATTACAGCTATCTTTAAATTTTTTCTACTTGTGCTCCATCATTGGATTCTCTAATGGAAAATGATCAATTAGCACTTTATGAATATAATTTATCTGTTGTCCAAACTGATTCTGAGACAGGATATAGGATAGGGCATCAGATTGGTTGAGACATCAGATTGGATGGGACATTAGATTAAATGGGGCATTAGATTGGGTGTGGCATTTGAAAGTATGGGTGGGGGACTAAGCATGAGTTTAGATCTCCCTTAAAATTAGACACTTTAATGTCCATTTTTTAAAAATTAACCAGCACTTTGCTGCTGAACTGAATTGGTCAATTACAGGATCTAAACAAGGTGCAACCAACACTGTCACCAGAACAGCTTGGCTTCATGGCAGCATGAATCTCCTCCCATACAGATCAAGTGCAAGTTTGTCCCTTTAGGTTACTGCGCCAGCCCAACCACACAAAAATATTTAAATATTCAAATTAATTGCCCCTGCACTATGAGAAACAATGGAGGTTATGTTTGGCTGCAACCCTTCCAAGTTAACCTGGCCTTAGTTTGCCCAACTCATTGTCCAACTTAGCCCATCTGATAAATAAGTGCCAAACAAAGATAAGCTTGGAGCTGTGAATCATAGCCAAGAAACTACTGCATTTCAAAGAAATGACTGAAAAATATCATGCGCAAAAATACATGAAAGATTTGAGCCGTTGACTTTCCTTGGGTAATTCGCATTGACCAGCATGAAGGGTGCACTGTTGCTCTGAATATGATTTCAATGAATCACGAGATGCAAAATACCCAGCATTTTTTTAAAAAAAAGCTTACATATATTTTTGTTATCATTACAGTAAAGGGTCACAGGACGAAAACCGCAGGCGTACCTTCAGTATCGCAACAGATAAAGGCGAGTTTTATGAGGTTTTCTGTTTTGTACCAGAGCAGCGCTAGTCCAAACCCCATTCAGGAAAAGGTGCATGTTTTCTCTATTTTATCTCTTTGCACTATCCAGCTGGTTGTGTTTTGCGAAAAATCAGTCTTGCTTTAAGTCATGAACACCTGTCTTGTCAAAAACAACACACACAAAAAGTGACTCATGTATTCCTATGGGCTGAATTTTATCTTCAGAACAAGTTTTAAAAATAATGCAGATCCAAGTTTGTGGCCCAATGAAAATGGAAAGTTCAGGAAGTCATCAAAATGTTGGTGTTTAAGTTGATTAAGGAAATTGACAAGTTAGATAATAAACTATTTCCTCTCGTGAGGCATCCAGAGTAAAGCAATGAAACCTTAACATCAGGGTCATGGGTGAAGTCATGGAGTACTGCTTTATACCAAGAATAATGGAAGTCTAGAACTGTCTCTGCAAAAGCTGAAAATCAATTGTAACTTACAAAACAGGGATGGTTAGATTTGTTGTTGACAAGGGGTGACATGGTGGCACAATAGTTAGCACTGCTCCCTCACAATGCCAGGGATCCAGGTTTAATTCCAGCCTTGGGTCACTGTCTGGGTGAAGTTTGCATATTCTCCCCATGTCGGCACACGTTTCCTCCCAGTGCTCCGGTTTCCTCCTACAATCTAAAGATATGCCAGATAGGTTGATTAGCCATGCTAAACTGATCCTAATGTCATGGGATTAGCAGGGCAAATATGTGGGGTTACAGGAATAGGGTCCGGGTGGGATTTTGGTCAGTGCAGATTCAATGGGCCGAATGGCCTCCTTCTGCACTGTAAGGATTTTATGATTCTATGAAGGGTATCAAAGGATTGTAGAACAGAGGTGGACAGATGGAATAGAAACGTAGGTCAGCCATCATCTCAGTGAATGGTGGGATTGCTCCTGCAGTCTGAACACTGCACTCCTGTTCTTATGTTTTCATATTCCCAGGTGTAAAGCAAGCTGCTGGATTCCAATCATCTGTTTTACATAATTATAATTGAAATCTACATTGGAATGCTTAAAGGCAATGTCAGGGAACACTAGCACAAGTGTGCCAGCAAGTGAACATAGAGCATTTGTCAAGATGTTGGGAAGAGCCCTGCATTGAAAATGTCCATGATGAGGAGATGTCGGCGTTGGATTGTGGTAAACAGAGTAAGAATTCCAAATAGCCAAAGAAATAAATTACTAAATAAGCCTGTTGGACTTCAACCTGGTGTCGTGAGACTTGTTACTTTGAAAATGTCTACCCAGAGTAAGAACTGCTCGATTTTCTGATGGCTGTTTCTTGTACATTCCATGCCTTGGAAAGCACTTAAGTGGGGCTGTATACTGGTCCTCCCAAGGATCACCCAAATCACTCATGAGAAATGAACAATGGCTCTAAGCAAACTAGCTCGGAATGCATGGATCCATTAGCTCAACTGTTTTCAGTTCTCAACATGCCCGACTGGTCAACTGCATTTCTTTGTGTGGTGATTCACTATTAACATTGTCCACCTCTCAGACTTGACATTGACAACATCCCTAATGAGGAAGGCAAGAAGCTCCTGGACTCCATCGTTAAACCCTTTGTAAAAATTGTACTTATTAATGATATCAAGTCATAGAACTGGGTACACTTTACACTACCTCTGCCACACTTCCTGCCGAGATTCACCGTCTAGTGAGAGGCTACTTGGACTAGATGCCCGAGGACCAGATAATTTCTCACAATGTGATTCAGTGGCTGGAGGGGAGGGATGAAAAGAAAACTGGAAAAGGTTGCATTTTGTCAGTTTTAATCTTGTCTGAAACCAAATACAAATTGATCTTTTGTATGGGTTTCATCTCTGCAACACGTTTGCCACAACGTCTGATGTCATAGCCCATAGCCGTAGAATCATGGCATCCTACTATGCTGAAGAAGGCCATTCGACCCATTGAGTCTGCAATGAATACAATCCCAACCAGGGTCTATCTCCCCAACCCCACACATTTACCCTAGCTAGTCACCCTGACTATTGGGGGCAATTTAGCATGGCCAATCCACCTAATCCGCACATCTTTGGACTGTGGGAGGAAACCAGAACACCCAGAGGCAATGTGCACAGACGCGGGGAGAATGTGCAAACTCCAAAACAGGCAGTGATCTGAGGCCGAAATTGAGCCCGGGTCTTTAACATGTCAGACAGCAGTTCTAACCATTGTGCCGCTGTGCCATGTTAAGGCAGTATATGGAATGGTAGAAATAGAGTAGGACAGCTATTCTGAGAACTGGCATTGACCACAAAGACACCTATCCAAATAGGGAATAGAAAGAAAGTTTAGAACAGACAAGTGATTGGGAAACAGAGTTTGAAAATCAGAGGTGAGCAAAGAACCAACTATCTGATAGTAATTGTTTTCTTCCTATCCTCTTTGTGGTGTTAAACTTTACATCGGTCATTTTTGCTGGAATACATTATGCAACTCTCAGACTTATCTGTTACTCTCACACAAAATTAGTGTAAAATTCTCAAAATCACTTTGCATCATTTTCCATTGTAACAGCAACATGCTTATCACCAACATCATTCTGCATTGTAATACTAGTAGACTCATTCCTTGTGTCTTCTCCCATTGTAGCAACAGTGTGACTCTCTGCAATGTCACCCATTACAGCACTGGGATACTGATCCTTAGAAACCCTTGCCAGAACGCTGAATATGAATTCAATTGAATGGGCTGTTGCCTGATTCCTTGACTTGAGTATATGTGAGCTGTGGGCTATGTCCACAGTAAAACTTAATAGACCCAATTCCAATATCTAAGCAAGAATAAAAGATGGTAGATACATTAAGTACCAAAATGAAGGAACTTTTACAGAGACATAGACCCAATTCTTACTACTGTTCACAGCGGCAGGATTACCCCATCCTACCACAGTGAAGGGAGATTTGGCTAACTGCCAAATTCTCTAATTTTGCTGGAGCAGGAGAGTGGTGTGAATGGGTAGTAAGATCGTGCACATATATTCAACTTAAAGAAAAACAATATTGGTAACATTGACACTTATGGATAAATAATGTAGACCTGCAACATGGATAAAACACTCAAGGATATGGGTCTCGAAGTAACTATAAATCAGCATCTTAAATAACAAGAGAAACATGAGGTACAGGGAACCATACAGGCACTTGAATCAGTTCTGCATTTCAGCCTGATCATGATCTGTACTTCAACTCCACTCAGCCACCTTAGCCCAAAATTCTTTAATGTGAGGAGTTGATAAATCCTAACAATCTCAGTCTTGACATAAATGATTGCCCCTTATTCATGGTACCCCCCCGCATCACTTCCAGAAATCTCTTTTGACTTATTATTGGTTCTGCAATTTCCAATGCGCTGTTAACTTCCTGAAATATCATTGTCACAGAGTCTTCGAGTGCAGAAAAAGCTCTTCAGCACATTGAGTCTGCACCGACTCATTTGGTTTGATTTGATTGTCACATGTATTGGGATAGGGTGACAAGAATTGTTTCTTGCACGCTATACAGACAAAAGATACCATTCATAGAGAAGGAAAAGAGACAGTGCAAAATGTAGTGTTACGTTTTTTTGATTTTTTTTGATTTGATTTATTATTGTCACATGTATTAACATACAGTGAAAACTATTGTTTCTTGAGCTACACAGACAAAACATACTGTTCATAGAGAAGGAAACAAGAGACTGTAGAATGTGGTGTGGAAAAAATCAACTTAATGCAAGATAAGTCCATTGAAAAGTCTAATGGCAGCAGGGAAAGAGCTGTTCTTGAGTCAGTTGGTATGTGACTCGTATCGTTTTTTCAACGGAAGAAGGTGGAAGATAATATGTCCGGGGTGCTTGGGTCTTTCATTCTGCTGGCTGCTTTTCGAGGCAGCGGGAAGTGTAGACAGCATCAATGGATGGGAGGTGGGTTTGCATGACGGACTGGGCTTCAGTCATGACCCTTTGTAGTTTCTTGTAGTCTTGGACAGGGCAAGAGCCATACCAAGCTGTGACACAGCCAAAATGCTTTAGAACATAGAACATAGAACACTACAACACAAACAGGCCCTTCAGCCCACAGGTTGTGCCGATCATATCCCTACTTACCAGGCCTATCTATAACCCTCAGTCCCATTAAATCCCATGTACTCATCCAGACGTCTCTTAAAAGACCCCAACGAGGTTGCCTCTACCACCGCTGACAGCAGCCGATTCCACTCACTCACCACCCTATGAATGAAAAACTTACTCTGACATCTCCTCTGTACAATGCATTTGTATAACTATCATCGTTGATCCCATTTTCCTACACTTGTCCCATATGCTTGAATATTATGACATTTCAAGAATTCATCCAAAGATTGTAAGGTTTCCAGCCTCCATAGTTTCCCAGACACTGCATTTCAGATTTCCACTGCCCTCTGAGTGAAAAAGGTTTTTCTCAAATCCTGTCTGAATCTCCCCCTCTTTACCTTAAAAATGCCCCCTTTGTGATTCATTCCTCAACCAAGGTGAACAGCCGCTCCCTGCTTACCCTGTCCATAGCCCTCATTATGATTGCTTTGGAATTATTTAGTCAAATTGGAATGGCGGATTCATGGAGGAGAAGTTTGTTCATCTAGTGTTCTTTATTGATACCATTGAAGAGTGCCACCTATTGCATCACGAGATACTGGGGAATTAAGTTTATGTTTATTTATTAGTGTTGCAAGTCGTCTTAGATTAACACTGTAACAAAGTTGCTATGAAAATTCCTAGTTACCCCACCCACTGTAGGCAAATTTAGCAAGCTGATGCACCAAGCTAGCACGTCTTTTGGATTGTGGGAGGAAACAGGAGCACCCAGAGGAAGCCCACACAGACACAGGAAGAACGTGCAGAGCCTGCACAGACAGTGATCCAAGCCTGGAATCGAACCTGTGTCCCTGGAGCTGTGAGGCAGCAATGCTCACCACTGTGCCACCGTGCCATATATGTTTGCATTGAAGCAGCGCTACACTGAAAACATGTTCTGCGATAGTTGTGCCGTGAGTGTAAAGCTTGGCGTCAGGCCGCTACAGTCACTGAGCGCAAATCTTCTGCCAACTTCAGCTATCAGTCGAAGCTCAGCACAAGCATCAGACATGTAATTGAATATCTCCTGGTCCATGAACCAATTTAGAGTCAGGCCTCAGAATAAACCCTGGGGAGCACCATAATCAGTTTGGCTGCAGGCAGGGTGAGAGATGTGGGGCAAGGAGAAGCAATACACGGAATGTCCACAGGAAATGGGTCAGTGAAAGTTAAATATAATGTGAGTGTGAGGAAAAAAAATCGAATGTAGGACACACGGCACGCATTTCTAAATAAATACCAATAGCAATACGATAAGGGCTTACCATAATAGAGTAACAATAACATTCAAGCATAACCAGGGGAATAATTTTAAAGATAATTAAAGATCCTGAAAGTGGAGCGGAGAAGCAAAACAATACAAAGGAAGATGCAAAGTAGAATTCTGTTCTGCACCAGATGGATACTCTGCTCTTTTAAGAGCTGTTTAGCTCTTTGTGGCTTGAGCAAAGTAACGGAAATCCCCATTCAGTCTACGACTGATTGCAATAAAATGAGTTACTGATTTCTGACCCTTGATAATATTATATAGATCATTAGATAGGTCCTTCAAAAACAGCATGGTTGATGATCAATTAAAGAACTATTCACCTACCATGTTCAGGGACTTGACCTCAACTACATCATGAGCAAAGGGTGTTGCAGGGGTGAGAAACAATTCTCAAACCGACTCTCTAAAGCTTACTTTGGACCATAGATGGAGACAGCAGATTAGTGACTATCATCATCGATGTGGAGCAGGGAGCAATGTTATAGTGAAAATGTGCTAGGCCACTTCATCGCACCATTGGATCCAGCCTGTGTTTCGATAATGACCCTTCTGGCTACGTGCAAGGGAAGTGGGAGGCCTAGACATTTCCTGGAATCGTTGACAGAAATTTGACACAGAAGGAGGCCATTTTGTCCACTGTGCCTACGCAAGTTAATACTTCTTGCTTGATGAGGTGGCTTTGATGGTGAAAGGGAAGTGGTCTAATATCTTATATCATACAGAATTTTTCTCATCAGGGTATGGTAAGGTTGGGGTAGGATGGGGGGGGTAGTGTCGCAGTGGATGGCGATAGTGGGTGGAGGGCAGTAAGAGGAAGTGGTAAGATTTTTAGAATTGCGATCGCTCCTTGCAAGTCTCAAGCTTGCTGGGGACACTGGAATCGCAATGAAAATACTTGTCATAAGTCAAGCATGAGTTGCCATAAAAATCGAAAGGCATGACTCATGACCCAAACTCTTTTCAAGAGCTCCTGCGGTCCTTTGCTTTAAAGGGGCCACATCTTCATTTCTTTCCTTTCCCTCTTGCTAAATGATTACACCGAGTGTGGTCAGTTTGAGGAGGGCAGCGTTCAGCTACTGTGCTGACCGCAAAGTGCATCAAAATGCAGCTTCAGGGCTAGCTGGAAGCAAAAGCATGCACCTTGACCAATCAGCAAGCACTGTGCACTGGAAGAAGAAAGAAAGAAGCTCTAATCTAATCTTGATTTAACCACAAGTCTTATACCACGGTCTCACAGCAAGAGAGTTTTTAGAAAAAGAGAGACAGTCAGCAAAAATTTCAAGAGCGACGGCAGATGCAAATAGTGTTAATATTAAGGGGTGCAATAAAAACTAGCACGGATGTTGGTCAGATCAAGATTTTATATCGAGCAATAGGACACAGGAATGCTTGAGACTCTCTGATCAATTTGTCTGGTGCCAAAGCACTGAAAATGCTTGGCTGTGCATGTCCCCTCCTACCCCACAATTACTTCTTTCATTAGCAAATTATTCCGCTCCCTCTCTCTGGAGTTATAAAATGAATGAATGAAATGTCTCCTCCAACTCCCTGGGCAAGACAATCACCCCAACCTCCGTGTGAAGTCCTTCAGTCAAACAGATCTGGTTACATTTATTCTTCTGAACTGTAGTCCATTCCCCCTGGTTATTGACTTTTCTTTTAAATCACTCCTTGAAACATGAACAGTCGCCTATTATCCAGCGCCTCTGCCAATGTTGCCTGAGAACATTCAGAGTCACCCGCATAGAATGGGACTAATTATACTCGGTTCAGACCAGATAACGGTGGTAAATGCCTTTCCATGAGGGGGAAGGTCGGAGGGTGGAGGGGAAGGGGAAGTGGAATCTGTAAACCAGTTGGATTTTTGACTATAATCTAGAAGTTTTCATGATTATTGATGTACTTGTTTTTATCCTACAGGTGTTTTGGTCCACCTTGTTGTCTAACGAGGTGCATATGGGTTGTGAGAGGGCTGCTCTTGGATTTTTTTTCGAGAGTATCCTAGTGCTTCATGTCGTTAGTGTACGCTTGACCTGGACCATTTGATGGGCAACACAACAGCTCAGTGACTATCGCTGTGCTGTGCAGATACATGGATTTGGGCCTGTGTCTGTGGGAGTTTGCGCATTCTCCCCGTGCTTGCGTGGGTTTTTCCTCTGGGTGCTCTGGTTTCCTCCCACATCCCAAAGATGTGCTCTTAGGCTAATTGGCAAAACAAATTCTCCCTATATTGTCTCAAATTTGGTTTTTAATCCATAGATCTATAAACATAGGCAGGGATCACAGGTGGAGGTGGGAACATCGGGGTGGTGGCATGGGCTCGTTGGGCCAAAGGGCCTGTTTCCCACGCTGTTTTGTTCTTTGATTCTGTTTTGAGCCCACAAGCAACCAGATGATTTAAATCCATTTGCTAGCACGGTAAGCTGTGAATGCTGACAGGCTGAACTTTAGACTCCCATAGCCAACTTTAAAGGCATTCAAATGGTCAGTGGATAGGCATATGGATAACATTGGAATATTTAGGTTAGAGCGTCATTAGATTGGTTCCACTGGTCGGCGCAACATCGAGGGCCGAAGGGCCTGTACCGGGCTGTAATGTTCTGTGTTCTATGTCTTATAGAACATAGAACATAGAACAATACAGCACAGAACAGGCCCTTCGGCCTTCGATGTTGTGCCGACCAAAATAAAAAGCAATGCCCCTCCTAACTAAACCATTCCCTTCTCATCCATATACTTATCAACTAACCTCTTAAACGCCACCAAACTTGGCGCATCTACAACAGCTGCAGGCAGGGCATTCCACTCCCTAATCACTCTTTGAGTAAAGAACCTACCTCTGATATCCGTCCTATAACTCATACCCCTTAATTTAAAGCTGTGTCCCCTCGTGCTAGCTTTCTCCATCCTAGGAAAAAGGCTATCACTGTCCACCCTATCTAAACCTCTAATCATCTTATATGTTTCAATAAGATCCCCTCTTAGCCGCCTCCTTTCTAACGAAAACAACCTCAAATCCTTCAACCTCTCTTCATAGGACCTGCCCTCCATACCAGGCAACATCCTGGTAAACCTCCTCTGTACCCTCTCCAATGCCTCCACATCTTTCTTATAATGTGGGGACCAGAACTGCACACAATACTCCAAGTGCGGCCGCACTAGAGTTTTGTACAGTTGCAACATGATGCTGCGGCTCCTAAATTCAATCCCCCTACCAATAAAAGCTAAGACTCCATATGCCTTCTTAACAACTTTATCCACTTGACTGCCTACTTTCAGGGATCTATTGACACATACACCAAGATCCTTCTGTTCCTCAACACTATTAAGAGCCCTACCATTAGCCCTATACTCTACACATTTATTGTTCCTGCCAAAGTGCATTACCTCACACTTTTCCACATTAAACTCCATTTGCCACCTCTCGGCCCAGCTCTGCAACTTGTCCAAGTCACTCTGTAAACTAAAACACCCCTCTTCACTATCTACCACACCACCAACTTTAGTATCATCTGCAAATTTACTGATCCATCCCTCAATACCCTCATCCAGATCATTTATAAAAATTACAAACAGCAGGGGCCCCAAAACAGACCCCTGAGGCACACCACTCGTCACCGAACTCCACGAAGAAAATCTCCCATCAACCACCACCCTCTGTCTTATAGTGGAGTTTGTGTAAAATTAGGCACCACAGCAATGGTGCCCAGTTCATCTCCTGCTCATCACTACCCACCACCCACAGATATTTTACTCGTGGTGGGACAAGGTTTTAGATAGCCAGCTCGACAAAGCATGGCCATTTAAAGACCCCTCCATCCACTGCCGGGAATTTGGCAAGGGAACCCACACCAAGTGTCCAGGTGGCCAGCTTTGTGGCTGGATCAGGGAGCGGCATCTCTTATTATGGTACCTGTGTCCACTAATGGCCTCACTGAGGTATTTGTAGTGTCATGTTTTCCCTTTTCCCCCACATTGTGCACCCCAAACCTCCCAAACACCATCACCGGAGCTTGCTAGCCTGGTCCCGTTGAGATCCCAGGGTTTCATTGCAATCCCAGGAAGCAGCACTTCCTCTTCAGTGGGAGTAGAAACATTGCCTCAAGCGAATTAAAGGCACAACAGCAGACAGACCAATCAAGTGGAGGTGGGCTCCCCCTCCAGCCCTGATCTCTATTGCAGGGAACAGAGATCTTGTCCCCTTCACTTCAAATTCACAGCCACATCCAGTATCATGTTCTGCTCCCCCAGTTAGAGAGGCCTAAATAAAGTTGTTTTATAATGGCTGCCTGCAACTGAACATTTCTTAGTCTTGCTCAATGTAACAGACAACAGAAAGATGCGGGTGAGGATCGGATGGAACTGTCTTTTATGCGTTGTTCTAGAAATTAAACATCGAAGAACACAATGACGCACTTTCAGAACTTCTAGAAGTGATTTTGAGGAAGTTGAAATGATTTGGTAGGTTGAAAAAATAGGACTGAAGGGATATTCCTTGAATGTGTATGTGATAGATATGGGGCGGAATTTTCCTTCTCTTCTCACTGGTAGGATCTTCCGGTCTTACTGACAGCGCACACCTGCCACGGGTTTCCGGGTAGCTGGTGGAATGATCTAAATGTGAAATCCCATTGATAGAGGAGGGAGCAGTGGATCCCACAAACAGCCAATGGTGCACCACTTCCTGCTACCAAAGTGGGGAGGTCAGAGAGTCAAGTACATGAATTCTGAAGTTACATTATTGATCGGGAAGACCAAAGCTTGTACTTCGTCAGAGAGCAAGAAAAATAACATATGGAAGACTAGAGCAATAGGGCTGAATATATAATCCCAGCACCCACTGCCAGATATTCACAACTTACTTTAAAGGTTGATGCAGGTACACCTACAGCAAAGTCTATCTTCTCAGAAGGAAAGGACAAGAAATCATTAAGTCACTTACCATTATGCAAAACTGATGTGAAGCTGACTAACTATTCCAATGCCAACATTCCAATGTTGAGAGAAGTTAATGAGGATAGAGTATGATCCTATTACTTGCCGTTGGTGATAGCAGGACAGAACAAAGTCTCCCTGATGGCAAAGAATTAGCTTAAGAAGATACACTTACACTGGGCTGTGTTAATTACAGTCGGGATCAGTAAGAACATGTTTGACATTGACAAAAGTGCGAAGAGAGCGCGAACCGGGCAGCACAGTGGCACGGTTAGCACTGCTACCTCACAGCGCCAGGGACTCAGGTTCAAGTTCTGACTTGGGTCACTGTCTGTGGGAGTCTGCACATTCTTCCCATTTTTGCATGGGCTTCATCTGGGTGCTCCGGTTTCCTCCCACAATTGGAAAGACGTGCTGATTAGGTGTATTGGCCATGCTAAATTGACCCTCAGTGTATCTGAGTAAGTGCAACTAGGGGATTTTCACATTAACTTCATTGCAGTATTAATGTAAACTGACTTGTGATACTAACAATAAACTTAAAGTGGTCTTTGAGCAAGGACGATCAAATGATAAAATTAGACAAAGCAAGGCCCAAGTCAAGATAAGGGACAATGTACATCCAATACTTTGCCTTTGCATACAGACAAAAGTAGCAAGTAATTAACTGAGTTGGGAGGCCATGTCTCATAAACTTGATCGAGTTTTTCAAGGAAGTGGTGAAGATGATTGAAGGGGATAGAGTAGTGGATATTGTCTACGTGGATTTCAGTAAGGCCTTTGACAAGTCCCTTATGGCAGAATGGTGCAGAAGATGAAGTCGCATGGGATTAGGGGTGAGCTGGCAAGGTGGATACAAAATTGGCTCAGTCAAAGAAGACAGAGGGTAGCAGTGGAAAGGTGCATTTCTGAATGGAGGGCTGTGACAAGTGGTGTTTCTCAGGGATCAATGATGGGACCTTTGCTGTTTGTAATATATATAAATGATTTGGAGGAAATTGTAACTGGATTGATTAGTAAGTTTGCGGATGCACAAAGGTTGGTGGATTTGCAGATAGTGGTGAGGATCATCAGATCACCACAGCAGGATATAGAACAGTTGGAAACTTGGGCAGAGGGGATGGCAGATGGAGTTTAATCTGGACAAATGTGAGGTAATGCATTTTGGAAGTTCGAATATTGATAGGAAAAATATGATAAATGGCAGAACCTTTAAGAGTATTGAAAGGTAAAGGGATCTGGGTACACAGGTCACTAAAAGTGGCAAAGCAGTGGGAGAAGGTAGTCAAGAAGGCATATGGCATGCTTCATTGGCTGGAGTATTGAGTTTAAGAGTTGGCAAGTCATGTTGCAGCTTTACAGAAACTTAGTTAGGATGCACTTGGAGTATAGTGTTCAATTTTGGTCACCACACTACCAGAAGGATGTGGAGGCTTCGGAGAGGGTACAGAAAAGATTTACCAGGCCTCGTATGGAGGGCATTAACTATGAGGAGAGATTGGAGAAACTTGACTTGTTCTCACTGGAGCAACAGAGGTTGAAGAGAGGCCTGATAGAAGTCTACAAGATTATGAGAGACATGAACAGAATGGATAGTCAGAAGTATTTTCCCAAGGTGGAAGAATCAATTAGGAGGGAGCATGGATTTAAAGTGCAAGGAGCAAGGTTTAAAAGAAATGTACGAGATAGATTTTTTACATAGAGAATGGTGGGTGCCTGGAATTCGTTGCCGGGGAAGATAGTGGAAGCGAATATGATAGTGACTTTTAAGGGGCATCTTAACAACCACAGAAATGAGACAGGAATAGAGGGATATAGTCCCTGGAAGGATAGGGGGGGTTTAATTAAGTCTGACAGCATGGTCAGTGCAGTCTTGGAGGGCCGAAGGGTCTGTTCCTGTGATGTAATTTTCTTTGCTCTTTGAACAGATTTGAAAAAACAGGCAATTGAGAAGCTGAAGAGCGGTAAATGGGCCACACCCATTGTGGTTGTTCAAAAGCAGATGTGTCTGTTCAGAGTTGTGGAGATTACAAGCAAACTGTAAATAAGGTGATTGAAAATGATACGTATCCACTGCTAGCTAGTGAAGATTTGTTTTCTAATTTAGCCAATGGGAAGGTGTTCAGCAAGATATAATGCAAATATGCATTTAGAATTAACTGACTTGAGTTGAGAACTGCTTCCCATTCAGAAACACAAAGAGTTGCACCAGCATGAAAGGTTGTTGCTTAGGGTGCCTACTGCTCACACAATGTTCCTGAACATACAAAGTGGGATGAAAGGATTATGCTGCTTTTTTAAATGGCATTCTAATTAGCAGTAAGCAAGAGCAAGAGCACATTGTAAAGTTGAATAAAGCCCTAAAGTAACTTCAAGAGTTTGGCATCGAAACTAAAAAACAGGAATGTTGCTTCATGGTGTCAAGTGTAACATATCTGAGTCCCTGAATAAATGGCAATGGGTTATCCACTCAATGCAGGAGAAGATTGAGGGGATTTTGAAAGTAAAAAGACCTGAGGACTAAAAGCTTAAAGATCTATAGCAATTATTGTGTATTATGAAGTTAATCTCTGAGTTTGCAAATAAATTCACTCCACTGTATCAACTGCTCATTGAAAGTGGTCTGTGGAATGCCAGCAAGCTTTTGGAGGAGTGAAGAAAATACCAGTGAGGCTGTTTGGACCCATTTTCATATAATGAAGGACACCATTCAACCCATTGAGTCTACACCAGCCCACCTTTTTATCTTACCCAGGCCCTATCCCCGTAACCCCACATATTTACTCCACTAATCCCCCTACCCTACACATCTTGGGACTCTAAGGAACAATTTAGCATGACCAGTCCATGCAAGCTGCACAGCTTTGGACTGTGGGAAGAAACTGGAGCACCCAGAAGAAACTCATGCAGACGCAGGGAGAAAATACAAACTGCACACTGACAGTCACCCAAGGGCTGGAATTGAACCCAGGCCTCTGGCACAGTGAGGCAGCAGTGCTAACCACTCTGACACTATACCACCAAGAAAACAATGGTTTTAGCACATCACAGTGGTTAGGTATTATTTTATCTCATGTATTGGATGATAGTGTTTTTATTCATTCAATGGATCTGAGCTTTGCTGGCATTTATTGCACTTCCTTAATTATCCTTGGGAAGGTGGTGGTGAGTTGCCTTCTTGAACCACCATGTGGTTTAGGTACACTCACAGTGTTGTTAAGGAGGGGGATTCAAGATTTTGACCCAGCAGCACTGTAGCATATACTTCAATTACTTTAATGAAGTCAGAACAAAAATTAGTCCCAAGTTGAGAAAGAAGCATCAGCGATTATGCATCATTTTATTAAGTTCTACAGACACTTAGGCAATAGAAAGTATACTTTTTTAATTGACCATAAAGCCGTTATATTCATATTTGGTACAAAGAAGGGAGTACCATTACTAAAAGCAGCATAATTTCAGACGTATCTCAGCACCAGAGGCAACACACCAGATTATGCAAATGCTAATGTTCTTCAAGACTTCTGTGAAAATTGATTCATTTCATTCATTTATAGCCACTGGGTTACCTTATATACACTAATAACATGCTAATATCTAAAGGGAAATTAATGAAGAAACTTGCAAGGATGTGGTGCTTAGTAAAGTGCTCAGTTATGCCAATAAATGGCTTTCTTAAAAAGCATAATGATAAGGAATTGTGGAAGTATTTTACACATAAAAGAAGTAGAGTGTAGATCAAAGCTGTTTTCCAGGGAGTCATTATTATGTTCAATATTTGGAGAAAGATTTTTAAGAGAAACTTCATCAAGAACATACAGTAATTAGTCCATGTAAAAACAATAACAAGAAGCTATTTTTGATATCCAAAGGAAATAGTGAAAAATTGTGAAGGGTATCTCAGAGTGAAAAATGTGTAAACCAAAATTCCTTTCATTCCATGGTACTTCATATAAAGCGGAGAGAATAAGTATAGGTCGATTTTCTTTGAGATGGTAAAGAAGAAGTATCTTGTATCAAGTGGATAAATGTTGACTCTATGTTCAATCCCACAAATTTCAAAACTATTAACATTTTGGAAAGTTGGTTTGCGATTAATGAGCTGCCTGGGGTGTTGGTGTTAAATAATAGTCTACAATTTACATCGGAAGAGTTTAAAATATTTATGAGTTAAAATGGAATTGAACACACTCTATTGGCATATTACTCAACATTAAATAGTGCTGCAGAAAGGAGTGCATAGATTGGCACAGTGGCATAAGTGGCCAGCATTGTTGCTTCACAGTGCCAGGAACCTGGGTTCAATTCCAACCAAGGTCGTGCTGGCCAAGTCAGCAAGTCAGGATAGCCCATATCCCCTGAATGAATAAAAAAAAACTTCCACAGTCCAAAGTTGTGCAGGTCAGATTGATTGACCACTTTAAATTGCTTCTTAGTGTTGGGGGATTCGCAAGGTAAATATGTGGAGTTACGGAGAAAGAGCATGGTTGGGATTGTTGTTGGTGCAGGCTCCATGGGCCGAATAGCCTCCTGCTGCACTGTAAGAATTCTACGATATTATGATTGGATGATAAAGTTGCACATGGACTCTTGAAGTGATAATCTGGGCAGTAATTTTCATGTTTCTCTTCAATACAGGCTGAATGATTTTTGTTCTTGTACAAACGAACACTATAATGTACAACAGGCTGTTCACCTTACGGCTTAATGTTTGAACACACTTATAAGACTAGGTTTAGTTTGTTTAGCCAGAGAGTAAAAGGAAAACAAGGCAAAGTGAAGATGAGTCATAATGCACCAGGCATGAGTGCCAAAGGGTCCAGCGCTGCTCAGAAAGTCATGTTGAGGGGATAAGCAAAAATATGTGATTGAAGTTGGAAAGAGACTAGTGCATTCATTTATTTAATCTATATTTGAGAGGGACTCCATCAGAGTCATGTCTATCATTTGATCGAAAAAGGAAATTTGATAGAGGAAAAGTATGGTAACCCTCCTATAGTCCAAATTCCACCTATCATCCAAAATCAAAATCAGAAAGGAAACAAAAGCCACAACAAAACGAAAGTTTATCAGTATCACAGAACCCTCCTGAGGGTCAAATTGAGCCAAGCTCTTTGACTAAGACAAATCAGTGAATGTTACAGTCTCAACAGTCAAAACGCAAGTTTGACATTGCAATGTTGAGAGAATAGAATCAAGCTAATTGAAATGGAAGGAGATACACAGACAGATAAAGAGAGACACCAAATTGGTTAATTGAGAGCTTATAGGGAGGAAGGAGTGTCAAGTGATGATATGTTAAGGAAAAAAGAAGCATTATTTATACGTAAATCACTTTGGTAGTTTAAATCATATGATTTTTGTTGTGGTTGCAGTGAAAGCAAATAAGCAATCCGGCCTTTTAAATGTGCAGGTATTGTAGATGTTGGATTAATTATTCTGGGAACTTACTTGTACCATTTTATTCGGAAGTTGGGAGGGAGTGTCGTATAGAGCTCTCTGTGCTGTCCTCTCTGTTGCAGAGGTGTAAATAAAGTTGTTTAATCATGGCTACATGCAGTCTTAATGCAACATACATTTTTCGATTTCCATATTTACCCGCAGCCACTTTAAACAATTTCCCAAATACTAGGCCGGTATTGGAAATCGGAAATTAAAACAAAAAAAAAGCCAGAATTCACAGTAATCCTGGCACAATTTGTGGAGAAAGGAACAGAATTGACATCTCATATTGTGACCTTTTATCAGAACTGGAAAAGGTTGGAAATATGATGAATTTTAAGCAAGTAAAAGGTCATCTTCCACCATTTCCACCAGCATAATACAACCACTGCAGACAATTTGCCCTCCCATGTCCTATCAGCATTCTGAAAAGCCATCCCTTCTATGACACTCCTGTCTACTCATCAATTAGTCCAACATCTCTTCCTCTTCCTCTGCCATCTTTTCATGCATGTTTAAGCATCGGCCTTTTACCATATCTCTCTTCACCATCCAAACACTTCATGGTGGCACAGCGGCACAGTGATTAGTGCTGCTGCTTCACAGCATCAGGGACCCAGGCTCAATTTCTGTCTGTGTGGAGTCTGCACATTCTCCCAATGTTGGTGTGGGTTTCCTCTGGATGCTCCAGTTTCCTCCCGCAGTCCAAAAGATGTGCTGGTTAGGTGCATTGGCTGTGCTAAACTCTCCCTCAGTGTACCCGAACAGGGTCTTTCAACTCCGTGTGGCAACTCGGGGATTTTCTCAGTAACTTCATTGCAGTCTTAATGTAAGCCTACTTGTGACACTAATAAATAAATAAGTAAACAAGAGAGATAGTGATTAATGTGTGACATATTTCACTTTGGTGCACTGCTTCCAATGCTCCACAAGGAAGGGAGTAAACCCAGACGGGGGAATGAAAATGCTGGACACAGCCATTCAATCAACACCTATGACCTGAACTTCCCTCATCTGTCACAAGGAGTCTCCACCTTTCTCTCACACTAACTTCTCTTTCCTTGGCCCACTGCAGTATCCCAATAGAGCTTAACATCATCTTTCAACTTAACCAAATTATTGCATTCAACCGTTTCAAAAATGTAATCTCTGCCCCCATTTTATTTCCTCTTCCTTGTAGGTCTTGGTTTTAGTCCTGTTTTTCTCTTCTTTCTGCTTTCAGTCAGCTGTTCATTCTCCTGCCTTCACAGGACACATCTTTTGTTTCTTTGTCACTGTAAAATGGGCCTTACACCATCGACATTTTTGTCATTTAATCATTCCTGCCTTTCATCCTATCACAGACCTTCAAAGAACAAAGAACAAAGAACAAAGAGCAATACAGCACAGGAACAGGCCCTTTAGCCCTCCAAACCTGCATTGATCACATTGTTCTATCTAGTCAAACCACCTGTATCTCCCTATTCGCTGTCTGTTCATACATCTATCCAGTCTTAAATGGCACTAACATGATGTCCTCAACCAGCTCACTTGGCCATGTATTCCAAGCCCCCACCAGCCTCTGTGCAAAAAAACTTGCCCCGCACATCTCCACAGAACCTTCTCCCTTTGAACTTGTGCCTCCTTGTAATTGTCATTTCTGCCCTGGGAAAAAGCTTCCAATTGTTCACTGTATCCCCCATATTTTTATAAACTTCTATCAGGATTTCATAAACTTTGATTTAACTTCTACTACTTTTGTTTCCTTTCCATCCTCCCTGCTTTCACTTGTTTAAAATCTATCAAATTTATAAATTTTGCAATGGAAAGTCATTGATCTGCATTATCTATTCCTCTCTTCACACATGCTTCCTGACCTGATGACTATTATTTCCATTTCAATTCCCAATTATGAGAACTGGTGCGTTTAGCCCATCTAGGTATTTCTTCCATATAAAATCTAAATGCTCCTGAAACATTTGCTAGGATTCAATTTATCTCCACACCCTAAAACATTGATGTAAACACATTCCCAGCTTCATTCTTCTTCCTTTGTGTTGGCCTTAAGGGGTTGAATAGCCTTTCCCAATAATAGTCTGACCCCACCATCAATTCAATGGCTTAGCGCAGTGCTCCCTTCAAAGTGTTTATTCATTCATGGCACATAGGCATCGCTGGTTGGCCCAGCATTTATTGCCCATGCCTGAGGGCATTTAAGAGTCAACCACATTGCTGTGGATCTGGAGTCACGTGTAGGCCAGACCAGGTAATGATGACCATTTACCTTCCCTAAAGGACATTATTGAACCAGATGGGTTTTTAAAACAATCGACAATGGTTTCATGGTCACCATTTGACTTCTAATTCCAGATTTTTATTGAATTCAAATTTTTCCATCTGTCATGGTGCGATTCGAACTCACCACCCGAGATCATTATCCTGGGTCTCTAGGTTATTAGTCTCATGACAATACCACTATGCCACTGCACCCCTCCCCACCCCCGCAATGTAATGCCTCCGGTGCTGTACCATGACCAGAGTAATATTTAATGCATCAGGTTCACTGTTTAAACAAGCTCATTGTTACTTCATTGGACTTACATTGCACTTCTCTGAGTATCTACTTGAAGGTTTCTCATTATCTCTTTATCATTATTTCATTGCTAATGACACACTAAGAAGTCTCACAACACCAGGTTAAAATCTAATAGGCTTACTTGGAATCATGAGCTTTTGGAGCGCTGTTCGTTCCTCGGGTGAGTGGAGAGTTAGATTGAGAAACACGGCAAATATAAAGAGCAGAGCTCCAAAAGCTCATGATTCCAAATAAATCTGCTGAGCTTTAACCTGATGTTGTGAGACTTCTTACCGTGCCCATCTCAATTGAATGCTGGCATCTCCACATCAATTCTAGTGACAGTCTTGATAAGAGACAGATGTGGATATTGCAGGTTGTCTTATGAGGAAATTGTAATGTTAAAACACACAGGATTGCAGATAATATTTTGAGATGAATAGAAAACTGGTTAGCAGATAGGAAGTAAAGAGTTGGCATAAATGGGTCTTTTTCTGATTGGCAGTCAGTGAGTAATGAGGAGGTTCAAAAGGCACCTGTGCTTGGGTCACAACTGTTCATATCACATATTAATGATTGGAAGAGGGAACTGAATGTATTATCTCCAAATTTGCAGATAATACAAAGTTGCATGGATGGGTGAGCTGTGAGGACAATGCAGAGATGTTTCACTGTGATTTGGCCAAGCTCAGTGTCTGGACTGAGTGTAGGTATACTGAGTGTGATGTGGATAAATGTGAGGTTATCCACTTTGGTAGCAATAATAGGAAGACAGATTATTGTTTGAATGACTGAAAATTGAGAGAGGGAGACCTTGGAGTCCTCTTGCATGTCACTGAAAATAAGCACATAGGTACAACTGATAATAAAAAAGACAAATGGGATGTTGGCCTTCATTGTGAAAAGGATTTGACTAAATGGATAGGGATGTTTTGCTGCAATTGTATAGGGCGTTGGTGAGGCCACACCTGGAGTATTGTGAACTGAAGTGAGTATTAGAACTGAGATAAGGAGAAATTTCTTCACTTAGAAGATGGCAAATGTGTAAAATTCACTACCAAAGAAATTAGTTGAGGCCAAAACATTGTCTGATTTCAAAGAAGAAATCAGAAAATCTTTTGAGCCAAAAGGGATCAAGGGATATTGGAGGAAGGGGGAATCAGAATATTGAATTCAATGATCAGTCATGATCAAAATGAATGGTGGAAGAGGCTTGAAGGGCCAAATGGCCTACTCCTGCTACGGTTTCCATGTTTCTATGAAAGGTTAGACTGGCTAGCTTTGTGTCCACCAGATGTTGGAAGTGGAAGAAGTAATTTGATGGGAACATGTAGGATCATGAGGGATCTTAACTGGGTGGAGTTGAAGAAGATGTTTCACTTTGTGGAAAAAGCTGGAACTAGCGATCAAAAATAAGGGACCGTCCATTTAAGACAGAGATTAGGACAAGTTCTTTTTCCCTCCAAAGATTGTGAGTCTTGGAAATCTCTTCCTCAAAAGGCAATGGAAGCAGAGTCTTTGAATGTTTCTAAAGGAGGAGTAGGTGGATTCCTGATGACAAGGAGGTGAAAAGTTACCGGGGGCAGGTGGGAGGCTACAATCTGATCAGCCAATACCTTATTGAATGATGGAGCAGGGTCAAAGGGCAGAGGGGTCCTGCTCCTAATTCATATGCCTGTTTGGCACAGAGTTATATTTGCATATACGGGCACTGATGCATTGACAATAGAGACAGAATTTTACGGCCCCTTCCACTGATGAGATTTTCCAGTCCTGCTGAAGTCAAAGGACTTTTGAGCAGCTTGCCACATTTTCCAGTCCTGCCCAGGCATTGCGAAGCTGTCAGACTCCACCCCAGATCTTGATAAATTAGACCTAAGCATTAGGTTTCAGCTTTTTAATATATCAAATAAACACCAATCTTCCAGGATAGCATTCACCAATAGCCAGGCCCTCATAGAATCATAGAATCCCTACAGTGCAGAAGGAGGCCATTTGGCCCATTGATTCTGCACCAACCACAATCCCACCCTATCCTCATAACCCCATACATTTACCCTGCTCGTCCCCCTGACACTATTGGGCAATTTAGCATGACCAATGCACCTAGCCAGCACATCCTTCGGGCTGTGGGGGGGACACAGGAGCACCTGGAGGAAGCCCACACAGACATGAGGAGAAACATGTGCAAATCTGCAGAGATGGTGACCCAAGCCAGGAACCCAGATCCCTGGTGCTGTGAGGCAGCAGTGCTAACCATTGTGCCATCGTGCAGTCCAAGGTAATGGAGTGCAAATATCTCTGACTTTGCTGGTGATAACCACAGAGGTTTTGCATATGATGTTGTCAGTACAACATTATTTCAGGTCTGTACGTTACAATGTAAATTCTGCCGTTTATAAGCATTTAGGGGATGGTATTTCGCTTCACAGGCTTTAAGACGGTTATTTTTTGATAAATGCCTTCAATTATTCCTCACAGGGGAAATGTGCCAGCATAATTTATGGCTGGCAATAATCGGTTTAACACGTTAACAAGCAGGGAGTTGACCTTTCGCTCCCTGCAAAACAAAAGGCAAACGTCCTCTTTGTGGGTTGATTGGAGAACGTTGATCCAATGTTGTAGTAAACAGGAAGCGCCAACTTGACTTGGGACAAATATCAGCCTCCCCACCGACCCACACCAATATTCCCTCCATCCTCGCTGTGATGGACTACAATGAACTTTTTTCTTTTGCCCACTTCAGAAAGCACTCTGCGTGGAATGAATCAGCATTGCTACAGGCTTTGCTCATTCCACTGACTCCAAGATGATGCTCTCTATCATCCTTTTTTTAAGTAAATAGTATAAGGAATTTCCGTGCACGCAATTCAATGTCTCCTCCTCCTCCTCCTCCCCCCCCTCTCCCCCCCTCCCCCTGCACTCCACTCACAATTCCAGCAGAGCTAAGACTGAGGCGCTATTTAAGAATAACCTCAATGAATGGGTGGGTTAATATGGGGGCTAGTAAAGTTTAAAGTTTATTTATTAGTGTCATAAGTAGGCTGATGTTAACAACTGCAATGGATTATTGTGAAAATCCCCTAGACGCTGTTCGGGTACACTGAGGGAGAATTTAGCACGTCCAATGCACCTAACCAGCGTGTCTTTCGGAATTTGGGAGGAAACCCACACAGACACGGGGAGAACATGCAAGCTCCATGCAGTCACCCAAGCTAGGGATCGAAGCCACGTCTCTCACGCTGTGAGGCAGCAGTGCTAACTACTGTGCCGCCGTGCCGCCCACTAGCTTGCTTCAGCAAATTTGCTTGTCTGTCAGGTTTCAGAGAGCTGCACCTCTCCCTGCGCTCGTTGCAAGCAGAGTGAATAATACTCGATTACGCACTTCACAAAGAATGAAGCTGAAAACAGCTGAGTTAGTAGGGCATGGCAAGCTCCCAATGTTAAGGTAACTCTCAGATTGGCATTGCATTCTGACCAGTCTCCATCCATCGCACCCAGGCTGCAGACCCGGATGTTTGGTCAGCACCTTGCATGTGTACGGCACACGCGAGATGCACACCCTTGATACTGGAGATATACTTGTTTGCAAAAAGAGGATATTTATGCACTGCTATCACTGCCTGAGGTGGTGGACAGATGAATCCTCTTCCTCCAACACTGGAACAGCTTGTCCCTGGTCTCAAACATCAGCTCTTCTGCCATCGCGACAAGGCATAAACTTGCACTTAATTTAACAGCAAATGTGATGAAATATAATTTACTCCTTTATTTTAAGTGCTGTTTGCAACTTTGCCAGCCTATCACTTCAGTGTAAAGAGCCCTGTGTTAGTATTTGATTGTATAAGATCAGAAAGGCAACTGCTGTCAGTAAGAGCCACAGAATGTGCCTGTCTTTCTCTCATCCTTTGTTTCTCCCTCTCGCACACACTTCCCCCATTAATTAACATACCTCATTGATAATTAAACTTTTCTGATTTGTGGGTTAAATCTGTACTTACTCAGGAGGATAAATGTCAAAATAAAGGTTAAACCGAACTCCACAAACATCAGTAAGTTGAGATGTCGCAACTGGCTGTTGTCACTGTTAAACAGGAGTGTCTCATCTTGTCCCCAGAATGATGGGAAATACCTCCCAGTCATTTGCACCGTGTACAGATAGCTGAACAAAAGTCCACTGAGTGGGGAGAGTTTATTCATTTATTACTGTCAAAAGTAAGCTTATATTAACACTGCACGAAGTTACTGTGGAAATCCCTGAGTCGGCGCCTATTGGGCTACACTGAGGGGGTATTTAGCACGGACAATGCACCTAACTGGCATGTCTGTTTCGACTGTGGGAGCACCCAGAGGAAACCCATGCAGACACGAGGAGAACATGCAAACTTCACACAGGCGTTGACCCAAACTGGAATCGAATCTGGGTCCCTAGCACTGTGAGGTAGTAACACTAACCACTCTCCAGGAGGGGAGGAATGAACTATTATGGACACAGCCTACTACCCAACTCAGTATTTCTCAATATTTGACTCCATGAAGGCTGTTGGAAATTTATTTCAAATGTTACAGAGTGCATAGGGAACAACTGTTCCCCTTAGATGAAGGCTCAGTTATGAGTGGACACAAGTTAAACCTGAGGGGTGAAAGGTTCAGGGGGGATTTGAGGAAAAACATTTTTACCCAGAGGGTGGTGACAGTCTGGAAGATACTGTCTGGGAGGATTGTGTAGGCAGGATGTTTTAAAAAGTACCTGGATGAGTACGCAGTGCGCCATAACATTCAAGGTTATGGGTCAAGTGTTGGCATGTGGGATTAGGTGGGCAGGTCAGGACCTTTCATGTGTCAGTGCAGATTCGATAGGCCAAAGGGCCTCTTCTGTAGTTTTGTAGTATTCTGTGTAGTATTGTGTGTTTTTCTTCAAAGCAGAGAATGGAGGGATATGGACCATTGGAGGAAAAAGATCTTTAGTGTAGAAAATCCTCATGTGTCGGTCCAGGTTCCTGTGCTGTACTGTTCAATGTAATTTATCTGTTGCTTCTAATATCATTTTACAATTTAATAGAATCCCTACAGCGCAGAAGGATACCATTGAACCTGTGCTGACAACAACCCCACTCAGATCCTAACGCCACAACACCATGTATTTAGCCTGCTAATAACCCCTGACACTAAGGGGCAACTTAGGATTGCCAATCCAGCTAGCCTGCAAATCTTTGGACCATGGGAGGGAACTGGAGTATCCAGAGGAAATCCATGCAGATACTGGGAGAATGTGCAAACTCCCCACAAACAGTCAGGGACCCACATTCGAGGCAGGATTTGAATGTGGGTCCTTGGCATTGTGAGACAGCAATGCTCACCACTGTGCCACGCTGCAGTTCAATTTTCAATTTCTGATATTGACTATTCATACATTTTAAAGGGGAGGTCCCCAAATTCTCATTGCTGAAATCACCTGACTTTCAGAACCAAAATCAGGAAAAGAAAAGTGAAATCTGAAAATTGATTGAGAATTATTTCTTCCTTTCCCAACCACTTTCGTTAATAGACTGTGTTAATATCAAGAGGTGTCTATTTCCTCAAAGTGAAAACATAACTTATGATCCATTTACAACCTCTGCGGTTCTAAGGTGGATAAGGAACGGTGATGCAGGCAGATGAAACATCTACTTTTGAGAGGTATGTTCAAAAGACTAAATTCAATGACTAGAATTCCAGTATTACTTTGTGATGTGACCAATACTTGAACTTTGTGGTGTACATGTGAAGGAGTTCACAATGACAAGACCTGCTCAAACTGAACTAAAACTAAATATTGCCTTTAACTCCTCACAAAGTTCAGGTGAGGAGAATGAAAGTCATAAATTGGGATTCTATAAATAAAAAAGAAAACTGGGACTGCCCCAAATTGATCTTCGAGACTGGCAAAGATGACGTATAGCATATCTGCTGACCACAGGGAAACTATGACTCTGCCACAAAGAAATCACAACTACCAGAAGATGACTGAAATAGAGTATTTAAGGTGAAGTGAAATATGGGGTAAATGAAAAAAAGGTGGGAGGAGACACACATGGAACATAAACACTGATGTGGGTCCATGGCGATTGAATGGCTCCTGTTTTTGGCTGCAGTAAATACAGTACAATATATATATATAATAATATGTATACTATTGTGAGGGCAATAGGGTCGGGGGGGGGGCGGGGGGGGGAGGTGGGGGGGGGGGGGGGGGGTCACCCATCAGCTGGAGAGCTGATCAGACTCCTGGATTCCTCCTTACAGGATGATCCCACTGCACCTTGTGTCACTCAGGCACTTAACAGGCCAGCAACGATCTTTCCCCAGGATGAAAGACCGTGGGGACAGAAGGACCACCCATGAAAAAGATGCCAGTCAATCAGAAGCTGGTAGCTATCCTGCTCAGCAGTGCCACCGAGGGAGGTAGTGGCTGTTGACAGCCCAACAGCCACCCAATCGCCAAGAGACCCGGGGAAAGGGGAGAACGTTCACAGGAAGAGATGGGTCAACAGCAAGGGCAGAAGGATGGGGCTCAGTGGGTGCCCCTTTCCAGTGTCAGGTCCCTCGATCAAATACTGATCAGGGACCCTCTCCCCATGCCCTTTCCATCTGTCAACCTTCTGGGAGATCACAAACATTCATGGGTGTGTTTATTGTGCTCCCCTTGACAATCCAACCCCCACCCAACTCCTGCCCCCTCCAGCAGCTGTGGGGTTAATACTATTGGCGGCACATTGAGCTCTCAACTGGATGGCCATACACGGACATTCCCACCGTGGACTTAATTGGGAGGGAGATAAGAAGGCAGTGAGATCCCCACCTACCATCTCTCAGCCAGAACAACCCACGACAGGAGAGGAAACAGGATTTCTCCCAACAAGTACGAAACTCACCTGGGAGCATAGCTGAAATGCAAAGTTTTGGGTCAGCCTCCCATTTTCAACCATTCCAAAACTTTGCTCTCCATGTCCTGCTTTGCCGGAATTCTCATCCTAGCCTGACTTCCAGACATTTGTATATTCCAGAATTCCTCCAATTTGAGCTGAGCTATCTGACATTTAACTCCCTTTGTGGCCTCGCTGCAATTTCCTGTAAATTTGCGCCCCACTTTCCCACACTTTTAAACTTTCTGGCTATGTTTTCATGAGGATCCCGATCCATCTCGTCTCACTGCTGTCAGCCGTGTCTTCAAGAACAGTTTCTTCTCCCTCACCTTCACTAAAACCCTTCCCTAAATAAACCAGTCTTTTGACCAAGCCTTAGGCCACCTCTTCCAAAACGTGATCCTTTGCCTCATGATTGCTGCTTATCTCTTGTGAAGGGCAGTGAAATGTGTCTCCATGTTATAGGAACTGTACAACTGAAAGCAGTTGTTGGATTTCTCTGCGAATGATAATTGGGAAACTTTCAGGTTGGGTCGAAAAGTGCGAGAGGAGGCATGTATGGAGCATAAACATTGGCCTGGACTCGTTGTGTCGAATGACCTGTTTCGGTGCCATAAATACATTTAAATTGTAATCATTGAACTCCTACAATGCAAAAGGAGGCCATTTGACCCATCATGCCTGCCCTATCCCTGTAACCCCACACATATTTCGTAGAATCACAGAATCCCTACAGTGCAGATGTAGGTCATTTAGCCCATCAGGTTTCCGACCATAATCCCATCCAGGCCATATTCCCGTAACCCCACATATTTACTCTGCTAATGCTCAAACTCGCGGGCCAATTTAGCATGGCCAATCCATCTAACCCACACATCTTTGGACTGTGAGGGGAAACCAGAGCACCCAGAAGGAATCGAAGTGGACAAGGAATAATGTGCAAACTCCACATAGGCAGTGACTCGAGGCTGGAATCAGACTTGATCCCTGGCGCTGTGTGGCATTGTGCCACCCCATAAATCTTCATTCTCTGACCAGGAATTGAACCTGGGCCATGGTGGTAAGAGTGTCGAATCCTAACAACTAGACCACCAAGGAAGATAATACCCTGCTAGTCCTCCTGAAACTAGGGAGCAATTTAGCATGACTAATCAACCCAACTTGCCTATTTTTGGAGTATGCGAGGAAACCGGAGCACCCGGAGGAAACCCAGGCAGACACAGGGAGAACATACAAACTCCACAATCAGCCAAGACCAGAATTGAACCCGGGTCCTTGGCACTATGAGGCAGCAGCGCTAACAACAGAATCGCCCAAAAGTTATATATATATTTAAGTTTTTTCTTTGTTGCCTCCAATATACTTGGCAGTAAATTGGCAGGATCGTGTTAGGTAGCTGTTCTATAATCCTGCCACAGTTTTACCTTCTGTTGACTTTGATGCATTCTAGTGATGGGTTAGATTGCACCTCCTGCAGTTTATATGTCCATTCCTTTTCTCATCTGGTAATACTAAAGAAAAATTCCTGTACAAAGTGATCATTAGATGGCGACAGTTTTTTAAAAAAACATAATTGCATTATCATTTTAAATGCAGAGGAAACCATATGTGTAATATTTTCTCATTGACATTATGTGTGTCACCTTACAGCCCTTACAGTTGAAATCTAATGACCTGATTTAGGGTCATTTTTTTTTTTCTTTGTCTTCTTTTGAGATGAAATCATCTTTTACTAGAAATGTATCCTGCGTTTCAGCTGAAACCTTTCAACTGCAGAGTGCTGGAGGAGCAGACTGATCAGGTATCAGTTTCCCTTTTTGGGTCAAAATGACTAATAAATCATTTAAGGCCAGATCGCGTTGATAAGCGGGAGTTTGCACAGGACTCTCTGCCCACCCCTTTCAACCTTTAAAATGGGAGTTTAGACAAGCGCTTACTCAGCTGTGTGCGGAATGAGTGGGTTCCTTGCGCCCCACTCATGCACTGAGGAAAGAAAGTATCAGCATGAGTCCAACCAGCATGTCTCATGTTGAAATGCACCATTATTACAAATAAAAATCCTGCTTCTTTATCCTGATGAGATGGCCACTGTGGTGCAGGATAAGAAAAGCACAATCATTTACAAAGCTGATTTCTAAGTTTTTCACTCAGTCGTGGGTGAGTGGAATCGGCTGCCGTCGGCAAATTCAATAGAGTCTTTCAAGAGATTTCTGGTTAAGTACATGGGACTTAATAGAGGGTTGTAGGTAAGTCTAGTAGGTATGGATATCATCGGCACAACTTGTGGGCGGAAGAGCCTGTTTGTGCTGTAGTTTTTCTATGTTCTATGTTCTATGATGCTGCTTGACTGGGATGTCAAACAGCTTGGTTCACTCTATTACACTGTGAGGGAAGGGTTGTTGCTTTACCTCTGTTCCAAAGACATTCCTCAGTGATGACACAAAATGGCACAATTCTCTTAGTCACTCCAATAAAAACAGAAGCCGATGTGGTACCTCATCCAATATTGCCCATTCCATCCCATAGAATACTAGAATCCCTACAGTGTAGAAGAAGGCCATTTGGCCCATCACTATATTGATGAGACTGAGTCTGCACCATCCACTATAACCCCATTTATTTACCCACTAATCCTCCTGACACTAAGGGGCAATTTAGCATGGCCAATTTACCTAACCCACACACGTAGGAGGAAACCAGAGCACCCAGAGGAAACTCACACAGACATGGGGAGAACATATAATCTCCACAGACAGTGACCTGAGGTTGGAATCGAACTCAGGTCCCTGACATTGTGAAGTAGCAGTACCAACCATTATGCCACTGTGCTGCCACCACTGTGCCACCGTGCCACCATTGACTAACGCTGGAGTGACAACGCCACAACCTCCCTTTATGTAGCCTCGCCATTAAATTCTTAGCCAAGAAACAAGTTCCCTGAAAAAGAACATTTTACAATTCCCTTTCGACACATATAACCTGCATATTGTATCAGACATTTGTGATTCTTACAGTAAATGTGCATTAAAGGTTGAATTTCAGCATTGTACTCAACTCCAGTCCCTGCTTACCAAGGCACTGACAATGTTACAACATAGCTGAATGCCTTCCTCAAATACTCTTTGTGCGTGATCTTTGATTCGATAGGAACAATCTTAACCTCGCCTGCCCATTGGCAAACCCATGGGTTGGGAATGATGCTGATTTCTCAACTCTGCTGGATTTTAATCTCCACTGAAAGCAAATGAAAAGTTATATTGGTGGGGAAGGGAGTTGGATGGATTGGGGGGTGGAGTGCAGTGCTCCGCATGATCCATGGGTTTCCCACCCAACTTTTCAGGTAGAGTTTTTCCCCTGAGTATTGACAGGGCATTTAACGATGCGAGATGGGATGGAAGGAATGGAGGGGAGGCTTTAGAGCAAGCGCTGGACTGGTCTAGAATATTTTTCACTTAAGAATAGCACTGTGGTTAGCACTACTGCCTCACAGTGCCAGGGCCCAGGTTCAATTTTGGTCTTGGGTGATTGTGTGGAGTTTACATGTTCTCTTGGGTTTTCACCGGATGCTCTGGTTTCTTCCCATGGTCCAAAGGTGTGCAGATGACAGTAATTGGTCCTTAGTGTCGGGGGAATTATCTGGATAAATGTGTGGGATTTCGGGAATAGGGCCTGAGTGGTATACTTATAGGTGTAGGCCCGATGGGCTGAATGGCCTCCTTCTACACAGTGGGGATTCTATGATTCTTTCGTTTTCAGCTTATTTATTAGTCACAAGCAGTCTTACATTAACACTGCAATGAAGTTACTGTGAAAATTCCCTAATTGCCACACTTTGGCCCTTGTTTGGGAATACCGAAGGATAATTTGGCATGGCCAATGCACCTCATCTTTTTGATATGGCAGCACAGTGGTTAGCACTAATGCTTCAGAGTGCCAGGGATCTGGGTTCGATTCCCAGTTTGAGTCACTGTCTGTGCAAGTTCTCCCTGTGTCTGCATGGGTTTCTTCTGGGCGCTGTGATTTCCTCCCATAGCCTGACAGACATGCTGGTTAGGTACCATTGGCCGTGCTAAATCCTCTCTCAATGTATGTGAACAGGTGCCGGAGTATAGCATCTAGGAGGTTTTCATAATAATTTCATTGTGGTGTTAATGTAAGCCTACTTGTGACACAATTAAATAAACTTGAAACCATATCTCCCAGCAGAAGTCACTGGATAATGATCAGGGTCAGACACTATGGTTGATTCCCTAACCTGAGCTTCTGAGACAAATCAAAGTTCCCCAAAATCACTCGACTGGGTTTTCCTGCCTCAATAAGGACCGGAAGCTGAAGGAATATCTTGCTGGTCCTGGCCTGTATGGACAGGCTTTTATCATTAACTGAATTACTGAATCTAACAAGCCTGCAACTGAACGCATTCATAGAACATCAGACACCACTGCTTAACATCTCGAACAACAGGCCTGTGATCTCACTGAAATATTTAGCACTTTATGTGAAGAATTTAGTTTTATCTTCTGACCTTCCAATGACAATCTGCTGCCTGAGGATTAGTTCCCTTTTCTGGGCATATTTCCACACCAGTATAACGACACCTGCTAATCCCACCACACACCCTCTTGTCCCCTCACCCCAACATCCCAACACTCCATCAAATGTACATTTCATTAAGTAATAGATTAGTTCTGTTCACTTCAGCCTTTTCAGAGATATCTTGCTTAGTTCTTGTCTCCAGTCCGTCGACACTCATTGCCTCACAGCAATGCTGAACATACAGGTCCTTACACTGGAGTGACTTTCCCAGTTCATTCCCCCATTCCTGCTGAGGCAACTTTGGGAAAAGGAAGTGGGATGCAGGGTCATGCTAGGGGGAGCATCACATCTCAGGTTAGCTTTCTAATGAGTCTTCTTGCCTCCGAGAACTTTTCTGAGATGTGGGATTCCGGAAACAGTGGCGGGTAGCCAATCAAGACACTTGAAAAAGGACAATTGAGCTAAGTTCTTTCTCACAACACCACGTTAAAGTCCAACAGGTTTATTTAGAATCATGAGCTTTCGGAGCTTTACTCCGTCATCACTCACCTAATGAAGGAGCAGTGTTCCGAAAGCTCGTGATTCCAAATAACCCTGTTGGACTTTAATTTAGTGTTGTGAGACTTCTAACTGTGCCCACCCCAGTTCAACGCCGGAAACTCCACATCACAAGTTCTTTCTGATAGGGTTGAAGTGTTGTGAAAGGTGACTGCGTGTATGCTTGTTCCAAAGCAGGTCAGTGGGGCGACTCTGCAGTGGAGAGATCAGACCCTTCTATGTTCTAAAGTTGTTCATTAATAGCTCTTCAGTGAGCGGCAAGGGTGCTACCAATACCTATTGCAGTCTCGTCATTGAGTGATTAAATTCTGGAGATGGATGCCTCCCATGGTTAAATGCAATGAACAATACACCCCTCCACAGACTGATGGGAAATGCATCACCTCTCTGCCACTCTATCAGTCTGGTCCACAGCAGTGCTCCTATTGGTCTTACAGTGGTTGGAGAGGGGTGGTGGTGGGGACAACCTCCACTGGAGTAGACCTCAATATCATAGAATCATAGAATTCCTACAGTGCAGGAGAAAGACTTTCAGCCCATTGAGTCTGCACAAACAACAATCATACTCCAGACCATATCCCCGTAACCCCTACACATTTACCTCACTAATCCCTCTAACCATCCAGAGACAGTAAGGGGCAACTTAGCATCAATCTAACCTGTACATCTTTGGAGTGTGAGAGGGAACTGGAACACTTGGAGGAAATCAGATATGGGAAGAATGTGCAAACTCCAAGGCGCTGTGAGGCAGCAGTGCTAACTCACTATGCCCCCGCTGCCGCAGATCCTGCACTCTGGTCTCCAGGATCTGCCCTCCCTCTGTAATTGGACAGTGAATCCAGAGGCGCTTGTTAATTACTTGCCACCTATAAAATGGTGTCAGAATGGGCACCAGACACCAGCAGGGCAGGGACACATCATTGGTTTCCCGATGCCTGCTGAAAACCCCACAATGAGCCATAGGGCTGAGGATGAGCAGATTTTTATGTATACATTGATTCACAGGGGCACCATCATTATGAAAGCTTTTTTCTTTCATTTACAGAGAAACACCTAACGCAAATAAGTGACATTGAAATATAACATTATTGACTTGATGTACGTTAGACCACTCTTGATGAAGTGTCCTGCCTTTATTCAGCCAACGCAGCACTAGAGTCTAGTCTGATTGATACACATGCTTTCCATTTTGTTCAGCAGTCGAGTGCCACCAATACAAAGAAACCCTTTTCAGCATCTTTCATATCAGCTCGACTTAAGGCTGTTCTCATTGCTGATGATGCGTGCAGAAAATTGAAGAGTAAGATGTAAAGAATTTGAAGAAAGTATTGTTTTACTCTCCAGAGATGTTTCCTTTGAAGTTTCTAAGGGGCTCGCATGGAAGGAGAGCAGAGTGGCTTCAGCTGTGGCCCTCTGCTTGCTGTTGGGAGTGGTGGGGAAATTGGGGTGCTGGAACCCCACTCCCCCAATGACTCACACTCGGGTCTGCCTCCATTCTCCCAGTAAGAAGTCTGACAATACCAGGATAAAGTCCAACTGATTTATTTGTTAGTAAAGTCACAAGCTTTCGGGGTTTGCCCCTTCGTCGGGTGAATGGAGAGATCTGGTCTCAGACAGAGCATATAACAGCACAGTTTACAGATTACTCATTAGAATGTGAGTCTTTTCAACTAATCTGCTATTCAAGTCTTAAAGATCCCAACAATGTGAGTGGAAAGAGCATGAAGCACGGGTTAAAGAGATGTGTATTGTCTCCAGACAGGACAGTAAGTGAGGTTTTCAGTAATCTGTAAATGGTTTGTGCTGTTATATGCTCTGTCTGAGGGCAGAACTCTCCATTCACCTGACAAAGGGGCAAACACAAATGCTTGTGAGTTTACTATCAAATAAATTGATTGGACTTAAACCTGGTGTCGTCAGACTTCTTACTGTGTTTACCCCAGTCCAACACCAGCATCTCCACTTCATTCCCCCAGCCAGGTTTTGGCTTCAACAGGTTCTCATAGGTTGATCAGGGGACTCCTCTTGTCATAGAATCATTACAGTGCAGAAGGAGGTTATTCAGCGATCGAGCCTGCATTGACAACGATCTCATCCAGGCCTTATCTCTGTAACCCCATGCATTTACCCTAGCTGATCCCTCTGACACTAAGGGGCAATTTAGCATGGCCAATCCACCTAAGCTGCACATCTGTGGAATATGGGACAAAACTGGAGCACCCAGAGAAAACGTACACAGACATGGGGAGAGCGTGCAAACTCTGCACAGACAGTGAACCAAGCTAGGAATCAAACCCAAGTCCCTGGTGCTGTGAGATACCAGCGTTAACCATTGTGCCACCGTGCTGCCTTCATTGGCTGAGTGGCCTTCAAGGGTGCCTACTGGGCTACTGGCCACAAGGGGAGAGTGGTTGGTGGAAGATGTTTGCAAAAGTTGTCTATCTCAGGACCCCCATCTCCACAGCTGTTAGGAAACTGAGAGGGCAAAGATTGATGGTTAAACTGGGCAGATAAGTGGCAGGGGACGTTTAGTGCAGAGAAGTGTGAAATGATGCATTTTAGTGAGAAGGGTGTGGAGGCCATATAAACTAAATGGTGCAGTTTAACATTGACTGCGGATACAGAGACCTGAGGGTGGAGGTACACAAGTCTGTAGATGTGTCAGCACTAGTTCAGACAGCACATAGGATTCCTGGCTCCAATAATCGAGAATTCAAATACAAGGAAGTTATGCTGCATCCTAACGAAAAATAAGTTAAAATTTCAGCTGGATTACTGTGGTCAAAGCTGGATGTGGAGATGCCTGCTTTGGACCGGGGTAAGCACAGTAAGAAGTCTCACAACACCAAGTTAAAGTTCAACAGGTTTATTTGTACTGTTGTGAAACATTTTACTGCATCAAATCTGGAACCACAGATTCCAGATTTTTAAGGGAGAATATCAAGGTTTTAGAAAGGGAAAATTAGGGATCGCCCTAATGGTTCAGAGATAAAGAGAAATTATTTCTCTCAGAGATTTGTTCAACTTTAGAACTCTCTGCGGTGAAGCGGGGTCATTGAATCTTTCTACGAAAACATATACTATATATACCCCAAATTTAGGCAACATTAAATGTGATATGCCTCCCAATTTTCCCTCACTTTTTACACATTTATCACTCAATTTGGAATAAAGGAAAAGAAATCCTGGCTGGTAGGCTCCCTTGATGCTGGAGGAATTTGTAGCAGTATTGTATTTTGACTTACGATGGTCAATGACCAGCATGTGTCAGAAGAACTCGAGAAATATTGATCTTGTGAAACAGTCGCTCAACTACTGTTGAAAAACAACACTCCCTCAAATACATGTTCAAAATGGAAACAGTCAAACATGGATGACACACAACAGTGAAGAGAAATGCTTAGGTCTGAAAGAAATGTTTTCCCTACCAAAATTAGTAGAGATCTGCAACTTATATTTCACAAATGATGCTGAGATAATTAGAACTTCCAAAATTGAGACAAATGTATTTCTGTGGGGTAATGTATGTATAAATGGAGTTTGACAGCCGTGATTTGGCCAAATGTGCATCACAATTGAGGGGCTGAATGGCCTACTTATGTACCTATGATCTTAGGCCTGTGTTTTGATGCTTATGCTTTATTTTCCCTATGTGGATGAACAGTTATTCTCCGTGTCATTTCAACTGCATAAGATTTAGACTTTGTCAAACCAAATCAGTTCAGATTTACAAGCGCTCCCTCTCATTGCTGTGTATGCTTCTGACAAGTTCTCTCCTAACCCCGTGACGCTGCAGTTAGCTATACAATGGTCCCTGGAGTTCTAATGCATGAATTCCCCCTTCCAGAAGCTGAAACATTTCTTAAATGTTCATGTAGTTGTCACATGTGCAGTAAACAGTTTGTTATTTGGACTTGTAAACATTTTTACTTCTCCCTCCCACTCCTTTCCAGCCCTTGGGAATGTAGTAGTACACAGGATTCAAGAAGATAAATTTGAACTCAGCTTTCATTTACAAAGTTTAATTATTAGTATTATAAGTAGGTTTCCATGAAGTTACATTGAACCTACATTAACACTGCAAAGAAGTTACCGTGAAAATCCCCTAGTCACCACTCCAGCGCCTATTTGGGTACATTGAGGGAGAATTTAGCACTGCCAATGCACTTAACCAGCACATCTTTCAGTCTGTGCAAGGAAACTGGAGAACACAGAGAAAAACCCACACAGACATGAGGAAAATGTGCAAACTCTGCATAGACAACAACCCAAGCCAGAAATCGAACCCAGATTCCCAGAGCTGGGAAGCAGCAGTGCTAACCACTGTGCCACTATGCCACGCAATTAATCCAAACTTCTGAAATTTAGAGTTCTCAGGTTTAGATTTAGAGCTTTGCTCATTCTGAATGGGGACATTGATATCGAAACAAATTTTAATTGAATACCATAGAATCATAGGATTCCTACAATGCAGAAAGAGGCCATTTAGCCCACCAAACCTGCACCACAATCCCACCCAAGCCCTATCCTCATGCCCCATATACGTACCCTGTTAATCGCCCTGACTTGAAGGAGCAATTTAGCATGGCCAATCAATCTAGACTGAATGCCTATGCTGCTGAGAGCAGCAGCATAAGATAACTAGAAGTTGAACATGTCAGGAGTAATGTTACATGGACTGTCCACTAATGAAGGACAGTTGACCACTCAGCACTTGGAATTGTGCTATATGTCACATTTTTGATAACTCATTCTCACTTATGTATTTCCTATACATCTCTAGTCGGCACCTATAATCTGTCAAATATAGCAGTTGTACACTGGCCATGACTGTTGGTGTCTCAGCAGCCTAACCCATTGCTCTAGTGTAAAAATGCTGGAGATTCCCAGTCTTTTGAAGCCAGTAGGTTTCCCTTTGCTGAGCTGCACCCTGTGACTCGCTCTGCAAATATAATACATGTCTCATTTCCTCATTTCCAGCTATGGCCTTATGATGTATCTGTAAACCTGGCATCAGCTGTAATTCGAATAACCCGTGTCTCGCAGCTTAAAAGCCAAATTGCGAGATTGCGATAGAGTGGCTGCTGCTATCACTATCAGGGATATTCATTTCGCATTCAAAAAAAAGAGGGGCATTCTCGGAAAGACAGTAATGTGACTGCCCACTTAGTAGCTCGGAAGAAAATAATTGTTCTGGGATGAAGCGTACTTTTACCTGAATTTCTGCCAGTTTTTCCTTTCTGGCTAAAGGTTTCTTGAGCAGGGGTGAATCCATAGCATCCACCCTCTGGGTGCTAATGTATGCATTAACCTTTTAGATTGTCTAATCTCTTCCACTAATACGTTAGCACAAGTGTTTGCATTTTATTTTGTTACATGGAACCCTTAGCCTACAAGCTGTTTCACTTGGGCATTTGGATTGCTGGTTCCCAAGATCAGCCCTTACACAGCCAGTGGTGACCAGATGTGCTGTGATCAGCATTCAAGAACACTCAGTCGAACAACAATTCTCAGATGTTGTTTTCAGCTGAGAGGTGATTTTTTTTTTCAAAAACGTGCCTTCCATGGCATTAAGGGAAAAAAAAGTCTTGGACTCAGCTTCTGAAAAGTTAGATATCTCATGAAGATGACCGCTTATTTTCTGTTTCAAGCTCATACAGTTCTGGTGCTGGAAAAGATGTAATTGCACTGAAAAGGGTGCAGAGGAAATTCACCAGGATTACACCTGAGATGGAGCGTTTCAGCTATGAAGAGAGGCTGGAAAAGCTGGTGGTGTTGGTTTGTTTGCTTGGGAAAGGATGTACTGGCACTGGTGGGGGTACAGAGGAGATTCGTTATGTTGATTCTGGAGTTGTGAGTGTTGGCTAATGACAGACTGAGTAAATACAAAAAAAGAACAAAGAACAACACAGCATGGGAAACAGGCCCTTCGGCCCAACAAGCCCACGCCACCATTTTAACATTGTGAGTCCCCTCTTCTACCTTTGTCTATGCCTTTTGGGGAAGATTGAGGGAAGACAAATTTAGGGATAATTTGTTAACACCAATCAGCCTAACGGCACATTTTTGGGGTGTGGGAGGAAACTGGAGCACCCAGAGAAAACCTATGCAAGCAAGGGGGGAAAGTAGATTGGGACTATACTCATTGCAATTCAGAAAAATAGGGTGGGGAGAGGGAGGGTTCTTCTAGAAACATAAGACTATGAATGGAATAGATAAGATAGAATTGGGGATATTGTTTCCACTGGCTGGTGTAACTAGAATTAAGAGGCATGGCCTCAAAATAAGGAGGAGCAGATTTAGGGCTAAGTTGAGGAAGAAGTTCTTCATCCAAAGGGTTGTAAATCTGTGGAATTTCCTGCTAAATAAAGCAATTGAGGCTACCTAGTTGAATGTTTCTAAGGAAAAGATCAATAGATTTTTGAACAGTAAAGGAATTAAATAGTAAGGGGGTGGGTAAGTGGAACTGAGTCCATAAAAAGACCAACCATGATCTTATTGAATGGTGAAGCAGGTTCAAGGGGCCAGATGATCTACTCATGCTCGTAGTCCTTATGTTCTTAGCTTTCCTTCAGAACAGATAAGGTTGAGTTTGGGGGGGGGGGGGGGGGGGGTGTTGGTGGAGGGCATCAGTGAGGTGCACAAAATTAGAAGGGAAACACTTAGGGTGGTAAGGAAGAAATTTTTCCCCTTAGTAGAGGGGTCAATAACAAGGGGACATTGTAAGTTTTAGATATTATTTGAACTTAACTTCTAATTGTGTTTTTATTTGAGACTTTAACCATTTAGGCAACAGTTTGGTGAAATAACTGAGGCAATCTTTATTATATCGTTAAGTTCTACTAAAGATAGGGCAGGATTTGACTAGCATATCACACCTCTAGCTTTCTAGCTCAGCCTTTTGCACAGGTTGTCTCGATCTATATTCTCTTTCTCTAACTTCTGCTTTCCTTTAGAGAGCAATCACTTGCTGTGCAACTTGCTCTTTCAAAGCTTCTGTCATTAACTCATTCCAAGCCACAACCCACAGTGAGATCATTCATGTTACAGCATTCTAACTGGCCTAAATGAGGATAGACTAATTCCTAATTGGTTTAAGGGATGTGGGCTAGGTGGATATAATCAATTTCTAATTGGTTCCTTGAAGATGATGGTCATCTATTGATATCATTTCCCAAGGTCCCCTAACTGGCTCTCTAAAGTGTCAATTACTTGTCAGCCAGTCCTCTTATTTAAGTTTGTTTTGGCTAAGATGAAAGACTGTTTTGAGATGTCCCTTGCTCATTTATTCAAGATGGAGGAAATGTGCTGTCATGCCCCATGATTGATGTCTTGAGCTCACAGTCTCAAAACATAATTTTAGAACACGCAGAATCGCTCACCACAGTGCAGAAGGGGGCCGTTTGGCCCATCGATTCTGCACCAATAACAATCCACCCAGGCCCTATTCCCGCAATATCACATATTTACCCTATTCATCCCCCTGACACTAAGGACCAATTTACCATGGCCGTAACCCGTACATCTTTAGACTGTGGGTGGAAACTGGAGCTCTCGGAAGAAAGCCATACAGACATGGGGAAAGGTGCAAACTCCACATAGACTGTGACCAAAGACTAGAATTGACCCAGGGTCCTTGGTGCTGTGAGGGAACAGTGCTAACTGCTGTGCCACTTTGTTACCCCTTTAACTGGTATTGAGTCAGACCTTTATCAGTGACTCTATGTTTTGTACCGATTATTTGAAGTTAATGTTACTTCCCTCTGTGGCTACTTGGAATGAGTTACTTTACGTCTAAAACAACGAATAAAGTGGTGAAGTTGCTTATAACCTTAAAATGAATAAAGGAGTTACAAAATATGTAGTGTTATATACAGAATGTAAGTAAGAATACTTTGGATTCCTGGTTTTACTCGAGGTAAGACAGCATGCAAAATCTAATTCAGCTATAGGACTTCATTAAAACAGATACTTATCAATGTATCTTTATGAGACAACTGCTTTGTTATAGTATGTTTTTGTTCCATCTGTCAGTGCTTGGTATAACTCAATTAAAATTATAGAACAGTTTTTCAAACTTACAAAGTTACAGAAATTATACAAAGTCTCCATAAAATACATAAAATGATTGGCATACTAAGCGTAAAACAATACACTCAAATAACAGATATTAAAATTAAAAGACTGCAAAGTTACAAAAGTTAATTACAGGACTTAATTCTAAACTTACAAAATTAAAAGTGGTTGCATACACCGGAACTCTATTGCCTTGCTGCCAAGGAATCGGAGCGAGTGAGCAGCGGATAACGCAAATGTCCACAGACCTAGGGTGGGAATTTCCGGTCTGCTTGAGCGAGGCTGCAAAATCATACCCAGAGTGTGAAAAAAAGATGGTCACGTAGGATGAAATAAAGTGACTTTCCTTAAATATTGCAATTTGAACTGGGCTAATCTAATGCACAAGGCTGAATGTTTTAAAACTTGTTTTTCTTTCCACATTAGGACTTTGAATTTAGAGACTGGTTCTGATCATTTTAATTATGAGGAAATTGGATAGTTCCTTACCAGTAATTGTTTCACCTTGGTGTCTTACATCACTGCCTTAAGGTCATATGTTCTTTAGTCCCTTGTTAATTTTCAGTGTGATGCTAAGACCAAGGCACGTGACCCAGAATTCTGCATAAACCATATTGGGTTGACATACTTCGATAGTGTGTGACCTGAACTGAAACTCATCAAGATTTAAGATAAAGAGCAAAAATTTTAGAGGAGATTTGAGGAAAAACCTTTTCACCCAGAAGTGGTGATAATCTGGAACTCACTACCCAAAAGGTTAGTAGAAGCTGAAGGCCCTGTTTCTATGCTGAAAATCTCTCCGACTCTAAGACTCCAGGCGAGAACTCTCACAACATTTAAGAAGTATTTAAATGAGTGCTTGAAATGCTATAACATACAAGGCTACAAACCAAGTGCTGGAAAATAGGATTAGAATAAATAATTGCTTGATGCTGGCATTGGCATGATGGGTTGAAAGGCCTCTTTTTCTGCTGTTAAACTCTATGGCTGGAATCTTATCACCATTCGAGCTGATGTGATTGTCCCATCGCGCGACAGAGATGTGAATGGCTGGCAGATAAGATGTCACCTTACGACTCTATGAGATCCTAATATTATAGAAATAAATGAATTTGAAATTGCAAATGAGATTTACACTGACAAACATAATTTCAATTAATAATGGAAAATGCGAAATGCCTCAATGCTGCATGATGTATGGAATATCTGAAACTCCCTGAGTTTATACTGTCATTGGTTGGGCATACATATGCTTTGAACCTATTTTTGTAAAGGGCACTTTTCAGAAGCAAAGTACACAGGCTACAGCAATGTTGCTTGCCTGAGGATCGCAATCTGATTTTTATGGAAGCAGAGTCTGTGGAGCTCTCAGAGAGAGATCACAGAATTTTATACAGTGAGAAAAAGATATCTCATCTCTTTCTTATGAAACTTCTCTCATCAAAGCTGAGATGTTGATGACTTGAAAAACCCACCAGAAGACCTCATTACTGCAAACCATGCCTTTGTAAAGGAAAGTTCAAAATCAACACCACCGCCTCAAGAGCCAACACCTTTAGTGAACTAGAATCCTTCAGCTGCAACAAAGATCTGGACTCTCCTTGAGTGTTTTTCTCTGGAATTTACTTGTTATCAGGCCAAATTTGTAATACTTAATACTCCGCAGAGTTTTGCATCTTTTTTGCATACTTAGGGGGAATTCTGTAAGTATTGTATTTGCATTAGTGGGCTACTGGCCATATTTGTATGTGTTAAGTTTTGATAATTTCTGCATCTTTGCCTGGTGGAGTTTTAATAAAGAAACAAGCTCTTTACTTGTTAACGTAAGGAGCCTGGCTTATTTCTTGCAATGGGTTATACAAATTTATTATTTGTTATTGGCAATATCACCTTCCTTATAAATGATAACACTGTTATTACCAACTCAGATGTGGGACAGAATGAAGAGTCAGATCTCCTTTGCTGACCTGGTTATTACACTCACTCACTAACATGTTGGGGCTGGGGGTTTAGTTGAAAATTTCAGAAATGAAACTGATAGATTTTTGTTAGCAAAGTGTAATACATGTTGCAGAACCAAGATGGGATGGAGGAAGGAGACAAGTCAGCCATGAATATTACAATTAAGGGTGGTGATGGGCTACTAATATTATCACTAGACTATTGATCCAGCTAATGTTCTCAGAATCCAGGTTCGAATCCTGCCACAGTAGATGATGGAATCTGAATTCAATAAACAGAAATCTGGAATTAAGAATCTATCGATGACAATGAAACCATTGTCAATTGTTGGAAAACACATTCAGTTCTTTAGGAAAGGAAATTTGCTATCCTTACCTGATCCGGACTATACATGATCTTAGAGGCACAGCAATGTGGTTGACTCTCAACTGCCCTCTGGAATGGTCTAGCAAACCATTCAATTCAAGGGACATGAGGGATGGGCAAAGAAAACTAGCCAGTCAATGAGGCACATGTCCCACGAATGAATAGAAAAAAAGCTCAAGAGGCTGAAAGGCCACCTCTTATTTCTGTGTTCATTCATGTGGAATGTCGAGTACACATCCATGTGATATATAAATACATATACATGTGGTATACCGAGTACATCTCCATGTGGTATATCGAGTACATCCCATGTGATACATCAAGTACATATCCATGTAGTATATTGACTACATAACCATGTGCTATATTGAGTACATATCCATGTGGTATATCGAGTACATATCCATGTGGCATATTGAGTACATATTAAGCCATTCTTTTCACCGCTTTTGTGTAGGTTGCACGAATTTAATTTTGTTCGGGTCTTGAAAGTTCATTCCAGTTATGTGTTCAGAGATGGACAAGACTAGGAATGTGTAGAGAGTAGCAGAAATCTGAAGCAAAACTACTGGACATGTTTATGGCAACATCAGATCATTGACTGGATAAATATAAGTCTTACTGCCAGCTGACACCACAGCTTCCCTTGTGCTACTTTAAAAGAATTTGTCTGAATTTAATGTTGGGAGTGCATATGATGTTGACAGGGCCGGATATCAAACTCACTCCTGGCCAAGACTGTGTTGTTCAAGTGTTATTTGGCTTGAGTAGCCAATTAAGGCCTACCCAGCATGAAACATGACTGTGGGTGTGGGTGGGAACGCTTTGGGCACCAAATCCAATGGGGATCCAGTGGGAGTTTAAAATCTGCAGAAGCAGCTCCCTGAAATCTGCCAGGAGTTATGGGGGAGACAGACGGATCTGTTGGAAGTGATCCAGTAACGTATTTAGTATTTTGTCATGGCCTTGGTATCTGGTGGTCATAGAAGATAGGAGGGCAATCTGAACCCGCTGCTTCTCCTATGAGTACCTGGGAGTGCCAGTGGAGAAGATCAATGGAAGGTGGTTAACTTTCATGCCTAAAGATTTTTTTTTAATTCATTCATAGGACATGGGCGCCGTTGGCTGGCCAGCATTTATTGCCCGTTGCTTGTTGCCCTCGGAGAGAAGTTGAGAGTCAACCACATTGCTGTGTTTTTGGAATTACGTGTAGACCAGACCAGTTAAGGATGGCAGATTTCCTTCACTAAAGACATTAATGAACTAGATGAGTTTTTATGGGTCATCACTGGATTCTTAATTCCAGATATTTTTATCGAATTCAAATTCCACCATTTGCTGTGACAGTTTTTGAACCTGGGTCCCGAGAACATTAGCTGAGTTTCTGGATTGATAGTTCAGCGAAGATACCACTAGCCCATTGCCTCCCAAGATGACAAGAGAAGGCTGTCCATCTGGCCAGGTTAATGAGCACGACATGCTGCACCATACATGGCACCAGTGTGGCAAAAGACTCAGAGACCTTCTGCGGTTGGCAAAGATAAGTGCAGTGATAGTATGGATCTGTGCACGGAGGTGGAGTCTGGTTGCCCATTTCTCCAGATGCTCAGCATTGTAGGCAACTGGCATTAAAGCCTGCCCTGCCAAGGCTGAGATGTCAGTGCAACTAGTTTCAATGGCATTGCAGGATGAGATGTGCCACTTCATAAAATACTTGCATAGCTCACTAACTGGCAGTGGGGGGAGAGGGGCACAGGGGACAAGTGGGCATTACGTAAGTGGCAAGCTGGAATAGACCTTCAGGGTGAGGGAGCACTAATAATGAATTCTATCTTTCCCCTTCAGGAGAAGAGAACCCATAATGCTGCAGATCAATGAAGATTGGGTGTGGTGTGCCCCATCTCCATGTCTTCATAAGGCATAAGAGTGATGCATTAGAATTGGAGTGCCACCACTCAGCTTTCTCCACTGACCCAGGATGAAGGTATGGGGACAATACGCAGTTGCTTCTGCAACAGGTTCTTCAGACAAAGGGCCCTCTCATCTGAAATTATAATACTGCAGAGTACATCAGAAGTGCCAAGGTATTTTATGAAGTCAGTCTAGACCATAAGTTTTGAGTATTTAATTTGGCAAAGGGATCATGAGATGTTTCACGCCAGGTATGACTCAAATGACCCACTACGGAGCTTTCATCAAGCAAAGTTTATTTAACAATGCAGTTGACACACAGAAAGAAAATTAGCAATTGCTTTTACCAATTGCAACAAGGAAAAAACAACCATGATATTGTATAAATGTTAACAACTAAATGCACTGTTCCAGTACAACTACCTTCATTGTAAACGTACACCTCTCTCAGATTTATCACAAAAAATAAGGATGTTCACATGGATTTTGCAGCTTTCTTGACACGTACCCAGACAAGCTTGAAGTCATAACAGCTTCTCAAACATCAGGGAGGGAGAGAAGGAACACTCTTATGCAGCTCGAAGACCAGACACCTTCCATCTAACCAGCAGGTACAGAATTTCCAATATCAGGGAGAGAGGCACAGAAATGCTGCTTTTCATTCTGAAGCCCATCAGCTTCTCATAACATCAGGAAGAGAGAGACAAAATAACTGTACAAAACTCTCGTGCAGCCGCACTTGGAGTATTGTGTACAGTTCTGGTCCCCGCATTATAAGAAAGATGTGGAGGCATGGGAAAGGGTACAGAGGAGGTTTACCAGGATGTTGCCTGGTATGGAAGGCAGGTCTTATGAAGAGAGGCTGAGGGATTTGAGGTTGTTTTCGTTAGAAAGAAGGCGGCTAAGATGAGACCTTATTGAAACATATAAGATGATTAGAGGTTTAGATAGGGTGGACAGTGATAGCCTTTTTCCTGGGATGGAGAAAGCTAGCATGAGGGGACATAGCTTTAAATTAAGGATTGGTGGTTTTAGGACAGATGTCAGAGGTAGGTTCTTTACCCAGAGGGTGGTATGGGTATGGAATGCCTTGCCTGCGTCAGTTGTAGATGCGCCAAGTTTGGTGGCGTTTAAGAGGTTAGTAGATAAGTTTATGGATGAAAGGGGAATGGTTTAGGTTAGAGGGTCACTGCTTGTTCCTAATTAGTCGGCGCAACATCGAAGGCCAAAGGGCCTGTTCTGCGCTGTAATGTTCTATGTTCTATGAAATGTGCTGGCAGCTTGAAAACAAGGATATGTCTGAAACTGAGATAAAAAAATAAATTGTCATTCTTCCCCCAAACAATTCGAAAATGTCATAATCTCCAAGACACCACATTAGGCCCAGGTTACAAATAAACAAAACCCCATTTAAGCAGCAGTAAAAGGCAGTCCAGTGCTAATAACTTAAAGGAAAAAGCTTGCTTGCAAACCATAGAGAAAATTATTTAAGAAAAAATTTTAAAGGTACAGTCCCATCATACTAGACAGAGTGCCTACTGAAGCTCTTACACCGGATTGTTCACTTTGCCTTTATTTTGGCTGCATGCCCTCTTTCATGAGCATAAAAGCTCTCCAAGGGGATCGCTTGCTTCAGCAAGGCAGCAATAAATCCCACAAGGTTTGGCAGAGCAACTCCCACCTCTGGGAGGCACTTGGCACTGCTAATTGGGCCTCCCACTCACTAATGGTATTAGCATTTTAAAATATTGTCAGTGAAGAGTCAGGGCCCAGGTATTATCTGGATGTTGGTTTCCTGAATCCTGAACTGGGTTGGAAAATCTGGCCTCTGTCATTTGAACATCTAGGGGTTTTCCAGTCACATTCATTCCAAAATTGGAAAATCCCCACCCGAGGTCAATGGACCTTCACACGATCCACACAATTCCCCACCCAGTATGATTTCCATGGTGGGCAGGGTGGGAAAATTCCGCTTCTAACTTCACTGTGGCATCATATATGGAAGCTCTCCATCAAGAAGTTGGCTTTTTCTTTTAAATTAACTTGGATGACTTGCCTTTCTTGTTGCTGTCAGTTTAAATTGCATCAGACAGAAATTGAATCCAAATAACCAGCAGTCTGTGGCTTTCTAAAGAGTTCAGGCATGCCCAACCATCTACTTGGAGGCATGCCGATCTTTGCTCATCATCATTCTCTTATGATAAATAAGGGCTCATAAGTAGCAAAGTATAAAGAATATTACAGGGCTTTTATAGGAGGAATAAAGTGTGTCATACAATAATAATGAGAGCAGGCAGGAGATCAGTCACGGATTGTTTCTATCTGGGCACCTGGCCTGTAGTATTAATTTCAGCAAATACGTACACCTCTTGTACATATTCTTGGTATTGCAATCACCTTGCATGCATTTTAAAGTCAGCCTGGAAACACAAATGCATTGAAGCGAAACAGGACTAGAATCAGCACAGGGTCCCAGTTGGCATCTGAATGGGAAAAGAGGTTAGCCTCTTCCGTCCTGCACTTTTATCCACACTTTATCTTGCTTTCAAATATACCCAGGGTGGGAGTGGAAGCTGCATCAGCCAATTGCAACACTAGTCTCCCATCTCCTGTTTCCGGTGCTGATGGATCCGACTGTGAGTTTCCAGCATTGCGCAGTGTGGGAGCATTGCCGTTCTTCTGTTCTATACGCGCAAACAAAATCCTTTCAGAATTTTTCCCCTGTTTCATAGCATCCCATTTTTCATGTCACTGATAGTCTGCCTCTTAAAGAGTTAGAGTCAAATCTCATTTAGAGTGATATTTGCTCTACCTGTTGGACATGTCCCCTGAGGCATTTCGGATGCTCTCATTGCATGGTCATCGAATCCTTATTAGGACCCCATTTCATGCAACAATTCCTGGATGTTTGAAGAAACACACTGATTAGCTGGTCCCTGCTGGACAACTGATTAGTTCAGTAAGAAGTCTCACAACACCAGGTTAAAGTCCAACAGGTTTATTTAGTAGCAAAAGCTTTCTGCTACTAAATAAACCTGTTGGACTTTAACCTGGTGTTGTGAGACTTCTTACTGTGTTTACCCCAGTCCAACGCCAGCTTCTCCACATCATAACTAATTAATTGCCGGAGGTGGATCAGTAGCAACACTCTTGCCTCAGTACATGTAGGTTGAAGTAGACTAACACTCAAGAAATGTTGTATTGCAGACGTGCTGTCTTTAATGTTAACTTACCCTCTCAGATGGAAGGAAATAACCCCATGTAACTATTTAAGGAAGAGATGAACCAGTCATTATCACAAGGAGCATTTGAGGAGAATAACAGATGCATTCAAAGGAAAAACTGAATAACTAAAAGGGGAAAGTTTTTCACTCAGAGGGTGGTGAGTGAATGGAATCGGCTGCCGTCGGTGGTGGTCGAGGCGAACTCGCTGGGGTCTTTTAAAAGACTTCTGGATGAGTATATGGGATCCAATGGGATTGGGGGTTATAGATAGGTCTATGGCTGGGTAGGTTTTGATGTGTTCGGCACAACTTGTGGGCCGAAGGGCCTGTTTGTGCTGTAGTGTTCTATGTTCTATGTTCTAACTACATGATGGAGAAACAATTGAAGGATGTTATGAGCGGCATGGTGGCACAGTGGGCGGCAAAGCAGTTGGCACTGCTGCCTCAAAGTGCTAGGGACCGGGGTTTGATTCCTGGCTTGGATCACCGTCTGTGCTGATTCTGCATGTTCTCCCTGTGTCTGCATGGGTTTCTTTCAGATGCTCTAGTTCCTCCCACAGTCCAAAGATGTGTGGGTTAGGTGGATTTTTTGGCCATGATAAAATGCCCCTTAGTAGCAGGGAGGACTAGCTCAGGCAAATGTTATGGGAATAGGATCTGGGTGGGATTGTGATTGGTGCAGACTCAATGGGCAAAATGACCTCCTTCTGCACTGAAGGATACTATGATTCTCTGACATGTTGATAGGACTTAGATGAAGTAAGTAGAATGGGGAGAGATTTGCGTGCAGCATAATTACTGACATGGGTGAATGGCCTGACAATGGGTAGCATGTAGCACGGTGGTTAGCATTGCTGCCTCACAGGGCCAGGGACCGGGATCCAATTCTGGTTTGGGTGACTGTCCATGTGGTGTTTGCACATTCTCCTTGTGTCTATGTGGGTTTCTGCTGGGTACTCCAGGTTCCTGCCACACCTTGTGCGGGTTAGGTTGATTGGCCTTGCTAAATTGGTCCTTAGTGTCAGAATTCCTTTGGGTTTGAGCTCAATAGATTTAAGTTTGTAACAATGAATCATGTTTGCTTTATTTTTGATCTGTTTTATTAACATAGAACACTACAGCACAAACAGGCCCTTAGGCCCACAAGTTGCGCCGATCATACCCATACCTACGAGGCTGAAGAACTATCTGTAACTCCCAATCCTATTTAATCCCACATACTCATCCAGAAGTCTTTTATAAGACCCTAGTGAGTTCGCCTCCACCACCACCGAGGGCAGCTGATTCCACTCACTCACCACCCTCTGAGTGAAAAACTTATCCCTGACATCTCCTCTGTACTTGCTGCCCAGCACCTTAAACCTGTATCTCCTCATAGCGACCATTTCAACTCTGGGAAATAAGCCTCCGAGAATCCACCCAATAAAGCTTACTTATCCACCCAAACTGGAATTCCTATTGGAATTTATGGCCAGAATTCCCCGATCTCACCTGCTTCTGGAATTCTCTGGTCCAGCTGCAGTGACTGGAGTTTTATCTGAGTGCCAAATTCTCTGTTCTTGCTGACAGCAGTAGCAGGACGCGTGAGACTGGAAAATTCTGGCCCATTTTTCGAATCTTGTGCTGAGTTAATAGAGATGTCCAAAATTTTAGTTTTAAAAGAGTAAATAAGAATAAACTGCTTCTACTGGTGTGAAGGTCATGAGCCAAAGGTCACATGTTCAAAAGAATTGACGCAGGAACCAGAAGTTATTATTTATTATTATCATGAGTAGACTTACGTTAATACTGCAATGATGTTACTGCGAAAATCCCCTAGTTGTCACACTCCAGCACCTGTTTGGGTACACTAAGGGAGAATTTCACATGGCCAATGCATCTAACCAACACGTCTTTCAGCACATGGAAGGAAACCACAGTACTCCACTCAGAGAACATGTAGACTCCACACAAACAGTGGCCCAAGCTGAGAATCGAACCCAGGAACCTGGCACTGTGAAGCAACAGAAAAGAGCTGAGGAGAAATTTGTTTAATACAGTGAGTTGTTGTGATCTGCAGTGCACTACCTGAATGTGTAGAGGAAGCAGATTGAATAAAACAAACCTTTCAAAACTGGATAAATTCTTGAAAAGGAAAAATTTGCGGAGCTAAAGGAAAAGAGTAGGGAAAATTGAATAACTCTTCCTTTGGGATGACACAAGCATTATGGATTGAATGGTCTCCTGTGTTGTATGTTCCTCAGATATGTGGTCATAGGAACTGTATTTGTAAACACGGCTCTTAATGGTAACTGTCTCAAGTTTCTAACCTCTGTCTTCACCCCCGCAGGCTGATCGAACTGGCTTTGCAGTGGCCGCTACATTATTCCATATGGCAAGCAGCAGAATGATGCGCCAGTCAAATAGACTGGCCAAGCTGTGTCAAATCCTTCAGATTGCACCCCATAATGCAGAGCAGCTTTGAGCCATTTATCAAGATAACCAACACAGTTCGGTTAACCTCTGTTTACATCCCACAAATTATTCCTGTCGTTTCCTGGGCTACTATTCAACAAGTTGCTGTGGACTTGTGACAATGATTCAGTGCGGCTCACTGGTTACTTCTGGAACTGTTGATGAAGTGCTGTTGAACATGCACGATGTGGTTTGTGCAACAATTTTCAACTTTACTGCAAATTGGTACTGTAAGGAGGCATGCTGTTAGAAATGTCCGACCAGCATTTAAAGTCTCGGGCTCAAATTCAGTGTACAAAATGGAGGCATTTTCCTTCGAGTGGGGCAATTACAAGTGAAGATGTGCCTCAACCTGGATTCTAATTGGGTTTTGAAATATTCAAGGAGCAGCTTTTACAAAAGCATCTCTGAATATCTGGGGCAGCACAGTGGCACAATAGTTAGCATGCTGCCTTTCAGTGCCAGGGACCTGGGTTCAATTCCTGGCTTGGGTCATCATCTATGTAGAGTTTACAGGTTCTCCCCATATCTGCATGGGTTCCCTCTGGGTGCTCCTCCCTCAGTCTGAAAGATAGGCTGGTTAGCTGCATTGACCCAAACAGGTGCCAGAGTGTGATGACATAAGGAATTTCACAGTAGCTTCATTGCAATGTTAATGTAAGTCTTACTTGTGACTAATGAATAAACTTTATATAACTATTTTGAGTAGCACTGTGGCACAGTGGCTAGCACTGCTGGCTCACAGCACCAGGGACTTGGGTTTGATTCCCAGCTGTCTGTGCAGAGCTTTCACGTTCTTCCTGTGTCTGTGTGGGCTTTTGTAAGGGGAATTTCTCTGGGTAATCTCTTGGGGAGCCTAGTATTCAGCCAAACACAACAAATACAAAAGGCAGAATTTTACTGGCACATCACCCCGAGGTTTGTTAGATTCCTCCCAGGGCCAAAGGAGAATGCAATTCTCTAAGCTTCCCTCGCCTTGATTCCAGGGGCTGGCATGCCACTAAAATTCCAGTCAAAGACTTGCCAAAAGACAGTATGCAATGAAAGCCATTTTATTTAACCAACATGTATTGGGAGAGAGATGGTTAGAAGATTCTCTTTTCGAAGTTACATTACCCGAAGACAACAGCCAGACATTTCTGAAGATTTGATCTTCCCGCCCCACCTGTCATCCAAACTGGATAGTCCAATTACAGTAATACACTTCATTTACTTTGGCCATTAGAATTCTATCCTCCAGCAGTGTCAGGAATTCATTGGTTAACCTTTAGACTCTTCCTCTATTGCCTCTTAACTTTACTTATGCACATCTGATAGGTCCAAGGGCCACTCCTAACACTGCATCCTCAGAACAATAAGTAAGTCACCTTCCCTTTCTGTTTTCCTGCCTCTTTATCATCTGTCTCTGATAATAGGGTATATTACTGTATACTTTTTTGTTCCAAAAGAATATGGAGTAACAGTTGAAACCTATTTCCCATTGTGCCAAGGGCTAAACTGCTTGTTGGCCAAAGCTTATAAGAAAATACAAAAATGCACTTTAAATCTATGATATTTGTTCAAAAAATGATTATATATGCGCTTATACAAACAATATCTTCATAGTATATAAGTGAGACATATTGTGATATCTTTAATATATAAGGCACGCCGTGGTCCCTAATCTACTTTGTTTTAATAGTCTTATAAGACAGGGATTCTCATTTCACCTTCTACAGTTCCCTCAAGGTACTCCAGTTTCCTCCCACATTTTGAAAGATTTGCTGGTTAGGGTGCATTGGCCATACTGAACTCTCTCTCAGTGTACCTGAACAGGCACCGGAGTGTGACAACTAGGGGATATTCACAGTAACTTCATGGCACTGTTAATGTAAGCCTACTTGTGACAGTAATAAATAAATGTCAAATCTTTCTTCGTTGAAGGCACAAAAATGGGGAAGAGGAGAATAAATTGGGGAAATCACTTCAAAATAAATCTCTTGTAGGGGTGATATCTACGTGGATGAAAATTTCCAACAACTGGTTTCCTCTCAGAGATTGATTAGCTTAGTGGTTAAAAAAAGAGGATGGCATGGACAAGTTGGGCCAAAGGGCCTATTTCCATACTGTAAACATCTATGATTCTATTTGGCAAATGGTAAGCTCTGTGTTCCATGGGGAGCTGCAGAGTTTGCGCAAAGCAAACTTCTGATCAAAACCTATTGCTGATTTGATTGATAGATAGATTTAAGGAGCCAAAATCTTAGCTCTAATATCCATGCTGAGACTAGCCTGAGATGTAAAGGAGTACATCCATTTTGTTGTAGCCCACGGCGTACTTTCTGAGTAGGCATAGTGACGTGAATCAGCCTTCAACACTATCAGTGTTCAGGAGCTAATGCTTATTTTGGGAGACTGTGTAAAATGGATGATGCAAATGAACAAGTCCATTTTGCATCTCTACTGATTGTCATTTTTATTGACTCAAATAGAAAGAACAGACGGGATTTTCCAGCCGTGCCCATCCCAGGGCCAAAAATTCCTGCCTGAGATCAATGGAGTTCTGCACGGTCCGCCAAATTTTCTGTCCCGTCCGCTGCGATTCCCATGGCAGGAAGAAGGGGAGAATCTGCCCAATTTTCTGGTCTCCCAGCCGCATGTTTCCTGTCGGCGGGAGGTGGCGTGTTCTTTACTAGCAGCGAGATTCTCTGGTCCCGGTGCTGTAACGGGAAATTCCCACTGATGTCACCCAATGCCAGCGGGAAAGCTGCGAGCAGGAGTGTGGTGGTGGTGGCAGGACCGGAGAATCTCACTAGTGCGAACGGCTGGAGAATTCCAGCTGATGTTTAAAAGGAGCTACTGATTTACTGTCGTCCATTTTGTGCCATCGGACAAAATCAAAATGACCTCCTCACCGTTCTGATTTTCCAGAATTGAAAAGGGCTAAGTGTTCATTTCAATATCCAGGACTGCAGTATTTGCCTGGTCACCATGTCATTATTCTTACACATTTATCATTACCTTATGCACAACTGCGTGGAACAACTTCCCATTTTGTTATTGAGTCCTTAAAGCAAGTAAAATAGGTGGCAGTGATTCAGAGAAAGCTTTATCTAATTGAGTAAATACAGGCGTGAGGTGATTCTGCTAATCTACCAGGAAGCCGGTGGTTATGACATCAAGTGCCATCGTGGCTAGATTGCAAAACTGACTTCATCAAGTCGGTTATTTATAAGATAACTTGATCGAAGTCTATAAAATTATGAGAGGCGTAGTTAGGATTGACGGAGAGAATCTTTTTTTCCAGAGTTGAAAAATCTAATGCGAGGGGGCATACACTTAAGGTGAGAGGGAGACAGTTCAGAGGGAATGTGACGGGAAATTTTTGCTGTGGAGAGTGGTGGATATTTGGAAAGTGTTGCCAGAAGTGGTGGAAGAGGCAGACACAATAGGGTGTTTAAGGGGCTTTTAGATAAACACATGAACCTATAAGGAGGAGATGCATTTGGATCAAAGGCAGGCAGAAGGGATTAGAATAATTTGGCGTCATGTTTGGCACAACATTTTAGGCTGAAGGGCCTGTTACTGTCATGTACTGTTCTATGTTCTAACTTAAAAGCTATGGTTTTCTTCTAAAAACCTATTGGTTCGCCAATCATCTTCTAGGAAAGGACGCTGTTTTGGTTAATGCGACACCAGGGCCACAGCAATGTGGTTCACTCTCAACAGCCCTCAGGCATTGAGGAATAGGTGATAAATGCGGCCAGCCAATGACATCGCTGAATGCCTCGTATCATCACATAGAATTATAGAATCCCTACAGTGCAGAAGGAGGCCATTCAGCCCAACGAACTTGCACAGACAACAATCCCAAATAGGCCCTGTCCTCTTAACCCCATGTAGTTACCCTACTAATCACCATGACACTAAGAGACAATTTAGCATGGTGTGGGAGGAAACTGGTGCATTTGAAGGAAACCCACGCAGACACAGGGAGAATATGCAAACTCCACGCAGACAGTGACCCAAGGCTGGAATTGAATCCAGGTCCCTGGACACTGTGAGACAGCATTGCTAACCACTGTGCCACCATGTGGTAACTCAGTTCAAGGCAAATGGTGATGGTCAAGAAATTTCATATGGAAAAAAAATGAATCAACTCAGTGGCTACACTGTTGTTGCTTCTTATTCACAATAATGAAGTATTGAATACCTTCACATTTCTCAAAGGATATTAGAAGTTCTGATTTTATTCTTTCTCCAGTGTTAAAAAACCCAAAGTTGTGATTAAGGTTTACAATTAAAGCTTCCAAAAGCCCAAAGGTGCAATTGTTATTTCTCTTATTATAGATTTAATTTCAAATTGCTTTCTTTAATGAGCAGCTCAATGAACAACATTCTCTTTAATACTGGAGGGAATGATCAGTGACCTATGAGAGGGGGAGGTGTTGATTCTCAATAGATCCTCGTGGAAGCCTGCACCCAATCTGGGTAGACCCTGGACTCCCTCACAATGTGATCTCTGAGACTGGATTGATGTTCCCTAATCCTTTGGAGAAGTTTGCTGGCACCTCAATTGAATCTGTGTGTCCAACTGATTCAAAGTTAGAATGCAAATGAGCAATACCAATCCCTCCCTTTAACTATGTCTTCTGAAGATCAGTCCACAATCTTTTTAAAAATTCTTTTATGGGACATGGGTGTCACTGCTTGCCAGCATTTATTGCCCTTCCCTAAGTGCTGAGGGTCAACCACATTGGTGTAGCTCTGAAGTCAAATGTAGGCCAGACCAGGTAAAGATGGCAGATTTCCTTCCCTGAAGGATATTAGTGAACCAGATGAGTTTTTACAATCCACAATGGTTTCATGGCCATCAGTAGATTCTTAATTCCAGATACTTTTATTGAACTGAAATTTCACCATCTGCTTTAGCGCGATTCAAATCCAGAACATTAGCTGAGTTTTTAGATTGATAGGCCAGCGATAATACCATTACGCCATCTCCTAGCTAGCCTGATTGACTCAACAGGCAAACTGACTGAAAATGGTTACAGGTGAGAGTTAAGAAGAGAAAGGTTAAGAACATAAGAAACATAAAAAATAGGAGCGGGAGTAGGCTATCTAGCCCTTCAAGCCTGCCCCGTTGTTCAATAAAATCATTGCTGATCTGAAGTGAATCAGTTCCACTTTCCCGCTTTCTCTCCATAACCCTTAATTTTCTTGTCTATCAGTTAATATAAGTTAACATATGTTAAGTTATGTACGTGCATATACAGGACCTTAAAAGTACAAGAAATTTGGATAATACTAGAAGGGAAAAAGGAAAAAATTATTCTGATAGTTGCATTCTTTTTAATATTATTTATGATCTTGGCACATTGTGACAAGAGCTAGTTCTCTTCCGCCAGCAGTGTTGTACAGAAAAATAACTTCTTGAAATTAACTGTAAATTACAGTCATTGTACATTCAGACATTAAGCCGGGTTGCCTGCGAGGTTCAGTAATGTCAGTGACTGGAGCAGTTAGAATGGCGCTACTGTACACAGATCAAAATGAAAGAGTGGGAAGTGGGTAGAACTACAGCACTGCCTTTTCCCCTTTTGTGACCTGGTTTCTGATAGCAATCGAGCTTGTCTCTCCGATCCCTCCCACATGGCAAAGGAGAGCAGAACTTTTGGCTAAAAACTGAAAGGCGGCACACTGCTAATAAAGTCAATTTGGTTTTAAAAACATCCAGGCAATTCTCTGTCCTCTTGATTTCATATACAGCCACAGTGAAACATGCCAATGACATAGAACTGCAAGCCTGAAAAGAAACTTGACACTAATCGAGATTTTTTCATTGCTTCCTCCTGTGATCTCCATGGAACTAGGCCCTATTTACCCCCATATTGTGCTTTTTTTCAGCTTATTTGGCCTATATGTTTTCAGGCAGTTTAAAAGTACTATATCCAGCCGCTCTTGAATGCATTCAATGTTTTGGCATCAATTACTTCCTGTGATAATGAATTCCACAGCTCACCATTCTTTGGATGAAGAAATGTCTCCTCACCTCCCTTCTAAATGAAAACACCTCCCTGAATCCTCAGACTGTGGTTCTGGATTCCCCCAACCATTGGGAACATCCTCCCTGCATCTAACCTGTCTAGTCCCATTAGAATTTTATAATTCTCTATGCGATTCCCCCCTCATTCATCTGAATTCCAGCAAAAACAATCCTAACTTAGTCAATCTTTCCTCATACATCAGTCTCACCATCCCGGAATCAAACTCGTAAACCTTCACTGTACTCCCTCAAGAACAAGAGCAATCCTTCCTCAGAAAAGGAGAGTGCAAAGCTTGGAAAGAAACTTGACACTAATCCAGGTGTTTTTATTGCTTGCTTCTGAGATCTTCATTGAACTAAGCCTCATTTATCCCCTTGTGATCTTTTCAGTTTATTTGGCAGATATGTTTTGAGGTAATTTGGCACTAGACACTACCAAATGGAGCAAGATTGGATACATATTCAGATGGAGGAGGCATCTAAGCAAATTAAATAAAGAGAACTTAGGTGAAAGATTGAGGAAGCAGAGGGCACTGATTCACGAAAGAACCAACAATGGCACGAGAAGAGATTTTACTTTTCGCAGCGAGTTTACAATCTGGGATCCAATACCTGAGATTGGGGTGGAGGTGAATAGAAATGGGGCTTCCAAAAAGGAGTCAGACAAACCACATTCAGAAAAAAGGAGATGCAAAGATAGGGAGAGAGAGTGGGAATCAGACTAGCTATGTTGCTCTGGCAGAAAGCCAATGTGGACACAACCAGCTGAATGGTCTCTTTCTGTTTTGTAATCATTTTGCGATATCTGCAGTGACTGAAATTGGAGTACGTTTCTTGGATGCCCGACCACTCTCTACTTGTTATGTATGTGTTTAGTTGCTGAGAATCAACAGCCTATTGAAACATGGTGGGTGGTGGGTAGGTGGGGGAGATATTTCAGTTGTGTATGTTCCTTCCTCTCATCTGATATGTATCTGAGTATGTGTGTGTGCGCGCATGTGCGTGTGTATGTGTGTATGCGTGTATAGACTCATAGGCCAGAATTTTGCTCCCTCGCCCACCCCCAACCAGGCGTGAAAAATTCCAGCAATATTATATTTCCAGTGAAAAGTCTCACAACATCATGTTAAAGTCCAACAGGTTTATTTGGAATCACAAGCTTTCAGAGTGCTGCTCTTTCATCAGATGAAGGATTCATGATTCCAAATAAACTTGTTGGACTTTAACCTGGCATTGTGAGACTTCTCACTGTGCCCCACCCCAGTCCAATGCTGGTATCTCCACATCATCAATATTTCACGTTTTGGAACTTAAGTTGAATCCACAATCTGAAATTGAAAAGCTAGTCTCTATAAAGCTGACCATGAAACCATTGATTGTCATAAAAACCAATCTGGTTTACTAATAGTAGTAAATATAAATTATAGTATTATTATTTCAAATACTCTTTAGGGAAGGAAAGCTGCTGTCCTTACCTGGTCTGACCTACATATTAGTCCAGACTCACAGTAATGTTGTTGACTCTCATAGGATCCCTACAGTGCAGTAGGAGGCTATTCAGCCCATAGAATTTGCACCGACCACAATCCCACCCAGGCCCTTTTCCCTTAACCTCACATACTTATCCTGCATATCCCCCTGAACTAGGGTCAATTTACCATGGCCAATCTACCTAACTACACATCTTTGGACTGTGGATGGAAACCAGAGCACCCAGAAGAAACTCGCACAGACACAGGGAGAATGCGCAAACTCCACACAGGCAGTCACCTGGTTGCCTGGCATTGTGAGGCAACAGTGCTAACCTTTGGGTCACTGTTCCACTCTCAGCAGTCCTCCGAAATGATTTGTAGGTTAGATGGATTGGCCATGCTAAATTGCCCTTCAGTGTCCCAAGATGTATAGGTTAGAGGGATTAGCCATGGCTAATGTGTGTGATTACAGGATAGAGTGGGAATGAATACCTGGATTAATACACTATCAGAATCAGTGCAGACTTGATGGGCTAAATGGCCTCTCCTGCAGTGTAGGGATTCTATGATTCAATGATTCCATGAAATGATCTGGCAAGCCACTCAGTTCAAGGGCAATTAGCAATGGGCAACAAATGCTGACCTTGCCAGTTAAGCCCACATACCATGAAAGAATTTTTTAAAAACTCCTTCCTGCTTATCTGACTCAGCACAGATCGGGAATCTAATCTGTGATCTGGTCGAGGGTGCGTACTTTCAATGAATTAACACAAGGTTCTAATGGTACATTTCTGTCTTCCTTTTTCATTTAATATACTTGAAATAAAAATGTTGAGGGGCAAAGCATTAAAATGACCAGTTTAATTTCAGTCCTAATTCAGCAAACAACTTGTTCCCAACCGTATGTAATATATTAGTATTTTAAAATGTTTTCACACTATCACAGTCTTGCATGAAACTTGTTAATTCGCAGAATGTCCTCCAAAATCTTAATAAGAAAACAACATGGGTAAAAGAGCAAAGATACACAGAGGTTAATACAGTGGTTTCCTGTCCTGTGAAAATGTGTGGTTAATTTACTTTGGAGGTTAGGCGTTAGCAACTTGTTTTCATTTTTGAAAATCAATTGGTTGCATTAACTGACAAACTGGTGTTCGGTACCTAAGGTTAGCACCAAAAAATAGAAATAGTGATCTAATTACTGATAATCGATGGTTCAAATAAATAGAGAGCTTGTGGAAGATCACAAAGTTAATTGTATCGCAGCAGTATTTAATGTTCAGAAAATGAAGACCGAGATTGCACGCTGGATTCTTGTTTCGAGAAGGTTAATATCTGGTTCCAAGGTATGGCCAGTGTTACCCCCATCATCACTTACGACACTCAATGTTGAAAGAGAGTCGGCCTCTTGCCTTGATGAAAGTGTGACGTGTGTGGCAGAAAATCAGACAGTAGAGTCATAGACTGTATGTACAGTGTGTACTTTTGTACAGTGCAGAAGGAGACCATTCGGCCCATCAAGCCTGCACCAACATCGATCCACTTAGGCTCTATCTCTGTAATTCCACGTATTTGCCCTGCTATTCCCCTCACACTAATCGACAATTTATCATGGCTAATCCACCTAACCCACACGTCTTTGGAGATTACAGATTATGGTAAGTGAGATGTGCTTCAACTAATGGCTCACAGGGTCTGTTAACTGCCCACTTTTAGGCTGTTCAGGAACCTTTTATTTCATCAATGCAGTGATAATGTCACTACACAACAAGCAGGACATTATTTTGATGGTGAACAGATTTTGTCTTCCCCGGAACTGTGCAGTAGTCTCTTCTACCAATGCTACTGTGACAGGCGCATTTGCCACATTTACTTGCTTGGTGATAATGAGACCGATTAAATTATTCCTGTTGTTGGTTTCCTCACCACCGTATTACTTTGCCACTTCTGTTTTACATTATTCAACTAGTTTAGTCTATGGTGGTTTGATTGAGCCACTTCTAGCAGTTGACATTGAATTCATAAAAATCCTACAGAGCAGAAGGAAGCCATTTGGCCCATCAAGTCCGCGCCAACTCTTAAGCACACTTGTTCCATGATCCCATGTATTTACTCCGCTAACCCGCCTAATCTATGCATTTTGTAACATCAAGGAGCAATTTAGCATGTCCAATCAATGTACCCTGCACATCTTTGGACTGTGGGAGAAAACAGAGCACCCAGAGGAAATCATAGAATCCCTGCAGAAGGAGGCCATAAGGTGCATCAAGTCTTCACCGTCTACAATCCCACCCAGGCTCAATTCCCGTAACCCACACATATTTACCCCTTCCCCCCCTCGATATTAGGGTCAATTTAGCATGGCCAGTCCATCTAACCGGCATATCTTTGGAATGTGGGAGTAAATTGGAGCACCTGGAGAAAACCCACGCAAACATTGGGAGAAGGTGTAAACTCCACAGTCACCCAAGGTCAGAATTGATCCCGGGTCCCTGGTGCTCTGAGGCAGCAGTGCTAACCACTGTGCCACCAAATCACTGTGCATTCTGTGCTTCCTTATTGCTCCTCCCAAGTGGCATTTAACATGGAGGAGCACTGAATTTTCAGCAGTGAAGTGATGGTGCTAGATGGCGATTAATAGAACCTTGCTTTCTCTGGTCATGTGAAATCATGTGGAGCCTGGAATCAATGTTGAAATTGATCACCTGAACATGCATCAGTGTTTTCCCAGTTCTGGTGGGATAATCTTGCTCATAGAATGAAGAGTGGTATGGAAGAGTCCATAAACGTATCTATATATTCTAATTCATTCACTAATACCCTGATAGTGAAATTGATTGGGTGGGATTTAAAAATGGGCAGGGTTGTCATTAGCATATGCAAATCAGACTACTATGTTATCAATAATAAACCATCACAAACTTAAAATACCAACTGGTGGAAACATGTACTCCATAAGTTTTGCTTATTTGTACTTGGCATTGAATGATTCAATTGACAGTCCTTAAAAGCATCATTGTAGTGGCCTTGTCAACCCCTGCCCTGGCTTATAATTTGGAAGCAAACCAGCTTTTATTTGGCTGGGTTGCCTGAGCCAATTGTCACAAACTCAATGTATGTGTTTTCTTATTGCCTATCATGATGTTATTTATGTGTGGGTTGTGTGTATTTTCTTATCTTCACTGTGATTATTCCAATTTAAATAATTCCAGCAGCAAGCCTTTTGTGAGTTTTAAAATAAAGATTTTTTTGTGTACTTTCCCCAGAGGTTTAAAAAAACCAAGATGTTTTATTGAATTGCCTCACACACGCTATCATTGACAAGGGATTAGATACAGAGGAGAAGAATATATGAATACAAATTGTCCTGTTTTTCATGATAGGACTGTAGTTTCTTGGGTAAGTTGGCACTCTTGTAAGTGGAGGATATCAGTATGTTTCCATGAGTTGAATTTCCAGGAGATTGATTCTCAAATAAACTTAAAGTTGGAACAGGTTGGGAGATTCCTTCTCCTGCTTTCAAGTTATTGTTGTTAATTCTCCTGGCTGCTTAGTTGACTGGAGCTGTTTCAATGGCCTTCTTATATCCTCTCTGTCTCTACAAAGCTCAGTCTTTAACATGCCTGACCCACCTTAATACTTACAAGTCCTAAGCCCTTTTCCACATACGCTGGGTTGTCGGCTGATAACCATCCTGTGTTTGTCATTTTACACTTGAAAATTGCCAGACAGATGAGAGATGATCAGAAGTTCAATATCCCTACCTTTATGCCAATGTGCGAATGTGGATTTTTCATGAATTATCAATGCTCCCCACCAACCTTGTCTTCCTATAATCTACCTGCATGACATTAATTCCTTCTTTCCTTGAGTTTTCCACCCCAAAGGCAGGTCCAAAAACACAACTGGATCAGGGAAGGAACACGTTCGTTATCTGCACCAATCTGGGACAAACCAGCCATCCAACCAACTGAACCAACTCAATAATTCTAAGTTGGTAACATTAACATTACCATGCGTGTTGCAGCCTGGAGCTACGGAGAGTAATGGCTGAGGCTTCAATTCCTTTCCGTCATGGAGCCCACCAGGAATAGCTCATATTGCCTACCACTAGCTTTGTTGGAAGGCTTTACAAGTTGAAATCTGATTGAATACATTATGAACACACCTTCTTACAAACCCTGGAATGGCTTTTGAACCCACAACTTTGGGGTCAGAGACAGGATGCTATCTGCCGCACTACAAGACCTTCTGGTTTACTCTCCCTGGCTCTCCTTGAGAAGTGATTGGTATCTCTCTCTTGAATATACAAGGGTGCAGAACTGCCTTGATTGCCCATTTGGTGAGGGTGGTTCTGCTAAAAGCAGCTGGAAATTTTCACCGATGTTTATGTCTGTTCATAGAAACATAGAAGATAGGAGTAGGAGGAGGCCAATTGGCCCTTCGAACCTGCTCCGCTGTTCATCGTGATCATACTAATGTCCAGCTCAATAGCCTATGCCTGCTTTCTCCCCATAACCTTTGATCCCATTCACCCCAAGTGCCATCTCCAGCTGCCCCTTGAATATATTCAATGTTTTGGCATCAACCACTTCTTGTGGTAATGAATTCCACAGGCTCACCAGTTTTTGAGAGAAAAAATGTCTCCTCATCTCCATCCTAAATGGTTTATTCTGAATCCTCAGACTGTGACCCCTGGTTTTGGACTCCCCCACCACTGGGAACATCCTCCCTACTTCTACCCTCCCTAGCCCTGCTAGATTTTATAAGTCTCCAATGTGACATTCGGGCAGGAGGCTTTTTCTCAAACCGATTGAGTATAAGCGCTTTGAATGCTTTTCCAATGTGAACAATGTCTGGTATCTAATAATTCCAGAGGCCAATGTACCTCTTCTATTCCTTCACTTACTGAATTCTATCAATGGTCTTTGAAGGCCCTGGGGAACATTCATATGTGGCACCTGGTTTCTCTTGGAAAGTCTCAAAGGCCTTTTAATCAACATAAGATAACTTTTCCCGACTTAATTGGGCGAACCATGGAAAATGGCTGATGACTGTTCATCAGTAAATTGGGCATGGAAACATAGAAACATGGAAAATGGGAGCAAGAGTAGGCTACCTGGCCCTCTGAGCCTGCTCTGCCATTCATTTTGATCAAGGCTGATCATCAAATTCAATATCTTGATCCTGCCTTGCCCCCCCATATCCCTTGATCCCTTTAGCCACAAAAGCTATATCTAATTTCTTCTTGAAATCAGACCAGCTACTTTTTGTGTAGTAATGAATTCTACAGATTCACCGCACTCTGGGTGGAGAGATTTCTCCTCACCTCAGTCCTAAAAGGTTTACCCCTTATCCTTAACCTATGACCCCCTGGTTGTGGATTCCTCCACCAACAGGAACATTCTTTCTGCTTCCACCCGGGATCATAGAATCCTACAGTGCAAAAGAAGGCCACTCAGCCCATCCAGCTTGCACCAACCACAATCCTATCCAGGCCTTACCTTCACCCTAGTCAATCCCCCTGACACCAAGGGGCAATTTAGCATGGCCAATCCATCTAATCCGAATATTTTTGGAGTGTGGGAAGAAACCAGAGCAGAGAGAGGGAGAACGTGTAAACTCCGCACAGACAGTGACCCAAGCCAGCAATCGAACCCGTCTCCCTGGCACTGTGAAGCAGCAGTGCCAACCACTGTGCCGCCGTGCTGCCCAGTTAGAATTTTTTAAGTTTCTATGAAACTCCCCCTCGTTCTTCTAAACTCTAAAGAATATAATCCGAACTGACTTAGTCTCTCCTCATATGGCAGAGCAGGGCAACTGAACAAAGCTAGGAGTAGCATGGAGGGGCAGGCCAGGGCAGAGAATTAGCTCAATTATAAACCTGTTAGCTTCCCATTATCACATAATTCCGCGAATTCGTGACCAATCTAAGTCAGACCTCGCATGACACAGAAAACAACTTGCAAGTGTGGTCAAATGATAATGCAAGCTGGGCAAAAAAAAAAAAGAAGAATGTTTTTGCAGCGAAAGGTGATTCATTTAAGAGGGCGACTTTAACGACGGGCAAAAGATGAGCAACGGTTGTGGATTTTCGGTTTCGGTTCATGGAGGAGAGGCGGTCACCGGACAGGTAATCACCAAAAAGTTGGAGGCGTAACTGTATCAGAAACGGCTGCACGAGAAAAACACCTCAGCCCCCGACAGGAATGGAAACGGCAACTGAAAGATGAATCCACAGCATCAAAAGATATTAACACACGTTCAGTCACTGCTTCTTGTCAATTCATCAATAATTTGTGTTTACAGCATTTCTTCACAAACGGAACACCTGATGCAGCTGAAACCGATACTTTATTCAGATAAATTGTCTCATTCTGTGCAGGTCAATAATAGTTATCTTCTGTAATGGTGTCTGCTCTCCTTAATGAGGCACTTTATTCATTATAAGGTTCTCAGAACAACTGCACTGAAAGGAGAAAGAAATGCTCGTATGATTCAGATGAAAGTCTCCACTCAAAATATCAGCCCGTCTTCTCGTGGTTATGTCACCTGGTTTGCATCTCCGGCACTTTCTGCATTCTTATTTACACCTTTGCGATTTTTCCTTTTACTCCTGAGGTGGGGGTCCATCCCTTTCTATGGTACAAACTGTGAAACACCTCTTGAAATGTTTTTCTTCCCTCCCACTCTTCCCAGTTATTTGCTCAACATGTTACTGGGAAGCCCTTCAAAAAACTTTTCCCCCTGTAAATTTGGCTTGGTGTGGAATTCCTTTACCACGATGAAAGAATTCATTGAACTGAAACATCCAGGGGCCATTTTAAGTAAAGGTAAAAACACAGCTTCCTTTCCAACTTAAAATGGCGGGAATTAATGTCCAAAAAAGCTTCCACAATAAATAGACGTTAACTGTTCTAATAACGATTGTCCTTTCCCATTTTAATACCGTACAACTTTCTCTCAACATAAAATTATATTCTGCTGATTCTTGACACTCAATATGGTGATCGAGGATTAGAAAAATCTTTTGGAACCTCTGGGCATTTCTCATTTCATTACATTCTTTGTTGAAAAAGAGAAATTATCACCGTTTTTACAATATTTCATTCCAAAGTGCATGCACGCAAGTCCAGCAAGGGTAAGTGCAGAATATGCAGTTTCTTGATGTCTAATTTTTCAATACCATCCCTCAAGGACAGCCTGTTCCCAATCCTCACTTTTCCTCTGGGATGGTATTTTTGTAACAGAAATTTTTAATGCTGAGAAGGCCTTATTGTTTACCCCACATCTGGTATTGCAAGCTAGTGCTAATAGTTATCCACTTTCAAAGCCAACAAGTTTTGGGTTGTGTTCAAGTTAGTTAAATGATCACTGGATACTAAAAACTCTTATTCTTAAAAAAAAAGCATAAGTCTATCCATTTATGAACTTCATGTCTTATGATTCAGAGTGCTTTTGTTTTGAGTGCATTGGATTTGTTATTTCAATTTCCATCATGGGTCCAGTTCCCTACTCCAGAGAGCTGAGTGCATCATGCAGCATCAAAGCATAATCAAGGACCCCGTGCACCCCGGACATTCTCTCTTCCACCTTCTTCTGTCAGGAAAAGGATGCAAAAGTCTGAGATCATGTACTAACCAACTCAAGAATACCTTCTTCCCTGCTACCATTAGGCTTTTGAGTTGACCTACCATATATTAAGCTGATCTTTCTCTACTCTCTAGTGATGACAGTAACATTGTATTCTGCACCCTCTCCTTTCCTTTCTTCTGTGTACTTTATGAATGGTATGTTTTGTCTGCATAGTGCAGAAGAAACAATACTTTTCATTGTATCTCAATACATGTGACAATCATAAATTGAATCAGTGCATCACTGAGGGATGCTACCTTTTCTATGTTGCCTTTTCTTTCCGATGGCATGTTAACCGAAGCCTATTCTGCCCTTGTAGCAGAGCTGTAAAAGATCCCACAGTACTTCACTCCAGTGTCCAGACCAAAGTTTCCACAATAGAAGTCTAAAAATTCAACAACATTGTGTTTGATTTGGCAGGCAACATGTGTATCCTCTGATAAAGGGTCATCCAGACTCAAAACATTGGCCCTATTCTCTCTCCGTTGATGCTGTCAGACCTGCTGAGATTTTCCAACATTTCCTGTGTTTGTGTTGTGCATATGTGCCTTGTAAGCTGAAACATTGATGCGGAGATACCAGTGTTGGACCGGGGTGGGCACAGTAAGAAATCTCACAACACTAGGATAAGGTCCAACAGATTTATTTGGAATCATGAGCTTTTGGAGTGCTGCTCCTTCATCAGGATGAAGAAGCAGGACTCTGAAAGCTTGTGATTCCAAATAAATCTGTTAGACTTTAACCTGGTACTGTGAGACTTCTTATTAGTATCACATTGTGTTGGTATATTGAGCTGAATGGCATACTTTAATTCCATTCGAATATGCCTAGTAATAGTCAAAGTTGTATGCCTGCTGTTGCAAATAACTAATATCAGGAAACAAGACAAGATGGAGGAGACTGAATTCATTCATCATAGATGGCTACAACAGCTGAATCTTACGTTATATAAAAGGTATGTGCATTGTGTGAAGGGTAAATTTAATCCCAAATGAGTTAGTCGAGTTACTTCAATTTTAATGAAAACAAAGAACAGCTTTAGGAAATGTTTTATACAGGATTCTCCAGCCATGAACACCTGAAAACTGGAGATCCCTGCCTGATTTCAATGGACCTTTACGTGATTCCACCACCCCCACTGGGTGGAGGGAAGGCAAAATTCTGGCTTTTGTTAACCATTCTTTATCAGAAAGACATTCTTTATCAGATCTGACAGTACAGTTTAGGCCCCTAATCTTACAATGCATTTAATTTGTACATAAGCACCACCTCACTACCCAAAATCATTGATCCCTTACTGCCAAATATCTATCGATCTCATTCGGAAATATATTCACCAGCTGGACAGCCAAAGGTTGGAATTCTCTCGCTGTTTACACCCCATCACCTGGAGTTAATGGCTGGAAAACCCTGTCAATGGTCTTACAAGGGAAATAATTTCAAAGAATGCTAATTTATAATATTTCTCTCTGACCAGGTTTTCACCAGCCTCTTCAAATTGACAAAAATAACAGGAATGAGGTAAATTCCAACCGAGATGGCTCTTCTCATTTTTGCAGGATTTGGAGAGAGCCATATTTGGGTTTATGGAGGTAGCTGGCTGTTTAAGTTCCACTGCCTCCATTGCAATGGGATGTTGATAGATCGATAGTTAAAGTGTGCAGATTGCACCGGGTTAGAGCATTTCTGAACTTCAGATCTGACATCAGGGATATCTTTGGGAAATGTAAGGTACCTTTTTGGCAGAGGCTAGGTCAGCAGCCTTTGGGATTGTCAAATCTTAAGGATAGCTAAAAATTCAACATCAACTCAATACTGTCAATTTCATTGGAACTGTCAACAGACTTATCAAAATCAATTATGTTAAGTACAACGACAATAATCTCTCCCTCAATGCTGGTAAACCAAAGGAGATAGTCATTGACTCCGGGAGGTGTAATGGAGGACATGCCCCTGTCTACATCAATGTGGATGAATTGGAAATGATAGACAGCTTCAAATTTCTAGGTCACTCATGTCCTGGTCCCTTCATGCCAACACTATGGTTAAGAAAGCCAATCAATGCCTCTACTTTCTCAAGAGGCTAAGGAAATTTGGCATGTCTACTACTTCCCTCACCATTTTTGACAGATACACCATAGAAAGCATTCTTTTTAGATGTATCACAGCTAGGTATGGCTCCTGCCCTGACTAAGATCGCAACAAATTACAAAGGGTCATGAATGAAACCTAGTCTAACCTCCCATCCATTGACTCTGTCTACACTTCCCACTGCCTCAGAAAAACAGCCAGCATAATCAAGTACCCCATGCACCCCAGACATTCTCTTTTCCACCTTCTTCTATTGGGAAAAAGGTACAGAAGTCTGAGGTCACGTACCAGCCAATTCAAGAACAGATTCTTCCCTGCTGCCATCAGACCTTTGAATGGACCTACCTTACATGAAATTGATGTTTCTCTGCACCCTAGCTATGACAATAACACTGTTCTGCGCCCTCTCCTTTCCTTCTCTATGTACGGTATGCTTTGCCTGTATAGCATACAATATCTTTCATTATATCCTAATACATGCAGCAATAATAAAACAAATCAAAATTTTTTCCTGGCAATGTCACAACTTGAGTAATGAATACACTTCCCCTCGTGAAGTTCCCCACCTTAGTTTTCAAACCACCAAAAATCCCTCACAAACTGAGGCTTGTTAAAAGATTCTGAAATAAGCTTGCATCAACACTCATTGTCCCATTATTGCGGATAGAAGTGAAATAATTCACTTCACCCTTCAGGAGAATGACATCTCTTTTTTTTAAAAAAAGGAGCATGAATAAAACTCACCTGCTGAGATGAAGCTTGCGCAGAGCATGATTCACAGGTCCCAAACTGCGGCTGGAAACTATAAGACTGACAAGTGAGCTGGAGGAGATAGCAACAATCAACCCATAATACCAGCAAAGAAAGGACTCAGTTCAAGACTGTCACTGAAGATCTGGATTTAAATGCAGGAAAGGAAATAAAAATATGTGGAAAGAGAATGGACACAGATTTATGTGGTATGTAAACACCAGCACAGGCTAGTTGGACCAAACATACATGCGGAGGCAATGCCTTGTCGTATTATCGCTAGACTATTTATCCAGAAATTCAGCTAACATTCTGAGGGCTACTGCTCATATCTTGTCACGGCAGATGGTGGAATTTGAATTCGATTAAAGCAAATACCTGGAATTAACAATCTACCAGCGACCATTGTTGGAAAAATCCATTTGGTTCACTAATGCCCTTCAGGGAAGGAAATCTGCCATCCTTACATGGTCTGGCCTACATGTGACTCTAGAACCACAGCAATATGGTTGACTATCAATTGCCCTCCAAGAGCAAATAGGGATGAGCCATGAATGCTGTCCAGTGACATCCATGTCCTACGAATAAATAAATAAATATAAACAGCCTCTTTCTGTGCTGAATCTTAGAACCCCTTCAGTGCAGAAGAGGCTACTTGGCCCATCAAGTCTGCACTGACTCTCTGATAGGATATCTTACTCAGATGCTGTCTCTCTCCTGCCTTATCCCTGTAACCCCACTTATTTCCCATAGCTAATCTACCTAACCTATACACCTTGCGTCACTAAAACTCAATTAACCATGACCAATTCATCTAACCTGTACTTTGAAGTGTGGGAGGAAGCCAGAGCATCTGGAGGAAACCCACATAGACACAGGGAGAACGTGCAGATTCCACATAAACCGGAATCAAACCCAGGTCCCTGGTGCTGTGTGGTAGCAGTGCTAATCACTGTGCCATAATGCTGCGATATTCCACGTAGATCCTAATAAGCCCACCTGATGTTGGCAAAGACATTGGGCGGGATTTTACGGTCTCGCTCGTGCGAGACCAGAATTTCCTGCCTGAGGTCAAAGGAGTTTTTGCTGTCAGAACCTCACCCGCACTGATTCTGTGACAGACTAGGCGGTAGACTTCCGGCCATTGAATTCAGGTCAAAGTTGGCGATTTTATGGTGTGCTAAAACTGACCAATGGAAGTTAGATCCTAATTGCTAACAAGTGATTCCTGGCAAAAGTTTCTCATGATTGTGTGTTGGACAAAGGCAGAAGCAGTTTTGGTTATCATGATTTCCAGAGTCTCTCTGTTCACTACGTAGGCTCCTGCCATGATGAACTGTCAAACTTGTTATTGTTCAATTGTTCTACGTTTGATAATGTCAGCCTGTTAACTGATCTATGCTCACTGCGCTTGATCAGTTAAGCCTGGGTGATGATTCAGAGCTCAAAGAGCTGCTAGAAGATACTAGAATCTTAGCTGGGATAAACATGAGTGTAGACATTTTGCGAAAACCATGTTATTTGAAAACATTGTAAATCCAATCTAGGCACAGTAAAAACTAATGTAATTGCTGCATTGCTAGAGGCAAATCAAACAGATAAAATATACAGGCAAATACACAACAAAACCAGAGTGATATTATAGAAGGTAGTTGTTGTCTGTGTCCCCGTACCTTACATTAGCTGACTGCCTAATAAGAGGAGGAGGGAAGATTGGAGAAGTTAAAACTCATATCGATCACCAGCCTTGACCTGACATGCATGATTCAGTGTCTTCACCAACATCCGAGGGTCTTATGAAGTTTAAAGTTTATTTAGTAGTGGTTTACATTAACACTGCAATGAAGTTCCTCTGACGAAAATCCCCTAGTTGCCAAGCTCCGGCACCTTTTTGGATACACTGAGGGAGAATTTAATGTTGCCAATGCATCTAACCAGCACGTTTTTTGGACTTTGGGAGGAAACAAGAGCACCCAGAGGAAATCCATGTAGACAAAAACAGAACATGCAGACACCATACGGACAGTGACCCAATTGAACCTGGGTACGCTGTGAAGCCGCAGTGCTAACCTGTTTGCCACTGTGCTGCCTTATGTGACACCACACAGAATATGTACCATTTCACGAACTTTCCTGTGCTGGTGTTGATACACCATGTAAGTCTTCGCCCCCCCCCACCCATATTCTATCTACCTCACTGCAGTCTTTCCACATATTTTTATTTCCTTCCCTGCATTTAAATCCAGACATTAGGTGACATCCAAGGTTATTATACAGTCCAGTGATCACTTCATCCTCACTGATTGAGAATGAAATCAATACATTTTCTGTCACCGGTACAACTCTACTGCTCTCTACACAACTGATTCAAACCCCCCACACAGAGGCAGCGCATCCACACGGTAAGGTGTACCTTTTATTGCCTTTTTGCATTGAGCAGCCGGGATGAAGGATCAAGATTCATAGCGCAGGGCTGGACCAAAGTTGAATGGAGAAGGGTGGGATTAATCAGGGTTGGCTTGGTTTTTGAGAGATTCAAGTTAAGGGCGAGGAAGAATGAAGGAAGCAAGGAATTCCATTGCTTTTGGATTGGGTTACAGACCGTAGCAAAGAATTTGGAAAGAAAAAATGGGGGAGATTGACTGTGACATTTTGAGAAATGTGTTCCTTGGATACAAATGTGTTCCTTCACTTCCAGTCTGTGGTGACACAAGAACATTGAGCCAATCGTGTGGGGCAGCTGGCTATCTTCCCTGAAGGACATTAGTGAAGCAGTTGGGTTTTCACAATAATCCATTATGTTCATGATTAGTTTTCTCATGTCAGCACATTGCATAGGATTCTTATTGAATTCAATTTCACACCTTGCTACATTGGGTGTACGAACTCTCGACCTCTGAGCGACGAGATCAATACCTTAAGCCCTGGTGTATTTGGGAGCCTCTGGGAACATTGAAGCAGAGTCAAAGAAACCGTAATCTTGGGAGTATTGATAAAATGGAGACGGGCGAGGAAAGTTGCAGCAGAAGGACTGAAGGTGATGGAGAGGTTGCTGAACAAACAACAAGTTCCTTCCACGTAAGCTCGCGTTGAAATTATGTCAAAAGAAATGCTAAGTTTGGTTAGCTGAATCTCTAGGGGCAGCAGAGAACAGGTTCATAATCTAATTTCTGCTACAACATAGGGAATTAAAACAAAACAAGTGACAGTTTGGTGTTAATTGGATGGGAGGAGTACTTTACATTGGAGCTACTATCTGCTTCCCTTGTTCTGATTGGATGCAAGTGAGAGATTATCAAGGTATACAGTTTTAGCGAACAGTCATGGTTTAAAATCCATTTATTTCCGAGGTGAATTGCATTATTAGTTTTTTTCCCAAAAGAAACACTGATGGTACTAAGTGGGGAAAAAGTTTGCCAAAGCACTGACTGAAAAGCAAAATACTGCAGATGCAGGAAACCTGGAATGAGGAAGGAGAAAATGCTGGGAGCTCTTGTGGAGACAGAATCAGAGTTAATGGGAGGAATTTGTTTGGAACCTGAGCTTCTCGCATTAAGGAAGCTGGTTGCTGGTCGGCAACCTGTTTGTGGGATTTTGTTGTGCATCTTTAAAGCCACAGCATTAACATCCTGCTTACGTGTTCATTTATTTAATTAATTTATTAGTGTCACAAGAAGATTTACATTAACACAGCAATGAAGTTGTTGAGACAATTCCCTAGTAGCCACACTCCAGCGCCTGTCTGGGTACACAGAGGGAAAATTTAGCACAGCCAATGCACTTAATCAGCACATCTTTCAGGCTGGATTAAATCCTGTTGTAAAATAATTGTTTCTTTGCATTTGAAATGCATTACCTGGCAGCAACAAACCAATCGCACTACCTCTTGCCTGCAAGAAACCATTCAATTTAAACCCCGGAGTGAACAGGGCCATATTGGATTTCCGATGTGAGGCTACTTTTCAGTGAGTTAAACTCCCTGCCCCATCGAGCCCACATCCAAATCCACCTCACGCTGACAGTTAAAATTCTGCTCCATGTTTAAAGCCCATCTTCATTTGACCTGCAGCCTTGCATCAACATTCCTTTCATCCTTTCATCCCTCCTGCCTTCTGCCAAATCAGAGATCTTCCCTTCTGTTCCTTGCTCTCCCTCCCCAGTTTGTATCCCTGTGCTGGTTTGGAAACCTGCTGCACCCCTAATTTCCCTGAGTTCCGATGAAAGATTAACAATCTTAACATTGAGCCTAATCCTCCAACCTGGTCCGTGACTGGGATTCTCTGGTCCCGTTGCTGCGAACGGAGATTTGATCGAGCGCCGAATTGGCCCTACTCACTGGCAGTGATAGTGGGGCATGCTGGACAGGAGAATTCTGGTCATTGGCTGGAATTTTACTGCCGCACTCACCACGGGAATTGTATCAGGAGGGGAGCAGACTATGCAAATGTCCATTGACCTCGGCCGGATGAGATTTTACAGTCTTGCGATGAATGAGTAAAATCCTGCCCATTATCTCTGTTGCTTGCTCCGCACATGTTGCCTAACCCACTGAGTGTTTCCAGCATTTTCTGTTTTTTTTATTATTGGTAAATGACTGAACCTTTGTGTGAGTGTGAGCAAAAGATGCTGGAAGTTGCAAAAACCCTTGACTAGAGATTAAGCAGCAATCAGTTGAAAGGAAACCCAACAGCAAAAGAAGCATAGAGAAAAGAGTATTTCTTTGTAACTAAAATTTTCAAAGGAGTTATGCCAGTGACACTTACTACTGAAGTGCACTACACGCATAGACAGCATCAGTAAACAATGGTGCTGTTTGAAGCCAGTGCCCCACAGGATGTTGCAGTCACATAACTATCTTAGAAATGAGTAGATTGCAATTGCTTAAACTACTAAGTAGAATTCCTGTAGTTGTGTCTGTTTAGCAAGGTGCAATGGCTATTTATGGTCCAAACTATATTTATGGTACTCACATTTACACCAAATCCGCTCATTTTCTTTTGTAATTTTGGCCTTAAAGTATTTACTTTAAAAAAAAAGACAAGTCCTGTGAATGCCAGATCTTAAGTAAAGGCAGAAGGTGCTGGCAGCACTTGCCAGGTCAGGCGGTGTCTGAGGTGAGAAAATCAAAGTTCATGTTTCAGGTCACCCCTCTTTCATCAGGACTGAAAGAAGTTGGAGACTTAACTGACACAAGTGCAGAGATGGGGAAAGAGGATTGCAGGGGCATGAATGGCAGAACAAAAGGGAAGGTCTGTGATGAGATGCCAGGCTAGCATTCAAAAGGTCAATGGTGCAAGGCCAATACAGGGTGACAATGTGACAATCAAAAGAACAAAAGATGAGTCAAGAGCCAGTGACACAGTAGTTAGCATTACTGCCTCATTGTGCCAGAGACTGGAGTTTAATTCCCGACTTGGGTCATTGTCTGTATGGAGTTTGCACGTTCTCCTCATGTCTGCATGGGTTTCCTCCATATGTTCTGGTTTCCCCCAGTGTGCAGGATAGGTTGATTGGCCGTGCCAAATTGCCCTTTTGTGTCAGGGGGATTGGCTAAGGTAAATGCATGGGGTTGTGGAGATAGGGCCTGGTTGGGATTGAGACATGATGGGTCGAATGGCCCCTTCTGTACTGTATGATTCTATGAGCTGTAAATAGCAAACAGCAGAGTTGTTGCCAACATCTTATTTTATTCTTTTACAGGACATCCTCTCTGACCCCTCCTACCTCCCCACACCCATTAGATTGAAATAGGAGCAGTGGTCATAATCTGAAGTGAATGGAATCAATGTTGAGTTCTGAATGTTGCAATTCAAATAGAGAGATTGTGGATGTTGCAATGGTGAATACACTGCAGGCTGGAATGGATGGATTTTTAGTTGGGATGTGGGGAGCAGACAGGGAAGTGAAGTTGAAGCCAAAGATCAGTCAAGATCATATTGAATGGCGGAGCAAGCTTGATGGCGGTGTACTCCTGCCCCTATGTCCTACATTCTTGTGAAGTGTCATTCCTCAAGCTTGTATTGAGCTTAGCTGGAACAGCTGACGAGGCTGAGGAGGAGGTCAGTGTGGGAGAAGTGATAAGTGACCAGAAAGTAAAGATTATGCTTTGGACCCAAACGGAGATATTCAGCAAAAACAACCTGCAAGCTGAACTCCACAGTGTAGAGAAGACTGGATGGTGGGCAGTGAATGCAGTATACTAAAATGAAAAAAGTACACCAAATAGCTGTGTCACCTGGAAGGAATGTTAATGGCCAGGAAACAAAAACAGAAAATGCTGTAAAGTCTCAGCAAACCTGACAGCATCTGTGGGGAGAGAATAGAGCCAATGTTACGAGTCTAGGTGACTCTTCGCCAAAGCTAAAAGCAAAGAAAAAAATCAGCAGAGATTTATAATATTGGGGTGGGGTAGAAGGTGGGGGGAGTGGGTGTGGAATTGGACAAAGGGAATGTAAATAAGGATACAGAAGACACAAAGAATGCAAGAATGAGAGAACACAGGTACAGATGGTTAAAGGACTGCCTGAGCAATGTGTTAGTTGCACTGCAGTGGTTTGGGGGGTGCTGGAGGGTGTGGAAAGAAGGAGATCCGGGATGGAGAAGTGCAAAAAAAGTGAAAAAGAAGGTGGTCATGGTTGGTGTTGAAGGGGAAAAAGGTGAAACCTTGTCCTCCTTCCAGCCTCCACATTCAATCCTTCACCTTAGCTGCCACATCCAGCAAAACGGACTTCCAAACACATTCTTCCATCCAGTATTCCGAAGGGACAGTTCACCCCTGATCCCCTTTTCCATCACCCCAGACACTTCCTTCCCCTTTCCTAGCACACCTCCCAGTGAAAACACGGGAAAACGCAACACCTGCACTTTCACAGACACCTTTCCTAACATGCACAAGGACTATTCTCCATCTGGGAACAGTTTTGTCAACCTGAAATGTTCTCTCTCTAACAGCTGCTGTCCGACCTGCTGAATATTTCCAGCATCTTCTGTTTTTTTAAACTTCTTAGCAATGTAGACTTAAGTGCTGACAAAAGAGGGCACTAGATTAACACAGTGGTACTCACCGGACAAACCTTCAAGTTGAGAATCCCACATTTTGTTCGGTGGAGCCATTTGTCACCCCCTCTTAAAAAGGTAATGCCAAACTTTAAGCGGACTGATTCGCTGCACCAAGCATGGCACTTGTCAAGTGCGCAGCCTGTTTAATTATATATGTATTCTCACAACCAAAATCTCCTCTGTTCATTTCTGTGGACACCTGTTCTGTTAAGTGTGTAATAATAAGGGTGGTTTTCAGTTAAGTGTGCAGTTTTGCATTCTGTACCAATCCCCATTTCCACCTTTTGCAAGCGCTAATCTGCTAAACTGTGCTGATTATGAGAACAATTATCATGCCCTTTTCAGTTAAAAACCCATCCAGCTCCTTTAACTGTTTCCTGTCCCGTTTGACCCAAATTCCTGCTCAGAATCTCCACGAGGAGTCTGTATTTCAAACTCTGAACGGTACTGTGGGGTAACTATCAGCAAGAAACATGGACCCAAACTATCGACAAATTGAGAACACAAAGGAGTAACAGTCTTTAATCAGTAACTTTTTTTCAGTACGCAACTGGAAATGCTGACAGTTTGAAATATAAAAGGGAAATGATAGGAATACACAGCAGATCCATTGTAAGCCTGTGAACTAATTTTGAAGATTAGTCATTGTGTAATGTAGAGCAATATGGGTGGCCAAACTGCACAGAGCAAGACCCCACAGACATCAATGAGACAAGTGAACCAAAGGGCCCCGATTTCCCCCGATTGTTGGAAACTGGACGTATAACGCAAGAAGCGCATCAGGATCTTGCTGAAATTCTGACACACTGAATCTTGTGGGAATTGCCTGGGGAAGTCCCTGCTCCCTGGGACCCTCCACAAGTACCTTGGACACTCGGTGGAGTCAAAGACTTCAAACAGTTCTATAGATAGTAAAAAAAAATCTACATCTAACTGCCGAGTAACTACAGAACAGGTGGGATTGTGGTCAGTGCAGACTCAATGGGGCGAATGGCCTCCTTCTACAGTGTAGGATTCCATGATTCTACCTACCCACCTGTCACTCTATTTATCTGCCACCCTACCACCTAAAATCCTACTCACCTAACCCTTCATCCACCTGCCACCTAGCCATTTACTACCTCATTCACCTGTCCCCCTACCCATTGTCCACCCTACACATTGCCAACTCACCCCCCTGCCACCCTACCTATCTGCCAATTCACCTAGTTGCTCCTGTACCCAGTTACCCATTTACTCACTTACCTCATCCACCCACCCATTTCAACACCCTACCCATTTAATCAACCATCCACTCACCCTCCTACCCATTCCCTAACATTTACACTGACCTTTGAACTTACCATACAGTAGCTAACGCTGTAAAAATGGCTCAAGTTTTTTGCTCCCTCTGATGCCACAGCACAGTCATGGAACTGTCTGATGCACGTTGTGCTCTATATATCTGGAGAAGCGGGGTCTGGGAGACCTGGCAAGAAATACGGAACAGTGTTGAGGCGTGGCAAAGACCAAACGGATTGGCAGTCTAATGATGATTTCAGCTTCGTGGACGAACCAAGCCAATCCATTTTGCTGATATCAGTTGAAGAATGAATATTGTGCATGAGGCCAGAACTCCTCTGATGTTCCTCAAAAAGTCACAGGGCGGGATTTTCCAGCACCCCAAATCTGGAAAATTTTGCCCGTGATTGTACCAATGCTATGGTTTCTGTGGTGGACGGGATGGGGAAACTCTCCCCATAGAGTCATTGGCTGGAACTCTATCACTTTGCCCTGCACGGAATCGGCACAGGCGAGGATCCGACAATAGAAATCTCTGCTGTCCTTTGATGGGAATTTCTGATCTCACCTGAGCCATAAAATTCTGCCCATAGAATTATTTACAGCACAGAAGGAGGCCATTCAGCCCATGAGTCCATGCTGGCTCGCCATGGAACTGTCCAGTCCATTCAATTACTCCCGGCCCTGTAAATCTACTTCTTCTATATCTGATACAGCTTCATTTTGAAATTGTTGATTACTTTTGCACCAACCCCACTTCCAGCTATCACTCATTGCATGTAAAGATTCTTTCTCACGTTTGCCATGTCTCTGTCACCAAAACCCTTAAATCCGTACCCCCCAGGTCTTTGTGCCAGCAGCTAATGGGAACACTTTTATCTATCTTATCCAAACTTGTCGTAAACTTGTATACCTCTACAAATCTTCACTCAATTTTTTTTTTGTTCCATGGTGAGCAGCCCAAGCTTCTGCGATCTAATCTTGAAGATAAAATGCCACATTTCTAAAACCACTCTGGCAAATGGCTTTAATGTCAACTGGTTTAATGTCTCATCTGAACAACAGTAGCTGCCATGTCACTGCACTGCAGGGGCGGTCTTAATTTGATGCTCCAGCCCTGCGGTGGGATTCCAACCCACAGCCATCGTGCACACTTCTTCACTGTAGCCTGCAAAATGAGGAAACAGATTGTTTTCAAAACCTAAAGTGCTTTAATTGCTGAACTGATCCTTAAGATGTGGAAACGCCGGCGTTGGACTGGGGTAGACACAGTAAGAAGTCTGACAACACCAGGTTTAAGTCCAACCAATTTATTTGATAGTAAACTCACAAGCTTTTGAGGTTCCCCTCTTTGTCAGGTGAATGAAGAGTTCTGGTCTCAGTTCTTCCCCTCTTCGTCAGGTGAATGAAGACTTCTTACAATGCTTAAAATGCAGCCTTCAGGCTAGACTCCAGCAGAAGGGCATTGTGCACAATTCTGTTCAAATCTCATTGGGTGTGTGTGGTGATGTTGGTGTGGGGTTACTGAAGGCAGGGTTGAGTGGGGTGGTGGTTAGGTGGCTAGAGACACATGGGAGGATTTCTGTTCCCTAAATTGGCCTGAGGTTTCATCAGTTTTTTTTTCCCCAAGAGGTATCTTGGGTCTTTTGGTTGTAATGAGAGTGTATATAGCAGTACCCAAGATGTTAAAGCATCGATACCTGTATATGTTTTCATGTCTTTGGTGCCAAAATACTATCAAGACCTACTCCCTTATCAATGACAATCTGACAATCTCTCTCAGTTTCACGTTAAGGGAGTGGGTACTGGCAACCAGAGTTTTCGCGCTTGGTATTGCCTGGGTACCTTTTTCAAAACTCTTGCCTCTCAGCATCCATTCATGGTGGCACAGTGGTTAGCACCTCACAGTGCTAATATCTGGCTTTGTTTCCTGGTTTGGCCCATTGTCTGTGTGGAGTTCTCCTTGTGTCTGGGCAGGTTCCCTTTCTTAATCCAAAAGATGTACTGGTTAGGTGCACTGACTGTGCTAAATTCTCCCTCAGAGTTGCTGAGCAGGTGCCGGAGTGTTGCGACTAGGGGATGTTCAAGTAACTTTATTGCAGTGTTAACGTAAGCCGACTTGTGACACTAATAAACTTTAAATTCTATTTGCCTTTGCAATTCTGGGTATGTGTAATGATGAAACAGAATGCTTCATTTACTTAGCTTGAATAGAGATCATGTCAGCCAAGCTGAGCTGCCTCATCGATATCTGAATATTCAGTCTGGATCTGTATTCTCATCTCATTATCAATGCTCCTTCCATCTCCAAGCCAATTCTTACTTAGATTCTTAGGCTGAGAAGCACATCGGATTCAATTTGCTCAATTCCTTAAGGAGTAATTTTCATTTTCATTGGATTAATTGAAGAAACATCTTATTCAGGACATCTTCCTGCTCTTCAGATAGATTGAGTAAGTAGATATGAAGGCACTGTCCTGTGGGATGAGACGTTAGCATTGGGAGTTGGTTTAGCTCAGTTGGCTGGACAGCTGTTGGTAATGCAAAGCTATACCAACAGCATGGGTTCAATTGCCACACGCCCATGACTGTGCGGCCAAATTCCACTCCAACTCGATTCTCCCGTTTCCTGACAACACTACCGTAGTGGGTCAGATCTCAAACAATGAGGAGGCAAAGTGCAGGATGGAAATAGAGAATCTGGCTAACTGACGCAACAACAATAATCTCCCCCTCAATGTCAACAAAACAAAACAGATAGTCATCGACTTCAGGAGGCATAGAGAAGAACACGCCCCTGTGTATATTAATGAGGATGAAGTAGAAGTGATTGAGAGCTTCTAGTTTTTAGGTATCCAGATCACCAACAACCTATCCTGGTTCCCCCCATGCCGACATGATGGTTAAGAAAACCACCAACGTCTGTAGTTTCTCAGAAGACTCAGGAAATTTGGCATGTCACCCACAACTCTCATCAACTCATCACAACTTGTTATGACTCCTGCTCTGTCCAAGACATGCAAAACATTGTGAATGTAGCCCAACCATCACGCAAACCAGCCTCCAATTCATTGATTCTGTCTACACTTTCCACTGCCTCGGCAAAGCAGCCAGCATAATTTAGGATACACGCACCATGGACATTCTCTCTTCCACCTCTTCTATTGGGAGAAGGGTACAAAGTCTGAGGTCGCATACCAACCGAGGCAGCTTCTTTCCTGCTGCCATCAGAATTTTGAAAGGACCTACTTTATATTAAGTTGATTTTTCTCTACACCTTACTGTGACTGTAAGACTACTTTCTGCACTCTCTCATTTCCTTCCCTATGATCAGTATGCTTTGTTTGTATAGCATGTAAGAAACAATGCTTCTCACTTTATACCAATATATGTGACAATAATAAATCAAATCAAGCTGAGGTTATTTATGAAGGCCCTGCCTTCTCAAACCTGCCCCTTGCCTTTGGTTAAAATCACCATCAGTTAGTTCTCCTCCTCAAAGGGCAGAGTAACGATGGTCATCAAGGTTTACGGTGACCTTACCTTTTTAATCTATGATGCCAGTCTGAACAAGTCACCCCACATGACAGCATCTTTATCATCGTGGCATCTGTCATGAACTGAGTGCAGTTAAAGCTGAGATACCCATGTCTGCATTAGGGCTAAACCCACAGCCCTGTTTATTCAAAACGCAACCGCCTCGGACAAACCGTCAACAAGGCCGCTCGTATTATTTATAAATATCAATTCACGACTGCATTGCCAGTTGAAGTTTATTTTTAATAATAAATTTCTGTTTTAGACAGTTTGATCAGCCTGTGCTGTTTGTTCAGAGAAATGTGGGCGTTGCTGGCAAGGCCACTAATTATTACCCATCCCTAATTGCCCTTGAGAAATGAGGTGGTGAGTCATGTCATAATTATGCAAATCCTTTACACCTTCGAGCATGAACACTTTACACTTATATCGACATCTAATTCTTTGGTGATAAGAATATTCCCTTCAACTTGAAATGAAATCATTACACTTTTTTAAGCTAAATATCTCATCTTCCAAAGCTGAGGTCTGAAGTTGGTCAAACTGCAACTCACTGGCTGCATGAACCCACACAGTCCTGATAAAAGAGTTTCAATTCGCACTTACACCACCGGATTTCAGTGTCTTACAGTCTTGTGTCAAACAGTTTGGGAAGGTCATGGCTAGAAGAATTCAAAATCCACTTAGCTGCGTTCAGAGTGAGTGCATTTAGTTTGGCACTTGTAATGAGTCGTGTTGTGTTTTGTGCCTTAAACTGGCCCATGGTGAGTATAATTAGGTGGTAAAATATTTTGGATGCAGCCAGCAAAATGAGTTTAATTTTATTTCACAGAATCTCTACAGTACAGAAGAAGACATTTGAGCCATCAAGTCTGCACTGACCACAAACCCATCCTATTTACACTTGCTCGTTCCCCCTGATACTAAGGGACAATTTAGTACGGCTAATCAACCTAACCTTGCACATCTTTTGATATGATTTAATACATTCAAAGAATCATAGAAAGATGCAGAAGGAGGCCATTCAGCCCATTGTGGAAGGAAACTGCAGAGGATGGGCACAATTGAAATTGTTCCAGTTCAGCCTCTGTGTGTCTATGATAAGTATGTATCTGTCAGGCAGGGAGAAAGTGGTTGAGTGAAGGAACACAGATACAGGCTATTAGACTAGAAGGATTGAGGTTCGTTAAGGAGGAGGTGTTAGCAATTCTGGCAAGTATGAAAATAGGTAAATCCCCTGGGCTCGATGGGATTTATCCTAGGATTCTCTACGAGGCTAGGGAGGAGATTACAGAGCCTTTGGTTTTGATCTTGGGTCATCATTGTCTACAGTAATAATGCCTGCAGACTGGAGGATAGCAAATGTTATCTTCTTGTTTAAGAAGGGGAGTAGAGACAACCCTGGTAATTATATACAGTGAGCTTTACTTCTATTGTGGGCAAAGTTTTAGAAAGGATTATAAAAGCTAGGATTTATAATCATTTAGAAAGGAATAATTTGATTAGGGATAGTCAAAATGGTTTTGTGAAGGTAGATCGTGCCTCACAAACCTTATTGAGTTCTTTGAGAAGGTGACCAAAGAGGTGGATGATGGTAAAGCAGTTGATGTATATGAATTTCAGTAAAGAGTTTGATAAGGTTCCCCACAGAATGAGAAATTGGCTAGCTGTAAGAAGACAGAGGATGGTGATTGATGGAAAATTTTCATCCTGGAGTTCAGTTCCCAGTGTGTATTGCAAGGACCTGTGTTGGGGCCACTGCTGTTTATCATTTTTATAAATGACCTGGATGAGGGCATAGAAGGGTAGGTTAGTAAATTTGCGAATGACGCTAAAGTTGGTGGAATTGTGGACAGTGTGGAAGAATACTGCAGGTTACAGAGGGACATGGATAAGCTGCAGAGCTGGGCTGAGAGTTGGCAAATGGAGTTTAATGTGGAAAAGTGTGAAGTGATTCACTTTGTAAGGAGTAACAGGAAGACAGAGTACTGGGCTAATGATAAGTTGCTTGGTAGTGTGGATGAGCTGAGAGATCGCAGTGTCTATGTGCATAGGTCCCTGAAAGTTGGCACTCAGGTTGATAGAGTTGTTAAAAAGATGTATGGTGTGTTAGTTTTTATTGGTCGAAGGATTGAGTTTTAGAGCCATGAGGTCATGTTGCAGCTGTACAAAATTCTGGTGTGGCCACACTTGGAATATTGTGTACAATTTGGTTGCCCATTGTAGGAAAGATGTGGAAGCATTGGAAAGGGTGCAGAGGAGATTTACCAGGATGTTGCCTGGTATGGTGGGAAGGTCTCATGAGGGAAGGAAGATAAATTTGAGGCTGTTTTTGTTAGAGAGAAAAAGTTAAGAGGTAACTTAATAGAAGCATATAAGATGATCAGAAGATTAGATAGGGTGGAGTTTTTCCTCAGATGGAGACAGCTTGCATGAGGGGACATGGCTTTAAATTGAGGGATGATAGATAAAGGACAGATGTCAGAGGTAGGTTCTTTACTCAGGGAGTAGTAAGGGCATAGAATGCCCTGCCTACAACAGTATTGAACTCGCCAGCATTAAGGGCATTTAAATGGTCATTGGACAAACATATGGATGATGTTGGAATAGTGTAGGTTAGATGGGCTTTAGATTGGTTTCACAGGTCAGCGCAACATCAAGGGTTGAAGGGCCTGTAGTGCATAGTAATGTTTTATGTTCTATGAGTCTGCACTAGCTCTCCAACACAGCATCTTACTCAGGCCCAACCTGCTGCCCTATCCTAGTAACCCCATGTATTTACCCCGCTAATGCACCAAACCTATACATCTTGGGACATAAAGGGACAATTTAGCATGGCCAATCCACCTAACTTGCATATCTTTGAACTGTGGGAGGAAACTGGAGCAACTGGAAGAAGCGCGCTCAGACACAAGGAGAATGGATAAACTCTACATAGTCGCCCGAACTGGAATTGAACCCTGGGTCCCTGGCACTGTGAGGCAGCAGTGCTAACCACAGAATTTCAGAATAAAAGCAAATTAAAGCGAATGCTGAAATCTGAAACCCACAAAGAAAATGCAGGAAAATCTCAGCAGGTCTGGCATCATCTATAGGGAGAGAAAAGAACTACTGTGATTTTCCAGCATTACTTTTTTTGCATTTCAGAAGTTGTTTTGGAAGCATTGCTTGATCTCTTTTTCATTGCTAATTGCACAAATGCAACCCTAATGTAGCCATTTCTGCTTCCTTGCAGGGTTAAATTCTTTTGCACAGGTTTGCTTGGGCCTGCTGTGAAGGGGATGACAATCAGGCTGGAGGGCAGTCGTATGTAGCTACACTCCAATCCATACACCAAACTTAGTCAAAACAGCAGCTACTACTGATGTTTCGAGTTAATTTTGAAGCGCTTTTTAAGTAATGTTTGATGGAAGGAATTGCAAGATCTTTTTGCACTCACTGAGATGTACTGGGTTCTTTAAATGTAACCACATTATAGAATCATAGAATCATAGAATGCAGAAGGAGGCCATTCAGCCCATCGAGTCCACACCAACAACAATCCCATCCAGGCCCCATTTCCGTAACCCCACTTATTGACTCTGCTAACCTCCCTAACTCTAAAAGTCAGTTTAGCATGGCCAATCAACCTAAACCACACATCTTTGGATTATGGGAGGAAACCAGAGCACCTGAGGGAAACCTGCGGGGTGAACGTGCAATCTCCACACAGACAGTCACCCAAGGCCAGGGTCAAACTCTGGTCCCTGGCACTGCAAGACAGCAGTGCTAACAATTATGCCAATATGTTAGAGATTCCCATTCCCAGCTCAACCTTGTTCCAAGGTCACCATGCAGTCAGGGATAGAACAGAGAGCTTTTCATTTCTGGAGCTGGCCTATGGGATCTGAAGGAAATGGGACCAGCGGAGATATCACAGATCGTAAATGAGAGATTCTAAGATTAGGCCAGCTACAGATCTTGTTTCCTTCTTGGATTTTAAAAGGTAAAGAATCTGCTGCGTTTCTGGATGTTGACTGAGCAACACAAGTTGTACCAGCGATTTTTAACCTCATCAACAGTTCAACAAGATTCCTGGATGTTCTTGCCTGTAGATGGGAAATCAGTACTGGTTTAGCCAGATACACCCACTTCTTTGAACGATTTGATTAAAAAGAATACAGAAAGGTTAAATTGTAGAAGGTTCAGCTTTGAAACCATGAGTAGGGTGCCATTGCAATGCTGGGGAGTTTTTGGAACAGACTTCATTCCTGTAAACGCCAACTCTGAAGCCCCCTCAGACACCCCCGTCGTTGGTGATCAGGAGAAGTTTGTTGTTTGCGCTGTCTGCCTTATCTGCTGCGTAAGGAATTTAAGTGCCAGCTGCTTCATGTGCTTTTCAAGAAAAGTCAACGTTTGCAATGCTTGCTGCAGAATAAATGCCACAGTGAATGGGTGGAAAAAAAACCCTTATTGTGCATTGTTGCTGGCCTTACCAGGTGCTATGTCCTTTTAAATCTTGCACATTGTACTTTCAGTGACCATGTAACTTAAACTGTGCGTACTGAACCTCACTCTGCAAGACTTAATATCTTCTTCAGTGCAACATGAACACCACTCTCTCTGCATCCGTGCACTTACACTTGCCCCAGCAAATTGGCATACTAGGTGTTTTTTTTATTATTCTTCCATAGGAGTTAGACTTCGCAGGCATGACCCACATTTGTGCCCATTAAGCTCAAACAAAGCAGTGTCCGCAGCAAGCTACCCAGCCGTCAGGGGAAAAGCAACTTCAACACTATACAACCCTATCACAGTAACCTCTGCACGACATGCCAGATCATTGACACAATGACTACTATCACACAGGGGAATACCACCCACCAAATACATGGTACTTACTCAAGCAACATGGCCAAGGTAGTCTACCTCATACTTTGCAGGGAAAGATGACCCGGGGTATGGTACATCAGTGCAGACATGGGGTGATGGATGAACAGACATCAAATAACAATCACCTGGAGTGTTCTTTCCCAGTCGGAGAACAATTCAGTGGAAAAGGACATTCAGCCTGTGATCTTTGGGTAAGCGTTCTCTAAGGTGGCCTTCGAGAAGCATGACAACGCAGAAACACCACGTAGTAACTGATAGCCAAGTACCCCACTCATGAGGGTGGCTTTAACCAGGATCGTGGGTTCATGTCATGCTACACCTAGCCTCATTAAACCGTTCTGTGGAGGAAAAATCTTCTGAACTGTCCTTCTTTGACACCAATGCTCACTCCTTGATTATGTGTGATGATCGCTCTACCTGAATTAGTTTGCATAATGTTTCGCACCATCATACTCTTTGAGTATTTGTAGTTTTCTCTCTGCCTTAAATTATCGGTTCTTAGGTCATTCCATCACTTGTTATACAGACTGTTAGCACTTTGCACATACTGATTACACTTGCGTTTGTTTACTAGCATCGTGATTACCTGTGTTATTCTGGTGGCCTACATTGCCCTACTCTGTCCGTACTTATCCGTTGATAGTCTTGATTACCTGCGAGGACCGGGTTATCGTCACGCTGCCTATATATCCTGTGCCTGCGCACTTCTCTCCATTTCACCTGACGAAGAATCAGTGCTCTGAAAGCTTGTGGTTTCAATTAAAGCAGTTGGACTATAGCCTGGTGTCATGTGGCCTCCTATCTTGAATAACACAAGCATCTCTTGGTCATTGGTCTTCAACGAGCAAGTGCTGAGAGAACTTTGCCTTGACATTCTTTGAAAATACCATGATAGTAATAGTAAATAGTAAAATATTGTGCAAGATGGCAGCTTTCTGATGGCCAGGCATTACTCACTCTGCAGAGTAAATGATTTCCGACAGTGTTACTTATATTTAAGGGAGGAAATCTGCTGTCCTTACCTGGTCTGGCCTACATGTGGCACCAGACCCACAGCAATGAGTTCTAGCTAGACATTCAATTCAAGTGCAATTAGAAATGGACATTAGTGAACCAGATGGATTTTTCCAACAATCCATAGCAGTTTTATAATATTTGAGACCTCATGTACGATCCCTTCATTCCCAGAATCAATCTGGTGAACCTCCTCTACCTTCAATGCCACCACATCCTTCCTCAAATAAGGAGACCAAAATTGGACACCATATTCCAGATGTGTTATGACCAACACCCAACACAACTGCAACAACATTTCTCTGCACAATTGAACTGTGTCAGCTTCCAAAGAAGGAAGGGATTTTCTTTTCCCCCAGCAAAAAATAGTAGAACACTTCAGGTATGGCTTGCCTGGAAATTTGGGTTCAATCACAATCCCAACTTTTCTCCAAATCCCACACTACTGCATCATCTCCCTCATCTTATACTATAACAATATAATAACACCATGCATATATAATCTACCTTCCAATTAATTTTCAAATTTGTCTTCCCTCGGAAAGGCTCACTCCTTAATAAAGTCTGGATAGGTTTGCAGTGTTCTTTGCAAGCACAAAACCAGGTAGGGCGAACAAGTCATGATGTCAGCTTTGCTATTTTCTTTACCGATGAAGGCATTCCTTTCAAGACCCAAGCGTTATTAATATTTAATGCATTTGCAACACAACATGCAGAAGAAGGGAAAATAGATTTTTAAATGAAAAGGATTTTGCCGTCCGGTTTTCATTTTTAGAAACCTGCACGCAGTCCTGTCAACAGTTGAACAGGTGGCAAAGGTTAAGTCTGGTTTCATTGAGAGGCCCAACATGCAGCGTTGCCAACCATACACATCGGAGCTACTTTACCAGCAGGGGGTGTGTTTGTCGTGGTAAAAGTGGCACCACGTCAGTTTTTTTTTCAGAAGTTTCGAGCAAGTTATTGTTTCAGGTAGAAACTATAAAATCATAGAATCCCTACAGTGCAGAAGAAGGCCATTTGCCCATCAAGTCTGCACTGACAACAATCCCTCCCATCTGGCCCTATATTTACCTCCTTTTAACAACAACGATCAAAGCTCTTATTTATTTTTTATTCATCCCTTGGTGTTACTGGCTGGCCAGCATTTATTGCCCATCCCTAGTTGCCTGAGAGTCAACCACTTTGCTACGGCTCTGGAGTCACATATAGGCCAGACTTGGTGAAGACAGCAGATTTCCTTCCCTAAAGGACATTATTGGAACATGATTTTTTTTCCAACAATCCACAATGGTTTCATGGTCATCAGTGTGTCACAACCCAGTGGTGCATTTACCTACCAGCCAATCCAAGCAAATAGGGAGCAAGTATCTACAGGAATGGGTGGCAATAGTGGGTTACAACAAAAGAATTTTATCTCTGGGAGTTGCATTCGATCTGAACCAAGGTAAACTAGATGAAAGTCTTCCATTTCTGTCGAAATGGGGAGCAACTCATGGCCAATACAGTGAGGCCAATGGGACCATGTCTCAAATCTAGTAGGTTCAGGAGACCCTCTTGTTCCAGTCACCAGCAGACATGGCCAGATGAGGACAACTGGAGAAGATAATAAGAATTCCTTGTGGCACGGCGGTGGGCAACCTGCAGCCACAGGCCATATGTGGCCCATCAGGGTTTGGAGTGTGATCTGTGAGATATTTTACTGACTGGTGCCCACATGCACAGTTACCAGATTACACTGAGGTTTCAGTCCACACAATTTCTTTCCTAAGGGCATGACTGAAATGATATGCATATAGAGTAAGGGCAAGTGAAGTGAGGTGCATGCTGTTTACACACAGCACTGATGGTGGGAGCCATGCAATCCCTCTGTGTCCAATCAAAACACCATTGTCTATTTTATTTTTATCATCTGAAGTTGATAGCAACTCTATCAATATAGGAATAATTAAGCATCTTCAACAACTCATCATGAAATACTCAGAACGAATTCAGTTTTATTCATGGTGTCATTGTTTGTGAAACAGAGAAACTTGAAGCAGGAGTAGGCTATTCAGCCCTTCCAGCCTGCTCTGCCATTCATTTTGATCATGATAGTTCATCAGATTCAATATCTTAATCCCCCTTTCCTCCCATAACCTTTAATCCCTTTAGCCCCAGAGCTATGTCTAATTTCTTCTTGAAATTATGCAGCTACATTCTGTGGTAATGGATTCCACAAATGCACCACTCTCTGGGTAAAGAAATTTCCCTGCACCTCAGTCCTAAAATATTTACCCCTTATCCTCAAACTAGTCCTGGACTCCCCCACCATTGGAAACATTCTTTCTGGATCTATCCTGTCTAATCCTCTGAGAATCTTGTAAGTTTCTATGAGATCCCCTCTCACTTTCTAAACTCTAGTGAATATAATCCCAATCGACTTAGTGTCTCAACATAAAAGACCTGCCATCTCAGGAATCAGCCTGGCAAACTTTTGCTGTACTCCCTCTATAACGAGGAAATCCTTCCTCAGATAACTATTTCCTGATGGTCTCCACAGAGACTATTTACTCGGGTGGATGTAGCTGTTACTAGGGGGCATAACGATAAGGTTCATGTTGGGAGATATAGGAGGGATGCCCAAGGTAGATTCTTTACCCAGTGAGTGATTGGAGTGTGGAATGCACTGCCTGCTGTGATAACGGAATCAGACACTTTAGGATCTTTCAAGCAGTTATTAGATAGGCACATGGAATACACCAGAATGATAGGGAGTGGAATAGCTTGATGTTGGGTTTCAACATAGTTTGGCACAACATTGAGGGCCGAAGGGCCTGTACTGTGCTGTACTGTTCTATGTTCTATAAGGACATGAAAGCTGCACATGTGCTTGATTCCAATCTTGAGGCACACTTAGATAAAGAAGAGTCCCTCATATGACCCATTCGTTAGCCTAGGTTTTGTATCATTATTGTAGCACGTTTTATATAATAAAACAATATTTAACATTCTAGCTAGGCTAACATTTATTGCTTATCCCTACTTGTCTTGGGAAGGGGCTTTGCAGGACTTTATAACCAAACAAACCTGACATCAAATCGAAGACAGTGAGGAGACATTGGATCAGGTGGCCAAACACTTGGTCAAAGAGTTTCACTTTACAGAGGATCTTAAAGGAGCAAAGAGAAACAGAGAGTCAGAGGTTCAAGGAGGGAATTCCAGATCTTAGGCCAAAGGTAGCTAAAGACATGGCCACCAATGGTAGCTTATAGAAGGGTGAGGGATGGACAAGGGGTCTGAACTGGAGATCAAGAATGGTACAAAAACAAAGCCAAGTTCTTTGTCAAGGAGGGAAATCAATTGGAAATGTTGTTGAAGAAGCTTTGACACCGGACACTTGAAAGGAAGAAAAGCATTCTTGTTAAAGAGCCAGAAGAGATGATGGATGAAATTGAAATGCAAACCAGGACAGCTTTGTGATAAAGCAAGAGTGAAGAGAGAGGTCAGGAGTATGCATCATATGATGAAATGCAGTTATTTTGAAACATTAACTGAGTTTTCTCTTCCACTGATGCTGCCTGACCAGCTGAGCATTTCCAACACTTGCTGTCTTTCAGATTTCCAGCATCTGCAGTATTTCACTTCTGTTATTTGGCGATCTGACATCAACAGGCTCAAGAATATGTGGCAGAAATGCTTTCTTTTTTCCCTTTTCTCTTTGAAAATTAAGACCTGGATTTGTGATCCCGGGACAGCAGTACTAAAATTGGGATCTTCCCCAGCTTCACCAACTCAACCCAGGAGAAAGTGGCCTGCAAGGGATGGCAGGGTCCCTGAGTAAGATTAGGCAATTCCAGAATGAGTGCGGAGTATGCCCTTGAGGAGGGGGGTGAGGGGTCTGCATGGATAGATTGTCCCCATGCACCAGCATTGTATCAAAGCTTTGAAAAAAAACACTCTAACATTTCACATGCCCTATCCATGTTAACCCACACTACCTCATATCCCCATTCATAACCACCTCCTCATCCCCACTTGACCTCTCACATTCTCCTACCAAGCTATGAACCCCTCACCACCCCCTCCCCCATAGTTCTTTATAGCTCCTTTGCCAACTTGGCATCGTGGCACAGTGGTTAGCACTGATGTCTCACAGCATCAGGGATTTGATTCCTGTCATGGGTCACTGTCTGTATGGAGTTTGCATATTCTCCCTGTGTCTGCATGGGTTTCCTCCGGGTGCTCCGGTTTCCTCATACAGTCTGAAAGACAACATAGTTAGGTCCATTGGCCATGCTAAATTTTCCCTCAGTGCACCTGAACAGGTGCCGAGCGTGGCAATTAGGGGATTTTCACAATAACTTCATTGCAGTGTTAATGTAAGCCTACATGTGGCACTAATTGATAAATCAAATCAATCACACACTGCTACCAAGCTGTGAACCCCTCCTGCCTCCACCATCCCCCATAGTTCTTTATAGCCCCTTTGTCAACTTAGTGCCAACTCATGCCAACCCATACCCTTCCCATCCACTACCCATTGCCCTTCCTCCTAAAATATCAACTCAACCAGTATCTGCCTCAGCACCCATTCTGAGATCAAACAATATAAAGTTCCAAGAATCTATTTATTGCAGACTTCATTCTAAAACTGAATACACATTCATATAAACCCATTCACTACATTCACACTTTTAATTACATTATCTCTCATAACAACAAACATTTAATCCAATTGAATACTCTCTTATTAAACCAAGCATTGGAATTCATAGCCCCACTTCAAAGAGTCTATAACCACTTGGAGCTGTCAATCAAACTATGAAACAGCAAGCACCTTACTGTGATGATGGGCAGTTGTGAAATTGGTCACGCAGTAATAATCTAGTAATGGCTTATGTCAGCAAATCGTATGTAATAGAAAACAATAACTTTTTTTACACTTTTGTTCAGAGTTAAAGGGCAGGAGTTTTAATAGCTCCCTTTGACAGTTCATCTTGACACTTATTTTTCCAGCTCATTTTGACAGGACTCCTTCGAAACATAAAATCCCTGTGGTGCAGAATGAAGCCATTTCGCCATTAAGACAGCACTGACAACAATCCCACCCAGGCCTTACCCTGTAACCCCAAGTATTTACCCTGCTAATCTTCCTAACACTAAGAGACAGTTTAGAAAGGCTTATCAACCTAACCCTTACACCTTTGGACTGTTGGAGAAGACCAGAACATCCGGAAGAGACCCCCACAGACATGTGGAGAACGTACAAACTCCACACAGGCAGTTACCTGGTTCCCTAGCAGTGTGAGGCAGCAATGCCAACCGCTGTGCCACCGTGTCACCTTGGTTCAGGCCTGTTCCCACCATTCCTTCTGCGACCGAGAAGCTCTCCCCAGTGGCGAATCAATGTGGATGTTTGGGGTAGACATTTGGAAACTTCTAGAAAGACTCCAGCAGCCAGTGATTGCCAAGTGAAAGCAATCCATAGCGGAAATGATCAACTGCTCATACCAATCACACTCACAAAGCAGATTGCGTGCCACAAAGCAAAGCATTTGAATTTCATCAATAAAAAAAAGATTACAAACCTATTGCTTGCCAGGCCCAATATTTAGATTTGGAGATGTCTCTGGGGTGGCACGTGCCTATATTTAGCTCTGAAACACTCATTTCATTTCAGTGCAGTCAATAAGATCAGAAAGCTGTCTGGTATTCGATTAATAAAGACCAGATGAAGCAAAAGCCAGTGCAAGGAAGACTTGAGAGAGCGCAGGGAAGTAAAAAAAAAATTACTTACAGAAAATCAGCCAAATAATAAACAGAAGCGAACGTTAAATGCAGCTTTGCTGTGACCAGACTCTTGAGCCACAGCAAGGCAGTTTTCAGAAAACGCGATAGGCCAACGGTGAGGAAAGATTCTTCAAGCTGGAGATGCCTTTCTTTTCAACTTGAAGAAAAGGTACTCTGGCCCGCACGTAACCCATACATCTTTTGTTTTCCATTTTTTCTTTTCTCCTTTGCCGGAAAAGAAAGATGTTAAGTAAATAGTGAAGTTTTGACTGTCGTTTTTTTTTTCGCCCTTCTGTCTTGCTCAATTTTTCTGAACTTGATGCCAGACCACATCTGAAGATTTGCCGACTGTGCTTAGCCTTCCTTGCATTCTCTCGCTCCCCCTCACCCCCACCCAGGCTCCTGTTAACCCCTGTGTGACCAAGGTGGCCATGGTAGATCCAACTAGGCCCTCGGCCCTTTGAGGCCGGGGATGGCTTTGCAGCTTTGGGGACCTCAGAGGGCTATTTTAATGAGCAGTCAAACTGGGTAAGTCAGGGCTGATGACAAAAGCCATTTTTTTCAACTAGGCTCATGCCACTGGAATTTCTTCACTTTCTCCCGGTGTGATGTCCAACAGTTTGTTGAACGATTCTACAATTCCTCTATCCTTTTGCTCTATTCATGGGTCATGGGGCGGCACTGGCTAGCCATCTTTTAAATTGCTTTGTGGGTCATGGGTGTTGCTGGCCGGCCAGCACTTATTGCCCATCCCAGTTACCCAAGTGGAGTTGAGATTCAACCTCATTGCTGTGGTTCTGGAGTCATATGTAGTCCAGACCAGATGAGGACAGCAGATTTCCTTCCCTAAAGGGCATTGGCGAACCAGATGGGGTTTTATGGTCATCAGTAGATTCTTAATTCCAGATTTTTTTTTATTGAATTCAAATTCCAATACCTGTCATGGCGGGATTTGAACCCGGTCCTCAGAACTTTAGCTGAGTTTCAGGATTAATAGCCTTGTGATAATATGAGTAGGCCATCACCTCAGAAGCGTGTTCCAACCTGTGTGTAAGGAATAACTTCCTGGCATCAGTCCTGAATATGTTATTCATTAGTTTTAGGTTTTTCTGTCATGTAGTCATGCTCCAGAAATACGTAGAAACAGGAAGATGACACGAACCCTTCAAACTATTCCACCATTCAGTGAGATCATGGCTGATCTTAATCTTAACTCCAACCACCTGCCTTTGCTCCATATATCTTAAAACTCTCGGCTCTAAGAAAATTAAACAGTCTCAGATCGAACACTCTCATCTACAGGCAGTCCTCGACTTTACGATATTTGAGTTACAGTGAACAGCATTCCCGTCGGTTACAACTTGACACCCCATTTTCGACTGTATAACATCAGTTTTGACTTTACAGTGCCAGTATGTTCACATGTGCGTTTGATTCTCTGTGCTACCCATCCATTCGAGTGAGCAGATCACACTGTCTTTATTGGATTGGAAATGAGTGTCTCATTTTGTACAATGACTTGGTGCAACCATCATGATTTTAATACTTTTATAATCGTTAATATGAGCTCAGACTCATGGAATCCCTGCAGTGCAAAAGGAGACCATTCGGCCCATCTAGTCTATACTGACCAAAATTTCCATGCATTTACTCTTCCGACCCCCCTGACACTAATCAACCTAACCGGCACATTTGGGAGGAAACCCATGCAGACACGGGGAGAAAGTGCAAACTCCACACAGTCAATGACCATAGTTGAATTGAATTTGGGACCCAGGCGCTATGAGGCAGCAGTGCTAACTACTGTGCCACTGTGCCACTCATACTCACAGAAGTTCAAGATTAAACGGGCAACAGTAATCAAATCACTTCAGTATATTCACACACACTAACCAAGGAACTTCTGCTAACACTTGCATTTGCCACGTAGATTTGATAGGACAAGAGTTGAGAGCATTTAACATAGCCGGGTACCCCACAAACGATTGATTTAGGAACCAAACCCATATTTACACCATTGCTCCTAAGGGAAAATGGGTCTGAGTTGCAATGTTTTGACTTACAACCTGGATTTCAGTAAGCAATTGTGTCCTTAGTCTAAGGACCGCATGAACTGTTCTTCTGGGGGAAACAGTTTCCCGTTTTGACCAGCCTGTGCATGCAGAAGGGTTCCCTGACTTCTCTTTGAAATATTGGTCTTAATTTCCCTTTAACTAGCTTTCTTTCACCTGTTGCACATTGTATGCTATCTTGCTTACCTTTGTAATTTAAAAAATAGCATGGTGGCACAATGGTTAGTCTGCTGCCTTACAGCACCAAGGACCTGGATGTGAATCCTAGTTTCAGGTCACTGTCTGCGAGGAGTCTGCACATTTTCCCCGTGTCCATGTAAGTTTCCTTCCACGGTGCAAAAGACACGCTGGTTAGGTGCATTGGCAGCGCTAAATTCTCCCTCGGTGCGTCCGAACAGGCACCGGATTTTCACAGTAGCTTCAGTGCAGTATTAATGTAAGCCTACTTGTGACGCTAATAAAAATAAATTTTAAAACCTGAAACAATTTCCAACTTTGCCGGTCCTAAAAACAGATTGCAAAATTCCGCCTTAAGCATCCAAAACAAAATTGCTGTCTCAAACCTATCTGGCTCATGGAAGCAGAAAGAGGCCATTCAGCCCCTTGAGCGCATTGCACCATTCAGTTACATCATGGCTGATCTGCATCTGAAAACATTGCTTCGGTCACCCTTAATAATCTTACCTGACAATGATCCATCAACCTCAGTCTTTTCATTTTCATTTAATTCCCAGTTGCAACAGAATTTTACCCTTCCGAACTCCCTGACACTAGGGTCAATTTAGCATGGCCAATCAACCTAACTGGCACATTTTGGACTGTGGGAGGAATCTGCAGCATCAGAGGAAACCCACGCAGACATGGGAAGAAAGTGCAAACTCCAAACAGTCAATGACCATAGGTTGAATTGAATCTGGGACCCAGATGAGTTCCAGATTTTGGTTTTCGACAGCAACTGAGCTCCAAAGTACTGTCCCACCACACCTCTCCCATCCCCTCCACACAAACACACACAACACACACTGTCAGCCCCATCAACTCCTGCCCTTTCTCAGGATTCTCCCATCAGAAGAAATAGTTTTCTTTTTATCTACTTATCTAAATCCTTTAATCATCGTAAACACGTCAATTAAATCACACCTTAATCTTTTATATTCAAGATGATACAAGTCTACTTTTTCCAACCTGCCTTCGTAATTTAATCTTTATAGTCCCTGTGTTATTGTGGTTGAATCTGCTGTCCTCCTGGCAATGACAAAGGCATAAGAATCCAACATATTTCACTGACATTCACCTTGAAACAGAAGGTTTGTAATGATCCTCAAAAATAACCCCAATCGAAGGTAAAGTACATTTTTTAGTCAGCAGCCAACAGTACTGCTATTTAGGTATGCCTGAGCAACCAGGGTCAGCTGACAGAGGATTCTCATTCACTCGTGGGACACAGGCGTTGCTGGCTGGTCAGCACTTATTGTCATAGGAGGGCAGTTGAGAGTCAGTCACATTGCTGTGCCTCTGGAGTCACATGTAGGTCCAACCAGTTAAGAGCAGCAGATTTCCTTCCCTGACAGACATTAGTGAACCAGATGAGTCTTTTTCCGACAATGATTTCATGGTCATCAGTAGATTTTTAATTCCAAATATTATTTTTTTTTATTTGAATTCAAATTTCACCATCTGCCATGGCAGGATTCGAACACAGGTCCCCAGAACATAGGCTGAGTTTCTGGATTAATAGCCTAACGATAACACCACTTGGCTATCACAGGATACAACAGAATCAACCAGAAGGTTACTTTAAATTTACGTTCACTGCTTTTTGATTTAATTTGATTGACTATTGTGACATATATTGGGTTACAGTGAAAAGTGTGATTTCTTGTGTGTTACACACTCAAAGTACACTGTTCATAAAGCACATAGGAGAGAAGAAAAGGAGAGGGCACAGAATATAGTGGTACAATCACAATAGGTTGTAGAGGAATATCAACTTAATATAAGTCGTGATGGCAGCAGGGAAGAAGTTGTTCTTGAGTCGGTTGGTATGTGATTGCAGACTTTTGCATGTTTTTCCCAACAGAAGAAGGTGGAAGACAGTCTGTCCGAGGTGCATGGGGTCCTTGATTATGCTGGTTGCTTTTCCAAGCAGCAGGAAGTGTGGACGAATGGATGGGAGGCTGAGTTGCATGATGGACTGGGTTTCGCTCACATCCACTTGTAGTTTATTGCATTCATGGTCAGAGCAGGATGATTCCAGACCTGCTGAGTATTTCCAGCACTTTTTGCCCTGATTTGAGATTTGCAGCATTCACTGTATTTTGCTTTTGTCTTCCAAATAATGGTCTATTGGAGGAAAAGTGCAAAGTAAAAGTTGCAAGGGGTTCATACCTCATTCTGGGCACATAGGGACAGATCAACCTTCCAGCCTGATTATAATTCATGACTCCAAACCCAGGCAGCAAAGGAGACAGGAGGCTGCACAGATTTCCCATTGACATCTAAATGGAAATGTGGAAGTCATTCCCTCAAAACCTTGTGAGACTTGTGGTAGGACAAGAGGGGTTGGAAGGGGGGAGCGCTGGTGGTGGTGGTGGGAGGTGTTGGGGGGGAGGTGGGGAGAATGGGGATAGGGTTCAAATAAAAATGTCAGACCTGAGACTGTGAGCTTTCTGTCAGGTAAGGGTATTAAGGGTTACAGAGGCAAGGTGCACGGATGGAGTTAAGAAACACATCAGCCATTCATTAGTGAATGCCCAGATGGCTCACTCACCGCTCTGGCGATTTAAGCAGAAAAATCGAAGGCAATCCTCCAGATCCTTTCTCTCAAATCAGGAAAATCTCTAATAAACACAAATGAAAGAAGAAAGGGAAAAGAAAATCAAAGAGTTTGAGCTTTTATTTATTATTGATAAGCTGAGGCGAAGACCAAAAGTCCAGAATGCAACACGTGACCAGGGTTGAAAAGAATAGGGGCACGACGTGAAGAAAATCAGGAAGCAGGGATCAGATGTCACCAAACATGAAGCTTATACACGGAACGGAGAATTGAGATCTGAGGTTTTCAGAAAGAATGGATTAGACTAGAGGTCATTTCAATGGGTCTTGACTTCCATAGATTAGAAGCGCAAATATTATTGCGTTACAGCAGCAACCTACACAACGACAAGGCGGAACTGTTGCCCTTTCCGTCAAAGGTCATGTTGATTTTAACCCTCTCCACATGGCCTACAATGATGCCCAGTAAAGGGATAAAATTGGATGAGTCAAATTGCTCCCATCAGGCTATTCCGTCACCTCCCCCCCCTCTTCCTGTCAGTCAAAGCTCCTGGAGTATTGCTCTCTTTGAATTCGCAGTCTGAAAGTTGCTACACTTAGTTGGTGCGATATTAATTTTATACGAGTGAATCAGACCTAATAATCAAAAGTTGGAGCAATTCTCTTTTATTGTCGCAGTCGGCACACCAAACTGGGCAACTGATTTATGGACGGCCTCTGCTCAGTACACAAGTGTGTGATCCAGAGCTTCCCATTTCCCCACCCTCCCACACTGATTTCTCTGCTCTCAGCACAGCCCAACACGACTTTGAGGAAGAGGACCTAATTTTTGATTCATGTATTTTACAAACATCTGGGGCAGGATTTTCCTGTCCCGCCTGTCATAGGGATCACAGCTGGCGGGCGGGCATCGAAGGGGGGGAACCATGCAAAGGTCTGTTGACTTCCGACGGAAATTTCCGGCTTTGGCATGAGCCTGGCTGGAAAATCCCATCCCTACGTTCGGCATTGAGTTCAGCACTTTGAAATGTAACACAGCTCTGTGATAATGGCTAGTGAGCCAGTGATCACAAGTTCAAATTCTCCCATGGTGGCCTATTCAATAAATCTGTTCGGTTGCGGGCTGGCACCAGCTAATGACAATAAAAGTTGCTGAATTGTTTTTTCCGAGGAAGAGCATGTAGCATTATGAGGAGAGAGAGAGAGCAGGAGAACGAGAATTGCTCTGAACTTAAGGCAATATAGACCTGATGGGCTGAATGGTCTCCTCTGCATAGGAACAATTCTGTAACCCTGATTCTAATTTTGGATCATAATCTTTGCCGCAAGAATTTTGTTTTCAGCTGTTGGTAATGGTTCTGCTAAACATCTCCTCAAGGCCCACCTTTTGTGTCTTTATTTGCCTCAATATCATCTTCTCTTGCCTCATTTCATCATTTAATCCCTCTATTCCACCACACTCATTCCTTAGCGTTCTCCTCCCCTACCTCCAAACCATCCCCACACCCTCCCACTTACCTTGCCTATTTGCTTATTTTAAACTGACTACATCTGCAACTATTCCCAGTCTGACAAAAAATTATCATCCTGAAACATTAACTGTGTTTCTCCACAGATGGTGTCTGACTTGCTGACTGGAATTTTATGTTCTGGCAGGATTGTAGGGTGGAGAGTGAGTGTAATAGTCCTCTGACGATCTTCCCACCTGTCTGCCACAACCTCTCTGCCATTTTGCACTTGGAAGGGCAAGGTTTGGGCTCCTACTGAGGCCAAGCTATTGACCACTGAAGTTCCATTTCCCACCCAACCTTAGTTTTCAGGCCCTGAGGAGGAGTTCTGGAATGGAGATGGAATTTGAAAATAAACTAGCTTTAGGAATTGAGTGGAGACCTTCAGTGGCTTTCTTCTAACATCAGTTGCCCTTTACCATTACCCCCTCAACCCTCTTCTCCCCACCCTCATGTCATTCCACCCCCAATGTCCTGCAGTCCATTTTCCTAGACCTTACCTACCCTCATTGTCCTAAGACCCCTAAACATTATCTGGCACTTAACTCTTTGGACTCAGGTTCTGGGGACTGCCTATAGCCCCAGTCCCACCGACTCCAGCTTCTGGTGTCCCTTGATCCTGTTCCACCACTCAGTTACATCATGCTGATTTTTATCCTCAACTCCATTTGCCCATTTTGTTTCTGCATCCTTAAAATATGACACGCGTGTATGAAAACTGTGCATTATTTAAGCATCATACCAGCGCTCTAATCCAGTTAACTTGAACAAAGTCCAAACAGTAAGCTGGGAAATTATCTGAAAATAGATTTGAATGGGAATTTTCCCAGCTCATCCTCTGAGGTCGCCCAGCACCACAAGGGTAAATCGCTGACATACCCATGGGATTTTGTTTTCCTCTGCAGTCCAGTTCCATCCAGCAAATATTGAGGATGGCACAGCCAGAGTGCTCAGAATGGATAAAAGAGACAAAGGCCTTCCAAGGTCTGTGTTCATTTTCATTGTGCATTCTAACTATGAATGCATCAGGAAATTATATGATTCTACTGAGCTGTTCAGGCTGCAATGCTGAGCAGTTTGCGGGTGTCACTGTTTTCAATAAGCTCAAGACTGTTTTTTTTTGTTATAATTTTAAGCCTTGGTGTGAACATTGGCTTCCCATTGAGGCCTGGATTATGTCTGAATCCGAAAGCCAATGCACGCGATTGCTGTGCTTATTGCTTATATTATTTCAGAAATGTCAACAGGCACAGGAGAGCTGAAGGAAGTTATTGTTCAAATGAAGGAAAGGATTTTCTGATTATGATTGTAAATAATTGTTCTTTTCTTATCTCCCTGCATGAGTGGGCAACACCGGCTAGACCAGCATTTATTGCCCATCCCTAATTGTTCTTGAGAAGTTAGTGGTGAGCTGTTTTCATAAACCACTGCAGTCCATGTGGTGTGGGAACACCCACAGTGCTATTAGGGAAGAGGATTCCAGGATTTTGACCCAGCAATAGTCACAGAAAGCTGATATAATTCCAAGTTAGAATGGCATTGGGCTTGAAGGGGAACTTCCAGCTCTTAGTGTCCCCATGAATCTGCTGCCCTTGTCCTTCTAGAAGCCATGGGTTTGGAAGATGTAACTTAAGGGGTCTTGGTGATTTCTTGCAGTGCATCTTGTAAATGGTACACACTACTGCTATCACAAGGAAGGTGTGGATGTTTATGGATGCAGTGCCAATCAAGCAGGCTGCTTTGTCCTGGGTATTGTTGAACCTCTTGAGTGTTGTTGGAGCAGCACTCATCCAGGCAAATAGGGAATATTCCATCATACTGCTGACTTGTGCCTTGAAGATTGTGAACAGGCTTTGGGGAGTCAGGAAATGAGTTATTCGCCATAGGCTTTCTAGCCTCTTCTCTGGTATTGTAGTCGCTGTAATTACATGGCTAGTCCAGTTTAGTTTTTGGTCAATGGTGACCCCCAGGATGTTGACAGTTGACCAATGATGATGCCACTGAATGTCAAGGAGTGATGGTTAGATTCTGCCTTTTGGAGATTATCATTTCCTGGCACTTGTGTGGCACAAATGTCACTTGTCACTTGTCAACGCAAGCCCGGACATTGTCCAGGTTTTGATGAATTTGGGCATGAACCGCTTTAGTATCTGTGAAGCCTCGAATGATGCTGAACATTGTGCAGTCATCACTGAACATCCCTGCTTCTGACCCTGTGATGGAGGGATGATCATTGATGAAGATGGTTGGGTCTACAACACTACCCTGAGGAACGCTTGCAGTGAGATCCTGGAGCTGAGATAATTGACTTCCATCCGCCAGAACCATCTGCAGGGAGTTGGAATTGCCATGGAGAGGCAGGTTCATGACTGGCCATAAAACCAAATCTGAATCTGAATCTTCCATAACTCGAGTGCACTGCAAAAGTTAATATTCCAAGTGTTGCTTAAAAGGATAAAGAGAAGATAAGGTGTGCAAGGATGTGAAAAGAGAATGTCTGCTATGGTATTTTTCCTGTACTGGTTGGTTGCTGATCATTAGATTTGATTTATTATTGCTGAGTGTATTGGGATACAGTGAAAAGAATTGCTTCTTGCACTCTATACAAACAAAGCATGCCATTCATAAATTACATAGGGGAGAAGGAAAAGTGAGGGAGCAGAGTGTAGGATGAGATTTTATGGCTTCACTCAATCTGAAACTGTCCATACCAATCACAATCCTGTACACCTCAATCAGGTTAACTAAGCCTGAACTGAGTTGGGCATCCAACTCTCTCACCCAGATGTCATCCAAGCACAGATGTCATCTGCACTCTCTTGTTTCCTTCTATATGAATGGCATGATTTGTCTGTAAAGCGTCCAAGAAACAATACTGTTCACTGTTAGTCAATGCATGTGACAATAATAAATCAAATCAAATCAAATCAAATCAAGAATGTAGTCCAGTTCATCAAGCAAACCAGCCCTCATCCATTGACTCCATTGATTGATATATTTCTGGACACTAATCAAGGGATAAGGAGATGCAGTGAGCTTTGACAAGGATATTATTGAATGGAGGTTCCAGAGCCTGTCTCTGCTCTATTTTGAGCCCACTCTTGCTCCTATTTCGTATGTTCTTGTACTTGGAAGACATGTGGATAAGTTGGATGCCCAACTCTGTTCAGGCTGAGCTAACCTGATTGAGGTGTGCAAGATTATGAGGGGCATAGAACATAGAACATTACAGCGCAGTACAGGCCCTTCGGCCCTCGATGTTGCGCCGGCCAGTGGATCCTCTAACCTAAACTATTCCAATATCATCCATATGCCTATCCACCGAACATTTGAATGCCCCCAAAGTAGGCGAGTCCACAACTGCTGCAGGCAGGGCATTCCACGCCCTCACCACCCTCTGTGTAAAGAACCTGCCTCTGACATCCGTCCTATAACTACCACCTCTTAATTTAAAGTTATGTCCCCTCGTGTTGGTCATCACCATCCAAGGAAAAAGGCTCTCACTATCCACCCTATCCAATCCCTTGATTATCTTATACGCCTCAATTAGGTCACCGCGTAATCTTCTTCTCTCTAATGAAAATAACCTCAGGTCCCTCAGCCTTTCCTCATAAGGCCTTCCCACCATTCCAGGCAACATCCTGGTAAACCTCCTCTGCACCCTTTCCAATGCTTCCACATCTTTCTTATAATGCGGCGACCAGAACTGTACGCAATACTCCAAGTGCGGCCGCACCAGAGTTTGTACAGTTGTAACATAACCTCACGGCTCCTAAATTCAATCCCTCTACCAATAAAAGCTAACACACCGTACGCCTTCTTAACAACTTTATCAACCTGGGTGCCAACTTTCAAAGAGCTATGTACTTGTACCCCAAGATCCCTCTGCTCGACAACACTATTAAGGATCCTTCCATTAGCCCTATTTCACCCTAGCCATTAGCATGGACAGGGTGGATAGGGAACAGCTCTTCCCCTTAACTGGGGAAGAGAGTGCAGATGACATCTGTGCTTGGATGACATCTGGGTGAGAGAGTTGGATGCCCAACTCAGTTCAGGCTTAGTTAACCTGATTGAGGTGTACAGGATTGTGACTGGTATGGACAGTTTCAGATTGAGTGAAGCCATAAAATCTCATCCTACGCTCTGCACCCTCACTTTTCCTTCTCCCCTATGTAATTTATGAATGGCATGCTTTGTTTGTATAGAGTGCAAGAAGCAATTCTTTTCACTGTATCCCAATACATGCAGCAATAATAAATCAAATCTAATGACCAGCAACCAACCAGTACCGGCAAAATACCATAGCAGACATTCTCTTTTCACATCCTTGCACACCTTATCTTTTCTTTATCCTTTTAAGCAACACTTAAGGTCAGTTAAGCAGGGACACGAGCTAAAAATGAGGGGTGGAGAGTTTAGGGAGGATTTGAGGAAAAACTTTTTTTACCCAGAGGGTGATGATGGTCTGGAATGCAACGCCTGGGAGGGTGGTGGAAGTGGGATGCATCATATCCTTTGAAAAGTAGCTGGATGAGTACTTGGCATGAAATACGTTCAAGGTTATAGGTCAAGTGTTGCCATGTGGGATAAGGCGGGCAGGTCTTTCATGTGTTGGTGCCAACTTGATGGCCAAAGGGCCTCTTCTGCACGTCGTATTCTGTGTTCCTGTGATTCTATGAATTTGTCAGCATAGGGGCAAGAATTAGGGTTGCTAATTCAGAGTATACATGTTTCGTGTGGTTTGGGCCATGGGGAAATGGGGTCATTCATCACATGACCTTCCACCCAGCCCAGATAAACTGCCTTTGTTTTCCTAACTCCAATACTTTAATAATAACCAGTGGTAGCAGAAAGAGTTTACATTTTTGTCAGCTTTTATGCTGTTTTCTCCTGGATTGGTCACTTGACTCCAACAGTCGTAGAGTGCAAAAAAGGCCATTTGGCCCATCGAGACTGCACCAACAATAACTACAACTCAGGTTACGCTAATCCCATTTTCCAACACTTGTCCCATATCTTTGAATGTTACGATGCTGCAAATGCTCATTCAGATACTTTTTAAAGGTTGTAATGTTTCTGGCCTTCATTGCCTTCTCAGGCAGTACATTCTAAACTCCCACCACACTCTGAGTGAAAAAACGTTTTCTCAAATTCCCTCTGAATCTCTGGCCCCTTGCTCTAAAATTATGTCTCCTTGTGATTGATTCTTCCACCAAGGAAAACAGCTGCTCCCTACTCACCCTGTACAAACCCCTCATAATCCTACACATCTCAATCATGTATCCCTCTCAGCCTTCTCTGCTCTAGAGAAAATAATGCAAGCCTTTCCAGTCTCTCCTTATAGCTCAAAAGCTCCATCGAGGCAATATCCTGACGAACCTCCTCTATACCCTCTCTAGTGCTATCACATCCTTCCTATAGTGAGGTGACCAGAGGAATCACATCTTTAATTCCAGGAGACTGCAAAACAATCATGATGTGTTGATAACCAACCCATGGGCCTGTGCTTCTTTAATTCAGATTCCTCCAGGATAGGTGCCGTGGCCCGTTTTTGCCTCACAGCACCAGGGACCCAGGTTCGATTCTCACTTGGGTTAATGTCTGTGCGGTGTCTGCATGTTCTGTCCGTATCTGCGTGGGTTTCCTCCGGTGCCTGGTTTCCTTCCAAATCTGAACGACGCGCTGGTTAGTTGCATTGGCCGTGCTAAATTCTCTCTCAGTGTACTGAAATGTTGCGACTAGGGAAATTTTACAGTAACTTCATTGCAGTGTTAATGTAAGCCTAATTGTGATGCTAATCAATGAGCTAATTTGGCTGCATTGTTGCTACTTAAACTCCTGTTGTGGATGTTCTTGAAAAGGATGATGAAGGGATTGTTGAGACTTGCACTGAAAGTCAAGCTCTTTAATGGCCAGACCCATGTTGAAATTTGCAGGCAGAGGGGCCTGTGTTTTGAAAGGCTGAACTCAAGTTTTCATGCATTCCAGCACATCACTTCTGTACTTCATGGGATCTGTCACAATAGGCGAAACAAAATGGTGAGTGATCAGTGAGTTGACCCAGAAAATCTCTCTTGCAAATCGATCTGCAGATCACTGGCGGGCAATAATCTGGTTTGCATTGGTGCAACAGTAGCGCAACTCACCCAGTGGAAATCCTCACGTTTGTCTTGAACACCATATCATGATAAGTGTCAACCACAAGACATGGAATGGATCAATACCCTACCACAGAGGAGATGATGGCCCAGTGGTATTATCGCTAGGCTATTAATCTAGAAATTCAGCTAATGTTCTGGGGAGCTTGAGTTCGAATCCTGCCGCAGCAGATGGTGGGATTTGGATTCAATAAAAAATACCTGGAATTAGGAATCTACTGATGACCATGAAACCATTGTCGGTTGCAGGAAAAACCCATCTGGTTCGCTGATGTTCTTTCTTTAGGAAAGGAAATCCTTACCTACATGTGATTCCAGAGCAGCAGGAATGTGGTTGACTCTCATTTGCTCTTGGGTCACAACGGATGGGCAATAAATGCTAGCCAGCTAGTGAAGTCCATATCCCATGAATGACGTGACTCAAGACCCACAGCAATGTGGTTGGCTCTCTGTTGCAACCAAGGATGGGCAAAAAAAGCTGGCCATCAGGATTCCAAAGTCTGCTCCAGATGGGAGTCCTGACAAGGCTTGCCCACCCAACGAAACCGACTGCCTCTGAGCCAGCTATCTAATTAAGGAAGGGTTCCTGATGTTGGTAGCTCTGACACCTCAGCAGTGCCAATGGAAGAGATGACTGCAGCTGAGGTAGGTTGGTAATCTGGGGCAAAAACAGGAAAATGCTGGAAAACCTCAGCATGTCTGACATCACCTGGGGAGAGAGAGTAGAGCCAACGTTTCAAGTTTAGATGACCCTTTATCAGAGCTACGTCATCTAGTATCGATCTAGACTGAACCCCGATGAAAGGTCATCCAGATTCGAAACATTGGCTCCACTCTCCCTGCACAGATGTGTCAGACCTGCTGAGATTTTTCAGCACTTTTTTGTTTTTGTTTCAGATTCCAGCATCCACACTATTTTGCGGTAATCTTGGAGCCACTTTCAAGTTGATGAAGTAAAATATTTTGGAGCTGGCAATCAGCTCCCTGAGGTAGAATGGGGCCTTTGGTTCCTGTGGACACAGGGAGGTCAGCTCCATTAAACTGATAGACACTCAACATGGCGGCAGTTGGGAGGGGACAACACTGTTAGCGCAATGCCAGCGCACCTAACCTAAGAATCGACCCTAAGTGGGTCCTTAATTATTTAACTTGGCTGTTGGTCTCACCACTTGGCTGGGAAAATCCTGCAACAAAGAATGGAATGGAACAATGTTAAATACAGTACAGGGAGTGAATCAAAATACGCCAACACTTATCAAAAACACAAGTGGAATGGACCGCAATGTTATAACAAATGTTAGATACAAATCATGGAATGGATCAGGCTTTTACTCTGAGCATTTGGTACAAAACATACAAAATGGATTAACCTACCGCACCTATAGCTTGAAATAAAATGTACTTATTCGTCACAATTAAACTGCAATGATGTTACTGTGAAGGCACAATGGTTAATACTGCTACCCCACTTCACCTGGGACCTGGATTAGGTTCCCGATTTGGGTCGCCATCTATGCAGAGTCTGCATATTCTCCCCGAGTCTGCGTGGGTTTCGTCTGAGTGCTCAGGTTGCCTCCCACGTTCTGAAAGATGTGCTTATCAGGTGCATTGGCCATGCTAAATTCTCCTTCTGTGTACCCGAACAGGTGTCGGAGTGTGGCGACTAGGGGATTTTCACAGTAACTTCATTGCAGTGTTAATGTAAGCCTATTTCTGACACTAATAAGCTGAAAATCCCCAATCAGCCCACTCCAGCACCTGCTTGGATACACTGAGGGAGAATTTAGCATGGTCTTTCGGACTGTGAGAGGAAACTGGAGCACCCGGAGGAAACTCATGCAGGCACAGGGAGAACATGCAAGCTCCTCACAGACTGTGTGACCCAAGCCAGGAATTGAACCTGTGTCCCTGGCGCTGTGAGGCCGCAGTGCTAACCACAATGTCACCTTGCGATAGAAAAGATAGAATTGATACTTTACTCCTCACAGTTTTAAAACTGTCAGTCTTTATTATTGTTGGAGACACACAGTAAGCTGCAACTGATCAACTTAATCTCTCTAATGCCCTGAGTAATTGTGATTCAGCAGCACTGAAGATAACAGAAGTTTGATCCTGTGTCTGGGTGGGTACCTACATGAACAGGAATGTTTGATAACTGGAAACTAAGTAGGGAAAATTCAACAGCTTAAAATTGAAAATATTTTGTATTTATGTCATGTTTTTAATAGTAATATCGCTTAGGAAAGCATAATTAAATGGCCAGATTTGGCACAAAAGCAGCCGGGACAGGAACATCGCATGCCATCTCAAGGCAAATAGATTAAGAAAGCAATTTGTTCATCTTTGCTCACCCGTCCAGAATTAAAAACTCAGGATTTTCCCATTGTAGCGGGCAAGATAGGAACATGCAAAGGTCTGTAGACCTCGAGGAGGGACTTTCTGATCTTGGGGCGATGTGGCTGGAAAATCTCACCCCTAGTATTGAAAGCAAACAGATACTGTTGATCACATTTTCGGCAAAGAGGTTCTCCCTGATATCATTTCCAACGCTGCAGTGATTAGCACTGCTGCCTCACAATGCCAGGGACCTGGATTCAATTCTGGCCGCGTGTCACTATCTGCACAGAATTTGTATCTACTTCCCGTGTCTGCATGGGTTTCCTCCAGCTGCTCTGGTTTCCTCCCACACTCCAAAGATGTGCGGTTTACATGGATTGAACATGCTAAATTGTCCCTTAGTGTCCCAAGATGTGGGGTATGTATATAGGATTATAGGCAGAGGATCTGGATAAGATGTTCTGTCATAGAGACAGTGCGGACTCAATGGGCTGAATTGTCTTCTTCTGAACTGTCGGGGTTCTCTGATTTTATGATTCTAACAGAATCAATGTTTGTGGGGATTGGGCTGGAGCGTGGAGTTGAGACAGAAGATTAGCCATGGTCATATGGATTGGCAGACCACGTTCGAGGGGTGCTTTGGCTTACTCCTGTTCCTGTTTGTAATGTCCTCACATCCTTACGGTGTTCAGAGAGGAGGAGTATTCAGATAATAAAGTTAAACCTTTCCTTTGAGAAACATTTATCCATCGCTGCAGCTCTCCTTCTTGCTGGTTGCAGATATGTGGGCAAAAATTACAATAACCTGGTAACGCTGCATGTGATAGGAGATACAATCATATCATTATGTTATTGTGTGCAACCATTACAAACTCCTCCAATCAATGTTGAATAAAAATAACTCTTACAAGGTACTTCACTATACTCTCAATGCCCCTATCAATTAGATCGCTATGTAAATGGTAGCAGCTTTGTGAGAAAACCATTTTCCCTTTAACCATTTCCAGAATGGAAACTAGCAGTCCATATCTTAATTCAGACCATTTCTTTTCCCCTTCACTCCCTATGCTCACTGACCTACATTACTTTCCAGTCAAATAAAACCTTGATTTTAAAATACACTCTGTTTCTCATCAAATCCCTCCTTGCTTTGTCTGTCTCTATCCACGCCAAACCTTCTATCATCTTCCAGCCCTCTGAGATTGCGAAGCTCCTCCAGTTCTTGCCTTCTGTGCATCCTTCATTCCATTTGCTCCCCCTTGTAGTGGCTCAGACACGAAACTCTGGAATTTCATACATCTCCATCTTTCCACCACACTCTTCTTTGTTAAAAGACTACTGAAAATAAACCCTTTGACCAAGCTTGTGGCCATCTGTCTCAATATCTTGCTCTGAAACTTTGTGGGGTGGGGCAGAAGGGGTAGTTTTCCCATCCCAACCACCACAGGGATCATGCAGGCCATGTAAATCTCTGTTAACCTCGGGTGAGATTTTCCGGTTTTGGGAATGAGCATAGCCAGAAAATTCCATCCTTTGGCTGGAATGTCACCATCCTTCACACCGGTGGGATTTTCCCATCCCACTGCAGTGAACAGAGATTTGGTTAGGCGCCAAATTCTCCAACCACCCTGCAGCAGGAGTGTGCCGTGAATGGCCGATAAGATGGTCCCCGTAGTCTCACATCTTGTTTTGCAAATCACTCCTGTAATGTTCCTCGGGATGTTTTACCAAATTGATGACACTATACGAATGCAATTGCTATCATTATTGTGACTGCGTCTGTCTTTGAAGATAGATTTTACTAACGATTTGCTCCTCAATTCATTGTAGGCTGGATAGAGATGAGGTGAAGCTGGGCTACGTTCAGAATGTTCACTGAGGTGTCCGACATCTCTTTGTTTACAGTCCTCCTGCCTGGTGGAGGCTACCTGACATTGAAAGCCGTGGCGAAGGAAAAGTGGGGAAAAATCTGAAGAAAACATAAACAAGTCAAACTGGCATCCATTTTACAGCTGTACTTAATTTCCCACTGCTTTAAACTTCCAAAGGCCTAAGGAAATTCTGGTTTCACTTATCTACTCTGAGGTATTTTGGGTTTTTTTTTGATTCTCCAATTAAACGTTTAAAACATAACTCCTATTCCTACATGTTAATAAAAAGTTATCGTAATTTTTCTATCGCCTACCTCATTGAGAACCTACAGCTTTTTTTAATTTTAAAACACAATCGTTATTTTCTTTCCCGCTGAAAATTGCTATTTTAGAAATGCTGCTACCAATCATGCGGGATTCATGTGTTGAAATCTTCTTTTTATGTATTTCTTTCGCAAATCAACTGTTTTCATTACCTGCTCCCAATTCCTTCATTGCCTCTCGCAGTTCCCCTTTTTTCAACATCTGCTCCCATATTTCTAACTCTCTCAATCCCAGAACATCCAATCTCAACTCTTTCAAAATCAACTCTCTCAATTCGCTTTGTTTATCCTCCTTTGTGTCAATCCCCTCCTTCTCAATTCCTGCTCCCTCACTTCCTGCTCTGACAACCATCACTTCTACTCTCCTCTGTCCTCAGTTTGCCCTCCCTCAAAGCCACTGGTTCATTCTCCCTCGTTCTTTCCATGCACCCTCAGCCCTGCCTCAATGTAAACCTTGAGTTAAAACTCTTAACGGTGGCCATGAAACCATTGTTAATTCTTATGAAAACCCATCTGGTCCACTCATGTCCTTTAGGGAAGGAAATCTGCCGTCCTTATCTGGTTTTGCTTGCATGTGACTCCAGAGCCTCGGCAATGTGGTTAACTCTTAACTGTCCCCTCTGAGACACTCATTTCAAGGCACAATTAGGGATGGGCACTGAGACAACTCACCAAGGCTCCCTACAATAGCACTTTCCAAACCCACAACCTCTAACATCCTGAGTAACAATAGCAGCAAGTGCATGGTAACACCACTGTTAGTTCCCCTCCTGGCCATGTACTGTCCTGATTTGTCACTGGATCAAAAAACTGGGAGCTTTCCTCCTAACAGAACAGTGGGAGTACCTACATCATGTAGAGTGCAACAGTTCAGGAAGTTGCCTCACCGCCACCTTCTCAAGTGCACTTAGGAAATAGCTGCTGGCCTTGGCAGAAATGCTGATGCGGGTGGCACAGAGGGAGGAATCAGGATATTGAATTAGGTGATGAGCCATAATCCAAAATGAATGGCAGAGCTCGATGGGCCAGATAACCTTCTCTTGCTTCTAGTTTCTAAGTTTCTACATAGAGAAAAGCACATCCAATTCTTCTCTTTAAGAAGTTTCCATAACTTTACCCATGGCAGGCAAACTCATTTTTCTATAGTTTCTCATGTCACTTTTGCTACCTTCTTTAAAAAGCGGGAGTAACACCTGCCTCTCTCCAGTCCCCAAGCGCCTTTCCAGTATTCAGTAATTTCTCGAAGACTTTGATCAGGATTCCTGAAATTTCCTCCTTCGTTCCCTTAAGGAATGGATGTTATCTGGCTCCTGAGATTTAGTTAAGTTTGCACTGCCTGATTGGCAAATCTGCTGGTGATAATGTGAAGAATGTCACAATTTGCTTGTGCAACACCCTCAAGTTCCCCTTTCCGATCAAGTAGATAAACCATCTCTTCCCCCCCTTTAGCAAATCATTGAGTTATCCATCAGGCACACTTTGAGTTCAGATAGAGTTGGAATTTAAGTCGGATCTTCATACTAAAGCAGAAACATTGGCTCAAAATTTACCGTCTCGCCCCACTCCAGAATCGGGACAGGCGAGGCTCACAGTATGGAATTCTCCCTTAGCTTTGGGTGGGATTTTACGAGCCACGCCCGATTGAGGTCATAAAATTCCAGCCATTATATTTCAAAATCAAAGGTATTTTTATATTAAACCCAGATTCCAAATCAGATGCATGGCTTGAGTAAAACAACTGACGGTGTTATGTTTAATTATAATTATAACCTTGTTTTAACTCGGATGAATTTATACAATAATTCTGCGATGTTTTGATTCTGAGCCAGGGATATTTTCATATTAAAATTCATTCTAAATCAAACATATTTTAATCCAAAATCAAACACTTTCATGTGATATAAATCTGATATCTCAGAAGTCAATCGACAGACCAAACTATGAAGTAAAGCATGCCACAGTTTCATAGGTGAGAGGAAATAAATCTTGGTTCTCTTTGGATTTTCTCCCTATTAATGTAATTTAAATTCTCATCAATATAAGAGAAAATTCCACTTGTGGGAGAGTCTAACAGTAGGTGCTATGATAGTCATGTACAAATTTACAAAAGGATTCAGGTTAGCCTCTTTTGTGGCTGGAATGTGGAAATGGTGATCACGTAGAAGCTTAGGCAAATTGTTTGGATGCATTTAAGGTGGAGCATGAGGGAGAAGGCAATAGATCGACATATAAATGGCAGAAGTGGAATATAGTGGAAGAAGGCTCATACAAAGACAACCATAGACCTGTTGTCTCTCTCTGTGCCTTAAATGTAGACCTTTTATGAACAGGATAAGTCACATCTCATCTTGTACTGAGAATTGGATGCTACCTGATATCTCTCCAGAGAAACACCCCTAATTAGTCTGGTGGCAGGCAGTGTGGTGCTATAGTGGTTAGCATTGTTGCCTCTCGGCGCCAGGGACCTAGGTTTAGCTCCTGGCTTTGCCACTGTCTATGTGGAGTCTGTATGTTCTCTCCTTGTTTGCATCTGTATGTTCCCCTCTTGTTTGGGTGTCCCTCTGGGTGGTCCAGTTTCCTCCCACAGTCTGATGGACGTGTTGGTTATGTGTATTGGCCATGCTAAATTCTCCCTCAGCGTACCCAAAGTGTGCCAACTGCGAAATTTTCACAGTAACTTCATTGCACTGTTAATGTAAACCTACTTGTGACGCCAATAAATAAGCTTTAAATGTTAATTCCTGAGAAGCGTTCAGAAAAAAGGAGAAACTGGTGGTGTCATATTGTTCTGAATGTTCGGCTTGTATCCAGAAAGGAGAGAGTGGGAATAAATGGGCCATTTTCAGATTGGCATCCCTTGATGTGTGAGATGCCAGAAGGATCAATGCTTGGGCCCCAATTATTCACAATCTCTATCAACAACTTGGCTATGGGAATCAAATGTAATATCCCCAGATGTCACAAAACCAGGTGGAAGACGGAATAAAATGTGGAGAAATGGAAGGTTATCCACTTTGGTCAGGAAAACAGGAACATAGGTCGGAATTCTCCAATGTCATTCACCCTACCACTGCTGCAGGTGAGGCTGGAGAATTTGGCACTTAGCCAAATCCCAGTCACAAATGAGGTCGGAGAATCCTGGTGAGAGGTGGTAAGTGTTGAACTTCAAATAGGTCTTCTTGTTCATGAGTCACTGAAAGCTAACATACAGCAACAGCAAGAGGCAAATAGTACATTGGCCTTTATAGATATAAAAACATAGAAACTAGAAGCTAGGAATTGAACTCTGCCACTGTGAGACAGCAGTGCTAACCACTGTACCACCGTGCTGCCTACTCCTGCCCCTATTGTCCTTATGTTTTGTTTCAGACAGCTGAGACTTCCTTATGATAAGACCTCCTAAATTATTGAGATAGATAGTCAAACATTGCTCACATTTCAATATAGGTTATTATTTCATTGACAATCTTTTTCAGTGAAGATATAAGAATGATTAGGAATTTCACACGATACATAGGAATTGCACAACTGAGGTTAGGTTTAACAATTTAATTTACACAAAGTAGTGGGGGGTTTACTTTACATTGAATAATCTATGTGGGCTTAAAGTGTGCAGATAAAGTGGGTCCTATATTTACAATTTTTCTCACAATCATTTGTATCATGGTCAGTGCAAAGTGAATCATAGAATCATAGAATAGAATCATAGAATCTTCACAGTGCAGAATGAGGCTATTTGACATGTCAAGCTTGCACCAGCAACAATCCCACCCAGGCCCTATCTCTATAACCCCTATATTTACCCTACTTGTCCCTCTGCCACTAAGGGGCAATTCAGAATAGCCAATTCATCTCACCTGTATACCCTGAGACAGTTGGAGGAAATCCACATAGACAAAGGGCGAATGTGCAAACTCCACACAGACAGTGACCTGGGGCCAGAATTGAAGCTGTGTCACTGACATTATAAGGCAGCAATGCTAATAATCACTGCGCCACCATGCCGCCCGAGCAACTTTCTACTTTTATGTAGAGAAAGCTGGCAGCTATTTTGAAGAAACATATTCCATGTTTGATAATAAGAGAAAATGGCCAATTGGTTTAAATTTTTGTGGTGTGTTGCTGTTGATTAAAGGGAGGATATTGGTCAGGACACAAAGAGAACATGTCACTCTTCTTCAACCAGCCACACAGAAAGTGCAGAAGGAGGCCATCGGACCACTGAGTCTGCACCAACAACAATACTACCCCAATTCCTATCCCCACAACCCTCTGACATTTACCCCACTAATCTTTCTAACCCACACATCTTGGGACAGTAGGGGACAACTTAATATGGCTACTCAACGTAACCTGCACATCTGGCCTTCTGTGCTAGCCTTCATTAATCGAGGAATTTTGTTTAGGACTCAGGAGTTAATGCTGCAGCTGTATAAGACCCTGGTCAGACCCCACTTGGAGTACTGTGCTCAGTTCTGGTGGCCTCATTACAGGAAGGATGTGGAAGCCATAGAAAGAGTGCAGAGTAGATTTACAAAGATGTTGCGTGGATTAGATAGCAAGCCTTATGAGGATAAGTTGAGAGAGCTCAGTTTTTTCTCATTAGAGAGACGAAGGATGAGAGGTGGCCTGATAGAGGTGTATAAGGTGTTGAGACATATTGATCGAGTGGATTCTCAGAGGCTTTTTCCCAGGGCTGAAATCGCTGCCACAAGACAACACAGGTTTAAGGTGCTGAGGAGTAGGTACAGAGGAGATGTCAGGGGTAAGTTTTTTACTTAGAGGGTGGTGGGTGCATGGAATCGGCTGCTGGCAGTGGTGGTAGAGATGGATTCATTAGGTCTTTGAAGACACTTTTGGATAAGTACATGGGACTTAGTAAGATAGAGGGTTATAGGTAAGCCTAGTAGGTAGGGATATGTTCGGCGCAACTTGTGGGCTGAAGGGAGTATTTGTGCTGTAGTTTTTCTATGTTCTATCTTTCAGACTCTGGGAGGAAACTGGAGCACCCAGAAGAAACACAATCAGACATGGGGAGAATGTGCAAACTCCATACAGACAGCGACTTGAGGCCAGGAATCGAACCTGGGTTCCTGGAGCTGTGAGGTAGCAGTGCTAACCCACTGTGCCACGTGGGAACTTCAACCTCTACCTGAAGGCTGATAAAGCCCAAATCCCAAGAATGGCCCCTCTGACAATGCATGGCTTCATCAGTGCTGCTGTGCCTTGCCAAATTAGATTGGAATAGGGTTGAATCTCTGAGTGGAGAACAAGGGTGCCACCAAGTGAATGAAGCTTAAAATGTTCCTTATGGCTAAATTCCCTCACCTTGATAAGCAAACACCTTAAGCTCTTCCAGGAAAGAAAAACTCCATTAATTTAACAAACAACTTGTCATTTACGTGGCCCCAGGAAGCAACATAAAAGTCCAACAGCCTGGAATCAAGAGATAAATGTGTACTGGAGGAATTTCCTCAACAGAGATGAAATTCTTCGAGCAGACAGTCTTCAGATACTGAACACCATACAGACTGGCACATTGTGAATCAGATGACTGTACTAAAATATGATTACATGATTAATAAGAAACTCAGCAAAAAATAGCCTGCCTCTGTAAATGAGTACCTGCTAAAAATAAACACTCTGTCAGAGAAATTACGAATAATAAATTAAAACAGATTTATTTGAATAAGGAGCAGAATCCTGCATGCATCATATTGATTCTGGCAACAACTTGGATGGACAGGAACACAGAATTTAAAACTTATTATGCATGCTGAATCTTCAGCTGCAATAGCATCTTCCAAACCCATGACGTCTCCCACCTAGAAGCATGCCAAAATGTGGGTTAAACAAAGAAGATTAGTGAAGATAAATGTAAGTCCCTTGCGATCTTAGACAAAAGAGTTAGAGAACAAGGAAATGGCAGAGCAATTAAACATCCGAAGTTACAAGGAGAGATTGGCCAGTGTAAGACTTTATTCCTTGGAACGTAGGAGAATGAGGGGTGACCTTATTAGGTTTGTAAAAAAGGGCCTTAGATAGGATGAACACACATGGCCAGAATTCTACTGGCCCACCCACTACGGGAATCAGAGTGGGGGGGGGGGGGGGGGGGGGGGGGGGGGCGTGTGGGGAGACAGAGCAGGGGAAGATCTGTTGACCTAGGGCGGGATCTTACGGTTACAGGATGAGCAAGGTCATAAAATCCTCCCTATTGTCTTTTTTCCCAGGGAAGGAGAATTGAAAACCAGAGGGCATAGGTTTGAAGTAAAAGGGAAAAGGAGAGGGTGCAGTGTAATACACTCATAGCTAAGGTGTCATAGCTAAAGTGTAGGTCCATTCAAAAGTCTGATGACAGCAAGGAAAAAGCTGTTCTTGAGGCAGTTGGTACGTGTCCTCAGGCCTCTGTACCTTTTTCTAATTAAAGAAAGTGGAAGAAAGTGGCTGGAATTTTATTGGTAGCTCTACCCCCCACCCCCGCCTCACAGTACCAGGGACCCAGGTTCAATTCCCAGCTTGGGTCAATTTCTATGCTGAGTCTGCACGTTCTCCCCATGCCTTTCTGGGTTTCCTGCAGGTGCTCCAGTTTCCTCCCACACAGTCTGAAAGACGTGCTGTTTAGGTGCACTGACCATGCTCAATTCTCCCTCGGTGTACCCGAACAGGCGCCGGCCTGTGGCGACTAGGAGATTTTCACAGTAACTTCATTGTAGTGTTAATGTAAGCCTACTGGTGACACAAATAAATAAACTTAAAAAACATAAAGACGAGATGTCATGGAGATTCTGTACGTAAGCAATCGCCAAAATCTTGCCGCTGTATGTACCGGCAGGATTTTATGGTCCCATCGACAGTGTAACCTCCGCAACGGGTTTCCAGGTGAAAAGGAGCCCAACTAAACAGGAAACCCTGTTGACAACAGTGGGACCCTAAGATCTCATGGCCAGGGGAGTGGGGCACCGCCTCCTGCCACCACGGTGAAACGCCCCGCGGAGAGGGAGGAAAGTTCCACCCAAATGAGTACCTGGATTGTCAAAGCTGTGTCTGCTTATTGGAATGGTGAACATGAGGGGGAAGAGAAAACTTTAGTTGGGAAGAATGCTAGCTGTTGCATCCTCACGTTGCTCTCCCTTCCTTTGCAAGTGGGGGTAATGGCGGAAGAGAGGCAGAAGCAGAAACTCATGCATAAAAATCTGGCATATTTTGTTGCTGCTGCTTTATTCTGCCCATGCAGCCTCCTGCCCACACAAAATCCAGCACCATAATGCTCCCAGAGACATCTCTAAATGAGAAACCTGCACATTCTCCACTGTGAGATGATTATTTAGTGCCTCACACACAAATCGCCAGTGAAATGATCCTTCACTGGGGTGCACAATGCGGTGCATATTACAGTCTGCTTACTCTGTGCTGAGGGAGGCTAAAATGAAAAAGATGGTCCCAGCTTCAAAGCTTAATGTAAAAATGCAGCTTTCCTGCGCCCACTGCAGTATCACTTAGTACTCAGTGAGAGTTCAGTTGATAATCCGATACTGCACCTCAGGCCTCACCTGCTGAGGGCCCAGCTAACATGTTTTTGGTCTATTCTTGCAAGAATCAATCAGCTGAATTTCCATGTAGCCTCAAATAATTGAGAAAGCAGGTTAAGCATTACCAAAGGCAGACATTTAATCAACTTGTAAAACATCAGCACAATACAATCATTTGCCTGTTGGAGAGAGCAGTGAGGTTCTTCAACTTATCTCTTGTTGCAAACTTTCTACAGGTTTTGGTCATAGAGTGTTACATTCTTCTGCCTCTGATGGGTGACCCTGTACAGGAGGGAGGATCATGCTGAGATCCAGTTTAAAGTTTCCGTTTATTAATCACAAGTAGGCTTACACTAAGATTGCAATGAAATTACTGTGAAAATCCCCTAGTCACCCCACTCTGCACCTGTTCGGGTACACTGAGGGAAAATTTAGCATGGCCAATGCATCTAATCAGCACATCTTTCGAACTGTCAGAGTGAAGCAGAGCACCCGGAAGAAGCCCAAACAGACGTGGGGAGGACGTGCAGACTCTACACAGACAGTGGCTCGAGTCAGGAATCGAACCTGGGTCCCTGGCGCTGTGAGGCAGCAGTGCTAACCACTATGCCGCCATGCCGCCCACGTAGAGTAAGTGTAGCTCAGAAGTTTGCATCTGGACTGAACAGCTGTCACGAATGCTGCAAAACTAACCGGTGCAGTTGAAAGGAGTTCAGAGAAACAACCTTCTCAAACCTGATAGATTTCCTCCTTGTAATATTTCAATTGTGAAGGTTGGATGGTCCATCCGAGAAAATCTCGGTTAACTGCTGCATTGTCGATGAAACCACTATTAATATATTCGTGATAGTTTGTGATAATATTTTAAGTCTAGCAGGTGTCCTGTTGAATATATAGGAGTAGCCAAGGCAACAACAGGTGGAATCTTCGTTTCTTTGGTTCTCCATCCTTCTTTGTTCTTTCTTTCCCAACACTTCTTGCCCTTTCTTTTTTCTAATCCCTGCCGCTTTGTTAAAATTTCTGTCCCAATTCTCCTCCTTTTCTCACCTGGCAACAAAACAACAACAACGCTACTGAAGCTCTTTGAGATCATAGAATCCCAACAGTGCAGAACGAGGCCACTTGGCCCATCAAGTGTGCACCCACTCTCTGGCAGAGCATCTCACTCAGACCTATCCCCGTAACCTCACGTATTTATCCAGCCAATCTTCCTAACCTACACATCTAACCTAAGGGGCAATTTAGCATAACTAACCCATCTAACCTGCACCATCTTTGGACTGTGGGAGGAAAGACATGGGAATAGCATGCTCACTCCAAACAGGGAATCACCTAAGGCAGGAATTGAACCCAGGTCCCTGGAACTGTGAGGCAGCAGTGCTATCCAACGTACCACATGTCCCGTGTGCGTGAATGTAGTTCTTTCACTTCCTATTCTCTCCTGCCTCTTCTCCCACTGTCCCCTTTTCTCTCTTCCTACCTCTCTTAGAATCATAGAATCTTGACAGTACAGAAGGAGACCATTCTGACCACTGAGCCTGCACCAACAACAATCCCACCCAGGCCCTATTCCTGTAACCCAACCTACTTATCCTGGTAATCCCCTCGACACTAAGGGGTAATTTATTATAGCCAATCCACCTAACCCACACATCTTATGAAATTTCCTCCGGCAATGAAAAGTGATCTTCATATGTGCTCACACCATTTTATTTTCTACTCCAGTTATTGACAGAAAGAGTTTTACCCTTCTCATTATATATACACAAATATAAAACAAAACAAGGAGGGAAACAATTCAATATTTATTACATTGCATGCAGGGCAATGCGGCTGGTGGTAGGTCTTCATCTTCAGAAGTTATTCAAACCTTATGACCATCCAGTTGAATTACTGGCTCGTAATCATTCCCAAGTACCTATTATTCTCTATCTGATAAACATATGGTACGAGGGATCCTTTACTCCTGAGAAATACCAGAATATCTTAAAAGAGTTTCTTAGATCTGGATATTCTGTCAATTGCACAAAGGCCATCACAGCGCATGTATGCCCATGAGTTCTGGGTCTTTTGCATTTCTGAAAGTTCCAGTCACTTATTACTACCGGTGGGAATTACCACATTTATTATTTTCTGAAATCATACAGGATGGGCCAGTGCACGAACAAGTGCAGATGATTCTAGTTTAGAAAACCAGGTTTCCCTTTCAGCAGCAGGGTACCAGGTTGGTGGGACTGTAGAATGTTTCGGAGACAAAAAAAATGTTTGGAAATTCTTTTTTTTTTCTTTTACACGCAAAAAAAATGGATATTACTGGAAATGCTAGGTGCAAAGCTGAAAGAACGCTGCAAGTACAGAACAGGTGCAACAGTGTCTGACAGCAGAAAGGGGAGTTTAATGAATAGTGCAAGAACCTCTCCTTAAAATTGAAAAATAGGAGTATTCCTGCTCTCTCTGACTCTGTACTAAACTCAGTAAAAACAAAATCTGTTGGAGAAGTCAAATGGTCCCATTAAGGTCTTCTGGTTAGGGTATAGATGAATCCAAGAAGAATACATAGCACAAGATATAGAATCAGGAATTGGCTTTCAGGCCCTTCAAGCTTCTCCCATTATTCAATACTATCATGGCTGATCTATGCCAACGTCAACTCCTTTCCTGTACCATTTCCCCATAGCCTTCTATGCCTTTATCAACCTCCAGGATGTTGCCTGGTATGGAGGGCAGGTCTTATGAGGAGAGGCTGAGGGATTTGAGGTTGTTTTCGTTAGAAAGGAGGAGGCTAAGAGGGGACCTGATCGAAACATATAAGATGATTAGAGGTTTAGATAGGGTGGACAGTGATAGCCTTTTTCCTAGGATGGAGAAAGCTAGCACGAGGGGACACAGCTTTAAATTAAGGGGTGATAGTTATAGGACGGATATCAGAGGTAGGTTCTTTACCCAAAGGGTGGTTCGGGAGTGGAATGCCCTGCCTGCAGCAGTTGTAGATGCGCCAAGTTTGGTGGCGTTTAAGAGGTTAGTTGATAAGTATATGGAAGAGAAGGGAATGGTTTAGTTTGGAGGGGCATTGCTTTTTATATTGGTCGGCGCAACATCGAAGGCCGAAGGGCCTGTTCTGTGCTGTAATGTTCTATGTTCTATGTTCTATGTTCCACTTTAAATACTTTCAATGATCCAGCCTCCACTATGCTTTGGGGCAGAGAATGCCAGAGATTCACCATTCTCTGCAAGAAGAAATAACCATGTACCTTAGTTTTAAATGACTGGCCCTTTATCTTGTGGCTACGTCCTTTTGCTTGAGACTCTTCCACTTGTGAAAACATCTCACCATCTAGCCCTGCCAAGCTCCCTCAGGATCTGATATGTTTGAATAAGGTCACCCCTCAATCAAAGTTTAAAGTTTATTTATTAGTCACAAGTAAGGCTTACATTAACACTGCAATTAAGTTACTGTGAAATTCCATTGGTTGCCACAGTCCGGCACCAGTTTGGGTCAATGCACCAAACTGACATGTCTTTCAGATTGTGGGAGGAGACAGGAGCACCCAGATTAAACTCATACAGACATGGGGAGAATGTGCAAACTCCACACAGACAGTGACTCAACAGGAATCAAACCTGGGTTCCTGGTGCTGTGAAACGGCAATGCTTACCACTGTGCTACCATGTCGCCACAATCTTCCAAACTCCAGAGAATACAAAACATTTAGTCACCTTGATAGGATAATCCAATCACCCATTTGTCCAGGCTTGAAGGGCCAAATGGCCTACTCCTGTACTTACTTTCTATGTTTTCATATTTATCCCAGAAATTAGCCTGGTGAATCCCCTTTGGACTGCTTCCAATGTTGCCATATCCTCTTTAAGGTAAGGGGATTAAGGTAACTTCATTGCAGTGTTTATGTAAGCCTCCCTTGTGAGCAGCAAATAAACTTTAAAAGAAACTTTTATAGGGTATTGGTGAGGCCTCAGCTGGTATAAACTCCAATGAATACAAGCTCAACTGCCTTAGTCTCTCCTTATTTGACAGTCCTGACATTCCAGGAATCAGTCAGATAAACCTTTGCTGTACTCTCTCTGTAGCAAGGACATCTCCCTCAAATAAGGACATCAAAACTGCACACAGTACTTTCTCAAAGAATCATAGAATCCTACAGTACAGAAGGAGACCGTTCAACCCATCAAGTCTTTACCAGCCACAATCCCACTCAGGTTCTATCCCAACAACTCCCTGCATTTATCCTAGCTAAAACCCCTGATACTAAGAGGCAACTTAGCTTGGCCAATTCACTTAACCTACACATCTTTGGACTATGGGAGAAAACCGGAGCACGTGGAAGAAACCCATGCAGGCACAGGGAGAATGTGCAAACTCCACATAGACAGTGATCCCAGCCAGGAATCAAATCCGGGTCTCTGGTGCTGTGAGGCAGCAGTGCTAACCACTGTTCTACTGTTACCAAGTCTGCCTGATTAATCTGGTATCTGCTTCCTACTGGAGGTGGTGTTATCTTGCCTCCATGAGCACCCTACTTTCTTCGTCCATTAACTTTCTCATCAAGATGTGGAGTGTTAACGGACATTGGAGAGTGGAACAGTTTGCGTTGGAGAATGGTCACCTTCCCAACATAAGTAATAACATGGATCACATGCAGTGTCAAGCACAGCCCTCCAAGGACTAATGCTTCACAATAATTGTCCTAAATCATATTTGCATCCAGGAGCTGGACAAGATGCAGACTTGATGGGCTGAATGTCCTCTTTCTGCACTGGAGAGAATCTATGATGCTTTTATTTTGAACCTACGCAATCATTGATTTTATTTGATTTATTATTGTCACATGCATCAGCATGTGTGCTTTTTCAGATGCTGGAGTCTCTCATTTGCACTTGCAGTTAAAATAAAAACAGATACAGATTAAATAGGAGGAGACAGCACATTAGTAGCACCTCTTGGAGCACAGGGAAGGATGCAATTGTTACTTTAGTCCAATCAGGGAGAAAGACCTGATCATGCAAAACTAGTTTGAATGAGCTATTAAAATATTTTCAAAGAGATTTGGTAATTTTTTTCCAGTGGGATCTTGATTAATTTGATCGAGAAATTTAAAGGTGCAATTATTGTACACAGAATTAAAATGGAGATATCGCAATATGATACAAAATGGACATTTTTAAAAGCATTCGATATTTTAAAATTAATTCAAGAGACAGGAGTTTGAAGAGCACACACCCCAGACAGCCTGCTCCACCATTCAATATAAGAAGGGCTAATCTTGGGCTTCAGCTCCACTGTTCAAGCTACTCCCCATTCCACGAGAGACCAGAAATCTGTCTATTCAATCCTTAACTGCACTCAGTGATGGAGCATCGATGCCGCACTAGGATAGAGTATTGCTTCGCAATCCTTTGGGTGAACAAATTTCTTCTCATCTGAATCCTAAATAGTCAGACCCATATCCTGTGATTATGCCCCCATGTTTTAGACTCCCTAATCAGTGGAAACAATCTCTCAGCATCTACCCTATCAAGCCATAGAACCACAGACAAGTTACAGCACGGAAGGAGACTATTCTGTCCATGTCAGCCCAAGAACAGCCCCTTCAGAATCTTATATGTTTCAATGAGAATAGGACCAGACAATTTGCTCGGATTCACATCTTCAGGCAATCCTCTTTTCCCAGGGTTCAATTTAGTGAACCTTATCTGTACCGTCTCCAATGCAAGTATATGCTTTCTTTAACATGGAGACCAAAATTGCACACATCTTAGCTATATCCTGCACAATTGTAACAGGACTTCTTTATTTCTATATTCCAATCCTCTTGCAATAAAGGCCATCATGTTACTTGTCCTCCTAATTGCTCGCTATACCTGCACGCTAATTTTCTGGGTTCCTTGCACAAACATAGAACATAGAACATAGAACATTACAGCACAGAACAGGCCCTTCGGCCTTCGATGTTGCGCCGACCAATATAAAAAGCAATGCCCTCCAAACTAAACCATTCCCTTCTCTTCCATATACCTATCAACTAACCACTTAAACGCCACCAAACTTGGCGCATCTACAACTGCTGCAGGCAGGGCATTCCACTGCCGAACCACCCTTTGAGTAAAGAACCTACCTCTGATATCCGTCCTATAACTATCACCCCTTAATTTAAAGCTGTGTCCCCTCGTGCTAGCTTTTTCCATCCTAGGAAAAAGGCTATCACTGTCCACCCTATCTAAACCTCTAATCATCTTATATGTTTCGATCAGGTCCCCTCTTAGCCTCCTCCGTTCTAACGAAAACAACCTCAAATCCCTCAGCCTCTCCTCATAAGACCTGCCCTCCATACCAGGCAACATCCTGGTAAACCTCCTCTGTACCCTCTCCAATGCCTCCACATTTTTCTTATAATGTGGGGACCAGAACTGCACACAATACTCCAAGTGCGGCCGCACTAGAGTTTTGTACAGTTGCAACATGACGTTGCGGCTCCGAAATTCAATCCCCCTACCAATAAAAGCCAAGACTCCATATGCCTTCCTAACAACCTTCTCGACCTGACTGCCTACTTTCAGGGATCTATGCACATACACACCAAGATCCCTCTGTTCATCTAGACTACTAAGAATCCTACCATTTGCCCTATACTCTACACATTTATTATTTCTGCCATAGTGCATTACCTCACACTTTTCCACATTAAACTCCATTTGCCACCTCTCGGCCCAGCTCTGCAACTTGTCCAAGTCCCTCTGCAAACTATAACACCCCTCTTCACTATCTACCACTCCACCGACTTTAGTGTCATCCGCAAATTTACTAATCCAAATTTAGACACACACTTGTGTCTCCCTGAAAGTGAACATTTACAAATTTTACACTTACAAGTTTTACACTTTAAAAAATTTCTATTCTTGCAAACAAAGTGAGTAACCTTGCATGGACTCATATTATACTCCATCTGCTTTCTTATTGAACACCCATGTAACCTGTCTATGTCTCTTTTCAGCCTCTCTGTATCCTCCTGCAGCTTATCTGACATAAGGAAATGAAATAAAGCAGCATTTGCATGCAGATATTGTATGGTCCAGGCAACCCTTACAATTGAATTCTTCAGTCATTGGAAAAAATAGCTGTCAGAATTCTATCGTCCTACCTGCCACGGAATTGGAGAGGGTGAGGGGCGGACAGCGGAAATGTCTATGGTCCTCGGGCAGAAAATACTAGTCTTGCTTGAGTGAGGCCATTAAATTCCACCCAGAGTATCCCAATATGCTCAAGAACAGCTTGCTTCCTAATGCCATCGGACTTTTGAATGGATATACCGTGCATTAAGTTGATCTTTCTCTCCACCCTAGCTATGACTATAACACGACATTCTGCACTCTCTTCTTTCCTTCCCTAAATATGGTATGCTTTATCTGTATAGCTCAAGAAACAATACAATAAATTAATACATGTGACAATAATAAATCAAATCAAAATCAATGTTTGTGCAAGTTCAAAATAAAAGCACCATTGATTCTCTCCAGTATAGAAAGAGGCCATTCAGCTATCAAGTCTGCACCTTAGCATCTTATCCAGCTCCTGGATGCAAGTGTGATTTAGGGCAAACAAGGTTATAGTAAGTGTTTGCAATTTAAGAAGCTTTGGCTAAGAACCGTTGAGCAAGAGGCTAAGCTGCAGACTCTGTGATATATCAGGGAGGGGGAGAGTTTTCCTGAAAGTGGTCACACCTTTAGAATAGGGTTGTCTGATTTGGCCAGTGGTCAGGACAGAAAAGCCTGACTGCAAGTGAAGCAAGCAAGGAAACAGAGTAGGTAGAAGTGGCGGAAGCTTAGCCCTTGCAATTGTTCAACAGGTTTGAGGTTCTTGCACCTTGTATAAGAACAAAAGCTGCAAAGTGGATGAGGCAAAGTGACCATGGTACAGGAAACCATTCAAAGAACAAAGAACAATGAAAATTACAGCACAGGAACAGACTTTTCAGCCCTCCAAGACTGCACCTATCATGTTGCATGTCTGACCTAGAGCCCCTCACCATTCTGGGGACTATATTCTCTATTCCCAACCCATTCATGTATCTGTCAAGACTCCCCTTAAAACTCACTGTCGTATCTGCTTCCATGATTTACCTCCGCAGTGAGTTCCTGACATCTACCACCCACTGTGTAAAAAACTTGCCTCGTGCACCTCCTTTAAACCTTGCCCCTCGCACCTTCAACCTATGCTCCCTAGTAATTGATTCTTCCACCCTGGGAAAAAGCTTCTGACTATCCACTCTGTCCACGTAATCTTGTAGACTTCTATCAGATTGCCCCACTAACTCACTGTCTTCCAGTGAGAACAATCTAAGTTTTTCCAACCTCTCCTGATATCTAATGCCCTCCATACCAGATAACATCCTGGTAAATCTTTTCTATACCCTCTCCAAAGCCTCACTCATGCAGAGGGAGCAAACAGAAATGTTGTGATTCTGTTTTCACTGCCACTTGGTCTGGGGGTGTGCGATGACCCTCCATCTCTGGTGGGTGCATTGACACCAGCTGCCACTGCACACTGCATGGTGCTGAGGGGTTTGTGGCTTCTGGTTGGCTGCTGCTCTCAAGTGTCAGGATTTCCACTGTTGGGACCTCCATTGTTGGAAAAGCCCCATGGTGGCCAATTGATTCAGTTGTATGTAGCCTTATCAGTTCTCTGACCAATGGGCTAGAACCTCTATGCTGACAGAACCACAGGCCATCATTTCATGTATCTTTTTCTATTAGCTGCGAATGTTGAGAATTTGACTATACAATCAGAAATCAATCAGCATTTTGCCTACAAACTAACATAGGCGATAATTCCCAAATCCATGCAAAGCACTGAGGTTGTTTTGAATGATTTATTTCCATGATATTTCAGACATATTTCTTTCTTCAGGATTGACGACTGAAAGAAGCCTTTTACCAGGATTAGCAATACGGTGACACATTGGTTAGCACTGCTGCCTCACAAAACCAGGGATCCGGATTCAATTCTGGCTTTGAGTGACTGACTGTGTGGAGGTTGCACGTACTCCCCGTGTCTGTATTGATATCCTCTGGGTGCTCCGGTTTTCTCCCATGGTCCAATGATGAGCAGTTTAGGTTGATTGGCCATGGTAAATTGACCCTTAGTGTCATGTGTGGGGTTATGCGGGTAGGGCTTGAGTGGGATTAAGAACGTAAAAACTAGGAACAGGAGTAGGCCATCTATTGTGGGGTAGATGTGTGAGGTTATGTGGAAAAGGACATGGGTGGGATTAAGAACATAAGAACTAGGATCAGGAGTAGGCCATCTGCCCCCTCAAGCCTGTTCCACCATTCAATAAAATCATGGCTGATCTTTTTGTGGACTCAGCTCCACTTACCCATCCACTGACTGTAACCTGTAATTCCTTTACTGTTCAAAAATTTATCTATCCTTACCTTAAAAACATTCAGTTGTGTAGCCTCAGCTGCTTCATTGGGCAGGTAATTCCACAGATTCACAACTCTTTGTGTGAAGAAATTCCTCCCGAGCTCAGTCCTAAATCTGCTCCTCTTTATTTTGAGGCTATGCCCCCTAGTTCTAGTTTCACCCACCAGTGGAACTTTTCTGCTGCTATCTTATCTGTTCTCTACATAATCTTATGTTTCCATAAAGCTTCCCTCATTCTTCTGAATTCCAATGAGAATAGCCCAGTTTATTCAGTCTCTTCTAATAAGCCAACCCTCTCAACTCCAGAACAAATCTAGTGAATCTCCTCTGCACCCCCTCCAGTGCCAATATATATCCTTTCTCAAGTAAGAAGACCAAAATTGTACACCTTATACAACTGCAACATATTCTCGTTTTTAAATTGCATCCCTCTAGCAATGAAGAACAAAATTCCATTTGCCTTCTTAATTACCTGCTGCATCTGCAAACCAACTCCTTGAGATTCCTGCACAAGGAACCTAGGTGATTGCAGCATGCTGCAATTTTTTACCATTTAAAAATAGTCCAATTTGCTGTTATTCCTATCAGAATGGATGACCTCACATTTACCAATATTGTACTACATCTGCCAGATCTTTGCCAATTCACTTAGATTATCTATATCCCTTTGCAGACTTTCAGCATCTTCTGCACACTTTACTCTTCTACTCATCTTAGTGTCATCTGCAAATTTTGATACACTACACTTGGTCCCAACTCTAAATCATCTATGTTAATCGTACAATTACGGCCCCACCACTGATCCCTGAGGTACACCACTTGTCATTGATCACCAAACAGAAAAATACCCGTTTACCCACACTCTTTGTTTTCTGTTAGTTAACCAATTCTGTATCCATGCTAATAAATTACCGGTAACACAGTGTACCTTTAACTTACGTAGCAATCTTTGGTGTGGCATTATCAAATGTCTTCTGGAAATCCAGATACACCATATCCACAGGTTCCCCATTATCCACTGTACCTGTAATGTTCTCAAAGAATTCCACCAAATTAGTCAAACATGACTTGCCCTTTATGAACCCATGCTGCGTCTTACCAAGAGGCCAATTTATATCCAGATATCTCGCTATTTCTTCCTTGAAGATAAATTCAAGCATTTTCCCTACTACAGAAGTTAAACTAACCAGCCTCCAGTTACCTGCCTTTTGTCTACCTCCTTTTTTAAATAGTGGTGTCAACTTTGATGTTTTCCAATCTGTGGGAACCACTCCAGAGATCAGCAAATTTTGGTAAATTGCCACTAGTGCATTTGCTATTTCTCCAGCGAACTCTACCCTGGAATGCATTCTATCAGGACTAGGAGACTTGTCTACCTTTAGCCCCATTAACTTGCTGAACACTATCTCTTTCATGATAATGATAATTTCAAGGTTCTTATCTGCCATAGCTTTCCTGTCATCAATTTTTGGCATATTATTTGCATCTTTCATTATGAAGATTGACACAAAATACCTGTTTAATGCCTCAGCCATTTTCTCATCTCCAGTTATTACATCCCTTTTCTCGTCCTCTAAAGTACCAATGTTTACTTTCGTTACTCTTTTTCGTTTTGTATATTTGCAGAAACTGTTGTTATCTGTTTTTATATTCTGAGCTAGTTTACTCTCATAATACGTTTTACCTTTCTTTATAGCTTTATTCTTGGCTTTCTGCTGACCTTTAAAGATTTCCCAATCCTCTAGGTTCCCACTGTTGTCAGTGCAGTCTCAATGGGCTGAATGGCCTCCTTCTGTACTGCAGGGATTCTGTGACTCTATGAGTAGAAAAAGAGTGAGGGAGCAGGGGGAATAAATGTTACACCAAAGTGGCAAAGATACCAGCAAAGCACAATTTCCCTCAGATAAGTTTTGACACATATTGGTGCAATGATGCCAGCTGCATTAGCTAAATTATGAAGCAGAAGTGAACGGCAAGGCGTGGCCCTGTATTTTGTCTCAGAGCAGAGGTGGCAGAAAAATTGTTGGCTTGAAACTTGCATTCATTTTTTTTTAATTAAACAGTGCCACTAATTGAAAAATAATGGGTTGGGGACCCAAATGCTCAGGATGTAAATGTACTGGATGATGCAATTTTGATTCATGCAGCCCAGGAATGTAACTCTGCTCTGAGGGTCAGGATTGATGGAGCCACCCGTGAGGTTCACTCCCACAAAACTTCCCAGTGCGGGTGCAAAATGCAAAAGGAAGAGCAAAGGTTTGGGTCTTTGGAAAAGACTTTATAAGTAAAGCATCTACACTGAAACCTACATTACATATTTTTTGCTTCCTTTTAAATCTTAAAACAAGAATGAATGGTTTTAGCCTGAGTTAAGTCAGTCTGTTAGAGGTGTGAGTGAGGATATTCTATATTGTTCACTGTGACTACCCCAAACTGCAAAAGAACAAAAAAAAACAAAGAAAAGTACAGCACAGGAGTAGGTCTTTCAGCCCTCCAAGCCTGCACTGATCATGATATCTGCTTAAACTAAAACCGTATGCACTTACGGAGTCCGTACCTTTCCACTCCCATTCTATTCATGTATTTGTCTAGTTGCTCCTTAAATTGCACTACTGAGCCTGCTCCCACCACCTTCGTGGGAAGCACGTTCCAGATATTAACTACTCACTGTGTAAAAACCTTATCTTGTCCATCTCCTCTAAACTTTTCCCCATGCTCCTTAAACCTATGTGCCCTAACACTTGGCTTTTCTACCCTACGAAAGAGCACATGACTATCCACTCTGTCCATGTCACTCGTAATCTTGCAAACCTCTATCAGATCACCCGCTAACCACCATCGTTCCAGTGAGGACAAACTAAATTCATCTAACCTCTTCTCATAGCTAATACTGAGTTCCTTTGCTTGCTTCGTTACCTACTGGAAATATCGAAACTAGAAGCAAGAGGAAGCCATTTGACCCTTCAAGCCTGCTCCACCATTCATTTTGATCTTGGCTGATCATCAAATTCAATATCCTGGTTCCATCTTATTCCCCTTTCCCAGCCTTCTACCCATCCCCGCCCCTCATCCCGACCTCCATATCCCTTAATCCCTACAGAAACACTGTTCAGAAAATTCTAGCCACACTCGTCCCAAAAACCAGAAAATCCCACCCAAAATCTATGGACCATTGTATGGTTCCCCCACCACCAGCTACGATTCTCTTGGCGGAAGGGAGGGAAAAATTCTAACCAGAAAATTTGAAATATACTCTCCTAGGTGACATATTTGCAGAGTTTATTAGGAAGCACACACTCAGCAATAAACCTTTGTCGGCACGGTAGTGCAGTGGTTAGCACTGCTGCTTCACAGCTCCAGGAACCTGGGTTCGATTCCCGGCTTGGGTCACTGTCTGTGTGGAGTTTGCACATTCTCCTCGTGTCTGCGTGGGTTTGCTCCGGGTGCTCTGGTTTCCCCCCACAACCCAAAGATGTGCAGGTTAGGTCAATTGGCCATGCTAAAATTGCACCTTAGTGTTCTGAGAGGTGTAGGTTAGAGGGATTAGCAGCTAAGTAAGTAGGGATATGGAGGTAGGGCCTGGATGGGATTGTGGTCGGTGCGGACTTGATGATCCAATGGTCTCTTTCTGCATTATAGAGTTTCTATGATTTATGTTGACCATGACTAAAATATGTCAGGAGCAAATTATAATGATACTATACTTTAAGGATAAGACTAACGTCACTCCAAATAGCAACTGCTCATTGAGAATCATCTTCTCTGGGAATCTTCTTCTCAAGAACTCTGTATCCAAAGAACCAGCTTGAGTATATCAAAGCAACACTTTCCAGGATTGCAAACAGCCTTACACAGAACATTAATCTCTGGTCCTCATTCAATTACTGGTGGACTTGCTGGATTTTTCCAAAATCATCCATTTTTCACTTAATTGCCTGGAGAATTTGTTTGATTGATTCAGATTCAGCGATGGAATAGGGCTGGGAATACTTGACTGTTTCTGTGCATCCTGAATGCTTTTGTATGTTCACCAAGTTCAGTGATATTAAGGCAGAAGGGGAGTGCCAGTTTTCCACTCCATCCATGACCCTCTTCACCTTGATGACAAGTAAAATTGGGAAGGATGCAAAACCAGCTTCCCTTACATTTCTTAAAGTGAGGGTGACGTTAAAATTGACCCCTACAATTGCTTTCATGTAAAAAGTACACATGGCGCTATGTGTTACCGCATAGAAACAGGCCATTTGTTCCAGCAGTTCTACACCAGTGTCTCCATGCCACTCTCGGAAAGTTGTCTATTTTCCATTGTGAGGAAGTGAATGCAACGGGTTAATGCTGAGTTTGTTGAAGCTGTGCAGAAAAGTTTTGGCAATGTTTTTCAGTGCTGTCCCTTTACTTGCCTCTATACGGTTAATCACATTCATGACTTGGTGCCTGGAGTGCTTTAGTGATAATATTAATATCAGCATTCATTCCGGGGATAATTTTATTTTTGCAGAAAGAATTGTGAATTTTGGGATATTAGACTGGCAATGAGATATTGCATCATGTCAAAATTTTCAATATCATTCATACTGAGCCAACCTTGAGAAAATGAGCTACAGACCTCCAACGTAAGGAGAGTGCAGCAATTCAATGCACGGACAGTGTCCTCAGCTGCTGCATCGAGGCAAGGTGGACACGGTCATTATACGGAAGTTACAAGCATCTTTAACAAACTATCTTTGGGGATTAGAGTTGCTGTCATCTGTTTCCACTGTTACTTTGTAATATTGTCATTTCCTGCTTCTGTAAAACGAGGGGGTGATCAGATTTATTAGCTGGAGTTTTATGACTCCCCCAGCCCACTCAACCCCCTTACCTATCCCTCTCCCTCCACCACCCAACCCCTTCCACTTGGCATCAGACCGGCAGGCAGGGGAAGCATAAAATTTGTGGGGGCGGTGGTTAGTGGGAGGTGCAATGCCTATCATCTCGCCATGTCTGCTAGCATTTTACCAGTGACCAAGTAAAGGGGGATTCTCTGGCCAGCCTTGCCCCAAGACCACTTAATCCCACCCAAGTTCTTTGCATGGTCATGTTCCACCGGCTATGATCCCTGTGGTGGGCGGGAGGGGAAATTTTTGTCCTAAGTATCATGTGGCCCATTCAAATTGGGCCACCAAAGCCCTGAAATGGATATTTTACCAGTCACACAAGTACCTCCCTCCTGTTGCCACTGATATCTTACCAGTACTAGAAGTTGTCAACATCATATGGCAAGGCCATTAATTTATTTGACCATTTTTGGCACAAACACACCACTTACCTGAAGGCTTAACCCCCTCTATAACCCTTCGTCAAGGACTGACTGCAGGCCCATCATTGGCCACCATTCCTGGTGGCGCTACTGAGACAGGAGAGCTGCCAATCCTCATACTGTTGAACGGGAGCTGCTTTGAATCTGGAGACAGGAGTCCCACTGAGCTGGATAATGGAAGAGGAGTACTGAAGAGATGCAGTGAAGTTGAGGAAGATGAGAGATACAGACAATATACAGACTCAGTATTGGGGTCAGTTAAGGCTTTGGACTGCTCCCAGTACATTCATTTCGCAAAAGTGTGCCCACACACAAGAATGCACACAGAGGACAATATAGTTTGTGGGAAATTTTGACATGGAATGTGTGGGTTTGGGGGTGTTAGTAGGACGTTTAGTTCATGGAATGTAATCTCAAGTTTATTTATTAATGTTACAAGTAGACTTACATTATCACAGCAATAAAGTCACTGTGAAAATCTCCAAGTTGCCACACTCTGCACCTGTTCGGGTACATCGAGGGAGAATTTAGCATGGCCAATGCACCCAACCAGCGCATCTTTCAGACTGTGGGGGAAAACCAGGGCAACCTGAGGAAACTCACACAGACAGGGGTAAAATGTAGCGACCCAATGCAGACAGTGACCCAAGGCTGGAATCGAATCCAGGTCCCTTCACTGTGAGACAACAGTGCTAACCACTGCACCACCATGCCATCCTCCGAAGTGTATCAGGAATCAATCTGTTGACTTCCTCCAATAACCCCAGTATATTAGGCTGCCTGTGCACAGCCCCCTCTGGGAGTTTTAATGCATTCATTGCTCGGTTACAGAGATACAAACGTAGCTTTTGCAAATTAACACCAGGTCCAGGGGTTTTCGGAACTTACCATGAAAGCAAGATGGAAAGAGAGGTGGCTTTTGAGGACATTGGAAACATGACAGGGAAACAAGAAATGCCTTCACCTCACTGCTGCTTCTTTGCCTGAAATAGAAAATCCTGGAGCTACTCAGTGGGTCAGTGGAGAGAATGAGTTAATATTGCAGGTCACTGGGCTTACATCAGAACAGTTCTGAAAGTTGAGTTCAAATCCAACACCAGGTCTTGTTTTGCCCACAGAAGGAGCATTCGGAATGCGGTTCGATGATAATCGACTCAGGAATCATTCCACCACTTCCCCACTATCCTCCAAAAGAAAAAAAACGTCTATGTGAAGAGAGACTTAAAAAATGTAGGGGCCAGCCCCAAAGCAAGCTGGTGTATCCATCCAGGGCATTGGGTGTATGAGTTTCAGCCCTTTAATATTATTGGGGGACTTTTCCCATTCTACCGGCCATGGGAATTGTAGCTGGTAGTGGAAGGAAGGTTGGACCACGCAAAGGTCCATTGACTTCGGGTGGTGTTTTCTGGGTTTGGAGCAAGTGCAGCTAAAAACTCCAGATTAAAGGATCAGGCAGGTACAGTTTTGATTTTTAAAAAGCATTTAAATGCACAGATAAGATTAGTATAGAACATAGAACATAGAACATAGAACATTACAGCACAGAACAGGCCCTTCGGCCTTCGATGTTGCGCCGACCAATATAAAAAGCAATGCCCCTCCAAACTAAACCATTCCCTTCTCTTCCATATACTTATCAACTAACCTCTTAAACGCCACCAAACTTGGCGCATCTACAACTGCTGCAGGCAGGGCATTCCACTCCCGAACCACCCTTTGGGTAAAGAACCTACCTCTGATATCCGTCCTATAACTATCACCCCTTAATTTAAAGCTGTGTCCCCTCGTGCTAGCTTTTTCCATCCTAGGAAAAAGGCTATCACTGTCCACCCTATCTAAACCTCTAATCATCTTATATGTTTCGATTAGGTCCCCTCTTAGCCGCCTCCTTTCTAACGAAAACAACCTCAAATCCCTCAGCCTCTCTTCATAAGACCTGCCCTCCATACCAGGCAACATCCTGGTAAACCTCCTCTGTACCCTCTCCAATGCCTCCACATCTTTCTTATAATGTGGGGACCAGAACTGCACACAATACTCCAAGTGCGGCCGCACTAGAGTTTTGTACAGTTGCAACATGACGTTGCGGCTCCGAAATTCAATCCCTCTACCAATAAAAGCCAAGACTCCATATGCCTTCCTAACAACCTTCTCGACCTGACTGCCTACTTTCAGGGATCTATGCACATACACACCAAGATCCCTCTGTTCATCTAGACTACTAAGAATCCTACCATTTGCCCTATACTCTACACATTTATTATTTCTGCCATAGTGCATTACCTCACACTTTTCCACATTAAACTCCATTTGCCACCTCTCGGCCCAGCTCTGCAACTTGTCCAAGTCCCTCTGCAAACTATAACACCCCTCTTCACTATCTACCACTCCACCGACTTTAGTGTCATCTGCAAATTTACTAATCCTAATCTACTAAATTTACTAAAAGTATGGAGGGATATGGACCAAATGCGGGCAATTGGGACTAGCCTAATGATAAAAGCTGAGCAGCATGGACAAGTTGGGTCAGTTTCCATGCTGTAAACCTCTATGACTCTATAAATTGCAACAAGTAGACTTCTGGACTTAATCAATATTGTGAAGTCTTTTCACTCAGTGAGAAATTGGAAAAATGTCTTTATTCAAACATTACTAAAATGTTTGGAATCATTTCCTATGTTGGATAGCAAATGCAAAAACATTGGGGGACATGCAAAGCATAGCTAAATGCTAGAATAACAATTGTTGCAATGTGTTCTACTATGCAATGCTGATTTCTGGAGAACAGTCCCTGGGTGCCTCAATCCCAACATTTGCATGTTAACCTCGTGACATTTTTCAACAGGCGCTGGGTAGAAGCAGAACTGATGTGTCCAAGAATGACATATGAGGCCCCTTTTCTACTGTTGGTGCAATATCAGTGAGGCACTTTATATTTCTAAATGCAGTTGATGGCAAGAGAGCCATCTGTCTGATGCCATTTGCAGCTTTCAAATGTGATTCCTTTAAGGTACTTGTCCATTCTCATGCTCTAATTTAGCGGAGTTCGCTTGTTAGTTCTCATTAAGGTTCAGTATACTTGGTTCCCGGCAGGAGCTCTCACCAGGAGTAACAGTGCATATGAATGAACACTATTTGGTTTCAACTTCAATAAACTCTGTTGTGTAAATCTTTCACACTATTGTCACACTAGCACCAAAACATCATTTTCCAAATAGCACTGTATCTTTAGCAGCCCGGTCCCTAGTTCAGCTTGAATTCCTGGCTCACCAAGTGATCATGATGTAAAGATGCCGGCGTTGGATTGGGGTGGTAAGAACTCAGAATTTAGCAACACCAATTTTTAATCCAACCGATTTATTTGATAGTAAAATTGCGAGCTTTCAACACTCTTGTGTCTTCCTCAGGCAAATGCAGTGTTCTCATCACCAAGTGATAGCAGCGATGCAGTGGCACATTGGTTAGTACCAGGAATGTGGGTTTGATTGCTGACTTGGGTCACTGTCTGTGTAGAATCTGCATGTTCTCTCCACGTCTGCATGGGTTTCCTCCGGGTGACCTGGGGGTCTCTTCCCACAGTCCAAAAAAACGTGCTGGTTAGATATATTGGCCATGCTAAACTCTCCCTCAACGTACCCGAGCAGGCGCTGGAGAGTGGCGACTGGGCGATTTTCACTGCAACTTTATTGCAGTGTCAATGTAAGCCTATTTGTGACTCTAATAAATAAACAAAAGTAAAATAAAATCTTGACTTGGGTTCGAAGTGAGACACACAGGTAGGGCAGAAAATGTAAATAATGCAAGGTGGTTGAGTACTGCATGTCAAATGACTTTGCTTTGCTGTGATATTCTTATGCATTCTGCACATATGTGGAGCATTCAGTAAAAATATCAGTTTTGAATTCATCAACAAGACTAATTGCAGACTGGGATGCATCTCCAGAATATTTTATGATAAATCAGAGCAGATTTATTTTGGTCGATTAAACATCTCCAAGGGGATAACTCGTGTTAGTGATACTCAGTTCACAGATACGGCATTAAGTTATCTCACTGAGCTCTCCTGCCTTCAAACATCAGCCCCAAAGAACACCTTTGATTGGGTCACCTAATGATGCAATCATATCAGATTCCGACGTTCAGTCTCCGAATAGAAATATAGAAGATAGAAACAGAAGGAGGTCATTTGGCCCTTTGAGCTTACTCTGCCATTCATTGCAATCATGGCTGATCATCCAGCTCAATTACCTAGTCCTGCTTTTTCCCCATAAGCTTTGATCCCATTCTCTCCAAGTGCTATATCCAGCTGCCTTTTGAATACATTCAATATTTTAGTATCAGTTACTTTCTATAGTAATGAATTCCATCCTTTGGGTGAAGAAATATTTCCTCACTTCTGTCCTAAATGGTCTACCCTGAATCCTCAGACTGTAACACCTTATTCTGGACGCCCCCACCATCTGGAATATGCTCCCTGCATCTATCCCATCTAGTACAGTTAGAATTTTATAAGCCCTCCCTCATTCATCTGAACTCTAGCGAAAACGATCCTAACCGAGTCAACCTCTCCTCATACATCAGTCCTGCCATCCCCAGGATCAGCCTGGTAAACATTCGCTGCACTCCCTCGAGAACAAGAACATCCTTCCTCAGAAACGGAATGGAACAGATGCTGGCCTGTGTTGTGTCCCAAGCCCCTATGAAACAGCAGCATGGCAGAGATGGAGTAAGTTAGATGAATGTTATTAATCAAACATAAAATAAGCCATAGATCGGCATAGCCAAGAAGGGCTATACTGTTGTAGTGTTCTAAGGTTCTATGGTTGTATAGCTAAAATATAATCACCATGGCATCAATAATGCCAAATTTGTACACAGTTAGCAAGCAGCAAAGGGAAAATAGGAAATTAGAATCATAGTTTCCTTATGAAGGAGGCCTTCAATTCATCGAGCCTGCACTGACAACAATCCCACCTAAGTCCCATTCCCGTAATCCCATGTGTTTACCCTGCTAATCCACCTGACACTAAAGGACAAATTTTCCTGTTCCACCCATCATGGTAATTGCAGTGGGCAAGAGGCAGACCATGGAAAGATCTATTGATCTCAGGTAGGAATTTCCGGTTTCGAGACATGCACGGCCAGAAAATCCTGCCCTAAGAGTTCATTTAGCATGGCCAATCTATCTAACCTGCACATCTTTTGGAGTGTGGGTTGGAACTAGAGCACCCGCGGGGAGAACGTGCAGACTCCACACAGAGAGTGAACCACGGCTGGAGTTGACCTGATGCTGTGAGGCATCAGCGCTAACCACTGTCCCACCGTGTAGAGACATTGGAAAAGAACAGGCAAAGTTTACGATTTTAAAACCTATTTAAACTACTATTTTAACCGTGCTTATTATAACAGGATAATAGTAGTCCAGCAATAGTAAAAATATTCAACAACGTAGTGGCATAATTTCTTTTGTGAATATTTTACCATCGCATTATATGAGCTGCGAGTGCGAAAATAACAGTTGATCCAGGAAAAGTAGAATTCCCTGGAGTTGCTAGAACCTTGCTCATCAATAGATAAGGCCATATTGCTGTGGTTAATTTTGGGAATCTTGCCTTAAAAGGATACTGGAAGATTTGGAGGCAGTCCAAAGAAGGGCTACAGGAATAATTCTGAGACTTAATGTGTTGTCCGATATTATCAGGTGAGCACTTAATGCATATGCATCAAATTCCCCCATCCTTTATTTTAATGAGGCATTAGCACATTCTAAATGGCTTAATCCATCCGTTAAATGAGTGGACAAAGGAAGTTGATATGAACACATTAAGCATTTGTACAATGATATCCAGCGTTATAATTTCCAGGTATAAGTTACAAAGAGAGAGCTTCTGGAGAAAAATGAAGATCACCAGCACCGGAGATTATAAATTACAAGATCTTGGATGTAAGCTAAAGGCCTGAGGCTTAATTTCATTCCTAACCAAAGCCAGTCACACTGGAGTCATTCTATTAGTTTAAATTGAGCACAGCATTCCTCTGGTCAAATAAGAAGAATGGAGCTCAGGTGGGTTGCTCCTAAATTCTAGAATTCCCCATAAATTTCTCAACAGTTTCCAATGCCAGGGTCGAATAAACCAGGCCTGAGGGCTTGAGTCAAGAGGAGGTTTTGTGCTAGAGTAGGTGTCAAGATTAGGTCTACGCAGCCATTTTAGCATTTGTCCCAGAGCAATCCCACTCTCCAGCAACACAAAGAGTTAACCTCCGAGATGGTCAAACCATTACAAAATCTTTCTGACAGATTATGCAGGACTTTATTTTTTTTACTAAGAATACCCAATACATAAACTGTCACAACCACAACAGTTAAATGTGCATATATATGAATAAGTAGGGCATACAAAACCTTCAAAATAGCTGTGGTTAGTGGCTAGAGGAATTAGAACTTGCCTTCAAGCTAAAGTGGTAATAGCTGCCATACTGAATTGCCACATTAGTTTGACTGAATCATTTTCCCACACTAGGCCGCACAGATTTCATTTACTGAATGGAAATTATGGCCATGTTTGAGAGAGAAAAAAAGAAATACAGAAACAGGCATTCATCTTAAAACAAACCTATAATTTAACTGGCGTCGGAATGTTTGCGGCCACAGTTTATTTAACAGTGATAAAATGCACATGCTTGTTAAACCAATGTTGCCACAGACCTTATTCCACATAATAAGCCTTAGATAAGGTGGGGAGAGGAGGGGGGGGTTGTTATAGAGAGTCCTTGAAGATTCGAAAAAATGCCCAGTCTTCCATGTGGCTGTTAATGCTGCAAATGTATGAGAGGCGAGCTTTTGGTTTTTGGTGGTGGGGGTGGGGGTCTACATTGGGGAGAGTTAGTGGAGGTCAGCCATTGACTATCAGTCTTTGGATTGTGGCAGATGACATACATCATTGTATGATAACATGGGTGACATTGTGGCACAGTGGAATAGTCTCACAGCTCCGGAGTCCCAAGTTCCATTCCAGCCTCAGGCCACTGTCTGTGTGGAGTTTATACGTACTCCCTGTGTCTGCATGGGTTCTCTCTCACAGTCCAAAGATGTGCGGGTTGGGTGGGTTGGTCATGAAAATTGCCTCTTAGTGTTGGGGGGCTAAGTACGGTAAATGAATAGGGATAGGACCTTGGTGGGATTGTGGTCAGTGCAGATTCGATGGGCCAAATGGCCTCCTTCTGCACTGTAGGATTCTATATTCTATGACTGAAATCATCCTCGGTTTACATGGATTGAATGAGATTGAATACACAGCACTCAAAAAAATTTCAGAAAACTAGACCCAAAGATAGTGTTCATGCACCAAACCTCTGTTAATCCAATGCCATCTGAATAACTTTCTATTTTTTTTCTCTCACGTGTTTTTATTGACTTTCTTCTCAGTTTGAGCAGCTCATTTTTTTTTAATGTTCAGATAAAATCTTTGATCTGGCTTTGTACTGTGTTATAGGTGAAAGCGCAAGGCCCAAAACTGAGGTGAATATTCGGAGAGAAGGTTCACCGAGCAGTGATGGCTAGGTGATGCTGAGTTTTAGTTTTGAAAGCGTAGAGGCTAGAAGAGAAACAGAAGGCTGAAGGAGTTTGATAAGCACGAGGTCCTGGAGGAGGGAGAGAAGAACAATGTTATTGATTTTAAGTATTATTTAGGTTCCATTTACCTTAATATTTTTAAAGATACCTAATAAGACTATAAGATGTAGGAGCAGAATCAGGACCATAGAGTCTACTTCACCATTCAATCATGGCTAATACGTTTCTCAACCCCATTCTCCCACCTTTTTCTCTTTTTGATCCACTGACCAATGAAGATCTCTCTCTCTCTGTCTTACATACACTCAATGACAGGCCTCCACAGGTTTTTGTGGCAATGAATTCCACAGATTCACCACTCTGTGGCTGAAGAAAATCTTCCTCATCTCGGTTCTAAAGGGTGGTCCCTTTACTCTAACACTGTGCCCTCGGGTCCTAGTCTCTCCGACTAATGGAAACATCTTCTCCATGTCCATGTTATCCAGGCCTTTCAGTCTTCCAAAGATCAGATTGTAATATTCAGTGAGCTGTAAAAGCAACCCAATCAAATCAGCATTTGGATATGCCTAACACTGTTTATTAATAAACTGGCCTTACACGTTTAAAAGAAAGACTTGCATTATGTCCGTATTTTATGAGTCCAGCATATTCCAAAGCCCTTTACAACTAAGGAAGCACATTTGAACTGTCGTCACTGCTGTAATGCCAAAAATGGAGCAGCCAATTTGCACATAGCATGCAGTGCGATAATGACCAGGTATTCTCTTTGACAATGTAGCATTAATAGATTGATGAAGTTTTGTCTCGCAGAGAATTTTTTTCCCCTCATCAATTATTTCAAATCAGTTCTACACAATGCAAGGCGTTAAAAAGGGTGTGGTAAACACAGTTTTGCTTCTCTGAGATAAAGCATGGTTTTATTATTCTCCAAAAATTGAAATGCAGTAACAAACGCTGTAAACCTGATTAGCAATGACTTTCTAGAGTCTGAGAGCATTATTACCATTGGGCAATGTAAGCCCTCAAACTTGTTGGAGTTTCCAAACTCCAGTTGGAAAGCTGGAAACTGATGAAACCCAGCCATCAAAAGAGGCAAAATGTCTCTGCTGCATTTCCCTTGTCACATTCCTGTCCGGAAATGAAAATCCTGATCCCCATGTCATTCAGGATAAAGAAAGATTTGCATTTATATGGCGATTTTAACACTTTCAGGATACTCTGAAGTGCTTCACAGCAAATGAAATGCTTTTGACAAGTAAGACTAAGAAAGAGTAGTAAGAATAGTAAGTAAGAATAAGACTACAAGAAAGTACAAAAGGTCGTGAAGGTCCATCATGCAAACTAGCCTCCCATCCATTGACTGTCTATACTTCCCACAACTTTAGAAAAGCAGCCAGCATAATTAAAGATCCCACGCATCCCGGACATTCTCTCTTCCATCTTTTTCCATCGGGAAAAAGATACAAAAGTCTGAGGTCACATACCATCCGACTCAAGAACAACTTCCTCCCTGCTGCCATCAGACTTTTGAATGGACCTACTTTATACAAAGTGGATCTTTCTCTAACCATAGCTATGACTGCAGCACTACATTCTGCATTCTCTCATTTCCTTCTCTACGAACGGGATGCTTTGTCTGCATAGCGCACAAGAAACAATACTTTTCACAATATACTAATGCACGTGACAATAATAAATCAAATTAAATCAGATAAAGCCAGCAATCAAATTTATTTATTGATTACAGAGAAGCAAAAGAAAACAGTGGAATATTGTTGCTCCAAATGCTTGCAAAACAGAAAGATTTTATCAATGGCCCACGTGTTCACTAGTGTCTTCCGTAAATCAATCCAAAATCTGCCAAACTGGTGAAGGACACTGATGCTGAAGTTGGTTTGAGTGATGTACTGGGCTACGTACACAACTCTTTGTAATTTCTTATGACCTTGGACAGAGCAGAAACCATACCAATATATGATACATCCGGGAAGGACGCTTTCTATGGTGTATCTGTAAAAATTGGTGAAAATCGTAGCGGATGTGCTGAGTTTCCTTAGCCTCCTGAGAAAGTAGATGCATTGGTGAGCTTTCTTAACTATAGTATCAGCATGGAGGGCCCAGGACATGCTGTTGGTAACCTGGACACTTAGAAACTTGAAACTCTCAACCATTTCCACTTCATCACTGTTGATGTAGACAGGTGCATGTCCTCCACTTGTTTCCTGAAATCAGTGACAACTTCCTTTGTTTGATATTAAACAAGTTAAAAGCAACCACATTGTTGCACATCTAGCAAAAGTCAGAAGGACTTAAATTACATAATGTTGTGCTTCACGTAACAGAACATATGTGACTGGGAGGTTGCTGATATAACACCTTGAAGAAGGGAGAGAAGGATAAACTAGGTAATTAGAGACCATTTAAGTCTAACATCTGCTGTGCTCTAACTCTAGGCTCAAGAATTAATGATTACATTAATGAACATTTAAGTTGGATGAGATAATCAAGGAATAACCATCGGAGATCTGGCAACAGGAAATGTTGTTCAGCCAATTTAATAGAATTTCTCTGAAAAAGTGTCAGATTGTTTAGAAGAAGGATATGCAGGGGTCAAAATTCCTTGGAACACCAGCCAGTATCGACCCCGTTGTTGTGTGTGGGCCTTGCAGGTGCAATAATAAATTCCACTATAGGTATGTAGGGAGAGGTACGATGGCACAGTCATTAATACTGCTGCCTCACAGCGCCAGACACCCAGGTTCAATTCCTGGCTTGGGGCACTGTCTGTGCGGAGTCTGCACTTCTCCCTGTGTCTGTGTTTCCTCCGGATGCTCTGGTTTCCTCCCGTGGTCCAAAATACATGCTGGTTATGTACATTGGCTATGCTAAATTCTCCCTCAGTGTACCCAAACAGGTACAGGAGTAGGGATACCTCACAGTAATTTCACTGCAGTGTTAATGTAAGCCTACTCGTGACACTAATAAATAGACTTTAAAACTTAAATGCCTCGCTGGCAATGTGTGTTTTGGTGCCCTCCTGCTGCTGGGAAAGTGTGGAATGCCCATATTGGCCAAACTTTCAAGGTATGCCAGCTCCCAGCAAAGCTGTTTGAACAGCAACCTCCGATATAGGAAAACCCTGTTCCTTGTGGTATTTACGTGGTGTCAGTTGAGTTTCAGTGGTAGCACCCTCACATCTGACTCAGAGGATCACGAGATCAACTTCCACGCCACAGACCTGAGCAAGTAATAACTCTACAGTGCTGTCCGCAGGGACTACCACACTATCAGACCTTCCATCTACTGGATGGGATGTTTAACCAAGGCCCTGTCAGCCCTCTCACTTGGATGTAAAAAAACCCATGCTACTATCTGGAGAACAGCAGGCAAGTGAGTTCTAGGCACTTGCCATTCTCTGTGTGAAACGTCTCCTTTAAACTTTCCCCCTCTCACTTTAAGTGCATACAATAACATTTATATAATTACACCCCTAGATCTCAATTCTCGTCATCTTTTCTGTAAATAATTTTGGCAGCATCCAAAATTTACTCTCATTAACCATCATTTCCTTCCTCCCGGAAGTTCCATCTCACTTTTTAATCACACTGAATTTCTTCCAACACCAATCTGCCCATTCTACAAACCCTTCCTTATTCTCCTGAAGTCACTCACAGTCTTGAATGGAGCTCTTCTATAAACAAATCGAGACTACGTGTAACCACTGAGGAGAGCTCTGAGCACTTTTACTGTTCCCTGGATGATGCCCCTATGTAGGAACATAGCTACAGGAGTACGTCATTCAGCTTGCGAAACTGTTTCAACATTCAAACAAATTATGGATGATTTGCATTTTAAACGTAGCAGCCCATATTAGTACTATAACCCTTCTTATTCTTGGATATAATGGTTGAGAAGAAGAAATATTGAAGAGAAATTGTTTTAAAGTGTAGGAGAAAGAGGCAAAGTCTTCCTCAAGATAGGAAAATCATTCAACATCTGGGGAAGTGTTCTACAGTGAGCTTCATTGAACGTGGGAATTGGTTCATAGTCTGAGAAAATCAGTGGAACTGGAACTAAAGTGAGAGTTGGTGTTATCATTCTCAAAAAGTCAATACATATGGTTCCCTCCCCCTTTCTCTTTGCATCTACTTAAAGCAAGTGCCCAGATAGACAGTTACATGTCTCTGTAGTGCCTTGTTTCATCCAGTGTAATGTTTATATATCACTGTCATAAATAGGCTTACATTCACACTACAATGAAGTTACTGTGAAAATCCCTGTGTCACGACACTCCACCGTCTATTTGGGTACAGTGAGGGGAATTTACCATGGCCGGTGCACCTAACCAGCATATCTTTGGACTGTGGGGGGAAACCAGAGCACTGAAAGGAAACAAATACATACACAGTGAGAATGTACAAACTCCATATAGACGGTGATCCGAACCGGGAATCAAACCCAGGTCCCTGATGCTGTGAAGCAGCAGTGCTAACCATTATGCCAACATGCTACCATACAGAAGAGTCTAAGATCATCTAAATATAGTAACCAGATTTGGTTTATAGATTAAATAGTTCTGGGCTTCATAGAATGGAAAAGGAAAGTTGAATGTGTGTTGTCGGCCTTTGGAATTCGACACATTGTATCATAAACTCCAATGCTACATAAGAAGAACTGTGGGAGACTGTTGGCCTAGTTTGAGGTCAACAACCACGTAGATTGGGCAGATAAGAGACATGTGTTTGCAAGAACAGATGTCTACAACATTCACTAAAAAGTCTTGTCTGGAACAAAAATCCCCTAAAAAGCTGTTATGCAAAAAAAAACTTTCAGTGTGGTTAACAAGGTTTGGTTTCTCTTGAGTTGGTTTGGTTTCTCTTGAGTTTTTTTGCATTCATCAATGTGAAGGGAAAACAGAGCCAGAGAATGGAACATTGGAGTCTTATCTACATGGCATCTCATCTCAATGAAAGGATCCTGCAGAGGTCAGGCTCTTTACAGAGATGGTTTCAATCCCCACCCACTTTACAAAGCACAAACCATGTTCTTCCCCCTCACTCAAACTCAAAAAGCCCAATCTATATGGTCGATGACATCAAATGAGGCCGACAGTCACCCATAGTCCTCCTTACGTAACATTGGAGTTTATGATACAATGTGTCGAATTCCAAAGGCCGACAACACACATTCAACTTTCCTTTCCCAATCTATGAAGCCCAGAACTATTTAATCTATAAACCAAATCTGGTTACTGAGTTTCAATGATGTTTGACTCTTCAGTGTAGTGACACAGTCGTTAGCATTGCAGCCTCACAGTAACAGGGATCCATATTCAATTCCTGGCTTAGGTTATGTGTGGGTTTAAGTTTAGTCTTTAGTTACAAGTAGACTGACATTAACACTGCGACAAAGTTGCTATGAAAATCCCCCAGTAGTTAACACTGCTGCCTCAGCACGAGGAAACCAGGTTTGATTCCCAGTTTGGGTCACTGACTTTGTGGAGCTTTCCCCGTGTCCATGTGGGTTTCTTCCAGGTGCTCCAGTTTCCTCCCACAGTCCAAAGATGTGTGGGTTAGGTGGATTGGCCATGATAAATTACCCCTTAGTGTCAGAGGGACTAGCTAGGATAAATATACGGGGATAGAGACAGGGTGAGATTATCATTACTGCTGACTCGATGAGCTGAATGGCTTCCTTTTGCACTGTCGAGATTCTGTGATTCTATGTTCCGGCACACTGAGGGAAAGTTTAGCACGGCCAATGCACCTAACTGGCACTTCTTTTGAACTGTGAGAGGAAACCGGAGCACTCGGAGGAAACGCATGCAGACATGGGGAGAATGTGCAAACTCTACATAGACAGTGAGCCAAGCCGGGAATCAAATCGGGGTCCCTGGTGCTGTGAGGCAACAGTGCTAACCACTGTGCCACCATGCTGCCTGTTTGAAACCTATTGTATAAGTTACATGCAATCGTTAAGCCCTTCTCAACTTTCAGCACAGTTACTGAATTGGTGCTCGTAACACAATCTGCAGAGTTCCATATTGGGCAAATTATGACACACATTTTATCTGTATATAAATAAGAAAACTGTCTTCATTGAGAGGCTTTGGAATTCCTCAGTCTGGGTGGCTGTGAATGGCACAGTCACTGAATATATACAAGCCGCTGAGATCAATGGATTTTTGGTCTCTGAGACAAACAAGGAATATGGGGATTAGACGAGAGTGGAGCTAAGGTTCAGGTTTAGCCCTGATCCTGGTGAATGTGTAACAGGGGAGCGATGGCCCACATTTGCTTCGATTTCTGATGTTCTGGCCACATCTTTTAAGGTCCGGATTTACTAAATTTGGATTCTCTTTGCTTCAGAGATGCCAAATCCCTTTTAAAAAATAATTAGCCACATGTATGTGTGGGAGGGCATGCTTTTAATGTCAGAGCTTTCATCTCTTGACATCCCAGTAGCTAACAAGAAAACAAGCCGAGGCATTGGAAGCAAAGTAACAAGGCTGATTAAAATAAATGATTCTTTATAGAATCTCACTGGAATAAAAAGAGACCATTTGGTCCATTGATCTTGCACTGGTAACAATTCCATCCAGGCCCTAATCCCATGTATTCACCCCAGCTAGTCCCGCTGACAGTAAGGAGCAATTTAGCACGCCCAATCCACCCAACCCGCACATCTTTGGACTGTAGGAAGAAACTAGAACATCACATCCTCGCAGACACGGGGAGAATGTGCAAACTCCACACAGACAGTCATCCAAGATCCACATCTCTGACTGCTCTGAGGCAGCGGTGCTAATCACTGTGCCACCTTTATTTTCCTGATTTTCTTGATGAATCATGCTGAAGGAAGGTATCTATTCTCTAGTGTCTAGTGTCTTAGTGCAGGAAAAGTATCTGAGCTGGGCAGGCTGTTTCTATGTAGCTGCTAAACTGAAGTTTCTTGGGAAATGATGATAATGCAATGGAGGGCTTTGTAAATCAATTCCATTCCAAAACTTCACAGTGGAAACTGTGTCTAGGAGAAAATGATTTCACTTCGAAGGAACTCAGACACTTAAAGACAATTATATATGTCAAGATGATGTCACTTGTAAGCAATGATCTTATGGAATCATAGTAGCAATTTTTACACACGTACTTCCCGTGTTTGTAGAACAAAATGGAAAACGTTTACCTATCAGCTTTAAGGAGAATCTTAAGTGTTGCCCACTTGAAATTGGCGCTGTTTGAATATCCTCATGGTCTCTTTTACGAGCTACCATAGGAAAATGTTTGATTATTGCTGAAAAGAGAGACACATTGCTGAAGCTTTTGGTTTTGCACTCATCAGGATAAATGCAAGAATTCCAAATTTGAAACCACTGCAACTACTTACCACAGAAGACAAAGGATCCTCATTGGTTGGCAAATTTGGTTCTAATAGTCCAAGACACTATCAGGAGAGAAGGCAACAGAGACTGGCACCCACATTTATGGTTAATTCTGGTTGTTAATGACCAATTTAACATAATCAGTCAAGTTCATAATGCGGCTCATTTGTGCTTACTGGAAGTGACATACACAGGGATCCATTCTTAGTGAACAAAAACAATGTATTCCAACCTTGCACCATTTTTTTGATTTCCCTGGAAGAATGGATAAGCATGGGGAAAGAATTGCCTATTTCCTATGGTATAAACTGTTGTGGCCATTTGAAATTTGGCATTCTTGTGTTTGTCCTGATGAGAGGCAGGACTAAAGGTTCAACAATAAGTTACATTCAAGAAAAGCATATGTTTATGGGGAGGCAATGGCCAAGTGGTATTATCGTTGGGTTATTAATTCAAAAATACACCTAATGTTCTGGGGATCAGGGTTTGAATCCCACCATAGCAGATGGTGGAATTTGAACTTGATAAAAAATATCTGGAGTTAATAATCTACTGATGACCGTGAATTGATTGTCAGAAAAACTCACCTAGCTCACTAATGTTTAGACAGTTACATGGGTAAGACAGCTATAGCGGGATATGGACCAAATACGGGCAATTGGGACTCGCTTAATGGTTTAAAAAAAAAGGGGGGCATGGACAAGTTGGGCTGAAGATGCTGTTTCTGTGCTGCAAACCTCTATGATTCTATGCCCTTTAGGGAAGGAAATCTGCTGTCTTTACTTGGTCTGGCCTATATATGACTCCAGAGCCACAACAATGTGGTTGACTCTCAACTGCCCTCCAAGGGCAAGAACTGATGGGCAATATATGCCCAACCAGTGATATTCATGATCCATGAATAAATTTTTAAAAAACTTTCTTTGCATAAAATATAGCACCAATCTACTCAGGTAAATTCAGCTATAGCCATTTGCCAAAGTCCTTGGTAATACCTGGTATAATGACAGGTATGATGGGCATGCCTTGTCCAGTTTGACCTGGCCCCAGGGACAACAATATGGGAGTGGTGGGGGGAAGGAGGGTTACAGGGGAGCAGTAGCTGAGCTGGACCTTGTGATCGAGTAGCTAATAACTCAGCATACATTTTCTTCTGAAGGAATGAAAGAATCCTGATTTACATTTCATTAAATAGAAATAAAACATGCAGCTCATTTAGGCCTCATCAAAAAGACAAAATAATAAATGTGCTTGGGCTCCCAATGATTGTAATACTTCAAACTCTATAGTCCTCACTAACGGCTCCAGGCCAGTTGACTGATATTATGTGAAGGTCCTTCTATTAAAACCATAATGAGTCATTTGGAAATGACAGGACTTTTAAAACTGCTATTCCGCCCTCTGATATAAGACAAGCTGGCTTAATGCTGAGGCCTGTTGCTAAATTGATGAATTTACACTAAGCCGTGTCTTGTTGCAGATTTACTAATGTTGTAATATTCTCCTCAAGTGTGACTGAAGTTGTGCTTAGCTGTCCCACACCTTAATACATGGGTTTAGGCTAATCAAATAACACCATTATTTTGGGGTAGTGGCACTGCTGTCTCACAGTGCCAGGGAACCTGGTTCGATTCCAGCCTTGGGTGCCTGCCTGTGTGGAGTTTGCATGTTCTTCCCATGTGTGCCTGGGTTTCCTCCCATACTCCAAAGGTGTGTGGATTAGATTGATTGGCTGTGCTAAATTGCCCCTTAGGGTCATGAGACTAGATGGGTTAATGCATAGGGTTACAGGAAAAGAGCCTAGGTGGAATTGTTGTCAATGTAGTTTAATGGGCTGATTTGTCTCCTTCTGTACTGAATGGGTTCGATGATTCTATGACCATTGCCCACCAGATGGATTCTGTTGCTACCCGAACATTAAAAAAAACTCCAAAACTTCTGTTGTCACCTTATCAAGGTGTATGGCAGAAGGCAGCCATACACAGTGGAGACTTTTATGTTGTCCCTTTTTTAAAAATTATAAGTGGGACATGGGTGTCACTAGCTGGCCAGCATTTCTTGCCTATCCCTCATTGTCCTTGGAGGGCAAGTGAGAATGAATCGTATTGCTGTGGATCTGGAGTCACATGTTGGCCAGACTGGGTAAGGAAGGCAGATTTCCTTCCCTAAAGGACATTAGGGAACCCAATGGGTTTTTTTGACAATCAGCAATAGTTTCATGGTCATCATTAGATTTTAATTACAGATTTATTTTTATTAAATTCAAATTCCATCAGCAGCCAATGGCGGGATTTGAACCCAGGTCCTCAAAACGCTAGCTGAGTTTCTGGATTTGTAGTCTAACTAGGCTATTACCTCTCCTAGTAATATTACCGGTGTGTTCAGGGTTAAATTATTTTATTTAAGGTGGGTTCCAGTCACCTTTCTGATGGGTGAGTGGTCTGGGATTCCCTGCATGTGGTTCTTTCACAGCTTGATACAACTCCTGTTCTGTGTAAAACTGCAAGAAACTACCAAGGGTCATAAATGAAGCTCAGTCCATCACGCAAACCAGCCTCCCATCCATTGACTCCGTCTACACTTCCCACCACCTTAGAAAAGCAGCTAACTTAATGAAGCATCCCATGCACCCATGGACATACTCTCTTCCACCTTCTTCCATCTGGTAAAAGACGCAAAAGTCTGAGATCACGTACAAACCAACTCAAAAACAGCTTCTTCCCTGCTGCTGTCAGACTTTAGAATGAACCTACCTTATATTAAGTTAATCTTCTGACAAAGTTTTGATTCCCAGTCAGATCAACCCCGGAGGAAGTTTCTAGTGTACATCTCTATTCTTCTAAGAACAGCAAGTAGACATGTGTTTCACACTTGCTCTATCACTTCCAACTCTCAGGGAATGAAACAAAACCATGTTCTGCAATCTAAACTCTTCCGATTAAAAGGGAGATTCTGCGGAAAAATTCACCTCCAGTAAAAGCTGCACAGAGTTGGATTCATACTGTTTGATATTAGGAAGGAACTGGCTATATTGTTCCTGTGTCTTCGTACACTACCTTAACAATTGGTATAACCCATTCGGCTTAACACCTCATTAAGATAGCAGACAGAGGAATTTGATACCAGCATGTTAACACATTCATTACTAATTTGCACAGCGCGATTTCAACCCATATTTGATGAAAAAAAGTGTTGTTTGGGAGGAAGAAAACTGCATTGCAAAGTTTTCAGACTTGCAACATCCTGCAATCCTTTTGGTGCCTCTTGTTAAGTAGTTGATGCTTGGCTGCAGTAATGGGACACAGCGTTTGAGAACTGAATGATCTTTCCCTTGTCACCGATCAGATTAAGTTAAAGTTTGATTTGATTTGATTTATTATTGTTACTTGCATTCATATACAGTGAAAAGTGTTATTTCTTGTGTGCTATACAGATAAAACGTAATGTTCATAAAGAAGGAAACAAGAGAGTACAGAATACAGTGTTACAATCATAGCTAGGGGATGGCTGTGGAGTTTCTAGTTTGTTAATATTAGATTATAGGTGTGTGGAATTTACTGTCACTATTTATTACATTTTTTTTAATGCACTCTCTTGCCGCTACACATGGCTGTCTCACACTGACATCTCTGGAGCGTTTGGATGCGGAGAGACTGTTGTCAAAGCCCAGTTTATTTTTCTGTAAGTTTCCCAGTTAAGGGTCTTCAGTGATGGTGGAATGGAAATGGAAATCTAAAACTTGACACGTGAAAATTCCAACGTGGTTCGCCTACTCTCCAGCTGTAGCTTTGAATCGTAGATTCCCTGCTGTGCAGTGAGGCCATTCAGCCCCTCTAATCTGTACATGTTCTCCGACAAAGCATTACACCCACTGCCCCACTCTATCCCTATAACCACACACATTCACGATGGCTAATCCATCTAATCTTGGGACATGAAGGGGCAATTTAGCATGGCCAATCCACCTAACCCCCAGATTTTTGGACTGTGGGAGGAAACCGAAGGACCTGGAGGAAACCCTTGCAGACACGGGGAGAATGTGCAGATTCCACATAGACAGTAACCCAAGCCGGGAATCAAACCTCGATCCCTGATGTTGTGAGCCAGCAGTGCTAACCACTGTACCACTTTCAAGGAGATTATGATGAACTTATACATGACTCAAGGAAAACCTCAGCTGGAATATTGTGACAGAAGTCTCTCCTCTGAGAGAGACTGGCAAATCTGCGTGGCAATGTCAACTCTAGTCCCAGTAGTGCCAGTGGCAGCAATGGCCAGGACTGATCTAAAAGCAACCCCCAGGTTGTAAGTTCTGGAATTAAGGTATGAGGGGTTCTCATGGTGGGTAGGATGATAAGACCCAGGAAGGATGTTAGGAGTGGGATTGGAGGTCTTAAAGGAAAGGCCAGAAGATGGCGGGAGCACCCATGAAAGGGAGCAAGCAATCATCAGAATAAGAAGCAGGAATAGGCTATTCAACCATTTAAGTTTTTGGGAGGACCCCTGATGTGCAAAGAGGGACCTTGAAGGAGGTGCAATCAAGGCCCAAAAGCCACCAGGCATTTACCCCTCCTACCACCCTCCACCTCTCCCCCCACCACCACCTCCCATGAGCTTGAACTCTTCCTCAAAACCTCAAAATTGAGGCCAGGCCCTTCAATGATTAATATTTAAGAGCCTCAGCTGGGGTGAGGGCAGGCAGGCCACCCTAAATCTCTCCTCTGCCCAGCACCTTATCCACTCACCTGTAAAAGTACAGGTTGAGGGTGGGTGGTTGGGGCAGAGAGGCAGGAAGATTGCCTGTGGAATTTTATGAGACCATCCCACATTTGCAAACTTGCAAACCCACAAGTAGTGGAGCATAGAATTCTAACCACGGTATTGATCAGGAACTCATTGCAGGCAAAAATTAGGTGTTCAGTGTAGGCACCTCAGTTCTAAGCAAAGCCTTCCAACCACCCCTACCTACCAGTCATTGTTTGTGTTAATGCATTGTATCTGAAGTGCCATTATTCTAACTAAATTAAACACACCATTCAATTCCTTTATTCAATTTTCATTTTACACAGCCTCACACAATTTAACAGACAATGCGCAATTGTCAATCAGCCGCGGTTGCCAAGATTCGGATGGGGGTTACAAAATAATAGCAAAAACAAACAATAAGACTGTTACAACAAAAAAAAACCAAGGTGTGCAGGTGGAAGAGGAAAAAATAGAAGACAGAGCAGACTTACACAATTAAACATATGGAACTAGTGATAAAGATAAGCACATTTAAGTAGTAAAGTTCTGCACTTACAAGCGAGTTGCCCCAATTCCTCGTATAAATGATCAGCTAAACCAATGGAGAAACAGTTTAAATAACACTTTTTACCCATTTATATTGTTTCTCCAAGGGTTTCAGTGACAGAAACAGGGAAACATTGAAATATCTACAAGACAGAGGGAGGCCATTTGGTCCATCATGTCTGACAAATGACGTCTTTCCAACCTTAAGGTCCCAAGCATTGGTTGTGTGGTTCATGGCATCTCAAAAGCTTATCTCAGCGTTTTTTTTCAAAAATTATATGAATTTCTACATCTGCCACCCATTCAGGCAATGATCTGTCACTGATGTTGTGACAAATGATTAGGACATTCTCTGTGCCCAGGATGTTGGGTAGCCTTTTAAGCTTCTAAAACAAAAATTGTTTCAGGGGCGGGTGGGGTGGGGATGGGGGACAGCAGATTCACTTGCATAAAAGAGGGTGCAAAGTGACATTCACATCACAGGGCTAAACAGTGCATGATATCAATGTAATATTGTGAGACTGAACTCGTGGCATAGAATATAGGGGCAAGAAGAAGATGTACAGAATACTGGTTAGCCCACAGCTGGAGTACTATGCAACATTCTGGTTACCTCACTAAAGGAAAGGTGTGATTGCACTGGAAAGGATGTAGAGGAGGTTTACCAGGATGTTGACTGTGATGGAGCATTTGAGCTAAAAGAGAGGCTAGATAGGCTTGGACTGTTTTCTCTAGAGCAGAGAAGGCTGCGGCTGGGGGGACATGACTGAGGTGTATAAGGTTATGAGGGATATGGACAGGGTGAGTAGGTAGCAGCTATTCCCCTTTGTCAAGGGGTCAATCACGAAGGGATGTAATTTTGGGGCAAGGAGATTCAGAGGGAATTTGAGAAAAAAATAAATTTCACCCAGCGGGTGGTGAAAATCTGGAGTGCACTGCCTGAGAAAGTAATGGAGGCCAGAAGACTTACAAGCTTTAAAAAGTATTTTGATGAACACTTGAAACATCATGATATTCAAGGATACGCGAGTTGGAAAATGGGATTTGCGCGAATGTATGATAGTTATTGTCAGTGCAGACTCAATTGGCTGAAGGTGTACAACTCTAATGCTTAATCTCTTCCAAGCCAAAGAAAATGTTGGTAAACCGATTTTCCTGCAGAGGCCTGCCAGGTCTTTTCCTGATCCTAAAAATGTTGATGTTGAATTATACAGTAATCCATCTGGTTCCTGCCTTCATTTTGTTAAAATCCAATGGGTTCTGACAATAACTAATGAATTAAAAAATCAGCTTAATTTGCAAATTTAACTGGTAATGTCACACTTTAGAGGGGTGGAGTCGGGGGGCATGGCAGGGATAGCAGTTGGGACTGAAGAGGCATCTTGGAGATGTTACTCCCATATGATATGTTGCCCCTTTAAAAGATACACGTTGTGCATAACCTGGACAATACAGATGTTTCTCAACTGAGGACATATTTTCCTGATAGCATTTCCATTCCACTATTGCCATCCTCAAACCTGGTCACAAATATATTTGTGCCAGAAAATCTCAATAAGTCATTGTGTTGTCATGACACCTCCTTCCCAGCATATTTGCAAGCAAGAATTTCTATCATGTAGGCAAGAGCATTGTATTTTTTCTGCTCTCTCACTTTGTATGTCTGACTTGTAGAGAAACTTGCTGCGCTTCTTGAAGATCCTAGCATCTCTTGTTCCACTGCATAAATATTGAACTAGATGCTTGCTCAGACTGCTCCCAATAGGTCGCCGGGGCACAAGTGCAGGCACCTTCCGAGCATTAATGAGATTTCTTTGAAGCTGTAAAAAGGCTGCATTGATCGGTCTGTTCTTGGATGTGATACTTTAGCCTGCGCTCTGAATGCTGGAGTGCCTGAGATCCATATCACACAGCCTTTCATCCAACCCCTTCATTTTACTTGCTTGGCCACCCATCCAATCTTTACCCATTTGGTCTCAAAGGTCACAAGCTGATTGTGCCTGTTACCATGACAACAAATGTGCTGATCTAAAGTATCGTAACTGGGCCAATTTTTTGCATTTCAAACATTTGCGTGCGTATTTGCAGACGAAGAGCAAATGCTTCAAGATATAGTAATAAAGTGCATATGCATAAAGCTATTGTTGTTTTCTTCAGTAAGTACTTCAAAATGAATCTGCTTCGGTCTTAAAGCATTCACAATTGATCTCAATGAGGTCAACAAAATTACTAGCTTCCTTTCTTATTCTCTCTCTCTCTCTCCATCTCTTTAGATGTTCATTGACTGAAGACATAGTTTCCCGGATGAGAACATGGTCATGTAACCTTTGCCTAAATCACTGGCACCGAACAGCAGCCTTCAACTAAAGTTCTGGTCCCAGGGGCATCTCACTGTCCAGTTTTCCTGTCCTTTTCTGTCAAGAGTTGTTTGACCTGGGCTGAGAACATTTCTTTAGCATGGTTGTTCGCTGCACTTACTATCACCTGACAGCAAGAATCTGCAGCCTTCAACTTTCAAACATGACGATATGCTTGTTTATTTTCTTCATTGATAATATTACTAACTGTATGTTGATTTCCGAAAATATACCTCAATGTTAAGCTGCATGAGATAGATCCTGACTCTGTGATTGTGCGAGATCATGAATACTTGTCATCCCACTCAATTTTATTTCCAGATTAGAAGTGGAAAATGGATCACTAACTCATTATGTCACTTTTACTCAGTTCAGACTCTCATCAACTTTTACACATACACCATAAAAAGCATTCTTTCCAGATGTATCGCAGCTTGGTGTGGCTCCTGCTCTGTACAAGACCGCAAGAACTACGAAGGGTTGTGAACAAAGCCCAGTCCATCATACAAACCAGCCCTCCCATCCATTGACTCTGTCTACATTTCCTGCTACCTTGGAAAAGCAGCCAACATAATTAAGAGACCTAATTGCCCCGGACATTCTCTCTCCCACCTCTTCCATTGAGAAAAACATGCAGAAGTCTGAGGTCATGTACTAACTGACTCAAGAACAGCTTCTCCCCTACTGCTAGCAAAGTATTGAATGAACCTACCTCACACTAAATTGATCTTCTTTACACCCTAGCAATGATTGTAACACTACATTCTGCACCCTCTCCTTTTCTGCTCTATGAACGACATGCTTTGTCTGTATAGCATGCAGGAAACAATGTTTTTCACTGTGTACTAACACATGCAACAATAATAAATCAAATCAAAAAAATCAAAGACTGCAACACTGTCAAGATCTATCCTGTGAGGTGGCATGGTGGCGCAGTGCTTAACATTGTTGCCTCACAACACCAGGGACATGGGTTTGATTTCAGCCTTGGGTCATTGTTTGTTGGAGCTTGTGTGAGTTTCTTCTCAATGCTCCAGTTTCCTCCCACATCCAAAGATGTGCAGGTTAGTTGGATTGGCCATGCTAAATTGCCCCTTAATGTCCCAAGACAGGTTAGTTAGGTGGATTGGCCATGGTAATTGCCCCTTATTATCTCACAATGTGTACGTTAGGTGGATTAGCGAGTGTGTGATTATAGGGATTGGGTAGTGGAGAAGATGTGGACGGGATGCTCTTTCGCAAGGGCAATTGGGAATAGGCAATAAATGTGGACCTAGCTTCCGACGTCCACATCCTGTGAATAGATAAATACCTAAAAATCTGTGTTCGAAACTCAGTTCCACAGATAATTATAACCAAATCTTACTGTTCCACAAGGCAAATAATGCTGTAATATCCAGGCAGCTCAGTCAAGCAATGTACAATGGGTAAATTGTCTCTCATTGAGAGTTTGCTGTTCTGTTGGAATGTACAGATGGGGGGGTCCTGAGGTGGCTTCATTTTTGTTGAGCATTTTATTCTTTGTCACTCACCATTGCATAGCCATTTATGTAATGGATATTGAACTTTCCACATCAGTTTGGAAAATATTTTGATCAGATTCTACATGTTTATGTTAAGTAGCAATTATCCCACTCTAGAGGACATGCAGATGTCTTTGATTGATTAGTTTCACTTCCTGGCAGTAGTTTGCACAATAGCGTGGGCTGTTCTCAACCTGCCTAAACTTCAGTCACTGCACCTTTCTCTTCACATGATCTCCTTTTGCCCAAATCTAACATCAGCCTTATCATAGAATGGTATATCCCTGTAGTGCTGAAGGAGGCCAGTTAGTCCATTGAGCCTGATCTACAATCATCCCACCCACACCCTATTCCCATAATCTGATAACGATATCCATCCTGCTAATCCTCTGACATTAAGGCCAATTTAGCATGGCCAATCAACCTAGCCCACACATCTTTGGACTGTGGGAGGAAACTGGAGCATGCAAAGGAAACTCACGCAGATACGGGAAGAATGTACAAACTCCACACAGATAGGCACCTAAGGCCAGAATTGAAACTGGATCCCTGGCGTTATGAGGCTGCTGTATCTTGGTCACTGTGTTTCTCAAAGCCAAGTACACAATGACTGTCTGGCATCAAGTGGACTACAGCCGTTCAAGAAGGCAGCTCACCACCTGCCTCCTCAAGGGCAATTAGAGATAGACAATAAATGCTAACTTGGCCAGCAATGCCCACATCTCATGAAAGAATAAAAAATACCCTCTTGCTTTATTTTAACCAGTCATTACCGTATGACTCCTACAACTGAGCCAATTTTGAAACCACTTCATCAAATTACCTTGTATCCCACATGCATTTACCTTCTTTACAAATCTCCCAAGTAGGGGGACCTTGTCAAAGGCTTTGCTGAAATCTGTATAAACGACATCGACTGCACTGCCCTCATCTACACACCTGGCCACCTCCTTAAAAAGAGTTAGTCAAATTTGTTCGGGCGACCTCCCCATTTATCCACTGAAAAATACAGGAGTCAATCTACAGACTAGGATTGAGCTAGATAGGTGCATATTCTCCCTGTGTCTGCATGGTTTTCCTCCAGATACTCTGGTTTCCTCCCACATTCTAAACTTGTGTGGGTTAAGTTGATTGGCAATTTATAGAACGTTGCTCCTTAGTGTCAGGGGGACTAAGAGGATAGATATGTGAAGTTATGGGGATATGGCCTGGGTAGAATTATGGTTGGTGTAGGCTTGATGGGCCATATGGCCTCCTTCTGCACTGCAGGGATTCTATGATACTCTGATACAAAAATTGGCTGGATGATTAACAGCAAGACAGAGTGTCTTGGACTACAAGAAGATATAGATGGAATGGTCAAATGGGCAGATAAGTGGCAGATGGAGTTGAACCCTGCTAAATGTGAGATGATACACTTTAAAGAGTAATTTGACAAGGAAGTGCTCAACCAATGGTCGAACACAAGAAAATTCTGTGGAACAAAGGGACTTTGGTGTGCTTATCCAAAGATCTCTGAAGGTGGAATAGCATGATTGTAGGGTGGTGAGAAAAGGATATGGAACAATTACCTTTATCAATCAAGGCTTGGATTACAAAAGCAGGGAAGTCATGATGGAGTTGTCTAGAACTTTGGATGGCCGCAGTTAATGTGTGCAGTTCTGGTTGCCACATTATGGGAAGGATGTAATTGCAGTGCGTTGGATGCACAGGATGCTGCCTGGACTGGAACCTTTAAGTTATGATGAGAGGTTTGGTAGGCTTGGGCTGCTTTCAGTGGAGCAGAGAAGACTGAGGGGTTCCTGATTGAGGTGTACAAGATTATAAGACACAGGGACAGAGTGAATAAGGAGCAGTTGTTCCCTTTAGTTGAAGAGTCAATCACAAGCGGCCACAAGTTCAAGGCGAGGAACAGGATGTTTAGGAGAGATGTGAAGAAAACCTTTTTTATCCAGAGAGTGGCGATAGTTTGGGATGTGCTGCAGTGGAGGGTGGTAGAGGCGGGTTGCCTCACATCATTTAAAAAGTATCTGGATGTTATAGCACATCATAACATTCAGGACTATGGGCCAAGTATTGGCAGATGAGATTAGGTGGGAATTCACGAGTTTTTAATGTGTCGGTGTGGACTCAACGGAGCCAAAAGGTCTCTTCTGCGCTGTATGCTTTTATTATTCAACAATTTTACTGTCCTGAGACTCCTGTCTACCTGTTTCCTTGGTGGCCCGCTTTATATACTGACTTTCTTTCCTTCTAACTCCAGTCTTTTTCACTCTTTTTCTCCTTTACCTCCTTCGCATTTTGCCAATTAGTTACATTTCTATCATCGGTCTAACTCTCTCTGTTGCTTGATCTTCATGTAAATCTCAGCCTTTTGCTCCTGTCTTCATCGTGCGTTGTATTGAGTGCGCCTCTTTCTGCCTTACCGCACCAGCTTGCCTACAAGACCTTTAGCCATCTCAACTCATGTTCCATAGATCTCAAAATTAAGCAAAATGACATTGTCCGACTCAAATCCAGACAATAGGATAGCAAACTGAAATAGAACGGCCACACAGAATCCAGACAGGGTGACGCAATCAGAAGTGAAAAGGGGACAAGGTTATCTTCCTGCAAAAACACTCTCTGCAAAATAATGTTTCAAACCTTAAATATTGGCTATTATTACTCCAAAGTTGAATTGTGGGTGGTGAATTAATCACAAGAATTAAGCATTACCACCCATGCAGTAAATCACCAATAAAGCCAAAAATTAAAGTGTATAATAAACTAGATTAAGGCCAGTGATGATGTTAAATCAGTTTTTCTTGAGTAGTGAATGTGTGCAATTAAGGCTTTTTTTTGAATACAGTTTAATATTACCACTTTGTAAGAGAAATTCTTGGTCACAAATCTGCCATATAACTTCTGCTGCATATCAAATTGTGGGGATTTATAGAACAATTGGAATTCATTAACAATGAATATGATGCAGTATCTGCTTAGCTGTAGAAAAATGATAGGAAAGTGTAATTTAGGCGGCAAAATTACAACTCCTCTGAATATAGGACCCATTATGTAGTATACTTAAGACAGACCATAACAAATATTGAATAGATAAAACCTGCACTCTGGCTAACCATTTTAATGAATTACCTGGGACAAGACAAGACTTTCTCTTCACGCGCCCGTTAAAGAAACGGGCATAAAGGCCGAGTTCATTTGCCGGAACTTTCCAGCAAGTGGATTCACGAGGCACAGGACAACTTTGTAGCGCCGTCTTCACGTTGTTACAATTTTTTATTACAAGGTGGTTCTTCTGCAGCATTGCCGGATAAATCAACAGGAGCTTTAGACAGTGTGACGTGGAGCTGTGTTTAAAATAGGCTTAACGAGGGGTCAATTAGAGGGTAATTGCCATTGGCGAGGGAATTTTTTTCAGATGGGCAGGTGCTAGTAAATTTTTGGCTCCAAGTCAGAGGAAAGCAGCTTGAAATAACAGCCTCATTTTTATTCCCCCCTCTTTTGACACTTCGAAATCCGATGCTGCGAGTGTTGCAGACATGTTAGGCGTTTGCTCATCTTTTGTATTTGATGTTGAAACAGGAATCGAGGGGGAGGGAGAATTCCGCTTCTGTGTTCGCACGCCAGTCCACTTTAACAGGCGGGAAAGCAAGGGTGAAGCAGAATTTTAACCCCCTGCGCCCTGACATCATGGAGACAGAGGTAACGGAAACTATTTTGTCTAACGCCTCTCCAATAGGTAGATTGCATATTTTTAAAATTTATTTATGGGATGGTGCCGTCGCTGGCTGGGCCAGTATTTATTGGCTATACCTAACTGCCCTCCATTCCAGAAGGCACTTGAGATCAACCATGTTGCTATGGATCTGGAGTCCCATGTAGGCCAAACCAGGTGATGACAACAGATTTCCTTCCCTAAAGGATATGAGTGAACCAGATGGGTTTTCATGACAATCGACAACAGTTTTGTGATCATCATGGCTTTGTGGGCAGCACAGTGTGGGCACAATGGTGCCTCACCACACCAGGGACCCGGGTACAATTCTGGCCTCGGATGACTGTGCGGAGTTTGCATATTCTCCCTCTGTCTGTGTGGGTTTCCTCCCACTCTCTTACAATGTGCAGGTTCGGCTGATTGACCAGGCTAAATTGCTTCTTAGTGTCAGGGGAATTTCTAAGGTAGATAAGTGGAGTTATGAGGGGAGGGCTTGGGTGGGATTGTGATCGGTGCAGACTCGATAGGTCGAATGGCCTCCAGCACTGTAGGATTCTATGATCATTAGACGTTTATTTCCGAATATTTATTAAATTTCAAATTTACCATTTGCCTTGGGGTGATTTGAACCTGGGTCCCAAGGTTTTGTCCGGGTCGCTACATTCAATGACAACACTACTGTGCCGTGACCTCCCCCACAGCAAGATAAAGTTAGCAGTTGACCTCAGTACAAGTTAACATGGCAAAAAATGAAGACTGTTTGAAGGGGAACTTTTGGATAGAGTTCAAGAATCCTGATGGAATTCTGAAAGCAGTGCTACTCCCAAAATGCCATCAAACCACCTTTTCCTGGTGATAATGTATTTATTTATTCTTTCAATTCTTCAGATGTAAATGGTGAGGGCAAAATCAGATATATCATCGTAAGACCATAAGACATAGGAGCAGAATTAGGCCACTCAGCCCACTGAATCTGCTTCACCATTCAACCTGATATCTTTCTCATCCCCATTCTCCTGCTATTTTCCCCATAACCCCTAATGTCCTTATTAATCAAGAACCTATCTATCTCTATCTTAAAGATACTCAATGACCTGGCCTCCACAGCCTTCTGCGGCAAAGAGTTCCACAGATTCCCCACTCTCTGGCTGAAGAAATTCCTCTTCATCCATCCATCCATCCATCCATCCCTATCTCTGAGAAGGTGTGAGTGGGCCTTCACCTGGAACTGCGGCACTCTTAATGATGATGGTACCAACGTTGATGTTTCTGGAGAATTTTCGCAAGGGTGAAGGAACAGTAATATATCTAAGTCAGGATGGTGTGAGGAGAATCTGAGGCTGACTGCATTCCCATGGTCCTTTTTGGTTCTTGAGGTTAGAGTTGGGGGGACGGCGGGGGGGAGGATGTGTTTATAAAGTAACCTGTTGAGTTGCTACAGTGCTTCATTTCATAGTGACTGCAGTCAAAGTGTTCTGCCAATGGAGAGGATAGTTGTTGGGTCCAATGGCAAAGTCACTAATCGAACAAACAGCCTAACACTGGATGGTGTTCCTTGAGTGTTGAGGTTGCTGTGATTATGTGTTGTTGGATGAGAGGTAAGTATTCCACTGAACATCCGATTTAAGCTTGTAGGTGGTATCGAGGTATCAAGTGGTGTGCTGTTCATTGTCCATCTCCTGTCCCATACTTGAATCTCCTTCTGATCAGCAACTGGCATCCCTCTGTTTTGCCTTTGCCATCCTCCGCAGTGCCCACTCATCACTGACTCCACCAGCAGAGTAAACCCGACTCCCGTCTCCCTGTCCTGAACAACCATCCCATCAAGCTCATTCCCAAACATTAAGCTGAATAAGTTCCTGCCCACTACTGTTTCACTGCCAACCATATTGGGAAGTTCTTGGGAAGTTCTGAGTCGCCCTCTCAAACATTCACAACAACATAAACAAGGGCTTCTATATCTATGACCTATGTGTGGATGAATTATTTGATATCATAAAACCTATCAAGAAGTAGTTTCTTCTCTTTGAACTGGTCACGCACTCCAAGCATATGCTCCACCTGAATCCTTGCAACAGGTCTGTTGTTCTCTTCATCAAACCTGCACCTCAAATCTTCAGAACGTTTCACCCATTTGAGCATTTCATCCTCCTATCCCACTATTTGCAAAAAAAATCCAGAATATTCAATGAGCCCAATGCCTGCATCCTGTCTCACACTGAACTCCACTCCCTCATTTCTTCTGAAGTTACCTCAGCCAACAGGTAGAATTTAAAATTCTTGTCCAAGAATTATTGAATTATTTATTGAATTTCGGAACCATAACGTCATGTTGCAACTGTACAAAACTCTAGTGCGGCCGCACTTGGAGTATTGTGTGCAGTTCTGGTCCCAACATTATAAGAAAGATGTGGAGGCATTGGAGAGGGTACAGAGGAGGTTTACCAGGATGTTGCCTGGTATGGAGGGCAGGTCTTATGAAGAGAGGCTGAGGGATTTGAGGTTGTTTTCGTTAGAAAGGAGGCGGCTAAGAGGGGACCTTATCGAAACATATAAGATGATTAGAGGTTTAGATAGGGTGGACAGTGATAGCCTTTTTCCTAGGATGGAGAAAGCTAGCACGAGGGGACACAGCTTTAAATTAAGGGGTGATAGTTATAGGACGGATATCAGAGGTAGGTTCTTTACCCAAAGGGTGGTTAGGGAGTGGAATGCCCTGCCTGCAGCAGTTGTAGATGCGCCAAGTTTGGTGGCGTTTAAGAGGTTAGTTGATAAGTTTATGGAAGAGAAGGGAATGGTTTAGTTTGGAGGGTCATTGCTTTTTATAATGGTCAGCGCAACATCGAAGGCCGAAGGGCCTGTTCTGCGCTGTAATGTTCTATGTTCTATGTTAAGTCTACAAATCTCCTCTCAACCCTTCAACAATTTTCTCTGGTCTTCCAACCCCTTCCACATTAATCCTCTGATCATGGCTGTCGTATATTGTATACAGCTCAGGTCTGTGAGTTTCTGTGTGTAATAGGTTTTATACACAATGCTTTCAAATGTGTACCTCATGTTTTAACTCTAGCTTCCAGCTCTTCCTATAACTTTGCTTACCTTGCCCTGAATCCACACCCAGGCTTAACTAATCAAGCAGTGAAAATAAACGGACTCATGTAATCAAGCACAGAAAAATTGAAGAGCCTCTTTCATCCACGCGACACAAAAGTACCTTATTGGCTGCAAAGAGACCTGCTGTGTCCTGAGGTGTTCCTTGAATTCAAGTGTTTTTCTTTCTTCTCCATTTTAACTTCTTCTTTCTCCCCCTCATTCTGCTTTGGGTGGCTACTGTCCCATTTCCTCAGTCCAGCTCTCTTCCAAAAGTTCCACTATCACCCCTCTCAGAACCTTCTCAAAGCAGATACCTTTATTCCAGCTTCCATATAGCTGTCATGACTACATGCGTCACAGAAGCCTGACACCTGCTTCTTTTTGAACCCACCATCAAGCACCATGGGAAGCTTTGTCACATTTAATTTGATTCGGACCTTTCCTTGAGTAACACGTCTTAGGCAAAGTGCAGAGGCGCCTCTTCTACTTATGAGACTGTAGCCCCAGGTTGAGTCAGAGAGTTCAGGAGGGGAGAACGGGGTGAGGTGGGGGGGTGGGGTGCGGCAGGGAGGAGATAAAACAGGCCGGGGAGTCAAACGCTGAAGATTGTTTCAGGCGAGACGCAGCGCGTCTGGATAGATGCAAAATACTAATTATTAATTTCACGACACATTCCGCTTTCGGGATGAGTCATGTCAGCAGGTAAAATGTTTCATTTTTAACCGATACGAGAGAGAGAGAAAAAAAATGAGGCATTTTCTTGTTTCCCGGGAACAGTTTTGCCAGCAGCAAGTTTGCAGCAACATCTTGTAGGAGCTAAACAGGCTGCCCAGCTAGTGGCAAAAACTTGAAAAGGAAACTCGGATGGCCTCTGAGCTGTTAATAGGTATGCTCAGAGGAAAATTGTGCAGAGCAGAGATATTAGTTTTCTACAAAAGATTTGTAAACCTAGCTACCTGCCAAGACTGCAATTAACCACCATGCATGGAGTCCAATGGTTTGATTCACTCCCTGTGTTGAGCTCCCTGGTCTCTGACAGATGTTAGCCCAGCAGCCTGATACCTCAAGTGCTTAACTCAGGCCTTCGGACTGGGAGGTACAAATTATATTTACAAACATGCAAGGAATTAATCTTCCTTGTAATGACTCTGAGGGTCTGAGATTGCACTGTGAGCCAAAAAATCCAATATTACGAACTGATAACGTTGCAGAGGAAAAGGGATTTGTTTTCTTCAAAATAAAATTGCTTTGTGTTCTTCTGTGTGTGTGTGTGTGTGTGTGTGTGTGTGTGTGTCTGTCTGTCTGTCTGTCTGTCTGTCTGTGAGTATATGTAATGGAGGGAAGGTTGAGTTGGAGAGTAGGGGAGGGATGGATTTATTTTGCAGCCCTGTAAACTCTGAACTTTGCCTCCTCCATTTTAGTAGGCCCGGGACCAGAGCAACAAAATGGACCCCACCATGACTTTACTCTCAGAGGTCAATGACTTCTTAACCCAAATTAGGAGAAGGAAAGTAGGAGTGTCGGAAAGCACAGTAGCACACAGCGGTTAGTGCTGCTGCCTCATGCAAGCCACAGGTTTGATTCCGGCCTTGGGCAATCGTCTGCATGGAGTTGCGTGTTCTACCTGTGTCTGCGTGTGTTTGCTCCAGGCTGCTCCAGTTTCCTCCCACACTGCAAAGACGTGTGGGTCAGGTATGTCGGCCATGCTAAATTGCCCCTTAGTGTCAAGATTATTCGCAGTAAGTACATGGGATAAAGGGGATAGGACCTGACTGAGATTGTTGTTGTTGCAGGCTCGATGGGTCGAGTGGACTCTTTCTTCACTGTGGGGACTCTATGATTCCCTGAAATGATAGGGAAGACAGAGTTTCGGCCCCTTCATCAGGTACGTCAAGTGTTGGGAAGAACTGATGGATGCTCTTCCGTCTTTTCTGTTTAGATTTCCAGCTTTAGAAATAGGATTCTTAGCCCAGGGTGGGAAATTGGCAGCTGTGACTCCCCACCCCCCAAATCCTGAATTTAAGGGAATAACTGTTTTACAGATGATTAACTACAGGCAAGTCCTGAGGCAGGTCTGGCAGCAATGGTCAGTTTCCAAATACTCACATCCCCCCCCCCCCACCCCCCCCACCCACCATCTCCCTCAGCCCCCTGCCCAATGTTCCCCCACCCAACCCCCATCCCCCATCCCCCACACCATTTCCATTAGCAGAGCTGCCAGTAACTGCGAGGGCACTTATTCTAAATGTCCTTAAAAGGCCTCAGGTTCAGTAATGACAAAAGTGAGTGAAAATATCTTCAAGTCCTCCAGGAATTGATTGACACCACCACATTGCTGATCAAACTCCTCCAGGAGTTGGACTGGTGCACTGTCCGTAAGGGCATCCTTGTGGGCCACAGGCCTGGAAAGTGAATGCTGCCCACCTGTTCTGACGGCAGATGGACTGCAGCATCTTAAAGCATCATTTCATTGGAACCATTCAACTGCCTGACCCAAATATCCAACCTGGCTTGTTATAGCTTGTTATGCATGTGTGTATGCATGTGTGCATTTGTCTGTGTGTGTATCTGTGTGTGTGTTCATGTGTGTACCTGTATATGCATGTGTGTGCCTGTGCATGCATGTGTGGTTGTACATATATGTGTTTGTGCACGTATGTGCGTATGTATGCGTATATGTATTTGTGCATATGTGTTTGTGTGTTCATGTTTGTGGCTGTGCGTGCATGCATGTGCCTGTGTATGCATGTGTGTATGCATCTATGTGCTTGTGTGTATGTGAGTTTTGTTTGAATACGTGTATGTAAGTTTGCACGCGTGTATTTGTGTATATGTGTCTATGTGTTCATCTGTGTGTCTGTGTATGAATGTGTTTGTACGTACGTATGTTTGTGCATGCATGTGCATGTGTGTATGCATGAGAATTGCCTGACTGTGTGTATTTGCATGTGTGCACCTATGCATACATGTGTGTGAGCATGCACGAGTATGTGCCTGTTTGTGCGTGTTTACATGTGTGCGCCTGTGTATGCATGTTTGTGCTTGTGCATATGTGTTTGTGCATGAGTGAGTGTGTGTGTGTGTGTGTGTGTGTGTGTGTGTGCACCAGCTGGACTGATCTTTACAATAGTAATTGTAATGATGTCATACTTACACCAGGACAGAGAAAACCTCACCCTCAAATACCACAAGATGTTGGCCTGATGCAGAAATCGTGGTGCAGACAGAACTTTGGCACATTGACTTTGTCTTAGTTTCTCATTCACTCTGTTCCTAACACAATATTGCATAACCTTTACTCTACATTTTAAGAAATGCCTTACACTTTAGAAATGTTTTGCTCATTGTAAAGGGCTTTGAGGTATTTGATGCTCATGACAAATACTGCATAAATGCAAATTTTCTTTCTTTTTGGGTTGGGGAAAATAATTTCAGACCCATTATTGTTACCTACATGTTCAGTTTAATGGAGGAAGACTTGACTGACTGGAAGAACTGTTACTGTGGGCTGAATTCAATGGTCACAGCGGGAAGCTGCTCCAGCAACTGTAGAGCCTGTGACAACCCAACCCAACTATTTCCTGGAGCCCTACTGGGATAATATGTCCCAATTAGACTGCCAGTTGTCTGCCTTTGGGGCTCGGGGCTCCACCAGACCAATTACCCACCAATCTCTCTGGTGCTGGGGAAGCCACGCCACTAACAGCCACTGGCCACTCAGAGTCCAGTGGCTCTCCAGTAGCAGCAGCTCCATTAGGAGCAGTGGCCACTGTCGGTACTGCAGTGAGGCTTACTTGAAGGATTATCACTTGAGCCCCTGGAACAGGCAGGATTGCGGGTGGTGAAAGGGGAGTGGTGGGATGGGGGAGAATAAGGGACTTCCTGCGCAGCTGAAGGAGGGGTCATTGTGAATGTCCAGGGCTCTCTTCCTATTAATCATTGCCTTGCTGCCAATGATTGCTAATTTTGGTGCAGGAGGGTCAAAAATAGCAATGACCCCCTCTCCCTTCCCCCGCACCAAGTCACAGAAATGCCCATTGGGGTTTACCTGTAGCGGATTGTTTGTCTAATTGGGCATGGGTCCCAACCAACGCTAATTGAACACCAATGGCAGTGGGGGAAGTCTTCCAAAGATCACTTAAGGGCCTCATTTGGCTGCTGGGTGGGGAAGCCATCTTCAACCATTCCTGCCCAGAATTAACCGGATGAGTCTCGATCCCACACCTTCCTGCCCCATTAAAGGCACCCCTCCCCTCCTCTTTACACATCTTCCCAGCCTTCCTGTAGGAAAGAGCATTGAATTCTGCCCTATATTTCCGTGACCTCAATTATAACTTCAGAACAGCAGATTGGAGACGGTGGTAATTATGAGGCTAATGTTCTGGGAACATGGGTTCAAATCCCACCATGGCAGCTGCTGGAATTTAAGTTCAATCAATAAATTTGGAATATAAAGCTAATCTCAGTAATGGTGAACGTGAAACTATCAGCAAACACCCATCTGGTTCACCACCGCGCTTTAGGAAACAAAATCTGCCATCCATACCTGGTTTACATGTGACCCCAAGTAAAGTGGCTAACTTTCAACTGCTCTCTGAAATGATCTTAAAAGGGCGCTTAGGGATGGGCAATGAGTGTTGGCCTTTTCTCAGTGATGCCCAAGTCCCCTGAGACAATAAAGGAGGAAAGACAAAAATTTTGTGTTCACATGCACCTGCCCACCATTTTCCCTTGGCGATGTACTGAGTGACCTGGTGTGGAGCGATGACACCAATTTAACATATTTAAATCTGATTCCCACTGTGCTACTGGGATCCTGGTTTAACATTGATGTGTGTTTCCCCAAGCGCTGAGAAACCAGGCAGGTAAAGAGAGGCAGGGGAAAATCTGACTCCACAAGGTTAAACGGTTGTTTCAATACTAAACGTGAGCCAAGAGGAGCATGTGAGGTTCCTCCCCACCCCAGATCTGCAGCAATAAACACGTTTCCAGCCTTTCCCTCACCTACCCCATAAATGTACAGAGGCCTGCTTGCCTGTAAAACTAGCTAGTGTCAGACTGATTTGAATGGCTAGCAACTCTGCCTCACAACGCAAGTGAACTGGGTTCAATTTCCAGCTTGGATCACTGTCTGTATGGAGTTTTCATGTTCTCCCAGTGTCTGCATGGGTTCGCTTCGGGTGCTCCAGTTTCTCACAGTGCCAGGAATTCAGGTTCAATTCTGGCCTCAGGTCACTGTGGAGCTTGCACATTCTCCCCGTGTCTATGTGGATTTCCTCCAGATGTTCCTATTTCCTCCCACACTCCAAAGATGTGCAGATTAGATTGATTAGTTAGGTGCATTGACCTGAACAGGTGCCAGACTGTGGGGACTAGGACAATTTCACAGTAATTTCATTGCACAGTTAATGTAAGTCTTACTTGTGTCTAATAAATAAACTCTACTTCAGTTCCTTACTATTGGTAGCTGTTGTTTTACTGCCTATTTTTGATTGGAAGTTTTCTTTTACTAGATTCCCAGTTGCAATGTGTTCCCATGAATGTGAATTAATATTAATGGTACGTGTGAAATTTAACTCTTTTTTTCCCCATGAGAGGAAAATGTGACAATTTTTTTTTTCTAGCAAAAATATTTTTACGCCTGTAATGACTCAGGAAGCTCGACTCAAAATGAATAAATGCCTGTAAAGTAAAACACTACTGCTGTGTTTCCACACTAGTCTCTTCCTAGGACTACCATTCAGCAGGCCCAGTCCAGGGCCTGCCTTATAAAAGGTTCAGATAATGAGTTCCAACTGGATAAGGGGGGTTCATACTCAATGGACCCCACACAAAGATCAATCATTGATTTCTCATGGATCTCACGGGGGTTATAGAATCCCTACGGTGCAGAAGGAGGTCATTTGGCTCATTGAGCTTGCACCGATAATAATTCTACTAGGCCCTATTCCTGTTACCCTCACATATTTACCCAGCTAATCCCCCTGATGCTAAGGAGCAGTTTAACATGACCAATCAATCTAATCTGCACATCTTTGGAGTGTCAAGGGAACCAGAACACCTGGAGGAAATCCATGTAGATACGGGGAGAATGTGCAAGCTCCACACAGACAATGACCTGAGGCTAGAATTGAACCTGAATTCTTGGTGCTGTGAGGCAGTAGTGCTAATCATGATAAGTCAGCAAAAGCATTTAATGATTGGAAAAAACAATGAAAGATGATTTGATCCCTGTTATTCATATGGAAAGTATTCCTTACCTCTAGCACTACAGTTCTGGAGCTATGCATTTCACCGCACCCCTTTCATAACCTCACCCCCAATTGATGCCATTTCTCCTGATTTTCTCCCCCTTTCCCGGAATGCAGCAGCCCCCCAGTTGAAACCTCTTCACTGGTGACTTCTCAGCTCACACACAGAGAAAGCTTGAGTCTTAATGTCAGGCTTAGCTGTTCTGACACCGGTGTCATCTCTGCCCTCATTAGCTGGTCAATTTCCCACTGCTTCTCATTCGTAATAGAAAGGGAGATAATGCGTTAGTGGGGAAACAGCAGAATGAGGCTTTAAAAAATCAAAATCTTTCATAAAGTTGAAAGCTTAGCTAGCAAGGTCACACACTATGCTTTCCAAGGTCACTTTACTCAACAATACCAAGAATAAACAGATGAGGTGAATGCATCAGTAGAATTTGGCCAATAAGATGGTCATATTAGACATTTTCAAACATGTGACAACTCTAGACTAAACAATAGTCAGATTGTGGCAAATGATATGTCTTCCTCGCACCTCTCAGTAACTAGTAATTGAATCAGGGGGCAAAGGTACAAGCAAGAATGAAGGAAGGTAGAATTATTAGCAATTAAGAGGACTCTCTCTGTCAGAATGCTTGGTCAGCTTTTAGCAGGCAAGTTGTCTCCTTTATACATCTTTATGTTTCATTATCCCTCAGCCCTTTCCTCCAATCAGATTTTTTATTTGGATGGGTCAGACTTGTACTTACAAGTGTTGAGTCATTAACCCATTTCAGATTCACTTTACACTAGAAATAATCTGTTCTTCTTTCTATGAATCATAGAATCTGTACAGTGTAGAAAAAGGCCATTTGGCCCATTGAACCTCCACCGACAACAATCCCACCCAGACTCTATCCCTGTAACTCCACGTATTTACTCAGCTAATCCCCCTGATACTAAGGGGCAATTTAACATGGCCAATCCACCTAACCCACACATCTTTGGAAGAAGCACTGTTTTACGTGATAGGTGAGAGTGATAAAGAAAGCAACACAGCAAAAATGAGTGCTTGATTAATATTGAGAACTCAATTTCAGATTGTCACATATGCATACAATGTTCAACCTAGCCAAAATCACAATTTATGGTTTTACAACACATTTTCTAAAACTGATAGTTTTGCCCAAAGACAAAGGTAAAGGCCTCTGCTCAGATTCTCACAACCCCTTCCATTTACAGGGCAAAAGGATGAGATGCATTTGACTACCTACACCATCCTCAATTCAGAAAGAAGCCCTTGCCTTGTCTGACACTGCTCCTGTAAAATAATTTAATAACTAGCTCTTAGTGTACAATGTGCAGAGAAGGTGCAACTGTTTCGGTTACACCAGAGCACTTAGATAGAAATAGGATGAACAGATCCTCACAATGAAATTATCCCATTGGACTGATCCACTGCAGCCACAGAAACTTCATCAAAGACCCCAGAGCAAAACAATGCTTGCATCCTGCTGAACCTTTTGTAATCTGACATGTCCCAACACATTTCATATTCAATAAACTACTTTTCAAATGTGGTCACTGGTGTCATGTAGGAAATATGACTCCCACATCTATCCTGACTCCATTTCTTCCCTATTGCCTCAGTTTCCCCATTTCCATCAGATTCATTCAGAATGTCACCTTTCATACCAATGCTTCTGACATGTTTGTGCTTCATTCTGATGCTGTAGTTGAAAGGGATCTGGAAAGGGTCCTTTCCATTTACCATCATTCTGCCCTCACCCATTTCCTTCCTTCCCTCCTAGAACATTGGTAGGGTTCACTAAGTTCTCACCTTCACACCCCACCGGCCTCTACATTCAACAGATCATTCCCTGCCATTTCTGCCACAAAACTCACTCCCCTCCCTTCCAGCATTCTGAAGGGACTGATCCCTCCATGACGTCGTGGTCTATTCTTAATGCCTGTCCCTCTCCCATGGCATCTTTCCAAACCACTCTTTCTAAGCAACATACTGGGCTTGAATGTTCATGATGGTGGGCACCAAGAACCTGTCATCCGGAAAGTTGGCGGGGAGCAAATTCCCACTAACTTTTCCAGGCTCACTACCATTTCGTGTTCTAATGGACACTGTTTGACAACAGGCAACACTTCAGTCTTCAATTAGAAGGAAGTCCTGCCTTGGACAGGTGTTGGACAATCAGGTTAGTTGACAGCTTTCCAGCCCATCCAGACACAGCGCCACTGTGGTCGGATGAGGTACTGCTGCGCTGTGCTTCAGATGAAATGAGGTAAATGGCAGGGGTCCCAGGAAGAGGAGGGTAGGAGATACCCTGGAGGGTCGTGAGGTGTGATGACCTTGAGTCATAGAATAGGTCGGGAAGGGTGGGTAGGGATGGGAGCTTGTACTCGCTGGAGTTTAGAAGGATGAAAGGGGATCTGAGTGAGATATATAAAAGTTTAATAGATATTGATAAAGTAAGCGTAGTCCAAATGTTTCCTCTTTATAGTACAATCCTGAACAAGAGGCCACAGTCATAGATTGCGAGACAGTAGATTTAAAACTGAGATGGGGAGGAACTACTAATCGCAGAGGATGGTGAATTTGTGAAACTTGCTGCCCTATAGCATGGTGGAGTCTAATTTATTGAATGGTTTCAAGAAAGAGATAGACATAGTTCTTATAAAAAAAAGGGAAAGAGGTACATGGGGAATGGGTAAATATGCGGGGTTATGGGAATAGGGCCTGGGTGGGATTGTGATCGGTGCAGACTTAATGTGCTGAATGGCCTTCTTCTGCACTGTAGGGATTCGAGGATTCTAATGGAAACAATTTATCCTTCTTCACCCTGTTCTTTCCCCGCAAATACTTTGTAGACTGTTACATCTCCCAACTTTTGTCATTTCTGATGGAACGTTGTTGACCTGAAATGATAACTCTGTCTCTCTCTCCACGGATCATGCCAGACCTGAGTACTTCCAGCGTCTTCTATTTTTATTTCAGATATCCGTTGCGTTTTTGACGTGTCAGATTCACTGTTTTTTCTAACCTGTTCCCATCACACTGGAGTTTTCAACGTTATATAGACCCATGACACATTTATTTTTATTTTATCCTCTCTTGTAAAACTACTCATAAGCTCAACTCCATTCTCTGTGGTACGTTTTACATTTATTGGATTTACATACAAGCGGTTTTGTTATAGTTTTTTTTCCTCTATCCTTACACTTAACAGAAGCGTACTCTAACTGTTCTCATATGAGAACAAAGTGCAGACATAAGAAATATGCCAGTGTTTATAGAGGATGATGAATAAAATGGGATTTCTAACCTTGCACAGTGGCTCCTGCTTAGTGTCAGTTCCAATTTGCCAAATAAAAAAAAATAGTAAACAATTGACTGGAGTTTAAAGTGTGGAATGATTTGTCCTAATTCCTCATCTGGTCTACAGGCCCTATGCAGAGAGGCCTGTTATCCAAAAATACCCTTGCACTAAGCAGGCCTTGCTTCTCTCTGTACAGCAGCCAACTTGAAAAATTCAGTTGAATCAAAGAACGGTTACAGCAAGGAACAAAGGGAAAAAGTGCAAAGAACAGGGTGGCACAGTGGCACGGTGATTAGCACTGTTGCATTGCAGTGCTAGGGACCCAGTTTCAACCCTGGCCTCGGGTCATTGTCTGTGTGGACTTTGCACCTTCCACCCCATGTCTGTGTGTGGTTCCTTCAATTGCTCCGGCTTCCTCTCACATTCCAAAGATGTGAGGGTTAGTTTGATTGGCCATGCTAAATTGCCCCTTAGTGTCAGGGAGATTAGCAAAGTAGATACATGGCTTCATGAGAATAGGGACTAAGTGGGATTGTTTTTGGTGCAGACTCGATGGGCCAAATGGCTTCCTTCTGCACTGTAGGATACTATGATTCGATGAAATCGCCCTTGTCCCATAAATGAATAAAAAAAATCCTCATCTCTCACAATGTAAAATAATTTTTCCTCCGTTCACCATTGGTTTCTTCTGTTAATCATCTTTCAAATCAGTGTCATGTTGTTCTTGGCCTTACTGTCAATGAGAATAGTTTCTCTCTATGTCTAGGCACCTCGTGATTTTGACCACCTCTATCAAATTTCCTCTCACCCCATCTTCTGTCTGAGTTACAACGCCAGCTGCTCCAAGCTACTCAGATAATCAAAGGCTCTCATCCCTGGGATCAGTATATCCCAGGTTTTCTCACCTGGGAGCAGCACTCCTGATGGTCCATCACAGAGGGATTGTCCTCATCCAAGGCCTCTTCCACTTCCTGAATCCCGTTGTTGGTAGCATGGATCCAAGAAGTATGAGGGAACATCAAAGAAACATAAAGAAAAAATGTCATGGTGGCTTTTTGTCATCCTGAGTAGACCCAAAGACCATAACAACTCAGAGCAAAAATAGGCCTTTCAGACGATTGAGTCTGCTCTGCCAGTCAATGAAATCATGGCTGATCTGAAATCATAGGATCCCTAGGGTGCAGAAGGAAGCTATTTGGTCCATCAAATCTGCCCCAACTCTTTTCAAGAGCATTTTACCCAGGCCCTGTCCCCCATAATCCCATACATTTATCATGGCTAATCCATCTAACTTATACATCCTGGGACACTTGGGGCAATTTACCATGGCCAATCCACTTCCTTTGCCCCCAATTCCCTTGCTGGAATTGAACCTGCGTCTCTGGCAGCAGTGTTAACCACTGTGCTACCATGCCACCTATGATAATCTTCAACATTCCCCCCTTATCTCTTGATGTGGAGACATTGACATTGGACTGGGATTGGCACAGTAGGAAGTCTCACAGCACCAGGTTAAAATTCAACAGGTTTATTTGGAATCACAAGCTTTCGGAGTGCTGTCCCTTCATTAGGTGAGTGGATGAAGGAGCAGCTCTCTGAAAGCCCATGATTCCAAATAAATCTGTTGGACATTAACCTGGTGTTGTGAGATTTCTTACTGTGTCCATAAATCTTGATTCCTTTATGAGTCAATAATCTGTCTACTTCAGCCTAGAGCATACTAAACGACCCAGCCTCAATAGTCCTCTGCTATAAAAATTCCATACATTCACTATCTTCTGAGAGAAGAAATTCCTCCTCGTCTCTGTCTTAAACGTGCGACTGTTTACTCTGAGATTATATCCTTTAGTCCAAGACTCTCCCACAAGGGGAATCAACCTCTCAGTATCGACCCTGCCAAGGCCCCAAAGTTACCCAGAGTAAGAATTAACTCAATGAGGAGGAAAGGATGCCAGAGCTTTTCAGTAAAGCTGGGGTTAATGTGATAAGCCTTTCATTTCAGTTCATTGGGTCTTAGGGATGTCAAAGTGCACTTGTAGTTCTCAGGATAAATAAGATAGGAAAGTTGAGAACAACTTTGACCAGAGTAATAAGGAGAGAAATAAAGCAGGAATTAAAATGCACAGAGAAGAATAAGACCGATGTTAGAAGAACATACTCTCACAGGGGAGCTATGCTCAAGCCCTGGATTAGTTGAGCTTTAATGAATTCCAAATGAATGTGAGGAAACAAAGTATTTGACACTAAAAGGGTCGTCAGGCTACTTGTAGACATGATAGCGACCAAGATGTAAGACTTCAATTTCAGGTTAAAAGCCAAAAGTATTAATAAGCGAAAGATGACTAAAAGTTGAGCTGTGAAAGGGAAATGGGAGTTGACTTGCAAAAGAAACAAAGAAATTATGGCCCCAATTTTTGCTAAGACAGAGAAATTTCTTGTCATGATTAAAAAGGTAGATTAACCCGGAGAGTTTCAGCACCACACTACACTCCACCCCCAACAAATGTAAAACTTTCTATTTTTGCACAGGTAGGACTGGAGCTGAGCTGGGGTTTATAGAGGCATATGCAGTTTATAGAGGCAACTGGCCTTTCACATCTCATAAGTAGGATTTTGGAGTGCCTGGATTAAACCAGGTAAGAGCTGATTTGAAATTAGTGAATTTGTTTGGATAGCTAGCCTTTGGAAAATACTCCTTTGGATCTAGTGCTGGGACATCTTTTGGAGAGGCAAGGTATCCTCTGAAATTCTTAAAAATAAACATAATTATGTATAAAGAATGCGTAAACTCATTGAAACTGTCCAAGCCCGCGAAGATCTGTTAACATTGAGGAAGTCCTGTCAAAGCTATCAGAGTTGTCAAAGAAATGTCAAAGTGTCAAAGAACTGTCAGAGCCATTGAAGCTATGAAAGATCAGTCAAATGTTACCAAGTGAGTTGGTATGGAGGAGTGAAGGCAAAGAGAGGTGGATGATGAAACGTGAGCTGGCATAGGTTGGCCAGAAACTACAAAGGGCAAAGAGAATATGTGAACATAGGAGACATGAAAGGCTTTGGGAGTGGGTAGACAACTTGGGTGAGGACAGAAGGAGGTATAAATGTATGAAGGGCTACGGGGAATAGGGTGGTATAAGGTAGCATCGGTTGGCTTAAATGTGTCATGGGGAGTATGTGGGGGTGAGGGCTGGAGGGTTGTTTTCTGCTTTAATAATTGAGCAAAGTGCTAGGGGACAATGGCAGCCTTCCACCCAACAGCCACACATGCTTTCTGGAAACAGAGAGTCCGACTTCGAATCTAAGCCACACCAACCGCAAGTGACTAATCCCCGCCCCCAACACCAAGCCCCCAAGAAAATCAGAACTGTGGGCAGCCATTTTTAAAAGTTGGGTTTATGGGGCAGTTATTCTCCCATCCCTCTGCATCCAGCTCAGGGGGAAAAGTCTTGGTCTGTATCTTCGAAGAGCTGAAAGGCTCCAAATGTTATCTTCATTGTTCATGTAAATGAACAATTAGGTTAAAGCAAAAATGGTTGGGAAATCTCCCCCTTCAGCTTATTATCTAAATGAGGAAAGTGAAAATTACTCATGATGTTGCACTGGGAGATATAGGAGGGTGAAGTAGGGCCTCTCTATACAGCTGAATCAAAGACTAAACTCAATGTAGTATGCTGCTGAATCGCTAGCAATCTGTTAATTTCGTCTGTCCAACTCTGGCAAGATGCTATACGTTTCAATTGTTTTGTTAATGCAAATACTTATGTCCAATTTGGTGACTCAGCTAATAGTGCCGCCTATTGTTCACTGACCTCACTAGAATATAGCCAAGGGTGGAAGTTACAAAATTAATCCAGTTTGACATTTGATATTATTTCAAAACAAAATTGCTCCACGCCCTGCACTTGTACTCAGCTGGTTATCGATAGATGAGAAGGTCAATGTGGTAAGCACATTCCAAAAACTACAATCTCCAAATCCTGTATACACAGCACTGGCAACGACCTGCTAGACCTGATGTTGGCTGCAGATCACAATGACAGTTCTGCACCCTTTCATCTTTGATCAAGTAGGGAAAGGAACAAGGAAGACGACTTTCAGAAAGGAAGTAGAATATAGAAGACACCTTTACAGAAATCTGCCGGGTTCCTGAATCACTAACAGCCAGGACTTTCAACAAAGAGCCATTTATTGACTAACTTAACAGCCGCTTCAACTCTTGTGTTCTGCCCATGCTCCTGTGGATTTCTTCAGAGCTCTCACCATGTAGATGTGTCATCATATTATTACTTGCCCTTTTGATCTACACCTTACTTGTTTAGTTGGAAATATGCAATAGGATGAGATGTAAAATGCATGCAATAGGAAACTATATACAGATCATTTTGTGACATACAAGTTAAACAATCTTATAATGCATAACTGTTTGCATGTACAGTGAGGAATGGATCATGCATTTGCAACTAGTGCATAGTCCATTGCGTCTCCTTTCCCCATTTCCTGGGGATAAGTTCCACCTTGATGAATCCGATTGGTCAATAGCTCTACAGTCACGCCAGGAATAACAGTGAGGTAGTCAGAAGAGAGCTGCCTGGCAGGAGAGGGAAGTGGGTAAGTGGCAGAGGTCTAAGAGCAGGGCTGGTAGAAGAAGGTCTGGGGGGGGGGGCGGTCATGATGGGGGTGATTGCGTTCCTTTGTGATAGCTGGGGGTGGGGGGAGTGGGAGTTTGATGGGAGGTCAAGACTTCGCTTGGATTTCAGTAGAGCATACCACTTGTCAGAAAAGAGCTTCTGATAGAGACATCATTTTCATCCTTCCCACCTGAGATCCAACATGGTTCCATTTTGGGCTGCCCTCCTGAGTTGACATTTGTGGGCTGGGGCTCAGAGGAAAGGGGGCTTTAAATGGCCATTAAGTGGGTCACATTAGAGGTTCAGGTGTTATAGAATCCCTGTAGTGCAGAAGGAGGCCATTCATCCCATCGAGTCTGCACTGACCACAATCCCACCCAGCTCCTATGTCTGTAACCCTACTTTTACCCAAGCTAGTACCCCAACACTGGGGGGCAATTTAGCATGGCCAATCCATCTAACTCAGACATCTTTACATTGTGGGAGGAAAGAGGAATACCCAAAGGAAACCCATGCAGACACGAAGAGAATGTGCAAACACAGACAATGACACAAGCCAGGAATCAAACCCGGGTCCCTGAGACTGTGAGGCAGCAGTACTAATTACTGTGTCTCTGTACTGCTCATTTTGAGCCCAACCGAATACAAAATCATTGTCAAAGTTTTCTGCTATCGTATGTCAACTCGCTGGCATTCTGAAGGATTAATTTACCGAATGCCTGGAATTTTACTGGCATGCTGGCCCAAAACTAGGGCAGGTGAAGCTCGCATCACAGAATTGTCTGTTGGCTTTGAGTGGGATTTTATGAGCCTTACCCAAATAAGGTCGTGAAATACCAGCCAATCTCTCTCTCTCTGCCTTTCTCACTGTATTCCTGCACTTCTGTCCTTTGTAGAAAATAATTTAATTCCCTCTTAATATCTTGATTGAAACTGCCTCCTCCACATGCAGACATTTCAGATTCAAACCACTCACTGTGTGAAGAAGTTTTTCCTCATGCCTCTGTTGCTTTTATTGCCAATGACTGTAAGTCTATGTTCACTTTTTCTCGATCCTTCCACCAGTGGAAACAGTTTCTCCTGATCTAATTTGTCCACAACCCTCATGATTTTGCACACTTCTATCAAATCTCCATGCAGCCTTCTCTTCTCCAAGGAAAATAGTCCCCATCTCTATTCATCTAATTTTGGGTGACACAGTGGCACACTGCTGCCTCACAGTGCAAGAAACCTGGGCTTAATTCCTGGCTTGAATCACTGCCTGTGCAGAGTCTGCACATTCTCCCCATGCCTGCATGGGTTTCCTCCAAGTGCTCCAGTTTCCTCCCACTGTCTGAAAAACATACTGATTAGGTGCATTGGCCATGCTAAATTTTCCTTCAGAATGAACGGGCACCAGGGTGTAGTGACTGGGTGATTTTCACAGTAACTTTTTGCAGAGTTAACAGAAGCTTGCTTGTGACAAATAAACTTTAAAATTTAACTACTGCATAATGAAATTATAGCCAAGTTAAAGACTCATGATTCGAAATACGACATGGTTCAAAACAAAATGCCGACTGCCACTAATGTCTTTCATGTAAAAAGCATAGTTTTACTGATGTTTGGGACTCAAATGATTAATGCATAGTAAAAGAACACAACAGCTGATTTAGAAATTATAAGGCCAACACATTTACTTCGAACTCCAGCAATATTTGGAACCAACCTATTTGCCAGGATCAGAATAAGAGCAAATGCAATACAGAATCGGTTTCCTCCCATAGTCCAAAAGATGTGCTGGTTAGGTGCGTTGACCATGCTAAATTGTCGCTTAGTGTAACCCGAACAGATGCTGGAATGTGACGACTAGGGGATTTTCACAGTGACTTCATTGCAGTGCTAATGTAAGCCTATTGTGATGCTAATGAATAAACTTAAACACCCTATTATCACGCCAATTATTAAATTCTCCCATTGTAACTACTCAACAATTCTTGTACCTCTCTAGTTTCCTTGCAAATTTGTTCCTCTGCATCTTTCCCACCAGTCGGTGATTTATAGATTACACTGAATGACGCAGTTGCACCTTTTGTGTTCCTTAGCTCTAGCTAAATAGGGTAGAATTTTGCTTTCATCTTTTTACATTTCCTCCCCAGCACGTATACATGTTCACTCTCGCTGCAACACAAGCTTCACCTGATGCCAGCAGGATGCTCTCACCGACACCAACTGAGGAAATTGGTTGCCCATGGAGATTTCACAACTTATGTAGCGAGGAACAAGTAGCCTCCTGGTAGGTGTTGCGTATTTGCAAATTGGCAAAAGATAATTAAAAACAATCTACGCAGTACCTACAGTGCATATTGAAAGCTTTACAGATGAACAAAAATAATTAAAAGTAAAATGCCACGGAAACTGGACATCTAAAATCGGAAGAAGAAGTCAAATGGACTCGAAGTCCCTGTTCTCCTGTTTTGAGGCTTCACGCCAGAGGCAAGTTGGCATTTGGTAGTGTCTATCACGTGGGATTCTTGATGTAGAGATGCCGGCGTTGGACTGGGGTAAACACAGTAAAAAGTCTCACAACACCAGGTTAGAGTCCAACCAGTTTATTTGATAGCAATCCCACAAGCTTTTGGAAACGGTGTTCCTTTGTCAGGTTCTAACCCTAACCTTCAAAGGAACACCTGACAAAGGAACACTATTTCCGAAAGCTCGTGGGATTACTATCAAATAAACTGGTTGGACTCGAACCTGGTGTTGTGAGACTTCTTACCATGTGGGATTCTCCCAGCTGAAAGATGGGGATGAGTTTGTTTTGAGCAATCTGCAGGACAGACCCGCTGTTCTGAGACTTCAAATTGATTGTGGTTGGCAAAACAGGACGTGAAACCGTAGGCTGTCAATTAGGATTAGGCTCTGTCAACACTGCAGTCAAGATCAATGGGGTTCTTGAGGCACATTCACCCATGAAGGGAAATTAAAATAAACACAACTGGCTGGAGGGTGATAGAAATCTATTGAGCTGTCAGTTGAGTCATAGCTCAGGGACTATTGCTGTTGCTGTGTAGACACGTGGATTTGGGCCTGTGTCTGCCGGAGTTTGCGCGTTCTCCTCGTGGTTGCGTGGGTTTTCTCCGGGTGCTCTGGTTTCCTCCCACATCCCAAAAACGTGCTCTTAGGCTGATTGGGTAGCAAATTGGTCCCTATATGTCACTAAGACGTTAGGACGGTGGCGCGGGCTCGTTAGGCCGAAGGGCCTGTTTCCGGTGCTGTGTTGTTCTTTGTTCTATTTACAAGGCACTGCATGTTGAATTTATTGGAAATCAGCAGTTTTCATTGGAATGGGGAGGGTTTCAAAGATTTCAGTTTGCTAGAAAGTTTCAGAAACTTCAAACCAAAGCTGTATACATACATTGGGGTTGGGTGCACAAAATAGCACTTCCTCCCTCCCTACACCTCCTCTCCCTCACAGCCAGTGAAACTGACATCTCCTCTCTATCAGAGAACTTCAAGGGGGTCTGCTCTCACCTGCAGTTTCAAGAACAAAGAAAATTACAGCACAGGAACATACCCTTCAGCCCGCCGAGCGTGCACCAACCATGCTAGCCAACTGAACGAAAACGTTCTACCTTTCCAGGGATCATATCTCTCTATTCATCTGGTTATTAAGATGCCCCTTAAAAATCACTATTGTATCTCCTTCCACCCAGCAATGAGTTCCAGGCACTCACCACCCTTTGTGTAAAAAAATCTGCCTCGTACATCTCCTTTAAATCTTGCCCATCACACCTTAAATGCATGCCTCCTGGGAATGAACTCTTCCCGCCTGCGAAATAGCTTCTGACTATCCATCTGTCTATGCCTCTCATAATCTTGTCAACTTCTATCAGGTCACCTCTCAAGCTCCATCGTTCTGGTGAGGACAAACCAAGTTTCTCCAACCTCCTCTATACCAGGCAACACAGAACATAGAACATAGAACATTACAGCACAGAACAGGCCCTTCGGCCCTCGATGTTGCGCCGACCAATTAGGAACAAGCAGTGACCCTCTAACCTAAACCATTCCCTTTCATCCATAAACTTATCTACTAACCTCTTAAACGCCACCAAACTTGGCGCATCTACAACTGACGCAGGCAAGGCATTCCATACCCTTACCACCCTCTGGGTAAAGAACCTACCTCTGACATCTGTCCTAAAACCACCACCCCTTAATTTAAAGCTATGTCCCCTCGTGCTAGCTTTCTCCATCCTAGGAAAAAGGCTATCACTGTCCACCCTATCTAAACCTCTAATCATCTTATATGTTTCAATAAGGTCTCCTCTTAGCCGCCTTCTTTCTAACGAAAACAACCTCAAATCCCTCAGCCTCTCTTCATAAGACCTGCCCTCCATACCAGGCAACATCCTGGTAAACCTCCTCTGTACCCTCTCCAATGCCTCCACATCTTTCTTATAATGTGGGGACCAGAACTGCACACAATACTCCAAGTGCGGCCGCACTAGAGTTTTGTACAGTTGCAACATGACGTTGCGGCTCCGAAATTCAATCCCCCTACCAATAAAAGCTAAGACTCCGTATGCCTTCTTAACAACCTTATCGACTTGATTGCCAACTTTCAGGGATCTATGCACATATACACCAAGATCCCTCTGTTCATCAACACTATTAAGAGTCCTACCATTAGCCCTATACTCTATACATTTGTTATTCCTGCCAAAGTGAATTACCTCACACTTTTCCACATTAAACTCCATTTGCCACCTCTCGGCCCAGCTCTGCAACTTGTCCAAGTCTCTCTGCAAACTATAACACCCCTCTTCACTATCTACCACTCCACCGACTTTAGTGTCATCTGCAAATTTACTAATCCATCCTTCAATACCCTCATCCAGATCATTTATAAAAATTACAAACAGCAGGGGCCCCAAAACAGACCCCTGAGGTACACCACTTGTCACCGAACTCCACGATGAATATCTCCCATCAACCACCACCCTCTGTCTTCTATCTGCTAGCCAATTCCTAATCCAATTAGCTAAATCACCCTCAATCCCATACATCTGCATTTTCTGCAGAAGCCTTCCATGGGCCACCTTATCGAACGCCTTACTAAAGTCCATATATACCACATCAACTGCCTTACCCCCATCCACCTCTTTGGTCACTTTTTCAATAAACTCAATAAGGTTAGTAAGGCACGACCTACCCTTCACAAAACCATGCTGACTATCCCCAATCAATTCATTTCTCTCTAAATAACTATAAATCCTAACCCTAATAATTCTCTCCAATACTTTGCCCACAACAGAAGTAAGACTCACTGGCCTATAATTCCCTGGAAAGTCTCTCTTCCCCTTCTTGAACAATGGGACCACATTCGCTATCCTCCAGTCTTCCGGCACAATACCCGTAACCAACGACGACCTGAAGATCAGAGCCAGAGGCTCTGCAATCGCCTCTCTTGCCTCCCAGAGAATCCTAGGGTAAATCCCGTCCGGCCCAGGGGACTTATCTAACTTCAAACCCTCAAGAATATCTAACACATCCTCCCTATCTACTTCAATACTTTCCAGTTTGCAACCCTGTACCCCAGTGTTCTCCACAACTACATTTACATCTCCCTGCGTGAATACCGAAGAGAAATATTTGTTCAGTGCCTCTCCAATCTCTTCAGGCTCCACGCACAACTTCCCACTGCTGTCTATAACTGGCCCTAACCTTGCCCTAACCAATCTTCTATTCTTAACATATCTAAAGAAAGCTTTAGGATTCTCCTTGATCCTATCAGCCAAAGTCTTCTTGTGTCCCCTTTTAGCCCTCCTCAACTCACTCTTTAGCTCACTCCTGGCTAATCTATAGCTATCCATTGCACTAACTGAGCTTTCAAGTCTCATCCTGACATAAGCCTGTTTTTTCCTTTTAACCAGCGAATTAACTTTTTTAGTACACCATGGTTCCCTTACTCGACCATTTCCTCCTTGCCTGACAGGGACATACTTATCAAGGACTCGCAGTAGCTGCTCCTTGAATAAGCTCCACATTTCAGATGTTCCCAGTCCCTGTAGTTTCCTAGTCCAACCTATGCACCCTAATTCCCTCCTTATGGCCTCATAATTACCATTCCCCCAGCTATAACTACTGCCCCCAGCTTCATGCCTATCCCTATCCATCACTAAGGTGAACGTAACCGAATTGTGGTCACTATCACCAAAATGTTCACCAACTTCCAAGCCTAACACCTGGTCTGGCTCATTGCCCAGCACCAAATCCAATGTAGCCTCACCTCTAGTTGGCCTATCTACATACTGAGTCAAAAAACCTTCCTGCACACTTTGTACAAAAACTGACCCCTCTAACGAGCTAGAGCTATAGCTATTCCAATCAATATTAGTAAAGTTAAAGTCCCCCATAACAATTACCCTATTACTTTCACTCCTGTCCAGGATTGACTTTGCAATCCTTTCCTCTACCTCTCTAGAACTTTTAGGAGGTCTATAAAAGACTCCCAACAGGGTGACCTCTCCTCTCCTGTTTCTAACCTCAGCCCATACTACCTCAACAGACAAGTCCTCATCAAACTTCCTTTCTGTCACTGTGATACAGTCTTTAACTAATAATGCCACTCCTCCTCCCCTTCTACCTCCTTCTCTACTACGACTGAAGCATTTGAACCCCGGAACGTGCAACAACCATTCCTGTCCCTGCTCTATTCATGTCTCTGAAATGGCCACAACATCGAAGTTCCAGGTACTGGTCCAAGCTGCAAGTTCCTCCACCTTATTGCGAATACTTCTTGCATTAAAGTATACGCATTTCAAACCATGCCCTACTCCACCCGTACGCTGCTGTGTTTTACAGTTCTCATCTATGACCCCCCTGTTCTCGTCCCTCTTAACATCCAAACTACTCAGGATCCCACCCCCCTCTGAATCAGTTTAAAGCCCCCTGCATAGCCTTTGCAAATTTTCCCCCCAAGATATTGGTTCCCCTCTGGTTCAGGTGTAGACCATCTCTCTTGTAGAGGTCCCACCTATCCCAGAATGAGTCCCAATTGTTCAGGAACCTGAACCCCTCCCTCCTGCACCATCCCCGCAGCCACAAGTTCAAACATTCCCCCTCTCTGTTCTTCTCTAAACTATCCCGTGGCACAGGCAAGAGTCCAGAGATAACCACTCTGTCTGTTTTGGCCCTAAGCTTCCACCCCAACTCCATAAATTTCTGTTTAATATCCCCTTCCCTTGTCCTACCTACATCATGAGTCCCTACATCCTAGTAAGTCTTTTCTGTTCCCTTTCCAAAGCCTCCACATCCTTCTGTACTGTGGGGACCAGAATTAAACACAATATTCCAAGAGCAGCCAAAGGTTCTATAAAGTTGCAGCATGACTTGCCAATTTTTAAACTCAATATCCCAGCTGATGAAGGCAAGCATGCTGTACTCCTTTGTATACAGCTTTCTCCACCTGCACTGTCACTTTCAGTGACCTGTGTACCTGTCCACCCAGATCCCTTTGCCTATCAATACTGTAAGGGTCCTGCCATTGACTGTATTCTGACAGGAAGAAAGAGGAATGCCTGCTGCAGAATGGAGCAATGCAATTGATTTGAAAGCCTACCAGGGTGACCGAGGAGGCATGGGGATTAAAGTGACGAGGCCACTTCAGAATTTGCATAGATGACAGGCAGAAATGCGTATATTGATCACATGGCTTGCTAAAATCACCGTACCAAGGAACGTCTTCAGGTGTGCCCGGGCTAGAAGGGGCAGTTCAGCCAAGACATTCCCATCCCAGCAATGTCAACTCCTTGTCTCTAGTCGTAGCCCAATGAACCCAAAGAACCTTTGAGGGACACAATCCCTGCAGCCTGACAGTGGCAGAGGGACAATTAGCCACTAAACCTACCTCCTTAAACTCCTTCAGGGTCCAAGGTGCCAGGTCAGGTTGTCAGTGGCAGGGAGCAGTGTACTGTTGGCATTGCCAAGGCACTATGGCCTTAAGGAAGGCTGAGTGGGAATCGGGGGATGGGTGGGAGGGGGTGTTGAGTGGATGTCAGAGGGAAAAAAGGGCTGAGTGGTGATCTGTGGGGGAAAAGGGGCTGGGTAGGTGGTTTGAGGGAAAAAGGGGACTGTGGGGAGTCAAGTCACCCTCATGGCGAGTGGGGGTGCAGGGTGACCTGTGATCTGAGTAGTGGGAGCAAGGCTGCTCCTCTTTTCGAGGGGCTGGTGGTGCTCCCCTAGACCCTTGGGGTCCAATACACCATGTCCCCACTTGTGGGCAGCATACATTTAAAGCCCACTGGTGCCATTCCCAGTGGTGGGCTGGGTGAATAATGGGAGACAGGTGAATGGCCGATCAAACTAGTCAATGACATTCAAATTCAGGAATCTGGATTTTCGACAAAATGTCCATTTATTGGGGCACAAGGATTCCCATCATCCATCTGAAGAGGTTGGAGCCAAATTTGTTACGTTCACCAGACCTTCCGAATTTGCCAGTATTTTTTTCTGTTGACCAGGCCAGCGTTCGTTGCCCATTTCTAATTGCTCCTGAGAAGATTTGGTGGTGAGCTGGCTTCTTGAACCACTGCAGTCCATGTGGTGTAGGTACACCCACGAGGATTTTTGACCCAGCAACAGTGAAGGAATGGTGATATAATTCCAAGTCAGGATGATGAGAGGGAATGAGGTCACCCTCTGTGCACCAAACGTTCAGAAGGGTATCAAGATATTGGAGAGGCTGCAAAGAACTGTGGAGTGGAGAAGCTGCACTGGTTCTCCTTAAAATTGAGAAGGTTAAGGGGAGACTAATTGGAAGTGTTCAAAATGTCCAATGCTTTTACTACAGTCAATAATCAAAGCTGTTTTCTGTGGCAGAAGGGTTGGTAGCCAAAGGACAGTGAAGTAAAATTGTTGGCCACGACACACGGAACCATTTTTTGATGCATTGTGGTATTTCGTACTGCCAGAAAGAATAGTTGAAGCAGCATGATTCTTTCAAAGAGCTGGCACAGGCATGATGGGTCAAATGGCCTTCTTCTACGCCAGATCATTTTACCATTCTAAGACTCAATTAGATAAAAAAAACAAATTTTTCTCACAACCAAAGGTTGAAGTCATATCAGTTTTCTGCAACTTTGAATACATTCGTCCTGGAAATGTCAGACCCAGTGAGTTACATCCCAGGTTATTATATACAGTTTCGTCTATTTTCAAATATTTGGGCAAGATTTTTTTCAATAAGGACTGTGTTCTTGTGCAGCCCTTGCCAAAGGAGAGGAAGCTGAGTCCCATCATGGGTTATAAGATACCATCATTGATAGTAGGATTGCTTCGGGGCTACATTAATCCTCTGTAGCTGCTCAATTAGCATTCAGTCCATTGTTAGCAGACACATGCATTGAATTTCAAGTCACCTGGGCCTTATGGACATCTGCGAGCACTGAATATGCCTCTGTTCTCACGGTACGGTGACCCTATCAGATTGGACCAACTATTCCATTAAAGACTTGGCTTGACTGGCTTAGGGCTTAGCACACTTAACAGCTGTTTGCCGCAGTAGCCAATGAACAAACAAAGATTGCCATCAAATTTAATTAAACTTGGCCTCTCCTTAACAGCCAGTAGCAGTCTAATGCAAAAATTACTTTGTTCTCCCTTCCAGACCCTTGCGGGGACAGCATTGACCAGACACACAAATAAAAGCCAAGTTTTAGAGGAAGTAGGCAATCAGGTCCAAGCATTTAGTGTGCTGACCTTTGACTCCTGCAAGGTCACCCTTTTCACGAAAGGCTGGGCTCAAATTTCTCTGCCTGCGAGCTTTGTCTGATCCAAGTTCAAGAGATATATATTTTTATAGTCACAGATTAGCAGCACTTACCATTGTTAACATTCGCCAAGCAGTCCATTTTGTTACCCATAATGGGCTTGCACTCAATTCAGCAGCATCTCGTTTGCTCGCTGTTCAATAGGCTGCAGGGGAAAATGGTCAAACTATATCCATCTCTTCAATCAAACTTTATTAAGAGACAATATTACCCTTATACAATCGAAAATATGATTACCAACAAAGATGTTGCAAATTAAAATTTTCAATCAGTCTTTCATTAATATTTACTTGCCTCAGTTGGCTAAGGTTTTATCTAGTTCGGCATTACAGAGTCATCAATAGGATTTCATAAGAGCATAATGCTGTTTGAGATTTCTGTGCTAGATGCACTTTAACAGTGAAAAACACCCAGCAGTGCAATTATACATGCCCTTTCAAACTTGGGCTGTGCCTGAGGTGACTATTTTAAGCAATAGATTAGTAGGATAAATTAGAATTATCACATAAGAAGCATTTTGCGCAACGTTAATGCATATTAGATTCCTTGCAATTTTTCTCATCGTTGTGTCATTGTAATTGTAGAAGTGGATGTCCTTTGAGTGTACAGAGGACTTATTTTTCAAGAATGTCCTCAGAAATGTTTTTGACTTTGGCTATGCAGTTTGATGCATTTTTCAGATTTTTCTTGGGTTAGGCGGTAAACATTTGTAAATATTTTCTGGTACATCGAATGTATATGAGACAATCATGCCCAACTGAACAAAAGACATTCGCAATGGTGAATAATGGTTAGCATTACTGCTTAATATCGCCAGGGGCCAAGTTCAATTCCGGCCTCAGGTCACTGTCTGTGCAGAGTCTGCATGTTCTCCCCATGTCTGCATGGGTTTCCTCCAGATACTCCAGTTTCTTCCCGCAGTCTAAAGATACGCAGGTTAGGTTGATTGGCAATGTTAAATTGACCCTAGTATCAAGGGACTTAGCAGGTTAAATGTGTGGGGTTACAGGACTAAGGCCTGGGTAGAATTGTGGTTGGTACAAATTTAATGGGCTGAATGGCCTTCTTCTGTGCAGTAGGGATTCTATGATGTGTTATTAGAGAAACCATTATCCAAATTTTCTGTTCAGGGTCAGACCAAACTTCTGTTTCTAACTTTGACTGGACAAAGAAAATGCCCCAACTCCACCTACACACCCCCTCCCTCTTACTCTGATTTTTCTGGCCACTAGAAAATCTCATTCAGATTTAATCTGATTTGATTTATTGTCACATGTGTTAATATACAGTGAAAAGTATTGTTTCTTGCATGTTATACAGACAAAGCATAGCATTCATAGAGAAGGAAAGGAGAGAGTGCAGACCATAGTGTTACAGTCATAGCTAGGGTGGAGAGAAAGATCAACTTAATATTACATAAGTCCATTCAAACATCTGATGGCAGCAAGGAAGAAACAGTACTTGGGTCGGATGGTATGTGTCGTCAGACTTTTGAGGGCAAATATTCCCCTTCTGCTCACCACAGGGATTGTAGCGGGCGAGGGGTAGACCATAGAAAGGTCCATTAACCTCAGGCAGAATTTTTCAGTTTCAGGGTGAGCTTGGCCAGAAAATTCCACTTTTGTATCTCTTTCCTGATGGAAGAAGGTGGAAGAGACTATGTTTGGGGTGCTTGTGGCCCTTGATAATGCTGACTGCTTTTCCAAGACAACAGGAAGTATAGACAGGGTAAATGGAATGAGAGGCTGGATTAAGTGATGGACTGGGCTACATGCACAACCCTTTGTAATTTCTTGCGGTCTTGTTCGGAGCAGGAGCCATACAAAGCTGTGATGCATCCGGAAAGGATGCTTTCTATAGTACATCAATAAAAATAAGTTTTGGAATCCATGCAGAGTCCATATCCCTTTTTTTTACAGCACTAGCTACCATATTCTGATAAGTAAAGAGTTTAAGTGACTCAACTTGTGAAAATCTACAGAGAGAATGGAAGTATGTAATGGGACAGGGTAGGAAAGGAATAAGGTGAGTGAAATAAGTAGGCAAGAGGGTAGGATGATGAGGTAAGTAAATAAGAGGATAGGTTGGATGTGGTAAATGGGTAAGGGGGTAGGATGGATGAGGTAAGTGGGTAAGAGGGTAGGTTGGATGTGGTAAGTGGGTAAGGGAGTAGGATGGATGAAGTAAGTGGGTAAGGGTGGCAGCTCGGTAGGGTGATAAGTGGGAAGTGGATAGGTAAGGTGGTGATGTCAAGTCTGGTGAAAAAGGGAGTGGAGGGGCTAGGGGGGAGTTGAGTGCTGTGGGTTAGTTAGGCTGGATTGGAGGGGAGTGGGGGAATCAGGGTGGAATTGGATGCGGTGGTGGGTCATTAGATTGAATCGGGGTGAGTTGGAGATTTTGAGGGGAAAGTCAGATGAGAGATGTTGGCGGGGGTGGGGAGAAAGGGCGATGTTATTGTTAAATGAAAGTTAGACAAGGATTTTTTTGTCTTACATTTTCAGAGTAACTAGTCAGGTGAGTCAGAACTATTTAAAGTTTTCCACTCTGACTCAGCGTCGGAGACTTTTTCAGAGAGTACTGGGGAGCAGAAGATTTGCCCATTGCAAGTTCGAACTTCCTGTCCGGTTCCCATGGAGTCAGTGTATTGGGCCTTTCTATGGATCCAGCAGTACAACTTCAACAATCCACAGTTTATAAGATCTGGGTCATTATAATTCTTTTTGATGTATGTCAATTTTTCAGAATAGGTTCAGTAGGTGCTTAAAGGTAAAAGAGATAAAAGGATATTAGAGCAGGGGGAACACATGGGAATAGAATTACTGCTCCTAAGGAACGTAAACAGCATTATAGATGATTGAAATGAAAGGACTGGTATATTTCCTCTGTAATTCAGTCTGTTCTTATCCAACAATATGCCTTTTGACTTCAGGAACTGTGGTTACCATGTTCACAGGTAAACACTTGAAAGACAGATCTTTCTCTTTTCTGCTAATGTCTAGTTGGCTGTCTCTCCATCCAGGATGTGTCAATTCAGAGTTGCAACTTTCTACCCCGTGTCCATCAAATATAAAAAATCTGAGGTCATGTACCAACTGACTCAAGAATAACTTTTTCCCTATTGCCATCAGATTTTTGAATGGACCTACCATATCCCATCCAAAGATTTTTGGGTTAGCAGGATTGGCCGTGCTAAATTGTAAAGTAAATAAATGATAAATTTATTTATTAATCACAAGTAAGGCTTACATCAGCACTGCAATGAAGGCACTGTGAAATTCTCCTAGTCGCCACAGTCCACCACCTGTTTAGGGCAATCTGCCTAACCAGCATGTTCTTCAGTCTGGGAGGGAACCGGAGCACCCGGAGGAAACCTGCGCAGACATGGGGAGAACATGCAAACCCCACATAGACAGTGACCCAAGCTGGAATCAAACTCAGGACCTTGATGCTGTGAAGCAGCAGTGTTAACCACTATGCCACTGCCACCCCCTTACAGTTGACCCTTAGTGTCAGGGGGACTAGCTAGGGTAAATGAATGGGATTGCGGAGATAGGGTCTGTGTGGGATTGTGGTTGGTATAAACTTGATGGCCAAATGGTCTCATTCTGCACCGTAGGGTTCTATGATTCTATGGTTATATTAAGCTGATCTTTCTCTACACCATGACTGTGATGGCACAATTATACTCTGCATCCTCCCCTTTCCTTTTCCCCTGTGTACTCTATGAACGGTATGCATTGTCTGTATAGGGTGCAAGAAATATTATTATTCACTGTGTCCTAATACATGTGACAATAATAAATCAAATCGTCAAATCAAATAATGGACCCTGGCAATAGCCTGCGTGTGACCTCAGTTAACATGAGACAATGTCATTGTCCACATGGGTCTTTTCGGTTTGATGATCAGATTCTGGTGACATGTCAAACCATGATGAGGGGTACACCTCTTCCGCTTTCTTCTGCCTTCATAGCTGGTGAATTGCGTGATCTTCCTTCATGTGTTCTGCTATTCATGATTTCTTGGACTAGAACTGCTCTCTCAACTTGCCAACTTGGGTGACCCTCCAGGAGCAAGGAGTTCCCATCGCCATTGCTAAAGGGATTGTACAAGCATGCAAACCCCTCCACCAAGTCAAAGTGGTGATCTGTGGAGAAGTGCTAAGGTTTCATGGACATGAAGGTGAGGTGAATGGAAAGGGTCACATTCCACTTTTCTGTCTTTTGCAAGATATCATCTGATTTTCCCAAAGTGCTGTACAGTGATGCAATGGTCAAGTGTAAAAGAAAAGAAGAGAATTGGGCGGCATGGTGGCACAGTGGTTAGTACTGCTGCTTCACAGCACCAGGGACCCAGATTGAATTCTCCCTGTGTCTATGTAGGTTTCCTTTGGATGCTCTGGTTACCTCCCACACTTCAAAGATGTGTGGGTTAAGTTAATTGGCCATGGTAAATTGACCCTGATGTTTGGGGATTAGCAGAGTAAATATGTGGGATTGCGGGAATAGGGCCTGGTTGGGATTGCGGTCAGTGCTGGTTCAATGTGCTAATTGGCTTCCTTTTGCACTGCAGGGATTCTATGAATTCATTCCTTTTTTTGTCAAAATATTCTCCACTATTTGAATATAGGTCTTCACCAAGTTACCCTTGATGTGATTTGATTTGATTTATTACTGTCCTATTGGGTTACCATAAAAAGTATTGTTTCTTGAACACTTTATAGACAAAGCATACTGCTCATAGAGTACATGGAGGAAAAGGAAAGACGAGAGTGCAGAATATAGTGTTACTGTTATAGCTAGGGGGGTACAGAAAGATCAGCTTAATATAAAGTAGGTCCAGGGAAATGTCTGACAGTAATAGGGAAGAAACTGTTTTTGAGTTGGTCGGTATGTGATCTCAGACTTTTGCATCTTTCTCCCGATGGAAGAAGGTGGAAGAGGGAATGTCCGGGGTGCCTGGAGTTCTCGATTATGCTGGCTGCTTTTCTGAGGCAGCAGAAAGTGTAGACAGAGTTTCACACAGCTGGTAAAATGGCAGAAAAAATAAATCAAGCCGCTACGTTGAGATTTGCCTGCCTATATCACCAACGCAATATCACTAGTCTTGCTTTCAAACTAAACCACTACAAGATGATCAAATGATGTCAAAAAACTGGTCTTCATTGTAGTCAATTGCAAGCAAGACTTATGATTGTCCTCAAACAAATTGGTGCTTCCTACATGGTCTCGATTTAGTATCGATTGTTGGCCTGCAATGTTCACAGCTGTTATGTAATGTACTGGAGACTCCCTGCAAGTGAAGAGGTGAGTTAACTAATGTACACAACTCGACATTTCTCAGCAGTAATTTGTCCGGGTGGAGCGGATTACCTGCCCATTGTCAAACCTGTCCAATTCCAACGAGCTGAGAATTCATCAACATCTACAACCTGGGTGGAGGGGAGAGTGACCTGCTTACCACCCAGGTGGGGAAGAACCCTTCTCTTGTCTTGAGACACTGTCCATAATTTCCTCAGAGGCGCTCTCCCTCTGGAGCTATAACTTTGCTGTGAGCGTGGAAGACTTTAATCTATTTTTATAGACTGGCTATTGAATTCTGTAATCTCGTCCAACACCCAGGAGAATGCAAATCTAAAATTAATCTCACTAATTATGTCAATCTCAGACATTGATTTCAACTGCAAATTTACAATCGGTAAGCTGTTAGTACTGAACTATTGTGACATAGCCGAACACCTCTGTATTTTGTTCATGGCTTAACACTACACTGAACATTTGCATAGTCAGTATTTAAACTTGAGTCCGGTTCCCTCTGATTCTTTGTTTAAAATTGTCAGATTGTTATTTGAAGAGAAAGAGTTAATTGGTTTATATAGATTCTGAGGAAAAGCTATCGGTACGTATCTAAATACCACCCAGATTGGCTCATGTTCAACAGGTCACGAAGACAGATTCAGGCATGGTTAGCTTCCCGACAGAATGAGTTTTGTTGAAAGAGTTAAATATTCCTCAACGGATATGCCTATTGGGTTACTATTTCAAACTTTCTGGCCCTTCATGTCTGTGGGATCTTCCAGTCTTGCCAGTGATGTTCACCCACAGAGTGTTCCCCAGCAAACCGAGGGTGAGGGCTATGAAAAACCCCCTCATAAAACATCAGTGGGATCTGGAGATCCCATTACCAAACAATGGCAGACCACTTCCACCACTGGAAAATATGCTGTTTGGAGAGAGGATGGAAGATTCCGCTGAGTGGAGGAATATTCTGGTATTTATGCAAAGGGCAACTCAAGGAGTGGGGGGGGGGGGGGGGGGGAGCGGTGGGAAAGGGAGGCCGGGGGTTGATGTTTGACTGTCGCACTGTCAGCTTTTCCCCTAATTTTCTTTGACATTTAGATCGGAATTTTACCGCCTCGCTGAATGGCATTCTCCATTGGCCTCAGGTGGCAAGATCATAAAATACCAGCATTAGTCAAAAAAAACCGAGGAGGTGGGTTCCACAATGCCATTTTGGTGGGTTGGCCTATAGTGACCACGTGCCTTGCCAGCAACTTCAGCGCTCAAAAGATCAGTTTGACCCAGTGTAAAAAAATAAAAATAAAAAAAAAATGCATATCAACCCCACCAGCCTCCCTCCACATCAGATATTGAACTGCCACCATGGAATTTCTCCCTCCCTCCACAACCACCATGGAACCTGCTTCCAATTTCCCATTCCCCATTGACACAGGACTCTACGGAAACAGAACCTCCCCTGTCTAAGGACACAGAACCAATTCCCCCCACCCCCCCAACTCCACAGATACAAAATCCCACCTCCACGAACACAGGACCTCTCTCTATATCACAGACACAGAACCACTCTCCCCATCCCTGCCAGCACAACATCCCTCACTCGCCACCAAACATGGAACCATCTTCCCACCACAGGACCCACCCCCCCTCAGAGACACAGAACAATTCCCCCATCCCTGCTACACAACATCCCTTATCCACCCCCAGACATGGAACCATCCTCCCACCACAGGATCTACCCTCCTCACAGACACAGAACTACCCCCCTCCCTCTCTCACCATTGGAGATAGAGACCCTGGTTACAACCCTTGGCAATGTCCCCTGGCACCACCCCTCAGCACTGCCACTGGTACTGTTGGCTGGCACAGTTGAAGATGGTGTACCATACCTTCTTATGTTGACACAGTCTTCCCATTACAGCAGAGCATCTTCACACTGAAGCAGATGTGGCAATGTTACCAGTATCTGCAGAAAGTGCAACTAATAATCATAGTAGGGAAGTCATATTACTTTCTTATCCTGCCATGTCGATTGGATTTTCATCATTATTCTTCTTATCTTCCAGACTTATTCTAATCTCAGATATTGAATACCTTTTTTGTCCTTGTGGAGAAGTAGATGAGGCAGCTATGCAATTCTTCACTGAGGTTGAGGATGCCTCATATTTTTAGTCCGCTAGGAGGGAACAGGCTATTCCAAAAAGTTTTCCCTTCCTATTGAAGAGAGTGCTATCATTCATATCCTTCTATGTTGCAGCAGTCTTTCACTGAAAAGGGTTTATGACCCCTATAGTTCAGCTGCTATTACCAGTAGTTGTGAAATGTTACTATCCCATTCCACTAATGTTTTCGTCTTCCAGGAAATTGGCGACCGACCACATCCTTATAAAATCCCAACAGTGCACAAAGAACTCTATGCACTTACTATGGCTAATCTACCTTACCAACACATTTTTGGACACTAAAGAGCAATTTAGCATGACCAATCCACCTAACCTGCACACCTTTGGACTGTGGAAGGAAACCAGAGCCCCCGGAGGAAACCCATGCAGACGCGGAGAGAAACTCTACACAGTCACCCGAGGCCGGAATTGAACATGGGACCCTGGCGCTGTGAGGTGACAGTGCTAATCACTGTGCCACCATGCCATCCCGATCCACTACATATCCACAATATCACTGCAAAGAGTCAAGAACACAATGGGAGATTGACACCCTTTAGTGATGAGTTGAATAGAATCTTTTACAGCTCAGGAGTTAACAGAATTTTGAAAATATAATGTAAATAGTTTAAGGAAATAACTAAAGTTTGCTATTAAAAAGTTGTGATTATACTTGGGGAGGGGGCATGTAGATTAATGGACTAATAGTTATGGGAATGAGATAGTGATGCGTATTATGAAGGAACACAGTCGTCAACAGTTAAGTGCAAGAAATTGAGGAAAGATGAATAGTCTGTGCTCTATTTCAGGGAGATGTACTTACCTAAAAAGTACAAAGGTGTAAATCAAGGAATTTTTGAAGAAATATACCAGATCTGCACACAGTTCACTCATAAGTGGTGGGAAAACCCTTTGCAAACTGGTACAGGCTACAAGTTACCCAAAAAGGAATCCCAAGCAGAGTTCAAAGTGAAAACCAAACCAAAAACCCTGTTTCAGCCGCGGATGAGCTAAGTCAGGTTGGCCAATGGTAGAGATAAATGGTCTTGCTGATAGTCTGGAATTTCCTACCTAACATCATTGTGGGAGTTGCATCACCAGATGGCCTACATCAGTATAAGAATAACATCCACAACTACCTTCCCCAAACACCAGGAATGGGCAATCAAAACATCTTTGCTCAGCTTCTCGGGGGGTCAAGAAAGGAGCATCAAGTTCTCCACACTCCCAAGTGGAGTTGAAGTCAGCTTTGTGAGTGTAATTGGAACAGGAACATGGGCTGGACCAGGAAACAATTTATTGGGCACTCCTGATTATGGAACTCTTCCATACGAAGATGAAAAGAAATGACTGACTGTCTATTAAAAATAATGGCAATGTTTCAAATTCATGGTCCTGAAAGAGTTAATGGTGATGAATAGTCTGTGTCATCAGCACAAAACCCTCTTGGGTCAATGGGTCATTAGGCTTCAGATCTCTGTTACCCTCTGATGGCTAAACACTTGGAAAAATGTTCATCTTCTCCACATTACCTCATTTATATGATGAACCCCGCAAATTCATATTGCTTGTGCCTGCACCATCCTGTGAGATTGTCATTACTCTGCATTAAAAAAGTGGCCATTAATGGCTCACTGCATCCTGGGTAGATGCAACAATCCAATGGGGAGGTGTAGCAGGTACTGTTGCTGTAGTCCTTTAATTATTAATGCCTCCCACGGGATGACAGCAACATACTGCAACAAGCATTTTGAAAGTTGTACTGTAATATAGTATAATGCGTTTTTGAAGTCATTACCTCCAATAGCATCTCATTATCTCTTCTCACAGTTGCTTATTTTATGACCTTCTGTGAGCCACCATGCAGATAAATCAGATTTACAACTAAACCTAACCCAAAAGGTAATGCCCAGGATTGTTGTTCCCAAGTCTCTTAGCGAGACATTGTGTGGCTTACTGTACACCACCATGATATTTACTGCAGTACATCATGTATAGTAATTGTATTATTCCCTGCTAATCAACTGAAGATTAGCACTCACCATCAGTAATGCTTCAATTCTTCAATGTGGGCATTATCATGTATCCAACAGTATGGGATAACCATGTTCCTGAGATGCTCCATGATATCGGCGGTTGGCTAAAAATGAATTGGAGACAAAACAAAGTAAATGCCAAAGAATAAACAGTGTTGGAACATAATGGGCGGAATTCTCCCATCCCATCTGCCATGGGAATTGTTGTCGCACCATGCAAAGGTCTGTTGACCTCGAGTGGGATTTCCCGGTTTGGGGCGAGCACGGCCAGAAAATCCCATCCAATAGCAAGGTACCTGACAATACTGCTCATTAGTTAAATTTTCCAAGTTTAAGCTCTTAACATGTTTGTGCATCTGGGACCGAAGCGAAGAGGAAGAAAAGATGGGCATCTCCTGAGGCAAGTAGATTGGATGAATGGTGGGACAAACAGTGTAAGGATGAAGAAGGATGTATTAATTCCAGTGGATATGGTTCAATGACTGAAGAAAGGAAAAGAAAGATTGAGTTATGAGTGAGAGAAAGGAGACAGAAAGGAAACTGAAACTTTCATGCTTTTTAAGTCTCCAACAACAATTAATACTTGAAAGAATGAAACTTTTCAGTAGGATTTATCAATTTTTAGTGCTAGAGACTGATTAGCAACATTTAACACTCATCAGGTTATTAAAGAGTGATTAAACTTCAAATGGTAAGACTTATCTTCCTGTAGTGAGTTTAATATGTACCCAATAAATACAGCAACTATTGTATTTTTTCAATGCATCTCAGTGGTGAAGCAGTCAGCAAGGTACTGCTACTGGAAATCTGAGAGCAACTTTTGGATATCCACAGTTAACCTTGTATCTGTCACTGAGATTGTTGCATTTTTTGTGCATAACTAACAGTGTATGCTATTAACCTCACCACTGTTTTGACAGCAAATTCTGTCCCATTAACGCTCTTAAAAATCATCTCTATTTCCTGTTCTATTCCCAATTCCTTTCTGCTGCATTTTAATGCTAACAAGATCAACAATAATAACTGAATTTATATAACATCACATTTTTAATGTACCTCACTGACTTCACAGAAATGTTATCCAAAAAAAGTCTGACACCAATCCAGATATGGAAGGTGCTTGGTCAGAATGATAGTTTTTAAGGAGCAGATTAAAGGAAAAGGTAGAGATAGTCAGGCAAGAAGGCTGAGGGAGAGTGCAGAGGTTAAGCAAAGCTATCTATGATGGTGGGCCTGTAATCTGGGGTGCACAAGAGGCAAGGATTGAAGGAGCAATGAGATATCTGTGGGTCGTATGGCTGTGGGATATTACAGAGATCGGGATATGCAAGGCCCTGGGAGTTGGAAAACAAGGGTGAGAATTTTAAAATCAAGGCAATTGCTGGACTTCCATGTTTCATTTTAAAGTGTCTTCAGATGTACCATGGGTAAAGCCACAGGAATACCTGCTAGAATTATAAAATAATGGATACATCCAAGGATGTAATCTCATTTCAGAGACTTGGGTGACAGTTATAAAGCACTGGAGTTTTTTTTTCTCTCACATTTTATTAATGCTTTGAGGATGTTCATGTCCTGGAGGATCTATTATTCCCCACTGATATTGAGCTCTGTAATATTAACACATGAACATGCTTATTTTAAACAGCTTATCGCCTTCATTCAAATAGTGGTCAAAGGAATTTCATGTAAAATTGCTAACACATTTGTATGCTAATAGTACAAAGTGCAATTTCACCCCATATCTAATTTCTCTTCATTCTTTTTTCGATGATGAAGCAATAAGCAAGTTGTGCGCTGATCGGATCTACTCTTCAGGATTTTTGCTTCCTTCCCTTTTCTCAGGATGCTAAGATAGCAGACATTTCAACGTTTGCAAATCCATCGCCAGAAACTGGGTTTCTCAGCCAAATGCGTTCTCCCTCACAATCCTGCAAGAGGGAGATGAAATCCTAGGATTATCGCTGCTTCTGACATTTGTTTGGGCATTTGAGTTGGAGCAGAGTTGCTAACTGTCTGTAGACTGGTACTGAGAGGCGCCACAAGCTTTGTAAAAAGAAGTAAGTAAGCTGTGGGGGAAAAATTGGAACTGGTGAGCTAGTAGAGATTGAAGCATGAAGGAACCCTTTCTCTCTCTCTTCTCGCACACTCTCTTAACTTGAATATTAAGTAAGACCCAGGAGGAGATGGCTTAATATTTTGGGTCAGTATTCAAATGCCTACATGCACTGTCTACCCCTCCTACCAAACTTCTCACTGTTTCCACTTTGTCACCATTGATGACCCTTCATTTAGCCACTACTGCATGGTGGTACAGTGATTAGCACTGCTTCTTCACAGCACCAGAGACCCGGGTTCAATTCCTGACTTAAGTCACTGTCTGTACGGAGTCTGTACATTCTCCCCATGTCTGTATGAGTTTCCTCCGGATGCTCAGGTTTCTTTCCATAGTTTGAAAGGTTGGTTAGGTGCGTTGGCCATGCTAAATTTTACTTTTGTGTACCCAAACAGACATCAGAGTGTGATGACTAGGGGATTTTCATAATAACTTTATAGCAGTGTTAATGTAAGCCTATTTGTGACACTAATAAATAAACTATCCCACTCTCTCCATAGCTATCTCCACTCTCTTTGCTTTTATACACTTTTATTTTATTTTGCCCCTTAGTTCCCAAATTACTCTTTACTTTTAAAAGTTTGTTAACTATTTAATATTTTTCATTCTTCATTGTAAAACATTTCTAGTTGTGTCCCTGCATAAGGAGTACTGTAGAATTGCTAAATTGTTGTTTATTGATCTTAAAAGAGCAATTCGACAAACAGATATTCTCTGTGGAGAGAAAGTAGAGCCAACATTCTGAGTCTGTGAAGAGTCATCCAGACTCAAAGTATTGGCTCTATTTTCTCTCTACAGATGCTGTCAAACCTGCGGAGACTTTCCAGCATTTTCCACTATAATTAGATTATACCTTATCGCAGAAACAAGGCAGGATGGGACAGGTCAGGATGGGGGAGGGAGAGAAGGGGTAGAATGAAGAACTGGAATATTAAGGTAAGGAAATATTGTTGCAAATATACAAGGCATTGGTGAAGCTGTACCTGGAATACTGTGCACAGATTTGGTCTCCTTACTTGAGGCAAGGTGTACTAGCACTATGAGGCAGTTCAGAGGAGGGTCCAGAGATGATGTTGTATGAAAAGAGATTGAATAGTTTGGGGCTATTCGCTCTGGAATTTAGAAGAATGAGGGAAGATCAAATCGAGGTATACAAAATAATAAACAGTATGGATAAAGTAGATGTGGAGCTTCCTCTTGTGGGGTATTGTAGGAAGATCATTGTCTTCGGATAAGGGGTAACATATTTAAAACAGAGTCAGGGAGAAACTACCTCTCCCAAAAGGGTTGTGAATCTGTGGTATTCGCTATCCCAAACTGTGGTGGATGCTGGCACAGTGAGTAATTTTAAGAAGGAGGTAGACAGATTCTTTATTGGTAATGGGTTAAAGGGTTATGGGGAGAAGGCAAGAAAACGGAGGTGAGGAGCATATCAGCCATGATCGAATGGTGGAGCAGACTCAATGAACCGAATGGCCGAATTCTGATCTTATATCTTACAAACTTATCTCATGAACTTATGAAGACTGGGAGCTAGTCATCATCCTCACCCCGGTTTGTTACAATTTGGAGGCATCTCAGCTAAATAGTGACAGATTGACAGATCTCGGTCAGATCGGCAACGGTCAGGGGAGTGGGGGAAGGGGCACGTGAGGATGATCGCAACATAGTATTAAAAGAAACAGACCACTTAAAATGATGGACAATGGAACATCATGTGACTGCATTTAGGTCACACAGATAATTTTGCATGAAACGGATTGAAATGGATACTCATTTGGGACAAATGTGGTCATTCAGGACTGCTGAAAATTGCAGTTATTTTCACGTGCCCAGGATAACTGCCATACACTATTACTATAAATATAAAAAAATAAAATGTTGCTTCAGATAAAGTGGAAATCTTCATGATGTTTTCATTAACAATAGAGTTAAAGTTGGAAAGATCAATTTGGTTCTGATCTTAAGGGACTGAAAGCTTGAGAATCTGAAGGAAGGAAGATCAGTTTGAATTTTACTCACTTGCTTTCTGGTTTGGAAATAAAATTGGCACCAAAAATTTGAACAAAAGACCACATCAAATGACTTGCCCATTGAAATGTCCAGTGCCAAATTCTTCAGATAATCTCATTAAAGTAGGAACAGCAGTCAGCAATTCAATCCCTTTAGCCTGATTTGTCATTCAATTAAATCTTGACTGCACTGCATTGCAACTTAATTTCACTGCATTTTAACTACCCCTCAGCTCCAACAGTCTTTGAGGGTAAAGAATTCCAGATTTCCACTACCCTTTGTGTGAAAATCTGCGTTTTGATTTCATGAGTGAGTGTTTTGTTCTGATTTAAATGTTATGCCCTCTTACCCTGGATTCCTCCATAAGACCAGACTATTTAAGGTGTTTCTAGGTATTCAAATCATCAACCCATCCTTGTCCCTCCACACCAATGCTATGGTTACGAAAGCCCACCCATGTCTCTACCTTTTCTGGAGGCTAAGGAAATTTGGCATGTCCCCTACGACAATTTTTACAGATGCACCTTAAGAAACATCCTTTCCTGCTGCATCCTACTCTGACCAAGGTCGCAAGAAACTACAAAGGGTTGTGAACGTAGCCCCAGTCCATCGCTCAAACCAACCTCTGAGCCATTAGCTTTGTCTACACTTTCTCAGGAAAACAGCCAATCAAGGACCCCATGCATCCCAGACATAATCTCTTCCACCTTTTTCTGTCAGGAAAAAAGATATAAAAGTCATACTAACTGACTCAAGAACAGCTTCTTGTCTGCTGCCATCAAACTTTTGAATGGACCCACTACATATTAAACTGATTTTTGTCTACCCCCAGCTATGACTGTATCACTATATTCTGCATCTTCTCCTTTCCATCTGCCCTATGTACTCCATGGACTGTATGATTCATCTGTACAGTGCGTAAGAATACAATTCTTCTCGCAATATTCCAATACATGTGACAATAATAAATTAGATCAAATCTTATCTGTGTCTGTGCTTGTGGCTGGTATCATGTGGAGGCAATGGAGAACTCGCCCATCGGCTGAAGAGCGGTCTTAGCATGGCTAATCAACCTAACTTGCACATCTTTGGACTTTGGGAGGAAACGGAGCACCCAGGGGAAACCCACGCAGACACAGGGAGAATATGCAAGATCCAAAGAGACAGTAACCCAAAGGCTGGAATTGAATGTGCGTCCCTGACGCTGTGAGGCAGTTTAGTGCTATCTGCTGTGTCACTGTGACCTACTTTACCTTCAGCTGATCTTTCTTTGCACCGTAATTATGACTGTAACACTAATTTCTGCACATGCTCCTCTCCTTCTCTATGAATGGTAAGCATTGTCTTTACATCGCACGAGAAACAATACTTTTCACTGTATATTAATGCATATGGCAATAATGAATCAAATCAACTCAATACATTTCATTCTGGGAAACAGCAGATGACTTTCATGCAGCTGGTATTAATCCTCCACAAAGATGGATAAAACCAAGGGGCAGTTTCTGGACAAAGACCCACCAAACATCGAGACCCATAATTTCAATCTCCCCCAAAGATAATTGGGAGAATTCCACTGAATTCACACATGGCAGCCACCAACTTCATGATGAGGGACAATCCTAAGGGTGATTGTGGCCATTAGTCTCAAATCATTGAAAAACCTGCCCAATCTGTTGCAGGAGGTTTCCCCCAGGCATGTCTCAGGAGCTTATTGAATAGATAGCCATCCTATTCGAAGCCTTTGCCATCATATGAAGGAAGAAGAAAAAGGAGCTGTCACCCTGTAGGGGCACCATGGTTTAGATATAGCACAGCAGCTTTATTAGGCTGTAGATTCCACTGCTGATTGTACACAGACATTCCACTTTCAGTAATATTAAAGATCAGGCTGGCCTTGACCATGCTCTTTGCCTCTCAAACACATTGAATGTGACAGCTTGTGATGAAGACCAGATTCCCTCACGGCTGATGGATGCTGCGCTGCAAAGCGTGAGTTTAAGGAACAGAAACAACTTTGCCGGCTGGAATTATATTGCGATTCAATGGAATGACATTTGAAGCTTGAGCACATACTCGGAGCATCAGGAGCCAAGCTTTTCTCTGCTAAAGTGTATAACTGTCATTAATCGTCTCCCTTGACGTGCAACTTACATGTGCCCAGACGAATTAGATGTCAGCTTTTAAGGCTCACCGATGGTTCTGTGCATTATCAGAGAGGCCAGAGGGCTCCAAGATTCAACTTTTCATAAGTGTCAAATTGGCTGATCTCAGCGGGGCAGTTGTGTTCGTGGGTGGGGATTCCCATATCCCTGATCACTGTCCAGTAAAGTAATCACTTGTTGAGTTCAAAGTTTACTTATTAATGTCGCAAGTTGGCTTACATTAACACTGCAATAAGGTTACTGTGAAAATCTCTGAGACGCCATACTCCAGCCCCCTTTTGGGTACACCGAGGGAGAATTTGGCATACCAATACACCTACACAACATGTCTTTCGGACTATGGGAGGAAACCGGAGCATCTAGAGAGGAGCAGACATTGGAGAATGTGCACAAACAGTGACCGAAGCTGGGAATTGAACCTGGGTCCCTGGCAGTAACCACTGTGCCACAATGTCACCCTAGGAAGGATGATGCAGACAGATGCCTAAACTTTGGATTGATGTTGATGACCCACACAAATCCTGATTTGCAAATTTAAATTCCAGCCTAGTTAGCATTGTAGAATGTGTGCACCCACCATTGCCTACACTGAAATATAACATGGTAAATGAGGTTAGAAACTTTCAAAATGCTGGTTGTGAAAAAACTGTACATAAAGCATTAAAAACAGGCTTCGACAGAGCACTGAGAAGAGGAACATAGCTGTAACAATAAACTTCTATTGATTTGAAGATCATTTCCAGAGTGTCATGGTGGCAATGTTTATCGGAGCATTAATGAGTTTTATCTTGAAGCAATGGGGCATGAGTTGAGAGCTGTAAGTTTCTCCTTCAATTGGTGAGCTTGCTGTGTCAAAGAAAAGTGTCCATTGTGAATCAAACATTTCCTTGAAGAAAGGAAGGCAGCATCAAAGGACGAGCACTCAGGGTCACTACCTTCTGGCTGCCTTGGATTGTAGTGAACAGTGAAAATAAATAAAATAAACTAACAACTTGCATCCACTTTGGTAAAGTGAGCTGGAGTTGATAGGTGAATCTAATAACTGCTGAAAAAGGGACATGCTGTTGAAGTTTTTATCTTACACCCACTCATCAGGACAGATGCAAGAATACCAAATTTCAAAGGGAAATTCTGCATTATCAAGTGATTATTTGAATATAATAAACTCTTAAGGATTATGGAGTAAGTATCCACCACTTACCAATATATTGGAATGTCAGAAAGACATGAAGTGTAGCCCAACCTCTATCCATAAACGCATAAGTATACTGATAACTATTCTTGCCCATTAGTCACAACGACTCCACATTAGCAGTGACAAGATCAAAGACAGAGGGCAGAATTTTCCAGTCCTGTCCACTCCCATGGGAATCGTAGTGGGTAGAAATTTACAGCTTTGGAGCTAGTGCAGGCAGAAAATCTCATCCAAATCTTTGGTACGAGTAACAAATTCCTCTTCCATATTCTAAAGTCCACTTTAATCTTGCCATTTTCCTGTTCTGAACCAACCTTTTATAATCTTCAAATATAATAAAATCCTGAACATTAAAACCACATCCTGTTTCTGACTGCAATCCAAATAAGCTTTTTTGATTCTGATCAGAGGAACAATATTACAGCTTTAGTCTTTTTATTACTGCATACCATGTTGCACTTTCTATATTACAATAGTCACTACATCAAAAATCAATGAGGTACTATCACTATTGTAATGCAAGAAATGCAGCTGATAATTTGCGCATAGCAAACTCCTACAAAGTGGCAATGACAAGATGATCAGTATTTTTAGTAATGATGACTATGAAATCAATAAATGTTAGGTGACAGAGGATGATTTGTTCAAAAGAATGGCTCTTCTGTCTATCTGAGAAAAAATGGGGCATTGGAAACATTTTCATCTCCCAACAGCAGGTACTTCTGACAGTGCAGCATTCCATCAAAAATGTATTGGAGCATAATCCTAGTGCTAGATTGAATGTATTATATTGAGAACTTAGATTAAGGTCTTACATTGATTGTGTTTGAGAGGCTTCTAGATATTGTACTTAGGACTTATGAGGAGAAAGCAGGGTGAGGCTATTGGGTTGGACAATCAGCCATGATTGTGATGAATGGTGGAGTAGGCTTGAAGGGTCAAATGGCCTTTGCCTGCTCCTATCTTCTATGTTTCTATGTTTTTATGTTTCTATGTTTTGCACTTATTTGGAGTAGGACTTGAACCAACGAACCTAGTAATTGAGCCATGACTCTTTCAGTTGTTTCAAGTTGTAAAAGTTGAAAGGGAGTTGTATAGAAAGTGCTGAACAATGTTCTGTTGACTTAAAGACCACTAGACATAGATGCAATCACGGAGTAACGCCTTGGGTTGCTACAATGGAGAATGAATAGAGGTTGCACAGACAGAACAAGCAGATGGAAGAAGGAGGAATTTGAGGGAGAAGGGCTCTGAGCTGAAGATCACAACACTCACGGAGTGATTCTCCTACATGAGCTTCAGTAAGAAATAACTTGTGGCATCTATTGCAGCCACAACTGCAGCCCCAGAGTAAGCAAAGACCAGATATTAATGGCTGTAAAGATAGCTATGAATATTTTGGGATGACTTTTTTCTTTCTGCTCACCACAGAAGTTGTAGCAGGTGAAGGGCAGACCATGGAAAGGTCTATTGATCTCATGTGGGATTTTCCAGTTTCAGGGAGAGTGGGGCCAGACAATTCCATCCTGGCTGAGGAAGTAGATAATCGTAAGGTTGTGTTGTTTACCATCTACTTTTGCTCAAGGAAGGTCTTAGGAAGCTCCCTATCCAATAAGAGCTAACTATATTTCATTCTGTCATGCCAATGAGAACCAGGAGGTGGAGGTGCCAGTGTTGGACTGGGGTGGGCACAGTTAGAAGTCTCACAACACCAGGTTAAAGTCCAACAGGATTATTTGGAATCACAAGCTTTTGGAGCATTACTCCTTCAGCAGGTGAGTGAAGGAGCTCCGAAAGCTCATGTTTCCAAATAAATCTGTTGGACTTTAATCTGGTGTTGTGAGACTTCTTACAATGAGAAGCAACAGAGCAATATTAGGATTGCCCTTGGTGAGGGTTTTCATTTACTGCATACACATTACTTTGAGGGTGCCTCCATGTCAACTGCCAGAAACACAAGGACTTCGCTCCTTCAACATATATCAAGGGGCAGTAAATCATGCAGGTCAAAATAATGTTTGGTTTCAAATACATTTGAAAGCCAAATATTGAGCTTGTTGCCTGTATGTTAAAACAATGTAGGCGAGTACTGAGAAATGATTGAGGATTTTAGTAAGGTGTTTGATAAGGTTCCCCTTGGTAGGCTCATGAAGACAGTAAGGAGGTGTGGGATAGAAGGAAATTTAGCCAATTGGATAAGTAACTACCTATTTCATTGAAGACAAAGTATGGTGGTGGAGGGAAAATTTTCAGACTGGAGACTATTACCAGCGGTGTATCACAGGGATCCGTGCTGGGTCCTCTGCTATTTGTGATTTTTATCAATGATTTGGAAGAGGGGGCTGAAGGATGAGTTAGTAAATTTGCTGATGACACCAAGATTGGTGGAGTAGTGGATGGGGTGGAGAGCCCTGTAGGCTGCAAAGAGATATTGATAGAATGCAGATCTGGGCTGAAAAGTGGCAAATGGAGTTTAACCCTGATAAGCACGGGGTGATTCATTTTGGTAGGACAAAGTTGAATGCAGATTACAGGGTCAACAGCAGGGTTCTGAGGAGTGTAGAGGAACAGAGAGATCCTGGAGTTCATATCCACAGATCTCTGAAGGCTGCCACTCAAGTGGATAGAGCCGTGAAGGAAGCTTATAGTGTGTTTGCATTTATAAACAGGAGGTTTGAATTTAAGAGCTGTGGGGTTATGCTGCAACTATACAGGACCTTGGTGAGACCACATTTGGAATATTGTGTGCTGTTCTGGTCACCTCACTATAAGTAGAATGTGGAAGCATTGGAGAGAATGCTAAAGAGATTTACTAAGGATGCTGCCTGGTTTGAAGGGTAGGCCTTATGATGAAATGTTGAGGGCACTGGGGCTTTTCTCTTTAGAGTGGAGGAAGATGAGAGGCGATTTAATAGAAGTTTATAAGATGATGAGGGGGATAAATAGAGTGGACACTCAGAGATTATTTCTTCAGGTGGATGTAGCTGTTAGTAGGGAACATGATTATAAGGTTCATGGTGGGATATATAGGAAGGATGTCCAAAGTAGGTTCTTTACTCAGAGAGAGGTTGGGATGTGGAATGTACTGCCTGCTGTGATAGTGGAGTCGAACACTTTAGGAAATTTCAAGCCGTTATTGAATAGACACATGGAACACACCAGCATGATAGAAAATGGGATAGTTTGATCTTGGGTTTAGACAAAGCTCGACACAACATCGAGGGCTAAAGAGCCTGTATTGTGCTGTATTGTTCTATGTTCTATGACTATAAGTTGGAAAGCCCTCCTTGAAAAATAGCAAGGTAGGGGAGTCAAATTCCAAGACCTTTGTGATAGGCTACAATAAAGGAACATCACATAACCTGAAGAGAAGGTGATAGGGAATGGAGGTTTTGACAGCACCATCAAAAGCAGGAGTGCCAGGAATGAGCTCATAGTTCCTCTCTCTATAAATCTGATTCTTATTCCGACTTCTGTTCTGTCAGAAAAGACAAAACTAATATCTAAGGTCAGTCTTACCAGACCGCAGCTGTAAGAGTTTGCTTCTCATGCTGGGGAAAAATAAAACCCAAATAAAATTTAAAATGCAAGAATTTCTCCCTGCGAGGGATGAGCTAGACTCAGCTTATTAATCTTTACTCACAACAGCACCGTCATCTGGCGGACGGAAAGTTTTACTTGAAGTTGGTGTTTTTTTTATGATGTGTATTTAAATGAATTTGTTAACTTTCTCCCAATATTAAGAACAAAGAACAAAACAGCACGGGAAACAGGCCCTTCGGCCCAACGAACCCGTGCCACCACCTCAATATTCCCACTTCTACCCATGATCCCTGTCTATGTTTATAGATCTATGCACATCTTTGGGATGTGGGAGGAAACTGGAGCACCCGGAGAAAACCCACGCAAACACGGGGAGAATGTGCAAACTCCCAACAGACACAGGCCCAAATCCATGTATCTGCACAGCACAGCGATAGTCACTGAGCTGTCATGTTGCCCATCAACTGGTCCAGTTCAAGCGTACACTAACGGTGTGAAGCACTTGTCAAAACAAGCTAAGTCAGACTTTCAGCTGGCTTCACTATTGTACCAGATCAGCCAGAGCACTCTCATTTCTGGATCAGAGTGGTGTGTGTTTGAGTTCACACACTGGAGACAGCAGGAACAGTCCTTGCTGCTAACAGCACTTCCAAGGACTAAGGAGTCACCAGAAGGGAGGCTTCCTTGCCCCGGAATTCATTGGGAAGCCACTAGCTTTATCTGATGGTTTTCCCACAAGGTGATGGCCCTCCCAAGAGGACAACTTGCCAATTGAAGTGGATAGAGCCCCTTATTTGGCCACCCTTGTGGTTCCATTGGCCTCCACTTGCCACCTTTCCCTCTACTGGCAAAATAGCTCGGTCATGATGTAGAGATGCCGGTGTTGGACTGGGGTAAACTCAGTAAAGTTTTACAACACCAATTTTAAATTCAACCAATTTATTTGATAGTAAATCCGCGAGCTTTCGACGCTATGCGCCTTCGTCAGGCAAATGCAGTGTTCTGATCTGCAGGGGCACTCATATCCACACAGACAGTTACAGATTGCTGATTAGAATGCGAATCCTTACATCTAACCTGCTATTCAAGTGTTAAAGTGGCTAACAATGTGTGTGAAGGGAATCTTGAGCATTGATTAGAGAATTGTGTATTTTCTCCAGACAGCACAGTAATTGAGGTTTTTTGCCAACCCAGGCAAGTTACGGGGGTTACAGATAATGTGACATGAAGCCAAGATCCCTGTTAAGACCGTCCTCATGTGTGCGGAGCTTGGCTATCAGTCTCTGCTCAGCGACTCTGCACTGTCATGTATCACGAAAGCCCCCTTGAAGAACATTTACCTGCAGGTCGGAGGCCGAATGCCCATGATTGCTGAAGTGTTCGCCCACAGGAAGGGAACTGTTTTGCCTGGTGATTGTTGAGCGATGTTCATTCATCCGCTGTCGTAGCGTCTGCATGGTCTCCCCAATGTACCATGCTTCGGGACATCCTTTCTTGCAACGTATTAGGTAGACAACGTTGGCCGAGTTGCAAGAGTATGTACAGTGTACCTGGTGAATGGTATCCTCACGTTTGATGATGTCTTCCATGTCTATGATCTGACATCTTGGCTTCACAGGGATCTTGGCTTCATGTCACACTATCTGTAACCCCCGTAACTTGCCTGGATTAGCAAAAAACCTCACATACTGTGCTGTCTGGAGAAAATACACAATTCTCTAACCAATGCTCAGGATTCCCTTCACACACATTGTTAGCCACTCTAACACTTGAATAGCAGGTTAGATGTAAGGATTCACATTCTAATCAGCAACCTGTAACTGTCTGTGTGGATATGAGTGCCTCTGCAGATCAGAACACTGCATTTGCCTGACAAAGGCGCATAGCGTCAAAAGCTCGCGGGTTTACTATCAAATAAATTGGTTGGATTTAAAATTGCTGTTGTAAAATTGTAAAACTTTACTGAAAATAGCTCGGTGGCAGAAGATATCAGGTGAATCTTCCAGTGACATTTTGCCAGTCTTTCTGCCACCCAACCCAGTGTCAAAAGACTGCTAAAATCCAACTCACGGAGTCTCCAAAAGGGTTAAAAACTAATCTCTAGGACAGTGCTGCAGGCAGCCTGTGAGAAAAAGTATCGGGAATTTCTTCTTTTGTTATTCGTAATAAAAATGTCCAAATGCCAAATTCTCTCAGCAGTGGTTGGCATGAACGTCCAGAGAATTCCAGCCATAATTTTTGGAATGGGGTGGCATGGTGGCAAAGTGGTTAGCATTGCTGCCTCACAGCACCAGGAACCCGGGTTCAATTCGAGTCTCGGGTTACTGTCTGTCCAGAGTTTGCACGTTCTCCCCGTGTCTGTGTGGGTTTCCTCCGGGTACTCCAGTTTCCTCCGAAGATGGATAAGTTAGGTGGATTGCCCATGCTAAATTGCCCTTAGTGTCGGGGGATTAGCAGGGTAAATATGTGGAATTAGGGAAATAGTGCTTAGGTGGGATTGTAGCCAAATATCCTCCTTCTGCACTGTCGATTCAATGATTCTATGAATATATCAGGGCTCTTTCCATTCACATATATGTCCGACTTTGGGAGAAAGCAGTGTGCAAATATACTTTTACTGCACCGTGTTATTTGGTGACATGGAATGATACCTGGTAACATGTCAACAATGACTTGGAACTAATGTGTTCAATCACATGTGAGGACATGTGTGGCCAGAAAGGTGGTGTGCTCTTTCTTGTCATCTTTTTGGGTTCACTATGAGCAGAGAACAAAAGTCTCCTCAGTGTTTAGGCTTATTCTCTCCCCATGAACGCTGTCGGACCTACTGAGATTTTCCAGCACTTTATGTTTCAGATTTCAACATCTGCAGCACTCTACTTTTATTTTAGTTTAGGTTTTGACGGTGAACGGGTAGCGACTGAACAATTACAATTTGAAGAGATCCATTGTGAGAGATTTTAGATTTAACTCGAGCACTATACAAAGCTAAAAATAACAAAAGTCAGTCCTAAAAGGGATACTTCCTTTTGATCTAATTCTCTCTGCACTCATCGCTGTTTAAATACGCGACAGTGTTAAACCCCTCTTTTATGCTGCATGTGAAATATGCTCACTAATACATGTCTTAAACAGAGCTTCAGATTTTTTTCTTTCCCCTCTTCTTTGGGTGGGTCCCACAGGATGAAATAATTATGTTTGAAGCAGTGGATTAATTAGAGGTTGTCTCCGGAGTTTCTCTCCTTATCTCTTCTTATTGTCCGAGAGGGATATATTAGCAACCTGACACAGAGGTGGAAGGCTGATCAGTATTCTGGGTTGATGAGCGGTGATAAGGAAGATCACCAATGGAATATGCTATTTATGTAAACCCAATTATATTTTCTCCCTTTGCATGTGCCTACTTACTCCTTGCTCGCGTTCAGCTTCTCTGTATTAAAACTGAAAGATCCAGCAAATTCCAAGTCAAAGTTATTGCCTTGCGCTCTGTTTTATTTTTAATCTTGGCTTCACTTATTCACTGCAGTAGTTTTTTTTCTCTCTTCTGCGCTCATTTAAATGGAACCTATTACCCCCCTGCCAATGATGGTAAATGAAAGCGGTCCTTTCTCCAGCATTAAGGACCTGTGATCCACGCACGCCACAGGCAGAAGTGAGCCTTTCGCTTTCACTTGTAGTTCACTGTTACCATTGAGATATATCCTGTTCACTCCGTAGGCGTAGAGCTCTTAGCTGAACCTTTAAGCATCTCTTTAAATGAATTCTGGGACGCAAAGCAACCCAGAAGAGGCCAACGGGGAAAGGGGAACAACTCGCACAGACTACATTATCAGCCGCGATAAAAACTTGTCGAAAGACATTAGCAGCTCCCATCAAAGTAAGAAAATGAGTGGGCACGGGCACTTACTGCACCTGGCGTGCGCTGCTTTTTAACTCACTCACACCGCTCGCGGTGTAGTCAATCAGGACACTTTCCCAGACCTTCATTTATTATGGCCCCGGAACAGTCTGGGCCAGGAGGCAAAGCAAAGAGGGGAGAGCGGGGAGGATGCCAGGAAACTAGCAGAGATTTATCTTACCAGGTCGCCTCTTGTTACATACCTAAATATAGGGCCCTTGGGAACTGGCACCAAAAAGCAGTTAACAGCTTCCTTACAACACTGCATGTCTTGAGCTTTTATGAATTGACACTGTTGATGGAGCGCATCACATAACTTCAAATCGTTTTTCCTCTGCCGTATTTTTAAATCTGCTTTTGCGCGAGAGCATCCTGCCTTTCATAGTTGGCACAATTATAATTTTACAGATTGGGCATACCAATGGGGATTAATCACTTCCAATATTATTTGGCGGATCAGGGTGAGGGGGAGCACGGATGGGGATGTTTGAGGTGGGGGGGGGTGTGCGGTTTGAGGAGGGGGGGCTGATTCAGATGGGTATTCCTTCCTCCTGCCATTACGCATGGATTCAAAGTCCACACAGGCTCTGGGTGCACTCACCTCCCCATCCTGAAGAAAAGATGCCCTGTAACAGTTTAGCTTCATTCAGGAGACAGTGGCTGGAATTCTCCCATCCTGCCCACCACTGGAATTTTAGGTCATAGAGTCATAGAGTCCTACAGTGCAGAAGAAGGTCATTTGGCCCATCGAGGCTACATTGACCACAATCAAACCCTCGCCATATCCTCATAATCTCATGCATTTATCCAGCTAGTCCACCTGACAGTAAGAAGCAATCCACCTAACCCGCACATCTTTGGATGTGGGAGGAAACTAGAGCATCTGGAGGAAACCCACACAGACATGGAGAGAATGTGCAAACTCCACATAGACAGTGACTCAAGCCGGAAATCGAACCTGGCTCCCTGGCACAGGAAGACAGCAGCGCTAACCAGTGTGCCATTGAGCCACCCTTTAGCGGGGTAGTTGTGGACATTGTGAAAACCCATTGACAGTCAAATGGGAATTTCCAGCTTTTAGCCCAACACAGCTGGAGAATTCCGCCCAGAGAGTATTTTAGGCTGGATTCTCCCCTCCTGAATTAGGATGGCATGAATGCAAAAGGGCACAATAAATGGTGCGGCAGCTGTGTGTTGGTCATCTGCCCATGTTCTTATCCCTGCTGAGTTTCCTGAGGAAGGGGGGTGAAGTTGGTGTAGGGGGTGAGCAGCAAAGTGAAGTCGCCTACCTCATTAATTGGGCAAATTGAGTCATGAGGGAGTTTGTTAAGAGCATACCTTCTTCCGTGCTGAGATTCTTATGCAAAAATAAATTACTGGGAATGCTGCAATCTAAAACAAAAACAGAAAGTGCTGAAAAATCTCAGCAGGTCTGACGGCATCTATGGACAGAGAGTAAAATCAATATTTCGAGATTGGGTTATTTCTCATCAAAGCTGGGGAGCAAAGAAAACAGGACAAGATTGATACAATGAGGGCGGGTCCAGACTCAAAGCATCGGCTCCATTCTCTCTCTCTCTCCACAGATCATGTCAGACCTGTTGAGATTCTCCAGCATCTTCAGTTTTTGCGTACTTTAAATACATCTCTTTACCAGATATAAAAATATTGAAAATGGATGGAAAATAGCCTGTTTGACTGGCAGTTAAGCATCATCCAATTGGGTCCTTTTTATTTTCCAATTGATGTAAGAAGTCAACATATCACAAGGATGGATGTTTTGGCCAATGGGGTAATGAAATCTGCAGGAATGTATGTAATCATAGTTGGCAACCATGGATAATGACCAGATACTAGACTTGATTGATGGCAATAACGTAAAGAGAAAAACAGTTAGTTGTCATTTTACCAAGTGTGAAAATGCAGAGATTTGTTAATTTTTGAGGGGATATGCTTTGTCAACCTGTGAATACTTCATTATCCTGTTGCTGTTTTAGTTCTTTCAAACGTGACAATGATGTCATATAACTTGTGATCCAGCCATCTTGTTTTTTTCATTCATTCCTGGACGTGTTAGCTGACCAGCATCTATTGCCCAAGGAGGACAGTTGAGAGTCAACTACTTTGTTGTGACCCTGGATTCACATGTAGGCCAGACCAGGTAAGGACGGCAGATTTCCTTCCCTAAAGGATGGGTTTTTCCTTACCTTTGACAACAGTTTCATGATCAACAGTAGGTTTTTAGTTCCGGATACCTTTTTTTGAATTCAAATTCCACCATCTGCCGTGGCAGGATTCGAACCCAGGTCCCCAGAATATCAGCTGATTTTCTGGGTTAATAGGCAAGTGATGATACGACCAGACCATTGCCTTGCAATGCCTGGTCTGTCTGTCTTTTATTAGCTCCTCCTAATATATAAGTTTCTTGATGAAGGTGCAGTTAAAGTATGAAAATATTAGCATCAAGCAGGAATGGAAACTGTGAAGATCAAATCAATTCCTGAAGAGTTAGCTGCTGGATGGCAAAGACCTTAGCTTATGGTTGCCAACTCCTGTTGCACTTGTTCCTGGAGGTATCATCACATGATCTCCTTCCCTCATCTGCCCCCAAAATTGGTCATTGACCAGAAAGCAAACAGACATTTCTTTAGAAAATTGGATGATGTAAGTCAAATCTTTCTCTTTCCCTTCTCTGATAATTTTATGCCGAGTGAACAGAAGTCTTTAGCGAATGCTTTTCAGGAAATAATTTTGTTTTTATTGCCGCTAATATTTTTCTCCTGAGTTGCCAACAGCAATGTCCTGAAGTTTAGTATTTAATTCCTGGGGACTCCAGGGCAATCCTGGAGGGTTGGCAACCTTATATTGTTTTCCTATTCTTAAAGGGGATATGAGTGTCACTGGTTGGGCTAGCACTTATTGCCTTTGAAATAAGTGGTTGACTGGGCCATTTCAGTGGGCAGTTAAGAGTCAGCTGTGGAGCTGGTGTTACATATAGGCCAGACTAGGTAAGAACAGCAGATTCTCTTTCCTAAAAGGGGCATTAGTGAATCAGATGGGTTTTTACAACAATTGACAATGGTATTTTGGACTTTTAATGGAATTTTTAGTGGATTCCGTGGTGGGATTTGAACTCGGGTCCCCAGAGTATAGATTAGGACCTAGAAGCAGGAGTAGGCCAATTGGCTCTTCAAGCCTGCTCTGCAGTTCATTTTGATTTCCTTTGATCTCTGGATGTCTAGTCCATGACAAAACTACTAGGCCACTGCACCCCCCCCCACCCCCCATAAAGCCTGAGCTTCACAATGTCTCCTCAGGAAACAGGTTGCCACATGGTCCTATTGATCATTTGGTTCAATCACTGGTCACCCTATTACAGAAAAATATTACTAAACTAGAAAGAATTCAGGAAATATTTGCTAGGCTGCTACAGGGGCTTGATGGTTTGAGTTATAAGGAGAGACTGGATAGACTGGGATTTTTTTCTCTGGAGTGTAGGAGGCTAAGGGATGATCTTATAGAGGTCTGTAAATTAATGAAGGGCATAGTTAAGTTAGATAATTAACGTGTTTTCTCAAAGTTAGGGGAGCCTAAAACTAGAAGGCATAGGCTTAAGGTGAGAGGAAAGAGATATAAAAGAGTCCAGTGGTGCAATTTTTTTCATTCAGAGGCTGGTGAATGTCTGGAATGAGCAGCCAGAGGCAGTAGTAGAGGCCGGTACAATTTTGACTTTTAAAAAGCATTTGGACTATTTATGTAGGCAAGATGGGCAATTGGATGAGTGGTATGGTGGCACAGTCATTAGCACTGATGTCTCACAGTGCCAGGAACACAGGTTCAATTCTGGTCTTGGGTTACTGTCTGCATGGAATTTGCACATTCTCCTCGTGTCTGCGTGGGTTTCCCCTGGGTGCTCTAATTTCCTCCTAAGATGTGCGGGTTAGGTTGATTGGCCACACTAAATTAACCCTAGTGTCAGAGGGGTTAGCAGGGTAGATATTTGGGGTTGCAGGAGTGGGGCTTGAGTGGGATTGTGGTCAGTTAAACTTGATAGACCGAATGGCCTCCTTCTGCACTGTAGGGATTCTATGAAATCTATGAAATTGAGACTAGCTTAGTGGTAAAAACTGGACAAGTTGGGCTGAAGGACTCAAATCCATGCTATAAATCTTATGACTCTATCCAATCCTTATCCTCGGTGCAAGCCCAATAAATACAATCCTTCCAGTCCTGAGCAACAGTTTGCCACAAAACCAAAGTTGCAACTCTTGGAGTCTCCGAGATAGAGATCACGGTGCTTCTCCCAGCCTGACTCAAATCAAATTAGTTTAGTTTCAAAACCCAATGTTGTCAAGGGATTTTCTTTTAATGCCATTGTGCCGACAGAATTCTTATTTAAATGTAAGTTCACATTAGCAATGTTAATTCCGAGAACAGAAGGCCTGGAAATTTATTGAGCTGGGAAGGAATTTAAAATAACCTCAGTTTACATGTCACATAAAAGCTGATGCTGCTGCATGTGTCACATGTGTTTCACACGTGTATCATGCTGACACTGGATGCTGTTTAAGCGGGAGGCACAAGCTAACGCGATTTGCGTGGGAGGTGTGCTCTGTGTTCAGAGATGCCACTGAAAGCAAGCTGAGGCACTCGACAAATGAGCACCAGGTCTTCCGTCACCAAAGCAGCCTGTCCTGCTGTCAAGCGTCAACTCCTTTGCTGTAGCAGGTATATAATTTACCCAGTTTACAGCGCCCAGGTACATGTACCGTATAGCACCAGACGTGAGTGGATTGTCAGCTTTTATCCAGCGTGTATTGTCCGTTTAGCTTGCTGTGCAATGAGTTATAATTGAGCTTGTGATGGATAACCGGTCTGCGTTTCAGCATTCGATTTGTGCTCGGGATCAGACATCAATGTTAATAAAAAGAAAAAAAAAATGACAAGCTCAAGTCCCCAAGAAATGAGAGATACTTGCTTGTTCTGGGCTGGCACAGTGGTTAGCAGTATTGCCTCACAGTGTCAAGGATCTGAGTTTGGTTCATGCTTAGGGTGGCTTTCTGTGTGGAGTTTGTACATTGTCTCCGTGTCTGCCTGGGTTTCCTCTGGTCTCCTCCCACACTCCAAAGATGATGTGAGGGTTGGGTTGATTGGCATTGCTAAGTTGCCCCTTAATATCAGGGAGATAAATATGTGGTATTTCATGGGGATAGGGCTTGGGTGGGATTCTTGTCAGTGCAGTCTTGATGGGCTGAATGACCTCCTCCTTCACTGTAAGGATTTTATGATTCTATAATGTGGATAGCCCAGTATTTTTTTGTCAAAAGATATATCTTTATTGATATTATTACAGTGGTTGCCACAACTTTAAACTGTGATTGAATTGAATTAGCGAAGGTTTCTGTGTTGCCGCTATCTTAGTCCAAATTATGTTCCACAGGGCTAGTTGTGACACCAACTCACTTCTGAGTGACTGGGTGGATCCCATGTTCAGAAAGCACTGTAAAAGATGCTGATGGCTCCAACCAAGATTTGATTTGATTTAGCATTGTCACATGTATTAGAATATGGAGTTAAGTATTATTTCTTATGTGCTATAGACAAAACATACCATTCATAGAGTACATAAGGGAGAAGGAAAGGAGAGGGTGCAGAGTACAGTCTTAGTTAAGGTGTTGAGAAAGATCAGCTTAATAAATGGTAGGTCCATACAAAAGTTTGATGACAGCAGGGAAGAAGCTGTTCTTTAATCGACTCATACGTTGTCTCAGACTTTTGTATCGTTTTCCCCAACAAAACAAGATGGAAATAGAGTATGTCCAGGGGATATAGGGCCCTTGATTATGCTGGCTGTTTTTCCAAGGTAGCGGGAATTATAGACGGAGTTAATGGATGGGAGGCTGGTTGTGACGGATTGGGCTACATTTTCAATCCTTTGCAGTTTCTTGCAGTCTTATTCAGAGCAGAAGCAATCCCAAGCATTGGGAAAGGGTGCATTCTGTGGTGCATCAGTAGAAATCGGTGAGAGTAGTAGAGGTTAGATCCGCCAGCTCTCCCAACTTTGCAAATTTGTTCTGCTATCGCAACAAAATGTAATAAGGTACAAATCAGAGAAAATCAAATGAAGCACGCACCAGGTTGCGGCTCATTTAATTTGTATTTGGATTTGTGGAAACAATAATAATGCAATAAACTCATTAGCGACTCATACATGAGAGCACATAAATGAAAATATTTGATTATTTAGATATTACATGTGATAAGCAAAATGGTCCCAATTTTGTCAAATTGTTTCTAATTTTTGTATGCTGTTTTTAAGCTTCCAGGCTAAAAGGTCCGCCCAGAGCCTCTCGTTACCCACCTATAGTCACCAATCAATTTATATGTCAATAAATTCAATGTGGTACGGTTTAGAGAGACATCAGGATCATTTTTTTTCCGCTATTTCACTTCAACCTCAGAAAGAAAGACTTGCTTTTAGCTCTCGCCTTTCACAGCCACTGGACAGCTCAAAGTGCTTCACCACCAAGGAAGCATTATTTGAAGTGTAACCTAAGAAACATCTTGAATACCTTAGCAACTTTCTGTCTCGTGAGGCAATGTTTTAAGTTATGGTGGTCAACGCTATGTTAAACATCGCCTGATGTGGCTCAGGAGCTCCCCCTCCACCTCCCCCTACTCCGGCAAGGCGGCTTTCACAGGATTTGTTTTATAGATTTCATACATTTTGCTTCACCCAAACCTTACAGTGCAGAAGGTCAGTTGGCCCAACGAGTCTGCACCAACTCTCCGACATAACATTCTATCCAGGTCCTATCCCTGTAACTTAACTTTTTTGCCCTGCTAATCCCCCAAGCCACACTAAGGAGCAACTTTGCATGGCCAATCTATCTAAACTATGGCTTCTGAGCCACACCTGGGCAGTATGGCGGCACAATGGTTAACGCTGTTGTCTCACAGTGCGAGGGAGCTGGGTTCAATTCCCAGTTTGGGCCACTGTCTGTGCAAAGTCTACACGTTCTCCCTGTGTCTGTGTGGATTTCCTCCCAGAGTTTGAAGAACATGCTGGTTAGGTGTATTGGCTGTGCTAAATTCTCCTTCAGTGTACCCAAACAGGCACCAGATTGTGGCAATTTGGGGATTTTCACAATAAACTCATTTCAGTGTTAATGCAAATCTACTTGTGAAACTGATAAATAAACTTCACTTTTAACCAGAACATCTTTTGACTGTGGGAGGAAACCAGAGTACCCGAAGGAAACACACAGGCATGAAGAGAACATACAAACTCCACACAACAGTCACCCAAGGTTGAAATTGTACGCGGGTCGCTGGCACTGGGAGCAGATAAGGCCATGAATTGAGAATTCTGGCTGTTCAGTGGTCTATATTTTCTTGCATCTTTCAGCCAGCTGAGCTAACCACTTCTGTTCACCCCTTACAATATCTCCCCAACCTATAGTCTCCTTTCACTGCCTGCCATCCTTATTTGAAAGAAAGAGAGAAACCAATGTAGACACAGCAAACTCCCACAAACTGCAATGCCATATTGACCAGGTAACCTGTTTCTGTGGTGTTGAGTGAGGAACAGATATTAACCAGGAAACTCCGCCATTCTTCTCTTTTTCAATAAACCCACCCAAGAGGACAAACAATTTAATGACTTGTTTGACAGTGACACAGAATTGGGGCACACGAGGCTTACAGAACGGAATTCTCCGTTGGCCTCAGGATATCCTTACCCGAGTGAGGTCGTAAAATACCAGCCAGTGCCCGTGACGCTGAAGCAATCCCTCGGTACTGCACTGTAGTGTTAGCCTTGATTTTTTTTGTGCTAGGGTCTGGAATGTGACTCAAACCCAAAACCATTTGATACAAAGGTAGGAGCGTGACCAACTAAGCCCAGCCTGACACACAACAGGAAAATCATAGCAAGTCCCATCTTCTGTGCTAAAACTTTCTTCTCGATATTTCTTGATGAGTCGCATTCCAGCACATGATTCAGTGAGGAGAAAAATCTGCCTCAGTGCATCAAAGGTGAAAAAGTCTTCCGCTCTTGATCCAATTCTTGAATTCTGTACTTCATTGAATGTTACCTAATTCTTCAGCAATACACTCAAAAATATCCTTAAACAATCCACAACCAAAATCAAAATTGTCTAGTTTCTCCCCCAGCCACCTCTGTGGTACTTTCAAGAATAACTTGGCTGGGATAATTTGGACCTCAATTTTCAATAAGCCTTGTGTTTGGTGTATTTCTGAATGCAGTAATCTGAGAAGTGGAAACAGAGCAGTCCATGCAATGTTTCTTTCCCATTGCTAGCAACATCTAGAGTCACAAGAATTCAGCGTGAAAATCTGGGACATTCGCGTTGCAACAAATTGTGGCAAAATTCATGACTTGATTTGAGGCAGTGAAGAAACATGGCCACCAGGAACCAGCCTAGCCATGGAAACCATGCCTTGGGCAGGGCTCCAATATAAGTGATAAATGAAGATAGAAAAGCTTCAAAAAAAAAAATAACCACTACTCGTGCCAGTATTCAGAGTAAATTGACGTTGTTTCTTTTCAGCTTCAACGTGGAGAAGAATCACATCGCAAAATAATTCCTAATTCAAATATCTTCATTTGGTACAGGAATGGTATGGTGCTAAGCATGTAAACTGGCAGGGCTGTTTCATTTTGCCACTATCACCATTTTTTTCTTCCCCCGATGGGGGAATGTTGCCATCTGCAGCTTGAGCAAGGCTGGAACTGCATAACAACACTTTGAGGTAGATGGTGGCAGCCTCCCATCTTGTGCAATGACAGTTTGTGCTGCAGTGATCACCCTCCATGAAGTATTTCCCGGTATGGCTTAGCACCCCATTCTGGCATAGCTGTCTTTGCTGTATTTGCCACAGAGGAGGTTAGTGAGCTGAGAAGGTGCATGATTCTCTTCCTTCTGTTTTATCTGGACCCTTTTCTTGGCCAGCTGAGGCTTCTGCTTCTGCTCATCTCTGCCAATGCCCTTCCAAATGGTCAGCCTCCAAAGATCAAGGTCACTAGCAATGTCTTCCAACTATCAGTCTCAATGTCCACCATGTTCATATCTCACTCGCAGGTATCCTTGTAGCAGATGCCCCGGAAGTCACAATGTCTTCAGTCCCTTCAGCAAAATCCTTTTATTTACAGTTCCATTTAGCACTACGCTCAGTCAATAATTTACCTTTGGGAGTGCCAGAGGAACTCCCGGTTAAATCTAAGGAAAAGACCCTATTTGGCCCATTAATTGACTCTTTAATCACATTCCAATCGGTTAACCTCAATGGCCTGAATGAAGTCATTACAATGACTAAGTGCCCAGTTCACTTTACATGGCCAATCCCCATTCGATGAAAATGGCCAAACCAGCCCAGGTGTTGTTGCCTCAGCAATAAATATATGATGGAATTAGGAAGCTCCAGGACCTTTGAGCTGGTGTCTTTCTTCTTCTATGAGATGCCAAGGATAGATCTAAGATAGTGAAGCTGGTGTGAAGCTAACCAATGAAAATGCACCAACTAGTATATCCGTGGCTGATTTTTCGCTACCTAATGTTCCATCTCTCAGACAGATGATAAAGAAACAGCTCCGTGCCTTGCCCAGTTTCTGCCACATTTATCGTTGACACAAATTTGGATTGGATGCAAATAATGGTGAGAACCTGTTCGAATCTCACCACGGCATCTAGTGGAATATATATTGAATCAATAAACAGCAATTGAAAATTTGTATGGGCAACAGTGACTGTGGAGCTATCATCGATGGTTATAAAAACCCATTTGATTCACTAATGTCCTTTAGGGAAAGAAATCTGCAATCTTTACCTGATCTGGCCTACATGTGACTCCAAATCTTTTATTTTATTCATTTGTCGGATATTGGCATTGCCGGCTGGCCAGCATTTACTGCCCATCCCTAGTTGCCCTTTGAGAAGGTAATGGTGAGCTACCTTCTTGAACCACTGCAGTCGACGTGCTGTGGGTTGATCCACAGTGCTGTTAGGGAGGGAATTCCAGAATTTTGAGCCAGTAACTGTGAAGGAACAGCCGATATATTTCCAAGTCAGGAGGAGGAGTGGCTTGGAAGGGAACTTGCAGGTGATGGTGTTCGCATGTATCTGCTACCCTTGCTGTTGTGGGTTAGGAAGATGCTGGGTAAGATATTTGGTGAATTGCTGCAGTGCATCTCGTATAGACAGTACACTGCGTGCGACAGAGTGTCGGTGGTGGAGGGAATGAATGTTTGTGTATGTGGAGTCAGTCAAATGGGCTGCTTTGTCCTGGATGGTATCAAGCTTCTTGAGTGTTGTTGGAGCTGCACCCATCCAGGGAAATGGGGAATATTCCAACATAACCCTGACTAATGCCTTGTAGATGATAGATAAGTTTTGGGGAATCAGGAGGTGAGTTAAGTATGGTTGACTTTTAATTGCCCACTGAAATAGTCTAGCAAGCCACTCAGTTCAAGGGCAATTAGGGATGGGCAACAAATTCTGGCTTTGTCAGCGATGCTCACATCACTTGAAAGAATTTTTAAAAACTTTATTAAAATAGATCATAGGTATTGGCTCGCCTGTGCAGTATGTGCGATTCCCAGTAAAGGATTTTGCACAGATTGTTTATACAGACCTAACTCTATAGGCAGAGTATACATAATCCTTTCTGTGCTATTGTATTAATTCAATTTTTTTTACGTGCAAGGATTTGATGCGTCCAGGAGGTGGGCTCGGTCAGAGCTGAATTGTCATTCCCGATATTGTTGAAAGAATCTTCCTTCCAATTACACCTACCAGCCGTTGGTTTTCGACGTTCATTAAATTGCACCTCATATTGCCACTTAGGTTTAACCCTGTGTTTTTGTCAAGTTCCTGGAGAGCAGGGAGGTCCTTTTCAATGTTTCCAACAACTACAACAGCTCTCCTCTCGACAGTGCTCATTATATGTGCGCTGACTAATGAGAGGACATCCGACAGGGAGGAGGAAGGGAACAGGGAGGAAAAAGCACGGTCAAAATAGGACTTGTCAGGAGATTTCTGAAGGCAGTTAAGAAGGTAGCAAAGCAGGGGTGCGTTGCCAGGGGGTTCCACAGGACCAGGCACAGTGCTTGAAAGAAGAATTGCTTATGGAATCACTGTTAAACTGACCAAGCCAGCTCATGTATAATAGGGGAGAGATGGTGGCATATAGTTTTAGACACAGTACAGTGGCACAGTGGTCAGCACTGCTGCCACATCACTAGGGACATGGGTTCAATTTGGGCCTTGGGTGATTACCTGTGTGGAATTTATACGTTCTCCCCATGTCTGCGTATGTTTCCCCCTGGCATTCTGATTTCGTCCTACACTCCCAGGAGGCATGCAAATGCCTGTTAGAATTTTGTAAGTTTCTATGAGATCTCTCTAACCCTTACAAATTCCACTGAATACAATCCTAACTGACTTTGTCTCTCCTCATTTGACAGGCCCACCATCCCAGGAATCCTTTTGCCGTACTCATGCCTTGATTAATTTTGGTGCATTTCCAGTTTAAACCATGCAAGGTGTTGAAATGGCACTGTACAAAAAGAAAAATGATAGTGCATTAACACGACAGCATGAATTTTTCCGGCTGGCAGCTTAACAAAATACGATTCCCCCATTGCTTTCTCCTCCTCCTGCAATAAAGTTTGCTCTCAAATACAATTGCCCTTCTGAGAAAACCCGGCTTCTTGGAATTCGAGCAAAGTTCACAGATTAGTATTCAAGGGCAAAGAACGTGTCACGTCCTTTCCCTTTTAAGAAGTAACCTTCAGCTAGCTAGCACCCAGCTTTTCATCCTTTCAATATTGGAAGTATTTGGAAGTACATTTGGAAGTATTTCTATAGTGCGATGTTAAACCAGTGTTCGATGATTAAATGAGTATATAGGCGCAAGGCTACTCCACTTGGATATTAGCGTTCATTAGAGTGAAGATAACCAAAAGAAAAAGAGAAAAAAAAATGAAAACATATGTAAAAGCATTAAAGGTGCAGCAGACTGAGTAAAGACTGAAAGCATGTCGTAAGCGATAAGATGAATGTTTCAGTTGAAGGAGGCTTGGGTGACTGGGGGGCAGAATTAGCAGACATGTGGGTTTTGCTCATTCATTGCACATGGGTGAAAAGATAGAGATGCGTTTTTCTGAGTAGAGACCCACTCAGACATGGGGAGAATGTGCAAACTCCACACAGAGAGTGACCAAAGGCCAGAATGGAACTGGGTCCCTGGTGCTGTGAGGTAGCAGTGCCACTGAGCCGCCCATTTTGCAGTGTCATAAGTCATCTGTAATTTATTTTTTAGATTTGTGTCTTCAGTGATTGTGGTTCCTTCAACTAGGTTTCATTGACAATACACCCAATCATAGACCAACACTGGAGCCAAGAGAGCAGAAACTATATTTTAAATGGAGTTGTTGCACATATCACTGAAATAGTTCACAATCAGCAGCGAAAATAATAAACCCCATGTCTAACAGCTCTGAAGAAAAGCTTTCACATTTTGAATATCAAAAAATTTGCTCAGTAAATGGGTTAATCCCCCACACTCTCCATGTAGCGGCAGGAAAATCTGTGACATGGACCTGCCCATAAACAGGAAAAAGTAAGATGAGAGAATGGCACAGAAATAAAGAGGCATTCTTCAACTGATAGCAAAGTAATTCCAATCTTCTTATACAGATTTTCTTTTAGTTTTCACACTGAAATGCTTCAAAAGGGTTCATCAAGATTGTCTGTATTCCTGGGAAGAGAATGGGTTGTGAGGATGGATGACCTGTGAAATAAGTGCATTGTCTTTAAAATCAAGGGATGTGACCAACAAAATGAATTCTCATAGAATATTTATAGTTAATGTTAGCTGTGGAACAAGAGGGCATGACTGCAAGATTTGAAACAGATGGAGCAAGAAACTGGAGCAATTCTCCTCGTGCCATTTAGGGTAACTCCCTCCAGAATAGTTGAGGAAGCAATGATTGGCTCTTGCAAAAAAAAAATCAAGCTAGGTAAGACTATAAGAGCTTAAGATCAAAAGACATAGGAGCAGAATTAGGCCACTCAACCCATCAAGTCTTCTCTGCCATTCAATCATGGCTGATATTTGCCTCATCCACATTCTCCCGCCTTTTCGTCATAACCCCAGATCCCCTTATTAATCAAGAACCTATCCATCTTTGTCTTAAAGACACTCAAAGACCTGGCCTCCGTAGCCTTCTGCGGCAAAAAGTTCCACAGTTTCATCACCGTCGGGGTGAAGAAATTCCTCCTCATCTCTGTTTTAAAAGATCGTTTCTTTTGCCTGAGGTTGTATCCTCTGGTTCTAGTTTTATCTTTTCATGGAAACATCCTCTCTACATCCATTCTGTTCAGGCCTTGCAGTATACTGTAAGTTTCAATAAGATCATCCTTCTAAACTCCAATGAGTACAGTTCCAGAATCCTCAACCGTTACTCATACGACAAGCATTTCATTCTAGGGATCTTTCTTGTGAGCCTCCTCTGGACCCCTTTCTAAGGCTAGCACATCCTTGCTTAAATCTGGAGCCCAAAACTGCACACAATACTTCAAATGGGGTCTGACCGGAGCCTTATACAGCATAACAAGTACATTCCTGCTTTTATATTCCAACCCTCTCGACATGACTGTTAATATTGCTGTCTTCTTCCTAACTGCCGACTGAACCTGCATACTAACCTTCAGAGAATCTTGAACGACTCCTAAACCCCTTTGTGCTTCTGAATAGCGATTTCAGGAGATTTGGGGCAGCACGGTGACACAGTGTAGCACTGCTGCCTCACAGTGCCGGGGAGCCAGGTTCAATTCCCACCTTTGTCGCTTCTACGCAGAGTCTGTATGTTCTTCCCATGTCTGTATGGGTTTCCTTTGGGTGCTCCGGATTCCTCCCACAGTCCAAAAGGTGTGCTGGTTAGATGCATTGGCCATGCTAAATCCACCCTCAGTGTACCTGAATGGTGTGGCGACTAGGGGATTTTCAAGTAACATTATTGCAGTGTTAATGTAAGTTTACTTGTGACACTAATAAATAAACTTTCAAAAAATTTGACACAAGAATTTGAAGATTAAAGTTTGATAGAAAAAGATAAGTCGCACAGCGTGGAATCTGGATAGTCATTTGAACAGATAAGTCAACAGCTTGAATGGAGATGAACTAACTACTGTGTTTGCTGGGCAAGTTCAACAGATTTTTCCTTATTTATCTTTACTGGTTTCCAACTCCCTTGAGGGGAGAAATTTTTTTCAAGTATTATTCCTTACTGGTTCCAATTTTCTCTCTTTTTATTTTGCCTCTCAGGAGATTACAAGGCTGAGGGGGTAAGGCAAGTGCAGGCAGGGGGTGAAGCAGCTATGGGTGGGGGGTGAGTGGGGAGCAGGAAGGGGTGTCAAGGGGAGTTGTGGGGGGTGAGGTGAGGGCATGCACAATGTGCTATCCAGTTATGATGCTTCAGCCTTCAGGAGTGCAGTGCAGGTTGGGTCACTAGCTTTGTCCTTTCCTACTCATTGTTTCCACGTACTCTGTCCTCGTGGTCCGATGCTACAATTACATAACCATACGCTTTCACATTACCTCACCCATAACTTCTGAAAGCTATTGCAAAAAAAAAGTCCACAGTTGTTTTATCATCAAAGTAATTTGTGTATGAGGAATGGCTGATACCATATCACTATTTTCTCCAGTATTATTTATCTCCTTGTTCTGTGTCCCTCATGGTTTAAGGATTATGGCTGGAATTTTCTGGCCTTTCATTCCCCGATGCCGCTGCAAATGAAGACAGGGAGCTTAATGCTCAGTCAGATCTCCGTTCAGATCTTCAATCTCTGCAGTGAAGGGCCGGAAAATTCCAGCCAATATGAAGGGAAATTTCTTCTTTTGCAATATTTGCATTTTCCCTTTTATGCAATCTGACTCACAAGGTTGTGGGTTCAAGCCCCACTCAAGAGACTGCAGAACATTACTTTAGCTGCCATTCCAGTGATATGCTGTGGGAATGGTGCGCAGTTGGAGGTGCTGTCTCTTGGGCGATTCATTAATGATCCTCAGGCAGTATCATTGGCCTAGCCAATATTTATCCCTTCGTCAACATTGCGAGACAGATTATCTGTCCATTTTCTGGTTGGATCACAGCTTGGTATGGCTCTTGCTCTGTCCGGACCGCCAGGCACTACAAAGGGTTGTGAATGAACTCCAGTTCATCATCAAACCAGTCTCCCATCTATTGACCCTGTCTACACTTCCTGATACCTTGGCAAAGCAGCCAGCATAATTAAGAACTCCACGCACCCCAGACATACCCTCTTCCACCTTCTTCCATCGGGAAAAGGGTACAAAAGTCTGAGGACACGTACCGATTGACTCAAGAACGGCTTCTCCCCTGTTGCTGTCGGACTTTTGAAAGGATTTACCTTGCATTATGTAGATCTTTCTCTACATCCTAATAATAACTAACACTATATTCTGCATTCTATCTTTTCCTTATTTATAAATAGTATGCCTTGTCTGTATGGTGTGTAAGAATCAATACTTTTCACTGTTTACCAATATATGCGACAATAATAAATCAAATAAAATAAAAATCAAAGACCTGTTATGGAAACTCGTGCATAAAATGACTGCCAAATTTCCCTACATTCTGAGAGAGGCCATACTTCAAAAGGATTTAGCTGGCTGAAAAGCAATTCGGAACTTCCTAAGATCATAAAAGGCAGTCACATAAATACAATTCTTTCCTTCAACCTGGACGATGTTAAAAAAATTGACAGTTTCGAACGATCGTATATCAAGTCCTGAAATACTTTTAACGTTACATAATCGCGAATGTTAATGAGCCTCAGCAGCTGTATAACACATTCCCATCTACACGAAGACAAATGGGGTGTTTATAACGAAACATTTAGTCCAACAGTACAGGAGGCATTAAATTTTATGTCAAACGCGTCTTACGGCACACATGTTTCGCAGACGTTTAAAATGTGGAAAATGGCAGCTTGGCTTACTTTACTTGGCCCTGCCCCTTAATTAGTGGTGTAATTGGTGTTTTAGTCACCATGTGCTAATCCATTACGGCTGCGTTTAATTCAAGGTGGAAAATATGAACTGGCAGTAATTATGCAGAAAGTAACATTACCGCCAAAAGGATCAAACACTTTAGGACCACTAAATGTGCGGCAACAATACCACATGCAGCATGATTCTGGCCAAGGTATTTTGATTGATTATGGTGACAGATTTTCATTGTACCTGCTTTGTGCATTTGTAAAATTTCATTATTTACAGAATCGCTAATTATTTGGAAGGGATTGTTTCTTTTCGAGGTAATTTGCATCCTACCTGATAATGCGTGCTTCAACATAAATGAACGATCGCCACCACCCCCCTCCGCCAACTCTATGGTTCTCAAAAGTAGCTTTCAGCTTCTTTCTCATCTCTTTCTCGTATGTCGTGCTGTGATAATGAGATAAAGGCACCAATCGTACATGAGAGATTGTGCAAACACCTTGTGGGTTCATTTATTAAGACGAGGCATGTGGGAACATTTAAGCTGGGATATAAAAGCTTGGAGACACCACCAGTAGAGCTGTATGTGTGTGTTCTATCTAAAGCAAAAGTGAAACTAAACCCGGATCACATGACACACTTCCTTTCTAGTGATGTCATGCACCTATCCCTTTTAGGCACATTGATACAGTGGCCTGCCTGTCACTTCTGCTGCTTCATTATTCGCAAGGACTAATATTTTTAACTCCTTTCCCATAGATTTTTCCTTTTCAATTTTGCTTCCTGTTCCAGATATTGAGAACAAGTTGTATCACACGGTTGTCACAGTGGTTGGCACTGCTGCCTCACAGCACCAGAGACCCGGCATCGATTCCCAGCTCTGGTCATTATCTCTGCAGAGTCTGCATGTTCTCCCCGTGTCCACCTGGGTTTTACTTTGGGTGCTCCAGTTTCCATCTACAGTCCAAAAGATGTTTTGGTTAGGTGCATCGACCATGTTGGATTCTCCCTCAGTGGACCCGAATAGATGCTGGAGTATGGTGACTAGGGAATTTTCACAATAACTTCATTGCTGTGTTGATGTAAACCTATCCGTGACACTAATAAATAAACTTTAAATTGCATCAGGTATGCTGCGGTAGACAAACTGATTTTTCACTGATTAGTTGGAAGCTGATCTGCGACCCAATGGAAGTCTAGAAAATTATGAGAGGCATAGATAGGGTGGATGGTCAGAGTTTTTTCCCAGGATGGAAGGGTCAACTACAAGATGGCACAGATTTAAGGAGGGAAGTGGTAAGTGTAGGGGAGATGTGCAGGAAACGTTTTTCACATTGAAGGGAATGGGTGCCTGGAATGCAGTGCCAGTGAAGATGGTGGAAGTAGACACGTTACCAATGTTCAAAGTGTATCTTGATAGACTCATGAGCAGGAAGTGAACAAAGGGATAGAAACCACATATAGGCACAGGCTTGGAAGGCTGAAGGGCCTGGTCCTGTGCTGTATTGTTCTTTGCTCATTGTTCTTTGATTCACTAAATTAATATCAGTCCGTGGCCAAAAATTAATGCCAGGATTTGTATGGAATGAGTGAAGATTATTTGGGCTGGAGGTAGGGGGATTCATGAGGAGGCCTTTAGAGGGGCAGCAAGGAAAAAAGTGAAGGTGGAAGTGGTGATACTGCTTGGAATTCTCCAGTCTCACACGCCCTATTACTGCTGCCAGTGCAAATGGAGAACTTGGCGCTTAGCCAAAATCTCTGTTCTCAACAGTGGGACTAGATAATCCCTACCACGGGTAAATTTGGAGAATTCCATCCAGGATGTTTCTGATTTCATCGGTGTTCATTTGGAAGAACCTCTAACAATTCAAGCATTTCACGGTGGCACAATGGTTAGTACTGCTACCTCACAGCGCCAGGGACCCGGATTCAATTCTGGTTGATTGTGTGGAGTTTGCACATTCTCCCCATGTCTGTGTAGGTTTCCTCTAGGTGCTCCAGTTTCCTCCCACAGTCCAAAGATATGCAGGTTAGGTGGATTGGCCATGCTAAATTGCCTCTAAGTGTCAGGGGGACTCGCTAGGATAAATACGTGAGGGAACAAGAATAGGTTCTGGGTGGATAGTTATCAGTGCAGGCTTGATGAGCCAAATGACCTCCTTCTGCATTGTAGGCATATCTATCCTATTCAGTGAAGATCAGAAAGGTAGCAACATAATAAAATTGCTAAAATAGAGATGAGGAAAGTTACAGCAGAGAATGAAAGAAATAGAACTTGTTGGTGCAATGTGAGAGAAGGATTATCGGTTCTTAATATCTAAAAATATAAGGTCCATGAGCAGATGTTTGCATTAGTTCAGACTAGAACAACAGAATCAACAATTATCCGTGGATTTTAAAATTCAGAAAACACCCCAATCAGACAGGAATAAACACTGAACAAAAGAAGCAGATATTAATGGGTGTGATTGGATGTTTAGTGGCAGAGATGTGAGTTGAGGAGGGTCATAAAGGAAGAGTGGGAGATGGACAGAAGGAGCTGTTTAAGGATGAAGTGCGAGACTCAGGTAGCTGTTGTACAGGTCCAATGATAGCGAAAGAGAAGTATTTTTGAAGTTTATTTATTAGTGTCACAAGTCGGCTTACATTAACACTGCAATGAAGTTACTCTGAAAATCTGCTAGTCACACACTCCATGCCTGCTTGAATACACTGAGGGAGAATTTGGCATGGCCAAGGCACCTAACTAGCATGTCTTTTAGACGGGGGGTGGAAACGTGAGCACCTGGAGGAACACAGGCAGAGACAGGGGGAACAGAATCCACTTGGACTGTGACCCAAGCTGGGATTCGAACCCGGGTCCCTGGGCTGTGAGGCAGCAGTGCTAACCAATGTTCCATCATCCGTACGGGAGACTGGGGCTATATGGAAATATGGGTAGTGGGGGTTGTATGGCTGGAGGGGATAAGAAGGGGCAAAGGTAATAAAATAATGTAATTATTTTTTAAAATGTGGACTTTATTAAAAGAGCTTCGCATTGAACTTAATTTTAAGAAGTAAACAAGAATTTCTGAATATCAGCAAAAATATTTTCCCAAAAGATCTGCATTTTATCATCTTTACGATGTTAATATGTTAAAATATATTTTATGGCTTTTTGGGCAGATGATTGATTGGTGAATTTATAATGTGGTGTTAAAAGAGACTATTTTTTTCCTATTTCAGTTGTACCTCACAGCACATGTACATGATTCCCATTAGAGGAAACTGATTTCAGACAGCAGGTGTCTAGTTGGCATCAGATGGCAGCGCGTATGGTTTTCCTCTCAGTTTCCTGACCCACAGCTTGTCTGACCTAAGAGTACTTATCACAGGCAACAAGCAAACACAGCTGGTCAATGCTTCATTATCGCCACGCTACGTACAGCTTGGCTCAGCATGGAATACTTCAGGCCAACTCACGTCAACCCTGTCACAATCCGAATTGCCCCAAAACGTCCATCACAGGGCTCTCCAAAGCATTCCTGCGGTTTTCAGCTCCTGTAGCATTCTGTTGCGATGGTGTGAGACCATCTTATACTGCGGGCGATATATTGGGAAAGGCAACCAAGTCCCCTTTACAAATGAATGCACTGATTCAAGCTGAGATTCTCATATCAATTCACTCTTACTGTGCGTTCCACTGGGCAGCTTGACTCCTCATCTCGGAGGTTGCCAGGCACTGCGATGAGCCGCTGGCCGGAGACTATTTTAGGGTTATCCAGGTAGCACTTAATAGAATTTACCAGGAGGTCTGTCAGAGAGCCAACGTACTTGGCTCATCAAAGCAGTCTATCAGCAACACCAGGCAGGTACCCTTGAGGACCACAGGCATGTTTATCTGTTGGACCTTAGACATTGCGAGAAACCCACTATTAGGTGATCTATTTCTGTTAGACTCTCTGTGGGATGCAGACGTTAAACATTGCCTCCTTGTTCAGAACAACAATCTGGTGTAATGTGCTTCACAGCACGGAGGTGGAGCTGATGCCAGTTTGTGTCCCATGCAGGTGCCTCGAATGAGCTAAAGTCAAAAAGGTCAACGCTGCCGTGGCCTTTTCGGGGAACTGCCAAGCCTGATCTTTGGCAGAGTCAGGCCTGAGACCTTCCCTTGTGCAGACTGTCTGCTTATTCTGTCAGTAGCTCCACTATCACTGAGGAATGATTGGAGGGCAGGGTTGTAAAGATTTTACCAGCTGCCTAGTGGAGCGTGCAGTAAGGATTTTTTTTATTTGTGCATGAGATGTGGGCATCACTGGCTGGGTCAACATTTATTGTTCACTCCTGAGGTCAACCACATTGCTGAGGCTCTGGACCCCACACGGAGGCCAGATCTTCCCAAAAGTGAATTAGAGAACTGGATGGATTCTTCCGACAATCAACATGGTTCTCATCGTACAATCATAGAATCAAGGGCACTGAGACAGACCCTTCAGCCCAATCTTGTCCATGCAGATAGGCGGCACGATAGCACAATGGTTAGCACCGCTGCTTCACAGCTCCAGGGTCCCGGGTTCAATTCTTGGCTTGGGTCACTGCCTGTGTGGAGTTTGCACATTCTCCTCCCCAAACTGAGGTTGTAAACACACATCAAAAAGTAGCAATGACCCAAATACCCACTACATGCCTCCTTCCAGCCTGTAAAACAATGACATACCATGGCTCGCTGCCTCCTGTTCCTCAGCTAATTGATCCTGCAAGTGTCTGACGTCAAAGGTGCAAAGCCGCTACTGAGAGTAAGTTAACATCTTAAGGCTTTTCTGGCACTGAGGCATGTGGAATATCACCAGCCGGGCAGCTGTTAGAGCGGCACGGTAGCGCAGTGGTTAGCACTGCTGCTTCACAGCTCCAGGGACCTGGGTACGATTCCCGGCTTGGATCACTGTCTGTGTGGAGTTTGTAGATTCTCCTCAAGTCTGTATGGGTTTCCTCCGGGTACTCCGATTTCCTTCCACAGTCCAAAGATGTGCGGGTTAGGTTGGTTGGCCATGCTAGAAAAAAAAATGCCCCTTAGAGTCGTGAGATGTGTAGGTTAGAGACATTAGTGGGTAAATATGTAGGGATATGGGAGTAGGACCTGGGTGGGTTCATGATCGCTGCAGACTCAATGGGCTGAATGGCCTCCTTCAGCACTGTGGGGATTCTATGATTTCTTTTCTCACTACTGTTCCGGCAATTAATCTGTTTGGAAGGGAACAAGGGTTTTGGTTGCAGTTTAGATGCTATTTTTAATTTTATTGCTGGATATGAGAAGAATAGAGTGCCATTGGCTTGATTCCCCCACTCAGCTACGCTCCTATAGGGGGAAGTAGGGACACTTGATCCTGAAGGAGACAGAGACTAATTTGTGACTCCTCTTAATGTGATCTAACCTCGATTCAGAAGAGCATTCATTGATAGAGCAATGGGATCAAGTCATCTGGCAATAGATTTTGCAAGCTTCTGAGGCAGCAGTAGAGCTGGCAATGTGGGTTGAGGATTAGGAAATAAATATCCTCTGGGAGAAGATTGAACCATTTTATTGGCTTGCGGCTGAATTTTGTGAGGAATTTGACAAAAATTCCAGCCTATGCTCCTTGTGATTGCAGATCGAGTCCAATTTTCTCAATACATCTAACATTTTCATTATCAGAAAAGACTAGCATCCAAGGACACTGCCTCGGAATAAAAGGACGACCCTTTAAACTGAGGTAAGGAGGAATTTCTTCAGGCAGGGGGCGGTGAATCTGTGGAATTCATTACCACAGAAGGCTGTGGAGGCCAGATCATTGAGAGTGGGGCGGCACGGTGCTGAGCACCGCTGCGTCACAGTTCCAGGTTCAATTACTGGCTTTGGGGTCACTATCTGTACGCGTTCTCCCCTTGTCTGCGTAAGTTTTCTCCGGGTGCACCGGTGTCCTTCCACAGTCTGGAAGACGTGTTGGTGAGGTGCATTGGCTGTACTAAACTCTCCCTGGTTGTAGCCGAACTGACGCCGGAGTGCGGTGACTCGGGGATTTTCACAATAACTTCATTGCAATGTTAATGTAAGCCTAGTTGTGACAATAATAAATAAACTTAAAAAAAATGCTGTACTTAAGACAGAGATAGATAGATTCTTCATTGGTAAGGGAATTAAAGGTTACAGGGAAAAGATGGGGAGAATGGGGTTGTGAAACTTAATAGCCACGATCGAATGGCGGAGCAGATTTGATGGGCTAAATGCTTAATTCTTCACTATATCCTATGGTCTAAATCTGGAAGGGAAACTGTATTAAAACTGTTTCATACATGTCTGTAATATTCAGTGTTATTCGTGTGGCATATTGTGATTAAGTCTGCTGAAAATAAAACTGAAGAAGAGCTAACTCTATAATTGACTTTCAGCATCAGGCCATCAATGTAATTTTATATATAACCCAAACTAACATTCTGTCCTATTTAGCTAACCCGATTTTTTAGTTCCGTACTGTGGTCAGATCAAGCTCTGAAGGACTTACTGAATCACCTGAGTGCGACCAATGATTATTCAGCTAACATTTTTGAAGATTGCTTGACAGGAACAGCAGCATGCTGTGTCAGTGTGTCTGACCGGACAATGAATCATAGCAGATAGAAAGAGAAAGGAGTTTTATCACTGTCATGTGTATCTGCCAGAGTTCCACTTGCCCTGCTTCAATCAACCCTCATATCTAATGACCATGGAGTGTCACTGATGTTATCCAAGAAAAGATCATCTTCCTGAACAGCCAGCTTTGATATCTGTGTCCGTGAAGGTAGGAAAAAAGCACACACAGATACAGACACACACCTACATAACTGGCTAACTTCTGGAAGCTTGGATATCTGTAACCTCTCAACTTGCTTGGGCTTGCAAAATCCACTAACTGTTCTGGCTGGAGATAATACCCACCTCTTTAACTTTTGTTTGATCTCCTCTCCATTCACATTGTCAGTACCTTTAAGACTTGATTACCTGTAAAGACTCGCATTCCAACCATTATTTTGTAAGTTGAGTTTGTGTCTATATATGCCCTGTTTGTGAACACAACTCCCACTTACCTGATAAAAGGGGAGTGCTCCAAAAGCTTGTGCTGCCAAATAAATCCATTGGACTTTAACCTGGTATTGTGCGGTTTGTTACTGTGCTAATTCTCAAGCTACAGGGCATAGATTTAAAGTGAGAGGGACAAGATTTAAGAGGGACGTGAAGGCAAACTTTTTACACATAGAGTGATGTGCATATGGAATGAGCTGCCAAGGAGATGGTAGAGATGGATACAATTATATTTAGAAACATTTTGGACAGGTACATTGATGAGAAAGGTTTAGAGGAATCTAGGCCTAATGCAGGCAAATGGGATTGGTTCAGTTGAGGAAACCTGTTCAGCATGGACAAGTTGGGCTGAAGAGCCTATTGCTGTGCTGTATATCTTGCTGATTCCTTGGCCATCGAGCCTGTAAAATCAGGCAAGAACTGAGAAATCAGGACCGCGCCCGGTTTCTCGGCTCTCATGATCTTATGCACCGATATCCAGCACAGTCAGCCTTTCACCTACTTCTGGCAAGAGGCTGAATAATTTACCTAAATTTAGTTAAATAATCATTTGCGTGGCATTAGGGAGCGCTGGGCACAACTGTACAGGCTCACTTCCCTCGTGGCCTCGCCAGGAGAGGTCCTCTCCAATGAGGGAACAGTCGTGCTGGCCTCGCCGTCAGAACTAGAGGTCATTAAGGCCCCCCAGGAAGGTAAATGGAAGGTGGATGCCCCTTGGGTAGTGCCAGCCTGGCACCTTGGCACTGCCAGCCTGACACCTTGACTTTGCCCACTGGGCAGTGCTGGGGGAAGGGCCTACAGGTGCAGGATTTTAGGAACCCGTTTGGCATTTTGAAATCTAAATCTTGCCTGCGAAACAGAGTGCTTTGAGAATCCAGCCAACAGTGACTCCATTTCATATTGTCACTGGCCTACACATCAATTTTAATGGGCTAGTATTTGGGCTACTGCTTCTAATTTGGAGTGCATTACTGCCCTGTGATAGGAGTAAAAATTGACCCGAGTGGCTAAAGAGAAAGAAGTGATGAGAGATGTTTGAAGAAATTAAAGAGTGCTTATGGAAATGCAAAGGAAAGAAGAGAGAACAAATTAAACATGGAAATAAAAACAGTCAGCCCCTTTTGGTTTATTTTTGACACGAGGATCAACATAATAACAAGCTCCAAAAGAACAGTTCACTGACTAATATAGGCATAGCAAGTTATCAACCTGTTACCTGTTTCATCACATTTCATTGATAGCTGTGACATTCTGATTCATATTTCTATGATCATCTTTAATTCTTGATGATATTCCAACACAGTACTAGGGGGTGCCGCATCGTTCAATGTGCTGCCTTAGATCACATATTAAAATGAGGCTCCATCCACCTTATGGGGAGCACAATGGCACACTAGTTAATGCTGCTGCTTCAGAATGCCAAGGGCTGGGTTCAGTTCCAGCCTCGGGCCACTGTCTGTGTGGAGTCTGCATGTTCTCCCTGTGTCTGCGTGAGTTTCTTCCAGCTGCTCTGGTTTCCTCCCACAGTCCAAACACGTGCGGGTTAGGTGGATTGGCCATGCTACAGTGCCAGGGGGATTAGCAAGGTGAATATGTGGGATTATGGGCGTAAGCCCTGGATGGGATTGCAATAGGGCAGACTCAATGGACCAAATGATCTCGTTCTCCATTGTAAGGATCCTGTGATTTTATGATACTTGTTCCAGAGATTCAGATGAATGTTAAAAAATAAAAAGCCACTGCACCATTTGAAGAGTAAGGGAACATTCCTGGTGTCCCAGTCGGCAAATTTCCCTCAAAAAATGCCACCTCAAATACAGTCGACAAACCAGCTAAATGGCTGCTGCTTGTTGGATCTTGCTGTGTACACAATGTCTGCACTTCAGAGTGACTCGTTGCATATGAAACATTTTGGGATGTTTCTCAGCACTGTGATCAGGCTGCTCTGTAAGTACAAGTTTTTAAATTACATTTAAACATGAGAAATCTGCTAGCACAAAAAGCGTTCGGGCTGTATGTACACATTTAGCTCCCATTAGGTACAGCACTGACTGAAAACTATATACATCTATGCCCAGGACACAATCACCTTTGAGTCCTCGCTGCGATTATGCAGAGCTCAAGGGAGTTAGGGAGGGATAGAGGGGGAAGATGAGTATTTTCCTTGCTTCAGAATCCTGCTGTGAGCAGTTTAAACATTGCAGTTTAAACGCCCTTATTTGTTTTACCAGGGGTAATCAGTATTAGGAATTGCAGCAGGTAATAGGACATTGTTTTTGCTTTCAGTTTTGTTAACATTTGAAAAATTAGGAATCAAATGAAATGCTGAGCTTATACATTTCTCGTGTATCAACCCTGTCCCAAAGTCACTCAAAATGAAAAGTCCTGATCGATCGAGTAACATCCAACTGCCAGCCCCAGACAAAAGTGACCTTTCTTGTTTTGCAAATGCGTAATCTCCCTGCAGCCTCTTAGCATCAAGGTAAACAGCTGTTTGTGTAAATAGGTCCCAGTGTGGTCTCTGAGAGCCAAGGGTCTACACTTAAAGCCAATTACTTACACAAGCCTAAGTGCTTTGTTTTAGCTGCACCAACAGCAGGCCCACCTGATAGCTATTAGCACCAATTATTCCTGACCGAGTCACAAAGTCCCCACTCCAGACCAATTTAAATGAGCTCCTTGCAGTCACTGCATGCAAGACATCAGGATTTCATTTTGTCTGCTGGGTTGCCTGGCCATCCCTAAATGGAGCGGCACGGTGGCACAATGGGTTAGCACTACTGCCTCAAGGCACCAGAGACCTGGGTTCGATTCCCGGCTTGGGTCACTGTCTGTACGGAGGCTGCACATTCTTCCCATGTCTGCGTAGGTTTCCTCTTGGTGCAGGTTAGGTGGATTTGCCATGCTAAAGTGCCTCGTAGTGTCAGGTGACTAATAAATAGGGGTCTTGGGTGGGATTGTGGTCAGTACGGAATCAATGGGTTGAATGATCTCCTTCTGCACTGTAGGGATTCAATGATTCTATGAGACAAACCTCAGCAGTGATTGCCCCTGTCCCCTGGCCATCACTGCAGAGACACACAGAAGAAATTCGCCTTGACTCACTGATGCTGACAACTCTCAAGTCACAGCCACTTGCATTTATATAGCGCCTTTAGGACAGAAATAAATCTCCCCTGGGCACTTTCACAGGAACGTAATCAACCAAAATTTGATGCTGAGCCACAGGGAGATTTTATTATTTGAAATAATAACAGAAAATGCTTGAAATACACACCAGGTCAGGGTGCTTCTGTTGGAAAGAGGAAACGAGTTAGTCATGACTCACTATCAGGACTCAGAAAGTTAGAAATGGAATCGTTTTTAAGGAGGTGAAATTGAGGGAGGACGCAAAAAAAAAATACATGGGGTTACAGGAATAGGACCTGGGTGTGATAGTTGTCGGTGCAGGCTCGATGGGCCGAATGGTCTTCTTTTCCACTGTAGAGATTTTATGATTCTATGAAGAACACAGAACATGGAAGTACATATAAAATAAGGGGTAAAGTTATTTAAGGATGTGGAGGAGTAAGGAGACCTGGATATATATTGATTATTGAAGGTGGAGAGAGCCGTTAATAAAGCATATAGTATCCTGAGCTTTATCAATAGGGACACAGAGTACAAAAGCAAGGAGGTTATGCTGAATTTATACAAGACTTTCATTAGACTTAACCTGAAATATTGTGTACAGTTCTTGGCACCACACTATAGGAAGGATGTGAACACACTTGGTTCCAGGGCTGAAAGACTTATTTATGGACAGAAGCAAAGAACAAAGAAGATAAAAGAAGACTACAGCACAGGAGCAGGCTCTTCGGCCCACCAAATCATCTGACACAGATGCCCCTCTAATCTAATATTTTCTTACCTCTACATGGTCCATATTCCTCTATTCCCTGTCTATGTATCTATCTAGATGTCTCTTGAACATTGTTACAGAATCTGCTTCCATCACCTCCTCTGGCACCGTGTTCCAGGCATTCACCACCCTCACCTGCCCCTTACATCTCTTTTAAACTTTCCCCCTCTCAATGCCCCTGAGTAATTGACCCTTCAAACCTGGGAAAAAGATTCTGACTATCCACTCTATCTAGTCTATTATAATCTTGCAAACCTCTATCAATCCCCCCCCCCGCACCCCGCCACCACCCCCCACTCCAACACTCCAATACAAACAAAGCAAGTTTGTTCAACTTTTCTTCTTAGTCCATATCCTGCAATCCAGGCAACATCCCGATCAACCTCTTCTGCACTCTTTCCAATGCATCAACATCCTTCCGGTAGTGTGTGAGGAATTGGAAAGATTGGGACTGTTTTTCTTGGAGAGAAAAAGGCTCAGAACAGACTTGATAGAGTTGTTCAAAAACATGAAGGAGCTGCACAGAGTAGATAGCGAGAAATTGGTTCCACTTGTAAAAGACTCAAGGACAAGAGGGCATATATTGAAAGTGATTTACAAAAGAAGCAAATGCAATGTGAGAAAACTATTTCATACAGTGACTGGTTTGGGTCCGGAATACATTGTCTGGGAATGTGTTGGAGCCAAGTTCAATCGAAGCATTTGAGAGGATGTCAGATGACTATTCTAATAGAAACAGCGTGTGGGGGTATTGGAAAAGGCAGGTGAGCGATAATAAGTCATAATGTTGATTTGGAGAGTCAATTTATGCACAATGGGCTGAATGTCTCCCTTTGCAGCATAACAATTCTGTGATTGTAGAATAGCCAAAGCATGTGCTAATGCGACAAGTACAGGAACAAAATATGTGTCCAAAGGAGGTGTGAATGGCAGAGCAATCAACACTTGTCACCCGAAAATCAAACCCGCAAAGAAAATGAGACAAAATTAGAGTGATATTAGATCTGAAATTGTTGAATTCAATGGTGAATCCAGAAAGAGATTAAATGTCTAATGAAAAGATATAGAACTGTTCCTCAAACTGGCATTGAGCTTCACTGGAACATTAACAGAGATGCTGGCATGACAGAAGGTTGGGAAATTGTATCCTCCTAGGTGTCCTTCCTGTAGACTGAGCAGAGTGGTCCTTAAATCTGCATTCGAGACTCCCCACTGATGAGGAGATTGCATTGTGAGAGCAGTGAATACAGCATTCTAAATTGTAAAGTGTGTGTGTAAATATTTGCCTCACTTGGACAGTGGGCTTTGGACAATGAAGAGGTAAATGGGGAGGTATCACAAACTTGTGCCGACATGGAAGCGTCTGTGGGAAGTGATTGAAAAGCGATCAGGCTGGCGCAGGGGAAATAACTCCTTTGGAATGTTGAGGGAGGAGGGGAGAGGAAGATTTGCTTGCTGATTAAGTAACGCTGGCAATAGTGGAGAATGAGCCCTTGAATATGAAGGCTAGTGGGGTGAAAGATGGTGGGGTGGTGGTCAAATGTTCGATTGCTCTGCGTTCGATCATGTGAATCTGTTTGCTGTGGATGTGCTCTATGCTTGATTAGTTAAGTTTGATTGTGGACTCAGAGAAAGAAGTAAACAGCATTGCTGGAAGCCAGAGCTGTCATTCCCCCTGCTCTTCCTTACCATCACACCATGGGACCTTTTCTATCCACCCAAGAGGACAGAGAAGGTCTTTTTTCATATTTCCCATAGTGCGACACAAGAACATGAAGTTCGATTTTTACATTCAAGTGTTCATGGGTCTTGAACCCATGATATTATATAACTCGGAAGTAAAAGTGCCACCAATTGAGGGAGAGTTGGTGGCAGCTTGTGAGAGTTTCTGATCCAGTTCAGCACTAAGCAGGAACAGACTGAATCCTAAGATCAAACCCGAAGCAGAGATTTTAAAGCACCATGAATTAAGCCTTTTACATGTGTATAAGTGTCCTACTGCAGAGTTCTGAGCCAGATAAAAGATACAACAGTGAGTACAAGAAACTAAATTTTATGGTTCTAGGAAGGAGGGCAAGGAGTGAGAGTGAAAGTGTGGGAAATGTGTTGGACGTGTTTGAGAGCCCTGGCAACAAATATAAGGGGAATCTCTCGGTTGAAAAAAAGAAGACCTCTGGTCTGTCATGACAATCCCCTTTGGATAAAAAAAAACAAACTGATATTTATATTGTACCTTACAAGACTTTGCAAGAGTACTTCTGAATTGAAATGAAAATCGAAAGTGCAGGAGACACCCCACAAGACTTGCAGCATCTACAAAGAGAGAAAATTCAAGTCAAATATGATGCTTTTTCATTCTGGATGTGGAACTTTGGCCGGAATTTTACCATCATGCAGACAGCACACAGAGCGGAATTCTCTGTTGGCCCCAGCAAGATTTTACAAGCCTTGCCTGAACGAAGTTGTAAAATATCGACCGTTAACTCTGTTTCCTTCCCTACAGATGCTGCCAGAGCTGCTGAGGATTTCTTGTACTTTCAGTTTTATTTTCAGCTTTTCAGCGACTGCAGTATTCTGCTTTCAAATCCAAGTCACTGTTGCAATGTAAGAAACACAGTAGCCTATTTGTGCACTAGCAGCCGTGTGATAACGACTAAGCAGTTTTTGTAATATTGATTGAGTCATCACTCCCTCTGTTCTTCCTTACAATCGCACCATGGAACCTTTTCTATCCACCCAAGAGGACAGAGAAGGTCTTTTCTTCATGTCTTACCAAAAAGGCAGTACCTCCCATAGTACCGCTCTAGAAGGTCAAGTTTGATTTTTACATTCAGTGGGTCTTGAACCCATGTGACTCGGAGGTAAGAGTGCCACCAAGAGCCAGAGTTGGCGGCAGCTCGTGAGAGTTTCTGATGCAGTTCCACACTGAGCAGAAACAGACCGAATAAGCCCTAGATGGGGGTACAATGCCTTATCTTGTCAGCTTGCATCTTGTTAGTCTCTCTTGAGGAGACCATGAACTGGATTCAATTGAAATTTGAATTTGGTTTTTTGGAGCAAACAAGGAATGTATTCAGCTTAGCCTGATCCACTCTGAGCATTGGCTTTTATAACTTTAAGAATTTAAGTAACCTTTCTAAAAAAAAACACAATGTTATTTTAAATGTAGCCTCCTCATTTTATCTCTCTGGCCTAGATTTTTTGCTTTGCCTTATAGCAGGATGTCGGTGGTAAATCTGTTAACTGCTCATTTTGGACATTTTCCTTCCATGCCAGTAACTGGCAGGTTCGAGTCTGCAAATGTATCCATTTGTGACAACCACTTGTATGTTTGTCTGACACCGGTAACTACACTGTAGGCTGGAGCCAGACAGTACCATGTTTACACTGCCGAGCTCCAATTGGACTTGTCCCAGCTCGGAGAGTGCTCCACTTCCAACCTTTCCATTTAAAACATTTTGGGAACATGGCTGGGAGCTCTCAAAACATTAAAACAAGCTCTGGGTATGTTTCCAAAAGTGCCGAGGATGTCTGAAACACCCCTTCTGCACTGAGCACTCTTCAAATCTGCTTTGACGCTTCAGTGGAAATCGTACTGCATCTGGTGTCATTTTCAAGTGCTAGGCTGTTGCCACCTACAAGTGGTCTCACTCTTCACTCTGGAGGCTGGTCAGGACTTGACTTTGTGATTATATTGTCAATTCCCCACAGCAGCGATGAAGACAAAAGATTACTGTTAAAATACACTTTTTAAAAAAAAATCTTATTGGGGTAGAATTACTCTCAAGTGGCATTTGTAACAGTTGTGTTAAATTACCTTCTTGAGGAGTTCCTCTGCGTCCTATTTTAATGCATTTATCAACTGATTAACAGACTAAACTGGCACACACTCACTTGGTAACACTCAGAACAGTTCACTTAAAGTGTTTCATGCACATTCCGTTCATCGTTAAGGTCGGGAGTTCATCTTCTTCGCGGTAGGGAAAAATCTAAAAAGCAACTAAATTAAACAAAACTAAAGTTCAAGGACATGCGAGTTAGGTGCATTGACCATGCTGAATTGCCTCTTACTGTCAGGAAGATCAGCTGGGTAAATACATGGAGTTACAGGAATGGGGCTCGGATGCGATTCAATGGGCCAAATGGCCTCCTTCTTCACTGTGGGGATTCCATGATTTTATAACAAAACAATGAAAAAAAGGGAGGTGATGGCCTTGTGGTATTATCACTAGACTATTAATCCAGAAACTCACAAATGTTCTGAGGATCTGGGTTCGAATCCCACCACAACAGATGGTGAAATTTGAGTTCAATAAAAATGTCTGGAATGAAGATTCTACTGATGACTATGGAAACTATTGTCAATTGTCAGAAAAACTAATCTGGTTCACTAATGTCCTTTAGGGGAGGAAAACTGCCATCCTTACCTGGCCTGGCCTACATGTGACTCCAGAACAACAACAATGTGTTGTCCCTGAACAAGGGCAAATAAGGATGGGCAATAAATGCTGGCCAGCCCATGAAACTTGAATGAATAAAAAAAAGGTAAGCTGAGCACTATAGTCCACATATATAATAAACATAATGAGTGTAGTCAAATCATTAAGGAAATAATTCAATGCTCACAAAGTTTTGCTATAGCTGTATTTCAGTTTAGGCTACTCAAATGAAAGCAAAAGACTGTGGATGCTGGAAAGTTGCATTTGGTAGCGAGCCCCTTTAAGGGGTGAGGGTTCAGAGGGTCATGTGATCCATTCAATCAATCAGGTTGAAGTGCGTGAATCTTGGAGGTGAGTGTAGGCTCTCTCAGGCAGTCTAGGTTACAGAGTTGAAGCAATCAGTGACATCATTCCCACTCTCTGTAAATAGTTATCATTAAATAAGTGGTTTTGTTGTTACTCAATTTGATGGTCGCCACTCTTTCTAGTATGAGCGGCACAGTAGCACAGTGGTTAGCACTACTGCTTCACAACTCCAGGGTCCCAGCTTGGGTCACTGTCTGTGTGGAGTTTGCACATTCTCCTTGTGTCTGCGTGGGTTTCCTCCCACAGTCCAAAGATGTGCAGGTTAGGTTGATTGGCCACGCTAAGAAATTGTCCCTTAGTATCCAGGGATGTGTAGGTTAGAGGGATTAGTGGATATAATATGTAGGCTGAGGGCAGGGCCTAGGTGGGATTGTGTTCGGTGCAGACTCAATGGACCAAAGGACCTCTTTCTGTACCGTAGGGTTTTATGATCTATGAATATATTACACAAAAATAAAAACAAAAACTGCTGGTTGAATTTAACAGCATCCGCGGAGAGAGGGATAGAGTTAATATTTTGGATCCACATGTCCCTTTACAAATTTAGTCCTGTAGAAATCACCATCACCTTGCCAAACTCCATGGGGTCCCTATCCCTAAACAATTATGTTCTTTCTTAATTAAAATTGCCTGCTTGACCTCAGTCATCTCTAAACTCCCTTGGCGTGTTTGTCCACAGCTCTCTGAAGGCAGAAGGGCATGTTAGTGAGAAAGGCATTCGGGACACTTGCCTTTATCATTCGAGGCTTGGATTACAAAAGCAGGAAAGTCACGTTGGAGTTGTATAGCAGTTTGGTGAGGCGAGACAGCTCGAGTACTGTGTACAGTTCTGGTCACCGGAAGGATGTGATTGCACTGGAGGATGTGCAGAGGGAATTCACCAGGATTCTCCCTGGGATGGATCATTTAAGTCATGAAGAGAGATTGCAGAGGCTGGGGATGTTTTTCTTGGAGCAGCGAAGACTGAGAGAGCCCTGATCAAGGTGTACAAGGCTACAAGAGACATGGATAAGGAACAGCTGTTCCCCTCAGTTGAAGGGTCATTCTTGCAGGGACCTAAGTTTAAGGTGAGGAGCAGAATGTTCAGGAGGGATGTGAGGGAAAACTTTTCCCCAGAGGGTGGTGACAGTCTGAGATGTCCTGGCTGGGAGGGTGGTGGAAGCGGGTTGCCTCACATCCTTTTAAAAAGTACCTGAATGAGCACTTGACACAAAATAACATTCAGGGCTATGGGCCAAGTGCTGGCAGATGGGATTAGGTGGGATTCAGGTGTTTCTACTGTGTGGATTCGATGGGCCGAAAGGCCTCTTCTGTGCTGTATGGTTCTATGGTTCTGGTCCAAGGCCCTGTTTCATACTTTTTGGTTCTCTGACACTGCTCCCCACTGAAGTAGAGTCATATATAAAATCATATGGAGCTAGAAAAGGAAGTGTTAAGGGATATGTTATAGTGGCTGCAAAGGACATGGGGAGATCTAAAGGCTGGAGGCACTAATGTCAAAGATAGGGCAAAATGGCAGAGGAATACCCAAAATGTCACTTGCTGGAGGAACACAGTTCCTCACAGGAAGAAGTTACAGGCGTAAGGAGAGGTGAGACCATGATGGGATTTAAACACGAGGAAAATATATTTAAATGTGATGCATGCTGGACTAGGAGCTGAGGCTTTAAATTTCCTTAGCCCACCTCCATCTTGTTTCTCCACTAAGCAGAGATGGAAAATTTACTCTATCCTTTGGCATGAATGTATTTAGTAAGTGAGTATTAACATGTCGTAATTTGGTGCTTTACCATTAACAATTAGTGCATTTTTTTCAAACTTACAAATTTCACTCCAGTGTGGTATAAAATCATAGAATCCCTACAGTGCAGAAAGAGGGCATTCAGCCCATCAAGTCTGCACCAACCACAATCCCACCTAGGTCATATTCCCACATTAACCCTGCCAGTCCCCCGACCCTAAAGGAGAATTTAGTGTGGCCAATCAACCCAACCAGCACATCTTTGGACTGTGGGAGGAAACTGGAGCAATTGGAGGAAACCCACACAGACATGAGGAGAACATGCAAACTCCATACAGCCAGTGACATAAGGCTGGAATTGAACCCGGATCCCTGGTGCTGTTTCTAATCACTGTGCCACTGTGTCACTCCCACTTACATATTTCGATCTTTAGACCTCATTTTAAATATATATACATGTGGCTGCTAAGCCTCAGTTAAAGCTAAACATACAAATTTTCTCGTGCTTGCCTCGGAGTCCACATTGCGCTACTGGTGCATGAAGGAAATGTTGAGAATCAGCAGAAGTGCATCACAGCTAATACTACAACATCAATCTTACATTGCTGGAGTTAGTGTCAGGAGGAAGAGGAGGAGAAGGGGAGCGAAAGGATGAAGAGACTATTTTTTGTCAAAAAAAAACGCTCACACAGGGCATAGGATATTTTGGGTGACACAGTGGTTTTAGCACTGCTGTCTCGCAGTGCCAGGGACTCGGGTTCGATTCCCAGCTTGGGTCACTGGCTGTGTGGAGTTTGCACATTCTTTCCGTGTCTGTGTGGGTTTCCTCTGGGTGCTCCAGTTTCCTCCCACAGTCCAAAGATGTGTGGGTTCGATGGATTGCCATGTGAATGGCAATGTGAATTGCCCTTTAATGTCAAGGGAACTGGCTGGGGTAAATGCTTGGGGTTATAGGGATAAGGCTTGAATGGGGTTATGGTCAGTGCAGACTTGATGGGCCAAATGGTTTCCTTCTGCATTATAGGGTTCTATGATTCTATGATTGAATGATGTGTAGCAGAGAAGGGCCAAAGAAGCATTTGAAATAAAACCATACTGGAATTTAAAGAAAGAAGGAAGATTTCCAGGGTTTTTTTATTCATTCATAGAGCATGGCATCGCTGGCTGGGCCAGCATTTATTGTCCATCCTTTATTGCCCTTGGAGGGCAGTTGAGAATCATGCAGACTGCTGTGGGTCTGGAGTCATATGTAGGTCAGACCAGGTAAGGATGGCAGATTTCCTTCTCCAAAGGACGTTAGTGAACCAGATGGGTCTTTCTGACAATCGACAATGTTTTCACGGCCATCAGCAGATTCTTGTTTCCAGATATATTTTATTGAATTCAAATTCTGCCTGTTGCCGAGTGGTGGGATTTGAACCCAGGTCCCTAGAACATTAGCTGAGTTTGTGGATTATTAGTCTACCACCAAGCCATGACCTAGGGTTAGTAGCATGAGTCACTGCTCCAGAAAACATTTCTGTTATGAAGGAGGAATACATTAGGAGAGAATATCTCCAGAAAAGGTGAACTGTACTATTTCTTGAGCCCAATCTTCCAATAAGGAGCCAACACCTCTCCCAGAGGTTGCTAAGATTGATAATGGCACCTAACTCTTCTGCTATTGGAAAATAGCAATAAGATGAGGCCATTTGTCCCCTTGTGCCTGCTCCAACATTCAATAAGAACTTGGCTGATCTGCAATCCAACACCATTAGCATTTGTCTCATAACCTTTGGATGTCAAAAATAAAAAACTATCAATCTCGGGTTCAAAATGAACCACTGATTAATTGTCATTAATAAAGGAGAGTTCCAAATTCCTATCATCTTCTGTGATGACAAGTGCTTTCTCGTTTCACTCCTGAAAGATCTGGCTCTAATTTTTAGTTGATGGCCCTCAGCCCTAGACACCACCAACCAGTCAAAATAATTTCTCTCTATCCACCTGATAAGATCCTCTTAATATTTTGAAATCTTTGATCAAATCATCCCGTAACCTTCTAAATTCTGAGAAATACTACTCTGTTTAAATTACTGGGGAAAACACTGGTGACACGGTGGCACAGTGGTTAGCATTACTGCCTCGCAATGCCAGGGATCCAGGTTCAATTCCTGGCTTGGGTCACTGTTTGGGTGAAGTCTGTACATTCTCCTTGTGCCTGCATGGCTACCCCCCAGGTGCTCCAGTTTCCTCCCACAATCCAAAGATGTGTGGGTTAGGTGGATTAATCATCTTAAATTGTCCCTTAGTGCCAGGAGGACTCACAAGTGTAAATGAATGGGGATAGGGCCTGGGTAGGTTATGATCAGTACAAACTCAATGGGCTGAATGACCTCTGTCTGCCCTGTAGGGATTCTATGAAATTCTCCTAGTAATTTAATATCTTGGAGTCCAGGTAGTATTCTGACAAAGAGTCATCCAGACTCAAAATGTTGGCTTTATTCTCTCTTAGATCTACTGAGATTATCCAGCATCTTCTGTTTATGTTGTAGCATTCTCATTAAACTTTCCCCAAGATCAATAGGAGCCCCCTAAGGTTTGATGTCCTGAATTGTTCATCACACTCCAGGCAGAGTCTAACTGGGACATGGTATAGCAGAGGCAGGATTTCCACCCCCTTTATATTGGACTCCTCTAGATAAAGACCGGCATCCAGTTAGACTTTTTCCAGTAATTTTTACATCTGTTTCTGTCATTTTAATGATCTATTCAAGGATAGCTTCCTTCTGGCAATAGTAGGAGACTTGGCAAAGATCAGTCAATTTGCAGTTCACCGCTGAGTGACCCAAATTCAAAGATGCCCGAGTCTAAAATACTGGTGAATACATTAAAATCAGAGCCAGCATGCAGCCATGCCCCTTGGGCAGCATTACAATTGAGGTTGAAGTGAGTATTCCATGAGATATGTTGCTATGGCTATTTGTGGCAAGTGAAGTGGGGTATGGCAGTATGTCTAATCCACTGCTGACTCCCATTTGATGTATTAGTGGCAGGGTAAGGTATGGACAAGTGAAACAGAGTTTTTCAAACTTTATTCATGAATGTCACAAGTAGGTTTGTATTCACATTGCCATGAAGTTACTGTGAAAATCCCACAGTTGCCACTTCGGGTCCATCGAGGGAGAATTTAGCATGGACAATGCATGTATCCAGCACGTCTTTTGGAAGACAGAGCATCTGGAGGAAATCCATAAACTCATGGGGAGAATGCACAGACTACACAAGGACAGTGACCCAAGCCAGGAATCGAACGCAGATCCCTGACGCTCTGAGGCAGCATGCTAACCACTATGTCACTGTGCCACCCATATTGCCCACTTCCCTCGATGTGCTCCAGACCCGGCTGCTTTATATTTCTAGCCATTCCTGTTCCACCAGCTGGATTTCACTTGCTTTCAGCTATTTCTGCTGCAATTTGTCCAGAGGCAACTGCAGGCAATGACTGGCAGTAACTTGAGACCCAAACGTCTTTACCAGAGCTTGGAGCTCAATGCCCCACCTGTGGGCACAAGGAGATGAATTTCCAGCAACATTCAGCACTGAGCTGGAATCATCAAATCTCTATAATGCAAAAGAGTCCATTCGGCCCATCAAATCTGCACCGACTCTCCAAAAGAGCATCTTACTCAAGCCCCAGCCCCTGCCTTATTCACCTAACTCCATACATTTCTCATGGCTAATCTATCTAACCGACACATGCTGCAACACTAATTGGTAATTTAGCACGTGCAATCTATTGCGCATCTTTGGACTGTGGGAGGAAACCCATGCAGACATGGAGAGAATGTGCAAACCACACAGACAGACACCTGAGGCTGGAAGTGAACCCAGGTCCCTGGAGTTGTGAGGCAACAGTGCCACTGTGTTGTCTCATATTGATGAATTGAAATATTGATGTAAGAGCTTCAAGAAGACGAGGAAAATGGCGCAAGAAATGCTCGTACCACCTTCTAGACTTTCAGCAGCTCAGGTTGTGCTGATGCGTGGGAGAACTCCTGTGTCAATTCATTCACTAACATTGTCTATGTTCTTTTGAGCTTCAAGACTATCCTCATCACAGTTGACTATGTTTTTAATCTTTGTATCATCTGTAATTTTTGAAAACATCTGCTGAACACCAGGTCGGCAGAAGGAGCAAGGGCCCCAAGTACGATCCCTGGAGAACTCCATTACAAACTTTCCTCTATTCTGAAGAATAACAATTTATCAATCCAGTCTGTTTCTTATCACTTAGCTGATTTCTTGCCCTCGTGCCTATATACAATGTATATTCCTTATCCATGAAGGTATAAATGAAGAGGAAGAATCCCAGTTAACCAAGCAAGGAGACCCTGGTCAAAGATTACTGCAAAGATCATCTGAGAGGTGACTGTGTGATTTAATTGAAACTGTTCTGTTTCAAATCCTCAATAAAGTTGTTGGATTTAGTGTAGGATTGCATCAGATGTAAGTCTCGGAATTAAGAAAAAAGTAACATCACCGACGCACAGTTCTCTGGAGACTGTCTCCAAACAAGATGATTCACAGAGTGTGGTTCTCAATTCTTCAACATCATTAGCGGCAGCATTCCTTAGAGATGCTCCAGCTACACTTGCCACTTGAATGCCTGAGATGTCCCCTGCTGATGTTGTGTGCTGCTCAATGCCAGTCTGCAGAACAAAGAGTCTTTGCTTCAAGACAAAGTTCAGATAATAGAATTCACAGCCTAGTTTGCAGTGTAGGCTGCAAGTGACTGGTGCACCCATTTGTGCTCATGAAACATTCTTCATTTCATAGTTGGACTCAAATGCTACCAATGAGAACAATACACTAAGTAGCAGCTCCACTGTAACATCGAACCCCTCAATTTTGGGTCGTGCCCTGGGTGGTCTTTAAGATGTTTGTTCTTGTCTTTGGTGTCAATAATCATAGAATAGACTCAATGAATCCCAACAATGCAAAAGGAGGCCATTCAGCCCATTGAGTCTGCATAACCCACAATCCCACCCAGGTCTTATTCCCATTACCCCACATATTTCCCTGCTAATCCCCAGAAAGTAGGATCAATTCGGCACGGCCAATTAATCTAACCCGCATATCTTTGGAGTGTGGCAGGAAACCAGAGCACCCAGAGGAAACCCACGCAGACACAAGGAGAACGTGCAAACTCCACACAGACGGTAATCCATGACCGGAATCAAACCCGGTTCAGTGTTCACACTCTCACTTCCCGCCAGCAGGATCTTCTTGTCCCACTGAATCTGACTACTCACAGCAGGTGCCCCTGTGGTGAGGCAGGTGAGCCACACAAAAGCCCAAAGGCTTCGGCACGACTGGAAAATCCCACCGGCAAACAACGGTTGACATTTCAGCTGTTGTACTGAAGGGATGTTGCATTGTCAGAGATGCTGACCTTTAGATGAAATTGAGGTCCTGTCTCTTCATCAGTAGATGTAGACATACCCATGGCATTCATCCCTTGATATTCTGGCTGGTATTTATTCCTGAATGAACATCACCAAACCAGTACATTTACCATTATCTTAACGTTTGTAGGACCTTGCTCTACACAAATTGGTGGCCATGTATTCTAAATTACAGCAGGAAATACATTTCAGAAGTATTTGAGTGGTTGAAAGCACAGTGATAGATCCTGACGTCATGTACTGTGCTAAATAAATGTAGTGCATTTCTTTCTTTGTCTACACTTGCTGTTCACTCGATCGGCCTGAGTTAAGCATAGTAAGTTATTCTTTTTGTAGAAGTGGCTACCAACATTTGAAGTATGGGTGGCACAGTAGCACAGTGGTTAGCACTGCTGTCTCGCAGCGCCAGGAATCCGGGTTCGATTACTGGCTTGGTTCATTGTCTGTGCAGAGTCTGCACATTCTCCCCGTGTTGGCGTGCGTTTCCTCCTGGTGTTCTGGTTTCCTTCCACAGTCCGAAAAGTATGCTGGTTAGGTGCACTGGCCATGCTAAATTCTCCCTCAGTGTACCCGAATAAGCATTGGAGTGTGGGGACTAGGAGATTTTCACAATAACTTCATTGCAGTGTTAATGTAAGCCTACTTGCGACAGTAGTAAATAAACTTTAAACCTTTCAACTCTACGTTGATTTATCCTCAATCTCCTTTCTCACATGGGCACTTATCTTCAATTCTGACATCTTTATTGTGGATATTCTTGCAGCACTTTCTGGTCCGTGATATTCACTGTTGTGCATAAGAATGCTTACTTCAACCTATCTGTCAAGCTATCTGTAATGACTTTAATAAGGCCCATAGTGTGGACCTCTTGGAATACAAGTCCAAGGTTAAAGCAGCAATGCTTGTACATCAAAGAGTCTTGCATGTGTATTTAGTCTGGAGTATCAGGGTTATCGACACTCCGGGTTTACACACCATACCTGTACTTACCTGAGTATTGCTTATCAAGTAAATAAATCTAAATTTAGCCTCCAAGTAGCAATTTCACTATCTTATCTGTATTAACTGTAACTTTTCTTGGCCTGTAAATCTTCATTTACATTTCCTGCATAAGTTGTATGCACCGCAATTGGAATCACCAACATTTATCTGCTTTATATCAAACAGGCGTTTGGGGAATTAAGTGGCCATTGTGCTTTCCGGTTGGGTACTGTGACGTTAATTGTCAGAAGCTCTTGAGTCTGTAGAATAGACATGGGCATTCCTGTGGGTGCGTTTAAAAAAAAACACACAGGCAAAAATGTTCAGCTCCCATTGAGTGTTGAAAACTGTTTGAGTGTTGAAGACTGGGGAATTGCTGATGGGCAGTTGTTTACGCCAATATTACTGGGTGACTCAGCAAGAAGCACTAAAACAAGCACAACAATAAACCAGAGAATATTTTTCCCTTTCTCACCCAACCCACAGGCTCAGCTGAGAATTGCAGGAAATCCTTACGCACTCGCATACATGTGTACTCATACACACACATGTTCACACACATGTACTCATACATGCACATACATATGTACTCATATACACACATACTCATACACACGTGTATTCATATGCACACACACTCATACACATATATACTCATATATGCGCATATGTACATACTTGTATACTAATACACTCATACACACACATACTCTCACGTGTATTCATGCATACACATATTTGCACACATGTACTTATACACATACATACTCACACATGTGTATTTATGCATGCACATACTCATGTCTCATACACGCACATATTCACTTCTGTATTCATACACACACTCATATACTCACATACACACATACTCATGCAAATGTGTGCTCATACATGCATATACTCATCTATATATACCCATACACACACACCACGCAATCACACAATGTGTTCATATACACACATACTCACACACATGAATACATGTACATGCACAGGTTGACACACATGTATATTCATGCACACATGTACTCATAAATATGAATGCTCATACACTCTCACCTAATCACAGAAGTGGACCCTTATATTTAGAAATTCTCTCTCACATACGCACACACACACACACACACAAAAACACGCACACTCTTGTACTTACTCTTTCACACACATGTATTCACAGTCATATGCACATATTCTCTATTATAAATATACTCAGACATTCATATGCACTTTCAGTCACAGCAGTCACAATTGCATGCATACACATGCACACAATCTGTGGAATTTTCCTGTTCCTCTCGCTATGGGAATCATAGCGGGTGGGAAACAGACCATGCTGAGGTGCATTGACCTCAAGCAGGATCTTCTGGCTGAGGGGTGAGCGCAGCTGGAAAATCCCACCCAGTCATTTGTGCACACGTATACAAACGTGCGCACACTTTGGACTGAATAATGCAAAGGGAGGAGGGGTTAGAGAGAGAGGGTGGGGGCGGTGTGTTTGGAGAATTGGGTGTGGCTTCAGCCCTGATGGGAGTGGGCATCCTGTCCTCTGGAGGGACCAGCTGACCCAATTGAATGGCAACTACACCAGTCCCAGCAGCACCAGGAAGGTGTCCATGACAGCTGCCAGGATAACAGGAGGAGGGGGAGGAGTTGGTTGGATATCCATGGATCCCAGGAGCCCAAAGGTCTCGGTCTGGGTGGGCTGGGCATAGTCAGGAAAGTGGTAGTGGGTTTTGTTTAAGGAAAAGAGAGGGTATAAAAGAAGCAAGGCATTCATTCAAGGGGGATCAATGGGATCCCTGGTGATCGGCAATGGGCAACCCCTGATAAGCAGACCGCTTCCTTCCTTCCTGCCCTTTAAGCATCTAAGTTAAAAAATCGGGTTTCCTGCTTCAAGCTGGCAATCTTCACCAAATATTTTGACTTGACAACAAGCTGACAATTTCAACCCTACCCCCACACTGCTATTATGGGTGGAAGCTCAGGGTTGGGTGGGAAGGTGTTAGGAAGGGCACCTCTTTTACATAACCCCCATGGGACACATATACACTGAGGGGGACACAAAATTCAGCCTATAGTTTCCACAGCACAGAGCACACACTTCCAAGGTAGCCACAAAGCTGATGGATCCCAGGCATGTGTTGGAAAAAGGATTGGCCTCACTACTGAAGTATTCCTGATGGAATTTTAAACAATTACATTCGTAGGCTATGAAGAAAATTGAATACATTTTTGGTCGCCTCTCCCAATGTTTAAATGGAATAAAAGAACAAAAGCGGCTTTCACTGCTGGGGAAAGATTTTTCACTGGTCATTTAGTACCCTGGAATTGTAACCTTATTCTCTGCACACATGTTTCTGATATTGCTTTAAATAATAGAGCAAAAGTGCCCCACCAGTTGTTGTTTTAATGTCAATATCTCCAGATGTGGATACTAAGCATTTATCTTTTCAGAATAATGCACAATTTGGAACAATTCCATGGGTTCCTTATGATCAGTGGTTACCAATGATGGGCTCAATTTCCCACTTGCAACTCACTGTGTATCAAAGTGTACACTTTCATTGCAAAAGTTGATATCCTATCTCTTTCTTTTGCCTTTTTTCTGGAGATTAAAGAACTGCAGAATATAAAATGGTGTGGGGAATTGTGGGTTTTTTTTAAATTCATTTGTGGGATATGGGCATTCCTGGCTGGCCAGCATTTATTGTAAGAAGTCTCACAAAACCAGGTTAAAATCCAACTGGTTTACTTGGTAGCACAAGTCACTAGCTTTCAGAGCACTGCCCCTTCATCAGGTGAGTGGGAGTTCCGTTCACAAACGGGACACATAAAAACACAAACTCAATTTACAAAATAATGGTTGGAATGCGAGTCTTTACAGGTAATCAAGTCTTAAAGATACAGACAATATGAGTGGAGAGAGCATTAAGCACAAATTAAAGAGGTGTGTATTGTCTCCAGACAGGACAGTTAGTGAGATTTTGCAAGCCCAGACAATCCCTGGGAGTTACAGATAGTGTGAAATGGATCAGTTGAGGCTGTCCTCAAGTGTACAGAACTTGGCTATCGATCTCTACTCAGTGACTCTGCGTTGTCACAAAGGATGAATGAACACCTTTCAACAATCACCAGGCAAGAGTGTCCTCTTCCTATTGAGGAACATTTCAGTGGTCATGGACATTCAGCCTCTGATCTTCGGGTAGGCATTCTTCAAAGTGGCCTTCATGACACACAACAGCACAGAGTTGCTGAGCAGAGACGGATAGCCAAGTTCCACACACATGAAGATGGCGTCAGTTGGTATCTTGGGTTCATTTCACACTATCTGTAATCCTCAAAACTTGCCTGGGCTTGCAAAATCTCACTAACTGTCCTGCCTGGAGACAATACACATCTCTTTAACTTGTGCTTAACGCTCTCTCCACTCATATTGTCTGTACCTTTGAGACTTGATTACCTGTGAAGACTCATATTTCAACCATTATTTTTGTAAATTGAGTTTGTGTCTTTACTGTGTTACTTATCATGTTTACCCCAGTCCAACTCCAGCATCTCCACATTAGCATTTATTGCCCATCCCTAGTTGCCATTGGCTCAGCCATTTTAGAAGGCAGTTAAGAGTCAACCATATTATTGTGGCTTTGGAGTCGCATGCAGGCCAGACCAGGTAAGGATGACAGATTTCCTTCTCTAAAGAACATTAGTGAACCAAATGGGTTTTCCGACAATCAACAATGGTTTCATGGCCATCAGCAGATACTTAATTTTTGGGTTTTTTTACACTGAATTCAAATTCCACCATCTGCCATCTTGGGATTCGAATCCTGGATCCCCAGAACATTAGCTGAGTTTCTTGATTAATCGTCCAACAATAATATCACTAGGCCATCGCCTCCTCTTAGGAAGCCAGGTCAGCATGGATAAGTTGTGCCAAAGGACCTGTTTTCTTGTTGTATATCTCAATGAATCGAAGGATAGGGGTTTCTAGTCAAGCTTGATCCAAAACCTATGTCATAGAATCATAGCATCCATACAGCGCAGAAGGAGGCCATTCGGCCCATCGATCCTACACCAACACCAAAGTCACCCTGTCCTGTAACCCTACACATTTACCTAGCTAATCCCTCAAAACTAGAGTCAATTTAGCATGGCTAATCAATCTAACCCACACACCTTTGGAGTGCGGGAGGAAACCGGAGCACTCAGAGGAAACCCATGCAGACACAGGGAGAATGTGCAAACTCCACACAGTCAATGACCGAAGTCGGGAATTGAACCCGGGTTCCTGACGCTGTGAGGCAACAGTGCTAACCATTGTGCCACTGTGCCGCTCATTTCAATGGACATTCCATGGTCTGCCCTCTCTCCCACCCATCCACCCCTGCCCGCTACGATTCCCATGATGGATGGGATGGTAAAATTCCATCTTAGAGAGTCAACAAACATCAAGAGGGTGGGAAGGGAAGAAGATTCACCGAGATTCCAACGCGCTAACAATGATTGGGTGGGGAGAATGAGAAAACTAACCGTTCAGTATATAAAATCAGTCCAACAAAAGGGACACTGTCTTATTATTTTTTGAAAGAGCACTTTCCATAATAGGTGTCTAAAATTTCATATGTAAGTAGGTTCAAAGCCTGTAAAGTATGCCTTGGACTGTACCTGAGCAGTAAAACCTGCTTGTGTGAAATACCTGCCAGGTCTTGCTTGACAACAGCTGCAGCTAATAAATGGATATAAAATATTATAATCAATCAAACTTGCCTCCTCTCTTGCCCCGGGTCTGGGCGTAGGTCTGTAATGAGGTGACCATGTCTGCCGGCTGTCCCACAGTAACAACCAATGCACCGTCTCTGCATTTCAATGAGTTTAGTCAGTCAAGGCCCCCTTTTTTTTAAATTCTCCATACATTTAATTTATTCCGCCTTCGTTCATTGTCCCTGTTGACGAATAAATGATGGATTGTTTGGCTGCGTTGCTAATAGCCGATAGAGTTTCAGATTGGACAGGTATTTTTGGAAAGATTTCACCCGAAGGTAGTCTTGTCAAGGCTTTGTGGGACAATTCTTTTGAACGAGGCAGGTTTTGAGAAAACATTTCTGTCTGATCCTTTCCAAGGCCTTGCTTGTTTTTTCCTTAATTTTCTTCTTTATTTGAACATTGGGTGCTTAAGATTTTTTAAAAATCAGTGATTGCTACCAAAAATAGTGCTTTTTGTACTTTATAACCCATTTGCAAATTTGGCCACACATCAAAGTTTATAGTTATTTCCTGAGGTTAAGGTATGTCCTGGTTGAATGGGTAGTGCAGTTCTTGCTTTATCGGAGGCTACACAATTAATGTTCCAGAGCTGCCTATCTTACCTGCTCAAAGATCTTTGAGTGCACGGTATAGAAACCCAGGCTGTTGGACAGGGGGAGAAAGATTCCAATTGCCCTGCTTCAATCAGACTTTCACCTTAACAGGTACAGATAATGGAGATTGGGAATGGTAATGGCGTGGTCAATAAATGGCACACATACCCACTCATGACTCACACTGACACAACACACATCCACATACACATGTACACTCACACACATATGTTCACAAACCACATGCACATACACACACACACACAGACAATTCACACACAACACACACATACCCACAACTCACATTCACAGACATTCACACACAACTCACATTCACATGCACACATAAGTCACAAACACACACACACAAAACTCACAAATGCACATTCACACTCATACCACACAAATTCACACACAACACACACTCACAGACAACTCACACACTCAGATACGCACACTCACACATACACAGACAACTCACAAACACACACACACAATCCACAAACCCACACACACACTCATACTCACACACATGCACATACACAACTCATAAGCACACACACAGTCATGCTCATACACAATTACATTCACACTCAGACATGCGCATACACAACTAACAAAAACACACACACACCACTCACACAAAACACACTCACAGACAACTCAAACACAGCACACACTCATAGACAACTCACACAAAACACACAACACACACTCACAGACAATCACAAACACATACCTATCCCCACAACTTAAACTCACATGCACTCACACACAACAAACACTCACAGACAACTCACAAACCCACACACACTCACACATTCACACTCACACAACTCACAAATATGCACAAAAAACAAACACACATACAGTTATGCTCATATAAAATCATACTCACATTCAGATACACACTCAGACACAATTAACAAACACTCACACACACTAACTCGCACACACATACACACACACACACACGCTCACACACACACACACATACACACGCACACACAACTGACACACACACAAACACACAGGCAACTTATGTACACAAAAATTTCAAACAACGCATATCTCACATTGATAGCCCACACGCACACAACTTAAACACATGCACACAGCTCACAAATGAACACTTACAACTCATACATACAACACGCACTACTCACACACAACACATGTACATGTCTCACACACACGCATCTCTCACATGCATACATACATCTCACACACACAACACATGTACACATCTCACAATCACACACACAAATACACACAAACCCACGTAACACACACATAAACACATATAACACACACACAAAACTCACACACAACTCATACACACGCACAAACAAACACGCACACACAACACACTCATATGCAGCGTAATTCTACATTCTCAGCCCCATAATTGATTTGCTTGTATGAGCAACTTCAGGCACGCTCCTTCAGCATTGACCTGCTATATGCCAAAAATAAACTGTTGGCATTTCTATACATTAAAATCACTTGAGCAGGAGATGATGTATCTCATCCCTGCTTTACTGAGCCATCACGTGAGCAGTTGCTGCTGTGCCCAGTGCTGTTGTGGATCCATTTTCCTACAAATTAAAAATATACCTTGTTATTTTTTCAAATGTACTTTTCAATCTGTCCTTCCACGGGGTTAATGAAGAAGCAACATTGAGCTGAAGGTTTGGAAAACCACTCCACTCTAGTGCCTGTTTGGAGAATTTAACATGACCAATGCATCTAACTCACACATCTTTCGGACTGTGGGAGGAAACCAGAGTACCCAGAGAGAACCATGCAGATACAGGGAGAACATACAGGCAGTGATCCAAGCTGGGAAGCGAACACAGGTCCTTGGTGCTGTGAGGCAGCAGTGCTATTCACAGTGCCATTGTGGTGCCCCGGTATGGCAACAGATGAAAGTCTGTCCTGTGTATCACTCCATACAGGAGGTGAGACAATGACAATTGCATCGGATCATACAACGATCATTAAGAGAGGATGTTCAAACTGTTCACCTTTAAGACAAAGGTTATAGAGTCCCAGTAACAACCAAAGTGGGAACCCATTGAAGGTGAGACCCTTTATGCTTCCAGTTAGATGATATTGTAATTTGCCCCTGATGTTCTAAATGTTCCACAAAGTTCCAGGGCTTTCATGTGAAGCTATTTCACAATATTTTGTTTATGAAATATTTCAGACTGAAATAGTCCATCAAAAAATGATGCAATCAGATAGAATCTGACCACATCAGAACTGAACAGGAAAATCCTGTCACTCACTGAAAGAACTTTACTGCTAAATTATTGAAGAACTTAAACTTACATAACATTGCCATTAAAGGACCTCCAGTCTCCTGAAATAAATATCTGCGGTTTCCTTCAAAAGACCTCTCCTTGGATATTTATTGCGATGGGAAGAGAAGGGCGGAAGACAAAAGGGGACAATCTGCTGAAGAATTTTCTGTTTTATCACTGGAGGTTTGTCTTTGTTTAAATTAATTGAAGGTTTTGTCTGTGATTGCAGAAGGCCACAGCATGTTAATAATGAAGATGCACAGTGCTCTCTTTTGAATATTTTGACACAGAAGTATGGTTACTGTGTGTTGGTAAGCAAAAAGCAAAGATCTGTCAATGTTCCCATCACTTTTTATTAACCATATTTTTCCTTATAGTCCATTAAATGTCTCTTTGGAGAATCGTAGAATCCCTACAGTGCTATTTGGCCCATTGAGCCCACACCAGCAACAATCCCACCCAAGTCCTATCCCCATTACCCCACCAATTTACCTTGTTGGTCCCCTTAACAGTGAGGGGCAATCAACCTAACCCACACATTCCATGCTAAATTTCCCCCTTAGTATACCGGAATGAATAAACTGGAGGGATTAGTGGGCTAAATGTGTGGAATTACAGGGATAGGGCTTGGGATTGTGATTAGCACAGGCTCGATGGGCAAAATGACCTCCTTCTGCACTGTAGGGTTTTAATGATTCGATGATCTTTTGAAGTGTGAGAGAAAACCGGAGCACCAGGGGGAAAGCCACACGGACACAGGGAGAATGTGCAGACTCCACACAGTCACCAGAGGCTGGAATCGAACCTGAGTCCCTGACACTATGAGGCAGCAGAGCTAACCACTATGCTACCATGCCTCCAATTTGTATCTCTTTGTCGCTGAGTCTTTGTGGGGGCATTCTGTGTCCCATTAGCTATGAGCGAGAACAGTGATACAAATGCAAAATACTGCGAGACTTTGGAAATTTGATTCTCAGTAAGAAGTCACACAGCATCAGGTTAAAGTCCAACAGGTTTATTTGGTAGCACAAGACACAAACTTTCAGAGTGCTGCTCCTTTATCAAATAAGTGGGAGTTCTGTTCACGAACTGAGCATGTATATCTCCACAACTTGATTCTCATCAGCAAGAATACAGTTCCTGATTTTCCTTACCCTTTGCTAATGATGTAACAAGGTTCTGCCCATAAATACATTTGATTATGTTTTAATGTGATAAAAAGCCCCCTGTCCTCCTCACTTAATATTCATATCTCACCTATATGATGTTGCATTGGGCAAGTTCCAGTGTGCCTTTAATATCTGCTCCTGTTGGTGAAATGAAGCTTTGATGAGGGGTAGGTCATTAAGACCATCAACAGTTTCTTACACTGTTTCCTGCTCACTATAAGAGCAAGGCCTACCGGGCACAAGGAAAACAAAGCAGACAATTTGCTAAAACAAATCCGTTGTTATTAATAAAAGCGATTCAACTTCAATTTTCACTGAACAGCCTTGAAAAGCCCAGGCAAGAAATTCAAAACTCAAATCCCTCAATTTCCATCCACGTTCCCCCCGAGACTGGAAAACCCTGCCCGAGATCCTGCATAGTCCTGCCCACTCAGGGCGGTTGGGACGAGGAAGTTCTGCCCAAAGGGATTGAAGGAAAATAGGAATAGAATTGTTAAATGTCAATAGAGCTGCTTGCTTGTGCAGTGGGTAAATGCTAACATGGACTGACTGGCCTGTATTCCCCGCGCTCACGTTATAGTATTTGAAAGCGCTTGGTATGTCCACTAAAACAGCAGAGAGGGAACTTGGTATGGGTGCAAGTTCAACATGAGAGCATAGCAACCATTTTCACTCCTAAACCTTTCCAATGCTCAGAATCACCCGAGAGATTTCAGAACAATGACCTGTATTTGGTACAATGATGGATAAAGGGCAATTTGCATACTGTTCAGGTACTCTGTTAGATTGCGAGGTGCTCTGTCATTAATAGGTGAACATAGAGAGTGGTTGGACTAGATAAAGATAGCAAAAACAAATATATTACATACTGTAGTGATGTATGGTAAATGCATTGCATTTGTCATGTATCTCCCAGTAGAATAAATTAAAAAAAGAACTTTTAGTCGTGTTCCACTAGAAACTTTAGGGAGTAAAAATGCTTTCAGCAAACTGGGAAAGCATGAAATGAAGATTAGACTGTTCGTTATTTGCACACTTTCATAAAAAGCACTATTTTACTGAGTGGGTTTGCTGAGAAGTTGGATAATATTCATCGTACAAACATGATACTGTTACCCGGACAATATGAAAAACAAAATTAAGTAAACATTTCACATTTGAATGAACCTATCAAAATTAAGAGTTTTAAATCATATCCTTATTGACTGTTAATATTCTCTGTTGTCAAATAAATATAGAATTAGCTGGGTTTTTTTATTGTTATCTTCGTTTTAACAGCACTGAAATTTACAAACTCCCTTTCAAAACTACTTGCTTAAATGGGTATTGATTATGGGATTTTTATTTGTTTTTTTGTATCCGGTCAGGGGATGTCGGCATCGCTGGCTGTGCCAGAAGCTGGTGTTCATTTCTAATCGCCCTTGAATTGAAAGACTTGCTCGCTCATTTCAGTGGACATTCTTGCTATTGAGGGAATCCAGAAAAAGTTCACCAGACTGATTCCTGGGAGGGCAGGATTGACATATGAAGTGAGAATGGATCGACTGGGCTTGTACTCACTGGAATTTAGAAGAATGCATGGGGATCTCACAGAAAGATATAAAAATCCTGATGGGACTGGACAGGGGGGAATTAGAAAGAATGTTCCCAATACTGAGGAAATGTAGATCTAGGGGTCATAGTCTAAGAATAATGAGTAAGCCATCCAGGGCAGAGATGAGGAAGAACTTCTTCACTCAGAGAGATGTGAACTTGTGTCATTTTCTTTCACAGAAAGCTGTTGTTAGGTATGTTTTTGTTAGATATGTTCCAGAGGGAGCTGGATGTGGCCCTTATGGTTAAAGGGATCAAGGAGTATGGAGAGAAAGTGGGAGTGGGATACTGAAAGTGCATGATCAACCATGATCACATTGAATGGTGGGGCAGGCTCGAAGGGCTGAATGGCCTACTCCTGCACCTATTATTTAAATTTAAAATTTACATCTTGTAAAATTACACTTAGCACATCAGATGTGCAAGTTTCAAGTATCATTTCAAACATTACACAAATTCAAAGGTATCCAAATGCATAGCTTCTGTGTTTCTATGACATTTTAAGAGTCAACCTGTAAGTCTGCAATTACATATATGCCAGGCCAGGTAATGACAGCAGACTTTCTTCTCTAAAGGGTATGAGTAAACCAGATGGGTTTTTGGAACAATCGACAATGGTTTCACCGTTATCAGTAGACTTTTAATTCCAGAGTTTTTAATGAATTCAAATTTCACTGTCTACCATGGTTGGGTTTGAACCCTCATCCCCAAAGCATTACCCTGAGGTCCTGGTTTACTAGTTTAGTGACAACACCATGATGCCACTGACTCCCCCAGACTGTTAAGTGGGTTAGTAACTGCACAGTACATGGCTCAGTCAGAAGGCACAGATCATGCTGCAAGCTATGCTGAGCTGAGTGAAATTGGAGGACATGTAGCAGCCATAGAGTTAGCTGCACAGATCCTGAGCTCTGTCATTTCCTCCCTCAACCTCTCTGCCTTTCGACTTTTTCTCTTCCGTAAAGGTGATCCTGAAAGCCACCTATCTGAGCAAGGGAAAAACTGAAAATATCCATCTGATTTTCACAATCCCATTCGTCCCAACACATGATGATGAGATGATGCCAGCATTGGACTGGCACAGAAGTCTCACAACACCAGGTTAAAGTCCAACAGCTTTATTTGGAATCACAAGCTTTCAGAGCGCTGTTCCTGCAACAGGTAAGTGATGAAGGATGATGGCGCTGCGCTCTGAAAATTCATGATTCCAAATAAACCTGTTGGACTCTAACCTAGTGTTGTGAGACTTCTTACTGTCCCGGTATGTGGTTCTATGCGATTTTATTATTTAGTAAATGATTAATCACAAATAGGTTGCCATTAACACTGCAATGACATCATTGTGAAAACCCCCTGTTCACCACTTTCCAGCACTTATTCAGGTACACTGAGAGAGAATTTAGTACGGCCAATGCACCTAACTAGCATGTCTTTTGGACTGTGGAAGGAAACCGGAGCACCCGGAGGAAACCCATGCAGGCACAGGGAGAACGTTCAGACTCCACACCGTCACCCAAGCTCGGAATCGAACCTGGACCCTGGCGCTGTGAGGTAGCAGTGCTAACCACTGTGCCAACATGCTGCCCGTACAGGTTATGCTTTGTTTGAGAAAACCCAAGTGAAGCATCTTGGAATTTTTTGCTATGTTAAAGATACTACATAAATATAAGTATCTTTAACATAGCAAAAAATTCCAAGATGCTTCACTTGGGTTTTCTCAAACAAAATGTAAGATGTTTGTATTAGAATATTCACTACCATTTAGAGTTGTAAAAGAAAACTTTGTCAAAACTTTAAGATCCTGAGGGACCTTAGCAGGATGTTGAGGATGTTTCCTCCTGTGGAACAATCTAGAACTTGGGGTCACTGTTTAAAATTAAGGGGTTGCTCATTTAAGATGGAGATGAGGAGAATTTTATTCTCTCAAAGATTGTGAGACTCTGGAATTCTCTTCCGCAAAAGGAAATGGAAGTGGAATCGGTAAATATTTTTAAGACTAGCTAGATTTTTGATTAACAAGGGGCTATCAGGGGTAGGCATGAATGTGAGGTTGAAATTACAATCAAATCAGCCATGATCTTATTGAATGGCGGAACAGGCTTGAGGGGCTGAGTGGCCTATTCCTGCTCCTAATTCAATGTTCATACATATGTATGTACTGTGTCCGTATGAATTGCAGAGTTGAAACGGTGAAATCATTTTTTCTTTCACTGGTGCAACTTGAGTGTCGCTGGCTGGCCAGCATTTATTATACATTTCTAATTGCCCTCCAACTGGGTAACTTGCTGGGCCATTTCAAAGGGCAGTTGAGTGTCAGCCACATTGCTGTGGCTCTGACGTCACATATAGGCCAGACCGGATAAAGATGGCAGATTTCCTTCCCTAAAGGAGATTAGTGAACCAGATGGGCTTACCATCAAAGGTGTCATGCTTATCAATAGATTCTTAATTCCAAGTTTTTTTTTAATTGAATTCAAATTCCACCATCTGCCATGGTAGGATTGAAAGCTGGGTCCCCGGAACATTATCTGAGTTTCTAGATGAATAGTCTCATGATGCTAACACTAGGCCATCACCTCTAAGCAAAGCAAATCATTGATGCAACATGAATCTGATTTTACTGCCATTTCCAATTCTTTGCGCACCTGAAACTGCTTTTGCTTCAATAAAAAAGTAGCAATATCACTATCCCCTTAGGCATTTATCTGGTGTCAGATGCATATATTTACTGCCAAGCTGCTGATACCAAGTACAATCTTTTGCTGTTTAACTTATTGTTGACAGAAAGTTAAAAACACATCCATCTAGATGTTTATTCAAATTATTCAACTTCATCAAACCAAGAGGCAAAAATAAGACAGCTAACCAGCACAAACAAACATTCACTAACAGAGCTCAACCAGCAAAGGACATGAAAATGCAAGGCAACTTAGATCACATTTCATAGAGACTGAAGTGTTTGTTTTACGGAAGGCATGCGTTCAATGTAAGCCTGCTTCCTTTATTACCAGCACTGCCCACAACACAGGATGTGATAAAGCAGCATGGAAAATCATTGGTAGATACGTTAACAAAAGGTGTCAGACGCACTGCAGGAAGTGGATAATTGATTTAAAACTTTGTGCCTACATCCAACAATCACATGATCAACATTCCGTGCAGGAGCACTGCTAGATTATTCCACTTGAGATAACAGGAATAATCAAACAGGTCCTCAATGGGTCATGAGTTAACCAACACTTCCAATTCATCTAACTGCTCGATTCTATTCTTTAAAAATTATATATTTATATGGACATTGGCATTAAAACCAGTATTTATTACCCACGTTGCCTTGAAGACCTGGTGTTTCATGGCTTTTCCCAGTCAGTTAAGAATCAAAACTAAATTTAGTGAGGGATTAGAGAGGCCCAATTGGATAAGGGTGACAATTTCCTTCTCTGAAGGCCATTAGAGAACACGTTGGCCTTTAAGGAAATCGGTTTTATTTAAACTGACCTCAGATGTAGAGGATGTTTGGACGCATATTGTTAGCTTAAACTTCTGGGTTATTAGTCAAGTAACATAACGCATACAAGACTCATGCCAAAAGTGTCACTGTCATGTCATAACCTTCCATTCAAGTTTACTGATAGTATTCAGCAAAGTCATGCTAAACTCATTTTAAAAATGCCTCTGTCCCACTTGGAATAAATACATTGATTGCAGAGTCATAATAATGAGTTTATAAAAAATGAGTTTATCATTCAACTGCAGAAGAAGTATTCCCCGGTATTGATTTGCTGCGGGTGGACCAGACCGTTGAAAAGTCTGTTGAACTCGGATGGGAATTTGGGTCTCGGGGCGGATGAAACTGGAAAATCTCCCCCTCAGATGCGGTGCTCAGAACTGAACACAATAATCCAGGTACAATCTAACCAGAGATTCTAACTCCTTGTATTCTAGTCCTCTCAATAGAAAGATGAAAATTTTGTTCACATTTTTAAATTTTCTTTTAGCTGTGCGTGGCATTTTGATGGCCTATGGACATGAAGCCTGTGTATTTTGGAAGGGTTTCCAGCTTGCCACCATTTAGAAGGTATTCTGTTTTGTCATTTTGAAGTGCAAAGAGAGTGGCCTCACACTTACAAACATTGAAATTCATTTGCCATCCAATCACTTTGTAGATGCAACCTTCCATCCACACTGTTTTTCGATGATGCCTATCTTCATCTCATTGGCATACTTGACTATTTGGCTCATGTTACATAACGTAGACTGGGCCATTTGAGACTTCAAGGAGCAGTTTTCCCTGCAAGATACCCGGTAATGTCTCCATACTCAGGATAATGAGCCTTGGCTGATGGTGGAACGAGCAAATTTTTGATGGTGGTGACAGAAGAACTTTAGAACTTCGAAGAGCAACGGCTGTTCACAGGTGTAGGATCCTTTGGGATGTGGCCTTGTGTTTCCTTCAAGCACACACTAGAAAAGCAAAGGGAAACCATTGCTCATTGAAATTCAAAATGGGAGGATTCTATGAACAATTGAAGGTGAAAGTGTATGACCGCGATCTGTAGAGAAATGAGCAGAGAGCATGCCCAGAGGTAGATCACTTTTAAACCATGCTTTCTAAGCCATTAATAAATAATTGGCTATTTGAGGGCCTAACACAGATCAATGTGGAACACCAGCCAGTTACAGTCCCTGCCCATTATCCCAACATTCATTCTCCTGCCATTGAGCAAATTTTCAAAAACAGGTCAATAAATTTCCTTCAGTTCCATGAGTGGCACAGTGCTTAGTACTGCTGCCTTACAGCACTAGGGACCCGGGTTCAATTCCCAGCTTGGGTCACTGTCTGTACGGAGTCTGCATGTTTTACCCATGTCTGTTTGGGTTTCCCCTGCGTGCTCAGGTTTCCTCCCACACTCCGAAAGACCTGCTGGTTGGGTCCATTGGCCATGCTAAATTCTCCCTCAGTGTACCTGAACAGGCACTAGAGTGTGGCAACTTGGGGGGAGGGATTTTCACAGTAACTTCATTGCAATGTTAATATAAGTCTACTTGTGACACTGAAAAATAAACATTGCTTCAATGTTAACTGACAGTGTTAGCTAACCGTGTCAAACTACAGTGAATGCCTTCTCAAAATCCATGTGAAAAACAAAAAAAAACGCCATCCCCCTGTTCAGTTCCTCAGTCACCTCTTCAAAACAAGGCTGTTTTGTATACATGTATAATACATATACTTAGGCTGTATATGTATTGTGCATTCTTACTATTCTGTGCTGGTTCCCACTCATCAACTGAATATGTTCAATGTATTTAGTTACCATGTCCATAATCATAGATTCTAATAATTTCTTAATAATGGATGTTGGACAACAGTTGAACTACAATTCCCTGACTTCCCTCTGTCCCCGTCTCTTTAAGAGTGATGTATTCCAATCCAAAGAATAAGCAGAGCTTTAGAACATAGAACATAGAACATTACAGCGCAGTACAGGCCCTTCGGCCCTCGATGTTGCGCCGACTAACGGAGAAAAAGCAATGACCCTCTAACCTAAACCATTCCATTTTCATCCATAAACCTATCCACTGACCACTTAAACGCCCCCAAACTTGGCACATCTACAACTGCTGTAGGCAGGGCATTCCATACCCTTACCACCCTTTGGGTAAAGAACATACCTCTGACATCTGTCCTATAACTACCACCTCTTAATTTAAAGCTATGTCCCGTCATGCTAGTCTTCTCCATCCGAGGAAAAAGGCTATCACTGTCCATCCTGTCTAATCCTCTGATCATCTTATATGCCTCAATAAGGTCACCTCTTAGCCGCCTTCTCTCTAAAGAAAATAACCTCAAATCCCTCAGCCTTTCCTCATAAGACCTTCTCTCCATACCAGGCAACATCCTGGTAAACCTCCTCTGTACCTTTCCAATGCCTCCACATCTTTCTTATAATGTGGCGACCAGAACTCCAATACTACACAATACTCCAAGTGCGGCCGCAACAGAGTTTAGTACAGTTGCAACATGATGTTGCGGCTCCGAAATTGAATCCCCCTACCAATAAAAGCCAAGACTCCGTATGCCTTCTTAACAACCTTATCGACTTGAGTGCCAACTTTCAGGGATCTATGCACATATACACCGAGATCCCTCTGTTTGTCAGCACTATTAAGAGTCCTACCATTAGCCCTATACTCTATACATTTGTTATTTCTGCCAAAGTGAATTACCTCACACTTTTCTGCATTAAACTCCATTTGCCACCTCTCGGCCCAGCTCTGCAACTTATCTAAGTCTCTCTGCAAACTATAACACCCCTCTTCACTATCTACAAATCATCCAACTTTGGTGTCATCAGCAAATTTAGTAATCCATCCTTCTATACCCTCATCCAGATCATTTATAAAAATTACAAACAGCAGAGGCCCCAAAACAGATCCCTGAGGTACACCGTTTGTAACTGAACTCCATGATGAATAATTCCCATCAACCACCACCCTCTGTCTTCTATCAGCTAGCCAATTCCTAATCCAATTAGCTAAATCATCCTCAATCCCATACATCTGCATTTTCTGCAGAAGCCTTCCATGGGGAACCTTATCGAACGCCTTACTGAAGTCCATATATACCACATCAACTGCCTTACCCTTATCCACCTTTGGAAGGTCATAGTTAAGTCCTCTACAATGCTAACAGTTATTTCCTTGGGATGAAACATATCTGGACATAGCGATTTGGCACACTTCAATGCTATTATTTTCTTCATTACTGCTGACTCATTTACCTTGATGTGGAGATGCAAGCGTTGGACTGGGGTGGGCACACTAAGAGATCTCACAACGCCAGGGTAAAGTCCATCAGGTTTACCTGGAATCACAAGCTTTTGGAGCACTGCTCTGTTGATTCACCTGATGAAGGGGCAGCATCCTGAAAGCTCGTAAATTCCAAAGAAACCTGTTGGACTTTAACCTGATGTAGTGAGATCTTTTACTTGTTTATCTTAGTTGCAGTGAAGTTATTGTCACTGATTCAAAATATATTTCCTTGTGCCCTGTTTTAATTGACAGGGTCAGTGTTATCAGCTATGTCCTCAGTAATGGCTACCATACAAGTGGGATTTGTGTTTGTAATCCATCCCGTTTTGTTCGTTCTGCTTGGGTTTGTATGAAGAATGTTAATGAGGGCCATATGCCCTGACCCGTGCTTCTGTTTGATTGCCTTTCTCACACAGTTCTCGGTACTTTCTCCTGATTTAATCACCTTGAAACGTCCTCCCTAACTGTAGTTTCGAATGTACAATTTCCGACTACCCTTCTACTCGCTTTTTCATGGTTCTAGAGTCATTATTTGCATTGCTTTTTCCATCTGAACCCTCCCAACCCTCACATTGTCGCCATTTTACCAGTTAAAGTGCCCTACTTAACTTTCCTCCATGTCCCAATGATACATTTGCGCGCAGTCCCAGTGCTAGGTGCCAGTGTCCTAGGAAATAAAAAACAGACAGAGCGGGGCAGTAGAACATAATGAAAACAGGAATATTAAAGACACTTATTAAATGGATTCTCCTTCAGACCAGGCTGGCGGAAAAATCCTATTTTTTTTTTCTCTCTATCTTTTTTTTTCTCCCCTCTTAGAAGAAGCTTTAAAAAGGACTGGAAAATAAGAAGAAACCCTAGCCACTAATCAGAGCCAGTCGGAGGAAGTGACATTCAAACAAAAATTCGTCGACTGAGGTCTGTCAGCTTTCAGGGCTTTTGAATTGTGTGAGGTCTGCTGTGTCACGCATTGGCACAGAGGAGGCACATAGGCTGAGAAGTGAAGCAGAAGGAAGCAATCTTAAAAGCGACAGATCTGCTTTTTTGGAATGGCTGCACACACACATGGCTTAGGGCCAGGATGGCCTGGTGCCAACAACAACCTTAACAAGTTTGCTTTGAAAGATATACTAACAAGTGGGGAGGGTGGTGGGAGAGGTTGGGGGGGACGGGGGAGGTGGGGGGGGAATGGCGGTGGGGGACAGGGGGACGGGGGGGTGGTGGGTCAGTAGGAGTGGGTGGGTCTGCACAGCATGTGAGTGGAAAAAGCCTTTGGAAGAAATGGTTTTCGATGGAAGGGGTTGCGTGGCAGGCCCTGGGTAAGGAGAGTGGCCACACAGCAGGCCAAATTCCTCAGCGAGGGGGCCAAAGTAACTGAAGCTCGCTGTCTCTCTCTCTCTCTCTCTCTCTTCCAAATAGCCACATGAAAATAGCGCAGAGTCCTGACCTAAATGAAAACATCACTGAAGTATTTTTCTCCAAGCTTTGATTGCTCCTAACTTTTTTAAAAAGAAGGACATGAAGCGCTCTGAGTAATACTTCCAACGACAAAATGGCACTTTATCAAAGGGGGAGTTGGGGGCGCTGGGTGGGTGGGTGGGGATGTCAATGGGGGTTGGGAGTGGAGCAGAGTCGCCACACTTGCAAGATTGTTTCCGAGAATTACAGATTAATCTGCTGGCCGCTCCTCCCAGCAATATGAACCAAAAAAAAGACACGTTGGGACATTGAAAAAATGTTTTCCTTTCATTTACTTGAGCACTTTTGTTCACAAGTTATAGAAATGTTGACAATTGGGGAAAGGGACGTAAGGCTGTTTAACTAATAGTTGAGAAGAATCCATTCAGGGATTTGAGAGGTTACTTGCTTTTCACTGAGCATGGGAAATCGGGATGCTGTGATAGTGCGTATTTTCAACACCAGTGCTTCACAAGGCCGTGTTTTCAGCCTCCTACTATACTCCTGATACACTTTTGGCCATGTGGCCAAATTCCCCTCAACTCGATTTTCATGTTTGCTGACGATACCACCACATATTCAGGGAGAATACTGCGATACCAGGTTGTAGACTGGGCAGGATTGAGGTTCATAAGGAGGAGGTGTTAGCGAATCTTGAGGGTATGAAAATTGATAAGTCCCCTGGGCCAGATGGGATTTACCGTAGGATTCTCTGGGAGGCTAGAGAGGAGATTGCAGAGCCTTTGGCTTTGATCTTCATGTCGTCGTTGGCTACAGGTATAGTGCCGGAAGACTGGAGGATGGCAAATGTTGTCCCTTTGTTCAAAAAGGGGAGTAGGGACCATCCTGGAAATTATAGACCGGTGAGCCTGACTTCTGTTGTGGGCAAGTCTTGGAAAGAATTATAAGGGATAGGATTTATAAGCATCTAGAGAGAAATAAATTGATTAGGGATAGTCAGCACGGTTTTGTGAAGGGTAGGTCGTGCCTCACAAACCTTATTGAGTTTTTTGAGGAGGTGACCAAAGAGATAGATAAGGGTAAGGCAGTTGATGTAGTGTATGTGGATTTTAGCAAAGTGTTTGATAGGGTTCCCCATGGTAGGCTACTGCAGAAAGTGCAGAAGCATGGGATTGAAGGTGATTTAGCAGTTTGGATTAGGAATTGGCTAGCTGATAGAAGACAGAGGGTGGTGGTTGATGGGAAATATTCAACCTGGAGTGCAGTTACAAGTGGTGTACCTCAAGGATCTGTTTTGGGGCCACTGCTGTTTGTCATTTTTATAAATGACCTAGATGAGGGTGTAGAGGGTTGGATTAGTAAATTTGCTGACGATACCAAAGTGGGGGGAGTTGTAGACAGCGAGGATGGATGTTACAGTTTGCAGAGGGACATAGATAGGTTGCAGAGCTGGGCCGTGAGGTGGCAAATGGAATTCAATACGGATAAGTGTGAGGTGATTCACTTTGGTAGGAATAACAGGCATATGAAATATAGGGCTAATGGAAGGACCCTTAATAGTGTTGTCGAGCAGAGGGATCTTGGGGTACAAGTACATAGCTCTTTGAAAGTTGGCACCCAGGTTGATAAAGTTGTTAAGAAGGCGTACGGTGTGTTAGCTTTTATTGGTAGAGGGATTGAATTTAGGAGCCGTGAGGTTATGTTACAACTGTACAAAACTCTGGTGCGGCCGCACTTGGAGTATTGCGTACAGTTCTGGTCGCCGCATTATAAGAAAGATGTGGAAGCATTGGAAAGGGTGCAGAGGAGGTTTACCAGGATGTTGCCTGGTATGGTGGGAAGGCCTTATGAGGAAAGGCTGAGGGACCTGAGGTTATTTTCATTAGAGAGAAGAAGGTTACGCGGTGACCTAATTGAGGCGTATAAGATGATCAAGGGATTGGATAGGGTGGATAGTGAGAGCCTTTTTCCTTGGATGGTGATGACCAACACGAGGGGACATAACTTTAAATTAAGAGGTGGTAGTTATAGGACGGATGTCAGAGGCAGGTTCTTTACACAGAGGGTGGTGAGGGCGTGGAATGCCCTGCCTGCAGCAGTTGTGGACTTGCCTACTTTGGGGGCATTCAAATGGTCGGTGGATAGGCATATGGATGATATTGGAATAGTTTAGATTATAGGGTCCACTGGTCGGCGCAACATTGAGGGACGAAGGGCCTGTACTGCGCTGTAATGTTCTATGTTCTATAGTGTGTCGGATCTCAAACAATGACAAGAGACAGTACGGGAATGGGATAGAGAACCTGGTGAACTGGTGCGGCAATGATAATCTCTCCCTCAATATCAACAGAACAAAGGAGATTGTCATCAACTTCAGGTAGTGTAAAGGAGAACATGCCCTTGTCCATATCAATGGGAATGAAGTGGAAATAGTCGAGAATTTCAAGTTTTTAGTTCTCCAGATCACCAACAATCTGTTTTTGGTTCCTCCCATGCCAACACTTTGGTTAAGATAGCCCCAAAGCCTCTATTTTCTCAGAAGACTAAAGAAATCTGATACATCAGGTACGACTTTCACCAACTTCTGCAATGAAAGCAATTTTTCTGGTTGTATCGCAGCTTGGTATGGCCCCTGCTCTGTCCAAGACTGCAAGAAACTACAAAAGGTCATGAATGTAACCCAATCCATCATGCAAACCAGCCTCCCATCCATTGACTCTGTCTACACTTCCCACTGCCTCAACAAAGCAGCCAGCAAAATTAAGAACCCCATGCACCTCAGACCTTCTCCCATCAGGAAAAAGATGCAGAATTCTGAATTACATACCAACCAACTCAAAAACAGCTTATTTCCTGCTGCCATCAGATTTTTGAATAGATATACCTCGCATTAAGTTGATCTCTCTCTGCAGCCTAGCTATGACTGTAACACTACATTCTGCACTCTCTCCTTTTCTTCTCTATGTACGGTATGATTTGTCTGTATAGCATGCAAGAAACAATACTTTTCACTGTATCCCGATACATGTGCAATAATAAATAAATTAAATCAAATCAAATCAAAGAATTGAGAGGATGTGGATAAAGAGGACGTGGGGAAGATGTTTTCATTTGTAGTAGAGACTAGAATCTCGGGGCACAACTTCAGAGTAAAGAGAGGATGCTTTAGAACTGAGATGAGGAGGAATTTCTTTAGCCAGAAGTGAATCTGTGGAACTCATTGCCACAGAAGGCTACCATTGTGTGTATTTAAGACAGAGATAGATAGGTTATTGATTGGTAAGGGGATCAAAAGTTAAGAGGAAAGAAGGAAAATGGGGTTGAGAAACTTATCAGTCATGACTGAATAGCTTAATTCTGCTCTATATCTTATGGTCCTGGGTGAGGTATTGTGGTGGGGGATGCTGTAGCAGGGAGGATCATGTGGTGATACCTCCAGGAAGATGTCCAAAGGGAGTTGGCAACTCAGCGATGGGGGATTTAATCTCTCTGCTTGTGCCCTGATTTGGAATTCACCAAATTCCAAAGAGGGCAGAACCAGAGAGATTAAATCCCTTACACTTAAATCTGCAGGACACTGGTGTGCAGTGATTTGATTAAATCATTTTAATCAAAATGATTAAAAATGAATGTAATTAAATTAAAACTACCCCCCATCTTCAGCTCTGTGGTTGGCATGTCCTAAGGTCCAATGATTCTCAGGCCTGCCCCCACATGTGCCACCTGGGAACATGGTCAGTTCCATGCATATTGACCGAAAGGACTTTGAGCTGAAGGCGTAGGTTCATGGTCCCTCACAAAAAAACAAAACTCAAGAAGGATGGAAAAAACCCTTGGAGAAGTGAAACAGAGGTATAAAAAAAACAGGAGAGAGGATAGGGAGAATTAAGGACGAATAGAATGAATTTCATATTGAGGAAAATGACAGAGGTGTGAAATAAGAATGAATCAAATGCAGAAGAAACGGCCTCCAATTTGAGAATGTGGGACAGACCTGAAGTGAGGTGAGGTCGGCTGGACACAGGCAGAAAATTGCTCCCAAAAATTGTCTTGGACTGACGAATGGCAGTTGGAGTTTAATTTAGATAAATGCGAGGTGATGCATTTTGGTCGATCGAACCAAGGCAGGACTTACTCAATTAATGGTAAGGCATTGGGGAGAGTTAGAGAACAAAGAGACCTAGGGGTACAAGCTCATAGCTCCTTGAAAGTGGAGTCACATGTGGGCAGAGTGGTGAGGAAGGCATTTTGCAAGATTGGTTTCATTGGCCAGAACACTGGATACAGGAATTGGGATGTCTTGTTGAAGTTGCACAAGACTTTGGCAAGGTCACACTTGGAATATTGTGTACAGTTCCTGTCACCCCATTATAGATAGGATGTTATTAAGCCAGAAAGAGTGCAGAAAAGATTTACCAGGATGCTACTGGAACTTGATGGTTTGAGTTATAAGGAGAGTCCGGATAGACTGCAAATTTTTCCCTTGGGCGTAGTAAGCTTAGAGGTGATCTTATAGAGGTGTATAAAATAATGGGGGGGCATAGACAAGGTAGGTAGTCAACATCTTTTCCCAAAGTTATGGGAGCCTAAAACTAGAGGACAGGGAGAGGGGAGAGATACAAATGGATGTAGAGGGGCAATTTCTTTTCACACAGAGGGTAGTGAGTGTCTGGAACAAGCTGCCAGATGTAATAGTAGAAGGTGATACAATTTTGTCTTTTAAAAAGCATTTAGACAGTTACATGAGTAAGATGAGAATGGAGCGATATGGGCCCAACGTGGGCAACTGGGACTAATTTAGAGGTTTAAAAAGAAGGGGCAGCATGGAGAAGTTGGGCTGAAGGACATGTTTCCATGCTGTAAACCTCTATGAGTCTATGTCGATTCAGTGAAAATGGGAGGTGTGTCTCAAAATTGTTTTGTGGTGCGCCGTGACATATAAAAGGTTGGGAATCACTGTGCGGCGGCTTAACCATAATAAAATAAACGGGCGAACAAGTCGTATAAAAGACCAGCAATGCAAATGCATCAAACTACAAGAGGAAATGAAAGCTTGGGCCCCAAAGGTATTTCGTGGGATATTACCTCTGGATCTGAAATTTTTTTGGCTGCTATTCATTGGAGGTGTTAAGTCATTTTTATTTTAAACAGATTAATGTTTGTGCTACAGTACAAGAGAGAGGGAGTTTCTGCTGGACAACTTACCATCCTACCATGTAAATACAGCACCGGGGAGTTTTTATTACATCAAGGCGTTTTAATTCAGTTTGGCAGCTTTGGAACCTTGAATCCTTTCTTTGAGAAAATAGTGGTGGAGAGGAGATAGCTGGCAATGATTATCGAGCACTGACTGACCAAGGAATGATGTCATAAACCACAAGAGGGAAGTTTGAGCAGTTTTGAACTGTCGTTTGGACTGAGATGAGATTACTGCCTGACAATCCTTTCTCAACTGTTAAAATATACAGATGGTGAAGCTAGTTTTATTTAGTTTTTTTTGAAACCTCTAGCGTTTGATGTTTGATGAATACTGAGGCATGGGGTAGTCCACGTAAAGATCCCTGTCTACTACTTCTTTGAAATGTGAACAAGCCGAACACAGCCAATGCAGATTTATAAATATCGATGATAAAGCTAAGCTACATTGCCTGATCTTTGATGTTCCTGACAATCCTATCACAATTGTGACGATTTAAGTGTTAAACTTGGCTCAATCTGTCCCAGTCTCGCCAATGGATAAGCAGTTCATAGATCTTAGAATCTCGGCTTGAGGAGGCCATTTGGCCCATCAAGCCTGCACCGACTCTCTGACAGAGTGTCATATCCAATTGAGGAGAGGGTTCTGCACAATCCAGTTGCTGCCTCTCAAATCCAATATTGAAACTATGGCCAGCTCTGCATTCTCACATGAATGTGAAAGATCACATCGTGCCATTCAGTGAAGACCAGGGCATTCTCCTGGCACCCTAACCAACATTCATCCCTCAAACAATCTCCCCAAATTTTGTTTTTTTGTAACCTCCAGCGTTTGATGTTTGATGAATACTGAAGCATGGGATAGTCCATGGAAAGATTCATGTCTATTTCTTCTTTGAAATGTGAACAAACCAAACGCAGCTAATGCAGGTGTGGGAGCTTGCTGTGCACAAATTGGCGCTCAGATTTCCTACATTACAGCTGGAGCCTCCCAGTCGTTGATGCCTGTGAAATCTTCCAGCCCTGCCGGCAGCGCAGATTTCAGGGCAGTGCATTCAACAGGAAACCTCATTGGCAAGGGTGGGACCAGAAGATCCCACCGCTGACCAATAGTGGGCTGCCCCCAACTGCTGCAAAACATTGGCAGGTTGCATGGAAATTTCCACAACAGTGAGTATGCTTCACATCGTAAAGTATCTGGAATGTCCTGAGATTGAGACAGGTATTATAGAAACCCAAGTCTTTCTTTCAAGATAGCTATAAAGGCATTTTGCTGTTTGGAACTTGCTGGATGTATTTCACTCAAAGGGTGGTGAGTGAGTGGAATTGGCTGCCGTTGGTGGTAGTGGAGGCAAACTTGTTGGCGTCTTTTAAGATACTTCTGGATGAATAGGTGGCATTTAATGGGATTGAGAGTTACAGATAGGCCTGGTAGGTAGGGATATGATTGGCACAACGTGCGGGCCAAAGGGTCTGTTTGTGCTGTTCTATGTTTAAACTAACTGCTATGTTTTCTGCATTGTAACAATGACAACACTTCTTTAGAATTAATTTATGGGATGGAGGCCAACATTTATTGCCATCTCTAAATACCCTTGCGAAGGTGGTGGTGAACTGCCTCCTTGAATCGTTGCAGTCTATGTGGTGTAGTTACACCCACAGGGCTGTTAGGGATGGTGTTCCAGGATTTTCTCGGTGACAGTGAAGAATGACAAATATATTTCCAAGTCAGGATAGTAACTGCCTTGGGAAGGAACCATAGTATGGAGATGCCGTCGTTGGACTGGGGTAAACACAGTAAGAAGTCTGACAACACCAGCTTTAAGTCCAACTGATTTATTTGATCATAAACTCACGAGCTTTTGAGGTTTGCCTCTTCATCAAGTGAATGACCTGTGAGTTTACTATCAAATAAATCAGTTGGACTTAAACTTGGTGTTGTTACTTGGAAAGGAACCTCCAGGTAATGTTGTTTCCATGTGTCTGCTGCCTAAGGGTCCTTGGTGAGTTCCTGCAGTGCATCTTGTAGATAGTACATATAGCTGCCACTGTTCATCTATGGTGGAGGGAGTGAGTGTACGTCGAAGGGGTGTCAATCACATCGGCTGCTTTGTCCCAGGTGGTGTTCAGCTTCTTGAGTGTTGCTCAAAAATACTTCATTGTCTCCACTTCTGGGAGGTCTGGTGGTCTTGAAAGGTGCTATATAAATGCAAGTCTTTCTTCTCTTTCTTTTTGAAGGACCTTCATTCAAGGGAGAAATTAATCCAGACCTGGTCAGTAAAGAAAAACGGGGCAAATATCCAAACTGGAAATAGGATCAGAAAATGCAGGAAAATGGGGAAAATTCAGGTTTGAATCTGTAGAGATACTAATTTGATCATCAGTCCTCACATTCCTGCCCCACTTGAATGAGCAAAAATGGGGAAAAAGCAGGATTAGGCTATTGAGTTGGGCAATTAGCCATGATTGTAATGAATGGCGGAGCAGGCTCGGAGGGCCAAATAGCCTCCGCCTGTTCCTATCTTTCTATGTTTCTAAAATGATAACAATAAGTAACAGGTCCAGCAACATCCAGTGGCATGGTAGCACAGTGGCTAGCACTGCTGCTTCACAGCTCCAGGGACTTGCGTTCAATTCCTGGCTTGGGTCACTATCTGTGCGGAGCTTGTACACGAGCTTCTCGTGTCTGCGTGGGTTTCCTCCGGATGCTCCAGTTTCCTCCTAAAGTCCAAAGCTATGAGGGTTAGGTCGATTGGCCATGCTAAAAATTGCCCCTTAGTGTCCTGAGCTTCGTGGATTAGCAGGAAAATATGTAGGCATATGGGGATAGGGCCTGGGTGGGATTGTGTCGGTGCAGGCTCGATGGGCCAAACGGCCTCTTTCTGCACTGTGGGTTTTCTATGATTCTATGACTATCTGACAAAAAAAAAGATAGATTAATGTCACAGGTCAAGATACTAAGGTGCCGAGATAAAGCACTGACATTGAGCAAAGGAGGACGAAACAAGTAATAATATATTGTTCAAAAAAGCTTGAGTGAATGTGAGACAGTTTGCTGTTTTCTATTAGCTCTCGCCTCCTTTGCAACATGGCTTTAGTGTTCTCACTGACACCATTACTGCCACGTTCTTACAAACGCACAATGGTCATTTTTAATAATGAAAGTCTGCGTCAGTTGGAAATCTGGAACTGTTTTACCCGTTATTGAGAAGATATCCAGTTCAATGAGATCCAGCTCACGAGGTGGTCTTGACTCACAGCCAAGACAAAGGTGTGCAGAACTCCAGCTGGTATGAACTGCGAGGTAGATTCCCTTCCTCGATCTCTAATATACATTCACAGGCAATGCCGTTCCCTTTTATCTGCCTCCTTAAAGCTGCGACCTGCACAAGGCAATTTTTAAATAAAGCTCGTGACAATGCTGAATCACGCAGCACGCAGCTTGGATTCCTTTTACACCTTTTTAATGAACTTTATTTTGTTATTAAAATAGTTGGGAGGGGGAAAGAAATGTCAGGGTTTTGCCATAATTTGTCTCAGAGCTTCAGTTTCTGACTGAAAATTAGCATGTTTCTCTCCAGATGTACAGCCGAGTTTCCAGACCAGGTTTTTTTGTCACTCAGTGCACAGAGAATGTTGAGGTCTGGTAATACCATCACTCTGGAGAGGTGAGGTCTGATAGAGCTGTCAAGGCTTGTTCTAGAGAGATCGGGGTGCCGTCTTTAAAGTTCACCACAATGAGTGTTAGAATTAAACCCTTTCACGCCCCCTTAACACTGACTAATCTATTTACTAAATGGGGCGGCACAGTGGTACTGTTGTTAGCACTGTTGCTTCATGGTGCCAGGAACCCGGATTCAATTCGAGTCTTACATGAGTTTGTATGTTCTCCCCGTATCTGCATGGGCTTCCTCAAGATTCTCTGGTTTCCTCCCACACTGCAATGATATGCTGGTTAGGTGGATTGGCCATGGTAAATTGCCATTAGTGTCTCAAGACAAGTAGGTTAGGGATATTAGCTGGGTAAATATATGGGGTTGGAGAATGAGGCTTGGATGGGGTGCTTTGTCAGAGAGTCAGTGCAAACATAATGGATTGAATGGCCTTCTTCTGCACTGTAGGGATTCTATGATTCTACCATCACAGGCCCAAGAAACGAGAAGAAATTGAAAGCCATCTTTTTATGTAGTTTCTGCGCAAAATAGGTACTTCAAGCAGCATCTTCCAAAAGCACAATCTCTCCCCTCTAAAAGGATGAGGGGCAGCAGATACTTGGGAACACCACCAGCTGGAATTTTCTCTCCAAGCCACTCATCATCCTGACATGGAAATAGATTGCTGTTCCTTCACAATTGTTGGATCAAAATCCTGCAACTTCCTCCTTAGCATAACTGTGGGTGTACATACAACACATAAACTGCAGGGCTCAAAGTGGCAGCTCAGCACTACCTTCTCAAGGGTTATAAGGAATGGGCAGTCCATGTTGGCTTAACCAGAAATACCCACATCCCATGAATGAATTAAAAATAAACTGAGATTGTTGGGTTTTGACGGTGCAAAGTGTATTTCTCAAAATAAAAGCATTCTAAAATAAAGTCCTATCCTACAGTACCTGGTTTTTTGGGATAAAATACACTTGATATTTTAATGCATTCTCCATGTTTCAAAGTTCTTCACTCTTCTCTATTCCTCTTTCAGCATGTTTCATAGAATTTGCATTAAAATGTACAGCACAGACACAATTCATTCAGTCTAATTCATGGAATTGTAGAATCCTACAGCGCAGAAGGAGGCCATTCAGCCCATCGAGTCTGCACCAACCACCATCCCATCCAGTCTCTATCCCTATAATCCCATGCATTTACCCTAGCTAGTCCGTCTGACACTAAAGGGCAATTTAGCATGGCCAATCCACCTAACCTGCACATCTTTGGACTATGGGAAGAAACCAGAGCACCCAGCAGAAACCCACACAGACACTGGGAGGATGTTCAGACTCCACAAAGGCAGTGACCTAAGCCGGGAATTGAACTGGGGTCCATGGCACTGTGAGTCTCAGTAAAAAGTCTCACAACCTGGTTAAAGTCCAACAGATTTATTTACGAGCACAAGCTTTCGGAGTGTCATTCCTTCTTCAGTTTAGTGAGGAATTGCTCACCTGAAGAAAGAATAATATTCCAAAAGCTCATGCTACCAAATAAACTTATTGGTCTTTAATCTGGTGTTGTGAGACTTCTTACTGTGTTCATCCCAGTCCAACGCCTACATCTCTACATCATGGCTCTGAGGTGACAGTGCTACGTTTGTGTTTACGTGCCACATGAGCCACTTCCTTTCCCTTTTCATTTCAACCCCGCACCCTCTGACATAGCCCGGTGCCAAAGGAACTTTCATTCCTTTGAAGCCATCCGGACTGTGCTCCCCAACTGCCCCTTTTAGTGGCAGCTTTCCATATTCTCACCACTCTCTGGGTTGCTTCGCAAGATCTGATGTTGATCAAAAAAAGAAGCTGTGCTGTGTCTGTATCCGTCACCCACGATGAAATGGTTCACATGAGGTTACTGAGATTTAAGGAGCAAAGTATATTTGTCTGAGCTGTCACAAACAGTTGGTGCCACTGCTTTCCTCAGAGGTGGTCTCTCTTCCTGCACACTCCCCCTCCCCCCCCCTCCTCCCCGGCTCCCCCACCACCATGGCCGTGCTTACTAAAAAGCAGCTCTTAGAAAGAGAAAATCAAAATTGAACAGTAACTGCGCAAGTGCTTCCAGATCCACCACCCTGCCTGCCTGCCAAATGATTCCTTTAACTCCGTCAGTACGGATTCTCTCGGGCAGAGTTTCCCCTTCACTCGCAGACTCAAGTTTATTTTGTTGATTTAGGTGGGGTTGGTGGGGTGACGGAGTTCAGACATTGAGGCCTGGGTTTGCACTGACTCAAGTTATGTCAGAGTCCCTTATGAAATGGTGGGTGGGACCCGATTCCAGGATTGCCCCCCGACTCCTGTTCTCTGTGTTTTGTTTTTGAAAAAGGCATTAAAGAATCTGGGCTGCTCCCCTTCAGAAACCCAAATCCAACTCTCAAGACCTGGCTGACTCCATTGTGGGCTCCATTGTGGAGACAGCTATCTCCTCCTACTCCTGTGCAATTATGTACGCTCTATGTATGTTATGCCTCATTATGTATGCTTGGCTGAGAGCCCTGACATCCATTAGAGTAACAATACACCAACTCCCCAGTTGTTTGACAGTTCAGGCTTTCTGATTTCTGTGGCCAATTGTGTAGAAACATAGAAGATAGGAGCAGAAGGAGGTCATTTGATCTTTTGAGCCTGCTCCATTATTCATCACGGAATTTGCTGATTATCCAATTCAATAGCCTAATCCTGCTTCCTCGTAACCTTTGATCCCATTCATCCAAGTGCTATACCTAGCCACCTCTTGAATACATTTAATGTTTTGGTATCAACAACTTCCTTTGGAAATGGATTCCACAGGCTCACCACTCTTTGGGTGAAGAAATGCCTTCTCACCTCTGTCCTAAATAGTCTACCCCCACATCCTCAGACTGCGACCCCTGGTTCTGGACTCCCTCATCATTGGGATCATCTTTCCTGCATCAACTCTGTCTAGTCCTGTTAGAATTATATAAGTCTCTGTGAGTCCCCCCCGCCCCTCCTCATTTGTCTGAACACCAGTGAAAACAATCCTAACCTAGCCAATCTCTCCTTATACATCAGTCCTACCATCCCTGGAATCAGCCTGGTAAACCTTCACTGGATTCCCTCGAGGGTAAGAACATCCTTCCTCAGAAAAGGAAACTAAAACTGCATTCACTACTCTAAGCATGGCCTCACCAAAGCACTATACAATTGTAACAACAAGTCCCTGCTCTTGTACCTCTCGCAATGAAGGCCAACATGCCATTTACCTGTTTGCTGCCTGCTGCACCTGCATGCTTACGATTAGCGACTGGTGCACAAGGACACCCAAGTTCCACTGCACACTCCCCTCTCCCAATTTATAGCCATTGAGTTAGTAATCTGCTTTTTTGTTTTTGTTTCTAAAGTGAATAACCTCACACTTATCCAAATTATGCTGCAACTACCATTGATTAGCCCACTTACCTAACCTGTCCAAATCATACGATCATAGAATCATAGAAATCCTACAGTCCAGACAGAGACATCTGGTCCATCGAGTTTGTACCGACCACAATCCCACCCAGATCCTACTCCCATATCATTCTGAAGGATTTCTGTATCTTCGTCACAGTTCACCTCCCATCTAGCATGATACAGAAACAATTTCATAATGTTTGTTGAGATAAGTAAGTGTTTTTAAGCGCTTGTGGTCTGTCGTTCTTGAAACTTTAAAGTACTGGGTGATTGACACTCTCAGTATCTTGTCAACTTTTTGTCAATGTATTTTTCCAGGCTGGAATAGTGGGGGAAAATATTCAAGAAGGTTCTCCCAAAGATGGTCACAGCATGAATCATGAGAATCAAAATAATCATGATTGAAAGGCAGACGTGACTCAATGAGCTGAATGGCCTAATTTTGCTGTATATATTATGGTCTAACTTTTCTTGCAATTGAACTCTCCTTTAGAACTGCTGGAAATATCTTCTAGTCAATCTACAGTCCAGGAATCAACCAAGTGTCAGAACTCTATCCCAGTGGAAAGTAGATACCAGGTTCAGACCTTTCACAGAATAATGTATCTGTCATGAGTGTAAGGCATCAGTTGGGACATATGTCCACATCAAAAGTCCCAATGCAAGATCAATACGAGCAGCAAGGATCAGCATTTAACTAATTCTGAGGTGGCACTTAACCACCAAAGGATTTCCTGGAAATAGGCAAGGATTATTCATTCTGTGGCAGACCATAACACCAGCCTCTTTGGTAATACAATAAATATTGGAGGAATGGCTGTTCAGAGGCCAGAGTTAACATCTGTGTTTAATGTTATCGGTCTCACCCCAAACTAGAGAGAGATGGTGGCATAATGATAATATCACTATCTTAGTAATCCTAAGACCCAGGCTAACAGATTCATGGGTTCAAATTCTTACATAACAACTGATGAAATTTCAACAATTTAAATAAAAAGTTCTAGAATTGGAAGTAAAGTCTTTATAATTATGAGCTGGAAATCATTGGTGATTGTGCATGCAATCACTTTGATTCACTGATCCTTATGTGGTCTAGCCTATTTATGACTCCAGGCCCACAGTAATGTGATTGCCCCTTAGCTGCTGCTATGCCCAGAACAGGTAGGGTACAAATTTTTAAAGGCTGCAAAAGATGGCATCCAGAGTTAACAGGCTCTGTTTGTGGTTTGAAATGACCCTGACTTCAGAGAAAGTAAAAGAGCACATTACTGACTGATGTGATTCATTGTGGCTCAGACCAAAAGGCAAAAGGATTCCACCAACTCTTCATTGTACGACAATCTTTGGTTATCTAAAATTACAAATATGTATAGCCATTGTCCAGAATGCGGCTCTGTGGCACAATGGGTAGCATTGCTGCCTCACAGCGCCAGGAAACCGGATTCAATTCCAGCCTCAGGTGTGTTTGTACATTCTCCCTGTGTCTGTGTGGGTTTCCTCCGGGTGCTCTGGTTTCTTCCCACTGTCCAAAGATATGAGGGCGAGGTGCTAAATTAACCCTAGTGTCAGAGGGATTAGCAGACTAAATAAGTGGGGTTAAGGGAATAGGGCCTGGGTGGGATTGTGGTCGGTGCAGATTGTATAGGCTGAATGACTTCCTTCTACACTGTAGGGATTCTATGAAAAGTCATGAGATCATTGCAGTTGGCTAAACAGTCAATGTATTCAACAGCAATACCTTGAAAGGGAAAGAAAGTTTCTTTCATATCCTGTTCCAAACTCACATTGTCCTGAGAGACCAGTTGTCCAGTGAGTAGAGGCTCTACTTATTTAATCTCTTCTCATACGAAAAACCCTCCATACCCAGGATCAACCTAGTTTACCTTCTCTGGACCACCTCCAATGTCAGTATATCTTTCCTTAGATAAGGAGATCAAAACTGTTTGCATTATTCCAGCAGCGGTCTAACTAGTGCCTTGAATAATTTTAGCAAGACTTCCCTATTTTTATGCTCCATTTCCTTTGAAATAAAGGCCAACATTTCATTTGCTTGCTGAGCTTGCATGCTAGCTTTTTGTGATTTACGCATGAAACTCCCCAAATCCCTCAGCGCTGCCACATTCTGTAGTCTTTTTCCAATTAAACATTGTTCAGCTCCCTTATTCTTCCAACCAAAGTGCATAGCTTCATGTTTTCCAACATTCTATTCCATCTGCCAAGTCTTTGCCCACTCATCTAACCTGTCCAAATCAGTCTGTAAACTCTTTGGGTGGGATTTTCCAGCTGCGTTCGCCTCCAACGCCAGAAAATTGCATCTGAGGTCAACAGAACTTTGCCTGGTCCATATCCCGCCCGTTGTGGTTCTGATGGCGGCAGCGGGGGGGGGGGGGGGGGGGGGGGGGGGGGGGGGATGGGAAAATTCTGTACATCGTGTTATTCTCACCACTTGCCTTGCCACCTATTTTTGGGTTATCTGCAAACATAGCAAGAGTACGTGCTGAGTAACATTCATATGTCCAAAAGACGTGCTGGCAAGGTGCCAAGCTCAAGTCTCCCTCAGACTACCCGAATAGGCACCAGAGTGTGGCAACTGGGGGATTTTCACAGTAACTTCATTGCAGTGTTAATGTAAGCCCACTTGTGACAAATAAATAAAATGAATACATTCTGCTGGAAGTCTGCTTTTATGTTTTAAAAACAGGGAACAAAGGCTACTTTAACTGCATCTCCTCCTATCAAAAGCCCAGTCATTGCCTGCCAAAGCCAAAGAATCATGACAGTGAAGAAGGAGGCCATGCAGCCCATTGAGTCTGCACTGACCACAATCTTATTCAGTCCCTGTAACCGCATGTATTTACCCTAGCTAGTCTCTCTGATACTAAGGGGCAATTTGGCATGGCCAATCCACCTAAAATGGAGTGTCGGAAGAAACTGGAGCACCCGGAGGAAAGGCTCACAGACACGGGGAGAACATATAAACTCCACTCAGGTAGTCGCCTAAGGCTGGAATTGAACCTGGGACCCTGGCGTTGTGAGGCAGTCGTTGTAACCATTATGCCACTGTGCCACCATAAAATTTTGACTCATGGCTGTTCTGCTTGTGGCCTCAGCTCCACTTTCCTGTCTGCTGCCATACCTCTCCCCCCACGTCACCTCACCGCCCTAACTCTTGATTCCCTTACCTATCAAAAATGTATGCAATACTCCCTTGAATAAATAAAGAGATGTGAATTTCTAGTAAATAAATTCAAGATAAAACTCAAAATGTTTTGATGGTATTTTGTGGAAGACTACACTTAATTCCTTCCAATACCAGCCTATGTTCACATCTTTAAACAGGTAGGAGGAAGATGGGTGTTTACATTGAATTATGCAGTCATTTATCTCCGTGCTCTTGATACCTCAACATTTATATTGGACTCTACCACCAACCCCCCCCCCACTCCTGATCCCACCTCATTTATTATCATTTTAGTAGTTGCCACAACTAAGTGGCCCTATAGTTGAGGAAAACTGTACATGGACCTACATTAATGTAACTCTCAACTATTTCCTTGCTGCCATTTCAAGTTGATTAATCACCAAGGAGTTACTTGATGGCGTATGATACAATGATCCTCTTTCAATCCTGAGCAATCCCTGTGCTTGTTCTCAGTGAAATATCTCTGAGTAACCTCAACCCTGTTCAGAGTGAGTGCAAATCCCCAGGCCAAAACCACATGCAACTTGGTACTTGTAAGCAATTTCTTTGGGAAAGAGCAACGTGGGTTCAGGAACTGGATACATCGCACTGAAGCAGCTTAGGGGGTGTTCTCCTGAGGAACGCATTTGAGATATTTCAGTTCAACTTTGAAAACAAAACAAACACTGTTTGTGAGCTCTGGGGGGAAAGAAAAAGTTGCAGTTGACCACAAAGCTTCTTAATCTTCTCAAGACTGAGGGCGGAAGGAAGACATTCAGTTGGTAAATCTCTTGGATCCTAGCAACAGCCACTACTCAGTCAAAGCGACACACGGCCACAGAGCTTAGCTTCATCCACAGAAGGTTGAGAATCAGAAATGTGCGCTAGATGGTAGTCTTTTAAATGGGCAGATATAAGATTGAAATTTGTTCTTTGGGGTTGGGGGAGGGATGGGTTGCAGTTTCTATTCATTCATTGCTCCATTTCCAATCTTGCCTGGATAACATAAAGAGGCCATATTTGGGAGTTAAGTGGGTTTTGCTGGCATTGGGAAACATTCCCTTGGCCGGTAAGGATGGATGTTGGGGTTTCCATTTGTGTGACAGGATTGCTACCAGATTTGTACAGGTAGTTTGCAGTTGCAAACAAGTTGCCCAGCCATTGGCCTGCCAACTCCAGTGGGATCATCAATCTTGTAATGATTTCAATCAGGGCATTGAGGTTGGCCTTCTGGAATATGAACTCCCCGATTAAGGAGTCAATTGATGGGCCAATGAGGGAGCCTTTTCCTTGTATTTAACGAGGAGTGTCAGTTCCTCTGACTGATAGCATTCTGTGTACTGCTTTTGGAATTGCAAGTAAAGGGTCTTTGGTGAAGGGATTTCTGGCTCTGGAGACTTATTATACATCTGTAATTCTGGTGCAAATGTGGAAGCTTTGAGTACATATTGATAAATATTTTTGGTAATCCTAAAGGATTGCTATTCTCAGAGTAGCCAACATTAAGAGATGATTTAATAAAGGCATATAGGAATATAGGACTTAGAAGCAGGAGCTGACCATTCAGCTCTTCAAGCCTGCTCCACCATTCAATTGGATCATAGCCAGGGTTTCACAGACCCAACAATGTGTGACTCCTCACCCCTAAATTCCTGTTTTCCAGTGGAATTGTGATACTCCACTGGGGTGGGAAGTGCCATAAAATCCTGGCCCATGGCTATTCTGTTTGTGGCCTTAACTCCATTTTCCTGTCTGCTGCCACCCCACCTCCTCCCTCTCACCCCTCTCCACTGCCCCGCCATCTCAGCATAATTCTTGACTCGTTTAACTATCAAAAATATGTCCAAATCCCGTTGAATACATAAAGAGATGTGAAATTCAAGGAAATAAATTTGAGATAAAACTCAAGATCCTCAAAGTTATGAGAGGTTCTCGCAGTATTAACACTATCAAACTGGCAGGAGATAGAAGAACCAGAGAACACGTGCACTTGCCTGGATGGGTGTAACTCCAACAACACTCAAGCAGCTTGACATCATTCAGGACAAAGCAGCCCAGCTGATTGGCATCACACCATAGCTAAGAAAGCCCACCAATGCCTCTACTTTCTCAGAAGAGGAAGGAAATATTGCATGTCATCTAAGACTCTCACCAACTTTTACAGATGCACCATAGAAAGCATTCTTTCTGATTGTTTCACAGCTTGGTTTGGCTCCTGCTCTGACCAAAACCGCAAGAAACTACAAAAGGTCGAGAATGTAGCCCAATCCATCATGTAAACCAGCCTCCCATCCACTGACTCTATACTTCCTGCTGCCCCGAGAAAGCAGACAGCATAATTAAGAACCCCATGCACCTTCTTCCGTTGGGAAAAAGATGCAAAAGTCTGAGGTTATGTACCAACTGACTCAAGAACAGCTTCTTCCCTGCTGTCATCAGACTTTTAAATGGACCTACCTCACACTAAGTTGATCTTTCTCTGCACCCCAACTATGAATGTAGCACTACATTCTGCACTCTTTCCTTTCCTTCTCTGGTATGTTTTGTCTTATGGTATGCTTTGTCTGCAAAACGCACAAGAAACAATACTTTTCACTCTATACTAATACATGTAACAATAATAATTCAAATCAAATCAAATTAAACATCCATAGACATCCATTCCCTCCACCCCTGACACTCTGTGGCAGCAGTGTGTACTAAGTTCAAGATGCACTGCAGAAGTTCATCAAAGATCCTTAGGCAGCAAACCCACAACTACTTCCATCTAGAAGGACAAGGGCAGCAGATATATGGGAACACCATCACCTGCAAGTTCCCTTCCAAGCCATTTAATGAGGGGAAAAATCTGCAGAGATGTGGGATAGATTGCGAGAAGCTGAACTATTTCAAAGAGCTAACACAAGCACAATGGGCTGAATGGCCTCTTTCCACTTTAGTACCAGCGGAGTTTTCTCCAATTAAGTTTATATCCGTGTTGCTTTTCCAGTGAACACTTGTGGACATGGCAATGAAACTAATTTATCTTAAAATATTACTGAGGGAGCTTTACAGTGCATTTGACCTTGCTTTGACTGACATAGGAGTGGTTGAAGTTGCCCCTCTCAATGAAAGGTGGGTAAATCTTTCATTTTACAAGCAACAAATTTGTCAAACAATTAAAAAAAAATAAAAAAAACTACAAAACATCTGTTTTTATTGAATTCATAAATCAGATGGCTGAGTTTAATGATTTATTGGGTTTAGTTAGAATTGAACAGCATCCAGTCTGGCTCTTGACATGGTTACCTGTTAAGTACTTCAAAAGCATGTTTGCTTTGCACCAAGAAAAATTACTTCTCATTTAGCTGCAGAGATGCCTGTTTTGCTAATTGCAGAGCAACTAAGGTGCTTTTTGATCAAATGAGATGAGTCTTGCCATTAAAAATCATGCAGAATTGAAATGATTTTTTTAAAATTCCTATGTGCGTGAGATCTGAAATTTTACCTCTATCCTCTTGTCCAGAATTCCAAGCAAGAATCATTTGAGTACTTTTTCTTCTGTTGGCCCATTCTCCTGAAAGGAAGTTTGTCTGACTGAGAAGATTTCATATATATGCTCTGGAGTGAAAGGAACAAAAAGTTTCCACCCGTTTTCATCACTGCAATACTTTGAAGTCTGATGCTCCTGAAACAGTGCTTGCTGCACCATAACGCCTGATAGAATTGCCTCTCATGGAAATTTTAATGTCTTAGCTCAGTTTTGCAAAAGAATTTTACTTTGAATTCAAAGTAAATGGCACAGCAACAGCCATTCGGCCCAACATGTCTGTGCTAATGCTTCTGTTCCTCATGTTTTTCCTCCTCCCACCCATTTATATTTCACCCTATAAACACATTCTTTTCACCCTTGCATTTATTTAGTTTCCCCTGCAGTCTATCTATGACATTTGTCTTAGTTGCTCCTTGTGGTAGTGAGTTCCGCATGCGAACTGCTCTCTGGGTAAAGAGTTTTTCCTGGATTTCCTATTGAATTTATTAATGATTGCTTTATGTTTATAGGCTCTATCTTTGGTCTCCCCCCATAAATAGGTGCATCTTTTCTGTGTTTAACCCATTGGCATGAAAAGAAATTGAATTACGTATGGACACAGTCAACTCTTAACCACGAGCCGTCGCTTTACAAATGGATGTACAAGCTAAAGGTGGCTAAGGACATAAATTCCATCATGAGCTGAATTACTGGGTAGGCCACACTAAGAGAGAGACAATGGAATCATACCTGTCTCCTACAAGGACACATACAAAAGTTATACGTACCAAAAGTCACTTCCTTTGGAGAAAATGGGAACTGATTATCACCTCAGCAGGAATGTAAGCAATGGCCTAGATTGTTTTGTAGATTTTCACCTTCCAGGAATATACAAAGACTGGGGGAAAAAAAAATGCTGAAAGCTTGGTCAGAATTGGCTAGTGGTAGGTGTTTCAGCAGTAAGAAAGACAGCAACAGATCCTGGCAAAAGTTTCTGCAGGTAACTGTTTCTCTCGGATTGCTGGAGTAAGGCAAGTCAGCAAGGCTGAAAAGGAAACAAAGTCGTTTTTCAGACAAATATCAGAATACTAGAATCTCAAAGCCAACTGTTTACCTACTGAAGTCAGCACTATTGGAATCACGAGTTGCAATGGGTGCAACGTTCCACTGTTCACTCACCACAAACAAGGCAACAACTGATGTGTTATGCTGTTTTTCCCATTCTTACATTTGGATTCAATTCTCATTTCCAATCTGTGTGAATGTATGTGTATTCATGGATGTGCAAGGCTGTTAATGCGGAAGCGTGGCGGCACAGTTTAAACTGGTGGCTTAAGGTCGAGTCTCCGTGGAGCTGTGGGTTTGAATCCAGCTGCTGAGAATGGATGTGAGTTTTCCGGGGGAGGGAGGGAAGCAGATACGATAGTGACTTTTAAGGGGCATCTTAACAAATACATGAATAGGATGGGAATAAATGGATATGGTCCTCTGCAAGGTAGAGGGTTTTAGTCAAATCGGGCAGCTTCACCAGTGCAGGCTTGGAGGGTTGAAGGGCCTGTTCTGTGCTGTAATTTTCTTTGTTCTTTGTTCTATGTGCTTTATCATTTTCCTTACATTTAGTAGCTAATAAACTCACTCGCTCTTCAACTCAAGAAAGCCTAGTTAGGTTGGCATATTTTAAAATATCGATTTTGGGATTGGGAAAAGGTACACACGAAGGAAGGGATCCTTTTAAAATTAATCTTGTTGCGATCAACCTAGGGAGTTGCATAAATAAAGGGAACTGCTTCATCCCTCCCAGGGCATAACAATTCAGAGGTATCTCATTCAGAATTTAACACATTGGCGAACCTCCAGCTGGGGACTTGTAGTAACACCATCAAACACCCTTTATAACCGTAAGAACCTCCAGCAACATCTTTTCTCCTGTAAAAAAGAATCCTGGTGCGTTCAAGCTTTATTGTTGGATCACCTCTCAGTTCTGGTAATATGCTTGTAAATAATTTTTTGCACCTTCTCCAATATCTCTACCTTCTTTATATATTGCGGAAAAATAAAAAAAAACTCTGTAGGTACCAAACAATTAAAATAAAAATAGCCTGGTTTGTGGCATCATGAGAGATCAGCTTCACGGGAGGGGAGGAAGAATTTGATTTGAACTGATTTATTATTGTCACATATATTAGTAAACAGTGAAACGTATTGTTTCTTGCATGCTTTATGGGAAAAGCATACTGTTCATAGAGAAGGAAAAGGGAGGACGCAGAAATTAATGTTACAATCATAGCTAGAATATGGAGAAAGATCAACTTTATATGAGGTAGATGCATTCAATAGTCTGATGGCAACAGGGAAGAAGCTGTTCTTGAATTGGTTAGTACATGACCTCAGTCTTTACATATTTTTCCCAATAGAAGGAGGTGGAAGATGTCTGGGGTGTGTGGGATCCATAATTATGCTGGCCATTTTGCCGAGACAGTATCAGTGGATGGAAGGCTAATTAGTGTGATGAACTGGGATTCGTTCATGACATAGAAATAGAGAAACTAAGAGTAGGAGTTGGACATTTGGCCCTTCGAGCCTGCTCTGCCATTCATTTTGATTGTGACTGATCATCAAATTCAATATCTTTATATCTCCACCACCCCCCCTTCCCTCCCCCCCAGGGTATCAGGATATTGTTCCATATCCCTTAATCTCTTTAGCCCCAAGAGCTATATCTAATTTCTTCTTGAAATCAGACACTGTTTTGGCCTCAAAATGACCCTTTGTGCTTTCTTGTGGTCTTGGTCAGTGCCACGTCAAGCTGTGATACATCCAGAAAGGATGCTTCCTATGGATGCATTTGTAAAGGTTGGTGAGAGTCGTAGTGGACATGCCAAATTTCCTTAGACACCTGAACAATTGAAGCGTTGGAGGGCTTTCTTAACAATAGCACCAGGACTTGTTGTTGGTAATCAGGATACTGAGAAATTTGATGCTCAGGACCATTTCCACTTCATCCCCATTGATGTAGACAGGGGCATGTCTTCCACTAAACTTCTTGAAGTCGATGACTATGGGAAGAGCAAAAGTAGGGGATTAGTTAGGAGATTAAATAGGTATTTCTGCGGCTATAGCCATAACTCTCGGATAGAATGTTGTCCTTCTAGTGCCACGGTCAAAGATGGCACAGAACAACTGCAGGACATTCTTCTGAGGGAGTGTGAACAGGCAGTGTTTCTAAGACTTAGTTGCGAAAAGAGGATGAGCCCCTGCAATCAGAATTTAGGGAGCTCAATAGAAAGTTAGTGAGCAGGACTTCAAAGATAGTATTCTCTAGATTACTCTGGGGAGGTGGTATTTATACAAGCATCTAAACAATAATTAGAAGGACGAGGGAAGACCTGATTGAAACTTACAGAATACGTGAGGCCTGGATAAAGTGGACATGGAGAGAATGCTTCCACTGGTAGGAAAGACTAGACCCAGAGGGCATAAACTCAGGCTAAAGGGACAACCCTTTAAAACAGAGATGCGGAGGAATTTCTTTAACGAGAGAGTGGTGAATCTGAGGAACTCTGCCGCAGAAGACTGTGGAGATCAGGTCATTGAATGTCTTTCAGACAGAGGTAGATAGATGCTTAATTAATAAGAGGTTAGGGATTATGGACAAATGGGTATAGGGTGAGAAAAATATCAGCCATACTTGAATGGCGGAACAGACTCAGTGAGCTGAGTGGCCTGATTCTGCTCCTATGTCTTGTGGTCTTATAACAGAGCCAGAATTGTGTTCCTTGCATAATGTTTTGCTGGTGCTGTCGGAAGGGTTTTAAGCTAACTAGATAGGGGTACGGGAACCAAGAGGAAATATTTGACTGGCATACCAGGATTCACAAAATACTGGGAGGGACAAAAAGCTCTAACAGAGAGTTAGTTAATCGGTGAAGTCAGAGTAAGGGAGGAAGTAATGACGTCTAAATCAGGGTTACAGTGTCTGTATTGAATGCACAAAGTATAGTAAATGAGATTGGGAGTTACAGGCACAGATTGTGTCATGGAAATGTTGTGATGATAACAGACACCTGGATACAAAAGGCAGGACGGGGTGTGAAATATTCCTGGGTATAATGTGTTCAGGAAAGATAGAACAATGAAAAATAAGCACAGGAACAGGCCCTTCGACCCTTCCAAACCTGAACCGATCATGATGCCCTAACAAAACTGGAAAAAAACCGTCCACCTTTACTGGACCTGTTTCCCTCTCTTCCCTCCTTATTTGTGTACCCTTCCAAATGCCTCTTAAATATTAATAATATGCCTGCTTCCTCCACCTTCTCTGGCAGCACTTTCCAGGTATCTACCTGCATGAAAAAATTTCCCTGCACATCTCCCTTAAATTTTTCCCCTCTCGCCTTGAATCTGTGCCCCATTGTAATTGATACTTCCACCCTTGGAGAAAAGCTTTGACTATCGCTCTGTCAGTGCCTCTCACAATTTTGTAGATCTCTGTTAGGTCTCCCCTCAGCCTCCGTCTTTCCAGTGAAAACAATCCTAATTTATTCAACCTCTCTTCGTTGCCAGAGAACAAGCGAATCCTGGTGATCCTGGTGAATCTTCTTTGCACTCTCTCAAAAGCTGCCATGTCCTTCTGATATGTGATGACCAGAACTGTATGCAGTACTCCAAAAGCAACCAGTTCAAAGTTTTATACAGCTGCATAGGATAGATTGGAAGAGAAGGAAAATAAAAGGAGGGTCATGGTATTGGTTAAGGAGAGGTGTGCTGGAGAAAGGGCATGTCCCAGTTAAGGGGATGGCAAACTCCCTGGACTTTGACAGAGTTAACTTGGAAGGTTAACTCTGTTTCTGTCTCTATAGCTGCTGCCTGTTCTGGTGAGATTTTGCCACATTTTGTTTCAATTCCACAAAGTGATGTTCTTGGAGATGGGGATTATTGAGTGCTATTAATCTTGAGTCTGTATCAGGCAGTAGGATGGCAACCAGCCAAAAGGCAGGAATGCGATGATTTGTTGAGACACCTGAAGATTTGGAGATAAACCTGGAATGGGAAAAGCTGGAACAGTCTTTGTGGGACTTGGCAGATTATTGTGTCTATACAACTGAACTTAACTCAACAAAAGCAACTTTGCCTCCTTGGGAGTCTTGTTCCTTGCTGAAATAGTCATGCACACCATATGGGCTTAATTGCAGTCAAGAATGTTTTTCTGTGCCCCATAATCATCTTCAATATTTCCCAAGCCTCTATCCCAGCCAGACTGAACCTGCTGTAGGACTGGAGGCCTCTGGGAAATTCACTATGGGGTTGGCTTCGATCTTCACGAAGTTGTCTACTCCATGTCTGCAGTTCCACTGAAACATTCGCCGCAAATGGCTCCAGCCACTTCACCACAGGAATCAACTTGATTTGAGAGCTCTTCACTAGTCAAGCAACCACTCATTGTAACCAATAAGGAAATGTATTTCTAAAGTGATCCTTATGGCGCCTGAGAAGAACGCTCAAAATTTGACACTGAACGATGTGCGAAAACATTCTGGCAAAATTACCGAAGGTCTAGTCAAAGCTGAACGCAGTGAGAGCATCTTAATGGAGGAGAGAGAATTAAGAAGATTGGGGGAATTCTGAGGCCTTGAGGGTTGAAGGTAATGCCGCTAATGTTGGAGCGAATTAAAATTGTTGATGAGCCAGAAGCAGAGGAGCTCTGAATTCTCAGAGGATTGTAGGGCTTGGGGCTTACTCAATCTCCCTCTCCTCCCCGCCCAAATCAACAACAAGCAAAAATTAAAAACAAAAACTTTGCCCTGTTTTTCTTTGCAAGAGTGGCGACCTGTTCTTTCCCTTGAGCCTTTTCAATAGACAAACATCCTGCTTTGTAGCAGGTAGACTTTTCATGATTCAGTGACCCAGTCTCGTGCTAATGTCATGCTGGTGGAGTAACTCATTTGTGCCTGGCAGCTGCCCAGGATGGGCTGTTGATGGCAAAGGGTGTGTGCGCCCATTACACAAGGGCATCCAAGATAATCCTCCAGTGTTTTCTCATGCTGCCACAGGTGGATTGTCGCTGCCTTTGCTCAGAGGCCCTGTCTCACTTCTCTTCCTCATAACAGTTGGATAGGTTTGCATTATTGTGGTAAAAATGAGTGTAAGCCTTCACTTCACAAAAAAAAATAAAGAAATATTTTCTTGGTTTCCATAGAATCCTGCAGTGCAGAAGGAGGCCATTCGGCCCACCCACTCTGCACCAAACACAATCCCACCCAGGCCCAATCCCCATACATTTATTCTAGTTAGTACCCCTCCAATACTAAGGTGCAATTTAGCACGGCCAATCCACCTAACCCACACATCTGTGGGAGGATATCGGAGTGCTCAGAGGAAATCCATACAGACACAGAGGGGAATGTGCAAACTCTACACAGACTGTCACCTGAGGCCAGAATTGAACCCAGGTCCCTGGTGCTGTGTGGCAGCAGTGCTAACCACTGTGCCATCGCGCTGCCCCTGTCTATTATTCTCAATTGTTTGCGTTCAGTTTTGCATGACTAACATCTTGACAGGGCCCAGTGGCCTCAGAGTGATGATGTGTGACTTTGTCTAGGCTTAACTAAGATAGCAATCAAACTAAAGTCAGCAGGGAGTCAGAAAATAGACAGCAAAAACAATGCTCACAATCACTCCCCAGACAGAGTGATGAGGACATTTAGAGTAGTATTAGGTGTCAGTCGAGGAGTACCTCATAACCAGAGTTGGGGTCTCCGACCTTGCCTGCAGGAGGGATTCTCCAGTCCCTCTGCAGCGAATGGAGATTTGGCTAAGTGTTAAATTCTCCATTTTCGTTGGCAACTGCCAGTGGGCATGAATGGTCAGAGAATTCTGACTCTGGTGTTTGACTCAATCACAGCCCTATGGCTAGTATGGAACCTTCTGTCCCTTGCATAGGGCAGCCTTTGAAAATGGGAGTATGAATTGTTAAATACCGATACACACGTGCACATACATACACATACACACACATATACACACACATATACACACACACACACACATATACACACACACACACACACATGTACACACACATATACACACAAACACACACAACGCACACACACACACTCACACACAACACACACACACAATGCACGCACACGCACTCATATACACACACACAACACATGCACACACTCATACACATATACAGACACACACACACATATACACACACACTCACACACAACACACACACACAATGCACGCACATGCACTCATATACACACACACACAACGCATGCACACACTCATACGCATATACAGACACACACACACACATACACACACACTCACACACAACACACACACACAATGCATGCACACACACTCATATACACCCACACACACAAAGTATACACGCACACACACACACACACACACACACAGATTGAATATGACATGGAGTGGTTCTAGAGTGAAAGAAGAAAGCTAATAAGCTCGGGGTTATGCTGGGGAAAATTTAATTCTCTGGCTTTATGCACCCAACAGCCTGCCCTCATGACGTAAGCATTTTCTCACCTGCAATGCAGATCAGTGCCTCTTAAAACAAAGCTCCCCTGTTTTTACTTTAACTAATCAACCACTTAAAATCATTGCTCTCACATCCCAATATCTCCTTCCTTGCCTTTACATTAATTTTTTTCCTTATTCCTCTGTGAATCACTTTGATAGATATCTTTTCTATATTAAAAGCATTATGTAAATACAAATTGATATTCTTGGCATTTAGCGCAATGCAAGTCCCCTCTCAGGCATCGCCTTCTCTAGTCTATCCTCTGATGCTGTTCCTAATTTTTCCTTCAGACTTTGAAAAGATCCCCCATGTCTTCGTGGCAGCAGTAGAGTTTCAATCTAGTTCTTGCCTGACATCTGATCCTGTCCAAGTTTTAGTCTAATCTGGGTGGAAGTCTCAATTCCTGTGTCTCCTCTGACCTCACAGTACCAGGCACCCACATTTGGGTCACTGTGTGGAGTCTGCATGTTCTCCCCATGTATGTGTGGATTTTCTCCGGACACTCCGATTTCCCCCCACAGCCCTAAAGATGTGCTGGTTAGGCGTATTGGCCATGCTAAATTCTCCCTCAGTGCACTTGAGCAGATGCCAAAGTGTGGCGACTCGGGAATTTTCACAGTAATTTCATTGCAGTGTTAATGTAAGCTTACTTGTGACACTAATACATAAACTTTTGTGGCTTTTCCACTGGACACTGTTCACATTAAAAGGTTAATAAGGATGTTGCATTATGTGGTTTTATTGAAAGAAGCTGATTTGTAATTACAAGAAAACCCACTGGCCAGATAAATGGGGCAGCACGGTGGCACAGTGGTTAACACTGCCGCTTCACAGCACCAGGGACCTGGGTTCACTTCTGGTTTCGGGTTACTGTCTGTGGAGTTTGCACATTCTCCTTGTATCTGTGTGGGTTTCCTCTGGCTTCTCCGATTTCCTCCCACACTCTGAAGATGTGCGGGTTAGGTGGTTTGACCAAGCTATATTGCCCCTTAATGTTGATGGATTAGTGAGGCAAATACGTGGGGTTACAGAGGTAGAGCCTGGGTTGTGTAGGTTAGGTGGATAGACAGTGGTAAATTGCCACTTAATGCCAGGGGGATTAGTGGGGTAAATACATGGGGTTACAGGGGTAGGGGATGGGTCAGATTGTTATCAGTACAGCTTTGATGGGGTGAATTGCCCTCTTCTGCACTGTAGGGATTCTATGATTCTAAAGGAACAAAAGTGATGCTATACAATGCCAAAATTTTTTGTGACCTCCCCACACTCACTGATCAACAAGAAGATGTTTACCCTCCCAATGAAAAATCTTCTCCAGATGTAATGCAGAGATCCCAAACAGGTTTCCCACTCGCAGGTGCAGAGATGACAAAGATGGGGTTTGCTCTGATATGATGCCATGCCCCTCAGAGAAACATCAAGCATGTCACATTTCATGTATAATTGTCCATCAATAAAATGAGAGCCTTTCTTCTTGTCAGTGACTGCAGTCAAAACCCCCTGCAGGCCAGAGTATTCTCAGCGTGGGAAATGGCAATTACCATCTCTGCTTGGAAGACTTGAGTGTTGGCTGAGATTGAGCCATGCTAGGCCGCGGGCATTTATAAATAAATGCTAGTGCCTGATTAGGGTTCTGGCAAAGGCATATTGCGCTTAGGGATGAATGGGTTGCATGGGGTTGCCAACTCTTCAGGATTGCCCTTGGTATCTCCTGGGATTAAGGGTGAACTTCCAGAATGCTGCTGTCAGCAAATCCCAGCAAGAAACATCGCAGAGGTCACAATCAAGACTCTGAAGGAAAAAGATTATTTGCTTCAGTTGATTTCTTAGAAAAAGAAATATCAAACATGGGTGTGAAGACTGTTTGACTGAGACTGAAGAATAATCAATTTCCTCAAGAGGATTGATAGACATTATATAGTAGTGCACCCCAAAGGTTGACACATCGGGCCACCAATGGGGGGGGTCATGATGGAGGGGAGGGAGCAGCGCAGTTGTAGGTGGGACATCACGGATGAAACCTTCCCGGAATGTTCCCACTAAGATTTGGCAAAGCCAGGCCTAGTACAAGCAGATTTGATGTAAAAATTAAAAAAGGTTACCGGATTATGCTCTTCAAAGATGAAGGGTGATTTGTTGGAAAGAAGGGGGATGCAAGGAGGTAGAAGCAGTATCGTTTGGCTGAGCTGCAGAGAGCTCTCCACAATGATCCTGCCGAACATGAAAAGATTGCGTCAGGGCCCATTTTAATCGTGTTCGAGTGGTCCTAGAATATCGATAAACCTCGAGCTCGATTGAGGTGTTCCCATCCCCTGCCACCACCCCCTACATCTCTCTTGCTTAAACCTGCGCTGGCAAAGCAGTGAAATTCAGGTCAGCGATGACTTAGCCTTTGAAGAGAATAAAACTCCTGATAACTGTATGAATTTTTCATTTGGAAAATATGTTTTACACATAAAAGAATCAACTGCACCTTCAGGGCTCTCTGCTCCCACAATGCCTTGCAGCGTGGCTTGGCAGGAGTCCCTCTGAAGTCTAAATAGTTGGATCGGTGACAGAAGAACTGGCAAATGTTGGCAGAGAGACTTGCAGTGAAGCAAAACTCGGCTGAACACTTTCACATTTTTAATTAGCCCCACACACACACATATCTTAAAACTATAATAAATACGCAGCTGACATCCCAAGCATTATTTTGGCTAGGGAAAAAAAAAACCTTGACACTCGCTGTGATATCTGTTACCTTATTAATATAATTTACCTACATCTTATCTCATGAAAGTAAGGTATGAAAAGCTTTTATTTTCTGTTGTAATTTCAATCAGAGAGGGAAGATAAACATCTACCATTAACCCGCATCTCACTGATGTTCCTGGGTGGCCCATAGCACTTAAACTTTAAGGCTCCACCTTCCTTTCTATTGCTCTGAAGACAAACATTATTTATCTGCCTCCCTGCCCCAGACATGCCGCAAGTGGTATTTGCCTCCAAATTACTATTTTCGTTTGCGTGCCCACCTCCAACTGCAATTAAGTTCATGGTCTTGTTTCAGACTGGTCTTCTCACTAACAAAGGCAAAAGGATGCGGGCTGCAAGGTGACACAGTTGTAAGTACTGCTGCCTCACAGAGCCAGGGATTCGGGTTCGAATCCCCACCTTGAGTGACTGTGTGAAGTTTGCTAGTTCTTCCCGTTCCTGCATAGGTTCCCGCCAAGTGCTCTAGTTGCCTCCTACAGCCCAAAGATGGGCAGCTTAGGTGCATTGGCCGTGCCAAATTTCCCCTTAGGGTCACAGGGAGATTACTGGGGTAATGGGGATAGAGATACGTAGATAGGTAGTATTACGGGGATAAGTACTAAGCGTGTAGGCCTACTCTGTTGGAGAGTTGGTGCAGACACAATAGGTCAAATGGTCTCTTTCTGCACTGTAGGGATTCAATGAAAATGTGGTAATGTTCAGTAGGTCTGGCAGCATCTGTGGCAAGAGACAGCAAGCAAAGCAGAGTTCCTGGTTTGGTTTGATGACCACTCAGCAATACTGGAGAGAGTTAGGAATCCTGAATTCTGAGGCAGTGCCATGCCCTACTATGGATTTCAAGAATGTAAGAGGTTGGGCAGAGGCAGGGAAATGGGTTAGGGGAGGAAGTGTAAGTGGGAAGTCCTGTGAAAGTGAGGCAAAGGCGATAGTCATGGGAAAAGTAAGGAGACAAGAGATGGCATCTGAGGTGATGCGAGTGGAAACAGTAGAAGTTCCAAAAAGAACTGGGAACATTGTTTATGAAGAGCAGCGATTTCCTCATAATAGGATTTTTAAAAATCGCAGCTTTGCCGTAGATGTGTAACCTTAGCAATGCTGTCTATCGTGTGAGATACTGGAAGAATGGGAGCTTTACAATGAATGATGATGTCTAAAAGTATGAGCTTGATGAAATACTGTGAAGTCCCTAGCTTATCCTGATAGAAAAATGGCCACTTCAAACCAGCTCAAACACATAAGGGTGAAACAACACTTGGTCCTCTCGCTCCTACCACCACAACAAAACGTTATTGAAATATAAAGAGTTAAATTACCCCATTCTAATGTCTCACTTTAATTCTGGCCAGAGTATTATCACCCCATCCGCTCCGGAATCAGGGTGAGTGAGGCTTGCAGAATGAAGTTCCCCGTTGGCCTCGGGTGGAATTTTACAATCACCACCTGAGCGAGATCGTAAAAGCCCAGTGTCAATCTCAACGACTGGGATAGTCAGCTATGAAAATGGGGCGGCATGGTGGCAAAGTGGTCAGCACTGCTGCTTCACAACACCAGGAATCCAGGTTCAATTCCCGGCTTGGGTCACAGTCTATGTGGAGTCTGCACGTCCTCCCAATCCCTTCGTGCCTGTGTGGGTTTCCTCTGGGTGCTCCAGTTCCTTCCCATCGCCTGAAAGAATGTTAGTAATGTGCATTGACTGTGCTGGATTCTCCTTCAGTGTGCCCAAACAGTGTGGCAACCAGGGGATTTTCATAGTAACTTCATTGCAGTGTTAATGTAAATTTACTTGTGGCACTAATAAGTAAACTTAGATTTATGGATTTCTCTATCTGCTTTCTAACAATTCTCTTAAGTTTCCAATATTAAATTCTTATGACTTAGCTAATTAGCACACCAACCTTCTTCCATCCAATACTCTCATGCTGCCCATTAGATACTCCCACTCCTGCACCTGGGACATTCTTGCTTCATATACAGATCATCAGTTGCCAAATGTCACTGTGGGCAGCAACATCAGTTAGTAATTCTTCTTGACCTGCGAGGAAAGTACAATCCAGATTTCTAATGGACTCAGGGATTATTAAAAAGTGCCTTTTATAAAACAGCAAAGCTTAAAATTTTAGTCATTATTTGTTTCATTCTTTCAATAAGATTGGATGTAAAAAAGGAATAGCTTGTTCCGTCCTTGACAATTTTTATGTTTGTATGTTCTTTGCACAAGGATTCATAAATTAAACATTGAAAAAATTACAAGTTATTCAAAATCTAGGCCAGAATTCTCCCAAAAACATTCTAGGTGTCAAATTCGTGGGAAAACTGGAATAATTCAGGTTTCTTTTCTTCAGTGGGGGTTCATACTGGAAACTCTCACACTCTGCAGTACAAAGGCTATCAGTGCAAATGTCATTAGATTTCAGGGGCCTAGTCCCACCCAGGAGGCTGAAACCAGCAGGCCCCCCTGCATGTGTAGTGACCCTGAACGTTCAGCTTCCTCTTTGCTGGTCACCTGGATTGCTCGCAATCCCGAACCCCCTGTAGTACTGACCCCTCAGCATTTAAACCCCCCTCCCCGCAACAGTAACAATTCCCATCCCTGCAATGCAGACCTCTCGGGGATGCAGAACCCCTCCCCTTCAGCTGACCCACCTCTTTCCTCAGCAGTCCTCTCCCCAAGAGCATACCCACCCCACCAGAGATCCTACCCTCCCCTCCAGTTGTCCCTTCACTTGCTGAACCCCCCGCCCAGTCCGCACTGATCGCTAGAGTCCCTCCTACCCTGTCCGATCCCTATGGGATCCTTTCTACCCCCATCGATTGCCCTTAAGCCCTGCCTCCATTAGACAACCCCTGAGTGCTGCCCAAATAGACCATTCCCCCTTGACATTTCACAATGGCCAATAGTGCCAAGGTGCCTGCTTGGCATAGGCACCTTGCCCCTTGAGGCTATGCCCAATAGGCACTATCCCCCTGCGCCTGAACCATGGGGGACCTCATTGCCCCCCCCCGATGCCCTCCCCCACCTTCATTTCAACAGTGTTGTCCCAACATTTCTCCAAATTACATTACAGTAAGATTAAAATGCAGCATTCGCACATGTCTCCCCGTTGGTTTCCAGAGCAGGTCTGACGGGGCCAGAAATCTGGCACTAGGAGATGCACTCCTGGTAGGAACACATGCACGGATCCCACACATGCCTGGCCACAGGATTCTCCCATCCCGCTATGCTGAAAAATTAGTGGGGAGGGGTGGGAGAATTGCCCCCCCGCCCCCTCGTAGCAGGTAAATATTTCACTGAAATATAATCTCAAGTCTGTGCACATTCATGATCACAACCTTTCACAAAGGTGTCCCAGGATCAGATTGAAAGGGGTATCTCACCTCTCCAAAGAGATGGCCCAACTGTTCAAATGCATCCAGCAATTTCAGGCCTCCTGCTACCTGTTCTGATCTACACAAGTGTCTTATATGGTGAGTACAGGCCTAAAAATGCAATTTATCACCAAAATATAAGTTTGTTTCATTCATTGGCCGACCTATACACAACAAACAATGGTACTTAGGGTTGCTTTAAGTGAAGTGTGATCGGGTAGGGGTGGCACAGTGGCACAATAGTTATCACTGCTGCCTGACAGTGCCAGGGACCCGGGTTCAATTCCAGCCTTGGGTTTCTATCTGTGTGGAGTCTGCACGTTCTCCCCCATGTTTGCCCCACGCCCTCGCGTCAATGTAAAACATTAACTAGCCATCCAGTGCTTGATTCAATGAGTTGAGAGGTTAGGAGCAGCGGGAGAAAGCAGACTACTCTCTCCACTCAGAATTGTAAAATGCATCATGGGCTCTCAGCAACCTAACTTGTGAGGAACCGTGGAGAAAATTAAGCTTCTCGTCAGAATAAAAAAAGAGTTTGAGAGGAACTAATTGTTTTCAAAATTATGAACATGATTCTTCAGGCAGACAGAATTATAGAATCCTACAGTGCAGAAAAAGGCCATTCAGTCCATCAAGTCTGTACCGACCACAATTCCACCTAAGTCCTATCCCCACAACCCCATGCATTTACCTTAGCCAGTTCCCCTATCATTAGGCAGTAATTTAGCCAACTCATCTAACTGGCACACCTTTGGACTGTGAGAGGAAACCGGAGCACCTAGGGAAACGCATACAAACACAGAAAGAACGTGCAGACTCCTCCCATCACCCAATCTGGGAATTGAACCAGAGTCCCTGACACATGAGGCAGCAGAGCTAACCACTGTGCCACCATGCACCCAGATTGTTCAGAGTAGCATAGAATATAATTTTAGCAATAGAAGTCATTTTGATTTGATTTATTATTGTCACATGTATTAGTATACAATGAAAAATATTATCTCTTGCGCATATTTCAGACAAAGCATACCATACATAGAGAAGGAAAGGAGAGAATGCAGAACATGGCAATCCAGTTTATAGCTGGAGTGTAGAGAAAGATCAACTTAACGTGAGGAAGGTTCATTCAAAAGCCTGATGGCCGCAGGGGAGAAGCTGTTCTTGAGTCGGTTGGTATGTGTCCTCAAATTTTTGTATCTTTTTCCCGATGGAAGAATGTGGAAGAAAGTGTGCCCAGAGTATGTGAGGTCCTTAATTATATTGGCTGCTTTTTTGAGGCAGTGAGAAGTGTGGACAGTGTCAATGGTGGGTGGTGGGTTCAAGTGATGAGCTGGACTTCATTCATAACTTTTTGTAGTTTCTTGCTGTCCTGGGCAGAGCAAGAGCTATACCAAGCTGTGATATAACTAGAAAGAATGTTATCTATGGTGCATCTATCAATGTTGCTGAGAATCATAGTGGACATGTCAAATTTCCTTAGTCTTTTGAGAAAGTAAAGGTGTTGGTGGGCTTTCTGGACGATAGTATTGGCATGGGAGGGCCAGGACAGGTTATTGGTGATATGGACACCTAAAAACGTGAAGCTCCCAACCATCTTTATCAGGACAAAATATGTCTGACACTGGATAGTAGACAATTGGATTGGATTAATGGGAGATGCCACAAAAGTAAACAATGAAATAGTATAAATGAATTTGAGAGATAACAGATATATTTTTGGAGAGTAAGGGGATTGTGAAAGGCAGTAAGAGAATTGATATTACTCAAAAAAGAATGGGTTTGGTCAGTCTGAATGACCTTATGGGAGAGGATCTGCTATCTTCTACAGTTGCAGTGTGCATGATTAGCATTATGCTAACACCAGGGCCGGGATTTTCCAGGCCAAACCCTCTGCTGTCATTGAAGGCAACCCCTGCAGTGAGTTTCAGGGCAGTGCGGCCAGCAAACAAAACAAATGGCCATTGACTTTGGTGCAACTGGAGGAGCTCATTGGCGGCCAATAGAGAGTCACCGCTGCCACCGGTAAACCCACCACAGGGAGTGGGGTGGGGGGAGGGGGAAATCCAGACGACACAGCCCAAGGTTCAATGCCTCTCCCAAGCTGTGATATTTCTTGGGGCCAACCTCTTCACCTTGCCTCATGATGATATCATCAGTTAATCTGTGACTGACACCACTCAGGTAACGAGGAAGCTACATGAAGAGAGAATGAATTGTTTCTGTCTTGGAATTTTTGATTTGATTTAATTTTTTTAAATCATTTTTATTAGTGTCACAAGTAGGCTTACATTAATACTGCAATGAAGTGACTGTGAGCATCCCCTAGTTGTCACACTTCAGTGCCTGTTTGAGTAACACTGAGGGAGAATTTAGCATGGCCAATGCACTTAACCAGCACATCTTTCGGACTGCGGAAGGGAACTGAAGCACCCAAAGGAAACTTATGCAGACACAGAGAATGTGCAGACTCCGCACAGGCAGTCACCCAAACCAGAAATTGAACCCACGTCCCTGGTGCTGTGAAGCAAACCACTATGCCACCATGCTGCCATTAATCGTTAGTATATAATCTGAACAGTTGAGATCCTAGCACAGATCCCTGCCGCACCCTACTAGACATTGCTTGCCAATCAGGTGAAGACCCATTTATGCAACTCTTTGCTTCTTAGCTGCTAATCAGCTTTCTATCTATCTTAAAATATTACCTGCAGTCCCATGTGCTTTGACTTTACATCATAGACTCTTACGTGAGATAATGTTGAAAGTCTTCTGAAAGTCTAAATAAACCACATCCACTGGTTTTCCTCGGTCAACTCTACTAGTTACATTCTCAAATAATTCCAATAGATTTGTCAAGTATGATCCCTCTCTTGTAAATCCATGCTGATTTTGTCTGATTAAACCATTGCCTTCCAAATGCCGAGTTATGAAATCCTTGATAATATACTCTCACAACTTCCCCAGTACCATCATTAAGCTAACAGTTCCCTGTTTGCTCTCTATCTCTCTTTTTGAATAGCAGAGTTACATTAATTACCTTCCAATCTGTAGAGGCTATTCCAGAATCTAAAGCATTTTAGAAAATAATCACCAATGGATTTACTATTTCCGGGGCCACTTGCTTAAATACTCTGAGATAAAGATTATCAGGACCTGAAGATTTAACCACCTTCAATCCTGTCAATTTCCCCCAAACCATTTCTCCACTAATATTGATTTCCTTCAGCTCCTCCCTAACACATGTTTCTCTCAGTACTTCTGGTACATTATTCATGTCTTCCTTTTTGAAGACTGAAGCAAAGTACAAATTTAATTCCTCAGCCACTTCTTTATTCCCCACAATGAATTCTCCTGTTCCTGACTGTAAGAGGCCTACATTTATTTTTGTCAATCTTTTTCTGTTGACATATCAATAGGATCTTTTACAGACAGTTTTATGTTCCCTGCTAGCTTACTTTTATACTCTATTTTTCCCTTTTTAACCGATCCCTTGGTCCTTCTTTGCTGAACTTTAAATTGCTCCCAATCCTCAGGCCTATTGCTTTTTCTTGCCAAATTGTATGCTTCTTCCTTGTGTCTGATGTTATCTCTCATTTTCTGTGTCTGTCAGAAGGACCACAATTCCCTTACCTCTCTAATGCCAAACTGGAATAAACAATTTCTGGAGTTCATCCGTTCATTCATTAAATGCCTACCATTGCATGTAATGTTTCCTAATCCATCCTGGCCAATGCATGCTGCATACCATCATAGTTATCTTTATTGAGATTTAGGACACTAATCTACATCACTATCTAGCCCTCGTGAGAACAGGATATGGCGCTCGACTCATCAATCGACAGTTCCAACGTGCCACAGCGATAAACCGCACTGACCTCCTCAGGAGACGAACACGGGACAAGGTGGACAGAGTACCCTTTGTTGTCCAGTACTTCCCCGGAGCGGAGAAGCTACGACATCTTCTCCAGAGTCTTCAACATGTCATTGATGACAATGAACATCTCACTAGGGCCATCCCCACCCCCCCAGTTCTTGCTTTCAGACTGCCGCACAACCTTAAACAGATCATTGTTCGCAGCAAACTACCCAACCTTCAGAAGAACAGTGACCACAATACCACACAATCCTGCCACAGCAACCTCTGCAAGACATGCCAGATCATAGACATGGATGACATCATCAAACGTGAGGATACCATTCACCAGGTACACGGTACATACTCTTGCAACTCGGCCAACGTTGTCTACCTAATACGTTGCAAGAAAGGATGTCCCGAAGCATGGTACATTGGGGAGACCATGCAGACACTACGACAGCGGATGAATGAGCATCGCTCAACAATCACCAGGCAAAACAGTTCCCTTCCTGTGGGCGAACACTTCAGCAGTCATGGGCATTCGGCCTCCGACCTGCGGGTAAATGTTCTTCAAGGGGGCTTTCGTGATACACGACAGCGCAGAGTCGCTGAGCAGAGACTGATAGCCAAGCTCCGCACACATGAGGACGGTCTTAACAGGGATCTTGGCTTCATGACACACTATCTGTAACCCCCGTAACTTGCCTGGGTTAGCAAAAAACCTCACTTACTGTGCTGTCTGGAGAAAATACACAATTCTCTAACCAATGCTCAGGATTCCCTTCACACACATTGTTAGCCACTTTAACACTTGAATAGCAGGTTAGATGTAAGGATTCGCATTCTAATCAGCAATCTGTAACTGTCTGTGTGGATATGAGTGCCTCTGCAGATCAGAACACTGCATTTGCCTGACGAAGGCGCATAGCGTCGAAAGCTCGCGGATTTACTATCAAATAAATTGGTTGGATTTAAAATGGGTGTTGTAAAACTTTACTGAGCTTACCTTAAGAAAACCAGTTTAAAGTCCAACGGGTTTATTTGGAATCACGAGCTTCCAGAGTGCTATTCTTTCATCAGGTGAGTCACTCACCTGATGAAGGAGCAGTGCACTGAAAGCTCGTGATTCCAAATAAATCGCTAGAATTTAACTTGGTGTTGTAAGACTTCTTACCGTACCCACCCCAGACCAATGCTGACATCTCTACATCGTTACTATTCAACTTAACAAAGAATTCTACCATATTATGGTCGCTAATCCCCAAGGGTTTTCTCACTAGACTGTCAACTAACCCTTTCACATTGCACAATACCCAGTCCAAAATGTCTTGCTCCCTTGTTGTTTCCACAATAGAACATTACAACGCAGTACAGGCCCTTCAGACCTTGATCTTGCGCCAACCACTGAAACCAATCTAATGACCCTAAACTATTCTAATGTTATCCATATGCTTATTCAATGACCATTTGAATGCCCTTAAAGTTGGTGTTGTATTGCTCCAGAAAACCATCCTGTATGCACTCCAAAATTTCCTCCTCTATTATACTGTGACTAATTTGACTCTCCTAATCTATACATAGATTAAAGTTGTTCATAATCACAAATGTTCCTTGAACACTTGTAGCTCTGATTTCCTGTCTAATACTTTCCCCAATATTACCACTGCAGTTTGGTGGTCTGTATACCACCTCCACCAATGTTTTTTGCCTGTTGTTGTTTCTTAACTCGACCCGTAGAGATTTCACATCATCTATACTAATATCTTTCCTCAATATCATATCAATATCATCCTTCTTCAACAATGCAACTCTGCCACCTATTCCTTTCTGTCTATCCTTTCTACATACTGAATAGCCCTCAATGTTTAGTTCTCATCCTTGCTCGCTTTGGAGCCATGTTTCCATAATGCCAAATATATCATACTTCTTTACTTCTATCTGTGCAACTAGTTCATCTGTTTTGTTTCAAATGCTGCAAACATTCAGATACAAAGATTTAAGGTGGGCAATTTTAATTTTTTTTTTCCCTTTCCTACTATTTTTTATTTGATCCATATCTGACTCCAGCCCCTGATTTTATCTGTATATCATTTTCCTTATTCTCCTTACTGTCTTTTCCTCTTGTTCTCAATTCCCTCTGCTCTGAATCTTGCAAAGGTTCCCATTCCCCTGCCAAGCACTCAAGTACTCAAATACCCACCCTTCTTCCCCAAGGGCAACAATTCCTATCCTGCCCTGGTGTAACCCATCCAGTTTTTACAGAGTTAATCCCAATGCCTAAGGAATTTGAAAATCCTCTCCCTCACACCATCTTTTCAACCATCTATTCACCCTATGTATTCTGCTGTGTCTATTCTGACTAGCATGTGATATAAGAAATAATCCTCAGATCACTACCTTAGCTCCCTATATTCTGCTTTAAAAACCTCAATCTTTTTTTATCTATGCCATTTGTACCAACATGATATAGAAATGTACTATGACAACTGCCCCCCCCCCCCCCCCCCCCCCCCCCCCCCCCCCCCCGCCGCTTCAGAACGTCCTGTAGCCGCTCTAAGACATCCTTGTCACTCACACCAGGGAGGCAACATACCATCCTAGAGTCTCGCCTACAGCCACGGAAATGTCAATCTATCCCCCTTACAATTGAATCTCTTATAAATGTTGCATTCCCACAATTTTTACTCCTCCTCCCTGTGACAGAACAAATAGTGACTCAACCACCTCGCAATGGATTTGGCTGTTGCTGTTTTCCCCTTAAAAGGCCATTCCTCTCAGCAGTATCCAAAATGGTACATCTGGAGATTTCTGTACTGCCTGCCTAGCTCTCCTGCTCTGCCTGGCGGTCACCCATTCCCTTCCTGTCTGTGGTGTCTGAGTCTACAGTGTGATCACCTCTCTATACATGCTATCCACGATGCTCTCCACCTTATGGATGTGCCACTGTGCTCCCAGTGCCACCCTAGCTCTGAAACGCGGGTTTCCAGGAGCTGCAGCTGGAGACACTTCCTGCACACATGCTGGCCCCAGGCATTGGAAATGTTCCCGGCCTCCCACATGGAGCACGAAGAGCAGACCACAGCTTGGAACTTCCTGTAATGTCTTACCCCTTTAAACTTCTGAAAGATGTTTTGTTTCAGATTATATTCAATTCTCTAGGGCTCTTAGGTTATAGGGAAAAAATCAGAGAATGGGATTGAGAAACTTCTCAGCCATGATTGAATAATGGAGCTGACTTCCTGGGGTGAATGGTTTAATTCTGCTCCTATACCTTATGATCTTATGAACATCCATATTCAGTAGTTCATGCTTTCTGTTTAGGAATGTATGTCTCACAAAGATTTGAAACTCGTTGTATCACTTTATATCATAAACCTAACAATTATAACATTTGTACTGTTGTGATTATCAGGATAGAGACCTGTACAGCATCTAATTTGCAAACAGCAAGATTCTTCCACAAATCGCACACAGGGGAGTGAGCCATTAATCTGCCTTTGGTTGACTGAAGAATGTTGGTCTGGATAATTCCCTGTTTTCCCTCAAACGATAAATAACAAAGAACAGGCCCTACAAGTCTGTTGACCATCTGAACTAAAACCCCTTATCCTTCCAGGGACCATATCCCTCTATTTCCACTCTATCTATGTATTTGTCAAGATACCTCCTAAAAGTCATTATTGTATCTGCTTCCGCTACCTCCTCCGGCAGTGGGTTCCAGGCACCCATCACCCTATGTGTAAAATACTTGCCTCATACATCTGCATTAAACTTTACCCCTTGCACCTAAAAGCTATGCCCCCTATTAATTGACTCTTTTACCCTGGGAAATACCTTCTGACTATCCACTTTGTCCATGCCTCTCATAATCTTGTAGATTTCTATCAGGTCACCCTCGCGTTCTGTCATTCTGGTAAAAACAAGCCATGTTTCTCCAACTTCTCCTCGTAACTAATGTCTTCCATACCAGGCACATTCATAATCTTGTAGAATTCTGTCAGGTCACTCTTCGACTTCCATCGTTCTGGGAAAACAAGCCATATTTCTCCAACCTCTACTCATAGCTAATGTCTTCCATACCAGGCACTATCCTGGTAAATTTCTTCTATACCCTCTCCAGAGCTTCCAGATCCTTCTGGTGGTGTGGCGACCAGAATTGAACACCATATTGCAAGTGCGGCCTAACTTGGCAACATTGCCAATTTTTAAACTCAATGCCCCGTCCGATGAACGCCATGGAATCCTCATCATAAAACTGATGGTGAATTGAGATTGCTCAATGTTAGAACATAGAACATTACAGCGCAGAACAGGCCCTTCGGCCTTCGATGTTGCGCCGACCAATTAAGAAAAAGCAATGACCCTCTAACCTAAACCATTCCCTTTTCGTCCATAAACTTATCTACTAATCTCTTAAACGCTACCAAACTTACAACTGCAGCAAGCAGGGCGTTCCATACCCTTACCATCCTCTGGGTAAAGAACCTACCTCTGACATCCGTCCTATAACTACCACCCCTTAATTTAAAGCTATGTCCCCTCGTGCTAGCTTTCTCCATCCTAGGAAAAAGGCTATCACTGTCCACCCTATCTAAACCTCTAATCATCTTATATGTTTCAATAAGGTCTCCTCTTAGCCGCCTTCTTTCTAACGAAAACAACCTCAAATCCCTCAGCCTCTCTTCATAAGATCTGCTCTCCATACCAGGCAACATCCTGGTAAAGCTCCTCTGTACCCTCTCCAATGCCTCCACATCTTTCTTGTAATGCGGGGACCACTCAGTGACGCACTCCCTTAGCACTCTGCTGAAACATCAGCATCACTTAAACTCCTAGAAGACCAAACTTCCAATTTCCTGAATGCTATAAAGTGAGCCAAAGTGAACACACTTCATCAATAACAAATAAATGTCATATCCAGGCTTTATGTCCATGCGAATGTTCTTATAGATAGTTCTTTGGGGTTGAATATACATGTCTGTGATTTTTGATCGAATACAGATAATATGTCCAGTCGAGCTACATTCAAATGGAATCTATTAAACATAGATCATTAGCCTTTTGATTTAAACATAAAATAAAGCAAGACCTCATTTTTTAAGTTAATTGTCTTCTTGGGTTTCAAATTGGCATTACAGAGGGGATCCCAAGGGGATCCTCAAGATCAGAAGATTTATGTCAGCTTTGGACCAGAATGATCACACAGCATAAGCACAGTGCCTCTTGAATTCTGCCTTCGAATCTCATGCTGCATTTGTTGGCTCACTAGCACATTCTTTCTGTCGCTGTGTGCACTGATGTCAGATGTTTTCTGTCAAATAAAAGTACCATTTTTCTTAGGCCAGCAACACCTAATGTTGCCAGTTATGCACAGGCTTGGGCTGAGAAAAAGCACGTAAACGCGGTTGACTCTTAAAAAATTGGCTCTCTGAAACGGCCGTGCGAGGTACTCATTCCCAGGGCAATTAGGGATGGGCAACAAATATAGATGCGCATAATCTCTGAGTGAATACAAGTACTCGCGCCACGCGAGTGCCAAACCATGACCATCTCCAACAAGAGACAGCCTTAATCATTTCCTCTTGACATTCAATGGTGCTGCAATCATTAAATCCCCCCGCGACATCCTGGCGGTTACCATTTATTTGAAACTGAACTGGATCAGTCACATAAATACAGTGGTTACGAGAAAAGGTCAGAGACTGGGAATTCAGAGTTGGGTAACTTGCCTCCTGACTTCCCAAAGTCTGTTCACCATCTGCAAGGCACAAAGTCTGGAAAGCAATGAAATATACTGCACTTGCCTGGCTGAGTGCTGCTCCAGCAACACTCAAGAAACTTGATACCATTCAGGGCAAAGGAACACATTTGATTGCACCCCATCTAGCACCTTAAGTATTCACTCCCTTCAACAATGATGCACAATGGCAATAGTGTGTACCATCCACAAGATGTAATGAAGCAACCAGCTAAGGTTCTTGTGACAGCACCTTGATCTCCGTCAGCTAAAAGGACAAGGACAGCGGATACACAGGATCACCTGCAGATTCCCTTCCAAGCCATTCACCATCCTGACTTGGAGCTACATTACTATTTCTTCACTGTCACTGGGGTCAAAGTCTTGGAATGTTCTTCCTAACAGCACTGTGAGTGTTCCTATACTAAGTGTACAGTTCAAGAAAGAGGCTCATCAAGGGAGTTAGAGATGGGCGATAAATCTAATTTAGCCAGTAATGCTCGTAACCCATAGAAGAATAAATTATTTGCTCATGGGACATGGGTATCACTGGTTATTAGTGGTAGGTAGGAGTGTGGGGCTGAAATTACAATCCAATCAGTCATAATCTTATTGAATGGCTGAGCAGTTTGAGGGGCTGAGTGGCCTATTCCTGCTCCTAATTCATATGTATGTATACACTGCTTCTGGTATGAATTGAAGCATTGAAACTTTACTAGTTTTTTTTATTCATTTGTGGGACATGGGGATTACTGGCCAACATTTATTGTCCATCCCTAATTGCCGAGGGCAGTTGAGAGTCAAACGTGGCCCTGGACGGCAGATTTTCTTTCCTAAAGAACATTAGTGAACCAGATGGTTTTTCCTACAGTCAACAATGGTTTCATTGTCATTAGTAAATTCTTGATTCCAGGTTTTTTTTTTATATATTGAATTCAAATTCCACTAACTGCCATGGCTGGATTCGAACCCTGCAAACCCAGAAGATTAGCTGAGCCTCTGGATTAATAATCTAGTGATAATACCACTAGGACATTGCCTCTCCAGGAAGCAGTGGTGATTAAAAGGATATGTCTACAGTGCGTCCCACACAGAAGTATTTTGAAACCAGTGGTTTGGGCCACCTTTGGTGCATCTTCTTGATCTTGCAAATCATCAAGTTGCTGTAGTTAACCGTCGTCAACTCTTAACTGAAGATGATTTGTGAAAAAAACAAAGTGAACATAAGGAAATATTCTCTCACGGCGAGTTTTTCTGACTGGAATATATGAGGAGAAATAGATTAGAGGGTTCTGAGAAAAGAGTAGGAGAGTGGAATTAATCTTGGGAAGGGCCAACACAAGCACGATGGGCCGAAGGGCCTCTTTCCATGCGGTACCATTCTGTGATTCTATGAATTGACTGTGACAAGGTATTTTTCGCAGGCTCACTACTTCTACGCTCTTCCTTTTCCACCCTCCTTTCCATGCATTCCCCTCCCACTCCCTCCCACACCCCCACCTCACCCCCCGACCTCACTCTGTCCTTGCTTTGAGATGCTGTTCTCTCCCTGAAGAACCTGCCAAAAGCAAGTGACCTCTGCAGAGGGAGACCGAGCAGACAGTTGTGCTAAAAAAAAAGAAGCTTTACAGAACACCAATGGCAGGGCCACCCACTTTGCTTTTAACGAGTATGAAAAGACAACAGGCAATAAAAGATCTGTTCTCAGTAGCCTGCACGTCAGAAGCTATCAATGACAGCAACAGAATGACCCATAAGCTCTTTCCCATTGTTTCTTGAATTCCACACACAGTTATGGATGGTTTGGGCCATTAGTTTTATTACTGGAAATTCGAGAATGTCAACAGGTTACTTCCATTGATAGTACCGCTGAATGCAACCTGAAAACATCTGTGTATATATGGCTTAATATTATTAATAACATGCAAGGACCGCTCACGATTTCAGAACAGTTTCTGCACTTGGGTGGCCATGGTGACATTTATGAGAGCAATTAGCTTCAAAGTACCAGCAAGAATGAAAGCAGACAGCTTCGAAAGGGTTAAGTTACCGCACTCTGTATAGGGTACAGTGCAGGAGTGTCTTAGACCATTACTAGCATCCCGCACACTTTCACTGCCCTCAGCACCACTCTGAAAACAGGATAGGGATGGAATGACAAGGTGGCACAGTGGTTTGCACCGCTGCCTAACTGTGCCAGGGACCTGGGTTCGATTCCCGGCTTGGGTGGAGTTTGCACGTTTGTGCCTGTGTGGGTTTCCTCCGCGTGCTCCAGTTTCCTCCCATCGTCTGAAAGACGTGCATTAGTCATGCTCATTTCTCTCTCAGTGCACCCTCAGACAGAGGTTGAAGGGGCGACATGATAGAAGTCTACACGGTTATGAGGGGCGTGGGCAGATGGATAGTCAGAAGCTTTTTCCCAGAATGGAACTGTCAATTACTCTGGGGCATATGCTTATGGTGCAAGGGATAAGGTTTAAAGGGGATGCATTTACACAGAGGGTGGTGAATTCCTGGAACTCATTGCCGGAGGAAGTAGTGGAATACAATAGTGAGTTTAAGGGGCATCTGGACAAATACATGAATAGGATGTAAATAGAGGGGTATGGTCTCCGGAAATGTAGAAGTTTCAGTTCAGTTGGGCAGCATGGGCATGGTCAGTGCAGGGCTGAAGGGCCTGTTTCTGTGCTGTAATTATCTTTGATCTTTGTTCTTCGTACGCGAACAGGCGCCGGAGTGTGGCGACTAAGGGATTTTCACAGTAACTCCATTGCAGTGATAATGTAAGCCTGCTTGTGACACTAATAAATAAACTTCAAACAAAAAAGGCGGATGAAGACAGCGACACGATGAAGCGGCATCTACCCTCCTGCCGGGCGCAGCACTTCAAAGGGACGGCTCAGAAGGAATGCATTTGACAATAACCTACCGCGGTTACAACCAAGCCTGTGCTCATGATTCCTTTTGCCCTCTTCCCTGTTGAAAAGGCCAGTGACTTTGAGCAGAGAGCTCAGTGAAGACTCTTCCTCTCGGGGAAGCACACTCTGTTAATGGGTCCAGTCAGAATGCACACAGAGCTGCTTTTTTTTAACAGCAGTGGAGCTGTTACTTGGCCTCCTGACAAAGGGATGACACTCATTACAGAGAGCGGTAGGATTACAACAGGAGCAGGAAAGCCTGTGCCAAAACGGTAATGAATAGTTTGCAGACAGTACAGGGAATTGGCACCAGTTACAAGCAAATTTGCCTCTTATATTCAAAATTTGTAACAGTTACAATTTCCCTCACTGGCAATTAGTTTGTGGTTGCCACAAGGTTTGCTTCACTTTTTCAGGAGCTCTGTATTTCTGTTAGGTTTATGCCTGTTGTGAAGGAATCGCGTGTCCACCAAAGCTCTTTCCTTTCTCTTGGAGAAGCCTGTTGTTCAGTCACAGCTATATATTCTGGGAGCCTGTTGGAGGAAGCACAGAGAAGTTGAAACGGTTGCTAAGCCATCTCATTTTTTTTGCTGGAGGAAAATCGCTCCACAAGTTCAACCAGACTTTAGATTTGTCACCACCTTTCCCAGCTCGTTCAGAGACACTGGGTGCTGTCTTAAAGTTAAATTTAAAGTTTATTTATTAGTCACGAGTAAAGTTTTTTTGTTGCAATGAAGTTACTGTGAAATTTCCCTAGTCGGCACACCCCGGCGCCTGTGTGGGTCAATGCACCTAACCCGCACATCTTTCAGACTATGGGAGGTAACCGGAGCACCCGGAGGAAACCCACACAGACAAAGGGAGAACATGCAAACTCCACACAGACAGTTGCCCAAGCTGGGAATCAGCTATTCAGAGGATAGTTGAAAGTTAACCACATTGCTGTGGTTCTGGAATCACACATGGGCCAAACCAAGTAAGGATAGCAGATTTCCTTCCCTAAAGGACACGAGTGAACCAAATGGGTTTTTCCAATAATCGAGAATGATTTCATGGTCATCAGTAAATTCTTAATTCCAGATTTTTTTTTGTTAGAGTTTGAATTTAAATTCCACCATCAGCCGGGGCAGGCAGGATTCGAGCCCGGGTCCCGAGAACATCAGCTGGGTTTCTGGGTTAATATTGTAATGGTAATATCACTGGACCATCGCCTACTCTTGCATCTAATTCCACGTTAGGACTGGGATGTGAGGGATGCCCAGTTTCTCCAGCTCTGCTTTTCCACAGGTTGCATGGTTAGTATAAATGTTTAATTCATTCACTAGAATGGCCCATTGTGCACCTTTGGTACGCTAGACCTGGAATAAAAGTGACTTTAAGCAGGTTTCTTTCAGTAAATACAGAAAATGGACTTATTATAAAATAAAACATTCTTTTAAAAATAAACAAGGTCGGCAATTGTTGAGTGTAAAATTTGTAATCCTGAGGTGTAACAACTTGTTCTGATTTAAATCCTAGTTCATGTGTACTGTCAGGACAATGGATCATAGCCCCAAATTACTTACAGACATACTGAAGTTTTAAGCAAGGCATGCGTAGTTTAATAAAGGACATCCAAGTCAAAGATGGCTGAAAAAGTAAATTCTAACAATATAATTCAGTAACTGTCAGGAAAGTCCCATTGTGATTATACTCAGTCCTGAGAGAGACCAGGGAAAGCTGGAGGGTATCAAAAAACTATGGACAGAGACAGTTCAAAGGAAGAAACGCAATGCAAGAACCAAGCTGTATCTCCTGTGACATTGGAAGCTGATTACCATCTCAGCAGAAACCATCTCCTGTGAGTTATATCCAGACTGTGGACAATAGAAAGCAGCCTCTGGACAAAAGACATATTTGTGTTTTTCTTTTTCTAGGAACATGCAAGAAAATGGGGTTAAAAGCTAACTGCAATTCTGGTCTCTGTGTGCTAGTTTGGTGTACTAGTTCTATTCTGCAAGTGTCTGATGTGAAGGTCACAGCTGAATAACTTCCACTGGGCACCTCTGCAGAGGACATCAAGTTTGGTGGCATAGTGGACAGCGAGAAAGGTTATCTAGGATTGCAATGGGATCTTGATCAATTGGGCCAGTGGGCCAACGAATGGCAAATGGAGTTTAATTTAGACAAATGTGAAGTGATGCATTTTGCTCGATTGAACCAGGGCAGGACTTATTCAGTTAATGGTAGGGTGTTGGGGAGAGTTATAGATCAAAGAGATCTAGAGGTACAGGTTCATAGCTTTTTGAAAGTGGAGGTACAGGTGGACAGAATGGTGAAGAAGGCATTTGGTATGCTTGACTTCATTGGTCAGAACATTGAATATGGGAGTTGGGATGTCTTGTTGAAGTTGTACAAGACATTGGTAAGACCACTCTTGAAATACTGTGCAGTTCTGGTCAGCCTATAGAAAGGATATTATTAAATTAGAAAGAGTGTAGAAAAGATTTACTTGGACTTGATGATTTGAATTAGAAGGAGAGACTGGATAGAATGGGACCTTTTTCTCTCTGGAGTGTAGGAGGCTTAGAGGTGACCTTATAGATGTCTTCAAAATAATAAGGGGCATAGATCATTTAGATAATTAAAATCTGTTCCCAAAAGTAGGGTTATCTAAAACTAGAGGGCTTAAATTTAAGGTGAGAGGGGACAATACAAAAATATCCAGAGGGGCAATTTTTTTCAAACAGGCAGTGGTGAGTTTCTGGTACAAGCTGCCAGAGACAGTAATAGAGGTAGGTATAATTTTGTCTTTTAAAAAGCATTTAGACATTTACATGTATAAAACGGATATCGAGGGATATGGAGCAGATGCAGGCAATTGGGATTTAGGGGTTAAAGAAAAGGACAACATGGACAAGTTGGATCATAGGACCTGATTCCATGCTGTGAACCTCTATGACTCTAGGCTTGCAGGTAAACTCTCGCTGATTTCCGGAAACAAGTCACAAGTCAGTCAAATCACAGTCAAAAAACAAAGAGAATAACAAAATTCAGCTAACCCGCAGAGCCAAGAATCTCCAAACCAACTGTTCAACTGCCAAAGTCAGTGCGACTGGAATCACCCAATTTAACAATAAGTGTCTCACTACCTAATCAGAGGGCAGCAGGGAGACATCGCTAAGAGGATGTCATTGTAGTTACCACAACAGGACAGCAGATTTCAGCACGACACCTTCCGTGATCAACGCAAGGAAGAGCATTGAATCAGAGGACAGCAGGGTGATGTCACTGAGAGGAATTCTGAGAGACATCATCATAACTGGACAGCAGATTGCAAAGGAACTTGTGTCAAGGTTGATTATAGGGTCAGAGAGGTTTACAGCATGGAAACAGATCTTTTGGCTCAACTAATCCTTGCTGCACTTTTTTAACCACTAAGCTAGACCTACACCCATCTTACCCATGTAACTGTCTAAATGCTTCTTAAAAGACAAAATTGTATTCTCCTCCATTACTGCCTCTGGAATCCATTCCAGGCATTCACCATCCTCCCTGTGAAAAAAATTGCCCATCTGGACCCTTTTAATCTCTTCCCTCTCACCTTAAACTTATACCCTCTAGTTTTAGACTCCCCTACCTTTGTGAAAAGATGTTGACCATCTAGCTGATCTGTGCCCCTCATTATTTTATAGACCTCAATAAGATTATCCCTAAGCCTCCTATACTCCAGGGAAAAGAAGTTCCAGTCTATCCAGCCTCTCCTTATAACTCAAACCATCAAATCTCAAAATACTACATTAGTGTTTCCCCCCACACTCCAAAAATGTGCGTGTTTGGTGGATTGGCTGTGCTCAGTTGCTCCTTAGGGGGATTAGCAAGGTAAATATGTGGGGTTACAAGGATAGAACTGGATGGGATTGTTATAAATATCAGCTCAATGGGCAGAATTGCCTCCTTCTGCACTGTAGGGATTCTATGATTATCTTTTTGTTTGAAGACATGTGACATACATCAATAATAACATTATCATCATGGTGAGAGGAGTACACAATTATTCACTTATGTCAAAGAGAAGTTTGTTGAATAATTTTAAAAAAATGAAATAGTATCCCTTTAAAATAGTAACCCCATTATCTGCAGATTTTGAGATTGTACAGCTACCAGGAAATGCTAGAACATTGAAGGGAGACTGAAGGAGAAAGCCCAAAAGTTACCTATCTTGTTCTTGTATGTTGTCTTAAATGAGGATGAGCAGTAGTCTCTATTATGTGTGAGGTCTGGTATTGAGACTAATAATAAACCAACAAGGTCAGTGGTAGTAAACTAACTGGAACAGTTTGTTAACACGTCCTTATCCCAGCACAGGTAGCACAACACAGACTCGGCGAGCTCCACCAGGTGAAGCCTGAGTTCCGGGTCAGCTTAAAGAAGCATGTCCAAACATATATAACAGAAATTATATTACAGTTATATAAAATGTTGGTTAGGCCACATTTGGAATACTGTGTCCAAATTCTGGTCACCACTATCAGAAGGATATGGAGACTTCGGAGGGAGTACAGAAAAGGTTTACCAGGATGTTGCCTGGTATGGAAGGTATTAGCTATAAGGAGAGACTGAATAAACTGGGATTGTTCTCCCTGGAAAGGGAGAGGCTGAAGGGTGACCCGATAGAAGTTTGTAAAATTGTGAGGGGTGTCGTTAGGATGAACAGTTGTAGGCTTTTTCCCAGAGTAGAAACGACAATTACAAGGGGGCACAAGTTCAAGATAAGGGAGGGGAGTTTCAGTGCAGTTTGCAGGGGAAGTTTTTAAATAGAGTGTGGTGGGAGGCTGGAAAGCACTGCCAAGTGGTTGAGGTAGATACAATAGCAACACTTACGACTTACTTGGATTGACACATGAACAGACAGAACAACAGAAGGATATAAGCATTTGGTCTAGATAGGACAAAATAATCGATGCAAACTCGGTGGGCCAAAGGACCTGTTCCTGTTCTGTACGGTTCTTTGTTGTTTATTTGTTCCATAACAGTCTCTTCAAGTGAGGAGTATGGACAATACAGCCTGTGAACAATGAGTTCTGTCTGGAGTCTTTTAACATGTCGAGGCTGCTGGCATCACATGATTCTTGCGACCAGGATACTCACCCACTTGTACCACCTGCCGTAGGCCAATTGGAAGGACTTGCCGATTGAAATCAACTTAGTTGACCACCTTAGAAAAGTAGGGAAAAGTAGGGATGTACTGCTGAGGCCTTATAAGGATCTGGTCAGACCACACTTTGGAGTACTGTGAGCAATTTTGGGCCCTGTATCTAAGGAAGGATGTGCTGACCTCGGGGAAGATCCAGAGGAGGTTCATGAGAATGATCCCGGGAATGAACAGCTTGAAGTATGAGGACTCTGGGTCTTTACTCGATGGAGTTTAGAAGGCAGGGATCTTATTGAGACTTACACAATACTTAAAAACCTGGACAGAATGGACATAAGGAAGATGTTTCCATGTATAGGAGATTCCAGGATATGAGAGCACAGCCTCAGAATAAAGGGACGCTCCTTTATAACCGAGATGAGAAGGAATTTCTTCAGCCAGAGGGTGCTGAGTCTGTGGAATTCATTGCCCCAGAAGGCTATGGAGATTAGGTCATTGAGCGTATTTAAGGCAGATAAGTTCTTGATTGGTAAGGGGATCAAAGGTTATGGGAAAAAGATGGGATAATGGGGTTGAGAAACTTATCAGCCACGGCTAAATGGTAGGACAGGTTCAATGGGCTGAATGGCCTAATTCTGGTCCTGTATTGTAAGGCCTTATGGTGATGAAAGCACCTCATGTGGCCATCAATGCTGGAGTAGGAATTGAATTTGATTCTGACTCAGAGGTAGCAGTATTACCAAGCTGCCTCGCAAAACCTACCGTCTTAAAAATCAACCATGAAACAATTTTAGCAAGCTGAGAATCAGCCCTCACCACTCAAGTTGCAGTCTTGGGTTGGTGATGTTACCTGACTTAGCTGCGACTCCATGTGGCTTGGGAATGGTGCCTTATAGCGTTTGCCCCTTGAAATCTACCGCTACTTTAAATAGAAGAGTTGTTTGTTTCCAAATTAGTGATCCTCTCCGTTCTATGTTCAAAGCTGCTGTTGTGTGATTAATTAGCATGTGATTTAATTACCAATGATATCACCGAACTGAATTAAACAAGCAGTTGCATCCGGCACGCGGGGGAATAATCACGACTCCCAGGCTCCCGGTGGGGAGCTGAGTTTGATGGGAGGGCAGGTTGGAGGATCAGCGCTGTGGCAATGAGGCCCTATCCCTGACCCCTGCTCTATTTGAATACAGTCCCTGTTGAGACTGCAGGACATAACCCAATGGAGCTGCGTTTCTGAGGCACTTTTTGTCTCTTTCTTCACCTTGTAAAAACAGCCAGCTACAATGCTCATGTTGCTATCATGTTGTGAATGGCAATAAACAAGATCCAATTCGTTCAAAGTTGGCCATTGTTCCCAAGTGTCTGCACACACCTGTACAATTTCAGAAAGCCTGTGTACATTTTTATTGTGTGATCCTTGTTGGAATATTGCATGGATGGCCTTATTTTTATTTTGGGTTTTCACAATTTAGGGATCACAATTTGAAGATTTATCAAACAGGTCAAAGGTATTGTCCTTCTAATATATTTAATATTTTGACTTGGAACCTTGTGGTACAAATAATTAGTAGTTTTTTTTTTTAAATTTGCTCATAAGATGTGGGCATCATTGGTTAGGCCAGTATTTATTGCCCATTCCTGAGGGCATTTTACAAGTCAACCACATTTCTGTGGATCTGGAATCCCATGTAGGCCAGACCGGATAAGGATGGCAGATTTCCTTCCCTAGAGGATATTAGTGATCCAGATGGGTTTTTACGCCAATTGGCAATGGTTTCATGGTCACTATGTGAATTTTAATTCCAGATTTTTAAAAATTGAATTCAATTATCACTATCTGCTGTGGTGGGGAGAATTTAGCATGGCCCAACGCACCTAACCAGCATGCCTTTTGGATTGTGGCAGGAAACTGGAGCACCTGGAAGAAAACCCTCACAGACATGGAAAGAATGTGCAGACTCCACACAGAGAGGGACACAAGCTTGGGAATCAAACCCATGTTCCTGGCGTTGTGAGGCAACAGTGCTAACCACTGTGCTGCCGTGCTGACCTTCCTCAGAATGTGGAATTCTTTACTGCTGCAAAGGCTGGGTCATTGAGTCTATTGAAGCTGAAATCGACGGATTTTTAATCAACAAGGGAATGACAATAAAGTGGAAAAATGGAGTTGAAGGTTATCACAACATATCAGGCATGATCTCATTGAATGGTGGACAAGGCTCGATGGACCAAATGGCCTACTGCTGGTCTTATGCCTTATGACTTTATGAAGGCCTGTCTCCTCATCTTGCTCCACAATTGAAGAACAAATGAGGAACAGCATACCACAGGAACAGGCCCTTTAACCCATCAAGACTGCACCAACTAATGATGCCTTTCTCAACTTAAGACCTTTTGCCTCTCTGCAGCCTGTATCCTTCTATTCCTTGCCGATTCAATGGTGTCCCTCAAGATATGTATCCAATTGTTTCTCTCCAATGAAGAAAGATTTCTATAGCCCTTTGTGGAGTATGGTTATTTACTCACTGGGTCTTCCACAATTTAAGCAATATTATTATTTGATTTCAATGTATTCTGCCGATCACAATGGAGCAGGTTTAAACACTGGGGCAAGTGTTCTGTATAAGATATGACAGACTGGCTGAATATGAACATATACCACTGGTCTTATCAGCACCACACTCTCCCAAATAGTACATTATTACATATTGTTAAGTCAAGTAATCCAGTAGAGTAGTGGATGACTTGCCACCTTGATAACTGCAAGCTAACCATTTGCCCTTTTTTCCTAGATCTGGCTTCATCCCTCTGGAAGTGGAGAAGGGAATATTGTGTACCAAACTGAACCGAGGAGGAAGCAACACTTCAGGGATCCAAGGACAATATAGAGTTTAAGAAAGTAAAATACTGAAGTCGAAGAGATTTAATAAAAAGATGTCCACTGATAATGGGAAAAAGTTAATCCAGCCGAACTGTTCACCTTGACAAAGGGTCGGAAAATGGGGAGACATAATATAAAAAACTAAATAATGAATAGAACATTTCAGTGGATAGGATACAGACATATGGAGTAAATTAACACTGAAAGCCATGTAAAGAAATGATATCTATGCCTTTATAGGCCTTTGAAAGAGTGAATAGAGAGGTTCATGACAAAAGAAAGGGAATAGAAAAGCCTGCAATTATAGAAAGCTTATTATGCCTCTAAGAAAAGTTTTGAAGAACTCATTTTGATTACTCTGAAGTTTCAAGCATTGTTAATTTATTAGCAGATTCACAAGATATTTTTGCACACAACAACTTTCTCCACAAAACACGAGAAAGTGACCGGTCAGTGATAGCTGCATGATCACAATATCGGTTAAGGGTGGAATATTGGGTGTGATACCGGATACCACCTCCAACCCTTCTTTGAACAACACCATGAGATCTTTGAGGTCTACCCAGATCATTGGGTGGGATTGTCTGGCCCTACCTGCCAATGAGATCTTCCAGTCCCACCAAGGGACTCCCCATAGCAGGTTCCCCACCGGTGAACCACGCCAATGCCATAGACATAAATGGGCCAGAAGATGGCAGGAAACATGCCACTGGGGGTGGAAGAGGGGGGGTCAAGAATCCTGCTCACTGGTTTAGACAGACCCAAACTTACTCTGCCATCTCTTGGGAAAGATGGCACCTCTGCCAATAGGGGAGACGTTGGCCCGGTAATATTATTGTTAGACTATTAATCCAGCTAATGTTTTGGGAGTCTGAGTTCGAATCCTGCCATGGCAAACAGTGGCCTTCGAATTCAATAAAAATATATGGAATTAAGAATTGACTGATGACTGTGAAACCTTTGCCGATTGCCGGAAAAACCCATCTAGTTCACTAATGTTCTTTAGAGAATGAAATCTCCTGGTCTGACCTACATGTAACTTCAGAGCCACAGCAATGTGATTGACTCTCAACTGCCCTCCAAGGGCAACTAGGGATGGCAATAATTACTGGTTAGCCAGTGATACCCATATCCCATGAATGAATATTTTAAAAAATAGTTTTACCTTAATACTTTGCATCTGAGTAACATGAAGATAATGAAATTCTCTGACTATTACCAGCAGCTGGGATTCTCCATCCCGCAGCAGCGAAAGGAAATTTGCCTGAATGTGTGTACGAGACTGAAAAATCCCAGCCAAAATGATGACACCCAGAAAATTAATCTGTTTTCTTCTTTCTCTCTTCATAGATGCCAATGCTCTAATATATAATTCCAATTTTTTTTGTTTTTGTATTTTCAAATGTTCATCGCTGTGATTTTACAATATTGCACAGAGTCGATAAACAGACAGCAGTTACCACATGGGGTATGTCTGATTTTCCACCCTAATTTCTGTGGAATCTGAACACATAATCTAGACTGATGCTGTACTGCAGTACTGAGGGTCAATTATCACACTTTTCACTGACCTCCGGAACTTGTGGGTAACAATCCAGGAACCCCAGCAAAGTTGCTCCATCACCGTGTGCTCAGACATCAGAGTGGGAGCAGAGACTATTTCCTCCCTCACTGACCTTCCATTCATGAACTCCAATGGCTTCAAAATACAGCTGCCTATAAGCACCTCCCACATAACCTCCTTTAGTTAAACCCCTCCTTCTGCACCTTTCATTCTCCCAGACTCTCAGACATTGCCTCCATTTACTTGCTCTGCCATCAGTGATACTTCTTTCATCAATCATCTCGGCATGATGGCACAGTGGTTAGCATTGCTGCCTCACTGTGCCTGGGCTCAATCCTGACCTTGGATCACTGTATGTCTGTGGAGTTTGTACATTCATAGTGTGTCTGTGTGGGTTTCCTCTGCATGCTCTGGTTTCTTCCCACACTCTAAAGGTATGTGGGTCAGGTTGATTAACCATGCTAAATTGTCCCTTGGTGTCCAAAAATATATGTTAGGAGGGTAAAATATGTGGAGTTGTGAGGAAAGCTTGGGTAAAGTGCAGACCTGATGGGGCCTAATAGCCTCCTTTTGCACTGTAGGGATTCTATGATTCTCACTAATGGAAAACCTCACTAAATGCCTACACTTTTAATGCAAATGCTCTCAAAACCCTTATGGGATGGAATTCTCCCATCAGGGACTAAATCCCTTGGAAAGGGCGGAGACAGGGAATACAAAGACCAATGGAAAAACCCCGCCATATCTTTCCTCCCTGTGCTCACTCATTCTGTATCTGGGAGGTTAGTGACATATTCCATGGCAGGACAGGGCTTGATAGATCATGTCCTACCATGATATCTGGGTGCCAGATCAAAAAGGTGCCCAACAGCACTGCCCCACAATCGAAGAAAGAAGAGGGATCTTCTGAGGTTGGAAGATGAACCTTTTCAGTGATACTGAAGCTAGAAGATTCACCTGACAGATGTTCTCCCCTTCACCAGCTCCAGGGCTCAATGTCACTGGGTGCTTCAATCCCAAATGCATATTTGTTCAAATGCCACTACATTCTTAATTCTTCATGTTTTTGCATCTTACTGCAAAATTGCAATTTATTATTAAGCAAAAGAGAATGTAGCCGTAAAGCTTACAGAAGTATCCCTCATTATCTACAATGTCACATACTGTGCTAAAATGGGCAAAAAGTATGATGGGATCACTTCCTCCTTTCACTGTCTGTAGTAAAAGAGCAAACACCAGTGGAACAACCACTTTGGTGATTTCACTCATGGTATAAAGTCACCATGGTCCCAGATGAGCAATGAACAAAGAAAAGTACAGCACAGGAACAGGCCCTTTGGCCCTCCAAGCCTGTACTAATCATGATCCCCTTACTTGGTCCATATCTCTCTATTCCCTCCCTTTTCATGTACCCATCCAGATGCTTCTAAAATGTTGCTAATGTGCCTGCTTCCACCATCTCCTCTGGCAGCACATTTCAGGCATCCAACACTCACTGCGTGAAAAACCTGCCCTGTAAATCTCCCTGAAACATTCCCCTTCTCGCTTTGAACTTGTGCCCCCTTGTAATTGATACTTCCACTCTGGGAACAAACGTCTGACTGTCCATCCTATCGACATCTGTCAATTTTGCAGACCTCTCTCATTATTTTAGTGCTGATTGATATCGTATGGGGGAGGCTATCAGTTTTAGTAGGTGGATTTGGGGGATTGGCAGGCTGGTGGAGGTTTGGAGAGGTTGGGGGCATCTAGAGGTTGAGGTGTTTGGGGATGATTGAGGTATTTGAATTGAATTGAATTGCTGATGGGGGTGGGTGGAGTTGGGGAGGTGGATGGATTAGTTGGAGGCATTTCAGGGTAGGTTGGGGGGTTGAGAATGCTGGTTGGGGATGGAGGTATTTGCAAGAGCGGGGAACTAATCTCTCTTTAAGGAGGAAAAACTGACTGGTGTTGATTTAACCTGAGGATCACTATATCCCAGGAGAGGCAGGGCCTCATTAGCAATTCAGCCTGAACAGGAATTGAACCTATGCTGTTGGTATCTCTCTGAATCGCTAACAGCTGTCCAACCAACTGAGCTAAACCAACCCCCATAGGCTGCGGTTCCTTTTGAAGGGGAAGAGCTGGTGATTTAACCTGAGGATCACCAAACCTGAGGCTAGGGCAAGGTTTACAAGTCACACCTCCATAAATAACTTCAGTCGGTATAGGGATTCAACCCGCACTGATGGTGTCCCTTTGCATTGCTAACCAGCCAACTGAGCTAAATTGACTCCCATTCACTGATGATAGCGTTCTGAAAGAATCTTCCTTGATAGAATACACAATGGAGCAGAGGGGAACAAAAACGAAGGGTATCGCAGTAGCCCACTTGAAAACCCAAACTTAGCGCTTGTCCTAAGTTCGCACGCTGTGAAAGAGAAGGAGGCTCATTTAATTCCAGCATTAATTTAAATAACAATATCACATCATTCAAAATAAATACCAATAACATCACTCCAAGCAAAAAGATCAAGGTTCAAATATTTAATAAAACTATAAGGAATACTTGTGTTGTGGGATGTAAGTTTAATTGAAGTTCCCATTAAATAACAGTTTAACCTCCATTATTTTAAATCTGTAGTAACTTACATTCTAATCTGTCGCAATCAATTTTGTTTGAAATTAATTACATTAATGAAATGAGAGGTACGATGTCTTGTAGAGAGGGAGAGACAGCAGCAGGATGTCAATGTCAGGTAGGAACAGCGAGGTTGTTGCCATAGCAACTTCATCAGTAATATCTAAGATGGAAGCGGACACGAAAATGAACTAAAGTTAACGGCATTGTAATATCGTGTGAAGATTAGTTTGAAGAGAAAAAAAAGCAAATGAATATTTCATGACTAAAGAGATCCAAAAAAAATGTTTGCAACCCATGAAAATGGTTGCGCAAGCACTGAATTAGTTCTTTTTAATTCTGACTCTTTTAGTGTCACACAGCTTGGAATTCAATGATATTTTAAATATATGTTGTCCATTGGCCATCTGATGACCAGGGTTGAGGGGAGGGTTGTTGGATGAGGGAGAGAGAGCATACATAATGAATTTTTAAACTATGACTGCTCATACCAGGATGTTGCCTGGTATGGAAAGCAGGTCTTATGAAGAGAGGCTGAGGGATTTGAGGTTGTTTTCATTAGAAAGAAGGCGGCTAAGAGGAGACCTTATTGAAACATATAAGATGATTAGAGGTTTAGATAGGGTGGACAGTGATAGCCTTTTTCCTAGGATGGAGAAAGCTAGCACGAGGGGACATAGCTTTAAATTAAGGGGTGGTAGTTATAGGACGGATATCAGAGGTAGGTTCTTTACCCAGAGGGTGTTAGGGTATGGAATGCCCTGCCTGCGGCAGTTGTAGATGCGCCAAGTTTGGTGGCGTTTAAGAGGTTAGTAGATAAGTTTATGGACAAAAAGGGAATGGTTTAGGTTGGAGGGTCATTGCTTTTTCCTAATTGGTCGGCGCAACATCGAAGGCCGAAAGGCCTGTTCTGCGCTGTAATGTTCTATGTTCTATTAGTTCCCTGAGTAATCTCGCTTGTACATCGGAATTATATCACCTAGCCCACCACAGGATCGGAGTGGGCCAAGGGTGGAAAACATAGAACATAGAACATTAGAACAGAGATGTTCATTGACCTCGGGCAGGAATTTGCAGTCTCACTCGAGCAAGGCCGTAAAATCCTGATTGTGATTGCCACATCGAACTCCTGGTCCTGACATACGTGGCAGACAACTTCTGATTTGTTCCTTCCTTTAAGCTTGAGCTTATTTGTTCGTGTTACAAGTAGGCTTACATTAACGTTGCAACAAAATTACTGTGAAAATCCCCTAGCGCACATATCCTTGTTCGAGTACACCCAGGGAGAGAATTTAGCATGTCCAATGCACCCAACCAGCATGTCTTCCAGACTGTGGGAGGAAAACAGAGCACCCGGAGGGAACCTACGCAGGCTTGGAGATGTCTTGTAGACTCTGCACAGACAGTAGCCCAAGCTGGGAATTGAACACAGGTCTCTGGCTGGGGCAGTAGTGCTAACCATTGGAGTGTGCTTCTTCATTTCCAGGATTCTTCAAATATTGAGATTACAGCTGTCACATTAGTTGTTAAACGTGGAAGGATAAGCCAACACAGAGCCCTCTCTTTAGCAGTCCACCTTAATACAGCAGGATCACTGGTGCTGTGAGGCAGCAGTGCTAACCATTCTGCCACCGTGCCATCCATCCTTGTCAATGGCATTAAGTTTTTCTTTTTGAACATTATGGTATTCGACCACCCGTCAGGATGTGAAGAATCACTTTCCCTGCCAATATTAGCAAGAGGAGGCAGTCATTGCTCTTGTTGATGTCAGCAGTGGTTTAGCCATTGATGAACGTGGCAAGGAATGGAGAGGAACATGTTGAAGGAGAGCTTAGCACATCTCCCTATCTGCAGCGATTGCCTCCCTGGCACCTTGCAAGCTTTCGACTGCACTGGAAGAAGTCTTTTAATGCGATTGCAGATTTAATGGAGCGGATCTGCTGGAATGATGGAGGAGAAAAGAATTCTCTTGCATCACCATCCACTCAAAGGCATCATGTGCTGAGTATCTTAAATGAATTAGCAAAGGGACAGCCAGAATTGGCTCCGATATGCACCCTTGTAAAGATTACAAATATATTGGCCCCAATTTCATGGAGAGAACACTCTGTAAGGGAATTCCTCTACTCCAAACAACATCCCAGCAAGGATAACATACAGACAGTGCTGTCTTGTAAGTATGAGTTCAAAAATAAGATAACGAAGAGAACAAATCAGATAACTTGGTGTCAGGGTTAAGTGCACATTATTTCTTGTCGTTACTGCAACATTGAAGGAGTAACTTTGAGCTTAAGACCTGTTAGCTTTCTTTATAGCAAATTCTTAGAAGCGATTTGTAGTAAATGCTTGTAGGGGAGGAGGAATTGGAAAGATTTTCCATTTAAATACCTGAGGAGGTCCTAAAAAACCCATCAGGTTACTCCAATATGATCTGACTGATATTGTCCATGAAACGTATTGAGATTGACTGTGCACCAACATAACCACAAATTCAACAGTAAGACGGATGTAATTGTTCACCTGATTTGTTTACTCTCACATTAAGTGTACATGTCACTTAAAACTGATAGGTAACAGTTCACCCAACATGCTGAGGGCTGAACCAGGCACTCTCTCCTGCTAGCTTAAGGTGGGCTGATTAAAGACAGGACTTCTGTGTTGGCTTATTCTTCCAATATTTAGCACTGGCATGACAGCTGGCGTCTTAATATTTGAAAGATCCTGGAAATGAAGAATTAATTTCCAGGAAATTAATTAGCCTCGCTAACTCACAGTGCCAGGGATGCAGGTTTGATTCTCGGCTGGGATTGCTGTCTGTGTGGACTTTATACGTTTTCCCCCTGTCTGCATGGATATTCTCCAGGTGCTCCGATTTCCTCCCACTGTCCGAAAGATATGGTGGTTAAGCACATTGGCCATGCTAAATTCTCCCTCAGTGTACCTGAACAGGTGCTAGAGTGTGGCGATGAAGGGATTTTCACAATAACTTCATTGCAGTGCTAACGTAAGCCTACTGTAACTAATAAATAACACGAGGTTTAAGTCCCACCGATTTATTTGATAATAAATTCGCAAGCTTTCGGGGTTTGCCACCTCATCAGGCGACGAAAGCTTGTGAGTTTATTATCAAATAAATCGGTTGGAATTAAACCTGGCGTTGTCAGACTTTTTACTGCGTTTACCCCAGTCTGACGCAGCATCTCCACAACGTGGCTAATAAATAAATCATTTCTCTGGTTAATTTTGAATATAGTTTAAACCATCTAATGCAAAACCATCTTCTTGAATTGAGTAATTTTTTATGATTAACTAGTTGGCTTCTTTCCTGTCTATCATCTGATGGATTGACAACCCTCCAGCCCCTCCAGGCACAGTGCTGCAGTGGCCGGAAGAGGTACTACAGTGCCACTCCTGGGACTGAAGTGTGGAGAGCCAGTGGGAAAGTTAGTAGCAGCAATCTCAGTGAGGGGAGGGTAGAGGATATCCACGGAGAGGGTGCTCATGAGGGGCTGAATGGATTACTAGGGACATGCTGGGAGGGGTAGAGAAGTCTGAAGGTATTTAATCTGTCATTGGATTGCACCCCCAATCGGAAGGGGGCTTCTAATGGAGATGTCCTCTACAGCTGCCCACCCAATGTTGAGAATATCATTTTTTTTTCTATTTCCCACTTTGAGTTATCCAACAACCATCAGCCTGAAAATTGAGACAGGGCAGGAGAAAGTCCCAAGGGCCTAAATAAGGGGGAGGGCAGGGCTCCCATTTGAGGCACTGCCCACTCCACTGTAAAATGGTGCTAGGATCAGGAAGGAGCGGGAGAGAACCCAAAGATAACCCCATGCATGCAATTCCATGTTTCCCTATCTGCTGCTGGGTGGTGGGTAGCGGGTGGGGGTGGTAGGATTTTGGCAGGTAGGGGTAGTATAAAATTCAGGCCCACATGTTCCATACAATCAGATGTTGTCTTCCTTGTCCTTCTCACACATTAACTCCATCTCCTTCCAAGGAATGTTGTACTGAGAAGTGATATGTAAAAGCAATTTAGGTCACTTCAGCTGAGGATTGGGATGGAATCTTTCATACTTGTACAACAATCTTGCATGTAAATAGTTAGAACTTGGACCATCCGTCATCTGAGCAGTATGAAAGGACATTTTACCATGAAGATCTCACTGAAACAAACCTAGGAATTGACAACATTCATATATATGTTCTTTTTCATTTCCAGTGTATTAGCACACTATTCTATATTGTACCTTATCGTATTTTTATTATGCAAATGACAATTAAATTTTTATATTTTGCTGTTACAAATTCTGAAGATTCACCAGATGTTGTGTTGCCTAAATTTATATAATTGCAAGATTTGACCTAATTTTTTTTTTAGCTGTAGCCAGCATCTTTTTGGAGACAAAAACTTGCCCTTGCTTAGATAATTCTGATTATGCACCATCTGGGATATGTACGAGGTGTTTGATTCAGTCTCCTGTGTCTCTCTTCATTGTGGAGACTTTAATCCTGGGCTATTTTAGTTCAGAAGTTTTCATCATCCTGTGGATTGATATTCTTGAAGAATTTCTCCTGTTTTTTTTAAGTGTAAGCATGCTTAATGCAATCCTGTTGTCTTTCGATCTGTGCATTCAGTAAGATCATGGATAGAGGTCAATGAGTTCATTTCGAAATCGGGTCCAGGGGATTCAGATGCTGACCCTTTGTGAGGAATTGGACTGCCATTAAAATATACAATATGAATGAAAGTCATTGACTGCAGGAAGCATAGTGGAGAACATGCCCCTGTCTATATCAAGGGGGATGAAGTGGAAGTGGTCGAGAGTTTCACATTTCTAGGTGTCCAGATCACCAATAACCTGTCCTAGTCACTCCACACTGACACTATATTTAAGAAAGCCCACCAATGCCTCCTCTTTCTCAGGAAGCTAAGAATCCACCATGGTTCTCACCAATTTTTACAGATGCATCATAGAAAGCATCTTTTCCGGATATATCACAGCTTGGTATGGCTCCTGCCCTGACCAAGATTGCAAGAAGCTATAAAGGGTCATCAACGTAGCCGAGTCTGTCACTCAAACCAGCCTCCCATCCATTAACTCTGTCTACACTTCATGCGGCCTCAGAAAAGCAGCCAGCATAATCAAGGACCCCACGTAATATGGAAACACTCTCTTCCACCTTCTTCAGATGGGAAAAAGATACAAAAGTCTGAGATTATGTTCCAACTGACTCGAAAACGGCTTCTTCCCTGCTGTCATCAGACTTTTGAATGGTCCTATCTTGCATTTGGTTGATCCTTCTTTACAACCTAGCTCGGACTGTAACACTACATTCTGCAGCCTTGCCTTTCCTTCCTTATGTGTGGTATGCTTTGTCTGTATAGTGTGCAAATATAAATGCTTTTCATTGTATACCAACACATGTGACAGTAATAACTCAAACCAAATACAAAGTAGTTTAGTACGTTACCATAAGCACAATGGCTTAGAGCCCAAAAAAGGGCCAGTTCTAACTTGTGATGTTGCTTTAAGCTAAAAATTGGACCCATGTGTCCAATGTGGACAAAGTGGTCATCTTCAAGGACAATAACTGCACCACCTATATAGACAGAGGCCTCACCACCAGCTCTGGTTGTTTGCATGCCAGCTCACACCACTATCCTGGAAGCTCAAACAGTTGCCACCTTAACTCTGGGGCCCAATGTTGACACTCAATGTGAACCGAACCTCTGCTGTGCTAAGCAGCAGTGTCTGAGAGTGGCAATGGTTCCATGGGAGAGGCACTGCTGTCTTCTCTCAGGCTGACAGTGTACCCATTCTCTCACTACCAGCCACACCAGTGCCTTTGTTAGTGTCACAAATCTGACTGAGGCCATCTGGGCAAAATTAAAAAACTGCAATCCGCAACCAGCCCTCAATGTCTAGAATTGCATGTAGTCACCAAACGTTAGCCATCTGGAATGTCCTGAGTTCAGCCCAAAGCTGAACTGAAACATGGAAACCAGAAGCAGGAGTTGGCCCTTCAAATCTGCACCACCAGTCAATTTGATCATGGTGGATCCTTGATCTCAATTCCACATTGCTGCTTTCTCTCCTTGAAGTCATTAACATCTAAAAATTATCTACCTCTTTCTTGAATACACCCAGCGGCAGATATTTGGATACTGATTAAGAGATAAGTATATGCTAATCATCAGGGTTCAAATTAATGAACAGCAGCATGGAAAGGGATGAATTTATTCTGTAAAATCTTCCTCCATAAATTCCCACTGTTAGGTGATGCTGCCCAGAGTGGTTGGAACCTCGGCACAACTTTGGTTTCCAGGATCTCACACAGGACGGAGTCGCGGGGAAGCTGATAGAAGGAGAGACAGGCCAATCGGAGCAGTGTTAACCAGCAGCATGAACCAATCATGCACAGTGGCACAATGGTTACCACTGCTGTCTCACAGTGTCAGGGACCCGGGTTCAATTCTCGGCTTGGGTTCCTTTCGAAGTTTGCACGTTCTACCTTTATCTGAGTGTGTTCCCTCCAGCTTCCTCCCACAAGTCTGAAAGATGTGCTGGTTAGGTGCATTGACCATGCTAAATTCTCCCTCGGTGCACCCAAACAGATGCTGGAGCGTGGCGACTAGGGGATTTTCACAGTAGCTTCATTGCAGTGTTAACGCAATTGTAACTTGTGACACTAATAAATAAACTTTTAACAGATCAGTCATGATTTCATTGAAAGATGGGGCAGTTTTGATGGGCCGAATACCCTAATTCTGCTCCTACGTTTTGTGGTGTAATTAGATGCTTTATTAGGTGCGATTCCACTTCATTGAGAAATGTAGCAGCCAATGAAAAGACATGTTCCAAGAAATAACTGAGGAGTTTAATGAGGTAGAGATGAGGAAAGAGGTTGGGTGGGGGAGGTAAACAGTGTTCTTTGGGAACAAGCTGAACAACCTCATCACTCACTCAACAGTTTTGGAGCCTCCCATTGTCCTGGGGGTTTGTGCCATGGCATGGTCTGTTTCATTGTCAATCCATCCTGAACTTCATGTGTGTCATATCCTCCACCTTCTTTTTGTTTCAGCTAACCCAGCTCTCTCCTGGTTGGTTGGCAACTGTCCTTCATCTTCCCGCTCTGAAAGTCCATCCAAGCTATACAGAAACTATTTTGGAAGTAACCAGAAGCAGCAAAACCTTTCTTTGCAGAGGTCACTTCCCAACCTGGAAACAGGCAAAATCCACCCAAAGGTTGACCGACCAACAGTCTGACAAGACAAACCAACAAAACTATCTGCATGGTGGATACGCCCTTTCAATCTGAACTGATAAAAGTCCTTTCGACCTGCCGGATCTATGAGTTGTTGTGCAAGTTTCTCAGCCAATGAGTGAGGTGACATAATAAATCATTTCCATAAAAGAGTTCCTTCAAGCTTCGGATTATTATTCAATTAACCTCACTTACAGTTCAACATATTATTGGTGCATGTCAGGGAGGAGCCCCATCTAAAATGTGGAACCCTTCCAATATGTGATGGGTGTAGAATACCACCCACTGAATCCCTACAGAACAGGGTGAGGCCATTGAGCCCATTGAGTCTGTACCAATTCTCTGACAGCACCTTTAACCAGGTCCATCCACCAACTCCCCCAAATACTTACTCCAGAAATTTCCCTAACCTACACATAGGGGATCTTCATAGTAGCTTTATTGCAGTGTTAACATAGACTTATTTGTGACACTAATAAATTAACTTTATTCTTTGGATACTAAAGGGCAATTTAGCACCTTCTAACTTGCATATCTTTGGACTGGGAAGAAACTGGAGAAAACTCATGTGGACACAGGGAGAAGATGCAGACTCCACACAGACAGTGACCCAAGGCAGGAACTGAACCTGGGTCTCTGGCGCTGTGAAGTGCTAACCACTGTAGCACATTGCCTCTCATCACATTGGGCCCATCACTAGAAGTCTAGGCCTGAACCTTCAATGTGGCTGAGCATTTTGTCAAGGCAAACTTTTCCATCACCGACCACAGGTGATGGCTGTTTTCACTGAAGTGGAAATGGTTTCTGATAATTGGGAGCTGTGAATGTTCATTCGGGGAACTGCGAAAGGACTAAAATGAAAAGAAGCAAAATTAAACCAAACAAAATAAAAAGCTGATTTTTTTTTTGTCACTTTGATTTCCAAAAGAAGTGGCAGGACTTGTTCTTTGGATGTTCTAGCCCTGGGGTGCATTGGAAATTTGCATTCTAAACTCAGCTACTGAGAACTGGACGTTGCATGTTCTGTGGAACACCTGTCTTTTAATTATAGCTCTCAGTTGTGAATTAAAGAGATGTCAATTCCTATATTCTACAACGTGTGGTCTGACTGGACCTCAAAAATCTTTTATGGAGAGGTTTCAAATGTTATTGCCAACAATAACCTATTTAAGGACGGGCATAGATTTTATGACGTCGAAAGTCCTTTGTTCCCTTGGATGGCTCTTGTGTGTTGCCTACCTCACTGTGTACTGAAGTAAGTATTACATTCTGTTGTGAGAATGAGTTAACAACTGAATGATTTGACAGTAACCCTCTCAGTTCTTTCTGAGATCCATCGGAATATCCCTACAATGAGGTGGCATGATGGAGAAACATTAACTCAACATCACAGCTAATGGGCGGCAATTGTAAACAAAGCGGCAATTTACCATGACCTATCAACCTAAACTGCACATCTTGCATCACTGTGAGAGTCAGGGGTCCCAGGAACACTGCAATCCAGTCCATGGAATGCCCCAATTACAATGACTTGGATTCATGGAAATGAAGGTTAATTCTGTTCCTTTCTGCTACTTGGTTGAGCTGTAGAGACTTGTGTGCTGAGCTGAGACAGTGGGATGAAGTAAGAATGAATACCTGATGCCACCAAGTTGTACAACAGTGATTCATGCGCTTGATTTTGTCACATCTTCTAGTCTGGTTCTGAGATTGCGAGCTTAAGCCCGCCTCCAACACCCTTACACAATTTTTCCAGGGAATGTTGCAAAAGACAAGTCAAGACTTGGGAAAAGGTTTACCTGATTTCTGAGGAGAACAGGTACATGCAGGTTTTTTCTGGCTGGATAACAAAGAATTATTGGTAAAGTGCCAATGGCGGTAGTGATGTAATGGGCATGGAACCATTGCTACCTTCTCAATTCCCTCACACACTCATCCCCAACCATCCCAGCTGAATTTATTCTCCTCTCAACTCCCAGCCCACTATTGGGGAAGGGAGACTTGTAACAGGAGCATAAAATTCAAACCAGAATTTAATTTTTGCACATCATCATATATTCTCCACAGTGCAGAAGAGGCACTCGGCGCATTGATTCTGCACCTACTCTCTGATAGAATATCGCACCCAGGCCTTCTTCCTCACCCTATCCTTGTAACCCCACACATTTCCCCATGTCTAATCCATCTAACTTGCAAATATTGGGACGGTAAGGGGCAACTTAGCAGGGCCAATCCACCTAACTCGCATAGCTTTGGACTGTGGCAGGAAACCAGAGCACCTGAAGGAAACCCATACTGGGAGAACATGCAGACTCCTCACAGTCACCAAAGGCCAGAATTGAACACAGGTCCCCGGAGCTAACCACTTTGCCACTGTGGCATCCCATAATATGGGGTAAAGAAGAGGTATTAATTGTATCCAAAATCTAGTATGAATACTGATGAATAAAATGTTGAAACAGTGTCGAGAAAATTTATATCTCAACAGATATAGACTTTAAGATGACGCAATGTGGTATTAGCAAATAAATGCTAGATGCATTTGCTTGGATTTCCTTGGTTCATTTTGTGACTGATTTTACATAAATGGGTTAAGACCTCCATTAAAATAGCATATTCAGGAATTTCATACAAAAAGGTTGAAGCATTCACACCATCATATTATGTAATGTGCTTTCAAGACCATTGTGGCTATTATGGGTTTGAATATTCTGACCTAGAGGGGCTTGCCAGAACAGACTGACTCTTCCAAGACCTGAACCTGACCAAAGGATTATCTAATGAGGCCGCGGTATTCTTTAAACCTGGGTTAATTAGTAGCTAATGCCCCTCTTTCACATCAGCTTCCCCTGTTACCAATGCCTCGAGCCAAGCCAATGTGTATGTCAAACTATAAGCTGTTAAACCTCTTGAAAACTGTCCAATTGAAAGGAAAATTACATTACAATTTGCTGAGTAAATGAGTTGGGATCCTTTGTGTCTTTTTTTCTGTGTGCACTGCTGTTTACCATATAGATGAATGAGTCCTTGAACATTGTGAACGTTTAATGAGGAATTCTTTGATAGATAGCAAGAAAATCACACTTTATTAAAAAATACACCGAAAATGTTCATCACTTTCACCATTATAGATACATTGAGTTAAAGTATGTTACCTAAAAGAATTAGGTCCCAATTTTCACAGAGAGCCTTTCTACCATAAAGAAAATCTGGAGAAATTGACGACTATTCTAAGTCTCACCCTGGAAACACCCGTCTCTTGCCTGGAGTTGAACTGATGCTTTCAAATTACCAGCTTCCTTCATTTGGAAAGGCTAAAAGTGTGAAACTTACTTCAGGATTTTACCCTCCCACCCAAATTGGAGCCAGTGAGGGGTGGACAATGAGACGTCCATTGATCTCGGATGGGATTTTATGGTTTTGGGACGAGTAAGGCCGTAAAATCCAACTCCTGGTGTGTGCAATTTAGAACAGATGGAATCAAGGTCAGACTAGCTACAATATCCCTTTAGAGAGGTAAGGCAGCCCTTTGGTTAAGTTCCTAGGACACTTCTACAACAAGTAAGACAATGTCTGGCGCTGTTATAATTAAACATGATTGTGCACTTTTTACACATAAATTTATTAGAACTGTTCAACTGTCAAACAACTGTCCAGTTATAAAGAAACAGGCCAGCTATAAAAGAACTATCCAGCTGTCAAGGAACTGTCCAGTTACCAAGGAACTGTACAGATATAAGGAACTGTAAAGGTATTGTCAAAGCTATCAAGGAAGTGTCAAAAGTGATAAGGATGTGTCCAAGGATATTGGGTGAGTCAGCATGAAGAGGGAAAAGATGAAAGGTGGTGGGGGTGGGCCAGGTTTGAAATGAGGGGAAATGAGGCACTGTAGAGTGGGTGGGAGGCATGGATTGAGGTATGCTGGCATGAATGGGGTTGTGTATGGGCAGGGTGAGGGAGAGTGAGGTTGTTTTGCATTTTAAACTTTCTTCTTATTTGTTTAAACACAGCTTAAACACAGCTGGCAGGCCTTCTACTCAACCCAATTCCACACTCACTTCCACCATTCTACCCACTGCAGCTTCTTTTTCAGCTACCCTGTGGAGCCCCACCTATTTTCTTCCCCTCACCCCCACTCCCGATGCCCCTGGATCGAAAATCTGACCCACAGGCAGACATTTTGAAAGGTTGACCCAGCCCATCCAGATAATCTTCCAATTCTGCACCCGATCTGGGAACGCAGAATCTAAGCCTTAACACACACACACACACACACACACACACACACACACACACACACACACATCTTTATAAATGTTAATACAATCTTCAGACAGGCTATATGAAAAAAAAACACAGACTTCACTTACATTGTCTGACTCTTTTGGGAGTAGAACTTTTAAAGTTCTGCATTACTCTCCTTACTGACCTTGATGTGAAATCTATTGTGGTGGACGAATGGAGGGAAAAACATCCATAGCACACTTAACTATATATGAATATTTCAGTTACTGTCTCATGGCTGAAAGTCTGGATAAAAGCCTTGCTTGGGGCATATTTAGGTTAGAAAGCTCCGAAGTACAATACACTTAAAAGGAACCATTCCACATCTCTAGACACTTGCCCTTCAGAAAAAGCCAAAAATCATTGATGAAAGGCCAACTCAACCCCTCCCTTGTCAGCATCAACTGTATTCTCCTGTTGATATTTTACTTTTCGCATGAATCTTGGATAAAGTAATTAACGAACCAGACACAGTTGAATTAATTCTCTTGCACAGATTAAAGAGTTATTCTTTCCCTTTGTCAAACAACCTAGACTTTATTTCAAAAATGATCAAAAATGAATTATACAGAATGCTTTTCAAGCATATGTCACGACTCGTCAAAGATCTCTGTGTATTTTGCTAACTGGGTTTATTTTCTTAGACAATAATCCCTGTGTCTGTACTATCAGGACCATTGAGAGGGAGGGTGTGTATGTGTCTGTGTGCATGTGTGTGTGCGTGTGTATGTGTGTGCGTGCGCGCATGTGTGTGTGTGTGTGTGTTGTGTGTGTGTGTGCGTATGTGTGTGTGAGTTGTATACATGTGCGTGCACATGCATGTGCATATTGTGCATGTGTGTGCGGGTGTGCACGTGTGTGTTTGCATACACGTGTGTGCGTGCTCATATGAAGGTGAATGCATGCACATATGTGTATGTGTGTACACAGGTGTGTGTGCGTGCATGCGCATGGGTGTGTGTGCATGTGCACGTGTGTGCGTGTGTGCACTTACACGCGTGCGCGTGTGTATGTGTGCACACATATATAGGCATGTGTGTGTGTGTGTGTGTGCGTGCGTGCACACATATAGGCGTTTGTGTGTGTGCGTGTGTGCGTGTGTGCGTGTGTGTGTGTGTGCGTGCGTGCGTGCGTGTGTGCGTGCGTGCGTGCTTTCTGCAGTAATATAATTCATGCTCTGCCCAAGACCACAAAGAAGCAACAGAGGATAGTGAATCCATCAGGCAAACCAGTCTCCCATCCATTGATTCCGTCTACACTTCCCACTGCCTCGGATAAGGTTAGGGATTTCCATACATCGGTGCTGCTCAATGGGCAGGAGGGCCTCTTGTGCACTGGAGCATTCTGTGGAAAGCAGCCAGCATAATTAAGGACCTCACACACCCCAGGCATACTCTTTTCCGCCTTCTTCCATTGGGAAAAGAATCCAAAAGTCAGAGGTCATGTACCAACTGACTCAAGAGTGGCTTCTTCCGTGCTGCCATCAGATTTTTGAACGGATCTACTTTATATTAAGCTGATTTTTCTCTGCCCACTACCTATAACTGTGACACGATATTCTGCACCCTCTCCTTTCCTTCTCCCCAAAGTACTCTATGAAAGGTATGTTTTGTCTGCATGGCGTGCAAGAAACAATACTCTCCACTGTATCCCAATACAATAATATATCAAATCAAATCAAAACAAAATCAAAATACAACTAAGTGGCAAGACTAATCTAATGGGTTTTCTTTAATATTACAGAGAGCTGGGCTTAAAGTCGAGGATTCCAGTGCTACACCATTAGCCAAAATAAGGTTGTTCAATGGGGCTTTACACTTCACTTCTATAACTACAAGATGACTGAGACTTAGGATGATGACCAGAAAGCATAGTCTTTAATTAGGGGATTAATACAGTAACAGGAAGCATCATAGAATAACAGTACTATAAAAGTGACAAGAAAAAATGACCAGGGCAGTGGATGTCAGATTTTAATAAAGCCTTTGATAAAATTCCTCTTGGCAGACTGATACAGAAGGTGAAGTCATATGGGATCTGACAAAACTGACTTGGGCATAGAAAACAGAGAGTAGCAGTAGAAGCGTACTTTTCTAACTGGAGGTCTGTGACAAGTAGTGCTCCACAAGGATCAGTGCTGAGGCCTCTGTTGTTTGTAACATATACAAAATGTAATTGGTCTGATTAGTAAATTTGTAGATGATGCAAAAATTGGGAGAGTAGCAGACAGTGAGGAGGATTGTCAGTAGATACTGCAGGATATAAATCATTTGGCGACCTGGGACAAAAAATGCCAGGTGGAAATGAACCCAGACATATGTGAGATGATATGATTTGGTAGGTCTACTAGAGAAGGAAATTATGCAGTAAATAGTAGGGCCCTCAGAAATATTAGCATACAGAGGGATCTACACGTGCAGATCCAGAGTTCACTGAAGGTGGCAACTCAGGTGGACAAGATGGTCAAGAAGACATATGGCATGCTGGCCTTTATTGGAAGGGGCGTTGAGTACAGAAGTGGAAAATCATGTTGTAGCTGTAGAAAACTTTGATTAGGCCACATTTGGAGTATTGTGCACAATTCTGTTTGCCACACTACCGGAAGGATGTTGATGCATTGGAAAGGGTACAGAAGAGATTTACCAGGATGTTGCCTGGATTGCAAGATATGGGTCATGAAGAAAGGTTGAACAAACTTGGATTGTTCTCATTGGAGCATTGGAGGAGGACCTAATAGAGGTTTACAAGATTATGACAGGCATATGTAGAATAGATAGTTAGAATCCTTTTCCTAGGCTCAAATGGCCAATTATTCGGGAGCACTGGTTGGGAGTGAGATAGTTAGAGCCTTTTTCCCAGGGTCGAAACGTCAATCATTCAGGGGCATAGATTGAAAGCGAGAGGGGGAGAATTTAAAAAAAGATATAAGAGGCATGTTTTTCACACAGAGGATGGCAGAGGCTTGGAACACACTGCAGAGGAAGTGGTGGAGGCAGATTCTATAGCAAAATTCAAGAGGCATCTGGATAGCTACATGAATTGACAGGGAAAAGAGGGTTATGGACCATGTAGAGGCAAGAAAATATTAGATTAGAGGCATTTATGGCAGCACAGACTTGATGAGACAAAATGCCTGTTCCTGTGCTGTACTGCTCTTTGTTCTCTTTGTTATTAAGGTGACATGGTAGTATAGTAGTCAGCACTGCTGCTTCACAGCATCAGGGACCCAGGTTCAATTCTGACCCTTGGTTTCTGCTTGCGTTGGGTCTGCACATTTGCCCTGTGTTTGCATGATGTTTTTCCGGATGCTCCGGTTTTCTCCACAGTCCAAAAATATGCAGGTTTGGTGGATTGGCAATGCTATTTTGCTCCTTATTATCCCAGAATGTGTAGGTTAGGCGAATAGCAGGGTAAATATATGGGGTTACGAGGATATGGCCTTTGCAAGATGCTCTGTTGGATAATGGCTACAGGCTTGATGGACCAAATGTCCTCCTTCTGCACTGTAGGGATCCTATGATCTATGATTCACATATAAAAGTATTACAGTATTGGCTCATTCCCTAAAGATCAGACATCAGTTGAACATTTATAAAAGATTGTAAGCAATCAAGGCTTATCTGACTTCAAATGGCATATTCTGGAATGAGCTTGATTGCAGAAACAGATTCCCTTCAATGAGCGAGATTGCAGATCATTGAAATATTCGACAGTCATTGCAGAATGCAGAAGCGATCCTCAGCATTCGGAAATGATCATTGGTAATTGGAAGCACTTGGGAATTCAAGGGAATAATATCTATGTCACCTTTAGGATGGAACAGTGGCAACAGTGGTTGGCATCGCTGCCTCACAGTGATGGGGGCCCACGTTCAATTCTGGCCTCGGGTGACAGTCTGTGTGGAATTTGTATGCTCTCCACGTGTCTGCGTGAGTTTCCTCCAAGTGCTCTGGTTTCTTCCCACAGTCCAGAGATGTGAGGGCTATGTTAATTTTCCATGCTAAATCGCCCCTTAGTGTCAGGGGGTTAGCAGAGTTAATGTGTGGGGTTACGGGAATAGGGCATAGATGGGATTGTGGTCAGTGCAGACTCGATGGGCCGAATGACCTTTTTCTGCACTGTAGGATTCTATGATTCTGTGAACTCTGGAGAAAAGAAATGAATGCTTCACCGGGACAGGAGAAATAGCCCAACAACATAAATGTGGCACCATTGAGAAGCAACAGGGCAGTGGAATTTTTCTAATGGAATAAGGAAGGTAGCAACCCAACAAGGCTCCTCAACAGCATATTCCAAACCCACAACCTTTACTACCTCAAAGAACAAGGGCAGCAGATGGATGTAAATTGCACTACCTAGAAGGTTTGGCACCAAATCACAAATCTTTCTGACTCACCATACATTCACTGTTGCTGAGTCAGAATCCTGGAACTCCCTTCCTAACGGTCCCTGTCTACGTGGCCACTAGGCTGGATTACCTGATCATTGTAATCGAGGGGCTGGTGATTAATGAGATCCCAGAACAACATGAGGGCCCATATCCACCTCCACTCCTGTTGCTCTTCATCAGCAATGATGAGGAGCTCAACAGACTGTTGGGAAGAGTCACCGTAGCCCAGAGTCTTCCACAACATCAAGCTGCTTTTCCAAAGGAAATGGGCATCTCAAACAATGTTTATTCCTAAAGGTAAAAGATCAGAAATAGATAAGAAGATAATATGAATAAAACTTTTTAAAATAAAACAAGCTTTTTGCCCAGTGCATCAGTGCAGGGGTAAAAAGCATAACTCCTCCTCTCCCACATTCCACTCCTCTCTCCTGTTCTTCTGGATCCCACTTTCTCTGCTGTAAGGCAGCAACATCCAACACTGATCTCTGATGTTTCGGAGCTTTTCTCTCCATCTCAGCAGAAAGATACCTATGTGTCGAGATTGTATATTACCCTCCCAGTTCAGTCTTGGGGCCTAGTCAAAACAGCATCTCAGCCCTCCGGCCTGCATGCCCCATGTGCAAAACTTGACCATTTTCCAAACTCACCTCCAAAACCCCTTTCCCTCCTATTCTCTCCCCATGCCCCTTAAGTCTTGCTCTCCCACACCAATTCTCCAGCTCCTCCTGCGTTCCTGTCTGTTCCACTCCCTATTCCCCCTATATCCTTATCTGCTCATCGCCCTCTCCCTGTGCCCCTGTCTGTCCAACTCCCTCTCCACCCCTCATTCCATGTCCTTATCTTTCCCTTCTTCCTGCCCCATGGCACTATCTGTTCCATTCCCTCTCCACCCCCTTGTCTTACTGTTTGTTTTAATCCCTTTCCCTTGCCTATCCATGTATGTCATACTTCCCACATGTTCCTACCTGTCCCACTCCTTCCCCACCATATGTCCCTGTTGGACCCATTCCCTCTCCCTGCTTGATTCACTTTCTCTCCCGCTCTGTCCTTGTCCCTATATATATATATATATATGTATATATATATATATAGACATATATATATGTGTGTGTGTGTGTGTGTGTGTGTGTGTGTGTGTGTGTGTGTTAGTTGTGTAGGGCTGTAGAGAAGGATATAAACTAACAAGTGGAAGGAACAGCTAATGTGACAGGAAACGTAGTAATTCAAGGCGAAACACTGAAGTAAGAGTTTTGGTGATAAACAGAGTTTGGCAGAAAGGATCAGAGTATACAAAATTAAGAGTGCACTTACAGATGATGTCAGAGATTACAAACATGGTATTAGGACAGAATTAGAGGCTTTGTATCTGAATGTGGGCAGCATTTATAATGAAATGGATAAATTGTTAACACAGTTAGAAATAAATATGCATGATAGCCATTATGAAACATGGTTGCAAGGTGACCAGGCTAAAGCCCGAATAACAAAGGGTATTTAACATTTTAAAAAGACAGGAACTAGGAAAATGTGATGGGCATAACTCTTTTCATTAATGATGGTATTAGTACAGTCATGAGAGACAAACTTAGCTTGAAAGCTCAAGATGTAGAATCAGTTTGGGTAGAGATAAGAAATAGAAAAGGTAACTTGTGGGAATAGTTCATAGTAACAGTGAATTATACTGTAGGACTAAGTATACAAAGAGAAATAAATAAGTCATGTAAGAAACGTACCTATACTCATTGGTGATTTTAGAATCATAGAATCCTTACAGTGAAGAAGGAAGCCATCTAGCCCATCAAGTCTGCACTGGCCACAATCCGTTCCAGACCCTATTCCCAAAAGCTCACGTATTTACCTCTAACTCCCCTAACACTATGGTTAATTTAGCACGGCCAAACAACCTAACCTACACATCTTTGGAATGTGGAAGGAAACCAGGGCACCTGGAGGAAACCCACACAGGCAACGTGCAAACTCCACACAGACAGTGACCCAAGACCCAAGAATTGAACCCAGGCCCCTGGTGCTGTGAGGCAGCAGTGCTAACCACTGTGCCACCGTGCCATCTCAATTTAGTCTAAATGTAGATTGGACATGGTCAAGGATGGGAGAATTTGTTCGTAGATGGTATCTGGGACAATTTCTTACAGTAATATAATCTACAGCCCAGCAGAATGCAGGCTATTCTAGACAAGGTAATGAATGACCAACAGAACAGGATTAATCAGTAATTGCATGATAAAAGAGCCTTCAGCTGACAGCAATCATAATATGGTAGAATTTCACATGCAGTTTGAAAGGGAGATGCATGGTCCAAGACTAGTGTTTTAAACCTGAATGAAGACAATTACATGAATATGAAGGCAGAGCTTGTAAAAATGAACTGGAAAACTGAGTTAAAAGATAGGACAATAGGTATGTAAATTCAAGGCCTATAATTCCATTTTGACGCTAATGCATTTGGTGGGTCACACAGATGCCAATGTCTATGTAATTAAAAGCAAAATACTGCAGATGCTGGAGATCTGAAATAAAACAGAAAATGCTGCAAGAACTCTGCAGATCCACCAGATCTGTGGAGGGAAAAAGAGAGTTAACCTTTCAAGCCTGTATGATTCTTCTTCAAAGTCATTGAAGAGTCACATTGATTGAAATGTTAATTCCTCACCAGCCAGTAGAATGATCCTACCAGCAGTGTACCTGTGGGTTATTTAATAAAAGTGGGATTAAAGTTTTGTAATGAACTGGAGTCTCTTTGTCCTTTGTCTCACTTGCTCTGGTCCATCGCGATGGCTATAATTCTCTCATTCAAATGATTGTATGGAGCTCCAACAATCAATATTTTAACAAATCACAAATTACACAGTTTTTCAATTCTCATTCTTCTTTTATTTTTCAATCAATGAAATGGGTGCAATAATCAAAAAAAAATTGACTAGTTTGAGTAAAAACTAGTTACTTTTTACTAATCTGAAAGTCATGCTGGTTAGGTGCATTGGCCATGTTAGATTCTCCTTCAGTGTACCAGAACAGGTGCTGGAATGTAGCGATTTAGAGGATTTTCACAGTAATTTCATTGCAGTATTAATGTAAGCCTGCTTGTGACACTAATAAATAAGATTTAAATGTAAAGCAAGACCAAACTGGAAGTTGTCTGCAGCATGTTTCAGGCCCAGGAGTTCAATGTGACAGTCACAGTCAGGATTTTATGGCTTTGCTTGAACGAGATCAGAAATTCCAGCCCGAGGTCAATGGACATTTCTGTCGTCCGCCTCTTTTCCGCTCTGATTCCATGGCACTTAAACTCTGTGGGATGAATTTTCCTCTTCCATCCATCACAGGAATCATAGTGGGTGAGGGACAGACCATGGAAAGGTCCGTTGATCTTGGATGGGATTTTCCGATTTCGGGGCAAGCATAATCAGAAAATCCCACCCTCTTTCTCTCTCCACAAGCGCTGGAAGACTTGTTATGTTTCTCCAGCATTATGCCAGCATCCATGTTTTTTTATTGCAATGTACGCTCTCAGTCTGATCTGCATGCTAGTTTGAAATACATACAGCAAAATCAATGTGTTGTGCATCTGTAGCAATGGCAACTAAAGAAACCATTTTCCTCATCAGCCAGTAGAATGATCGTACCAGCAGCGTACCTGCGGGTTATTTAATAAAAGTGGGATTAAAGTTTTGTAATGAACTGGAGTCTCTTTGTCCTTTGTCTCACTTGCTCTGGTTCCATCGGGATGGCTATAGTTCTCTCATTCAAATGATTGTATGGAGTTCCAACTATCAATATTTTAACAAATCACAAATTACACAGTTGTTTCAATTCTCAAATAAGCACTCTTCTTTTATTTTTCAATCAATGAAATGGGTCCAAAAATCAAATTAAAATTGACATCTTTCGAGATCTGAATAAACGGAACATTACTCAGTGGGAGGATATTTTCTAAGGTATCAATTAATCCCCAATGTGCTTTAATCAGTCCTGCATCATTTTGCTTAATGTCAATGATTTAATAATTGGGATCATTTCATCTTTACTAGATCGTCCCAACTGGCAAAAGCTTTGCTTTGCAATCTTCTAAGTATTTCGCAGATTTAAGTATATTACAATTAGGAGAGCATTAAAATCTGTGTCAGTCTGCAACGGCAAATATTTCGCCGTGAGTTCCTCTCAGGTGATTTTTTTTTTGTGACAAACTTCATTTTAATATTACCTGTGTATGTGCTACACACATAAGTGCTTTCTCTGGAGAACATTTCTTTTTAATTATTTGTACTTACGTTGCACTCTGAATTCTGAGTACTGAATTGGAACCAACCGAAATTAGCCCAACCACAGAAGTGTCTTCTGTTGCTGGAAATATGGACATGCGTGCAGTATAAAATAAAAATCGCAGTCTCAACAGCAACTGAAAAGTCAAAACCTTTTTTTATAATTTCTCAAATCAAGGGTGGCATGGTGGCACAGTGGTTAGCACTGCTGCCTCATAGCACCAGAGATGCAATTCCAGCCTTGAGTGAGAATATGGAGTTTGTACGTTCTCCCCATATCTGTGTGAGTTTCCTCCAGATGCTCCGATTTCCTCCCACAGCCCAAAGATGTGCATGTTAGGTGGATTGGCCAGGCTAAATTGCCCCTTAGTGTCCCAAGGTATGTAGGTTTGAGGGATTAGTGCAGGATTATATGTAGGGGTTACAGGAATAGGACCTATGCTCTGTCGGAGTTGGTAAAGACCCAAAAGATCAAATGGCCTCCTTCTGCACTGCAGGGATTCTATAATTCAATGCTTTGGGTATAGAAATGTCATTAACATTTACTCACTGTATTTTCCTTAAGATGAAGGGAAGATCACTTATAACATTTGCATTAGAAAACGGAAAGGGAGTGAATGTGTTACATAGAACATAGAACATAGAACAATACAGCACAGAACAGGCCCTTCGGCCTTCGATGTTGTGCCGACCAAAATAAAAAGCAATGCCCCTCCTAACTAAACCATTCCCTTCTCTTCCATATACTTATCAACTAACCTCTTAAACGCCACCAAACTTGGCGCATCTACAACAGCTGCAGGCAGGGCATTCCACTCCCTAATCACTCTTTGAGTAAAGAACCTACCTCTGATATCCGTCCTATAACTCATACCCCTTAATTTAAAGCTGTGTCCCCTCGTGCTAGCTTTCTCCATCCTAGGAAAAAGGCTATCACTGTCCACCCTATCTAAACCTCTAATCATCTTATATGCTTCAATAAGATCCCCTCTTAGCCGCCTCCTTTCTAACGAAAACAACCTCAAATCCTTCAACCTCTCTTCATAGGACCTGCCCTCCATACCAGGCAACATCCTGGTAAACCTCCTCTGTACCCTCTCCAATGCCTCCACATCTTTCTTATAATGTGGCGACCAGAACTGCACACAATACTCCAAGTGCGGCCTCACTAGAGTTTTGTACAGCTGCAACATGATGCTGCGGCTCCTAAATTCAATCCCCCTACCAATAAAAGCTAAGACTCCATATGCCTTCTTAACAACTTTATCCACTTGACTGCCTGTTCTTCCATTAGCCCTGTTCAGTCCAAGTAAGATTACTTTAGATCGAATTCTCTTTGGTCATCTCTTGGTTTCAGAAAAAAAAAATCCCTTTGTCCCCTCAGGAGAAAGAGAAATGTTAAATATTTCTAACCCTCAAATCCTGACTCTCAACAAGCACCAAACTCTGTGGGTGGAATTTTCCAATTCTCCCTCCCATTGGCAGGAATCGTGGCGGGCAGGAATGCAAAATTGGGCACACTGACACCAAAAGTCGGATATCCGGCTGTGGTAAAAGAAGTTGGAATCTTTTCCTCAGGATTTTCATGGCAGTGTAATTGTTAACCCCATCTGCATGTGTTAACATGTCCTAAATGTTGACTGTAATCACAACTTGCTGGAACCACATCCTCCATCCTAATTTAGCGCCACGTCTGCTGGTAATTAGATCAATCTGATTTATAGCCGGATATGAATGGCATGAGCTTGGCCCACCTTCTGTTCATCCATGACTTTGAGGTTCATGCAACATTGTAAAGCCACCTGCAAAGGTGCTGCTATCATCTCTCACTGCTTCTCTGGTGCCTGAAGATCAAATTAAAAAAATGAATGAATTGAGAACCTTGATCCTTGGGGTGTTCAGAATAAGGAAGAGAAGAAGGGCCCATCCCTACCTGGCAGGGCTTAGAGAAGAGTTTCAGCCTGAGGTGCAGAGTCCAGGGGACCCCAGGAAGACCCAGAGAATGAGGAGACGATACCTATCATTCAGAGCTGACTGACATGATCAAGGTTCTGCTGAAGATGCCTTATTTTTTTGGAGATGACCAAGAGGACCTCAAAAAACATTGTTTAACAGTGAGGTAGTGGCTCATATCTGCGACAAGGAGGATCTGATGCAGAATTTACTGGGAGGTCATCCCTTGTCAATGGCGTTAAAAGTGTCTGTCACACTTCCATGCTTTTTGCAATTGCCTCGTTCCAAGGCTCCACTGGAGGTCTGTATGGCAAGCATCACTCAGTCCTTCAATTATAGCAGGAAGTTGTAGATGCCCTTTATATCCAACTCACATCATTATATCCAGATCACAGTAAATGGGGCCAGGCTGTTAGAGTTTGGGATTTGTGATTATCCCAGGCTTCCCACATGTACACGTACCACTTTAAAATTTCCATAGTAGATTTAATTGTTCATCCTCTTTCCACACTGAAAGGCATTTCATTCTTATCCAGGTCCACTCCACCGTCTTATCCCCTAACCCCACATATATGTATCCCACTAATTCCCTTAACCTATACATCTTTGGACATGGCCAATCCACCTAACCTGCACATCTGTGGACTGTGGGAAGAAACTGGAGAACCGGAAGGAAAACCACAAAGAGCAGAAAAAACGTGCCAATTTCACAAGGATCGTCATCGAATACATTTTGGTTTGACAATTTGGTTTCAGAGTCATCTTCCATTCCCTTCCCCTGCAGTATAAATATCTCCCATTTTCTATGCCTTTTAGCATTGACAAAAGGCCATCTGGACTCAAAACATCAGCTCTTTTCTCTCCTTCCAGATTCTGCCAGACCTGCTGAGATTTTCCAGCATTTTCTCTATTGGTTGGAATCGAACCAGGGTTCTTGATGCTGTGAGGCAACAGTGTTAACCATAATGCCACCATGCCACCTACTCTGAAATTTCCTCTCTAACTTTGTCCATTTCTTCTCTTTCTCCCACCTTCTTTAAAATTCTTAAAATTGACCTCACCTTAAAGCCAATGCCTTTGATCAACCTGTTTGTTACCGATCGTACTATTATTTTGTTTTCGTTTGGCTAATTATATTCCTGTTAGGTGTCTTCAGAAATTTTACTGCAAACACAAGTGAATGTCGAAACAGGTGACAGGTATATTCTTGCACCCTATCAGTCTTATAATGCTTACAGTGAAAAGTGGATGATTTTGGAAACTTTATTACGGGTATTCCAATACAATTACAATGCCACCATCCTGTCATAACTGGGCTCTGACTCATTCTTACACAATCCTTTACTTAATGGGCTCGAGCCAAAAACTTGGAGACTGCTATAATTCTTACTCATCCTCCCAGTGTTATGATTCACTCCCCACAACTGAGCCAACACTGTTACATTTAATAAACCTTCACGTGGGAATCACATAAAAGTTTTCAATTCAGGGATTCAACTCATTAAGTGTGAGGCATCACAGTGTGGGAATTTAGAGTGTTTTCCTTTTTGCTGAGTGACAGCTCTGATAAAAACGGACGCTAGGTTTAGCACATGCTTGCAGTAAGTGCAACTATCTTACTCATTCCCAGGAAGGGTGTTCTGCGTGGATACTGCACCTTGTGCCTCACAGACACATGTAAACCAGTCTGGTAACGTGTCCCCATTAAGGGGGCAATGTTTTGAGTACCATGTGACCAGACTGGACCCAGTAGAAAGGTGGTGTCAGAAGCCGAGCCACTCGGGAGCAAGGGCATGTGTCCTGGGATGGGGAGGAACCTTAATCGGAACCAGGGAGGAGAAACGAGAGAGCATGTAATACAGTCCTGTCAGATCCTTAATTATGCATATAAAGTTGTTAATAAATCAATTATTGCTTGAAGCTGCAACAAGTTGCCTTCAAAGTTATTATAGCAAAGAAGAATGTATCCTGCAGACCCTGACAGAAAAAGTGCTAGCAATCCACAATAGATCCATCATAGAATGGACCAGCACCAATACAGGCCATTCTGCCTATTGTGTCCATGCCACCTCTTTAAGAGAACTATCCAATTAATCCTATTTCCCTTCACTTTCCCTGTAACATCACCCATTTCTCCTCATTTATTATTTAAGTTTGAATCTCTTCCCACCACCCTTTCTGTTTGTGCATTCCAGATAACAGAGACTTGCTGTGTAAAAACATTTCTCTTCTCTGATTCTCGGTCATCTCTGATTTTCATTTTTTTTAATTCATTCATGGGCATCACGGGCTGGCCAGCATTCATTGCCCATCCCTAATTGCCAGAGGGCATTTGAGAGGCAACCACATTTCTGTGGCTGTAGCTTCACATGTAGGCCAGATCAGGTAAGAACGGCAGATTTCCTTCCCTAAAGGGCATTAGTGAACCAGTTGGGTTTTTCCAACAACCAACAATGGTTCCAAGGTCATCAGTCAATTCTTAATTCCAAATTTTTTAAGTTGAATTCGCATTCTACCATCTGCTGTGGTGGAATTGGAACAGCAAGAAGGAAAACATTCTAAATTCCCAGAACCTAGCATCGGATTTATCAGAGCTGTCGCTCAGCAAGAAGGAAAACACTGTAAATTTCCAGAATATTAGCTGAGTTTCTGGATTCATACTCCAGTGATAATAACAGTAGGCCATTGCTTCTTCAATGACAATCATCTTTCTCATTGTAAAGTCTGGCACATACAGAGTTACTATGAGACTGGATAATGTCCCGCCCACATAGTGATGTAACAAAGCATATGATCCATGTCCAGTCTCAGCTGAGTGCTGGACAGAGCTGTGTGCACCAGCCAGCATGGAGAAGCTCCTAGTCTTTACCTTTTATGGTATATTTGTAAATAGTTCCAAGAGTCAATAAAATTGACTTACGTATTGCTATGAAGACTTCTTCAGATCTACTAAACTATAATCAACACATACAATACCTTCAATCTGTATCCTCTGATCACTGATCTTCCTGACACTGGAAATACTTCCTTCTTGTTTACTGTTTATATCAAACAGAAAGATTGAAGAGAGACACTGATAACACGGTTTAGTAGTAGGACTACTACCTGTTCTTATTCTGAGCTAGTGACATATTTTGATTGTACTTCCCCTGGTACCATCACAATGCTTATCATTGATGGTTCGGACTAATCATAGAGTCATTCAGAACACAGAGAAGGCCGCTTGGCTCATTGAGTCAATGTCAGCTGCATAGGTTACTACAGCATTTGCCTTCTCTTCGGCTGGGTCCAACGCTCTTTGTTTGCATTCCATCCAGTCTCCTTCCATGAACTCTTATTCTGTTACATCAATGAATGTTTCCTTTCAGTGCTCTGAAGATGTGCATTTGCAATGGACAGAATTCTCTGATTTGGTCTGTTCCTGCCCCACTGCCAGTGAGAACGGAGAATTTGGTAGTCAGCCAAAACCCCATTTACTGCATCGACATTGGAGAAACCCAAATTGGGTGAGGTGGGAGGTTTTTGGTGTATGTTTTCTCTGAGCTTTGTACAGTCCGTAAACTTTGTACAGTCCAAATCCGACATAATATTGTGACGGCGACAGGCCTGAATGGACCAATTGTCTTCCATTTCACATGCTGACTGACCTGCTGTTGATTTCTGCATTACTTCATACACTGACAGAATTTGATTAAGTAGCAATGGTTGCTTTTGCTATTGGCTATGGAATTTCACATAAGGAGAGCTGATATATGAGGTTGGTATTGCGCTTCACCTATTTGAACGTGTGCACCGTTGTGAATGCATGAATTTCCCGAAGGTCTGACAATCGTCAGCTCTGAAAGCTGGCAGCTCTTCAAAACCTTTTTATGGAGCAGCACCAGAGTGACAATGTATTATCCCTCACCGTGAATTCTTGACCTCAAATGTTCAACCAAGGGGAAGTGGTGAATGGAGGCCAGGCAGGTCCCCACAGGGAGGTGGGCAAAACCAGCAGGCAAACCACCCTAGGACAAACTAGGACATTCATTAATCAGGTCAAGAAAAGTGTTGGCAGAATGTTGGCAATAACTCATCTGCCTGTTTTCAGCAAGTGAGGGGATGTTAAGTGCCTTAAAATAAGATAATGAGATTTTTAAATACATTGGTTAGACAGATAGATAGATAGACAGGCAGACAAATAGATAGATAGATAGATAGACAGACAAACAAATAGATAGATAGTTGGAAAGATAGATAGATGGAAAGATATATAGATAGATAGATAGATAGATAGAGCAACAGACACTGAGACACGGTGGCATAGTGGCTAGCCCTGCTGCCTCACAGTGAGAGGAATTTGAGTTTGATTCCTGGCTCAGGTTACTGTGCGCAGTCTGCACATTCTCCCTGTGTCAGTGTGGGTTTCCTCTGGGTGCTCCAGTTTCCTCCCAAATTCAACAAAACATGCTGATTAGGCATATTGACTGCGCTAAATTCTCCCTCAGTATTACCTGAACAAGTATCAGAGTGTGGTGACTAGGGGATTTTCACAGTACTTTGTTGCAGAGCTAATGTAAGCTTACTTGTGACACTAAAAACAAACTTTAAAAATTTTAAATTTTAGACAGATGGATAGATAGATGGATAGATAGATACATGCATACATACATATATATGTAGATACATAGACATACAGCCAACCACATATGCAGAAAGAAACAAAGAAAGTGAGCGAGCGAGAGAGAGAAACAGAGACAGAGAAACAGAGAAAGAAAGAAAGAGACAGAGACAGAGAGAATGAAAGAAAAAGAGAATGAAAGAATGAAAGAAAGAGAGAAAAAAAACTAAAGAACAGTTAGGGAGAAGATTATATTCAGAAATGAGCATACAGTGAACCAGAGTCTATAGTCCAGACTGAAAACACTGACAATGTGCCAGGGGACCTGGCCTTGTTAATCTGGGAACTGAGCCAACATTCAAATGCCCCCTTTATTTGGACATAACCCCTTGCACACCAATCATTCAAGATTGTTTGCGCCATAGAATTGTATTCATTGGGAAAAAAGGATGGCTTTAAAGACTACAGTCATTTGATTGGCAGCATACCAGACACTTGGCGTCATTATATAACAGGACATATGAGACTACTTCTATTATGGCAGCAGCATTTTCATATACTTTGTCAACTTAAATTAAGGGAGACCTACAAATTGGATGCTTGTTGGCACAAGTGTGAGAGAAGAGGGAGTAAGTTCCATATTTTGAGTCCTGACTGTGGCGAAGCGCCTTTTGAATTGACGTTAAAGCCACTGTTAAACAATATAAGATGACCAATAATGGAGCTAATAAAGTGGAAGAATTGCAAAGGAGCAAGCCATGTGCAGATATAGAGAAAAGGGGGTAAAGTACACTGGCCAGAATTATTAAATGATGATATTGTGACTGAAGGAAGCAATTCGGCCCATCATATCAATGCAGGCCCTCTGCAGAAACAGGTCACCCTGGTGCCATTCCCCTGCCTTTACCTCTAAGCCCTGCAAAATTTTCCATTGAAAATTACGATCTAATTCTCATTTAAAAGCTTCAATTAGCCTCTCTCCACCACACTCTTAGGCAATGCAATCCAGGTCCAAACTGTTTGCTGCGCAAAAAAGCTTTTTCTGAAGTTGCCATTACTTCTTTCGCCAGTTGTCTGAAATCTGTGCCCCCCTGGTTCTCGTTCTCTCCTGCATTGGAACAGTGCTTCCCAATCTACTCTGTCCAGGCACCTCCTTACTTTGAATAACTCAAAGTTCATAACTGAGATTCTCCAGCCTCCCAGCCAAATGTTTCCTGCCGGTGGAGAGCCAGGGATCTGGGGATTCCCATTGATATCACCCTATGCTGGCAGGAAACCTGTGGGCGGGGGTGAGCTGCCGGCGGGAATCCATTAGAATGAACGGCTAGAGAATTCCTGCCAATATGCTTACAATGAATTTTGCCTAATTTTTCATCTATTTAAATTAACAAACAAAATTAACTAGCATCCTTACCAGCATGGCATCCAACCCATTCTAAGTTCTCCTGCAAGCAATGTAAAAACCCAGACACCGATAGAAGGAAAGATTGCTCCGTATATGGTGTGGGCAGGTGCACACGAAAGCCTTTTTGCATCCTTCTCTTTCCTTTTCTTTCATTTTAATGGCTCTAGTATTCATATTTGAGATGATTAGCATTGAAGCATGTTGCATCAGTACCATTAATATACTGTAAATGCAAATGCATACAATAAATTACTAAAATAAATAAATAAACACTCAGAAAGTGTTTGTTTCCCTTTCATTTCTCATTGATGAATGTCACCTTGGCTTTCCTTGACAATGATTTCAATAGGAACAAAAATTGGAAGAGATGCTTAATAGATAGCTGAGCAAGTTTTAACACAATTGCCCAAGGTTAAAATCACAGCTATTGGTTTTACAAGGTAGTTAGTCATTCAGTAAAAACTGTCTTACTGAGTAAATAAGGGGAAAAGCCTGGTTAATTTTTTTTTGTTTTCTTTTTGTTTATTCTGATGACACGACTTAGTTGAATAGTTTAGGGCAGTTAGTGAGCCTAACTCTTGGGAGCGAGCTGGAAAATCAATTGTTGCTCACCCTCGACACTTCACTTTGAACTGCACATCAAGATAGCTTCTTCGCAACACTGGCATAGTTGGTTAGCTCGCTCACCTCTGAAGCAGCACGTTGTGATCCTTATCCTCACTATCAAACTTGAGCACCTAATCCAGCTTGACACTTTAGTGCAGGACTGAATCCGTCAGTGAAGCGGGAGTGATGGATTGTTGGGGCTGCAGTCTTTCAGCCAAGAGGTCAATGTAAGTTTTGGTGTGGGGTGGTGGTTTGAAGAGTCTGTGACTCTATGTGAAATATTCAGGCCACTCCACTTCACTCAGGCAGATACAGTATCAACAGGTATGATAGAATAGTGGTTCAGCTATTGGACTAGTAAATCTAAAAGCCTAGACTCGTAGCCTACAGACGTGAGTTCAAATCCCACCATGGTAGATTGAAATTAAATTCAGTAAATTGCATAGATTATGTGGGGGTGGCATAGTGGTTAACACTGTTGCCTCACAGCACCAGGGACACAGGTTCAATTCCTGGCTCGGGTCACTTTCTGCATGGAGTTTGCACGTATTCCCTATTTCTGCATGGGTGTCCTCTGGTTTCCTCCCACAGTCTGAAAGATCTGCTGGTTAGATGCATTGGCCATGCAAAATTCACACTCGGTGTACCCAAACATGCACTGGAGTGTGGCAAATAGGAGATTTTCACAGTGACTTAATTGCAGTGTTAATGTAAGTCTAGTTGGGACACTGATAAATAAACTTAAACTTAACCAGTTGTGCCCACATCCCATGAATGAGTGATTTTTAGGAAGTAATTAAATGGAATCATGGAACTATTAGATAAGAGTAAAAAAATCATTCATTAATGTCTTTTAGGGAAGAAAATCGGCTGTTGTCACTCATTTTGACCTATTTATGGCTCCAGACTCACAGCAATGTGGTTGACTGCCCTCTGAAAACCACAACTAAAAGCTATATTAACAATAAAAAATAGATGAATCTCACAGCAGCAACCCTCGGCTGTGTATCTAAAGAGGACAAGTCTGACCAGTCAACCTGATAAAGGCTTCCTTGCTAACATCTGCGGACATGTCAAAATTGGGAGAGCTGTCCGTATTCTAGTCAAGCAACAGCCTGATAGAGGCATATGTATGGAATCATACTGTACAGCCAATATTCTGGAGAGCTTCAATGCCAACCCTATTCCATTGACAAGACCGATCTAGCAGAGGTGGTGACATAGGGATATGCAGTCACAAGGGCATGACCATGGGTATCTTCAACAATGACTTTGGACCTCAAGATGCATTATAGCATCAGTCAAGTACAAACACCTAAACTTCACGCTGACTCAAGTTTAGTTTATTTATTAGCATCGCAAGTAGGCTTACATTAACACTGCAATGAAGTTACTGTGAAAATCTCCTAGTCGCCACACTCCGGCCCCTGTTTGGGTACGCTGAGGGAGAATTTAACATCGTCAGTGCACCTAACTAGCACATCTTTCGTACTGTGGGAGGAAACTGGAGCACTTGGAGGAAACCTATGCAGACACAGAGAGAACGTATAGACTCTGCACAGACAGTGACCTAAGCTGGGGATTGAACCCGGGTCCCTGACACTATGAGGCAGCCGTGCTAACCACTGTGCCATTGTGTTGTGACTACGATCGATTGCTCCTCCTTACTGGATCAATCGGTACTCCACCACGTTGAGACTCATTTGAAAGAAGCACTGAGGGGTAGCAAGGGCGCACAGTATATTCTGGGTGGGGGGATTTCAATGTCCATCACCAAGAGTAGCTCAGTTACACCATGACTGACCATGTTGTCTGACGAGACATGACTGGCACTGTGACAGGAGGGAGGAGAACCAAAGCAAAGGACAAAGCTGTATGACCTCATGCTCACTAATCTAGTGCTACAGCCGTATTTGGCCATGTTAATGTTGATAGGGGTGACCACCCACCAGTCTTAAAGTAACAAAGGGATGACTTTAACAGTACATTCCTCATCTCCCCAGCTAAGGAGTTGGCTGCCAACTTTGAAGCAAGCTGCTCTGCAACAGTAACATGCTGGATGGCATTAACAAGGTGAGCGAGGGACTTCTGTTCCCCAGGAACAGAAACAGGATGGACAGAGCTAAACAATCCCACTTCCACTGGATTAGATCAAAGCTTTGCAGTCCTGTCACATCCAGGATGGTGGTAGACAAATGTATAAATAACTGGAGAAAGACGCTCCATCAATATTCCCATCCTCAATGATGGTGAGTGCAGAAGTCAAGCATGAAACATTTGCAGACATCTTCAGCCAGAAATGCTGAGTGGATTATACCTTGGCCTCCTCCTGAGGTCCCAAACATCACTGTTCCCAGTATTCAATCAGTTATTCACTCCACAAGATATTAAGAAACGGTTGAAGATATTGGACACAGTAATGTCCTAACTTTAAAACCCTTAAAAAATCCTGACTGTGGTGCTAAAGACTTCTGTTTCAAAACTAGCAGTCACGAAACTAGTTGTTCTCCTTCAGTGACACATTGGCATCTGACTGACAAATTGGAAATTTGAGCCGGTATTCCCTGTTCACAATAAAACAGGCCAATTACCGCCCATTTGTCTATTCTCAATCATCAGCGAGGTGTTGCAGGATGCCACTGACAGTGCTCCCAAGTGACATTGCCCTGCACACTGAAAATAGGTTCCACTAGGACCAGACCTCATTACAGCCTGAATTCCAGAGGAAAGCTGAGAGTGATTGCCATTGACGGCAAGGCAGCATTTGATTGAGTGTGGCATCAAGGGGTCCTGGAAATCAATAGGAACTGAGTAGGGTAGGAGGGATGGGGGGGAGGAGGGGAAAGCGGAACTGACTGCAGTCATCCCTCTCACAAGAAGAAGCACTGAACTTCTTGGAGGCCAATCATTTCAGCCCCAGAATGTTGCAGCACAAGTTTGTTAAGGCAACGTCCAAGACTCAACCATCTCCTGTTGCCTCATCAATGGTAAGAAGTCTCACAACACCATGTCTTACTGGGTTCACCCCAGCCCAATGCCGGCAGCTCCACATTATGGTCTCATCAATGTCCATCATAAGGTCGGAAGTGCAACACAGTGGCAAAATGCAGCACAGTGGAACAGTGGATAGCATTAGGGTCACTGCCTATGTGGAATTTGCAGTCTCCCTGTGTCTGCATGGGTTTCCTCTGGGTGCTCTGGTTTCCTCCTGTACTCCAAAGATGTGCAGGTTGAGTGGATTCACCATGCTAAATTCCCCTTTAGTATCCAAATCTTGTAGATTAGGTGTTGAGTGGAGTAAACGTATGGGGTTACTGGGGGAGTGAGGGTGAAGACTGATGTGTCAAATGGCCTTCTTCTGCACTATAGATGTTTGTAAGTGGGACGTGAGCTACTGATTGCAATGCTCAGTGTTATAGACAACCCCTCGATAATGAAGCACTTATTCCCACCTGCAGAAATATGTGGACAAATGGAAGAGAAAATAATTCCTTCTAAGTATCCGATCTTTACAAAAATAATGGAAATCACAGCAGTCATTCTTTGACAGATGCCCAAGAATATAAAGATTTATTGCACCCCTGTCCATCCCAGATTACAATGTTCTGAACTGACTAAGCATTCAGATTTCATTAATAAGAAACAAGACAAGTCTGACTAACTCTCCTCATCTTCCAGGAATCTGCAATGCTCTCAAAAGGGAAGGAAAATCCCAATCCAAGTTTGGATTCAGAGTCCAATTAAACAGGAGGTAGCTTCACTTGTTAACCATGACAATGGGCAAAATTATCTGAAGAATTGTTGGTTTCGGCGGGAAAGCCAGCATGTAGTTCTTCAGCTCCACAACTTCTTCTCTGAAGTTTTCTCACTAAATTCTTTGGCAGTCTGCACAGAGAATCTGAAGGCATGTTTCCATCGTCACTCAGGCAGGCTGGGATCTTATAAAGCCAAAACACCCCAGCTCCTACAGAGATTGTGGCACCATCTTTAAAGGGGGTCCCAATCTGCATCTCATCCCATCACCCCACCAACACGAGGGACCACAAGCAACGGGGCAACCCCTTCCCCCCTAAAACCCCTCAACAAGCATTGAGGTGAAACCCCCACTCTCCCCTTACAGACACATAAAAGAGGAATTCCCATTGTGGCTCCCCAGAGCGCATATCCTTGGCACAGACTCCTGGCATTTCCAGTTCAGCACTGCCAGGGTACCAAGGGGCAATGCCAACACACTGCCCAGGCATGTCCCTCTCCTGTAGGGGTTATACTTACCTTTGTCCCTTGGCAGGCTCCCCTCGACTGCTTCCTGTTTTTAAATACCTGTTGTAAATCTCACCAATGTGATATCACGTTGTGACTGAACATTCAGGGAAAGGGGGAAACATATGATGGGGAAGCCATTTAATAATATTTACATTTATCATAATTCTGGGTTACAATTGGCGGGAACAATTTGGTCTTTTGAAAAGCATTTAGTCAGTTACATGGATAACTTGGGTATAGAGGGCTAAATGAGGGCAATTGGGGCTAGCTTAGGAGTTTAAAGAAAAAGGGTAGCATGGACAAGTTGGGCTGAAGGGCCTGTTTCCATGTTGTAAACCTCCATGACTCTATTGAAATGAGGCAGGAACCTCATGACGCCATCAATGAGGGGCATGGAAAATTGGAAAACAAGATCATGCCAGCGTGAATTCTGTTTACCAATTCTTATGAGGTCTCACACTCATGGCGAACACAAGCCCAAAATCACTTTCAGTGTTATGTTTGGAATATACAGGGGGCAGTTGTGACCAGCTGTGAATTGATCCAAACAGATCAACTTTGAGACTATCCAAAGAGATCTGCGTTCTCTGTTTGGGATTAATCTATATTTAAATCTTTCTTTAAAGTTCCTTCCTGGTTCAACCCAAGGTTGAACTCATCTTCGCAATTGCCCACAAAGAAGCATCTTCTAACCAATTTTCTTTTTGTTTTTGTCTGACAAATTAACCATAATATTTGCATCCATAGAATGTCAACATGGCTAAAGAGTGGCCAGTAGTTGCCGGTTAACTCAGATGTTACAGCGTGGTGCTAATAACACCAAGTCGCGGGTTCAACCTCTGTACCGATTAGTGAGCTATCTTATGGGGAGGCGATGGCCTAGTGGTACTATCACTTGACTATTAATCCAGAAACTCAGCTAATGTTCTGAGGACCCGGGTTCCAATCCCACCACAGTAGGCGATGAAATTTGAATTCAATAAAAAAAATTGGAATTAAGAATCTACTGAGGACCATGAAAAGCCCATCAGATTGGTTAATGTCCTTTAGGGAAAGAAATCAGCTACCCTTACCCAATTTGGCCAACATGTGATTCCAGAGTCACAGCAATGTGGTTGACTCTCAACTGCCCTCTGAAATGACCTAAAGAGGCATCCAATTCAAAGGTGACTAGGGATGGACAATAAATGCTGTCCGGCCAATGATGCCAATGCCCCATGAATGAATTTAAAAAAATGAGAAGATACCACTTTGCCCATGCACTGCTGCAAGTAATCCAGAAGGAAAATACTTTTTAAAAATGCCTGTAATCTTCATTTTTTTTAATGTGGAGATGCCGGCATTGGACTGGGGTGGGCAGAGTAAGAAGTCTCACAAAATCTTTAACTGTCACGACCAACAAAGCAGCCATTTTCACCAACTCCGTTATCATTCCAATTAACAATTAGTTAAAGAAAATGAACAGTTAGAAGTCTTGCAACCCCAGGTTAAAGCCCAACGGGTTTATTTGGCATCACGAGCTTTCGGAGTGCTGCTCCTTCATCAGGTGAGTGGAGAGATAGATTTCACGAACACGGCATATATAGGCAAAGACAGAATTGCAAGATAATGGAAGATGAAAGGTAATGAAGAAAATTAAAATTACAGGCATTTAAAAAATATAGTTGCTTTGATTTTTCTTCTGAGTTACTTACAGTAAGGGTGGGAAGTGGTATCTTCCCATCCTTCCAACCATTATCTTGCAATTGTGTCTTTGCCTATATGTGCTGTGTTTATGAAATCTACCTCTTCACTCAGCTGATGAGGGAGCAGTGGTCCAAAAGCTCATGATTCCAAATAAAGCTGTTGGACTTTAACCTGGGGTTGTGACACTTTTAACTGTTCATTTTCTTTGACAACTTTAATTTGTTAATTGGAAAGATAACAGAGTTGGGGAAAATGGCTGCTTTGTTGGTCGTGGCAGTTAAAGGTGATATGACTTCCAAAAATGAATCCTGCCTTGAGTCGGCAACCACAGAAACAAATCTCACCGGGCCACCAATAAACTCTGTCAGTCTCATTTATGATCGAGCCATGGGTGGCCTAGTCACTTGAAAAATGTTTCAAGTGGAGTAATGTACCTACGTACAAGTTTCTATATGTGTAAGAGATCAGACTTGTCCATGCAAGAAATTACACTCTCAGTACTGTCAAATCCTCCGGGGACCAATTCTGTTTTGCCGAAGAATCAGGAAGAAAGAAGCATTTTTTTTATATGAGAGATGAACTTGCATTAGTGAGAGCTGAGACAACTGAACAAAAAAGAGGCACAATAGGCCCGACTTAACTGAAAGCCTGTTAAGTAAAGGTGCCTCTTAAATGAATAGAAATTGGAAATTGCAAACTATTTTCTGTCCAGACCCACATGACAGCAGCTTTTCAATTGGACTAGGTGGCTTAATTCCAAGAACTGAATGTCACTCACAATTGCCTGCCACACCTCTTGGTTTTAATGGCCTTTCACATCTCCACTATTCTTATGATTCATCCTACCCCCCTCCCCCCCACACTGATATTACTCTTGTTCTCTTAATCCTGACAGTGTTCTGTGTGTAATATGAACTGCTCGCCTTAACTCTTGGATTATACTTTACACCCCTAACATTAAGTCCCTATATCCTATCCCTTTTGTGTTGATACGTCCTTTGTTAGATTGGGATCCGAGAAGAAAGAAAGCTCTGCTGGTTGCAAATAGACAGTTTTTTTTGGGCAGAATCGTGAGGTGAAGCAAGTATTGAATGGATGGCGGGGGGCGAGCCTAAGGGGTAGCGGGGAGGAGGAGGAAGAGGAGGAAGGGGAGGGGGAGTGTGGTGGAGGGGGGTGGGGGGAGGATGTTGATCACTTTATTGAGGGGATTATCACCAGTACATCTCCATTCTGTTGCTCTAGTTACGTAGTGATGAGTAATGAGCAGATTATTGCGCCGTGCAACTTCGCTGCTGACAAAATTGCTCATAATTCAATTATTTTGTGGCCTGCGAACATCGCTGGCCAGCCCACCATTTGCTGCTGGTCAATAATTGTCTTTGAAAAGATGTTGGAGAGCTGACTATCTTAGAAAGATACACCCACAGTGCTTTTCAGAAGCAAGTTTCAGGCTTTGGTCCCAGTGAAGGAATGGTGATATATTTCCCATTCAGGATGGTGTGTGGTTTGGAGGGAAACTTGCAGGTGGTGGTATTATCTTGCATCCAATGCCGTTGTCCTTCTAGATGGTAGAGGTCAGGGGTTTGGAAGCTACTGCCAATGGAGCCCTGGTAATTTGTTACAGTGCCACTTGCAGATGGTATGCAATACAATATGTCAATGATAGAGGGAATGAACTTTTCAGACAGTGGATGGGGAATCAGTCAAGTGGCTACTCTGTACTGGATGATGTTGACCTTCTTGAGTTTGGCTGGAGTTGCACTTGTGCAGGAAAATGGAGATTATTCCATAAAACTGCTAACTTGTACCTTTAGATAGTGGACAGGCTTTGAGAAGTCAGGACGTGAGTCACTCATTTCAGAATTCCCAGCCTCTGACCTGCTCTTATAGCCTCAGTGTTTATATGACTGGTCCGGTTCAGTTTCTGATCAATGGTATTCTTCAGGAGGGTGAAGGTGAGAGATTCAATAAAGACAATGCTGTTAAATGCATAGGGAAGAAGGTTAAGATTCTCTCTTGTTGGAAATGGTCATTGCCTGACACTTGTGCGAGGGCAAAAGTTACTTCCACTGACCAGTACCATCCTGAATGTTGCCCCAATTAGAGCTAACATGGAAATGGATGCATCTGTCCTTAAAAGGATGCAAATTATAAAACAAAATGATGCTGTAGATGTCTGCATTCCAAGATGCTGCATTGTACAGACGTAATAGAGGGCCCATTGTGGTGTTTTAGGCTCCTTACAGAGTTCTTTGGATTCTGGTTGATCAATATTTCCAACATCAGAACTAATATTTTCAATCCTATGAGAAAATGGCACAGCAGGATATAATGGGAGTCTTTTCTTTGATTTTAACGGGAAGGTGTGAGAGATTGCATAAAGGAATATTTGGAGAACTAGGCTGAGCTTTTACCATACAATGTGGTTGTGATGACAAGCAACATGCAATATCGGGGGCAATTTCACCACATCGAGTCTGAAATAACATCAAACTTTAATGGATCTGTTATGACATTTCTAGCAGTTCGACAAAGTAGTGCAGGAGGAGGTTCAAGTGAATCATTAGCCATCTGGACCAGTTTTTTTTTACTATTAATTCACGGGACATTGGTGTCGCTGGCTGGCCAGCAAGTTTGGAAACTGACTGGCCTGCTAGGCTATTTCAGAGGGCAATTGAGAGTCAACCACATTATGGTGGATCTGGAATCCCATGTAGGCCAAACCAAGTAAGAATGGCAGATTTCCTTCCCTAAAGGACATTAGTGAGCCAGATGGGTATTTCCAACAGTGGCTTCAAGGTCATCAGTAGATTCCTAATTCCAGACTTCTTTTATTATTGAATTCAAATTTCACCATCTGCCATGGCTGGATTCAAACCTCAGTCCTCAGGACATTAGCCGAGTTTCTGGATGAATAGTCTAGCGATAATACCACTTGGCCATTGTTGGACAAAAGGAGGCCTGTTTCCATGCTGAACATCCTATGTAATTCTAATTATGGATTGGCACTGGTTCACACTGAGGTCTGGTGTAACACCGCTGAAAAGGGACTCGTGTTGTAGTAAAGACAAGCGGAGCAAGTGAAAATCGTGATAATCCTTGGCTGTTCATTGCCACATTAATCACCATTCCCACGAACAAATTTCTCCACGGCTGTCATGAGGCCTATTCTGCGACTGTCTTCAGCAGGCAAGATCCAAGGTATAATGTTAGCTCAACCCACCGATCAACATGTCTGGGAAAAGATGCACTGCAAAATAGCTGCCTTGCTCTTCCTGTGAGTGTGAAAGGTCAGATACCTGGAAAGGGGAGGCCATAGATCCTGTGATGATGCACGCTGTCCCAACATCATCTGCATCACGTGGGCAACTGGCCAGCATTATCTCACACCAAAAACAGAAAGCTTCTGGGACAGAGAACTAAGCATAGAGGGGTGGCACAGCAGCACAGTGGATGGGATGGCACGGTGACACAATTGTTAGCACTGCTGCCTCACAGTGCCAGGGACCCGGGTTCAATTCCCACCTCGGGTCACGGTCTGTGTGGATTCTGCGCATTCTCCCCGTGCCTGCATGGATTTCCTCCAGGTTCTCTAGTTTCCTCCCACAGTTCAAAGATGTGCAGGTCAGGCGGCCATGCTAAATTGACCTAGTATCGTGGGCATTTGCAGGGTAAATGTGCGGGGTGACGGGAATAAGATCTGTGTGGGATTGTGGCTGATACCTACTTGATGGGCCGAATGGCCTCCTTCTGTACTGTAGGCGATTTTATAAAGAAAAGTACAGCTCAAGAACGGGCCCTTCGGCCCTCCAAGCCCGTGCTGATCATGATACCCTAACTAAACTACAAAAAAAACCCTTCTGCCCTTAATCATTCAGATCCCTCGAATTCCCTCCCTATTCATGTAACCACTCAAATTCCTCTTAACAGTTAGTACAGATGCAATACCAGAACCCAGGGGTGAAAGACCTCCACCCACAGGGGAAATTAATGTACTTCCACCAGCTTTTAGATCACCAGGCGAAAGAAATATTTGGAGATGGTAGACTGGGAAGGGTTGGTGTGTGTGTGTGTGTGTGTGTGTGTGTGTGTGTGTGTGTGTGTGTGTGCACACGCGCGTGTGGCTGTGTGTGTGTGTGTACGCAAGCGTGTGGCTGTGTGTGTGTGTGTACGCACGCGTTGGCTGTATGTGTGTGTGTGTGTGTGTGTGTGTGTGTGGGTGTATGTGCACGCGTGCATGTGGCTGTATGTGTGTGTGTGTGTGTGTGTGTGTGCGTGTGTGTGTGTGTCTGTGTGTGTGTGTGTGTGTCTGGGAGCAGACTGCCTGAGAATGCAGCAAGATTTAGCTTTGTAGCATAATCTTGCCCATCTGTGCATCAGGCACTGTTATTTTGTTTTAATGGGGGCAAGCCAACCCTCTGTGTTCGATTTGTGCCAAATCCGCGTGCTCAACAAATTTTATCTGACACGATGCAACACAGGTCACTTTTGCATCGTAGTCAACAGCGCTCACACATCAAAATATTTTCCGTTCACTGGGGTCATGGTTAGCTACGATAAGAAAAAGCCTTGGCACATTCCGTGCATCTTAATAATGTGCAGTGAATAGCACATTAATAGGAGCAGTTTGCATTCAAAATATAAATAGACAAACAGAGTAGCTTCCCAGGCACAGAAAGTGGACAGTTTTGAATGGTCTGCGGGAAGCTAATGAAAGAATCATCGGATGATAAAGCAGTGAAGGAGGCCAATTGTCCCATTGTGTTCATGCCCAATCCTATTACGTTTTACCTAAATTGCGACAGCCGATGCATTTAAAGAGGATTTGATGTCAGCATTTGAGAAATTCTGTTATCCCAATACCTCTGAGGCGGCAGGAATGACTCAGGGTGCTGTGGTGGCTGGCGCGAGCATCTCAACGGCCCACCTTCCCTCTCTGCAATGTTCGTACAAAAATATCACTTTCACGACAAGAGCGAAGCCAACTTTTTTTTTGATATATCAGATCTCGAATGCAACACCGCAAATTAAATCATTTAAAAAGAAAGATTAAAGAACTTTCTGGAAAACAGCTTCTTCTGCCCCAAGGAGACACGAGTCTGTCAACATCACCACACCTTAGCATTTCTTTTAAAAGAAAAAAATGAAAATCCGGGGACAATGGACTCTTTTAATTTCCAGTCAGAGATGAGGGACATCTCTTCGCGCTGCTCAAACATGCAAGCATAAAAGGTGGCTTTTGTATCAGGATATCCTGTTAAAATAAAATGCTGTAGTCGTCCCGAAGTCATTTTCCAAGTTTATTAGAATTGGTTTCTTTGGAAAGGTGGGGGCTGGGAGATTGACTTGCTCGACCCAATGAACAGCTGCTGTGAACAGACAAGCAGCCCTCTCACCTGAAGCTGGCGGAAGGTTACCTTTTTTTAAGTTTATTCGTGGGATACGGGCGTCGCTGGGTAGACCAGCATTTATTGCCCATCCCTAGTTACCCTTGAGAAGGTGATGGTGAGCCTCATTCTTGAATCACTGCATTCCACATGCTGTGGGTTGACCCACAATGTCGCTAGGGAGGGAATTCCAGGATTTTGGCCCAGCGACTGCAAAGGAACGGCGACATATTTCCAAGTCAGGATGGTGAGTGACTTGGAGGGGAACTTGGTGGTGGGAGCTCCCATACATCTGTTTAACTCCTGTTCCTACATTGGCTAGAGAATGTGGGCAACAGAAATTGGTTACAAATGGGCACAGCATGTGCCATACATGTGCCACCCACTTGTACCAGTCATTGAGGGGCCTAACCAGCTCCTACGAAAGGCAATTGTTGATGTTTTGTTCCATTTTGTTGGGACCAGAAGGAATATGGCTACTTCACTTGGACTCACACAGCAACAAAATAAACTCTGGTTTGTTTCAGCCTGTTCTGGAACAGATCCTCCTCCACTTCCTTCTTCATTTACTCACTACTAGTCCATAAAATCCCACCTGCTAAAGACCAATGTAGAAGCTGCCCATTATGGAGCCAGCCATTGGTGAGCCGACTAAAACATTAGCTAAAGCCACACATTTGCAGAAACCAATGAGTGTCGTTGCCATTCTACCCTGTGCCCATTCTGGGCAGAAGTCAAATCTCTTGGCTTCTCTGCTTAAACCCGTTGGGCCTCACTGCAGGTGAAGACTGAGGAAGGATGGATGGATCATCCAGGAAGTTGTTGTGAAACCTGAGGCAGGACCCTGAATAACAGAGTTTGCAACCTGTGCAATGTATCTGCGAAATTCTAATTGGGTGGTAACAGAGAAGGTGGTACAACTTCATGGGTATCTGGAAGGAAGGTGCTTAGCACTGCTGCCTCATAACACCAAGGACCTGGGTTCAATTCCCGGCTTGGGTCACCGTCTGTATGGAGTTTGCATGCTCTCATCATGTCTGTGTGGGTGCTCCAATTTCCTCCCATAGCCCAAACATGTGTGGGTTAGGTAGATTGGCCATGCTAAATTTCCCCTTAGTGTTGGAGGACTAGCTAAGGTAAATGCATGGCATTACGAGGATAGAACCTGAGTAGGATTGTGGTCAGTGCAGGCTCGATGGGCCAAATAGCCTGCTTGAGCACTGTAGGGATTCTATGATTCTATAAGTTACTCTGGGTCATCTTTGCCACCCAATAGGCCTAGGAGAATGCTGAAAAATGTTCTGGATCTTCTAATATGCTCATGACTGCTACCAAGAAAGGCTCACTCCTGGCTCAGACTAACTCCCCTTGAAATTATTGTGCCTTGTTCTCTTCAGAACATTTGAAAAAAAACTCCACCTTTTCTTTGGTTTTTAATTGCCCTCGTGATTCCCTGTCCCATCACCTGGATTTCTGCCTCCAATCCAAAACCTAATGGGTTGCCTGCCTGCCCCATCTCAGCAAGGCCTTTTGCACTACCATGGCTGTGGAGCCTGAGGCCTAGATAGCTATAGGCAGCAGCCTATGGTGGAGCAATTAAAATTATGGATACAGAAGAACAGAACAGAAAACCCAGTGATTCATAGGGGTAATCCTTTCATTTGAAACAGAGTTTTTATGCCTCCAAGTAAATGAAGAAAGAAACCAACATGGCAGTGCCCATTTAGACTTCTAGAATCATACAATGCAAAAAGAGGCCATTCGACCCATCAGTTCTGCACCGACTCTCCGAAAAGCATCTTACCCGGGCCCCACTGCCCTATCCCCATAAGGCTGTGCATGGATAATTCACCTAATCTACACATCTTAGGGCAACGAGTGGCAATTTTGCATGGCCAAGCCAGCAAACCCGCACGTCTTTGGACTGTAGGAGGAAGCTGGAGCACCCGGAGGAAATTCGCGCAGACACAGGGAGAACGTGCAAACTCCACACACACCATGAGTCAAGGCTGGAATCAATCTCGGCGCTGTGAGGCAGCAGTGCTAACCACCACGCCACCGTGCCATCCCTACTAGTAACCCTTGACATGAGCCGCCATCACACACCGACTTCTTAAGTTGGCTAAAGGTTGTGTTTGCCTGAAATCTAGTTTTTTGACTGGTGATCAGAATTAGATTAATTAACTTTATTGAAGAGGTTATGATATAAATTCTTGCGAGAGTCATAGCTGCCAAGTATCGGCAGTGTATCCCTGTTTTAAGGCCCTTGAAGAATTAGCCAACTCTGTTTAAATTACAGCACACCTTTCTTGGCACTTACCTCTGAGTCCTATTAAAGTTAATAAATCTCCTGTGCTGACAGATCTCAGGTGTGGACTGCTGAGCCTCCTCCAATTCTTGGAATGTGTACACCCAAACAAGGGGCTCCTGCCGACATTGCGAGCTGTGAACGGACCCCTCCCGTAAATGTGTATGTGTGTGTCTCTCTCTCTCTCTCCCTCTCTCTCACTCTCTCCTTATCTCTTTCTCGGCGTCTCCTGTCTTTTTTTTTTCCGCTCCGTAAGGAATTTCCTTTTAGGTTAAGTTAATCTATAAATCATGGGTTTCGGATTTGGCTGCCTAGGTGATGGACCTTTACCTGAGGGCTTGGGTACAGACCTGAGATGCATTCAGTCTGACACCACAGTCTGACACTCTCATTGTGGAATCTTGGCAGTGGCTTACAATATCTACCTTAACCTGTCTGAAAAGATACAATCATTAAGGGAATCCTGTTTAAAATAACACAACCAATTTCCTGCAGGGTGCAACAACAGCACATTTTAGACACAATAGTCCAAAAGTTATTCCCAATGTGAGACAGACTAATAAATAACTCTTCAACTGTTTATTGAAACATGCGTAGGCATTTATCGGCCTGTATTGCTATTAAGGTGTGGGCAGCTTGTTCCATGAAATCACAACCCCCCCTCCAACAAGGTAAGCAACAAAATATTTCCTAATTGTATAATCGCATCCATTTAAATACAGACCTAATGCAAATAAGTTTCTGGCCAAGTCCGAATGTGGAGAAATCTTTAGCGTGTTCCAATTTGTCCCTGAATTAGTCACCTCTTGACAAAAATACTCCCACACTAAACCAGTCTAGTTTATCTAAACATTGTCACCCTTGCCGACATATCGAAGGCGGCAGGATTTCATTGTGTTTATGTCCCACTGTGTGCAAATCCATACACTCAGTGCTGAATAAAGATGGCGGTCAAAAAAAGGCCTATTGGACCATTAAGCTAAATCTGCACCTTGCAATGCCTTCTGCGTCACAACAGGTATGCTCCCAGTCTGACCCAAAAGCCATGTTATCTCTCCGTACAGGCGAGAAGCCAGGGCAAAGACAGGGAAAAATTGGGAAATGACTCTATCACCCCATTATAAGGTAATCAAGATTTTTTTTAATATTTTCGTTCATAGGGTGTGGGCACTGCTGGTCCATCCCAGAGGGCATTTTTTAAGAGTCAACCACTTTGCTGTAAATCTGGAGTTACGTATGGTTAAAGTTTATTTATTAGTGTCACAAGTAGGTTTACCTTAACACTGCAATGAAGTTACTGTGAAAATCCCCTAGTCACCACACTCAGGCGCCTGTTCGCATATACTGAGGGAGAATTTAGCATGACCAACGCATCAAACCAACACATCTTTCAGACTGTAGGAGGAAACTGAAGCACCCAGAGGAAACCCACACAAACACGGGGAGAATGTGCAGACCCCACACAGACAATGACCCAAGCCGGGAATCAAACACCGGTCCTTAGCAGTGTGAGGCAGCAGTGCTAACCACTGTAATCACCATGCTGGCCATAGGTCAGGCCAGGCAAGGACAGTAAATCTTTTCCCTAAAGGACATTTCACCAGATGAGTTTTTAATGACAATCAACAATGGTTTCATGGTTATCATTAGACTTTTAATTCCAAATACTTATTTGATTCAAATTTCAACATCTGCCAAGAGTGGATTCAAACCTGGGTTTCCAGAGCATTACCCTGGCTTTCTGGATTACTAGTCCAGTGAAAAGTCCAGTGCCACCGCCTCCCTGCCAAGGTTCATCCAGGAGAGCATTATGGCACTTTTCTCTTGTAAGAACTGATCAGCAACCCAGCTAGAAAATCTGGCCCAGTTTTTGATGGAAAGAATGGAGCTCACAGCCCAGAACATGGACTGTCGCTTTCTTTCTGTTTTCTGGGCTTCACTGGCCCACATACTGGATCATTCCACGAATGGGAAGCATATAGCACAAAAAAAAATTGTGGCAGTTTCCCTGTGAGTCCAATACACTAAGCGAGCCCTGGAGGGACCTCATCTCACTGAAGCAGACGAGGTGTTTAAACTTGGACTTTCCCATTTAAGTTAGGATGTCAGTCCAGATTGAAGAAAGAGCATGCCATTGTACATTCAATGTAGGAACAGTTGTCTATTTGAGAAAGGAGTCCTTTCCAAAGTGGTTGTTTTAATTGCTGTACAGTAGTCTGGAAGGAAAAACAGCAATTAATGTCCTGGGAACCTGGGTTCGAATCCTGCCACAACTGATAGGTGAAATTTGAATTCAGTAAAAAAAAAATCTGGAATTAAGAACGTATTGGCATTCATGAAACCATTGATGGAAAAACCCATCTGTTTCACTAATGCCCTTTAGTGCCATCCTTACTTGTTCTGGCCTACATGTGACTCCAGAGGCACAGCAATATGGTTGACTCTCAACTGCCTCTGAACAACTAGAGATGGGCATTAAATGCTGGCCAGCCAGCAACGCCCATGTCCCATGAATTTAAAAAAACTGACTCCATTTTGACTGATTTGTTTTATTATTGTCACATTCAATAACATACGGTGAAAAGTATTGTTTTTTTGTGTGCTGTACAGACAAAGCATACAAACAGACAAAGGAAATGAGAGAGTGCAGAATGTAGTGTTACAGTCATAGCGAGGGTGTAGAGAAAAATCAATTTAATGCAAGGCAAGTCCATTCAAAAGTCTGACAGGGAAAAAGCTGTTCTTCGGTCGGGTTGATACGTGACCTCGCTTGTCTTTTGCATCTTTATCCCATTGGAAGAAGGTGAAAGGGATGTGTGGCGCCTTTAATTATGCTGTCTGTTTTGCCAAAGTAGCGGGAAGTGTAGGCAGAGTCAATGGATGGACTAGATGCCACGAGTTTCCTCATGGAAAAGAACAGCGAATTAAATTAGAAAAGGGAGAACTTTATTCATGCTTCAGTAGGTGTCCGTGCCTGCCCGCCCTGGGAGTGTCTGCAAAATGCCGAGATGACTTCATCCCTCCTGTTGTGTATGTTTTTCTTTAATGGTAATTTACTGGTGTGTGGCATTTTTTTTCCCTGGTGGTTTGGCAAAGGGAAAGGTTTCCATCCAATCCCCGGTGGTCTGATTGGAGATCTAAACATATAATAATCCAGTCTGGTGGGACAGGAGTAGGCATGTAGCTGATCAGGGCCATGCCCTTTGGTTAGTGGGAAGAAGGGTGGCGGGATTATTTCAGCCAAAATGGGAAATATCCAATTGCACTTGAAGCACCTTTTCATATGTTCCGAGTGTGATGGTTTGTTTCACAATGATTTTGTGCATTTCCAAGGGCCTGACTTATAGAGACGTGTAAGATAATGAAGGGGCTAGATAGGGTAGAGGTAAAGAGATTCTTTCCACTTAGAAAGGAAACCAGAACTAGAGGGCAGAGCATCAAAATAAGGTGGCAGGAGGGGGTCAGTTTAGAACAATTGAGGAGGAACTTCTTCTCTCAGAGGGTAGTGAATCTCTGGAATTCTCTGCCCATTGAAGTGGTAGCGGCTACCTCGTTGAATATGTTTAAGTCACGGGTAGATAGATTGCTGATCGATAAGGGAATTAAGGTGATGGGGAGAAAGTGGGAACTGATCCACTTCAGATCAGCCATGATCTTATTGAATGGCGGGGAAGGCTCGAGGGGCTGTATGGCCTAATCCTGCTCCTATTTCTTATGTTCTTATGCCTATGAAGATGGTGTTAACATCCCAGTCTTGTTTATATTTTTGATTTTTTGTATTCATTCGTTGGATGTGGGTGTCACTGGCTGGGTCAGCATTTATTGCCCATCCCTAGTTGCTCTTGAACTGAGTGGCTTGGTTTGCCACCTCAGAAGGCAGTTGAGAGTCAACCCTATTGCTGTGGTTCTGGAACCACATGCAGGCCAGTCTAAAAGATTTATTATTGTTACATGTTTTGGGACACAGTGAAAAGTATTGTTTCTGGTGCACTATACGGGCAAAAACATACTGGTCATAGACTACACGGGGTGGAGGGGATGGAAAGGAGGGGGTCCAAAATATAGTGTTGCAGTTACAGATAGGAAGAAGAAAGAGGAAGATCGTCCGAAGGTATAATAGCTCCATTCAAAAGTCTGATCGCTGCAGAGAAGATGGTTAGTATGTGTTTTCAGACTCTTGTATTGAGGTGGGCAGGGGTATGTATTGGCATATGTTAGTGGTATGGGGAGGGCATGGGATGAGTGTTGGGATGAGGGCTGGAAAGTTTTCTTGTTTTCTATTATCTAAACAGAGTGCTGAATGCTGACCTTACTCCCACCCTGCCTAAACCATCTAATAACCTCCAAATTCCTGCTAAGATGACCTCCCTGACTCCTATTTCAGTCCACTACTCCACCTCCACCATTCCCTTCCCCCCCCCACCCACCAATGGGGTGGCCATTTTTAAAATCCAGGGTTACAAAACTAGAAAATCTCCTGCCTCTGCGAACCCGACCCGGGGACAAACATGAAGGTCCATGGCAGTAAGGTACTGATTGTTCCTTATTTGAAAATGAAATGAACACAATAGTGAAGAAAATATTCTTGATGTAAATTATTTTGTTTTGAAGCTTCAAAGGAATGAGCTCATTGTATTTTTAAAGCAAGTAAATGTGTCAAGATTGTTCACAAGAAGAGTAAAACAGCATCTTACTGAAAACTACCAATTAAATTATTTACTTCAATGAATGTTTTACTAGGCTTTTCAAACAATTTTAAGTCGAGTTGGTTGAAGGCAAATCCGAATAAAACAGATTGCTTGTGGGCAATGTATGAACATACTTACTGATAGACTGCAGGATGGCACAGTGGTTTGCACTGCTGTCTCACAGCATCAGAGACCTGGGTTCAATTCCCGCCTTGGGTCACTGCCTTTAAGGACTCTGCCTGTTCTTCTCAGGTTTGCAAGGGTTCCCTCTGGGTGCTCAAGTTTCCTCCCACAGTCCGAAAGACTTGCTGGTTAGATGCATTGGCCATATTGAATTCTCCCTCAGGGCTGGAGTATGGTGACTAGGAGATTTTCATAGTAACTTCATTGCAGTGTTAATGTAAGCCAACTTGTGATGAATTTAAAAAAAACTTAAACTGCATGCATTAATGAGCACTGAAAACACTTGGTTGTTCATTTTGTACACACAATGTGGAGATGCTGGCATTGGACTGGGGAAAACACAGTAAGAAGTCTCACAATACCAGGTTAAAGTCCAATAGGTTTATTTGGTAGCAAAAGCCACTTGCTTTCAGAGTGCTGCCCCTTTGTCAAGTGAGTAGGAGTTCTATTCATAAACAGGGCATATAAAGACACAAACTCTATTTACGAAATAATGATTAGAATGCGAGTCTTTACAGGTAATCACGTCTTAAAGGTATAGACAATGTGAATGGAGAGAGCGTTAAGGACAGGTTAAAGAGATGTGTATGTCTCCAGACAGGACATTGCAAGCCCAGGCAAGTCATTATGGGGGTTACAGATAGTGTGACATGAACCCAAGATCCCGGCTGGGGCCATCTTCATGTGTGCGGAACTTGGCTATCAGTCTCTGCGTTGTCATATGTCATGAAGGCTGCCTTGGAGGACATATAGTCGAAGATCAGAGGTCGAAAGCCCGTGACGGCTGAAGTGTTCCCTTGTTGGGGAACATTGTCCATTGTTGATGAACACTTCAGCGGTCATGGGCATTGGGCCTCTGATCTTCGAGTAAGTGTTCTTCAAGGCAGCCTTCACAACACATGACATTGTAGAGTCGCTGAGCAGAAACTGATAGCCAAGTTCTGCTTTAGGACGGCCTCAACTGGGCAAGTTGATGTATTCTAATGGAATATACACTCTTGTACGCAGAATGAAATGATTGTGTATGTACCTGAAAACCCTCATGCAAAGATATAAGCACTAGCGTGCACGTCTGCTTGTGTGTACATGCACAGGTGCACGGCATAGTGGCACAGCAGTTAGCACTGGTGCCTCACAGTGCCAAGGACCTGGGTTCAATTCCCAGATTAGGTCACTGTCTGTGTGGGAATTTGTACATTTTCCCCTTGTGTGTGTGGGTCTCCTCTGGGTGCTCCGGTTTCTTCCTGCAACCCAAAAGATGTACAGATTAGGTTGATTGGCTGTGCTAAATTATTCTTTAATGTCCCAAGATGTGTAGACAAGTTTGATTGGCCATGCTAAAGTGCCCTTCAGTGTCCAAAGATACATGGGTTGGGGCAGGTTAGCGGGGTAAATATGTGGAGTTTCATAAGCAGTTGCATCCATTTTATAATTCTATTCCTCTGCAAATGAATAAAGTCAACCTCTCATGTTTTCTACTTATAATGCAGATCGTTAAGGTTCCAATAGACCAACAATAAATCATATTGTTCAACTACCCAGGTCCAGAGGTAAATGTGTTTATACATTGCCTACAAACAATGTTTTATTCGGATTTGCCTTACCAGGGTAAGTCTGAATATGAGTCAGTGCAGACTCAATGGGCCGAATGGCCTTCTTTGCACTGTAAGGATTCTATGATTCTATGAAATGTAATGATGCGTATGCACACAGAAGAGCATACACTCGCACCTCTCAATATTAATGCTACAATTGCCTAAGGATTTTTCAAACCACCTACATTTGTCCTCACGGTCAAACCAGGTGGTGGCAGGCATGTCTAGTAAAGGAGTCATCCGTCCATGGGTCATTGTAACTATAACCATTTCTGTCTAACATTTTGGGGTGCCTTCTCCCTCTTTGTGTTCCCGTGAATCTCTGCTCCTTCCAGAAATTGGTTGATTCTGTGACAGAAACATCCCGTGGAGCAGAGGGGCAAAAGCTTGCTTGATCTTGATTTCCAGCACGAATACAGACTGTGAAAGCTGGGCCTTCTGAGCTTTTGGGTTTTAAGCAGGAGCTGCCAGAAAGGTTACCACATGGATAACTGGCTTGTAGCAGACAAGCGTTCATAGTGACGTTGATTTTTGACCCTTCAATGTTGGCTCTTCCTGTCATTGTGAAGCAGAATTCACCAAACTAGCTGATAGAAGACAGAGGGTGGTGGTTGATGGGAAATATTCAACCTGGAGTGCAGTTACAAGTGGTGTACCTCAAGGATCTGTTTTAGGGCCACTGCTGTTTGTCATTTTTATAAATGACCTAGATGAGGGTGTAGAGGGTTGGATTAGTCAATTTGCTGACGATACCAAAGTGGGGGGAGTTGTAGATAGCGAGGATGGATGTTACAGTTTGCAGAGGGACATAGATTGGTTGCAGACCTGGGCCTTGAGGTGGCAAATGGAATTCAGTACGGATAAGTGTGAGGTGATTCACTTTGGTAGGAATAACAGGCATATGAAATATAGGGTTAATGGAAGGACCCTTAATAGTGTTGTCGAGCAGAGGGATCTTGGGGTACAAGTACATAGCCCTTTGAAAGTTGGCACCCAGGTTGATAAAGTTGTTAAGAAGGCGTACGGTGTGTTAGCTTTTATTGGTAGAGGGATTGAATTTAGGAGCCGTGAGGTTATGTTACAACTGTACAAAACTCTGATGCGGCCGCACTTGGAGTATTGCGTACAGTTCTGGTTGCCGCATTATAAGAAAGATGTGGAAGCATTGGAAAGGGTGCAGAGGAGGTTTACCAGGATGTTGCCTGGTATGGTGGGAAGGCCTTATGAGGAAAGGCTGAGGGACCTGAGGTTATTTTCATTAAAGAGAAGAAGGTTACGCGGTGACCTAATTGAGGCGTATAAGATGATCAAAGGACTGGATAAGGTGGATAGTGAGAGCCTTTTTCCTCGGATGGTGATGACCAACACGAGGGGACATAACTTTAAATTAAGAGGTGGTAGTTATAGGACGGATGTCAGAGGCAGGTTCTTTACACAGAGGGTGGTGAGAGTGTGGAATGCCCTGCCTGCAGCAGTTGTGGACTCGCCTATTTGGGGGCATTCAAATGTTTGGTGGATAGGCATATGGATGATATTGGAATAGTTTAGGTTAGAGGGTCCACTGGCCGGCGCAACATCGAGGGCCAAAGGGCCTGTACTGCGCTGTAATGTTCTATGTTCTATGTTCTAAACATTGGATTTTTCATTCAAAAATAGGGTTCATGAGCTGGATTTAAACCATCACGAGACAGGTTAGTTTTACCTTACTGATGACTTTGTTTCTCATTTCATTGCATGGATGTGACTCCAATGGCCAGTCTTTTCTGAAACAAACTGGAAGCTCCGACAGTCCAACTACTGCACAGTCAAAGAGTCTCGTAAACTTTTCGAGCAGTTGGTCCATCAAAATCAAACTCATCCGACCCTCATTATAAAAAAGTCTGGGCCCCTGCTTCCAGCTGCTCCATCCCGCCCTGCTAATGGACCTTTGCCGCAATGTGCTCCTCATTACAACACAGCGAATGGTTTGGCTGTGCGTCCTAATGAGGATGGAATGTGTCTGAAATGTTCGAGTGCGATCCAGTGACATTGACTGCGTTCTGAGAAATCCCCAAAACATACAACAAGTGCTGAACACATGTCGGACAGTGAGGAGTGCGCAGCTGGAACTGCTCAACGTGAAGCGGCCAACGCAGCGGCATGGAAACAGATTGAGCAGCAGCAAGAGTTTAAAGGAAATTCCCAGGCTAGGTGTTTATCAGCAAAGGACTTCAATTTTGACGAATGGCTGTGTTATTAAACCTGCAGTGTAGGAATGTGGGGTAACTTGAAGAAGTGCCTGAAATGATGCTTCAAAGCTTTTGGTTCAAATGGGTGAAATGATAATGAGTATGCTTAAGGCTGATAAAGACTATTGTAGTCTGGCTAGCCAGTACAAACATTCATATTGTACCACTCTGTTTTATAACCTCAGCACCATAAGATAATATTTGTTTTATATCTTGGGCAGCACAGTTGCAAAATGATTAGCATTGCTGCCTCACGATGCCAGAGACCCAGGTTCAATTCTGGCCTCACCGTTTGCGTGCAGTTTGCACGTTCTATCCACGTCTGTGTGGGTTTCCTCCAGGTGCTCCAGTTTCCTCCTCCCACAGTCGAAAGATGTGTGTGTTAGGTTGATTGGTCCTTAGTGTCAGGGGATTAGCTCTGCAAAGGTCCTTTGACCTCAGCTTGGGATTTTCCAGTCTTGGGGCCTACATGGCCAATAATTCCCTCCACAATCTTGCTCCACACTTTTCCTGGCAACTCTATCTTGCCACCTTGGGTAGCCCCACCAGAAGCAAGGAGATTCAGATGGCATTGCTTAAAGGATCACCAAAGTGCACAAGCCTCTCCGCCAAGTCAAGACGCCAATTCATGAAAAATATTTAGGGAGACAATCACTGGAATTTTACCACCTCATACGCCCGGGGCTCAAAGGTTCTGCCTGAGGCCAATGGAGAATGCCGTTCTGCAAGCTTCACCCACCGATAAAATTCTGGTCAATGAATGCAGAGAAGAATAAAGTTACAAGCATCACAATATTGAGTATTGAGAGTAAAGAGATTCCTCAGAAATTTGACATGAAGTCTAAAATGGTACTGGGGAGTATCATCACATAGAATCTTTACAGAGCAGTAGGAGTCGATCCATCGAGTCTGCACCGACCACAGTCCCATCCAGGCCCCATCCCCATGAAGGCATGTGCAATTTTCCACCAAGCTCTATCAGCCCAGTCCTGTGGCGATCAAGGATTGGGTGATGGGAACATGCTTGAGAATCTGGTCATGCTTCCAGAAGCATGAATGTTCTGGGCATTACCATTGACCAGAGCAGGTCAAGGGTTAGGAATTCTGCAAAGTCAACTCACCCCTGATTTCCTGAACCCTGTCTGCAATCTACAAGACACAAGTCAGCAGTGTGATGGAATACTCTGTGCTTGCCTGGATGGGTGCAGTTCCAGCAGCACTCAAGAAGCTTGACATCATCCAGGACAAAGCAGTCTGCTCGATTGGCACCACATTCACCACCTTAAACATTTACTCCCTCCTCTACTCTTGCACAGTGGCAGCGCTGTTTACAAGATGCATTTCAGCAACTCACCAAAGCTCAATCCAAGCACCTTCCAAACTCAAACAAACAAACAAAGAGCAACACAGCACGGGAAACAGGCCCTTCGGCCCAACGAGCCCGCGCCGCCGTCCTAACGTCTTAATGACATATCCTTGACTTTAGGCTATGCCTATTGTTGAAGATTCCCATATAGGGACCAATATAGGGACAATTTGTTACCCAATCAGCCTAACAGCACATTTTTGGGATGTGGGAGGAAACCGGAGCACCCGGAGGAAACCCACGCAACCACGGGGAGAACGCGCAAACTCCCGCAGACACAGGCCCAAATCCATGTGTCAGCACAGCAACAGCGATAGTCTCTGAGCTGTCACGTTGCCCATCAGATGGTCCAGTTTAAGCATACACTGACAACGTGAAGCACTAGGCCACTCCTGAAGCTCACAACCATTACACTCTGGAAGGGCAAGGATAGCAGGTGTCTGGGAACATTGACACTTGAAAGTTCCCCTCGGAGCCTCGTACCATCTTGACTTGGAAATCTATTGCGGTTCCTTCACTGTCACTGAGTCAAATGCCTGAAATTGCCTCATCAGCGCTTCTGTGAGTGTACTTACACCATATGGATTTTAACAGATGAAGAAAGCAGCTCACCACCATCTTCGCAAGAGCAATGAGCCAACAATAGTCCTGTTCCCATGAAAGAATAAAATAAAAACAGCATGGAACACTTTTGTTGAAACTGAGCTGTTTTGGTGTCCATGTAGTGTGCAAAAAACAATACTTTTCCCAGTCCGTGTGACGATAATAAATCAAACCAAATCAAATCTGTCATGGATTGTCAATGCTATTGGCAAAGCTAACATTTGTTGCCCATTCTAATTGCCTTCAAAAAGATGGTGGGTAGCTGCATCTTTTTACTGCAGTTTCTATGGTATGCCCACCAGAAAGATCAGATATGGACTCACTTTGAAGTCTCCTATAAAAGATAATGGTCAGAATTCTCTGGTCTCGTACGCTGCCAGAAAGAATAAAGAGTTTGGCACTCAGCCAAATCTCCATTCACTTGCAGCAGGACCAGGAAATCCCAACCGCGAGCGAGGTCAGAGAATTCCCTGACAGCTCACCGGCTCTTCCAGTGGAGAAGAATTCCTGGTGCTAAAGTAATAAGTCCACAGCTGTAGATGCTTGGAGTCTTGGGGATGCGTGCTTTGTAAGAAGAGTCCAACGACAAGAGCATTTCAAACGCAAACTGAGCTTTAGCTTCCTATGCCCTTTGCGACTTCGTTAATGCAGCCCTTGTGATAAGTGGAGGTGAGTTGCTCCAGCCTCCCTGAGCTCCTGCCTGCACACTCAATGCACACAATGAGGCTCTACATCAGCATTAGTGGCTACCAATGCTTAGTGTAGCACAGAACAGGGTGGGTCATTCTGTGCCTAACAGTGTCACCATTAATTAAGGTACATTACCTCCTGCAGTAAAAGAGTATCATCCCTGTCTCCCAATATCCCATAATGTCCATTTATTACTAAATACTACTTAAATAGTGCCAGTTGACAAAAATACCAATTAAAGTCAATTATTAGGGGTGGATTGCATTTGCATGAGCAAGACAAGAATCATCTCATTCCTTGGGGGCAGTAAACACAGCCTATTTAAATCAGAATGTGAAGTGAGACTTGTTACCTCCCACTCTGCCGCACTGATGCCGGCACTTTATTTTCTTTTTAATATTTGCTTCAATGTAAATGTGTTGCTAAACATACAAATACAAGACGCGATGATACTTGCCTATAAAGCAAAACCTCTTAAATTATGTGAGGAATTTATAAATATTTTCAGTATGCTGGAATATTTGCGGTGTTGCTATGAGGAAGCAGCGTGCAACGTTCAAGTCTGTCTCTGTGATTTGGACAGACAAGCGTGGGAAAGGGTGAGGGAAGTAATGGCATCGTGACATTGTCACTAGACCTGGATCCAGCTCTGGAGACCTGGGTTCAAATCCCTCCATGGCAGATGGTGAAATGTGAATCCTATAAAAGTAAATCAGGAATTAAATTCTAACGATGAAATCATTGTCGATTGTCGTAAAAAAAATCATCTGTTTCACTAACGTCCTTCTGGGGAGGAAATCTGCTGGCTTTATCTGGTCTGGCCTACTTGTGATTCCAGTTACACAGTAATGTTGTTGACTCTCAACTGCACTCTGAAATGACCTCACAAATGCCATGGTGGCTCAATAGTTGGCATTGCTGCCTCACAGTGCCAAGGGTCACTGTCTGTGCAGATTCTGCACATTCTCTCCATGCCTGCTTGAGTTTCCACCAGGTACTCTGGTTTCCTCCCACAGTCTAAACGATGTGTTGTTTAGGTGAATTGGCCATACTAAATTCTCCTCGGGGTATGCAAACAGGCACTGGAGTCTGGCAGCTGAGGAATTTTCACTGTAATAGAATTGCAATGTTATCATAAGCCTACTTGTGATACTAATAAATACACGGTGGTAAAGTGGGTAATGCCGCTGCCTCACAGCATCAGAGACCCAAGTTCAATTCCAGCCTTGCGCCATTGTATATGTGGAGTTTGCACATTCTCCCCGTGACTGCGTGGGTTTCCTCCAGATGATCTAGTTTCCTCCCACATTCCAAAGATATGCGGGTTAAGTTGATTGGCCATGCTAAATTGCCCCTTAGTGTCAGGCTGACTCGGAGGGTAAATATGTGGTTGTTATGGCGATACGACCTGGGTGGGTTGGTGTCGATTAGCAAGATGGTCTCCTTCTGCATTGTAGATTCTATGGTTCTATAAATCAGCTTGAGGACAATAAAGGAAGGGCAATAAATGCTAGCCAAACTACCAACGGCCGCATCCCATGAACAAATTTTAAAAAACATTAAGTGGAAGTAATTCCATCGAATCTTCAATATATGTCACTTGTCAAGTGGCTAAAGGCTACTGGTGGCAAGTAGTTTATTTTTTATACCAGCCAACACTATGGATTGCATAAAAGGACAAAGAATCTTTCCTTACAATACACCTTGGATTATTCCCGAAGACCTCATGAAAATAACAGCCAGAGTGACGCTTTCCACATATCGTTCAGGCCAGAAGGACATACCAAAGATAAAAGAGTAGGATGGCTGAGAAAGCATGAGCCTTTAACAGAGGTCTGAAGTTTGTAAATGTTGAATGAACTGGGATTGTTTTTGCCGGAAAGATAGCCTGATAGAGATCTACAAAGTTACAAGAGACAGATACAGGATGAATAATCAGAGGCTTTTTCTCACTGTGGATGTGACAATTACAAGGGGGCACAAGTTCAAGGTGAGAGAGGGAATGTTTGTGGCAGATGTATGGGAGAAATTTTGCATGCAGAGAATGGTGGGTGCCTGGAATGCGCTGTCAAAAGAGTGGCGGAAGCAGGTGTATTAGCAACATTATGGAGATATCTGGATGAGTACATGTATAGGGAGGGAATAGTGAGATAAGGACCAAGTAAGGGCAGAAGAGTTTTTGTAATTTAGTTGGGACATCATGGTCACTATAGGCTTGGAGCACCAAAGGGCTTACTCCTGTGCTCTACATTTTTGTTCTTTGACGGTCAAACAGACGTAGGCAACACTACAGGATATCAGGAGCACAAAAAGCAAACATGCAGATGAAGTATGCAAAAGCCATGGAATGTTTGTCTTTATTGCAAGTGGACTTGAAGAATGTAGAAGTCTTTCTCCAATGGGATGAAGCTTTGGTGAGACTACACCAGTGTGTGCAGTTTGGGCCAAACCTTGCCCCCACTCCCCCCCCTCTCCCACTAACATGGGAATCACGAGTCTCCCTCCCAACCCGGAACAATTGCGAAGCTGGTTGCTCAGCTTTCTTACGATCTTACTGGCCTGCTCCCCACATCGGCTGGTGGGGCGAGAGGATAAGTTGTGGCCATCATGTTTTGAATCTCTACGGCATGATATTAACAATATGGAAGTGGCCAAATTGCAGATTGATTATTGTTTTTACTGACTAGTTACTGCTAATTGTCTCTGGGTCAAAATCCTGGAAAGCCCTAGTTTAAGAGCATTGTATGGAGCACCTTCATCACATGGATTTCAGCAGCTGAAGAAAAAGATCTTTGACCACGTTCTTGTGTGGCAACATGTATTGACAATAAATGCCAGTCTTGCCAGCGAGACTCATAGCCCACAAATACCTCTTTTTAAAACAAAATCAGCAAAATAACACAGCAAAATATTTTTGACCAAAGAAATGCCACACATTTCCTATGACTCTACAGAAATTACATTGAATCAAAGTGTGCAGAAAAGAAAATAAATATTCTATGAGTCGATGTGCCAAGAAGATGAGAAAGAATATACATTTTCTGTATTTTTATTTATTTGTATTTACATATATATCATCCTGGCTGTTTTATAGAATTATTTTTCAAATATAACTGACAAAGACTTCACAATGACTGAAGTTATGACTGGCTATGACTCACACAAAGGGAATTTCTAGCCTTCAGAAAACCACAGCAACCTCGTTATCCCTAAAGACATGGAAAGGCTAGGAGAGCAGGCAAAAAAAGTGGCAGATGGAATACAACGTGGTAAGTGTGAGGTTATGCACTAAGGAGGAATGGAGGTGTAGACTGTTTTCTAAATGGGGAAATGCTTAGGAAACCAGAAGCACAAAGTGAATTGAGAGTTCTTGTTCAAGGTTCTCTGAAGGTTAATGTGCAGGTTTAGTCGTCAGTTCGGAAGGCAAATGCAATGTTAGCATTCATGTCAAAAGGGCTAGAATAGAAGAGCAGGGATGTAATTCTGGGTCTGTACTCACTGGAATTTAGAAAAATGAGGGGATTTTATTGAAGCTTACAGTACACTGCAAAGCCTGGACAGAGTGTATGTGGAAAGGATGTTTCCACTGATAGGAAAAGCTAGAATCAGAGGGCACAACCTCAGGCTAAAAGGATGATCCTTCAAAAGACAGAAGAAGAGGAATTTCTTCAGCCAGAGAGTGGTGAATCTGTGGAACTCTTTGCTGCAGAAGGCTGTGAAAGTCAGGTCATTGAGAGTCTTTAAGCCAGAGATAGATAAATTATTGATTAATAAGGAGACCGGGGATCATGGGGAGAAGGCAGGAGAATGGGGATGAGAAAAATATCAGCCTTGATTGAAAAGCAGGGGAGACTCCATTGTCCAAATGGCCTAATTCTGCTCTTTCTCTTATACTCTTATGGACATGCTAATGCCCCATGTGACCGAAGAGATCAAATTCCAAGGAAATGCACAAAGGTCCCTTTACATTTCTGAAGCAAAGCCCTGGCTAATGGAGACAATGATCAGAATTTTACCATCCTGCCCATCACAGCCATCGGAGTGTGGGTGATGGAGGTTTATTGACCTCGTGAGGGATTTCACGGTTTCAGGATGAGCGAAGCCGTTATATCCCACCCAATATGTCTGCAATGTAAAAAGACCCTGAAGCCTCTGGTAGACTCATAAAGGGAGGAAATGTTAATTCTCTCAAAATTCCTGACCAGGAAGGTACATCCTTTGACCAAAGCAAGGGGAAGAAGAAAAAGGAGTAAAGACTCATAAAATTCATAACCCAACACCTCTCGGCATTCTCCATTGGCCTTGGGTAGTCAAGGCAGTAAAATTCCGGCACGTGACTCTATGACATGCTTCTCCATTGTGGAAGTCATCGCTATTGGAAAAGTATTCCACAGCTTCCACCTGTGAATCTCTCTGAAGGAAGGAATACACCATTGGACTTTAGATTCCAGACTCTGAACTAATGTGAAACCATGGGGCTGATTCAACAAAAGTGCGGAACTGGTGGGAAAACTGTTCTAAATCCCGAACCGTTTTGACAGTTCAGTTTCTCACCTGAATCTCCGCATTCTGTGCACAGAAGAAGTCCCAGTCAGCAATTTCACTAAAAACCCAGGAGTCTATTTGCACCAGAGTCTGACAGTTCTGGAACTCTATGCATGTGCAGTGGCCCCTCTCACTTGCTGGCCAGCAGTGCTGCTCCTCCAGTCTATCCAAAAGCCCGATCGTGGCCCATACAACAATTCCCGGGCCAGCCCTAAACTCCCCACAACAGTCCCAGAGCGCTCTGATGTCCGGGCCCCACACCCCAGCAATGGCGATGCCCCCATTCCCTTCAAACCCCCACCCTCCCCCCAGCTGACCCACCTCCCCCTGGACTCAGATCCTCCAGAGGTAATCCACCCCGAAGATCAACCCCAAAGCCCACCCCAGTTGCTGCGCTCTCTCCATCCCAGAACGATCCCAATGCAGTGTGGCAGCGGGACACCTTCTCCAACCCTACTGATTGCCCCTAGGCCTCATCCACCATAATGCCAATGTGCCCCCTTGGCGTGGGCACTGCCAAAGTATCCGCGCCCACACGGCACCACCTCCCCACCACCTGACACTATAGGGGGTCTTGATTGCCTCCCACTAGTTCCCCAAATGTGGGGAGCTGGTCTGAACCCTGCCAGAATGAAGTACTCCTGGCTGGGTGGGATCTAAAAAGGTCCTGATAATGACTTAAAATGCATATGTAAAACAGATTAAAAACAGATTTAAATTACTTACCTACCTTCCCCGCCAGTTTCCAGTATGGTCTGACTAGCAAGTAATCGCCGTCTCTGGGAGATGCATATGCATTCCTGGCTCATTTGCAAACCCCTGTTTGCAGCCACAGATGCACGTCTCCCATCGGAACCTGACTGAAGTGTAGGGGGTCGCAATGGGGGGATTCACGGCCAATAATTCTCATTCTGTGGTCTTTGCCCTGAGTCTCTACCTTTCCCTTATCTCATTGATATGTTTGTAAAATTACTGTTTAATTAACAGTAATTAAAATTACTGTTTGTAATTTTTATAAATGATCTGGATGAGGGTATTGAGGGATGGATCAGTAAATTTGCAGATGATACTAAAGTTGGTGGAGTGGTAGATAGTGAAGAGGGGTGTTTTAGTTTACAGAGTGACTTGGACAAGTTGCAGAGCTGGGCCGAGAGGTGGCAAATGGAGTTTAATGTGGAAAAGTGTGAGGTAATGCACTTTGGCAGGAACAATAAATGTGTAGAGTATAGGGCTAATGGTAGGGCTCTTAATAGTGTTGAGGAACAGAAGGATCTTGGTGTATGTGTCAATAGATCCCTGAAAGTAGGCAGTCAAGTGGATAAAGTTGTTAAGAAGGCATATGGAGTCTTAGCTTTTATTGGTAGGGGGATTGAATTTAGGAGCCGCAGCATCATGTTGCAACTGTACAAAACTCTAGTGCGGCCGCACTTGGAGTATTGTGTGCAGTTCTGGTCCCCACATTATAAGAAAGATGTGGAGGCATTGGAGAGGGTACAGAGGAGGTTTACCAGGATGTTGCCTGGTATGGAGGGCAGGTCCTATGAAGAGAGGTTGAAGGATTTGAGGTTGTTTTCGTTAGAAAGGAGGCGGCTAAGAGGGGATCTTATTGAAGCATATAAGATGATTAGAGGTTTAGATAGGGTGGACAGTGATAGCCTTTTTCCTAGGATGGAGAAAGCTAGCACGAGGGGACACAGCTTTAAATTAAGGGGTATGAGTTATAGGACGGATATCAGAGGTAGGTTCTTTACTCAAAGAGTGATTAGGGAGTGGAATGCCCTGCCTGCAGCTGTTGTAGATGCGCCAAGTTTGGTGGCGTTTAAGAGGTTAATTGATAAGTATATGGAAGAGAAGGGAATGGTTTAGTTTGGAGGGGCATTGCTTTTTATTTTGGTCGGCACAACATCGAAGGCCGAAGGGCCTGTTCTGTGCTGTATTGTTCTATGTTCTATGTTCTATGTTCTATATTCTATTCAGAAAGGTGAAGGTGGGGCACAACATGGTGAACCCTCTTCCATATTTTCTGCATGTGTAAAGTAAACTAAGCCTCATTTTACCTCACTGATTTTATCCTAAAGCGAGTTTTCAGTGGAATTATTAATAGAGGATTAGATAACTCAAAAACAGAAGGGTTCAGGAAAAAGTGCTACCATTTATAAAGGGGGAAATCAAAAATAAAGAAAAACCTTCCTTTTTACAAAATTTAATTTGAATTGAACCCTATCCTGTCCTTAACAGAGTCATCAAGCAAAATAACTTAACATTTAGTTTTGAAAGTTTTAGATTATGGAAGAATATCAAGAGGTTTGAGGATTCCAATTCAAGTTTTAAGTTTGAAGCTTATTTATTAGTGTCACAAATAAGCTTACATGAACACTGCAGTGAATTTATTGGGAAAATTTCCTAGTTGCCATACTCTGGTGCCTGTTCGGGTATACTGAGGGAGAATTTAGTATGGCCAATCCACCTAATCAGCACATTTTTTGAACCATAAATTGACCGCAAGAAGAAATCTCTCCAGGAAAATGGCACATCAGTCACGATCTCAGTCGAGGTTATCTCCTCAATTGCACCCATTTAACTTCCTTCCAACTCCTTGGAGACGTCTCCAGACATTGCAAGTCGCTGATTGCCCGCCAGTGTTATCAGCAGATAAAATAACAGAATCTCGCTGCCCTGCCAACGTGACTTCAAGCCCCTTACCAATTGTGACGAACCCATAAACTCAAAATAGCCATTTCCCCCTGCCTTGTCTAATGTCATGTCTGTGAGAAAATTATAATCAGTCTATTTTGTCTGTCTACTTACAATGTGGTGTCATTGAAACTGGAGTCAGGTAATGGGGGCAGGGGTCATGCCAAAGCTAAATGCCTAAAAGGCTGCATTCCACAATAGCAGGTAAGGTGCATGAACGAGCTGCAATCCCATTATTCTTTAAAGCTTAAGGGTCCCAACAAAAATATTATTTTTACTTAACTATCAAATGCTGACCCTATTATGTCATTCCAGCATTCTCTTTGGCAGATTTTCAACATTGAAAAATGTTAACTGAAAACTTAAAAACTGAATCTGTGGAATTCACAAGCACAGAAAATAGTTGAAGCCAAAAGGTTGTGCCATTTTGAGAAAAAAAATTAAATATAGCTCTTGGGGCTAACGGGATCAAGGAATATTTGCTTTGATTTGATTTATTTTTGTCACATGGATTGGGATACAGCGAAAAACATTGTTTTTTGTGCACTACACAGACAGATTAAGATGTAGGGATGCCGGCGTTGGACTGAGATAAACATAGTAAGCAGTCTTACAACATCAGGTTTAAGTCCAACCAGTTTATTTGATAGTAATTCCACAAAAGCTTTCAGAAATGGTGTTTGTTTGTCATGTATGTGGAAGGTTCTGGTCAGAGAAAGGCATAAAAGACACACACAGTTTACAGAATTAGCTGCAAAGACTTGCATTCCAATCAGTATTCGGTAATCTGTGATTGTCTTTATGTGCCTTTCTCTGACCAGAACCTTCCACACACCTGACGAAGGAACATTGTTTCCAAAAGCTTATAGGATGACTGTGAAATAAATTGGTTGGACTTAAACCTGGTATTGTGAAACTTCTTACAGGTAGATTATGCCATTGATTGACTACATTGTGAAGAAGGAAAGAAGTTGTAGAATGTAGAGTTACATTCATTGATAAGTTGTAGAGAAAGATCAGCTTGATATAAAGTGGGTTCACTCAAAAGTTTGATGGCAGCAGGGAAGAAGCTGTTCTTGAGTCAATTGGTCTGTATCCTTAAACTTTTGTATCTTCTTTCCTACGGAAGAAGGTGCAAGAGAATATGTCCAGCATACGTGGGGTCCTTAACTATGCTGAGTGCTTTTCCAAGGAAGTGTAGGCAGAATCAATGAGTGGCAGGCTGGTGATGGACTAGGTTATGTTCACAACACTGTAGTTTCTTGTGGTCATGGTCAGAGCAGAAGCCAACCAAGGTGTGATATATCAGGATGCTTTCCATGGGGAAGCTGGGTTAGGAGATTGAATTTGATGACTACCGTGAACAAGGTGAATGGCGGAGCAAACTCGAAGGGCTGAATGGCTTACTCCTGTTTCTATTTTTTATGTTTGTCTGTCTTTCAGAATTTCAGAACTACTGGATAAAATTGCTATCTATGAAACTGAGGAAGAGGAAATCCTGACTTTAAAAAAACCCTGTTTAATGTTTAACTGAGGGATGTATTAATGTACAAACAGCAGGAAACTCAAAAGGATGATCAGAATAACAAAAAAAAGCTAATGCTTATTACATAATACCTTTCACATACTTCAAGGCCTTTCACAAAAGTGCAATCAGACAAAAAATGTCGACACCGAGACAAAGAATTGACGATATTGGAATAATGTTGGTTAGATGGGCTTTAGAATGCTTTCACAGGTCAGCGCAACATCGAGGTCAGGGCCTGTACTGTGCTGTAATGTTCTATGTTCTATGTTCTAAGAAAGAGACATTAGATCTAGTGACTGAAAACAGGGGAGGCGATGGCATAGTAGCATTATTGCTAGACTATTAAGCCAGAAGTTCAGCTAATGTTCTGGGGATCCAGGTTCGAATCCCATCACAGCAGATGGTGGAATTCAATAAAAAAACTGGAAATTAAGAATCTACTGATGACCGTGAAACCATTGTCAATTGTTGGGAAAAATCCATCTGGTTCACTTTAGGGAAGGAAATCTGCCTTCCTTACCTGGTCTGGCCCACATGTGACTTCAGAGACAATGGCAATGTGGTTGACTCTCAACTGCCCTCCGAAGGCAACTAGGGATGGGCAATTAAATGCTGGCCGAGCCAGCGATGCACATGTTCCATGAATAAATGAAAAAAAATCATGGTCAAAGTTAGCTTTTAAGGAGCATCTTAAAGGAAGAAAGAGAGGTGGGCAAGGGGAGAGGTTTAGGGAGAGAATTCCAGAAGCTGGGTTTAAACCAAGTCTCGGGTTTAAACAGCTGAGGACATGTCCACCAACAGGGGGGTGAAGGAAATCAGGGGTGTACAAGCCATGGTTGGCACTGAGAGGGTTAATTGGAAGTGGCTGAAGAACATCTGGAAGATTAATTTGAACAGTGGGTCAGAAAATGGATGGCTCTACCAAGGAACCTTTTCCTGTTTCTGACAGTGCAGTGGTGCAAGCCCAAGATTGATGTGCCACTGAAATGAGTGGGAAATATGCCAAAATGAATCAAAGCAGTTCTAAAAGGAAATGGCAATGCAACGGGTTACAATATTAAATAAAATGAAATATGTTATTGTACTGTGCTGTTCTGTTTCATGTTCTTTCAAACTAGAAATATTGGCCGTATACTTTTAAGAAGTGACTGTACAGTGGCGTCCGTGCCTTGTGCCTTTCAAAGGATGGAGGTTTCTCTCATATTTCGCCCATAACTCACAAATAGTTATTGCTGTGCCAAATGGGAAAAAAATAATGCTAAACTGGGCCACGCAATATTTCTTAAAGTGCATCAAAATAATTCATAGATACGGACAAAAGTATTCTCCCGTTATTTACTCTCGCTGTTGAAAGAGATGCATCTTTAACTGGACATAATGTATAATTCACCTCAGCGTGCTCTTCTCTGCTGGTAAGACTTGAGTTACAGTTTCGTCTGATGTATGACCATGCTGAGAATGAGGTTTGTCAGCAATCCTTTATCCTGTTCAGGCGATGGGAAGCACTGAGAGCCCGGGTTGAAAAGGATGGGAGAAGCTCCTTCAACACAGTTTAAGTATGATGGGAGTCCACAGCGATAATGGTGCCCCAGAAAATATCTACATTGGAACTCTCTGCCTCGATCAGGTGGCGGCAGAGGTGGGAACTTTATAAAAATATATTTGTGAGACGTGGGTGTCGCTGGCTGGGCCAACATTTATTGCCCGTTCCTCGTCATCCTTGGACTGAGTGGCTTGCTAGGTCATTTCAGAGGGCAGTTGAGAGTCAACCACATTGCTGTGTCTTTGAAGTCACATGTAGGCCAGACTAGGTAAGGACGGCAGATTTCCTTTGCTAAAGGGCATTAGCGAATTGGATGGGTTCCATGGTCATCAGTAGATTCTTAAATTCCAGATATTTCGTATTGAATTCAAATTCAATCATCTACTATGGCAGGATTCCAACCCAGGTGCTCAAAACATTAGCTGAGTTTCTGGATTAATAGCCTAGCGATGATACTGTTAAGCCTAAGGCAGAGGTAGATAGATTCTTGTTAGGCAATGAAATTAAAGGTTATTGGGAGTAGGAATGTGGAATTCAGAACACAAGCAGACCAGCTATGATCCTACTGAATGGCGGAATAGACTCGAGGAGCCTACTCTTACTCTTATGTTGCATGTTTGGATCCATCTAACTCACGTCAAACAAGTTCTGAGAACCAACAGGATTCTGCAATCTTCACCTTCTAACAGCGAAAAATATTCTAAGGAATGCATTATGCAGCTGGGTGTTTCTGGTACTACAACAGTGCATTCCCAATTCAACAATCAGCTCTTTATCCGTAACCAACAGACATTCTGGTGAGTTACAGTGGGCAAACTTGTGGCTAGGATACTTTTGAAATTCTTTCTATTCAATCCTTCCCCCATAATGTACTTTTCTATTAGTCAATAAAGGGATGACATTGATAGTGATTGCAGCAAAGGTTCTTTTCTCAGAATTGGAGCATGAGACATGGTGATAGCAAGCCATGACAAAGCCATAAAAAAGGAAAAAATGTCAGTTTTGACATGATTTGACTTGACTTGGTCCAAGGAGGGTGCATTCATAATCTTTCTCCATTCTATTCAAAGATCTTTGTTCGGACTGAATCTCTTTCTCAGAGAACCTTGATAATTCCATGGGTAAATTGAAACATTGAGGAGAGTCACATTCACCTTGCTACGAAGCAGAAGAAGGAAATTCCATCTTCAAGAGTTCACATATTTGTTCCACACTTGGCTCAAGATCCAACGGAAGATAATTTTTCTCATCCCTGCTCAGTCAATCTCGATAAAAACAAGCTCCTTTGGCATTGATCCACAAATTTCTTAGACTGAAGGATCTCTGGTATACTTTGGGAAAATAATGATGGGAAGTGACAGGTTATCCATTTAGTTCACTTCCCAAGCTTGCAGTCACTCCACTTTGGGAATGACTCAATGAAAGAGTTCGAGATGCTACGTTCTGAACAATTCAAAAGAAGTATCAAGGCAGGGCGTCTTCTGCAAGTGGAAGCCCAGCCAAAGAAAACATAGACCTTCTCTTCCCTGTTCATCTACGGAGAATACATTAAAGAGTTTACTGACTTTGTAAACCAATATTGTTCTGCCATTTTGGAATGTTGACACGTTGCTTTAAAATGTAGAATTTAAGGCCATTTTTATCAATGACTAGTTCAGCTCCAACAGCAAACAAGAGGAGATCCTCTTGTCACCAGACTTATCCCACAACGGTGTGTCACAATAAATGCGCTCTGCACTCAAACCCAAAATAAATGAAAATGAAGCCACCACAGTCCCAGATGGCCATAGTTTGCTCTCCACTTTGAAGGGGAGAGCTGCCTAGTGATTTAGTCTGAGGGTTAACACACCTCAGGCGAAGGGGAAGGTTGAGAAAGTGGAGCCTTTGTGAATAACCTCAGTCAGTACGGGAATTGAACCCGTGCTGTTGGTGTTGCTCTGCATCACAAAGCAGCCATACAGCCAAGTGAGCTAAAGTTATTCAAAGCAGTATAAGATTTCTCTTCCCAGTTTGATGCTTAATGCGATATATTTGGCCAAGAATTAGGTCTCTTGTCTGGGATGGTTTGCAATCAGCATCAAGGAGTGGAACTCATTTCCTGCCCAGATACTTGATGAGTATCACAGGTTATACCAGCTGAGCATCTCCCTGGCAAGTGCGGGGAAGTCAAATGGCAGGACTGAAACTGAAACCTCAACATCTGGAATATTTGTGCATGGGCTGGGGCTAAGGGTAGCTTACAAAGATAGAGTCTGAAATAGGCACAAGAGAAACAGACTGAAGGATAAAGGCAGAAGGTGTTAAGCCTCTCAGTTGCAGTCGAGTAATGAAAAATGATCCAAGCACTGCTTCTTCACAAACTCATTTTATTCTCTTTACAACTCCACATACGCACCCAACACCCAGTGCCACCTGTATCTCCTTTATATATCCCACTGAGTGCTAATGAACATGTAACATACAAATTAGGTTGAAAGTGGAGGGTTGCAGTTAACCCATTCCTAACAGAAGGGCATATTCTGAAGGTGGCAGTGTAAACTCCTGAGCCTCTCCATGTTCCTCTCTTCCTTTGTGAATCTCCTTAAAACCTATCACTTTGACAGCACTATTGGCCACCCCAAAACCATCCCAAATCTCCTTCATTTTCTTTCCTTATGTCTGAAGCTGAAATTCAGCTTGTGTCATTCCCTTGCCATTCCCTCACAACGCTGCACATTTTTCCTTTTCAGATAGCAGTCTAATTACTATAAATTGAACCTGCTTCCACCGTACTCTCAGGCAGTCCTTTCCAGAACCAAACCACTCACTGAGTGGGAATGATTTCCCTCATATCATTTTTGCTTTCTTAACTAATGACTTTAAATCTATGCCCTCTTGTTCTTGATCCTTTTCTTCTGAGAGGGAATAGTTTTCCCATAGACACAGGTACAGAATGTGGTGATATTGAATCCCTATGGTACCGAAGGAGGCCATTCGGCCCATTGAGTCTATACTGACCACAATCCCACCCAGACTCTATCCTCATAACTCCATGCATTTACCCCAGCTAGTCCTCCTGGTCAGTTTAGGATGGCCAATCCATCCAACCCGCGCAGGGCCATGCTAAAATGATTTGATGCACATAATCGACTCTTAAACATGTGAGCAAGAGATGAAGCTTGAAGTCACAGCCTGTTTTTAACAGTGGGCTGTGGGAGGAAACCGGAGCACCCAGGGGAAACCAGGCAGACACGGGAAGGATGAGCAAATTCCACACAGACAATGACCCAAGCCAGGAATCGAACCTGGGTCCATGGCGAACCACTGTGCCACCGTGTTGCTCGATCTATTTTGCCTAGAAGGCCACATGACTTTGAATGCCTTTATCAAATCACTGCTCAGCTTTATGTCATCATAGAAAGTTTGTTACTTTTGATATTGCCTGCTATTTAGGAGAATATGATGTAATAGCAATTTACAATCATGAGGGGCATCCCAGAGATTATCGTTATAGAAATAAATGTCGTCAACAACAACATTTATTTTTATAACACACTTCAAAAGTCACTTTATCCCAATGATGACAGTGTGTTATCCAACTAAGGCATATAAATACACACCCTTGTACCGTCCCAATGCAATGAGCCCCGATTTCCTTCCTTCTCCCAACTAAAAACAAAAATACAGAGCACAATTCTGTAACAATCTTCCGGGTTAAATGGTTCCGAACAACCATCCGCAGCAGCTCAAGAAAGTTACAGGCTCATTACTGCCCTTCAGAGCACTTCCAAGGTGATGCTGAGGTTGTGGAATCTGCTACTCGGGTTCATCGTCCTTTACCTGGCCATCAATCAGATATAAAGTATCTAAAATTGGGCTGAGAACAATGTGCGCCTCGGGCAATGAAGAAACTTTATGACATGAAACACTGTGGAAGATGACTGTAGATATGCGCAACTTAACCTTTTTTAAAAAGCTGTCCTGGTTTTCAGCACAAATAGGAATTGTTGGAAAATGAGTCAGCATCAGGAGCAAACTTTATGATAGAGGACAAGATTTTCAATTTAAACTGGACAATTTCTCTTAAATGATTCCAACTCCTGTAATTCGGCAGAAGTAGAATAAAAGTGTAAAAATTACCTTTACGTATCCCTGATCAGATTGAGCCATGGACTCATTAAGGAAGAGAGAGAGGCCATTCCATCCATCAAATCCCTGCAAATTCCTTGCCGAGCAATCCTGTCAGTCCCCTTCTCCTGCTCTGTCACTGTAGCCCTGCAAGTTTATTTCCCTCAAACAGCCATCCAATTTCCTTTTAAAATCATCGATGACCTCCAATTCCACCATTCTCATCGACACTTGTGTTCCAGGCCAATATCACGTGAAGCATTCAAATGCTCTTCCTTGCTCAGAGTTTTTAACCTGTGGCCCCCACTTCCTGTACCATCAGTTCATAGAAACAGATTTTCATTGTCTATCTTATCTCAATCTGACATTTATTTTTTATTTATTCGCTATTGTTGGCTGGCCAGCAGTTATTGTGCATCCCTAGTTGCCTAACAGCAGTTGATAGGCAACCGCATTACTGTGGTTTTGGAGCCACATATCGGCCAGACCATATGAGGATGGCAGATTTCCTTTCCTAAAGGACCTTATAGTGAACCAGATGGGCTTTTTCAACGATTGACAATGGTTTCATAGTCATCAGTCGATTCCTAATTATAATTTTTTTATTGAATTTAAATTCTACCATCTTTCATGACAAGATTCGAACCCAGATCTGCAGAACGTAAGTTGAGCTTCGCAATAATACCACTTGGCCATCATCTCCCTAATCTTATAATCTTAAATCAAATCTCCCCCAACTAATTTCCTTTGCTCCCGGAGGATAATCCCAGTTTCTCCAGCCTCACTTTGTATCTAAATTTCCTCAGTTTATAAAACATTTTAGTAAATTTTCTCTGCATCCTCTCAAAGGCCTTCACATCCTCCTTAAAGTGGACACAGCACACTAGCTGTGGCCCAACCAGAGTTTTCTAATCTTCAGAACTATTTCACTATTTCTTGTAATCATAGAATCAGAGAATCACAGAATCTACAATGCAGAAGGAGGCCATTTGGCCATCGAGCCTGCATTGACAACAATCCCACCAAGTCCTATCCTCATAACCCCATATATTCACCCTCTTCATCCGTCTGACACTAAGGAACAATTTATCATGGCCATTCAACCTAACCTGCACATCTTTGGAGTGTGGGAGGAAACCGGAGCGCCTGGAAGAGACCCAACAAACACGGGGAGAAAATGCAAACTCCACACAGACAGTGACTTGAGGCCTAAACCGAACCCAAGTCCCTGGGGCTGTAAGGCAGCAATGCCAACCATTGTGCCACCATGCCACATCCATACTCAATCCCTCCACTGATGAATTTCTCAGAAATACCCTCGAACTAACTCAGGAAAAAATGCATTGCTTTGGCACAGCGACCATTAAAATGCATGGTACTCATCTTGTGCACAGCAAGATCTCACCAGCTTTAGATAGGGCGAGTAAGAGGGAGATTGAGCAGAGGCTAAGTGCCAGCATGGGCCAGTTGGGCCAAATGGCCTGTTACTGTGTTGTATATCGTATGTGATTTGATTTGGTTTGAGTTGATTTGATTTGATTTATTATTGTCACATGCCTTAACATACAGTGAAAAGTACTGTTTCTCACATGCTATACAGACAAAACACACTGTTCATCAGGAAAGAAATGAGAGAATGCAGAATGTAATGTTACAGTCATAGTGAAGGTATGGAGAAAGATCAACTTAATGCAAGATAGGTCCATTCAAAAGCCTGACAGCAGCAGGGAAAAGCTAATCTTGAGTCGATTGGCACATAACCTTGGACTTTTGCATCTTTTTTCTGAAGGAAGAAGGTGGAAGAGAGAATGTCTGGGGTGATGATCACATCTTATGTGTCCTTCTGAGGGGCAATAAATACTGGTTTAGCCAGCAATACACACACCTATCAAAAAGTCTTTTAAGCATCCCATACACATACTGTCTGTGGAAACCTGATGAGTACCTGTTAAATGCTAACGAGGCCCAAGATGCAATTATAGGTCAGCCTAGGCTTCCTATTTTGAAAATTAGCACCCTGTGCCACATCAAACCTGCACCTGAAAAGTAGCCCAAATTAAAATTTGACCTCTCATCCCCAAAGCAAAGCTAGTCACCTAGAGTTTATTCATTAGTCACAAGAAGGCTTAAATTAACACTGCAATGAAACTACTGTAAAAATCCCTCCACCTGTTCAGTATACTGAGGGAGAATTTAGCACCTAACCAGCATGTCTTTGGACTGTGGGATAAAACTGGAGCACACAGAGGAAACCCGTGCAGATACGGGAGAACATACAAACTCCGCAAATACAGTGAGAAATTGAACCCGGATCCCCGGTGCTCTGAGACCGCTGTGTCACCATGCCACCCTGGACTGGAGTCCTTTGCATGCATTGGAGTAGAGTGTCAGGTCAAATCACTGACATAAGGAATGCTGTCTGAACCTCAAACTACAAACTTCCAACTCAGAAAGCACTACTTGAATTACCCAGTGGTTACAGCACAAAAGAGGCCATTCATCTCACTCTATCAGTACCAGCTCTTTGCAACAGCAATTTAGTTACCATTAGTGTCCACTTGACCTGGACCATTTGATGGGCAACACGACAGCTCAGTGACTATCGCTGTGCTGTGCAGATACATGGATTTGGGCCTGTGTCTGTGGGAGTTTGCGCATTCTCCCCGTGCTTGCGTGGGTTTTCTCCGGGTGCTCCGGTTTCCTCCCACATCCCAAAGATGTGCTCTTAGGCTAATTGGCAAAACAAATTCTCCCTAAATTGTCTGAAATTTGGTTTTTAATCCATAGATCTATAAACATAGACAGGGATCACGGGTAGAGGTGGGGACATTGGGGTGGCGGCATGGGCTTGTTGGACCGAAGGGCCTGTTTCCCGTGCTGTTTTGTTCTTTGTTCTTTGTATTGCTATCCTTTTTATGTCAGTCTTCAGATTGTTTGCCAACTGAACCCAGATGATGCACAAAAAGATTGCAGGGATGAAATTTGGCTGGGGTTGTGGTGACATCAGTGAAAGACCATGTAAATCCCAAAGTAATCGCAAGGATGGAGTTTATGTGATTCTGCTGGGATTATTTGGGGATCTTCTCCTGGAGCTAGTGTAATCATCAAGAGAATTTGTGTGGAAATTCAGTCGCCAAGTGGAGCCACTCGAGGAACTGGAGTTTTGATGATGGTGAGCAGCCGAAATATCCATTTTCCTCTCCCCCACTCATTACCCTTAAGCAAAGCTCATTATTGAGACTGGAATGTTGGTAGGATTGTTGCTCTGGTATTAGTGCAAGCCAGCATTCCTGGCATCCAGAGGCTCATCACTCAAAAGCAGCTCTGCTAGGTGGGATATGTCACCAGTTTGCCTGACACCAAGCTCCTGAAGCAACTGTTTCAGCCCAGAACTCAGTCACAGCAGGAGACTCCCAGGATGACAGCTGCAACTGCTTTCGGGAATAAAGCATCCCCAAAGAGCACACCTGGCGACTCACAGGAGACCCTGGATTAGGGCTGATCAAAGTGGAGAAGATTCATCTAGGAGTACATCAAAAACCCCGAGAGCCTTTGCCGAGACGGTGCAGGGGTGAAGCTGAGGTACTGGGGAGAATGCTCAAACGTCCAGACAACACATCCATCTACCCAATCCTCTAAACATCAGAGCCAGAATCCTCAGCATTGCTGGTGTACATGTAGAAAATCACTCACGCCATTGACAATCTGACCTTGATATTTCCTCAGGTTCTCCCTCTATATATTGATGAGTACAAAGCTTCCAAAGATCAGGTTGAGCAACGTTATGGGAATGGGATTTCCAATTGACAAGTAATATGACCAGAGAATCCCACCACCAGCAAACAAAGTGCCACCTTCCCTCTGGTGGGAAACATGTGGCTGGGAGGCTGGAGAATTTCACGCCATGTGTAGCAGAGTCTGCAGGTCATGCATTAGTCTTGCCTGCCATCTCAGCGCCCCACTGGACTGGAGTCCCCCAATCCCGTGGGACTGGCAGAAGACAATCGAATGTTCGATATGGTAACTGCAGTGACAGGAGTCACAAGTGCAAGTGATGGTTCTGATCTGTAAACAGATTTATGGATTCAAACAGACTAGTTTGGGAGACAGCTGAAAGTGGAAAAAGTTGGGTAACGAGCTGGCTCAGTGCCAATCCTTACCGAGGTCTGTTCTTTCAACTGGTGACGTCAAAGGGCCATTGTTATTGTTGTTGGGCTTAATTACAAGGTCTATCTTGGAAAATGCTTGTCTGTGACACCTGTGAAACAGGTCAGTCAAGCGTTACAAAGGTCACCCTCTTGTTTTGACTGCCGCACTAGTGAAAATAACTTTATGTTTCTCCTAATCCAACAGGCAAGATAATGCGACTAGTAGTACAGACGTAGAGGCAGATACGAGGCTATCATAACGTTGAAGTGAGTGCCCTTCACTGTAAAATCAACCACTATGGGAAAAAAAAGTAGCCAATTTGAACTATTCTGATCATCCACATTTACCCAGATAAAAGTAAACCTTTGAACAGTGCTATCATTACATGAACAGTGACTGCTGGTTCAGAAACTCTCATTATTCATTTAACTGGTGCTGTGCCACTTAGTAGTGCTCACCAGAAGGAAACTGCACCCCCTGCACCCTCACTACTACTTCATTGAAGCTAATAGAAATTTGTGCTGCCTATAAATCAGAAATTCACTGATTTTCTGATTATGTTTTCTCAGTGTACATACGAACACATACACTCAAACACGCATGCATCAGCACATGCACCCAAACACACACACGCACACATATATCCAAACACAGGAACTCAAACACATACAAACACACACATACATACATGCATGCACCAGCATACACAGCTTGGTGTGCTCCTGCTCTGACCAAGAATGCAAGAAATGACAAAGACTGTGAATGTAACTCAATCCATCACGCAAGCCAGCCTCCCATCCATTTACACTTTCCACTGCCTCGGAAAAGCTGATAGCATAATCAAGGACTCCATGCATCCAGATATTCTCTCTTCCACCTTCTTCCATTGGAGAAAAGATACAAAAGTCTAAGATCAAGTACCAACTGACTCAAGAACAGCTTTTTCCCTGCTGCCGTCAGACTTTTGACTGGGCCTACCATATATTAAGCTGATCTCTCTCTACATCCTAGCCATGACTGTAACACTATAATTCTGCATCCCTCCTTTCCTTCTCTCCAATGTACTCTATGAATAATATGTTTTGCCTGTATAATGTGCAAGAAACAGTCACTGTATCCCAATACATGTGACAATAATAAATAAAATAAAATCAAAAACAGTAAGTTTGTTAAAAGGATGAGCGTAATTATAAATGTCAGGAATGAAGCTTAAGTGGTTGTGTACAGCAATGAATACTCCATTATAGTAAGAAGTCTAACAACACCAAATTTAAGTCTCTGTAAAAACTTGATGTCTGTCGATTAGAATAACCTTCTTGGTGATCCTCTCCATTTGGATCCGACAGTTGCAGTTTGTTGTCAGACTCGTTATTGTGTTTACCCCGGTCCAACGCCAGCATCTCCATATCATGAGTACTCCATTATATAATAGAGATCAAAACTATCTGGTACAGATTATGTGGTGTAGGCCCAATGGATTGTCATCAGAAGGGAGGCTTGAGAAACTGAGCTTGGCACTTTGGCTGTGCGTTACCCATGTCAGCTTGGATCAGCACTCACTTGAGCCATGAATATTTTGCTCAAAACCCCACTAAAGCCTTCAGTATGTAGCATAGACTGACCCTGTGACAGAGGGCTGCATTCTCAATAATCTGTCAGTTCAAATGTAAGGAATTCCATATTAATGGAAATAAAAATTTGGAGAGATGTAAAGCATTTGGTCCACTATCACCAGTTCAACACTCTGCACACATTCAAGATCTACTGCAACACCATAAGACTCAAGAAGGTATAGAGGCAGAATTAAGCTATTCATTGAGTCTACTCTGCCATTCAATCATAAGTTTCTTAACACCAATCTCCCACCTTTTTCCCATAATCTTTACCAATCAAGAACCTATCAGGACCTAGCTCTCCTGTATCACCTACCAAGCTGAATATTTTTTGGGATGTTGAAATACTCTAAAATTGAACAAGAATTCTGCTGTAGCCATTGATTTGCTATGGCCAAACATGATTGATGGATTCCATTGGAGTTCTAATGATGCTAAAGCAAGAAGCCCAAAGTGCTTACATCCACACATTTTCTCTTTTGGATATCAATGAGGTAAAAGGAACAAAAGGAGTGCAAGCAGTTAACAAAAAACTTTCTGTCATGGGGTGCCTTATCAGACAAAGGTCTTTTTAGCCAAGTAGGTCATTCTGTTTCACTTTAGGCTAAGAGGGTGTGGAAAAAAGGGAAGAGAACATAGTTACTTCATCCTGAGGCAAGAGGGAATGCAGTTTAATCCCAACAAAAATGATGATCGTGTGGCTTCTTGTCATGCACAATTGTCCCACTGAGTTTCCATGTCAAGGGAAACAAGGGACAAAAGTGTAGGAGTGTTGTGCAAAGTTGGCATAGTCCATATGCCAAATAATTTATGACCAATTGAACTGTTGACCTAGGGTTGACCACCACCCAAGATAAGTGGTAAGTACTGAATACCTCATGTGATGGAGGGGGTATGACAGAGCCTACAGGCATGCACCTGTCAGAAATAGAAGCCTTTGAATAACAATTATCAGGTCAAAGTCAGACTGACAAAAGCCTCAAGGTTTAGATATCAGTACTTGCCATCAACGTACAAGATCTTGTAGCAGCTGGACTGTAGAATGAGCCTAAAATACATTACGCAGTATACCACTAATTTGTCTCTCTTTGTGAACTTAAAAAAAATGATAAAGGAATAGGATTTACAGAGAACTTTTGTAAGCCTCACCAATGGGGGTAGCATATCCATAGGAAGAAAAGTTAGAGACCAAATAGGACTCTTCTGTTCAGTTTCTCCTTATGAATCTCTTGTTTGACTGTCTAAATATACAATGATAACAGATGCTAATGTTATAGAATTCCTACAGCGCAGAAGGAAGCTATTTGAGCCTGAACCAACAATAATCGCAAGCCAGCTCCATCCTCATAACCCCATGTGTTTATCGTGCCAATCCCTCTGACACTAAAGGGACAATTCAGACTGGCCAATCCACCTAACTCTTACATCTTCAGACTGTGGGAGGAAACCAGAGCATCCGGAGGAAATCCACGCAGACATGGGGAGAATGTGCTGACTCCACACAGACAGCCACCCGAGGCTGGAATCAAACTCCGGTCCCCGGTGCTGTGAGACAGCAGAGCTAATCACAGTGCCACTGTATCTTTGGACAAAGGTGAGCATTTGAGAAATTTTGAAAATTAAGATAGAATCTTATAGTTCAGCTGGGCACTCCAATAAAACTTAATCTCAGCAGCAACCCATTTAAGGAAACGCTTGCCAGGGCCCTGAGTTCTTTGCCGATCTGCGTTTCAAAGAGAAAAGAATGCTTTCTTCTTACTTTACCACACAAAGATTTCACAGAAAATTGGTCTATGCGGTGACTGCCTACTCACAAGGATAAAAAAACCTATGGGTATTTGGACAGTTTTATTTTCCCTTGCAAGCTTGCTGAATGAAAAACAGATATTCTGAATGCCTGAAGCGCTTTGCAGGGCACAGGTTGTGGCTCCCTGCCACTACTGTGAAGTTAGTCAATGACAAAGTTGTATTTCACAGCACAGAATGAACCATGGCCTGAGAGGCTACATGAGCCATATGCTTCCTGAAGTCTTTGTCATTTGGCATCTGTTTATAAGCCCAATCTTTATTGCGATGTCCTTAATCAAATCCATATAGCTGAAGATTGCTTCAGTTTATGAGGATATTAAACATGATAAACACTGTGAAAGGTGAACATGAAAATTCAGCTTTCGACCATCCAGGACACCCTTTTTAAAATTGTGCTTTAATTGCTGAGCTTTCTTTATTTGCCTTAAAGAAAACAGGGTTAACGAAAAGTTAATGGGGGGATTTTCCCATCTCACCCATCATAAGAATCGTAGGGGGCTGAGGGCGGACCATGTAAAGGTCTGTTTGATTTGATTTGATTTATTATTACCACGTGTTTTAGTACACAGTGAAAAGTATTGTTTCTTGCATGCGATACAAACAAAGCATACCATTCACAGAGAAGAAAAGGAGGCAGTGCAGAATGTAATGTCACAGTCATAGCTAAGGTGTAGAGAAAGATCAACTTAGCGCAGGGTAGATCCATTCAAGAGTCTGATGGCAGCAGGGAAGAAGCTGTTCTTGAGTTGGTTGGTACGCGACCTCAAACTTTTGTACCTTGTTTCCAGCGGGAGAAGGTGGAAGAGAGAATGTCCAGGTGCTTAATTACACTGGCTGTTTTTCTGAGACGATGGGAAATGCAAGGAGAATCACTGGATGGGAGACTGCTTTGAATGATGGATTGGGCTACATTCAGGACGTTTTGTAGTTTCTTGCGATCTTGGGCAGAGCAGGAACCATACCAGCCCGTGACACAACTAGTTGACCTCTGTTGATCCATTGACTCTGGGGGGTGGATTTTTTGGTTTTGGGGTGAGCATGGCTGGAAAGTCTCACTTGTTAAATTTTTTTTGGAGATGGTTCACATATTTATTTGCTTCTTCATGAGGGACATCCTGGGGTAAATGTTGATCATTTCTTTCACACATTAACAGTGGAAGATGAGATTAAAACTGCTTGGTCAGTAATAGTGACAGGAATTTCCAACTTTGCCTTTTGACAACGACCTGGTGTAAAAAATTGTCTGCCAGTTGTAGGATAAAACTGGAACAAGATCAACAATAGTATATTCTAGCAGCAAAGTTTGAAGTTAACCCCAGTGTTACCACATAGACAGGAGGAGGGGATAAAGGGAGATGAGTACCTTGAGTATTCATGTCCATTAATTAATCATGGGTGGTGGTGGGGAGGGCAGAGTTGTCGCTTTGGCTGGAGACACATGGGATGGGATTTTACAGCCTCATTCGGGTGAAATTGGAAATTCCCACCCAAGATCAATGGAGGTTTCTGTTGTCGGATCCTTGCCCTCTCCGACTTCATGGCGGGCGGTGTGGTGGCGTACTGGCCACAAAGAGCTGAATGACACCTTTGCTCCTTATATTGTTCATTATCCCCATTTGCTTTGCACAGTCTGTCCTTCGATCCATCCTATTGCCTGCCTTTACTGTAGCTCTTTCCTCTCCACTATCATCCTTTGCCACCACCACCTTATGCTGGCTCTGTGCTTATTCACAAACTGATTCATCTTTTGATTTGATTTGATTTGATTTATTACTGTCACAGGTTTTGAGATACAGTGAAAAGTATTGTTTCTCATGCTCTGTACAGACAAGGCATAGCATACATAGAGAAGGAAAGAAGAGGGTGCAGAATGTAACATTACAGTCATAGCTGGGATGTAGAGAAACATCAGCTTAGTGCGAGGTAGGTTCATTCAAAAATCCAATGGCAGCAGGGAAGAAACTGTTCTTGAGTTGGTTGGTGCGTGACCTCAGACTTTTGTATTTTTTTTCCAATGGAAGAGGGTGGAAGACAGAATGTCTGGAAGAGTCCTTGATTATGCTTGCTGCTTTGCTGAGGCAGTGTTCAGAAATGAATGGATGGGAGGTTGGTTTGCATGATGGACTGCACTATGTTCTCTAACGTCTCCAAAATCTGGCATAAGGTCATTCCCTTTTACCCTCTCCACAGATGTTGCCTGACCTGCTGGGTGTTCCCACCATCTTCTGTTTATTTGCTTTGAATAAATCCCGTGCCTGGAGAGGAGTGGGATCTGTGCAGCAATTATATTTACCACTTCAATAAACCCCTTTCAAATGTGCACTGGTGACACATGTGGAGAAGAGGAATCAGCGACTAATTGCTGCTTGCGACAGCCGCATTGAGAATGGACCATTCCTATGGACATTCCACCGAAAATAAGAGGAGCAGTTGAAGGCATCAAAACCTCACAGCATCTGGAACTGCATGAGTTGCAGATGCACACCCACGTAGATTATTTTTGGTAGTGCAATTTCCCTTAATGATTGCCAATCAGCTTAGCAAGCAATCCCCAGCGATGGTGTTAATTTAGAATCCAGCAAGGAAACAAAGACAAAACTACATGTGGTTATATTGCCTGCTAAGCGAGGTGCCTATTAGGATGGACTTGGGAGAGTCACAAGGAAGATTGGTGATGGGACATTTGTTTATAATGACAACTATTTGGGTTGTAGGAGCCTTTCCAAGAATCACATCCAATGAACTTTTTGGCACAGTTCTTGACACTAAAGTGACATTCTAGAAGTGATGCTGGCCATGGTGTGAGTTGCCACAGGAGATTCAGCAACTGTGGTTATGAAGGTCTATGGAATATTTGCATTTATTAGCCAAAGCATCCAATGTAACAGGAGGGAGGTTAGGCTGGAGCTGTATAAAACACTCATTAGACCACAGCCAGAGTATGTGTGCAGTTCTGGTTGCCACACAGTTGCAAGGATGGGAAATGCACTAGAGAGGATGTGGAGGAGATTCACGAGGATGTTACCTGGGCTGGAACATTTCATCTACAAAGAGAGGATGGTTAGGCTAGGGTTGTTTTCTTAGGAGCAGAAAAGGCTGAGGGGGGACCTGACTGCGGTGTACAAAATTATGCGGGGCATAGGTATATGGATAGGAAAAAACTTTTCCCCTTTAGTAGATGGTCAATAATCTGGGAACATAAATTTAAGGTAAAGGGTCAGGATACTTAGAGGAGATTTGAGGAAAAGTTTTTCCACCCAGAGAGTGGTGGGAATCTGGAACTCTGTGTGCCTGAAAGGGTGGTAGAGGTGAGAATGCTTACAACATTTAAGCAACATTTAGACAAGGATTTGAAAGCCGTGGTATACAAGACTACGGACCAAGTTCTGGAAACTGGGATTAGAACAGGGAGGTGTTTGATGGCTGGAGCAGACACAGTGGGCCGAAGGGCCTCTGTTTTGTGCTATAAAATTCTATGATAATGATAAAAGGAGGAAATTTCACATTATGCCCGCCACAGGAATCGTACTGGGTGGGGAGAAGGGGATAATGCAAAGATCTGTTGACCTTGGACAGGATTTTCTGATTCTGGGGTGAGCACAGTTGGAAAATCCTCCTTAAAATTCCACTGACTTTGTGTGGGACTGGATGATCCGGATGACAGGCAGGACTGGAAAATCCCACCTTTGTGGAATTCTCAGGCTCACATGGTTGCCATTCAAGTCCTCATGTTTGGAGTGGTACTTTGAAAGGTCAATACCAACAATTCCTACTTCAATGCTCTTACCCTATATAGCCCCGCATTGTGTATTGTTTTTAATTCTTACCAGCAGAATATTGCGATACATATTCTATAGTTCATTATCCTTTCCGTCAGGGTGTCCCATTATTTGTTACCTGCTGGGTACATTGGGCCCTACAGAGGTTAATCACAGATTATATTCATGCATCATTCTACTGATATTCCTCCTTCTCTAGTCATCAGTTTTCCTTTCCAAGAATTCCCTAAATAATCTGTGCTGAGAGAGTTTTGAGCTCTTCTGAGAAACGGGGGAGAAAGTCATACTATTACGAGGCTTTTCTGTCTGAGGTCTGTCAGCAATCAAACAGTACAAATAGTACATCTCAATTTTAATTAGAGGCTTATCAGGCAAGTCACCAGCCTGCTCAAAGTTAACACTTTACACTACAAATATTCAGCTACAAAAGAAACATTCAGGTTCTATTCAATAACATAGAAAATAGGAACAGGAACAGGCCATTTGGCCCTCCCAGCCTGCTCTGCCATTCATTATGATCATGGCTGATCATCAAATTCAACACCCTGATCCCTCCTTCCCCCCATATACCTTGGTCCCTTTAGCCAATTTATTTCACAGTAATTACACAGTAATTTCACAGTAATTACTCAGTAACTTCATTGCAATTTTAATTTAAGCCTTACTTGTGACTAATAAATAAACTTTTAACTTCAACTTTAATTTCGTCTTGAAATCACACAATGTTTTGGCCTCAACTATTTTCTGTAGGAGTAATTTCCACTCATTCAGCACTCTCTGGGTGAAGAAATTTCTCCTCACCTCGGTTCTAAAAGAAAATAAAATCCATTACACAATGTCCAACTCACATCATTTGAGTTACATGCAGGATATAGCGAGCAATGCTGGCGGTTTCCCTACTTGCAGTTTAATTTTAATCTGATTCCTTTTCCAAAGTCCTTGAGAGTTAATTATATTCAGCTTCATTTAAATAGATATCTTTATTAATTTTTCCCCCATGTTGGCTCTGACTAATTTGTGACCTAGCTGTTGTCATTTATTTATCTGCACTGTGCCCTTTCAATGTATTACAGTGTAATCTTGCGCTCCAGTGGCCAGAATGGAAATGTATCAGGGCACAGAATACTGTGAATTCATGGTACTCTATTACTCATCAATCTCCCACCAGGGCATCTCTTGGTATCATACAACGGAGCTGATCATGGAATCATAAGTGCAGAACAAAGCCAATTTGGCCTATCTAGTCTGCATCAACCACAATCCCACCCAGACCCATCCAAGTATTTACCCTAGCTAGTTCTCATGACACTACGGGAAATTTAATATGGGCAATCTACCTATCTTTGGACTGTGGGAGGGAACCCAGAGGACCTGGAAGAAACCCACATAAACACGGAGAGAATGTGCATTCTTGATACAGACAGTGACCCGAGGCTGGAATTGAACCTGGGTCCCTAGAGCTGTGAGATGGCAGTGCTAATCAGTGCACCACTATGTCCTCTTCTCTGATCTTACCAGAATTTGGCAAAATGTAACTCCCCAGTTGCACAGAGGAGTTTTCGCTCCAGATTTTGACCCACTTTAAAGAAAAGAAAATGAGTGTTTATTGTTTTACTGGTGGGGCAGGGAGTCTTAGAGCTGGCAACTGGCTCCACAGTCTTTGAAGAAATAAAAATAATCCCCCTCACCCACTAGGAGGAGGTATCGAGAGTGGTCCTGTACCCCTGCCCAACACTCACTATCCCCACACCAGCCAGCTCATCTTTCTCCCAATACTGTTACTCCCTGACACACCCACAATCATTTCTCCCAATCCCTCCCCCACACCCCATATGTGACTGCCCTCCCCTTTTCTTGCCCCCATCACTACCCTCCGTCCCCTGCCACACATAAATGAGTACCCCACCCATGGGTCTCCTACTAGGGCCTGGCCCTGGCACATCCCCCTGGCCAAAGTCCTGTACTAATGGGGCAGTACCAGGCCATGTCCCTCTCCTTCAGGGGCAATCCTTAACTCTACGCCCCTGGAGGGGGTCCCTCAACAGGTTTACATTTATAAAAAAATGTCAAGAACCTCGTCGAAGAGACATCATGACAAATGAATGTACTGTGAAGAGGTGATGTCATAATTATATTTAATGCATTCAAATCAAGTTCACACCCATTGTGGATATGAATCTGATTACATTGTTGCTGAATTTGGAAAATTGGAAATTATGATCCCATTGTCGAGATTCAGGATTTCTAGTTTTCTCCAGATTTTGTGATCCATCATGATCTGGCCCATGAAGAGGCTGAGCTCAAGATCCCATCCAATTGCTTTCAATCTGGTTGGTTGGTTGATGCCCAGGCAAACAGATCAGAGTGTGCTGCCCAAATCCCCTTTTCCAATTACCCCCTACTCAGGATGGGTGCAACGCTGGACATGAACAGTGTCAGTACTGGTTCACCAAATGATTAAAGCCCAGACAAATGCCCAATGCCATGTATGTTTCACTTGGGAAAGGTACCATCAGCAGTAGTGGATCTGCTTCCCAAGAGGGATCAAAATCTTCAGAGAAAAAACAGGAGGAAACTGGTGAGAGGGAAAAAAAGATTAGCCTCTTAAATTTAGACTTTATTGTTTCTTAAGGTCCTGCCATCTCACAATAAGTTAGCAATGTTTCCCCTGCCCTTTATTTTAATATTTCAGCTCAGAATTCAGAAATATTAGTAGCGTTATGGGATATGAATGTGCCAGCAATACTATGGCACTGGTTCCTCTGATCTTTGCTGAAACTTCCATGTTCACCCATCTGGAGAGAGGATGAATGCTAAATTAGTCAGGCAACATTTGAACGGCTATGTTAACACCCCAGCAATGCTAAGATGCTAGACAGCACCAAGGGTACACTTGATGCTAAACAAACAATTTGCTTTTTCTAGGTGCAGTGTATGTCACAAACTATAAGATGCACCAAAATATTCTACAGCCAATGGGATGACATGGTAGCACAGTGGTCAGCACTGCTGCTTCACAGCTCCAGGGTCCTTGGTTCAATTCCAGGCTCAGTTCACTGTCTTTGTGGAGTTTGCTCATTCTCCTTGTGCCTGCGTGGGTTTCCTCCAGGTACTCAGATTTCCTCCCACAGTCTAAAGATCTGCAGGTTAGGTTGATTGGCCATACCCCCTTAGTATCCAGGGATGTGAAGGTTAGAGGGATTAGTGGGTAAAATATGTAGGGATATGGGGATAAGGCCTGGGTGGGATTGTGTTCAGTGCAGACTTGATGGGCCGAAGGGCCTCTTTTTGCACTGTAGGGTTCTATGATCTATTGTCTTACAGCCCTGTGTTGGGAATGCTGGAGCTAATGGGGTGGTGCATGTAAAATATGTTGGGTGGCTATCTCACCTCCGTTCTGTCCCTTCCCAACCTGATCCCCAAGTTGTGGAATAGTGGTTGCGGGGAGGTGAAGTGGCTAGTTTGGTGGGGATGGAGGCTTGGAGTAAGACTAGGCCACTCACCCTCAAGCCTTTAATTGAGAAAATGGTGGTGCGCTGCCTTCTTGAAACACTGTAATCCCTGTGATGTAGATACGCTGTAGCTATCCAGAATTTTGACCAGGGCACCAAGCGATATAGTTCCAAGTTAGGATGAGAATGACTTGGAAGAGAACTTTAGATGGTGATGTTCACTTGTGCCTGCTGTCCTTGTCTTACTAGATGGTAAACGGCCACTAGCTTGGAAGGTGCTGTCTAAGGACACTAGATGAATTTCTGCAGTGCATCTCGTGGATGGTGCACACTGCTGTCACTGTGTTCAGTGGTGGAGGGAGTCAGAATGGTTCAAGTTTCTTGATTGTTATTTAGGTTGTGTTCATCCAGTCAAGTGAAGAGTATTTCATCACACTCTTGACCTATCAATAGTGGACAGAATCTGGGGAGTCAGGAGGAGAGTTACTCACCACAGGATTCTTAGCCTCTGATCTGGTCTTGTAGTCATTGTATTTGTATTGCTAATCCAGTTCAGGTTCTGGTCAATGGGGACCCCAGCATACTTACAGTGAGGAATTCAGCAATGATAATGCTATTAAATATCAAAGTTTCATTCTCTCTTCTTTGAGATGGAAATCGCCTGGCACTTTTGTGGCATGGATGTTATTTGTCACTTGTCAGCCTAAGCCTGGATATTGTCTAGCTCTTTGTTGCATTTCAACATGGTCTGCTTCAGTACCTGAGGAGCCATGAATTTTGCTGAACATTAGGACATCATTAGCAGACATCGCTACTTCTGACCTTATGATGGAAGGGAGATCATTGATGGAAATGGTTTTGCCTTGGGCACTATCCTGCAGTAATGTCCTGGGACTGAGATGATTGACCTCCAACAATCACAACCATCTTTCTTCATGCGAGCTATGACTCCAAAGCAGAGGATTTTCCGAAGATTTCCACTGACTCCAATTTTACTTGGCCATTTTAATGTCAAGCTTGGTCAAAAGCAGCCTTGGTGTCAAGTGCAGTCACTCTCAGTTCACCTCTTGAATTCAGGTCCTCTGACTATGTTTGAATCATGAATATGATGAGGATTTGGGTGGTCTTGACAAAACCTAAACTGAGCATCAATGAGCAGGTTATTGCCGCTTGATAGCGCTGTCGATAACTGTTCCTTTACTTCACTGATGGTCAAGAGTAAGCTGGTGGGGCAATATTTACACCCCACACTCCCTTTACCCCTACCCTGTAGTCTCTTGAAGCCAGTCCTCCTTCATTCACTCAAATCCTCACTGAAAACCCTAACCTCGAATGTATATGGGCTCCTTGGCCACCAACAGCTACATCCCTACAATTAAACTTCGTCCTAGATAAGTGACGAAAGCAATTAACTGGAAGTGCTAAAAATCTGAGACAGGAACAGAAAGTGCTGAAATTTCAGAGTCGGGTAGCCTGAAAAATAAAGACCTTTATGATTGGACAGATACCATTTACCATGACTACGCATCTAGCATTTCCTGGTATTTATTTAATTCTTCTTGCTTATCTTTCATGCGTGAAAATTTGACTAATTTTCAGATAATGTTACAGTACAGAGAGAGAATCAACTCATTTATGGCCGGGATGGTTTATTGAAAGAACTCCCAGTTAGACCTACTCACTCAGTCTTTCCCAACAAAATCTTGCTTTTCAGGTATGCACCCAATTCTCTTTTGAATCAACAGGTAAAAAATGTGCTCATTTCAAGCAACAGAAGAATGTTTAATGTTTTCACATCACATTCCATTGTCTTGATACTTTAGTGGAGGGATTAACTCAGTCAGAATGAATAGATTAATATTTGTATTGAAATGGGAAGCTAAGGAATGTCAAGTACTCACTAATGTCATAAACACTCATTTCTGCCTCAATTATTAATGTTTCCTCATTTAATTTCAAAAGCTACAAGAAATAAATAACTTAAAAACAAACCATTGCCTGGAGTTAGTAAAAATTAAATCTCACAACAATTGCTAAAATCTAATTTAATACAAATAATTAACTTGCATACTTTTTGTAATATTTCTTATAGCTAGACGAACAAACTGATGGTGGTTTGATGGAAAATAGACACAGAGAGAGACATAGAGAGATAGAGCAAGAGATGGAGATAGAGATAGTCATAAAGATAGAGAGAGACAGACAGACAGACAGACAGATAGACAGAGAGATAGAGTGAGAGAGAGGGAGAGAGATGGACACAAACATAGAGAGAGAGAGAGACAGGCAGAGACGGAGAAAGATAAAGATAAAAAGAGATAGAGAGACAGAGAGAGATAGATAGACAAAAACAGAAAGAGATACAGTGAGGGATAAAGAAAGAGAGAGACAGATTGACAGAAATAGAGAAAGAGAGATAGACAAAGACAGAGACAGAGAGTTAGAGAGGCAGAAATAGAAAGAGAAGGACAGATAGACAAACAAATAGATAGATAGATAGATAGATAGATAGTAAGATAGATAGACAGATCAACAGGCAGAAGACAGACAGCTAAATAGATAGATGGATAGATAGACAGATCGACAGAGAGAAGACAGATAGATAGATAGATAGATACAAAAAGAGATAGATAGGAGGAGAATCTAGGTGGTGAAGGATAATGAATACACTTCAAGATCATATTCAAAGGATTTGTATTCCAGCCAATATTTTACATGCTGGAAGTGCCCTGCATCTTCAATGCACTGGATACATGCTACAGGTCATGTAGAGGTTGCTCTACTTCTAAAGACAGCTTTCTGAAGGATATTAGTGTAGTCTTTGTGTGTGTACAAACACTGGTGCCGATACACTATCACTGTCTTTTCATGAGTTATCATTATGGGCTTCCCAGGAGGGGTAGATCACTACAGCACAACTCACCACAATGTTCATTCATCAGCCATTCTTTGGTTCAGGTTCAAAGCTATTCCAACTGCATTTTCCTACCCCCACCCCCAAACCAACCCCCCGTCCCCACCCCCCCACACATATACAAGACCGTCACTCCCTTGAGTCACTTAACATGATAGGTTAACAACTTCAGCCAAGCCAGCAGGGGGAGACACCAAGCAAAGGAAAGGCAAATCCCCTTGGGAAGAGCGGGAAAGCATTTTGGCTGCTGCAAAGCACTTCCTGTGCAATTACACTAAGTGCACTTCAACTTATGCTCTTGGATAACAGAGTATATAAGCACGCCAGCAAAAATCACTCTCACAATTTTAACTGTGGCATTAACCTGTTAGAATAAACTCTGTATTGCCTCAATTAAAATAGCAGAGGAACTCCTGAGATATGCATCAATTCCAAATGCTAAAGTATCCAAAAACTTTTGAGTTTCAAAGTATATTTAATAATATCACAAATAAGCTTACATTAGCACTGAAATGAAGTTAATGTGAAAATTCCCTGGTTGCCACACTCCAGTGCCTGTTTGAATACACAAAGGGTCAATTTAACATAGCCAATGCATCGAGTCAGCAGCGGGTGGAACAGTGGCACAGTGATTAGCACTGCTGCGTCACAGCGCCAGGGACCTGGGTTCAATTCAGCCTCGGGTCACTGTCCAAGTGGAGTTTACACATTCTCCCCATGTCTCTATGGGTTTCCTCCAGGTGCTCCAGTTTCGTCTCTCAATCCAAAAATGTGCAAGTTAGGCAGATTGGCCATGATAAATTGACCCTAGTGTCAGAGGATTAGCGGGGCAAATAAGTGGGTTTATTGGAATAGGGCTGGTTAGGATTGTGGTGGGTGGAGACTTGTTGGGCCGAATGGCCTCCTTCTGCACTGTGAGAAATTCTATGAAACTGTAGCTCCAGGAGGAAACCCACGCAAACACTTCTAGCTCTACCTCTAGCTTTCTCTTCACACCATCATAATTTGGACATGCATTCCATATAGATAGTGACCCAAGCCGGGAATCAAACCCAGATCCCTGACACTGTGAGGCACCACTGCACCACCATGCTTTGAATTATCAGCATTCCCCTGGCAAAGGAGTTTTATTCTGGTTGTTTGAGTTGAATTTGAATTCAGTTACCTGAGTAAGCAATGACTGTTTGCCTCACTGCTCCACCTAGTTTCCCATTTGCAACCTTCTTCATTATATTCAGGTCACAGTTACGTTCCTCGGGCAAAACCTCTTCCTTGAAGTGATCAAACTGCTGAAAGCTCTTTTCTTAAAGCTGATCAAATAATGCTGTTAAAATCCCAGCATTGCTCAAGAAGGTTATTTGAAATCTTTCCATTATTTCGAAAATGCCCCTTCCCTGCCTCCTGTGTTGGCTCTGAAGATCAGCTGACCATCCTGATAGTTAGCAAATCTAGATCTTATGCAGCTGGTTAAAACTTGGGGCAAACTGCCACGGTACAAATTTAAAAATAGACAAACACATATAGTCTATTAGACGAAGGTCAAGATTTTCCTTTAACCTTGTTTATGGCCCTTATTCTGTTTTTTCATGCCAACAAAAAAAAAATTCACTGGCCATATTAAGTCCGCAAAAGCATCACAGGTTTGTCAAAAAATCCCTTCAGAGCAGAAAAGCGTGTGAGATGGAATTTTGTAATATCCTTCAGGTGCGGGGCCTAGGACTGTCTGTCAGATGGAGCTTTAAGTGTCAGTCATGAGCAGCCTGGAGCATCTGTCACAGCCAACCTAACGAATTGGCTACGGAAAGTTTGGGGAGTCCATCACACAAAGCTTATCGCGAAAGTCGCTGAAAACTTGGAGCATTTGTTACAGGAAGCTCGGAGTGTCTGTCAAAGGCAGCCTGGAGTGGGAAGCTGTCGGAGTGTGAAATCTAAAGGATGAAGCTATCAAAGAATAAGCTGTAGATGCTGACAGTTAACTAGTGCTGCGGAGCTTAGTCCAAGGTGACGCTGAGGAGTATTTGAAAACTTTACTGATGCACTCACTGAAATTTACAGAGGTTTAAACCTGCTTACATAAGGAGCAAAAAAATCCTCCTGGAGTGCAGGATGTCCAATATATTTACCACTGTCACAGAAAGCAGAGTTATTACTGGATTGCAACATTTAGTAGCTAGGTAAGGCTACAATAGATATTTTAGCTTGTCCATAGTTAGACTGTTAACAACAGATACCCTGTCCCATTAAGTAAATCACCAGGAAAAATGGTACACAAATTCACCATGTAATGAATATAAAATTTATATGTATTATTATTGATAAAAAATGTTTAGTGCATTGAATAAAATGCATCAAACATTTGTGGGGAAGCAATTTGTCAACCTGCACTTTTCTAATACTCAAGTGTCCGTCCCAGCTTTCAGCAGGACCTGGGCAATGTCGATTCTTGAACTGATAAGTGGAAGATAACATTCAGGCTACATCAGTGCAAAATGCTGACAGTCTCCAACTAGAGAAACACAATCATTATATTCATAGAATGATTACAACACAGAAGGAGTCTATTCAGCCCATCATGTCTGTGCCAGTTCTCTAAAGGAGCTAGTCATCTAGTGCTGTTCCCCCACCTTTTCCCCATAGACTTGCATTTTTGGCCTTTCCATATAATAATCCAATTTAAATATCTCCACACACTGTCAGGCTGTGAATCCAAGTACTAACCACGTGCTGCATAAAAACATTTTTCCTCATACCACCCATTGTTTCTTTTTTCCAATCTGCTTAAATCTGTGTACTCTGATTCTCGATCCTTCCACCATAGGAATGGCTCCTCCCTTATCTATCCTATCCAGACTTCTCATGGTTTGAAATCCTTTAATCAAATTTTCTCTCAACTCTCTCTCCTTCAAGTAGATCAATCTCAACTTCTTCAATCTATCTACATAACAAGGCCTGACTGACAATCACATTATTCTCACTAAGTCTCACACCATCAATGTACTGGGTGCCGACATTGGTCAGAGGTTTGACCAGCCTATCTTTATTAACACAAGGTTACAAAAGCAGTGAAGACACTTGGTACTCTAAAATTGTTGGGTCACCTCGTGACTTTTAAAAGCCTCACCACACGATCAAAAAGGGATAGGATTAGAGTTCGACTTTCAATGTTCAAATCAAGAGTACAGTGGAATGTTTGTTGCTTCTTTGGGCTGGTGCAATCACTCAAGAAGCTCAAAGCTGCAAAGGGCAGAACAAGCTATCCAAAACTATCACAACCTCACTGTCAGTATCTGCAGGCACTGTGTGTATCTCCTACAAGATGTACTGCCACAACTTGGCACGCTGACTTCAACAAAATCAGCCTCTACCACTGAGATGGGGCAGGGCAGCAAATCCACAAGACTTATCTACCTCTAGCTTTCTCCTCACACCATAATTTGGACATGCATGCCAGAACCTTACCGCCTCGCCTGTCCCAGATTCCGGCTCGGCAAGCTCGTGGAATAGTTTGCCCCCGTTGGCTTCGGGAGGGATCTTACAAGCCTCAGGTGGGAAGGCGGTGAAACTCCGGCAGTAGGGCAGAATTTTCACCACGTGTTTCATGATGGTGGGTGTGACTTGTCTTTGGCCAGCAGCAGGGAGCTTCTGCTCCTGTTGTTGTCAACGGGGTTTCCTTCTTGAACAACACCACCCCCCCCCCCCCCCCCCCCTCACCATCGTGCAACTCACAGCGGGAGTATGTCATCAGTGGGACCAGAAGACTTACTGGCGTGAATGACCAGAATATCATTCATTCACCCTTGCTGTACTGAAGTCCTGAAGTCCTGGAATTCCCTACCTAACGGCACTGCAATGAGCACCATTGCCTCAAGGACGGCAGTCTCTCCCAGAGAAGGCCCAGTGCCATCATCTCAGGGCAATGAGACAGAGGAAGTAAACAAAACCTTGCCAGTATCACCACCTCCCACTGATTCTTTCTGACTCTTTGATCTGTGCCAGTGAAGTAACTGATACTATCCTAACCAGCAAGGAAAGTTTAATATCTCATTTCTGTACTGAAATATCAGCAAAGATTAAGCACTCAAGTCCGATAATGGAGATCATTCTTACTCAGAAATAAAACTGCCTCTTTATGAGCCAAACAGACAATCCCCACATGTCTTGGTACTGCCCAGTTAGTCAAAATTTCCCCTAACATTTTTGACCTTGTCACTTCCTATTGTATTTGAGATGTGTGCGTTTGAAGCAGACAATCTAGTGTGATCTCTAAGTTATCAGTTACCCCCAGTGCTTGTCACATCTTATCTCTTCCTCCGATTTTTGCGCATGATCATTCCATCTCTCAGAATGGTTATCCGCAACTCTTGTAACTCCGATCCTATTCTCATTACATCAGTACTCTCAAGTCTATAAAAACTATCGTTAACCCCCATGAAGGGCAGCACAGTGTCACAGTGGTTAGCACTGCTGCCTCACAGCTCCGGAGACCCAGGCTCGATTCACAAATTGGGTCACTGTCTGTATGGAATTTTCTCCATTCTCTGTGTGTCCATCGGTTTCCTCCCACAGCCCAAAGATGTCCAGATTAGGTGTTTTAGCCATGCTAAATTGCCCCTTAGTGTCCTAGGATGCATAGGTTAGAGGGATTAGGGGGTAAATATGTGAGGTTACTGGGTGGGATTGTTGTCAGTGCAGACTTGATGGGCCAAATGGCTTCCTTTTGCACTGTAGGGTTTTTATGCTTTTTATGTCAGAAACTGTAGTCTAATCTATGTTCTCCGTGACAGTTTTCAACCTGATCTTGTTATCTACATAATGCTACTCAGGGAATTCTACTTAAAAATAAATTGTCATCCATCTTGTATCCCCTTAGATAGTTCTGAACCATTTGACTGACTGAGCACATTATTTGATTTGATTTATTATTGTCAATTGCATTGGGATGAGGTGAAAAGTGTTGTTTCTTGCTTGCTATACCGACAAAGCGTACCATACACAGGGAAAGAAGGGAGAGGGTGCAGAATGTAGTGTTACCAGTCATGGGCGCAATTAAATCATTGCCAAAGGGTTTAAAAGAGTTAGAACAGAGTTTTAGAAGCGCAGATTGAGAGTAAAAGAAAGAATTAGAGGGGATGCTGGGCACAGCTTGCAAATAGTTGCCACATTCCGGTGCCATTTGGAATTACTTGGGTTCCAAATAAGTTGCCATGATATAGTACATCAAAGCGTTCAATTATTTAGCTTCTTCTCAAATCCCTCCATATTTTGGCTCATCCTTTGTATTTGTTTCCATTTGATTCTACAAACTCTTCTATCCTGCTGCTTCTTCACATGAAAGGCATCATGAACTTATCATCCATTTACTTTGTTCATGACTCCACTCTGCAGGCCACAACTTTCTTGTCCTCAATGCTCAGGATCTCCAGTTCTCCTACGGTATAACAGTCCTTTTTGGTATTCAACCAAAGCACATGAGAGTTGCTGGCAAAGCCCGTATTTATTGCCCGCCAACAATTGCCCTTGTTGAGAAGACGGGGTAAGCCCTCTCTTTAAACTGCCTGTCCGGTGAAGGTAGTCCTCGAGGGAAATTGCAAAGATAGTTCTAGGTTTTTGTCCAAGTGGTAGAAGAAGAATGGTGATCTCGTTCCAAGCCAGGATGGTGTGTGGTTTGAAGGAGAACTTGAAGATCTTATGGTGGTGATGTCATGTATCTGCTGCTTCTGTTCTTTTAGTGCTGGAGCAGATAGGTTTGGAAAGTATTATTGAAGGAATCTTGTGGTTTTAAATCAAGGTGTTTCTTCATGCAAAAAAAATCCTTTAATATCTGCCTCAGAAGCTATTTGATGTATTTTTTTTTTGCAGGCCTATTGCCTTTCAACTACACATTGGGGGAAAATCTCACCACCAACATATTTCAGAACTAAAATAATTCCACTTGCCAGTTTGATTTGATTTTGATTCGATTTATTATTTTCACACATGTTAACATACAGTGGAAAGTATTGTTTCTTGCGCGCTATGAGACAAAGCATACCATTCATAAGGAAACAAGAAAGTGCAGAATGTAGTGTTACAGTCATAGTTAAGATGTAGAAAAAGATCAACTTAATGCAAGGTTAGTCCATTCAAAAGTCTGACGACAGCAGGGAAGAAGCTGTTTTGAGTCGGTTGCTAGGTGACCTCAGACTTTTGTACCTTTTTCCCGACGGAAGAAAGTGGAAAAGAGAATATCTGGGGTGCATGGCTCCTTAATTATGCTGGCTGCTTTGCTGAGGTAGCGGGAAGTGTAGACAGGATCAATGGCTGGGAGGCTGGTTTGTGTGATGGATTGGGCTACATTCACGACCTTTTGTAGTTCCTTGTGGTCTTGGGCGCAGGAGCCATACCAAGCCATGATAAAACCAGAAGGAATATTTTCTATGATGCATCTGTAAAAGCGGTCAGAGTTGTGATGAGAGTTCCTACATCTTATACAGGTTAGTGACTCAAGGATTGGATTAAGCCAACTCTAAAGCTGCAGTCTCATGAATGATTTCAATGCAATGCAATTAATTGCTGTACAGCTTGCAGATGGAACACACTTCAGCCAAGGTTCATCAGTGGAACAAATGAAATGTTATGGTGATTGATTGAGTGGCTAACCATTGGGTAAATTTATCCCAGGTGGGCTCAAGATTCATGCGTATTGTTGGAACTGCACCCTTCAGGCAAGTTACCCTCCTGATTTGTGCCTTGTTGATGATGGAATGACTTTGGGGACAGAATCATAATATCTGTACAGTGCAATTGGAGCCATTCAACCCATTGGGTCTGCACCAATTCTCTGACAGTTTCTTATCCATATTCTATCCCTACGAACCCATGTATTTACCCTTAATCTTCTAACCTACCCTTTAGAACATTAAGGGACAACTTAGCATGGCTAATCCACCTAACCTGCATACCTTTGGAGTGGGGGAGGAAACTGGAGCACCCGGAAGAAACACACGCAGGCACAGGGAGAACATGTAAACTCCACACAGACAGTCACCCAAGGCCAGAATTGAACCCGGATCCCTGGCACTGTGAGGCAGCAGTGCCAACCATTGTGCCACCATGCTGCCCATTGAGGTAACTTACTCATTACAGAGTACTCAGCTTCTGACCAATTCTTGTAGCCGTTGTATTTTTCTTCTTGGTCCCATTAAGTTTCTGATTGGTGGTAATCCCCAACATGTTGATGGTGGGGGATTTGACAATGGTAATGACATTGAATTTCATGGTAAAATGGTTCAATTCTGTTTGGTTGGTGATGGTTATTGCCTGACACTATTGTAGCACGAATGTTACTTGGCATTCATCGGCCCAAGCTTAAATGTTACCCAGATCTTGTTGATCTGAGGAGTTGCAAATAAACTGTGACCATCAATGAACATCCTCACCACTGATTGTTTGGTGGAGGGAAAGTAATTGATAAAGCAGCTGAAGATATTTGGGCTGTAGAAACTGAGGAGGTCTCCAATTATAGACTCATAGAGTTACAGAGGTTTACAGCATTAAACAGGCCCTTCAACTCAACTTGTCCTTATCACCCTTTTTTTTAAACACCTAAGTTAATCCCAATCCCGCATTTGGCTATATCCCTCTATACTCATCATACCTATGTAACTATCTAAATGCTTTTTAGAAGATAAAATTGTACCTGCCTCTACTACTGCCTCTGGCAGCTTGTTCCAGATGCTTATCACTCTCTATGTGAAAAATTGTCCCTCTGGACCCTTTTGTATCGCTCCCCTCCCACCTTAAACCTATGCCCTCCAGTTTTAGTCTTCTCTACCTTTGGGAAAAGATATTGACTATCTACCTTGTCTATGTCCCTCACTGTTTTATAGACCTCTATAGGTCATCCCTCAGCCTCCAATGCTCCAGAGAAAGAAGTCCCAGTCTAATCAGCATCTCCTTATAACTCAATCCGTCAAGTCCCGGTAGCATCATAGCAGATCTTTTCTGCGCTTTTTCTAGTTGAATAATATTCTTTCTATAATAGGGTAACCAGAATTGCACACAGTACTCCTAGTGTGGCCTTACTAATGTCTTGTACAACTTTAACAAGATGTCCCAACTCCTGTACTCAATGTTCTGACAAATAAAACCAAGCATGCCAAATGTCTTCTTCAGCACCCTGTCCACTGTGACTCCATTTTCAAGGAGCTATGAACATGTATTCCTAGATCTTTTTGTTGTGTAACTCTGCCCAACACCCTACTATTAATAGAGTAAGTCCTGCCCCTGGTTCATCTGCCAAAATGCATCACCTTGCATTTGTCTAAATTAAATTCCATTTGCCATTCATCAGGCCACTGGCCTAATTGATCAAGATCCCGTTGCAATTGAGATAACTTTCTTCACTGTCCACGATGCCACCAATTTTGGTGTCATCTGCAAACTTACTAACCAAACTTACTAACTATATTCTCATCCAAATCATTAATATAAATGACAAATAACAGTGGACTCAGCACTGATCCCTGAGGCATACTGCTGGTTACAGGCCTCCAGTTTGTAAAACAGCTCTCTACAACCACTTCTGGCTTCTGTCAAGAGCTGATTTAGTATCCATTTTGGCTGGAATTTTTGCAATGTACACACCGATGAAATTTTCCCATCCCGCCACAGTGAACGGAGATTTGGTTAGGCTGAACGGCCAGTAAGATCGCACCCTTAGCCTTTCCTCCCACTCCCTTCCTTGCCTCCCTCTTACAATCATCAAGTTTTGAAAATGCTCGCTTACCATCATGTTCTGCTTAAAACTGTTAAGGATGTCAATTGTAAATGTTAAGATGGGAAGTCAATAACCATTAAGTAAAGTATGAAGTGAAATGAAGCTAAGGCAAGTAAATGGAGATACAGATTAGCTGTGACTTAATTCATTAGGCTAAATATCGTATGCCTCTTCCCATCTAATGGCTATTTTGTTGATTCACCTACACAATGAATCTTCATCTTTTCTCTTGGATTCTCAACTCTGATCCTGTTTAGTCCAGTTCTGATCTTACTATCTCTTTCTACTGGATAAATGAGCATGGTGAATGTATTACTATTTTTCACATTCACTTCATACCTACAGATGACCTTCATCACTAGGCCTATACGGCCAACCAAATGGGGTCTACAGGCAAACTGATCTCACACTTTTGCTTCTGCGTCTCTTTACCTTGCAGGTACAAGCAATACCAAGGCGCTATGGCTTGATTCACCCTCTGTTTTCCCTCCCTCCCTTGGGGCAAAGAGACTTGGCTTTGCTCAATGCCTCCTCCTCACTGCCTTGCCGAAATCAGATTGTAAATACATTTTAAATGGGATGAGTCATTGCGTTGTTCTTGCTTGTATCCTTCCTGATTACTGAGAATTGTCACACCGTCTGGTACAAATAAATGTGTAAAACTAGCCAGGGTTTGACTGCTTCCTTTACATTAGTCCTACCAAGGCTGTCGAATGACCTCATTAGGATGCCATTCAGTGTGGAAGCAATCTGGGTTATTCCAGATCATTTAAAAAGTGTTATATAAATGTCATGAATAGCCAAGAATTTGTGCCTTCCTTTTGCTTTGTTGTATTTCTTATTCAACTTTGCTCCTTTTGCTCTCAAAGACTCCTGATTAACGACTCCCTTGCCTGAGTGGACAGGGTGGAGACCAAAGTCTCACATGATATCCTCCCACGCTTCGTTCTAGCTGGCTGAACAGGAATGGCCTGGAGTGACAATTGCTCTGAATTTCCAATCCTCCCAGTGGCAAAATGCCCAAGCTCAAACTCAGTACCTCCCCACGGAGGCATGTTTAGATTTATGAACTTGCTTCTTTTGCGGAATTGTGCGAGACACTTATTTGGCAATCAATTTCAGGGCAGCTTTTGGGCTCTGATGTGTTGTTAATAAAAATGACAGGCCCTCAATTACACAGTGTCTGATCATGCCTCTCTGAAATGTTTCAGAAGTTTTCATAAACAATGAGGTATTTTTGAAGTGCAGGTACTATTATTATGTAGGTAAATGTGGCAGCCATATGTGCATCATTCTACATTATTCTACCTTAACTGTTTCCAGGCCCTCTGGAGCACATGCAAACTCATTCATACACATACGTATATTGACATTCATTCATACATTGGGGCAGCACAGTGGTTAGTACTGCTGCCTCACAGCGCCACAGATTCGAGTTCGACTCCTGGCTTGGGTCACTGTCTGTGCGGAGTCTACACCTTCTCCCTGTGTCTGCATGGGTTTCTTCCAGTTTCCTCCCACAGTCCAAAGATGGTTAGGTGAATTGGCCATGCTAAATTCTCTTTCAGTGTACCCAAACAGGTGCCAGGATGTGATGACTTGGAGATTTTTACAGTAACTTCATTGCAGTGTGAATGTAAGCATACTTGTGAATAATAAATAAACTTTAAAGTGCACATTCCTCATGAATGCACAAAGGGAGAGAAGCGATGTCCTAGTGGTATTATCACTAGACTATTAATCCAGAAAGTCAGCTAATGATCTGGGGACCTGGGTTCGAATTCTGCCATGGCAGGTGGTAGAATTTGAATTCAATGAAAGAAACCTTGAATTAAGAGCCTATTCCCTTAACCGCAGGCTATTACCCTACTAGTCCCCCTGACAATAAGGGGCAACTTAGCATTGCCAATCCACCTAACCCGCACAGCTTTGGAGCATAGAAGGAAACCTGAGCACTCAAGGAAACCCACACGGACACAGGGAGAGCATGCAGACTCTGCACAGACAGTGATCTAAGGCCGGGATTGAACCCGTATCTCTGGAATTGTGAGGCAGCAGTGCTGAATATTGGGCAACCACGCCACCCCAATCACTTCAGCAGTATAGGGTGAAGAATTAAGAAGATATACAGGTAAACAAGCCATACTGGCCATTTGAATCACTTAATACTAAATATGAATTAGTTTTCATGCTAATCGCCAACCATTTCCTGTAATGATTTGGCAATGTACAGTCTTTATAGTGAAAATTAATTCATATTAAACATCCCTTGCATGACTAACATGAAAATTATTTTACTGTATAAAAAATGTTTTGTTTGACATATTACAGATCCATGAGACAGTGTAGAATAAGAGCATTTGAAGGCTTTTTTTTCTCATGGCCTTATTATAAGCATAATAATGAATCATAAAAATAGGTGTGGCATTTCTTTTATGTAGTTCATTTCAAAAAAGTTCTATATTAATTCTGTTTCAAATGGTTGTAGTCATGTAACTGAGATTAGCAGGGTTTATTGATGAGTGCATTTCAGGACTGTAATGGTGTCTGATATATGGGTACACACTTCCTACCAGCTTGGTAGAGGGCAAGCAAGAGCCATCTTTTACTCATATTAGTTTATCTGCCTCACTCTCACCTTTGATCATTGCTACATGTGGCTTGACCGGTGAGAATAGACAGCCTCTGAAAGATCAATGCTAAACATCACCTAAATAAAAAGAGGCAAGTGATTACTACAATTATCAGTCCCAGCAGTTGTGAGATCTCATGCCCAAACCTGACCTCCAGGCCCCAGCTACCTACCCTTCATGATCTCCCTTTGACCCTCGTGCTGACCTCCGTACCATCTCTGACAACACTCCTGGCCCCCAGAGGTATTAGTGCTGCAATCTTGGTACTTGATATCCTGCCAAACCCTAATCACATACTCCAGAACCCGGTGATCCTCCATCAACTGCTTCACCAACTAAATGCAACAGCTCTCTCCCCATGTCACTGATATTGGTCGCTCAATACATCCACATAGTCATGCACTATTTTCCGAGATTAATTGGAAAGCGAATATAAATATTTCAAATACAGTTTGGAGAAAGGGAGAAAGTTCACTTGATCAATGCCTGGGGGGGGGGGGTTTGGCATGAAGAATTAGAGGAAACATTTGGTAGATTGAGTCCATCTCCATTAAAATTCAGAAGAATGAGAGGAGATCTTTACTTTTATTTATTAGTGTCACAAGTAGGCTTGCATTAACACTACAATGAAGTTACTGTGAAAAATCCCGAGTTGCCACACTCTGGCACCTATTTGAGTTAGCGTGGCTGATGCACCTAACCAGCACATCCTTTGGACTGTGGGAGGAAACTGGAGCACCCGGTGGAAACCCTCACCGACACAGGGAGAGTGTGCAGACTCTGCACAGACAGTAACCTAAACCAGGAATTGAACCCGGGTCGCTGGTGCTGACCACTGTGCTGACCACTGTGCCACCGTGATGTTATTGAAACATACCAGATTCTGAGGGGGTTTGACAAGTTGCATGCTGAAAGGATGTTTCTCTATGTGGAGGCTAGAATGAGGGGTTACTGTTTTTAGACAGAGACAAAAGTCTTTGCAGTTCTGTTTCCCAGAGAACAGTGGAGGCTGAGTCATTGGATATTATTATAGCAGCAGTGGATAGATTCTTGATGAACAAGGGTGTCAAAAGTTACTGTGGTTAGGCAGGAATGTGGGGTTCAGGTCAAAGTCAGATCAACCGTGGTCTTACTGAATAGGCTGCAGGAAACAAATGGCCTATTCCTCCCCCTAATTCATATATTCCTATGAAAGACTGTTTGATGCCTGATCAAACAGCCTTTTTTTTTAACCATTTTCAATGTTTCCATCACATAGTCAATGAGAGCGTTTGAAGGGAGTAAAAATCCTCTGCTTCTTCTCAGATGCTGTTTCAAACAATGTCATTGGGATTAATCTTTAATCTTTGGAGGCCCCAGAGTGATCCCGCAGATTTGGGCAAAGTTCCTACTCATCAGGGCTCACAGCTCCTTCAAAACTTGCCATTCTTTGTTAATCTGATGGCGCTGTACTCTAACCAATGGCACACTGTTGGTGCCACTGCTGTCACCTACCATCCAGATAGCCCAATCGCCATGTGTAAACATTGTTGGAATTTGTGTTCTGTCTTCTTGAATTCAGCCTCCAGAAGTCTCACATTCAAGGATTTGAAAGATTTCTTAATGCCCTAGAAATTGCTTAAACTGGCAATCTTTTTGCAGGTATCAAAATATCCAATAGTTTTGGGGGCATGCATACAGAGATTCCATGTTGAAGTGTTTTGCCCTCAGTAATGGCAATGGGAGAAAAAAAAATAAGCCCCACACCAACCCATCTGAATCAGAGGTTGATCTCTGAGCACAGTTTGTTCAATCTGCTGTTGTGATTTCTCGGCCAGGCCTAATGGACACAGAATTTGTGAAATTGATCTGTAATCAACAAGTCGTCAATGGAAAATGTTTGGCACAGCTTTGGAACATTCTTTAAAGAAGATCTCAGACAACAGCAATAAGATCGCATCTTCATGAATTGGCATGGCTTTTGGATAAGGGTGACCCAACAGATAATCAGGAAATGCAGGAAAAATTCAGCGGGTCAAGTAGCTTTTATGGAGATGGAGAAATCAAATGGGATTTTACGGCCTCGCTCATGCTGAAAGCAAGATCAACCGACCTTTCTATGCTCTGACTCCCAGGGCAGCTGGAACGGTAAAATTCCGACCACTGAGTTAACATTTCAGATCAATGCCTTTCTGTCAGAACTGGAAACAGTTAGAGACGTAACCAGTTTGGAGCAAGTACAGACACAAGGAATGGGGAAAGGCAAAAGGGGACAAATAATCAGGGACCGGATTTTCCTGCTTCTGTCCATTTCAGAATGGAGGCAGGTGGGATTTAAAAATGATGGAAAGACTCCGGTTCCCAGATTTCTTTCCCCATTCCCGTCATACAACATTGTTAAGAGTGCAGGACTATGATGTTAATAGCAAGTCTGAACATAGAAATTTACCTTCATGGAGTTGGGCCTATTTTTGTAGCTGACATCATTCACATTACCTTGTAGTAGTCATGAAGTGGAGTTGGGAACCTATTGAGAGATAAACTCAAAAAGTGTTGACAACATTTCATTTAATGCAATTATTGATTACCGGGCTTTGTTTAAAAAAGATGTGACCATTAACTTGACTACCATTGTGAAAGTGCAAAAGTCTTCTGATCCATTAGTTTCTCCAGGAGATAAGGAGCTCTTCTGCATTCAAACGTACTGAGATACTGCTTTTAAGGTGTAATTTGAACCCTTGTTTTGATGTTTCTATTGATTGACAACCAAGCCAAAAGCCAAAGCTGTGGAATAGCTGAAAAGATGGTTGCCCTTTTTGATTGACAGTCTTGCCATCTGTTCAACCTCTGAAGTTGTAGAACAGATTGCCATTTGTTCTACTAATTAAAATGCTTTAATGTCCTTAGTTCTGGAAGCTTTGCAGTTGTGTAATAGCATCTGATTGTGAATGCATGGCTCAACTCCAAAACCATGTTTGGATTCAACTGAACAGGGACTGTTAATACAATTGTTCATGGGACGGTGAGCATTGTTTTGATTAACAGCTTTATGAGCTTCTAAAAGAATTATATTTTTGGAGGAAGGTTTTAAATAGTTGTTTATTTATTTTGACAATTTAATGGCCACTTAGAATTATTACATTTTATTCAAGTGGAGTCTGAATGACTAGTGTTTGAGCGACAGATTTACAACCTCTTCAGAGAAGTATGTTTTTAAGAAAACTTTTGAATGTTAATATGTTTATTCGTATGTCTTGTTGAGCTTCTCAAAGACTTCTTTCTGTTTTTGTGAGGCTTACACATTCCATACACAGTGAAACTGAGTGAGTGGACATGGAGGGTTTGGAGAGGGCATGGATATTAAGAGGGATGTGGGGCAATTTGAGAAGGAAAGGGGGACTGAAGGGAGGCATTGAGATTGATGCTGGGGTGAGTAGGCGTAATGGTGAGGCTATATGGGCTAATATTCCAACAGGTCTTCCAACCAGGAGAGGCACGGTTGTACAACGGTTGACATTGCTGCATCACAGCGCGAGGGACCGGGTTCAATTACCGCCTTGGGTCACCGTCTGTGCGGAGTCTGCACATTCTCCCCATGTCTGCATGGGTTTCATCCGGGTGCTCCAATTCCCTCCCACAGTCCAAACACATACGGCTTAGATTGATTAGTCATGCTAAAATGGCCCTTAGTGTCAAGGGGATTAGCAGGGTAAATATGTGGGGTAATGGGAGTAAGGCCTGTGCGGGATGGTGGTCGGTGCGGTCTCGATGGGCTGGATGGCCTCCTTCTGCACTTTTGGAGTTCTATGCATTCCATGGAACTGGCCCTCCTTAGCGTCCATTCCTGCCTTGGGCCTGCTTTGGAAAGAAATGTCTCTGACAGCAACTCACCCCTGCATCCCACCATGAAAATAATGCAGGCTGGTGTTGCCAGTCAGGAGTTGGGATTGCAACTTTGAGAATGGCCAAATCCACAATTCCGGCCTTGAGGACGAAAATCCAGGCCAAGATTTATGACAGCGCGGAAGGGAGGTGGGATTAAATAACAAAACGGATGCTGATGCAAGGCAAAAAGTGATGGTAATGGTGATGGGACAAGTAAAGAGGGATCTGGAGGTGGTGTGAACGTGAAAAGCAAATAATCTAACAGATCTGTTATGACACCTGAAAAGTGAAAAGATTAGTCAACATTTTGAGTGTGGACCTTTTAACAGCTCTGCCTGATTAAGGCTCTCCCCCTGAAATATTAATTTATGCTTTCTCTTTCAGGTAACGGCTGTTTATTTTTAGTAGCTCTCATTTTCATGCACACACGCAGAGTTGACACCCAGCTGAATGTACCACATGTATCATTACTGGAACACTACATTCAACATCACTCCCTTGGCTCCCTGATCTGGGAAACTTCACTCCTCCACAAATCCACCGACTTGCAACAACCCACAGAATGAGAGAAAAAGTGCCTCCCCCCTCCTGCCACTTCATGTTGATCAGTTCAGCCTACCCAAGGTACAACTCCTATCACAGAGGCCCATCCGGAAAAACTCTCCCTCTCAGGACTGCAACGCAAATTCCACCTGCACAATGAATGGGGAATTATTGAACATGGCAAACAAATACTTAGTCCCAAATCCAACCCCATATCTATCTGGTTTCAACCTTCTAAAGAGAGATATTCCACCCTCAACAGATTCAGGCCTGGCCAGGGTCCCTGCTTGGCCAACCTCCATAGATGGGGCATGAGTGCCAGCCCCTCATGTCCCGGTGGGAGGGAGCAAACTATGCACCACATCATAGAAGAATTTCTAATCTACAGACTCAGCTGAGTCTATCCACAGCAGGACCAGAAGAAACTGCTTGACTTAGTGACTTTGCTAAGTAAATAGATTATTTTGATGTTAGTCTTCCCTTCTTTTTATCCAGCTTATAAAGAGATAACTTGGCAAATTTATCACAGAATGGGTAACATTGGCAAAGCAATATTTATTTGTTAGTTTCTCTCAGGACTTTGACACTATTCATTACTTTGGGGCCTCTCCTTGCCATTTCTGATGCTGACAAGAAGCTCTTGGGATCCCTTGGGAACAGTTGTTTCTCTGGAGTGTGTGAAGATCTTACATAATGAATGGACATAAGAACAATAATGGAAACCATGCAATGCGGAATGAGAGTGAGGCGTTGGCTGTGTTAACAGTACATTAATTATATTGTTAATTACATAGGTGAAGAGCATTGTTTGATTAAGTAGCTAGAGCATTTCTAAAAGAAGACTGTTTGGCACTGGGTTGACCGATGTATAATGCCACGTTCTGCGAATAAACCTATTATCAAGAAACATATTAGTATCTCATTTAATACTTTACCAATTGGCTTGGGATTGAGTTAACAGGCCTGACTATGTAGGTACGGTGAGTTGCCTTCCCCGAAGGACATTATTCGAAGGGTTGGGTTTTTTTATAACAACAATCCAGTCACTTTCATGGTCATTTTCTGGTGCAAATATCCAAATTTAAGGAATTCTGTCTCACAATCTGCAGGGTGAAAATTGAGAACCTCAGGGTTGCTGGTCCATTAGCATAACGACTGGGCATTTCATTGGTTATTATTAACTGCTGAACTTCAAAGCTTTCTGGAGCTAGCTAAATAAGAAAGTTATCGCGACAGCGCAGGCACTGAATACATTGTGACCGAACACCAGTGAATGATGAGGTGCATTATAAATACATTTCAGAAAGATTTGTCCATTTCAGGTCTATTTAAGAAACCAAACATGCCTGATCCGAGCGATTGACAACACCTGAGTTTTCCCTTAAGTTGCTGCCGCACGCATCACAGGGGGACGGAACAGAGATATCAACACTTCACAGCTTGTGGAGCTGAACATGCACAATATTTATTTTAATTCCTTGATGTCTCATTAGAAATAGGAACAGGAGTAGGCCTAAAGTCTGCTCCATCATTCAGTAAGATAACCCCTATCCTCCTACCCTCAGTTCCACTTCCTCACCCGATCCCCTTATCCTTTGATTTCCTCTGAAGTTGAAAATTCATCTCAACCTTGATGCGGAGATGCTGACATTGGACTGGGGTGGGCACAGTAAGAAGCCTCACAACACCAGGTTAAAGTCCAACAGATTTATTTGGAATCACGAACTTTCGGAGTGATGCTCCTTCATCGGGTGAGTGGAGACGTAGGTTCCACAAGCTTGCCATACATAGACAGAGACACAATTGAAAGATAATTACAGATTGGAATATGAAGAATGGTTGGAATGCAAGTCTTTATGATAATCAAGTCTTCACAGCTATGTACAGTGCTGATGTGTCAGTTTGGTATGGCTCCTGCTCTGACCAAGACTGCAAAAAAACTACAAAGGGTTGTGAATGTAGACCAGTTCATTGTGCAAACTAGCCTCCCATCCATTGACTCCATTTACACACGCCACTGCCTCGGAAAAGCGGCTAGCACAATTAAGGACCCCATGCACTCTGAACATACTGTCCTTCATCTTCTTACGTCAGGAAAAAATTACAAAAGTCTGAGACCACGTACCAACTGACTCAAGAACAGCTTCTTCTTTGCTGCTGTCAGACTTATGAATGGCCTTATCTGATATTAAGTTGAGCTTTCTCTACTTACTAGCTATAAATATAACATTACATTCTGCACCCTCTCCTTTCTCCTGCCCTCTGTATTCTACAAATGATATGCTTTGTCTGTATAGCACATGAGAAACAATACTTCTCACTGTATCCCAATAGATGTGACAATAATAAATCAAATCAAATCAGACCAGTTCAAGTGAAACCTGTCCCGACACACCAATTCCACCTTCCCAGATTTAAGGCTATTGGGCAAGATTTTAAGGCCCTGCTCATCCCAAAATTGTAAAATCCCACCCAAGATCAACAGAGGATGGAATGGTAAAATTCAGGCGATTGTCTCTGAAAAGTCTCTTGTAAAATTATTGAAAATAATAGATTTTATATTTTTGTTTTACTTTCCCATTGCTTCTTCACCTGTGATGGTGGAGTACCCCCCCAAATTAGCCATCCCCCCTTCTCAAGGACTGGATTCCCCCAACTCCCCACCATATTACCCACATCCTCGCTCCTAATTGAAAACTTAGTTGTCACCCTATCCATAAATACCCTGTGGCCCTGCAGCGATGTCATGCTGGGGGTAGCCTTTATTGTTTCCAAGCGAGATCTCTTCCCCCATCAGGAAGAAAGTCCACCCCAGAAAGCTTCCAGTCATTCTGATTAGCTGGGAGTTCTGCACCAGGATCAAATAGTGATCATTCCACTGTCAAGACTTGGAATAGTCTCTGAGGAACCAATAATGGAGCACAAGCTTAAAGATAAGTCTGGGTTTTGGATGGGTTTGGCTAGCAGATCCCAGTGAGGAAGGGCAGGAAGGTAGAAGGCTGAGTTGTAGAGGTTGGGTGGACGTTCAAGGAAAAGATACAATCTTGGGGAGGTTGTGCCTCTGATGGGCATAGTGGACCCACCAAAGGCAGTACCCCATTCCTGCAAGGCAGCAACAAAACCTGTTAGGCTACCTGTCTTAACTGTGCCCTCCTTACTATACATCAGATAACTGCAGAGGCTGCTACAAGTCAGTTTGGATACTTTAAGGTGTTCTTTGAAGCTCACCTGACCTGTAATGTTTTACATTGAATTTGGCTAGGATGAGCATGAGAGCTTTCACTTCAGCTGTGATTCAGCTGATCTACGAGGAGCTTTTATCAAAAACAAAGTTTAAATAAAAATATTGTTGATGCGTATAGTAAGATATTTAGCAAGAACTTTTCACAATTATCAACAAGAAATGCAACAACCACAATAATATATATTTCTCAAGGGAATGTCTCTAATGTGTTCCAACCAAAGCCAACATCCAATACACAAAACCCTTCAAACAAGCACAATGCATCATTGGTTAATGCCCACTTATTCTCGGAATCCAGCCTCCTGGGTTCAATGCTGAAAATCCTTTGTGAAAAGGTTATAGTTGAATTTGTTTCCCAAAACACAGCTTCTTTAAGGCAGAATGGCAATTCAGCTAACTGATAATAACTTTGGAATGAAACAAAGAGAAGAACAGGGAGAGACAGGGATTGTTTCTTAGCTTGCTGATAAACTGCTTCCAATGCACTCCCCAAAATGAAACTAAAAGCCCAAAGGAAAAAAATCCCTATCCACAAATGGAACTGAAAATCTGAATACCTGACCACCACAGCTTAGCTCCACCCAACAATGACAAAGCTATAAGCTGCATGATTTTTTAAAAAGAAACTTTCTTACGGGTACACTGACATGACAAGGCGGAGTACAACCTTTAGGTGACCAGTAACTGACCACACAAGGACCTCGAGAGGGCAGGCTGCCAACACGTTCCCCATTCACCACAATATGGGAGATAGGGAATGGATGGGGAGGTGGTGGGAAGACCACACACTTTATTTTATAGTACTCCAATCACCCACCCCATCTCCCAACATTCAAATATGGCGGAGGGGAAGCGGGCAGCATGAAATCCAATCAGATGTTACAACAATTGTTGCACTTTCGTAGTATTATGTTGACTGTAAAGTGCTTTGGGATATCCTGAGGTCATGACAGGTTCTATAGACATGCAAGTTTCCTCTTTCCCAGCCATTCCTTCAAATAAATAACTGAGCACATTAACACTTACAGAAATTAGCCACGCCATTCGTCATATTTAACTATATCAAACTCTGCTTTATTCAGCAAATAAAAACTAAACTGCAAATGAAGCCATAATGGAATGTTTGTTTAGGAGCCTTCTGAATACAAATGCATGTCATAATCATGGTTGCCTCAGAAAGAAACAGGAAAAATGATCCATCTTGATGAATGTGGAGATGGATTGGAGGCTGTGGTATATCAGTCAGGTTTCATATTATGTGTACGAAGCTTTACAGGTTGTGATATGTAAACTTAGTAATTTACTCCTATGTTCATTTTAGAGGCTAAGATAGGTGGCACAGTGGTTAACACTGCTGCCTCATAATGCCAGAGCCCTATGTTTGATTCCTATCTGTGTGGAGTCTGCACGTTCTCCCTGTGTCTGTGTGGGTTCCCTCCAGGTGCTCCGGTTTCTTCCTGGTGCTCCAGTTTCCTCCCACAGTCTGAGAGACTTGTAGATTAGATAGATTGTCCATGCTCAATTTTCATTCAGCATATCTGAACAGGCACTAGAGTATGGCAACTAGGGAATTTTCACAATAACTTCATTGCAGTGTTAATGTAAGACCACTTGTGATAGTAATAAATAAACTTCAATTTTAAGATATCACTCAAAATAAGTAATGATTCATATCTTTACAGCACTACTCCAACCTGAGGACCTCTCCCCTCCACCCCTCCACCCACCCATCCAAAAGTGCTTCATTTTAGAAGCTTCAGAAGTGTAGTCACTGTTCTACTCTCGGTAGTGCAGCAATCAATTTATGGAACGTATGGTTTCACAATTAGAAAAGTAATAGACTGGAAGAATTGGGGGTCAAGACAACAGGAAAATCTTTGCTTGTCTTTGAAATAGTGCCAGGAGAACATTCACATCAACCTGAGGGGGCTCTCAGTTAACACTTCACCCAAAAGCCTTCATATCTCACCTTTCAGTGCTACCCCAGTAACAGGAGTGCCAGACTGAAATCTATGGGTTGGGGCTCAAATGCATAATTTTCTGTCTTAGAGAATTGAGTGCTACCATTAAATCACAAGTAAAGCTATATTAAAATAAGAAAGATTTCAGTATATCATTCGATGGCAATTTGAATATTTTTTTAAATTGATTCATGGGACACTGAGTCGCTGGCTGGCCAACATTTTTTGTCCATTCTTAGTTGCACTTGCTCAGTGGGCAGTTGAGAGTCAATCACATTGCTGTGGCTCTGGAGTCACATGTAGGCCAGATCAGGTAAGGATGGCAGATTTCCTTCCCTAAATAGCGTTAGTGAACCAGATGCGTTTTTTCCAGCAATTGACAATAGTTTCATTGTCATTGGTAGATTTTTAGTTCCAGATTTTTTTTTAATTTGAATTCAAATTCCGCCATTTGTTGTGGTAGGATTTGAACCCGGGAACCAAGAACATTAGCTGAGCTTCTGGTTTAATAGTCTAGTGATAATATCACTAGGCCATCATTTCCCCAAATAAAACTATGTTATACAACAGTATCTTCCATTAGAGGTTGTAGCTTGGTTCCATACTATGCAAGCATTATGAAACAGTCACATAACGATGTCTGTTATATAAGACTTGTGGTCTCTCAGGGAGATATTGGGTCAGATTCTTCAACCTCACCTAAGGCTGGGATTCTCCAGTCCCGCTGCAGAGAATGGAGATTTGGCTATGTGCCAAATTTTCCTTTCTTGCTGGCAGCAAAGAGGAGATAGGGGCAGGTGAATAGCCATAGTCTTAGAATTCTAGCCACCGTATTAAACTAGGCTATAACTTCCAAAGATCCTGGGATCTCTGAAGATTCAGATTAATGCATTACTCAGCAGTGTTTAGAGTAGGAAAATAGAAAGGTTGGAATTAAATTCAAACATTTTTCATTCCTTCTTTGCTATGAATCAACAAGCCTAGGAACCTAGTGAGTTGAAAAGACAATGATACCCACCATCTTACATAATAAGGGCCATGAGAGTACAGCAAACCAGGTTTGTCGTGAAACAGAGCAATTTTTCTTGCACTGGTTACCTATCACTGCATCACGCATTGACAAGTAAGCTTTAAGCAGAGGAATATTATGGTAATGCAAACTTGATGTATGTATGGATTTGGGAGAATGAAGAGAGCGAAACCGCTACATCAGATCTGAGGGGAAAGCAGCCAGTTCTGCTCTATTGCAAAATGTAGGCCACAGATCACATAACACCAATATAAAATGGTAGCACGGAGTGAAGAAATTGCCAACACAGCGGTATGAATGAACTGATTAATTTTATTCCAATCCATTGGGTGGGATTTTCTGGCTGCTCTTGTGATTTGATTTGATTGATTACTGTCACGTGTATTAATATACAGTGAAAAGTATTATTTCTTACGCGCCATACAGACAAAGCATACTGTACATAGAAAATGAAAGGAGGGAGAGCAGAATGTAGTTTTACACTCATAGCTAGAGTGTAGAAAAAGATCAACTTAATACAAGGCAGGACCATTCAAAAGTCTGATGGCAGCAGGAAAGAAGCTGTTTTTGAATTGGTTAGTACGTGACCTCAGAGTTTGGCAAACTTTTCCCCAATGGAAGAAAGTGGGAGAGGGTTGCCGGAATTTTACTGCCTCGCTCATAAGGCAGCCCAAGGCTCATAAGAGCCCACCTGAGGCCAACGGAGAATTCCATGGGGCGAGCGAGGCAATAAAATTCCAGCCTATCACTCACCTCAAAACCAAAAAATCCCACACGAGATCAATGGATCTGTTCATCGCCTAACCCTCACATCTCCCTCCCCTGGGACTCCTGCCATTCCCATAGCGGATGGAAAGGGAAATTTTGCCCCATTGTCTTTTTTCTCTTCTGGTGCCGTTGACGAGAGTCAAGCCTTCGGCGTAGAACGTAGAACAGTACAGCACAGTACAGGCCCTTCGACCCTCGATGTTGTGCTGAGTTACGTCCGAACCCAAGATCAAGCTATCTCCGCTTCCTATCATTCTGGTATACGACAAGCAAAAAAATTTAACATTAATCTCAGATTCCATGCGCGTTCAGTCACCTCGCATTTTTTTTAACATCACCTTGGAGGAATTCATCATCCATTCGCCCCACCATGCCCCTACCCCCCCACACAAGACCACAGCCCCTCTCCCTCCAATCCCACTCACCGCCTCCAACTCTCTTGCGGATTCCATTTTTCATCCACCACATCATGTGTACATTAACAACACCGAGTGGGACAAGATCTGCCCGACCCCCGACATATTTGTGTGCTCAGAGCTGTGCTAGCACCCGTCGCTTTCCCTCACAGAACCGTCGGCTGGTACTCAATCCACCAGCACAAAGCCTCACATTTAAATAAGACATAATTTTCTTTGTCAGTAATCAATTACTGCGGAGATTTATTATTGTTATTATTATTATTTTTACATGGAGAATCATGATTGTTTCATGTCTAATGATTTGCTGATTTGCTCTTTTGAGTTATTTTAGTTGTCAAGGCAATGAGAGCCTATCCGCTCAAGCTGTCAGTTCGACATGCAAAAAAAAAACAACTAACTCCGACTCGCATAATGCAAAAAAAAACTTCCCATTACTTCACAGCTTTTGTAATGGTTCAAACAGGAGGTAGCTGCCAGAGAACATCACTGAGCCTTGGTTCCATTCGCAAAGGGAAAGAAAAAAGCACCCCATGACAGATGCCACAATAAGAGTGGCTTTCATTATCGCCTGCACTCTCATGTCAAAGAGGCATGTCATCTTCATTGTGCACGCATAGCAAATTAGTATTTACCTGTCATTGTCCTTTGATGGGAGAGCAGGCTTTTCTTTCTCTCTCTCTCTCTCTCTCACTCACACCACCACCACCCCCCCCACTCCCCCCTCCCCGACTCCCTTCTCCACAATCCTTGTTTCTGCTACATCTTCCTTCAGTTTTGATTCATTTTCATCATATTAAGATGAGCCTCTTGGAATATGTAACTGAGGACTTCCAATGACACATTTCTCTGAAGGTTTTTAAGAGGAGAACTCTTTTATTTTTCTTGCTTTGGTTTTCCTGGCCTGCTGTGCTGGTGCAGTGCCCATTCAATGCAAACACACTCCCCCCTTTCAGAGCGTTGAAAAGCCTGCTTGAGATATGCAATATTTAACAGTGCTTATGAATTTTTGACATCTAATTAGTTGCTACCCAGTTAACATGTCAAGACTCAGAAGGGACAGGGGAGTCGGTGCTTTCTGAAGTGCTAAAAACTGCCACAGCCTTTTAATCTATTATTCTTTAATGTACGTGGTAATTATTTTACTGTGGTTAATTGATGAGGTGCTTTGGTCCGAAGAATGTTACTGTATTAAACACCTCCCCATAAAAGTGTTCTTTATTTCGCTTGGCAGGCTCAGAGAGTTCGGACTTTAACTTAAAGTTGCCTTTGCCTTGCTTACTGACCAGGGCTGTAAAGCTACGAGAAATTCAAATAGTCACCAAACAGGTCGGCTGATGTTGTAACATCTTGTCTGACGATCTTACCCTTTGTTCTCTTACTTACCAGAACCTGTTTCCATGAATCTCACAGGTGAGGGAATGTGCGCTGTTTTTCAGCACCCCTTCTGACCCTTTCCGACCATGGTCACCCTCACTGTGAGATTTTATCTGGTATGCGAAAAGCAAGCGTTTTAATTGTGCCCGGAACACAGTGGGCTGTGGAGAGTTAAGACATTAGGTTAGACGTTCCCATGCTTACAATATGAGGCTAGAAATTGTACTGTCAAGGAGAAATCTCTCTGTCAATTATTTTGGTAGAAGCATGAACCCACTTATAGGTTAATGCCTCAGGAAAAGGGGGCAAGGGGGATATCATGCAAATGCATTTTCTAATATGTTCAGCAATTTTGAGCTATCTTTTTTTTTAAACCGCTATTAAACATTATCTCTGGATACTGTAAAGATAACTGCATAAAGGTATGTGCAAAATTACAAGTGTGCGGTAACAATGCAGACATAAAAACAAACAGCTGAAATACAGTATGGTTAAATATGTCTTTCTCTCCAAGAATGTGATTGACCAGTTAGCTTGAATAATGAATTGTGGTCCATGGTACAAATTATTCTTCATTACCTCTCATCATGCATTCTATTTATAACACTCTTTAGTCATATAATGAAATATACTCAGAACTAATTTCTCAATTTTCCATAGTAGTTACCCTTATAAGCTCCCTGACTAAATTGCCAATTTGGTTTCACGACTAACCGGAGCGTCTTTCTTTATTCACTTCTGGAATGTGGGAATCGTTGGCAAAGCTGTCATTTATTGTCCACCCAAAATTGCCCTGAAGAGGGTTACGGTGATGATCCACCTTCTTAATAGACTGAGTAGCTTGCAAGATCATGAAGGAGTGCAATTAGCAATCAGCTAGATGCAATGTATCTGGAGTTACAGAGAGGTTAGACTGGGTAGGAACAGCTGATATCCTTTCCAAAAGGGAATTAATGAACCAGATCTTTTAATTCAGTAGTTTTATGGTCACCATTATGGGTGCTTGATGTATATTTAATTGACTGAATTTGTGTTTCCTGCTCCCTAGCTACTAGGTGGGAATTGGAACACGTGGCTCTGGAAGATTAGTCCAGACCCTCTGGGTTACGAATCCAGGAAGAGAGGCCAGGACCTTCCTTTCCGTTTTAGTCGGGTGAGTTGGGCGACGAGAATGGAAAATCTCACGGGAAGTCCAAATCACGTTTAATGCCGATGCAAAAACTTGATATGATTGTCCCCTCTCACCGTCAATGACATTGATGGCATTTCCCAGCTTTCAATGTCATAACCATCATTTCTGTACATTAGCATGTAATTATCAGGCCTGAATCACCCCATACCCACCCCCCCCTAAAGAAAGTCCACTCACATTGGTGTGAGGGTGCATTTTCTAGAAAGCTGACTGGTTTCCCAAGACATGCACGTGGTGAGCAGACTTCCTAGAGGAGCTCAGGTGAATGTATCTTTCAAGTGGGATAGGACTGTGCCTAGGCACTGTCCCCTGGCACTGTCCACTGTTAGGGCAGTGTCAAAGCAAGGCCATAGGTAGGGTTGCACAAGGGATGTTGCACACGTGTGGGGTGCGTTGGGAGAGTGCAGGGCAGGAGTCCTGATGAGCTTTTGCGCATTGGGACAGCCTTTGACAATGGCACCCCTTTCTATGAAAAACTCCACCTTTCAGAGCTCGCTCTTTGAAATTTCTGAGTCAAAGCCCCGAACAATATGGCAGAGAATGCAGTCACTATTGGTGCTGGCAACTTCAAAGCTGCTTTTCTGTCCACTATCAGCCTTTAGGGAAAGTTCCACCAGAAGCACTATGCTACTGTACTCCCAGTTAAACTTTGAGGCAGTTGGGTGTGGAGGACATGGGAGCTAGGATAATGAAGCATTATGTTTAATTGAATCAAAGAACAAAGAAAATTACAGCACAGGAATAGGTTCTTTGGCCCTCCAAGCCTGCACCGACCATGCTATTTGATTTAGTTAAAACCTCTATCCTTCTGGGGCACCATATCCCTCTATTCCCATCTCATTCATGTATTGTCAAGACATCCTTAAAAGTCACTACCGTATCTGCTTCCATTACCTCCCCCGGCACCAATTTCCAGACTACTGGCTTCAACCCAATCTTGATTCAAACCACAAGCCCTTGAAAATAGTGTAAAAAGCAACTTGGGCCAGGCAACTCTCTGCACTTTTACTTTGGAAAAATGAAGACATCAGTCTTCATTTTAAAGATGAGGAGATGGCCTAGTGGTATTATTGCTGGACTATTAATCCAGAAACTAATGTCCTGGGAACTCAGGTTTGAATCCCACCACAGCAGGTGGTGGAATTTGAATCCAATAAAAATATCTGGAATTAAGAGTCCCCAGTGATGGCCATGAAACCCTTCTCAATTGCTGGAAGAACCCATCTGGTTTACTCATGACCTTTAGGGAACAATATCTGCCATCCTCACCCGATCTGTCCTACTTACGACTCCAGAGCCACAGCAATGTGTTTGACTCTCAATTGCTCACTGAAATGGTCTTGCAAGCTACTCAGGGTAACTAGGGATGGACAATAAATGTCGGCCAACCAGCGACACCCATATCTCACAAATGAATTTTTAAAAAAATCACAAATATGTGGATTGTCCAACGTACAGAAGGAACTCATACCTCCAATGCCTCTAGGCTATCTTTGGGTTGAGTGGGGTAGCTCATAGACATCGAACTTTGACCATCAAGCCATTAAGCAAGGAGGCAGAGCAGTGGGCTCACAGAGGGCAATGCAATCAAGAAGGCAATGCTGATAGTTGTGGGACTTGCATCTTTGTTTATTTCTACACCAGCGTTACACTTCAGATATTCGATAATGTGCATTTGAAATCATTGGCCTTTAGAAATAAAGGCAAGGGTCCCCAGATATGTTGAAGCAATTTTTTTTCAGAAATGAGAAATTTATGAGGAAATGATGGACAAATTCCATTAGGACAATCATGTTAACGGTTTGAAATATTTCAACAAAAAAGATAATAACGTATGATGCTGCAGTTCTTCATTACATCATTAAACGAGCAATAGTTTCTGCTGCAGTGGCCGAAATATCTTACGACAGCTTTTCTCTTTAATTTCTAGAACTGCACTCAACGTCAGGGGAAGTAGGATTTTTTTCCAGTTAATTCACCCAGTGCTAGTATCGAATATCATGCTTTTTTTCAATTAATACTTTATGTGAGGCTCATACTCAAACGCAATATATCACTCTGAAGTAGCCAATATCAGAAAAATTTAGCATGTTGCGCCTGTGAAAAAGTCCCCATCTCTCTATCAAATCAGAAAGCGGGAATTCTTTTCATTCATATAGCACCTTTTCACAGGCTTTAAGTACTTCTCAAAATTGAGATAGTAAATGCTGGAAATACCGGCTGGATCTGCATGAGAAAAACAGCATACTTATGAAGGTGTTGAAGGTTTGGCGGCACAGTAGTGAGCACTGCTGCCTCACAGGGACAGGAACCCGGGTTCAACTCCTGCCTCGGATTCCTATCTGAATTTACACATTCTCCCTGTGTCTGCATGGGTTTCTTCCCACACTCCAAAAATGTACGGATTAGATTGATTGGTCATGGCAAATTACCACATAGTGTCAAACGGAATAGCAGGGTAGAAATGTGGGGTTACAGGGATAAGTTCTAGATGGGATTGTGATCAGTGCAAGCTCGATTGGCCAAATAGTCTCCTTCTGCACTGTAGGGGTTCTCTGATTCTATGAGAGGGAACCTAATGAGCCTTAAGAGGAGACAGTGGCGTAGTGACATTGTCACTGGACTAGTAGCCCATATACTTAAGATAATGCTCTTGGAATCCTGGTTCGAATCCCACCACAGCAGATAGTGAAATTTGAACTCAATAAAAATCTGGAATCAAAAGTCTCATGATGACCATTGTCGATTGTCATAAAAAAACTCATCTGATTCACTCATTTCCTTTAGGGAAGAAAATCTGTCACACCTTCTTGGTCTGACCCACCATGTGATTGCAAACTCATAGAAATGTGGCTGACTCTGAAGTGTCTTCTGAAATGACCTACCAAGCCATTGCTATTAGGGACAGATGACAAACCCTGCCCCAGCTAGTGATGCCACATCTCATGAACGAATAACAATGTGATTATGAGATATGTTTTAGTGATATTGCCAAGATCAATAGGAGAAGCTTCCTTGATCGCCTTCGATCTGTTCACTGGGATCTTTTGAATCCACCAGAGAATGCAGACTTCCAGTTTAGCATCTCATTTGAAAGAATGGATCTCTAATAGTGCAGCACTCCTTCACTACTGCATTGTAGAATCAGTCTAAATTCTGCACACATGTCCCTGAAGCGGGATTTGAACGTATGATACCAGAGGTACAAGTGCTACCCACTGAATCACAGTTGGCACAGTGGAAATATACCTCAGGAACAATATTTGACCCATTGTGGAAAAAGTAGAACAAACTGTCAGAAAGTTTATTTTAATCACATGACATTGCTGGTGCTAAAAGTTGTTTAATGACAGTTGCTGTACTAAAGGGCAAAGGTAGTTATTAAAATAAATTACACAGAACAATCATATTAGCCTCTCTGCTTAATCTGTCTCCAGGTATGGGCACAGTAATTCCTGAAAACACTTTTCCTCTATTCCAACTTGCTCAGGTTAACAAATGGATAGATTTAGGACTTCCCCACATGCAAAGGAGACAGCCACCAGAAAGATTAGCAAGGTCACCATTGCCTCCACAATTCTGTCAATGGCTTATTCCCAGCAATATTAATAATGATTACAACTCATGCACAAACAAAGCACCTTTAACACAATGCAATTTCTCAAGATGCCTGACTGGAACATTATAAAAGAAAGTATATAGTGAGCCATAATAAGGACATACTAGCCCAGGTGAGCAAAAGCTTAGTCAAAGAGGTCGGTTTTATAGAAGGGTCACAAAAATGGGATGTGCGGGGGTTTGGTGAAAGGTGAGCCAGGGTGAGGTGACCTCAAGCATTTTTTGGATGGGAGTAAGCGACAATGGGCAGAATTCTCCCTTTTAAAACAAGGTCCTATGGCAGGCAGTTCCAGCAGCACCTGTCCCACTGATCAGAATAATGGAATCTCGTACCAGACTCTGCACTTGAAACCTCACCTCTTATGCACAGGCAGTTTCCCCACCCTGTGACTCTCTTACTACAGTGTCGAAGGAGGCCATTCGGCCTATCAAGTCTACACTGACAGCAACTACACCCAGGTCCTACTCCCGCTTAGTTACTCTGCTAATCCTTCTAACCTATTGCATCCCAGGAGACTAAGAGTTAATTTAGCATGTTCAATCAACCTAACCCGCATATCTTTTGACTGTGGGAGGAAACCGGAGCAAACGGAGGAAATCCACGCTGACACGGGGAGAACATGCAAACTCCACACAGACAGTGACCCAAGTCAGGAATCGTACCCGTGTCCCTGGCGCTGTGAAGCAGCAGTGCTAACCATTGTACCACTATGCCGCCCAACTTCTCAGAGTGGGCTAACAGCTGACTCATCCAGCCACCTTCAGCTGACATGTTCAAAGGTCTCAACGCCATATTTAAGCACCAGTCCCACACGCTCATATCACTCCCTCCAGCCCATCAACTTGCAGATCATTCTGGGTGTCAGCAACCCTAAAGCAAAAGGCTAAGCATCGAGCAATCTGGTCCACAATTCAACCAACTCCCCAGCAAGTCCATCAGCTGCAAGGTGCCCATATCTCACTTGAACCGCTACACACCACCTCTTGAGTCTTCAGATGGCATTGTGGCACTACTGCATAAAGGCTTCACTGTACTCACCTCAAAGTCTCTTGCCAGCTGAGGATTGTCTTTTGCCCATTACTCACTAGTAGTCAAGTTTGACACCAACATGACTTCCTATTGGTGCAATGCAAGATCGAAAGGCCTGATGGGACACCAGAGGGCAATTGTTTTAATGAGCATTCATAAGATGCAAATGAATACAAATGGCATTCATACCACTAGCCAATGGGAAGACCGACTCACCATTAACCAATAACTAGGAGATTTGCAACGCAATTTTGCACCAACGGGTTTTTGGCTTTTTTGGCTTCTGCCAGATCCTCTGCACAACCCGACATCTTCTTCAACCCTCCAACTGCGACACAGTAGCACAGTGGTTAGCACTGCTGCTTCACAGTTCCAAGGACCTGGGATCAGTTCCTGGCTAGAGTCACCGTCTCTGTGGAGTTTGTATGTTCTCCCTATGTCCGCATGGGTTTCCTTCACATGTTCCAGTTTCCATCCACAGTCCAAAGATGTGCAGGTTAGGTAAATTGGACAAACTAAATTTCCCCTTGGAGTCCTGAGATGCATAGGTTAGAGGGATTAGCAAGGTAAATATGTGGGATTGCAGGGATGGGGCCTGGGGTGGGATTTTTGTTGGTGTAGACTCAAGAGGCTTAAAGACCTCCTCCTATGCTACAGCATTTCTATGATTTCTATAATCTCTTCCTCAATTCTCCATCTCCACCTTGACCCTTTGACTCCTGCAAGATCCTCTGGCTCCATCTCTGACCCTCTGACTCCCCTCCGACCCTCCAGCTCTATCTCTGACCCTGCAAATCTATCTCTGACCCTCCAACTCCTCCAGCAAAGTAGCCGTGGGTGGGATGGAAGAATCCTGCCCCATGTTTTCTCATGATGTGGCCCTGTTGTATGAAAATTTTGATAAAGTGGAATGCTTTCAAATTCTAACCTCTATATGTGCCATACTAAAGCGGTGGTGTGATATAGCAAAGTTGCTGTAAGAATCTGCGAGGGATGGGTGAAGATGTTTGGTGGCATGGGGAAACCATAATTGTTGAATAAGGTCTACAAATCCCACTTTGTTGTTGCAGACTTGGGCCATTTACTTAGCATAGAGAATCTTTCCTTTCCAAATTGTCCTTTATTCTCTAATTTCAGTTCCTAGACCCGACATTTTACACTATTAAAACTGGCTGCTAATCCTGTCAGGGATGGTGTGCTACAACCCAATGGAGAGAGGGTCAGAATTATCAAATAGATCAAACTCTCTTCACCCCTCATCATGGAGGAAGAGTTTTACATCATGTGCCATCAAGCTTTGTTGCGTTATTACTTTTCTTCTTCCTCGCTGTGATCTACCTCCTCTTCTTCCCAGCCATAAAGTCTTTGGGAAAGTTGGAAAATAATAAAATAAATATCCTCCAACTTTCCAAAAGTTAGAGAGAATTCTTGTTCCTTTATATGACCACATATCTGTTAAGACACTGAAACTTATTCAATTTCTCCACTCACATCCCTTGTTGTGTGCCCTGTCAATGTTTCAATCAGGCTGGTTTGGAGCCACTGGAGCCATGAACACTGGCAATGTGTTTGTTACAGATTTTAGGTCTTACACGGGATAATCTCTGGTGTTCAGTGTCAGTGAGCTCTCTGTACAAAACTCATCTCCTCAAGCATCTTGATAGTGCCTTTTCTACTGAATGTTTACCTACTTCATGGGATGTCCTAGGACTATATCAGTAAGATCCCACAGTGAGAACCATGATCCTGTAGATCCACGTATATCTCTCCTTTCTGGTGAATGATGGAGTGATAAGCACTCTGCTGAGTGAAGGCCCTTACAAATCATTGCATTCTACAATGAATAACTCACCTCAGCGGTCAGCACGTTTACATAATGATAAACATTACTGCCTCACGGGGCCAGTGACCTGGGTTCAATTCCAGCCTTGTGTCACTGTCTGTGTGGAGTCTGCATATTCTCCCCATGTCTGCTTGGGTTTCCTCCGGGTGCTCCAGTTTCCTCCTACAGTCCAAAGATATGCAGGATAGGTTGACTGGCCATACTAAATTGCCCCTATGTGTCAGGGAGATCAGCAGGGTAAGTAAGTGTAGTAATGGAGATAGGGCCCGGATGGGACTGTTGTCAGTGCAGGTTTGATGGGCCGAATGGTCTCTTTCTGCACTGTAAGGATTCTATGAGGTGAACAAATTGATTTGTTTTACACCAAATAGTTGTTCATTTCATTTCAATTCTCGTGACATCAAGCTAATAACTTGCAGGTCATTTTTCCATGATGTAGGTTCATTTTACTTCATTGTAGAATGCAGTGGTTTGTAAAGGCCTTCCTACTTCTGACTGACCAGCACTCACTTGGAAACAGTGGTTTCTCTATTTCAAACTCCTGCTTTTGTCGATTTCCTCTTTTTTCCCAATGTGGGAGAGAGAAAGGAATATTCAGTCTCAACCTTCTTGTCATATCTCTGTGTCAAGGCTTTGATCAACAATCAGCAGCACTATTTGACTATGTTAGACTCAAGGTACCACTGTTTCTGGTCAGTTAGGAATTTTCTTGCGCTTGATAGCTGGATGCCAACTCCTGAATGGCGCACTGAATCTCTGTGCCCTGAAAAGCCAATGGACCCCATCCTGCCACGATCCAGGCTCCTATGCATTGTAACAAGATCATACAAATGGATCGCAAACTAGCAACTCTACCTCTTATTAAGTTGATCTTTCTCTATGACCTAGCTATGACTAAAACACTATGTTCTGCACTCTCTCCTTTCCTTCTCTATGAACAGCATGCTTTGCCTTTATAGCATGAAGGAAACAATACTTTTCACTGTACGTAAATACATGGAACAATAATAAATCAAATCAAATCAACAGTTCTGCCCAGCTGAATGGGCAAAATAAAAAAAGCATAAAACCAGACAGCGTTCAAATGATTTCAATGATCTGGCATTGCAAATTGAGACTTAGTGGGGTTGTACAGATATGAGATTCATCACGTTAACTCTTGTACTTAATATGTGATTCATAAGTGCACCGATTATTCTTGTCTTATTCAGTCTTAGCGTGGGAAAGAAACATTTAGTGACTTTCCTTCTTTGCTTTTCAGTACTTTTGACATTCTAACGCATGATATTTGTACAGTGATGAAGGATGTCAAAACTTTAATGTTGATAACTTGTTGCACATTTCTGTTGGTACTTCCTGAATCCCTGATTGAACTTTTGTAAAAAGACCTGATTTTTTTGAACCTACGTGTGTGTGTGTGTGTGTGTGTGTGTGCGTGTGCGTGTGTGCGCGAGTGGGTAATTGCCCTGGATTATGGCACAATTCCAGACACATAAAATGTCAAGCTACTGACAAGAGTGCGTGGGGGATTCTAGTATGAACACCCACTGCAAAAACGGTGTGACTTACTCCAGTTTTCCCACAAATTCAATACTTAGAATTGTTTGGGGACAGTCCTAGCCAAAACATCAAGTTACTGACCTCAGAGAGGGTATCAAGTGGATGGCTTGAGTTGTGAACTACTGGCCTTCTGGGCACAAGTGGCTATCACAAGCATCCTAGCCCTGGTTACAAACAGCAGTGACAGAAGTTCTGGAGCATTTCAATGAGCAAGTAAGTTGACCATATCGTGAGGCAACCTAGTTAAAGAGAGTGAATGATGCTTCTTTAAATAAATACTACTTCTGAGCTTCTCAATGTATTCCAGTTGGTGAGTTTAGTCATGCTGACATCCTGCAAACCACCATGTTGATAAGCATAGGGAAGTGGGTTCCATGTGAACTGTTGTAGTTGGGCCCTGTCAGAACTCCACTTACCTTAAGGGGTAAAGCAAAGGTGCACCCAATTCCTTTCTCTTCAGCAGGTGCTGATAAAATATTCTGAAATATGGAAACTACCATCAGCAATTTGTTTTCTCATCAGGTGAAAAGGTTTGGATTATTCAGCATTGAAAGGAAGTTAATGACAGGAACCTTGCAGGAGGTGTACAACACACCATGTGGAATTGAAAAGGACAACTCTTAATACTGTTTCAAGTTACAATGGTCAACTACAGGACATGGGGACATAGTTACAAACTAAGCTTATCTTCAGGAAAGTTGTCTGAAAGAACTTTTCCACATTAGAGTGATTGATGATGTGGGAATAGAATTCAGTGAATATAGAACACCTACAATGCAGAAAGAGGCCATCATGTCTGCACCATCTCTCTGAAAGAGTATCTCACCCAGGCCCATCCCCCTACCCTATCCCCGTAACCCTACCTTACCTGCATGTCTTTTGGACTATGAGAGGAAACCGAAGCACTGGGAGGAACCTTACACAGGCAGGGAACTCTGTACAGACAGTGGCCCAAGACAGGAATCAAACCAGGGACCCTAGCACTGTGAGGCAGCAGTGCTAACCACTGTGCCACTATGCCTCCCCCGGCTTTGAAGGTAGTGTAGTGGGGTTTGTGGGGTTATTTAAAGAGCAAAGTTCGAAGTTTATTTATTAGTCACTAGTAGGCTTATATTAACACTACAATGAAGTTACTGTGAAAATCCCCTAATCACTATGCTCCAGTGCCTGTTCAGGTACACTGAGGGAGAATTTAGCATGGCCAATACATCTAACCACCATATTTTTTTGGACTGAGAGGGGAAATCAGAGCATCCAGAGGAAAAACCACACAGACACGGGGAGAATGTGCAAACTATGCACAGCAGTAAACCAAGCTAACCACTGTGCCACCTGAATACAACATTGTGCAAAGATCTGCTAATAGGAGGCCAATAAGGCAGAGAGAGGGCAGGGCAAGAAGGTGTGAAAGGAAAGATGCAGAAGTGATCTCTCTCTGCTATAGTTGAGATGGTTTTGCGGGAGACAATCCTCTCTTGTGGGGTTGCCCACATCACGCGAGATTCTCAACTCTAGTCGCAAGGAATCTTTGTCCAGCTTGCACATGGCTCCAAATACAGAATGCCTAAAGTTGTCGAAACAAGGCAGCCAGAATTCAATGGCACTGTTTCGTGCCTGGGATCCGTTGGGTGGCGTGGCAACCCAGCGTGACCAGGTCGAGTAGTATCACGGAGCGACTTTCAGAACACGGAAGACTTCTGTAACATTCTGTGTGAAAGATGTGCGCTGAGAGATCACAAATGCTCCCGCAATTGGATCCATGACAGATCAAGCTAAATCTTTTCTGACTCACTGTAAACATTCGACAATTTCACATCAACTTTCTCAAGGTTAAAAAGAGAGACAACGCCTGCTGTTAATCATCAAAAATTTATTTGGCTAAGTGTTTAGGATGGCAATTTACCTATTTCAGCTATTAAGGCTGGCCTCTCATTTCAACTGTTGTCCAAATTGGTCTGATATTTGCTTCAGTGATTTTTAAATTGCTGGTGTTTTGTAGTGCTTTCCAAGGCTAGCTCATTCTATCTGCTTCAGCTGCTCCATACATTTCAATGATCTGTAATTTAAAGCATAAAAGAGGGGACTAAAAAAATGTAGCTCGGAAAATTACAGCAAATATATTAAAAGCATGGCAAAAAAAAATCCTTTTCACCTCCCCCCCCCCCCCCAACAGCGCCACACAAAATAAAATCTGTTAAACATCATTTTATAATAAAAAAAACAGACAACTGATATGCTCAGACACATAATGAACTTTGCCACTACTGTAGTGGCAAAAGAAATTTAGAATGATTGTTTCCTCCATAGCATATGCCTCATTTCTGGCTGCATTTACAGCATAATAAGCTTTTTGTTATTTTTTCAATTAGAGTCAATTGACCTAACAAAATGGTTGGCAATTAAGAGATTTTTTTTTGGTAATGGTCCTGGACTAATTTAGTCAAGCTTGTCAGCTGTGCTTCACAAGGGTGATGCTTTTCTCCCTCTTGAGCATAATGGATCGTAATTTCAAAATCCTTTCCTCCTGCTTCCTTTATAATAATGCGCAATTACAGGAAGTAGTTGGAGGTATGCTTTTCTTCTCTCTCTCTCTCTTTTTGCCTGCAAAAGCGCATTTGCAAGAGTTCATTACAGACAGCGGTCTTTGTCTAAACTCAATCATTTTGAGAACAGTGACACCAGCCTCGTATGTCGTTGTTAACCCCCTACCATAATTCAATGCATTTACTGAAAAGCCCTCATAAAATATACAAGGTGGCAAATAACTCACTACCTCATTGTGTATATGTATATACCTATCTATCTATATATATATATATATATATAAAACACTTGTATTATACATGAGTTTCGGAGTGCTTTATAATATACATTTCCTCGTAAGATGCTAAGGGAAAAAAAATCTCTCTGTCTTACTTTTCCTCGCTGTCACATCACGCTGTCCTTGCTGCACACTTTCATCATAAAGACTGTTTCTCTGTCACTCACCCCCATTGGGATGTCTTTGTCACTGACCCCCAAGGAAAGTGGCCATTAGCAGCGCAGCAGAATTTGGTTCTATAAATAATTCATGCCTTATATATTTAATGAGACAAAATTCTGTGGAAAGTTTGATACAGCATAGCTATGGAGGGCCCTTCTCTCCTCCTCCCCAACACCACTACTAACACCCACCCACCCTACTCCCTCCTCACCACCTCCACCCACCACCCCACCAGCCATCAGCTTCACTGCAGAGGAACAAGAAGCTGTTTCACCTTTCCCTGTCAATGCATGTATGTATTTGGGTTGGGGCGAAATTTCCACCGTTGCACATCACCGCAACGTCACACTACTTTCTGTTCCCTCTTTTTGCCCTGTTGAATTGGGTGGCACGGTGGTTAGCACTGCTGCCTCACAGCACCAGGGACCCGGGTTCGATTCCCGGCTTGGGTCACTATCTGAGTGGAGTCTGCACATTCTCCTGCGTGGGTTCCCTCTGGGTGCTCTGGTTTCCTCTCAGTCTGAAAGACGTGCGGGGTTATGTTGATTGGCCATGTTCAATCGTTCCTTAATGTCCGGGAGATCAGTAGCGTAAGTATGTGGGGTTATGGGGATAGGGCTGTGGTGGGATTGTTGTCGGTGCAGGCCTGATGGGCCAAATGGTCTCTTTCTGCACTGTAGGGATTCTATGAAAAGGGCCACATCCATTGGGAGTGCGCAGTCCAGCTGGCAACTCAAGTGTGAGCCCGGACTATCTTCAACCCCTGTGGGGCTCCATCGCTAAATGCAATCTTGCCACCCTCTAAAATTCTTCCCTGTGCCCCCCTCTGCCTCCTCACCTGAGGCCCACCAACGCATCCCCATTAACTGGAGAGTTCTGAGGTTTGGGAAAACAGGTTGATCTTTCCTCCTGTGGCACAGGGGCGCCGTGGTCAACTGACGCAGCCAGACTTGTGCCAAGTCATTAACTGTGTGTGGCCACGACTAGCAGTTGGTTGAAATAAAAAAAAATGTTGGCAGCTTTGGGTTGTCTTTGTGAGCAAAATTGCCGCTCTTTTTTGGAAGTAGAGTCTGTTCCAAATGCATTTGTGCAAAGGAGTCCAAGTGCTTTTATTAATAAGCCTTTGTTTTCTCAAGTTGATTTTGCATTTGTTTCATGTGTTCTGCATTACGTGTCAAGACAATCCCACACAGACTGTTATTTTATTCAGCAGAGCAATCCAGCCTATGTACGGGCTCACACTGCACTAGAGGCATTTTGAGCAACCTACAGTTATGAAAGAGACCTGCGGGTCACTTATCCACTTCTGCCATAGTTAATCTACCCAAATCTCAGTGAAGTGGCCACAACTCCCTCATGTGCTGTGCTAGCTTAACTCTTTCCTGGCTCGGGAACGTTGAGAGAATTCTATCATTTTATTTGACAGGATCATTCAGGCGTTGTGTCAAGCAAAATAGGTCAGCAGCGAAGATGCTTCGATGAGCAGGAGAAGGCAGGATTAGGCTACTGAGTTGGACGATCAGCCGTGATCGTAATGAATGGTAGGGCAGGCTCAAAGGGCCCAGTGGCCTCTTCCTGCTCCTGTTCTCTATATCTCACTGTTTCTATGAGCCCCAACGTGCCTGGGCTGAGATTAAAAATAAAACAGACTCTTGTCATGCTTTCTCATGCACCCATTTGGAAAATACATGTGTTTGTGCAGTTTGCACATTCTCCCAGTGTCTGCATGGCTCTCCACTGGGTGCTCCGGTTTCCTCCCACAGTCCAAAGATGTGCTGGTTAAGTGGATTGGTCATGCTAAATTATCCCTTTAACCAGGTGGGTAATTGCATGGGGTTATGGGGATTCTGGCGGGTGCAGACTCAATGAGTCAAATGGCTTCCTTGTGCACTATAGGATTGTGTGATAAATATAAACAAATATAGAACTGCATGGGCAGTATTGGAATTTAATGAATGGGGCTTGATAATACACAATGGTAAGGGTGGCACAGTGGCCCCACTGCTACTTCACAGGCCCCAGCGCTGGGTCACTGTCTACGCGGAGTCTGCACGTGCTCCCCATGTCTGCATGGGTTTCCTCCGAGTGTTCCGGTTTCCTCCCACAGTCTGGAAGACGTGCTGGTTAGGGTGCATTGGCCATGCTAAATTCTCCTTCAGTGTACCCAAGCAGGATTGTGGCGACTGGGGGAGTTTTTGCAGTAACTTCATTGCAGTGTCGATGTTGTGACACTAATAGATAAACTGTAAACTTTCACAAAGGCGGAATTTCATCCGCCCTCTCCCTAAATTGTATCCGTGGCCCGATCTGTGTCTCAGAACTAGAAATGCCTGGAGATAAGGGGCATCTCCACCCCATCCCCCCCCACCCGAGCCCCTGACGGTCTCCGTAACTGGGATCCGTGCGGTAGTTTGCAGAAGTAAATAAATAGCGGGGGACCCTCACTATAACACTGTCATTGAGGACAATGAAAAATGCACGTTATCGTGAGGGACATGTCACACACAAGGAGTTTCATAAGGTTTGTCTATTAGTAATGCAGCCATAAATAATGTGTGTTTTATCAGGGATAGCAGTACATCAGATTGTGTTAAGGTGAGGGGCTAGTGTATTATGACAGGGAGTGAAAATAATCAGCTTGTTTTAATGACTATGAGAGCACAGTCAGGCTGACATTAAAATTGATGGCATACCTCACAGCAGTTAAAAACACTCTAGTTATGCTTGCTTGGCAGTCATAATAGTGTGTCTTTCACCACTTTGCGGCCATAAGCCAATCAAGCAACTAATTTAAAATAAATAACAATATTTGTAGGCCCCTGTTTCAGTTAATTCCTCCCCCACCCCCACCACCGTAACTTTAAGTTCCCCTTTCACTGGAACTTTCCCCTGGCAGGTAGGAAACCGACTCCCAGACCTCAGTCACAGGTTGTCTCTGTCAACAGCGAGAGGTGCAGTGCACGAGGGAAGGTCAAAGTCGTCTCGTGATCTAATTTTCTTCTTCCCCACCTCTTCCGCCCTCCCTGCGATGGAAACGTTGCTCCTTGCTCATTCTCTTGCCCCGTGTGACTGCTCCTAGACTGGGAACGTTTACTATTGAGCGAATCACAAATGACAACTTGTGGCCCATTTCCCTGTGGGAGAGAGGGACAGGGGTGGGGGGACCAGAGGGGAGGTTGATGTTAGTCACGCCACAAAGTGCTTCAAGTTGTCTATTTCAAATCTTTGCTCCCCAAACCTGCATCTTGAAGGACGGCACAAAATGACAGAAAAACAGGAATTTTGTGTGTCCCTTTTCTTTGACTTTTGAAGGTGTTGATCCTACGATAAGACCACTTTTTACTTTCTCTTCCAAGTAGCAATTCTTCTTGAAATTGGTCAGTCCAGCCCTGTCCTGTCCTACAAATGGCAGGGTACCCAAATGTGAATTCCCAACGATGGAATTGGATCAGAAAGGGAAAATTCTGATCAGTTACTTCTTCCTAGGGCAGGGGTAGTGAGGCTAACTGGAGTGGCTCAGTTGATGCCAGGGATGACATCAGCTCAAACTGAAAATGGAGAATGAGACCCTCCGTTGTGTTAAAAAAAAGGTAACGTCACCATGGTCACAGATAACCAGAGGCTGCTCTGCCTTTTGAGGAGAACTGACAGGTGCTGATTCACCTCAGACGAGGCAAGGCTGAAAAGGTGGCGCCCTCATGAATAACCTCAGCCGATAGGGGAATCGAACCCACGCTGCTGGCATCACAAATCAGTTGCTCAGCCAACTGAGTAAAACAACTGTGGTAGTATGGGCCAGTCAGAAAGATGCACTTTGCATGTTTGCGTTTTTGTATCTGTGTGTATGTTTGTGTGTGTCTGTATGTGGACATGTACATCTGTGTGTGTATGTCCGTGTGTCTGTGTGTGTAGATATGTGTGCCTATATGTGTTTGTGTGCATGTGTGTATGTGCGTGTTTGTGTGTGTTTATATGTTTATATGCATGTGTTTGAATGTGAGTCTTTGTACGTATGCCTGTTGTATGTGTGTGTGCATTTGTGTGTGTGTGGGGGTGTGTGTACCTGTGCGTCTTTGTGTCTGAGAGCACCTGTGTGTATGTGTGTGTGAGCATTTGCACGTGTGTGTGTTTATATGATTATTTGCATGTGTTTGTATGTGAGTCTTTGTATGTGTGCCTGTTGTATATGTATGTGCATTTCTATGTATATATGGGTGTGTATATCTGTGTACCTTTGTGTCTGAGAGCATCTGTGTGTACATGTGTGAGCACCTGTGCGCGCGCGCGTGCGTGTGTGTGTGTATGTGTGTGTGTGTGTGTGTGTGTGTGTGTGTATGTATGTGTATGTTGGGGATTGGATATTGCAGTTGATACATGAACATGAACAGGAGGTCTGAGCAGTATCACAGGTACAAAGACATCAGCATCCAGTACGGGATGTGAGCAGAACATACACCCAAATGAAGAAACCTGAGGTCACATTTAATTAAGCTGGACGAAGTGTTAGTTCTTGTCATGTAACCACAGACATCTTGCCCTCTTGCTATCCCTGGCTCCATCAAAAGCATGTATTAGCATTTCTTCTTAATATTAACTTACCAGCAGACACTGCATAGGCCGTAGTCACCACAGAGAATCCTGAACAGGGAAGATGAGAATCCATTTAGCCCCCTCACATGCATGCGATAGGGGCTTAACCCCTGTCTCAGATATATTCTCCTTATCTCTTGGCGGGATAGGCTCCTCAATTCAGAACATGCTAATTCTATCAGCATGCACTCACTACTGATGCTTGCGATGCCTCGATATTGATCGTGGACCATATGCTAAGCCTTTCTGGGCAGTGAATTGGTCACTGGGGGTCACCACCTGCTGGACACACGTACCATCCACCACAAGGACACCAGGAAGTGAGATGTGGTGATGGTGGAGGTCGACAGGGAGAACCTGAGAGGCAATCTCCGACAGCCGTGACCTCTACAGACTGATTCGGATCGAGGCGAGATGGAAAGGTCTGCCGGCCTGAGATGAGAGGCCAGAAAAACTAAGGCTAAAGAATCTTAGACCTTCTTCGTTCTCCCCTCTCCCTGCTCCTCCTTTATCTGCAGCAAATATCTGCTACTTGCGTCACTACAGGTAATGCTTAACCAAGAATTGACCAGCGAGGGACCAACCATTGTCTTGTGAGACATAAGGCTGCCAGAGATGATATCTAGTTTAGGGAAGACAAATGGTCCAATTCCAGTTCTAGGCATCCTTCGGGTGCATGGCCTTTTCCACCATGCATTCATAGATTCCTCCAGTTGTGAAGGAGGCCATTCGGCCCATTGAATCTGCACTGAACACAATCCCTCCCAGGTCCGTGACCCCATGCATTTACCCCAACTAGTCCCCCTGACACTAAGAGGAAATTTAGCATGACCAATCCACCTAACTCTCACATCTTTGGAGTGTGGGAGGAAACCAGAGCACCCGGAGGAAACTCATAATCCATGTAGACATGGGGTGAATGTGCAGACTCCACACAAACAGTGGCTCAAGCCAGGAATCGAACCCAGGTTCCTGGTGCTGCGAGACAGCAATGCTAATCAAAATGGCTCCCTTCTGCGCCCACTTAATGATGACGAAAGGGGTGCAGTGGGCTTCAAATTCTACCCACGTCACCAAACATTTAAAATTTATTTTTAAAGTTTATTTATTCATCACAAGTAAGGCTTACATTGACACTGCAATGAAGTTACTTGAAACTACCCTGGTCGCCACACTCTGGCGCTTGCTCGGGTCAATGCATAGACTGTGGAAGGAAACCAGAGAACCTGGATGGAACCCACACAGATTAGCGAGAACATGCAAACTCCACACAGTGACCCAAGCCGGGAATCGAGCCCAGGTCCCTGGCGCTGTGAAGCAGCAGTGCCAACCACCACGCCACCCCAATCCTGAAGAGTGAAGACTGTTGAGAAACCCAGCTTGCATTAACACTGCAGGTGTTCTTCTCGCAGGTTTCTTGTATGTTTTTACGGCGGGGAGAGGGCTGGGGAGGAGGCGCATAAATTACTCGAAATATGTTTATAGCAAAGCGTCTAATGCTAACACTGTTAAGGACTCTGAACAAATGAATTGCTCGATGCCGAAAGGGAACACACAAAGGCAGAGAAAAATGAACAGAAGCCTTTTTTACATAATGCAGTGCAGCCGAGGCATCGTTATTGAATTTTAGCTGCTCATCACTGTAGTGTGAATGTGATTTTGCAAGATTGTTCAGCACCCATCTCACACCATCAACAATGCATTGCCAGGAATTTAGACTTGGAAGAAAAATCGTGTCATGAAAAGGGGAAGGAATTAAAGGGGAAATGTTTAAAAATAAATTCCATGGCACTAATTAACTTGGAGGTCGCTCCGAACATATGTGTCCCATTTAAAGGCGAACTGGTGTCCAAATATAATTATGAGAGTTGAAAGGCCAGGCAGCGTGAAGGTCAGCGCTTTTCAGTCTTCCTGTTTTCTCTTTCTCGACAAATAATTCACCGCCACTCAGTCCTCATCCTCCATCGGGGAGGCGGGATACGGTTTTGAATTCTTCCACGAGATGTTGGCATTGCTTTCAGGGCCATCATTTTATTGCCCAACCCTAGTTGCCCTTCAGAGGGTAATGGTGGGTCACCCTCTTGAAGTGCAGCAGTCCAGTGGGCAGACCCTTGGGATGGGAAGTTTGGACCACCATGTTGCCCATGGCTTTTATCCATGTTGCTCCATGTTAGGAAGGCAGAGAGAATACTTCACAGTATACCCAGTGTTTGAGCCTTTCAGAGTGAGCATTTTAATAACTCAAAATGTGCCAGCTTTTCTTATTCATTTGTGGGACATCGGCATCGTTGGCTGGCCAGCATTTATTGCCTATGTCTAGGTGCCCGAGAGCAGTTGAGAGTCAGTCACATTACTGTGGCGCTGGAGTATCATGTAGGCCAGATTGGGTAAAGATGGCAGATTACCTTCCCTGAAAGACATTAGTGAACCAGATGGGTTTTTCCGACAATCGACAATGGTTTTGTGATCCTCGGTAGATTCTTAATTCCAGATTTTTAAAAAAATTGAATTCAAATTCCACAATGGTAGGATTTGAACCTGGAGTCCCTAGAATATTAGCTGACTTTCTGGATTAATAGTCAAGCAGTAATACCACTAGGCGTTTCGAGTGATAGTGGTCCTAGAACTGAAAATCAAAAAACAGAAAGTTCACTCGACCAATTCATGGGATGTAGCTGCTGAAGAAAGATTGGCCAGATTGGACCTGTACCCATCAGAGTTTAGGAGAATGGGAAATGATCTTATTGAAACATAGATGATCCTTCAGGAATTTGATGGGAAGATTACCAGGAGGATGTTTCCACTTATTGGAGACGCTAGAACCAGGGGACACAGTTTAAGAAGAAGAGGTCTGTAATTTAAGATGGATATGGATATTTTTATTTCTCTTAAAATGTTATTAATATCTGGAATTCTCCTGTTTCTTTGGGTCCCATATCTAAGGGAGGATGTGCTAGCCTTGGAAAGGGTCCAGAAGAGATTCACAAGAATAATCCTTGGAATGCAGAGCTTGTGTTGAGGACTCTAGGTCTCTATTCATTGGAGTTTAGAAGGATGAGGGAGGTCTTATTGAAATTGACATAAGACTGCAAGGCATGGATAGAGTGGATGTGGAGAGCATGTTTCCACCAGTAGGAAAAACTAGGACCAAAGCGCACAATCTCAAGCTGAATTTCTATCTTTAAAACAGAGACAAGGGGGAATTTCTTCAGCCAGAGAGTGATGAATCTGTGGAACTCTTTGCTGCAGAAAGCTGTGGATGCCAGATCATTGAGTGTCTTTAAGACAGAGAAAGATAGGTTCTTGATTAATAAAGGGATCAAGGTTTATAGGGAAAAAAGGCAGGACAATGGGATGAGAAAAATATCAGCCATGATTGAATGGCGGAGTAGACTCAATGGGCCGAGTGGCCGAATGCTGCTCATGTCTTATGGTCTAGAAAGCAGTGGAGGCTGGGTCATTGAGAGCAGGATTAGGCTATTGAGTTGGTTGACCAGCCATGATGAATGAATGATGGAGCAGGCTCAAAGGGCAGAATGGCCTTCTCTTGCTCCTATGTTTCTATGGGGTTGAATGCTCAAAGGGGTTGAATGGCTTATTCTTGCTCATAAATTCTGTGATCCTAAGCAAGTGTGATTGGGAATGAAATATCAAATAATAGAGACATAAAAAATAGGAGTGAAAGCAGGCTCTGAAATGGAGGACAGTTAGGGATGGGCAATAGGTGCTGGCCATCCAGCGATGCCTGCGTTCCATGAATGAATACAAAAGAAATTGGTAAATTAGCCACAAAATTTCCAGTTTGAATTGAGATGATGTTGACTTCAATCCAAATTCAACACATCTAAACAATGATCTGATGTTTTGTTTATTCATTGTAGCTGGATCAGACAAGCAAGTCATAAAATCTTACCCAACAATTGGGAACAAATGTCTACAAAAGCTGAACATGTCAGAATAAACAGAATCCCCAAAAGATATGGATCACATTGGAAGTCCAGTTCACAGTCAGGTTAAGCATCTATATTCAACTGGAATTTATGTCATTTTGGCAACACTCTTCAGAGTTCGTATGTAACATTGGCAGCGGATGTAGGAAAAGGATACATGCTGTAATCTTTCATTTGCAGAGCTGGCAGTCAGAACTGTTGAGTTGGTGATCACATGCAGCAATGGAGCATCATGGTGATGCAGTGGTTAGCACAGCTGCCTGACAGCGCCAGGGATCCGGGTTTGATTCCAGCCTTGAGTCACTCCCCGTGTGGAGTTTGTACTGTCTCCCCTTGTCTGTGTGGGTTTCCTCTGGGTGCTCCTGCTTCCTCCCACAGTCCAGATGTGCTGGTTAGGGCACATTGACCATGCTAAATTCTCCCTCAGTGTACCCCAGCAGGCAACGGAGTGTGACGACCAGGGGATTTTCACATTAACTTCATTGCAGGGTTAGTATAAGCCTATCTGTGACAATAATAAATAAACTTAAAGTATTCACTCCCACGGAAGCATTGCAGAAAGAGCTGCTAAACAAGTCCAAAATGTATCATATCGAAGAACTATTCTAGGATGGAGATAAGTATGAAGGAATTCAGGACGATGAGACATACGGGTCCTAAAGCACAACCCTTATAGTTGATGCATTCACTAGAAGACCCAAATTAAGCAAAATGTGTGGAAGTTGTAGTTAAGGTTTTTTGGTGCTGAATGGTTGGCCCATTGCATGTTATTCGTGATACAAAGCATGAGAATAGTTAGATACCTTTGCAGCATTCCAGAGATGGGAGACAATTCATGACTCTCACGGAGGTGGATTCTATGCACAAGGTCCAGGCTGAATCTTAGAGAGATCTCATTGAATGTATGTGATTGTATGCTCCACACTCACAGACAAGAGTTGCTATCTCTGTCTGGCAACTGCAACAGCTCCTGGTAGTCTGCATTGCCAATGAAATGTCCAGCCATTGCAGCCATGTGGCAGAGAGAGTCATGATCAGCAGCAGTGCACCAGAGTAAAAGCTGATGCAGCTACATGGAGCTGTGCACTGATCCAAAACAAATCGTACACAATGGTCACCTTCAGGCAAGGAGAATGACCATCTAGTATCTGGTCAGAAACATATACTGTGCACTCTATGAATGGTGTGTTTTGTTATAAAGCACTGAAGAAACAATACTTTTCACTGTATCCCAATATGTGTAACAATCATAAATCAAATGCTGACAAACCATAAAATGACAATGATGTTCATGATGATGAACGTTGAACACATGTTTCACACCATCAATCTCATAGAAGACACAGACGCCTTCATACTGTCTGAAGCATTTACCAAGATTAAAATGGTCTGCGCTAAGATATTGGTAACTATTTGTCACTGACCAAGTTTGGCAAAGGCAAATGCAACATTCCATCCCTGTGAATTCTAAAAGATATGTATCCAATATCAGCGCAAAGCCTATTGCTGTGAAACTCTCGACATCTAATGGTTGACGATCCATGTACATGATTCATAGACTTGGAGCGCAAGTACAATCAATCCTCCAAGGTGTCATAGATACTCCACATCATGGAGACTGAAGCTTCAGAGGTTGTTGGTTTGTCAGCACACTGTGACCTGACATGGATGATAATCCATGGAGTCAGTTAGGCCTCATATGGCAGCTCAATCTCAGAAACTATTCCTATTTCCCCAGCTCACAACCTAACATCAAAATATCCAAAATATTTTGATGAAATTGGCAGTTTCAATGGACCTGCATTGTCACACTTGCAGGAGAATGCAAGTACATAAATTGATCTGGCATATTTTGTGCAAAAGCAAATACCAACAGCTCCAAAAAGAAACTATGAAATATTCAATACGAAGGAAATGGGAAAGCCACAGTTGAAGGAAGCTTGTTTCAATTCAGCATGTCCACCAATACATTGAGACAATTCTGCCTCACTATAATCAGGTTAGCATCGCCTGGGGAGCCCTTTTTGAAAGCAGGAAGATCATAAAAAAGTCATTGTGACCTGATTGTCGTATGAGGAACTGTTGGAGACTCTGGATTTGTACTCGTTGGAGTTTGGAAGGTTGAGGGGTGATCTTATTGAAACTCACAGGATATTGCGAGGTCTTGGTTGGAATGGACATGGAGAAGATGTTTCCACTAGTAGGAAAAATTAAAACCAGAGGACATAATCTCGGGCTAAAGAGACAATCCTTTAAAACAAAGATGAAAAGGAATTTCTTCAGTCAGAGAATGGTGAATCTGTGGAATTCTTGCCACGGAAGGTTGTGGAGGCCAGGTCATTGAGTATCTTTAAGACCAAGATAGATAGGCTTTGGTTAATAAGGAGATCAGAGATTATAGAAAAAAAGCAGGAGAATCAAAATGAAAAAAATATCAGCCACGATTGAATGGCGGAGCAGACTCAATGGGCCGAGTGGTCTAATTCTGCTCTTGTATCTTATAACTTCATGATATACTTCACCAACTTTACCACATATGGGCATAAATTAGACAAGAAGACTCACAATTGAAACATTGGCTGGATATGAATGATGGCAAGATGACACAGTAGTTAGCATTGCTATTTCACAGCACCAGAGACTCAGGTTCAATTCTTGGCTCGGAGCACTGTCTGTGTGGAGCATACACATTCTTCCCTGTCTGTATGGGTTTCATCCAGGTGCTCCGGTTTCCTTCCACAGTCCAAAGATGTGCAGCTTATGTGGATTGGCCATACTAAATTGCCCCTTCGTGTCAGGAAAACAGGTAAATGCATGGGGATATGAGGATAGAGTTTGGGTGGGATTGTGGTCAGTGCGTATTCAATGGGCCAAATGGCCTCCTTGTGCACTATAGGGATTCTATGACAAGGCTGATAGGAAGGGATGGGGCCATGAGAGGGAGGTCATGTGAGGGGGGGGCATAAGAGAGACTGATGTGAGGAGGCGATGGGAGGATGGGGGTTTGTTGGGGACAGACTGATGTGAAGTGGTAATACATGCATACATATAATTAGAACAGACTTGTATACATCTGGTTTCTGTATTTGCACCTATTTCACAGTAAAATAAAGGGTCTTCAACATGAATGTTTGGGGTTCCCCAATGCTCTAGGGAGGTCACTGGGCGTTACATGTGTGGTAAAGTTTGGGAAACCCTAATCTATGCTATTTGCTTCAATCACTCCCTGTGAGTTTTATATTCTGAATTGATTCTGGCCTGGGATTTTCAGATCCCGTCATGGTGGGATCTACCATGAGAGATTTGGAGGCCTAACCACAGAACCATTGCAAATCCGGCAGAAAATCCCAGATTTCAATCGCTATATTGTAACAGCAGCTATTAGGTCTTGGATATGGATCTGAGGTTAGACAGGATCCATCCCGAAAGTGGTTCTTAACCAGGTTTAACTGCACAATTTGAGGGAACAGTTGGAGTTGAAAGTTGGCATTCTGGATAAATGTGAGATGATCATAAGATTTCTATAGTGCAAAAGGAGGCCATTCGGTCCATCGAATCTGCACCAACCAAAATCCTATCCAGGCCCTATCCCTGTAACCCTATGCATTTACCCTAGCTGATCCCCCTGACACTAAGGGGCAATTTAAGCATGGCCAATCCACCTTTGGAGTGTGGGAGGAAACCAGAGCACCTGGAGGAAACCCGCACAGACACAGGGAGAACACGCAGACTCAGCACAGGCAGTGACCCAAGCCGGGAATCGAACCCGGTCCCCTGGAGCTGTGAGGCAGCAGTGCTAACCACTGTGCCACCATGCTGCCCAACAGGTGTTGCAGCAAAATGTTTTACTGCTAAGAATTAGAACACATTCCCAAGTCGGGTACAAGGTGCGATGTGAAACTGCTTGCACGCTTCCTCATTCATGGACTTGAAACCTCAAAGAAACGCTCTCATTTCTGCCATCCTGCTTTTTCCATTCCCCACATCAAGCACTCTTGTGGTTCCTTTGAGTGAAGTGGCCAATTTCATGCCAGTGGTGCTAAATTATCAGTTGTTTTGTGCTGTGGACTCACGCTGGCTAAGTTTTGGCCCTCACAGCCAACAGCGAGAGATGCATCAAATTACTCAGGGCTGAATTTGGAAACAGATACAAGAGGTGAGAGGAATCTAATCAGAAAGCTATACGCCAATTGACTTCAAAGTACCTAATTGTGTTCAAATAAATATGAAATGAAATCTCCAGTGCTAAAGTTCTTTAAACTCCCCAGGGGGGCCTGAAGGATGCTGATTAATAATTTTGCAGCATCTCGGTTTCAGGACAGCGCAATGAAGGGCCTGCAGAGGATATGTATCTGGTTTCATTCGCAAAGCTGAACCTGGGCCAGGAACTGTCACCATTACCTGAACAGAGATGACAAGTTTTGCGTGTTGTGTGCGTAGCGTTCAATCACATACACTCAATGGGATCTCTCTATGATTCAGCCTGGACCTTATGCATAGAATCCTCCTTTCGTAAAATCCCTACAAGTGCAGAAGGAGGCCATTTGGCCCATTAAGTCTGCACTGACCACAATTCCACCCAGGCCCTATGCCCGTAACCCCACATGTTTGCCCTGTTCATCCACTGACACTCGGGTCAATTTAGCAGGGCCAATGCACCTAACCCGCACATCTTTGGACTGTGGGAGGAAACCGGAGCACCCAGAGAAAAACCTCGCAGACACAGGGAAGACATGCAAACTCCAGACAGACAGCACCCAAAGTTGTAATCGAACCCGGGTCTCTGTCAGGCCACCCTCCACCCACCTTTGTAAGAGTCATAACCTGCCCCCAATCTCTGAGACACCACCAGCAGAGCTAATTACTCTGCTGGTTTGCATCACGGGCAACAATGCCATGACAACAGTCATTCAGCACTGTACAACCTTAGTTCATTTAGTTTATTAGTGTCATAAGTGAGCTTATATTAGCATTGCAATGAAGTTACTGTGAAAGTTCCCTCGTTGCCACATTCTGGTGCCTATTTGGGTACACTGAGGGAGAATTTAACATGGCCAATGCACCTAATAAGCACATACTTCAGACTGTGGAAGAAACTGGAGTACCCAGGGGAAACCCAGACAGATATGGGGAGAACATGCAGACTTTGCACAGACGATGAATGAAGCCGGAATTGAACACGGGTATCTGGCACTGTAAGGCAGCAATGTTAACCATATGCCATCCCCCCACCACTGCGCTTGATTCATTAGATTCCAGTACTGCCCATACTGTTCGTTATTTATCGAAGTTTATAATTATTCACGACATTGACTCAAGGCAGGTAAAATCACTCTCACTTCAGTGCATACAGGAAGCTGTAATTCGAATCAGGATACAGCCCCATTAATGTCCCTAATGAATACGCAACTTGAACGCTGGGCGGAATAATATGGGAGGGGAGGTGGGTGGTCAGATGGCACTACCCCCCCCCCCAAAAAAAAACACACAACCACATGAGCCACTGTAGGGTGGATTAAAGAAGTCCCAGTGAGATTTCTGCCCTTCATTGAGGTGGAGGCCCCAGCCTCTGGAGCAGCAGACCAATGCGACTGGCCAGCATCTCTAACAGTCCCGCCAGAGTCAGGGAGGCATCACTGGCAGCTGTCAGGATTTCAGAAGCCCATGAACCCATGGAGCCGCAAAATCGAGTGTCCTCATCTGGGATAGTGAGGGAGGTTAGGAAGAGTTGTGGGTTTAAGGATTTAATAATCCCCTCATTAAAGCTTTCAGTTCCAGAACCAAGCATACCACTTCTGCTTTGCCACCAAGTGTTTAACGGCGCAGGTAACAAGCTAAATTGATCTTTGATTATTCATTTAAATAGGATGGTTGGGCTGCCAACTTTGACATGAAAGGCAGCTTGGCGATGGGCGGGTTGGTGACAGGATGGGCACTGATCCCACTTTATGTGCCCTCCCTCCATCTCACAGGAAACACACCCAATGTGTTTACTCCTGCATTGTCCTCAGTCCATATTATTTCTCATTCATTCTTCGCCTAATCCTCTCGACTTACTTGTTGCTCATCCCACAGAGAAGGCAGAACTTCAATGCAAACAATCTTCAGTTCACTCATAATGCAATGGTCAAAAGAATAGATCTTGACGTCTTCAGCAGCACAATGCTAACCTTGTTTATTTTATTCCTGTCACAAGTAGGCTTATACTTACACTGCAATGAAGTTACCGTGAAAACCCCCAAGTCACCACACTCCAGCGCCTGTTCGGGTACGCCGAGGGAGAATTTAGCACCTAACTAGGACATCTTTCGGACTGTGGGAGGAAACTGGAGCACACAGGGAGAAGGTGCAAACTCCCCAGAGACAGTGACCCAAGCCAGGAATTGAACCCGGGACCCTGATGTTGTGAGGCAGCAGTGGTAACCATTGTGCCGCTCTTGCTACTGTGCTGCTCTATTTCAACTCTTCAAAAGACTCAATTTGTTCAGGACACTGGCAAGTCTAACCTACATCTCCAGCCCTTACCTTTGACACTGAGAACACATTTCCCATCTTAATAACCTGCTGATATTCTTGACTTTGTGGTTGTATTCAGGTTTGTATAGAATTTTTGTCATTGCTGAAACTGTTCCTCAACGCTTGGGCTCCCGTTTCATGGTCAACTCTTTAAGCCCTTAACTATTTAACTGTCTATAACACCCAGTCTGATCTGAACCATGAATATTGCCCGAGCAGAGAAGCTCTTTGGACAACTCTCTCACACAAGACAGATACCAAAAGAAGTTTCTTACCTGATGTTTCAACTAATATCATAAGAACATAAGAACTAGGGCAAGCATCGGCCATCTGGACCCTTGAGCCTACTCTGCCATTCAATAAGAAAATGGCTGATCTTTTTGTGGACTTACCCCCCTGCTCACCATAACCCCTAATTTGATTTGATTTGATTTTGATTCATTATTGTGGCATGTTTTAACATACAGTGAAAAATATTGTTTTTTTGTGCTATACAGACAATGCATACCATTCATAGAGAAGGAAACAAGACAGTGCAGAATGTAATGTTATAGTTATAGCTAGGGTGTAGAGAAAGATCAACTTAATGCAAGGTAAGCCCATTTAAAAGTCTGACAGCAGTAGGGAAGAAGCTGTTTTTGATTCTGTTGATACGCGACCTCAGGCTTTTGTATCGTTTTCCCAATGGAAGAAGGTGGAAGAGAGAATATCGTGGCTGCATGAAATCCTTAATTATGCTGGCTTCCTTTAATTTCTTTACGATTCAAAAATTTATCCATTCCTTGTTTTAAAAATATTCCATGAGATAACATTGACTGCTTCACCGGGTAGGGAATTACATAGATTTAAAACCTTTTGGTGTGAAGAAGTTCCTCCATAACTCAGTGCTAAATCTGTTCCCCCTTATTTTGAGGCCATGCTGTCTAGTTCTAATTTCATCTACCAATGGAAACAACTTCTCAAGTTCTATCTCATCTATTCCCTTCATAATCTTATGTGTTTCTATAAGATCTCCCCTCATTCATCTGAATTCCAATGAGTATAGCCCCAGTCTACTCAGTAGACTGTTGTTCAGTTTTGATCTCCATATGTAAGTAAGGACATAAGTGTATTCGAAGCAGTTTGGAGAAAGTTCACTGAACTGATTCCTGGGATAAGGGTGTTTATTCTGAAAGGAAATCTTTGACAGTTTAGGCCTGCAACCATTGGGATTTAGAGAAATGAGAGACAAACTTATTGAAACAAATATCGCCTGGAAAGGACTTGACAAGGTGGATGTTCAGGAGAATGTTTCCTCTTTGTGGGATCAATGAGAACTAAAGAATCTTCCACTAAAGATGGAGATGAGGAGAAACGTTTTATCTTAAAGGATTGTGAGTTTATGAACTCTCCTTCCCAGAGGGCACTGAAAGCTAGTCATTGAATATTTTAAAAGTTGAGTTTGATAACCTCTTGATTGACAAGGTGGTCGATAGGGAAATGAAGTCAAGGACACCATCAGATATACCATCTCCTTATTGAATGCCAGTACAGGCTTGAGAGGCCGAATGGCCCACTCCTGCTCCTAAGTCATATGCTTGCATGTTTCATTGCTCTGTGACGGAGCTTGATTATATAATGTGAAGGAAACAGGAGCAAGACATTTAGCCCCTTGAGACTTGTCTGCCATTCTCTCTCTTTCTAACAGTCCCTCAAAGTGAGGAGGATGCCTGCCACTGAGTTGGTGATAAGAGTTGGGATTGCTTTTGGGCTGCAGCTACTATGTTGTTCTGGCTGACTGGGAAACTTCTCTGCTCTTTCTGCCGATTGTTCGTGACTTAGAAGGGTTTACAGTTTGACAATCAATGTGCTTGGCCATACATTGAACACACCTTCAATGGCTATCAGGATCTGGACTGGGATCTGAACCTGAGCTTCTAGCTCAGAGATGGCAAAGCTAGCTCCTGCTCCACACAATTCCTAACTGTTCCATCAATCAATGAAATCATGGCTAATTTGTGACCTAACTTCTGAGATGATACAGTGTTTTTAGGAAAAATATTTATATCATGTTTCTGTCAGGGGTATGTTTAGAATTCAAATCTACTTTGCAAGGTGCCAATTTGTCTCACAAAACCTTTAAATTGATAGATAAGAGCACAGAGTAAATACTCATTTTAGACCTGGAGTGTTTGTTTTAAGTTAAGCTAATGCATTTGTGTTTATTTGAGTCTCCCCTGGAGGTTTCAGTGTAGACTTTTGATTATGTTGATTACAGCTACAGTCATGTACTTAATAGGAGTAGCTAAACTTACAGTAAAGAATCGCTATTTCAGTTTCATTCAGAAAAAATACAAGCAGTTGGTGTTTGAACTGCCAGAAGAAACAGGTGCCTCTCTATTTCTCTCAAGATTAGAAGCCACATGACACCAGGTTACAGTCTAACAGTTTATTTGAAATCACCAGCTTTCGGAGCACAGCTCCTTCATTAGGTGAAGTGAACAAGAAATGATCAAGGGCTTCAAATGTTTAGATGTCCAGATCACCAACAACCTGTCCTGGTTCCCATGCTGACATTATAGTTAAGAAAATCCACTAACACCTCTATTTTCTCAGAAGACTAAGGGAATTTGGTATGTCCACTCACCAATGTTTACAGTTGCATGATAGAAAGCATTCTTTCTGGTTGTATCACAGCTTGGTGTGGCTCCTGCTCTGCCCAAGACCGCAATAAACTACAAAGCTCTGTGAACAAAGTCCAGTCAATCACTCAAAAGAACCCCTCACCCATTGATACTGTCTTCACTCCCCACCATCTTGGAAAAGCAGCCAGCATAACCAAGAATTCCACCCATTCTAGACATACGCTCTTCCACCTTCCTCCATCGGGAAAAAGTTACAAACATCTGAGAACATGTACCAACCAATTCAATAACAGCTTCTTCCCTGCTGCCATCAGACATTTGAATGGACCTACCTCGCATAAGTTGATCTTTCTTTACACCTTAGCTAGGACGGTAATACTACATCCTATACTCTCTCTTTTCCTTCTCTATGAATTGTATGTTTTGTCTTTTTAGTGTGCAAAAAACAATACTTTTCACTGCATAATAATACATATGACAATAATAAATCAAATCAAATTTTGTCCACCCCAATCCAACACTGGCATCTCCACATCTATTTCTCTCTCTAGGAATATTCTGAAGGCTCTAGAACTGTTAAGCTCAGACATGTCAGTGTGCCTATATTTTGCTAGCTAATTTTAAGAGGGGGAGAATTAAGTCTCTAAGAGGAATATTGTTTGAATTGGGATGTTAGCAGTTTAGTAGCATATCTTGTTTTGTTTAAGTGTTGTTCAACTGTCAAATGTTAAACAAATTCATTTGTTATATTTAAACTGTGTTGTTAAATAAAAGTTTTTTTTAAAAAGCTTCCCAATGTGCCAGTAGAATCCCAACTGGAGTGAAATGTCATATCCTCACATTAAAGTCCAAGTAACAAATTGTTGGGATCTAATTAAGCGTCCTAATATACCTTGGGGTTCCTGATTTGGTGTCCTAATACTCCATATACCTGCCTTTGCTCCATACCCCTTAATATCTTTGGACAAGAACAAGTAGGATGCTATCTCTTGAGGTTTGCACATTTCCTTCCTGTCACTGCTGCAGATGGCCCCAGTGCTACTGCTGTCATTGCCCTTCCGAATGTTCATTTCTCTCTTTCTTATGCCTTGCAAAGGCAGCAGCAACATTCATTTATACAGCATCTTAGAGTTGCAGAATCCCTACAGTGCAAAAGAGGTCATTCGGCCCATCTATAATATAGTAAAATGTTCCAGGGCATTAGCATTTAGTGAAGAAAATTTGACACAAAATCCCATGAGAAGGAATGAGGGCAAGTGATTCAGTTGGAAGTTTTGAAGGAACATGTTTAAGGAAGGGAGAAATGTCTAGACTGTGGAAGTGAATGAGAAGGGAACTCCAAAGTCAGTTGAAGACAAAGCTGCTAGTGATGGACCCAGTGAAAATTGGGGAATTGCATACATCATTCTACAAGATGTTCCAGCATCTTCATTATGCTGAAATTAAGGTCCTCGAGCTATGTTTGACTCGCATTCACTCATTCTTTCCTGGTAGCTAAAATCTGTGGACTCCTTCTTTCTCTCAGTGTCCCCTTCTTCTGCAATGCACCATAAGGTTAGCAAGTACTTTACATAAATAAGGAAATTAAGCTTCCTGGAGACAGGTTCTACTGATGGAGATACACAAGTTCTTTTTGAGGATAGAGGAAATCTAACATATAATATCTGTTTAGCCCTGCAGGTTGGCTTTGCCAGTAGGTTGTATGTGGTAGAAATTTGAAAATCCCTTTCTTAAAATGAGTCTGGAGGAAATTTCACACACTTTGCAGAAACTTGAATTGCTCTGTGACAGAACTACTACCGTAAAATGTGAAGACTATCAGAGCAGGATCTCTTCAAACCTGTCCCATGATTAAATGGTTGATCTGCACCCTATCGCCATAAATATGACAATTCCCTCCATAATTTTGGATCACAAGCATCTATCAATATTAGATTTAGAACAGATAGTTGAACTAAGAATAATGGAAAAGAAATGCAAAATATCTAGTTAGCTAAATTATATACCTGGAATAAAATGTAAGTAGATTCAAATGAATCACATCCAAGCTTGTGAGGGTTAGGTGGATTGGCCATGTTAAATTGTCTCTTAGTGTCAGAGAGATTGGCAGGGTAAATAAGTAGGATTATGGGGATAGAGCCTGAGTGGGATTGTCATTGGTGCAAGCTTGGTGGGCTGAATGGTCTCCTTCTATACTATAAAGATTCCATAATTCTAAAAGTGCGTATGCAACTTTTAGAGGTGTAAACACACTTAGAATCCATATTGGTAGCATAATTTTCTTTTATCTTTGGTGCTTACTAAACCCTACAATAAACATTGGGCTTGTTCTATGTTCTCCCATACTTGGGATACACTGCCTCAGTGTTGTTCAGTTGGCTTCTTTACACAGAAGTTCAGGTAAGAGATAACCATCACCCGATATCATGAAGTTATTGCAATAGATCATGCTCAATGAAGACATATGCTATTCATAACTTCAAACATGGGCTGTGTTCCTGGGGAAGCCTCTGGAACTTTCATTTATGTTTTAAAATGGACACTCACAAGGAATCTCAGAAAGCTGTCCAGAGTCAGGTGACCTTTGTATATTAAATATAGACCATCATAAACTTCCAGAAAGTTCAAATTGAACCCGTGCAGACACTACAACGTATACCACATAGCAATCACCAGGCAGGAGTACTTCAGCAGTCAAAGGCATTCAGCCTCCAATCTTCAGGTAAGTGATCCCCAAGGCTGCCTTTAAGACACATGATAATGCAGAATTGCTGATACTGATGGCCAAGTTCTGCAGTCATGACTAGGATGTTGGGTTCATGTCACACTACTTGCAACCCCCACCCTGGGTTTGTAAAATCCTCCGAACAGTCCTTGCTTCAGACAATTCACACATCTTTAACCTGTGATTATAGAACATAGAACATAGAACATTACAGCACAGAACAGGCCCTTCGGCCTTTGATGTTGTGCCGACCAAAATAAAAAGCAATGCCCCTCCAAACTAAACGATTCCCTTCTCTTCCATATACTTTTCAATTAACCTCTTAAACGCCACCAAACTTGGCGCATCTACAACAGCTGCAGGCAGGGCATTCCACTCCCTAATCACTCTTTGAGTAAAGAACCTACCTCTGATATCCGTCCTATAACTCATACCCCTTAATTTAAAGCTGTGTCCCCTCGTGCTAGCTTTCTCCATCCTAGGAAAAAGGCTATCACTGTCCACCCTATCTAAACCTCTAATCATCTTATATGCTTCAATAAGATCCCCTCTTAGCCGCCTCCTTTCTAACGAAAACAACCTCAAATCCTTCAACCTCTCTTCATAGGACCTGCCCTCCATACCAGGCAACATCCTGGTAAACCTCCTCTGTACCCTCTCCAATGCCTCAACATCTTTCTTATAATGTGGGGACCAGAACTGCACACAATACTCCAAGTGCGGCCGCACTAGAGTTTTGTACAGTTGCAACATGATGCTGCGGCTCCTAAATTCAATCCCCCTACCAATAAAAGCTAAGACTCCATATGCCTTCTTAACAACTTTATCCACTTGACTGCCTACTTTCAGGGATCTATTGACACATACACCAAGATCCTTCTGTTCCTCAACACTATTAAGAGCCCTACCATTAGCCCTATACTCTACACATTTATTGTTCCTGCCAAAGTGCATTACCTCACACTTTTCCACATTAAACTCCATTTGCCACCTCTCGGCCCAGCTCTGCAACTTGTCCAAGTCACTCTGTAAACTATATCACCCCTCTTCATTATCTAATTCACTATCTTCATTATCCCTCTCCCCATGCACACTGTTTGCATTGGTAAAGACTTGATTAGCTGTAAAGACTCATTTTCCAACAATTCTTCACATTCCAATCTGTGATTATCTTGCAATTGTGTCTTTGCTGAATTATGCTGTGTTTGTGAACCTACCTCTATTCACCTGATGAAGGAGCAGCACACTGAAAGCTCATGATTCCAAATAAACTTGTTGGACTATAACCTGGTGTTGTGAGACTTCTTACTGTGCCCACCCCAGCCCAACGCCGACATCTATACATCACAAAATAAGTATAAAAGTCCATGTTCCATCACTTATTGTATCAATGGCCCTTCAGCTGAAAGCCATTCAGGGAGGCAATGACTATTGATCACATGAATGTAAGTGGCCTCTGGGAGTGAAATCCTTTATTATCCAAAGATACAGGAAGGACACAAGTAGTCGGCACTGCAAACAGCAGCAGCTGCAGAAGAGGTACGGTTATATTTGCCTTTTAAGAACTGGAGGCTGTGAAGTCTTGAAAAGTCTCCCAGCCTGAATCCAAAACCACAAGTCCATTTACAAAGAAATCTGACCTTCTAATCTGAAAACCACAAGTGCCTAGATTTATATACTCTTGGACATTCATTTCTTCAAAGGAATCTTATAACAATTTAGATATCTGTCTTCATCTATTTGAACTTCCTTACTTTGCGGTAACAAACAACATTGAATTGACCTTTATCGTGGGTACACTTTATGCCTGTGTCCTTACTTTAATCATTTGTTGACCTGAACAATGAAGTCTAGTTACCGCTCCACAATAACTCCAGTTTTATGCCTCTATATAGACCATTATAAGCTCACTACTGGGAATAAATGCATTGCCACTGCTCATGGAGATTTCTCCAATCTGATAATGCTACCCATTTTCAGCAAAAGTGGACCAGCAAAGACTTTCATGCAGAAGGCCAGCAAATGAAGGAGAGACGAGAGAAGGGGAGGACATGTTCTCTTCTTACGATGGTAGCTCTTTTATTTAAATAGCTTTCTTTTCAAAGGTCTTAAGTCTTTTAATGCATGAAAGTGGGATAGTGAATGGATAAATGGATGATTGAGTGGGTTAATAAATGGGTGAGTGGGTTAGTGAGTGGTTGAGCTGAGTGGGTAATCAGGCGTGGCCATTGCAAGTTGTAGTGGTAGATGGAAGGTTATTCTACGTCTGTTTCTGATTAATGTTGATAGTGAAATTTTCAGTGATGGTAATACTATTGAATGTCAACAGATAATGGTTTGACCCTATCTTCTTGGAGATAGTCATTGCCTGGCACTTGTGTAGCTTGTATGTTACTTGTCTCTTGTCAACCTGTGCCTGAATATTGTCCAGATCTTGCTACCTTTGGACATACATTTTTTCAATAACTGAAGGGTCATGAATTGTTGAGAACATTGTGCAGTCATCGGCGAATATCCCGACTTCTGACCTTATGATGGAAGGAAGGTTATTGATGAAGCAGCTAAAGATGATTGAGCCTTAGACACTATCCTGAGGAACTCCTGCAGTGATGTCCTGGAGCTCAGATATTTGACCTCCAACCATCACAAGCAACTTCCTTTGAGGAGATATAACTCCAGCTGGTAGAGGATCTTCCCCTGACTCCCATTTACTCCAGTTTTGCTAGGGCTCCTTGATGCCACAAGACCAAAGTAGAGTCATAGTCATAGAGGTTTACAGCATGGACCTTTTGGCCCAACATGTTCCATGCTGCCCTTTTTTAAACACTAATCTAGTCCCAATTGCCTGCATTTGGCCTATATCCCTCCATACCCATCTTACCCATGTAACTGCCTAAATGCTTTTTAAAAGACAAAATTGTACCCACCTCTACTACTACCTCTGGCAGCTCATTCCAGACACTCACCATACTCTGAGTGAAAAACCTGCTCCTCTGGGCCTTTTTGTATTTCTCCCCTCTCACCTTAAATTTATGCCCTCTAGTTTTAGGCTCCCCTACCTGTGGGAAAAGATGTTGACTATCTACCTGATCTATGTCCCTCATTATTTTATAGACTTCTATAAGATCACCCCTAAGTCTCTTACACTCCGGGGAAAAAGGTCCCAGTCTATCCAGCCTCTCCTTATAATTCAAACCATTAAGTCAAGTAGAATCCTAGTAAATCTTTTCTGCACTCTTTCTAGTTTAATAATATCCTGGTGACACAGGAATAGTAATGGTGGATGTTGTCGAATTCCGTGAATATGACTATTGTGATGATACTGTTCTTTTAAGAAATGTATTTTTAATTATTTTTCTTTTAAGGGGTATGTTTAAACTTTAGGCTATTTTAGATGGTATCAACTTGTCTTGGTAACAGGCAGTTCATTTTGTTGTTAATGTGAGATAATGACTGTTTTTAGCTTGGTTTGTCTAAGCTAAGTTACTACATTTGCATTAACTTAGATGTTCCTTTGGCTTTCAGAGTAGAGTGAATTCACAGAGGAAATGTGAGATCATCAATTTGGTAGGAATAACAGCAAAATGGACTATTATTTAAAGAGTAAAAAAATTGCAGCACGCTGCTGTGCAGAGGGGCCTGGGTGGCCTTTTGTATGAATCATAAAAAGTTGCTTTGCAGGTGCAGCAGGTAATTAAGAAGGCAAATGGACTTTTGTCTTTCATTGCTAAAGGGATAGAGTTTAAAAACAGTGAATTAAGTTGCAGCTGTATAAGGTGCTGGTGAAGCCACAACTGGCGGGTAAAACCAGAACACAAGGGGCATAGCCTCAGAATAAGGGGTGGGGGGGGGGGGGGGGGGGTGCAGGTTTAGGACTGAGTTAAGAAAGAATTTCTTTACCCATAGGGTTGTGAATCTGTGGAATTCACTGCCAAGTGAAGCAGTTGCAGCTACCTCATTGAATGTTTTTACGTCAAAGATCGATAGATTTTTGAACAGTAAAGGAATTAAGTGTTACGGTGAATAGATGAACTGATTCCACGAAAAAATCAGCCATGATCTTATTGAATAGTGGAGCAGGCTTGAGGGATCAGATAGCCTACTCCTGCTCTTAGTTCTTATGTTTTGATCAAGTTGATTGACAGAGTCGTGTGTTAAAGGTGAAGCTAAGTTTTTAGGAGAGACAGTGTTTTAAAAACGTGCACCAAACCAGCATGTCTTTCGAACTCGGGAGGAAGCCAGAGCACCCGAAGAAAACCCATAAGGGCATGGGGAGGATGTGCAGACTCTGCACAGACAGACACCCAAGCCGGAATTGTACCTGGGTCCCTGGCACTGTGAGGCAACACTGTACCACCATGTTGCCCCTCTGTACAAGAATCCAACAAAACAAACAATATATATTATATTAGGTGATCTCCTACATTCCAAAACTCAGAATCAGGATACATTTAATTTGAATGAACAAGCAAATTCCATCAATCATGAAATATAAATTAAACATTGGTAGATAAATCTAAGTAAGAAGTCTCACAACAATAGATTTATTTGATAGCACAAGCCATCTGCTTTAGGGAATGCTTTTCAGAATGCAACCAAATAAACCTGTTGGACTTTAACCCGGTGTTGTGCCTACCCCAGTCCAACACTGGCATCTCCACTGTGTAGATAAAACTAAGCAGATCTTATAAATTGATCATCCGTCCATACAGTATAAAGACCATCAAATTCAGTCACAATGACCCTCAAAAATCTGTCTTCTTTACAAAAAATTTCAGCTTCCCTTCTTCTAGAAGTTAGTCTGCTCCCCAACTAATGGCAATGCACAACTAACCGAGTTCCAAGGACATGGTCATCAACCAATGTGGTATACAGCCACTAATGTTATCTTTAAGTAACAGAAATGGATGCAGCAACTGTGTTTTTATTCTCGGTTTCTGGATCTGGCTTCTGTTTTCTTTGACCTGCCTGTGCTGCACTATTGGACTCATCAACTGCCACTGAGTTTGGAGTGACCTTTTATACATTTGAGTCAGTTTCAGACTCCCCAGAGGTTTTGGTTTCCAGTCTCAATTTTAGTTTTTGTTTACTTAGATACTAGGAGGGTCCATTTTCTTTCTTTGCTTCTTTTTACTTGGTTTCCCTTTCAAGATAGTGTCCATCTGAAAAAATATAACCTTTGATCCCATCACACTAGCCTGGAATGTCAATATTAAATTATTTCTGCCAATCCCTTCTCAACCAACCTTCATCCATGAATACTGGAAGAATAAGATCATTATAAATATCTTCGTATCAAAACGGGGCAGTACCGTGGTTAGCATTGCTGCCTCACCATGCAAGGGATCCAGGTTCAATTCCAGCCTCGGATCACTGTGTGTATGGGATTGGCACATTCTCCTCGTGTCTGCATGGGTTTCCTCTGGGTGCTCCAGTTTCCTTCCACAATCTAACCATGGGTTAGGTTGATTGGCCATGCTGAATTGACTTTAGTCTCAGGGGGATTAGAAGGGTAAACATGTGAGGTTATAGGTATAGGATCTAGGTGGTACAGACTTGATGGGCCAAATGGCCTCCTTCTTCATTGTAGATTCTATGAGCTTACAATTCAATCTATCATGAAATTCGAAGCAGGAATTTCTTAAGATTTATTAGAGCAAATTGTGATAGATTTCCTCCCCCATCACCCCATCTTCCTATATTTCCCAAACAACAACTTCCTCCTCATTAGGATCCCAGAGAACCCAAACACAGTACCTTCCATTTGACTAAAATCCCAGAAATACGCACCCACCTCTCCTCCCACTGCATCCTTGGAGAATACATCCCAACTTCCTCCCAACCCCTCATTACAAAGCCAGTGAACTGACACTTTGAGATTAGCACCCATTTCCCTGCCCTCCTCACCCACTGCCAACCTCAAAGATCCCACTCTCACCCACATCTTCCCTCCCTTGCCACATACATCTGTACAATCTCAAAATTCTGACTCGACTCACAATCCCCACAATACATCAGACAACCAGCCTTCCTTCCCCCTCCCCCCGCCTCCCCCAGCAACTACCCCATTCCCCCACACCTCCCAGGAACTCACTCCTCATCCTGACTTGAGTCTCAGGAAACTCTGGGGATTCCCTAGTCCTCCCACTTCCCCCCCCCCCCGACCTCACACTAAACCATCATGTTTTCACAGTGCGATGTCAATGTTAAACTTATTTGAGTTCACAGGAGCAAGGCCCTTTTGCCTCGGTATAACGAGCGAAATTTGAAACAGAAAGGAAATCAGATTCAGTAATTTGATCCAATTGGATGAAATTAGTTCCCTTGACGCCGTGAAAGTAGGCATGGAAAACCATCCCGAATATGCCACGCTGGAGAATTTTGAAAGGGGCAATCTCAGAGGGAAAGGGCTTTCTCCGAGGGTGCCACCCATGGAGATAATTTGAAATTGTATCTTGCATCACGCATGCGTTGGGCTTCCGAGAATCCTAGAATCCCTACAGTGCAGGAAAAGGCCATTCAGTCTGCACAGACCACAATCATACACACACCCTATTCTCACAACCCCTCGCATTTACCCTGCTAATCCCTCTGACACTCGGGTTAATTTAGCATGGCTAGTCAGCCTAACCCACACATCTTCTGGGTTGTGGGAGGAAACCGGAGTGCTCGGAGGAAACCCAATCAGACACGGGGAGAATGTGCAAACCACACCGACAGTAACCTGAGGCTGGAATTGAACCCAGGTCCCCGGCTGTGAGGCAGCAGTGCTAACCACTAGGCCACCGTGCCGCCCTAATCTGACAGCTGCCATGTTTGATAGTCTAACATGGCATCTGTTCATATAAAGGAATGAGAGCCCACGATACATGGGCACCTCGTGACAATTCCCCTTTAAACACAGTGCACTTACAGTAAATTAGAACCGTATTCATAATTAGTCACTATATACCCCTTTGTTCCTTCGCTCAAGAGCAGAAAGTGCGATATTCACCCCTCCTTCCTTTAACACCCTATCACACAAAGTTTCACTGGTGATTAGCTATGCTAGCATAATTCCTCCACAACATCTGCTTTCGCCCATAACCATTCAGTAATTTTTCCCTCATTTCATTACTGATAATTTTCTTTCAACAGAATATACATGTATTAACTGGTAATGGCTTTCCAGTTTAGATCAAATAGATGTCAGGGGACTCCCAATAACTGCAAGGTCTGACTCCGACTATTAAAGACAAATTTGGAGCCTCACAGAGCTGGAACTAAATAATCAATCAATTAAACTGGTAGGACACACATTTTAAAATGCAATTGTGTGGGGGGTTGCGCCGGGCCACGCGAGCATATTGTGAGCAATATTAAAAAATGAGGAAAGGAGAGACAAGAGGGGATAAGAGACAATAACACAGTGACTGTGTATATCAGATGTTTTCCATACTCGAATGAGTCGTTCACATTCCATCTGGTGCGAAAGAGCTCAGAAGACACTCTTGCAGAAATCTTGTCAGTCTCCCACCACATTAAAAATCTGTCATTACCATCTCCTCCATCCATAGCTCTAGAGATTTGTCTCAGCATTCTCTCACTCTCTCCCCCCCCCCCCCCCCCGCCACCCCCTTTCTTCCTCTCTCAGCCTTCCCTGATTTAAGTTTATCCCCTTCACTCACGCCAAAGAGCGGGGGGGGGAAAAAAATTTAAAAATTAAAATAAAATCAGGCTTTTGTTGTTCCGGAAAAGGCGATGTAAACAATCGGGGTAGGAGCGGGAAGATAACAAAGGGACGGGGAGATAGGTACGAGGCGCACATCTGCTGCTGCATTACTGTCCTCCGATGAGGGATTAAATCAACGAGACATGGACAACACTCCCTGTCCGTGTCACAAATCTCATCCACTATTACCGAGCTTGTCGCGAAACATCTGTTTGTCTTACAAAGGAAGAGGAACCTGAGATATCAAAAGCGTTTAATTCCCTCATAAATCTGATCCAATATGCACAAATACACTTTTCATAACCGAGTCCTCACTCGGCACGTTATGATTTCTCTCTGATTGGACTTCTTACCAGTTCTCTCTCTCTGCTAGTATATGATTGTCAGCCTACCCAATTCTTCCTACCATCTACATTCCCCCCAATGCAATTTCTGCATCACCACCCCCCCCCCTTAATTCTCACTGATTTTTCTTTCTCTCCTCCGTCTCCCCATTTGTCCCTGCACCCCTCCCCTGCCGTCTCCATCTCTTTCTCTCCCCATCTCCGTTCCCTCTGGCATTGAATTTGAAGTACAGATTGAAATTAAGTTCACAAGATAATGAGGGGCATGGACAGAATGGATCGTCAGAGGCTTTTTTTTCCAGTGTGGAGAAGTCAATTACTAGAGGGCATAGGTTTAAGGTGCAATGAGTAACGTTTAAAGAAAATGTATGAAGCAAGTTTTTTTACACAGAGGGTGATGGGCGCCTGGAATTCATTGCCGGAACTCATGGAAGCTGATATGACTGTGACTTTTAAGGAATGTCTTAAGGGACAATTACATGAAAAGAATGGGAATAGAGGGTCCCTGGAAGGGTACGGAGTTTTAGTTCAGTCAGGCAGCATGGTTGGTATAGGCTTGGAAGGCCGAAGGGTCTATTTCTGTGCTGTAATTTTCTTTGTTCTTTGAAATGGATTAGACTTGGATTAGGGTTGCCAACCAGAGATTTAATCGTATGTTACTCTCCACCGTGAATCACACAGTCCGTCTCCAGAATTTGTTCTAACAGCTAAACAAAAATTCGCAAAGCAAAAATGCACAGTGATTTTTACCATTCTGGTAATGTTTCTCCCAGATTGCTCTTAGTCGTGTATTTCAGAGTTTAATCTTTCCCATTCCTGGGAATACCTGGACAGTTTTGGAGGGATGGCAAGCTCGCCAGGGAAGCTGTGACATCCAGTTTGGCTCATAATGGTATAAGCAACTCCAGTTGTAGTAAGGCTGCAGGCTAATCAGGAAGCATCTTGTGGTACACTTGGCAACGCCACTACTTCTGAACCAAAAACTATGGGTTCGAGTCTTGGACTTGACGGCCAAGGAAGGTACGTCCATGCCACGATTAACAGGTTCAGTATCAATATATAAAAACATAAGATTGGAGAGACTCCTGGTCAGCCATGATTGATATGGATTGGAGTGTCTCAAGCTACAAGCCTCTGATGAAAGGGTAGTGACTTGTTCCAGTAAAATACTCCCTATGGGAATGGATGAAAGTCTGCCATATGCACCACTACACGCAAGAAGCAAAACAATGAGTTGATCATGGGATATTCAGCCAGATACATTTCCAAATGAAACATTGGTTCCCTTGAATGAAGTAACTAAACAACAAACATCAACTATTACAAGATAATCCCCTTTGGCATTGTACACTGTCTTGAGGTGGTGGGGGAGTGGGAGGGTAGGTGATGGTGGAGTTGCTTCGATCAAGAGTTTGACTAGGGAATGCAGAGATAAGGTTTTTAGTCATGCGTCATTCCTTCTGTCCTCTTTCTTCTAGAGCAATTCTATCACATATTATAATTTTATGGTTATTTATAACAAGATTTACAACAATTTGTAAAGCGCACCAGAGATTCTCTGTGGTGCTGTCTGAGGTGTTGGGATATGACAAGCTGTTGCACTGGAGTGCTACTACTGGTGGGAGGCTGTAATTACATTCTTACATGTTTACATAGGAATATTCATAATGAGGAATGGGAAACTATTGATAGTACAAAATATGTGCTTTGTACCTGGGGTGTACATATATAAATAAGATTTTAAATATTTTCAATGTGTATAACTGCTGGAAGGGAAAAGTCAACCAAAATGTTCGGAAGTATATGCTGTTGTATTAAGGTTTCAGCTGTATTCCCTTCTACTGTTGAACAAATTGTTGGTGTTTTGAGTAGAATTGCACATGAAAAATGGCTGCATGGTCAAGATATGGAAAACCTTCCTGGAATGGACTTCCAACAGGAATCAGCAGCTTCTGGAGCAGAAATAAGAAACGGAGAGAAAAGCAGTCATTAGGACATCACTTATAGAGTTGTGTGTCCATGATGAGGCTATTAAAGATGGGATTGACAAACCCTTGTGGCAAAGGCTGTGATATTTCACATGGGCTTTGTGTTGCGACAGTTTAAGATAATATTAATGATAAAATTAATCTCTCATAACAGCACCACCTCAATTAGAAGGATCAGTACTCCAAATTGACTCAAAAGTTTTTGCCGGCATTTTTGATGCTGAACTCTGTGTCTTGCCAATATCAACATTAAAAAAGCATTCGGAGATAAGACAAGCCCATGACTTTACCCTCTAATAACCACATCTATTTTATTTCCTTTAAATAATGGTTTTAGTTAACAAATGATTGGTGTTCCGTTTGCTGATGATTTTACTTCTTCTGGAGCTGGGTTCTGAAATGTGATATTTGATGTTGACATCCTGTTTTCAGATCCTCCCCAGCTCAACCAAGAAAGAATGCAATAAGGGACTGCCAAAAGTAAGCAAAGATGGTGGTGGTATGGTGGCGCAGTGGTTATCACTGTTGCTTCACAGTACCGGGGATCTGGGCTCGATTACAGGCTTGGGTCACTGTCCGTGTGGAGGTTGCACATTCTCTCTGTGTCTGTGTGGGTTTCCTCCAGGTGCTCCAAATTCCTCCCATGTTCCAAAGATGTGCGGGTTAGATGCAGTGGCCATGTTAAATTGGGACTAGCTGGGTTAAATACACAGGAATGGGGCCTGGGTGGAATTGCGGTCAGTGCAGATTTGATGGGCTGAATGGCCTTCCTCTGCACTGTAGGGATTCTATGACTTTGTTGAAATATTGTGAAGCCAGGTCAGGAAACACTGGAAAGGGGGCCAACCTAGTGGGGGATCAGTTACCACATGATCAGCTTATTTGTTTATTTAGAGGTATGAACTTAATCATGTTTTGCTATGAAATTGAGAGGAAGGGTTTATTTTGTCCAGTAATATTGGAGGACTCAACCCTGAGGATCACATCCTTTTCCTGTCTATAAATACCGAGCCACAGAGATTAAAGACTGGGTAGCCTGGTGACGTATGTTAACACCGGGTTAAAACTGGCTCTTTATCCTTTTTATATGACAAAGTCTGCCTCCTTTCAACTCAGTTCAGAGCAGCGCAGATCAGCAGTTGTGAAGAACTGAAACTTCCATCCTACTTGTGCACTTTCTTCAATTTAAATACATAGGCCTGAGAGGTCTGGCTAGAGAAAAATGATTAAAAGATGTAACTTAAAAAAAAGCTGGGTTTCTGCAAGATCATTGCTAAACCTACATTACACGTATTCATGCCTTGTAGATGGTGCTTAAGCACACAGATTACTTGTATATTGTCTACATGTACTGTATCGATGCCAAAGTGCACAGTGTTTATACAAACAGTATGGTTGAAACCCAATCACCTCACACACCACAGAATCGTCATGGGTGAGGATCCAGCAACAAAAGCTCCATTGATCTCGGGTGGGGATTTCCAGCCTTGCCCAAGCGAGGCTGTAAAATCCTACCCTATGAATTCAGCTGTATGCTTTAGCACAATCTACATTCAAGTAGTCTTTAAGTTCAGCATATCACATGTTTCGACCCCTTCCTCATCTTTCCTCCTTCTCCTGAAGGCAATGGTTTCAGTGAGATCGGGGCTGTGATACTCCTAGTTATACTGCAGCACTTTATCAAAGTGTGTTCCCAAATGCCCAGTTTTGGTAGGCAATTGAAAGACTGGACGTGACCAGAGAAACCCTTATTCTGCCACGTGCTTTCCAGCAGGAGGCACGGGTTAATGTTCAGGGTGCCATATCTGATGGTTCTTTCCATCGCTCTGATGGCAATTGCTCTGTGCCCAGCTTGGCAAATAAATCTCAATTGACATCTTTACCAACGCAGTTTTCAGTGAAGCTGAAGCAGGTAAAGGCAGCAGATTTCCTTTCATAAGCAACAATAGTGAACCAAATGAGTTTTTCCAACAATCGACAATGGTTTCACGGTTATCAATAGATTCTTAATTCAAGATTTTTTTTATTGAATTCAAATTCTACCATCTGCAGTGGTGGGAATTGAACCCGGGTTCCCCCAGACATTGTTTGAGTTTCTGGATTAATAGTCCAGCAATTATACTACTTGGCCATCTTCTTCCTTGGTTATTTTCTGGATATAGTACCTGAATCATACATAAAAGATAACCACTGATGCATTTCCATTCAGCAGGGTTCCTGTGAGGATTGCTGCAATGGGGAGAGTGCCTTCGATAAGTCTTCAGTACAACTGAGAGTCAATGGGAAAGAGGAGCATGAAGCTATTCAATCTCTGATTGAGATGTCTTCTCGGATGGCGAAATAGAATTTGTACTTATGGGTTATGCTTACCCATAAGAATGTGCTAATGAAATAAAAATAATCCCGTATCGTATTCCTGCTCCTAATTTGTATGTTCAAATGTTCCATCAATTAGCACCTCCTGACAAAAGTTCCCCCTGTGATTAACAAGTTTGATACACTTCAACAGACCCACCAGGGTATCCTCTGTGCCTTGGTGAATATTGCCTGTTTTGGAGTCAGACTCCACCTGTATGGAGGTTTAAGATGTTTGTTGATTGTGCTACTCAGATTGAAAGCTTTAAGTGACGGTACAAGACTCTGCCCTATGGTGGCAACTTAACAAAGGGCATCCATACAGAAGGACAGCATTTAAGCCCAAATGCTATGCTCAGGATGCAAAAGATGGTCTTCAAAACACCTTGGAGATGGTAAATTGATGCACTTCAATTAATGGAAGCACTTCTTTTATTTATTAGTGTCACAAGTAGGCTTACATTAACATTGCTACTTGCTACACACCCGCACCTGTTCGGGTACACTGAGGAAGAATTTAGCATGGCCAATTCATTCAACCAGCACTTCCTGCGGAGGAAACCAGAGCACCTGGAGGAAACCCATGCAGACACCAGGAGAACACGCAGATTCTGCTTAGACAATGACCCAAGCCAGGGATTAAACCCAGGTCCCTCACACTGCAAGACAGCAGTGCTAATCACTGTGCCACTGTGCTGTGAAGGAGTCAAATGTTCACCAAAATATTCACCAAGTATTTTTGCAATATGTCCAGCACTTCAATGTCATGAACATCTTTTTGTTCATTAATCATCAGAAGGCAACCACTGATGCACCAATCTATTGTCCCCTGGTGAGGAAGGCAAAAGGTCAGAAACATCAACATCCATTAGAATCAGATTCCAACCTTAAAACCTTCTCAAGGGAACAGGAATGAGCAACTAATGCTGGCCTTGCCAGTGATGTTCTTGTCACAAAAGCAACCCTCACTTTCCCCCACTCAATTGCAACTGATGTTTCATCCACTGCCTCAAATGCATGAGTAGGAGCCTGAACTTCCATGGAGTGGCAGTCAAGTCAGATTGCCACTGAGTTGCTACTTACTTAGCCCAAAATCCAAGGGATCCTTTCTCACCCGACTTTCCCATACAGGCAGACAGGGCCAGAACTGTACAGGGCATCCTCCAGCCGAGGGCTACACAGTCAGACATAAGGGAGCCTCTTTTATGGCACTTGTAGCTATGAATCAGGAAATTCGAAAAAAAATCACTTCCTAGCCAGATAGAGGTAGATTTGTTGGGTAAATGGTCGTGTTGAGGTGGAGGGCCGATGGGGGTGGATCAGTAGGATGTGGGATGCATGGGGGTAACTGGTGGCTGGTGGATAAGGATGGGGGTCAGGTGGTCAGTGGTGGGGAGGGGGTGTCAGTGGGTGGAGGGGCGGGAATCAGTTCAGGTAAGATTGTGAGGGTCAACTTAATTAGATTGTCTTTGCGGAGGAGTGATGGGGGGGTAACAAATAATAAAGATTTACATATTTGTTAACAGCCTAAAGCCTTCTGAACACCTCTGGAGAGAGAGAGAGAAAGACAGAGAGAAAGACAATGAGACACTTCTTGTTTCTTTCAGAACCTCACAGTAACTGACTGTTTAAAAAAAAAACTATCTCTCTCGTGCAAGTTTCGTCCCACCCATTTTCTGTCTCTCTCAATCAACCTAATCAAAACCCTACTTTGAAACCTCAAGGGAAAACTAAGTAAACACAAATGCATTAACTCAGATTAAGAAAGCATCCCATTAGCTAAGATTAATTATTATCCTGCATTCTTAGCTTGGAACTAACTTTTTTCTGAAACAATTGGTGAATTGTAAAACAGAGCTGAATTTTAAACATATCCCTCGCAAGAAATATGATATATGCATACTTCTTAAAGGCACAGTTTCAGCACAGCTAAATGTTCTACTCCTACTCCTATTTCTTATGTTCTATTATGTTCTTCTTGTAAAAAAAATACAATCTGTGGGAGGACCTGGTAATGATGCCACACATTGCCCATCTCTCATTCATCTTAAGAAAGAAGTGTTTTTATTACTTCATTCATCGGATGTGGGAGTCACTAGCAAGGTCAGCAATTTTGATTTGATTTGAACTGATTCATTACTGTCACATGTTTAGTATAATGTGAAAAGTGTTGTTTCTTGCGTGCTTTACAAGCAAAGCATACTATTCAAAGAGAAGGAAAAGAGAGGGCGCAGAATGTAGAGTTACATTCATAGCTAAAAGATCAACTTTATACAAAGTAGGTTCATTCAAAATTCTGATGGCAACAGGGAAGAAGCTGTGCTTGAGTCAGTTGGTACGTGATCTCAAAACCTTTGTGTTTTTTTCCTGCTGGAAGTAGATGGAAAAGAATATGTCTGGGGAGTGTGGTGTCCTTAATTATATTGGCTGCTTTTCCAAGGCAGTGGGAAGTATAGACGCAGTCAATGGATGCGAGGCACGTTTGCATAATGGGTTGGGCTAAGTTCACAACATTTTGTATTTTCTTGTGGTCTGAGCAAAGCAGGAACCACACCAAGCTGTGATACAACCAGAAAGAATTGCCCATTTATTGCCCATCCTGAACTGATGTTGAGAAGGTGGTGATGAACGGCCTTGTTGATCTTCTGCAGTTTGTATAATGAAGGTACACTCATAATGTTGTGTGAGGATTTTAACACTGGCAGAATGATAGACACCCAAATTGAGATAGTGTGTGACTCAGAAGGGAACATGGGGGTGATGGTGTTTCTCTGCACCTGCTGTGCTTGTCCTTCAAGATGGTGGTGATCATAGATTTGGGAGTGCTCTTGGAGAAGCCTTAGTGAGATGCTGCATGCCCAAGCATTTGCATTTGTGAGCTCGATGTTGACAACTGTCTCATTTGCAGTTCAGGAGGATTGTTGAGGTAAGGGGAAGGAGGAAGACTGAAGTCACCACCTTTTCTATTCAGAACGCCAACAACGTTGCAGTTATTACTATTCCCTGGGCCTGAAAGTTTTGAAATATAGAGTGTCTGTGAAGTGCTTGTAGGAGAAAATCTGGTGATTTCAGTCAACTTCAAGTAAGATGTAGGAGCAGAAGTAGGCTATTCGGCCCATCAAGTCGCTTCCGCACTCATAGACTTCATGGTACCTAATGTGAGGAAGAGTACATATTTTCATCAGTAACTACCTGGAAATTTGGCCATTATGTCTTCAGTTCTCTAATATCAGTAATAGGTGAAATCATGATGTTAACATATAAAAGCTTAATGCATGAATGAGTCTAACAGGAACTTTTGCCTATTTGTGTTCATGGTTCCACATATTCATTAATGAAGAAAAAACTTCCACATGAAAGTTTTCAACAATTATTAAAGCTCAGTCATGCAAATGTAATTCACTTTAAGAGGTTCAGCAAACATCTCAGTTTGTGGGGTGGGGTGCCTGGGAGAGGATATGGTGGACACTTTCATCTTACTTTTTTATCAAGCAAACTAGAAAGAGCAGAGAGTAGAACTTGATCCCATATAACTGCATGGATTTACAATGGAGACCAGAAGACCATTAGACAAATGAGCAGAATTAGACATTTGGCCCATTGGGTCTGCTCCCCCTTTCAATCATGGCTGATAATTTTCTCATTCCCATTTTCCTGCCTTTTCCCCATAACCCTTATCAGTCAAGAACCTATCTATCTCTGTCTCAATGACACTCAGTGATCTGGCCTCCATAGTCTTCTGAGGCAAAGAGTTCCACAACTTCACCATTCTCTGGCTGAAGAAATTCTTCCTTACTTCTGTCTTAAAGGATTGCCTGAGATTGTGCCCTCTGAATCTAGTTTTTCCTACGAATGGAAACATCCTCTCAATGTCTAGGCCTCACAGTGTTCTGTGAATCCCCCCTCATCCTTCTAAATTCCAATGAATACAAACCCAAAGTCCTCAACTGTTCCTCATACAACAATAGAGGACGGGAATTTTCCTGTCCCACCTGCCCTTGGAAATTGTCGCGGGTGGAGAGGGGAATCATGCAAAGGTCCATTGACCTTGCGTGGGATTTTCTAGTCTTGGAGTGAGTCTTGCCCGGGATGTTTGTCGAGACTGCCATCTAATACATTTCTCCTGGCGATTCTTGAAATGGTACGAAAATATCGGATGGTGGGAGGTGGGGGGGGAAGCGAGGGGTGTGTGGAAATAAAATTCGGTGGCACAAAGATTCTCTGCAATTAGTGGACCTTAACTTCTGATCCATAATCAAGTAAGGTTGCTGGGAAGGTTCCACTGACAATGCCAGGCACACAGCTTGAATATAAAAACGATTAATCACAGCGTTTAAGTTCTTGCATAATTGGTCGCAAAATGTCGAAAGCTGCATGAAGCCATTCTCAGTAAAGGTGGAACGTCCGCAGATGGATGCTCTGAGCGGGATAAGGTTACACAGCCATTTTCTTAATGTTCTTCCGCTCAGTTGGCTGCTTCGTTAACGGCGTGCTACATTCAGCATTCCGAGCACAGTTATCTCCCTTTTGATTGTGATCGTTTGTGTTTGCGGAGAGGTAGATTTGCCACCGTACTACCAAACCCTGTTGTGTGTTGCTCCCTGGTTAGAAGTGGAAGGGGTGGGGGGGTGGGGGGGAGGTCATTCAGAAACACAGACTGTACATTGCCCTTCGCGAGGGGAGGTTAAAGTGATTGCGATTGTTCTCCTCGGAGTGGGGAAGGTTAAGTAAGAATATGTTTGAGAACGGTGCTCATTATTACGGTGTGTTGCTGGTTAGGAGCATAGACCATACAAAGTTCACCCTCAGTATACCCAGACAGGCACCAGAGTGTGGTGAGTCGGGGATTTTTCACACTAACTTCATTACAGCGTTAATGTAAGTCTCCTTATGACAATAATAAATCAATTTAAACGCTTGCTTTAGTGAATTAGGAGAAGCTGTTTTTGCTGGAAGAAGGGTCGAGCATAGATTTAATAGAATGAGGGAGGGGACAATGAGAAGAATTTGTTTTATGAAGTTAGTTGTCATCGTCGAGAATCTAACACCTGGAAGGGTGCTGGAAGTTTATCTGACTGTCACTCACACAAAGGACGGGGACGAAAAATTTGAAGAGGAGAAAGCACTGACAGCACTATACGTTAAGTGTTACCGGAAGCATTCTGGCAAAGAGCCAGCAGAGTTTTGATGGGTCAAGTGGTTTCATAGAAACATAGAAAATAGGTGCCATTTGGCCCTTTGAACCCCCACCATCATTCAATATGGTCAGGGTTGATCATGTACTTTCAGAGAGAAAGCTCCCGCTTTCTCTCTGTACCCCTTAATCCCTTTAGTCGCAAGGGCCACATCCAGCTCCCTCTTGTACATAATAGCAAATGACCCCAACAGCTTTGGAGCTTTGGAGGGAGTACAGAGAAGGTTCACCAGATTGATACCGGAGATGAGGGGGTTAGCTTATATAGAGGGATTGAGTAGATTGGGCCTGTACTTGTTGGAGTTTAGAAGGCTGAGGGATGATTTATAGAGACCTATAAGATAATGGAGGCGCTAGATAGGGTAGAGGCAGAGAGTTCTTTCCACTTCAAAAGGAAACAAAAACTAGATAGTACAGCCTCAAAATAAGGAGGGGTCAGTTTAGAACAGAGTTGAGGAGGAACTTCTCTCAGAGGGTAGTGAATCTGGAATTCTCCACCCATTGAAGCGGTGAAAGTTACCTTGTTGAAATGATAGATTTCTGATGGATAAGAGAATTAAGGGCTATGGGGAGCAGGCGGGTAAGTGGAACTGATTCACTTCAGATCCACCATGATCTTATTGAATGGCAGGGCAGGCTCAAGGGGCTAGATGGCCTGCTCCTGCTCCTATTTCTTCTGTTCTTATGTTTATGTTCTTTCTGTGGTTCCACAGGTTCACAACTCTCTGAGTTAAGAAGTCCTTCCTCATCTCAATCCTGAATGGCTTATTCCTTATTATTAGACTGTGATCTCTAGTCCTGCACTACTTCAACATTGGGAATGTCCATCCTTCATCCATCCTGATCAGTTTCATGAGGATTTAATATGTTTCAATGAAATTCCCTCTCATTCTTCTAAATTCCAGTGAATATAAGCCCAGTTGATCCAATCTCTCTTCATAGCTCCTGCACTCTATAATTCTATGATCAGTGTGTCTTTTCAGAATGGGGCAGTGAGTGTTTTCTCATATGAGGCAAGGAAAGGTTCACAATTTGATTTGATTTGATTTATTATTGTCACAGGTATTGGGATGCAGTAAAAAGACTTGTTTCTTGCAATCTATACAGGCTAAGCATACTGTTCCTAGAGTGCATTAGAGAGAAGGAAAGGGAAGGATGCAGAATACAGTCATAGCTAGGGTGTGTAGAAAGATCAGCTTAATGTAAGGTAGGCCCATTCAGAAGTCTGATGGCAGCAGGGAAGAAGTTGTTCTTGAGTATGTGTTCTCAGATTTTTACAACTTTTTCTGGACGGAAGGTGTATGAGCATATCTTGGATGTATGAGGTCTTTAATTGTGCTGACTGTTTTCCTGAGGCAGCGGGAAATGTAGACAGAATCAATGGATGGGGGACTGGTTTATGTGATAGACTGAGCTTCTTTCATGACACTTTGTAATTTTTTATTGTCCTTGTCAGCCCAGGGGCCAAACCAAGCTGCGATACATACGGAATCTGGGCTTGGCTTTTGGTGTGAGGTTTCACTCTGACAGATGAGTTGTATCCAATGAGCAAGTTTATGAAATAAGAGTGAGAGTAGGATTGCGGGCCCCTCAAAACTGCCCCACCGTTCAATAAGATCATCACTCAACCACTTCATCAAATCCATTTTTCCAGCCAATCCCTTGAGGGCAGATGAGTTTAAATGAATGTCATGGAAAAGGATCGGTTATCGTTGGCAAGTGAAGGAGCAAAATTTGAAGTGTTCATAAAACCTCCCTTCAACAACCTGCTAGCATAAACCGTCAAGCACTGGGATTAAGCGTGTTTAACTTAAATTAAATGTTTCACCAACCGCATTAAAATATTATAAAGCTGTTTTATGCAAAGCCATTACTGGAGGAAATTAAACCTGTAGTCAAGGTTTCACTTGAAGATTGAGCCTGCATTCACACCCACAGAAGGTGGCACATTGGCACAGCATTAGCACTGCTGCCTCAGAGTGCCAGGCATCTGGGTTCAATATGCAGCTTGTGTCACTGTCTGTGCGGAGTTCGTGTGTTCTCCCCATGCCTACATGGGTTTCCTCTGGATGCTCCAGTTTCCTCTCATAATCCAAAAGACACGCTGGTTAAATGTGTTGGCTGTGCTAAATTCTTCCTCAGTGTGCCCAAACAGGGGCTTGAATGTGGTGACTTGAGGAGTTTTTCACAGTAACTTCATTGTTGTGTTAATATAAGCCTATTTGTGACACTAATAGATACACCTTTACATTTTTCCAGCAAATGAGGTGGATGGAGAGCATCGCAGCAATTCAGATGGTTCCTAAAGCTGTGAGAAGATCACAATTTTTTGTCTCATAAGGCAGCATTATGGCTCAGTGGTTAGCGCTGCTGCTTCACAGGACCAGGAGCCCAGGTTCAATCCCAGCCTTGGATCATTGTGGAGTTTGCACGTTGTCCCCGAGCCTGTGTGTGTTTCCTCCGGGTGCTCTGATTTCCTCCCAAACTCTAAAAATGTGCTGATTAGTGGGGGATTGACCATGCTAAATTGCCCCGTAGTGTCCCAAGATGTGTAAATTAGGGGGATTAGCAGGATAAATACATGGAGTTATGGGGATTGGGTCTGGGTATGATTCTGTATTGGAGATAGACAGTGCAGACTTGATGGGCCAAATGGCCTCCTTCTGCATGGAGGGGGGATTTTATGGAAAGAAACAAGAAATCATATGGGGTAGCAGCAGAGGAGAGACCCAAAATGAACCCAATTCATCAACAAGTGTTTCTCTTTTAGTTCTCCTTCCTGTTACTTCCAACTACATAACAACTAAAAGGCTTTCGATGCAAACAGCCTCACAGGAGAGGTGAATCAAGGAATAGTATCACAAAAAGAAATGATTTAAATTAAAAATAAAGTCAAACTGGAGGAATGCCAAACTATGAATTCTTTCAATCAGGTTTTCTATCAGTCAGGGCATTCTGAAATGGAAAGGAATTTAACTGAGAAAGAACCATTCAGGAAAATCAAGAAAAATTTGCAGGAATATGCAATCCTTAGATCCTGAGACAGCATTTTTCAAACCCACACCCATATCTATCTAGAAGGACAAGGACAGCAGATACATAGGAACACCACCCAAGTTCCTCTCCAAGGAACTCACCATCCTGACTTGGAAAAATATTCCCATTCCATCGCACTCATTAGATCAAAATCCTGGCATTCCCTCCTTAACGGCATTGTGGGTCAACCCACAGCACGTGGGCTGCAGCGATTCAAGAAGACAGTTCACCATCACCTTCTCAAGGGCAATTAGGGATGGGCAATAAACACTGGTGAGCCAGAGACGCCCATGTCCCATGAATGAATAAAAGAAAACTTGCGAAAAGAGATGACAGGCAGAAACTCAATAAAGCCATCAAAATTATTGTTTACAGTCATGATGCCTGACATCACCCTCATCCTTCCTCCCTCCAACACCAACCCCCCACCCCTGCCCACAGCTGTACCCAGCTCTGTGAGATTTGATCCCACACCTTCTCACCGTTAACAAAATCCTTTTCCTCTATGTTAATAACCTGGATATGGCCACAATTTCAAAATTTACAGATGACACAAAACTTGGCAAGCATTGTGAATTGTGGGGAAGAAGGTCTTAATCTTCAAGAAGACACAAACAAGTTGTTGGAATGGGAAATGAAATAAGTTTGTTTATTAATGCCACAAGTAGGCTTACATTAATCCTGCAATGAAGTTACTGTGAAAACTCCAGTTCGTGTACACTGAGGGAGAATTTAGCATGGCTGATGCACCTAACCAGCACATCATTGGGACTGTGGAAGGAAATAAGACCACCCAGAGGAAACCCACACAGGCACAGAGAGAATGCACAGATTCAGCACAGGCGTGACCTAAGCCAGGAATCAAACCTAGGTCTTGATGCTGTGAGGCAGCAGTGCTAACCACTTTGCCAAATATAATGCGGAGAAGTGTAAAGTGATGTACTTTGTAGAAAGAACACAGAGAGACAATACAAATTAAAGGGCACAATTCTAAAGAGAGTATCAGAACAGGGGAAACTGGCAATATATGTGCACAAATTATGGAAGGTAGCAGGAGAGCACTTAAAAAAGCATATAAGATGCTTTGTAAGAATAGGCCGAGAGGACAAACACAAGGCTGTTATGATAAACCTGTACAAAATATTGGTCAATCCTCAACAGGAATAATGTGTCCAGTTCTGGGGCATCACATTTCAGGAATGAGAGGAAGGAAAGGATTGGTTCCTCAGATGAACAATTTCAGTTATGCCATAGATTGGAGAGGAGAGATTGTTTTCCTGGGAGAAGAGAAGGCTGAGAGGAGATTTGATGGAGATGTTCAAAATCATGAGGGATCTAGGCAGACTGGATGGAGAGGATGGGATTTGCTGGTCTCGGAGGGGACTGGAAATCCCCAACTTCAGCTACTCCGTCAACCTTTTCACCCTGCCCTCAATGATTCTCACAGCAGTTGGAGCTCAAAAATTCCACTCGGAGAAATTGTTCCCATTGGCAGGAATGATCACGGACAAGAGGACACTGATTTAAGGTTTTTGGCGATTTATTTTTAAACATAGCTTGTGGTTAGGATGCGAATCGGGCTGAGTGTGGTGGAGGCAAATTCAACAAGGGCTTTCAAAAAGAGAATCAGATCGTTGTCGGAAGAGGAAAAAAGCGGAAGGCTCTGGAGAAAAGGGTGAGGGCTTGGCCCTAGCTGACCTGTTGGGCTGAATGGCCACCTTCAGTGCTGCAAACATTCCACGATTCGATGAATAAACCTCTGAGGAATAAATGTTGGAAGTGGTGTGTGTGGCCATGCAACTATCAGGAACAAGTAGAGCTTCTGCCATCCATTACAATCAGGGTCAATAAATATACAGACACAAAAATGTCAGTGGAGAATTAAAGTTTACTACCGATATTAACTGATGGATCTGGAGAAGCTAGCCATGCTTTGCTTGCTTTGGGCAGTGACATCGCAAGCACAGCCTTTACAATGCCACCCAAGGCCCAGGTTATCCTCTTCCCTATCTCCATTTTGCATGGTGGCACAGTAGTTAGCACTGCTGCCTCACAGCACCAGAGACCCAGGTTCAATTCCCGGCTTGGGTCACTGACTGTATGGAGTTTTCACGTTCTCTCTGTGTCTGCATGGGTTTTTTCCCATGTTCCAGTTTCATTCCACAGTCTAAAGATGTGCAGGTTTGGTGGATTGGCCATGGTAAATTGCCCTGGTGTCAGGGGGATTAGCAGGATAAATAATGGGGATTACGGGGATAGGGTGTGGGTGGGATTGTCGTGAGTGCAGGCAGGGTGGACTGAATGACCTCATTGTAGGGATCTGGTGATTCTAACATCTCCGCCCCACCACCCCATCTCTCTCTTTATATTTTTCAAAGAGTTTGTTAAATCTGGCACATTGATCAACCTCTGTATTGGACGAGGATTGCTCTGTAAGTCACCCGTGATATCTGTGCAATATTTGCTCCCTTTTTATATTGCCAAATTAGCAGGTGCCTTGTAAGCAATGCAACCGACAAAACTGCAAGATAGGCCTGACTTCTGTTACTTGCACCCCAACCCTGGGGGGGGGTGCAGGGTGGTGGGGAGGGGTTGGCGGGGAGGAACATTGCTCAGGTTGTTTTCGGTAGACTGAATTGACGTCCTGCAGGGCACATTAAAACCAATGAATTAATGATGATCTTTTGTGGGATAATTAAAAGACACGATGAGACGCATCTGATGAAATTTCAGGGGGAGATGCTGCCTTTTGAGGAGGAGGGAGCACATCCATCTTTAACTCACGCTGGGCTGGCTTGATTGGCCTGTTGAGTGTTAAGGGACGTCTCTCAGCCTTTACCTGCAAGCACCAGGGCTCCCTGCTGTACAGCTGAGCTAACCACATACACCCCTCCCCTCTCTAACCAACACCACCCCCCTAACTCCCATGCCAGCCCTTGTGCACAACACAGAGAGACGGGGGCACAGCTGGCACTCACCGCAATACAGAGAAACAGGCCCTGGCAGACCAAATATTTATCGAGCCCAATTCTCGTGATATCCAGGTGGATTGATGAACGTATGTTATTTACGATTTACTCGCAGTGTTAACTGGAAGAACCTTTCAGTAGTCCCCTTGGAGCGGAGGCCACATCTGGATCTACGCAGGGCTTTGCCTTTCTGCTTTTGAGTTGATTACTGGGTTCATCATGCAGACTGTGATTGAAAAGACTTTAACCCCAAGAAGCAGTTAGCGCGCAGACATTTCCTAGCGCTGGTTTGAAAACAAAAGCAATCGAGAGAACGTAATAATTCTGTCAGGGCAAGGAGGGCTTCATAGCATCTGAGATCACCAGAGGTTACAAATAAGTACTCTACTGCTCTTTGAATCTGCTGGGAATGGCAACCATACCTCCATCTTCCCGTCCACTCCCATACCCATCCCTCCCTCGTGTCCACCGTTAATTAGCTATTAATTGTATGCAGGTGGTGGGTATTAGCTGGGGATTCACTTGTGTTCCTAAAAGTAGGAGCAGACTGAAACGGTGCTTGTTGGTTTAAGAAGTGCATGTTTGTAATGCGCATCTCCGCAAATAAATACACATAAAAATGTGTAAAGATTGGCTCCCGTTCTATCTGACTTTCTGAAAGATGATGCCCAGAGCCCATACCTGCCCTGCCAACTCTTCCTTCTTCCTGGTGGGCAGTACGGTGACACAGTGGTTAGCGCTGCTACCTCATAGCTCCAGAATACAGGGTTTGATTTCCAGCTTGGTTCACTATCTGTGCCGAATTCGCATGTTCTTCACATGTCTGCATGTGCTTCCTCCAACAGCGGTTTTCTCCCACCGTCCAATGGTTTGGTACATTGGCCATGCTAAATTCTCCCTCAATGTACGCAAACAGGCATTGGAGTATAGCAACTAGAGGATTTTCACAGTAACTTCATTGCAGTGTTAATGTAAGCTTGTGACACCAATAAATAAACTTAAATTTCCTCACAGCTATATCAAAATGCTGCTCACAAACTATAGCTGTTTGGTGCCAAACAGAACCAGTGACATCTGGGCACATCTGATGGGGAGGTGACACAAACAAGTAGCATATGAATTGCCAGATTCAATAACATGCCAATTTCATCCAGTGCTAAGAATCAGCAAACACAATTGAAGTCCGTACCCCTTCAATGCGTGATGTTGAAGAGCTGTGATGCACCAAAGGCAGACTTCTGTTTTCTTCTCATAGGATGTACGTTGGAGTAAAACACTCATTGACAGCCAGAATATGAGAGAAGATCGATAATAATCCATGCCCAACTCTAACAATCTAAACCCCTCCCCTTATTTCCAACCATTCATTTTAGTCTGCAAAACATAAGCTTGACAATCTCCAACCTACACATATTAATCATGAGTGGTGCAAATGCATATTTGGTGTTGGTAGACCTGGGTTTGATGACAATCTTCCTGTTGCATTAAATTCCAAGCTAATTTCTATGAGATGCCATGCATTTTCCACATAATCTAACATTTAATATCCAAAGAAAACTTAGTCCATCCTTTCTTAGAACTCAGTATATAACAGAGCAAGGAGTACTTAAAATAGAAAATATTCTGTTAGCGTTCATTTTATCCCATCACTTTTATCCTAAGTGTATAAAGAATGATGTAACTCCTGCAATGCACAATTCTCAGATTATTTGGATTCCTGTGAGTGAAACTCAATGGTTTATTGCTCAATCTCATGTGGCTGTACACCACTTGTTCTTCTAAGAAGTTGGACGCAGACTCCTCAGGCCTGAGGTCAACGGAGGCCATCGCCCGCCCCTAATGAGGAATTGAGTGATAAAGATTAGGAAAGACCTGGATTCCCTTTTTGGCCTGTGCTAAGTTTGCTTCTTACCTTAGGTCCCAGCTACAATCACTACCACAGCTGCAATGCCCCTCCCAGGAGTGTACCTGGGAGAATCAGTCAGATTTGTTGCAACCTCCAAGTCCCTGAGCTGAGGTTCTGACCCATCACTGTCTCTATATTTAAGACAGCCTGTTCCCACCTCTCTAATATCAAGTACTTTCATCTTCACCTTAGTTCACCTGCAACTGAAAGAACATTTACCCTGTATGCCCTTGTCCATTCAGTTGATTACTCCAATGCCATTCTATATAAGTTTCAAACTGTTCAAAACTTCTATTGCCCATTTCCTATGGCCAGGCAAGTCCCATTCATCCATTTCCTGTATTACCTCCCACACGGCCGCTTCCTCCAATTTTCAATTCTCTTCTATGCATTTAAATTCATCCATGTCTTCATCTCAACTGTGTAGTCTACTCCAGTCTGACAAACCTTACCCAACAATATATCCATGCAAACACAAAAAATACTGGGAAATCTCAGTGAGTCAGACAGCATTTCTGGAGAGAGAGTAGAGATAATGTTGGATGACCATTCATCAACTTCAGCTCTGAGTTAGATCTGTGAGTTAGGTGGTTGACCATGCTAAGTTGTCCCTTGGTGCCTGGATGACTGGCTAGGGTGGATGCACGGGATTGTTAGGATGGGCTTTGGATGGGATTGTGGTCGGCATAGACTCGAATAAATTTTTTCTGTACTATAGGCTTCTATGACTCAAATTTAACCTTTATTGGAATTCAAATGAAAGATGTGTACTGAAAATATCCTGATTTGTTATTTTGTCAGGGACCGGCTGATCTGCTGCGTGTTCAGAATCATATAGTACAGCATGGAATGCGACCATTCAGTCCACAAACCCTACGTTGGCATTGGTGAAGTCATCGCCAAAAACGTCTGCCTTCATTTGTGATCTGGATCCTCCGATCTCATCCATGGCCACCCCATTGCATGTGAGAATGGAAAATTTGGAATTCCAGCCAAAACTCCATCCACTTTCAGCAGCAGCAGAGAATCCCACTCGCGTGTGAGGGTAGAGATTTTCTATACAAATCTGGAGCACTTTGTACAGTATTAGTCTCCATATTTAAAGAAAAATGTAAATGCTGTGAAAACAGTTCAGAGAAGGTTTACTAGGCCAATATCTGGAATGGGTGAGGTAAGGTTGGACAGGCTGGTCTTTACACCAGAATTTAGAAGAGTAAATGGTCATTTGATTGAAACATATAAGATCCTGAGGGGTCTTGACAGGGTGGATGTGGAAAGAATGTTTCTCCTTGTGAGTGAATCTAGAATGAGGGGCCACTGTTTAAAAATAAGGGGCTGCCCATTTGATACAGAAATGAAAAGAAATATTTTCTCTCTTGAAGTTTGTGAGTCTGACCCTCAAAAGGCAATGTTAGCAGGGTCTTTGAATATTTTTGAGGCAGATGTAAATAAATTTTTGACAGGGAAGGGGGTGAAAGGATATCAGGGATAGATGAAATGTGAAGTTGAGGTTATAATCAGATCAGAATTGATCCTAAGGATTGGAACAAAAGGTTTGAGGGGTCGAGTGGCCTACTCCTGCAACTAATTCATATGTTTTTATGTATGTTGGCTCTTTCGAAGAGCAAATCAATTCATTCTACTCTCCTGTTCTTTCCTCATATCCCTACAATTTTTACTCCATCAAGTCTTCATTCTTTTGAAATCTACTTTTGAATCTGCACTCATCACCTCATCATTCCAAATCCTAGCCACTTGTTACAGAATATATTTGTTCTCATGTCACCGTTCTTCCTTTTCCCTTAAGTCTCTGCCTTCTGGTTATCAACCCCTCAGTTTTTTCTTTATTGACTCCATCTAACCTCCCCACCCACCCCACATTATTTCAAGCACCCATTCCTGCACTAAACCTCGGCTGCTCTAAGGAGAGAAGTTCTAACTTCCCCAGCCATAGAATCATAGAAACCCTACAACACAGAAGAAGGCCATTGAGTCTATCCACATTATGAAGGTTCTTCATCCCAAGAACCATTCTAGTCAATCTCTCCTACACCGTCTGCAGAATCTCGATGATTTTCCCAAATTGTGGTACTAGAGTTGGATTCAACACTCTAACTGAAGCTGAACTAGTATTTCATAGAGCTTTAGCATTTGGCTTTTGCATTCTGTACCTTCATTATAAAGTCTAAGATCCCATTTGCTTTACTAACAGCTAATCTGTTATCTTGAAAGGTTGGTGTACACACTCTAGGTCTTTCTTCTCTTGTACTTGCTTAACATCAGACCAATGAGCATTTATTATCTCTCATTCTTCTGACAAAAATGGATCCCTTCAAACTTGGCTGTGTTGAATTTGTATCTGCCTTGTGTCAACTTATTTTGCAATCCTGTCTATGCACATTGTGATCTTCTTCATTCTTTACATTTTTAAATATTTATCTATTTTTGTCTCAGGTAAGTAAAACTGATTTTGAAAAGTTGATTCAAACATTAAATCCATGTGGGTGCGAATCCAGCAGGATGTTTGGTGACCATGCGATCATAATAGGTGATGGACATCACACTTTAGCAAGGGCGTGAAGATATTAAAGGGGATGCAGAAAAGATTCATGAGAATGTTTCCTGGGATGAAGAACTTTGGTTATGGAGATGGATTGGAGAAACTGGGGTTGTTAGAGAAGAGAGGAAGGTTGAGAGGAATTTTTAAGGCAATGCTTGGCAGATTCCTGACTAATCAGGGGGTCAAAGGTTATCGGGAGTAAGCAGAATCTGGAATTGAAGTCACAATGAGATCAAACACGATTTTACTGAATGGTGCAGCAGACTCGAGGGGCAGAATGGCCCACTCCTGTTTGTAGCACATGTATTCACATGGAGAATGACAGGATCAAAACTATCCTCTGGAATGGCCCAGGCCACCAGGTTCGCTCAGCTTTTGTACCGAAGTGAAGTTAACTTTGTAACTCTCATCTGCTTCATCCTCCAGCCTTATTAAACAGTGCTTGTCAGATCAATGCTCATTGAAGCTCTTTGTGGGGACTTCATGCTAACTATTCTTTGAAGAACAATATGTTAGTTATCAAACGCTTTCCTCTCAGACCCCAGAACCTGTGTTTTCATCCACTGAAGGTTTATGGGAATGCCATAAATATTTGGTGAGGTGTGAATTTTTCTTTTCCTGCTTTCTTTTATATTTACACCTCATCTTCTAAAGAAGTTAACTCAAAAATTCGCTGGACATTGTTAGTTCTCCAATGGCTTGTCCAGGTGGACATTCTTTGTAAGGTGAGAGAGTCCAGATGTTGAATAGGTTTCAGATCCAGATTCTGTCATTATAACACACACATGCACACAGACACACACGCAGACACACATATAGACACACACAAATAGACACACACAAGTCTGCACACACATCCATATGCCCATGCACACACACGCACATACACAGATACACACACATATGCATGAACACACATATGCATGCATGTGCACGCACACACACACACACACATGTACACAGGTACACATATGCACACACACACGCACATGCACACACACAAACAAACTACAGATTGCAAAAGACCTAACAATGATTCACATTTATATATTCACAGTGGCATAAGCAGACAGCAATGAACATCGAACCAAAAAGAGAAATATTTATGATGAAAACTTTAGCCAGAGAGATGGGCTTTAAAGAAGGTCTGAAAGGAGTGGCTTTTAAGCAGAGAATTCTTGTGCATGGGGCAAAGGATAGGAAACGTATCAGAGGTTGAACAGAGAGACATGGGGATCTTCTGAAACTTTACCCCTTGAATTTTTTTACAGACACTGACTGACCTACTGATGAGAGGGAGGCAATGGCTTAGTAATATTATCCCAGACTATTAATCCAGAAACTAAATGTTCGGGGGACCGAAGCTCGAAACTTACATGGCAGATGGTGGAATTTGAATTCAATAAAAAATATCTGGAATTAAAAATCTACTGAAGACCATGAACCCATTATTGGAAAAATCCATCTGGTTCACTCATCTCCTTTAGGGGAGGAAATCTGCCGTCATTACCTGGTCTGGCTTACTTGTGGCTCCAGAGCCACAGCAGTATGGTTGACTCTCAACTGCCCTCAAAGGTAACTGGGGATGGGCAATAAATGCTGGCCAGCCAGCAATGCCCATGTCACATGAATGAATTAAAAAAACTGTGTATTCTCTGATTCTGTTTCAGATTTCCAGTACTTGCTTTCTTTCCTCTAGTTATTTGTACTTCTACTCAAAGCCTGTGAAGGTTAGATGATGTTCAACAGTCAGAATTAATAAGAATTACAGTCTGAAGTGGAGGCCTCATTGCAATAATCAGAGATGTGTTTAATTCTTACAACCATCTCATGATTTTGAAGTCAATAATATGACATTCCTGCCAGCTCAATTAAATCACGTTGACAAAAGGAAACTTGTAGACTTACAATAGTTGGTTCATTAGTAAATATTCCAGAAACTTATTGACTTGCATCTGTTTGCCTATAGAGGTAATGAGAGGTGTTGTGATCAAGTTGTTTGAGATGTTAAAAGAATTCAGTGGAATCGATGCAGGCAAACTGCTTCCTCTGATGTGGGAATTAAGAAACTAAAAGGGGAAAAGCTGGAAAATCTGACCAGGTCTGGCTGCAGAAAGAGCTAACCTTTCGAGTCCAGAACCCTTTGTCAAAGTTAAAAGCCCCATGCATTTTAGCTTTGGCACACAGATTGTGGGATTTAATTGGAGCTTTCAATTTTGGAGCTTATGGGTAGCATGATGGCGCAGTATTTAGCACTGCTGCCTCACAGCTCCAAGAACCTGGGTTTGATTCCCGGCTTGCGTCACTGTCTGTGTGAAGCTTGCATGTTCTCCCTGTGTCTGTGTGGGTTTCCACCAGATGTTCCAGTTTCCTCCTACAGTTCAAAGATGTACGGGTTAGATGCATTGGCATACCAAGTTGTCCCTTAGTGTCCTGGGATGCATAGATTAGAGGGCTTAGCAGGGTAAAGCTATGGGGTTACGGGGATAGGGCCTGGGTCGGATGTGTTTGGTGCAGACTCGATGGGCCAAATGGCCTCCTCCAACACTGTAGGGATTCCATGAGAATTTCAGGACTGAGATCAATGGATCTTTCCTAGGGAAAGATATTAAAAGATGTGGAACTAGGATGCAGATCAACCATGATCTCGAGTTGAATGGTAGAACAGAATCAATTGTAACGTTTGACCCACTGCTAATAACCTTTTCACTCACTTGCTTATTAAGAATCAAGGGCAGCACAGTGGCACAGAGGTTTGTACTGCCTCACAGCACCAGAGAAATGCGTTTGATTCCCGGTTTGGGTTCAGAGCTTGCACATCCTCCTCATATCTGCATGGGTTTCCCCCAGGTGCTCCGGTTTCCTCCCACAGCCTGAAAAACATGCTGGTTCGGTGCATTGCCCATGCTAAGTTCTCCCTCAGTGTACCTGAATAGGCGTTGGAGTGTGATGACTAGGGGATTTCCACATCGCAGTGTAAATGTAAGCATGCTTGTGACAGGAATAAATAAACTAAACAAAACTAAACTAGAATTTATCCAAGTCTGCCTTAAAAATGTTCACAAACCTTCAGAATAGTGCTTTGAAAGCCTGTGATTTCAAACAAACCTGTTGGACTATAAACTAATGTCGTGTGGTCTCTCTTCCTGCCCACCCCAGTCCAACACCAGCATCTCCACATTAAAAATATTCACAATCTCTGCCTCCATTGCCTCTCGAGGAAGAGAGTTCCAAAGACTCACGACCCTCTGAGAGGAAGTATTTAGTTTTCATTGGCATTGGTAAGACCATCTCTCTGCTTGTTGATGGCTGGAATTCTCCGATCTCGTTCTTGGCCGCAAGTGAGAATGGGAGAATTTAGTGTTCCAGCCAAAACTCTTTCAGCAGCACTGGGGAATCCCAGCCACGAATGAGGACGGGGAATTTGGGCCCTAATCTGGTGAGCTGTGTACAAATTTGGCTTCTATCTTTAAGGGAAAATGTAAAGGTTCTGGAAGCAGTTCAGAGAAGGTTTACCGCTTCCTGTTGATGTGTAACAAAGTTGCATCTTTTCTAGGCAAACCTTCTCCCAGGATTGTTGGGAACCTGCACTTTGTTGCAACCAAAAAGTTTTATACCAACACAGTTCTTTTCGGGTAAGCAACTCATGCTACACGTGAAGTATGTGTCACCCTACAACAAATCACTTGTTGTATCTATCACTGGTATAATCCAAATCACCCTTTACCCTGAGACTCCCTCATTCATTAATCCTTCTGCCAGTCTTTCAGGTTAGCTTTGGAGCGTCCAGGAATGAAAGATTCATCTCAAACATGCTGTGAGAAACCAAGGAGAAAAATCACTGGGGAATAGAAAAATACAGTTTTTGATTTTTTTTATTCATTCAAGGAACATGAGCTTCGCTGGCTGGCCAGCATTTATTGCCCATTCCCAGTTGCCTGAGGCCAGTTGGGAGTCAACCACATTGCTCTGGAGTCTGCAAGACCAGGTAAGGACAGCAGATTTCTTTCCCTGAAGGACATTTGTGAACCAGGTGGGTTTTTGCAACAATCGTGGTCATTAGTCTTCTTAATTCTAGATTTTTTTTGAGTTCAAATATCACCATCTGCCGTGGTGGGATTCGAACCCAGGCCCTCAGAATGTTAGCTGATTTTCTGGATTAATAATCTTGTGATAATACCACCAGGCCATCACCGCTCTTTGATTTGATTTATGATTGTCATATATATTGGTATACAGTGGAAGGTATTGTTACTTGCTCGCTCTGTAGACAACGTATACCGTTCATAAAGAAGGAAAGGAGAGAGTGCAGAATGTAGTGTTACAGTCATGGTTAGGGTGTAGAGAAAGATCAGCTTAATACGAGGTAGGTCCGTTCAAAAGTTTGACAGCAGGAGGGAAGAAGTTGTTCTTCGATCGGTTGGTACGTGACCTCAGACTTTTCCCGAAGTGAGAAGGTGGAAAAGAGAATGGCGGTGTTGCATGGGGTCCTTAATTATGCTAGCTGCTTTTCCGAGGCAGTGGGAAGTGTGCTGGTCGAAATGTTGCCACGGTTCACATCGGTGGGGTTTTCCCATCCTGCTGCAGTGACCAGAGATTTGGCTCAACAGCAAAATTCTCTGACTTTGCAGCGAAGTGTAGCACGAACGGCCAGTAAGATCACGCCATGACGTATTTCTCACATTCAATTATTTATTGTGAATTTATTTATTTATTATTCATTCATGGGACATGGGCACAACCCTGGCTAACCAGCATTTATTGACCATCCCTATTTCCCTTGTTCAGAGGGCAGCCGAGAGTCAACCACATTGCTGTGTTTCTGGAGTCATGTGTAGACCAGACCAGGAAAGAACATCAGGTTCCCTTCCCTAAAGGACATTAGTGACCTGGATTCCGACAATCGAGAATGGTTTCGTGGTCATCAATAGATTCTTAATCCCAGATATTTTTCATTCAACTCACACCTGTCGTGGCAGGATTTGAATCCAGGTCCTAGGACTTTAACCAAGTTTCTGGATTAATAATCTAGCAATAATACAATGAGGCCATCATTGCCCCCAATTAGGGGTGTGATTAGGGTGTGAGGTGATAGAATGAAAACTTCAGCTGTATATCTCCACTTAGATTTGGCAACACTATGCATTAAAAGAATAACGATGTCCAAAAGTAAATGCATGTGAATGGGGGAAATACAGACCGATAGATTTCATCCCTTTGTGGGAGCTGAGTTTTGAACTTAGCTGAGACTCCAGCATTGACGGAGTTAAGGAGTATAGACCCGAGGATAAACATTGACACTCAATAGTGGGCTTGCTTCTATGCTTCCAGCTGATTTCCATGTGGCACAAGTGGTGCTGTTTCTGCTGCTCTGGCATTGTTTAGGTATTTTAACAAGACTGTTTATTTCTCCACCCCAGTGAATAAAACACCCTGCAGCGACAGACCAGAAAGGGAACCAACCCAATTTGGAAAATAACTGCGTTCGAAGAAGCGCTTGTTAAAAGTGCGGCGTTAGGAAATTGCTAAGTCTCAAATAATGGCCAGCTCTGGGAATCAAAGGAGACAGGAGAAGGGGTTGAGCAAATGCTTCTTAAACACTATCGTAGACATTCAGATCGGTTTAAACAAAAAACACTTTCCTCACATCTGGGGTTGAGAGGATTTTTCTGCTGGTTTCCTTGTACTTTACCTTCTTATCTTCAATTCTCTGAACTGACTGTGAGAACTGACTTCACTTTCTGATTTGGTATGAATTCCTGACAATCGATGTGCAGCTTACATCAGTGAGCTGTGAAGTCTTCTATCGGTGAGCACTGGAACAAAAGCAGTCAGCGCTCAGCGACTGTTGGATTCGAGTGCTGCCCAGAACGGCTGAAGGGTTACGATTAAATCCATTTGTCAGCCTACAAGTATTTGTCCCAGTTGCTCTTTCACACCCTCAGATGGTATCTTGGTAGCTGTGAAGTTACGCGCGTAGAAAACTCTGGGGTGTTTGTAAATAGCGAGGGCACTAGTCAGGTCACATCCCCAGGACAAAATGATTCTGTGATATGAAGCATTAGTCGCACTGAATCTCGATGCAGCAAACTAACAAGGTTGATGAGTTGTTCAGCTTATCCAGTGCGGTTTCCTTTGTTGACTGTAGTGGAGTTTGTAAATAACAAGATTTGATCTATTCACCCTTCTGTATATTTATGAGTTTCTGTGTGTATTTACTTCCTTTCAGTGTAGCAGTTGTCTCATCTGCCGAGACCACACCTAAGGAAATATTGCCTCTGCGTGATGTTGTGCGCTATTATAGGGTGACACAATGATTAGCACTGCTGACTCACTGCGCCAGGAATCCAAGTTCAATTCCAGCCTCAGATGACTGCCTATGTGGAGGTTGCACATTCTCACCGTACCTGCCTGGATATCTTCTACGTTCTCCGGTTTCCTCCCACACTCCAAAGATGTGCAGGTTAGGTGAATCGGCTGTGCTGAATTGCCCTTCAGTGTCAAGAGGATTAGTGGGGTAAATATGTGGGGTTACAGGGATAGGGCACTGGTGGGATTGTTGTTGGTGCAGGCTCGATGGGCCAAATGGCTTCTTTCTGCACTGTAGGGATTCTATGATTCTATGAAAGCTTATTATGCTTAGATACATGTCCAGTTTATAAGAGAGGACAGGTTAAATCATTCATGACAAACAGGTTAAAGCCTCAGTTCAAAAATCAGGATGGCAGAGAAATATTCTTCCAATAATACTTCAATGTATTTTGCAGCTAGCTATCGCTTGTAGAAAGTCAGGAAGAAGGAAATTTCTTTCTGAGAACTCTCTGCTATGGTTGAGTCGCTAACACTCCTTCTCTGAGCTGGAAGGCAGCTGGGCACAGTCCTATTCCAGAGACAGGAGTTTAAAATGGGCAGAAGTACAGCCATGAGGTGCTACCCTTCAGAGGAGATATTAAACCGATATTAAACCATTCTTCCCTCTTATGTAAACTAAACATATCACATGACTATTTTGAAGATGAGGAGCAAAAATACCACAGAAACAATCTATCTAGTCATTACCTGATTGCTGTTTAGGGGAATCTTGCTGATTGTCCTACATCGCAACCATGACGACACTATGCTTTGGGCTGTCTGCGGAACATGAGAGCTGGTATGGAAATGTAAGTTCCTTATTAGAGTAATGATTTTGATCAGATGTCTTATACTGAAGAGTTTGTGCAAAATCTGTGGCACTGACTATTCTGCTATGCATAGCAACACATTAATAACATGTCCTTCCTGGCAGCATCTCCTGTTATAAAAGTAGACATGGGAATTTGTGATGGGAATATAAAAAATACTATCAAAGTTGAGTTAGATTTTCAGATGACCACTCGAACTGGGCAAATGGGGGGACACCACTGTCACTGCAACAGAAGCTAATATGAGACCTGAATTATGCGTCTCATCTTCATAAGTTCATAAGATATAGGAGCAGAACTAGGCCACTTGGCTCATCGAATCTGCTCCACATTCGATCATGGTTGCTATGCTCCTCATCCCCATTTTCCCTACTTCTCCCCATAACCCTTCAACCCAATACCAATTAAAAATCTGTCTAACCCCTCTTTAAATTTACTGACTGTCCCAGCAACTTTGGGATCGCGAATGCCACAGATTCACAACTCTTTGGGAGAAATAGTTTTCTCATCAACTCTGTTTTGAATTTGCTAAGACCTCTCGTCCCATAATTTCCCACAACAGGAAACATCCACTCCATGTCTAATTTATCCAAACCTTTTTTCATCTTGTACGCTTCAATTTGATCTCCCCTCATTCTTTTAAATTCCAGAGAGTATAGTCCTAAACTATTTAATTTTGCTTCATATGACAAACCCCTCATCTCTGAAATCAATCCAGTGAACCTCCTCTGAACTGCCTCCAATGCCACTACATTTTTCCTCATTCACATTTTGTTTCAAACTAATTGCCTTTTTAGAATGGAAGGGGTAGGAAATCCAGCTGCTCCATCATACACTCCAGCTGATGCAGATAAAAGGAGAAGGTTATCCTGAGACAGTGCCTGGTAGAGGGGGACGATGATCATTTCTTTGGGCCAAGGAGTAGTCGTGTGGCCCCTTTAAGGGGGCATTCCCTGATGGACACTCAATTGGCCTGGACCCTATGGAGTGTTAAAGTGGGAAGCCAAGCCAATCAGATGCAAGGGGAGGATCCTCAGTTGGAGCCAGGATGGAGAATTTGTTGTTAATTCTATCTGACCTCTTATTGTAAATAATTATATATTGTTGACAATAAATCCTTTGTTATTTTCAGACACATTGAGTCGCCTTCGCTTTATTACACAAGTAACAGTACTCTAATTTTCCTATAAAAATGGTCTTCTAAACTTTTTGCTTTTTCTTTTTCCCTTCAAGTACTGATGGTTACGGCACCCAGAAGTCAAATGTTATTGGGTTCACCGTGCACAGCACACGGACTGACCATCAGTACTTGAAAATTTCTTGGGCCGGTGAGAAGCTACAGCGTCTGTCTGGCCAATGATTGGACAGTTCATTTCAGAGACGCCACAGAAGAAGCAGATGTTGGCCAGAATGGTTAGTGTGCTGCCATTTCAGCTACCCAGTTCAGAGAGAGGAAAATAGATTCCCCGCTACAATTTTAACCGGGAACAGAATTACTAAATCCCCATGTCACAATTTCCCACCTTCTTGAAGTTTGCTTCACCTTAAGATGACACTTGGTTTTGACTTCAATGCAAAGCAACTGGAGATTGTTTGAAGTTTACTTATTCATGTCATAAGTAAGCTCACAATTAACACCGCAATGAAGTTACTGTGCAAATCCCCTAGTCATCGCACTCCGGCACATGTTCCGGTACACTGAGGAAGAATTTAGCATCTACCTTACAATCTTTCAGACTGTGGGAGGAAACGGGAGCAGGTGGAGGAAACTCATGGAGACCATGCAGACTCCGCACAGACAGTGACCCCCAAGCCAAGAATTGAACCTGAGATCCTGGCAATGTGAGGCAGCAATGCTAACCACTATGCCACTGTAGAATTAAAGATTTGTGTGTGTGTGTGTGTGCGTGGGCATGAACGCGCGTGTGTATATGTGCGCGTACGTGCATGTTTGTGCGTGTGTGTATGTGTTTGTGTGTGTGTGTTTATGTTTGTGTGTGTGCGTGCATGTGTGCATGTGTGTGTGCGTGTGCATGTGCGTACGTGCGCGTTTGTGTGTGTGTATCTATGTGTGTCTGACATACTAATTTGTACTAGAATGCTGAAAGACGCAAGTTTAGTTGGCCCATGTGATGCCTGTAACCTCCTAAACTTCCAAAACAGCAGACAGGAAGCAAAAATGTACAGTCGGATGGAAGAGGAAAAGAAGTTGGCTGGAATTTTACCGTCCCACCCATCACTGGAATCAGAGCGAGCGAGCCATGGAAAGGTCCGTAGACCTCCAGTGGGATTTTTCGTGATGGGTGGATCTGTAAAATTCCGCCCGTTAATTCCTTCCTGCGTACGTCTGCTTGAGGTCCCGGCCTCCTTTCCTCTGTCAGTGTTGAAACAATGTTGTGGCCCCTGAAGGGTTAAGACAAGGTTTTAATCTTAGCTGCTGCACCCAGTAATCAATGATGCCTCACAATAAGCCAATCATGCAAATCTGTGATACTTCCACTGTGATCTTTTTTTAATTATAACACATTCTTTACATCTGTCCTGCTGAATATCTTTTAATTGCAATAACACTTCCAGGAGTTTTGGGCGCAGTCCCCTCCCCGCCATCTCCCCCACCAACCACACCTCCCCCCCCCCCCCAAACCCCCGCACCCCCACTCCCCCCTCCCCTCAGACATTTCTGAAAGTGACTCCGAAGAAACAGACTGAACTCACAGCTGGAAATTCGTCAAGGTTCATTTACATTTTTACATGATTAATTTGAATTTAATATCTTAATTCAAAACCTGATTAATTTAAATAAAATTTTGATGATGCCCTAGTTCTAATAAACATTGAAGTAATTAGATTGCACTTAATGTGATTCCCACCCACAACCACCCATCACCGCCGCCAACCGTGTCCCCCCCCCACCATCACCACCACCGCACCCACTACCACCAACACCCCCATCCCCAGACTTCAACATTTCTGACTGCCATATTTCAGAGGCATGGAATTTGAGTAAAATCTGTAAGACAAACTCTGCGTGCGGATCTACTCTGCAACTGCAAGATGCCACTGATGATCTTGTTAATTATCTTCAAGAAACATGACCATAGAGCAACGGGTATGTGTTGATGAATTTGAATGACGCTCATTGGCTATTGTCCGGCAAATTGGATCTTACCATCCAAAAGACCATGAGATTGAGGAGCAGAATTAGGCTATTTGGCCCACTGAGCCTGCTCAACCGTTCAATTGTGGCTGACAGGTTTCTTAACCCTATTCTCCCGCTCTTGACCCCCCTTACCAATCAAGAAAATATCCATCTCTGTCTTAACTACACTCAATGACCTGGCCTCTGTAGCCTTTTGTGGCAATGAATTCCATGGATTCATCATCCTCTGGCTGAAGAAATTCCTCCTCATCCCAGTTTTAAATCCATCGCCTCTCCACGATACCTGTGATTTCTTGTTCTAGATTATCCCATTAGAGGAAACATTTGATCTACGGTTACCCTAACAGTTCCTCTTTAAAACTTTATATACTTCAATCAGATCCCCCATCATCCTTCTAAACTCCATCAAATGCAAGTCCAAACTAATTAATCCCTCCTCAGACATCAACCCCTTCATTCCCGGATTCAGTCTGGTGAACCTCCCATGAACTGTCTCCAATGCCACCATATCCTTCCTCAAATAAGGAGATCAAAATTGGACACCTGATTATCGACTTCCTGCAATTTATGAACGTAAACACCCAGATCCCTCTGCCCCGATGCATTTTGCATCTGCTTTCCATTTGGATAATAATTTGCCTTCCTATTTTTTTCTCTCAAATTTGATAACACAGGGATCCATCCTCGGAGGGAACGGAGGGATAGATTGAGGAAAGAAACACATACAATGGCAGGGCAGGTTTATCTCCACCGAGGTTCACTGAATATTGAATGACATTATCCAGGCATGCACTTTACAATTGTTTTAATTATTGAGCAACATAATCCAGGGTTTATGTATCGCAGACGCATGATAGTTGACAAGGACGGTCAGAAGTGACAAGTTCAATTAAGCAACAAAAGATATGGCTTGAAATAAAGAATCCTAGATTGCAAAGAAGAAGGGAAGAATTTAGGGAAGTACGAATTTCAATCTTGAACTCATAGAATCCTGCAGTGCAGAAGGAGGCCATCGAATCTGCACTGACCACAATCCCACCCAGGCTCTATCACCATGACCCCACATATTTATCTTAGTTACACCCTCCCACACTAAGGGACAATTTAGCATGGCCAATCCACCTAGTGCACACATCTTTGGACTGTGGGAGGAAGCCAGAGCACCTGGAAGAAACTCACATAGACACAGGGAGAATGTGCAAAGTCTACACAGACAGTGACCCAAGCCAGGAATCAAATCCAGGTCTCTGGTGCTGTGAGGCAGCAGTGGTAACTACTGTGCCACCATACTGCCACATTGGAGAATAAATGATAGAGGAAGAATATGCGGAACGGCATGCATGGAGTTCCATGGAATACTGACCGTGATAGTACCCAGCGAATAGAGCAATACATAAACTTCTGTGTAGGGCCAAAATGTGAAGGGAGATGGGAAAGGAAATTAACTACTTATTAATAACCCTGTCAATGGTTTAAGAGTGGAGTTTGAAAATCCTTCTGAAACAGCGATTTGATAATTGATGAGCAGAATGTCTCCAATATTAATTATATAAAATATGAGGAGTATATTCACTGCTTGAGTCTGTTCAGCCCCATTGCGAAAACGTTCTTCACATTTTTGCATTAAACGCCTGATGGAGATGGTCTTCAAACAATAAGGATATAAAATAACTCAAAACCGCACAACAGAGGTGAACTGTATAAACACCATTGGGTTAACCGTAACGCAGAGAAGAATGAGTTAATCAAAACTCTGGCTCTTCAAGAAACTGAGAAAGTCTTCATTGTGGACAATGACACAGATCAACTGAATTCTACAGCACAATTAGTTCCTGGCAGGGATGAAAGGAGCATTCACACCTCCATCAACATTGGAGGCAGGTATCTCTCACCATGGGGAAGGCGGGGTGGAGGGGGATCACATTGTTTTCTGCTGTCTAAACAGCAGAAGAATTGACCACGCTTCTACAGATCTGATAGGACCAAAGCGTGGAAGAAACTAAGGTGAAATGGAAACACCGGACATCTCTGTGGAATGGTGCAATAGTACAAAATGAATCTTCATAAAAGAGGATAACTTTGGAGGGTAGGCATTGCAGTCAGGAGAAGAACAGTGACTGGTCATCTCCAGACCCAGGCCGACAATCAACGCCAAAAATAATGGGCGGCACGGTGGCACAGTGGTTAGCACTGCTGCCTCACAGCGCCAGAGACCCAGGTTCAATTCTGGCCTTGGGTGACTGTGTGGAGTTTGCAAGTCTCCCCAGTGTCTGGGTGAGTTCTGTCCGGGTGCTCCTGTTTCCTCCCACAGTCAGAAGGTATGCATGTTCGGTGGATTGATCATGATAAATAAATGGGGTTAGAGGAATAGGGCGAGGGCATGAGTGGGATGCTGTTTCAGACAGTCCGTGCAGTCTTGATAGATCAAATGGCTGTGTTCTGCATTATAGGAATTCTATGATTCAATGATATGGCATCTATGGCATAGCTTTTGCACTGTATGATATATCCAGAGGAACATATAGATGGTAGATTGATGATGTATCAATGTCATCTGATGCTTATAGATGGTTGCATTTCTAATAACTTCTGGCACATTTTACTAAAATTCAGGTCCACTCTGATAATGGTTAGTGGGATGTTTTTAGCACATAACATTGGGCTGAAACACCCTCAGGTTAGGTACAATGTAGGCCAGTGCAAAGCAGAATTGTGGCCCTGAACCTTAGCACATCATTTAACTCCAGATTTGGAAAGACATTTCCTCCTGTACCATTGTATGGTGTTCCAGATCTCACAGTCACACATTCTCAAGGCCAAATTCCCTCCCTATATTGTGCCAAATTATGAACAGATTTATGCCCTAGACCAGCACCAACAAGGAACTGCACACAGACTGCCAAAGCACACTTCATTTGGACTCACACATTCAGAACAAGCTGTTATCCCATTAGTCTGGGCTAGGCTACTTCTACCATACAGTTTATTGCAGTTGTTTTGTGAAGTTTGTACTGATTGTACTGCATTACCTTCTGAAACACGTGCAGTTCAATTTACGGTGATGTACCATTGCAGTTTATAGTCAAAGTACTATGTAGGTCATAATTGTGCAGTTCTTTATGGTTATTCTGTGCTGCATCCAGCAGTTGAACCGTGCAGTTTATAGTCACTAAACTTTGAAGTTTATAGTAGCTCCACTGAGCAGTTAACATTTGATATACAGAGTATGATTTGTAACAAGCAGCTTCTTCTGGAAATACTGTGCAGTTCATACAATGCACTAGGCCATCAGAATGCACAGGGCTGAAGAAATTGCACTAATTGCACTATATAGTGCAGGAAATTCTGGTATATAGTTGACAATGATTCCACTGTGTAGTTTACGGTAACTGTGCTGTCCAATTTCTACAAATTCTGTTTGTTGCAGTCTGTCACTATTGTACCTTGTGTGTCCACTTGTACAGCAACAAGTTGCGGTCTGTGATTCACGGTTGTATAAGGGTTGTTAAGAAGGATTGATCTGTAAGGTAGTGTAGTTTACGCCTGGGATTTTTGCCACTTGTCAGTGGTGCTTTATCCTCATATAAGATTCCTGAACCACTTCCAAAGGATAGCATGGCTATGATGCTTTTTTTGTTTCCTTCCTCCTGGATTTTACCCAAAAGAGTGACGTCTTCCAGGTGAGCTAAAGAAACCCACTGTATAATCCATGTGGGGGAATTCATCGAACATGATAAGATACAGGAGCAGAATTATGTCATTTGGCCCAACAAGTCTGCTCTGCCATTCAATCATAGCTGATAACTTTCTCAACCCCATTCTCTCGCTTTTTCCCCTCAACGCTTGATCCTGTTACCAATCAAGGACACATTTATCTCCGTCTTAAATACATTCAATGACCTGGCCCCCAGAGCTTTCTGAATTTCATAGATTCTGGCTGAAGAAATTTCTCCTCATCTTGATTCTATCGGATTGCCCCTGAAAGTAAAATGATGATAAAACCATAAAGCAAAATGACAAAATTTACTAAACGGTCCCCAAATGAAGACATTACCAACAAGTTTTCACTTCCTGTAAACTTTCCTTTACCTCAAATTGGAATCAGCATAATTTCAATATGAATTAATGGAGGAAAAATACTTCAAATAAAAAGATAATTTTCACTTTACAAAGTTGATACAACAAAGATATGTTTTACGAAACCACAAGTGTCACTCCCCACTGACGTGTCACCATGGATAATTCCAAAGTTCTCTCACAAAAACAAAAAATGCTGGAAAATCTCAGCAGGTCTGGCATCATCAGTACAGATCAGGAAAGAGAATAGATCCAACATTTTGAGTCTGGATGACCCCTCATCAGAACATTTTTGCTTCAAGTCTCCGGTATTTTAATTTGACTGAGGTTCTCTAACTTGGCCTCTGTTACATTGAATCTTTCACTTTCCCACTCGATCTATTTGGCCCTTGAGTAGCTTCACCAGCAGTCATGTTCTATCTAGGATTAGCAGAGACGCTCATTTCTTGAATGGCACACTCTTGCAGAAACTCCTTAAATTGGTTCACAATAGTCTTGATGGCATACATTCCCCAGAGACTCCTTTATCCCAACTCTTTAACCGACCCTACTGAATGATCTGGTCAGCCTGACAAAACTGGAACCTTAGCTGTAAAATCGTTCCATTCACTATCCCTGGTCTAACTCTGTTTTTGACTTTCTGTCATTTAAAATTGCAACACACACTCCCTGGGCCCCTAAAGTGCCTTCCCTGTTCTTCCTTCCACTTCAGATCTCCATTGTTCTTGACAGCAGTAGCTTTTTTGTCTTCCCTGTACCTGGCTACATAGCTTCTTTATATCTTAACTTTCCTCCTGTTGGTATAGATTCCAGATCAATTGTATCAAAGTTAGATGAAATATTATTTCTTATTATTCAAGAAAGTTACAATTAATCCCTTTACAATTGATATGAACTCTTAAAAATCTTTCCAAACATTCTTAAAAACATTCCATGAACATTTAAAAGAAATTACAAATTTCCTTTACTGTTTCCAAGTCAACGTCACCTAATCTCTACACTGTTGAATGGAGAAGCATTCAGACCCAATGAACTTAAATACTCTTGTTGGATATCAATCCAGTATTCAGAAGTGGTCTCTGATCGACTGGGTTTTCTGGAATAGGTCCCAAAACTAAAATTTTTCACCCACAGGTGGAATACTAACACTGAAATATCCCCACATCAATGTGAGCACACAATTTCAATGCCAATCAGCATTTAAAGACAGGATTTGATATCCATTCTACAAGGATCAGTCTATTGTGGTTCAGTAGAGTTGTTTAAAATAATTGTACTGTATGGTTTATTGTAGGTGTACAGTGCAGTATTAAATGGATCATCAGCACAGATTATCAAATAGAACAAATGAGCCTTTTACACTAGATCTACAAGGCAAATTATATTGATCACATTATAGAGTTTAGATTTGGTGTATTATGTAGCGCCAGCTAATCATTGTATTATATTATGTAGTTTATAGACATTATACATAATGCTTTAGGCAGAATGTACTGTCAAATTTATGGAGGTTCGACATTAGGGTTTATAAAAATTGCACTGTGCAGTTTATAGAGGGTATGCTGTGTGGTTTATAGAGTGTGTACTGTGTGGTATATACAGAGTGTACTGTGTGGATTATAGAGCATGTACTGTGGTTTATAGAATACTGTGTGGTTTATAAAGGGTATACTGTATAGTTTATAGAGGGTATACTGTGTAGATTATAGAGAGTGTACTGTGTGGATTATAGGGGGTGTACTGTGTGGATTATAAAGAGTGTACTGTGTGGGTTATAGAGCGTATACTGTGTGGATTATAGAGAGTGAACTGTGCAGATTATAGAGTGTGTACTGTCTGCATTATAGAGGATGTATTGTATGGTTTATAGAAAGTGCACTGTGTGATTTATAGAATGCACTGTGTGGATTATATAGAGTGTACTGTGTGGTTTATACAGTGTACTGTGTGGATTATAGAGGGTGTACTGTGTGGTTTATAGAGGGTGCACTATATGGTTTATAGAGTGGACTGTGTGATTTATAAAGTGTACTGTGTGGATTATAGAGGGTGTATTGTATGGTTTATAGAGATTGTACTGTGTGGATTATAGGGGGTGTACTGTGTGGTTTACAGAGAGTATACTGTGTGGTTCATAAAGGATGTACTGTGTGGATTATACAGGGTGAACTGAGTGGTTTATAGAATGTGTACCTTTTTGAATATAGGGGATGTAGGTATTGTGTGATTTGTAAATGGTATATTGTGTGGTTATAGGTGTTGTATGGTGTGGTTTATTGAGGGTGTGTTGTGTGGTTTATATAGCGTATGCTGTGTGGATTATAGGGGGTGTGTTGTGTAGGTTATAGAGGATATACTTTGTGGATGATAGAGAATGTACTGTGTGGATTATAGTTAGTGTACTGTGTGGTTTATAGAGGGTATATTGTGTGGAGTGTACAGTGTAGTTTACAGAGGTATACGGGTGGATTATAAGGGATGTACAGTGTAGTTTATAGAGGGTGTACTGTGTAGATTATAGGAGTGTAAGGTATGGTTTATTGAGGATGTACTGTATGGTTTATAGAGCGTATACTGTGTGGATTATAGAGGGTGTACGGTGCAATTTTTAGAGTGTGTGCTGTATGGATCATACAGGGTGTACAGTTCGATTTATTGAGAGTATACTGTGTGGTTTATAGAGCATATACTGTGTGTTTACAGAGGGTGTAGTGTGTGGTTTATAGAGGGTATAGTGTGTGGGTTATAGGGGATGTATGGTGTGGTTTATAGAGGGTGTACGGTGTAGTTTTAGAGGGTGTACAGAGTGGATTATAGGGAGTGTATGATATGGTTTATATTGAGTATACTGTATAGATGATAGAGAGTGTATGATATGTTTTATATCAGGTGTACTGTGTGGATTATAGTGGATGTATGGTGTGGTTTATATCGGGTATACTGTGTGGACTATAGGGGGTGCAAGCTGTGGTTTATATGAGGTATATTGTGTGGATTACTGGGCGTTTACGGTGTGAATTATAGAGGATCGATTTTGTAAGTTTTTTTTAATTCATTGATTGATTGCATTGCTGGCTTGGCAATCATGTGTTATCATCCTAAATTGCCCTTAAGAAGATTGTAGTGAGACACCCTCTTTACTGCCGCATACCGTATGGTGCAGGTATACTGACTGTGCTATTGGGGAGGAAGTTGCAGAATTTTAACCCAGTGACACTGAAGGAATATATTTCCAAATCAGCATGGAATGCGACCTGAAGGGAAACTTCCAAGTGGAGATGTTGCCATGTAGCATCTGGGTTGGGGCCCAACTTGGACTGAAAATGGGTAATCATACTAATGGTGAGGTTTTCTCCGAGACACATGGATTTCTACAACCAGCCATGCGCTCTGCTGTACAAATGTTCTTTGTAATAAATATTTGTTGTGTTTCTAATGATGTCTGTGAGAGTACAGCCACCAGTACACTTGTCTGTATCCTTTTTTTAATCGAAGCTTGCCAGTTCTCCTCTTTAACCGAGCAGACCCATTTGCAATCACAGAATCCCTACAGTGCAAAAGGAGGCCATTCAGCCTATCTGCACCAACAACTAGCCCTATTTCCATAGCCCCACGCATTTACCCTGTTAATTCCCCCTGACACTAGGACCAATTTAGCATGGCGAATCAATCTAACTCGCACATCTTTGGTCTATGAGAGGAAACCAGAGCACTCAAAGAAAGCCCAGGCTGACATAGGGAGAACGTGCAAATTCTACACAGACAGTTACTAAGGCTGGACTCGAACCCAGGTTCCTGCAGCTGACAGGCGGCGGTGTTAACCACTGTGCCACTATGCCTCTCCTGTTACCAAACCCTGAGGGACAGACACACAAGGACGCTTGGATTGGCTAGTACAGTTAAGGGTCTATAAATGTATTTTAAAAAATTAAGAGAAAAATATCCCACAGAAGCAAGAGAAGGTTAACGGAAAGTAGAAGTTGGGTTAAAGAAAGGCAAGAAATTGCCACAATGTTTTTTATTAAATAGGAAAACAGAATATAGAAAGCAGTGTTTTAAGAGAAGATGAAATGCCCTGGGGAGTTACAAATGGTTCTACCAAAGCACAGTGGATACAAAGAGGCTCAAACTGAGCGCAGCCTGTGGGGCTTTCCCTGGTACCAATCACTGTACCAGAGACTTCAAAACAGGAAAGTTCTGGAGTTTTTAAAAGCAGAGAGGTCCTCGGCCTATTTGAAAAGACAAAGTTTAAGAGTTACATAAAAAAAAACAGCTGAATGGACTGACCTTCCAGTGAATTTGATGGAAGGGACTGGCACACTAAAGAGAAGAAAAAAAATACACTCTCCACGCGGCTATGGGAGAAGGAAGAAGCTATGGAGATTGTTTAAAGTGTTCTCCCGCAGCTTAAATGAAGCTGCCAGCTTTGCACCCACTAAAAGCATAGGAAAAATACAGAGAAATAACAGGCAGCTGCTGACTGTTTAGTGAAAAAAATGACAGTCTTAAAAAGGCAATACATTTAAAGTGGAAATATCACTTAAAGCAGCGACCACAAACAAAAATAAACAGCAAGGCCAGGAAAATTGGAGAAGGCCCTCAGTAATTGGCAACTCTCAAAAAATGTTCAAAAACACCAAAGATCTCAAGGATGAGGCAACACAAGATATCAGAACAGCCAATGAAGGCTTCAGGAAGACACAATAGATGGCCTCAGCAGAAAGGCACCAAAAAAGCCCCCAAGAATGGAACACTTTGTCAGAGTCAGACCCAACTAATAATGAAGCCAAAAGAGTTTGGCCGAAGTTAAGAGAAGTAGAAATTGTAAGATGCAGTAAATCAATCATTTGGATGAATTCCATGGGATACATGGACATTATATTAAACCTGATACAACATGGCCAATTTTAGGTGGAACAATGGACATTTTAAAGACAGTATTATTTTAAACAGTTTCATTCAAGCAAAATGTCTGCAAACCAGGCATCGAAATATACAATACCACCAGACCATCCAAAGAGTGGACAAAGGGGGCCATGAGTCATGGCAAAGCTTTCTGACAAGATTATGCACAGGGATATCGATAGCCTTGACCAACTGCAGGAGAGACAACAGGAATGGTAATGGGTTTTACTCCCGCTGTATAGAATAATGCCTCCACTAATGGGAAAACATTTAGCAGTTCCAGGAAACCATCTTGAGACATTTTGCAGCACATCAGAGACCTCTGAAAACAGTTTGGGCTCTTTGTAATTGAGACTGATCAATGCACCCCATTGTTCTGAAACTGACCGACGGGAGGAGTCAGCCAGTTTGATTAAGGAAACGGTCCTTTAAAAAGATATTGAACTCGACACACGAGGAGGAGAGGTCGTTGACTTTTCAGCAGTTAACTCGGAAAGGAGTTTTGTGAAGTGCGGGGCAGGAGAGTTGAGAAGTCAGAAAGGAATGAATCCAGCCAGACAGCTACATTGTGGCAGAGAAAAGAAGAAGAAAGATTCAGCACAAGGCAAAATATCAATATTTTCTCAGCATCAGCAAGGATCTTTTGTTTTTAAAAGAATCCGAGGCGTGGTAAGTATATTCTCCCAGCCTTCTGAAATTCTCCAAAGTTAAGGTGAAGAAAGGATCTAGGATTCTTCTTGTTTTTGTGTAAGTTGTGTAAATCATGTAATGCTAAGAATTTACATTGTGCTGTTAGAGTTTTCTTTCCATAGCATAGTATTGTAATATCTGTCTTATTGACTGAATTCGGTTGGAGTTATTCTTGAATAAATTATCCTTAAATTAACTTTGACTAGTCGCTCTCTCTCTCTGTCTCATCATCCATCTTCATGAGTCACCAAAAAGCCAGAGCATAACTCCAGGGTACGGAAACGTAAAGGGGCATAAAGTTAAAACATGGATTCCTTTACTTCTAAACTCTCTCTGCTGGTATATGCGTATGGTAGTTATAAGTGTACAAAATGCACAATACAATTTTCAACACACTGGTAAACGGTGCCAAGACACTAATGGTGGATTATACAATTAATGATCATGTCATTCAATGTTAATGGGAGGAATTTTCTCTGTTTGGGGATAGCCATTGTCTGGCACTGATGTGGCATGAGTATTATTTGCCACTTCTTTTGCCCAAGTCTGAATAGATATCAAGGATATTGTTAAAGATTTTCTTCTGCCCAATGACAGATCCTGCATTCAACAACATGCAAATATTTCCACTCAGAAAGTCAGAGAAAAAGAGGCACTTTTCAAAAGAGCAGTTTTGGGTGCAATTTACTCTGGAATCGTAAGTTCTGACCACTTCAGCCCCAGCAATTTGATAATGATTTCAGAAGTGCTATCAGCTTGAGAACCATCATCAATTGTTTTCTGTGATTATGGAAGAAAAGCATGGTGTAATGTGTTAGGTGTTCAGTCAGTCTCCTCTTGAGAAATACATGTCGTGATAAGAGAGGAATATTTTCAGTGTGCAGATTCCTAACCATGGCCAAGTTTGGGACAATGTCTAGTTATTCAAGATGATACTAGATACCTTGGAGTCAGCGAACTCTGTTGGCTGAGGGAGAGAGGGTCAAATTGGAAGGCTTTGTTAATGGGCCAGAGGTATAATCTACAATGGCTTCTTTCTCTACCGCATCATTCTCTGAGATATTGACCAGAAATTTTCTGTCTCTCCTGTCACTGGTGTTGTAGTGGGCAGGGCGCAGATCATGTAAAGGTCCACTGACTTTGGCCAGGATTTTCCAGTTTGGGGACAAGCGCACCTATCAAGTCTTTTTAAAAGTTTATTTTTAGTGTCACAAATAGGCTTACATTAACACTGCAATGAAGTTAGTATGCAAATCCCCCAGTCACCACATTCTGGCATCTGTTTGGATACCCTGAAGGAGAATTTAGGATGGCCAATGCACCTAACCAACATGTCTTTCGGACTGTGGGAGAGAACCGGAGTACCTGAAGGAAACCCACACCGACATAGGGAAAACATGCTGATTCTGCACACTCCAGGCAATCCAAGCCTGGAATCGATCCGGTCCTTAGCATTGTGGGGGCTGAACATTATGCCACCGCGTCGTTCTTTAGAAGTAACAAGGGGAAAAATCTCTGTCGTAGTCAGAAAAATGTTAATGATGTTAATGATAAGTAAGATGGACTATGGTGGGCTATCAGATGCCCCTTCTTTAGTTTATAACAAGTTAAGCGTCAAAACTCAAATTTCATTATGATTACCCACGGTGGAATGAAGTAATGCATTGAGCTACACAGTGCCTTTCCATTTGCCAATTCAGCCCACTATCCAGGAACATTGAAGGAACACACTTTCTAGAACACAGGCAGAGTGCATTGTTGATCTCAAAGATGTCCTAGATTGAGAGTGAGCTGCCAAAAGGAAACAGTTGAAGTGGAAATGGTTGAAAGCTTCAGTTTTCCAGGTCTCCAGATCACCAGCAACCTGTGCTGGTCCCTCCACATCAACACTTTAGTTAAGAAAGCCCACCAATGCCAATTTCTCAGCAGGCAAAGGAAATTCAGCTTTTTCTTACCAATTTTTACAGATGCACCATAGAAAGCATCCTTTGCAGATATATCATAACTTGGTATGGCTTCTGCTTTGACCAAGCCCGTAATAAATTCAAAGGGTTGTGAACGAAGGGCAGTCCATCATGCAAACCAGCCACTGATTCCGTCTACATTTCCCACTGCCTTGGAAAAGCAGCCAATATAATCAATACTTTTCACTGTGTACCAATAAATGTGACAACAATAAATCAAATCAAGGACTCCATGCACCCTGGACATTCTCTTTTCCACTTTCTTCCATCAGGAAAAAGATACAGAACTCCGAGGTCATATATTAACTGACTCAACAACAGCTTCTTCCCCACTACCATCAGACTTCTGAATGGGCTTACCTTATATTACATTGATCTTTCTCTGCACCCTAGCTTGTAGTGACTGTAACACTACATTCTGCAACTTCTCCTTTCCTTCTCTGTGAATGGCATGCTTTGTCCACATAGAACATAAGAAACAATACACTGTGTCCTAATACATGTGACAATAATAAATAAAATGGGGAAAAAACAATGACGTAACTGAACATGTGTGGAAAAGGCAACTGATCTGAATTTATATCAGTGGTTTACAGAGGATGTGCTATGCATCTTATAGTCACTAACTAAACTAAGTGGATTGCAGCAGTTCGAATGGCTGTACACAGCCCATTTTTCAGGTTATGGTAGTTTGTGTGGTTTTGTGTATTTTACAGCTACTCTATTTGTAGTTGTGATGGTTAGGTTATAATAAATGCACTTTCACATGGTAATAGTTGTATCATGCAGTTTACAGTAGTTATAATATGGTTTATAGTGGTTATACTGGGAAATTTATATCAGTTCAGCTTAAATATTTGTATTGTGTGTTTTATTGTCGTTGTATTGTGCACTTTATAGTAACTGTGTTAAGCAATTTATAGAGATTACATTGTGAAGTTTATAGTGGTAAGGCTCAGTTTATAGAATCTGCATTGTGCAGTTATGGAAGTTGAGATGCTTATTGAATCTGGATAGAGTAGTTTCGAGTAGTTATTTTGTGCAGCTTCTCATTTTTGCACTGTGCATTTTGACTGCTTTGATTGAGAAGTTCATAGAAGATACACTGTGTAATTTTTAGTAATTATCCTAAACTATATTAAAGTTTATATGATCATACCAAGGTTAAAACCAGTTCATAATAAATCTCTCATGGTTGGACTGTACGTTTTATTGTGCTTGCATTGTGCTGCTGAGTGTAATGGGACATTGAAGATGCACTGAGTTGTTGCTTGAATACCGTATTGTAATTCCAGTAATTGCTTGATGAAACCCATAATGGTGAGACTGTGTCCTTTTTAATCCCTGACTTGGGTAGTTTCTGACTGTTACACTGCGCGATTTTCTCAGGAGGCTATGGAAATTTGGTATGTCCGCTACAACTCTCACCAACTTTTACAGATACATTATAGAAAGCGTACTATCTGGATATATAACAACTTGCAGTGGCCCCTACTCTGTTTGAGACTGTGAGAAACTACAAAGTTTCATGAACCCAGCCCAGTCCATCATGCAAACAAGTCTCCCATCCATTGACACTTCCCATTGCCTCAGAAAAGCAGCCAACATAATCAAGAGCCCCATGCATCCCAGACATTCTCTCTTCCACCTTCTTCCATTGGGAAAAAGATACAAAATTCTGAGGTCACATACTAAACAACTTAAAAACATTTTCTCCTTTGTTGCTGTCAGATGTTTGAATGGACCTTATATTAAGTTGACCTATTGGTGATGATAACACTACATTCTTTTTTTTTGACTTTTTTGACTGGTGGCTGATAATCAGGATCTTTCTGCCAAGCAGCAGCAGCACCTTCATCCTCCTGTACTTCTATTGCCCCATCTTCTGCTGTCTCCATTTCACCATTGGTGCATACTTTCACAACTTGCAAACTTTCTGGCAGTGGAAGGGTGTGACAAATTACAGGATCCTCTTCCTGAAGTTCATCTTTGGGAGCTTCATTCTCATAGTTTCCTTGCAGTTCATCAATGCTACTTTGGCTGTCTGCACTAGTTGCAGTTCACCAAGGTTTATTGGCTGCTCTTCCATATTCACTACCTGCAAAGTGATAATCTGAGTGTCACCTACAGTGTCCGACTCATGAGCTGCACCTTCTATTGGTTGCTTCATTTGTAGTAGTGTAGGGTCCAATGGTTGCATCATCACCTGGTTGCTGTTCATTTCTTGTGCAACCACCTCAGCACCATCTGATTCTTTCTGCTGCCCATCAGCATCATATGGTTGGCCACCTTCACATCGTCATTGATAAGTTTTGTGCTCTGGCCTCCGTAAACATTTCCGACTCCTTCACACCACATTATCTGACTCAGTCGCCCTGACAAATTTTCACCGTCTTTTCTTGCAGGAAAAGTCCCTTTCAGTGTCTCCCGATGCCCGCGTGAGGTGCCCAGCTGCCTGAAAGATCCTGAAAGCACGATGCCAATCGTTTAAAATGTTCCCATTACAGAGGTCAGAGAAAATGGCAGCACCTGCCTTGATTGCGTATGCTCGGCAGCGCCGCAATTGGGGTTCGTGGCGAGGCATTGTGGGGGACAGAGACTATTTCCTTGGATGGACGTAGCTGTTACAGGGGCACAACTATAACGTTCATGACGGGAGATATAGGAGGGATGTCCAAGGAAGATGTTTCACTCAGAGTGTGGTTGGGGTGTGGAATGGGTTGCCTGTTGTGATAGTGGAGTTGGACACTTCAGGAACTTTCAAGCGGTTATTGGGTAGGCACATGGAGCACTCCAGGATTATAGGGGGGGGATAGATTGATCTTGAGATTGGGCATAACTCGACACAACATTGAGCACCAAAGAGTTTGTACTGTTCTGTAATATTCTAAGTTTTTTGTTCTATTCTGCATTCTTTTCTTTCCTTCCCCCAATGTATTCTATGAATGGTATGCTTTGTTTGTAGTGTATGCATGAAACAATGCTTTTCACTGTATGTTAACACATGTGACAATAATAAATCAAATCAAATCAAAATCACTTTGCAGGAGTTTATAACAACTATAGTGACTAATTCATTATGGTTGTCCTGAGGGATTTCATAGCTTGCAGTGCAGTTCACAAGTTATTTTTACTGAGAAAAAACAGAAAATGCTGGAAATAGTCTGCAGGTCAGGGAGCATGAGCAGAGAGCAAAGAAAATTACAGCACACAAACAGGCTTTTCAGCCCTCCTGCAATGACCATGCTGCCCGACTGAACTAAAACCCTCTACCTTTCTGGAGACCATATCCCTCTATTCCCATCTTACTTGTATATTTGTCAAGACGCCCCTTAAAAGTCTTGGGGAGGGAAACAATCATGTTTCGGATGATGACCTGTCCTCACAAGTTTTACTGAGTAGTTTATAATGAACGTCTCTGAGTGGTTACAGCAGTAATACACTGGAGATGATGCCAGTTGTAGTTACTGCGTCATACTGGTTGAGTTGAGAAGCACTGAGTAGTTAGAAGAGTAGCTCACAGGCGATGTACTGAGTGGGTTGTAGTAATTTTACAGTGTTGCATTATAGTGGTGGCACTGTGCAATTCATAATGGTTTAGCTGTGTAAATGTTAGTGGTCACACGGTGTATGTTGTAGGAGTATTGGGCAGCTAATAACAGTGGTACTTTTCAGTTTATAGTTCTTTTTTTCTGCATGTCACGGTGGTTGCGCTGAATCATTTATAGAAGTTGCCCTGTGTAATTTACAGTTTTTTTACTATCTATTTAATAGCTGTTGTACAGCATAGCTTAAAGTATTGATTAATTTATAGTAGTTATCCTGAATGGTATAAAGTGGTTTTACTGCACAGTTTATAGTTGCACTGAGTAGTTTATAAATGTTATATAATGCAGTTATAGTAGTTGTAGAGACAAGTTTACATTAATTGTCCAAAGTCGTTTGCAGCGAGTTCATGGATTATTTTCAGTGATTCCCACTATTCGATCCACTTTCCAGTTCATACTCAACGTACTGTACTGTTTATATTGGGTAGGTTACAGTGATTTATAGTACTGGTTTACAATGTTTGGATGGGTAGTTTACTGTAGTTCCACTGAAGAGTTACACATAGCTGTACTGTGGAGTAATGTTGATAACAGTGGTGGGTAACCTACGGTCCAGGGAGTCACATGCAGCCCATCTAGGTTCTGAGTACAGCCCATGTGTCATTTTAGTCATTGTTGCCTACACGTAGGATTGCCATATTCCACTGATTTGCATCTGCATAGTTTTTTTCCCTACTGATAATGTCAAATTGATTCACACATAAAGCAGGGCTAGTGACGTGCGTGCTGATTGCACCCAACATTGACTGTGACAGCCATATAGTCCCTCTGCATCTGAAGCATAAATATTCTTTTTGCTTTTATGATTTGAGGTTGATCAGAATTCTATTAATATCCCATTTATAGGGTGGCACAGTGGTTATCACTGCTGCCTCGCAACTCCAGGAAACCAGGTTCAATTCCAGCCATGGGTGACTGTCTATGGAGTCTGTACATTGTCCCCATGCCTGCGTAGGTTTCCTCTGGGTGCTCTGATTTCTTCCCACAGTGCAAAGATATGCAGCTTAGGTGAATTGGTCATGCTAAATTGCCCTTTAGTGTCCCAAAAGATGTATAGGTTAGATAGATTGGCCATGATAAATGTGTGGGGTTACGGCAATATGACGGGGGAGAGGGTCTGGGGGTAAGATACTCTGTCAGTGTTGTTGCCAACTCAATGGGCCTCAATAGACGGTGAGGAGTGAAGGTTGACCACGTGTGGAGATTCTGGCAGAGGAAGAAGATGGCGGGATTCTGGTATGGCAGAATTCTGCCCTTCTCAGCTCCTGGCTCACCACTAATCAGAAGCACAAGACTCCACTCGTAGCTCAAGAGAAAATGCAGCAATCAATTTGCGCACAGCAAACCCCCACAAACAGCAAAGTGATAATGAACAGATTATCTGCCTTAATAATATCGGTTTTAGAATAAATGGATTTGCAAAAACTTTCTCGCAGTCCAATTTGCTATGTGCATATGTACCTTTCATAAAGTTTGGGTTATCTTTGCAAGTCAGGAATTTTCCTACGGCTCATGTGTGAAATATGTTCCATCTGAAACAAGAGGAGTTATTACAGCCTTGTTCGACAATCCCATTTCCACTCAGTAACTATATGGTGTCCTGCTGTGGCTTCTGACGTGATTGAGGAAGCAATCCTTTCAATAAAGCTTCTTCTTTCTGTCAGAAATGTGAATTGTGTGAAGCTTTCCTTTGGCAAAACCCAACCTGTTCTCATGCAATTAGGGGACAAAATTGATCAAATCACAACTCTTAAATCACAATTTCATTTGTTGCAATCATGCAATATCGCATTTCCACTTTACCGCTGGACACAGTAATCAGAATCAGTTATTCTGGTGATGTCAACCATAATTTCCAGCTTTCTTACAACCAGGAAAGCTTCCTTGATAGCATAAAATTTCCCAATTCCTACTCCCAGTGAGATACCGCGTCTACTGGAGTCACACACCCATAAGAAAATGCTGGTGATTCACGAATGACAGAATTATAATAGACTTTGCTGAGTCTGAAGATTGTAGGTTCAAGTCTCATGGAGGCACACTATATTTCTGGTGCAGGACTGAAGGAATGTGATGCTATCAGAGATTCAGGCAGGATTTTCCGGCTGCACTCGCCCCAATTCCCACCCAACGACAACGGAACCTTTGCACAGTCTGCTGCATTAGCTGTCCCACCTCCTACAATTCGGGTGGGATGGAAAAATTCCACCTGTTGTCTCTGATGAAATGCGGCCTTGACACTTACCAGCTCTTACAGATGCACCATAACAAGCATCCTGTCTGTTGTATCACAGACTCTTGCTCTGTTCAAGACCATAATAAACTACAATGGGTCATGAATGTAGCCCAGTCCATCACGCAAACCAGCCTCCCATCCATTAACTCTGTCTACATTTCCCTCTGCCTTGGAAAAGCAGCCAGCAAATTGAGGACACTACCCATAGCGGACATAGTCTCTTCAACCATCTTCCATTGGGAAAAAGACACAAAACTCTGAGGTCACATACTAACTGACTCAAGAATAGCTTCTTCCCTGCTACTATCAGACATTTGAATGGGTCTATTTACATTAAGCTGTTTTTTCTTTACACTCTAGCTATAATTGTAACACAATATTCTGCACCTTCTCCTTTCCTTCTCTATGAACAGTGTGCTGGGTCTGTATGGTGTGCAAGAAATTATGCTTTTCACTGTATACCAATACATATGACAATAATAAATCAAATCAAGAACTGTGGCCCTATTTGCTGCTAGCCCTGATTTCCTCTGCCTTCCTCTGCTTTCTAATGTTCTTTCTTTTATTTCTATCATTGTTTCCATCTCTTGTATCTTCCTGCTCAGGTTCCCGCACTCCTCATAAACAGCTAGGAACAAGAAATGATCATTACAAAGATTTACACCAGTTTAAAATGGGACTTTTACATATTCAACCCAACACAAATCTTCTCAACAATGAAAGAAAAAATGAAAATACTTAGCAGGTCAGGTAGCATCTTGAAGACAGAAATAGAGACAATGTTTCTTTTTTAAGTATCTTTATTTATTAGTGTCATAAATAGGCTTACATTAACACTGTAATGAAGTTACTGTGAAAATCCCTGAGTCACCTGTGCCTGTTTAAAGGAACTCTGAAGCAGAATTTAGCATGACCAATGCCCCTAACCAGCACATCTTTCAGACTATGGGAGGAAACCAGAACATCGAGAGGAAACCCACGCAGACAGGGGGAGAATGTGCAAACTCCGCACAATGCCAGGGATTGAAGCAGAGTTCCTGGTGCTGTGATGCAGTAGTGCTAACCATTGTTTAGTTTAGTCTAGTTTAGCTTAGGTTTAGTTTATTATATTTTAGTTTATTTATTAGTGTCACAAATTGGCGTATAATTTATTTATTAGTTTCAAGTAGGCTTACATTAACACTTTAATGAAGTTACTGTGAAAATTCCCTAGTCGCCACACTCTAGTGCCTGTTTGGATACACTAAAGGAGAATTTAGTATGGCCAACGCACTCAACCAACGTGTCTTTCGGACTGTGAGAGGAAATCGGAGCTCCCAGAGGAAATCCACTCAGACATGGGGAGAACATGCAGACTGCACACTGTGACCAAAGCTGGGGATTGAATCTGGGTCCCTGGCACTGTGAGACAGCAGTGCTAACCATTGTGCTGGCCATGCCACCCATTTCAATGACTTCCTTTGAAGAAGTTAGGGATTCAAGAGTTTGTAAGCAAGTAGAGAGGCTGGGGAAAGGTGTGGATGGTGGTGAGGAGAGCAACATACAAAGGGGAGGTGTTGGAATAGGCTGGAGAACAGGAGTGATTCAGCGATAAAAAGAGAATAATACATGACACAAGGTCACGTTGACGGGAATCACCTGAATGATGTTTTGACGTCTTATCCTGGAACAAAGTTGTTCTTTTGTTCAAACAGTGATTTTGTTTTCAATTTGCAAAAAGAGAGAAGAAATCCACCTTGTGCCTGGTCCCATGAGATTCTGTGTAAACTCAATAGTTTCAAAGCTTGGATGAGAAAGATAATTACAACTGCATGGGGGTTCTCAGTAGGACAGAGAGGAAAGCATGGCACCAGGTTCCTGGAGGGTCCTCTGGGCCCAGCCCAGTTACCTCATGGTATGTATTATATTACTGCATTTGTTAAGCGAAGAGGAATTGATTTGGCACGATGCCCTGTGTATTTAACAGGAATTAACCCTTATTTAAATCCTGAAATGCTACTGATAATTTTTTCCCTGATATTCCTGAAGTAAAAGAATTTTGTTTCTCATTAAGATTCACAATGTTGGACAACAGGGGCAAAGGATAATATTTTTTAAAGTTTCTTTATTAGTATCACAAGTAGGCTTTCATTAACACTGCAGTGAAGTTTCTGTGGAAATCCCCGAGTCGCCACACTCCGGTGCCTGTTCAGGTATACTGAGGGAGAATTTAGCATGGCCAATGCATCTGACTAGCATATCTTTCTTTCGGACTGTGGGAGGAAACTGGAGCACCCGGAGGAAACCCATGCAGATACGGGGAGAACGTGCAGACTCTGCACGCACAGTAACTCAAGCCGGGAATCAAGCCGGATTGCCTGGTGCTGTGAGGCAGCAGCGCTAACCACTGTGCCACCATGCTGGATTGGGGAACATTGAGGAAGAATGTAACACGGGGCCAATGCACCTAACCAGCATGTCTTTCAGACTGTGGAAGGAAACCGGAGCATCCGGAGGAAACCCACCCAGACACGGGGAGAATGTGCAAACTCCACACAGACAGTGACCCAAGCCGGGAATTGAACCCGGGTCCCTGACTCTGTGAGGCAGCAGTGCTAACCACTGTGCCACCGTGCCACCCTATAGGGTCTACATGATGCTCCTTCTGAAAAGGCAAGATTTATTAACAAATTTGTACCATGCAAATTGGCATGCTGTAGTTACATAATGACTCACTGATTTGCTTAGCCATCTTTAGATTAATAATGATGCGTAGGTGTGACAGAGGTTAGTCCGACTCTGCTTTCAAGACTGTGTGAATCGTTGTTTTCTGAGAGAAAGTGGCAGGCAGATTGCTTAGTGGCTGCTCTGAAAACAAGGACAGAGCGGGATGAAGGTGCCTTGTATCAGCAATAGTCTTTAATTGTGTTGCTGGGCCTCCCACCAGTCAAAAGCATGAGGGCAATATTTGATTGAGAGGCCGAAATAGAAGCCCTTTCATCACCGAAGCCTACTTTCTAGTGCAGCCCACGATGATAGGATCAAATCTTCAGCCTGTTGACTTCGCAAGGTGGAAGATTGCAGGTAAGAATTTGTTAGTTTTAAATTTTGGTGCTGTCAGAGAACGAACAGATTTCTTCATCTGCCATTTGTAAGAACCCTTTACTTGCGATATTGTTTTCTTCAGACGCAGTACTTTAGATTGTTCTCATAGAATTCCTACAGTGCAGAAGGAAGCCATTCGGCCAATTGAATCTGCACTGACTACAATCCCACTTAATCCCCATACTCCCTCACATTTACCCTGCTAATCCTTGTAATTTATGCATCCTGGGACACTAACTAGCAATTTAGCATGGCCAATCCACCTAACCTGCACATCTTCTGTGGAAGGAAACTGAAGCACCCAAAGAAACCCACACAGACATGGGGAGAATGCACAAACTCCATGCAGACAGTGTCCCAAGCCAGGAATCGAACCCATGCGCCATGAGGTAGCAGTGCTAAACACTATGCCATGGTGCCGCCCTCTGTCAGCGCAGTGCCTTTACCTGCCCAATAATTACGTCGTGTGGGGGGTGCTGAACAAAACTCCTCCTGTCATCAGCTGATGTGGCCATCCTTTGACCTCTAATTGCACCATCTTACTTAACCTCTGAAGCCAGTAAGAAAAGAAGAGGCTGAATTGCATTTAATTAGCGCCATGCACAACCGCAAGATGTTTCAAAGGGTAGAATTTACCTCAGCACCTCCCCGTTCCACACCTTGCTGACCTGCCATTGGCGGGTGCTGGGGATCTGCTGATTCCACTGATATCTATGGGGTTTGGTTTTGTGCATCCAGCACCCTCTGCCACTTGGTGCCATAGTGAGGTAGGGGGGTTGGAGGGGGGTATCACCATCGCTAGAACTGGAAGACCCCACTGGTGGGATGGTGCGGAAAAATTTGGACATCTTTTACAGTCAATGAAATACTTTTGAAGCTTCTGCTGTGTTGTAGGATTGTCATGGCAGCCAATCTGTGCACAGCAAGATGTCACAAACAATGGTGTGGTAATGACTTAACATAGTGCCAACATCACTACAACATCACAGCGTTGCCTCAGTACTGCATCAGAGTGCATCAACCTAAATGACGTCCTCAGGTCTGTAAAGTTGTTGTACTCATGAACCTCTGACCTGAAGACAGAATCACTAAATAAGATATATTAAATAGCAAGTTGAGAAGTAAACTGAAGCAATGATGGGACTGTGGATGTTCAGTCATTTCATAGCTTCCCTTAAAGGTGAACCAGAGATGCTTGAGGATCCTTGCATTAACCCTGTTAAAGTTTATTTATTAGTTACAATAAATAACTAATACATTAAATAAGTAAGCTTACATTCACACCGCAATGAAGCTATGGTGAAATTCCCGAGTTGCCACACTCCAGGTGCACTGAAAGAGAATTTAGCACGGCCAATTCATCTAATTTGCACATCTTTGGACTGTGGGAGGAAACCCACGCAGACATAGGGAGAACGTACAGACTCCACATAGACAGTGACCCAAGCTGGGAATCGAACCCGGGTCGCTAGCGCTGTGAGGCAGCAGTGCTAACCACTATGCCATCATGCTGCCCGGCGTGACAACCTAGGTAACAAATGGCTGTTGGCCTCTCAGAAAAAATTAATGCCCATAACTCTCATTGCAGCTTGAGTCACAATATTCATAGAATCCCTACAATGCAGAAGGAGGCAATTTTGTCCATGGAGTCTCTCAGACTGAGCATCTTACCCCAACCCACCTTCAGCCTATCCCTGCAATGCCACAGTCTTATCTTGTTAATTCCCCTAACCTACACATCTTTGAAGATTAAAAGGCAATTTCGCATGGCTAATCCACCTAACCTGCACATCTTTGAAGTGTGGGAGGAAATTGCCTCTTACAGTCAGGGGCAGGCCAGGGTAAATACATAAAGTTATAGGGATAGGGCCTCAATGGGATTGTGCTTGGTGCAGATTCGATGGGTCGAACGGCCTCCTTCTGCTCTGTAGATTCTGTGAAACCAGAGCACCCGGTGGAAATCCAAGCAGACACGGGGAGAACATGCAAACTTCACACAGTCAATAATCCAAGACCAGAATTAAACCTGGGTCCCTGGCGCTGTGAGGCAGCAGTGCGAGCCACTGTGCCACCGTGCCCCCCATAGTATAATGGAATGTAACCCTTAGATCAATAGAAACCGAGGCTTTTATTCAAAATAGTCACTGATCACCAACTCTGCCCCTGCTGGCCTATCTTAATTGCATTTTTAGAAGGTGTTTCTTACAGCTCTGAAGGGTGAAGCAGTTGGCTCATCTTAAGTTAATTTTTACTTCATGTCCTCCAGCCCAGTCTCACAATCTTCAGACACAACAGACATAACAGTCCAGGAAACAATCCCAGCTGCGAGTTGCTTAACCAGGTTTTGCACTCAAGGGTTCATAATTTACTTCAGCCTGTCAAGTAAATTCAGTCAGTGAGCTCCTGCCATCGTGAAACACTGGAATGGATGAGATTTATTTACAAAAGTTTCACGCTGTAATAAGAATCATTTTTGGGTGCAGGCAAACAAAAACTCGATGTAGAGTATCGGATGACTCACAGGTTTACCGACAATTGTAAATAGCTTGCAGTCGATTTTTCCTAATTGAGCCCATTGCTGCTTAGTCATGTGGAATGGCTTGACTTTGTGCCACCAATGTTGTACCACGGTAGTGGTAAAGTGTATTTATATCCAATATCCAAATATATATGGAACATGTTAGACTGCCCAAAGTTAAAAATTCCCCTAATCAGGCAACAAGGTTGCAGATGTAATCCATCCAAGTGCGAAGTGCGTTGGCGAGAAAAGGGATTGTGTTTGTGAATTGTTACATTGCCTCCCAGATAACCATCTCCTTGTCATTTTGAGGCCTCAGTCTTTAACAGCAACCAGATGTTGTTCATTGTAAGCTCAGATATTGGGCTCACTGTAAGATTTTGGCACGAATCTTCTATCCTTACAGTAGGCAGGTAGGCTTTGGAATTTGCTGGTTTGGCAATCCCGAACATCTCCCCGCCTTCACTGGAAGGGGTTTCTGGGTGAGAAGGCCCATTTTCAACCTTAGTGCCCTGTAGTGACTCCAACAGGTAAACCTGTTGGAGTATGAACTCCCTGATTGAGGTCATGGTTGCCTGCCTAATCAGGGAGCCCCACATGTATATAAAAAAAGGGAGATACATAGAGCGACAGGGAAAGAGGCTGGGTGGGATTGTTAGCAGTGCAGATTCATTGGGCCTTCTGCACTGTAGAGATTCTATGATTCTTTGAACACCAGGCAAATAGATTAAAATTCCAACCAGTGATAACAGATGGAACAAAAATAAGGCAGTATAGGAGTAATGAACATAGACAGATAAGAAATAGTGGGAGTAAACCAGAAAACGGTGGCTGTTTACGATAGAGGGTAAGAGGCAAAACAAAGAGTAATACATCAGGAAAGAAAATCTTTTACCTGCCCTACCTGAGTAATCTCATCAGTAACAGACTCTTGTTTCTTGGAGTAGAGAATGACTGATTGTTAAGTTCTCGTCCGTGCAAACAACGAACTGCGTTCATTTCTGGAGGAGTAAGATTTAAAAGGGAAATTGTTATGTTAAACTTTGTATACATTCTTGGTTAGACCTTATTTAATGTCCTGCACACTAACTTGGAATGAGAATTAACAAAAGTACAAAGAGATGTTCCAGGATGAAATCAAAACTGAATCCTTTTGTTATTCTTTTATGAGATGTACATGTTGCTGGCTAGCCCAGCAATTATTGCCCAACCTTAACTGCCCTTCAGAAAGTGGCAGCGAGCTGCTTTCTTGAACCGCTGCAGTCTACGTGGTGTATCCACAGTGCTGTTCGGACTCTTTGGAGTGGGTACTGCCTTGGGGCCCTTTGCTCAAGAACAGAATGGGCTGAAAGGTGGCCTGATGGATGTCTTTAAAATTATGAAAGGGTTTTGATACAAAAAACATTGAAAGATTATTCCACTGTTGACTGCCGTGGCTGGAGCGTGGAGGCTGGGGCACTCTAAAGCCAGAGACTGTAACTGTAAGATTAATGAATCTCATGAGGAATTCAGAGGGTAGTGCGAATGTAGAAGTCATGTAAATTGAGTAGTTAAGATAGAAGGTCACCGATGCATCTAAGGAAAAGTTGATTAGCTATGCGAGGAAGAGAGCAATAGATGGATAAGTTGATAGTTTAATAGTCCAGAGATGTGCAGGGTAGGTGGATTGGCTACACTAAATTGCCTCTTAATGTCTATCCATTGATCTGTAGGTTAGGTGAATTAGCCATGATAAATGTGCGGGGTTACAGTGATGGGGAGGTGGACTTGGATAAAATGTCCTTTCAGGGAAACAGTGCAGACTCAATGGGCCAAATGGCCTTCTTCTGCTGTTCTTCTAAGATTCCATAATGGAGTGAGAAGGGAAGTAAGGCTGGGTGGAGGTCCAGATCGAGCACAGGGCTGGTTTCTACGCTGTTGACTCAGTGTGACACTCCCTAACATTTGAACATCAAAGTTGTACAAATATACGCAATCCACAAGATAGCAAGGTGAAAGAGTTATCACTGTGGTGGATGTTACATTTCTCAATAAGTCATTAATAACACAATCAACACAGACAATATGAACACAATACCTCACGCTCAAACCTTAAACAGAAGTATTAAAAAAATATACAATATCATTGTTTTGATAAATGATTTTTCTAATTGTATAATTACATTGTTCAAGATTATGCATCTTTAGAAAAAGTATCACTCAAATCCTTTGGACTGTGGACCTGAATAATTCATAATTATTTTACAGTAATCCCTTTGATATATTTTCATTAAAAAACTGCAGCTGTTAGATTTTTTTCTCTTAAATTATTTTTTAATTAAATGATTAAATTATTTATAATTAATTGCAAGCAACAGTTATTATTTTTCAAATAAACTCGTGCAGCTGAAGTCATTGCTGAGGTAGCCCTAAGTTGATTAACAATACACAACCCTGCAGCGATGTTGCAGTGATTTTAATCCCCGACTAATTTAATGATCCAGCAAAATGGTGCTAAAAATTTCACTGCTCTTATTTCCACCGTGTGATGGAAATACACAGCCGCTAGAGAATAAACTCTCAAACACTGGACCGGTGGCAATTTTCATCTGCTTCTGCTCGCAGACTCTGAGGTGAATCTTTAAGAATCACTTTGTGATGTTTGCGAACTCTGCCACACAGCCTTTCATTTTCCCTTCACTGACTTGTCAGGCTGGCACACTGGCCCAGTGGGTTAGCACTACTGCCTCACAGCACCAGGGACCCGGGTTCAATCCCTGCCTCAGGTCACTGTCTGTGCGGAGTTTGCGTGTGTTTCCTCCGGGTGCTCTGCTTTCCTCCCACAGTCTGAAAGACACGCTGGTTAGGTGCATTGACCATAGAACATAAAAGACTACAGCACAAACAGGCCCTTCGGCCCACAAGTTACGCTGATCATACCTCTATCTATCAGGTCTATCTATAACCTTAAATCCCATGTACTCATCCAGAAGTCTCTTAAAAGACCCCAATGAGGTCGCCTCCACCATCACCGATGGCAGCCGATTCCACTCATCCGCCATCCTCTGAGTGAAAAATTTACCCTTGACATCTCCTCTGTACCTACTCCCCAGCACCTTAAACCTGTGTCCTCTCATAGCGACAATTTCAGCCCTGGGAAATAGCGTCTGAGAATCCACACGATCAATACCTCTCAACATCTTATAAACCTCTATCAGGTAAATGTTACATTCTCCCTCAGTATATCCAAAGTTTGCACGGTAGCACAATGGTTAGCACTGCTACCTCACAGCGCGAGGGATCTGGGTTTGATTCCAGCCTCAAATCACTGTCTGTGTGGAGTTTGCATTTTCTCTCCTTGTCTGCGTGGGTTTCCTCCGGGTGCTCCGGTTTTCTCCCACGCTCCAAAGATGTGCGAATTAGGTTGATTGGCCATGCTAAATTGATACTAGTGTCAGGGGGATTAGCAGGGTAAATATGTGGGGTTAATGGATACAGCCTAGGTGTGATATGGTCAGTACAGATTTGATGGGTCGAATAGCCTCCTTCTGTACTGTAGGAATTCTACGGTTTTATGATTTAGACCATAGGAGCAGAATTAGGTGACTTTAGCCCATCGAGTCTGCTCCGCCATTCAATCATGGCTGATATTTTTCTCATCCCCATTCTCCTATCTTTTCCTCATAACCTCTGATCCCCTTATTAAACAAGAACCTATCCATCTCTGTCTTAAAGATACTCAATAACCTGGCCTCCACAGCCTTCTGCAGCAAAGAGTTCCACAGATTCACCACCGTTTGGCTAAAGAAATTCCTCTTCATCTCTGTTTTAATGGAACATCCTTTCAACCTGAGGTTGTACTCTCTGGTTCTAGTTTTTTCTATTAATGGAAGCATGCTCCCCACATCCACCCTATCCAGGCTTCATAGTATCCCGTAAGTTTCAATAAGAACCCCCCTCATCCCTCTGAACTCCAATGAGTACAGACCCAGAGTCCTCAACCATTCCTCATACAACAAGTTCTTCATTCCAGGGATCATTCTTGTGAACCTCCTCTGAACCCTTTCCAAGGCCAAAACATCCTTCCTTAGACATGGGGCCCAAAACTGCTCACAATACACCAAATGATGTCTGACTAGAGCCTTATATAGCCTCAGAAATACATCTCTGCTCTTGTATTCTAGCCCTCATGACATGAATGCTAACATGCATTTGCCTTCCTAACTGCTGAATAAACCTGCACGTTAACTTTAATACTGGTCAACGAGATCATGTATTAAGCGACTCAAGAACAGCTTCTTCCATGCTGCCATCAGACTTTTTATCTTGCATTAAGTTGATCTTTCTCTACACCCTAGTTGTAACACTATATTCTGCACACTCTCTTTTCCTTCTCTATGAATGGTATGCTTTGTCTGTATAGCGTGCAAGAAATAATACTTTTCTCTGTATACTATTGCATGTGACAATAATAAATCGCGTCAAAACAAATCAAAAGTCAAAGGTGGGAGCTAAGCAGAGATTGACAAACAGGCCATGGAGATGAAAGAACAGGAGTGTTTATGATAACATTGAGGAGCTGAAGAAGGTACTGAAAGCAGTACAAAAGTAAGATAGCAGAATGTATTAACAGGAGAACAAAGGTCAGGATTCAGTGAAAGCAAAGCTAAAGAACAGAGGAACGTATGAGTGGCACAGTAGCACAGTGATTAGCACTGCTGCTTCACAGCTCCAGAGACCTGGGTTTGATTCCCGGCTTGGGTCACTGTCTGTGTGGAGTTTGCACATACTCCTCGTGTCTGCGTGGGTTTCCTCCAGGTGCTCCGGTTTCCTCCCACAGTCCAAAGATGTGTTGATTGGCCATGCTAAAACTGCCCCTTAGTGTCCTGGGATGTGTAGGTTAGAGCAATTAGCAGGTAAATGTGTAGGGATATTGGGGGGGGGGGGGGGGGGGGGGGTGGAGAGTGGTAGGGCCTGAGTGGGATTGTGGTCGGTGCAGACTTGATGGGCCGAAGGGCCTGTTTCTGCGTTGCAGGGTTGTGTTCTGTGCAGAGACAGGAATCTGCCATTCAATTACTTAAGCCCATGGAATCATGGCTAATTTGTGGCCCAACTCCATAGGCCTGCCTTTGGCCCATACCCTCAACAACTTTGCTAAACAATAATGTATCTATCTCAGATTTGCAACTAATGTAGCATTAACTGTCATTTGTGGAAGAAAATTCTAAACCTCTATTACCCTTTGTGTGCAGGAAAGTTTTCCAACATCTCTCCTGAATGGTCTGGCCCTAATTTTTAGACTCCTAGCTCCAGAATCTCCAGAAATACTTTATTTTTTATCCAGCCTTTTCCTGTTAGTATTGTGAACACTTTGATCAGATCACTCATTAACCTTCTAAATTCTAGGGCTAATAAGTCTAAGATAACATCATGGGACAGATGTGTATCAGAGGCAGAGAAACTGGGAGAATGGCACGGAGTCCTTAGAAGAAACAAGGTGGAAGGAACTGTAGTCCAGGTAGCTGTGGGAGTCATTGGATTTTGAATGAGTATCGATGGTCAGTCTATTACCAAAAATGGAGACAGATTGGTGGTACAATGGCACAGTGGTTAGCACTGCTGCCTCTCTGCACCAGGAACCGGGTTTGATTCCAGGCTTGGGCCATTGTCTGTGTGGAGTTTGCACATTCTCCTCCTGTCTCCATGGACTTCCTCCAAACTGTCCGACCTCTTCCCCCAGTCCGAAAGACGTGCTGGTTAGGCATATTGGCCATGCTAAATTCTCCCTCAGTGTACCCAAGCGGGCACCAGAGCGTGGCGACTGGGGGAATTTCACACTAACTTCATTGCAGCGTTAACGTAAACCTCCTTGTGCCATGAATAAATAAACTTCAATTTAAACAAGGAAGAGAAAGAAAGCGTCAGAGATGGACCATGTGAAGATGAGAGAGGGCTGAACATTGGAAACAAAATCTTTACAGTTTTTCAAATCCAATCTTGAGCTAGAAGAGGCATTAGGACATAGAACATAGAACATAGAACATTACAGCACAGAACAGGCCCTTCGGCCTTCGATGTTGCGCCGACCAATATAAAAAGCAATGCCCCTCCAAACTAAACCATTCCCTTCTCTTCCATATACTTATCAACTACCTCTTAAACGCCACCAAACTTGGCGCATCTACAACCGCTGCAGGCAGGGCATTCCACTCCCGAACCACCCTTTGGGTAAAGAACCTGCCTCTGATATCCGTCCTATAACTATCACCCCTTAATTTAAAGCTGTGTCCCCTCGTGCTAGCTTTTTCCATCCTAGGAAAAAGGCTATCACTGTCCACCCTATCTAAACCTCTAATCATCTTATATGTTTCGATCAGGTCCCCTCTTAGCCTCCTCCTTTCTAACGAAAACAACCTCAAATCCCTCAGCCTCTCCTCATAAGACCTGCCCTCCATACCAGGCAACATCCTGGTAAACCTCCTCTGTACCCTCTCCAATGCCTCCACATCTTTCTTATAATGTGGGGATCAGAACTGCACACAATACTCCAAGTGCGGCCGCACTAGAGTTTTGTACAGTTGCAACATGATGTTGCGGCTCCGAAATTCAATCCCTCTACCAATAAAAGCCAAGCATTGGTATAGTCACCGACGTAACTGGAAAAGATTGTGGGAGAGGGTCTGAGTAGGACAGGAACAAGGGATGTTCTGCAACCCCACAAAAGATAAACATAGCGGGGAAGTCTTTGCCACAACTTTTATTTCCTAAGACGCTCTTTATTGCATCAAAAGGTGCTTTGGGATTATTTCCATGTATTCCAGGGGGCAAAAGGTGCCTTAGTTTAACATCTAATTCTAAAAGACAAAGCCTCCAAAAGCGTGGAAATATCTTCAGTACTGTACTGTAATGTTAGCCTAGATTTGCCAACATATATAGCACAGTGATGCAATGCTGCTTCACAACACCAGTGTGAACCTGTGTTCACCTGTGTGAGAACCTCTCCGGCTTTCTCGAGGGCATCCTGAAACCCATTGTACAAAGAACCCCCAGCTTTTGTCTTGACACTACGGACTTCCTACAGAAACTCAGCACACATGGAGCAGTTGAACCAGGGACACTCCTCGTCACAATGGATGTCTCGGCGCTCTACACCAACATCCCCCACGACGATGGTATTGCTGCAACTGCCTCAGTACTCAATGCCAACAACTGTCAGTTTCCGGATGCAATTTTACAACTCATCCGCTTCATCTTGGACCACAATGTCTTCACCTTCAACAACCAGCTTTTCATCCAGACACATGGAACAGCCATGGGGACCAAATTTGCACCTCAGTGTGCCAACATCTTCATGCACAGATTCGAACAAGACTTCTTCACTACACAAGATCTTCAACCAAGGTTATATACTAGATACATTGATGACATCTTCTTCCTTTGGACTCATGGTGAACAATCATTGAAACAACCGTATGATGATATCAACAAGTTCCATCCCACCATCAGACTCACCATGGACTATTCTCCAGAATCAGTTGCATTCTTGGACACACACATCTCCATCAAGGACGGTCACCTCAGCACCTCACTGTACCGCAAACCAACAGACAACCTCACAATGCTCCACTTCTCCAGCTTCCACCCTAGACACATTAAAGAAGCCATTCCCTATGGACAAGCCCTCCGTATACACAGAATTTGCTCAGATGAGGAGGATCGTGACAGACACCTCCAGACGCTGAAGGATGCCCTCATGAGAACAGGATATGGCGCTTGACTCATCAATCAACAGTTCCAACGTGCCACAGCGATAAACCGCACTGACCTCCTCAGAAGACGAACACGGGACAAGGTGGACAGAGTACCCTTTGTTGTCCAGTACTTCCCCGGAGCGGAGAAGCTACGACATCTTCTCCGGAGTCTTCAACATGTCATTGATGATGATGAACATCTCACTAGGGCCATCCCCACCCCCCACTTCTTGCTTTCAGACAACCGCACAACCTTAAACAGATCATTGTTCGCAGCAAACTACCCAACCTTCAGGAGAACGGTGACCACAATACCACACAACCCTGCCACAACAACCTCTGCAAGACATGCCAGATCATAGACATGGACGACATAATCAAACGTGAGGATACCATTCACCAGGTACATGGTACATACTCTTGCAACTCGGCCAACGTTGTCTACTTAATATGTTGCAAGAAAGGATGTCCCAAAGCATGGTACATTGGGGAGACCATGCAGTCACTACGACAGCGGATGAATGAGCATCGCTCAACAATCACCAGGCAAAACAGTTCCCTTCCTGTGGGTGAACACTTCAGCAGTCATGGGCATTCGGCCTCCGACCTGCGGGTAAATGTGCTTCAAGGGGGCTTTCGTGATACACGACAGCGCAGAGTCGCTGAACAGAGACTGATAGCCAAGCTCCGCACACATGAGGACGGTCTTAACAGGGATCTTGGCTTCATGTCACACTATCTGTAACCCCAGTAACTTGCCTGGGTTAGCAAAAAACCTCACTTACTGTGCTGTCTGGAGAAAATACACAATTCTCTAACCAATGCTCAGGATTTCCTTCACACACATTGTTAGCCACTTTAACATTTGAATAGCAGGTTAGATGTAAGGATTCGCATTCTAATCAGCAGTATGTAACTGTCTGTGTGGATATGAGTGCCTCTGCAGATCAGAACACTGCATTTGCCTGATGAAGGCACAACATAGTGTCGAAAGCTCGTGGATTTACTATCAAATAAATTGGTTAGATTTTAAATTGGTGTTGCAAAACTTTACTGAGTTTACCCCAGTCCAACGCCGGCATCTCTACATCATCACAACACCAGGGACAGGGGTTCAATTCCACTCTCAGGTGACAGTCTGTGTTGCAAGTTCTCCCCGTGTCTACATGGGAATTGGTGCTCCAATTCCCTCCCCAAATTTGCAGGTTAAGTGGATTGACCATGCTAAATTACCCCTTGGTGTCTCATTAGCCATGGGAAATGTGCAATGTTACAGGGATAGAATGGGGGAAGGGCCTGGGTAAGATACTCTATCGGAGAGTCATTGCAGACCCAATGGGCCAAATGACCTATCCTGCACTGTAGGGATTCAATGATTATGTGCTGAGATTTCAGAAGGGATATTTCGACCTTCTGACTCAGAGATACGAGAGTTTACCCAGGCTCAGACCCTTGTGCAATGTTGGCAGTTGTTAACTTTTTTTGCCTTTCAACTGGTTACACTTCTGCATTTAATCTTAGATGCCAAATGTCTCATTTTATTTCACACTTTAAGTTAAAAGGATTCAGATAATAAATAATGAATCCTAAAATTTGGCCAACAATCATTGTAGGAATTACAGATTAAGCTTGCATTGATACAAGTATTTGCAACAAGAATAGAATGAGATAGATTGTGACTTTCTGAACTAACAGAGTGAAACTCTCATTTATTTGATGTATCACGCAGTGATCTTATATTCAAATTCACATGCGTGTATATATACTTCCCATTTTATGCCATGGTTTAGTTCATGCCTAACAGGATGCTCTAATACATTTTACATATAACTGGTAGTTACCCTGAGGTGCTGATGTTTTATCATTCAAATACTTCATAATGTTAAGAGTGTGTGCAAAAAAGGGATTGATGATTTAAACTGTTATTCATTCATAATTGATGAAGACTATGAGATTTTAATCATCATTTTAATCTTCCCTCTTGAAGAATAGAATTTTTTTTATTCATTTGTGGGACATGGGCATCACTGACTAGCCAGCATTTATTGGCTATCTTTAATTGCCTTTGGAGGGCAGTTGAAAGTCAGCTACATTGCTGTGGCTCTGGAATCACATGTAGGCCAGACCGGTTAAGGACAGCAAATTCCCTTCCCTAAAAGACATTAATGAGGCAGATGAGCTTTTCCAACAATCAACAATGGTTTCCTTGTCATCTCAATTCTAGGCATTTTATTTTTATTGAATTCAAGTTCCACCATCTGCCGTGAAGGGATTCGAACCCAGGTCCCCAGAACAAGAGCTGATTGGTTTTTACAACAATCCATGATAGTTTCGTTGTTACCAATACTGAGACGGGGTATCATGGTGGCATAATGGTTAGCGCTCAGCGCCAGGGTCTTGGGTTCAATTCTGGTCTTGGGTGACTGTCTGTGCGGAATTTGCACGTTCTCCCCATATTGCGTGGGTTTCCTTTGGTTTCCCCCCACAATCCAAAAGATGAGCAGGTTAGGTAGATCAGCCATAGTAAATTGCCCCTTAGTGTTGGGGGAACTAACAGGGTAAATAAGTGGAGTTACAAGGATAGGGCCTGGGTGAGATTGTGTTCAGTGCAGACATAATGGGCCAAATGGTCTTCTTCTGCATTGTAGGGATCCTATGAAATTCCAGGTTTATTCATGGAACTCAGATTGCACCAGTTGCCATGGCAGGATTTGAATGCCTGCCCCTAAAGCATTAGCCTGGACCTCTGGATTATTAGACTAATTATGTCACCATTATAACCCAATGTCCCAATAAATCCCCCTCCTGAGATAATGGGACACAAGTGGGATTAGAAACCATATTCGGAGATTATCTGACTATACCTGCATAGATTCAATGGAAAGGGCTGTGGGTAATCCCAGCTGGTTGGATATTGGAGGAGAGGTAGATGGTGTGGCCAACCATGTCATAGGCTGAAGCCAGCTCACGAAGGATAGGTTGGAATCATTTGTCATGATCATAACCAAATCAGATGAAATTTGTGACTTGGATAAAGGTCACTTTCAGATTCCAGTGGGGCAGAAACTTGATTGATGGGACTTAAACATTGAGTTGAGGGAAAGATAGGCATACGTTAAAAGGGGTGACAACAAGTTCAAAGGTTTTGGTAACATAGAAGACATTAGAGCTGGGAAGAAGTTCACAGGATTCATAGAATCAAGAGGAGCTGGGTGGTAATGATGGATTGGAAAGAGAAAGAACCATCTAAAGGAAAAGGAACCGTTAAAAATACCAGCTCAGAATGAAAGTTGGGTGGTCAGTAGTTTGGTGGGAATAAGTTTGAGGAAGAAGGTGAACTTGGAGAGGACATGAGGAGAAATGGAGGAGATAAACTAAAAAGGATTAAACAGGGTTCAGGATAGGGCAAAGGGGATTGAAGCTTCAGCTAGATTATGGTTTGGTGGGCAAGGGAAAGTGAGGGAAGGTGACAGACGCTAAAAACATGGGGTGGCATGGTCACACCGTGTTTCGCACTGCTGCCTCACAGCACCAGGGACCCAGGTTCAATTCCCAGCTTGGGCCACTGTCTGTGTGGAGCTTGCACGTTCTCCCTGTGTCTGCATGGGTTTCCTCTGGGTGCTCTGGTTTCCTCCCTCAGTTGAAAAATGTGCAGGTTAGATTGATTGGCTGTGCTAAATTGCTCCTTAGTGTTAGATGGACGTCAGGGGGGATTGACAGGGTAAATGTGTGGGGTTACAAGGATAGGGATTGGGTGGGATTGTTGTTTGTGTGGGCCCTTGGGCTAAATGGGCTCCTTCTGCATTGTACGTATTCTATTCAATGAACAAATGACTGCAATTTTAATGACAAAAGATCCATAAATTGCATTTGCTGGTGGAGCAAGAAGATAGGAGTAAATTAAGAAAGTTTTTAGCAGGGGTGAGAAGCTAAGGGTTGTCTCCAGGGTGTCGCTGAAATAGTGATCAGTTTTAGCAGAGAATAGAAGGACCTGATAAAGTTGAATGTGGTTCAGATAGAACTAGGATAAATTATTAAAGCAGTCATTTCCAATAAATTTTCAAGTCTGCATCCTTTGGCTTAAGAAAGCTGATATGTTTAAAGTTTATTTATTAGAGTCATAAGCAGGTTTACATTAACACTGCAATGAAGTTATTGTGAAAATCCCCCAGCTGCCACACTCTGGCACCAGTTTGGGTACACTGAGGGAGAATTTAGCATGGTCAATGCACCTAACCAACACATCCTTCAGACTGTAGGAGGAAAGGGGAGCACACAAAGGAAACCCACCCCGACATGGGGAGAACATGCAGACTCCGCAGAGACAGTGACCCAAGCCAGGAATGGAACCCAGGTTCCTGGCATTGTGAGGCAGCAGTGCTAATCACTGTGCCACCGCGTGTGACCTGTATGAGGGGAAATGTCGAGGATGAGAGCAAAAGCAACAGTTTCACTTGTGCTTTAATGGTGTTTGGGGAGGGTGTGATTGCATTATTACGTCCAGTAAAAGGGCCATGGCATTTGTAAATGCTCTTGTTACTTCACACCCAATTTAGAAGTGTATTATTAAGTTAGGAACATACTTAAACATTTACTGGAGTCTCCAACCCATAAGTAAACAAGCAGAGTTCCAATCTCAATCTGGAGCGGCATTAATACTCCAACTTCCTTTGGGAAGCAAATTTGCTGGAAACATTGAGCAGAGTCAATGCCACGGTCTTATCTTTAGAAATCAAGCTGTTTTAAAGCTAAGACATTTTACAATGCCCCAAACCGGAAGAGGTGATGACAATTCCAAATCGAACCTTCCAGTGGTGGAACTGAACAAAAGCTCCGGATAACTTTCCCGGGAATCTCTATTGTCAGCTGCTGGTCAGAGGCAGGTCTGCACCCTTTAGGTCAACGGACATCTTCCCGTAATACCTCTGACTATTTTTACAGAGCCCTCTGGTGAAAGAGGAAGGAAAGTCATGTTCAAAACACGATGAAAGACATCATTAACACAACAAAGGGAAACAAAACGCATCTCTTGCTAAGAGTGCATAGCAATAACAGGTGGCTGTGTGGGGTTACCAAGCTGCTGTGTGCCTTCCGTAGGAGCTGCTGACAATAGCCCAGATTTTTCTGTTGAAGTAACATCGAGCTTCCTTTTGCCGAGAAAGAATTAACTCATGAATTAGGAATTGCCACAAGTTACTGGACAATTTGTACCGTTCCACAGTTAGCCGCGCAGAGACAACAGCTTGCTCTCAGCCTCCCTGTCAGCTCTTGTGAAGTTGTTGCATTTGTGCATTAATTGCCAATTAAGCCCGCTACTGAAAGTTAGAGCGGGAAGTTTGCAGAATCAGAATACAATGCCAATCAACATCTTCAGACCAGAAAGTGCACAATTTCAGCTATGGACCAAATTGTTCTTACAGATGTGTAAAATTAACTTGCTCAAGAGAGAAAAAAAAACTTATTTTATCTTTCCATCCCTGTTATCTCTCTTGCTTACTTACTCTGATCTTTTCTCTTTCTCACTTGGTTCTAATTTACCCTATTTCTTTGTCATTTCTTCAATATGTCAATCATAAAGAACAATGAAACAATTTTATTCCACACAGTACATTGAAAGAATGGTCCCCTTCAGTGAGTAAATTACATTATCATCACCAGCTCCTGGTAGAATTACCACGTGTATGCAATTGTCAAGTGTTTTCCTGTCGTGTGATCAGGATGAGGCCTTCAATGCTGTGCATTTTTTTTAACTTAATCATCATATTTTAGTGAAAACAATGATCAGAAAGAACTCTTTGTCTTCTGTGAGTTTGAACCACATCAATACAATCTCCACCACAGGTAGAGCAAACAGGCAGATCTGAAATATACCCCAGCCAGGATAGGGATTGAGCCTACTGTACTGCTGGCACTAATCCCTCAAAAGAGTCCAATGCTGCCCACCTGCCCCGGAATCATGGAACAGGATGGGATCTTACAAGCCCTGGATGGACGAGGCGCTAAAGTTCCAGCACAAACCTCCAAGCCAACATGCACTTTTACACACATGTTGCCCCCTGGAGATAGTGATGATAGAAATACCAAATTCCTTTCCATCACATGTCTGACCAGGAACCTGTCCTGTTCCTGCTGCCTACCTTGGTATATGTTAGAAGAATTTATACATCGATGCTTAACCTGTTTGGCCATATTATCAATACACTTCCTTGGCCTGGAGTGGGACTTGAACCCAGATCAGCTGGCCCAGAGGCAGAGACCCAATCCATAGGACATTCATTCCCATCTTACACTGAACTTTGTTTAGTGTGGCCTCAAACATCAGAAATATACAAAAGAATTATTAATATGGAACCAAAGCACTGACACAGGCTTTGTGGCTCAACTAGTCTAGCTCAGTGGTTATGTTCCAGTCAACCCTCATCATTTTCATCTACCCAATCAGCATATCTTCCCAGTCCATAATGAGCAGGAACATGTTTGATGTGCATGTTTATATATTTCCAAATCATTAAAGATCATTCCCCCCCCGACCATACATTCAACCCAGGTCCAATTTTCAAACCTTGCCAATGTGATGCATCCTCTGGCCTCGGCGATGGGGTGGGGGCAAGGTTACTTTCTGCTTTTACCAAGGCATCCTAGATGCTCCAACCTCAGTGCAGTCAGGCTTTGCTGGCGTGTTGAGCTGGAAATCCCAAGTATTCTATGGCAACCAGAAGAAAAGCTGGAAAAAATCCATTTCTGCTTCACTTCCTTGGGAATATTTGGCCAGTGTCTATTCTGGGTTCCTGTCCCATTTCCTGTCATTAGTGTCATGGAATAAGCTTTGCTTAAGTGGCACTGACAGAAAAACCTTGTCCCATACTCTAAAGACCAAAATGAAAAGTGGAAATCTAGCAACAGAATTACTACAGGAAATAGGATCCATGCAAGGGGGTCCACATAATGGGGTCCGCAGGAAGTAGAGTTCAACACAATTGGTTCCGCAGGAAATAGGGTCCATGCAATGGGGTCCACACAATGGGGTCCACAGGAAGTAGGATCCATGCAATGGGGTCTACAGGAAATAGGGACCACGCAATGGGGTTCACACAATAGGTTCCACAGGAAATAGGGACCACGCAATGGGGTCCACAGGAAATAGGGTCCCTGCAATGGGGCCCACAGAATGGGTCCTGCAGGAAGTAGGGTCCACACAATGGGTCCTGCAGGAAATAGGGTTCACACAATGCAACCCGCACAATAGGATCTGCAGGAAATGGGGTCCATGCAATGGGGTCAACAGGAAATGAGGTTCACTGAAAATGGGGTCCACAGGAAATGTGGTCCATAGGAAATGGGGTCCACACAATGGGGTCAACAGGAAATGGGGTCAACAGACAGAAAGTTGGCTCTGTGAGGCAGCAATGCTAACCATTGTGCCGCCCATAACTTGTTGAATTCTGTTTCCTTCTCCAAAGATGCTGCTCAATCTGCTGAGCATTTCCCAGTCTTTCCTGTTTTTATTCCAGCCTCCACAGTGATGACTGGACTTTGTGAGTGTTCTAATTGCACTGGTCCAGTTTGTGCCCAACTCTTAGACGTTGCACCCTTATTACTATCTGGTTTCCCTGGATCAGAATATGGTTACGAGTGATCTTTTATTTGCCAGGCTTTTTTTCGTCCCCTCTTTCACACATTGGACCACCTCCAGTCTCTGTTGTTACAATTACAGTGCATGTGGAACATTCATTCAGTTGTTCTAATCAATTGAGGAGTGACTTGTTTGTCCAACATCTCATTGATGAATTTTTATTTTAAAACAAGCACTTAAATTTACAGTATTGACATCAGGGACGGGTTTGTCCAGGTTGGGTTAAATTTCAAAACTCGCTATCCTTCCGAAGAAAACACAATCCTTTTGAATTATGTAAGCATTTGGATTTGCTCAGCGTGTGTGAAGAGACAGACACTTTATAACACCTTTGCCATCTCACCTCAGTGCTTAGCTTTATTAAATTGAATGTAGTCAAGTACAATAGAAAATTCAATGGGGACTGAGGTACTGATGTGTTCCATACTCTGGTATAGCTCAATGATTCATTCCCTGTAATCTAAAACTTCCTCGTCTACATGCTTGACAGGTCCAGGTTGCTTCAAGTTATTCAAAGGTAAAATACGATGGATTCTGGAATGAAGCAGAAAAGACTGGGAAATGCTCAGCAGGTCAAGCAGCATCTTTGGAGAAGGAGACAATGTTCAAAAGACAGCGGCGGCACAGAGGTTAGCACTGCTGCCTCACAGCCCGAGGTACCCAGGTTCAACTCCAGCTTTGGCTAACTGTCTTGATGGAGTTTACACATTCTCCCTGTGCCTGCATGGGTTTCCTCTGGGCACTCCGCTTTCTTCCCACAGTCTAAAGATGTGCGGGTTAGGTGGATTGACCCTTGCAAAATTGACCCTTGTGTCACGGGGACTAGCTAGGGTTCATGCATAAGGTTAAGCAAATAGAGTCTGGATGGGTTTGCGGTTGGTGCAGACTCGATGGGCTAAATGGCCTCCTTCTGTACTGTAGGCTACTATGACATCTATGGAAGGGGCATTTGCAAGGTGGAGTTTGCAGGGAGAGAAGGTGGGGGGATTGAAAGCAAGGTCACATTGTTGGCTCTTAGCAAACCCAACCCCCAACTCCTCCCATTCCCCATCCTGATAACTGGTACTTTAATCAGCCCTTGACCTTTGGTTGAGGGATGCGCCTCCCACCAAGGTGACCGTTAGCCCACATCAGTTCGCCTGTCCTGCATGCCACATGGTGACAAGACCTGCTTCCTGCTGGTTTTTTTTCCAGCGGTGGTGGGGTGAGGTCCTTAAGTGGTCGTTAATCGGTTGTTTAAGGATCTGCTTAATTGGTGGTGGGAGTGAGAAGGTCGACCTTGCTGCCTGGAACTTACTTCTGGTGGAGATTGAAAAGCAGCAAGAGTCTAGTAAATACATTTCTATTGAAAATAAATAAATATCATCTGGTATTTAGCCTGGCTCCGGAACATTTCCCGATGTCAAGAGCGGTGAGAGAAAGAAAGTCAATTGCTTCACAATGAATAGAAGGGGAAATTTTACAAGCCTCTGCTAAATGGCAACAGAAATGGATCTTAAATCCACCCAAGTAAATGCCCTTCCCACTTCCCAGCCCTCCACCAGCCAGAGCAGAATATTCCACCCTATGAGAAGTTCAACAGTCTCTGATGGTAACTTCCCCGGGATGGAGGGTGACAGTAACACTTCTGCTATAATCACCTCCACTCATATCATTTGTTTCTTTATTTTCCCCCAGCCACCCCCCCATCCCTCCTCTGACGCGTGCCCTCACAATCCCTTTAATCAATTAATAATTACCCCCGTAATCTGCCCTCCCCAACCCTAGCACACGTCTTCCTTTTTGATACTTCTTCCACTCAAACCCATCACCTTATTTCTGTATGTGTTTTGAATATCTGAATTTATTTATTAGTATCACAAAAGTCGGCTTACATTAACACTGCAACAAAGTTACTGTGAAAATCCTTTAGTTGCCACACTCCGGCGCCTGTTCGGATACAAAAGGAGGGAGAAGTTAGCACGGCCGATGCACCCTGACCAGCACATCTTTCGGAGTGTGAGAGGAAACACCTAGAGGAAACCCACGCAGGCAGTGAGCCAAGCTGGGAAATGAACCCAGGTCCCTCGCGCTGTGAGGCATCATTGCTAACAGCTGTATCACTATGCCACCCTTCTCCCAGTGCTAATGAAAGGTCACTCAACATTGACTCTGCTTCCCTCGCTCTAGATGCTGCTGAGTGATACCAGCATTTTCTTTCCAGAAAGTTGCTTTGATACAAAGGTGAATGGTGTGTAATCTGCTGCAATGTATTGCCGACAGGACTGCGTTAACAATTACTGCAAAGCCACTGAGTATATATTTAGTAAAGAAAACACTTGACGAGCCATATTTATGTCAAAAACCCAACCACTCTCTCACAATCTCCTCTCGCCCTCGCCAGGGTGGCACGGTGGCATACTGGTTAGCACTGCTGACACACAGCGCCAGGGACCCGACTTCGATTCCCAGCTTGGTTCACTCTCTACGCAGAGTCTACACGTTCTCCCCATGTCTGCATGGGTTTCCTTCGAGTGCTCCGGTTTCTTCCCACCCGTCCAAAAAATGTACTAGGTAGGCGCATTGCTAAATTCTCCCTCAATATTACCCGAAAAAGCGCCAAAGTGTGAGGACCAGGGGATCTTCACAGTCACTTTATTGCAATGTTAATATAAGCCTACCTGTGACACCAATAAATAAACTTTTCAAAGTTAGACACTCAATACACACGCAGCACTGCTGGTTTTGAGTGAAGGAAAGGCCATAAATGGAGACGTGTGGTAGGGCTGGTGAAGGGGTGGGTGGCGATTATTAAACGGTCACAGAGGTCGAGAAGGCAGAAGTCCACCCCAATTGCGGGGGCGAGGCTTGGAGAACAAAGTTGGCTTCGGATGGGATCGTACGAAACTCGGGCGGATGTGCTGGTAAAATTCCACCCACAAGGCTGGGGTGGGAGGGGGTGGGGTGCTGCGGGGGGAAGAGGGGAAGGTCAGAGTGGGGGTGGGGGTGATGACTGGGAAAGTAAGGAAAGAAACAAGAGAAGAGATGAGTCACAGCGAAAGCATTACTGGCACCCTCAATGTGCGCGATCGTCTTCTTGGACACCCTCTCCACTGGAAGTGTCAACCCCGCAACCCCCAATCTCATCAGAGAGTGTTAAACGTCACGCAGGGTGGGATCTTTTGATCGAGAACCGGGAAGCAGGAGGGGGCATTTACTCGGGTGGATTTAAGATCCTCCGCTGTTCGGCGGAGACATTGCCTTGTGAACGTAAGCCTACTTGTGACGCTGGTGAACAAACTTTTTTTTTTGGAAAAGAAAAACCCAATCGGAGGCTGAAGGCCGGTGGAGAATGGGTTAAAAAGGGAGAACCGCAGGGGCCACAAAGCTGGTCCCCGAACGCTACTTCTCGGCATGTTACTTCCTCCTGCATATTGCACTGTGCTGTTGTTTACCCTTCGGAAGGATTGCGACTATAGATAGAATCAGTGGCACCGTGTCTGTCAGGGAGCAGCTGCTTCACTCAGCCGCACTGTGTTAATTGCTCTGCTGTGCTTGCAAATGATTCAGCTGAAGATCTGGCGGAAGTTAGGACTTTGCTTGTCAGGTGGAGCAACTCAACAGCAGGAGGAGAAACAAAGTGACCAGGGGGGCCCCAGTGGCCTGTTGCCAAAATGTTTATTTTTTTTTCCCAGGGGCTTGGGAAGGAGGTGGTGAGGGGGTGGTGGGAGCAAAGTGGGGAGTGGGGGTGGTGGGGGTGGGGGGGGGGGAGGGGGTTGGTTGGGACGGGGGGGGGGTGGCGGATGGTTGCTCAGGCTTCAATAGTGACAGACAGACTGCGACAAGTGCCAAGAAGAACGCTCGATTTCTTATTCATTACCTACCCTGTCAGTCAAGCAAGTGTAAAAAGATCGGTGCTGAAGAGAGAGAGAGAGAGAGAGAGGGTGGAACTGTGTTTGCGAGCTTCAGGGGCCAGGTCTTTTAGTGGAGCGTAGCCTGGTGTGATTCCAGTATCGATATCAATACTTGCTACAAAAAACTTGCTAACGTTTCAGCAGTTTTCCCTAGACGTGCGGATGGTTGAGGGGCGACCGGCTGTGGCCTGCTCAAATTGCTCGATCTCCATTAACACGTTGATCGAAAACAGACCTTCCGTACACTCCAGTTGGCAACTCCTCACGTTAGTTTTCCAATTCGTGCGTCTGAGAATGTGAATTGGTGAGAAAGGAGGGTGAGAAACGCGGAAAGATGAGAAAGAGAAAGGGGTGAAGGAGGAAGGAGGGGACCCAACGAAAGGGAACATTTTCCCAGCCGGGGACTGCAGTTCCAACAAAGCAGCCGGCCTTAATCAGAAATGTCAAAAGTCCTGGTATTAATTACAACCTGACTTGCACCCTGTGGTTCAGGTTCCTGTACAGGTTTTTCGCTCAAAAACAATGACCACATATGTAAGTTCAGCGTTTTCGCAAAGCTGTTAACCAGAACGTACTGTCCTAGGAATTGGGTGAACAGTTGTTATTTGACTCAGTAACACAAATGGACTGCTTTCTCACTTTCGCACAGTTTGTGCACTGTTTTTGCTCCATCTGGACCTCTTAGATAATATCACAAATCTATTTCCCGTTCACCACACATGCATGTTTAAACGGAGACATGGCATCGCATCGTCTCGTCTGATCCTTGAATGCGGGCACAGAATGGATGCCAGTTGCGTGCGTCGATTTGCCAGGTGAATACACCTGACCCAACCGCGTCACAAAGCTGGATTCTCCCGACTGTGGGGTGGTGGACTTTGGCGGGCGGGTCTGGAGAAATTGAGGGGGAGCTGATTGGGCCGGCTCCCTGACACATAACCCTCGCTGGGGAAGTTGCCCAGAGGTAGATCAGGCTGCAAACAGAGAGGCAGGCAGCCCGTTTAGTTAATTAAGGCCCCGAATGTGGGCAATTGTTTGGGCATTTTCCCAACCAAAGAGATCTCCACTACAAAGGAAGGCCACCATCTCAATGGAGGCAGGTGGACAGGTTTTGGTGCAGAAGGGGAGGGTGGGGTGGATGGCAATGATGGGAGGGCAGCGGAGTTGTGCCAAAGACTCTAGCCTTCAAAGTGGGGACCGTCAACTGCAAAGGTCACACATACGGTCCAACTACTGCTACCAAAAGGCACTTCCCTCCACTCTGAGGGAGTCTCCTAGCATCTCTGAATGTAAATGTTGCCTCTGAAGGCATCTCCCTTTCCAGTAACACCCCTCCACCTCGGATTTGCTACCTGTCTCAGGAACACTGGCTCTCCACGGAGTTGCCAAGGATCCAGAGCTGCCGGGTTGGTGATTGGATTAAAATCTGGCCTACCATCCTTCATTGAGTGTCAAGTACAATGATGACCAATCAGGGCACCACCTCTGGGGAAGTAGCACCCCCCCCCCCCCCCCCCCCCCCCCCAGCCTATCCGGCTCCCAGTGAGTGTGAGCTCAAGATCTCTACTTGATACTTGACTCCCAACTTCGGGACACAAAACATGGGGAAACTCCTTCCTATTGGTTAGTTTTTAATGATTAAAAAGTGGCACAAAGATAATTCAGTAACAAAATGTTTGGTTTGTTTACTGGTTCCAATATTTTTTGCAAGGGTAGGAGGAGATAGAGAAAGACGTATCTGGAGGTTCAAATATTTCAATTACAAGAGATTGGGTGAAGTGTTGCAAGCTCTTGGTGGTGGTTTGTATCTTTGAGCGAATTTCCTCTCTCATACAGTCATAGGGCAGGATGCTCCACCTCTGCAGTGTGCTTTGCGGCAGCCAAGGTGGCCCTCTATGTGCTGGAGGTGGGATGTACTGCTCCCATCGCTGACCATGGGGCTTCCTGGCGTTCAGAGGCTAGGAATAGTGCAGCAAGTAACTCACCCCTGACTCTCCAAAGCCTGACCACCATCTACAAGGCACAAATCAGGAGTGTGATGGAATACTCCCTGTTTGTCTGGATGGGTGCAGCCCCAACAAGAAGCTTGACATCATCCAGGATAAAGCACCTGCTTGATTAGCACCACATCTACAAACATTCAAATCCTCCACTACCAACACTTTGTAGCTACAGTGTGTACTGTCCACAAGATGCACTGTAGCAAGTCACCAAACATCCTTAGGCAGACACCTTTCAAACTCACAACCACTTCCATCTAGTTGGACAAGTGCAGCAGGTACATGGGAGCACCACCACTTGCAACTTCCCCTCCAAGCCACTCACCATCCTGACTTGGAAATATATCACCGTTCCTTCGCAGGTCCCTGAGTCAAAATTCCCTCCCTCAAGACAATGTGGGTCAACCCAAAGAATATGGACTGCAGCAATTCAAGAAGGCACTACCTTTTCAAGGGTAATGAGGGATGGGCAATACATGCTGGCCTAGCCAGCGATGCCCATCTCCCACGAATGAATATTTAAAAAACCCTCTACCAGGGGTCACTTTCAGTGAAACCGGAAGATTCCACTGGCAGGAGCAGATGGAAAATCCACCCCCCCCAGCAGAGAGTCATGTATCGCACAGAAGGAGGACATTTGGCCCATCAAGTCCATGTACCAGCTCTTCAATGATCACCCAGGCAATCCCATTTCTCCACTCCATCCCTGTAAACCTGCTAGTTTATTTCCATCAGGTGTCCATGAAAATCTCTTTTGAAATCATTAATTGCCTTTGCTTCCACCACCCTCATGGGCAACAAGTTCTACTTTTGAGTGGGAAAGTTTTCACATCACTGTGCGGTTTTGTTTCTTACCTAATTAGTCAGTACAAGTCAATCATGGGGATGCAATGGCCAAGTGATATTATTGTTAGACTGCTCATCCGAAGATTTAGCTCGTGCCCTGGGGACCTGGGGCTTGAATCCTACCACAGCACATGGTGGAATTTGAATCAATAAAAAAAATTTGGAATTAAGAATTTACTGATGACCATAAAACCATTGTTGATTGTTATAAAAACACATCTGGTTCACTAATGCCTTTTAGGGAAGGAAATCTGCCGTCCTTCCCGATCTGGCCTACATGTGACTCCATAGCAATGTAGTTGACATTGGCCTACCTCATCAAGGGACAACAAGGGATGAGCAATAAGTGCTGGCCCAGACAGCAACGCCTGTGTCCCATGAATAAACAAAAAAAAACATCCATCAGTGGTTCGCGCTGCTGCCTTACAATGCCAGGGACCCAGGTTTGATTCCCGACTTGGGTGACTGTCTGTGTGGAGTCTGCATATTGTCCCCATGTCTGCGTGGGTGTCCTCCAGGTGCTCCGCCTTCCTCCTACAGTCGGATCGATGCACAGGTTAGATGCGTTGGCTAAATTCTCCCTCGGTGCACCGGAGTGCTACGATTCAGGGATTTTCACAGTAACTTCATTGCAGTGTTAACTGCAATGTGAAACAATTTGTGAGATTAATAAGTAAAAGAACATAGGTATATCACTGTGAATTCTGTGCTCGCATGCTGCATTTTTCTTTGCAGTTGTGAGTAAGAGCATGGGAAGCTAAATAATAATGACAACTCAGACAGGCATATGGCAGGAGTGGGGATTGATGGTTAAATGGTTTCATGATGGGTAAGAATGGGTGTGTAGGTGTGCAAGCACTGAGTGATTTGTAGTTATGCCAAGCTTTACATGCAGACACAAACTGAATTGATAGTTTCACAGACTTGGAAAGAAACTGGTTGCGCTGAGTGAAAGAGGTTACAATAGCACGTTGTAATAAATGAGCATTGTTTTCCATGGTGTATCAAGATGTTAGCTTTGTTCCAACTGAGCAAAAGCAAGGCTTCAAAACAAAGGCTATTTTCTTTACAATTTTATTTTCACAATCTAGACATGTCTGCAGTGTACAAGGAAGGGCCATGTGATACAATTCTAATACAGGCAACTGGCACCTTCTATCTGTTCAACTGGGTGGCACAGTGGTTAGCACTGCTGCCTCACAGTGCTAAGGACACAGGTTCAATTCCAGCCTTGGGTGACTGTGTGGAGTTTGCATGTTCTCCCTTGTATCTGTGTGACTTTCTTCCCACAGTCCGAAGAAGCACAGGTTAGGTGGATTGACCATGCTAAATTGCCCCTTAGTTTCAGGACGGTTAGCAAGGTAAATACATGGGGTTTACGGGGACAGGGCCTGGGTGGGATTGTGGCCGGTGCAGGCTCGATGGTCTCCTTCTGCACTGCAGGGATTCTGCGATCTTGTGACGTATTTGATTTGTGTCTCAACACGTTGCTGAAATTGGGTGATTGGATTAACTGGGTGAGGAGAGGTGCCAAGAGACACCAGAGATGGTCAGCAACTAATTGCCATGGAAAGATTATTTTTAGAGGCCTTGGCTGGAATTCTCCGGTCTCATACCCCTTGCTATCGCTGCCAGTGAGAACAGAGAACTTGGTGCTCAGCCAAATCTCCATTCACAGCAGCGGGACCTGAAAATCCCAGCTGCAGGCAAGATCAGAGAATCCCAGTCCTTAATGTCCAGTCCAATTTGCATAGCAGTTTGACAACACATGTGACTGTTACTTTTCCTTCTTCCGAGGGAGTGAAAGACCTGCATTTATGAAAGACCTGCACCTTTCAGAATCCCAGCCAATTTCAATGTGTAGCCACTGCTGTAATGCAAGAAAGGTGGCTCATAGCAAGATCCCACATACAACAATGTGGTAATAAACAAATGATCTGTTTTTACTGATACTGAATGGGGGAATTTATTCATTTATTCATGGGTCATGGGCATTGCTGGCTGGCCAGCATTTATTGCCCATCCCTAGTTACCCTTGAACTAATTTGATTTGATTCGATTTGATTTATTATTGTCACATGTATTAACATACAGTCACAAGTATTGTTTCTTGCATTCTGTATACCATTCATAGAGAAGGAAATGAGAGAGAGCAGAATGTAGTGTTATAGTCATAAGTAGGTGTAGAGAAAGATCAACTTAATGTAAAATAAGTCCATTCAAAAGTCTGACAATAGCAGGAAAGAAGCTATTCTTGAGTCGGTTGATTCATGACCTCAGATTTTTGTATCTTTCACCCGACAGAAGAAGGTGGAAGAGAGAATATTATGGATGTATAGGATCCTTAATTATGCTGGCTGCTTTGGTGAGGCAGCAGGACAGAGTCAGAATCAATTGATGGGAGACTGATTTGTGTGATGAATTGGGCTACATTCACAACATTTTGTAGTTCCTTGCAGTCTTGGGCAGAGCAGGAGCCATACCAAGCAATGGTACAACCAGAAAGAACTGAGTGGCTTGCTATACCATTGAGGAAGGCAATTATAAATCAACCATATTGCTGAGCCTCTGGAGTCACATGTAGGCCAGACAAGATAAGGATGACAGATTTCCTTCCCTAAAGGACATTGTTGAGCCTGACTCTAATGGGAACCAGTCCATTATTGCTTCTCGTGACTTTTCTAATGGGTGGTCCCATGAAATGTTTCTTCGACCACAAGTGGCATGGTAGCGCAATGGTTAGCACTGCTGCTTCACAGGTCCAAGGATCTATGTTTGATTCCCGGTTTGGGTCACTATCTATATGTGGAGTTTGCACAATCTTCTCAAATCTGGATGGGTTTCCTCCGAGGGCTCCGGTTTCCTCTGACAGTTTAAAGGTGTGCGAGTTAGGTTGATTAGCCAGTTTAAAATCACCCCTTAGTCTCCTGAGATGCGTAGGTTAGAGGGATTAGAGAGTAAGTATGTAGGGATGTGAGGTTAGGGCTTAGGTGGGATTGTGATCGGTGCAGACTTGATGGGCCAAATGGCCTCTTTCCGCACTGTAGGATTTCTATGATTTCTATGACCGCCCTCTATTGCCATAACCAATGAGAATCATTTGGCACCATTTGATGTATTAAATAGCCAACCGTTCAGTCAGGGGAGGAAGGCTTCATCTTTCGGAGTGGACCGAGGTGCTGAACCCAAGGAAAGTGCCAAGAGTGAAAACCTCAAACTGTAGCTGCCATATTCATACAAATTAAAAGCTATTGGCTGGAATTCTCCAGGCATTCATATCCCATCACTACTGCTGGAGATTATGGAGAATTTGACACTCAGCCAGATTTTCATTTCCTGCAGCAGGACAGGAGAATCCCATTGGCAATGAACAGCTGGAGAATTCTGCTTGTTGTGTTTGCTGGATATTGTGAGTAAAAACAAATTGAGATGGTTGTGAAACCAAAGAGGTCTTTGTTACAAGCTTCGTGGGAAAACCATAAGCCAAAATAACCAAATTTACTAAATAACAGCCCCCCAACACACTAAGAGAAAAAAAATTACCATCAAGATTCACTTTTTGTAACTTTTACTTGAGTCAGAACCAAACCAAATTACACATGAATTAATGGGCAGATGATACTTCAAATACAAAAGGTAAATTTCACTTTAAATAGTCAATACAGCAAAGATATATCTTCCACAACTAGAAGCAGTCCCCTTCAGTATTAATGACATTATGTAGTTACACAGTTCCATCATATGCTGTTCTTTACTTGCTGTTTTAGGGATTTGGATAGAGTGGACATGAGGATGATGGAGATGATGTTTCCATCCATAAGAGAGAGTAAGATCAGAGGGCACATCCTCAGCGTAAAGGAATGATCCTTTCAAACTAAGCTGAGGAGGAATTTCTTTGCCAGGGAGTGTGAATCCATTGAATTCCTTGCCATAACAGGCTGAGATCATTGAGTGTATTTAAGATGGAGATAGCTAGGTTCTTGATTGGTAAGGGGATCAAAGGTTTTGGGGAAAAGGCAGGAAAATGGCTAAGCGGTTGAGAAACTTATTGTCATGATTGATTGGTGAAGCAGACTTGATGGGCTGAATAGCCTAATTTTGCTCCAACATCTTATGTTTTTTTTTGATCTTCATTCATGCAAGATAGGTCATGAGCTTTATCTGACAAAGGTTTCATCTCTGTATTTTACAGGTATAATTATCATCAGCAAGGCACATTTCAGTGAACCTTCCTTCCTGAGGGTCATGATAATCCTGATAATGTAGCATTTCAGAGTTCTTTTTCAACCGACCAGCCTGTTCACAATTTGTCCACTTCTGGTCAAACATCCAGATTTTTTGCACTTCCAATCTAGTACATGGGCTTTCAGCTTTTAGATCTTGTTAGCCAGCTCGCACAGTGCCTCCAGAATTCCCTGGCCTCTTTAACAGAAAAGCTTGACCTTTTTCTGAGATAAATTAATTTCTTCCCATAGCAATGGTATCTGTTCTTCTTTCTACCTCTGTTTACTTTCTCTTTCTGTCTTTACCTGTCTATTGCTCACAAATCCTTTCAAATAATGATTTAATTCTCCTTGAGTGATGAAATTCCACATTCCCAGAGTTGCAAAAACCAGGGGATGAGACCTAATGGGCAAGTCTCTGGCCATTTTTCTGACCATCAGCAATTTTAATAGATTTGCAATGTCATGCACACAAATGGAGATTGGCTGTATCTCCCAGTTTCTCCCAGTAACTTCACACAAATTAACAAGAACAATGAATGGGATTTCCTGCCGTTCCTACTGGTAGGATTATCCAGTCTAGCTGATGGTGGCTGGGATTTTCCAGGCCCATCCGGCAGTGCACAAATCCCAACATGGCTGCTAACTCTGACAAGAAACCCATAATAGGATTCGTGCCAGTAAGTTCTCAGGTGTGATGACCAGGCTGAGGACTTGGAGGTGATCATCTCCCCCAGTTGGTGAAGGAAATGGCTGGGTGTGCCCTAGCACTGTCCCTGGCATCCAAGCAGTAGGGGGTTATAATGTCCTGATGTCGGTGATAGGATGGGGAAGTATTTAACCTAAATGTGAAATTGGACCACCCTGATATCTACGGAGGTGGACTTGCGAGTGTCTTCAGGTCCTTCCCCTCAGGATTGACGGTGCAAAACACTGCTTTCTTTTGGACAATGTGTCAGATGATCTGGAGAGAAAATCTCTGAGTTTCTCTTGAGAGAAACATAAGGTTTTCAGTCAGAACCTGACACTTTGCTACTGCTTTGGAACATTCCACCCAGGGTGAGTTCTTGCCGCGGGTTCCCTGGTGGTGGAGAGTGTAAACAATGGGAAACCCCGTTAACAGCGATGGGACTACAAGATCCTGTCACCAAGCTGATAGCGAGACACATCCAAAGAAATCCCGCCCAACGTCTTCATTTGATATATAGCATATTGAAGATAGCAAATCATCCCTTGGCATACCAGAGGAGCAAACAAAATTTGCTTCTAAACTACATTAAAACATATTAGGTCAGGTGATCAAAGACTTCGCCAAAGAGATATAGAATCAGAGAATAGAAGGAGACCATGAGACCCATCGAGCCTGCAGTGACAACAATCCCACCCAGAGCTATTCCCACACGTATTAAGATGAGAATAACTTAATTCATGAAGGATTTTTTTTATTACTGTCACAAGTAGGCTCATATTAACACTGCAATGAAGTTACTGTGAAAATCTCCCAGTTGTCACACTCAGGCATCTGTTCAGGTACAATGAGGGAGAATTTAGCTTGGCAAATGCACCTAACTAGCACATCTTTCAGGCTGTGGGAGGAAACCAGAGCACCAGGAGGAAATCCATGCAGACACTGGGGGAATGTGCAAACTCCACACAGGCAGTGATCCAAGGCTGGAATTAAACCCGGGTCTTTGGTGCTATGGGGCAGCACTGCTAACCTCTGTGCCACCATGCAACCCCAGAGATATTGAAGCAACCTCATGGAAAAGAAGGCAGACAGCGAGAGAGGTTTGGGGGTAAAAAGTTACAAGTTAGACCCCACGAACTGAGAGTAGGACAAAGAAAATCAGGGGTCGGCAAGAGGACAGATCTGAAGGAGCTCCAAGATTTTAGAAGATTACTGAGTTTGAGGAGGTCACACAGATGGGGAAGGATTTGAACACAAGGATCAGCGCGTCAAGACTGAGCCTGGGGGAGGAGACAATATAGGTCGCTGAGCACAGGCGTGGTGACCGAATAGAGTTCAGATAAGGGCACCAAAGTTTCGGATGAAAGAAAGAGCAACATAAAAGAACAAGAAGGGGTTAAACGGTTGAGTAGCCACCTGTTGAAGGTGGCTTTACAAACTGATACGGTGACCACAAAAACAACCCACAAGGCATTTAATAACTGATTGGAGTTGAACCTGTAAAGGACTGAAAGCCAGCCACGCACTCAACACATTGTGTGAGAGAATACACATCTCCACAAGCTGCCAGAGTCAAGCATGCACCAGTTACCAAACCACCAGCACTTCCTGGAAGTTGAGATGAGAGCGGGCGTCGGTCGGTTCATACCTGCTATCGGCTGCGATATGGTATGCCCGACCCAGGACTAGATTGACTTATCACCATTACATCGGATTACAAAATTGTTATCTCTTCCGACTGAATAACAAATTGGCAAGGTGCCAAAGACATGGAGAAGCCCCAATCCCCCTCTCTCTCTTTTCTCATGTATTTCAACTGATGTGAGGCGAGAATATCATTTGAATTCCACCCCTATCCCCCTCATCCCACTCAATTGATTTTAAGAAAAAAGTTGACATCTCCTTTCCCATTTCAGTGAGACAATCAGATTGTATTTAAAACAACTTTCCAAAGAGGTGCACAGCAGCTCGGCCAATCCAGCTATGGCAAAGGCCTGCTCCTGAAACAGAAGTCCATGCTAGAGTCATTTCAGCCCTAAGCAAAAGTTGAAGATAGACGTGCCTTCAAGGATTACTTAGAAAGGAATGTTAGGAGTGGGATAAACAGAGACAGGTCTCTCTCTGTTCATTGCATTCTAACATTCCTTTACCTTTGACCCTCAGGAGCCATTCAAACTTCCCATTATAATCACACAAGCCAGGCTGTGTCAAGAAAATGAAACTGAGCACCGAAGCAATGCCTCCACAAAGATCACTGAAGCACATGGCCATTTACCTTGTTGTAGTCGTGGGAACTTGCTATGTGTAAATGGGCTGTTACAACCCCTTATCTTATGACAGCAACTATATTTGAAAAGTGGTGTCAAGTGCTAAGGAACGTTATGATCAGTGCAATCTAGATGCACGTTGGGTGTGATTTTGTGGGTCTGTTAGCCACGATGCAAATTTTGTTACGGCTGCAAAATATCGTGAGAGGCCAACCAAAGGGGTTTGCGCCAGTGGCATGGTGCCACAGTGGTTAGCGCCGTGCCACGAACCTGGTTTAATTCCAGCCTTGGGTCACTGTCTGTGTGGAGTTTGTACTTTTTCCCCATGTCCGTGTGGGTTTCCTCTGGGTGCTCCGGTTTCCTCCCACACTCCAAAGATGTGTGGGTGAGGTGGATTGGCCATGGTAAATTGCCCCTTAGTGTCAGAAGGATTAGCAGGGTAAATAAATGAAGTTGTGGGGAGAGGCCTTGGGTGGGATTGTGGTCAGTGCAGACGCGATGGGCCAAACGGCCTCCTCTGCACTGTCGGGATTCTACGAGGTTTCTGATCACCACCTTCCACCCTCCCCCACATCCTCAATCCCAGCGGTGTGAACATGTTATGACTGGTTTTTAAAAACAGGAACCAGGTACCATGATTTCCCAGAGGAAAGAAGAAGGTGGACAACCCGCCTCCCACCCTGTACCATGGTCATCTCCAGAGCGGGAAGTGTTCAAAGGTGTTTGTGAGGGAATGTTGCGGGCATCCTCAGGGATGGGCGGTGTGCTTGGTATCTCTGTCTGTTTTAAAAAGTCTCCAGTGCGCTGAGTGGGTCTGCAGCTTGTGTTGTCAGTGAATTAAATGGACACTCAGTCAGGCTGACACCCACATCTGGTATTCCTGGCTCTACCTTTGCCCCACAAGCAGCTGAGGGACAAACATGTCCAAAGACGCAGCATCTGACTGGGACACAGCTGTGTCTTGGGATCCAGCAGACTGTCCCATCCTGTCTGGGACATTCCTGCCTCCACCAGATGCACATCAGAAGCAGTATAGTGCTCACCAGATAGTGACCCAGGAGCCTGCCTGCTAAGGTCACCCCACTGTGGTGTCTGTCCCTTCGATAGTGGATGGTGTGGATGATGGCTGTGATGTGTCACCCATGTCCTCCTCCGAGGTGCTGTTGAGGGTGGAGACAGATGGGCCAGGTTCTTTAGTTGTTGTTTCTGTGAGGAAAGGACATGGGTTTAATACATGGCCTGGTGAAAGATTTGGACTCACTTGAGCCTGGTCATCTGGCTGAAGGTGTATTGGCTCCTTATTTTTCTCTCTCAGGCCCACCTCGCCCTCAGTGCAGGTCCACTCCTGCCCCTCTCCTGTGAGCTGCATGGGCCTTTCCTGGAATGGACTGAGGATCTTCACCTCAGGTATCCACTGCCCGCCTTCCCTCTCTATCTCTCCCTCTCTGGTATCTTCTCTTGCAAGGTCACAAAAGGAGGTAGTGGGAGCTAAACGCTTGGGGGTACAGGCATCAAGGACAACTAACACTGCACAAAGGGTGGGGGGAGTTTGGTGAGGATTGCTGTTGGGGGGGGAGGCGATTGAGGATGAGGGCTCGGGTGCTAGGAGCCTATGAGATGTTGGCGTGTTGGTTCCAAATGACACTCGGATGGAGTGCCAAGGGGCAGACAGGATGTACTTATCCTTGTGGGCATAATTGGTCATTCACCTTCTTCCAAGATTAAATCCCCACCCTCTTGCTGTTGGCACTCACCAGTGCTGCCACCGTCTCCCAAGTGGAATTGGTGACCTTGCCAGAGGACATTCTGCCAGCCTGTGTGCAAATTGTGCCCACCCCATGCCCCCACCCCTACACCCCCGCACTCCCATCTCCTCCGCGGCAAACTGCTAAGGACCCCTTCGAAAATCTGGGAGCCAGTCTCTGGATTGTGGGGCCTCTTGGCTTGAATGAGGTCAAGTGGTGTGGAGCCGTTTAAATGGTTGGAGTGCCCAGGCGACCCCAGGGCAGCGAAACAAAAACTTTGCACTTCAGGAAAGAAACTTTCAAAGTGTGTTGAGATTGAAATCCAGATTGCGCCCTGGGAGGGGGAGCAGGGCAGGGGGGGTGGGGAGGGGGGTGGAGGTGGCATCACACCGTTTTTCTTATCGGGAAAGTTCACAGGAAATGGTAATTCACTATTTTGTGGGGGCAAATTGCACCCACTCTTTCTCAAGGTGGGAGCGCAATGTTTGTTTTAATACTGACAAAGAGACGTCTGCAGTAGACAAGATGTGTTGCTCATTTGGTGAATGGCTGCAAAGATTGGTACATTTCAGAATGATTTGACAATTCAGAGTGAAAATTAATAAGTGTTTGTCGCCGCGAAATGGGCAATAAATGCTGGTCTGGCCAGCGACGCCCACATCCTGTGAAAGAATAAATTTTAAAAAGCATTACTTAACCGAATGATCTGAGAATGCTGACGTACAGCATTAGTGCAATAATAACGCATATTCAGTTTACTAGAAACTTGACAGGTTTGTACCAGCGACTAGATAAATTGGCTTCGATTGCCTGTGTTGAATTCAAGGCTCATTGCACCATTTCTGCATTAGTTCTGACTCCAACTCATTCTTTGAAAGAAAGCATGATGATTTAAGAGAAAGAGACACTGAGGAGATATGTTCAAATACTTTTCACCTTCCCTTTCTCCCAAAATCAATAGATTTTAAAATTTCAAGCTTTGGACCATTTGTTCATTCAGTTGATCTTCTCTCCTGCTCTTAGCGATCTTGTTAGTGGACTTCTGTAGTGGAGGACATGCCCCTGTCTTCATTAATGGACTCAAAGTAGAAATGATTGAGAGCTTTAGTGTCCAGATCATCAACAATATTTCCTGGTCCCCCTAACGCTGATATTATAATTAAGAAAGCCCACCAGCGCCTCTACTTTCTCAGGGGACTAAGGAAATTCAGCATGTCCACTATGACTCTCACCAACTTTCACAGATGCACTATAGAGAACGTTCTTTCCAGATGTATCTCAGCTTGATATGGCTCCTGCTCTGCCCAAGACCAAAATAAATTACAAAGAGTTGCGAGCATAGACCGGTCCTTACTCAAGCCAGCTCCCATCCATTTACTCTGTCTGCACGCTTCGGAAAAGCAGCCAGTATAATCAAGGACCCCATACATTCTTCCAGTTCATCCATCAGGAAAAAATACCAACGTCTGAGGTCACCTACCAACCGACTCAAGAACAGTTTCTTCTCTACTGCCATCAGACTTGTGATTGGACCTACCTTATATTAAGTCGATCTTCCTCTAGACCCTAGCTATGACTGTAGCACCATATTCTACACCCTCTCCTTTCCTTCTCTGCTCTGTACTCTATGAACAATATGCTTTGGCTATCGCATAAGAAATAATACTTCTTATGTATCCCAATACATGTGACAATAAGAGATCAAATCAAATCAAAGCAAAGCAAATGCACTCTCATTTATTAAGGGTTCATACCGATGGCTGTGGGTATGGAGTCACTTCTAGGCCAGACCGGGGAAAGCTATTTTAATGATATCCAATGATAGAAGTCATTGTCACTATTACTGAGACCAGCGTTTGTATTCCAGATTTATTAACTCAATTTAAATTCCACCTAGTTGCTGTGATGAGTTTTGAACCAATGATGCCAGAGCATTAACCTGGGCTGCAGGATTTACTAGTGCAGCGACAGTACCATCCCCCCAACACCCCCCCGCCTCCTGCCATCTGCTTGCCCCCTCACTCCGGCCCCACATCCCCACAACATGGTGATGTAGGTTAAGAACAGCAGCAACACAGATTATTGGGTGGCACGGTTAACATTGCTGCCTCACAGCACCAGGACCCAAGTTCAATTCCTGGCTTGGGTGACGGTCCGCATTTTCTCCCCGTGTCTGCGAGGGTTTCCTTTGAGTGCTCCAGCTTCCTCCCACAGGCTGAAAGACGTGCTGGTTAGGTGCATTAACCATGCTAAATTCTCCCTCAGTGTACGCAAACAGGCACCGGAGAGTGGTGACTAGAGGATTTTCACAGTAACTTCATTGCGGTGTTAACGTAAGCCTACTTATGACACTAATAAAGAAACTTTTACTGTGGAGAAATAGGAAATGAAGGCACAGCACCAAGTGTTCTCAAATTCCTGCTCCCAGGTGTATTACTCGGGGATGTGTAGATTAAAGGCTTATAGCTTCCTCATGGAGGATGGGCAGTTAGAGAATATAGAATCACACAGTGTAGAGGAGGCCCTTCAGTCCCTCAAGTCTGCACTGATACTTGTGAAAGCCATTTATCAGCACTTGGCCCATGACCTTGAATGTTATGGTGAGTCACATCGTCATCCAGATACTTTTTAAAAGAAGTAAGGCAACTAGCCTCTACCACCCTCCCAGACAGCGTATTCTAGACCATCACAGCCTTCTCGGGTTAAATGTTTCTCCCCATATCATCATAAAGCCCTTGCCCCTCACCTCGCACTTGTGTCCCCTCTTGTTGGCACAGGCGGGCACAGGAAGCTGAAAAGCGAGGAGAGTCACATTGAGCTGAGATCACACTGCTCATAATAAGATTTATAAAAAATTATAAACTTTACAAGAACCCATCAATTTGAATCATATATAATATAGTTTAGATGTTTGAAATTATCCCCAACAAACTTCTTATCTTATCTGAAAAGCTTAGGTTTCTAAAAGACAAAATTCTAGAAGACGTTCCCATCGTGGAACTAACTTTTTTTTTATTCATTAGTAGGACATGGGCATCGCTGGCTTTATTGCCCATTCCAAGATGCCCTTGAAGGGCAGTTGAAAGTCGAACACATTGCTGTGGATCTGGAGTCACATGTAGGCTAGATCAGGTAGGAATGGCAGGTTTTTTTTTGACAATTGACAATGGTTTCATGGTTATCAGCAGATTACTAATTCCAGATTTTTTCCATTGAATTCAAATTACACCATCTACCGTGGTGGAATTACGAACCCGGGTCCCCACAACGTTAATTGAGTTTCTGGATTAATCATCTAGCCACAATACCACCAGGCCATCACTTCCCTGAGGATTTACATTTAAAATTGACAGGAAGATGACCCATTCACACGGTTCTTGCCAAAGAATGCAACTTGGTCCCCTGTGTATTCATGCAAAGTTGCTGCAAAACTTTAAAAAAAACCTGAGGGAAACCTTTGACAGAAACAAAACGTAACCAGAATTAAACTTTTGAGTTGCACTTAAATAACGTCTTCCGTGACTTTGAGATGCCCCACAGAACTTAGCAAAGAGCTGGTCAAATAGCTTTGAAGTGCAGTCACCCCGCTGTAACGGAGGGAATGAAGTGCTAACCTATGAAGTCTTCTCGACTTTCTCTGAGGTAACCTGGAAAGCAAAAACAAAATAATATTTTGCCCAACTTGTGTGAGTTGAACCAGCATTACGTGACAAGCTATAAGCGAAAGCAGCAAGTGTGAAGAGCTCAAACAGGATTTCCACAGAACATGTCTTTACATTTTAACTGTATTCTAAATAGTTCTGTTAAATGTGTTTTCTTCATTTATGTTCATCGCTGAGTCCAAGAACAGCCAGTTAAACGATTCATTTGTATAATCAGTGGCACGTTCCAAAATGACTGTACAGTTTCATATTTCGAGTTTGGGAGGATTTATTTGAATGCAGGTCATGAATGTAAACCTGTTTATTTAAGCAGAACATTTAGATGAAGAGTAACTACAGTTGCATGATATTTGATACAGAACGATTCAAATTAATTTGATCCTTTCTTAACTTGCATGTACTTAGTGGCTTTTGCTACAAAAAAACCTAAGCAGATAGTGTGGAAAATACTACTCTCTTGTACTGCCTGAAAAGCTTTATTTATGTAAATAGCAATAATTATTCATCTATCTGCAGTAGGTAAGAAATCAATTAAAATACATTTCGAGAAATCAATTAAAAATCACATGCACCACCTCTTTAGAGGATTTCTTTTAAGCTGGCTGCGATTATGCTTTTTCATTCATTCGTGGAGTATGGGCGGTGCTGACTCGGCCAGTATTTATTGCCCATTCCTAGTTGCCCTTGAGAAGGTGGTGATGATGAGCTGCCTTCTTGAATCGTTGCAATCCACATGCTGTCGGTCGACCCACAATACTATTAGAGAGGGAATTTCAGGATTTTGACCCAGCAACTGCAAAGGAACAGTTATATATTTCCAAGTCAGGATGATGAGTGGCTTGGAGATGAACTTGCAGGGGTGGTGTTTCCATATATGTGCTGCTCTTGTCCTTCTAGGTGGAAGTGGTTATGGATTTGGAAAGTGCTGTCTAAGGATCTTTAGTGAATTGCTGCAGTGCACCTTGTAAGTAGTACATATTGCAGCTACTGAGCATCAGTGGTGGAGAGATTAAATGTTTGTAGATGTGGTGCCAATCTAGCAGGCTGTTTTGTCCTAGATGGTGTCAAGCTTTTTGAGTGTTCTTGGGGCTGCACCCATTCAGGCAAGTGAGGAATATTCCATCACAGCCCTGACTTGTGCCTTGTGGATAGGCTTTCATGGGTCGGGAGGTAAGTTATTCACCGCAGTATTTCTAGCCTCTGATCTGCTCCTGTAGCCAAACGCTGCATGTGAATGAGCCCCTTCATCAGTGCCCCAACCCTTCCCAATCCTGGCCTTACCATGATCTCATGTGCAAAATGGGATTTTCTGGTCTTTTCCAATGGCAGGACCGTCCAGTGCCAGGGAAGGTGATTCCACGCGCAAAGCATGGCGAGCAACGCAAAACATTATGGACTTCAGTGGGTCAAAAGATCCCATTGCCGTCCAATAGCAAACTGCCTCTGCTACAGGACAATCTGTCACGCCGGGCGGAGTGGGGAGGAGGTGGGGAATTCATTCCCTTCAATATAACAGATGATGGGATTCGAATTCCACAAAAAATAAATCTGGAATTAAGAAAATACTGATGACCATGAAGCCACTGTCAATTATCGGGAATACCCATCTGTGTTCACTAATGTTCTTTAGGGAAAGAAATTTTATCCGGTCTGACCTACATGTGTCTCTGGAGCCACAGCAATGTGATTGACTTCCAACTGCACTTCAAGTGTAAGGTCATTAAAAACCCTTTATTGTTTGTGTAGGTATTCACATAGCACCTTTAGTGTAAAGAAAGATACTTCACAGGACCGTTATAAAGTAAACTTTCCCATTGAGCCACATAAGGTGATATTGTGGCAGATGCCAATGCTTTGGTAGGTTTTAAGGAGCACCTGAACAAAAGGTGGTGAGATGGAGAGGCAAAGAGGTTTAGGGAGAGAACTCCAGAGTTTAGGGGCCAGGCAGTTGAAGGCATGGCCACCGATAGTGCAGCGATTAAAACCGGGCATGCTCAAGAGGTCAGATGGAGTTGAGTGCAGATATATGCGGCGGTACAGTGGCACAGTGGTTAGCACTGCTGCCTTGCAGCATCAGGGACCTGGGTTCAATCCCCGGCTTAGGTCACTGTGCGGAATTTGCAAATTCTCCTCATGTTCAAGTGGATTTCCTCCAGTGCTCCAATTTCCTCCCACACCCCAAAAATGTGCGGGGTAGGTGGATTGGCCATACTGAATTGCCTTTAGTGGCCTAGCAAGGATAAATACATGAGTTATGGGGATAGGGCCTGGGTGGAATTGTGGTTGATGCAGATTCGATGAGCCGAATGGCCTCCTTTGGAGTGAAATCTGCTGTTAGGGAACAGAGTTTGAAACAGGGATAGAGACGATAGCTTCAGCCTTCCTAATATTGAATTTGTGGAAATCGTTGTGCTTTCAGTACCAGGTTGTCTGATCGTTTTGCAACTGGGACCTGAATTTTATACTCCTTCTCCACTAGGTTTTGAGGTAGGGAGGAGAGAGCATAAAATTGAATGGATGGCATTCCCTCCAGGATCTTACCTGGCCCTACCTGAACATGGTTTAATGATAGAGTGGGCAAGGCCTCAGACGGGAAGCCCACCCTTGCCTGGGAATCCCAGCCTTGCCCCTATTAAGGCCCTTCAGTGACCACTTAATGGTCATTTAAGAGCCTTTTCTCCCACCAGCATGGAAATCGTGGCTGGCAGACATCAAATAACCAAGGATGGAAATTAGAAGAATATACTATCCTCAATTTGGGCAGTAAGTTGGGGGGAGGGTGGGGATGCTTCCATTGGAGTACCTTTCTGATGCTAAGTGCCCTCCCCTCATTGACCAGACACTCTGATGCGCCAGGATAATCCCCCGTTTATCCACTCACCAGCATCCTCCCCTCCCCGCCCCCAAATCAGTGACACCACCCAGGGCATTTCCCTACTCTCTCCTCCCGGGGACCCTTCCCACCTTGATTCACTATGGCTCCCTGCCTTATTCACCCCATACTGCAATACCTCTTCTGGCCACCGTGGTGCTGCGCTCGGATGTGCTGCAGAGCACAGCTGATTGGCTTTCCAAGGTGGGACTTCCTTCCAAATGTGGAGCAAAGTCCCGCTTGCTGCCAACCAATGCTCATCTTAGTCTAGAAAGGCAGTAGGCCTGTCAGAGACTGCGGGAATGGGTGGGATTGAGTCATCTGAAATACTCAGGACAGTACAGGAGGAGTCCAGAGAGGTGGAGTTGCCATCTGTGTACACGTGCCAACTAAAACTACACCTCTGAATGATGTGGCGAGGGGAAACAATAGGAAGGGGCTGAAAATTGACCCTTGGGAGATACCAACTATACATGCGCAGGAGCAGAAGCAGAAGCCATTGGAAGTGAAACTTTGGCTGTGATTGGATAAGATTGAAACCATGTAAGTGCAGTTCTACTCAGTTGAACATCAGTGCAGAGCCATTGGAGGAGCCAGTTACCAGTCCATTATTATTTGTTAAGGCTTTGGTGATTTGGTTGGTTATATGTGCAACTTTTGTTCAGACAACTAGCTTCCTATTTTGAATGATTATGGTAATAGTACTGATTTTATGTTCTCTGTGAAGAGGCAATTATTGGTTTGAGTGATATTGAATGAGTATTTAGAGTTTGTCAATTGAAAGGCATCAGATGGCTAGTATTTTATTTATTTTTATCAGAGTTGGCTTACATTAACACCGTAGTAAAGTTACTGTGAAAATGCCCTTAGTCGCCACACTCAAGCATCTGTTCGGGGACACTGAGGGAGAGTTTAGCATGGCCAATACACTCAACCAGCACATCTTCCGGACTGTGGGAGGAAACTGGAACACCTGGAGGAAACCCATGCAGACACGGGGAGACTCTGCACAGACAGTGACCCGAGTCACGAATCGAACCCGCGTCCTTGGCACTGTGAGGCAGCAGTTCTAACCACTGTGCCACCACTGTAGAAGGGAATAGTACAATATAATGGAACAGCAGTGAGTTGAGGAGTATTCTCATTCAAGAGATGGCATCAAGGTTTAAGGTTTGGCTGTGTTTGGAGTTGAATGTAGCCAGATGTTGACTGACACATAATTAGACTACATAGTCCATTACATTATTCATCCTGCAATTCCATTGAAACAAGAAATAATTGACAGTACAATTGACAAAAAAAAATGCTGCATTAAATCAATGTGACTTCTAAGAAATGATGTTCCCTCCACAGAAATATTGATAGATCCTTATACATAATGAATATGATGACCATTAATGCTTACTGCTGTGAAAATGAGTGCTGTTGCCTTGGCAAAGATCGGGCTCCAGAGGTCATTGATGAGTGTACTTGCCCAGCAGTTGGCCTTCTTCCATGGTTGACACATTTTATACATTAAAAGAAAATGACTTGCGTGTGCCTTCAGAGTTTAGGTTTCAATTTGAATCAAAAACTAAATGATGCTAAGTGCTGATTTGAGTGATTGGAATTTGACGCAACAAGAGCAAATGGAATATAATTTGATCCATTCGAATTGTGTACAGCACAAGTAAATTGAATTGGTCCATTGGGCATATCTAGATAATAGATGTGGTAATATCCATTGAATGCATGTACAATGGGAGTGGTGTTGTCTGTTGGATTCCTGTGCAGTAAGTAGGAAGTGGTCCCTGGCATACCTATACAATAGATTATGATGTGACACTTTGGATTCCTGTACTTGGGGATAAACTGCAAGCACCTTGGCCTGTTAAAATTCTCCCCCTAGTTAAGAATTCCTTGCAATTACCTGTGAGTGCGAGCTTGATTATTATTTCCCCAATCTATTCTGTCGTCCCTTTTTGCAGTTTCCACGCGTTGCAATTTCTGAAAGAACAGATACAGATCTGTGGTTCTCACCTTCTTCACAGCACCTGTGGCCTTTCGCACAATTGAAAAAAAATATTCATTTTATACACATATTAAAAAGTGGAAATGAGTTAATAATGGATACCTGTCAGCGAATTACAAAGCAATAATCCAATTGAGGGTTTCCATTGACATTATAAACCACAAGAGCTAAAGGTTAATGAAGCTTGAGCAGTTCATTCGAACCTTGAGATTAGATTAATCCCTTAAGGTCACTGAGAGATATCTGTTACTCAACATGATATGTACATATTAGTGAATTTCATTTACAATTCTATTTTTTTTTTGCGCTGCTGTTGCCTGGCTTCGCTTCTCAGTTACCAAACTGCAAAGGAGCACTGTGTTTGTAATATGGCATCGGCTCCACTGTCAGGCTGCCTTTTTAAAGTGACTCACGTAAAAATCACTCCCATAATACATATTATGAAACGGTCTATTGCTTTGGCAGCCTATCTTATTGAATACTTTAATTCAGCCTGTGAATATTCAGGGAACATCAATCAGCGTTTAAGCAAAAAAAAACAAGCTGAAGCCATTTTATGCTCAGCATGTGGTAATTGTGTATTTTTATCTCCCTGTTGACCAGTTTTGCCTCTTATAAGCTATCATTTTGTCAGCTGCAAGCTTGTGCGTTAGAATATTAACTACTGCGCGCTTTCCTCCATTTTCTCTGCTTTTGTAACACTGTGCTGGAGAGCTTGAGGGTATTAATGCCCCATTGAGGGTGCCCTCCCACCACATTACCCCCCTTCCTCTGGCTCTCTCCCTCATTTATTGCCAAGAGTTCAAAGTTGGTGCAGTGATCAAAAGTCTACCCTATCGCCATAAATCCATGGTTGAACAACTTAACATTTTTCTCATTAAAAAGATATTCTTTCACTCAAGGAATGTATTCTGCTTTGACAACAAGAGTGGGGTTTATTTGGATTTTTAAAAATTTTTATTCATGGGACATGGGCGTTGCTAGTTAGCCAGCATTTATCACCCATCCCTCGTTGCCCGAGGGTAGTTGGGAGTCAACCATATTCCAGTTGCTCTGGAGTGGCATATAGGCCAGATCAGATAAGAAAGGCAGATTTCCTTCCCTGAAGGACATCAGTGAACCAGATGGGTTTTTTTGACAATCAACAATGGTTTTATGATGTTTACTCAGGGTGCACTAGGACCCTGCAGATTCCATTCTACCATGCTTGTCCAATAAGTTTTACTTAGGTATTTTAACAAATTACTGGCAAACAACTACCAACGCGAGTAGGTTCAACCAACGCAACTTTATTTCAGACAATTTTAAGATAGGATACCCCACTTTAATTCTAAGAATTCTTCCTCCAACAATCTACCTTAACTGCCTGTTTCACTAGAATACATATACGTCCCAGACCTTGATTCCTTGATGATTCTCTTGTTCCGATTGCATGATTTCTGCTGCCCATGACTGTTGATCTCTCTCTCTATCTCTGGTCTTTGACCTCGATCTCTCTCACTCTCGGTGTAAACGGCTGCTCATGTCTTCACCGTGTCCGCCATGCCCCGAATGGGTGCAGAGGAGGTGGATCTACTGGAAAGTCTTATACCTTTCTGACTACTTTCCAGAACTTTCTGGTGTTTTTGTCCAGTCGTGGGTCCTGACTTGATTAGTTCTGCCATCTCAAAACTTTGTTAACAAGTTTCGATGGTCATTAGTTGTTTTCCAGTGTCCTGGTGCCTGTATGTTCATTTTTGGGTAAGAAAATGCAATATCTAAAAGTGTTTGTTTCATCAAAGGGGGTCTTATTATTTCCCAAATGTATTGAGATAAGTTCCTGATTATTGTTTTATCAAGTTGCGGCAGGGACTTTGGGGACTAGGACTGATTCTATGTCCAATACATAGTACATAGAAAACTACAGCACAAACAGGGCCACAAGTTGCCCCAATCACACCCCTACTACCAGGCCTATCTATAACCCTCAATCCCATTAAGTCCCATGTACTCATCCAGAAGTCTCTTAAAAGACCCTAACGAGTTCACCTCCACCGTCACCAACGGCAGTCGATTCCACTCACTCACCACCTTCTGAGTGAAAAATGTCTCTGGTATTAGAGAATTCCCAGCATGCTGTGGTGTATTGGTCAACTTACTGCTGGTCTGTTTCATATATATTTTATAGGGCTGCTACATTGGTCATCAGTAGATTCTTAATTCCAGATTTTTTTTTAGTTGAATTCAAATCTCACCATCTGCCATGGCAGGATTTGAACCTGGATCAGGTTCAGAAGTTGAGCTTCTGGATTAACAGTCTTGTGAAAGTACTAGTCGGCCATCATCTCCCCGTGACACTGCCCAGGGATTTGATTTCCTTTCATCAAATGCTCTATGCTTCCCCGCAATGACTCCCATTCCCTCCTGACCACTGAGCCTTGTCATTCACAGACTGTCGCAGTTGAGACTCCCCGTGTTCTCTGCACATGTGGAACCTCAGTCAGCCAAGTTGCTGAATTAACCCCCAACTGAGCCAGATGTGGAGGGAGCTCTGCTCACACTGGTGACTGGGTTCAGACTGGCCAAACTCAATTCACTGAGGACACAGGGAGTGACTCAGTTATATCGAATCTTAGACGCTGCGTGATCCTGCTGATCAAAGTGGATAAGGCACAAAAACCATCTAGTCAACTCAACTGAATGACTTCCTGACCAATTCCTGCCTCTTCAGCGCTGTACTCCCCAGCTCAGCAAGCTCGAGAGCTCTGTACACTAAGAGGCTCAGGCAGCGTTGCTGAAGATTGCAAGATACTCTTCTCTAATGGAGGCCCACTCCTAAAGGGAAAAGCTGAGAAAAATGCTGAGAAAATTCTTAATAAGTGAATGAGTGGGGATGGTGCATTGTACAGGCCTCTGCCAGATTTTTTGATTTGATTTATCATTGTAACATGTATTATCATAGTGAAAAGTATCGTTTCATGTGCATTGTATAGACAAAACATACTGTTCATAGAGAAGGAAAGGAGAGAGTGCAGAATGTAGTGTTACAGTCATAGCTAGAGTATGGAGAAAAATCAACTTCGTATGAGATAGATCCATTCAAAAGTCTGACAGCAGCAGAGAAGAAGCTGTTCTTAAGTCAGTCGGTACATGATCTCAGACATTTGTCTCTTTTTCCTGTTGGAAGAAGGTGGAAGACAGAATGTCCGAGGTCGTGGGGTCCTTAATTATGATGGCTGCTTTGCCGAGACAGCGGAAAGTGTAGACAGAGTCATTGGATGGGAGGCTGGTTTGCATGAATCACTGGGCTACATTCATGACCTTTTGTAGTTCCTTGCAGTTTTGAGCAGAGCAGGAGCCATACCAAGCTGTGAATGCTTTCTGTGGCACATCTGTAAAAGTTGGTTTGTTTTTGTTGGGGGGGGTTGTGGTGTGGACACATGAAGTAGTGCCCACCCCACATCAAACGTTATCCCCACAAGAAAGGTTTGGGCAGGTGCCAAAATTGGTTCACCCATCATATTTAAAGAGGTGATCTAGGGCCAGTTTGGTTTGTTACCAAGACAACATGCCCCTGATAATTTGCTGCCCACACCATAAAGCATATGGTGTGAGCAGATGGATGGGAAAGGGCAGACTTTTTAAAAGGTATTTGGATTGGCTTTCAGCTCCCAAGGGCAGAAATCCACTTGGTCTTGTTCAACCTGCCCACAACAAGTTATGGCTTCGTGCAAGAGACTTTTCTTTCAATAACCTTTTCTTAAACAGATTTGTCAGCAAAATGGATACCCATCAGATTGAAAGGGCAGTAATCGCGGGGATGTGTAATTAGCCAAAACTCAGCAAGCAATGGTGAAGGGACTGGTGGGTTGGCACGTTGGCACATTGGTTAACACTGCTGCTCACAGAGCCAGAGACCTGGGTTCGATTCCTGGTTTGGGTCACTCTCTGTGCAGAGTTTGCACGCTCTCCCCATGTCTGCGTGGGATTCCTCCTGCATTCCGAAAGACATGCTGGTTAGGTGCATTGACCCATTGACCGGAGTGTGGTGCCTAGAGGAATTTCTCAGTAACTTCATTGTAATGTTAATGTGAGCCTTACTTGGGACTAATCAATAAACTTCACTTTATAGGAATGAGAGACTTCAGTTATGTGTAAGGACGAGGAATCTGGGTTCTGCTCAAAACAGTAGAGGTTAATAGATTTGGTAAAGGTGTTGAAAATCATGACTGATAAAATAAATAATGATAATCGGTTTCAAATGTTGGGAGTATTGGCAATATGAGGACACAGATTTAAGATGATTGACAAAACAACCAGAGGTTATATGGGGAAATGTTTTTTTTTATTCAGCCACTTGCTCTAATCCAAATGCACTGCTTGAAAGGTTGGCAAAGTTATAGTCAAAAGTAACGTGCAAAAGACAGTTGGAGGGGAAAAGAAAAATGCAGAGCTATGAGCAAATGATACAATTAATTAAACACCTCTTTCAAAGAGATGGGACAGGCTTGATGGGTTGAATCATTTCCATCACTGTATAAAAAGAAAACAGGCATCATGAAGAAAAGAAACAGACTGGTGAAATAGACAGACACATGGCAGATTAAATTTAACATAGGGAAATGCAAAGTGACTCATTTTGGTAAGAAGATAGAGAGGCAATATAAACAAAATGGTGAAATTTGGAAGGGGGTGAGTAGAGAAACCCAAGCATGTACACAGATGAGTACTGAAAGTTGATAGGACATAATAAGAAGGCTGCAGTGGCAGGGGGCTCGGGGGGAAGAAACATGCAAAAGTTTTAGTGCTATCGATATGGATTACAAAAGCAAGGAAAATACCCTTATAAAATCCTGATTAGACCTCAGCTGAAGGCTTATGTTCAGTTATGGGCACTGCACTAAAAGAAGTATGACAAGGCTTTAGTCAGAATCCAGAAGAGATTTATTGGAGATGCCAACTCTATTTAACTTGCAGACAGAAAGAAAAAGAAAATACTATACCAGGGAGGATTTTATGGATGCACTTGTTCTGAAACTCTAAAACTTCACCCTTGGTCATTAGATCTTACCATGGTCCGCCGCTTGCCCGCTCCAATTCCCGTGGTAGGTAAAATTGCCTATTTCAATTTAACAACGTAAGTGATAGATATTCGCTGGTTTATGTCATGGGATAATACCTTGACCAATCAGAGTCAGGTTTCCCGGTTTAAATTTTCAAACAATGCTTGGCAGTTAACCATCAACTGGTGCAATTGCTGTAACCACACCTCTACTAATCAGATATCATTTGCCAATCAAGCAGCATTTTCTTCGCTTGCAGTATGAAGTTGTTGTCTCCCCTGACATTTCTACTCTTGCAATTGCCCTGATGCATGCAAAACAAAAGAACTTTGACAAAACATCTTTTAGCAGCAATATTCAAATTCCAATTGAATTTTGACTCCCTACCCGCCATGCTCCAGCCATTAGTTGGCCATCACATCCATTCTTATGACATACTGTTTCTGCCATATTGAAAAGCAAGTAGGCTCATTGGCCTATTGGATAATGCTTGACTGTCATTCAAACAACTTTTTTTCCTCCATTTTTAATGTTTTTACATCTAGCAAAGAGAAATGCTCAAAAAAAGACAAAAAACCCTTTTTTTTAATGTCCCAATGATTTTTCACTGGGTTGCACACAGCAGCACCTTGGAGATTGAGTTTTGACTCCAGACAAATCTTACCACCGATGAAAGAGTTCAGTCGTGTGAAGAACAAAGAACAATACAATACAGAAACAGGCCCTTCAGTCTACCAAGCCTGCAGTGATACACAGTTTTTATCACCCTGTTCATCTCCCATTCATGTGCCTATCAAGATACACATTGAATGTTGCTAAAGTGCCCGCTTCCACCACCTCCACTGGCTGTGCATTCCAGGTACCCACCATCCTTAGGAGGAAAAAGTTCTCTGTACATCTCCCCTAAACATCAGCATGGTGGCACAGTAGTTAGCACAACTGCCACACAGCTCCAGGGAGCTGCGTTCTATTCCTGGCTTGGGTCACTGTCTGTATGGAGTTTGCACATTCTCCCTGTGCCTGCATGGGTTTTCTTAGGGTTCTCCGGTTTCTTTGCACAATCCAAAGAGGTGGGTGTTAGGTACATTGGCCATGCTAAATTGTCTCTTAGTGTCCCAGGGTGCACATGTTCAGGAATTAGTGGGGTAAATATGTGGGCTTATGGGGATAGGGCCTAGGTGGTATTGTTGCCAGTGCAGGATCAGTGGGCCAAATGACCTCCTTCTGTACTGTAGGATTTCTATGATCCCACTTCTCATCTTAAACCTGTGCCGTCTTGCAGTAGACCCTTCCACTCTGGGAAATAGTTTCTGACTATCCACCCTATCAACTCCTCTCATAATTTTGTGGACTTTTAATAAGTGGTTCCTCAGCCTTTGTCCTTCCAGTGAAAACAATCCAAGTTTATCCAACTACTCCTCATACCTAAAGCAACATCCTGGTAAACTCTCCAAAGCATCCACCTCCTTCTGGTACGCGAAGAGTCTATAGAATCTGAAACAGTTCTTCCCCACAGCAGAAGGGTTGAGAGGAAATTTATGAATGGTTTTGATACAGTAAATCTGGAGAAATAGTTTCTAGTGGGAAAGGTTGGTGACAAGGAACATTGTAGAACATCATGGTGTGTTGTCAAGCAGCGAGCATACACTGCTCTGTCAACAGGCAAGACAAAATGGCCAAATGTTGCATCTTGCTGGGTCATCATCATGGAGGAACATCTTAGAATCCTCTGGATAATGGTGTTGGCCCCATAGAAGGTTCTCTGTCCCCTTGATTTGAATCGACACCCCATAATGAGTCCTGCAGAAACTTGGCTCGCTTTCCATTATTGCCGACTTCAAAAATTCAAATGAGATTCACCTCAGACCAGAAACCTGGGGATTCATTCCCATTGTGAGATCCCCTTCCAATCTTCACATTCTGAGAATCATTCCCATAATTGGACCCACCTCAAGCCAATAATTTGGATCCATGTCACAGTAGTCCTTTTGAAGTTGCCTGGTCAATAACAACGCATGTGGCAGATGCGGTATAAAATGAGTTATAGGAAGACATCTATTTTATTCATAGGATGGGGGAATCTCAGCTATGTTAAAATGAAAATGATTTTCAGAGGGTTTGCTCTATGAATTAATCCAAACTTTCTCTCCTTCGCGTCTACCAACTAAGGTAGCCAATCTGCCGGCACCTCACTTTAACAATCCTCCCAGCTTCTTCCCTGTTGCCATCAGACTTTTGAATGGACCTGCCTCGCACTAAGTTGATCTTTCTCGATACCCTAGTTGTGATTATAACACTCCATTGTACACTCTCTCCTTTTCTTCTCTATGAACAGTTTGCTTTGACTGTACAGCATACAAGAAACACTATTTTCACCGTACATGTGACAATAATAAATCAAATCAAATTAGTGGTCAAATGTACAGTCAGCAAGTTCCAACATTTGGGCCAATGGAATTATCCGGCTATGCGCGCCTTGCTATTGCTGCGAATTTAAATCTTGGCCAAGTCTCCGTTCACTCCAGCAGGTCTGGAATCTCCCAGCTGTGGGTGAGGCCGGAGAACCCGGCTCTTGGACATCTTGGCGAAAGAGTGGTTGTTGAAGGCTGTGGTAAAAATATTTTTGGTTTATTGGTGTCATTGGTAGGCTTACATTAACATTGCAATGAAGTTACTGTGAAAATCCCCTAGTCACCACACTCCAGTGCCTATTCAGATACACTGAATTTAACATGGCCAATGCACTTAACCAGCACGTCTTTCAGACTGTGGGAAGAAACCTACACAGACACGGGGAGAATGCGCAGACTCCACACAGACAGTGAGACAAGCCAGGCATTGAACCTGAAGTTGCGAGGCAGCAGTGCTGACCATTATGCTGCCCACGAGAAAGCAGCTGGAAGAATGATGTTAGGCCTTAGGGCAGAACAAACGTGTGACATATTTGACGTGGAAGATTCTTAAAGGGGAGCCTTGTGAGTAATCTATTTCCTTCAAACGCTTGTTCCTTCAGAGCTAGCAGCTTGTAATGGATGACAATTGTTTTTGTTGGAGCGCACTGTTCCCTTTTAAATAAACACACCAACTAACAAAGTGTCTATTAATTGGTATGCACTGTGCTAGCAAAACAAATTTGTAGAGAAGAATGGTGTTTTAATAGGACAGTTCAACAAAGCATAGAGGAGTACAGGATGACATTTACTCTGGCAATTCCTTGACAATGAATGAATAAAAGGTATCGGCACCATTTAAATGAGCAGTGTAACTGTGAGCAATTTCAGAGGTGAGAACGGGAACATTAATGTGCTGCTTATGTGTGTGCTGTGTATATAGGATAAGTAAAACTATACACTTAAGTGAAAATGATCCTATTATCTTCCAATTCAAGTTGATATGGTGGAGCACATTTGTTGGGTTTGATTGACAGTCTAAAAACATTTGTGTTGGAAGACAAAAACATTTTGCCCATTTTGCGTGTATTTGTGATAAATCTTCGGGAAATTTGTGGTGTGAAGTGGAGTCATACGGAAAGATTGTTTCAGCACCGAGGAAAGAAGAAATTAATAAAGAAAAAGGGATGAGGTCCTGAGGAAATTACCGTTGAGGAGAGCCATTTAACTCTCTGGAGTTCATCCATCTTCGTAGAATTTTGTGTTTTCCATGATTTGATTTGATTTGATTTATTATTGTCACGTGTATTAACATACTGTGAAAAGTATTGTTTCTTGTGCACTGTACAGACAAAGCATATCGTTCGTAGAGAAGGAAAGGAGAGAGTGCAGAACGTAGTGTTACGCTCATAGCTAGGACTAGATCAACTTCATGTAAAGTAGGTCCATTCAAAAGTTCGATGGCAGCTGGGAAGTTTGGGGTGGCACAGTGGCTGGTGTCAGTGGTTGTCTCACAGTGCCAGAGACCCGAGTTCGATTCCTGGCTTGGGTGACTGTGTGGAGTTTGCACATTTTCCTCTTGTCTGAGTGGGTTTCCTCTGGGTGCTCTGGTTTCTCCAAAAAGAAGGTGCAGTTTAGGTTGATTGGCCAAGTTGAATTGCTCCTTAGTGAAAGGGGGTCCTCAGGAGATGAGTAGAGTAAATATTTTTGTCGGTGTAGGCCGAATGGCCCATTCCTGCACCTTAGATATTGAAAGAAGCTGTTCTGGAGTCGGTTGGTACATGATCTCAGACTTTTGTACCTTTTTCCCCACGGAAGAAGGTGGAACTGACTATGTCCAGGGGGTCCTTGATTATGCTGCCTGTTTTTCCAAGACGGCAGGAATTGTATCAGAGTCATTGGATGGGAGACTGGTTTGAGTGATGCACTGGGCTTCACTCACAACTCTTTGTAGTTTCGTGCAGTCCTGGACAGAGCAGGAGCCATACCAAACTGTGATACAACCACAAAGAATGATTTGTATTGTGCATCTGTAAAATCTGGTGAGTGTCATAGCGGACATGCCAAATTTCCTTAGTTTCCTGAGAAAATAGAGGTGTTGATGGGTTTACATAACTGTAATGTCAGCACAGGGGGGTCAGGATGTTTTGTTGATGATCTGGAAGCCTAGAAACTTGAAACTCTCGACCATTTCCATTTCATCCCCGTTGATGTAGACAGGAACACATCTTCCACGACGCTTTCTGATGTCGATAACTATCTCCTTCATTTTACTGATATAATTACTAATATCAAGGACTTCCAAGTTTATTGCTAGGATGAGCGTCTGCTTACAACACATGGTCTGCCCAAGATTCTGGCGATAACTCCTCTGTTCCTCCTGTGTGACCTCTTGTGTAGCTGTATCATCATGTTCTCATGTGACCACTCAGTCTACACATCTTGAATTACCCTAAAGTCCTCTCGCTGTAGCATTCAAATTTTTCTTGAAGGTTTCTGAGGATTTCCCCTCCATCACGCTACGCAGAAGCCCAGGTCATGCATTGATTGCCTTTTGGTGGTACGTCTGACGTTGTGAGTTTCTGTAAAATTAAGTCAATGGTATTGAATAAGATGCAAAATAGATGTAATTCCCTATTGCATGAGATAGAATCATAGAATTCCTTCAGTACTGAAGAAGGCCATTCCTCCCATCAAGTCTGCACAGTCCACCCAGTGCTATCCCCATAACCCAAAGCATTTACCCTAGCTAGGCCTTCTGTCACTAAGGGACGATTTAGCATGGCCAATCCACCTAACCTGCGTACCTTTGGACTGTGAGGAGGAAACCCATGCAGACACGGGGGGAATGGGCAGAGTCCACACAGACGGTGACCCAAGCGGGATTCGAACCCAGGTCCTTGGTACTGCAAGGCAGCAGCGCTCACCACCGTGCCACCCCGATCAAGATCACTCACTGATATCAGCCTTAAAGACATCTTTTAATAACCTCCTCCCACTTTTAATAACCTCCACTCACTCCACTTTAACTTTAACAATGCAGAAAGAGGCCATTCGACCCATTAAGTATGCACTCTCAGACAGAGCATCTCCCCCAGGCCCGGTCCCCAAATCCCCATACATTTGTCCCACTAATCTCCCTAACCTACACATCTTTGGGCATTAACGGACAATTTAACCTTACCCACATCCTCTGCTCTTACAATTTAATCTAAAATAATTATCAGGATTCAGCCTTGAATACCACTTATTGCTCAATGTATCTCTGTAAGATCACCGTTCTGATGTCTGCCATCAAAGCTGAAGGAATAAATGATCAAAAGAAAGCTTTGACAATGATGCAAAATGACTAATAGAGTATCAGATGCTCCTTATCTGTACATGCATTTGCCTTTTGTTTTGTTTTTCTTACCCCAAAAGGGAATTCTTTAGGATAGCTTACTGCTCTCCTGCCCTGGGCATCTCATCCTCCACGATCGTAGCCCAGCAAGGTCCTCACAACTGCTCCCTGCTGCCTTCCTGAGTCCTTCTGTTCCAACATGTCCGGCACCCTGTGTGTATGCTGTTGTTTGGTCCTTCTTTTCTCTCACCTAATGGTGTACAAGGCAAACTTTCATCTCCCATTGTGAATGTTCTTCTGGAACAGGTCACTAATCTGCTGCTCTGGTGCTTGTAGGTTGAAGGACGCCATTCCACGTCAAGCACAGTTGACCATGAGTCTCTCCCGCTCTTACCGCCTGTCATTGGTGTGTTTTGGAAGGATTTGCAGGTTGACAAACTTAACCTGTTTGACCGCATTATGAACGCTCCTTCCTTAGCCAGTAAGTGCTTGGGTTGGACTCGAACCTGAGCTCCTGGCTCATAAGTCAGAATGCTAACCCCCTGCGCCACTGGACTTCCTCTCGAGTATGCACACCACCTTTCAAATTAAACCATTTCATTTTATTGCTCACCTTATTCTTCTTACCGAGATGAAACATTTTGCATTTCTTTGCATTTAACCTATCATGTGTCCACCTGCCTCATTGGTTCGTTTATGTTCCTAAGTTTGTCTTTTCTCTTATACATCATAGAAGGAAGTAATTCGGCCAATCCATTGAGATAGCGTTACCTCTTTAAAAGCTATCTAATCATCCCCCCCTCCCAATAATTCCCTTCAGATTTTTATCCAATCCTCCTTTGAATGTGAGATCTACTTCCAGCGCCCTGTCAAGCAACACTTCCCAGATCACAACAAACACAGATTTTTCCCGATCATGCCTCTTGTTCATGAACCCAGCACCTTAAATTTACGATGACATGTTCTCCCCATGTCTGCATGGGTTTCCTCGGGGTGCTCTGGGTTCTCCCTACAGTCCAAAGATATATAGGTTAAGTGGGGATTGGCCATGCTAAATTGCCCCAAGATGTGTAGATTAGGGGGATTAATGGGGCAAATGCGTGGGGTTATGAGGTTAGGGCATGGGTATGATGCTCTGTTGGAGAGTTGGCGCAGACTCAATGTGCCAAAGAGTCTTCTTCCCTAATGTAAATATTCTAAGATGATCCTCCATGATGATGATCCAGCAAGATGCAACATTTGGCCATTTTGTCTTGCCTGTTGACAGAGCAGTGTCTGCTTGCTGCTTGACACCATACCAAGATGATAAGCTCATCTTGCAATGACTCAGTATCACAAAACAGCAGGTTTTTAAGATCAGTAACTGTTATTCATGGGAAATTTCACTGTTAACTTATTGACAGGTGCTCCCTTTGGTTCTGTTGAGGTTTGATAGCAATCTTGTGAACATTGACCATCTGTGCAGTCCAGGAGCTGATGGGATGATGTCAGTGCTCAGCAACTGTTACTTCTGCCACAATTAAGTGTTAGCTTTGGCTCAGTTGACAGCACTCTTGCTTCTAAGTCAGGTTTCGTATGCCACTGCACTAACTAGGGCGAGACTGGCAATCCAGTGTTGTACTGAGGGAGTGCTGCACTGTTGGGGTGGCTGTTTTTCAGATGGAAATATTCAACCAAGGCTGGCCACTTAGGTGGACAGAAAGGATCCCGTATTCCAAATTTCGAAGAGATGCTGGAGAATTACCCCAGGCATTCTAGTCAATATTTACCTCTGAATCAACATCAACAAAAGGTGACATGGTGGCGCAACGGTTAGCCCTGTTGCCTCACAGCACCAGGATCTGGCTTCGATTCCGGCCTCAGGTCACTCTCTGTGTGGAGTTTACATGTTCTCCCCATGCCTGCGTGGGTTTCCTTTGGGTGCTCTGGTTTCCTCCCACACTCCAAAGGCAGGCAGGTTAAATTAATTGGCCTTGCTAAATTGCCCCTCAGTATCAGGGGATTAGCCAGGACTCCAGTATCCTCCCAGAGTCTGAAAGATGTGTGGGTTAGGTGCATTGACCCGAACAGGTGCCAGAGTGTGGCGGCTAGGGGAATTTTATAGTAACTTCACTGCAGTAAGCCTTACTTGTGATTAACAAATAAATTTTACTAAATGCAGGGGTTTACAGGAAGAAGGTATGTTTCTCAGGTAAGTAAAGGGGATGTGGGAGTAGAGGTCTGGATATTGTAGGGGAGCTGCAGGTGGGAGTGGTCAGGTCTAGTGGCAGAGTGGGGTGACTGTAATGAGACTTCAGTATGTATAGCAGGATAGCTGAGTGAGCTGTCACCATCCACCATAATATGGCAGGCTTGATGGCAAGTGTCCTGCCGTCATGCCTGGGAGCCAGATTGAAAAGGTGCCCAACGTCGCTGACCTACCATTAAAGAATGATGATGGACCTGCTGAAGAAAAATGGTGGATCTCCAGGGGTATTCTGAGGCTGAAAGATGGACCTACTCAATGAGACTGAAGCTGGAAAACCCCTACGATAGATGATCCCCCACGCACTCAGCTGTAGTGTTCAAGGTCCAGGGTCTGACGGCCTTCATTCCAAACTCCAGAGGAAGCCCCAGGCCTTCTTTAGGTAAGTCCCATCTTCGACAGGACACAACGGTTCAAAATTTCTCACCCTGGCATGGCCACAATTCCAGTTGGGCCGTCATGTGTGGGGTACACATGGTTTTCATGCCAATTCCCAATCCGCAATGACAGCACATCCCGCTGGCCTGGAACCAATGTTTGGTCAGCTGCCAGTTTCCCCAACTCCTCCCTCCCCCTCCACCATCTCCCCACACCACCACTTCACTCACCGTGATGGCACAGTGCTTAGCACTGCTGCCTCACAGCCCCAGCGACCCAGGTATGATTCCCAGCTTGGGTCACTGTCTGTATGGAGTTTGCACATTCTCCCCAGGTCGGCATGGGTTTCCTCAGGTGCTCCGGTTTCCTCCCACAATCGGGACATGCTAAATTCCCCTTCAGTGTACCCAAACAGGCGCAGGAGTGTGGCAACTAAGGGATTTTCACAGTAACTTCATTACAGTGTTAATGTAAGCCTACTTGTGACATTAATAAATAAATTGTTTGTCCCCTCCAATCATCCTTTATCACAGATTTTGGCTGTAATTATCTGACCATTCACGTCAACAGGATTCTCCGGTCCTGCTGCAGTGAATGGAGATCTGTACCCAATTTGTGCCCATAAGAGTTTTGGTCCCTTAACATGGGTGTATTTTTCACACTACTTCATGCCCACATATCTCACTAACATTGTAGAGAATTTAACCTCTATTTCTTTCTGACTACTTTCAGAAAAATAACCAGACACAAATGGACTCAGCAGAGCAGGTTCAATCACAACACTGAGTTGCAATGGCAGAGGACACAACACTGGAAATGCAGCACAGCCCCTGATTATCAACCTATTAAACTTGCAGTCGCAAGTCTCAGTGAGTCACGGGCTCCCATGGGAGAATGAAATTGGGAGGTCAGTTCCATCAGTGGGTCAAGATAGAGACCTACTCCTCCCATGTGTCACAACTAGATAAATCTATACATTTGTTGCAAGTAGCACAGCTACCTCACAGTGCCAGGGAGTCAGATTAAATCCTGGCCTCAGGTGACTGCCTGTGTGAAGTTTGCACATTCTCCCCATGTCTGCGTGGGTTTCCTCCAGGTGCTCTGGTTTCTTTCCACACTCCAAAGATATGCAGGTTAGATGGATTGGCCATGATAAATTGCCCCTTAATGTGAAAAATGCATAGGTTAGGGGGGTTAGTGGGTAAATACTTGGGGTTACAGGGAACAGGTCTGGGTGGAATTTCTCCTTAATGTCAGGGGAATTACATGGGGTTATAGGGATAGGACCTGGGTGGGATTATTGTCGGTGCAGATTTGATGAACCGAATGGCCTCCTTCTGAAATGTGTAGAATCTATGATTCTGTGATGAAGAGATGACAGCTTTGGACTGGGCTGTCATGGTAAGAAGTCTCACAACACCACGTTAAAGTCCAACAGGTATATTTGGAATTATGAGCTTTCAGACCATTGTTCCTTCATCTGTTAAGTTATTGTGATTCACCTCATGATTCCAAGTAAACTTGTTGGACTTTGACCTGGTGTTGTGAGACTTCTTACCATGATTCTATGAGTGGTGTAATTATACAGATAAGTAACCCCTTAATTATAATTATTTAATTTATTCATTCATTGGATGTGCCAACATTTGTTGTCTATCTCCAGTTGCCTTTGTGAAGATGGAAGTGAGACACTGCCACAGTCCATTTGGTGTAGGTGCATCCACAGTGCTGTTAGGAAGGATAGTTCCATAATTTTGACCCAGATACAATGAAGGAAACATGATTTCGTTCCGAGTCAGGATGGTGTGATTTGGGGACAAATTTGTCAAACGGTGGGTGTTCCCATGCATCTGCTGCCCTTGCATTGTAGAACTCGCAGGTTGCTGTCCAAGGAACTTCAGTGCATCGCTTCAGTACATTTTTCAGATAGTCATGGCATGTCCATGGAGGAGGGAGTGAATGTGTAAAGTTGGTGGATGGGATGCCCTTCAAATGCGCTGCTTTGCCCTGGATGGTGTTGAACATCTTGCGAGTCATCGGAGCTGAACTCATCCAGGTAAATGGAAAATATTCCATCCTGACTTCTGCCTTGTAGATGGCAGAAAGGATAGTTCAAATCACTGCAGATAAAATGCAGCAGTTCAAGTATTATTTGTTTTGAGGTGGAAGTCAAGGAATTGTGTGTCGTATGCTTGCACGGGAAGGGAAATATTGTTGGAAGTGATTGATAGCATTCTAGTCTAGCTTCTGTCCCTTTGTGTTGAGCTGAAAGTTAATATTCCATTCAACTTCTTAATGATCTTTTCTACCTATCAGCTAGATTTTAATGATTCCTTATATACCCTTTAAAAACCTCTGTCCTCTCCACAGATCCTCGCTTTCTAAAGAACATTCTTTCCAGGTCCAAAGCTGTTAATTGATTTTGATTTCAGTAATAAAAGTCTCACAACACCAGATTAAAATCCAACAGGTTTATCTGGAATCAGGTGAGATTTATCTGATGAAGGAGCAGTGCTCCAAAAGCTTGTGATTCCAAATAAACCTGTTGGGCTTTAACCAAAAGAGAAAATCTCAGCAGGTCTGGCAGTATCTGTAAGGAGAGAAAAGAGCTGGTGTTTTGAGTTCAGATGATCCTTTGTCAAAGCATTTTGTCTAGTTTTTCCTCTTTTGGTTTCAAATTCCAGCATTCACATTAATTTGCTTTTATCCACAGTTAGATTTTAACTTAGTATTGTGAGACTTCTAACGGTGCCTGCTCCAGTCCAACACCGGCACCTCCACATCATGATTTTGACTTGTTCACAATCAATCAATCAGCAAATTTATTAATTGTCTTATTTCAGCCTATCATTGATTCTCGCCCTGGAAATATGCGAAGACCTTGCGCTGTGACGCCCTAAGGTGTAACATTTTTGAGGTCGCATTTTCAGGTGTGGCTGCCTTGAAAGGCAGGACATGACAGATGCACACGAGATGCAAGCCTTTTTTTAATTGTTTAAACGTTGTTTTTCATCTTCCTTTCAGTCCATTTTTGTGGTGGCATTAGTGGTTTAAACTGCTTTCCTTGGTGGTCCACTGGGGGAGATACATCTGCACCAGTTCTTGGTGGTCTGTTGGTGGGTATGGATCCAAGCCCCTGGAGACTAGTAATAGGTATGCATCCAAGTCTCCAAGGAGGTCTCGTTATGGGATATGGTTCCAAATTCCTGGTGGTCTGGTGACAGTGTGCCTGTGATTCACTGCCAATAGTGCAAAAGATCTCTCTTCACCAAGTGTTACAGTAAACAAACTTTCTGGAAATTAAAGGATTGGAGTTTTGTTCTGTCCAAAAGCTAAACTTCAATCTGAAAATGCTGGAGGCACACACCTGATGTGCTAACAGTGGAATGGAGCAGCAGCAACTTTGTTATTGTGAAAGGTGTCTTAGAGTGTCATCCCAAAACCGTAAAATCCTACCCGAGGTCAATGGGCCTTTTCGTCGTCCGTGTCCTGCTCATTACAATTCCCGTAACGGACAGGACAGGAAAATTCTGCACAGAGTTTTACAGCACAGAAAGAGGCTCTTTGGCCCATTGTATCTGTGCTGGCCTTTAAATACCTATCTGTTTACGTTGATTGGCCATGCTAATTTAACCTAGTGTTTAGGGTTAGGGGATTATCACTGAATCCCTCCAGTGCAGCCCAGCAAGCCTGCACCCAACACAGTCCCACACAACCCCTATTCCCATAACCCCTCATATTTACCCCACCTCATCCCCCAGCCGCTAGCGTTAATTTATCATGGCCAATCAACCTAACCCGCACATCTTTGGACTGTGGGAGGGAACTGGAGCAACCGGAGGAAAACCCACATTAGCAGTGTAATGGTTAGCACTGCGGCCTCACAGCACCAGGGATCCCAGTTCACTTCTGACCTCGGGTCACTGCCTATATGGAATCTGCACATTCTCCCCATGTTTGCATTAGTTTCCTCTGGGTGCTCCGGATTTCTCCCACAGTCCAAAGATATGTGGGTTAGGTTTATTGCTCGTGCTAAATTAACCCTAGTGTCAACGTAAGTATATAGGGTTACGGGAAGAGGGCCTGAGTTGGATTGTGATTGGTGCAGACTCAATGGGCCGAATGGCCTCCTTCTGCATGATAGGGATTTTATGATTCCGTAATATTCTGTCCCTCTTTTCCTGTACTTGGTCCGTAGCTTTGTTTGTTATGATATTTCAAGTGCTCATCTAAATGCTTCTTAAATGTTGTGATATGTTCTTCATCGCTTCTTATAACACACACAGAAATTCAAGTTTGTCAATTGTTTTCTTTGTATTTGCTTTGCAGATGTGGAATGACCTTCTGTGTTTTTATTACAGATTTCCCAACAACTTGTTATTTTTTTCAGTTTTTATCTGAAGTGGAATCTAAAGTAAAGTTTATGTATTAGTCACAAATAGGGTTACATTAATGAAGTGCCTGTGAAAATCTGTTGGGGAGGCTCATTATGTAATATTGGTTGGCACATAAAAACCCCAGCTGTGTTACTATGTAGACAGTGCAATACCTTTAAACAATGCAAGAAACAGCAACGCAGACACATCTGAAAGGACACACTTTCCTCTGGCCGTTTCGGAGGAGGAAAATTAAACAGCAGTCGTTGCCAGAACAGCAGGGTTAAGCTGGCTATTTCTGCTGGTCAAAATGGAGCTCACATGAGGCACACACACACACACACACACACACACACACTGCAAAATCATAGAATCGGAATGGCCTTTTGGCACGGTGGTTAGCACTGCTGTCTCACAGTGCCAGGGAGCCAGGTTCGATTCTGCCTTCGGCTCACCATCTGTGTTGAGTTTGTACATGCTCCCCATGTCTACAAGGGTTTCCTCTGGATGCTCCAGTTTCCTCCCACAGTTCAAGGACGTGCGAATTAGTTACGTTGGCCATGCTAAATTGACCTTACTGTCAGAAGATTAGCAGTTTAAAAATGTAGGTTTACAGAAATAGAAACTGGGTGGGATTGTTGTTGCTGCAGGCTTGATAGGCCGAACGGTCTCCTTCTGCACTGTAGGAATTTTATGAGTTTCTTCAGTACAGAAGGAGGCCATTCAGCCCACTGACCCTGCGCCAGCAACAATCCTATCCTATCCCCAAAGTATTTGCTTTGCTAATCTCCCGACACTCAGGGTCAATTTAGCAGGTCCAATCAACCTAACCCGCACATCTTTGGGCTGTGGGAGGAAATCGGAGCACTTAGAGGAAACCCACTCAGATATGGGGAGAACATGCACACAGACTATTACCCAAGGCCAGAATTGAGCTGGGGTCCCTGTAGCTGTGAGGCAGCAATGCTAACCAGCTGTGCCACCCCAATGGGGTCATGTTGTTCTTTGCACTTACAGCAGAGAAGGCAGCACTTGAGTGCACCATCATGTTGGTGGCAAAGGGGGCACATTCATGCGCTTAACATGTCAGGTACTTACAGCAGCTCTATAAAGGCCAATGTCCCCTGTTTGAATCAAGTGCAATTACAGAAACGGCACAAAATAATCCCCACGTGATAAAATCGGACTGCAGCCTAAGTATTCGTGCTCGCTTTCCTTATCGAGAGCAGCGAATGCAGTTCAGCACACTGACAACAGTGCAAAACTCTGTTGGGAAATTATCAGAAAGATAAATAACATGCTTTCTTTGTAACAATACTCTGAATAATGTCAGAACCAACATTAAAAAAAAAGACTTTTACCGTCCAGATGGGAAGCTTCTCCCGTGGATGAATGCTAATTATTTAATCCATTAATCAAACCCAAATCGATAAGAGCTCATGATTTATTGATCGACGGATCAGACCCCCCAGTGATCAAATGCTTACAGGATGCTTACAGTGGATAAATGGACCATAGTTGCACAGGAAGAGAGAGCAGGGGTAGGATAATGAATAATGTAGGTACCTGCGGCTCTGAAATCCCATCTCCAATGTGTTCTCTGTGCGAGGGCCAACTGTAGGTTAAGTGCCCAGAAGTGGCTTATTGTGTTGGTGGTTCGTGCCATTACCCAGCTTAGTGCTCTGCAGCCAGATGGAGAAAAGACAGATATTATTTCTTTCTGTCTTGAAACAAAAAAAAAAGCACAGTTGCATTTTATTACTTTTGTACCCCTAACTCTTTGGGCTTTGCATCCTATTCGATCACCTTGCCACACTTTCGGAGCGGACCGTTTTCACCCGCAGAAACGGAATTAATTCAGATTTGCCTCTGTGGTCTGCTCACTTCAGCTAGTGGAAAAATAGCTTAGTTCCCTGCTGTTGCCAGGCAAACCATAGCAACTCTCCTTGTGTTCCAGGAGCAAAAGAAAATCCCATTTGTTGTGCTTCGCAACATGGGAAGGAACTTGTTTGGTAGGGTGCGGGGAGCAGGGGGGTATAGGGGCTGAAAGTACGAGAGACAGTTGACAGAATCTAAAACCAAAAGCGAAAATGCTGGAAAATCTCAGCAGGTCTGGCAGCATCTATAAGGAGAGAAAGGCGCTGACATTTCGAGTCCAGATGACCCTTTGTCAAAGCTGATAATTTGGCCAGAATCTTATGACCATCCACACCAGTGGGACTTTCCCACCCCACTGCAGTTTGGCCAAATTGTCTGACATCACTGCAGTGGGAGCGTGTGGCGTGAACCCAGCAAGATCTTGCCCAGTGAGTTGGCAACAAATTCTACATCTCTCCTTATTTTCACTTGTGGGAAGTAAAACTTGGAGTAATGTAATGCCGGCTGTTGAGTTGTTATCACCAGTTTGACACTCTTAATCAATGTGGAGGACCAACGAAAGCTTTTCTTTGTCATTCTGCAGAGAAGTTGGGTTGGAAGAATGGACTATCGCATTTTCTCCAACCAGTTCTTGCCTCCATTACGCCACCTTCTTCAAAAATTCAGATTCATTCTCAGAAGGCTGGAAATTAACATGAGTGCCAAGTTATCAAGTGAACATTTAATTCGATCAAAATCAAACTCCTTTCTCCATTTCATTAAACAAAGGTGTCAACCGTTAGAAATAGATGGGTTTGCAGGAGCTAAGCTCACTTCTCCTTTCTCAGGAGGCTAAGGAAATTTAGCTTGTCCAGTACAACTCTCACCAATTTTTACAGATGCAACATAGAAATCATTCTTTCTGGATGGATCACTGGTATGGCTCCTGCTCTGTCCAAGACTGCAATAAACTACAAAGGGTCATGAATGTATCCCAGTCCACTACGCAAACCAGCCTCCTATCCATTGACACTGTCTACACTTCCCACTGCCTTGGAAAAGCAGCCAACATAATCAAGAATCCCACATATCCCGGACATACTCTCTTCCACTTCCATGGGAAAATGCAAGAAAAGCCTGGGGCAACTAACCGGCTCAAGTCCTTCCCTGCTGCCATCAGGCTTTTAAATGGACCTACCTTATATTAAGTTGATCTTTCTCTACACCCTGACAACGACTGTAACACTACGTTCTGCACCCTCTCCTTTCCTTCTCTGTGTACGTTATGCAAGCGGCAATACTTTTCCACTGTTTCTCAATGCATGCAACAGTAATAAATCAAATCAAATCAATGAGGAATTTGATACCAGTGTGATAAATGTTTGAACACGAACATCACCCATGGCATTTTCAGAAAGATGAAAAAGAAAGGCTTTTTAAAAATTCTTTCATGGGATATGAGCAGCACTGGCTAGGCCAGCAGATGTTGTCCATTCTCCATTGCCTTCAAGAAAGTTGTGATGAGCCCCCCATCTTGAAGCAATGCAGTCCATGTTAAATTCATCAGAACCTGAGTAACATATTCTGTCAGAAAGTCAGTGCAGAATTGATGGGCCGAATGGCCAGCATCTTTCTGCACTGTAGGGATTTTATGATCCATAGTCTTTCTTACACAAGAATGAATAGTGCATTAATGTCTGCTTAATTAGATGTGCTATTGGATGAAGATATTATAGAGAGGTTTTTTTGATGTATTTTATTCCAAGGTTTGGCCAAGAGAATATCACAAATGGATGAGAAAGTGAGGTATGGTGCAGTTGTGGTGGTGAAGGAATTATCTCCTTAGGAAACCAGGGTCTCAGTAGACGCTCCTGAACAACCTGGCCTGCATAAAAGCATTCCTGCTGATACTATTGAGGACAAAGCAGACCACTGAGAACTTGGATACCTGCCTCAGGCAGCATTACCAGGCTCTCTTCGAGCATCCAGGAATGGGCTCATTGTGCAATTAGCACTGCTGTCCCACAGCACCGGGGTCCCAGTTCAATTCTGGCCTTGGTTGATTGTCTGTGTTGAATCTGCACATTCTCCCCCTGACTGTTTGGGTTTCCTCCCATACTCCAAAGATGCGAATTGGCCGTGGAAAAACTGCTCCTTATTGTCACAAGATGTGTAGCTTAGGGGGATTAACCATGGTAAATAGATAAGGTTCCAGGGATGGGGCAGGGGAAAGGGCCAGGGAATCAGTGCTGACTTGATGGGCTGAATGGCCTCCTTCTGCGCTGCAGTGATTCCATGGTTCTACAAGTACAGTGGCAAAATAGTTTTCATTGTACATCTGAGTGGTTGGATGGCAGAGAGGAGTAATCAGCTAGTTACAGATTGAAATCATTATGCCAGTCATTAGTACAGCATGCATTCAATGACAGAATGGTTTGGGTATGGTCACACACCAACTGCACATTATTGGAATGCTCACTCTTCCTCTACACATCCCCAACAACACAGCAGTTCCACAAACGTGTGCTACTGATGGCTCCATGTACCAGTCAGAATCTCACTAACCTGCTAAAGCCATGTGTCCCTGTTATGCCCCATGTGGGAAAACCATCAACCAAAATAAACAAATTTACTGAAAGACCCCTAGATGGAGAAATTACCAACAAGGTTTCACTTTTTGCAGCTGTTGCTTTATCATGAATGAGAAGCAAATAAAATACAAATTACTAGGCAAATGATGCTCTGAATAACTAGGTAAGTTTCACCTTAAACAGTTGATACAGCAAGTCTTCCACAACCACAATCATCCACTTCATGTGCCACAGACACTACATAGCTGCACGGCTCCATAATATTCATGCAGAGTAGGTTCCCAAAACAGCTTTCACCCTCTCTGAAATATGTTGGTCATCAGCAAGGCATACTTTTCCGAGCAGTTAGATGGTTATATGGATAAGCTGGGTATAGAGGGATATGGGCCAAATGCAGGCAATTGGGACTAGCTTTGGGGTTTTAAAAAAAAGGGCGGCATGGGCAAGTTGGGCCGAAAGGCCTGTTCCCATGCTGTACACCTCTATGACTCTATGAGATCTATAAAATAATGAGGGGTATTGATCTGCTAAATAGTCAACACCTTTTCCCAAAGATGGGAATCTAAAACTAAGGGTCATAGGTTTAAGGTGAGAAGGGAAAGATACAAAAGGGAGCAGAGGGGCAGTTGTTTGACACAGAAGGTAGTGAATGTCTGGAATCAGTTGCCAGAGGTAATAGGAGAGGCAGATACAATCTTTTCTTTTAAAAAGCATTTAAACAGTTGCATGGATAAGACGGTTATAGAGGGATATGGGCCAAACACGGCAATTGGGACTAGTTTAATGGTTAAAAAAAGTGGTGACATGGACAAGTAGGGCCGAAGAGCCTGTTTCCATGCTGTAAACCTCTATGACTCTATGATTACCCGTCTCTGCCATCCAACTACTCAGGTGTACAATGAAAATCATCTTGCCACCGCACTTACAGTATCATAAAATCACTGCAGTGCAGAAGGATAAGAAGTCTCACAACACTAGGTTAAAATCCAACAGGTTTATTTGGTAGCAAAAGCCAATAGTGCAAAGGAGGCCATTTACCCCATCGAGTCTGCATGAACTCCTTGGCCCTCTCCCCTACCCTTTCCCCTGATGGTGTAACTTTCCTTTTCAATTGGCCAACAATTAACATTCCGCAGATTAACCACTTCTGGTAAAACTCCTTAACATCCCCAAGCTGTTCACGCCACTTTCCAGGTTTTTAACCATTTTAGCCAGCTCGCACAGTACCTTCAAGAGCTCCAGTTTCCTTTCCAACCAAACAAAACAAAAATTATTTTTTGCCGGGGGGGTGACTTGCTTTCTCTCCTCACATAAAATTCTCTGTGTTCCTCTCTCTGTCTCTGCTTTATCTCTGTGCCTGCATCTGTGTGTTGATCACCTTCTTCTTTCAGCTCTGCTATCTTCACAACAGTAACTTCTTTGCCTGTTTTCTCTTTGTCTGGTCACTTTGGCTTTTATATTTCAACTTCCTTTCTGTTGGGGCACTGCTTCGAGATCAAGAGTTGCCAGGTCACATATGTACCTCATTATTTCTTAATGTCCCAGAAAATTAGAACTGATCCCGTTACAATTGATGGAAACTATTCAAAGTTCCTTTCAAACAGCGGTTCAACGTTCCCACGACATTTTCAATAAGCTACATATTTTCCTTGCTTTCAGTGATCACACTGCTCGTCCAGCTTCTGTCTGCTTAGAATAAAAGTGATGCAATTGCCTTTCTTTGAATATGCAGGATGGGATTTTACAGCCTGGCTCGACCCAAGACCGAAACATTCCGCCCCAAATCAAAGGACATTTCCATTGTTCGCCCTTCGCCCACTGCAATTCCTGTGGTGGGCAAGGCGGTAGAATTCCCGCGAGGGTCTATGTCAAATCCGGGATGCAGCAAAGGGCTATCCACTGGGAAACGCTCACAATAGGTATCCTGATCCTAATCCAGTCAGACCGGAGTTAAAAACAAGGGTGACTTTGATGGTGACTGGCAGCACCATTGTCTTCATTGTCTTAGGTGGCAGGTCCCATTGAAGGAGATGTAAAATGCTGTGACCACCTCCTGTTGAATCTGAGGCACCTTGCTTCTGGCTGAGATCGATCTGAAAGAATTGCTGAAACTGTACGCTTGGTAGAGTCTTCTATGAAAAGCTTTTCTCCTTCTCCCTCTACAGAGGGAATGTCCAACACCTTTGGCACTATGGAGTTGAATTTCTTGCCTTTTGTTCATCATGTTTATGCACAGGAAGCGGCACAGCGGAATTATCAATGGGCTAGCAATCCAAAGATCCAGGGTAATGCTCTTGAGATCCAGGTTCGAATCCCTCCACGGCAATTGGTGAATATTGAATTCAATTAAAAATCTGGAATTATAAGTCTAATGGTGACCAGGAAACCATTGTCGATTGTCAAAAAAGCCCATCTAGTTCATTAATGCCCTTTTAAGGAAGGCAATCTGCTGTCCTTACATGTTCTGGCCTATTTGTGACAATAAGAATCTCACAAGACCGGATTAAAGTTCAACAGGTTCCTTTGGTAGCACAAGCTTTTGGAGTATCGCTCCTTCTTCAGATGAGTGAACAGTCATTACTTCTGACTTCAAAGCTTCAGCAATGTGGTTGATTCTCAAATGTTTCCTGAAATGGAGAGTGGTTAGGGATGGGCAATAAACGTTGGCCCAGCCAACGACACCTATCTCGCATAAAAAGGAATAAATAAAAGAAACCGCTCCTCCTTAAGCAGCACTCATTGTATACTCTGAGTTGATCATCTTAATACTTCAATCTTGGGGATACTATTCAAATATAATCATTCTCAAACTTGCAGCAATAGTAACTGTATGTCCTAGTATTAGATCTACCTGTCGTGCTTACCTTAACACGTCCTTTCACTTTTTAAAGTTTATTTGTTAGTGTCATAAGTAGGCTTACATTAACACTGCAATGAAGTTACTGTGAAAATCACCACACTCTGGTCCTTGTTCAGGTACAATGAATGCGAATACAGCATGACAAATGCATCTGACCAGCACATCTTTGGGAGGAAACCAGGGCACCCAGAGGATACCCATGCAGAGATGGGTAGAACATGCTGACTCCACACAGGCAGTGACCCAAACCAGGAATCAAAGCCAGCTCCCTGGCGCTGTGAGACCACTGTGCCACCATGCTGTCTTCATCACCCTGTGAACATTATAGGAAGCACTTCAGAGGTAAACTTTAAAACAGTTGCTCTTGTATTTACTGAGCGAATTCACAGTGAAACAATTTATTTAGTTTGTTGAAGTTGGGAAACGGTCAAAAATTAAACAGAAAAAAAATTACAATTAATTTCAACACTCATTTAGATTTGATTGAGGTTCTTTGGTGGGGAAAAAATTTCACCAAATTTTATTTAATGTAAGATAAAAAATCGGGAGTAGGAGTACAGAATGGGAAAAACTTTGTAAAATTGTTCAAATATCAGCAAAATATATCCATGGATTTGATGAATCCGTGGACAAATGTGACGGAGATTTTTCAGCATGCACCCAGTGAAAATACAAAACTCACTAAAGTACCTGAATAAATAAGTTGATTTTTCTCTGCGCCCTAGCTATGAGTTGACACTACATTCTGCACTCTCTCATTTCCTTCTGTATGAACAGTATGTTTTGTCTGTATAGTGCGCTAGAAACAATACTTTTCCCTGTATGTTAATACGCGTGACAACAATAAATCAAAGCAAATCAAATCAAATTATCAACAATTATTAATTTCCCCTCCCACCCCGTCCGGCCTGCATTTTATCTGGCAGTCCAGCCTCTCATCCTACTTCTTCGCTTTCACCGATACCCATTCTTTCAAAAACAGAAAACAGAAATCGCAAAAGGATAGCAAGGTTCTCGATAATTTTTTGGAACTGTTCATTTTTAGCACAGAGATTGACTCTTTAATCCTGAGAAATGATAAAGTATTAGTGATATGATAAGTGAGTGATGTTTAACCAGAGTATCTTATAACCAATATCCTTGTCAATCAATCATTTCTCCCAAAGGTAATAGTGTATTATGGAAGGTTTTTTTTTACAATTACCTTCTCAGATTTTTTCTTTGTCATTCTTTCTGACTTTTTTCTTTCTTCTACATCTCTTTCGCTCTCTCTTCCATTCCCCCTCTCTCTCTTGCCCTGCTTTTACGCTTGGTGAGAGTTACATGTTTGAGTGCGAGACTTCGTGAAGTTGTTTTTGTTTTAGCCGTGTTCGCTTTCCCTCTCTCTCTGTCTTTCTCTCTCTCTCTCTCTCTCTCACCCCGATGGGTGGGCGTGAGTGGCAGCTGGGAAGGAGAAAGCAGGTGTTTTGGAAGTGAAGCGTGCCATCCAGCTCAGGCGTCAGGTAAAATAATGTCCCTCGGGGAACCGTGCTCATCTGCATCAACACAACTGTCCTCCAAGGAGACACAAAAGCCAGTTGTGACCCGCTCCGGACAGCTGTTTGGCAAAGCACCAGCTCTGCCAGCCATAATTACTGCTAATTTATTATGGTGCAATTTAACTCCTTCATGTGCTTATTATGCAAAAGTTTTATCACTTCAAACAGTCCTGCTTTCTTGATTCACTTAATAATAGATCAGGAATGTGAGGTCTGTGTAAAATTTATTAATAGATATAATCATGTAAACACCTAAATATTACTTACGGAAGAAATTTCCATTTGGAGTCTGATGCACATAAATTTACATTTATTTATTAGTGTCACAAGAAGGCTTGTATTAACAGCGCAATGAAGTTACTGTGAAAATCCCCTGGTTGCCACACTCCGGCGCCTGTTCGGGTACACTGAGGGAGAATTTAGCACAGCCAATGCAGCTAACCAGCACATCTTTCAGACTGTGGGAGGAAACTGGAACATCTAGAGGAAACCCATGCAGACACGCGGAGAACTCACAGACCGTGACCCAAGCCAGGAATTGAACCTATGTCCCGAGCACTGTGAGGCAGCTATGAAAACCACTGTGTCACCATGCCGCCCCACATATGTTTTAAATTTTGCTTTATGAAGTTGACACAGACCAGATCACCCTGCTCTATTTACCAATCAGAAGAGGTAAAAGTTGAACATTAGCCTCATATTTTGTTTGTTTGAACTGTCACTTCTGCATGTATATTCTTAGATTTGTCCTTTCTCCAAGTTTCATGACTTGGCTAACATGGTTTTGGATCAGTCTCACTTGACTCTCCCTTTCCCCTGGCTGTGAGGGGATGAGCCCCTCAGATTCCTTTAATACAGAGAAGCAGCACAATGATCTCACAAAGTTCTGGGATCAAGCCCCACTCCAGAGACATGAACACACAGCTACCACTTCAATGCGATACTGAGGGAGTGCCATCCTGTCGGAGATGCCAGCCAGAATTTTCCAGCCATTCACGCCATGCCATTGAGGATGGAGAATTTGACGCTCCATTCAATGCAGGGTGGGACAAGAGAATCCCACCAGTGTGAACGGCTGGAAACTTCCGGAAGCCATCTTTCAGATGAGTGTTAAGCTCAAGTTCCATCCTCCCCTTCAGGTGACAAAAGATTGCATGGCATGACTGAAGAACAGGGAAGCACTGTTCTTATGGTCAACACCTCAAACAGATCTCCTAATTTGTTGCTGTTTGTGAGAACTTGTTGTTCACATGTTGGCTCCTACATTTCCGATATCACAGCAGTGGTTCACCTCAAGAGTTTGACATTGGCTACACAGCACCATGGACAGCCTGAATCATAGAATAGAATCATAGAACCCTACAGTGCAGAAGGAGGCCATTCAGCCCATCAGGCCTGGACCAACCAACAACAATCCCACCTGGCCCTAACTCCATAAACCCTAGTATTTAATCCGCAAATCCCTCTGACACTAAGGAGCACTTTAGTATGGCCAATCAACCAAATCCGCATATCTTTGGGGTATGGGAGGAAACTGAAGCACCCGGAGGAAAACCCATGCAGACACAGGGAGAACATGCAATCTCCACACAGACAGTGACCTGAGGCCAGATTTTGAACCCAGGTCCCTGGCACTATGAGGAAGCAGTGCTAACTATTATGCTACCGAGGTTGTGAAAGGTGGAATATAAAGGTGAAAGTTCTTTCTTCTTGGAGAGTAGAATGACCCCTGATACTTTGGTCATATCAAGGAACTGTCCTCTGTCTCCTCTGAGCAATTCTTGCCTCATTTATTGTTATCTTTAAAATATGTTTTCACATTTTTATCCAGCTAATGAATTCACTTCATAATTCACAGGGGGCAATTTTCACGTTTTAGGAATCATAGCAGGCAGGGGGTTGGGTGGGGTGGAGGGGACAGAGGAGGTAGAGAGGGGGGATCCGGCCATGCAAAGGTCCTTTGACCTCAGGCGGGAGTTTTGGGATGAGCACAGCCAGAAAAACCCACCCATACGCTGGCATGTTCTTTATCTGAAGCTTATTTACACTCCATTAATTTCCTGACGGAATTCATTTTTTGTCATTCCAATTCTCTTCCTGCCCCTAGTGGTTCACTAAGGCGGACTTCTGTCAGTTTTCATTCCACGATATTCCTGGAACAGTTCATTACTCTGTCACCAGAGGCTTATAGCTTGAGAGGCGCCACTTCACATCAAGGGTGGCTGACCAGGAGTCTCTCCCACTCTTACCACCTGCCATTGGTGTGTTGTAAAGACTTACAGGTTGATACTTAACCTATTTGGTTGCGTTCCGAACGTACCTTCCTTGGTCATCGGAATCCCAGGGTGGGACTCGAACCCGGAACTTCAGGCTCAGGGATTGGGGTTTGTGAACAAAGCAGTTAAGTATAGACAAGATTGTATCTTATTCTGTGCAAACTTGAAGCAAGCTTAGACTTTTATTTCTGTATCTCACTATTTAATTGTTCTGAGATTGACTGTAAAGGTGATTCTCTCAGTGTCTTAAGGATGAATCATCCTCCCAGAGTGATTATTCAATTCCTCATCTCTCTCTACAAATAAAAGTGAAGTTCTTCCTCTGGTTGACCATCATTAAGTATTCTTGGGAAGACATTTGACTCTTCAGTATCTGTCTCTAAGAGACTCGGAGCACTGAGCATTCTATTTGCTTGCTGATCTACTTTGTGCAGACACTATTTATATGTTGAAGAAAATATCCCTCTCCTTTTATCTTCCCACCCCATGCACTCACCATCCATTTAGAAGCAAGTTCTTTTTGTAGGCCCTACCCAAAGGTCAGCTGCAAAACCTCTTGACTCTCTTGTATAATTTTGTCCCTTTTGTCTATTTCCTTTGGGGTTGCTCACCCTTTTACATTGCCAGTCTGTGTTTTTGGCCTCCATCCTACCTCGCTTGGCCTACCGCCTATCCCTCTTTGATACTGGAATGTTTTCAATGGTTTGGCTGGGCTCCTGACCATAAGGTTCCTCTTAGGCTGTTTTCAGTCTCTGGCTCCCCTAACTATTCCACGCTCTCTCAAGTAGTGGTGCATCTCTCTCCTCTCTCTTTCTCTCTCTCTCTCTATCCTGAGTACTCTCTTGTTTACAGCCTTTAAAGTAATGCTCTTTTTCACCAAAAAGTAGAAGCTTAGGAATAAAGCAGCTTTACGAAGGTTGCAATTGTACTATCATTTTTAATGTGAAGTCCTTCTCTCCTGTCCTCAGACTTTGACAGGAACACATTTCCACAAGCAATAGAAGCCTTCAAGTACAGGACTCAAATGGTCATTCACCTTGTGCAGGTTTAGACAGTAGTGTTAGCTTATCAATGGGGCAGTATGGTGGCACAACGGTTAGTACTGCTGCCTCACAGTGCCAGCAACCTGGATTCGATTCCCACATTCGGTCACTGTCTGTGGAGTTTGTACATTCTCCCCGTGTCTGCATGGGTTTTCTTTGGGTGCTCTGTCTTCTTCCAGGAAGACATGTTGGTTAGGAGCATTGGCCATGCTAAACTTTCCCTCAGTATCCCCAAATAGGTGGAGCGCGGTGACTGGAGGATTTTCACGGTAACTTCATAGCAGTTAATGTGAGCCTACTTGTGACGTGAACAAAAATCAAAAACAAAATCCCCCTTTCACCTCAGGTCTATTCTTCCACACTCAGTTGTGTAATTCTCAGGAGAGGAATCATTGACTGATTCCTCCCCTCCTTAGCTCAGGGGCAACAGTAGGATTTACGGCAGTCTTGTTCCTGTGTTGGAACTGTTCAACCTACTGAACATAACTGGGGTTTGCAGCTGGGGAGTCAGAATCACACTTACACCTCCCCAACCTACGCACTTACACCTCACTAACCAACACACTTACACCTCACTAACCAACACACTTACACCTCACTAACCAAGTTAACTACCGAGGTATCACTGAATAAATTCTTCATTAGAAAGTTTCAAGCCCATTGTCGTAACAAGTATGCAATGTTGAGTGTTCCTGAATTATTGGGAGAGACACACTGTAGACAGAACTTTCTCCCGTCTGCTGATGGGCAGGTAGGGAAAATGGTGCTGAGTGCACCAACGGCAATGGCAACTTCTATGCCATATAATGCATACTTGGCAAAAAGAAGGCAGCAGGGGTTCCACAGTGTATCGCTGGCAGGCAACCTCTGATTCACGTGCCCTGCCATCACTTCAGCCCTCCAATGATCTGGGTGCCATTTTAAGGTTTGGCCCTTAGCACAATAGACACCAGGAAACATTCTTCACCCTACATATGACATAGAGCCACCCTCTAGCAAGTCTCCAGTGCCCCTCAGGCAACATGTTTGGATCATCCTGGCATCATCTGGCAGCACCCTGATCCCTCATGCCCTGACAACATCCCCCCCCCCCGCCAAACCCTGTATGGCTCATTAGGTATAAACTATCTGAGACCAGCTGTGCATTGCGCCTTTCTGATATTGCGGCCAAGTTTCTCCAGCCTCCCACCTATGTGTTTCCTGCCAGCAGGAGGTGGTGCTTTGTTTGCTCGCGTCGGAAACCTCTGGTCCTGCCACTGTCAATGGGAATTCCCATTGCCGTCACCCCATGCCAATGGGAAACCCATGTGCAGGGGTGCTGTGCGGCAGGACTGGAGAATTGCACCGGCGCGAACAGCTGGAAAATTCTGGCTTCCATTTCCGTGGCCATACTTCTTGATACGGTTTTGATTCTGGTGTATGGGCACAATCAGTGGGAGACAGAGCCTGTCAGTGACAGGGGCTGGGGGAGGAGTGGGAGTCTTTATCTTCCTACTTATGCATCAATACGAAATGCAATTTTGGCCTTCCCATGGCATTATCCATTCTTGCCGCTAGAGCTGACTAATGCAAATGGGATTTGATTTGATTTGATTTATTATCGTCACATGTATTAACATACAGTTAAAAGTATTGTTTCTTGTGCGCTATACAAAAAATACCACTCATAAAGAAGGAGATGACAGGGTGCAGAATGTAGTGTTACAGTCATAGCTAGGGTGAAGAGAAAGATCAACTTAATACAAGGCTAGTCCATCCAAAAGTCTGATGACAGCAGGAAAGAAGCTGTTCTTCAGTCAGTTGGTACGTGACCTGAGATGTTTGTGTCTTTTTCCTGATGGAAGAATGTGGAAGAAGGAATGTCCAGGGTGTGTGGAGTCCTTTATTATGCTGGCTATTTTTCCGAGGCAGTGGGAAGTATCAGTACAATCAATGGATCGGAGGCTAGTTTGTGTGTTATACTTGGCTTCGTACACAACCTTTCGTAGTTTCTTGTGGTCCTGGGCACAGCAGGAGACATACCAAGATGTGATACAGCCAGAAAGAAAGCTTTCTATGGTGCATCTGTAAAAGTTGAGAGAGTGGTGGCTGACCTGTCAAATTTCCTTAGTCTTCTGGAAAAGTAGAGAAGATGGTGGGCTTTCTTAACTAGAGGGAGTAGAATATCCCAGCCTTTGCATCCGTCTTAGTTGCACTTGGCCCTCAAGTCAGTGGTCAGCGAAAGAAAGGCTTGCATTTGTCTGACACGTAGCACACATGTTCGAAACACCTCAAAAATCCTTCTCCTTCGGTGCATCATTATTGAAGCCTAGACAGAGGCAGATGCCCATGTCTCACAAGCTCCAACAACAACATGGTGCATGAGGAGGAGCCAATCTGTTTTTGATGGTGGCAGCTTAAGGAAGGACATCAGCCAGGACACTGGGGAAAGGTCCTACTCCTTTACAGGTACTGCTGAAAGATCTGTAACATCTATCTGAAGTAGCAGTAACTGCAAAGGCAGGTATTTGTCCATGCAGGAAGGTTGGCTCATTAATTCCTAATTCCTATCATATAATATCTTCAAAAAATAAAATTACATTGCTGAATATTATGACATTTCAAAGCACATAGTGCACTATTCCCTTATGGTAATGAAATACACTGCAATATATTTTTAGATTATTTTGCAATATATTTCTGTTCCATAGGGGATTCTTCATTATTAATACTCAGAATAAACTTAAAATTCAAATCTTATCATATTTATTATTGTTGTTCACAAAGGCTACAAGAACCACAGAGAGTTAAGATCATTGGTTACCTTACTGATACATCATTGCCTTCCGAAGAATGATTTAAGAAATTGCTTCAAAATTTCAAACGTATAGATTCAATTCACAAATCATCGAATCCCATTGCATAAAATGTGCTTTCATTATGCAAAAACAAAAGGCTCCAGCTCTTTTATAGCCTTGGAGAATGTGAATTTATATCCGCTCGTAGCCATATTCACCCAAAGCCAATAAAACGAAAGTAATCTTTGCCGCTGGGAGACACCTGCCAGCTACATCCTGGTCTTGGTCATCAATAAAATTTGGGGATGAGTCCGGGCTCTGCAGGTCATCTGGCAACGCATGGGTAACATAACTGCAGTGACCGCACGTGACTCCCTACAACTAGTCCTTGTTAACTTTGCATGTGGAAAGTATGCACATTGGGTCAGCTAAATCAGATGCTCAAGTTTCTCTGAATGTCTGTATTCATATATAACAACCTGTACTAGTCCCTCAACACCAACACTATAGATAAGAAAGCCAACCAACACTTCTACTTTCTCAGGAGGCTAAGGAAGCTTGGCATGTCTGTTTTAACACTCAACAATTTTTACGGATGCACCATAGAAAGCACCCTTTTCAGATATATCACAGCTTGTTATGGCTCCTACTCTAAGAACAACAAAGAGTATAGAAGAAACAAATGCTTTTCACTGCATCCTAATACATGTGACCATAAGAAATCAAATCAAATCAAATTCCTATTAAACATTTGAATGGAAGAATCTGTAGTTTGAAAAACTTTTAAGGTTTTAATGTTCAAAGTTTGATTTTGACCTGAATTTTGGAAGGAAAAATTTTAATAGGAGGTGGTAAGTCATTTCTTCCCCAGGTCCCTCCCCATTTCCCCCAGGTAGTTAACTTCAATGAAGTAAGGAGAAAGTTGAATAATGCGTCAATATTCCATTCTAAATGTTTACTTACACCGTACTTCAGGCGGGTGACACAGTGTCACAGCTCCAGAGACCTGTGTTTGATGCCTGACTTAGGTTACTCTTTGAGACAGTCTGCATGTTCTCTCTATGTCTGTGAGGATTTCATCCCACAATCGGAAAGATGTGTTGGTTAGGCACGTTGGAAGTGCTTAATTCTCCCTCAGTGTACCCGAACAGGCGCAGGAGTGTGGCAACCAAGGGATTTTCATAGTAACTTCATTGCAGTGTGAATGTAAGCCTACTTGTGACACTAATGAATAAATTTTAACTTAACTCCTGTGCCATACTGCCAGTACCTCACTGTTGTCACTAATGATGTGCGGGAGACTTTGGTAAAAGTATGCAATTCTTTTTTGCATTTACATCAGAGATTTCCTTTATCACAGTTGGAGAGATGATCAACAGTGAGGGATCTCATACTTAGCTGATCAAATACTGATGATAAACATTGTGTCAAGATTCAGAAACACTTTTCGCTTAAGGAACTTGAACTAACTCACTCAATTTGTGAGACAAGCATCTCAATATTTGTCCACGAGTTGTATTTCCAGAGATGGTAAGCTCTGGTTAGATGGAGAGATAGTTACCACATGAAGTTCTTTCCAAACATTTCTCTGGGGCTATGCCTAAACTTTAGAAAAGCAACTTTTAGAAAATTCCTCTTCCTCTTCCAAATCTATCTGTGTTCTCTACAGAAGTTGCTAAATCACACTGAGCAGGTCTCTCAAAAGTTACTGTATACAACAAGGGAACCACAAGTGATTGACAATGTCATTACAAGGAGTAGTGATGAACGGCTGCCAGGGTGAAGATGGCCTTTCTTGTTTGTAATGTAGCTTCACTAAATCTTTCCGTTGATGCCGAAGTGTAATAGGCAAGGTGATATAGTGCCTGGCACAGCAAGGTGATAAAAGTGACCGATTGGTGTGATTCCCACCTTGTGATCAAATGGATTGTCTTTTTTTCTGACAATGTGGAATAAGTACTGCCTATAGATGGAACTGAGGTGAGAAAAGCGTTGTACTGGGATGCCATACCCTATTTTAAATTGAGCAGGACTTCAATTTCTCTTTGCTGTCGGACTCCAGGACTTTCGGCATCTCCAATTATCTGTCTTAACTAATTCAGAATGACAGAATACCACAGTGCAGAAAGGGCCCTTCAGCCCATCGGGTCTGTACCTGAGCATGAAAAGCCCTGACCTGCCTCACTATCCAGCACTTAGCCTTGAATGTTATGATGTGCCAAATATTCATCCAGGTACTTGTTAAAGGATGTAAGGTAACCTGCCTCCACCACGCTTCCAGGTAGCACATTCCAGACCATCACCACCCTCTGGCTTAAAAAAAAGGTTTTTCTCAATATCCTAAAACTCCCACTCCTTTAATTCTGCTGCACTCATCCCAGTCACTTTTCCGCAGACAATCACGGACACAGGTCTAATATTTGCAATCTCTCTGAGGGCCTCAGTGACATAAACTCATGGATGTGAGGCTAAATCACAGGCGAAGCATTTTTGTCATTATTAAGCAGAGCACAGCTTAGACTAATACACTACGGCTTCAAGGCATTATTTACCTGTTTAGTAGGCACTTTCTGGTATTGACAGATTCCACTGGCAGTTTAGAACAAGAAGTCACAGGTATAGGATGAGTAGCAGTAGATTTAGAACTGAGATGAGGTGGAACTTCTTTTCGCAGAGGATGGTGAATTTGTAGAACTCACTGCCCGATAGTGCACTGGAGCCTGAATCAATAAGTTGATTCATTTTTGTCACAAGTAGGCTTACACTAACACTACAATGAAGTTACAGTGAAAACCCCTTAGTCTCCACATTCCTGCGCCTGTTCAGGTATACTGAGAGAACTTTAGCACCTTACCAGCATTTCGGACTGTGGAGAGGAAACTGGAGCACCCGGAGGAAACCCACTTAGACACAGGGAGAACGTGCAGACTTACCACAGACAGTGACCCAAGTCGGGAATCGAACCCGAGTCCCTGCCACCATGAGGCAGCAATTCTAACCACTGTGCTACAAATGGTTCCAAGAAGGAGGTAGGTGTATTCCTGATGTAAAAAAGGGTTAAAGGGATATGGGGAATAGGTGGGGAGGTGGATTTGAGACCAGGAAGGGATCAGCCAGGATCTGATTGAACGATGGAGCAGGCTTGAAGGGCTGAATTAACTATTCCTGCTCCTAATTCCTCCATTTCTATGATTCCGAGCTGCATCAGGTCATCAATGCAAATCTAGAAGAGAACAAGACCTAAGTATGTAAACTGGGAAGCCGGAACATCAGTGTAGCTTGTGATTTGCAGTCTGTTGCTACAGACCTATGGTGAAGGCTAATAACTATTTAAGGAAACATTCTCACGCCACAAGCCTGTAATTAAGTAATCAAACCCTGGTGACCTCTTGCAATCTCAAAGCTTTCTTTATAACAGGAATTGTTTTTTGACACGTTCTGTGTTTATTCTAGCAGGATTCAGTGTGTAAGGCGGTGGGGGGGGGGTGGGGGGGGTGTACATTTTTCACAGTTTTGCTCGCAAATTGGGAAGTCAAATATAATTTTTTTGTCAATTTTTTTTAAGGAAGGCTTCAGATTTAGTGCTCGACCTGCTGTCAGTTTGTACAACCAGGTCAGTCAGAAAGAGGGAGCTTGTAGGCAGGCAGATGCTAATGTCGGGTGATAAAGTTAAAGTTAGCTTGTCGCAGTTGTCAGCTCCGAGATATTTTCGGCCAACGCACCTTTAAATTAATTCTCAAACACAGAGTGCCGACTGTGCTGCTGCCGACTGATAACTGTTGTTTCGCATTTATTATTTGCATATTTATTCCTTGGCCTCAGAAAATTTGTTTTCCAAATGTGCTCATCGGGTCTTATTAAGCTCTAGGCACAGCTTCCCGCATTGTCTTGTTGCAATATGGGAAGCGTGAGGACCAGAGAGTCATAGCATGACGCAGCATGGAAAGAATGGGCAATAAATGCTGGCCTAGCCAGCAGAGCCCACATCCCATCAAAATAAAATTACATAAGGAAGCAGGCCATTCCATCTATTGTTCCAATGGCTTTTTAAAAGACTTGTCCAGTGGTCTTTCCCCTGCCTCTTTCCTGCAAATGTTTGCCTTCATGTATTTATCATATTCCTTTTTGAAAGTCATTATTGATAATATTACTGAACACAGATGTTTGTGCCCTTTATCCAACTCTGCTTTGTTAATTGATATGACCAAACTTCTCAGGCAGCTAAAATGAGGCACGTTCCTCCTCAAATCATCTTGGAGACAACTTTTTGATAAGACCCTAAGGCATAGGAACAAAATTAGACCACTCGGCCCATTGAGTCTGCTCTGCCATTCAATCATGGCTGATATTTTTCTCATCCTCCCATTCCCCCATAACCCGTGATCCCCTTATTAATCAAGAAGCTATCTATCTCTGTCCTAAAGACACTCAATGGCTTGGCCTCCACAGCCTTCTACGGCAAAGAGTTCCACAGATTCACTACTCCCTGGTTGAAGAAATTCCTCCTAATCTCTATTTTAAAGGATCGTCCCTTTAGCCTGAGGTTATGTCCTTTGGTTCTAGTTTTTTCCTATTAGTGAAAACATCCTCTGCACATCCACTCTATTGAGGTCTCGCAGTATCCTTAAAGCTTCAAAAAGATCATCCCTCATCCTTCTAAACTCCAACAAGTACAGACCCAGGGTCCTCAACTGTTCCTCATATGACAAGCCCTTCATTCCAGGGATCATTCGCATGAACCTCCTCTGGACACTTTTCAAGGCCAGCACATCCTTCCTTAGATATGGGGCCCAAAACTGCTCACAATATTCCAATGGAGTCTGACCAAAGCCTTATACAGGCTCAGAAGTACATTCCTGTCTTGTATTAAAGATACTTGTTATTGAAAATCTTTTTAACAGGGGTAGCACAATGGCAGAGGGGTTAGCACTGCTGCCTCACAGAGCCACGATTCCATCCCCAGGTGACTGCATGTTCTCCTCTGTCTGCGTGGGTTTCCTGTGGGTGCTCCAGTTTTCTCCCATGTTCCAAAAATGTGCAAGTTAGGTGTATTAACCATGCTAAATTGCTCCCTTGTGTCTCACAATGTGCAGTTTCGAGAGATTCGTGTGAAAAATGTGTGAGACTATAGGGACAGAGCAGAAGCCGGCCTGGGTAGATACTCAATCGGGGGGGTCAGTGCAGATTTGATGGGCCGAATGGCCAGCTTCTGTATGATAGTGATTCTATGATTCTAAGTCCATACATTAACCATGAAATTTGACCTTTCCAAGCAAGCGTAAAATTGACTGGAATATAGAGTATCACAGAGGATACTTCAACTGTCAAAATCCTGGCACGTCTGTGCTGTGGTCTCACCATGTTAGGATACCAGATTTTTAAGCTGCTGAATTTTAGTTCAGTTTGAACCTCTGACAGCCAATAACAAAGTGAGACTATTAGCAGAGTGGTCTGAGCTGGATTCAAATTTGTCCTGAAGTCTGACCGTGGTAACTAACCCCAATCATCGAGCACAATATGCCACCATGGTGGAGTGGCAAAGGCATTTCATTTGAAGAAACATAGGTAACTCTGTTGAGTCTCGAGTCTACCTATCATGGCAAGTGGATTTCCCGGGGCTTTGGCGGAATTGCAGGGCTATACACTGGGCCATTGATGATGCATTGTCCTGAAGCAAAGCATCAGCAGTTTGAAGAGTCAGAAAATATGAGCCAGTTTGGTTTACCTTTTTGCCATTTAGCCTTTCTGTGTCAAGTAATGAAGGAACCATAGACCATTATAGTCATTGAGGTGAATTTTCCCCTTCCACCTGCCATGGGAATGATAGTGGGTGATCATGGAAATGTCTGTTGACCAAGGGTGGGATTTCTGGGCAAGCATAGCTGGAAAATCCCACCCATTGAGTCTCTAGCAGCAAGAGCATTCCGACCAACCCCATTCTCCACTCATTCCCAATATCCCTACAAACTTTTTCCCCTTCAATTATTTGTCAATTCCTTTTTGAAGGATGCTATTGAATCTGTTCCCACCACCTGATCAGGAAGTTCATTCCAAATCCCAACCACTCATTGTGTAGAAGAATGTTTTCCTCCTGTCGCCCCTGGTTCTTTTTCCAAATGCTTGACATATTCAGGCAGATAGACAGTATCCATGGAGGGAGCACCAGAGTTAATGGAAAAAATTCTACTATCTCGCCCAGCACGGATACAGAGTGGGCAAGGGACGGACAATGGAAATGCCCTTTGACCTCAAGCTAGAGTTTCTTGTCTCTCCCCCGACAAGGCCATAAAATCCTGCCCGTAGGGTGAAATTTAAACTCGCTTACAATGCATTCACTTACGTAGAGTTAATATTAGGCCTGGTGCTCGGGTTGAAGTGTTATTTCTGTCTCCCAAGCTGCTACCTGACCTGTTGAGTGTTTTTAGCATTAGACTATATAATGTGGGAGCAGAAGTAAGCCATTCAGCCCATCGAGTCTGTTCCACCATCCAAAGAGATCATGACTGATCTGATATAATCCTCAACTCTATTTTCACATCTTATCCCTATAACACTTGATTGTCTTATTGATGAAAAACCTGTCTATCTCAACTTTGAACATACCCAGCCTCTCCATCTCTCTGCGGTAAAGAATGCCACAGATTCACTACCCCTGAGGGAAGAAATTCCTCCACATCACTACTTAAGTGGGTGTCCCCTTATTTTGAGCTCTTTATTTACTCCTACTTGCCTTCCCAACAACAATACATTCTTTAAAGTTGTAAAGTTTATCTAATGGTGTCACAAATATGGTTACATTAACACTGCAATGAAGTTAACTTTGTCAGACTCTGCTGACGCCTGTTTGGATACACTGAGGAAGAATTTAGCATGGCCAATGCACCAAGCCAGCATGTATTTTGCACTGTAGGAGCACCCGGAGGCAACCCATGGAGACAGGTGGCACGGTAGCACTGTGGTTAGCACTGCTGCTTCACAGCTCCAGGGACCTGGCTTCAATTCCCGGCTCGGGTCACTGTCTGTGTGGAGTTTGCACATTCCCCTCGTGTCTGTGTGAGTTTCCTCAGGGTGCTCCGGTTTCCTCCCACAGTCCAAAGATGTGCGGGTTAGAATGATTGCCCATGCTAAAACTGCCTCTTAGTGTCCTGAGATGCTTAGGTTAGAGGGATTAGCAGGTAAAATATGCAGAGATATGGGATAGGGCCTGGGTGGGATTGTGGCTGGTGTAGACTTGATGGGCCGAAGGGCCTGTTTCTGCATTGTAGAGTTCTATGAGACATGGGGAGAAGGTACAGACTCCACACAGAGAGAGCGACCCAAGTTGGGAATCGAACCTGAATCCCTGTCACTGTGAGGCAGCAGCATTAACCACTGTGCCATCATGCCACCCTTTGCCTTTGTTACTATATAAAAATCTGGGGGAAATGGAAGTGAATTTAATTAGTTCTCCCCGGAATCTCGCCTCCTGCTGTCCAGCCATGTAGCGGCAGTGAACAGAAAAGGCACGAGGGTCGGGATCCCTTTTCCTGAAAACCTTGGAAATTCAGCACTCAATGGGTTAATTTGTCTGCTTGCCAGCGTAGTTCCTCACAAGGCTTTTTAAAAAAAAAATCAGGCATTTTATGAGGAGACCATTCACTGACATAAATGAGATCTGCAGCTTTTAAAAACTAATTGTAATGTAGGCAGTGCTTAATGAAAAAAAACAGAATGTGTTATTGCTTTGCCTGCTTCAGATCAACTGTTCTGTTTTTATTTTGCCTCGAGTTTCTCACGAAACGAAGGGGTTTTCTTTTGATGTGTTTAGCTTCACGGCTTCTGAGCACTCGCTAATTCCATCTGTCCACAACACAGAAGAAGAAATAGCGAGAGAAAGCATTTCCATATGTGCAAATTATCACCAAGCCTCCCATAAGCTGCAGAGAGCTCCTCTGAAGCAGAGACGGAGAACAGCTGCCAACACACTAATGGCATTAAAAAGGTAATAGCAGACCTCCGAGGTACATTTTTAAAGCATCAAATTTTAACATTATACTTTCGATTTTTTAACAAATCTAGATCTTCCAATGAACTTAGCAGCAACATCTCAACGGTTGCATTCCTTTTTTTTGACTAGTTTTATTTCCGCCCCCCCCCTCCCCAAATCTCTCAGCAGCCAGCATAACCCTGAAGTTGTTTGCCTCAGCCAATAATAATACAGTAATTCTAGACAGCTAGCGTAGGTCATTCTAGTGGGGCCCACATAAATAGCTTTGAGCTTCAAAGGAAACTCAGTACTGAAAAGGCTTTAAGTATCCTTTAGCTTTTTAGTGTGTATAATGACATAAGCTGTACTGGCTTAAGTGTGGATGGATCTATTTAAGGTCAACTTCTATGCATTATGAATATTATTCTCATAATATAAGCATTCAAAACGTTAACACACAACAATGGAAGCAAATTAATACAAGGCTTAAACAATAGCTTTTGGTAAAACCAGGAGTTGTTACCCGAGTGTAAACTCAAGTAGAATTCTCCTGCATAAAGCTTACTGGGTTCATATGTTAACCTGATGCAAAGGATCCTCCCTATGTTTTAGCTGCAGCACACAAAAAGGATTGGATGCACCCTACTGAACTCCATGGTTATGGCCTGCAATTTTCCTTTCTGGAATCTTTTCTGTCTCTCTTAAACTAGAGCAGTGAACTTGTTTTACTTTTTGAAAGAGGGAAACAAATTTTGTGGCCTAATGGTTGGCAACGCTGCCTCACAAGGCCAGGGACCTGGATTTAGTTTCAGCCTCGGGTCACTGTCTGTGTGGAGTTTACATGTTTTCCCCGTGTTCGTGTGGTGTTTTTCGGGATACTCCGGTTTCCTCCTACAATTCAAAGGCATGTTGGATGGGTTGATTGGCCATGCTAAATTGCCCTTTGGTGTGATGAAGATTAAATTGAATATTATTCTAATAATATAGAACATAGAACATTACAGCGCAGAACAGGCCCTTCGGCCTTCGATGTTGCGCCGACCAATTATGAAAAAAGCAATGACCCTCCAAACTAAACCATTCCCTTCTCTTCCATAAACTTATCAACTAACCTCTTAAACGCCACCAAACTTGGCGCATCTACAACTGCTGCAGGCAGGGCATTCCACTCCCTAACCACCCTTTGGGTAAAGAACCTACCTCTGATATCCGTCCTATAACTATCACCCCTTAATTTAAAGCTGTGTCCCCTCGTGCTAGCTTTCTCCATCCTAGGAAAACGGCTATCACTGTCCACCCTATCTAAACCTCTAATCATCTTATATGTTTCGATTAGGTCCCCTCTTAGCCGCCTCCTTTCTAACGAAAACAACCTCAAATCCCTCAGCCTCTCTTCATAAGACCTGCCCTCCATACCAGGCAACATCCTGGTAAACCTCCTCTGTACCCTCTCCAATGCCTCCACATCTTTCTTATAATGTGGGGACCAGAACTGCACACAATACTCCAAGTGCGGCCGCACTAGAGTTTTGTACAGTTGCAACATGATGTTGCGGCTCCGAAATTCAATCCCCCTACCAATAAAAGCTAAGACTCCGTATGCCTTCTTAACAACCTTATCGACTTGACTGCCTACTTTCAGGGATCTATGCACAAATACACCAAGATCCCTCTGTTCATCAACACTATTAAGAATCCTACCATTAGCCCTATACTCTACACATTTATTATTCCTGCCAAAGTGCATTACCTCACACTTTTCCACATTAAACTCCATTTGCCACCTCTCGGCCCAGCTCTGCAACTTGTCCAAGTCTCTCTGCAAACTATAACACCCCTCTTCACTATCTACCACTCCACCGACTTTAGTGTCATCCGCAAATTTATTAATCCATCCTTCAATACCCTCATCCAGATCATTTATAAAAATTACAAACAGCAGGGTCCCCAAAACAGACCCCTGAGGTACACCACTTGTAACCGAACTCCACGATGAATATCTCCCATCAACCACCACCCTCTGTCTTCTATCTGCTAGCCAATTCCTAATCCAATTAGCTAAATCACCCTCTATCCCATACATCTGCATTTTCTGCAGAAACCTTCCATGGGATACCTTATCGAACACCTTACTAAAGTCCATATATACCACATCAACCGCCTTACCCCCATCGACCTCTTTGGTCACTTTTTCAAAAAACTCAATAAGGTTAGTAAGGCACGACCTACCCTTCACAAAACCATGCTGACTATCCCCAATCAATTCATTTCTCTCTAAATAACTATAAATCCTATCCCTAATAATTCTCTCCAATACTTTGCCCACAACAGAAGTAAGACTCACTGGCCTATAATTCCCTGGAAGGTCTCTCTTCCCCTTCTTGAACAATGGGACCACATTCGCTATCCTCCAGTCCTCCGGAACCACACCCGTAACCAACGACGACCTGAAGATCAGAGCCAGAGGCTCTGCAATCTCCTCTCTTGCCTCCCAGAGAATCCTAGGGTAAATCCCGTCCGGCCCAGGGGACTTATCTAACTTCAAACCCTCAAGAATATCTAGCACATCCTCCCTATCTACTTCAATACTTTCCAGTTTGCAACCCTGTATCCCAGTGTTCTCCACAACTACATTTACATCTCCCTGCGTGAATACCGAAGAGAAATATTTATTCAGTGCCTCTCCAATCTCTTCAGGCTCCACGCACAACTTCCCACTGCTGTCTATGACTGGCCCTAATCTTGTCCTAACCAATCTTCTATTCTTAACATATCTAAAGAAAGCTTTAGGATTCTCCTTAATCCTATCAGCCAAAGTCTTCTCGTGTCCTCTCTTAGCTCTCCTCAACTCACTCTTTAGCTCCCTCCTGACTAATCTATAGCTATCCATTGCACTAATGGATAGCTATAGATATATATATCAGCGCTTAACACGCAACAAGGGAAGCACATAAGTGCAAGACTTACACAATAGCTTTGGTAACACCAGGAGTGGTTATCCGAGTGTAAACTCAGTAGAATTCTCCTGCATAAAGCTTACTGGATCCACATGTAAATATGTGGGGCTATGGGGATAGGACCTGGTTGGGATTGTTGGTGCAGGCTCGATGGGCTGAATTACCTCCATCTGTACTGCAGGGATTCTATGATTCTATTAATTATTTTAACCAAATCACCAGTGGGAAAAAAAAGTGTTAGTGATCAAAAAATGCATGATATTCCCATACACAGCGCTGACTCAGTAACGTAAATTAATCCCAGTGTCGATTAAATGACAGAATTCCAGTCACTGCTGTCGGATCAATTCCCCACCTTCTCAATCTCTTATGTAGGACTCTCACTCTCCGCGCTTCAGAACTATGCAAAAACACATCTTTGATAAACCTTCACATTTGGCTCTTGCGAAGATTCTTGAAGAGAATTGATTCAAGAGCCTGGATTCAGAGTGTTCCAGAGGAACTCTCCAAGTACAATGCACAAGCCATCCGCTTCCTTATCCCAACACCACCTTTCCTGAGAGGTTACTCAAAATTCATGACATGAGCAATGTCCCCAGATTTATACCAAAGAATTTAACTCAAGAGCCAGGAGTACAGACATGTCTATTGATTAGATCTGTTCAGAATGCTTCTTCCAGTAGCACCAGAGCTTTTTAATTGCTTGGGGCTATGTTAAATCATGTGCCTTGTGCCCCTGGCTGTTCATAAGAGGGGCTGAGTAGTTTATATATATAAATATATAAAAATGCATATTAATTAAACAGATAGAATTTGCTGTAAGGATTGCCATTTAAAGTCGTTTATTTCATATTTGTCTTTTTTCCAGTAGAATTTTCCTTCTTGGTCTTAAGACCATGTTTGAAATATCTGTGTGTCAAATCAATCTGCAATGGCACAGCTTTTGAATGTCAGACATACTCTCAGTGCCCCTCATCTTTACCCTCACAAAATCAACTAAATACCTGACATACCAGAATTGTTCGATCAGGACTCTGAAACTCCATTGGCTCCAGTCGGAGCTGTAGACAGCAATCACCCACCTACTGGTGCCCTCTCTATGCAGACATCTCAGGATTAGAGGTTGGCTGCCTACCTATTAAGGTTTGCCAACTCTCCAGAAGAGCCCTGGAGTCACCAGGAATTGACAATTAATCTGCTGGCTCAAACCTAGATAAAGAAAAATGAACCAGAGGGAAAAAAATAGATTGTTTTGCATTTTCTTTGAATACTCTTAGTTACGAATGTATTGAAGGTAGAAAGCTGGGCGTTGGTGGTGAGAAGTCATGCCATACAGCCACTCAGCCAAAGTTGCAACACTATGCTGCTTGCGACTGGACAACTTTTACAGCTGCTCCATAGGAAGCATTCTTTCTGGTCGTTTCACAGCTTATAAAATCCCACCCAAGGTCAATGGATCTTTCCATGGTCCATCCATCACCTGTTCCGATTCCCGTCGGCAGTAAAATTCCGGCCCTCAACTCAAATACAGTCCGCTCTTTAGCCTTCTTATTTAAGGAAGGCTGTAAGTGTGTTGGAAATGATTCAGAGACAATTTACCATACTGATACCTGCAGTTAACATGTTTTCGAATGAGGAAAGGTTTGATAGACTGGGCTTGTTTCTACTGAATGTTCAAAGAGTGAGGGGGTGACTTGATTGAACTTACATAAGATCCTGAACAGTCTTGACAAGTCGGATGTGGAAAGGATGTTTCCTCCCATGAGTGATTCCGGAACCAGGGGCCACTACTCGGACAGTGATAAGGAGAAATATTTTTTTCTCGGAGGATTGTGTGACTTTGGAACTTTCCACCTCAGAAGATAGAAGCAAAGTCACTGATTATTTCCTCTCAGCCAAGGAAGTCCAGGTTCTTGGGAGGTGATAGGAATGTGTAACTTGAAACTCAAGCAGACCAATCTTGATCTTATTAAATGGTGGAGCAGATTTGAGTGGCCAAACGATTCTCTTCTGCTCCTATTTCATATGTTTGTGTTCTGACCTTATGATGGAGAAAATTGATGAAATATCTGAAGCTGGTTTAGGCCCAGGACACTGCAACTTCCCACAAGCGTGATAATTCATTTCCAACAAACACAACCACCTTCCTTTGTGCTAGGTATGACTTGAGTCAATGGAAAGATTTCTCCTTGGTTCCCATTGACTTCAGTTCTATGAGGCTTCTTTCATGCAATACTTGCTCAAATGCTGCCTTCAGTCAAAGGCAGTCACTCCCAACTCATGTACGGAATTCAGTTATTTTGTTGATGTTTTCACCAAGACTTTAAATGAGACCTGAGACTGTGTTGAAACCGCTGGTGGAACCCAAACTAAACCTCTGGGTTATCAGTGAGTAAGTGCCATATTAGCACTGTCAGTAACACCTTCCATCATCTTCTTCATCTCATTATAAGTGGTCTATCCTATATCTTGACCCTTGTTCTAAACCCCTCAGCCAGATAAAACATCATCCCTGCATCCAATCCTTCCCAGCCCTGTCAGGATTTCACTTGTTTCAATGGGATCCCCTCTCAATCTTCTAAACTCCAATAAATAAAAACATACTCAACCCAATCTCTCTTCATTCGACAATCCTGCCATCCCAGCATCAGTCTGGTGAATGTACGCTGTACTCCTTCTCTGGCAAGTACATCATTTCTTTAGGTAAGGAGATCAAAACTGCACACAGTACTCCAGGTGTGATCTCAGCAAAGCTCTGTACAGCTACAGTAAGATATTCTTGTTCCTGGACTTCTTTGAGATGCAAAAGTCTGAGATCATGTATCAACTGACCCAAGAATAGCTTCTTCCCTGATGCCATCAGATTTTTGAATGTACCTGCCTTATATTAAGTTGATCTTTCTCTACAACCTAGCTATGAATGTAACACTACATTCTATACCCTCTCTTTTACTTCTCCGGTATGGAGTCTGTGAATGGTATACTTTATCTCTACACTGCTCAAGAAACAATACTTTTCACTGTATCCCAATACATGTGACAATAATAAATCAAATCAAATCAAAGGAATCATGCTCTTTAATGAAGGCCAATATACTATTTGCCTTCCTACCTGCCCACTTCCATTCTGTGACTGGTGTACAAGGACACACAGATCACTTTTGTTTTATTCATTCAAGGGACATGGGCGTTGCTGGCTGGCTACCATTTATTGCCCATCCCTGGTTGTCCTTGGAGGGCAATTGAAAGACAGCCACTTTGCTGTGGCCCGGATTTACACATTAGCCAGACCTAGTAAGGATGTCAGATTTCTTTCCCTAAGGAACATTAATGAATCAGATGAGTTTCTCTGACAATCGTGAATGGTTTCGTGGTCACCAGTAGATTCTTAATCCCAAATTTTCTGAATGAATTCAAATTTCACCATATGCCGTGGCAGGATTTGAACCCGAGTCCCCAGAGCATTAGCTGAATTATTGTACAACAAAATTGCCCAATCCATCACCATTAAAATAATATGCTGCCATTGTGCTTTTCCTGGGGCAGTTGATCATATTCTGTACATCTTGGGCCCTTGCTATTCCCCCTCAGTGCTTCTTCCAAGTGGTGTTCAACGTGGAGGAGTACTGATTCATTGATTGAAAGACGGCAGTGGGTGGTAATCAGCGGGAGGTTTCTTTGTCCATATTTGCCCTGATGCCATGAGATCATGGGGTTTCATTGATTTTAGTTTATCACAAATTGGTCATTCTCTGCTAATGAGTTGTTTATGTTACACTCATGACAGGATATAAATATGTAAATCTAACTTGTGCTACTAAGTGGAATCTGTTTATACTGAATTCTGTTTGATATATATTGTCCTGTGAAGACAAGCTGAATTTTAAAAGTTTGAAGTAAAAAGGAGATGATCACATGACTGAGAGTATTCTACAGGCCTCCCGATAGGGAGAGAGAGAGAGAGAGATGAGCAGATCGGCAGGGAAATCACAGAGATGTGCACAAACTATAGAGCGGTGATGCTGGGGGATTTGAATTACCCAAACATCAACTGAGATAATATTAGAGTCAAGGAAAAATAAGGGTAGGAATTTCTGGAATATGTTGAGAACATTAGGTTAGTGAATCTGTGGGATTCTCTGCCCAGTGAAGCAGTTGAGACTATCTCATTAAATGTTTTTAAGGCAAGGATAGATACATTTTTGAACAGCAAAGGAATTAAGAGTTATGGTGAGTGGGTGGATAAGTGGAGCTTAGTCCATGAAAAGATCAGCCATGATCTTATTGAATGACAGAGCGGGCTCGAAGGGCCAGATGCCTATTCCTGCTCCTAGTTCTTATGTTCTTACGATGTGCGCTGGTGAATGTCCCACAAGGAGGGAGGCATTGCTGGAGATGTGGGACCATCTGTGGAGAATATTGATGTAAGGATCAGATTGACGTGGAGAGAAAAAAAAAACAGAGAAAAATCTGAGGTAGCACTTGTAATTTGGAGGAGGACTAACTTCAGCGTGATGACAGGGGATCTAGCCATTGCACATTGGAACTAAAGACCGACAGGAAAACTAGAATGGAGTAACAGGAGAGCTGTTGCAGTTACAAACTAGGCACATTCCAACAAGAGAGAGAGAAGCAAAAGGGAGGCAAAGTCCTTGGATAGTGAGGGAGGTAAGGAATATGGTAAATCAAGAGAGGTGATAACATGATCTTTGTCTTTAGTTCCACCTGGTTGGGATGTTTTGCTTCCCAGTTTGCTTATGGAAATAGTGGAAAGGCTTTACATTACCTCCTTACTGTGCGGAAGGAGGCCATTTGGTCCGCCAAACCTACACCAACACAAAACCCCCCAGGGCCATATGTAAATAACTTCACATGTTTACCCTTGAAAATAAGGGACAATTCGGCATGGCCAATCAACCAAACTTGTACATCTTTGGTATGTGGGAGGAAACTGGAGCATCAGGAGGAAACCCACACAGACACAGGGAGAATGTGCAAACTCCACGCAGACAGTGACCCAAGGTTGGAATCAAACTTAAGTCTCTGGCACTGTGAGGCAGCGATGCTAATCAACTGTGCCACTGTGCTGCCCATTTGCCACTATGCTGCCCTTATGGGGGAGGTGCCAGATGATTGGAAAGTGACAAGTGCAACACCCTTGTTCAAGAAAGGGTACAAGGACATTCCTAGTAACTACTGGACCGTCAGTTTAACGTACATGGTGGGTTAGGTTTTGGAAACAATAATCAAAATTAAAAAGCACTTGGCGAGGTTGGAGTTAATTAAGGGAAGCTAGCGTGGATTTATAGAAAGTGGATCATGTTTCGCTAATATAATTGTTTTTCTTGATGGTGTAACAGAGAAGCTTGATGAAGGGGATGCGATGGGTACTGTCCATATGGATTCTTAGGAAATGTTTGACAAAGTACCACATGAAAGGCTGGTTAGCAAAATTGAGGGTTATGGAACAGGAGGATAAATGTCAACTTGGAAAAAGAATCTGGCTTCAGGGCAAAAAACAGTGAATCTTAATAAATGGTTAGTTTTCAGACTGGAGAATGGTAGGCAGTAGTGTTCACCAAGGGTCACTGCTGGGATTACTGCTCTTACTCGATACCTATAAACAACTTGGATATTGGAATGCAGTCCAAATTTTCCAGCGTTATTTAACTTGGAGATGTGGCAAACAATAAGAACGATACCAATCGACCGAAACAGAACATGAATAAGCTGGCAGAATGGGTATAAAAGGGGAGATGGAACTAATTATAAAGAGGTGATGCATTCTGTCAGAAGGAATCGGGAGAGGCAACATTTACTTAATGGCACAGTTCAAAGATTGTACAGGTTAGGAGGGACTGAAGGGTTGATGTGTACGGATATTGGAAGATGGCAGGACACAGTTGTTAGCCAATATATGGAATTTTGAGCCACGTAAATAGAGATGTAGAGAACAAAAGCAGGAAAGTTATACTGAACCTTGATAATAATCTCGTTAGGTCACAACTGGAGTACCACCTCCACCTAAGATACCTTTAGGAAGGATGCAAAACTCCTTGAGAGGGTGTTGATCAGATTCAACATAATGGTTCCAGGGCTGAGGCATTTTATCTATAAAGTTAGATTGGAGAAGGTGGGGATTTTCTCCCTCAATCAAAACAAGATTGAGGGGAGGCCTGGTACCGCTGTATCAGATTATAACTTATTTAGATAGTGTAGACAAAGAACAGCTGTTCCCATCATCTGATAGTACAATAAGTAATCTCACAACATCAGGTTAAAGTCCAACATGTTCATTTAATATCATGAACTCTCAAAGCACTCTTCCTTCATCAGGTAAGTGGAGAGATATATAGAATATATGGAGACTCGATTGCAAGATAATGATTGGAATGCAAGTCTTTACAGGTAATCAAGTCTACAGGTACAGGCAGTAAGTGGAGAAAGGGGTAATCACAGGTTAAAGAGGTGTGAATTGTCTCAAGCCAGGACTGTTGGTAGGATTTTGCAAGCCCAGATCAAATGGTGATCGTACAAGATACACCGACCCAAGATTTCGGGCAAAAGATAGAATGATTACAAAAGAAAATTGCACAGGCACCTGAAGGAAATAAATTGGCAGGGTCACTGGGACGGAATGGGACTAACTAGATTGTTCTTCAGGACTTGACATGGACTCGACAAATGGCCTCCTTTTGTGTGATGATCATTACTTTCCGCTGTTTGAAAAAGTGTTGACGGAATTCTCTGGCTGTTCACTCCGACAGGATTCTCCAGTTCCGCCGGCAGGATACCTCCCCCTCCCATGGGTTTTGCGACAGTGTGGGGTGATACCAATGAGAAATCCCATTGACAGCAGCAGGAACAGAGAATCCGGTCACCAGTGAACAGCACGTCGCCTCCCACCACCGAGAAACCCACGGCTGGGAGGACAGAGAATTCCCTCAGTATCTACAACTGTAACCTGTTCAGAATCATGAATAAAACAGTAAGCTTTCAGGAATATAAGGAGGACAAAAAAGGAATGTTTATACGGTGCCTATCCTGACTTTAGGACTTCTAAAGCACTTTATCCCCAATGAAATAAATCCTTCCATTGAAATATAGAAAACATGGCCTCCTATTTGCATGCAGCAAGGGCAATTGGTCAACACCTTCAACTGTTTATCAAAAGTTTGTTGGTTGCAGACCATCCAGGGACGACACTGACAGTGTTTTCTCTCCATCGGCATTCATTGTACCAGATTTCAGGATGATATGGTAGCACAGTGGTTAGCATTGTTGCCTCACAATGCCAAGGGACCAGGTTCGATTCCAGCCTTGGTCACTGTTTGTGTGAAGCTGGCACGTTCTTCCCGTGTCTGTGTTTTCTCTGGGTGCTTCTGTTTCCGCCTTCAGTCCAAAGATGCGTGGGTTGGGTTAACTGGCCTTACTAAATTGCCTCTTAGTGTCAGGGGGATTAGCAGGGTAAATCTATGGGATTATAGTGATAGGGCTTGGGTGGGATTGTGGCCTGTACAGACTTGCTTGACCAAATGACCTCCTTCAGTACAGTAGGATCCTATGAAGCATGCACAAATAGGAAAGTGGAATTTGTGATATTGGTGACAGGTTGAATATGTGACAGAACACTAGGGAGTATTTTCTGTCAATTCTTTTAAATATTGTATAGTGGGATATGTTATGTTCCCTTGAAAGGACAGATGAGACCTCAGTTTAAGATCTAATCTGAAAGACATCACCTCTAACAGTGCAGCACCCTCTCAGTACTGTACTGCATGCATTCACCTGGAAATTGTGCTCAATTCTTTTTACTTATTCATGGAATATGGGCATCACTGGCTGGGCCAGCATTTATTGCCCATCTCTGAGGCATTTAAGAGCCAACTACATTGCTGTGGCTCTGACATCAGATATAGGCCAGACCAGATTCCAGATTTCCTTCTCTAAAATACATTAGTAACCAGATGGCTTTTTGTGACAATTGACAATGGCCTGATGGTCATTATCTGACTTGCAGATATTTTTATTGAATTCAAATTTTATCATGGTGAGACTCGAACCCAGGTCTCCAGAGAATTACCCTGGGTCTCTGGATTGCTGGTGGAGTGAAAATGTCACCGTTCCACTGCCTCCCCTTGTCGCTGGAGTGGAGTTCAAACCCACAACCTTTGGACTCCCTGAGTCGAGAGGGTTCCACTGTTCCAAGGTTCACACATAGAATTCAAACTGACAGTAATACTACCTCACTATGAACAAGACAGCACCTGGATCTCATTGTATTATGTGAATAATGGCGTGGTACAGAAAGATATACATTGATGGTTAATTCATGTAAATGTATATTGAACCGATTTTGAGATGTTGGATTAAAGGAACTCTTATCAACTCCCATACAGAGAAAATCATTCGCGCCTTTTATTTTAATAGATAACAAATGTGTAGAGTATAGGGCTAATGGTAGGACTCTTAATAGTGTTGAAGAACAGAGGGATATTGGTGTATATGTGCATAGATCCCTGAAAGTTGGCAATCAAGTCGATGAGGTTGTTAAGAAGGCATACGGAGTCTTAGCTTTTATTGGTAGGGGGATTGAATTTCGGAGCCGCAACGTCATGTTGCAACTGTGCAAAACTCTAGTGCGGCCGCACTTGGAGTATTGTGTGCAGTTCTGGTCCCCACATTATAAGAAAGATATGGAGGCATTGGAGAGAGTACAGAGGAGGTTTACCATGATGTTGCCTGGTATGGAGGGCAGGTCTTATGAAGAGAGGCTGAGGGATTTGAGGTTGTTTTTGTTGGAAAGAAGGCGACTAAGAGGATACCTTATTGAAACATATAAGATGATTAGAGGTTTAGATAGGGTGGACAGTGATAGCCTTTTTCCTAGGATGGAGAAAGCTAGCACGAGGGGACATAGCTTTAAATTAAGGGTGGTAGTTATAGGACGGATGTCAGAGGTAGGTTCTTTACCCAGAGGGTGGTAAGGGTGTGGAATGCCCTGCCTGCTGCAGTTGTAGATGCGCCAAGTTTGGTGGCGTTTAAGAGGTTCGTAGATAAGTTTATGGATGAAAAGGGAATGGTTTAGGTTAGAGGGTCATTGCTTTTTGTTAATTGGTTGGCGCAACATCGAAGGCCGAAGGGCCTGTTCTGCACTGTAATGTTCTATGTTCTCTGTTCTATGACATGGCCAAGTGAATGCCGAGAAAATGTTTTGTTTGGGATTAACGTGTTTCCAGGATGTTGATACCATGAAATATTTGGGAACTTGTCAATCTGGTTGTAAACAAAAGGCCAGTTCTGGGAAACAGTGAGAGAACTCGGCAAAGTCTGTCTTGACTTGCCAAAAGATGCCACACACCTAACTTGTTTGCTCATTAGACGTCTGGCCAATAAGGCAGAGATTCCTGACAATCACCGTCACAATTCCTAGACGTGTAGCCAGTCATATCTGCTTTTTGGGCACCGGTTGGCGTATTGTTAACCATCCCAGGTAAAAGTAACTTGTACATTCAGGGTTGCCTCAGGAGTTGTTGAACCGTGACAGCAAGCTGAGAAATGATGGCTGATATCACAACACGGTGTTAAAACTGCTCTTCCATTCCATTTTCTGTTGATAGAAAATTGCAGTAAACTTGCATTGCTTCAAAATGATATTCCTCATTCCTTTCTCGCTCATGTTCTTATCTAGCTTGCCCCTAAACACATCTAATCTATTTTGCTCTAACCATTCCGTATCGCAGCGCGTTCCATATTCCAAGGCGGCACAGTGGCACAGTGGTTAGCACTGCTGTCTCACAGAGCCAGGGACCCGGGTTCGATTCCTGGCTTGGATTCCTGTTTACATGGAGTTTGCACATTCTCCCTGCGTCTGCATGTGTTTCCTCCCACAACCCAAAGATATATGGGTTAGGTGGATTGGCTATGATAACTTGCCCCTTAGTGTCAGGGGGATTAGCTAGTGTAAATGTTGAGTGGATTGGGTGGCATTCCTTATGAGGTAGGTTGAGAGAGCTTGGTCTTTTCTCCTTGGAGAGATGAAGGATGAGAGGTGACCTGATAGAGGTGTATAACATGTTGAGACGTGTAGATCGAGTGGATTCTCAGAGGCTTTTTCCGAGGGCTGAAATGGCTGCCACAAGAGGACCCAAGTTTACAGTGCTGGGGAGTAGATATAGAAGAGACGTCAAAGATAAATTTTTCACTCAGAGGGTGGTGGCTGAGTGGAATCGGCTGCCATCGATGGTGGTAGAGCCAAATTCAATAGGGTCTTTTAAGAGACTTCTGGATGAGTACATGGGACTTAATAGGATTGAGAATTATAGATAAGCCTAGTAGGTAGAGATATGATCGACGCAACTTGTGGACCAGAGGGCCTGTTTGTGCTATAGTTTTTCTATGCCCTAAACACATGGGGTAATGGGGATAAGGTCTGGGTGGGATTATGGTTGGTGCAAACTCAAATGGCCTCCTCCTGCACTGTAGGAAAGTCTTTGTGAAAGAAGGGCACCTGTATAGAAGGGCTGGGGAATACTTGAATGGGAAGGGTGTGAATATCTTAGCTGGGAGGTTAGCTGGAGTGTTTCGGCAGGATTTAAACTAATATGGAGGGCGGGAGGGGACGAGACCAATAGCTCGGTAGAGAGCGAGATGGGAGACAGAGTAAGCTTGGACGAGAAGAGATGCACCAGGGAGAAGGAGGTTCTGAGTGGTCTTGGAGGTCTGGAGTGTGATTGTTTCAATGCGAGGAGCGTAACGGGAAAAACAGATGAACTTAGGGCCTTAACGTTTGCAAGGAACTTGGATGTGATTGTAGTGACAGAGACGTGGTTAAAGGAAGGGGAGCAGTGGCAACTGAACATTCCTGGGTATAAGTGTTTCAGGCATGACAGAGGAGGGTCCAGAAGAGGTGGGGGAGTGGCGTTGTTAGTTAAGGTGGGCATCACGGTGGTGCAGAGGGAGGACAATACAGAGGAGTTAGGAGTGGAGTCGCTGTGGGTGGAGTTGAGGAATAGAAAGGGGGCAATTACTATGCTAGGGGTGTATTATAGGCCACCCAGCAGTAACCACGGGTACTTGAAGAAGGTATATGTAAAGACGTTTTGATAGGTGCAGAAAGAACAGAGTCGTTATAGTGGGAGATTTTAATCTCCCTAGGGTGGATTGGAAAGTACCTACAGCTGGCGGTTTGGATGGAACCCATTTGTAAAATGTGTACTGGAAGGATCGTTGGAACAGTATGTGGCTAGCCCAACTAGAGAAGGGACTATATTGGATTTAGTTCTGAGTAATGAGCTAGGGCAAGTGGTTGATGTTGTAGTGAGGGAATATGTGGCTAACAGTGACCACAATTCTGCCTACTTTAGGATACAGATGGAAAAAGATGCTTGTTGCCCTAGAGGCAGGGTGCTGAATTGGGGGAAGGCTAACTACGGTCGAGTTAGGCAGGAACTTAGGGAAACTGACTGGGAACGGTTGTTTGAGGGTAAGTCCACGCTCGACATGTGGGACTCTTTCAAGGGAATACTGAAAATGTTGCAAGATAAGTATGTGCTGGCCAAGAGGAAAGATGGAAAAGGTAGGATTAGAGAGCCATGGATTACTAGGGATATTGAGGACTTGGTTAGGAAGAAAAGAGAAGCTTATGATGGGTCGAAGCAGCTGGGAACTGAGACAGCATTGAAGGAATATAGAGAGAGTGGGAGGGAGCTCAAACAGGGAGTTAGAAGGGCAAGAAGGAGGCATGAAATGATTTTGGCTGATAGGATTAAGGAAAACCCAAAGGCTTTTTACTCCTATGTTAGGAATAAAAGGGTGGTTAGAGGAAAAATCGGACCTCTTAGGGACAGAGGAGGGGAACTGTGCTTAGAGCCCGAGGGAATGGCAGAGATCCTGAATGAATACTTTGCGTCGGTATTCACGAAGGAGAGGGGCTTGTTGACAGCTCCTGTCTCTGAGGGAGCTGTGGACCAGTTGAGGGAAATATCCATACCGAGGGAGGAAGTGTTAGAGCTTCTAGGTAGCATTAAAACTGATAAATCTCCAGGGCCTGATGGCATTTATCCCAGACTGCTTAAGAGGTGCAAGGTGAAATTGCTGGGCCTCTGACACAAATCTTTGTCTCTTCCTTGGACATAGGTGAGGTCCCAGAGGACTGCAGAATAGCTAATGTTGTACCGTTGTTTAAAAAGGGTAGTAGGGATAACTCTCTTCACTTTGCGGTACACTCCCACTGGGGAGTGATCCAGCATAGTTACCGGCTGTGATCGATATTTGCGTGCTTTGCCCATCACAGACGTTGGTGCTGCCTCCTCGTTGGCCCCGCTGGTAACCTTGATCGCTTTGGATCAAGGGCTAAACGACGAGTTTCCGCGACTTGAGTGGAAACAAAACCACGCAATGGGTGATCCAGAAGCGGCTGCAGATGGATCGGCGAAAAGAAATGAATGGCTGCCAGGAAGGCAGGTTTCCGGTTGGATTGCGAACCGGAGAAACAACAACCCCACAGACGAGTCTGTGACCGCTCTCTGTGAAAAGTTGCAAAGGCTAGGTTACACAGTAACTAACTGTGAAGAGTTAGCGAAAAGATCAGTCTCGACCCAAACGGAAGAGCTGGTCTTGAGACAGAGACAAATTGCTGGGCACTATTGGAGGGTAGACTCGGGTCCCAGGCCTGAGGACCCAGTCACTCCAATATGTGATGACGAAATACCTGTTGTAGAGGAGCCGGTCTGGACGGCCCATCCAACCGAGGAAGTAGAGATAATCTCCTGTACCTTCTACAACAAGGCATATTTAGCCCTGAATGAGGGCTTGGGAGACAATGGTAACATCAGAAATACCGCAAGCGATGGAGGTGCTCAGGATGAAGGCACCTTCATCGAGACAGTTACAATAACACCTACGGAAGACCGCTCAGAGGTTAAGGAAGTGGTGATCCATTATCCTACTGATGCGTTGTATTGCAAGCCCTGCAATTCCATACTCTCCACGGTTGGGGCTTTCAGAGAGCATTTTAAGACAGTGCACAGGACCAAAAACATCGTGACCAAGTGTGCTCGATGCGGTAAGCCCGGTGAGTTCCACTCGATTGCCTGACACTACCCAAAATGTCAGGGCGAGAAGCCTCTGGCAGTGGGACAGTATAAGTGCAGTGCATGTGAATTGGCCTTCAGCACAGAGAGTGGACTCAGCCAGCATGAGCGACACCGTCACCCGGTCCTCCGCAATTAAAAACGTGCAGAAAAGGCACTGCCTAAGCCCTCAGCCAAACGTGGTAGAAGTAAGAGCGTGTGGTCCGAGGAGGAGGAATCGCTCCTTGAGGAGCTTGAAAAGAGATTTGCTGGTACGCGTTATATCAATAAAGAGATTGGGAGTATCCTAACAACCAAAACGGCCAAACAAATCTCTGACAAGCGCAGGTTGCTGGCAAATGCGCGCAAAACAGCGAACAACGCACTCCCAGTTGTTGCTGAGAACCCAGACTCCGAGCAAGAGCAGGAGCCTGAGGAGGCAGATGTCGGAGATCCGGTACCGCAGGTGAGTTCCATCAGTCAGCCCAAGGTTCACGTCCCTAAGCATAGGGAAGTGGAGGAACACCACAGGCAAGCCGAGAGGCTATTAACTGCGAGGAACGACCCCGACAATCAAGCCCTGGCAGTGGGTATAATTGAGAGCGTCACCGACCTTCTGATGAGCGGTGTGACAAAAGGGCAAAGGAAGTCTGGTCCTAAAGAGAAGGCACATCAGAAAGTTAACCAAAGGCCTCGGCATGCGGTTAATAGTGGAGCAAAGAAACGATGGGCAAAGGAGAAATCCGTCTTTAGAGCGACACAGCTGCTCTATAAGAACAATAGAACATAGAACATAGAACATAGAACAATACAGCACAGAACAGGCCCTTCGGCCTTCGATGTTGTGCCGACCAAAATAAAAAGCAATGCCCCTCCTAACTAAATCATTCCCTTCTCTTCCATATACTTATCAACTAACCTCTTAAACGCCACCAAACTTGGTGCATCTACAACAGCTGCAGGCAGGGCATTCCACTCCCTAATCACTCTTTGAGTAAAGAATAGGCGTCAGCTTGCCCGACAGATCATGGGCGCGCCTACACAAATGAAATGTCCACTTACAATTGAGGAACTGGAGGCAAGCTTTCGGGAGAAACTCTCCAGCCAGAACAATACAGCAAATATCAATAAGTTCCAAGCATACAGTGGGAAAACCGACAACGGTGAGTTAATGAAGCCGATCACTGAAGAAGAGGTTATCCAGGCCATCAAGGGGGTTAATGAGGATAGCACGCCTGGACCGGATGGTCAGAAATTGGACGACATCCGGGGTATTCATGAGGCCCATGAAACCCGCATACCTCGCCTCTTCTCCTTGTGGTTGGCTTCAAAGACGATCCCAAACTGTATGAAACAGAGCCGAACGGTCCTGATCCCCAAATGTGAGGACAGGGAACGCCTGAAAAACATTGACAACTGGCGACCAATTACCATCGGTCCATTGCTGCTGCGCCTATTCACAAAGATCATGGCGAAAAGGCTGAGTGAGACAGTCGACATAAACCCGAGACAGAAAGGGTTTTTGGCAGCTACTCCCGGATGCAACCAAAATATTGCAGTGTTGCAGAACATCATGAAGGGAGCCAAGAGAAACCACAAGGACCTCGCAGTTGTCTTTGTTGATTTGGCGAAAGCGTTCGACTCGGTTGGTCACAAACTACTCATAAAAGCACTACAGAGAGTCAAGCTACCAAACGCCTTTGTGGAGCTCATCCAGAACCTCTACACTGGCAACACAACGGTGGTGGAAGGCAAGAAGTCTAAAACCACCCCAATAATGATTGAGAGGGGTGTCAAGCAAAGAGACCCGCTCTCACCAGTACTATTCAATATTGCCTTGGATCCGCTGCTATGCAGCCTTGAAGCGGCTAATTCTGGTGTCAGCATGACGCTAGATGGAGCAAGAGTCAACTGCTCGGCCCTGGCGTTTGCAGATGACATTGCCCTGCTCAGCGACTCGCACACTGGGATGGCCCGAAACCTGAAGATCCTTCAGTCTTTTTGCGAGATGACTGGCCTTACTGTCAACACCAGTAAGACCAAGGGTTTCCACTTCACCTGTAAGAGGAAGACCTTCATTTACAACCAATGCAAGAACTGGAGGATTCAGAAGGAGGACATTGCATACATCCCCCCAGGAGAGACAGAGAAATACCTGGGAGCCCAGATAGACCCGTGGGCTGGTGTGGAGGAAGGAGCATGGGAGGACAGGCTGAAGACTTGGATCTCCAGTCTACAGGCAGCAGCTCTTCGCCCACGACAATGCGTGGAGCTGCTCACTGTTCATGTCATACCGAGGCTGTACTACCACCTGATCCTAACTGAAGCGTCTCAAAACACGCTAGTAAAACTGGACTAATTGATCCGCAATGCTGTCAAGCAGTTCCTGCGCCTTCCACCTCATACAACAGATGGCATCCTCTATTCGCGGGCTCGGAATGGAGGTCTGGGAATTCCCAAACTCGAGATCCAGATACCATCTGGGGTGATCCGAAAATGGGAAGCACTGTCTGCCTCTAAAGATCAAGTCATTCGCGCCTCGTTCCAGTTCTGCGAGCAGAACGTTGGCAGTAACATCGAAGATCTGAGATCTCTCAAGGCCCTGAGAGAAATCGAAGACTTCATGCCAACAACGGAAGACGGCGGCAGTGACGAAACAGCAATGATCAGAGCCGCATTGCCAACACTGGCGGCGGAGGAGGCAGGGCCCAGCAAGCCATTGAATAGATATGCTGGGTGGAGGGAGTGGGAATTCCAGAAATGGAGACAGCTCACATCACAAGGTGTGGGAGTTCACTACTACCACAATGACAAAATCTCAAACAGTTGGATGAAGGCTGCATATCAGCTGAAATCCCATCGCCTGGTAAACAACATGCTACTTCGGTGTAACCTATACCCGACGAGGGTGACCCTGTCAAGAGGGAACCCCTCTGCCACAAAGACCTGCCGAAGATGTGAGGCAGGTCTAGAAACACTCGGTCATATTTCAGGCTTTTGCCCATTTGTGAAAAACTGCCGGATCAAACGCCACAATAAGATCTTGGACCAACTGCGTAAGTATGTCGGAAAATACGGCTGGACATCCTACCTCGAGCCAAGGCTCATTGCCAAGGACGGCAGCCTCTGGAAGCCTGACATCGTCTTCAAGAGGGAAAAGGATCAGCAGGTAGCGGTGGTGGATGTGACAGTCGGGTTCGAGGACAACTACGACAGTCTGGAGAAGGCGTGGCAGGAAAAGTGCCAGAAATACCAGCATCTGGAACCAGAGATTGAAAAATTGACGGGATGCCCGAACCCCAAATACTTTGGATTTGTTGTTGGCGCCAGGGGCAAGTGGTTGGAAAAGAATAACAGCCTCATGGCCTTCCTGGGAATAAAGAGATTCTGTTCATTCGCCCAACAAATTTCAAGGCTCACCCTGTCACTCACGTTGGAGATACTGGGGATCTTCAACGACAGGTGAGAGACGATCAAAACCGGAGGACAAGCTGGCCACTTGTCAGAGATCACAGCACAATGCCCTCAACGGAGCCCATATATTAATATGGCGGACTCTTTGGTGTTTGTCGGGCTGTTTGTGTTTGTGCGTTGTACAGTGTGTTACGGGATAAATGCAAATAAATGTTACGTGTAAATAATGGCACCCATTCCTCCTACAGGTGCCACAGTCCGCCTTGTCTACGACAAAGGGCATGTACTCGGTGGGGGTGGTACATGGATGGCTCTTGGGTGTTGATCCGAGAGTTGTCCCGTGCTTCACTGCCGTTAGTGCGGGCTGACATGGACTGACATTTGGGCAGCACATCAGCCCGGTGATTAGCACCCTTGGCTGGGCAGCTACGGAGACTTAGGGCGGATTACCGGCCACGGTCAATGTCTGCGGGAGTTTGCACATTCTCCCTGTGCTGCGTGGGTTTTCCCCGGGCACTCCGGTTTCCTCCCACATCCCCAAAAACGTGCTATTATAGGCTAATTGGCGAAATCAAAGTATCACTCAATTGGGTCCCCTAAATTTCCACCCCTCACGCGAGAGAGCAACCCGAGCACACAGGACCGACAAAATGGCTCACCAGTAGGCCCATAGACATCTGGGATGACAATAAAAGACCTAGCTATAACACCTTAGCTGTGAACCCAACTCACGTTCCTAAGCTATAACATCTTAGCGGTGACTCCAACACACGTACCTCAATCAAGATCAAGTGGGCCCTGACTGGGGTTTCGCTAGAGGTTGACAAAAACGTCGACGAGCAACGTAAAGACTCGAACTAGGCACTCAGCCGAGTGTATTTAAATAGGCTGGTGAGTTTGACGTCAGTGGTAGGGAAGCTGTTGGAGGGGATTCTTAGAGATAGGATGTATAGGCACCTAGAGTGTTGCAATCTGATTAGGGATACGCAGCATGGCTTTGTTAAGGGAAGGTCGTGCCTTACAAATCTGGTAGAATTTTTGAGGAGGTGACGAAAACGGTGGACGAAGGGTGAGCCGTTGATGTCGTCTATATGGATTTTAGTAAGGCGTTTGACAAAGCCCCTCATGGGAGGTTAGCCGAGAAGGTCAAGGCAAATGGAATACAAGGACAGGTAGCTAGATGGATAAGTAACTGGCTTGGTAATAGGAGACAGAGAGTAATAGTGGAAGGGTGTTTCTCTAGCTGGAGGTCGGTCACTAGTGGTGTGCCGCAGGGCTCGGAACTGGGACCTCTTCTATTTGTAATATATATAAATGACTTGGAAGAGGGAGTAAGTGGAGTGATCAGCAAGTTTGCAGACGATACAAAGATGGCTGACTTGCGGATAGTGAGGAGCATTGTCAGGCGATGCAGCAGGACATAGATAGGCTGGTAGCTTGGGCAGACAGATGGCAGATGGAATTCAATCCTGATAAATGTGAGGTGATGCATTTCGGGAGAAAGAATGTAGGGGGGAGGTATATGATAAAGGGTAGACCTATTAAGAGTATAGAAACGCAGAGGGACCTGGGGGTGCAGGTGAACAAGTCTCTGAAGGTGGCAGAGCAAGTGGAGAAGGTTGTGAAGAAAGCATATAGTATGTTAGCCTTTATAGGAAGGGGTATAGAGTACAAGAGCTGGCCTTTAATGTTGCAGTTGTATAAAACGCTGGTTAGACCTCATTTGGAATACTGCGTCCAGTTCTGGTCGCCTTACTACCGGAAGGACGTGGAGACTCTGGAAAGAGTGCAGAGGAGGTTTACCAGGATGCTGCCTGGTATGGAAGGTCTGAGTTACGAGGAGAGATTAGGCAAATTGGGACTGTTTTCCTTAGAAAGACATAGACTTAGAGGAGATCTGATAGAGGTGTACAAGATTTTGAAGGGGATAGATAGAGTAAACAGGGTTAAGCTTTTTCCTCGGATGGACTCAAATAGCACGAGGGGTCACGGGCTTAGGGTGAGGGGGGTAAGGTATAATTTGGATGCTAGAGGGAGTTTTTTCACACAGAGGGTGGTGGGGGTATGGAATGCACTGCCAAGTAATGTGGTGGAGGCAGGTACTCTGGAGTTATTTAAGAAATACTTAGATGGGCACATGAACAGAATGGGAATGGAGGGGTATAGAAAACTGATTTAAAATAGGGATCATGAATCTTGGGAGTCCCTGGGAAGTGTGTAAATAGATGATGATATTGATGTACTTGTTTTTATCCTACAGGTGCTTTGGTCCACCTTGTTGTCTAACGAGGGACATACACGCGATGGGTCGTAAGAGGGCTGCTCTTGGATCTTTTTCGAGAGTATCCTATTGCTTCACATCATTAGTGTATGCTTGACCTGGACCATCTGATGGGCAACACGACAGCTCAGTGACTATCGCTGTGCTGTGCAGATACATGGATTTGAGCCTGTGTCTGTGGGAGTTTGCGCATTTTCCCCGTGCTTGCATGGGTTTTCTCCGGGAGCTCCAGTTTCCTCCCACATCCCAAAGATGTGCTCTTAGACTAATTGGCAAAACAAATTCTCCCTAAATTGTCTCAAATTTGGTTTTTAATCCATAGATCTATAATTATGGACAGAGATCGCGGGTAGAGGTGGGAACATCGGGGTGGTGGCATGGCTCATTGGGCCGAAGGGCCTGTTTCCCGTGCTGTTTTGTTCTTTGTTCTTTGATTTAAATTCAGCTTCATCGGAATTCCCCAGTTGGAATTATGAGAGACAGTATTACGTTCATTGCCCGTGGTGCTGTTCTATGTGTTTGTTCGTAATATTTCATGTATTTGAATTTTGGATTAATTTTCAAGTTCCAAGGCTTTTGTGGTATTAAGTATGTAAATTATTTCACAGATCGAACCTGTTAAGCAGCCACGGATGACTAGCCCCTTCTTATCATTGACATAATCGATGTATTACTAAGCCGTCTTTACACCGAAGGTGGAGTCGCAGGTGTTTGAAGATGTACTTTCCCATTTGTCTGCCAAACCTGGCCAACTGAATTCACAGCAGAAAGAGACAACAAAACACAATTGAAGACAGTTGAGAACTGAGGCCTGAAGCTCTTAAAGCTACATCCTGGTGCTGGCCTGTTATCTCCCTTTTTTTTATTCCCTCTGAAACAATTGACATTTTATGGATGGCCTGGGAGCGAGGCTTATGTAAAAAGGAAACTAATTCATTCATAACTGTTTGACAAGTAAGTTTTTAAACTATTAAAGGTTACTTTACTAGTGTGGCAAGTAGGCTTGCATTAACACAGCAATGAAGTTACTGTGAACATCCCCTAGTCGCCACCCTCTGGCACCTGTTCAGGGAGAATTTAGCATGGCCAGTGTACCGTAACCAGCATCTCTTTCAGACTGTGGAAGAAAACAAGAGCATCCAGAGGAAACCCACGCAGACACATGGCAAACATACAGATTCCACACAGACTGTGACCCGAGCCGGGAATCGAACCTGGAGCCATGAGGCAACATTGCTAACCACTGTGCCACCCCACGGTAAGAAACAAGAATGAAGAAATCGCCTCAAGAAAGGGTTTGGCACTATGTGTAGATGTTCCAACTCAACACAAATCAGGCAGAATTGAAAGTGGATATTGCGGCACCGGTTCTACAAATAATGCCCATTTTCTGGAGCAACAACCAGTAGTTTCAGGGGTGCTGGAGAAATCTCCGACCCCAAATTACATCAGAGATTTCACAGGCACTCTTGGTGGCTACCTATACCACTAGGAAGGACCCTTAAGGACTAGTAAGTATGCAAATAAGGGTTTAACGCTTTCTTTCAACAGAGAATTGGATCTTTATAAACACAGAAACACGATGAATTACATTGGAGCACCAACGCACAATAAACGGTGTAAGCTATCATTCCTAAAGCAGTCTTTGTAACTGTGTGACCAAATAATGAAAGATAAGCACCCAATCAGAAGCATTAGTGAACCAAAAGCATATATATCAGCATCTCACAGAACTTGTTTAGGAGTAGAACATGAAATTAGAATAATATTAAGAATTATTGAAAAACAGTGGGCCCAATTCATCGATCTCTGCAGGAATTCAATGCCCCACTGGGAATGGGGCATCAGCCAAAACTCAGGATTCCCGATGAGCACGAGGTCCCTTGGGATTCACCCAACACACCCCGCCGGCCCTGAGTGGCCAAATTGAGCCCAGTATTCTTGTCTCCATCTGCTGGAACATGGATTAATTCCCAGTGGATAGCTATTGAATTCCAATGTTGCCCCTCAGACTACAATGCTACCTCGATATGGGGAGGTGGGCAACACAACCACTAATGGGGTGGGAGATATTCTTTCCCATTACTCAAGAGCTAGGGAGTAAATCTTATCAAACCAAATGAGTAAAACGAATATAGTAAATCCTCAAATCAAGCTGATTCAGTCAGTGTTAGGTTTGCTATGGTGTCCCCAGTAAAACAGGGAATGGATATATTTTTGACGTTGTGATGCTTGCTCTGCCATCATTTGTCAGAGAGATCGTATTCCGCCACACTCCAGAATGAAGGTCTCAGATTTTATCCCTGGGAGCAGATTGCATGTTTGGCAGGCTGTAACACTGTGTGGGTGCCTTTCCCGCTGCCTATTGGCCCATACCCACATTGCCTGCAGTCTAAGGGCATGGTGAATGAGGTCTCTGCCAGCCTGCCTTGCCCAAACACCAATTAAGATCTTTAAGCAACCAAGTAATGGCCACTTCCAAATAGGCTGCAATGTTTTACCTGGGGTGAGCGGGTTGGTGACAAGAGGGCGGTGTGATCTGTTTGGCTCTTGGGTTGAAAAGAGAGGAACATCTCCTTCACGGGGCTCCCTATTCCGATCACAGGCCACCCCAAAGCCTGCCCTTCGTCCCCTTACTCTCCTCCCCAACTCCTGAGTCCTCCTATCCTGGCCCCGCAAAGAACTCCCATTTTCCTATTATCCCAACTTATCTGTCACTCAGTTCCTGCCTCTTTTCCTTTGGAGACAGGATGCAGTCCCATCAGTGGCCACCGTTGCCGGTGGCACTGCTGGGACAAGATTGGTCAGCAGTGCTCCGAGACAAGATTTCCTCCCAAGATGGGGACTGAAGGCCCCCCTCAAGCCAAGTAATTAATGATCCTCAGAATGTTAAGGGATTGTGGAACAGCCCACCGGTTCAGGCAAGTTTCGTAACGACTTCTTTGGTGACAGGGGTGGGGGGGAAACCCAAACATTATCAAACCCTGCTATTTAATTGACTAAGAAGCTCACAAGATATCTGCTGATGGCAGCCTCAATTCTTACGGTTTCTACTAGACCAATCCAATGGATTCAGACATCTTTCAGCCACAGCTCTGGCATCAATCAGGTTGGTTCTTGTCTCTACAGCACGGCTACCGCCAATTAGTGCATGGGGCAGTTTGATTGTGGTGCAGTAGATTTAAGTTTAAGTTTGTTTATTATTGTCACAAGTAGGCTTACATTAACACTGCAATTAAGTTACTGTGAAAATACCCTGGTCACCACACCTGTTTGGGTCCACTGAGGGAGAATTTAGCATGGCCAATGCACCTAACTAGCATGTCTTTCGGACAGTGGGAGTAAACCGGAGCACCCAGAGGAAACTCACACAGATACGGAGAAAACATGCAGACTCTGCATTGACCGTGACCCGAGCCGGGAATCGAACTCAGGTCCCTGATGCTGTGAAGCAGCAGTGCTAACCACTGAGCCATCGTGCCACCCAAGAAGTAACTTCTGCTCTTCTGCTGAATCTCATCCGGGCGGAGGTGCAGACAGCAGGCATTGCAATCACTGGCAGGAGATCAGTAATTCCCAATGTAGTCAGCTCAGCTCACTCTAAAAACAGACGTCTAGGCAAACAAACTGCACAATTTTCATTGGTGAGTATTGTGTCATTTTTTATTCATATTTATTAAAATGTATGTTTCCTTTATGCTTATTCATTGATTTTGTTTTAAAAGCTATTTCATTTAGGAATTCCACTTAATAATTCAGTTTAAAATATTTTCTTTTTCTGACGAGAGATGCACACAAGAACTGAACTCCAACTTCTGCATTATTTCTTATGGGAAAATCTGATTCGTTTGTTGTTGTTTCACTAAAAGTTGCACTTCTCAATACAGCAACGGAAATGTGGAACCCCTGCACAAAGCTCAATAATGTATCCGTGCAAATATTCATTCTCATCAACACCTGATGGCACGGTAGCACAGTGGTTAGCACTGCTGTCTCACAGCGCCTGGGACAAAGGTTTGATTATAGCCTGTGTGGAGTTTTCGCATTCTCCCTGGCTGGAATTTTACTATCCCGTTCACCAGAGGAATCGGAGCCAATGAAGTGTGAACCATGGAAAGGTCCATTGACCTCGGGTGGGATTTTATAGTTTTGGCACGAACAAAGACATAAAATCCCGCTCCAGAGTCTGTGTGGCTTTCCTCCAAATGCTCCGGTTTCCTGCCAAACTCCAAAGGTGTACAGGTTGGGTGGATTGTCCATGCTAAGTGGCCCCTTAGTGTCCAATTATGTGCAGGTTAGATGGATTAGCCCATTGTAAATGTGTGCAGTTACGGAAATAGGGTGGGGAAGAGGGCCTGGGTAAGATGCTCCATCAGAGAGTCAGTGCAATCTCAATGGGCTGAATGGCCTCTCCTACATTCTGGGGATTCTATGAACATCTATCATTCCATTGTGATTACGTGCATAGTGAGGAAGAAGTAGTTACTGTCATATAAACCAGTGTGGCAAGAACATACAGAAAGCAGTCGATTTCTTGAAAATGGCTGATGACTCATTGGTTCCCAGAATTGAACCACAATGATCCATAGATTTGCTCCACTAATATCCAGCGTTCCAGGTGAAACACTGCTTGCATCACCACTAACATTTAAGACATCAAAAGTGGCTTTGCTAAAAATGTACTTTGTTATTCCATGAACTGGCCACTAAGAAACCATTGTTGCAGTAATTGATTAACAGAGATTGCCCCTTATGACTGGGTGAAAGCATTGCATTAATTTGAGAAAGCTATTGAATTTCTTCCTAACTGTGTATGCAATGGAGCGTGACATTCAACTGTTTGTCAGGATTTTTTTAAAGTTTAATTTCCATTCCAATCAAGTTTCCTTTCTCTTGCATAAGACCATAAGATATAGGAGCAGAATTAGGCCACTCAGCCCATCAAGTCCACTCCGTCATTTGATCATGACTGATATTTTTCTCATCCCCATCCTCCTGCCATTTCCCCATAACCCCTGATCCCCTTCTTAATCAAGAGCCTATCTATCTCCATCTTTCTCTCTTGAAAATAGCAGGTCATTTTCCACACTTTGTTCTGCCGCTTGACTGAAGAGCCATTAAATGTGAGATTAAACAGTAAATGGTAGGAATTAAGAACACAAAATGAGGCCCCATTCATTTCACTGAAAGAGCTGTCCAACTGAGAAACTTCACTGTCCTTTTCCTCCACCTTTTGAAACTTCCCTCTTTCAAAGAGTTTCAAAGCATCACGAAGTCTATCACTTTTAGCAGGATTGCTCAATGGAGATTGAGAGACAAAGTCCAAGATAATGCAGGGATACTCATTAGGGTGATAACCCCAGTTACCTGCGATCAATTCATTTAGATTATCTGTGTTCCAACATAACCTGTGACAAAAAGGTAAGACAGGTACAACCATGACAACATGGTGGTACAGTGGTTAGCACTGCTGTCTTATGGTGCTAAGGATCTAGGTTTGATTCCAACCTTGAGTGACTGTGTGGAGTTTGAATATTCTCTATGTCTGCATGGATTTCCTTCAGATGCTCTGGTTTCCTCCCACAATCCAAAGATGTGCAGGTTATCGTAGAATCTCTACAGTGCAGAAGGAGGCCATTCAGCCCATCAAGCCTGCACCAACAACAATCCCACTCAAGCCCTATCCCCATCACCCCATATATTTCCCTGCTAATCCTCTTGACAAAAGTAGTAAATTAGCATGGCCAATCTAACCCAAGCTTTGGACTGTGGGAGGAAACTGGGTCACCCAGAGGAAACCCACCCAGAGGTGCAGAGAATGTGCAAACTCCACACAGACAGTCACCCAAGGCCAGAATTGAACCTGGGTCCATGGGGCAGTGAAGCAGCAGTGCTAGCCATTGTGCCATCATGCTATCCCAATGGGGCCTGGTAGTTCTTTGCACTTATAGAAGAGAGGGCAGCTCTTGAGTGCACGACCACGTTGACGGCAAAGGCAGTCATAGGTTAGATGGACTGGCAGTTGTAAACGTGTGGGGTTACAATGGTAGTGCGTGGATAGGCTTGACTAAGATGCTCTTTCAGTGAGTCACTGCGCGCTTGACCGACTGCAAGCCCTTCTTCTGTATCGTTGGGATTCAAAGGCAATCCATAAAGGTGTTCAAATGGTCAGTGGCTAGGCATATGGATAACATTGGAATAGTTTAGGTTAGGAGGTCATTAGCTTGGTTCCACTGGTCAGCGCAACATCGAGAGCCGAAGGGCCTGTACTGCGCTGTAATGTTCTATGTTCTATAATTAATATATCTGCCCTTGTTTATCCGGGGAGTGCCAAATTGTGATTCGCCGCCAAAGATTGATCAGTGACGATGGATGAATATTCTGGAATTTTGTTTTTAATTACGTCTGATGTTTGTTATACTTATAATGTAGTTTCAATCAAAAAAAATTAAACAATAGTGAGGATTGTGTAGGAGATGGACTAGTGGCACACACTTTCTCTTGTTGACGAACCTAACTAGTTCAGTGCCACACCATGTGGTCAATTAACCTACAGATCTATCAGGGAGTCCTGTGTGTGTCTTCGTCTTAAACATTTGCATTCTGTTCTCACTGTATAAATGCTAAATCCATGAAATGAATCCAGAACATAAAGAATTTACTTCTGAAGAGGGATCTTCTGCTTGAAGCATTAACTATGTTTCTCTCCCCACAGATGCTGATCATTTCCAGCATTTTCTATTTTTATTTCAGATTTTTCAGTATTTGCTGTACTTACTGTTCCGGTATTAGAATTTGTTTCTCCCGGAATTTTGACCCCTGCTCGGAATAATTAGTGGCACAGAATGGCTATTTGAGCTGGTTTTAAGGCAAAGGGTTGGAAAATAATTTCTTGCTCTGAAGTATACGGAGACACATCTGTCCATAGTAGACAACCACTGGGAGACATGTTGTTTTGACCTGACAACATGGCTCCTATGCAGTTGAGATTGATGGAACTAAAGTCTCTTATTGAGCTGTAAAGAGTTCTGTAATAATCTGGTCTCTGCATTGACTCAGTAGCCAGCTGATCATTGTCACAAAACTGTACCTTTATGTAGATAGCCTCAAGAAAATGCCACACAAATGCAAGAGGTTCTAGTAATCTAAGAACATCCATTGACTCCGTCTACATTTTCCACTGCCTCAGAAAAGCAGCCAGCATAATCAAAGACCCCATGCACCCTGGCCATTCTCTCTTCCACCTTCTTCCGTCAGGAAAAAGATACAAAATTCTGAGGACACATACTAACTAACCGACTCAAGAACAGTTTCTTCTCTGCTGCCATCAGATTTTTGAATGGACCTAGTTTATATGAAGTTTATCTTTCTCTACACCCTAGCTGTAACTGTAACACTATGTTCAGCACCCTCTCCTTTCCTTCCCTTCTATGTACTCTATGAACAGTCATGCTTTGTCTGCTTAGTGCACAGGATACAATAGTTTTCTCTGTATCCCAATGCATGTCATAACAATAAATCAGATCAAAAACACGTTTAACCATTTTAATGCCTCCACACAGGACTAATCCCATGTTATAGTCAACATCGCAGTACTTGAATGTGAGACTTTTGAGTAGAATGGGTGCTCCATTCTGTCTTACTAATGTTTCTTACTGTATTGAATGCACAAACTTCCCTCCTTCAACGCATTTAGAAACACAGTTGCTTCAAAGGTACTTAATTTGTGCAAAGCACTTTGGAACTTTTTGAGGTTCCAGTAGGTGTTCTAGAAATACATTTTTATCCAGAGTTAAAGAGTCACTTCCTGCAGCAGCTTCAGACAAAGTTCCACAAAAACAGTTGGGCAGGTTTTTAATTGATAACCTCAGCTTTTATCAGACTTATCACTGCACTGTTTAATAAGCCAGTGAAAGGGGCAAATTTATCTGCTGCCAGCCCTCTTCAAGTGGCTACCCCATGTGAATTGTGCCTCTAACTGGTTGAGTTACTACGTGGGGCTGATGTAGCCTATGTGTCAGTGTGCATGCACTTTGCTTGCACCATGCAGAGTTAGTGGAGAGAGGCTATGACATTCAATTAGAAAACAAGTGTGACCCCAGTACCACTACCATAAGCAAACGCAACTTCTGAACTCTTAGCCAACATTTTAATCCACTTTTAGGGCAGGAGTTTCTGACCCCGCTCACTCCAAGGCAAGAAAAGCTCACCCAAGGTCAACAGTTGCACAGTCTGTGTCCTGCCTGCTATGATTCCCATGCTGGGCAGGATGGGAAGCTCCATTCTTAGACCGTGATGGGAAATTTTAAGTCTTGCTCCCCGGTTCTTTCACCCTCCAAAATATGCCTGTCAACTGCCAATTGCTGAAGAACCATCTTAGGCTGTCTCATTATCTTGCTTATTTATATGGCACCAATGCCTAATCGAAAGAATGGTGTGGAGATGCCGGCATTGGGCTGGGATGGGCGCAGTAAGAAGTCTCACAACACCAGGTCAAAATACAACAGGATTATTTGGAATCAGGAGCTTTCGGAGCACTGCTCCTTCGTCAAGTGAGTGGAGGAGAAGCGCTCTTTAGCCTGGCGTTGTGAGACTTCTTACTGATGTAAAAAAAAGCGAGAGTTAGACTAGTGATGACTGAGAGGGTGGTGAGGGAGAGTAGTAATGGGGAAGGGGGGATGGAGTGTGGTGGGGGTTGCTAGGGAAGTGGTGCTGGGGTTGTGGGGTAGTGGTGGGGGAGTTGCAGGAGAGAAATGGGGGAATTGCGGGGGGAGTGGTTGGGGGTTTGTGGGGTGAGAGATGAGGGGAATTGTGGGTGGGGAGTTGCAAGGGGAGTAATGGGGGAATTGCGGGCGGAGCAGTGGGGGGAGTTGGGGTGGGGCGTAGCAAGGAGAGGTGGTGGGAAGGTGCAGGTCTGGTAGGGAGTTATGGGGACAGCATTGGGGGGCATGGAGGGGGAACGGTAGGGGGAGTTGCGGGGAGAATGGGGGGACTTGCGAGATGTGGGTGGGGGATTGCTGGGGGAGTGGTAGATGGGGTTGCAGGGGAGTGGTGGGAGGTTGTGGAGGGCAGTGGTGGGATTGGAGAGGAGCGATGGGGGGGGTTGCAGGGAGGATGGTGGGGAGATCGTGGGGGGAGTAGTCTGGGAACAGTGGGAAGACATGGGGGAGGGGAGGTGATTGAGAAAGTTGGGACGACTCACAGCAGGAGGAAAAGATCCGACTGCGTTACCTCAGAAACCTGGGTTGCGAAATAAAGCTTCGCCACAATGTCCTCGGGCCTAAATTGGCCGGCCTACACATCGCAACTTCCCCCGTCCAAACAACTCAAACAGTCCCAACTCGAGTCTAACTTCCGGATACTGAGCCAAGGTCCTCAAAGGGTTAAGTCGGGCTTGTCATCCTATGGGGACCCAGCGTCAGGAGCACTGGGAAATCTGTCTGGTGCTCTCATAACCATCACCCACCGAAACTATCCTCCCCCCCGCCAAAAAAAACACCACCCGACTCCCACCAACAGCTCTTTGAAACATTTTCACAGGCAGCCTGGAATCAAAGAGTGCCTCGGCCCTTTTTTTAATTTTATTCTAGTGAAAGGCAGCATTCAGCGGCATATTGTTGCAGCATGCCGTGGCGGTGACACTCAGCATACTTCAGTGCTTCAGATTGGACGGTGGTCATTGCTGCCTGACGCCTTATCAGGGACTTAATTTCACCGCAAATCCTCTGGGGTGCAGATTCATCTTCTGAGCCCGTGCCAAGTGAATTCTCATCTTCCCACTTGTCTGCAGGCTGTTCGGAGACTCTAATGCGGCTGGCTTGATGCTATTAATCCAGCTTCAAGTTGATACATGCAAATGCTGATGGGAGAAAACACACACACACACACACACACACAGAAAAGGGAAATAAAAACAGAAAGAGAGCATCCAAAGTGGTGACCACAAGCCCTACTACCATGGGAACTCTCCTCATTTAAAGCCAAACTAGCCCTTTATTGTCAGTACAAAAAAACAGGATTTACAACACACCCTCATGCCTCAGCATCTCCTCCTCATAAAAACAATGATTTACCCAAAACAGACAGTAAATTATTGCAAGGCCTCGTTCCTTAACAGCCTCTCCCATGCTACGAAACCCAGTAGCCTTCCTAATTAACTCATTTGACTGAGCACCGTAAAAAAGCGATTGAATTTATTTACTTTTATTTGTGCCTCTTTTCCAACGGCGGTGGGGGGGAAAGCCGAGTCAATCTCTGGCAGTTGCTTGGTGACCTGACCGAGTTAGACCCGGCTGAATCAGAGAGAAAAATCGAATGACCGAGGGGGGCAAGGTGGGTAAGGTGCTGAAGTGACTGTTTACTGCTCGAGGCTGCAGAGTAAACATTGGCACTAACGCAATCAAACTGCGGCCAGAGGTCTGTAACTCGCTGAATGCTGTGGCATTGTGCCCTCACAGCGAATATTGCGCCCACGCCGTTTCAAGTTTTCTTTTTCATTCATTCGTGGGACATGGACATCGCAGGCTGGCCAGCATTTATTGCTCATCCCTAGTTGCCCTGGGAAAGCAGATGAGAATCAACCGTATTACTGTGACTCTGAAGTCACGAGTAGGTCAGCCCAGGTAAGGATGACAGATTTCCTTCCCTAAAGAACATCAGTGAACCAGATGGATTTTCCTGACAATGGTTTTGTGATTATCAGTAGATTGTTAATTCCAGATATTTTATTTTTATTGAATTCAAATTCCACCATCCGCTATGGCAGGATTCAAACCTGGGCCCCCAAAACATTAGCTGAGTTTCTGGGTTAATAGTCTATCGATAATACCACCTTTTCTTTATTCTTCCACGGAATGTGGGTGTCGTTTGCAAAGCGAATGTTCATTGTCCAATACAGATCACTCTCTTAGAGTTTCAGAATCAATCACATTATTGTGAGCCTGGGCTCAAGTGCAGGCCAGACCAGATAAGGACAGCAGATTTCCTTCCCCAAAGGGTATGAGTGAACCAGATAGTTTTTTTTAACAACAAACTATAATACTTTCGTGCTCACAATTCCTAAGACTGGGGGAGGGGGGGGGGGGTGAGAGGATGGGGGGTGGATTTTTCCCATCCCACGCACTACAATTCTCATGGGAGGAGGGGGGGTCAGGGAGACGGACCATGCAAAGTTCCATTGGCCTTGGGAAAATCCTGTCCAAGCTTTCTATCCCACATCTATTAATTGAATATAAATTCCACATGCACCCCGGGCATTCTCTCTTCCACCTTCTTCCTTCAGGTAAAAAGATTTAAAAGTCTGGGGTCACGTACCAACTGACTGAAGAACAGCTTCTTCTCTGCTGCTGTTTTGAACAGACTTACTTTGCATTAAGTTGATCTTTCTCTGCACCCTAGCTATGATTGTAACGCTACATTTTGCACACTCTCGTTTCCTTCTCTATGTTTTGCCTGTATAGCGCACAAGAAACAATATTTTTCACTCTTTGTTAATACATGTGACAATAATAAATCAAATCAAATCAAATCAAATATGAAATACACATTCCCAGAGCATTAGCCTGGTCCTCTGGATTACGAGTCCGGTGACATTATCTTTATGCAACAATCTTCCTCTATTGAAAGGCTATCTGATTTCTCACTAGATGGGTTGGCTCTGCACAGCTTATTAACATCAATATGACAGTTTGATTCAGTCAGCATATTCAGGTCCCCATGCTATCTTCTTTTAAGACTGTAGACTGCTTTTGGGAGTTGTATGCTATAATGTAGATCCTGTTATAATGATGGTGCGTTACGGAGTTGCTTTATTATGTTGGCAGCCTCAAACAATGCAATCTACATCTATGTTTGTGCTATCACATAGAAATGATTGGTGTTAATGTCAAACTCAGCCTCTTCTATTAATGAAAAAGGCATGACCTCCATTTCCAGAGCTGCGAGGAGACATAACGGAGGTATTCAAGATCCGGAGGGGTATGGACAGGAAAGATAGTGAGAAATTGTTTCCTTTCAAGAGCGAATCAAGAACCAGAGGGCACAGATTCAAAATAATGGACAAAAGGAGTCGAAGCGATGTGAGGATTTTTTTTCACGCATTGAAACAACGCCGCTCCACACTGAAATTATAGTAAAGACAACCCACCAATACCTCTACTTTCTCAGGAGGCTAAGGTAATTTGGCATACCCACTGTGGCTCTCACCAACTTTTACAGATGCACCATAGAAAGCATCCTTTCTGGTTGTATCACAGCTTGATACGACTCTGTTCTGTCCAAGGTCATGATAAACTACAAAGGGTGTGAACGAAACCCAGCCCATCACACAATCAGCCTCCCATCCATTGGCTCAAGAACAGCTTCTTCCTTGCTGCCATCAGACTTTTGAGTGGACCTACCTCGCATTAACTTGATCTTTCTCTAGCTATAACTGTAGCACTACACGTTCTGCACCCTCTCCTTTCCTTCACTATGAACAGTATGCTTTATCTGAATAGCACGCAAGAAATAATACTTTCCACTGTATCCCAAAACATGTGGCAATAATAAACAAAAACAAAAGATTGGGCTAAACATTCTCGAAGTTGGGAGTGTTTTCAAGTGTTATATCCTCCCCTGGGGGAAACAGGCATGAATTATGAATTTTCTAAGGAACCCCCTTACCTGACATGGAGACAGGTTCTCTGCCAGACTATAGATGCTGGGTGGGCTATCAAAGATACTCTGGGGGTGATCTTAACAAAAAAATTGTAAGTGCCGAACTGCACCCATTTTAGGGCGAGCTCCCAAATGCTAACCTACGGCACTTAGGGAAAGAAATGAGGTAAAATCTGATTCTTCGCAGTGGGATGGTGGAAAGACTCAATCCCAGCCGGAAAACCGGCTGAAAACTGTTAGAGTGGTTTACGCACATGTGCCCTGATCTCGCAGTGTGCTGTGTGTAAGAGTACACAGTGTGGTGGGAGATTGTCACCACACCCACGCCCCCAGTCTTTGCACCCCCACCATCCCAATCACTTCTAGTTGTATCCCCTAATTACCGCATCTAACTGTGGCCCCCTCTAGATCACAGTCCCCCCCCAACCACCACAACCGATCGTGAGGCCCGGCCGATCATCACCCCCAATAGCCTCTCACGGCCCATCACCACCCCCCACTTTGCCTCCCCTCCCTGGCTGTTTTCCATCCCACAATCCCTGACACAGTGTACGTAGCCCCCGCACCATGCTTCCCTTTCAGGCCCTGCCCCATCAGACCTCATCCCCTTCAGCTACCCTCCCCTTAGGCCCCTGGTGGGCAAGGGAATCAGGCTGACCCTGCCCACCCCTGCCCCTGAACATCTGGTGGGCCTCAATGGCCTCCGGTTCCATCAGTGAGGCCATTGGTGATAAAGTTAAAACACTGCAGATGCTGGAATCTGAAACAAAAACAGGAAATGCGAGGGAAACCCAGCAGGTCTGACAGCACCTGTGGAGACAGACTAGAGCTAATGTTTATTGTCTCCCTACAGATGCTGTCAAACCTAATGCGTTTCCCCGGTGCTTTCTGTTTTTGAGTGGTATCTTCATTGGGTGGGGAAAGAATTTTATTAACTTACTACAGATCCCTCAGCTAGGTTCCTGGAAGGAAGCAAAATGGAAAACACTGGGAAATAAGAACACTAGTCTAGAAGGTTCTTTCCTATGGGTTAGAGGAGGGCTGTGGGGCATATAGAGGTAGCTTAGACTGTGGGGATTAGGAAATAAGCAACTAGAATGGAATGGACAGAGAATTAAAGCTCAATCTTGTCCCTGAGAGGAAACAAGATGATGAAAATGGAATTCAACAAGAATAAAGGCGAATGAAAATTAAAAGATCTTTAAAATCTGGCTGTTCTGCATGGTTACCAGAAGACATGGAACAAGCTGTGTCAGAGAGTGGGCACAGGGGTTTAGAATCATAGAATCCCGACAGTGCAGAAGGAGGCCATTTGGCCCATCAGGTCTGCACTGACCACAATCCCACCCAGGCCCTATTCCCACATATTTACCTTGCTAATCCCCTGACACTAGGGTCAATTTAGCATAGCCAATCAACCTAAGCCATGTCTTTAGACTGTGGGAGGGAACTGGAGCACCCAGAAGAAGCACACACAGACACGAGGAGAATGTGCAAACTCCACACAGACAGTGACCCGAGGCCAGGATTGAACCGGGACCTCCGGCGCTGTGAAGCAGCAGTGCTAACCACTGTGCCACTGGACCGAGCTTATATCTGTGATTCCCACCACAGTAGGAGAACAGAAGATATCCTTCAGCCAGAAGGAGGATTGGAGGACATAATAAGCTCAGGCTGTACCTTGGAGAGAGAGAGAGAGACACAGAGGCAGCCTTTTAAGATGTGCAGTTATTTTCCATTTCATAATATCGACAAGAGAGTATGTTCCGTCACATTATTGTAACATCAAAACTAGCCAGTGAAGTTGGGAGAGGCAGTAAATTGAAGAGCCATTTTATGAGTTGCGGTGTTCTGGGAACAAGCAGAAATGAAGTATTATTCATTCTATTGATGCAATTGGTATTTTCGTTGCTCATAACATCAAAATGATCGCATACACACATGAAATACTATAGAATCTGTCTCAGCAAAAGCCTGCAATTATCATTAATTGTTTCCATCCACGTGCTAATGTCCATCAGATGTTAATATGACTGGAGTTTTAAAAGAAAACAATTTCTAACCCTTCCTGCACTGGCATCTCCAGAGTATTCTGTTCTCGCTGGGTGGTCACTTCCACCTTGCACACTGCTCAACAACAGATCGACTCAGTGGTAACGTTATCGAAGAGTGCAGTTAATGTCGCAAACTGTGGAAAATTTCCTTCAGTGCAGCTCATGGACAATTGCTAGTGACCTTTGCACTCTGAACTCTCCCTGTTGCCACGGACAGGCAACGATTTAAAGATCACGGGGCTGTTCCCCCAGCTTATTTCCTCAAAACCTTTCTCCATCCTTAATTTCCTGATTTTTCCCGCTTCTTAAATATTAACATTTAGATTAATGTTTAGTGTCAGGTGTGTTCTTCTTCATTTTCTGCACATTTCTACTTCTCCAGGCTTCGGCACCCTCCTGCTGCTCTCTTTTCCATTTCCTTTCCATCAGACTTTTTTTTTGTTTAGAAGTCAGTAACTCAGCTCTTTATTTTCCAATTGTGTTGATGTCATGTATCCCAGAACTTAGAGTTGGGTGTGAGCTGATCAGTTTCCACGTGCATTGCAGCTACCCAGGGAGGGTTTTTTTTTATTGCATTGGCAGTCAGATTTGACTTGATTTATTATTGTCACATCTATTGGGATACGGTGAAAAACATTTTTTTGTGTGCTCGATGTAAGATAAAGCATACCATTCATAGAGTACACAGGAGAGAAGGAAATGAGACTGCAAAATGTAGCGTTACAATCATAGCCAGGATGTGGAGAAAGATCAACTCAATAAATAGCAGGTCCATTGAAAAATCTAATATCAGCAAGGAAGAAGTTGTTCTTGAGTCAGTTGGTACGTGACTTCAGACTTTTGTATCTTTTTCCTGATGAAACAAGGTGGAAGAAAGGTGTGTGTGATGCCTCGATTATGCTGGCTGCTTTTCAGAGGCTCTGGGGATTGTTGATGGAGTCAATGGATGGGAGGCTAGTTTTTGTGATAGATTATGCTATGTTCAGAGCCCTGTGTAGTTTCTGGTAGTCTTTCCATCCAGAAAAGATGCTTTTTGGAGTCACATGTAGGCCAGACTGGGTAAGGGCAGCAGATTTCCTTTTCTAAAGGACATCAGTAAGCCGGATGGGTTTATCCAACAATTGACAATGGTTTCATGGTCAACACAACAACAACAAAAACAGAAAGTTTCAGAGCTCTGCCAAAGGATCGTCTAAACTTGAAACATTTGCTCTATTCTTTCCTCACAGATGCTGTTGGACCTGATGAGATTTTCCAGCATTTTCTGTTTTTGCTTCAGATTCCAGCATTCGCAGTATTTTATCTACAGAAAGTAACCCATTATTGAAGGAGAATAGTACATGGTTCAGGAGCATCAACCAATGAGGAAGAAGGTGACTCGCTTGCTGACTGAATGACTAATGATGAGGACAACAACAACCAACTCAATGTACATCACAAACACCAAATACTGTATCATAAAATTATCAACTTACATAAAGATGAAAGCTATTGAAGTTATTGTAATAAAAATTGGCAAAAACAAAGTGAGCTGTCAACTTGTTTTCTTCCTTTTTTGTTATCACAAAGATCCATTTTTTTATTCTGTTCCCTCTATTCTCATTATTTATCCTCTTTACTGCAGCTTCTCTCTATCCTCTCACTTTCTCTCTGATATTTCTAAATGATTTTTTCTTTTGTAGATTTGTAGATTTGCTACTTTGCCGAGATGTCTATTTCCAAATCCGATGATCACATCAGTTAAATCAATCTTTAACCGACTGCAATAGAAGCTCATGTATAGTTCTGGATATCCCATAGTAACAAAAATAACAAAAGCTCAACATTGTCTATTTGCTTCTACATTTTTATCACCTGATATTATGATCTTTTGTAATTACTCTAACTGAAGTTTCAACTGGTAGCTGTACCTGGTACGATGGCACAGCAGTTAGCACTGCTACCTCATAGCGCCAGGGACCTGGGTTTCATTCCTTGCTTAGGTCACTGTCTACATGAAGTTTGTGCTACTCGCTGTGTCTGTTTGGGTTCACTCCGGTTTCCTCCCACAGTCTGAAAGATGTGCTGGTTAACTGCATTGACCCGACCAGGTACCAGAGTATAGCAACTAGAAGATTTTCACAGCAACTTCATTGCAGTGTTAATATAAGCCTATTCTGACACTAATAAATGAACTATTTGTCCCTTCCAATAGTCATTTAGCGTGGATTTTGGCTGGACTTATCCAGCTGTTCATGTCAATGGGAATCTGTGCTCCTGCCTCAGTGAATGGAGATTTGGCTGAGATTTCCCTGTCCTCGCTTGCAGCGGTAGCAGGGCATGAAGGGCCAGAAGATTCCGGCCTTTATCATTAGTTGCTATTCCATGTAATTTGGTGTTGTTTTAGGTCAGCATTACATGCAATTCGGTGTTGCCACAAATTGGTATTCCATGTAATTTGGTGTTGTTACAGGTCAGTATTATGTGCAATTGGTGTTGTTACAAGTCAATATTCCATGTAATTTGGTGTTGTTACAGGTCAGTATTATGTGCAATTGGTGTTGTTACAAGTCAATATTCCATGTAATTTGGTGTTGTTACAGGTCAGTATTCCATGTAATTTGGTGTTGTTATAGGTCGGTATTACGTGCGATTCAGTATTGTTACAGGTCGGTATTCCATGTAATTTGGTGTTGTTACAGGTCGGTATTCCATGTAATTTGGTGTTGTTACAGGTCGGTATTACATGTAATTTGGTGTTGTTACAGGTCGGTATTCCATGTAATTTGGTGTTGTTACTGGTCGGTATTCCATGTAATTTGGCGTTGTTACAGGTCGGTATTACATGTAATTTGGTGTTGTTACAGGTCGGTATTCCATGTAATTTGGTGTTGTTATAGGTCGGTATTACATGCGATTCAATGTTGTTACAGGTCGGTATTACATGCAATTTGGCGTTGTTAACAAATTTCAAGATCATTCCCTCCATTCCTAAATCTGAATTATTTCTGTGTAGAGGGAGGATAACAGCCCCACATGTCTTTTCCATGTTAGTCTGATATAGTTCTTTTTGTCCCTATTCTTTTGCATTCGGTGTCATTCCCTGGAGATTCTTAGAGAGTCCTTCACGATATATACACCCAATGAATAACAAAACTGAGAAGCTCACCTCCCATAATCCTAAATCATGCCCTCTGGAGACCGATTTGACTAGGGTATCAAATGATTGCCCTCATGAGCAAAATTAGGTGTGTTTGCCTCAGGGGTCACAGATTAAGTTTAAATCTGCGTTCCCCCGAGTTACTGATGCCAACTGATATGGGTGTTTTAATTCAAGACTTATTACAGGTGAAGGAAAGAAACAAACCATTCAAAATCTCCAGGCCTTCAAAACCCAAATAGTGTTTCAGAAATATGAACACCAAAAGAAATGAGAGGAAATTTCTGTGACTCAGTGTTTCAATCTCAGACATGGGAAGCTGTTTGGTTAAAAATAAAGATACTCGATCGAATCACAGATCATAGAATAAACATGACCAAAGGATGCCATTCAGTCCATTGTGCCTGTACCAGCTCTTTGAAAGAGCTATTCAATTAGTCCCACTCTCCTACTCTGTCTCCACAGCCCTATAGTTTTGTTTTTACTTCAAGTATTTATCCAATTCTCTTTCAAAAGTTAAAACTGAATCTGGGTTCACGGACTCCTCAAGCAGTGCATTACAGATCATGACAATGCGATCAGTAAAAGAAAACGGCCTCTTCAGTTCTCTTGCCAATGATCTTACATCAGTGTGCTCTAGTTAGCGATCCCTCGCCTCTCAAATCACTTCCTCCTCATTCAGAGCTGTTCGTGCCCTTGAACACATCAATCTCATCTCCTCTCAACATCTCTATGCTGAGGAGAATAACCTTGTAGTGGAGTCATAGAATCGCTACAGTGCAAAAGGAAGCCATTCAGCCCATTGAACCTGTACTGACCGCAATCCCACCCAGGCCGTTGCCCCGTAACCTTAGTAACCTCCCTGACACTAAGGGGCAATTTAACATGACCAATCAGCCCAAACCCAGATATCGTTGGATTGTGGGAGGAAACTGGAGCACCCAGAGGAAATCCACGCAGACACTGGGAGGATGTGCAAACTCATACAGGCAGTCAGTCACCCAAGGCCAGAAATGTGAAGAGGCTTGGAATGAATATTTTTAAAAGAAACATTTTACAGAAAAGAGGCTGAGAGAATGGGATCGACTGTATCATACTTCCAGAGAGCTAGCTCAGATGAGATGGGCTGAATGGCTTCTGCCTATCCTGTCATATATTGTCGGGGGGGGGGGGGGGGGGGGGGGGTGCAGGGGGGAAAGATTCCAGAGTGAGAGTGCTGACGTAACAACCAAAGGATTGGCACAGGGTTGTAGGACACCCCAGCAAGCTGAAAAACAGCAGTTCAAGTTGGGTGGCCATGGCTTTATTTTGCACTCATGTAAGTAATCTTTGCAACCTTGTTTAAATCTTAGAAGTTATGGGTGGCCATGTTGAAAACAGTCTTGGAAGCAGCACCGCAAGACTCTGCTGTTCAATGGTGTTTGCTGGTTTCCTGCATATAGCCATTCCTTAGTGTTAATTCATAGAAATTCTCACAGGACAGAGCTGCCGCAGTGATGTGAGAACATTATATATTCACTCATTCCTGCAGAACTCATGAATTATGCCTCTTGCAGATTTATAAAAATATGTTTTTATTCCAGCAAAATAATATCTACTCCGGAGTCTCTTTGAACCAGCCATGACAAGGTCCTACTTTGTTTCCAGGTTCTTAACCCAGCTGTTGGTAAAAGGGTGTGCAAAGCCTGGGCAAGACTGTATTCTCTTTTCACTGTTCATTTTCGGGATGCGGGGATTGATGGAAAGACCTCGATTTCGTGTCCCTTCTCAATGGTCCCTGAAAACCCAGTAACAGGTTCCCACCTGGAGCCTTGCAATCCATCTGGTTAAGGCTGTTAGGTTGAGTAGAAGTCTCATAATTGTGAGTCACTAACTCTGAGAACTGAGGGTTCTCCTCAAGAACTACTCCGGAGCCAGGCATCTGGGAATGCAGATCTTTATTCAGTCTGTTTGCTCTACACTCGAAATGTTGACTTCCCACTTAGGGCTGTCCCCAACCCAATTCAACCTACACTCCAAGTCACCTGATTTGTTCCCTTAAAGGGGTATGTCCCAACATACATAACACTCCTCCCTTCTCCCTTCTAAATAAAAATCCCCCATTATGCAACAACATACTAAAATTATTTACATGCAATTGTACATTTTTCTCGATTTACATAATGCAGGTACTTGGTGAAGAACCCATAAGGCCATTTCTACGGTGGTCGATTTCATGTATATCACTTCTGGCCACTTCGAGTGTGCATCAATGGCCACTAACAGCATCTGGCCTTCTACAGGTCCATGGTACTCCATGTATACACAGTCCCAAAGCCTCTTTGGTCATTCCCATGGCGACACAAGAAATGCCTTCTGAATCTTGGCATACGAAACACAAAACCTTTCTTGTCAATACAGGCACCAGTTTTGGGCCACCTCACATAACTGTGGGACATTTCTTTCATCCGCACCACCCCTGAGTGGCCTTGGTTCAATTGCTCCCATATTGTCCTTCTCAAAGACTGGGGAATGATGACTCGCATGCCCCACAACAAGCACAACTAGAGAGATTAATTAAAACTTCATTAAGAAAACTCGGTTGATTAAAACACAATAGGGATGGCAAGGTGGGTGGTGTTACGGCAGCTATGGCATGTGGCTGCTCCTGGGCATCAGTCTGATCCACAGTAACCATATCTGCAGTCAGTGTTTGCTACTCAAGGAACTCTGTCTCAAAGTTATAAAGTTGGAGGCTGAGCTTTAGATACTGAGGAGTATCACAGAGATGCAGGCTTATTCGGATGCTTTGTTCCAGAAGATAGTTATACAACTATGGTCTTCTGATTGGGTTCATCCTCAGGGACAGAAGGGTTTGATTGCCAAAGTCATGGGGATATGAGAGGGTGGATGCAGGGTGGATGACTTTGACACCGTGGTGTGGTGAGCCACTCAAGTAAGGGAAAGAAATAGAAATTTTGTGGTAGTAGGGGACAGAATAGTTAGGGGAAATAAACACAGCTCTCTACAGTTGAGACCATGTTGTGGAACACAATATTGCCTGCCCCATGTATAAGATGATGGGAGGTATTGATTGAGTGGATTCTCAGAGGCTTTTTCCCAGGGCTGAAATGGCTGCCACAAGAGGACACAGGATTAGGGTTCTGGGGGGGTAGGTACAGAGGAGATGTCAGTGGTACGTTTTTCACTCAGAGGGTGGTGGGTGAGTGGAATCGGTGGCTGGCAGTGGTGATGGAGGCGGATTCAATAGGGTCTTTTAAGAGATTTTTGGATAAGTATATGGAACTTAGTAAGATAAAGGGTGATAGGTAAGCCTTGTAGGTAAGGACATGTTCAGTGTAACTTGTGGGCCGAAGGGCCTGTTTGTGCTGTAGTTTTTCTATGTTTCTTTGTGCCAGAATTTGAGACATCTGCTTGAGGTGAAGAGGAACTTGCAGTGGGAGGGGGACGATCCAGTTGTTGCAGTCCATGTTGTTATCAGCAACTTAGAAAGGGTTAATAATGAGATCCTAATTAGGGATTATGAGCAGCTAAATTAAAAAGCAGAACCACAAAGGTAATAATCACTGGATTATTACCTGAGCTATCTACGAATGCGTGCAGGATAAACAAGATCAGAGTGTTGAGTGTGTGGCTAGAAGATTGGTGTGGGAGAAATGGGTTTCAATTCACAGAGCACTGGTGCCAGGACTGGGGAAAGTGGGAGTTGTACTGTTGGGCCGGTTTTACATCAAAGCTTTCATCCTCCTGCCAGCTTGGATTAAACCCTTCTCAATCTCCCTCTCAAGCTGCCCCACAAAGTCACTGGTCCAGGTTCGATTGAGGACCTCCATTTTCTCATGGCTAAATATGGTGAGCCATTGGCCGCTGGTAAGATCTTCCAGCCTCACCAACATTTATGGGCTTTTGTCTGGCTTGCCTGTCCTGCTACCGCACTATCCGGCCTTTTGAGGTCCTGTATCCCAACTTCGTCACCAGAAGCTCCCTAAAATCTACCTACAAAACCTCATTTATCTGTTCTCTTCTAACCAAACATGCACTATGATCCCTGGTTGCTCATTCTTGACCCTCAGTGTGTTCTGTGATTGCTCAGTGACATCCCTGACCCTGGAACCAATAAAGTAACATAACAGCCTGGGTTCACATTGACAGCAATAGAATAGCGATAGAACCCCTGCAGTGCCCAAAGGTGTCATTCATCCCATTGAATCTGCACCAACTCTCTGACAGAATATCCTTCCCATGTCTTCTTCCCCTGTCCCCTCACACATTTACCATAGCTAATCTACATATCTTTGCCTCACTAAGGAGCAATTTAGCATGGCCAAGCCACCTAACCCATCCACCTATGGACTGCAGGAAGAAACAGGAGCAACCGAGAGGAAACTCATGCATGCACAGACAGAACATGCAAACTCCACACAATGACCCCAAGGCTGGAATCAAACACAGGCCCTTCGCGCTGTAAGGCAACAGTATTAACCACTGTGCCATCTTGTTGAATGCAAGAGAATCCTCTTCTAATCCAGCCCTCATTCCGGTCACTCCCATCCTATCCTGGTTGATTCGTTTAAGGAATTACATGATTTTTTGATGTCTCTTCTCTACAGTGAGTTACCAGAAGCCATCTATTTAGTGTCTGCTGCCCACTCATTGGAAATGAAACCTGAGGCCCAATATTAGGTATATTTTGGATCCATTCACTCAAATGCAGTGAGTGTTCCTTGCAATCTCCAGCGTTTTGGGTCAATTGAACTCCACCCCGCTGGTCTTTTGGTTTACTTAACATACTTGTAATATTCCTCTTCAATTAATTTGAGATATTCACCTGCCAAACTTATTGCACAACTAGAAATTGGAGGAATATTCAGCTCATTAACATATTGTGCAATACCAACCTTCTTCTATTGCTTAATACTATTCACCTAATTAGAATATTGTTACATAACCTCGCTGCTCCTGATGAAAACAGCGTTCAACATATTCTGGAACACTCTCCCCACTTGTCAGATGCACATGTAGAGTTATATAATAAAGCAGGCTTTTGTCTCTCAGAGATCGCACACTTTTCCATAAATGTGCTTGTATTTGTGATTGCCATCATAAAATTATAGGTTAGAATTTTACCTGCATGCCTGCCCAAGGCAGGTAAGATCATGCCCGAGACGAACAAAAATGTCATTCTGTCAGCCTCATGCGTACCAGTAAAATCAGGACCATAAAATATGCAGCGCAGCAGGAGACCATTTGGTCCATTGAGTCTACACTGAGAACAATCCCATCCAGGTCCCATCCCACACATTTATCCGCCTCATCCCCCTGACATTAAGAGGCAATTCATCACGGCCAATCAATCTAACCCGCATATCTTTGGACTATGGGAGGACCCGGAGGAAACCCATGCAGACACAGGGAGAATGTGCAGATTCCACACAGACAGTGACCCGAGGCCGAAATTGAACCCTGGTCACTGGCACTGTGAACCAGCAGTGCTAACCACTGTGCCACTGTGCCGCCCAAATGCATCAAATGCACTCCTGAAAATCAAGTGACTGAAATTGGACCATTTTTGAATCCACAAGCATCCAAATTTCACCCAATGTCTTTCTAGTTCAGCCATTTAAAAAAAATAGCAGGATCACTATGTTTTTTACCTGTAAATGCAATGTCATATGCGCACATGGAAAGAAAGAAGGAATGAGTGGTTGCATTTGTCTGGCATGTTTTATAATCCCTGGACATTTTTAGACACTTCACAATCTATTGTCACTATTAGTAAATTGTCACTATTGTAATGTGGAAACCAAGATGATAAGGCCCCACCAACAACTATGGGATATTGACTCATCACATGTTTCCTTGGAGTTAGTTATTGTTAAATAATGGCGAGGACACAGAGAGAATGCCCCTCGAAAGATCTTTTACACTCACCTGAGAGAGCTGTTGGTATTTTCATTACACATTCCACGTCTATTGCTCATCATAAGATCACAAAGTCATGACAAATGTCATTAAACTCATCTAATTTATTCAATTAAAGGTATCCTCACATTGCCCCATTTTATATCGCATTCTTTTTTGAACTCCGAGGTGGGATTTGAAAACATGAACAAGAATTTTAAAATCTCAGCATTGCTTGCATGGGAGCTAATGTGGGTCAGCGAGCACAGGGGGGTTGGGTGAACGGGACTTTGAGTAAGTAAGGCAGCTGATAGCAGGACTTTTTATGACCTCAGATTTACAGAAGGTAGAATGTGGGAGGCCAGCCAGCTGAGCTGAGATAGGGGTAGAATTAGGTGATATTAGCAAGGACAACCTTAGTGATGGTACAGATATTTGATCAAAACATCATCTCAGGGTCAAATATTACACTAACGATGCCAAAGGGATCGTTGTCAGGGAGAGGGATGGAGTCAGAAGTGAGGGAGCAAAGTTTGTGGTGGGAATGGCTGGAATTTTCTGGCCCTTCGTGCCAACGGGATTCTTCTGTCCCGCCACAGTGACTGGAGATTTGGCTGAGTGCCCAATTTTCTATCCTCACTTGCAGCAACGGCGGGGCACGAACAGCCAGGAAATTCCAGCCACTGGCTTTGGTCTTCTCAAATATTAACCAGAGGAACATGCTGCTCAAACACTCATGGATGTTGGACAAAGCAATCCGACAAATTGAAGACAGCGAGGGGTCAAGAGGTGATGCAGTCGAGCTGGGTGCCATCAGTGTAAGTATAGAATTTAACATTATAGGCGGGATTTTACGGTCTCATTTGCGCCAAAATTGTAAAATCCTGTCTGAGGTCAGTGGACCTTTCCATGGTCCACCTCCTGCCTGCTCCGATTCCAGTGGTGGGCAGGATGGTAAGATCCCAGCCTATGTTTTTGGATGCCTCCAAAGGGGTTTGATTTTGATTTGATTTATTATTGTCACATGTATTAGAATACAGTGAAAAGTATTGTTTCTTGCGTGCTCTACAGACAAAACGTACCATTCATAGAGAAGAAAGGAACAGAGTGCAGAATGTAGTGTTACAGTCATGGCTGGGGTGTAGAGAAAGATCAATTTAGTGTAAGGTAGGTCCGGTCAAAAATCTGATGGCAGCAGGGAAGAAACTGTTCTTGAGTCAGTTGGAATGTGACCTCAGACTTTTGTATCTTTTTTTTGATGGAAGAACTTGGAAGAGAGAATGTCTGGAAGGTGCGTTGGAAGAGGGGGGGAGTTGCACGTAAATGGGAAATAGGAAGGGACCATGGTGGATAGATGGTGGTGGGGTCACCAGAGGTCATAAATGTGAAGAGGGACTATTATAGATGATTCTTGACTACAATGGACAAAAATGAAAGGAGTGCAGTCCTGGTGGAGAATTAGCTTTAAAGAATAATGGAGTCCTTAACTGTGCCAAAAGTGGCAAATGGATTGAAAAGGAAGAGAAGTGACAGTTTATCTTTACCACAATTTTACTGGATGTCATTCATAACTGCGATAAGAGCCGTTTTGTTAAGAGGCAGCCAAAGAGCTGATGTTAGTGTTTCACACATGGAATTCTCAGGCACAGATTTCAGAGATGACAACATGTTCAATAACATTGGACAGAAAAAGGAGGTTGGAAATGGGGTAGTAGCTTGCAAGGACTAATGGGCCAATGATTGACTTTTTTTTTAGGAGAGTATTGAGAATAATTAACTTGCGGGAGTGGGAGACAACTCCTGAGGAGATAAAACCACGGATATCATCAGCTAAACGGGGGACCGAGAAAGGAATGGTTTCCCAAGCCTGTGAAATTAAAGTTGGAGACAAAGATCAAAGAGTTGAAATAGTCACCCCATTGTCCAGTTGCATGATGATGTTACTGCAAGATATCAACAAAACCAATCTCTAAATCCTGGGATAAAAGCAAATTAGTGTGGATGCAGAACAAAAACAGAAAATGCTGGGAAATCTCAAAAGGTCTGTGGACAGAGAATAGAGGCAACATTTCAAACCTTTGAAAGGTCACCCAGACTTGAAACATTAGCCCGATTCTCTCTCCACAGATGCTGTCCGACCTCCTGAGACTTTCTGCTTTTGTCTCTAAATCCTGGTGTCGGCCAACTTCACAATAGAAACATAGAGAATAAGTGCAGGAGTAGACCATTCGGCCCTTCGAGCCTGTAGCACCATTCAATTTGATCATGGCTGATCATTCATTTCCAGTGCCCCACTTCTGCTTTCTCTCCATATCTCTTGATCCCTTTTGCCGCAAGGGTCACATCTAGCTCCCTCTTGGACTTATCTAGCAAACTGGCCCCAATAACTTTCTGTGGTAGGCAATTCCACAAGTTCATAACTCTCTGAGTGAAGAAGTTCTTCTTCATCTCAATCCTGAATGGCTCACTCCATATTCTTAGACTGTGAACCCCAGTTCTGGACTTCCCCAACATCGGGAACATTCATTCCTCATCTAGCCTAATCCGTTCCAATCAGGATTTAGTATGATTCTATGAGATCCCCTCTCATTCTTCTAAATTTCCATAGAGAAGGGAAGGAGAGAGTGCAGAATGTAGTGTTACTGTCATAGCTAGGATGTGGAGATAGATGCATGATGGATTGGGCTACATTCACAACCTTTTGTGAGTACAAGTAAATACAAGCCCAGTAAATCCAATCTTTCTTCATATGTCAGTCCTGCTATTTGAGAATCAGTCTGATGAACCTTTGCTGGACTCCCTCAATAGCAAGAATGTCCTTCCTCAGACGAGGAGAGCAAACCTATACACACCGTAGTGTGGCCTCAGCAAGGCTCTGTTGGCTCTATTCTCTCGCCACAAACGCTGTCCGGCTTACTGAGATTTTCCACCATTTTCAGTTTTTGTCTCAGAGTCCTGGATCAATCAACTTCGCTCTTATGAGGAAAGATTGCTGGAGCTGTGCACAGCTCCATTTGGGATTTTTAAAATGTAAGTGCACTGACACCCGCTTCACTGCAAGTGCACAGATTTAAATCCAGGCTTGCCAAGTAGGAGAAAATTCTCCAATTTTTAATGGCTGGGATGGCTCCGAAGTGCAATGGGTCCGAACAGTTAATCATCGCTGAAAGTGAACTGGCCCGCAACGCAAAAGGGGCCATAAATCCAACACTAATTGGTACTGGGATGTTGCTACTGGGTGCAAAGTGGATAAGATTTCCATTCTGAGGAAACATAGTCCTTCACCTCCATAACATGTGCACACAAATGTATGGTTTATGTGTCGTGTCACATGACCTGTGCCTATTTAGCTCAGACCTGGAAATATTGTGGATGATGTAACGCAATCTCAAAGCACACAGACACTAACCGACAACTCAGCTGCAACATCCCTGCCTTGCTTTTCTCAATCAGCCCACGCAAACTGTTAGTACATATCGAATTATGTCGGTGCAAAGTGGAATAGAAAAATAATTGAATCTGCGGAATGGGATAATAGGCAAAATGGCAAATGAGATAAATATTCCGAGTGTCAGGCAGTCAAGGCTGCCAACCTGTTAGTAATTTGTCCCTCTCCCTTCAGAAACTCCGCCGCATTCTTTTCGAAACAGGAGAGGGGACTAACCAAAGAAGATCAATTCTCTTAGCACTCACAGTGGCAGGAACTCGGGTTCAATTCCCAGCTTGGGTCACTGCCTGTGTGGAGTCTGTACATTCTCCCCGTGACTGCGTGGGTTTTCTCCGGGTGCCCTGGTTTCCTCCGACAGTCCGTGGTTAGGTGCATTGGCTGTGCTAAATTCTCCCTCAGTGTACCCGAACAGGCGCCAGAGCATGGCGACTTGGAGATTTTCACAGTAACTTCATCGCAGTGTTAAATTAAGCCTGCTTGTGATGAATAAATAAATAAATAACCTTTCCGGTATTTGTTCTTCACCGCGCCTTCTCCCCCCCCCCCGCCCCAATTGTTTACCTCATTGCCAAAAGACAATTTCCCCTCACACCCCCATTTCCAAACTGAATGTTAAAAGGACTCTTGGTGCTTCCTGGGATTCGAACTCCCCACTCAGTCTAACTCTTGGTTGGGGGGGGGGCCTTCAAAATGTGACTGGTAATAAAATAAGCAATCGTTAATATCGACACACTGTGACCGTTGCCTCTCAATGCACTACCCCACTCGCCCTCACTCCCAGTCCCCACCCCCTCACAAGGGCTCCGGACAGGGGACCAATGTCCCCCACTCTCTAGCACTGCCTTCCCGCACACTTAACGAGATCTGATAGTGTTGCTTCTCCTGGAGACACAGTCCAGTCAGCGTGTGCCACATTGTTCAGCGGAATAAGCAGTGATTGTTTAACTCTTGTCATGAATAATTTCCATACTCCGAATTATCATCTTCTATTCCTGTAGATTTCAGGCCAAGGCTTCAGAGGCTTCCCTTCCGTTCCCTTCCCTTCCCTCCACTGGCTTTGGGATGCTGTTTCCCTCATAAATTATTGATAGTCAAGGAGCCTGCCAACTTCACTTTGAGACAGACAAAAGGGGACAGGATGGCATCTCACGCTGCTCAGGGCCTCCTTTCATTAAAAACATTTCAGCTTGTTCTCCAAGGGCACCCTCTGTCACTCTCTGCCATGTTGGAGAAAATAGCTTTGAAGCCCAGTGAATAGTACAAATGAATTACTCTTCAGGTACAGGCACAATCTGATTATAAATCCCAATTCAGCGGTGTCCTTCACACCTTTTCACTTGTAGCTACATAATCAGCATGCGTCATTTCATCTCTCTTGCCTTTTTTCTTTCTCGCGCTCCATCTCTCTCTCTCTCTTTAAAAAAAAACTTGCCTGTCCTTCCAGAAGATATAACCATTTACAGTTGCTCTGTAATTAAATATTTATAAATCTGAGCAATGGTTAGCTGTTGAATAATAAATAATGAGACCAGGGTGGCTTTGGATAATCTCCCTCAGCTTTACATCTCCAGTCCTTTAACACAGAGATAGCAGTTGTTTGCTGAAAGTCAGTCAGAGTCCCCTCTCTTTTTTTTCTCACTCTAGCAGAGATCCGGCACTTTTTCCGCGATTTACAGCAGTTGCTCGTGGTACATGGCAGGTGGAAAATTCCGTTTGCTTTCTTCCTGCGTTGCAACTTTGGTTCAAACGTGAGTGACCGTTCTCCAGCCGCCATGCAATGGGATACGCTCGGTACTATGTTTCAGAACCCGCGGCACTGCTGGTGATATCACATGACCTTGCATCACCCGGGCACATGGAACATCCACTGACCTTTCAAATAAATAATTGATACACTTATGTAGCCATTATGTTATTATTTTACTGCACTAATGGCTGGCATAAATGTGATATCCAGCCTTTGCAGAACAGTTTGACTTCCGATACTGTGCAAACAGGTCAACCCTCACAAATGTGCAATGTCTCTCAGTCAATTATTGTGCGCGATGCCAGCCCCCACCTGTCAGTGATTCCAGCGTATTCTTTACACTGTCTGGTTACTACATTTCGTCTTGTTTTTTTTTCTTGATTCCCCTTTCCTGCATGCGTGTTTATTTAAACACAGGATGACAGCGTCGGAAGATGGAACATGCTTCGCACTTGAGCTCGAGCGTCGAGTTGCAGGCACAATGTTTCTGCAATCTCATTATACAGCGGTGTGTCGGACAGTCCGGTGAAAGCAGGGAGAAGCCGGGGAGATGTCAATGACCAAAACCATCTGAAACATTCATGGAGGGGGTCGGTGGGAAGTTCTGGTAAAAGAAGGGAAAGGGAGCTGGATTGGCACACCGTGAGACAGCAACAAGAACTTGCATTTATATAGCACTGTCAACATCAACAACTTCTACAGGTGCATCATAGAAAACATTTTTCCTGGTTGTATCACAGCTTGGTATGGCTCCTGTCTGCCCAAGACTGCAAAGAACTACAAAAGGTCATGAATGTAGTAGTCCATACATTCATGTAGTAATGTAGTACTCCCATATATTGACACTGTCTACACTTCCCAATGCCCCAGAAAAACAACCAGGATACTTAAGGGTTCCATGCACCCTGGGCACACTCTCTTCCACCTTCTCCTGTCAGGGAAAAGGTACAAAAGTCTGAGGACACATACCAACCAACTCAATAACAGCTTCTTCTCTGCTGCCACCAGACTTCTGAATGCACCTACCTCACATTAAGTTGATTTTTCTCTACACCCTAGCTATGACTGTAACACTATATTCTGCACTTCTTTACTTCTCTATCAACAGTATGTTTTGTTTGTGCAACGTGCAAGAAACAATGCTTTTCACTGTTTACCGATGCATGTGACAGTAATAAATTAAATCAAATCAAATCAAAAAATATCCCAAATTTGCAGGAACAATTATTGGAGAAAATTATACAAAAAAATCACTTTTTCTCCATGTATTATATGGAGTTATACAGGAGTTTTTTCATAACCACTGGTCCAGTTCAGCTAAACTGCTACTATGTAGTGGCTAAGCGACAGCTATTTTCCATAACAGTGGTGGCATTTACAGAACAGGACTGGAATTTTGACAGGCTACTACTTAGTTAAAATCTTTCATTGAAAAAGTTGCAGAGTAAATTTGAAGGAGCAATCAGTTCTGCTGGGTTTTTATCCCGATCTTTTTCAACACTAAATTCTTCTGCCAACTCCTTTCCACCTAACAATAATGCTATATGAGAAATAGCTGGGAGAATCCCCACACTCCCAAAGAAATTCCATTCTGCACATTCTCTCATGGGGTCATACGTAGACTGTGATAACTATGGCTCGTAGGAAAGTTTCAAAACTGCCGAAACAAAGGCAATCCCCATGGCGATGTCAGGTTGGGACAGTGGTCAGCACTGCTGCCTCACAGCGCCAGGGACCAGGTTCAATTCTGGCCTCGGCTCACTCTCTAAATGGAGTTTGCACATTCTCCCCCTGCTGCGTGAGTTTCCTCTAGATGCTCCAGCTTCTCCCGCTAGAGTTCAAAGATGTGCAGGTTAGGTTGATTGGCTATGCTAAATTGCCCCATAGTTTCAGGAGATTAGCAGGGTAAATACTGTAGGGTTTTGAGAGTAGGGCATCAGTGGGTTTGTGGTCAGTGCAGACTTGATGGACCAAATGGTCTCCTTGAACACTGTAGGAATCCTATTCTCTGATTGGGGATTGGGTGGAGGCCTGGATTGCTGGGCTGGTGAGAGTGTGGGTGTGTTCACTGCCTTTCGGTTGATGCTCTTAGGATTTTCCCTCAATGTTTTTGTCTTCTGGCACATGCTGTATCTCTGAAGCCCATGAGGTGGGAGTATGAGATATGACACTTTGAGGTACCACAGATGCAAACTAGATCTAAGGTCAATAATTGATCCTTTGGACTATAGCACAAAGAGAGTCAAGAACAGAGCTACACTTCTGGTCAAATAGGACTAGAAGGGAAGAGGATAATAGGATCAAGATGGAAGGGTGTGGGAGATGGGGGAGGGGAAGTAGTTGGGAAGGAGGGGGATGAGAAAGAAGGGAATGAAGTAGAAAGAAGTGTGAGAGAGGGATGATGGAAAGGCTTGGAATAGGGGGCAAGATGAAAGGCACAAAAGAAGAGAACAGGGCAGTTGAGACAGGGAGTGGAATGTGGGTATCAGTGAAAAGAGGAGAAGGAGCGATGAGAAGGGGAGGCAAGAGAAAAATGAGTCTAAGTGTAAAGGACTAGGGAAATGGATGAGAAGGTGAGGGGAAGGAAATGTGGTGAGGGACAGCAGAGCAGGAGTCTGGAGAATGAGAGGAGAAGGGGGGATGGAGAGGAAAGAGGAAGAGCATCATGGATAGAAAAGAAGGAGGCATAGGAAGAGTAGGAGGTGAAGGAGAGTTTAAGGAAATGTAGGCATTGAGGAGTCCTTGAAAGATATTGAAATCCACTCAAGAACATTTTCTTCCCTGCTTCCATAGACTTCTGAATAGACCTAGCTCACACTATGTTGATCTTTCTCTACACCCTAGCTTTGGCTGTAACACCACATTCTGCACTCTCTCCACTCCTTCTCAATGAATGATATGCTTTGTCTGTATAGCGTGCAAGAAGAACTTTTCACTGTATACACTAATACATGTGACAATTATAAATCAAATCAAATTCAGTGGGAGAGGGAAAGTTTAAGTTTATTTTATTGGTGTCACAAGTCAGCTTACACTGACACTGGAATGAAGTTACTGTGAAAATCCCCCAGTCGACACACCGCAGCAGCTGTTTGGGTACACCGAGTGAGAATTTAACATGGCCAATACATCTAACTAGCACGTCTTTCAGACTGTGGGAAGAAACTGGAACAGGTGGAGGAAACGCACATGGATGTGGAAAGAACGTGCAGACTCGCATAGTCAGTGAGTCAGGAATCGAACCGAGATCTCTGGCGCTGTGAGGCAGCAGTGCCAACCACTGTGCTGCTCCTAATTAGCTGGTTAATTTCAAACCTCCATTCCTTTCAAGAACATTCTGCCCTCTCCTACCCCATTGCTGATCTGGAAAGGACAAATTTTGAACTATGAGGCAGTTTGTTACTTTTTCCACTAATTTCCTCTTATTTGGTGTCCACCAGCAGAATGGAAACTTGGGATGATATTCAGGGGTAAATTGAATGTACTTAAACTTCACAACATTTCTCCTGCTGCACTTCATGAAGCAAAGAAAATCCAGCCCCTCACATTTTCATGCTAATCACATATCAATTTAAAATCGTGCGGTTCTTAAAAAAAAGTTGCATTAAATGCTGATGTAATCAGGGAGCTCCTGTTTCACAGGAGACCATTTGCCTAAAATAAAGCTAAATGCACAATCATTGCCAATGCCTACATTTCAAACCGGAATCTCAATTCATAATTGGTTAATGTGCAAAGGAGTAGGTAGACTTGAATAAAATGTTACCTCAAATTAACACATTGCCGTGTTACATTTATACAACCCAGGTAGACATCAGGAATGCAGCTTCACTATAACTAGATCGATGTGACTTAACGTCGATGTTTTTCTCCCATGTAAGCAAAGTGATAGATGCACAGTTTCATTCAGGCTTAGAATCTCTTATTGTTCTACGCCACAAGAGGACTGTGGCTGTACAATCAGTAGGATTGCAGGTAACTGCTAAAGCTATGATTGAAGACATTAATAAAAAGTAAAATCCATGCTTAGGTTCAGTTGCATTTATTCTGCTAGTACGGCAGCAATTCAGTTCAAGTCTCACCTGGGTGTCAAAACAGTGTCAAAATTGCTAAACTGTGCGGAGCACATTCCTTCTTATTCCCTGTCGCCTAATTAAACTAGGTCGGTGCAAGTTGGTGGGTCCCCATTGACTGGTCAATATGTGAGCATCCACACTAAAACTGACTCTCAGCTGACTCTCAGACCCATTCACTTGTCCTGAGTAAAATTGAGATGATGGTGCACATTAAAGGATAAATGAGGATGAGTCCATAATTGAAAACACCCAACCATTAACCTGATAGTGGAAGTAAATGGCAAGTGCTAGTGGAGGGAAGTGCAGGAAAATCTCCCAATATGCTGGCCAAGCTGGGATATTGTAGAACTGTGGCTCTGGTGATTCTACTCCTGCTGCTGAATCAGCACTGTTTGTGGATACAACTCTCACAAGACCAGACTTGAATCAAGGCGGATTTTCTGGTGCTGCACAGAGAGAGTGCCGCACTGTTGAAGAGGCTATCTTTTGGATGAGACGCTAAACTGAGGCATCATCTGCCCCCTGAGATGGAAGATCCCACTGCGTTATTTCAACAAAGAGTGGAGAAAATCCTAAATTTGTCATTCTTAATTGACCTAAAGTTTATTTATTAGTGTCACATTAGCAATGAAGTCACTGTGAAAATCCCCTAGTTGCCACACTCCAGAGCCTGTTCGGGTACACTGAGAGAGAATTTAGCACGGCCAATGCACTTAACCAGCGCATCTTTCGGACTGTGGGAGGGGACACATGCAGACACAGGAAGAACTCCGCATAGACAATGACCCAAGCCAGGAACTAAACTCAGGTCTCTTGCGCTGTGAGACAACAGTGCTAACCACTGAGCCACCATGCCGCCCATACCCAATCAGACTTTCTTTAATTGCACTGAAGTATTTTAAACAAATGTTGGAATCAGTCCAGGAAAACATGGCAGATAACGCACCTTTAAGATACATTACCAAAGGCCAATGCCGTTTTAACTAATAAAGGATTGATGCTGAGTATTAAATATTTTACCTTCACTTCTAGTATCCAAATTCCAGTGACAGAAGAGCAGAAAATTAGATCAAATCAACATATGTGCGCATAAATGCAGCATACCCAGGAGTAACAGTAATAATAACACCTGTCAGATCAGAAATGGCCCTGTCAATGGAGGTGTATTGGAGAGGCAGAGGAGAGGAACATTGTTCTGTTTTAGCACTTTGAACATTGAAAGGCCTTCACAGATCTGAAAGCGCTGTCTTTACCTTTTTTTAATGTTTCTTTGTGAATTTTTGTAAAACATTATGCCACGGAGCAGGTAGTGGAGTATTTAGAATTAACAACCCATTAATCTCCAGCTGCCTTCATGATGGACAGCACAAGGACGGATGTCCCAGCCATGGCCCTGTTTGTAAAAGATTGTTTAAAGTTTATTTATTAGTATCACAAGTAAATTTACATTAACACAGTGATGAAGTTACTGTGAAAATCCTCGAGTCGCCACCACTCTGGCACCTGTTCAGGTATACTGACGGAGAATTTAGCACGACCAATGCACCTAAGCAGCACATCTTTCAGACTGTGAGAGGAAACCGGAGCACCCAGAGAAAACCATGCAGACACAGGGAGAATGTGCAAACTCCACACAGACAGTGACCAAAGCTGAGAATTGAACCTGGGTCTCTGGCACTGTGAGGCAGCAGGGTTAACCACTGTGCCACTGTGGTGTCCATGGCAGGCTGAGGGGTGGTGGGTGCCATTATGTCGCCTGACAGCCTCCATTGGTATTTTATTAGCAGCAGGGCAGGCATCGGGTAGTCACTCCAACATATAAGCCTACTGAATTTCCCAAGTAGCTAATTTTTACCATTTTTTATTCGTTTGTGGAACACGGACATTGCTGGCTGGGCTAGCATTTATTGCCCATCCCTAGTTGTTCTTGGAGGGCAGTTAAGAGTCAACCACATTGCCATGGCTCAGGAGTCACTTGTAGGTCAGACCAGGTAAGGACAGCAGACTTCCTTCCCTAAAGGACATTAGCAAACTGGATGGGTTTTTCTGACAATGGATAATGATTTCATAGTCATCAGTAGATTCTTAATTCTAGATACATTTTTTTATTGAATTCAAATTCCTCCATTTGCTGTGGCGGGATTTGAATCCCAAGCCACACATTAACTGAGTTCCTGGATTAATAGTCTAGCACCAATACCACTAGGCCATCGCCTTCCCTAATTAATGGTTACGTGGGCAGATGAAAATACCTGCACATCCCTATCCCATCAACGAGAGGGCAGTCCTTCCTTGTCGTTCTCATAAGTTGCTTGGGATTGTAAGTGTTGTGACCTGCAGTGGAAAAGCTTGCCGCCGCTATCCAACCAAACTCCCATTCTCCGTGGAGCAAAGCAGGTAGAGGATGATTGATATTGTGGAGAGATTGACAGACGTCATGAACTGAAGATGGCACTAGGGGCCTGTTCCAGCAGAAGATCGAGTCTGACAACCGTTTTCCGGGCCCCAAGATACCAGCATTGTCTTCAAATCACTCCTTGTGCATTTCGCTTCACGTGAGGATATTTTTTTTCTCCCTCTTTCAGTTCACATATTTGCCAGTAGTGGCTGTCAGTTACTGTGTCAACCGTCATGGGTTTGGAACCATTGATGCATGATGACATCCGCACAAAAGGACAATTTTGTCAAGGAATGATCTGCAGTTGATCTCTGGAAACATCCATGTTCGGTACCTTTGCTCTTGGGACTTGAGCAGAGGGAAGCAGCTCTGAGGTACTCATGTTATGAACTGTCCTCAGTTTCAATGCCACACAAGGTGGCGGTGGATGGGGGAGGGGAGGTATGGGAGTTCAGGGGGTGGTCACTCTATTCTTCCTGCCCTTTCTCAATTTCCGTTCCAAAGTGTTTTGGAGAGGAGAGCACTTGCAGGTTTATTGTAATGGAAATAATTATCTCAATTTTATTGACAGCTTATTCCCCACAAGGCATCATTTTAATTACAGAATTTTTGAGAAAGACAGGTAAAACTGTCATGTAAGATTTAATGCAGCGGAAAGCTTTGTGCTTAGGAAAAAAAAAATGTCAATAGATTTCTTCCACAAGCCTTCTGAGCCCTTTTGAGTTTATAATCTAACCTGAAACTCTATTGCGGCGCTGAAGTGGTGTCTCGTGAAAGGTTTCATGTGATAAGCCATTAAGGCAAGGCCTCACCTTTTTACTGCTGTCTTAATAAAGTGTTTAGGATCTTGTTTTTGAAGGTGTGCAGCAGATTATTCTAATGTCCAGGTAAACACATGCTAAAAGTCGGATTAACTAATAATAAATCTGCTCATAAAGTTCAGCCACATGACCTCCATGGGTGAATAGTCTTTCCAAAACTCAATCACCAGCTTCACACGTGCAAACCACTCACTCGACCGAAGTACCAGAATCAAGTGTTCTTTTTTAAACAATAATACAACAGCTTCATGGTTACTTCAAACTGGGGTTAGAACTCACGTTCCCTGAATTATCAATCCAGTAACATAACCATTGTCACTATAAATCACTGTCTTCACAAGAAAAAGAGAAAAGAGAGGGAACGAATGATTAAGGCAGAATTCCTGCCCATCTGTCACACCCAAGGATTCCATGTTACTTTAAAAAGCAGGAAGGATCTATGCATAGAATCCCTACAGTGCAAAAAGAGGCCATTTGGCCCATCATGTCTGCACCAACAACAATCCCTCCCAGACCCTCTTCTCATAACCCCATGTATTTTCCTCACTAACCCCAAGACACTAAGGGTCAATTTAGCATGGCCAATGCACCTAACCCACACATCTTTGGAGTGTGGGAGGAAACCAGAGGGAATTCACGCAGATATGGGCAGAACATACAGACTCCACATAGACAGTGACTCAAGCCGGGAATTGAACCTACATCCCAGGCATTTTGAGGCAACAGTGCCAACTAATGTGACAGCGTACCGCCCATTCTCCAGGGTTAAGGTAAGTTCATTTTCCTGCTTCTAGTCTTTGTAAAGTTGCAGCTGAGAGACAAGTGATTATTTGTTATAATCCACTGTGGATTCTGTGGATGGAATAGGTTTACAGTGAGTGACAGTATGTCTCAATTTCCCCCCCTCAGGTCTTTAATACATTTTTGAACGCCTCAATGAAAATTTTCTTCAATCCACTCTGCTGGGATCGTCAAAAGAAATTAGCTGTTACTCTGTCTCTTCTTTTAACTTTTACGGTTGACAGAGATGTCTTAGGTTGATGCAACAAGTAAGGATCACTCCTTCACAGTGGAAGGGTTCACCAAAACTCATAGAATCAGAGAATCACTACACTGCAGAAAAAGCCTGTCAGCCCATTGAGACTGCATTGACCCACTGACAGATTTATCTGGTCCTCTACTCTGCCCTACCCCTGTAATCCTGCCCATTTCCCATGGCTTATCCATCTAACCTACACATCTTTGGATATTAATGAGAAATTTAGCGTAGCGTGTTCACTGAACAAGCACGTCTTGCAGACTGTGGGAGGAAACAGGGACCCCCAGAGGAAACCCATGCTAACACGGGGACAACGTACAAACTCCACATAAACAGTCACACAAGCCAGGGATCGAACCTGGGTCCCTGGCATTGCAAGGCAGCAGTGCTAACCAGTGCGCCACCATGCCGTCCCAAGCTAACCACAGGGTAGCAGCTCTGAAAAATACATTCCCCTCCTGGCAGAAAACATCGTGACATATGGTGCATTGTTGCACTCACCCCTCTGCAGTGTCTCCTGGATAAAAAGTGGCAACTTTCTGCACAGTACTGGCTGTACACCAGTTTTTATAAGGGGTAACTCAACTGTTTCTGTCCAATTCCTCTTCTTGCTTGTGACTCAGGCAAATGTCGGTCTGTTTTTGGCTGGGCGTTGACCAGTGGGACTTTAAAGAACAAAGAAAAGTACAAGACGGCTCTCCAAAGCTGCACCAAAACTAAAACCATATCCACTCATGGAGTCCACATCCTTCCATTCTCATCCTACTCATGTATTTGTCCAGTTGCTCCTTAAATGCCACTATCGTACCTGCTACCACCACCTCCCTGGGCAGTTCATTCCAGACATTCACCACTCTCTGTGTAGAATACTTGCCTTGTGTATCCCCTCTAAACTTTCTCCCCCCCAAAACCCTCAGGCACATCCATGTAGAATCCCAATTTTCAAACTCTCCAACCCAAAAAACGAAACTGCAGAATGCAACCATTCCACGGGATAGGAAAGAACAAACATGTCCTCGTCCATGAAGAAGAAGGCACAGGGTGAGCCTCATAGTTTTGCTGTTGCTATGTGTCCCTTATTAGTTATTGATGCAAATGAGAAGCAAAAACTCTTCTCAAAGGCCTTTCGATGGTATGTTTTATGGCTTATTCTGAATACTGGTGTTACTAATGTTAGGTGAATGACAAAGTGGTCACCGAGTGCTTGGGATTCTCCAGTTTTTATAAGGGGTAACTCAACTGTTTCTGTCCAATTCCTCTTCTTGCTTGTGACTCAGGCAAATGTCGGTCTGTTTTTGGCTGGGCGTTGACCAGTGGGACTTTAAAGAACAAAGAAAAGTACAAGACGGCTCTCCAAAGCTGCACCAAAACTAAAACCATATCCACTCATGGAGTCCACATCCTTCCATTCTCATCCTACTCATGTATTTGTCCAGTTGCTCCTTAAATGCCACTATCGTACCTGCTACCACCACCTCCCTGGGCAGTTCATTCTTACCTGCATCTTACCTGATTCCATTGCTTCAATTTGGAAGTCCAGGAAGTGTGTTTATGTGGCCCAGAAGTGCCTCTGGCAGTGTTCCTATGCAATGCCGATGTGTCTTTGAATGTGCCCTTACCTGATGCAGGAATTTGCCCTCCTATGTCCTTACCAAAGAACTTCTGATAATGTCTTAACCAATAATGAACCGTCTCTGACTGTACTCTTACTCGTTGCAGGAGCCCCATCTGGCCCTGCCCTCTCCCCGCATGTGGAAGCGAGGTCAATGCCTTCACTGAATGCAGGCAAGGTGCCTTCTTGAATGAGCCTTTGCTGTCTGCAAGGCCTTGACACAGCCTTTGTCCAAAGTAGATCCTGTCAATGCAGGTACTGGATAATGAAATATTCCAGGCATTTCCAAATTTCAATGCAACTGATGGCGACTATTCAATACGTTTCTTTCCTTTGTCATGAGCAGGTTAACAGGGGTAAACTAACTCCTTTGTCCCACTCCAGAGTTAATTTTAACAGAGTTAGAATTTAAAAGGAAGGTGATATTGCCAATTCAACATAAATATTTAACTGTGGACAGCTTGGTGCAAGGAATGAGCCAGCCAGATTCTTTAAGTTAACAAGCAAAGAATTAATTCTATTGCTTCAATTCAGTCGGTGGCACAATGGTTAACACTGCTGCCTCACAGCTCCAAAGACACAGGTTCCATTCACAGCTTGGATCATTATCTGTGTAGAGTCTGCATATTCTCCCCATGTCTGCATGGGTTTCCTCTGGGTGCTGTGGTTTCCTCCCACAGTCTGAAAGATTTGCTGGTTAGATGCATTGACCATGCAAAATTGTCCCTCAGTGTACCCAAACAGACACTGGAGTGAGGTGACTCAGAGATTTTCACAGTAACTTCATTGCAGTGTTGATGTAAGCCAACTTGTGACACTAATAAATAAACTTGAAACTTTTAAAACTTCAAGATGCAGATTCATTAAAGGCTTAAAGTATATAAACATGATCAATTACACACCAAACACAAAAGCAATATACACATACAAAATCTCTCCAAACATACAGAAACTCTCAGAATCTCAAATACTAACAAGTCAGGAAATGAACTAGTCATGAATTGTCCAGAGATTTATTTACAGTGGAAGGATCCCGGTCCACAGTAGCTGCTGGTTCTAGCGAGTCCTCACTGGAGACAGTGCTACTGATTCAGAACTCTCCTTACAAACTCTTGGTTTAGGATAATGGGCTTCTCAAAATTCATTTTGCTTTGATGAGAGAGGTTTCAGAGGAAAGAGAATTGGGATAAGGCCCTTGGCTGTGTTACAGACTCTCTCTAATTATTTACACTGTGCACCCAAAATCAGGGCCCTACCCAAGGTGGTAATGCTAACATAAATAGGATTAACACCTAGGAGGCCAGTGTCCCTTCACAAATTTCCTTTGTTTACAAATCTGATTCCGCTTCTAAGAGTGCTTAGAATCAGAATTTAGAGCATCAGCAGCCCTGACACTCTTCAATAATGATATATAGGTGAGACTAATTGGGCAGGCAATCGCTATCAATCTTTTTTGGCCAACTAATTAAACTAAATTAAATTAACAATTGGACAAATTAAAATGGGCAGCTCCAAAAGGAGGGAAAATGCCCGAAACAAAAGACAAAGTGGAAAGGAAACATAAGGCATCAAATCAAAATGTGGTTTAAAGGCTCAATAATTCATCCCAGTCTGTGCTGTGCCCAGCGGGTATGGAAGGCACTAATAGTGCCCTCAGACAGTGCACCCTTTCCAGTGATACCCAGCCATGAACGTAACCACAGTAGACGGCAGTCAGGTTGGACGGCCCCCTCGATCACCCGCTGCCTGGACCTGTTTATTACAAGAATTTCCAGGTCCAGGAGCAGGTTCACGAGGAGATTCTCCTCCTTCCCCAACCTCCCCCCTCCCCACCGGGTGTCCTTAGATCAGGAACGCAGTATTGAAGTGTCATCAAAACGTTAACAAAAGGTTTTTGAGGAAAGGTTCTAGAATATTGAATATAAACGTGATCGCCTGACTTCACAAGGTTGCAAAAAGGGCGGGTCGCTTGGGAGTCCATGAACCAATTTAGTCTTTTGTTGCACAGAACTGCCGTGTGCACTACCTACCACCCCAGGGAAGGCAATCATTACCTCAATCAGGGACCTCATACTCCAAGAGGCCAACCTCATGCAGTCATTACAGATATGGAGCCATTTTCAGTCTGTTAGAAGCACGTACATTGGGGGCTATTCAAACACAGGACATCAGAACATAAATAGTATTGGGGAGGTATTAGACAATGAAGAATATGTGAGTGTCCTCAGAAAGGGTAGGATGAATACCTGATGATAGATAGTGCCAGTTTTGAAACTAGCATTAGTGCAGGAGCATTGAGCTGAATGACCCCATGTGGTGAAGTTATTTCAAAGATTCCTATCCCCTCAACACCAGGTAACCACAACTTACCACACCCGAGCTATCCCCCACCTCTTTTCACCTTTAGTTTCGTTTAGTTAATTTATTTATTACTGTCCACAAATAAGCTTACATTAACACTGCAATGAAGTTACTGTGAAAACCCCTGCGTCGCCACACTCCAGCACCTGTTTGGGTACAACAAGGGAGAATTTGGCGTGGTCAATGCACTTAACCAGTGGAGGAAACTCATGCAGACATGGGAAGAACGGGCAGACTCCACACATAGAGTGACCCAAGCTGGGAATTGAACCCAGGTCCACTGACGCTGTGAAGCAGCAGTGCTAATCACTGTGCCACGATGCTGCCATTAAAATAAATTTTCATGTGCACACATTCCATATTCATTCTGATCTGCACAGCGGTTAGCACTGCTGCCTCACAGCGCAAGAGACCTGAGTTCAGTTCCTGGTTTGGGTCACTGTCTGTGCAGAGTTCTCCGTGCCTGTGTGCGTTTTCTCCGGGTGCTCCGGTTTCCTCCCTCACTTCGAAAGACGTGCTGGTTAGTTGCATTGGCCGTGCTAAATTCTCCCTCAATGTATCTGAACAGGCACTGAAGGGGATTTTCACAGTAACTGTGTTGTAGTGTTAATGTAAGCCTACTTGTGACACTAATAAATAAAAAAGATATACAGCTAACAAATATCAACTTCACATGAAGGGTAAGAAACTGCCAAATGCTTTGAACAGAGCAGCTCTACTCAGCCCACCTGTCTGGAACTGACTGTTGGGTGCTGATTAAAGCATAAAGACATCATTAAGAGAAGGGACTAGGAGCTGACATATGCCATCTCACTCAGCTGCAGATTGAACCGCCTGTCAGTTGATCACGGAGCACCTCAAAATGTAAAGCATACTTCCGTGTCCTTAGACCACCACGCACACCGGCTTTGTCCCTGAAAGCAATTGGAGTAACTGAGGAAAATTAGGACAGAAAACACATTGTCCACTATCCTACTGTTTGTGTGTGGCCCTGGACCTGGAGGGGTGGCTGCGAATGCTCGACGTGGTCCCTTTCTCAGCCCAGAGACAGCACAGATCTTTGATAGCTTTGGGAGAAGGAGTGGGGGGGGGGGGGGGGGGGGGGGGGGGTTTGCGATTTAGGAAGAGGTTCAATGAAATCACAGAATTATTGATCGCCAGTTCCCTGAATGAGCAATTCACCTGCTGCCTTTTATTTCAATACCTTCCCATAACCCTGCCCATTTTTCCTTTTCAAATATTCCTTTTCAGTTGAGAGGTATTGATGGGGTGGATTCTCAGAGGCTTTTTCCCAGGGCTGAAATGACTGCCACAAGAGGACCCAGGGGAGTAGGTACACAGGAGATGTCAGAGGGAAGTTTTTCACACTCAGAGGGTAGTGGGTGCGTGGAATCAGCTGCCATCAGTGCTGGTGGTGCCAGATTCGATAGAGTCTTTTAAGAGACTTCTGGATGAGTACATGGAACTTAGTAGGATTGAGGATTATAGGTAAGCCTAGGAGGTAGAGATATGATCAGTGCAATTTGTGGGCCAAAGGGCCTGTTTGTGCTGTAGTTTTTCTATGTTCTATGTTCTATAACAGTCTAATTACCCCTTGAATTTATTCATGCATGAGCATGGGCATCACTGGCTGGTGAACATTTTTTGCCCATCCCTAGTTGACCTTGAACCGAGAGGCTTGCTAGGCCATTTCAAGAGGGCAAATGAGAATCAACTACATTACTGTGGTTCTGGAGGCACGTGTAGGTCAGCCCAGGGAAGTACGGCAAATTTCCTTCCCTGAAGGGCATGAGTGAACCAAATTGGTTTTCCTGACGAACAACAATAGTTTCATAGGTCATCAAGGGAACCTTAATTTCAGATTTCTTTTATTGAATTCAAATTCCATCGAGCTGTTGTGGGATTCGAATCTGGGTCCCCGGGGCATTAGCTAAGTTTCTGGATTAATAGTCTTGTGGTAATATCACTAGGTCATCATCTCCCCATTTGATTTCATTGAACTGCCTCCACTGAACTCTCAGCAAGATCTTACCCATTTGTTGAGTGAAAAATCTCCTCCTCATTTCTCCATTGCCTCTTTTGCCGATTACCTTAAATCTGTCCAACTTATTCTCGGCAATTTTACCAGTGGGAATGGTTTCTCCCTACCTACTCTGTACAGACCCCTCATGATTTTGAGACCTTGATCAAATCTCCCCTCGACCTGTCTTCTCCAAGGAAAACAACCCAATTTCTCCCATCTTTCTGCGTAACTGAAGTTCCTCATCCCTCATCATTCTTACCAACCTTTTGTGTACTCACTCCAGTATCTTCACAATGTCTTATAGCATCACATCCAGAGTTGGCACAGTGGTTAGCCCTGCTGCCTCACTGCTCCAGGGACCCAGATTCATTTCCGGTCTTGAGTGATTGGCTGTGTGGAGTTTGCACATTCTCCCTATGTCTGTATGGGTTTCCTTTGGGTGCTCCAGTTTCCTCCTATAATCCAAAGACATGCAGGTTAGGTGGATTGGCCACGCTAAAAAATTGCCCCTTCATGTCAGCGGGATTAGCAGGGTAAATGAGAGGAGTTATGGGGATCGGGTCTGGATGGGGTTGTTGTCGATGCAGGCTCGATGAACTGAATGGCCTCTTTCTGCACTGTAAGGTTCTATGAGACCAAGAACAGGATATCATACTGCAGTAGAGGACAAACTAATGTTGCGTACAGGTTTTGTGGCAGAAACACCTAAATTAAGAGATAGAATTCATTCATATTTAGGATATTAGGGAGGCGATGGCCTAGTGGTTTTATCGCTAGACTATTAGCTCAGAATCTCAGCTCATGTTCTGGGGACCCGGGTTCAAATCCCACCACAGCAGATGATGGAATTTGAATTCAATTTAAAAAATCTGGAATTAAAAATCTACTGATGACCATAAACCCATTGCTGATTGTCGGAAAAACATCTGGTTCACTAATGTCCTTTAAGGAAGGAAATCTGCCATCCTTGACCAGTCTGGCATACATCTGACTCCAAAGCCAATGCACGGTAGCATAGTGGTTAGCACTACTGCTTCACTATGCCAGGGACCCGGGTTCAATTCCCGGGCTTGGGTCACTGTTTGTGTGGAGTTTGCATGTTCTCCCCGTGTCTGCGTAGGTTTTCTCTGGGTGCTCCAGTTTCCTCCCACATTCTGAAAGACGTGCTGGTTAGGTGCATTGACCTGAACAGGTGCCAGAGTATGGTGACTAGGGGAATTTCACAATAACTTCATTGCAGTGTTATTGTAAGCCTTACTAGTGACTAACTGTAAACAACAATATGGTCAACTCTTAAATGCACTTTGAAATGATCTAGCAGACCATTTGGGCCAAGGGCAATTAGGGTTGAGCAATACATGCTTTGGATGGATAATACTTATACCATTCCAGTGCATGTTTTGACTGACAGGGATATAATCCTGCTGGACAGTCGCATAAACATGGTCTACCAAATCGAAAATGCACAATTCTTTATGCATTTTGTGGTATAATATGGATGGCATGGTAGCACAGTGGTTAGCACTGCTGCTTCACAGACCTGAGTTCAATTTCCAGCTTGGGTCGCTATCTGTGCGGAGTTTGCACACTCTCCCCATGTCTGTGTGGGTTTCCTCCAGGTGCTCTGGTTTCCTCCCGCAGTCCAAAGATCTGTGATCAGGCTGATTGGCCATGCTAAAATAATTGCCCCTTAGAGTCCTGAGATGCATAGGTTAGAGGGGTTAGTGGATAATATGTAGAGATATGGGGGGGTGGAGCCTGGGTGGGATTGTGGTCAATGCAGACTCGATGGGTCGAAAGGTCTCCTTCTGCACTGTAGGGTTTCTATGATTCTATAACATGTTGCTGTTATACTGGGCAGGGTAGATGCAGGGAGAATATTCCCGATGGTGGGGAAATCCAGAATCTGGTGTCACAGTCTGATGATTCAGGGTGAACCATTTAGGACAGAGATGAGGAGACATTTCTTCACCCAAAGAATGGTGAGCCTGTGGAATTCATGACCACAGGAAGCAGTTGACGCCAAAACATTGAATGTATTCAAAAGGCGGCTGGATATAGCACTTGTGGCAAATGGGATCAATTATAGAGAGACAACAGGATTAGGCTATTGAGTTGGATGATCAGCCATGATCATAATGAATACCTGAGCAGGCTCAAAGGGTCAAATGGTCTCCTCCTTTTCCTACCTTCTACATTTCTATATTACTCCCCAACTCACTGTGAGCAATGTCACAGCACCATCATTTGTTTTCTTTTACATTCATTTATGGGATGTGGGTGTCGGTGGCTAACCCAGTGTTTATTGCCCATTGCTAATTGCCCTTGAAGTGAATGGCCATTTCAGAAGGCAGTTCTGGAGTCACATGTAGGCCAGACCAGGTAAGGGTGGCAGATTCCCTTCCCTAAAGGACATTTGTGAGTCAGAGGGGTTTTTGCAACAATGCAGAATGGTCATTAATTTGCTCATCTTTTAATTCCATAATTCCTTTTAGCTTTTAACTCCAGATTTTCACTGAGTTCAAACCTCACCCCTTGGTCGTGGTGGGATTTGAATCCTGGTCCCTGGAGTATTTTGCTGGATTACTGGTCCAATGACAATATTACCATGCCACCGAACCACCCCCCTCCCCCCAACTCACCCACCCCCCTTTGTGTATGCTTTGTGCGTGCCCACGTGTCAGTGTTACAGAGAATACTTTACAGTCAAATTAAACAGCAAAGCAGGCAGTTTGCATTGCCTTAGCTGCGCATTGCTCAAGGAAGCTCTTGATGGGTTGAACAGAGAATTTTACAAAGGAATTGCATGGAGTCAAGAGACCATTACGTGGAGATGTTTTTTTATGAACTGAATGGTACCTCATAAAGCGCAGCTGTAGGTATTGACACTCACATGCAGGAATAAAGTAATCTGGAAAAGGCATCACACAAGGAGCTGACCAGTGTCTTGTACAAATGAGCAATAAATAACTACACATCTGGCTAGAAGTTCTCCGGCTAGTGAACTTACTGAGTAATCATCATTAAACTGATGAGTGGTTCCTGTAAAGGTTCATAGTTCGCCAATTGAATGAAACCCTTTTCCTAGTCTCCAGCTTTCTCCGCAAGGGAATGCTTTGAAATGGATCTGGAATTCAAAGTGATCCAATTTGGATTAATTTCCAAATATCCTAATTTTAGCCAATTTTGGACAATTTGGATTTGATAGTCTGTCTGCCTGCTGAAAAAAAATCTAATAATGGCTCCACACATGCCCGGCAGAAAGATCCTTACATTACTTGATCCCAAGAATATGCTTCGCCATCAACAGATCAGGGATCTGTTAACAGTGCTTATTCCTGAGAATTGCAATGGGCTGCAGAACAATACTTGTTGAGTGAACTCTTATTTAACATTTCACTTGGTATTATTGTCCATCCCAATTCCCTAATAGTCTAACAATTCTGCTACTGCCCTTGGTTAAGTAATAGATCAGATGAACAAATGGACTTTTTTTCTAATTGATAACTTTCAGTGCTTTGGGGTGGCATGGTGGCACAGAGGTTAGCACTGTTGCCTCACAGCACCAGAGACCTGGGTTCGATTCCAGCCTCAGGTCACTGGCTGTGTGGAGTTTGCACATTCTCCCCGTGTCTGAGTGGGTTTCCTCTGGATGCTCCAGTTTCCTCCCATATTCCGAAGATGTGCGAGTTAGGCCGTGCTAAATTGACCCTAGTTTCAGGGGAGATTAACAAGGTAAATATGCAAGGTTATGGGGCAAGGTGGATTGCTGTCAGTGCAGGCTCGATGGGCCAAATCTGTACTGTAGGATTCTATGACTCTCTATACTTAATTCTAATCAAAAAAGAAACAATTAAAGTTAATCATGATCCCCACATGAGGGATAAACCAGATCCAAACTGACAAGACATTGGTTGGGAATTTTCAGCTGTGCTCACTCCAAGACCGGACAAAGCAACCCACCCCTCACCCCCCACCCCCACCCTCCACCCCACACTGCCACAGTCAATGGACCTTTGCTTGGTCCGCACCCCGCACTTCCTGTGGTGGGCAGGATGGGAAAATTCTGCCCATTGCATCCCATCTTGGGTTCAATCAATTAAGATCCAAGCTGATAGGATGAGGTACCCTTCCCCGGGCTTGATTTAACGTTTCATCTTCGCCAAAAGACCTGAGGTGGTTTTGAAAAATTGTGTCAGGTAAAGCTTCAGTTTAACCTCACTGGCTACCCTGATCCTTTACTCTACCCAGGCCTGGACAAAGCACCATTGCAGAGGTCAGCACACGCAGGTTACAATGGGATAGCCTCATCTTGGACTCTTGCCCCCACATCCACAATAGCTTTGTACATGTTCAACTTATTTTGAAGCTACGTGTTCTTATTTCCCTGCTATGCTAAGCACCAGTCCTTCTAGTTTCCATAGTGACTGGTGGCTATTCAACTATAACATGCAATTCATTTTTTCAAGCCATCTCATAGCTGTGTGCCCTCATTGTCCAATGCCTTGGCAGGCTTGTTGCTATGTGCCCGTGACATTCGATTCCCCCTGGCAATTTTGTGATCAATTGTGTCGGCGCCCCACGTGTGTCTTTTATTAAAATGGTCTCCAGTTCCCTGGTGGCCTGGGGAGTCTGTTTAACCCAGGTTTTGTGCCAAAACCGAGGGACCCAAAAGCTTCCCAGCTCCCTGAAGACAGAGGGTGATCTACACTGCTCACACATCCCGTGCTCTTTTAACAGATTCCAGATTTGAGAGATCCAGATTTCAACAATCAGAGTTGGATTTGACCTGAACGCCCACACTCACTCCATCCTGGAAGTTTGCCATGCCTGCTTTTCATTGGCGAACGCGAGATCAAGGGAAGGCCAAAAAAAAAACAACAAAAGAAATTGTGCCTTCTGAGTAAATAAAGAACAAAATAAAAGCAGTCCAAGCAGTTTCATTTCTGGGGTTTTTTTTAGTTCGAAAGAAACTGACAATACTTCTTCCATGTCAAGACCTCCTATCGGGCCAAGCGTTCAGCTCCTCTTGATTTCCGATGTTTTGTCTAAGCATTCCTGTCCAAGGGCCAACAGGGCGCCCAGTGGAGCTGGCTGCCTGCCATGAAGCTGAAAAAACAACATTGAAGTATGTGCTCTCAAAGTGGTGAACTAACAGGCTGTACAGCAACACGTGTGAGCGGCTTCTCAAAAGCCATGCCTCTCCCTTTTCATCACATTTAGAAATGCGCTGCGGCCGCCTCTATCACAGAACAGTACGGTCCAGCAATTACCCGAGTAATTAGTTACATATTATAAAACATTAAGCCGTCATAAAACAGCGCTACTCTGTTTTCTGGCTGCGTCTATTTTCGGCACATGATCCGTTGATAGGTTGGAGTCCAGCCGCACGAGGTCCATCTCACTCAAAGTTTACGCTTGGTTCTGCCGCTGCAGATGCCAGTCAGACAGATAAATCACACCCATCTCGCTGTTTGTTTTTATACCGCAGTGCTGCCATTAGGCCTTCTGTAGAGCAGGGTCTAAGGAGACTGAGGACTCTGCACACAGTACACCATCCAAGCTGGAGTCTAATCAAACGCCAGCTCACGTGCAAGGTTGCTCGGGGAATGCGCATTCGCAGGATCTGCGAATCACGTGGCTCTTACAGGTTTGATTTGGGCTTAGTTTGCATCTAAGGGCAGCACATTAGCACCATGGTTAATACAGCTGCCTCACAGCGCCAGTGACCCCGGGTTCGATTCCGGCCTTAGGCGACTGATTGTGGGGAAGCTGCACATTCTCCTCGTGTCTGTGTGGGTTTCCTCTAGGTGAATCATAGTACAGAATCCTTCCAGTGCAGAAGGAGGCCATTCGACCCATTGAGACCACACCGACCCACAATCCCACTCAGGCCCTATTCCCATAACCCTACAGATTTGCCCTGCTAATCCCCTGACACTAGGTTCAATTCATCACAGCCAATCAAATTAACCCGCTGGGCTGTGGGAGGAAACTGGAGCACCAGGAGGGGACCAGACTTAGGGAGAATGTGCAAACTCCACACAGACAGTGACCCGAGGTTGGGGAATTGGACCAAGGCCCCTGGCACTGTGAGGCAACAGTGTTAACCGCTATGCCACTGTGCCACCTGGGTTCCTCCCATGCTCCAAAGATGTGCAGGTTACGTGGATTGGCCAAGGTAAATCGCCCCTTAGTGTCACAAGATGAGTAGGTTTTAGATGGATAAGTCATGGTAAATGTGTAGGATTGTGGAGTTAGGGTAGAAAGAATTAGCTGGATTTGATACTCTGTCAGAGAATTGGTGCAGACTTGGTGGGCTGAATGACCTTCTGCATTGTAAGGATTCTGTGATTCTATATCAGTATGTGTGTGCAACAAGGTAATGTAGACTGTGTCAAACTGCTTGACCCAGGCTCTGACAGTAAAACTGGAGAACAGGTCCGACACTTAAAGCGAGGTGTGAATTCAAGGTTAATCTCTGGAAACAATGGAGCTAATTTTAACCTGTGTCACCATAACAGGTGATAGAGGGTCCTTTAGTGGAGGTGGGAGTGTGGTGGCACAGTGGTTAGCACAGTGGTTAGCACCGCTGCTTCACAGCTCCTGGGTCCTGGGCTCGATTCCCAGCTTCGTTCTCTGTCTGTATGAAGTTTGCACATTCTCCTCGTGTCTGCATGGATTTCCTCCACGTACTCCGGTTTCCTCCCACAGTCCAAAGATGTATGTGTTAGGTTGATTGGCTATGCTAAGAAATTGTCCCTTAGGGTCCAGGGATGTGTAGGTTAGAGGGATTAGTGGGGATATGGGGGTAGGGCCTGGGTGGGATGTGTTTGGTGCAGACTCAGTGGGCCAAATGGCCTCTTTCTGCATTGTAGGGTTCTTTGATTCTATGGTGGTGAAGGAAGAAGCTGATAATAATCAAATTCGCAAAACTAGTGTTGTTCCACTGTGCTGGCCTGGTCCCCGTAATAACCACAATATTATCAACGCTTCCGAGTAATCATCTCTGGAGAGACAAGTCTGTTATTATAATCTTTAATGAGCCCCATTTGTTGGCAGCACTTTGAAACTAAGTTGTCAGGAAACTCAGCAGCCAAAGGGAGGCAATGCTTCTGTTGTATATTTAAGCGATTGCATGATTGCTTTAAGAATCAGTCACATGATATGATGGTGATATCAGTAGTCTTAGCATGAGGGGGAGCAAATTTAAAACAGAGTTGGGAAAAACTACTTTTCCCACAAGGTTGTGAATCTGTGGAATTCATTAACCCAAAGTGCGTGGATGTTGGAACAGTGAGTAAATTTAAGGAGGAGTTAGCCAGATTGTTAATTGGTAATGGGTTTAAAGGTTATGGGGAGAGGGCAGGAAAATGGGGACGAGGAGCATACCAGCTCGAATGATGGAGCAGGTGTGATGGGCCAAATGGCCTCTTTTCTCCTATACCTTATGAACTTATTATGACGTTCCATTATGTAAGATATTCCGGTATGCAAATTGGCTGACATTTTTCCCACATTGGGATTTTTACTCCATCATTATGTCAGGGATAAGTTTCTCACTCAGAGGGTGGTGAGTGAGTGGAATCGGCTACCGTCAGTGATGATGGAGGCAAACTCATTGGGGTCCTTTAAGAGACTCCTCGATGAGTATGTGGGATTTAATGGGATTGAGGGTTATAGATAGGCCTGGTAGGTAGGGATATGATCGGTGCAACTTGTGGGCCAAAAGGGCCTGTTTGTGCTGTAGTATTCTATGTTCTATGTTCTATAAAAGTTCTTCATTGTCTATATAAAGCACTTGACAACATTCTAAGGTCATGAAAGGTGTCGTATAAATAGTTGCCCTTTGTTTTTCGTTCTTACCATTCTGTTGGAAAGAAAAGCCACATTGACTTTCTCAAAGCCGCTCCTTGAATGGCTTCAGCATTGTGAGATCACTTGACTGTAACATGAAAGATCTCCAGCTTTTGCAAGCCCAGATGGCATGGCAACATACAGTTGCCACCTGGGATACTTTGCAGTCTGAATCAATAATCACAGGACCCCAGCAAGGTCACCACTAGAAATCGCCATCAGTATAAAGTGTCCTTGGAGTACGGCAGACCAAAACACTAAAAACAAGCTCAAACCCATCGCAGATTAAAACCTTACCCACTACATCTGCCAATTTATCTAATTTGACTTAAAATATATATTGACAGTGAGTCTCAGAGTTGCATTTTGGCAGAAGACATGCATCATTTTAGAAGTCACAAGAAAGACTAAGTACCAAATTAAAATTAATAAAATAAGGAGGCAGTGTGCCACAGGTACATGGCACAGTGCCACCAGAATGCCAACGTACTTTAACATGGAGTGGTAGGAACTGGGTGTGTGCCAGAGATTTCTCGCATCATGAGTTCTTAGTCTTGGCAAGGTATCAGATGGAGGTGCTGAGCAGGAGCTCAGTGCTTCTCCATGAGGACACAGTGAAAAGCAGAGGGCAATGCACAGTGCGATTCAGTGACTTACCTTAAAAATGACCCTGTTCCCCTGAGAGCAACAACCTTGATGCTCGGGTCTACAAACAACCTGTCAAAATTGCCTGGCTTTATTGGGCACACTATAATAGTGGAGGACAGGACACTTCCTCTCATGAGCGAGGTCTTGTCAGTAAGGTACAGAGGTCTCTGCTATTTTTGGACCCTGACAATTCTTGGCTCCCACTAAACCCACACCTAAGCTGAAGGATAAGTATAATCCTCTTGCCGAAAGGCTGGAAACATTTCCATAGCCAGGTCTTTCTGAATCTTTCAGCCTCATTTCAATAAATCCAGAACTCTAGGCCCTTTGATGATACTTTAGACTCCATGTTAAGGCAGGTGCCAATTCAAATCAAGTTTTTGAAGAACAATTTTCCTTCTTCAATCAGGACTTTCCAAAGCGGAATTTAATTTAATTGCTTCCCATCATTTATAGAATGATGAAATTAAGCTTGTTGTTGAAATTAACCTTCCTTCTCTTGATGGAACCCATGATGTGGAGATTCTGATGTTGGACTGGGGTGAGCGTGGTAACTCAGTAACAGTAACACTGTGACTCACCCGATGAAGCAACAGTATTTCGGAAGTTGTGATTCCAAATAAACCTGTTGGACTTTAACCTGGTGATATGGGACTTCTTACCGTGGAATCTAAACACTGCTAAGGAGGCAGATGTGTTAAAGACAGTACTTCCCTCAAATTCATTGATACTACTGATCCACAGCGGGTTCAATGAAAAGGTGTTCAAAGACAGTCTGCCTGCTAATAAAGGCCTAACCCTCCACATCCCTAAACAAAGCCACAAAAATTTTCAGCCTGGTTTCCTTTGCCTAAAGCAGCAATCAGTACACTAATTTGTGAATTCCAGATAGGGAGAGAATTCATTGAGTCACAGAATCCCTAAGTACAGAAGGAGGCCATTCAGTCCATCGAGTATATGCTGACCACAATTCCACCCAGGTCTGATTCCCATATCCCCACAATTTACCCGACTAATTCCCCTGCCGCTAAGTGAATTTAGCATAGCCAATCAACCTAACCACATATCTTTGGACTGTGGGAGAAACCAGAGTGCCTGAAGGAAACCCATTCCGACACAGGGAGAACCCCACACAGAGAGTGACCCTAGGCTGGAATTGAACCCGGGTTCCTGGCACTGTGAGATGGCAGTGCTATGCCACTGGGCCAACATGCTCCCCCAGGTCTCAGGTTTGCGATTCTTGCACTTAATTACTTGCTGATGCAACCCTGACTAAGTTCTTGCTCAAATTGTGGCCCTCTGGTTCAGAGGTTTAATTTGAGCGCCGACTGCAGATAGACATAGCAATTGCCAAAGTTCTACCAACAAGGGTAACCCATTTGAAGTGTACAAACACACACACACACACACACACACACACACACACAGTCTATGAAGCTGACGTCCTCAGTGAGCTTGCTGTCTCGTAAACACTCCAGGAATTTATGAGCGAAAAAATAAGTCCCTGCTGTCACCTTCTTAATCCTTGTCATTGCCAGAGCTGTACGGAAGAGGTGAATAGAAAGAAGTGAGAAATCGTTGTCACACTGCAGTATGTAAAGAATGTCATCGATGCTGATGCCTGGAACATAGCCGGGCTCTGCAAAAACATTAATATTAAACATGTGCAAGCATCAAGATGGTTAAATAGCGAGCATTCTGTGATCTTAACTGTGGTGGAGGAGGATAACTGAGAGGAGCAACAGGTACCAGGGGACAGATAGAGGTAGGAAGTTAGTTAAAAGTAGAAAGACCATGAGAAGCAGCGTATATTAAATAGTGTCTGGCATTACCATTCCACAAGTATAGTAGCTGTCCCAGCATCGTTACGACAAAGATCAAATTCTAAACCTCTGTGCTCACATGTATTACACTATGCAGGAGTAGTACATTGATTCAAACCTGGTGACATGCAGTTGGGAGGGAAAGAAAGACGTGGAAAATCAGAAAGCCATTCCCTTCCGACTTGACTTGCATCGCATGATGAGACAAGATTCGAAAATAAACAAAAATCGTTTCAGTGAGAAAGGTCCTTCCTCACTCTAAGGCGGGCTTCTGTAAATGAAGCAATCGGCATGCCGCAGTCTGTGATCTTGCATTGTCCTTCAGTTGTGGGTCGTAGACAGGAGTGAGTAAAGGACATCAGACAGACAGGGTCGATTTCTCCTCCTGACACAGCGTTCCAAGTGTTCTTGACTTGCTGCTCCGAGCTGCGGCTTTACTCCTGCAAAGATCTCCAGAGAGAATTAGTCTGCACTCTGCCCTTCCACCGAGGGGAAAAGGGAAGAGAAGATTGCGGTGGGAAGTGAAGCAAAAAAGACCTTGAGAGATGCCATTATTGATCTGGCCCTGACATCAGCTACAAGGAGGAACCCACTCTGCAGACCTTTTGATTTACCAAGTAACCTTTACACGATCTTCCTTCCGAACACGAGGTCACAAAAACAATTGATTCCGAGGCTCACAGCCAGATGTGTATTTAACATTAATCGGTTGCAGGTGGGTGTAAATTTTAAACAACGATGGCCTTATTGGAAGCAACATTTAAACGGTGCCTGGATTGCCAGGGAGAAATGTGTGCCAACATAAGTTAAATTCCATGTCCATGCGCACGAGTGAGCAAAAACAAGACTCATAATAAAATTTTAAGATACAGAGTGTTGCAACATCTGAAAATCAATCTATTATTTATCAAAGTTCTCATGCTCAGTGAGCTATTCTGACTTTTGGCCAATGGACAAGACTCCTGGTGGCCACCTCACTGAACAAGTAGGCAATTCTGTTCTCCATGCCATACAAGCAGCAGTGCCAGGATGGGTGGCACGGTGTGTGGCACAGTGGTTAGCACTGCTGCCCCACAGTGCCGTGGACTCAGGTTCAATTCCCGACTTATGCCCTTGTCTGTGTGGAGTCTGCACATTCTCCCAGTGCCTGCGTGGGTTTCCTCCAGGTGCTCCAGTTTCTTCCCACAGTCCGAAAGACAGAGAAAGACAGCTAGGTTTCTGAACAGTGAAGGAATTACGGATTATGGTGAGTAGCAGGTAAGTGGAGCTGAGTCCATGAAAAGATCAGCCATGATCTTATTGAAATGGGGGAGCAGGCCCAAGGGGACAGATGACCTACTCCTATTAGTTCTTATGAAGGTGTGCTGGTTAGGAGAATTGGCCATCCTAAATTCTCCTTCTCCTGTTATTCTCGAACCAGGCGCCAGAGCGTGACGACGTGGGGATCTTCACAATAATGTCATCGCAGTGTTAATGTAAGCCTACTAATAAATAAAAGATAAAGAAAGGATGCAAAATTCACCAGGCCAGTCTTAGGCCTATTGTCAGTATAAGTATCAATTGAGGCGTAACACTGGGTGGGATTTTCGCATCCACTAGCTAAACATTACCCCCAGCAGAACGTCACGAGAGAGGAAAATAAGGGTGGAAGGGGTGGATCTCGATCAGAATTCCTCCCATCGTCAATTCCGTCTCCCAAGCGACGCTTGACGGTGCAGGTGGGAAAAATCTGTTCCCAAATGAGCCCAGGGAGCTCCCTATCACTAACCTCCCCACACCCAGTCACAGCCCAGCACCCGCACGGGCTGAGAAACAGAGCAAAGAGTTCACTTTCTTGGCGAGGCTGCGGCACCTGGTGTGGAAGGACCTAAAAATAAAGGAAGAAAACAACACCCTCGAGAAAAACTGGGCAAAATAAAACTGCGATTGATTCATGTCGTATGTCAAAGTGACTTGGCTGCCAAAATCTTTGCTCGTTGCATCTTGACTTATGTTTGATCTTTTTAATGCGAACTTTCCCTTCGCTTCTCAACAATGGGAGTTCAAAAATAATAGCGATAACCGATAATTAATGGCCGACTGGGTAATTATAGCTTCAGTATTTTTATAAGTTTGCAGTTTTCCTTAAACAGGATTGACCTGCCTTGGTGCAAAAAGTGGCGCTGACGCTTGTTACTTCTTAATAATGAAGGCCAGCAATTTGGCTGAGAAAGAATCAACGTAGAACATTATGAAATGTGCTTGCCCGCACCTTACATAAACACAGGAGTCTGTCTGTAAAAGTGTCAAACCAGAGGACTTAGAGACAGCAAATGAAAGGATTATCACACAAAATCCAGCCAGGCTGTTGTCCCAGTTAGAGAGGAACACTGGGCAAAGGTATTCAGGACTCGAACGGCTGTTCAATGTTGGAGTGCAGCTTGGCTGATTTCCCCCCGAATGTTACACAATGTCATTTCAAGGCTAGAAGTCTTTTGAGTCGTGTCAAAAGACTCTGAATGCTTTCAAAATTTCCTGCCGCTTCTTATTTCCCGATACGTTGTGCATTGATTTTCGTTTTGTATGACTTTTTGTTAGCCTCGCCAACCTTCCAATGGGTGCATTTTCATCAGTGGATTGTACATTGACTTCAATGGTGAAATAATAGAGCTGACAAGGAACATCAATAATGTACGTTTCAGGTTCTCGAAAGAATCAGACGCCTGTCTGTTTACCTCAGGCAGGTAATCGTCATTTCAATGCACAGCTTCCTGTGCTCCCACCAGGCCTTAACGTGAAAGGGACAATATGATTGTCACAATAATCTTCTTTGTAAAATAACCTTGCTGTGTTCCTCAACAAGTAACAAGCTCCAGCATGGTGCCATTGGTGTGTTGCAGATTACATCTACTGTATAAATACTTATTGAGCATCTTACCTGAACACCCAGAAACTTTTTCATCTCAAAGAACCTCACATTCAGTGAAGCATCCTTGTTTGTCAAGTCCTAGCACTGGCTTAACTAGCCTCAGATACTTTTCCTGGGTTAGGTACAGGTCGGGGAAATGTTCTTTGAAGTGGGTAAGGCCTGCTGCACTTTTTAAAATTTAATTGTTCCCAGAATGTAGATGTCACTGGTTGCCTACCCCTAATTGACTAAAAGACCATCAGACTTCGGAGGAGCAATAGGTCATTTGGCCCATCGAGTCTGCTTCACCATTCAATAATGGCTGACATTACTCTCACCCCCATTCTCCTGCCTTCATCCCATAACCCTTGATCCCCTTATTGATCAAGAAACTATCTATCTCTGTCTTAAAGATACTTAGTGACCTGGCACCCAGGTTGATAAAGTTGTTAAGAAGGCGTACGGTGTGTTAGCTTTTATTGGTAGAGGGATTGAATTTAGGAGCCATGAGGTTATGTTACAACTGTACAAAACTCTGATGTGGCCGCTCTTGGAGTATTGCGTACAGTTCTGGTCGCCGCATTATAAGAAAGATGTGGAAGCATTGGAAAGGGTGCAGAGGAGGTTTACCAGGATGTTGCCCTGGTATGGTGGGAAGGCCTTATGAGGAAAGGCTGAGGGACCTGAGGTAATTTTCATTAGAGAGAAGAAGGTTACGCGGTGACCTGATTGAGGCGTATAAGATGATCAAGGGATTGGATAGGGTGGATAGTGAGAGCCTTTTTCCTCGGATGGTGATGACCAACACGAGGGGACATAACTTTAAATTAAGAGGTGGTAGTTTTAGGACGGATGTCAGAGGCAGGTTCTTTACACAGAGGGTGGTGAGGGCGTGGAATGCCCTGCCTGCAGCAGTTGTGGACTCGCCTACTTTGGGGGCATTCAAATGTTCGGTGGATAGGCATATGGATGATATTGGAATAGTTTAGGTTAGAGGGTCCACTGGCCGGCGCAACATCGAGGGCCGAAGGGCCTGTACTGCGCTGTAATGTTCTATGTTCTTTGGTGAGTCATTTTGTAGATGGCACGCACTGTTGCTGCTGTGTGAATCTGGTGGATTGGGTGCCAATCAAACAAGCTAATTTCTCAGTATTGGTCTGGTCAGAAGGGAATGGTGCCAAGGTTAGAGGACCTCAGTGCAGTCTCAAATGTTGATGTTTTATCAGGCAAGTTCGAAAGGCAAACCCCGAAGTCAAAGGTCTGCTGACTCCCAGGTGCAGAACCTACCCCAGCATATTATACAGCTCATTGTTATACCTCACTCCGAGAATTCCATATTCGCAAAAGGTTTAGAAAGGAATTATCAGGTAACTCATCAATGCAACCTCAGGGAGGAATCAAATGTTCAAATCAGTCACGAGATTGCACTTTGATTATTCAATCCACATAGTTTTACAATGTGTCCCACCATGATTTAAAAAAAAACTATTAAGTTTGAAATACAAAGCATTGATGATGGGAGGCAATTTTGAACAAGTTCCACATATATTTTGGAAAGCAATGTATAGAGAAAATTGCATTAAAGTACATTCAATTTAAACTGAAAGCTCTAAGTAGAAAATATCAATAATTATTCTGTGTTTGTACATGACGCCCACCGTAGAATCTGCTTATCTGTTTTCGCACTGACCAAATTATTCATAGAAATTTGATGACGATTTGAGATAAAGCCCTCAATTTCACGAATGGCCTCACTGGGTTATCCCTTGTGCAAAATATTCTCACTGAAATGCAATTGAATTTCTTGTCTCTTTTCTAATGTAATGAGGTCGCGTGATTTGTCCAGAGTGTTGGTCTTTTCAGTTCTGCAGGCTCCGTTTGCCAATGAACACTTGAGCGGTGCGGTAGACAGAGGTGCATGGTTATTGTATCCGAAAAAATATCTACTTGCAATTAGAAAAACTATGGAAGGCAGGCAGTAGAAGCAGCAATTGAAAGGGAAAGAAAAAAGCTAAGGTTTCGGTTTGAACCTGTCAACGATTCCGAAGCTATTTCAGGGGCTTAAACTCTGCCTCCAAGAACAAGATTAGAATCATTGATACGCTACAGAATAGAAAGAGGCCATTAGGCCCATCAGATGTGCACTGACAACAGTTCTACCCAGGCCCAATCCCTATAACTCCATATATTCCATAAGATCATAAAATATAGGAGCAGAATTAGGCCATTCAGCCCATCAAATCAGCTCCACTATTCAATCATGGCTGATATGATTCTCATCCCCATTCTCTTGCCTTGTCCTCATAACTCTTGATCCCCTTATTGGTCAAGAACCTATCTATCTCTGTCTTATAGACACTCAATGACCTGGCCCACTGTTGTAGAAAATTCCACAGATTCACCACCCTCTGACTGAAGGAATTCCTCCTTACCTCGGTTCAACCTGCTAATCTCCCTGACACTAATGGACAATTTAATTAATCCACCTAACCTGCACATCTTTGGAGTGTTGGAGGAAACTGAGCACCCAACGGAAACCCAGGAAGACACGGGGAGAATGTGCAAACTGCACAGTAAAGAAAAGTTTATTTATTTGCGTCACAAATAGATTTACATTCACACTGCAATGAAGTTACTGTGAAACTCCCCTAGTCACCACACTCAGACATCTGTTTGGGTACCCTGAGGGAGAATTTAGCATGGCCAATGCACCCTAACCAGCACAATGTGGGAGGAAACCAGAGCACCAGGAAGAAACTCACGCATTCATGGGGAGAACATGCAGACTCCACAAGGACAGTGACCCAAGCTGGGAATTGAACGCAGATCCCTGGCACTGTGAGGCAGTAGTACTAACTACTGTGCCACCGTGCCACCCCTGATTCCTTGTTTATTTTCTTTAATCTTGTTCAGTTTGAAACTTGGAGGTGATTTGACTGAAAAGGCACCTCCTGCTAACTTTTAGTGTTTTCCACTGAACTGGGGCCAACAACGTTTTGAACGATGATGATAAGAAGGTGGGTTAAGGCCTTCCGTATGGCACTTGCATTGAGCCAGCGCCAGTCAGGTATCAGAAAATGTGTGGGCTGGGATATCTACAGAGCCAGTGCAAACACAATGGGCCAAATGGACTCCTTCTGCACCGTGACGATTCTGTGATGTGATTTATGAAAGGAAAAAGCCTGTCTCAAGTGCATGGAAGACTAGAATGAATAAGATTCTTCACAAGTGTTGAGCATTGAATGTGGCAAGAGATTCATGAGGAAGACTGTATTATTTACAGTGGTATTACAAGAACATAGCTTTGCAATAGCCCGTACCTTCTTAGAAGCTGCAGGAGCTCGGAGAGATGAAAGGTATCATACATCTCCTAGTGTGGCCTGTATTGCTTGAAATGTGGGAGGTTAAGCAGTGATTTGATTGAGGATTTTAGGATATTAAAAGGAATTTATAATAGACAGGGCCACCCTCATGAAGTCACTGAGCATTTGCTGCCATTGGAACCATTCCCTTTTGACCTCCCCATGAAGACATTAAGGCATTCACATCTCAGAGCGATAACATCAGACAGACGACAGGCGGGTTCCTCTATTCTTTGCTCCTGTCGGTTGACTGCTCCTCCTGATTTTCCACCTCCAGCAGGTTAGAAGGCCACTTCCAGAGCTTCATCATGTGACTCAGACTCGTAGAACACTGCAGCACAAACAGGCCCTTTGGCCCACAAGTTGCGCCAATCATACCTACTAGCCCACAGAACTCTCTGTAACCCCCAATCCCATTTAATCCCATGTACTCGTCCAGAAATCTTTTAAAAAACCCCAGCAAGTTTGCCTCCACTACTACCGAGGGCAGCCGATTCCATTCACTCACCACCCTCTGAGTGAAAAACTTACCCCTAACATCTTCTCTGTACTTGCTGCCCAGCACTTTAAACCTGTGTCCTCTCGTAGCGACCATTTCAGCCCCGGGAAATAGCCTCCGAGAATCTATTCCTTTTATATCTCTAGGAGTCCTCCGAGGACCGGAGACCTGGGCAGTCACTGCCTCAACAGTTGTGGTGACATGTCCATGAGATGTTTCCTAGCATGTGACCTCCAAACCTAAGCTAGATCTATGACCAATAAGGGATGGGTGTGTGTGTGTGCGCGCGTGCGTCCGTGCGTCCGTGCGTCCGTGCGTCCGTGCGTCCGTGCGTGCACACGTGCACACGTGCATGTGTGCGTGTTGGCAGAGAGTGAATGCACTGATAGTTCTTACTCCAATCCATCCTCAGCTCCCTCCTCTGAGGTGGATTCGAGATTGGGCTTCATGGTTGGCCTGGTAATGCTGGTGCCCGGAGAGTAGATAGATTTAGTTCTTAAGCGAGCAGAATACCACACTGCACCTCACTCACTGTGATTGACAGCATGTGATCAGTTCGTGGAGGGCTTGTCTGTACTGCTTTGCAAGAAGAGGCCAATCCCCCTTCCCCCAGCGGCCTTTGACTTCGCCCATCAACTCAGTGGCATCCTCCTCAAAGTGGGGCAGCTCCCAAATGTCTGCCACCCCTTCTCCTGTCTGGGAAATGAGCCTGCGGCTGGGGGCAAACTTGGCCTGAACAAAGATAAATTAAAATTAAAGTTAGAATTAACTTACTTGTCACAAGGACGCTTACATTATCTCCACAACTAAGTTACTGTAAAAATCCTTGAGTTGCCTCGCCTGTTTGGGCACACTAAGGGAAAATTTAATACGGCCAATGCGCCTAACCAGCATGTCTTTCAGACTGTGGGAGGAAACCGGAGTACCCGGAGGAAACCCACACAGACACGGGGAGAACACACAGATTCTGCACAGACAGTAATCCAAGTTGTGTTCAAACCTGGGTCAACGGCATTGTGACGCAACAGTGCTAACCACTGTGCCATCGTGCCATCTTAATTTGGATGGAATGTGATAAGAAGAGAAGAGGTTGAGAACATGCTGTGTGTGCCGCGCCATTCCCAATAAGGTCAGAGAATGGAATATGTCCATGAGGCAATTGGTGCTATATTGTGTGAGAGCCTTGAGCTGACTAACCCATTGTGAGAATGTGAGATGGGAGTGAATAGATGGTTGACTTACATTGGCAGTGTGGATGAGATCATTTATCCACTTCCTGCACTGATTGGCATTTCTTAGGTGGGTGGGTGCCCTTGCAACTGCCTCCCAGGCCTGCGAGGCCTGGAGGCCTGGTGAGCCTCCTGAAGACAACGCTGGGGTAGAGGACATCCCAGCGCTAGTGAACTCCACAGATGAAGAGAGGGTCAATGTTGAACCGAGGAGATGTTTTTTTGCCTTTGGAGGAGCTAAATCAAGAAGTTCCTGCATGCAGCTGGTCTACTGAGAGTAATGTGTGTTTGGGTAAGGTTTAAATATGGCACCCAGCCTTCAACCCCATAAGGTAATGACAGGGTAGATAAATCAGTACTTGTCCCACCATGTGATTCAGAGAGGAGCTCGCCAATCCATAATTAATGAGCTTCTGAACATAAAATCAGAGGAAGCAATGGCCTAGGGGTATTATCGCTAATCGATGAATCCAGAAACTCAACTATTGTTTTGGAGACTTGGGTTCGAATCCCACATGGTGAAATTTGAATTCAATAAAAAAAATCTAGAATTAAGAATCTACTGATTATTATGGAACCATTGCCGATTATCAGAAAAACCCACCTGATTCACTAATGTCCTGTCGGGAAAGAAATCTGCCATCCTCACCTTGTCTGGCCTACGTGTGACTCCAGAGCCTCAGTAATGTGATTGACCCTCAGGTGCCCTCTGAAATGGACGAGAGAGCCACTCAATTCGAGGGCAACTAGGGGTGGGCAATAAATGCTGGCCAGCCAACAAGACCCATGTCCCATGAGTGGATTTTTTAAAAAAGGCACATTTCCCATCCAACTGCCCAGGGAAATGTGCCCAAAACCTGCCTGTCATTGGAATGGGAAATTCTTCCCATTGAGTCTGGATGGTAATTATCCATTCTATAGCAACCATGTACAGATACACAATGTTCGTCAGTCCAAACCATCAGCTATCTCCATTCACACTAACCTAGACTTGTTATACGATTCCCTTTACATCATCATGTAGGCAGTACACCGTCCCATATTAACCCTTGCAGCCCTGAACACTCCAATACAAACTTGTCCGGGACACCTTATTCTGAACGAATTTGGAAATGAAGCCATGGACAGATAGAGAGTGGAGGGAAAATTCAGCCGTAGGTTTTTACTGTTCCTGAGTATTACCCATTCCCACTGGAAGGTAAACAACCCATGAACATCAGATGAGATCAGGATAAGGTCCGCGACCACTTCTATCGAGAAGGATAAGGGCAGCAGATACACAGGATCACCAACCCCTGCAAGTTCCCCTCCGAGTCACTCACCATTCTGACTTGGAAATATGTCACCATTCCTTCGCAGTTGCAGGGTCAACATCCTGGAATTCTCTCCCTAACAGCAATGTGGGTCAATCCACAGCATGTGGACCTCAGCGATTCAAGAAGGCAGCTCACCACCGCCTTCTCAAGGGTAACTAGGGATGGGCAATAAATTCTAGCCAACCAACGCCGCCCATGTCCCATGAATGAATTTAAAAAAGCTGTGATGCAACCCATGGCCGAATGTCACTAATGATACCACCTCCCCCCTCCCATCTAAAGATTCATACATGATGGGTGGACATTTGGTTGAGGGGAAAACAGGGGGCTTCTGGCATCCATGGAACCATGTCCCATTCACTAGTCAGTAACCATTGGTGAAGAAAGGAGAGAACAGAGAGAGAGGGAGAGTGCACTATCAAAATCTGTTTCACACAGACATGAAGTCTTATTGAGGGTTCAGCCCCTTGATGAGCTGAGTAACTTTTATCTGCTTTTCATTAAAAGAATCACAGAAGGAAAACTCATGGCACACAATAGGAACCTAGCCTTAGAAAATGAAGCACAGGTACAAGGATGTTTATAAGTGCTTTCAGCATGGTAAGAGTTATTTGCTCTGATCGGAAAGATGAACACACTTTTTATTATTATTAATTGAGTAGAGAGTACCAAAATAATAAACTGGTGTTGCACACAATAAACAGTCAATTAATGGGCTAATCTTGACATCTCTTCCAATTATAGATGGCCTAAGAGGCAGGCGGGGTATTTTTTCTAATGTCAAAATGTGCTCCAGTAGCATCTGGATTCTTGTGTATACAACAAAGGTGTCCACTTCTCCTCACATGTCCTGCATAGTCTTTGCATTCAGAGCTCTCTCTCTCTCTCTGTCTCCGACTCTCACAACGCTGGGGGCATGAAAGGCCCTTTTAAAGGTAAATAATTGAAATAATTAGTGAGATCTTCCAAGATACACAGGCACCCCTTCAAGCCAGAGCTAAGGCCCTCTCCTTCTGTCAGAGTACAAATTATCCCCATATGTTGATGTCCATAGTTTTCAGCTATGATTTATTCATTATGCGTGGGATTGTGTGCCAAATGGCGGAGGCTGATTTCCTCGACAATGGAGCAGCCCCTCTGAAGCAGAGGCAGGAGCAAAGATTATCTAGCTACTTAACCCTTTAAAGGTCACGGTACAGGATTACACTGTTCAAATCCACACAGCTGTACCTCCCGGCGAATGCTTTAACTCTCCCGTCCCGGACATGCCTCAAAGCAGATGCTGCACAAATTCTCAGAGTGGTCGTTCTTTTTAATATTTAAAGCAGTACAGCTGACACTGTGATAATGAGTTTGAAAACATTTTTTTTTCTTTTGTCGCCAGTTTTCTCCCCCTTGTTTCCTGAAGCTGGTGGGGGGCAGCGATCTGGAAGCCGGGGAGCAAGAGGGAGAAGGGTTATGCATTTGTAAGTCCAGTGTGCCCCACTAATCATCGTTACTCTATTCTGCTGTTACACTGGTACTTCTTTACACCGTTACTTACACTGACAGTGCAATCCCAACTGGGCATTCAACCGTGGGCAGCATCGCAGGCAAGCAAGATCTTGCCCTCAACTGCCCTTCGAGGTATGATGGTGAAGAATAGGTTTCAATTTAAGTTTATTTATAAGTGTCACATGTAGGCTAATGTTAATTCTGCAATTGAGTTACTGTGCAAATCCCGAAGTTGCCACACTTTGGCAGCACTTGTTCGGATACAAAGAACAAAGAGCAAAGAACAAAACAGCATAGGAAACAGGCCCTTTGGCCCAACAAGCCCACGCTGCCACCCCAATGTTCCTACCTCTACCCACGATCCCTGTCCATGTTTGTAGATCTATGGATTAAAAACCAAATTTGAGACAATTTAGGGAGAATTTGTTTTGCCAATTAGCCTAAGAGCACATCTTTGGGATGTGGGAGGAAACCGGAGCACCCGGAGAAAACCCACGCAAGCACGGGGAGAATGCGCAAACTCCCACAGACACAGGCCCAAATCCATGTATCTGCACAGCACAGCGATAGTCACTGAGCTGTCGTGTTGCCCATCAAATGGTCCAGGTCAAGCGTACACTAACGACGTGAAGCACTAGGATACTCTCAAAAAAAATCCAAGAGCAGCCCTCTCACGACCCATCGCGTGTATGTCCCTCGTTAGACAACAAGGTGGACCAAAGCACCTGTAGGATAAGAACAAGTACATCAATATCATCATCTATTTACACGCTAAGGCAGAATTTAGCATGGCCAATGCACCTAAGCAGCACGTTTTTCCGACTGTGTAAGGAAACTGGAGCACCTAGAGGAAACCCATGCAGACACGAGGAGAAGGTGCAGACTCCACACAGTCAGTGTGGAGTCTGCACCTCCCAAGCCGGGAATTGAATCCAGGTCTCTGGCACTTTGAAGCAGCAGTGCTAACCACTGTGTCCCCCCACCGTGCCTGGCTTAAGGTCAGGGAGAAGAATTCTAATGCCCATGGCATTGTCCTTGGCTGAGATAAATGGGGGCTGAATTAAACTTGGGACAGTCAGAGTTGTTTCACTTGCTACATTCCACACAGACATTTATCCGCTGACCCACTGACTGATTCAAGATTTTTCTTTTAGATTTGAAATATCACCTTTGTGAAAAAGATGCAACATAACCATTTGGGTAGATGGAGCTTACAAATGCTTATATAGGGAGATCTGTTTTAGTATCGTCCCCAAACTGGTTCGCAGTAATGTTGCAACTTCAAAACATATCTTTATATTCATTTCTGTAAGATTATCAACACACCATTCAACACGGCTTCATCACAGGTTTGTTCAAATTATTTGCTTTTAAATGTTGTGCAATAAAATCAGATTGGCTATTACTAAATCCTATAGCTTCTTAGACAGGCAGTGTGGAGTAGCAGACTGGGTCCTGGAAGGTAGTGCTAAACAGGATCAAGCTGCCACAGTTTAAATCTCTTGACCACCCCAATCCTTCTCCCCACTCCCTAACTTACAGCCCATCTCACCCACCCACCTCTCCCTTCCCCTGAGTTTAAGTTTAAAGTTTATTTATTTGTGCCACGAGACTTACATTAACACTGCAATGAAGTTACTGTGAAAATCCACAAGTCACCACACTCCAGCTCCTGTTCGGGTACACTGACGGATAATATAGCACGAAAAATCCACCTAATCGGCATATTTTTCGGACTGTGGAAGGAAACCGGAGAACATGGAGAAAACCCAAGTAGATACAGGGGGCGAGATCATAAAATCCCACCAGAGGCCACCCACCTGAGATTTCCATTCTGTGATCCTTGGACGGGCGAGGCAGTGAAATTCCGGCCAGGAAGAACATACAATCTCTGCACTGGAAATTGAACCCGGGTCCCTGGAGTTGTGAGGCAGCAGTGCTAATGATTGTGCCACCATCAGTACATTCTTCCCAAATTCAGAGCTCAAATCTCAGCTTGTTCCCCTCCGCATATCCTCAACGCTGCTCAGTTTACAGCTCCTCCCTCACTCCCTCATCCAGTTGACACAACCCTCTAGTTCACACCCTTTCCTGGTGTACAGTGTAACCACCTGCCCCACCCCTTGTCCCCACTCTCCAGTTTACCCCCTGCCTCAGGTTATAAGCCTACTAGTGTCAAAGGGAAATAAATCATTGATTTGATTTATTATTGTCACAGGTATTAATGTACAGCGAAAAGTATTGTTTCTTGCATGCTATACAGACAAATACCACTCATAGAGAAGGAAATGAGAGAGTGCAGTATGTAGTGTTACAGTCATAGCTAGGGAGTAAAGAAAGATTAACTTAATGCAAGATAGGTCCATTTAAAAGTCTGATGGCAGCAGGGAAGAAGCTGTTCTTGAGTCGGTTGGTACGTGGTCTCAAACTTTGGTATCCTTTTTCCCGATGGAAGTAGGTGGAAGAGAGAATGCCCAGGGTGCGTGGGGTCCTTAATTATGCTGCCAGCTTTGCCAAGACAGCGGGAAGTGTGGACAGAGTCAATGGATGGGAGGCTGGTTTGCCTGATGGATTGGGCTAAATTCACGAGCTTTTGTAGTTCCTTGTGGTCTTGGGCAGAGCTGGAACCATACCGAGCTGGAATACAACCAGAAAGAATGCTGTCTATGGTGCATCTGTACAAGTTGGTGAGAATCGTAGCAGACATGCCAAAATTTCCTTAGCCTCCTGAGAAAGTAGTTGGGTTGGTGGGCTTTCTTAACCATAATGTTGGCAGCAGGCACGCTCCAAAACAAACAGCTGATTCGCTTTGGCCTAATCAGTGCTCGCACCCGAGATGGATTTTCACTTCCTGCGTCTTTGTGAGTTGTGAAACTCTTCAAGTGATTTCACAACGAGGAAGCAAAAAGGAGACGGACGAGTCGAAGAACTCCCGAAGGCATAAACAAAAGCGGATGAGAAAATAAAAGTAACGGCATATGTAGACTTTGCAAACGGGTACTTGACTTCCGTCCAATCTTATGTCACAGTGCACAGAAGGAGTTGCTATATAAAACTTTGGTGAGAAACATGCCTCAAGTTACTGCAGATCAGACGCTTCCAACATTCCAGGAGGGGAATGGGGATTCAAATGAAAAACGCACCGGAAAATAATCATGCTTTCAAAGGAGGTGATGGACAACAGCAGCGTTGTAATTATGGAAGACTGGGCAAGCCATAACTACCTTTAATAACACAATGCAACATGTGAGCTGTGCTTAATACTGAGAAGCAATATTATCAGGGCGTCTGCTCTCCCAGAGAGCATGTAACGCAGAGCTGGGAGCTAGCACTCTAAATATGGAGAAAGTGTCAGATTCAGCGTTACAAACATATTGCCATTATTTCGAGAACATCGCTCCTGCACTGCTGCGATGGAATCTTCAATTAGCGGAGCTTGTTGACTTTTCAGAAGCTTCAGTCGAATAATCTTCAGATCTCTGCCTCCTCTCTCGCTGCCCCCAAGACTACCCAGTTCACAATGATCAAAACTCCGATCATTCAAATTTGTTTTAAATGTGAAAATAAGATCTCTCTCACAATCTCTGACTTCCGAGTTATAAAATATGCACTTTGGGTTTTTATTCGCCCGACAGCAATGACAATTCCTCCTGATGCTAAACATGTAACAAAATAAGATGCGCTGGCTGAATCACACAAGCACAGAAGGAGGCCATTCAGCCCATTGTTTCCGTGCCCGCTCTTTGAACGTGTGATCCAATTAGGCTTACACTCCTGCTGTTTCTCCAGTTTCTGCCTTTCGAATATATATCCAATTCCCTTTCTTTACTACATACTTTTGAATCTGCTTCTGTCACCCATCTAAGAATGAACAAGTCTGCAATTACTGCACACTGTCCATCACTCCATTGCTTTCCTCGTATTTAAAAATACTCGGAAAATTTCCGGATCAATTCCGAACACTGGGGAATGAAATGCAGCTTCCACTTTCTGCACCTTATCCAGCGTCAAGCAATTCTGAAACAAGTGCAACATTCGGAAAGGGCTCCCCCGACTCAAATTGTGAAGTTGAGGAAGGATTTCTATGCAAACAATTTTTGTAATGCTCAACAGATTCTGAGCCAGAAGGCATGAAGTAAAGTTTGTTTATTGCTGTCACAAGTAGGCTTACATTAACACCGCAATGAAGTTATTGTGAAAACCCCCTAGTCACCACAGTCCTGTGCCTGTTCGGGTACACTGAGGGAGAATTTAGCATGGCCAATGCACTTAGCCAGCATATCTTTCAGACCGTGAGAGGGAACTGGAGCAGCCAATGGGGAGAATGTGCAGATTCCACATAGGCAGTGATCCAAGTCAGGGATCGAATCCAGGTCCCTGGCACCGTGAGGCAGCAGTGCTCGCTATTATGCCATCTCCTCCCATCCAACCACAACACTCTGTACCAAGCAATTTGAAAATCAGACTCTGGCAGCAGCACTACAATAAATCTATTCCTCGTGAAATCTTCCTTAAGCCAAGGGTGTTTGTTCTGCATTGCAAAGAGAGTCATAAAATTCTTCAGCACAGAAAGAGGCCCTTTGGCCCATTGTGTTGGTGCTAATAATCACACATTCTATTCTAATCCAAAGTTCCCACACTTGGTGCATAGTCTTGTATGCTATGACATTTCAAGTTCTGACCTGAATGCTTCTTAAATGTTGCAAGGATTTCAGCTTCGAACTTTCAGACATTGAGTTCCAGATTTTCACCACACTGCGGGTGAAAATGCTGTTCCTCAAATCACCTCTAAATCTCCTACCCCTGGCCTTACAGTTATGCCCCCTGGTTATTGGCCTCACTGTTAAGGAATATGTTTCCTTCTTATAAATCCTATTTACATCTCTCAAAATTTTGTACATGGTGTTTTCGTCACATTCACATTTCTTTAAGGATTTGCAATGATATTCTGTTGTGAAAAGATTTTATGGCAAGAAGGAATCTCTTTCTATCAATTTGAGCTAGACGCAAACTATAGTGTGAAAGAATTCAATACAAATCCTAGTGTGAAAGAACTGGATACAAACCCCAGTGTGAAAGAATTGGATACAAATTTCAGTGTGAAAGAACTGGACACAAATCCAGTGTGAAAAAACTGGATACAAAGTCCAGTGTGAAAAGAACTGGACACAAATCCAGTGTGAAAAAACTGGATACAAATCCCCAGTGTGAAAGAACTGGATGTAAATCCCAGTGTGAATGAACTGGATACAAATCCCAGTGTGAATGAACTGGATACAAATCCCAGTGTGAAAGAACTGGATAATGTGAAAGAACGGGATACAAATCCCAGTGCGAATGAACTGGATACAAATCCTAAGTGTGAAACATATGGATACAAATCCCAGTGTGAAAGAACAGGATACAAATCCCAGTGTGAATGAACTGGATATAAATCCCAGTGTGAATGAACGAGATACAAATCCCAGTGTAAATGAACTGGATAGAAAACCCTGTGTGAAACTACTGGATACAAATTCCAGCGTGAAATAACTGGATAAAAATCCCAGAGTGAAAGAACTGGATACAAATCCAAGCAGAGGAAGAACATTAAAATTGCCCATTCTGCTGCCCAATCCCTCATTTTTTCAGCAAACTTTAATTACAGATTTATTTGTTATGTCTTGCAGTTCTCAAAACTTCCCTTTTTCATCGATCCCCTCACACTCTAAACTGTGAAAACATTACTTACGGCCCTCATTGCATACTCTTCCCTCACACTGCTCATTCCATTAAGGACACCACGTGATGGAGCCATTACTTTTTAGAACATGACAGTGAATGTATTGGAATAAAGTATCGTAACATTAACATTTTCAATCAAAACAAGTAATGCAGCCGGTCAGTCAGTCACTGAAAAAAAAACAAGGCAGGCTCGACATACGTACATACAGTAACACCTAACACATATGTCACACAGACACACACATAAACACATCATGCACACACATATCACACACAAGTCACAGACAAACACATGTCTCACACACACAGATATACACGCAGTCTCACATTCACAGACACACACAGCTCGGGGCGGCACGGAGGTTAGCACTGCTGTCTCACAACATCAGGGACCTGGGTTCGATTCGATTCCCGGCTTGGGGAATTTCACCACAATTCAAAACCCCTAAAACATTAACCAGCCTCTTCCCCGTCAAACCTGCAGGGATTCATTTTAATTTCAGAGTTCCACCCGCACAGTTGATTCTTTCTGAGGGGAAAAAAATATCAATGGTGATGGTTTGTTAACTCATGAAATGTTCCATACATATTTTAGAACTAAGTTTGTAAAAGAAATTGCTGCAATTTGTGGCACTTTATCATTTGACATGTTTACAAATCAAACCAAGATTTCATTTTTGCTGAATATATGGTGTGTGTGTGTGTGTGTGTGTGTGTGTGTGTGTGTGTGTGTGTGTGTGTGTGTGTGTGTTTATATGTGTCTCTCAATGTGTGTGAGTCTGTGTATGTGTGTATGTGTGTGTGTTTGTGTATGACCTCATATGCCAATGTGTTAAAAGTTTAGTTATTATTAGTCATAAGTGGGCTTATGTTAATGCTGTAATGAAGTTACTATGAAATTCCCCTAATCTCCATGCTCTGGTACCTGTTCAGTTACATCAAGGGAGAATTTAACATGGCCAATAAACCTATCCAGCATGTGTTTTGGATTGTGGGAGGAAACCAAAGCATCTGGAGGGAAGCCACGCAGACATGGGGAGAGCATGCAGACTCCGTACAGTTGGTGACCCAAGCCAGAAATGTATGTGTTTGCATGCACAGGTATGTGTAGGAATAGATGTGCATATTAAATATAAAATTGACAGTTTAATAAGTCCATTTGCATTACATGGAACATGTGAAATGTGGAACTGCTGAAACAGGGCTCTAGAAATAAATCAAGTGTTTGAGAACAAAGTGATGTACAGAGGTTATTCTACCTTTAGACAATGGACTGGGAGTGGCCATCAGGAAAGGACATTCAGAATCATCCTGTACCTAAGATTCTGACCAGAAAACTCCAAACAGAGGTACTTTCTGTCAGTGAGGGAAACTCCCTGTTGAGAGAAGAATCACAGAGAATTAGTACTGAAATGTAGGAGGAAAAGTTGCAAGGTTGGTTACCATCAGAAAACCAAATTAACACAATTTGAAACTCATGCTGTTTTACAGAAATAATAGATTGTTCTATTTGTGCAAGATAACATTTGTTTATATCGAGATTAAGTCAAATTGAATTTGTCCTTTTTTTTTCAGAGTTCCTCATTCTTCTGTTATTTTTACCTTGGGAGTTTGGTGCAATCTCTGGCAGAACAATTTCATTTCTCAGCTGTTGTTTTTAACAGCAAACATCAAAAATAATGGACCCTAATGTGTGAAAATGAACTAAGTAAGCGATGAGGTTTACTTCAGAGGCTCCTGTTCTCCGCTGAGGATCTGCTAGGTTGTGAGGTAGAATTATTTTGGTATTAAACAACAGCGCTTTGAGAGCCACCCCAGAGGCAGAAGATGATGTCGAGCTGGTACTTTGGCCAAGAGACTGCTGCCTTGCCTTTGCCCTCACTCATCCCCTTTCAACTCTGCCCGATTCAGCCAAGTGAACCACAGATGGTCACTGGCTGAATAGATGAATAGATTGATGCGTGAAAGCAATGAGGCTTTTGGACGGGAACCCAGGCTCCATTCCTCCCCTCTGAATTGGGCTGAAGGGCAATGAGCAAGATTTAAAGGAAAGCACAAATATTTCATTTCAATTTCCCCCACTGCCTTACTTTTCCTGTTTTCTAATTTCTCTTCCTTTTTAGTTTGCTTCAAATGGCACACACACACACACACTCACACACATACTGACACCCTGACACACACACTGGTACACACAGACACTGATACGCATGCACTGACATATTGATACACACACACAATGACACATACACTGATACACACATGCACACATATACAAACACACACATACACACTGAATACACACACTGACACACACACTGACACAAACACTGACATGCATACTGACACATACACACACTGACACATACACACACACACACACACACCACTGACACACTGATACACACACTGACACATCCATACACACCACTGACATGCACACTGATACACAGATACATACACTGACATGCACACTGACACACACACACACACACACATGTACAAGTGACAATTACACACACCCACACATCCACACGCACACCACACACACACTCCCACACGTATATGCACGCATGCACTCACACACACACTCCTACACACACACGAACACATGTATTTGACATATCTGTGACCCAGGTGATGGGTAGCCAGTCTGGTTCTCTGCCCTCAGTTCCCTGTTTCACTCTAATCCAGTCTGGCAGAAGGTGCGCTGTGAGAGCTGGAATGGGTTGTGAGGAGTAGTGGTTGAGGTGAGGACACTAGGCTCATTTAAGGAACAGTTGGGTGCTGTAATGGGTAGGGTTGGTGTACTGGTAGCATGAGATCAAATGGGCCTTGTGCCCTCTTTATCCGCACCTGTCCTGTGATCTTGTAAACTTGGCCCGACTCCCCCATTCCTCTTCTTCCAAACTTACATCTCCTCGTTACCGCTGCCTCTTCCCTTCTGTCAGACTATCACACAGAAAAAATGGGTTAAAAACAGAAACACACTGAAAGGGATTTGACTGAGAGGGGCTATGTGGGAGATTGCAGTAAGCAAGCATGGACGCAACCAAGTCCTGATTGTTCACTTGTGGTATGACCTGTTGTCACAGCAATCCAGACAGGAGGTAATGAAACTTTCCCGTTAAGGGACGGGTGAATCGGACCAGCATTTGAGGATTAGATTTGATCTCACCTTCCGGTTTGTGAGCCCAATATTCCTGCAGTGCTGCTCCTTAAATCACCATTATTCAATCCCCGATAAACAGCTTAGGACTTTTCCACAATATCTCAGGTTTATGTAATATTCTTAACGTAGTGAATCATTTGATGCGATCACTTAAACATTGTCACACAGTTAGGTAAAGGAGGCGCTAGGACAGGTGACCAAACATTTGTTCTGAGGGTAGCGTTGAGTTTTAGGTTTCTTTTATGTTTATTTATCAGTCGGCTAATGGACTTTTCCGTTGTCCCCTCCGCATCCATTCTGATTCCTGTTGTGGGCAGGGCAGTAAAATTGCCCTGCCCACAATTTAGATACCGTGTGCGGTTTTGGTCTCCTCATTTCAGGAAGGATGTCAATGCATTGGAGGCGGATCAGTGAAGGTTTACTAGATGGATACCTGGAGTGAGCAGCATATCTTACAATGGACAGATTGTACTTTTTCCTGCTGGAGGGAAGAAGAGTGACTTGATTGAAGTATATAAGATCTTGAATGGTCTTGACCAGGTGGGTATGGAGAGGATGTTTCCTCTTGTGGGTGATTTCAGAACTAGAGAATCCAATTTTGAAATTTGGAGTTGTCCTTTTAAAACAGCGATGAAGAGGAATTCTTCCTCTCTCACAGAGTTGTCAACTTGGGCCCCAGAAAGTGGTGGAAGCAGAGTGATTGAATATTTTTAAGGGCAGGGGTAGATAGATTCTTTTTGGAGAAGGGAATCAAAGATAGACAGGGTAGAAGGAAATGTTGAATGTGAAACAGAAATGGATCCGCCATGTTCTTATTGAATAGTGGAGCAGGCTTGAGGGGCTGAAAGGCTCCTTGTGCTCCTATTTCATACTCAGCCTCCACAGTTCTCTGTGGTATACAATTTTGAAGACTCATGAGTTCTGAGAGAAGAGATTTCTTCTCATCTTCGTCTTGAACGGACTATCTATATTTCTGAAACAATGCTTCTAGGTTTTCCCATGAGGTGAAACACAGGACATTAAGGTATCTTGCCTACCAGTTCGAGAACCGGTGGAAAACTCACACTACCGTCTCTAGCTGCTCGCTGAACCACAAGCCAATCAGGCAGATGCAAGCCCGCTAGTGAGCTTTCGTTGGAATCAAGATCCCAGGGACAGAAGACTCACCTACTGACCAATCATAGACTGGTAGCTAACTTGTGCTGACCTGTGCCTCCGACGAGGCTGTGCCTGCCATCAGGAGAACAAACATCTAAATCCCACGATAATGGAGTGCCCCAGACACAGGTGAGTAATAGTGTAGGGGGGAGGCGTTTCATAGTGGTTATGAAGTGAGGGGTATAAGGGGTTCGCAGCAAGGCAAGGGTTGGCTCTCAGTCAACCCACCATTCCTGAATGATGCATCTCCTCGATCAGGCACTGAGTGGTGGTGGGTGAGGCCCTTAAGTAGACATTTAAAAAAAAGTCGACCGTGGACTTTCCCACCCAGAATTTAATTCTGGTGGAGGTGTGAAAGAGATGGGGTTTGGTTATACCACCATCGCAGCCCAGTTTGCCCTCCCTGCCTCCAAGTTTGCCACCAAAGATAACAAATGATTCTACCTATTCTCTTAGCAGATATTTTTTAATTCATTTGTGGAACATAGATATCATTGGCTGGTTAGCATTTATTGCCAATTCCTAATTTGCTGAGGACAGTTAAGATTCCAGACCCACATTGCTGTAATCCAGACCAGACAAGGATGGCAGATTTCCTTCCCTAAAGAACATTACTGAATCAGAAGGGTGTTTGCGACAATGGTTTCATGGTCATCAGTAGATTCTTAACTCCAGATTTTTTTTATTGAATTCAAATTCCACCATCTACTGTGGTGGGATTAAAATCCTCAGAACATTAGTTGAGTTTCTGGATTAATAGTCCATTGATAATGCCACTAGACCATCATCTCCCCTCTTCAAGCTCCCTCAGACATTTATATGTTTGAATAAGATCACCTTCCATTTTTCTAAATTCCAATGATGTTGGGCCCAACTTTTTCATCCTTATCTCTTCAGACAACCCCTTCATCTCAGGAATCAAACTCATAAACACTTTCTGAATAGTCTCAAATTTAAGTCTATTCCTCCTCAAAGTAGACCAAAACTATTTATAGTACTCCAGGTCTGTTCAATCCCAAGCTCTGCCCAAGAGTGGCAAAGACTCTTTATTATTATACTCAACCCCACCCCTCCCCTCCCCATCCCCCACTATCCCTCTTGCAATAAAGATGAATATTCCATTTGCTTCACTGTTTATGTGCTGTTCGTGCGTGCTGATATTTTAAATCTTGTTCAGGTAAAGACCCCATATCCCCATACATTACCCAGGCATTGACTCTTGCATATAATTCCCCAGGCATAGATCACACATTCTTGCATCTTGAAGAGATACAGACTCCATATTCAGATCGGACACACAGATACAAATTCTATCGATTAGACCTTTTTATGCAAGGGGTGACAAAGTCAAAGAACCTCTACAGTTCAGAAAAGGCCATTCAGCCCATCGAATCTGCACCTATTCTCTGGCAGCGTACCTTACCCCGGCCCTCTCTGCCCTAACCCCATAACTCCACACATTTTCCAGCCAACTTAAACATCTTGGGACACTAAGAGGCAATTTAGCGTGATCAATCCACCTAACCCGCACTTCCAGTTTTGTAGGGGTGGAGGTGGGAAACAAAGTAAAGGTTAATATACTGAACCAGAGAGTAGGACCTAAAAGACTCAGAAAAACAGCAGGCTGTGTGTGGTTGCTAATCAAAGAGAGTCTGATGAACTGAAGTGCATTTGTTTCAATGCGAGAAGTGTAACAGGTAAGGCAGATGAACTTAAAGTTTGGGTTATTACTTGGAAATGTAATGTTGTTGCTATTACAGAGACTTGGATAAGGGAAGAACAGGATTGGCAGCTTAACGTTCCAGGATACAGATGTTTCAGGCAGGAAAGAGGGGGATGTAAAAGGGAGAAATGTTTAAGGAGAATATCACAGCTGTACTGCAGAAGGACACTTCAGAGGGCTCATACATCAAGGCAACATGGGCAGAGCTCAGGAATAGGAAGAGTATAGTCACAATTTACTATAAGCCATCCAACTACCGAAGAGAGATAGAGAAACAGATATGTAGGCAGATTTTGGCAAGGTATAAAAGTAACAGGGGTGTTGTGGTGGGAGATTTTGACTTCCCCTGTATTGAATGGGACTCATTTAGTTCTAGGGGTATGGATGGGGAAGAGTTTGTAAGGAGTGTCCAGAGGGCTTCTAGAGAAAGTATGTAGATATTACAATGAGGAAAGGGGCCATACTGGACCTGGTATTGAGCCTGGCCAGGAGGTCGATGTTTCAGTAAGGGAACAGTTTGGGAACAGTGATCACAATTAAAGATTACAAGTAGTAAGCTTTCAGGTACTGATGGATAAAGATAAGTGCAGTCTTCAGGTTAAGGTACTAAGTTGGGGGAAGGCTAATTACAACAATATTAGACAGCAACTGAAGAATGTAGAGTTGGGGCAGATGTTTGAGGGCAAATCAATATCTGGCATGTGGGAGGCTTTCAAGTGTAAGTCGATAGGGATTCAGGACTGGCACATTCCTTTAAGGATAAGTATGGCATGTTTTGGGGGCCTTGGATAGTGAGAAATATTGTGAGCCTAGTCAAAGAGAGAAAGGAAACATTTGTCAAAGCTAAGAGGCTGGCAACACATGAAGCAGGTGTGGAATACAAGGACAGTAGAAAGAAAGTTAAGGAAGGAGTAAGGAGGGCTAAAAGGGGTCATGGAAATTCATTGGCCGGCAGGATTAAGGAAAATTCTAAAGCTTTTTATACGCAGCTAAAGAGCAAGAGTGTAGCCAGGGAGAGAGTTGGCCCACTCAAGGACAAGGGAGGGAGTTTATGCGTGGAGCCAGAGGAATTGGGTGAGGTATTAAATGAGTACTTTGCATCAGTATTCACGAAAGAGAAGATACAAAACTCTGAGGTCATATACCAACAGACTCAAGAACAGCTTCTTCCCTGCTGCTGTCAGACTTTTGAATGGACTTACCTTGCAATAAGTTGATCTTTCTCTGCACTACATCCTGCACTTTCTCTTTTCCTTCTCTATGAATGGCATGCTTGTCTATACAGCACACAAACAACAATACTTTTCATTGTATGTTTATACATGTCACAATACTAAATCAAATCAAATCAAAGGAGGCCTTGGTGGATGATGAATCTGTGAAAAGATGTATAGATAGTTTGAGTCATGTTCAGATCAAAAAGGAGGTGGTATTGGAGTTCTTGAGAAATATTAAGCCTTTAGGGCCTGATGGGATATCAATATACTGAGACAGGCAAGGGGGGAAATTGCAGGGGCCTGCAGGGAAGATCCCAGATGATTGGCAAATTGCCAATTTTGTTCCTTTGTTTAAGAAGGGTAGCAAGAATAATCCATGTCATTATAGGGTCGGTGAGCTACATGGACTTCAGTAAGGTTTTTGACAAGGTCTGTCATGGCAGATTGATACAGACTGTGAAGTCACATGGGATCAGAGGTGAGCTGGCAAGGTGGACACACAACTGGCTCGCTCAGAGGAATCAGAGGGTAGCAGTGGAAGGATGCATTTCTGAAAGGAGAGCTGTGACAAGTGGCGTCTCTCAGGGATCAGTGCTGGGAACTTTGCTGTTTAGAACATAGAACATAGAACATAGAACATAGAACATAGAACATTACAGCGCAGAACAGGCCCTTTGGCCTTCAATGTTGCGCCGACCAATTAGGAACAAGCAGTGATCCTCTAACCTAGACCATTCCCTTTTCATCCATAAACTCATCTACTAACCTCTTAAACGCCACTAAACTTGGCACATCTACAACTGACGCAGGCAAGGCATTCCATACCCTTACCACCCTCTGAGTAAAGAACCTACTTCTGACATCTGCCCTAAAACCACCACCCCTTAATTTAAAGCTATGTCCCCTCGTGCTAGCAACCTCAAATCCCTCAACCTCTCTTCATAAGACCTGCCCTCCATACCAGGCAACATCCTGGTAAACCTCCTCTGCACCCTCTCCAATGCCTCCACATCTTTCTTATAATGTGGAGACCAGAACTGTACACAACATTCCAAGTGCAGCTGCACCAGAGTTTTGTACAGTTGCAACACGACATTATGTTCAATCCCCCTACCAATAAAAGCCAAGACTCCGTATGCCTTCTTAACAACCTTATCGACTTGATTGCCAACTTTCAGGGATCTATGCACATACACACCAAGATCCCTCTGTTCATCAACACAGGGCAGAGAGCAGTTGAAAACTTGGACGGAAAGCTTAATCCGGACAAATGTGAGGTAATGCATTTTGGATACAGATCGGAAATATACAGTAAATGACAGAGCCTTTAAGAGTATTGATAAGCAGAGGGATCTGGATGTACAGGTACACAGGCCAGTGAAAGTGGCAACATAGGCAGAGAAGGTAGTCAAGAAGGCAAACGGCATGCTTGCCTTTATTGACCAGGGCACTGAGTTTAAAAACTGGCAGGTTATGTTACAGCTTTATCGAATCTTCGTAAGGTCACACTTGGAATATAGTAATCAATTCTGTTCGCCGTATTTCCAGAAGGATGTGAGGCTTTGGAGACAATACATAAAAGATTTGCCAAAATGTTGGCTAGTATGGAGGGCACTGGCTATGCAGAGAGGGTGAAGAAACTTAGTTTGTTCTCACTGGAACGACGGAAGTTGAGGGATGACTTGATAAAAGTCTACAAGATTATGAGGGACATGGACAGAGTGGATAGTCAGAAGCTTTTCCCCAGGATAGAACAGTCAATTACTGGGGGTATAATGCAAGGGACAAAGTTTAAAAGGGATGCATGAGGCAAGTTTTTTACTGAAGAGATGGGTGCCTGGAACTCGCTGCTGAGGGAGGAAGTGGAAACAGATATAACAGCAACTTTTGAAGGGCAAGTTGTCAAATACATGAATAAAATGGAAATAGAGGGATATGGTTCCCAGAAGGTTTGGGGATTTTAGTTCAGTTTTAGACAGTATGGTCAGCGCAGGCTTGAAAGGCTGAAGGGCCTGTGCTGTAATTTTCTTTATTCTATCTTTGAATAATTTTAAGTGTGACAGCTCTTTCAAATTCCGCCCAATCCACAGCAATGCAAACGTTCTAACTACAGTTTTAAAGTTTATTTATTAGTGTCACAAGTAGGCTCACATTAATACTGCAATGAAATTACTATGAAAGACCCCACTCACCACACTCTGGCACCTATTCGGTTACACTGAGGGAGAATTTAGCATGGCCAACGCACTTAACCAGCACATCTTGGGAAACCGGAGCACCCAGAGAAAACCCACGCAGGCACTGGGGAGAACGTGCAGACTCCACACAGATAGTGACCCAAGCTGGGAATCGAAACAGGGTCCCTGTCCCTTTGAGGCAGCAGCGCTAGCTGCTGTGCTGCCATCCCACCCTGGTAAATTACTGGTAAAATAGCTGGTAAATACAAATGCTGTGTCGAGGCCCTTGCTTCTCTTTTTTTAAACACCCAACCACAGAGTAAATCTGAGCCTTGAATTACAGTGTTGTCTAGTTTACTGTTTGATGTTACCACTGCACTCAATTTAATCTTGTGGTTTGACAATCAGTTGAACGGTGTTTTAGGAGTTAAATCAGCTTTAATTTTGCCCAGGAGATCATGCTTAACTGCTGAGTGGTGTGAGGGCACACTGAAACATTGCTTTGATTGTCCGGGGTGTGTTTGCTGTTCCCTTGGTGTTGCCTCGCCACCTGTCATGTCTGAACACGATCAAGCTGAGGACCTCAGAAGCTTATGGGAATAAAATTCTGAAGGAGAGAATAAAAGAGCAGCATTCAGTTCATGTTAAGTCAAGTCAGATTAAAAAAAAAGACTTCTTCCACCACCCTATGAACTCGATATCTTCAGCTTATGCACGTTGGACTGCAAGTTAGAAGAAAGGGGAAAAAAAAACATTGCAACTTTGACTTAACCTTAACCGGTTAAGCTGAGCTATAATATCAGATCTGCTTGCACTATAGACAGGAATTGTTGTACTAGTTCATTGAAATAAGAGAGTAGAATTGTACTAAGTGTGTTAATTGGCAACCCCCAGTTAACTAACAAACAACGGCATATTAGCATGTGTATACGGTGCTACAATTGTTCATTCTTAGCTCCAGGATCAGTCTGGCTGCAAAAGTTTGTGTTTTGTCCCAATATCCCTGCGCTCATTCCCCACTGGGCAATTGGGTCACATGATCCTTCCAAAGCATGCCCCCTTAAAGAGTCCAACCACTGCGACAATCATTGCAGGAGGTCTTGTGGCGCAGTGGGTAACATCCCTTCGTCTGAGCCAGAAACTCCAAGCTCGAGTCCCTCCCCAAGACCTGATGGTCAAGGAAGGTGCGATCATAAAGTGGTCAAATGGGTTGAGGGCCAACTTGCAAAACTAAACCTGACCAATGACTGGCTTTTATATTTACTTAATTATTTATCTATCTTTAGTTATACATAGGCTTACATTCATACTTCAATGAGTTCACTGTGAAGATACCCTAACCGGTGCCTGTTCGGGTACACCGAGAGAGAATTTGGCACGGCAAATTCACCTAATTTGCATATCTTTGGGCTGTGGAGGGAATTGGAGTATCTGGAGGAAACCCACATAAACACAAGGTTTGTGCAAACTTCACACAAACAGTGACCCAAGCCAGGAATCGAATCCAGTCCTTGGCACTGTGAGGCAGCAGTGCTCAACACTGTGCCACTGTGTCGCCCCAAGAGCTAAGAGTGGGAGAAATTCCTAGTCAACCATGTTTGATGTGGAGTGATGCCTCCTCAAGCTAGAAGCTCCAGGCAACAGACTAGTGACCTGTACTGACAATTACCAGCTACAAAAACAGATGAAACTCTGCCTTAGTACACCACTGGGTGTGGGAAGAGAATTGGAATTGGACAATAACCTCAAGGAAGATTATCTTTATCCTAACTTGCACTGAGTCCCATTTACCCATCATTTCTGAGCTCACTCAGCTATGCTCACTCAGAGTTCATCAAAATCCTAATTTCAAAATTCTTGAGCATGGAGGTTTTAAATCTCTCCATGGCCGCTCTAACTTCTCCAGCCCTACATTGCTCTGAGATCTCTGCACCCCCCAATTCTGGCCTCTTCTGCATTTCTCATTTTAATCAGTGGGGCATTGATGGCCTTACCTTCAGCTGCCTAGGGCCTAAGCGCTGGAATTTCCTTCTAATCTCCTCTCCAAGTCATTGGGGTCTTTCTCCTCCATTAGACCTATCTCTCTTTTGATCGTCTGTCTCCTTCTATAACTTGGAATCAAATTTTGTTGGAGGACACACCTGTGAAATACCTTGGCACAGTTAACTATATCAAAGTGCTATATAAATGCAAGTTGTTGGTGGTATTACTGGAGGCCATTCAAACATTCATTGGATCTTCTTTTCAAGTTTTAGGCAAATTTGATGCTCAATATCTTCTCGTCCATTGCATTTATTATTATATATTGTTAACACGAGGGAGTTGGAGGTGGAGATCAAATCCTGCAGCTCAAACAGGATCTGTAACATTACAATCTTCAAACTCTCACAGATGATGTAATTCGAAGCCCTCAATTTATGTCCCAGCAAGTGGATAGAAATAAGGAAGAGGAAAACTTCAAACAGCCATATGATCAGTATTCCATTGTGTTACATAAGATGGTAACAGGTTGGCACAGTGGCACAGTGGTTAGCACTGCTGCCTCACAGTGCTAGGGACCCGGGTTCAATTCCCGACTCGGACCACTTCTATGCAGAATCTGCACATTCCCCCTGTGTCTGTGTGGATTTTTCTGGGTGCTCCGATTTCCTCCCACAGTCCATAAGGCACGCTGATTAGGTGCACTGGTCGTGCAAAAGTCTCCCTCGGTATACCTGAACAGACGCCGGAGAGAGGGGCTTTTCATAGTAACTTCATTGCGGTGTTAATGTATGCCTACTTGTGACACTAATAAATTTTTAAAAAGCTGTCTTGATTTGAGGGTGCTGGCTATCAGTCACTAATTAGAATTGACTGCTGAGTAAATTTAAAAGGAATTGGTAATGTGGGTTTTTTTTCTTTAAACCTTATAGTGCAGAAAGAGGCCATTCAGCCCATCGAATCTGCACCGACCACAATCCCATTGAGGCCGTACCCTATATCCCTACATATTTACCCACTAATCCCTCTAACCTACACATCTTATGACACTAAGGGGCAATTTAGCATGGCAAATCAGCCTAGACCCTGCATTTTTGGACTGTGGGAGGAAACCAGAGCACCCCGAGGAAACCCACGCAGACACAGGGAGAATGTGCAAACTCCACACAGGCAGTCTCCCAAGCTGGGAATTGAATCCGGGTCCCTGGAGCTGTGAAGCAGCAGTGCTAACCACCATGCTGCCCATATTTGGATAAATAGTGAATCTCCTGCTCTGTTATTCCAGCGTGGCTGTTTTTTTTTCACATTTAATCATTCGGGGGATGTAGGCATCACTGGCTAAGTCAGCATTTATTGCCCCACCCTAATTGCCCTTGAGAAGATGGTGGGTGAGCTGCCTTCCTGAGCTGCTGCAGCCGATATGGTGTAGGTGCACCCACGGCGCTGTTAGGGAAGGAGTTCCAGGATTTTGTTTTTTTTTCTATTAAATAGGCAAATGTCTCCATTGAAATTCAGGATGGGAAGAGTTTCAGGTTACCAAGAAATGCGCCTGTCCACTATGGGGTATAAGGATTATTGAAGAACTCAGATTCAAAATGTGGGGGGCTCCATATCTGATCGCACAGTGCCCAGAGAGCAAATAAGAGAGAGCTTTGACCTGTGACAGCATGGTTCATTTGCCTTGTCAAACCTCCGTCTCAGGTGATTCAGGTGAAAGGTTGTTGCGTTTTATAATGGCGAGGTACAGAAACAGATGCTGCATGGTTGAATTCATTGCATCAACAAGAAAAATATCAAATTATATCACAGCTTTAACATTTAACTCTGAGATCTCTGCTTTCCTCCAATTCCAATTGCCTCTCCTATATTCCCACTTCCTTCACCTCACCACATCCAGTTATAACTTCAGCCATCCAAGTCTAAACTTTGGAATTCCTTCTCCAGAACATCTCTGCCTCTAGCCTCTCTCAGCTGTAGCTCAGCTGGTCTCCATATTCCAACAATTTAGGGCCAGACTGTTCAGGAAAGATGACAGGAAGCACTTTTGCACACAAAGGGTGATAGAGGTTTGGAACTCTCTTCCACAAATGGCAAATGATGCTAGGTCAGTTGCTATGCTTAAATCTGAGATAGATAATGTTTTCTTAAGCAAGGGGATTAAGGAATGTGGGCCAAAGACAGGTATGGAGTTAACCTGCACACCTTTGGAGTGTAGGAGGAAACCGGAGCACCCAGAGGAAATTCACACAGACACGGGGAAAATGTGTAAACTCCACACAGACAGTGATCCAAGGCTGGAATTGAACGCAGGTCCCTGGCATTGCGAGGCAGCGGTGCTAACCACTGTGCCACTGTGTTATGGATTTAAATCCCACTTTAAAACCTAGCATAAAGTTCGAGGTTGACACACCTGAGGTTAACACTCCAGTGCCATGCTGAAGGAATGCTGCACTGTTGGGCATTCCCTCTTAGGCATTCACTAATAATTCCCAGCATTATTTTGAACAAGGGGAATGGCATTACCCTTGAATTCCTGGCCAATATCGATCTCTCAATCAACATCACAAAAATAGATGACCTGGTCGCAATCACATTGCCTTTTGTGGGAACTTGCTGTGCACAAAGTGGCTGCCTTATTCCCTAGGTTGTAACTGATTAAACTCTAAAATGCTGTAAAGCCACTTGAGGTGTCTGGCTGCTATGAAAGGTGTTAAGTTAAAGCAATTTGGCTTCAATGGGTGTATGGTGGCACAGTGGTTAGCATTGCTGCCTCACAATGTCAGGGATCCTGGTTCAATTCCGTCTTCGGGTCACTGTCTGTGCGGACATTCTCTCCGTGTCTGCATGGGTTTTCCAGTGCTCCAGTTTCATCCCACAGTCCAAAGATGTGCTGGTTAGGTGCACTGACCATACTAAGTTCCCCCTCAGTTCACCCAAACAGGCAACTAGGGAATTTTCATAGTCTTTTCTTTGCAGTGTTAATGTAAGCCTAGTTGTGATGGTTTTGGGATGAAATCCCACCCGTGGTTTGACCACTTTCCTGTACAGCTGAAGGTTAACAAACTTGCGGTGGCCATTGACCAGAAACTCAACTGGGCTCACTACATAAACATGGTGGCTACAAAAGCAGGTCAGATGTTAAGAACCCTATGGTGAGTAACTCACCTCCTGATACCCCAAAGTCTATCCACCATCTACAAGGTACAAGTCAGGAGTGTGATGGAATACTCTCCACTTTGTGGATGTTGCTGCTCCAACAACACTCAAGAAGCTTGACATCATCAAAGAAACTGCAGTCTGCTTGGTTTGCACCCCATCCATCACCTTGAATATTTACTCTCTCCATAAACAATGCACCATGTGTAACACCTACAGGAATGCACTGCAGGATCTCACCAAGGTTTATCTGACAGTACCTTTCAAGTCCGTGACCTCGATCACCTCGAAGGACAAGTGCAACATATACGTGGAAATATCATTTCCTGTAAGTTCCCCTCAAAGCCACAAACCATCCAGGCTTGGAAATATGTTCCCTCACTGGGTCAAATTCCTCCCTCCCTAACAGCACTGTGGACGTACCTACACCTCATGGACTGCAGCGGTTCAAAAAGGCAACTCGCCACCATCTTCTCAAGGATAATTAGGGATGGGCAATAAATGCTCCTTAACCAGAGTTGCCCATACAGCATGAAAGAATATAGTTTTTAAAAAGACCTACTTCTGCATCACATTCCTGATGCAACTACTGCCACCATCGCTTGGAGAAAGTACATTGTCTCTGACAATGCATACCAAGTTATGGAACACAACTAACTGCACCAGTGCAGCCATCTTCATTTCCTCACTCTCTCTGTGAAATGTGTACTATTGTGAGATGTTATACCTCTGCACTGTTCATGGGCCAGAGTGGGATACCAGCTTGGCACTCCATTCCATGCCAACTTTGAGACAGAAACTCAAGAAATGGGTAGTGACTTCCCAGACCTCTTTTATATAAGGACCTTTTTGTAGTCAACAGCGCAGAGGAACCTTCGCCTCGTTGGATGGATGGAACGGGGATGGAAAAGGCCAAGAGGACAATCCCCTCATGAGTGCACTGCAGCAGCCTCGTGCCCTAAAATAGCAATATTGAAGAATCTGCCATAGTCAGACCTTATAGGATGTGAAGAAAGGGAGAAAGGTAATATGACAAGTACTGGTAAATTGTTTTTTTTAGCTGAGAGAATAAACTCAGTGTGTGCTGTCCTAACTCCTAATATAACATATCTTTGAACTGTGGGACAGCTGCACAGAGCTGTTATATGACATGGAAAATGTTGTGAAATATTCAAGAGGCAATGTCTCTCAATCCCCACAGGAATTGTGAGGAGCGTCTTTTCTTCTCCCAGTCTCTCGTCATGTTCAAATAACAAGTGTAGAGACGTGTGCTGCCTTGTGTCCCTGTGTCTCTGTGTCTCCTCTGAAGCATTCCTTACATCGCTTCATTATACACACTCACAAACAGCAGGTGTTCCTGAGGCCCAGATCATTAATAGCACAAACATTATCTAAATATGCGAATGTGTTGGCATTCTCTTTAAAGACACAGTATCCCCCTTTTGATGGTTTATGTGCTGGCTGGGTTGCGGTGGAATTATCCTACCTTTGGACTCGATTCTCTCGAAAATGTAATCACCAACTGTAATACCTCATTTACATCTCAGCCTAGGGATAAGAAAGAAGAGATTGCAGCACTGCCTCGTTATTACAAATCTCTCGCTATAACGAGCTTTTGCCCTGGTTCTAGTGCAAACTCCATTATAATCAGTCGAAGAGCTGGAACCATAGTAACAGGAGCCCCCAATATGGCTGTTTAGCCACTCAGTGATAAATCGCTCAGCCTGACCCTCAGAGAAAGGAGTTAAATAAACTGCCCGGCCACCTGCTTCTCTGAGCTTCTCTTACCTTTCTTTACAATAAATGCAAAGTTGGTGTGTCAGTCTCAGGTAATCTGGAGGGCAAACAGACTCCTCTCCCCCCTAAATGCCTTTTTTAAGAGCTCTGGCAAGGGGTCATCCAGACTCGAAATGTTGGTTCTATTCTCTCTCCACAGATGCTGCCAGATCTGTTGAGATTTTCCAGCATTTTCTGTTCAGATTCCAGCGTCCGCAACATCTTGCCTTTATCTTTTGTAAGGTTGGTGATTCTGCTCGTGACGTAAATCGAACAGCAAATGAACTTTTTCCCGCCACGAAAAGTCTATCGAAAGAAGTACTGCCAACTCAGTGAAGTTCAATGTGCACAAGGATAGGTAACCTGTCACTTCCATCGACAAACCCTCTGGAGCATGAGGTTCGCATCGCTGCCTCACAGTGCCAAGGACCTGGGTTCGATTCCGGACTCAGGTCACTGTCTGTGTGGAGTTTGCACTTTCTCCCTATGTCTGCATGGAATTGCAGTTCTTCCCCCCCTCCCCGACTTCACTCCAAAGATTGTGGGTTAAGTTGATTGGTGATGCCAAATTGACTCTTGTTGTAGAAATTAGCTTGGTAAATATGTGGGGTTATCGGAATAAGGCCTGGGTGGAATTGTGGTCAGAACACACTCGATGGGCTGAATGACCTCCTTCTGCATTCTGGATCATTCCAATGGATACACACAAAATAGCTGCATTAAAATTATTCACAGACAGTGTAAACCCCTCCCAGTTTTATCATCTGTTCAATTCCGGATGCTAAACAAAGGATTTAAGATTTTTTTATTCATTCATGGGATGTAGGCATCACTAGTTGGGCCTGTATTTATTGCCAATTCTAGCTCTACCTGAGCACCACGGGTGGCACAGTGGTTAGCCCTGCTGCCTCACTGTGCCAGGGATCCAGAACCGATTCCCAACTTAGGTCACTGTCTGTGAGGAGTCTGCACGTTCTCCACGCGTCTGCGTGGGTTTCCTCCAGGTGCTCTGGTTTCTTCCCACAGTCTGAAAGACATGCTGATTAGATGCATTGGCCATGCTAAGTTGTTCCTCAGTGTACCCGAACAGGCGCCGGAGTGTGGTGACTAGGGGATTTTCACAGTAACTTCGTTGCACTGTTGATGTAAGCCGACTTGTGACACTAATAAATAAACTGAAACGAGTGCATCACTCGGCCATTTCAAGAGTCAAACACATTGCTGAAGATCTGGAGTCACATTTAGACCAGAACAGCAGATTCCCTTCCCCCGAGGACATCAAGCGAACCAAATGGCCTTGTACAACAATGGTCATCATTAGACTTTTAATTTCAGATTTATGTGCCATTGTGGGATTCAAATCTTGAGCCCCAGATTTTGATCCGGGTCCATAAGATCATCAGATTATAACAGATAGGAGCAGAATTAAGCCATTAAGCCCTTTGAGTCTACATCACCACTCAATCATGGCTCATACGATTCTGATCCCCTTCTCCCCATAATCCTTGATCCCCTTACTGACAAAGAACCTATCTACCTCTGCCTTAAAGACACTGAATGACCTGGCTTCCGTAGCCCTCAGATTCACCGCCCTCTGGCGGAAAAAAATCATCCTCATCTCAGTTTTAAAGGAGTGTCCCTTCACTCTTGAACCTTGTGTTCTAATCTCTCCCACTAGTGGGTCACTGGGTTACATGCCCAGCGACAATACCATTACACCACTGCCTTTTCATGCACTGGGTTTCAAAAAAATACAGAGCAGTCAGAGGCCAGTAAGTTCTTAGAAATGCCCCAATCCTCCACTCTCCTAATCCTGCAAAATTCTCATGTTCTAGTGTTTATCTGATTGTGTTTTGAAGGTTACTGTTGAATCTGCTCCCACCATCCTTTCGGGCAGTGTCAATCGCGGCAACTCTGTGCATAAAAAGATACTTCCAGCAACATCAAGGCCAATTATATAATGGAGCTGGGAATTCACATTTGAACATCACCTACACCTTACAAAATAAGGAACTGAACGGGGGCAGAAGAATAAAAGGGATCTTGGGATACAGGTGAGCAAATCATTAAAAACAGCATTACATATCAGCAAGGCAATTAAAATGCTTTGCACTGGGATTTATTTCCAGAAGTCGAGAATTCCGAAGTAATGAAATTATGTTAAATTTATTGAAGCACTCTGGTCAGGCCACACTGGAGCACAGTTCTGGACGCCACACAATGAAAAAGTCATTAAAGCACGGAGGAAGGTGCAAAGAACTTACCAGGATGGTGTCAGAGCTGAGAGATTACAGCTATCAGGAAAGATTGAACAGCTTGAGACATTTTTCTATCGAAAAAGAAAAGAAATTGTAGTCTTCAAAATTAAGAACAAGTTGGACTGGGGGTGTGTGTGGGGGGTGTGGGGGGTGTGGTTCTTTGAGGTAAGTTGGACAAGATAGTAGTGGAGAGAATGATTCCAAATGTAGGAAAGTCCGAACCTCGTGGTGAATAAAAGGAAATGAGTCTTGAATTATTCCAAAAGGGAAATAAGAAGCTCTTTTATTCAGAGAATGGATAGAAAGTGCAACTCAGGAAGTGATTGAGGCAATTAGCATAAATAGATTTCAGTACTGGACTAGATGATGCAAAGATGTGTGGGTAAGGTTAATTGGGCATGTTAAATTGACCCTTAGTGTCGCGGAATTAGCAGGGTAAATATGTGGCTTTGTGAGGATAGGGTCTCGGTGGGATTGTTCTCTGTGCAGTCTCGATGGGCCAACTGGCCTTCTTCTGCACTGTAGGGATTCTATAATCTTAGGGGGGCAAACAAATACAAAGATATGCTGCAGTGAAACATCAATTAACACAAAACATTTAATTCTACTTTTCTCTCCACAGATGTTGCCTGATCTGTTGAATATTTCTAGCATTTTCCATTTTTGTCGAAATATGTCCTTAACAATTTTTATATTATTTTAAAATGTAGAAGTTGGGACATGCTTTCAGAGAATTTACAATCTTCCAGTGAAGCTTTTAAAATAAATGGCAAAATGCTTCCCCATTTGTACAAGCTCTTCTGATTTTTGGTTACTGGATTAGGTAGAATGCTCTTTCAGAGAGTCAATGTAGATGGGACAAATGGCCCCCTTCTGCACTGCAAAAGTTCAGTCCATTTTTCCATCTCAGATGTTTTATCCAATAACCTTGAAAGTCATTTATGCCATTCACTTTTATCAGGATCCCTATTAACATATTTCATCTATTAATGAAAGGAAGCAAAAATAAAGTTTTTTTATTAGTGTCACAAGTAAGACTTACATTAACACTGCAATGAAGTTATTGTAAAACTCCCCTAGTTGCCACACTCCGGTGCCTGTTTGGGTCAATGCATCTAACCAGCACGTCTTTCAGAATGTGGAAGGAAACTGGAGCACCTGGAGGATACCCACACAGGCATGGGAAGAACATGCAGACTTCGCACAGACAGTGCCCCAAGCGAGGAAGTGAACCCAGGCCCCTGGCACTTTGAAGCAGCCATGAAAGAATAAATAAAAGCACCTATCGTAGCCTCAGGTTATCAGTTTTCAGCCAATGAAGTATCTTTGCAGCAGATAGTTTTGTCCAATTTCTACGTACTTATTTCCAATTTTCTGGCCTAAGATTTTAAACCATTCATCACCAATGGAATGGCATGGTGGAAGATTAGTTAACACTGCTGCCATACAGCACCAGGAACCAAAGTTCAATTCCTGGCTTGGACCACTGTCTGTGCGGACTCTGCATGTTCTCCCCATGCCTGCGTGAGTTTCCTCCGAGTGCTCCAGTTTCCCCCCCACAGTCAGAAAGACGTGCTGGTTAGGTGCATTGGCTGTGCTAAATTCATATTCAGCGTACCCAACCAGGCACTGGAGTGTGGCGATTGGGGGATTTTCACATGTTAATGCAAGTCAATTTGTGAACCATAAAAACTGAAGATATGTAGGTTAGAGGGATTAACCATGTAAATACACTATGGGGATAGGATGGTGGGGTGAACCTGGGTAAGATACTCTTTTGGAATAGCTTCAATGGGCTGAATGGTCTCCTTCTGCACTGTAGGGCTTATATGATTGTTATATCATTAACTCCTTTGGAGTTTTAATGTTTCTTTATCTTCCTAAATGTGAAAATTAATTCATCTGAAAGAACAAACGAACTTCTTTAAATTTTCCTCATCATTTCAATATGTGAGATTTGTAAAATCTGGGCAGACCTCCAACCCCAGTTGTCCGGCTGAAAGGTTTTGGTACTTTTTTCCATGTTCACCACATTCCAAAATAAGTCTAACCTCTATCTTATACAGTCAGAGTTATAGAATACCTACAGTGCATTCCGCCCATCAAACCTGCACCGAGAATAATCCCACCACTTGTAACCCCATATATTTACATTATTAATCCCTCTGATACTACAGGCAATTTAGTATGGCCAATCAACCCGACCTACACATCATTGGACTGTGGGAGGAAATTGGAGCATCCAGAGGAAACCCACACAGACACAAGGAGAATGTGCAAACTCCATTCAGGCAGTCACCTGAGGCCAGGATTGAACCCGGGTCCATGACGCTGTGATGCAGCAGTGCTACCACTGTGCCACTCATAGAAGTAAAACCAATGTTAGATTAATCGTAGCTGATTCTCACCTTTGTAAATGCATAATTGCTAATGTTCCATTTAAATGGGCTACTCAAATCTGACCCACATAAATAAAGGTTATTTTCACTCAGAGGGTGGTGGGTGAGTGGAATCGGCTGCCATCGGTGGTGGTGGAGGTGAACTCGCTGGGGTCTTTTAAGAGACTTCTGGATGAGTACATGCGATTTAATGGGATTGAGGGTTAAAGATAGGCCTGGTATGGAGGGATATGATCGGCGCAACTTGTGGGCCGAAGGGCCTGTTTGTGCTGTAGTGTTCTATATTCTATGTTATACCAGGGGAAGGCAGCAAGATACAAGTCTGCTTGTCAGGCTGACCAGATATATCATCAGGAACAGTCATATATCCTCTGGACCTATCACTTGCTTCTTATCCAGTTATTTTTCCCTTTAGCTCTGCCCCACCAACTCTTTGGTCAGTTGATGTGTTCCACTTTCCACCCTATTATGGCCCTCCTCTTTTTGTTCTTCCTCTGATAATAAACTTATAGTATTTCTAACTTCTCCCAGTTCTGGTGGGAATGCTCTGAAATGGTAACTCGCTTCACATCTACTGTCATACCTGCTAAGCTCTTTCTGTTTTCATTTCAAATTTGCAGCACCTGCAGTATTTTGCTTTAGTCTTTTTGATTTACTTTGGTCAGTCAGTGTGTGAGTGACCTGACCTGATACACAGCAGACAAGCAAAATGCAAGACTTGAATCCAAGAGATGGGATTTTCCGGCTGCACTCACCTTGGTTCTGGAAAATCCCATCGGAAGTCAATGGACCTTACATGTGTCCTACCTGCTACGATTCCCTTGGTAGACAGGATGGGAAAATTCTACCTAAAGTATGGGCTAAAATAGCTGGAGTGGGGACATGTGCTACAGTTGCTCAAGTGAGGACTATTATGGGCCAAGATTCTGCTCCTGACAACCATTCATTGGCCAGTGATGGAAAGCGATTATCTGTAGGACAGGGGTCAGTATCCAAAAGAGAAAAATTAGTAGAAAGAACACAAATCAGATGGTTTGCTGAACTTTGTCAGTCAAATGGGTCACTATTTCATTGAGTTTCAATCCATTTCCATTCAAAACAAAAATATTGATATAGATTGGACCTCCCAAATTCAAATAAGGCCTCCAAGAATTGTGGGTGGCACAGTGGCTGGCACTGCTGCCTCACAGTGCCAGGGACACTGGTCCAATTCCGGCTTCGGCACTGAATGTGTGGAGTCTGCACATTCACCCTGTATCTGCCTGGGTTTACTCCGGGTGCTCTGGTTTCTTCCCACAGTCCAAAGATGTGTGGGTTAGGCTGATTAGCCACGATAAATTGACCCAAGTGTCAGGGGATTAGGAGGGTAAATGTGTGGGTTTACGGGAATAGGGCCTGGGTGGGATTATGGTCGGTGCAGACTTGATGGCTGAATGGTCTGCTTCTAAACTGTAGGGATTCTATGGATTCTATAAGAATGGCATCTCAGAAAGCTGTATGTGATGAATTGACTAATAATGTCTTGCAACTTTTCTACAGTACCTCCCCAAATGTGAGAGTCTTGGATCATGGAATTATTCCCCCCCAAGCCCCCACCCCATCAGGTCTCCCCACCCCATGAAAAACCATATGCTGTATATGCAGGAGAGCAAAAGATGAAGATTAATCACATGTTCACACTACTGGGATTGAACATATCGAATGAGACACAGCTCTGTCTACAAGAAGGACATATGTTGGTAACCTCATTTTGGGACTACAACAATGAATTCACAGCAAACTTGATCCTTCCTTATTTTAATAAATTGCAAAATGATAGGATGGACCATTCCATGCCACAGGCAGTTCTCCAAAACATGGGCACACGGAGTCGCAACCAAAAGGGGGTGGCCAAGCAAGTGTTGCAAATGACCTGAAGACTGATCACAAGGCTGAAGAGAATTACCATCTGAATCTGACCTAATTAGTATGAAGCATTTGCAGGATCAGTTTTAGCCATCGCTCAATCAGAAACTACTGTATAATTCCCAAGCTAACATTGGAAATTCCTCTCAACAGGCTTTTAAAACCAAATTTTCTATCCTGTCGCTACGATTCCCGTAGTGGGCGAGACGGGAAATCCTCGGCTCTGGTGCCGTGATTCCAAGCTTGGGCAGTCAAGGCAGTTGCTGAGCAGTACCTTCTGTGAGCTGCAATGAAATAATACTTGCATCTTTTTTCTCCGTAAATAAAATCACTTTGTACATTTTTAGCAACAATGGTTGTTAAAAGTTGCATGAAAAAAACATGCAAACTAGTGCCAATCTCGTTTACAAACTATAATATTACATTTCTCAAAGCATTTTATTTTATTTATTTATTTTGCATTTTATATAAAAAAAAACTGGCTAGAAAATCCCAGATCGGCAGTATATTTATTAGATGTAATATTTTATATCTCCACAGTCAGAGTTGATATTATCATTCCTTTCCTATTTCAATAATAATAATCTCTAATCTTCCATTCCTTGACAGGAGCTAATGGTTTCTTTTATTATAAGAGAAGCTCATGGAACTCAGTCAGTATGGAACAAAATGAGCTGCCTTTTTTTTTAATGTTAATTCCATTCATGATATAGACTTCCCTGAAGTCACTAACAAGCTAAGGGATGATGAAATTGTTAGCAGTGCAAGCAAGGGAAGAATCAAAGGATTGTAATTATCCTTTAAACAATTTCTTTATTTTTGTTTTAAAAGAGTTGATAGCCTTTGTACTGGCTGCTACCTACACCAATGCCTAAGTAAAAAGCAACTCGGGTTCAGCTAATGCACCTTCGGTCCTCATTAAACCTGGACAAGGCATTCAGATTTCAACAGCTAATCTCAACTTCTTAAACTTCACCTCAGCCATCACTTTCGATCTAACAAACCAAAAGGATGAAAAGACAAGGGGCCAACAACAAAGGAATGACTAGAGTAAAGAAAGGGGGAGAGCAGGAGGGAAAAATGAAAATGGAGTGAAGAAATGTACGATAATCTTTCACACTGGGGATAAACTCTCATCTTGGCTAAATCATTGTGAGGAGATAGCAGTCAAGATCTCCAAAATACATTCAGGTAAAGGAAGATCATCGTTGTTCCTTGATACAATCGTCAATCATGCCTTCTAAATGGACCTTACATAAAGCCACAGTGTCTGCTGATGCTACTCCATTCCAAATGCTGATTACATAAAACCCCTATGGATTGTTCACAGGGTTTGGCCCTCATTTCTTTGTCCTATTCTCCTCTGAGAAGCCACCTCCCTCAATCACTGCCTTTCAACGCTGCAGAGGTCCAATGTCTCCAGCGTAACCCAGAGAGATTGGGAGTCGTGACAAAGTTGTGCACCATATCCCGCAAACAAATTTTTAAAAAATGATGTACGCTTTCACAAAGATTAAATTGCTATTTCTGAATAGAATAATATGGGAGTGAGAGTTATTGGTGACAAGTATGGACAAGCTCAGAAAATTAACCGGATGACCCTTACCTAACTGGGGTAATGAACTGACGGGTGGGCAGTCCCCTAGGATTTTGGCGCACGGCATGCCACTTTAGAAGTTGACTTTACCTCACAACATGAAAACTCGTGATGAATGCACCCCTTATCCTTGTCAACGACAAGCCCTGTTTTGGCTCAGTCTTCCAACTTTCTTCTTTTCTTGCGATGTGCTCCAGGGCAGTAAAACTTGAAACTAGTATTAAGTCAGGAAAATTACCAAGTGCAATAGAGAAAAATGTGAAAACTGAAAACCCATAATTTGATGATGGCAATAATAAACATTACAGTGCGTGTTTATTACGGGGTTCCATGCACCGTTATCCATTTTAGCACTTGGCTTTGCCTCTTGCCAGAACACACACTGGTGTACAAAAACCCACAACAAATGCATACCTCCTCATTCATTATTGTTTAATTATATCCCAGTAGTTTAAGCCTGAGATCAGACAGACATGGAATGAGTGAGTCCCTTTGCCCTTGCAAGCCAATACCTTCAGTATCCCCCCCACCCCCAGCATCACCCCCCTCCCCCACTCCCCCACATCTGCCCCAGACACTGTAAACGTATTTGCATTTACCAGATCAGATGGAGATAATTTTGGAAGAAGAGACACGCAAAACAGTTAACCATTAGCGAAATATTCAGACTTGGCAAACTTCTTTAAGGGAAAACTTTCTTTTAATTGAATGTAATGCTTTGAGGAGCTTTAATGCACAAATACACATACGCTTACAGAGACAGATCACTAACAATAAATATTCAGACATGTTTGGTCTTCAGATTTGGGAGGTCCAGGTGGTGATGCTGCTAATCTCTATCCAAAGTTCATAATTTAAAAGATGTTTGAACTGGAGTCTCCATTTAATCATCAAGGTTCTGTAAAACTGCACACACGCGCTTCATTAGAACACCAAGGGTGCATACACATACCACCTTGATGTGTAGCTGTCATTAAGCCAGTGAAACTATGTACAACGGCCCCTTTCCTTCATCCCTCCACCCTCACTTTTTCTTTCCACCAGACATTCGTAAGTACATGTCAATGTGTCATCCCCTCGTGGGTACAATGCCACCAGCAGACCACCAGTAATCTCTGGGCACACCCACCAAGACCACCAAAGAGCCAGATGAATCTCCACTCAACAGACCACCGGAGAAAATGGATTGAAACGTTAAAACCACCATGAGAAACAGACACCCAGTACCAAGCCAGTAATGAGACATGGGAAAATATTAATCCATCTACCACTGGAAAATCTCTCCCAGACACATGCAACCACCAACACATCACAGGCTGAAGCTGGGTTGCACTTTCACTGAGGGGGAGCATGGAGGTTTTTGTATCAGACAGGCATTTCTGAAATACATTCTCAGCTAGTCAAAAAACAACCAGATTGACGTTCAGTCTAAGGATGCTTAGAAGAGAGTGTGGTAGGTCATGGACATGCAGCTATACCCCATATTTTCACAGTGTAGCGTGATTGTCCTCTTGTAAACCATCTCTTCACAGATCCTTCAAAGAGTTACTCTCTTACAAATCCCGGGTGGGATTTTCCAGTCCAGCATGCTGCCAAGATAGCTCAATCCTGTCAGTGAACTTTTGGCTGGGCTGCCAAATCTCCAACCACAATCGGACTGGAAAATCCAGGCCTACATATCTCTGTGTACAGTGTAAATATGGAGGGTTATGGGAATTGGGCTTGGGTGGGATTGTGGCCAGTGCAGGTTCGATGGGCTGAATGGCCTCTTTCTGCACTGTAGGGATTCTAGGATTCTGCGGATTTTATGTACACAATGTCAAATCTATTTTGGCTATCTGTTACTCAAGAGCAAGTCTGTGAATATTTGCTTAACCTGCAAGCAGCGAGTATCACCACTTCCCTCTACTTTAAGGCAATAGGAGTAAGGTAGAGAAATGGATGACAAAGTGGGAGATTTTGGATAAGTTCCCTGATCTGACCAGAAGAGATATCAACAGAAAATGAGATGCAGGTTTACAGTCACATTGCAGCCACTGGCAACATTATCCTGAAGCAACTCTGAGGTTTCAGGTCTGCTTTCCAGAGGTGGCAGAGTTCAAAGACCATCTTCCTAGTGAATCACAGGCAACGCACGGACTACTTACGGCTTAGGTGGAGGTAGAGGGAGTATCCCTGGATGACAATTGGTGGATGATGCCTTGTCTTATTTGCTTTCTCTGCAACACCTCCCTCTCATTCTGCCGCTCAAGACAGGATTATAGCGATGGCTGGGAGCATGGGCTGCCCTTGCAGTTATAGCCAACATCTTCCTCCCATATAGATTCACTTCCCCAACTGTAACCAACTCCGCAAAACATCAAACATTTCCAAAAACTCAAGCAGACTTGCAGAGAACAGCCAGCAGTTGTAATAGTGAATATTATTCTTTTAAACAGCAGCGGCTGGGGGGCGGGGGTTCCTTTCCACAGCTGAGTGAATGATTGGCTGTAAACATTGACTGGACCAGTGAAATCCAAAATGGCAGCATTGGCATCCAATCATTTGACATCACCATCTCCCTATTGGGCCTACTTCCTTTATACATACATAATTCTCACACTAATAGTCTCAGCACTGACTGTTTCAGAAACGTGTGTGAGCTCTCAGAGCGATGCTTATTTGATTTGATTTACCACTGTCACATGTATTGGAATGCAGTGAAAATTACTATTTCTTGCGCACCACACAGACAAAGCATACCATTCCCAGAGAAGGAAACAAGAGAGAGCAGAATGTAGTGTTACAACCACAGCTAGGGTATAGAGAAAGATCAACTTAATGCAAGGTTCAAAAGTCTGATGACAGCAAGGAAGAAGCTGTTCTTGAATCGATTGGTGCACAGGCTCAGACTTTTGCATCTTTTTCCCGGTGGAAGGAGGTGGAAGAGAAGTCCAAAATATGAAGTCAAAAGTTGCAATGCTAGATTCTCTGTGCCCCCCCCACCCCCCCCCCACCCTCTTCTGAAGGATACTGTCAGCTATCCAAAGAAATATGGCATTATCATTGCAGAAGATGTTTTTTATTAGTATTCCACAACATAAATTACATTCTCGGGGAGCGACAAAGACTGGATTCTCCAGACACTTGCCTCTGGCAGAGAGATAGAGAGATAATCTGATGACCACACAAATCCCAGTTTGAACATTTCCAAATGAAGAGTTGTAAAGCAATATTGTGTGTAATCTCTCCAGCCTGGCAGGAATGATATCTAACTTTCATCATCAGAAAATGACCTCCCAGGCCTCCACTTTGCTATTCGATCAGAAAAGCCCCACTTGACTGATGCATTACGTCAGCCCCATTTGTTGGATGTTACTTTGCTTCTGTCTTAGTTTCTGATACCAACACTTTTTAAAAATGGTGGAGCTTCTCAAATAAAAAGGAAAGGAACTTGCATTAATAACTGTTAAGCAACCTCAGGACATCCCAAGGCTCATCACAGCCAATGAAGTCCTTCTGAAGTGGAGTCATATAGTGTGACGTAATGGGCAGCATGGTGGCACAGTGGTTAGCACTGCTGCCTCTCAGTCCCATGGATTCTGGTTCAATTCCTGGCCTCGGTTCACTCTCTGCGTGAAATTTGCACTTGCTCCCCATGTCTGCGTGTGTTTCCTCTGGGTCCTCTGCTTTCCTCCCACAGTCCAAAGATGTGCAGATGGATTGGAAATGCTTAATTGCCCCTTAGTGTCCCAAAATGTATAGGTCAGGGGATTAGTGGAGTAAACGAGTGGGGTTACATGGATAGGGCGGAAGTTGGCATGGGAAAGATGGTCAGAGAGTCAGTGCACACTTGATGGGCCAAATGGTCTTCTTCTGCACTATGGAGATTCTATGTTTGTTAATGTGGCAGTCAATATGCAAAGAGTGAGCCCCTACAAACAGCAGTAAGATTGGGGGGAGGTGTGAGTGGCAGACGGTGGTGTAATGGTAATATGACTAGCTTACTAATCGAGAACCCCACCAAACGTGCTGGGAATGTGGATTCAAATCCCACCATTCAATTAGTAAAATCTGGAATTGAAAGCAGTGTAAATAATGGTGACCCAGAAACTATCAGCACATTGGCTTAGCCCTGCTGTCTCATAGCGTTAGAGAGCCGGATTTGATTCCCAGCTTGTGTACAGTAGGCATGTTCTCCCTGTGTCTGCGTGAGTTTCCTCCGGGTGCTCCAGTTTCGTCCCACAATCCAAAAGATGCGCTGGTTAGGTTCATTGGCTGTGCTAAATTTTCCCTCAGTGTACCCAAACAGGTGCCAGAGTGTGGCAACTAAGGGAATTTTCACAGTAACTTCAATGTAGAGTTAATGTAAACCTACTTGTGGCACTAAAATATAAATATAGACTTTAATCATCAATGGATATTAACGTGTATTTTGGTGAAAAAGTATAAAAATCTAATGATGACTATGAAGTCATTGTAAAAACCCATCTGGTTCATGAATGGGGAGGAAATCTGCTCTCCTTACCTGGGTCTGGCCTACATGAGACTCCAAGCCCACAGTGATTTGGATGACTCTTAAATGCCCTCTGACAAGGCAATTAGGGATGGGCAATAAATGAATTTTTAGGGTAACACAGTAGCACAGTGGTCAGCACTGCTACCTCACAGCACCAGGGACCTGGGCTCAATTCCAGCCTTGGGTCACAGTCCGTGTGGAGTTTGTATACTCTTCCTGTGTTTGTGTGGATTTCCTCCGAGTGTTCCAGTTCCATAGAACATAGAACACTACAGCACTACTGGCCTTTCAACTCACAAGTTGCGGCAATCATATCCATACGTACCAGGCCTATTTATAAATCTCAATCCCTTTGAATCCTCTGTTTCCTCCCACAGTCCAAAGATGTGCAGGTTAGATTGATTGGCCCATGTCATATTGCCTTTTAATGTCAGTGGGACTGGCAGGGTAAATATTTGGCATCATGGGGATAGGCTGTGGTTGGGATAGTTGTAGGAGCAGGCTTGATGGGCTGAGAGGCCTCCTTCTGCAATGTTGGGATTCTATGATTCTTTGAAGTTGGTTAAGGAACACATTAGCCAGAAGATAGAGGGGAACATCTTGCCATTAGTGAGAAATGGAAACTGCCTGTAAGGGAAGATGGGCAGGTGGTGAAATATTTTATCTGTTTCTATTATACATTATACATGTTTCCCTCATCCCAAATTAACATTCGCCTTGTGGGATGGAGGGTGGTTTTAATACTGAGAAAGAGAGGGATCGCCATTCAACTGTGTTTTTACCCCATGAACAATTGCAGGATTTCCAGTGGAAATCGGAAGCTGAAAGAATTCAGTGGAAAGTTAGTATTGTGAGGCTTTGTAAAACATGGTTGCACCTCTGACCTGTACCAGGCTGCTGAAGGGCTTGGAAGCATGATAGATTCAGACAGGCCCTGACACGCCGTGCCAGCCTCTCACCTGAGGCTCTGAGTGGGTTATTCATCCAAAGAGCTCTTACCGGGTCAGTGGGGAATGCCAAGTTAAACTGTTTACTACCACCAATCACTATACCCATTCCCTGAACACTGCAACGTTCTGGGAAAAATTAGGAAACTGGGAGGAGCTAAAAGTTGGCCTTTCACAAACCCTCACGAGACCTTCAACCAGCTTATCATTGGATAAACCCCATCCCAACCACCACCCACCACCCCCCCAACCCCCTGTGGACCCTTCCAGCAGTTGTCACTGATCCGTGTTTTATGAGCTTGGGCAAGATTAATTGTGAAGCTACACATAAATAGATTATTCCATTCTCTTGTTTTCAAGTGCTACCTTTTCCTAAAGCCTCACCACCACCAATCGTATTTCCTCTACTTGCAGTTATCGCTTAGCTAACTCATTGCCAAGTCCACCTCTACTCACGGCAGCCGCTTCAATCCAGGGTGTGTGTTGAGTCGAGTCACTGAAAGTCAACCAAAGGTTTCTATTCCCAGTCACCATCAGTCAGTCCTTGGTGTCGTGGGTCTCACAGTTTAGAAAAGGAGGCAACATCCAGAGGAGAATGGCAACAAAAAGAATAGGAAATTAAATGCCTTTACTTGTTTAGATATTTCAGTTACATCTCAAATCTAAATACTATTAACTGGACTTAAAAAGCAGCCTGGTAACTAATTCTCAGACTAGCCCCAATCACCAGGAAGTACAGAGCAATTGATGTGAATAAATCCCAAAGATTTTCCTTCTTTCTCAATAGAGACATTTTGTTAATTGCTCACCATCTTTTAGGCTCTCTACATGCTGTTTGGCCCATTGAGTCTGGACCGATAATAATTCCACCCAGCCCTTATCCCCATTACCCCATGGATTTACCCTGCTAGTCCCCCTGACACTAAGAGGCATTTAGCTTGGCCAATCCACCGAGCCCACACACCTTTGGAGTGTGGGAGGAAACAGGAGCACCCCACGCAGACACGGAGAGAAAAGCAAATTACTGCGGATGCTGGAATCTGAAACCGAAAGAGAAAATGTGGGAAACTCTCAGTAGGTCTGGCGGCATCTGTAAGGAGAGAAAAAAGAAAAGAGAAAAGAGCTGACATTTCGCATCTAAATGACCTTTGTCGAAGCTCAGACATAGCGAAAATGTGCAACTCTACACAGACAGTCACCCAAGGCCGGAATCGAACCTGGGTTCCTGGCATTGTAAGACAGCAGTGGTAACCACTGTGCCACCATGCCGCCCCTCACTGTGCCACCATGCCTCCCCTCACTGTGCCACCATGCCGCCCCTCACTGTGCCACCATGCCTCCCCTCACTGTGCCACCATGCCGCCCCTCACTGTGCCACCATGCCTCCCCTCACTGTGCCACCATGCCACCGCCATCAGCGGCTTGAGTTCAGGCATGCTGAGACCATGTCCCTGGGTCAGTGTATCAAAGCCGGTGCATGATAACCATGGTAACTTGTGATGTATTACAATAGAAAAGGAACTTCTCGATTGAATAAAAGGAATAAATGTAAACAATGCAGGGTGAATCACTTCACTTTCTGAGAGGTCGTAACAGCCCCACAACGGTCACAGCTTACATTCCTTTCACACCACAAGGTATTTTCATCGAATGATGTTCTCAACACACACAATGATAAAATAAATCAGGGACTGGAATTCTCAAGCATTATGATCATGCAATATTTATTGTTTTATGGGTGATGCACCCATGCCTCTTGTGATCTTGCATTAAGCTTAAATTTATTTATTAGTGTCAAAAGTAGACTTACATTAACGCTGCAATGATGTCACTGTGAAAATCCCCGAGTCGCCACATTCCAGTGCCTATTTGGGCACACTGAGAGAAAATTTAGCACGGCCAATGCATATAACCAGCATGTCTTTTGGACTGTAGGAGAAAACCAGAGCACCTGGAGAAAACCCATACAGATACGGTGAGAACATGCAGAACCCACACAGACGTTGACCCAAGCCAGGAATGGGACTTGGGTCCTGGCACTGTGAGGCAGCTGTGCTAACCACTGTGCCACCTTGCCACCCCAATTCATCATGCATTTACCAGAACAAACAAGAATTCCACATTTCAAGCAATCATAGCAATTTATATTACAGGAGAAAAAGGATGACAATTGATTGGCAAGTTGACTCAGATTGGCTGAGGTGTTGATATGAAGAAAGCAACAAGAAACTATAGTTTTTGATGACATTGTGGTGACCATTGTTACAATGACCTAAGAATATAATTAGGAATAGAAGGACTTAGTCATACAGCCTCTCAATCCTACTCCACTACTTAATAAGATCATGGCTGACCTTCTATCTCAATATTTCTATCCCTATATCCCCTCCAAACATCTTTTCTATCCAAACAATTCTTGATGCCATCCTTGAATATTTGCAATTACAGGCCGCTGGGGTAAAAATTTCTAAAGATTTACAATCTCTTGAGTAAAGAAATGTTTGTTTGTTTCAGTCTTAAAAGATCGACCCTTTACTCTGAGAGGGTGACTCATCTTTTCCACGTTCCCAAGCCAGGAGAAACATTTTTTCAGCAATTCCCCTTAAGAATTGTCGACGTTCCAGTGAGATTACCACTTATATTGCTGGATTGAAGGAATATCAGTCTAATCCAATCAATCATTCCCGCACCCACAATGAGCTTGACCGGTTGGCATTCATATGGTTTATGTTGATGTACTGGATGGGCAGTGAGATGGTAGATTTTCCAGCCACATTCGCCTCGAAACTGGAAAATCCTGCCCCAGGTCAATGGACTTTCATATTTTTTGCCCCTCGCCCTCTCCAATTTACATGGTGGCAGGAACGGGAAAATTTGCTCTTGGTAACCATGATGGACTCTGATGTCTAACAGTGGTTGTGATATCATCATTAAATGATCTCCAAGCAATGGTATCCAATCCAAATTCCAAATACTATCAAGAGAAGTTATTAGAATCAGTCAATGTGTTGATAACCGCGATCACTGTACCATTCTGCGAGCTTTAATAGGACAAGAGAAAATTAATTGGTTTGGAATAAATCATTGATTCTTTTGAAGCTGACACCTCTTCTGAGATTCTTTGGCTGAACTTATATACAGAGGACTTATTGGACTCAGGTGATGAAGGAGCAGTGCTCCAAAAGCTTGTGATTCCAAATAAACCTGTTGGACTTTATCCTGGTGTTGTGAGACTTCTAATGAAGGCGAACATGAGGAGGAATGTCTTCTCTCAGAAGGTTAAGAATCTTTGCCACAGAGAGCTGTGGGGACAGAATCCTTGTCTATATTTAAAGCTGAGATGGATAGATTTTTGATCAATAAGGGAATCAAGGATACAGGAAAATGGCAATGGTCTTATTGAGTAGCAGAGCAGACTTGAGAGGTCAAACAACCTACTCCTGTACTTATTTCTTATGGCCTTGTAAGGGAGAACTTTAAACAGTCTGTCTTTGATAATCTATTTGTCAGATACGAAATGAAGGATCTCAAGCCCGGCACTTGGTGGGACTATTAAGGAAAATTGTTGCAGGTGATCTTGTATCTTCTTTCTCAAAAGAATGAGATCTTTTTCGTTGCAAAAGAATGCCACCGCCCCCCCCTCCCCCCACTCAGCTCCCTTTGTCAATCTCAGCCTTGTTCACAAACACTTTTGGAAACCCAAGCTGGCCATTCCAGGTCAAAAAGAAAGAGAATCATGGGTGGAACTGCTCCGTCTTTTTGATAAGTAAACCATGAGCCTTTAACACAGGGTGGATACAACCATTTTCCCCCTTGCAACATCTACAGTATTGTAATGTCGATGCAGGGAGCTGACTTATGGTAAAATGGATGCTGTAACATTGTAACAAGAATCCATTACAGGTTTGTTGTGCTGTAAGATTAAACCAAAAATCTTGCGGAAGGGGTTTCAGTATTCCATCAAATCGACAATTGATTCCAAATCAATTTATTTCCCTCTTCCTTCCTCAGCCCCCCCACCTCCAACCTAAACAGATATACAAAATGGCCAATAATGTCCCAGTTCTTATCTCTGCCAGGAGTAGTTTAAAGTCAGCACTGATCAGCCTACTGGCCAGGCCTAGCTGCCAGGAAAAAGCCCAAATCTTCAGCAGATGAAACATGGCTCACAATTCTCCGGCTGCTATAAGGCAGCACAAAATTCCAGAGATAGAAAGAGCTTCTGACCTCTTTTGACTAGGATTGTTACCAAAAAGCCCACTCCATCCCATCCCATCCCAACCCATCCCACTCCACCCCACCCCAACTTACTTCCCTTACAATCCCACAACTCCCGAAAGCAGCCACGCACCACTTTTGTTTTTAATTTTCCAATTGATTTATGACCAATTAGACAGCAGTTTCAACAGTAAAATGTAGTTTTGTTAGTGGTTAATAAAATGACAGATTCTCAGAGAGTCATACATTGACTTGATGTTGGCAGTGCAGTGGGCTGATGACTGTGCATTCTGGTCACACGAGGCGGAGTGCGGGATCCTCGTGACAAAGGATTAACTCTTTAATTTTCACAGCAAACCTATGCACCAAAATATTGATTTCAGATTTGGGGAAGTGAGGTAAGCATCTGGCAATGTGAGAAGATTCCATTCAAAATGGGTGCCACAGTTTTTTTTTTGATTTCTATTGGTTACAAAGAATGGTGAAATGGCCTGATGACAATAACCTCTCCTTCAATGTCAGTGAAGCAAAGGAGATAATCATTGAAGTATACTGGGGACATACCCCTGTCTACATCAATGGGAGTGATGATCGAGAGCTTCAAGTTTCTAAGTGTCCAGCCTGTCCTGGATCCCCCATGCCAATGCTATAGTTAAGAAAGCCCACCAACTCCTCTGCTTTCTCAGGAGCTGAAGGAAATTTGGCATGTTCACTATGGCTCTCATCAATTTTTACAGACGCACCACAAAAATGTGATTTGATGCGATTCTGATTTGATTTGACTTATTATCTTCACATGTATTAACATATACTGAAAAGTATTACTTCTTGCACACTATACAGACAAAGCGTGCCGTTTATAGAGAAGGAAATGAGAGAGTGCAGGAAGTAGTGTTACAGTCATAGCTAGGCTGTAGAGAAAGATTAACACAGCCCTGTCGGACACTAGTGTTGAGGATGATTGTGGAGGAGGTATTGCCTATCTTTACTGATTATGATCAGTGAGTTAGGAAATTCAGGATCCAGTCACAGAGGGAGGTACTGAGGCCCAGGTCATGGATTTTAGAGACGAGTTTCTTGAGAATAATGGCGTTGAAAGTTGAGCTATAATCAATAAACAGGAGTCTGACATAGGTGGCATAGAAAGCAGCCTTTCTGGATGTATCACAGCTTGTTATGGCTCCTGCTCTGACCAAGATCGCAAGAAACTACAAAGCATAGCCCAATCCATCATGCTAAACAGCCTTCCATCCATTGACTCCGTCTACACTTCCTGCTGCCTCGGGAAAGCAGATAGCGTAATCAAGGACATCACATAATTCATACATACTGTCTTTCATTTTCTCCCATTGAAAAAATGGGAACAAAAACCTGAGACTATGTACCAACCGATACAAGAACAGTTTCTTCCCTTCTGCCATCAGACTTTTGAATGGATCTACCATATATTAAGCTGATTTTTCCCTACAATTTAACTATGATTGCCACACGACATTCTGCATTCTCTTCTTCCTGTCTCCCCTATGAACAGCATGCTTTGTCTGTACACTGTGCAAGAAAAATACTTCCCCCTGCATCCCAATACACGTGACAATAACAAATAAAATCAAAAGAATATCGACTTTATAATGTTGCACTTTGGAAGCTCATTGCCCAGCTGTTGTCTTTGAAAATTTGTAATCTTAAGGTGTGCATTTTAAAAGTTGCCCCAAGGTTTATTCAGTGCTCGCAGGGTTAAATTGTGATCCCCACCAAAGGAAGCGTAATATCCAGGTCAAACTGGAATCTTGACATCTGACTCCCTCGCCCCAGCGAGCCACCATCCAGGACTTAATTACGATGCCTCGGATGGAAAATGATGATTTGCGACCAATTTGTCACGGGGAAAGAAAGGCATCAAAAAACACCACAGGACTTGGAAAGTCACTCAAAGGTAAATAAATCCGTATTTTTTTTTTGTTACCCATGCTGGTGCAGGAGTCCATTATCAGCAGTACAACAAGAAAGCATTCTTAACTTAACCTACATCAGACACTTGCAGTCAACTGTAAATCACGAAGCTCTATTAAACTGACGTACTTTTTATTTTTTTTCGGAAGATACAACTCATTAAAAATGAAAGACAGAGCTGCGCCGTGCATATTGTCTTCTGCTTATTAGCCTGCTCGCCGTTTCATCATTTGCGAAATTCATATTTGTTGAACAAGAAGGGCAGGAACAATGAGAAATCAATCTTTTTTGCTTGGCCAGATAAACACAAGACTCAGAGAGACAGAAAATAGAAAGAAGCTTCCCGACGGTGATTGATGACTGAAGCAAACGTGTCAGAATGGTATTATGTAAATTACTGAAGCAACCAACCATTCTGCAGATGATTACAGTGGATGCAAACATTGTTTCGGTCCCCAGACGCCCATTCCTTGTTATTTTCCTTCCCTTGAACTACCCCAGGGTGGATTTCTTCTGACCTGGAGCCCATGAAAAAAAAACTCCAGGGACAAGCTGAAAGTTAGGAGACATCTGTTACATTTCCCAAGCAACTACCTGACTGATTTCCCACCTTCCAGACCCCCTCCCCCGCCTCTTTCGCCACAACATCAACCGAAGTTACGTATTTTTTTCCGAGATAAGAGTCATGTGATTCCTCCCCCCCCCCCCCCCAGCCGCACCTCCCAACCCCACCCAGTCCAGATCTCAGTCTGTACCTTCCATTCTGCACAAGCACTAATAAAATCTAAGATGATATTATGCATTTGTAGTCAATTTATCATGTTAAGAAAAGAAAACAATTGATTATTTAATGATTAGGTAGATTTATTTTTTAATCTTTTCTGATGCAAGCCTAAAATTGCTGGAGATAACATCTTTCTCTTCCTTTGACGCCACACTGGTAACATAACCCATTGAAAACTAAATCTATCACCGGGCCTGCCTATCCTCAATGCAGTCTTAAATCTTCAGTCTGTGATCTGCATCATCCTTGTTAGACTTTGTGTCTTTTTCCTCTTTCCATCATCTTTACTCCTTCTCTGGTTCCTTCCTGCTGTCACTTTTGTTTCATTCACAGTTTTCTGTTCATTTTTCTGGTTCTTTATTCAATGTTCCCTAATTCTCTGCTCCTCTCTTTCTAACGAAAGTCGGTTCCATTTCTCCTCCTCCCTCTCTCCATCATCCCTCAATCACTTACAAACCTCTCGGATCCAGCTTTTAGTCTCTGGTACCCCACTGCTTCCCACTTTTCCTTTTCTCCTAAGTTGATCAGAGGCATTACCCTACAGACAAATTGTCCTTCCTCTTTTCATATCCCATACTCTTTGTCCTTTTCCCTTTCCCATTCTCCTTCCGCTTACTGTGTCCCGTCCTGTCGTCTTGATTTTCCTTATTATTTCCCCTCCACTTCTGTATTTCAATCAATGGGGAACTCAAAGTTGTGAGGGACTTTCTCTGCTTCATCACTTACAGAAAAGTCTGAGGTTGCGTACTAACCCACTCAAGAACAGCTTCTTCCCTGCTGCTGTCAGACTTTTGGATGGGCCTACCTAATATTAGGATGATCTTTCTCTACACCCTAGCTATGACAGTAACATTACACTGCATGCTTTCCATCTTCATTATGTACAATATGTTTTATCTGTACAGCGTGCAAGAAACAATACTTATCACTGCATCCCAATACACGTGACAATAATGAAGCAAATCAGATTAACATTAGTGGGAATACTTGATGGAATTCATGCCAAGCTTTTGCATTGATCTTCAGCTGGGAAATAGAGAGAAACACACAGAAACTCTCTCCCCACAATGTTTATTTTAACCCCTTTAACCCCTTGAATGGATGCAAACAGAACGGTTCTGGCATCATTGCAATTAAAGAAAGGGACATTGTAAATTGTTCTGTCATGCATGGGTTAGCTCAATATGTTCGTAACATATTCAAAAACAGCATTCAATAACTCCACTGCCCAGAGTATGCATGATTCAATGCTGAATAAATGGGTTGCTATCCAGAATGTATTTGTTACATTATTATTGATGAGGTCCAGACGATGCTTGATATAGTCCAAAAGATGAGAGTGAGTGGTCGAAACCTTGGCAGATGAAATATAAAGTGGGACAATGTCCATTTTAATAGCAGTTGAAAGCAAAGTATTACTTAAATGTAGAGAAACTGGAAAATACTGCAGTACATTGGGGAACAAAAAGGTTACCACACAAGTACAATGAGTAATTCTTTTTCATTATTTATTCATAGGACATGGGCATTGTTGGCTGGACAACATTAAATGCACATTCCTAGGTGCCCATCCTTATTCAGAGGGCCAATCATATCACTGTGTCTCCAATTAGGAAGGCAATTGAAATAGAACAAAGATCAAAGAACAGTACAGCACAGGAACAGGCTCTTAGCCCCTCCAAACCTGCTCCAAGCCTGCACCAATCATGTTGTCCTATCTAAACCAACTCTTTGTATTTCTCTATTCATTGTGTCTATCCAGATAAGTCTTAAATGTCACTAATGTATCTGCCACAACTATCTCACTTGACAGTGCACTCTAGGTCCCCACCACCCTCTGTGTAAAATCTTCCCCCCGCACCTCTCCATTGAACCTTTCCTCCCTTACCATGAACTTGTCCCCCCTTGTAATTGTCATTTCTGCCCTGGGAAAAAGCTTCCAGCTGTTCACCCTATCTATCCCCCTCATAATTTTATAAACTTCTTTCAGGTCACCCTTCAGCCCCTGTATTTCCAGGGAGAACGATCCCAGTTTATACAATCTCTCCTCATAACGAATATCCTCCATACCAGGCAACATCCTGATAAACCTTTTCTGTACTCTTTATTTCTAAGATGAGTTGAAATATGGAAGTAGGGAAATATGGACAGGATATTGGTTACAACTGTACAGGGCATTGGTGAGACCACACCTAAAGTATAATGTGTACTTTTGGTCTCTTTACTTAAGAAGGGATGTACTTGCATTGAAAACAGTTCAGAGAAGATCCATTAAGCTGATTCCTGGGACAAAGGAATTGACTTTTGAGCAAAGGTTGAGCAGGTTGGGCCTATACTCATTGCAGGTTTGAAGAATGAGAGGTGATCTTGTTGAGATGTAAAGGCTTCTGAGGGGACATGACAGGGGGGATACTGAGAGGATGTTTCCGTTCATGCTGAAACTAGAACTAATTGGGCACAGTTTAAAAATAAAGGGTATCCCATTTAGGATTGAGATGAAGAGAGATTTCTTCCACCAAAGGTTGTTTGAAATTTGAAATGTTCTTTTCCAGAGAGAAATTAGACTTCTTTTTTAATGCATTCATGAGGCATGAGCATCACTGGCCAGCCAGCAGTTATTGCCCATCCTTAGTTGCCCAGGAGCAGTTGAGTCAACCACATTACTATGGATCTGGAGTCACATGTAGGCCAGGCCAGGTAAAGCTGATACCTAAAGGGCACTAGTGAATCAGATGGGTCTTTCCGACATTCAATAATGGCTTTTTATTGAATCTGTTGTGGCAGGATTTTAACCCGAGTCCTCAGAATATTAGCTGAGTTTCCGGATTAATAATCTATCGGCAAAAACACTAGGCCATCACTTTAATGGATCATTCAATATGTAAGGTTGAGTTAGACAGGTAGAGAAAGAAAGTTCAGGAGAACAATTAATAAGCCATGACCTTACTGAATAACATAGCATGCTGGAGAGACCAAATGATCTGTCTATTCCTGTCAAATTAAATGCATAATGTTCTTATGATCTTATGCACTTAATTTAACCCTAAATAAATACATTCTGGTCTGGGACTGTACGAAGGACTAAATTGATTATATTATGGACTGTACAATCCAAATTTATAGAATAAAAGGCTGGATTACACTGTATGGAATTCAATTAACATCAACAATTTATCGCATGTTTAATGTCGTGAAACGAGCCAAATTGCTTCACAGAGGCATTACAAAACAAAATTTGATACTGAACTACATAAGGATATTGGGGCAGATAACCAAAAGCTTGATCAAAGGTAGGTTTGAAGGAGCATCAGAAAGGAGGAAAGAATGGAAGAGGACGGAGAGGTTAATGCAGGATGGGGCTTAACCAAGAACCAGGAACCAACAAAGACTAATTGGTGCGAGTTAGGACATGGGCAGCAAAGTTTAAGGTCACCTCAGATACACAGATGGGAGGTTTTCCAGAATTGAATAGTTACCTCCACAAGATCCTGCAAATCCAGGTGTTAACCTTGAAGTCAAATATAGTTGAGCCTCTGATAGGGCTCAGGGAAAGTGATAGAAACAGTGATAAAAAAATGTTGTTAATTTAGCGCAATCTGTATTGCAAACTAGCCTCCCATCAATTGACTCTGTCTACACTTCCCGCTGGCTTAGCAAAGCAGCCAACATAAATATGGACCCCACACACCCCGGATATTCTCCCTTCCACCTTCTTCCATTGGGAATAGATACAAAAGTCTGAGGTCACATACCGATCAACACAAGGACAACTTCTTCCCTGCTGCTATCAGGCTTTTGAATGGACCAATCACGCATTAATTTGACCTTTCTCTACACCCTAGCTAGAACTGTAACACAACATTCTACATTCCGTCCTTTCCTTCCCTATGTATGCTATGCTTTGTCTGTATAGAATGCAAGAAACAACATTTTATATTAATACATGTGACAATAATAAATCAAATCAAATCAAAAAGGTGAGGGAGTGTAGTTTGTGAAAAAGGATCAAAGACATAAGTGAGATTTTCCAGCATCCCTGTAGCATGTTATCCAGTAACAGTCCTGCTGATATCTATGGCATTTTGCATGGTTCAGCCATCCCATCAACAAATGACCCTTTAGAATGGGTCACCTTCGACAGAATCAGAAGATCCTGCCACCAAGAAAGGCTGGAAAATCCCATCCAAAGCTTGCATATTTAATGGCAGGGAATTTATGCAGATTTATTTCTAGATGTTAGACAAGAGCTGAAGGGATCGAAAGCGATCGTGGTGGAATGGAGCCCAGTGTTGTCAACAGACATTTGAATACTGCTTTTCTTTATTGGATGAGGTGCTGAGGGACAGAATGTAGATGAGAAATAGGCCACCAGGAACAGATCCTTGGGTAACACCAAAGTTAATGGTACAGGAAGTGGGAAGGGACACCATTGACAGAGATTTACTGGTGATGTTTAGATCATTAAGAATGGAAGCAGGTAAGTGCAATCTCACCGAGCATGACAATTGCAGAGAGAATGATATCAACAACAGTGCCAAAGGTTGCAGACAATCAAGAAGGATGACAAGGCATAGTTGGTCCTTATCATTGTCTCACAGGATGTCATTTGTGACTTTGGTAAGATTTCCGTATTGCAACAGGAGTGGATAATTAACTGGAAGGAATCATACGTGGAATTCTGGGAAAATGGGCAGGAATTTTGAGCTTGATGCCATTTCAAGTCCTTTGGAGATGAAGGGGAGGTTGCAGATGAGTGGCACATTGCAAGGATCAAGAGGTCAATGAGTTGGTGTCTTAGAGGAGAAGGTGATGTTGGAAGATGAGAGGAACAGAACCTGAGTATAGAGAATGTCAGCTAAGATTGAGCCAGGAAGGATATTTGGGTGGTCAACAACTTAGTGGAAACAGGGTTAGGGGATTGAGCAAGTGATGGATTTGATGGATAAGATGAATTCTGAGGGGGCAGGAGGAGAGATAGAAGAGAAATCGAAAAAATACATATTTAATTTTGAGCACTACATAACATTATCTATATATCCTATTTGTAATGAATTTGATTAAATCTTATATAACCCAAGCAACTATCGTTATTGACAGATGAATATGCAACACCTTCACAGGAATGCTCTTTCAGCGTAGTATTTATCAAAAATTGCTTTTGTTTGAGAGACAGAGACAGGTATGACAAATCAACATATTCAGCAATGACCAGTAATCTCTAAGTTATTGAATTAACTGATCTGCATTGCAGAGAATGTAAATCATAAATGTAGTCGTAAAGAATCCTTTTAATTGTTTTATATGTTATTATTTTCATCTTTACCTCATCCACTGCTTCTTTCTAAATGCAGCTACCCATGTTAATACATGTCATGTCATTGATAAATATTAGTAGCAAATTGAAAATGATCTCCACTTAAATTAATTTGATGCGTAAAGACCCCGTTGTTAAAGCTACAAATGCAGGTATAAAGTCCACTACCACTCATACCATCCCCCAGTTGCTCCTATGGGAGTGTGGTTTGCTAGAGGCTGATTCTGGCTGCTCCGAAGTCCCAGAACCAGGTTAATGTTGCTTTTTTCCCGTTCACACTCTAACCACCACACAGCTGGAGTACTTCAGAGGTAAGGCACTGCACTGGAGGATTAGTGCCAGCTCCTTCCATGGCCGAATTTTATTAGCTCTTTATTGGCAAGGCAGCTAGATGGAGCTGCAGTGGCAGAGGCTCATATTAAGAGGTGAAAATCTTGCAGGCAAATCTTTTCCCTGTGCAGGTACGTACCAAAGCGACTGATCAGGAGCACACTATTGACACCAGTTCTCAGCATGGCATGGTGGCACAGTGGTTGACACTGCTGCCTCACAGTGTCAGAGACCCAGGTTTGATTCCCAGCTTGGGTCACTGTCTGTCAGAGTCTGCACATTCTCCTCATGTCTGTATGGGTTTCCTCCAGGAGCTCAGGTTTCCTCCCACAGTCCAAAAGACGTGTTGGTTAGGTTCATTGGCCGTGCTAAATTTTCCCTCAGTGTACCCAAACAGCTGCTGGAGTGTGGTGACTGGGGGATCTTCAATGCAACTTTGCTGCAGTGTCAAAGTAAACCTACTTGTGACATGAATAATAAACTTTAACTTTCAGACAAATACATGGCCCATCCTATTGAGCCAAGCAGATTGATAACAGAGGATGACATTGGTGGGGAACAAATTCAGATTATGGGAAGAAGGAAACTATTTATATTTTAAAAATTACCAAAGTGCAGGATAATTATTGTTTTTCATCCGATGTGGATGTTTGCCATTTTCAGAATGCATGCTTTTGGCATAAATCCTCAGTCACAATCAATTGCACATTTGCGAGAAAAAGTGTGCAGTACCTAAAACCCTGAGGTCAAATACATTCCTTCAAACTCTTCACCAGTGCTATAAGATAATGTCGAGATGATCATCGTGCCGATGACACGAAGGTCGGTGGTGTTGTGGATGGTCTGGAGGGATGTCAGAAGTTGCAGCAGGACATTGACAGGATGCAAGACTGGGCGGAGAAGTGGCAGATGGACTTCAATGCGGATAAATGTGTTGTGGTCTATTTTGGCAGATCCAATGGGATGAATGAGTACACTATCAAAGGTAGGAGTCTTAGCTGTGTGGAAGAGCAGAGGGATCTTGGGGTCCGGGTCCATAAGACTCTCAAATCGGCCTCCCAGGTGGAGGATGTGGTTAAGAAAGCTTACGGTGTACTGGCCTTCATTCATGGAGGGATTGAGTTCAGGAGTCAGGAGGTAATGCTGCAGCTTTATAGGACCCTTGTCAGACCACACTTGGAGTACTGTGCGCAGTTCTGGTCGCCTCACTATAGGAAGGACGTGGAAGCTATTGAAAGGGTGCAGAGGAGATTTATGAGGATGTTGCCTGGATTGGGAGGCATGCCTTATGAAGACAGGTTGAGGGAGTTGGGACTGTTCTCCCTGGAGAGACGAAGGTTGAGAGGCGACCTGATAGAAGTTTACAAGATGTTGAGAGGAATAGATAGGGTGGACCCTCGGAGACTATTTTCCAGGGCTGAAATGGTTGCGACGAGAGGGCACAGATTTAAGGTGCAGGGAAGCAAGTACAGAGGGGATGAAAGTTTTTCACTCAGAGGGTGGTGAGTGAATGGAATCGGCTGCCGTCGGTGGTGGTCGAGGCGAACTCGCTGGGGTCTTTTAAAAGACTTCTGGATGAGTATATGGGATCCAATGGGATTGGGGGTTATAGATAGGTCTATGGCTGGGTAGGTTTTGATGTGTTCGGCACAACTTGTGGGCCGAAGAGCCTGTTTGTGCTGTAGTGTTTTATGTTCTATGTTCTATGATTCTCTTTCTGTTCTATGCAATAGTAATGACACCAACGTTACTGAACAGATTAAGTGTCCTGTCTAGGTGTCACTGCCTGAGCGGAAATTTCTCTGCCTCATCTCTCCTTTCACCACCAACGCTTCCTTCATGCAAAGTTGCGAACAACGACTGTCAGAGCAAGATCCGTTAATCCACTTGGATTAGCCCACACATTGCAGTGTTTGATGCATCACAATAGGCGCACTCACCATCAAACCCAAAAGCCACGTGAAGGACAAGAAAACAGATTAACAACCCAGGCCAATTAGGGAAAGCTAATCTCAAAAAAGTTACTCCCAACCCCATTAGTCATTTAACTAACCTCAGAGACCAATCTGGTCTTCGTTACTCTCATGCCATAATTAATTTTGTATGAGGCACAATATCATCTGTACCTGCCTCAGGCACTCCGAAAGCATAACCAGCCTCACGTTTGAATTCTCTAATGCCCCCTCAATATGCCTCAGCCCTTCACCAGCTCTTCAAAATACCCTTTTCTCAAGCCCCAGCCTGTCCTCTCCAAACTCCACCAAGTTCAGCATACACATTCATGCTTTGTGCGTCTGACCCATTCTAACTTGTTAATCCTCACCATGCTCTCACACACACACACACACACTCTCTCAACGTACATATCCTTGCTTGTGTGTGAGACCCATTCTATCTTGTTAATCCTTTCCAAATTCACATACACACACACACATAGAATCCCTACAGTGCAAAAAGAGGCCATTTGGCCCATCGAGTCTGCACCAACCACAATCCCACTCAAGCCCTACTCCCATATCCCTACACATTCACCCACTAATCCCTCTAACTCATGTATCTTGGGACACTAAGGGGCAATTTTAGCATGGCCAATCAACTTAATCTGCACATGACTGTGGGAGGAAACTGGAGCACCAGAGGAAACCCACGCAGGCACAGGGAGAATGTGCAAACTCCACACAGACAGTGACCCTAGCTGGGAACTTAATTCAGTTCCCTGGAGCTGTGAAGTAGCAATGTTAACCACTGTGCTATCTTGCCGCCCATATACACACACACACACACAAACATACATATGCACACACACATGCATATCGACTCACACACACACACTCACTGCTTTTATAACATCAGGTTATCCTTAATTACCTCAAGTGTCTTGCTTTCTTCCTCACTGTCTACCATGACTCTCACTTTAATATCACTATTAGACTTCTGCATCATCTCTGATGCACTATTTATAGAAGTTATTTATAGAAATGGAACATAATGGAGGTCCTCGCATAGACTGAAAGGACAAATTATTTCTCACACTCCAAAATAATCCTAAAATAGAACATAGAACATTACAGTGCAGTACAGGCCCTTCGGCCCTCGATGTTGCGCTGGCCAGTGGACCCTCTGTGGATGTAAAAGGCATCCATTTACCCTTTTCCCCAACTCATTAACTGACCCTATCCCCATCTCTATTTTAGATGTCATGACTGCACATCTCCTTACAAATTCAAGTTGACCGTATTTGGTTACCACCATCCCCCCCCCCCCCCCTCCAGCTTTTTGAAATGTCTGCACATTCTTGAATCGACAATAATATCTAAGACAGTTCAGATCCAACCACATTGCTGTGTGAGTCTGGACTTGGATTTAGACCAGATAAGAATAGCAGATTTCTTCTTCCGAAGGATACTTGTGAACCAAATGAGTTCTTCTGACAATCTGGTACTTCCGTGATCATTGTTAACAAGATGGGATTTTATTCCAAATTTATGCATTAATTGGGGGCAGATTCTTCCAGTGTTCCACCGAGTGCAGCATGTAGAGGAGAATCAGCTGGGTGAGGATAGCATGTCAGTCGTGGAAGCTGATGGTTTCCCGTGCCTAGACAAAAAAAAATCAAGCAGGCTCCATTCTGAGAGTTTTCCTCTCGGAGCAGTCTTTAACATGCATAAACAATAAATGCAAAATCTGACCGTGGACACTTATCCAAAACTGAGCTCTGTCCTTTCCCTTTCTTGAACAAGGCATCCACATTTAATAACATCCTTTGGCTCAATTTCCATCTCCAACAACCTCTTTGGGAGAATGCAGTGAGAGGTGTCCCTTACCCCCATCCCCGGCCTCTTTCCATGTTCTGGAATGAGTGGCACCAGTCCCTGGTGGCTTATTCTATTTTTTGCACCATTTTCTTCTTAACCGTGGCTTCTTTTTGAATATTCATTTCAGCTCGAGGCACTTTCGTGTCTTTTCCAGGTACCACTGCAGTCAAAACATTCACAATCCTCTGTATAAACCAAGGCAAAATGTTTAATCAACATATCCTTCAATGCCCGACATTGAAGTACAGGAGGAGCTGAGTACCAACCCCTCTACTCCCCCTCTACTCCCATTTATCTTTATCCCCCAGCCCAATTCTTTAACTAGTCTCACCTCCTTGTCTATAAAACTCTCTATTATATTTATTTGCTCCATGATTGCCTTTGCATCCAGGCCTCTTCCTATTACAGAGTCATGGGGAATAGTAGCAGACCAGCAAAGCTATTGGATCTGTCATCCAGAGACCCAAACTGATACTTTGGAGACCCAAAGATATTATGGCAGCTGGAGGTATTTAAATTCAACTTATGAATAATTCTTGAATAAATTACTAATTTTGTTAATAAAGACCATGGAAGTGCCAGATTACTGGAGGAGCATATCTCCTTCATAAATGCCCTTTCAGAGAAGAAATCTTCTATCCTTGCCCAGTCTGGTCTACATGCGCTTCCAGACCCACGACAATATGGTTTATTCTTAACTGTCCTTCCCAGTGCTTTAGGAAGCACCGTCTTTTACAGATGCACCACAGAAAGCTTTTTTTCTGGTTGTGTCACATCCTGGTATGTCTCCTGCTCTGCCCAAGACCGCAATAAACTACAAAAGGTCATGAATGTAGCCCAACCCATTACGCAAACCAGCCTCTCATCCATTGAATCTGTCTACACTTCCCGCTGCCTCGGCAAAGCAGCCAGCATCATTAAGGACCCCACCCACCTCAGACATTCTCTCTTCCAACTTCTTCCGGCCGGAAAAAGCTACAAAAGTCTGAGATCATATACCATCCAACTCAAGAACAGCCTCTTCGCTGCTGCCATCAAACTTTTGAATAGACCTACCTCGCATTAAGTTGATCTTTCTCCACACTCTAACTATGACTGTCGCGCTACATTCTGCACATTCTCCTTTCCTTCTCTATGAATGGTATGCTTTGTTTGCATAGCTCGCAAGGAACAATACTTTTCACTCAATGCGACAATAATAAATCAAAGCAAATCAAAGCCAATCAGTTGTATCAAATCACTATTGAAAAGATGAATCAGATGAAAAAGATGGACAAACTGCGCAGCATCAATCTTGCCCAGTCGATCCTGTAAAGCCCGCCACACAGGTACTTGAAGACTTCAGCCAAAGTTGGGAGAGTCATCTGACAGTCAGTCAGCAGCTGAGTCACACCTTACAGCCAATGTCTCATTTTGAATTTCACCAGCGCCAATTTGCTCCAGACCTCACTACAGCCTTTATCCAAAAACATCAAGAGTTGAGGTGAGAGAGACTGCTCCTGACACCAAGACCGTGTTTGACTCAGCCAAATCGCAGAGCCCTGGCAAAGACTGAAATCAGTGAGAAATGGAGGAGAACTGTCAATTGCTTAGAGTCTTATCGAGAGCAAAGGAAAATGAAGGTGATTCTTGGAAGCCAATCATCGCAGTCCCAGGATATTGCTTCAAAAGTTCATCAGGATAGTGCCTTAGCCCAAATATAGCAACATAAGAACAGGAGTAGGCCAATCAGCCCATCGGGCCTATCCCATCATTTAATGAGATCATGGCTGATCTGTAGCTTAACTCCATATACCTGCCTTTGGCCAATAGCCCTTTATACCGTTGTTTAACAAAAATTTATCTATTTCCAATTTAAAGATAATAACTGATTTAATGTCAACTGCCATTAGTGGAAGAGAGTGTTCCAAATCTCCACCATCCTTTATGTGTGGAAGTGCTTTCTAACATCTCTCCTGAACGGTCTGGCCCTAATTTTTCGACAATGCTTCTAGTTCTTGCACCTTCAAACTTCTTTAACTTCTTCATCAACAGCCTTCCATCAATGTAAAATCAGAATTAAGAATGTTCACTCAGAAACTACACAGGGTTCAGTGCCATTCGTAACTGCTAAAGCAGTACGTGATGTATGGGTGGCACGGTAGCACAGTAGTTAGGACTACTTCACAGCTCCGGGACCTGGGTTCAATTCCTGGCTTGGGTCACTGTCTGTGTGGAGTTTGTACATTCCCCTCGAGTCTGCGTGGTTTTCCTCTGGATACTCCAGTTTCCACCCACAGTCCAAAGATGTGTGGGTTATGTTAATTGGCCATGCTAAAACTGCCCCTTAGTGTCCTAAGATACTTAGGTTAGAGGGATTGGCTGGTAAAATATGTAGGTTTGTTGGAGTAGGGCCTGGGTGGGATTGTCAGGATGTAGAGATGCCGGCGTTGGACTGGAGTAAACTCAGTAAGAGGTCTGACAACACCAATTTTAAATCCAACCGATTTATTTGATAGTAAACTTGCAAGCTTTCGGCCTTTGTAGCCTTCATCAGACGAATGAGGTGTTCTGGTCTGCAATAGCACACATATCAGCACAGACAGTTTACAGATTGCTGATTAAAATGCGAATCCTTACACCTAACCTGCTATTCAAGTCTTAAAGTGGCTAACAATGTGAGTGGAAGGAGCACTGAGCACAGGTTAGAAAGATGTGTATTGTCTCCAGACAGCATAGTAAGTGAGTGTGCTGTCTGGAGACAAAACACATCTCTCTAACCTGTGCTCAGTGCTCCTTCCACTCACATTGTTAGCCACTTTAAGACTTGAATAGCAGGTTAGGTGTAAGGATTCGCATTCTAATCAGCAATCTGTAAACTGTCTGTGCTGATATGTGTGCTATTGCAGACCAGAACACCTCTTCGTCTGACGAAGGCTACAAAGGCCAAAAGCTTGCAAGTTTACTATCAAATAAATCGGTTGGATTTAAAATTGGTGTTGTCAGATCTCTTACTGGGATTGTCAGTGCAGACTCAATGGGCCAAAGGGCCTCTTTTTGCCCTGTAGATTCTATGATTCTGTGCCTGTAAGAAAGCAACTTGGACAACATTAAGACTTGGGTTGATAGATGGCAAGTAATATTTGTGCCACACAAGTTTGAGGCAATGGGCATTTGCAGCAAGTAAGAGTATAACCATTTCCATTTAATAGTTACCAAAATTATCATCACTGATTCCCTCACTATTAATATCTTGGAGGTTACCATTAACCAGAAACTTAACTGGATTAGCTATATAAGTATCGTGGATACAAGAGCAGGTCAGCAGTTGAGAATTCTGCAGTGAGTAACATACTTCCGGATTTCCCAAGTCTATCCAACATCTATAAGACACAAGTCAGGAATAATGGAATACTCTCCCATCGCCTGGATAAGTGCCACTTCAACAGCACTCAAGGAGCTCATTCAAGGCAATGTGGATCATTTGATCATCATCCCATCCATCACTTTAAACGTTCACTCCCTCCAGCAGCAACGTCTACCACACTACAAGATGCACTGCAGTAACGTGCTAAGCCTCCTTCCAATATCCGTAACCTCGACCACCTCGAAGGACGAGGGGCAGCAGATGTATGGGTACACCACCTTTCAGATTCCCTCCAAGCCACTCACCATCCTGATTTGGAAATAAACCACCATTCCTCCACTGTCAGTTGATCAAACTCCTGGAACTCCATCCTTGACAGCACTGTGAGCGTACCTACCCCACATGGATTGCAGCAATTCAAGAAAGCCACTCACTACCACACCTTCAAGGATAATTAAGGCTGGGCAATAAACTCTGGCCTAGCCAGAAATGCCCACATCCCAAGAAGGATTAAAAGAGAATCATAGAATTATGCAGCACAAAAGGAAGACCAAAATGCCTGAAGTTATTCAGGAATTTTGAAGATAATTATTCAACGTTTCTACCTGTATGAGGAACCAATGGAGAGCGACCTGGCCTCAGTCTTCCAGCTCCAACACTTGGTTCCAGGCTTTAATCCATCAGGTGGATGTTAACCTAACTGCGATAAAAAGCTTATTTTTATTTTCTATTCCAGAAAGGAATCAATAAAGACTTGGGGCAGACCCCATTGCGCAGTGAACAGGGCTGTGAAATGCACCAACCTGCTCAAAGCACTCTTCACTTTTGCGACACTGTAAAAGCCCATAAAATTCCACCCTTGCGTTGTTCCTTTCATGGCCCATAGGAATTCCAAAAGCCAATGAAGCATCTGATCATTGCTATAATGTGGGAAAACATGACAGATATTTGCACACAGTAAGATTCCATGAACAGCAATTCAGCAATGGCAAGACAGTACACTGCTTATTTTTCACTGATGTTGGGTCAACAGTCAGCTGGGACCACTGGGAAGAACTCCCAGGAGATCTTTTATCCTCGTGTGATGGAGAAGACAGGACCTCAGTTTAATGTCTCACCCAAAAGACTGTTGCACAAAAGAAACAAAAGGTAATGTATTAGATCTCATAGAGTCATAGAGTGCAGAGAAGGCCCTTCGGCCCATTGAGTCTACATTGACAATAACTACTGCTAAAGTCACAATAATCCCATTCTTTGATATTTCAAGTGCTTATCCAAAGGTTTCTGACCTCCACTACCTTCCCAGTTAGGGCATTCTCAATTCTCACCACCCTCTGAGTGAAAAGTTTTTTTTCCTCAAATCCCCTTTGAATCTCCTGCTCCTCACCCTAAAATGACAGTCCCTTATGATTGACCCCCTCAGCCAAGGGGAACAGCTACTTCCTGCTCACTCTGTCCATACCTCTGTCCATCACCCCAGCAAGCAGTATACCTGAACAGGTGCCCGGAGTGTGGTGACTAGGGGATTTTCACAGTAACTTCATTGCAGTGTTAACGTAAGCCTACTTGTGATACTAATAAATATATAAACTTAAACAAAATAAAATAGCTCAGCACTATGTTTTCTGCAAGAGACAGCCCGAGAACATGTGAAAGGCAGGATTTTCCACCAAACTCCAGGTGCTCCAGTTTCTTCCCACAGTTCAAAGATGTACGGATAGGTGGACTGACCATGTTAAATTTCCAAGTGTCAAGGGGACTACCTAGGGTAAATACCCTGGTTAATGGGGATAGGGCCTGGATGGGGTTGCAGTCGGTGCACATTCGATGGGATCGAATGGCCTCCTTCTGCACTACAGGACTCTATGATTCCACTGTATAACCCTTTGATCTTTCTCTCTACTTTCTGATAAAGACTTTGGCAACTTCCATATGCTGAAGTGAAGAATGCCTCATGGGCTGTAGACTGGTGTGATCATATCCAATAACCTGTCATTCTATGTTGCAACATCTTGCACCATTCTGGCAAATGGGTCATTGTGTAAGGCATTGGTGGAAATCATGGTCATCATTAAACGGCTTGAAATTCCATTCTACCTTACAAATATCTCAGAGGCACAGTCATAGTGGGCACCTGACTTTGTCCTAAGGGAGAAATGTGGAGAAATTTGCAAACTAAAGGTTAGTGAGTAACACTGTGAAACAGGGCGAGCCCAGCTGAATCATCCAAATATAATAGCCTTTGTGCTGATGACATTTGTGCTGTTGCTACAACAAATTGGCATCTCAACCTCATCATCGACTTTAACAAGCGGTTAACAGCCCATGATTCTGTCTCGCGCCTTTAGCCGTTAATTAATTTGTGCATGTTATGTGCCGTCAAGTTTTTCTATTGGATACCAATATCTGTTAGGGTCCCAGTGGACTCGGTGCCGGTAACTTTATCTGTGGGGCCCAAATGTGAATCCAACCCAGACCCTGTCTTTGTCAGCAATAGGGCGTTTTAATTAAAATCATTTTGGGTTTCAACCCAATTTCTACTAATTACAAATTACAGGCCAGCTCTGATTGGGGATGGCATGGTGGCACAGTGGTTAGCACTGCTGACTCATAGCACCAGAGACCCGGGTTCAATTCCCACTTGGGTCATTGCCTGTGTGGAGTCTGCACATTCTCTCCACGTCTGCATGGGTTTCCTCAGATGCTCCGGTTTCCTCGCACAGTCCGAATGATGTGCTCATGAAGTGGATTGGCCGTGCTAAATTCTCCCTCACTGTACCTGAACAGGTGCCAGAGTGTGGCGACTAGGAGATATTCACAGTAACTTCATTGCAGTGTTAATGGAAGCCTACTTGTGATACTAATAAATACATAAAACTTAAATAAAATAAAATAGTTCAGCACTATGTTTTCTGCAATAGATAGCCCAAGAACATGTGAAGGGCAGGATTTTCCACCAAACTCACCCCAAGACCAGTAAATCCCACCTGAGGTCAATGGATCTTTGCATAGTCTGTGTCCTGCCCACCTCACTTCCCGTGGCAGATGGGACGGGAAAATACTGTCCGAAATATTTGCAGCAGCAGAGTTTGTGAATGGAAGTTCACCTAGACTTTTACAATACCAGGCCTGTGAGAATATAAGTTCTAGTAACCTAGATAGAGATCACTCATTCTCCAACACTGATATTCCTCCCTTCAAAAGTACAGGATCCCTGTTCCCCTCACAGTGTACTCATCCTTGCTTTGACAGCCCGGACAGAGGGTTACAGATAGCTGAAAGGTCGAAGATTACCTTCAATGCTAGATGGCTTCAAGAAGTGAATTGATAAGCAAATGTGTTTTTGTGTGATGAAACTTTGAACGCTTGTGAAATGATTGTGAAATATATTCATGCACAGATTAAGCTCTTTCTTATATGGAATGTGTTCTTATCCAACAATTTGTACTCTGGGTGCTGCCTCTTCTTGTCTGGCCTGCGGCAATTCTGCAAACCAGAGCAGCTGGTCTGGTGTTGCTAGCAAGAGCAAACCTAAGACCATACCAGGGTAATTCATAAAGACCTCAGAGTGATGTTGTGTAATATCACTTAACCCTTCCATTATGAACTGCTAACTGTCCTCAGTAAAATATCAGACAAAGCCATTTCATACAGATTCACAAAGCTTTTGAATGCCAATTGTGAACAGTGTGATATAACTCCCAAAATTTAATTATTAAAGCCATCAATGAACTGGCAAATGATCCGAAATTTTAAAGCAAGGGCAGGAACAATTAAGATCGCTGTAGAGGATAGAAGCATCCTCTCAAATTCCCAACTTTATTCATCTTGTTCACCGGTTCCTTTGTTTAAGCTTGCCGTTCTCATTCTCTTCAATTAATCACTTCCTTCCACTTTGGCAATTGTCCACACGCTGCCCCTTGCTTAGAATGTTCATATCCATAGGGTCACCTTTCAATTTTATGCAGACAATGCTCAAGGTTTCTACTTGATTTTATAATTCTGGACTCTGATTTCCAGTTCATTCCAACTGATCCGAACACTCAGCACTTTGGCATGTCATCTTGGTTTTAAGATAGATCTGTAAGTCTCACACCCTAACCATCACCGCCATCTTTCTCCACCGTCTGCAGCATCATTTGTATTTCAACTGAACCATTTATTCATATTGCAGTGACCTCTCAGCTTAAGTCATTCTTATCATCAACACGTTCCTTTAATGCAGGATAAAATTTAATTTATTCTGAAACTGCAGCGTGACTTTACTTGAACTGCACTGTTTTCCTTTTCTTCAATTTGTCCTCCTCTTCTTGAAAAGCCTATTGTTTTGGCCACGCTATCAGTCACCTTCTCCCCTCACCTTTCACATGATGCCAATGATTACTGTCTGGCCATCACCGCTGCGAACCACTTTGAGCTATTTAAATCTACAAGTTCAAGGTTCGACTGGATCTTGTACGGATCCTAACTAGGAAGAAAGGATTAAATCACCTCAACGATTTTCCTGTCACTCTAAGTAAAATTGTACAAAACATTGCAAATCTCCTTTGTATCCAATAAAAAATATGCATTAACTCGATCCATTAAAAACCATGGCCAAAGATATAGATTTTTCCACCTTTCCAAGATCTCCATTTGACTTATTGCAAATGAGAGGATACTTAGAACCCAGAACAAAAAATGGACTGGAAAGTGCGTGACGCAGTGGGCGGAATTTTAAGACCTCGTTCGTCCCGAAACTGTAAAACCTGTCTAAGGTCAACGGACCTTCCCATTGCCTGTCCCTTGCCTGTTTCGATCCGCATGCCGAATAGGGTAGTAAAATTCCGGTATGTTAAATGAGCTCATTTAGTATCTCAAAGGGACTGTTGATCCGTACTGAAAATCTGTCATCCATTGAAATAACAGCCTTTGTGATGTATGAGTTTTAGTGCACTAACATTTAATATCTGGTATGAAGTTCCATTGTGCAATAGTGGCCTTTGACATTAGGGCAACATTTGACCAAATATGTCATCAAAGAATCTTGGAGAAATTGAAGTCAATGGCAATGGAAGCTCTTCGTTCGGTTGGAGTCATACCCAGCACAGGGTAAGGGGATATTTGTTGGTGATTGCTCATGTTCAATTCCTCAGGTACTGAAGCAATCCATGTCAATATACAGGAAGACCTGGACAAAATTCAGGCTTGGGCTAACAAGTAGCAAGTAATATTCTCATCACACAAATTCCAGACAATGACCATCTTCAATACAAGAGGTCAAACCCTTTATATTCAATAGCATTGCTATAGCTGAACCCATACTATCAATACTCTGGGAGTTATCATTGACCAAAAACTAAACTGGACCAGTCATATAAATGCAGTGGCTACAAAAACAGATCCAATCTCGGGATTGTGAGGCAGCAATTCATCTTCTGACTCCCCAAAGCCTGTCCGCTATCTACAAGACCAAGTCAGGATGGTGTGTGACTTGGAAGAAATCTTGCAAGTGGTGGTGTTCACATGCATCTGCTGCCCTTGTCCTTCTGGTGGTAGATATTTCAGAATTAGAACATGCTGTCAAAGGAACCTGCATCTTGGAGATAGCACACTCTGCTGCCACTGTGCAGGATTGTTGGGGGAGTGAATGTTTTTGATGGTTGATGGGGTGCCAATCAAGTGGACTGTTTTATCGAAGAGGATGTCGAGCTTCTTGAATGGTGTAGGAGCTGCACTCGTTCAAACAGGTTGAGGGTATTCCATCACACCCCTGACTTGTGCCTTGTAAGCGGTGGACAGACTTTGGAGAGACTGATGATGATTCATGTCTCAGAAAGCTGGTTGAATAAAGAAGTGTTGTAAGTATTCTTCACCAGATCTGCCAATGCATTTTAACCTTTAGGGAAGCTTCACCCAAATATCTGTGAGGAATGCAATGAAAGCATTAAGTGAAGAAGTCACGGACATGGGCCAGCTGTTTAATTCAAGCACAGGCTGTGGATTGGCTGAAGGTAGTGTTTGTGGTGGCCTGCAGGCAGCCAGGAGTGGAGAGGTTGAAGGCTGCAGTGATCCTGACTGCAGCAGGCAACGCTATACCAGATGTGTCCTGGTCTATTGCAGGAGGTAATACAACTTCCCCAGAGAAAGCTCAGCCTCCTTATGCACTGCTCCTTAGAGAACTGCAGGCATGTTATCCTTGCCCTGTAAATCGTGCTGGGAGGGGAAGAATTCCTGGGAGCCTGGCTCCTCCTAATTGCTCTCCCTCCAGCTGCAACTTTGCTTGTTCCTTCATCCAACTGTTGCTTCCCTGTCCCCGTGCCCAACAGTTGTTTGATCATTTGGACAGAGTGGAATTACTAGGAGGCAGCCCATGAAGGAAAGAGTTGGGAATATTTTATACCAGCTAGTCACAATTCAGGTAATCCAAAGGGCATATCAAAACATAATGTCACACAAAAATATCTCCCAAAGATTTCCAACACTTTACCTGAGAGAAATTGAAAATCCCTTAAGTGATTTGATTTATTATTGTCACATGTATTGACATACAGTGAAAAGTATTGTTTCTTGCGCTGTATACAGACAAAACATACCGTACATAGAGAAGGAAATGAGAGTGTAGTGTTACAGTCATAGCTCGGATGTAGAGAAAGATCAATTCGTTGCAATTAGTCCATTCAAAAGTCTGACGGAAACAGAGAAGAAGCTTTTCTTGAGTTGGGGTGATACGTGATCTCAGACTTTTGTATCTTTTTCCCAATGGAAGAAGGTGGAAGAGATTATGTCCGGAATGTGTGTGGTCCTGAATTTTGCTGGCAGCTTTGCTGAGACAGTGGGAAGTGTAGACAGAGTCAGTGGATGGGAGGCTGGTTTGCATGATGTATTGGACCAAGTTCACGACATTTTGGAGTTCCTTGCGGTTTTGGACAGAAGTGTCAATGGAGAAGGTGGATGATTTGGACTGTGGACAGGATCATAGAAGTCCTACAGCACACAAAGAGATCAATTGGCCCATCAAGTCTACACCAACTATAATCCCACCCAGGCCCTATTCCCGTAACCCCACACATTTACCCTGCTAATCCCCCTGTCACTAAAGTAAATTGTTCTGTGCTGTACTGTCCTTTGTTCTTTGTTCATTCTATTTAGCTTGGCTAATCAAACTAACCCGCACATCTTTGGACTGTGGGAGGAAGCTGGAGGAAACCCACACAGACACGGGGAGAATGTTCAAACTCCACACAGACAGTGACTTGAGGCCAGAATCGAACCCGGATCCCTGGTGCTGTGAGGCAGTAATGCTAACCACTGTGCCACCGTGCCACAGTCAGGGTCTAATGGTACCTTGGAGGGAGATGAAAACACCTTTGTTCTTTGATGTTAATTTACATTTGTTCACTAGAGGAACATGCCTCTGTTGTGGGAGAAGCTCCAGTCACCCAAATTGAGGGCTGCTGAATATCCAGAGGCAGATAACCTCTGGAGTAAGTTAGCGGCTCTGTTCTCCATATACTTCCAGCCTGAGAGATGTCTTGTTTTGGAATGTAAACAAACAAGCAGTCACTCCAAATCATTATTTGTAGGCTGATCTTTGCAAAACACGTAATCAAGGACACTGACGTAAGGCAAACTACTGCAGATTCTGGATTCTGAAGCATGGAGTCAAGATCTGGCAGTATCTGTGGAGAGAGAATAGTGTCAACGTTTCGAATTGGGATGACTCTTCATCAAAGTTGGACACTGCCCATTCTAGTCAGGGTTCAAATTTCAGCGTTGACCAGCTAACAGGTATTCATATCTTCCTGATGGCTAGGTAGGATCTTCAGAGAGATTAAGTTAGGGCAGCAACAGACATGGGTCCATCTCTTGATCTACCCTGAGATTCTTTTTAAATTGGCAGGCACAGGTTAGGCATTCCCTCCCAAGTAGGCAATGATGATAGAAGTAGAATGATTAGTTTGACACCAAGGATTAAAAGTGTAATCACACTCCAGATGATTCAAAAGGACTAGGCACGTAGTGTTTTCAATTTCTCAATTCAGGGTGAGTTGATTTTCAGGTAAACTTTCCGACATAACCTTGCTCATTCATTAATCAGTTGATTACTCATGGGCCTCCATAGTGTTTCTGCTATGATGCAATTTGGATAGCGCCAATTCCAAATCCCTCTTCAAGAATTGGAGAGGTGTCCATTATATAATGAAGCATTCGTCCTTGAATCTTGTTTGCATGTATAAAACCCTTCAATTTTCATGCAAGGGCCTATAGAGATAAAGAAAACAGTCTATGATGGGGTAAATTAGCCCTATCCTGAAACTGCCACTAGATCTTAACATGAACCCTGAGTATGTTGGTGTAACCTTAAGAACATAACATTTTGCATTTGTGCATCACCCTCCCAATATGAGTGAAATATGACCAGTGTTTCGCACGGGAACCCACCAAGCTTTTGCACGGTGGAGAAATGGGCAGAGATAAGGTGAAAAACTGTAAAAGCTGGGAGCCTAAAACAAGAACAAAAAGTACCTGAGAATATAGAGCAGCTCAGTCAATATTGGAAGGAAATAAAGAACTCAGGTTAATGGTTTCAGTATGATCCTTCATTTGAATTTATCTTCTTTCAGATAGGAATCATCTATTCATTTCTAGCTTTTTTCATTTTCATCTAAGAATATTAATGTGTGCGGATGCATATAACCATGCACATGTAATCATATACCTAGGAATGTACTCACACGCATACACATTCTAGAATCCCTACTGTGCAGAAGGAGGCCATTCAGCCTTTTGAGTTTACACTGACACCACCCAGGCCCTATCCCTATAACCCCATGTATTTACCCAGCTATCCTCCTGACACTAAGGAGCAATTAAGCATGGCTAATGCACCTAACCCACACATCATTGGAGTGAGGGAGGAAACCCACACAGACACAGAGAAAACATGCAAATTCCACACTGTCATCCAATGCTGGAATCGAACCGATGTCTCTGGTGCTATGCGGCAGCCATGCTAACCACTGTGACACCATGCTGCCTGTATATGTAAACCCTTATGGTCAGGTACACACTCCTATGTGTACGTGTACACACAGAAGGGCAACTAAGATGGGCACAGACATACACACACACACACACACATTCTTAAATACACATGAATATACACACAAATCTATGCCCCAAATCTCACACTTGCATCCACATTCTCAAAACAGATCAACTCCCTAAAGTCACCAAGAGAGATGGAATATGTGAACCAGAAATAATTAATATAAATAGAGGCAAATGACTGCAGGTGTTGGAATCTGAAACAAAAAGAGAAAATGCTGGACAACCTCAGCAGGTCTGAACAGCATCTGTGAAGAGAGAATAGAGCCAACATTTGGAGTCTAGATAACCCTTTGTCAGAGCAGAAAACATGCTTGGAAGTTGTGTTAGTAAAGAGTTTGTGAATGTAAGATTATTAATAGCTCGAAACGCAATTTATTGATACCACCTCAAAAAATAAGATGTGGCTCTAAGGGATGGGAGACTGGTTAATTCACAGCCCATTTTCTTTTCTCTTTTGGAGCAATGCAGCAAAAGATCCCAGCAAATGTGATAAGAACTAATAAAAGTTTCTGTGGAAAATAATGGGGAATTGGTGCTAACTGTATCCTACACATCACCTTGTTCTGACCTAGATATTCTGATGGAAGTCAACTTATTATTTAAGAACTTCATGTAATTAAAAAAAAATTATGCAAAAAAAATTCAGGGGGGTCACTGAGTTTTCATTAATTTGATGACAGCATTCTTAATGAGCAGGCCCGACTGTAAAAAACCGAACAGTTGTTTGATAATTTGGACTTTTTTTTTACCACATTAGTTCCGTTTTTCTCTTTGTGCTTCTCACCCCGTGGCGTACCAGGTCAATGTGTGGTGATAAACTCGCCAAATAAGCAAAGGAATTGGAAAATAAACAAAGAGGTACAAGGTAAATCATTTCCAAGGAGAGTGTGTCCTCCCTGGGTACAATGTCAGCTCTCGTTTTGTTAAGCTATTACTGTTAGTGGATTAGCCATGCTAAATTGCCCCGTAGTTTCAGGGGAACTGGAGGGTAAATTATATTGGGTTGTGGGGATAGGGCCTGGGTGGGATTGTGGTCAGTGTAGACACAATGGGCTGAAGGGCCTCCTTCTACATTGTAGGATTCTATGATTCCATTTCCATTACACACCCAGAGGAAAGTCACGGCCCAATCACCAGTGCAATAGAGGGAATGGCTATGTGGCAATGTAACTATTGTAATTGGTTCCCCGGGCCTTGTAAACTGTCCAATAAAACAAGAGCATTGACTTTCAGAATTGCAATTGGATCACTTGCTATCTCGATAAAAATTTCATTCTTTCCTCCCCATTGGTAAATTTGTATCAATGGCAAGGAAAGGATGACATTTTTATCGAGATAGCAAGTGATCCAAGAAGAAACTGCCATTAAAATCAAGGCTTCTCTGTGACATCCAGGTTATCAATGTCTGTTATTCTATTTGAGGATTTCAAATCAGCAATGCCTGTTTCCATTGTGGGGTTTAACAGCAATAATTCACAGCATCACACACACAGAAAAATAGAACAAAGGATCAGGAGTAGGCCATTCATCCCTTTGAGCATTCATTATGATCATGGATGATCTAGGTAGCATAATGGCACAGTGGTTTGAATGAGGTAGATTTCACATCGTCAACTAAAATGGACAGGAGCAATTTAGCCAAAGTTTATTTCCACTTTGCCCTGGGATTGACTCCTACAGCACACAATATCCCAGGACTGACTCCTACATCTTACTTTGTCCCAGGAGTGATTCCAACGCTTCTCTCGGTCCCAGGGTTTACTTCAAAACCTCACTATGTTGAGGGACTAACTCCAACACCTCACTACGTTGCGGGATTGTCTCCTACACTCTCTCTGCCCCGGGAACGGCTCTGGGAATGATTCTGACACCTCACTCTATAAGAAGTCTGGCAACACCAGGTTTAAATCCAACCCATTTACTTGATAGTAAACTCACAAGCTTTCGAGCCTCTGGTCTTTGTCAGGTGAAAGAGCGTGATGCTGTGAATTATTGCTGTTAAACCCCACAATGGATTTAAACCTGCTGTTGTCAGACTTCTTACTGTGTTTACCCCAGTCCAACGCCGGCATCTCTACATCATGACCTCACTCTATCCCAGGATTGATTCCTACAGCTCAGTCTTTCCAAGGATAGACTCCTAGGGCTCCTTGTCAACAGTGTTTAGTAACCATTGTCTGTTTCATATATTTCAATGTTTTGATTTGGGGATGTCCGTGCTGATATGTGTGCTATTGCAAACCAGAACACCTCATTCACCTGATGAAGCCTACAAAGGCCGAAAGCTTGCAAGTTTACTATCAAATAAATCGGTTGGATTTAAAATTGGTGTTGTGAGACCTCTTACTTGATTTGGGGACACCAGATACTTTCTCTCAGGCGCATTGTATAAAACCTCATCCACCAATGGCTCTGTCCTCTGCGCCAGAGTGGACTGGCTAATGTATAGTGTTCTGAGAAACTGTCTGCAAGTGAATGCCTTTTCTCTAATCATCCCATGAATAACACTGGCAAAGCTTACATTTCAGGCTAGAAGTTTGCATTGGAATGATTTTGAGGTATAAAAATTACACAGAGACACCAGTCTACTAATTTAAATGGATGGAAAATCAGGCCTCGTGATTTCTGATCAGAGACTCTGGCTTTTCACTCTATACAGTCCTTTGATGATTTGAAAACTAGGTAGATCCTCAATTTGACACACAATCAATCAAATATGGCATTAAGTAGCCCACTGACACCAGAACCTGCCACGCAGAAGATGCTGGACAGCTTAGACACCTGAACCTACCAGCTACACTTGGGTTAATGTTCATGAGGACAGACATTTTGATTTGTGGTACAAATCACACAAGCATTAGGCCAGAGGCCTGACTGATTTTTGTCTCATTTATACTGTTAGTCACCTTGTTAGTCACCTAAAGTTTTGGAGGTAGAGGATCCTGTCTGGTTGTTGCTCATCATTGGCCTTTGGTCGCATCTTAGAGAGAAAGTTCTAGAAGCATGAAATCCAGCAATAGATATCAATGGCAGGTGAATGTTACAGGTGGTGCATTGAGAATGCAGCAGCGACACTGCTGATTGGATGATTGGGGATGCTGGGAATGACATTTAGCTCCAATGTTGAGAAGTTAATTCTGTTACTGCCTTCAGGTGTCTTGCAATCTCTTAGCGTGAAGAGTCCCGGGGGGGTTTTGGATTTCTTTCTTCAGCTCCCCAGCGGGGGGGAGAAATGCCAGCGATAGATGCATGAGGACGAGCATCACAAGCCAGAGCACGCCCAGTTAAGGTGGGCCACTGTCACCAAACTGTGCCAATTCCCAGCTGCCTTATATTCCCTGACCTCTGCCCCTGGTCAAGTTGGCTGCAACCAGGCAACAGATAGAAAATTTCATCTTTGCGAATCCTTCGACTTTCCCTCAGAGTGGGGGGCACAGGCAACCTGCAAGAATAAAAACCTGTAGGTGCTGGAAATCTGAAATAAAAACAGAAAACACTGGATTAAACTCAGCAGCATCTGTGGAGAAAGAAACGGAACACTTTGATTCCATTTTTAAGATTCTTCTTCAGATTTGCACGATGTATGAGAACCAGCTCTGTTACATGTAAGTTTGCGATGAATCACACAGGAAGGAAGTGCTGTACACCACACACAACACAAGATCTATGCATATATTTATGTAATTTCACAGAATCACTACACTGCAGGAGGCCATTCAGCCCATTGAGTCTGCACTGACCACGATCCCAACCTTGCGTATTTGTCCTGCTATTATGGGACAATTTAACATGGCCAATCAACCTAACCTGCGCATCTTTGGATTGTGGCAAGAAACCAAAGCACCTAGAGGAAACACACGCAGGCACGGGGAGAACGTGTAAACTCTAAACAAATAGTCACCCAAGGCTGGAATTGAACCCGGGCTCCTGGCACTATGAGGCGTCAGTGCTAACCACTGTGCCACTATGCCACCTGACAAATTAATACCAACTGCTTCCCAGTGACATCCCCTTTCCACTACTCATATTCCAATTCTCTTCCTGCATCTAGTGGTGCACTAAGGTAGATTTCGTCTGTTTCCATAACTGGTAATTCTTCGAACAAGTCACTAGTCTGTTGCCAGGGGCTTATAGCTTGAGGGGGCAGCCAGGAGTCTCTCCCTCTCCTACCACCAGCCACTGGCATGTTTTGGAAGGATTTACAGGATGAATTCAATCTGTTTGACTGTGTAATGAACACACCCTCCTTGGACAACAAACCCTGGGGATGGGACTCAAACCCAGAGTTTCTGACTCAGAGACAGGGACGTTAACGCAGTGTCCCATTGCACGTCACTCCTTTCCGCTATGCAGGGGATGTAATGTTGTCCCGCTGTGTTAGAACCATCAGTTGCAGGTTTGCGGCTACTCAGGACTGGTTTCCTCATTTTGGATTCTACAATTGTTTGAATGATGCATTAACTTAGTTTATATCTCAGAATAAATGGTTGGGGGGGGGGTGTTAAATAAAGTGTAAAAATGATATAGAAGCACTGAGAAGAATGAAGTAGGATGATACCAAAACGGAGACATCATAAACATGAGGGAAGAATGTGCAGTCCAGGGTTCTCTTCAATAGAAAACAGAGATGTTTAAATTGATTTGGAGTTTGATAAGGTAAATACAGATAAAAGATAGGCTCTAGAGTAGATTATATGGCCCCACCATTCTTTTTTTTATATTTTATTTTATTGTGAAGAACTTGCATTAACACTGTAATGAAGGTACTGTGAAAATCACCAGAAAGGGGATTTACGCATTATGATTGCGGTACTGAAGCAACATTTTGCATCTGTCTTTACAGAGTAAACGATGCTGAAAAATCCATAGTGAAAGAGTTTAAAGTTTATTTATTATTGTCATGAATAGTTTACATTAACACTACAATGAAGCTACATTGAAAATCCCCTAGTTGCCACACTCTAGTACCTGTTCAGACACACTGAGGGAGAATTTAACATGGCCAATGGACCTAACCAGCACGTCTTTCAGACTGTAGAAGGAAACCCACGCAGTCACGGAGAAGAATGTCCAGGCACCGTCCAGATAATGACCCAAGCTGGGAATCGAACCTGGGTCTCCGGCGCTGTGAGGCAGTAGTGCTAGCCACCTGTGCCACTATACCATTCAGTAAGTTCATGGCTGATCTTCTGCCTTCACTCCATTCTCCTGCCTGTTCCCCATATCCCTTAATCCCAAGAGACCAAGGCCCAATTTTCCTTGACCCCACCCCACCTCCTCCCATGTGTTTCGTGGAAGTGGACACGGCCTGCTGGCAATGGGATCTTCCGGTCCTGTCTCTGTCACCGGGGTTTCCAATAGTTTGTCGCTCCTGCTGCCAGGGAATGTGCATCGGGAACTAGTTACTACGTGTAGCAATTAAAAGGGATAAGAGGGAAACATTTAAGCTGGATGAGCTCATGAATAGGTAAGGAAAAGAAAGACATGTGGATAGAGCACGATGCGGTGGGATGTGAAGAGGCTTGTGCAGGGTTAAACACATTGGCGTGGCTGAAATAGTCTGGATAGTTGATATCAGTAAATTTGTTGTAATCCAGCACTTTGATGGGTCCGTAGCAGTTGAGGTAAATTTGGCTCCCCTTCACAATTTTGTCACCTTTGGTAGACTCTTTGCCCTCAGGGTTTGAAGGGCCTGCACTGAGCGTGGGTACAGTTGTTGACACTGATGCATACACCAGCCATACAACCGTATCAAATGGGAACAAATTGATATCTTTTCATCTGTGTGCACTGCATCCCAATAGCAAAGTTCAACTTCATCTGTCTTTCTGCGTGGCCCGCGGAAATGCAATGCCGGCTTCGTCTCAGAAAAATCTGCCAAATTCAGTGATTGAGACGTTATAGCTGTTATCATTCACAGTTATAGGCTCCAACACACACACACATATACACACATACATACACACACACATACATATACACACACACATACACACACACACATATACACACAAACACACACATACACACACACACATATCACACAATACATACACACGCACACATACACACACACACATACATATACACACACAATACACACTCAAACACACACACACATACATACCACACACACATACACAACACACATACCAACACACACTCACACACACATACACATACACACACACAACCACACTCACACACACACAATAACACACACAACACGCACACACACACACACATGCACACACACACACATATACACACACACACATACACACACACATATGCACACACATATGCTCACATACACACACGTGCACATGCACACACACACGTGCACATGCACACACGCTCATGAGTGCACACGCACAAATTCAAGCACACACACGCACACACAAACACAAAGACATATGTGCACACACACACGCACACACACATATACATATGCACACACACACACATGCGCACACATACATATGTGCACACACATGTGCAAGCGCCCACACACACACAAACACACACACACCACATGCACACAGACACATGCCAATGTACAATCACACCCACATGCACAAGAAAAAGTGCATATGTGCACACACACAAAGACACGCATGCCAATACACAAAAGCACACACAAATGCACACACACATGCGCAAACCTATTTGTGTACATTTGCACCCACATGTACACACAAGTACACACATACACTCAATGTACATTCTGTTGAGTAGAGCAGTCTAAGATGTGCTATCATAGAGGTGTTGAAGATGAATAGAGAGGTTGAGAACGTCAATAACAGAGAAACGAATTCCTCTGGTGAAAAAAATGAGAATTGAGGAGACAACCTTAAACTGAGAGCCGGACTGCTTCAGGATGTTGTCAGGAAGCATTCCTTCACTTGAAAAGGTGGGGACAGAACCTTGAAATTCTCCCATCTCCCAATGGCTGGGGCGTCAGTTGAGAATTTCAAAACTGAGGTTGGTAGACTTTTATTAGAGAAGGGCAATAAGGGTGAGGGAATAAACCTGGGTGAGGTACACAACCTGGTCCCGTTTGAAAAGAGGAACAGGCTCAAGGGCCTGAATGGCCTACTTTTACCCCTAGATTTTCTTAAGTGCAGGTTTTGGAACCGGAATATCAGGTTCTTTTTTTATATATAAAATGGGCAATCGGCACTCCAAATCAATGTCACCAGCGTGTACAAATTCAGAAATAGGAATAGTTGCCGTGCGTTCAGGAAGACGCGGAAAAAAAAATCCTGCCGGCCGCAAAGAGGTGGGGGGAGGCGTTGGAAATGCAAAGCAAGGGAAGGAGAGCGAGTGTCTATTTAAATGGCACGGTGTAATCAGTGCTTTTTGTTAAGCGCTGGCAGAAAGGCAGTGATGGGAAGTCCAGTCACTGCCGGGACAGTAATAGCCCTTCCTCATAACCTGAATGCGCCCTCCCATGTTAACATACTGTGAACTGAGCAGAAGTGACAAAAACAATCCATCACGTCTGCACGAACACAAAGGAGAATTGAGAGGTTAACAGAAATTGATGACATCCCTGCCCGACTTTTACACTGATTCGGCCCAGCCTGCGATTGAAACAGACAGAGATTTATAAGGGGGAGTTGGGGACAGTGGCTCTTTTTTGATTGCTTTGAATATTTTTTCTTTTAGCTGCTCTGCATACTTATTCCCCAGCCCATCAGCACCTTGCTGTATTAGAATGCTGATTCGATTTTACATGCTACGAGCAGGCATTATGCGGGCATTTGCATGATGCGAAAAAAAAATCACCCTAACCGTTTGTGATGCGGCTGATGAAATGAGCCCTAATGCTTTGCCGCATAAGTGGAGTCTTGTAATATTTTTTTTTGAAATTCAGATTTTTAGATCGACCTCCCTCCCCTCCCCCACTCCCCCCACCACCACCACCCGCCCATCACATCTCAAAAGGAATTATTCCGTCTTTTAAATGAGAAAATGTGTTTTTTGTCTTTGCCTGGGAGGGAAACAGCTGTATTGGGCTTTTTATGAATTCATTTGAAGTAGGAACCTCCAGAGGAAGGGAGGGTGGGGAGAGATGGGGGATGGGGGGTGGTGGTTGGGGGGAGGGAGGGCGGCTGGATACGGAGTGGGGGGGGGTGACAAAAGCATCAACTGGCTTCTTTATTTTCGCTGAAGGTGTCACAATTACAAAAGACTCTTATCAATTAATTTTGACAGAAAAATAATTATTGTCCCTCAGCGATGATGGATATCAGTCACAGGCTGGAGTTTTTATTGGCTGAGGGGGTGTGAAGGTATGAGCGTGAGGATCTGAGCACAGTGGGTAGGGATGTTCGTGCAGGGCGTTGGTGAGGCCACACTGGAATGATGTGCGTACAGTTTCGCTGTCCTTATCCGAGGAAGGATGTCCTTGCTATAAGAGGGAGCGCAGCGAAGGTTTGCCAGTCTGATTCCTGGGATGGCAGGTCTGTCACGTGAGGAAAGAGTAAATGGGTTAGGATTGCATTCACTAGAGTTTAGAAGATTGAGAGGGGATCTCATCGAAACTTATAAAATTCTAACGAGGTTAGACAGGGTAGATTCAGAAAGAATTTTCCCCAATGGTGGGGGAGTCCAGAACTAGGGCTCATAGTTTGAGGATAAAGGGTAAAACTTTTAGGATTGAAGTGAGGAGAAATTTCTTGATTCAGAATGTGAATGTGTGGAATTCTTTACAACAGAAAGTTTTTGAGGCCAAAATGTCTGATTTCAAGAAGAAATTGGATACAGTTCTTGAGGCTAAAGGGATCAAGGGATATGGGAGGAAGAGGGGGATCAGGGTATTGAATTTGATGATCAGCCATGATCAAAATGAACGGCGGAGCAGGCTTGAAGGGCCAAATGGCCTACTCCTGCTCCTAGGTTCTAGTTTCAACAGCTTGGTTCTTGGATATCAGAATCGCCCTAAGTATCTGGCTTAATACTGGTCACTTCTATCCCCACCTCCAGCCCTTACCCCTCTCTACCCTCACTCTCTCCATTGTGGGTCTGGTTGGCTGATCCCAGCCAAGTGTGAGACAAGCGTGGAACAGGAAAATCTTCATTAACAACCGTTGCCCTCTCTCCTATTAAATAAACATAATAGGCTGTGATGTTGCTCGGATTGTTTGGGCAAGGGTGCAGGGTGAAGGAGTGGAGTGGTGATCATAAAGGAAGTTGAAAAAACCCAGACAATATTTATTTCCTTCAGTTTTCAGCTCCCACCTCTGCCTTGTTATTTTCAAAATTGACACAAAGAAAATGGCCTCCTTCATCGTAGAAAAAAGAAAGACCTCCATAAAAGTCAAATTATTACGGGACATAGTTTTATCATGCGAGGGCAAAGTTTAAAGGAAATGGAGAAGGCAAATTTTTTACACAGGGGGTGGTGGGTGCCTGGAACTCGCTGCCGGGGGAGGTAGCAGAAGCAAATACAATAATGATTTTTAAAAGGCGGCTTGACAAACACATGAATAGGATGCGAATAGAGGGTTATGGTCACTGGAAGTGTTGGGGTTTTAGTTCTTTCAGGCAGCATGGTCAGTGCAGGCTTGGAGAGCCTAAGGGTCCGTTCCTGTGCTGTAACTTTACTTGCTGTTTGTTCTTTATCTTAACCTTTTATAACAGCACAAAAGTAGAACTCACAGCACAAGGCTCCTAGGTTCAATTCCGACCTTGAGTCACTGCCTGTGTGGAGTTTGCACATTCTCCTCGTGTCTGCGTGGGTTTACTCCACGTGCTCCAGTTTCTTCCCATAGTCCAAAAATGTGCAGGTTAGGTGGATTGGCCATGCTAAACTGGCCCTGAGTTGTGCAGGTTAGGAGGATTAGCAATGGGAAATGTGTGGGGTTACGGGGAAGGGGCAAGAGGGAGAGGGCATGGGTGAAACACTCTGTCAGAGAGTTGATGCAGACTCGAGGGGCCAAATTGTTTCTTCTGCGTTGTAGGGAATCTGTGATTAAGATGTGCCAAAGTGAAGTACTTTTGAATTGTGTTCATTATTCTAAAGTGGGAAACACGGCAACAAATTTATACACAGCAAGCTCCCACAAATAGCAAAATGATAACGGCCAGATCATTTCTTTAAGTCTGGATAGTTAAATTGAAATGAACAATTTTTTTTCCAAGCAATAAATTGCTCTTGTGATTTCTTATCTATACAATGAGAACAATCCTGAATTTGGATAGCATCTGGCCAAGTAGCGATCACTATTAGCTGCTCTGCGTAAGACAATCAAAAAATTTTACTAACCAGATGATGGCATTACATTTCTTGCTGAATATGTAAAAAGTAAAAATATCCACAGTTTATTTCATAAAGCTCAGTTGTCGCGAGAAATTGAATAGTTTTTCTCTGAGACCTAATAGACAATCAGTATAGCAGATAAAACTCTATAATACAATTGAACACACACAAACACACATACACTAATACAAACAAATACACACAAACCCAAATACACAGACTAAGTACAAACACACATACACCAACACAAACAAATACACACAAATCCAAGTACACAGACTAAAACACAAACACATATACACTGACACAAACAAATACACACAAACCCAAATACACAGATTAAACACAAACACACATACACTAACACAAACAAATACTCACAAACCCAAATATGCAGACTAAAACACAAACACATATACACTAACACAAACAAATACTCACAAACCCAAATATGCAGACTAAAACACAAACACATATACACTAACACAAACAAATACACACAAACCCAAATACACAGATTAAACACAAACACACATACACTAACACAAACAAATACTCACAAACCCAAATATGCAGACTAAAACACAAACACATATACACTAACACAAACAAATACTCACAAACCCAAATATGCAGACTAAAACACAAACACATATACACTAACACAAACAAATACACACAAACCCAAATACACAGATTAAACACAAACACACATGAATAAGCAGGCAAACAAGTGTTGCCAAAAAACTGCCTTCACAGTAAGTTTGGAATCTTGATTTGCTCTTAATGTCTAGTCGAATTCATAAAACTGAATTAGAATAAGTTCCTACAAAATAGGGGCAGAGATTTAGCCTTTACGCCAGTTACATCATCCAATAAGATCATGGCCGCTTTGATTATGGCCTTATCTTCCTAGCTGTAGATCAGAAACTTGCCCAGCTGAACTTTGAGTATCTTCAGTGGTACAGCCTCCACTGTTCTCTCTGGAAGAGAATTCCACAGATTGACAATCCTCTGAGAGAAGAAATTCCTCCTTGTCTCTGCCTGATTTTTCTCTGGCTCGTCCTAGCTTCTCCACGAGGGAAAACGTCCTCTCAGCATTTAGCGTATCAAGCCCTTTCAGAGCCTGAAATGCTTCAACAAGATCACCCTTCATATACAGACGACATAAGCCAGTGATGGACAGCCCGTGACCCCGGGCCACATGCGGTCCACCTGACTTCTGACCCATGAGACATTTTGTTGACTGTTGTCCATGTTCGGGATTGACACATTCTGCTGATGTCTATCCATGCAGGTTTTTTCCAACTGGGATGACTGAAGTGATAAGCATGTAAAGCAAGGACAAGTGAAGTGAGGTTTGTGCTGATGGCTCACAACATTGACTGTGAGAGCCGTATGCTCCCTCTGGGTCCAATCAAAGCACAAACATTTCTTCTGTTTTTACCGTTTGCAGTTGATGACAATTCTATTAACCTATAAATGATTAAGCACTTTCTGTAACCCTTTATGAAATATCCGGCTGAACTGGAATCCGCGTTAATCAACTTGAATCTGTAAACTATTAGGAGTACATTGTCTTGACCTTAATAGAACTCTTATCGAGGGGACCGAAATTCAAGTTAGAATTCAAGTCAGGAATTGAACATGTAATCCAGTTTGATACTCCAACATACTACTGAGCCAAAACTACATTGTCAGATATGGTAACTCTTATGGTAAAACATGAAATTGTGGCCCTATCTGTTCATTTTGGTGATTTGGGTCTGTGGCAACATTTAAAGAACCAAGAGTCTATCATTTTGGGGTCAATATTCATACCTCAATATATTGTTTAACTGCTTATTTTGGCTGGTTCTGGGATATGGTAGCACAGCACGGTGGCACAGTAGTTAGCACTGCTGCCTCATAGTGCCAGGGGCCTGGATTTTATTCCCGGCTTGGATCACTTTCCGTGCAGAGTTTGCACGTTCCCCTCGTGTCTGCATGGGTTCCTTCCAGGTGCTCAGGTCTCCTTTCACAGTCCGAAAGACGTGCATTGGCCGTGCTAAATTCTCCCTAGGTGTAGCTGAACAGGCACCAGAGCATGGCGACTGGGAAATTTTCACAGTAACTACATTGCAGTGTTAATGTAAGCCTACTTGTGACACAATTAAATGAACGTAGGCTGGAACAGTCACGATGCACTGTTTTTCTTACATAAAATAGTCACCGCACTCCTAAAAGTAAAATTGTTGGGGGAAGCCTTTTGATTCATTTTGACAGGGTAAGTTGCTGAACGTAATTGTTACTTATCAATCCAATTTGCAACAAACACTACTGATCATCTACAGTTCATAAATGGTCCAGATTGTTTGGGACCCTGCAGGGGATGTATAGTCAACACTTGTTACAAGAATTCCAATTATTACCAATGTCTCAGTGCTTCCGGATGAAGCCCAAATGAAGCCCATGGACTTTATTCTCAGATATAATACTCCTTCTTACAACAGGCATTTGCTTTAAAAAAAGCATCAGCAGTTTCCCTATCCAGTGTTTTATAATTAACAATCGCCCATTATAACAAAACTAACGCAAATTATTTCATCTCTAAATTTCAGCCTGACATTATGCAATGGAAGAAAATAATCAATTCTGGGAATGCAGTCACCTAGTCAGATCTGCAACATGAGTTTATTATACCAGAAGGTGACCGAATTTCAGATTTGCATTCTGAACTTCTCTGCATTTTGTATCTAACTTAAAGTTTTATTTATGAGTGTCACAAGTAGGCTTATATTAACACTGCAACGTAGTTATTGTGAAAACCCCCTAGTTGTCACGCTCCTGTGCAGATATATTGTGTGGGGGAATTTAGCATGGGCAATGCAACTAACCCAACTTTCGAATTGTGGGAGGAAACCAGAGCACCCAGAGGGAACCCATGCAGAAACAGGGAGAACATGCAGACTCTGCACAGACGGAGACCCAAGCCAGAAAGCGAATCCTTGGTACTGTGAGGCAGCAATGCTAACCATTGTGCCAGTGTGCCACCCAGAATTTGGATTCTGAATTTCTCTGCATTTTGTATCAGCCTAAAATGAAGAAGCAAAGTTTTGTCATCAGAGCTTTATTTTATTCATTCACGGGATGTGGGTATTGCCGATAAGCTCAGCATTTGATGCTCTTGAGTAAGTGTTTGCGAAGCCATTCCAGAGGACAGGGATCTCATATAGTCCTGACAGGGTAGAGATATCAAGTTCCCTTCCCCAAAAGACATTAATGAACGAGAAAAAGGGTTTTGCTCACAATCAAAAACCTCATTACAAATACGAGCGTTTTGTTAATGATCGCGTATTTTGGATTTAAACTCATATCTCAGAATCATTAGTCAAGTGCACTAGATGACTGGTCTTGCAACATAAACCTTATGCGGAGTCACACTGATACAAATCTTAAGCCTTGTATTGAACTGGTCCAACGTTAGCACAGTTTAAAGAGGAAAGTACGAGAGACACCTTTGCCTCTGTGCCTTGGGCCTTCCTGAATGGCCATGCTGCAACCAGACCAGGCCACTTTTATCAATCACTGAGATGACGTGTGACATTGAGATTGTGGATGGAGTGGAAGCAAGACTCAAAACATAATGTGATCCACACATTTGAAGCAGGAAGAATTGTCATCAATCGACTTCACACCCATTGGTCGTTGCCAGGCAACTGGAAAATCGCACAGACTATTTGCAATGATAAATTAGTAGCATAGTTCCTATGACAACTGGCTTTGTTACTTAATTAGTTTGATTCAAACTCTGAATTGGCTTAAGGGGAGCAAGCATGTTTTCTAAAAGGGGTACACTGGCTCATATTAACTTACTCTCCTCCCGCCCACTTCCTTTATTCCTCTGGACAGCTTCTGCATATTCATGACATGCTATTTTTTTCCGCATTTGCATATTGATTGATGGATCAGATCAGCGAATCAGGAGTTTGCGAAGCCCATCAATCACTGTCAGTTGTGGCTTGTTCGAACTGATTTGCTGTTCAGACCCACCGAGCCATGAGACAAAGATTCTGTGACAGGCAAGACGGGGGGGTGATAAAGCGCACAAGGTGGCCAAAGAACGTTGAGAAGAGCATGAGACGGTTTGTCCTTTAAAATGTCAAGCCGGTGTCCTGACTAAGATTTTACCAAGTTAAAGAATGCAACACTGGCCCACTGCACTGGATGGAACAATGTGGGTACAGAGGCAACAAAGTCTGTTTTTAGATTCGAGGTTAACGGAAATGCTAAAAAACGCGTAAAAATTATGATCTACACACATACGAGATGGATAGATTGACTTCAAGGAAAATGTTTTTTAATCCTATTCTTCGCCGAACGGTTAGTGAATAGTTAAGCACATAAAAAAATTCGGAGAACGGGCACTTTGAAGATTAAACCTCGGCAAACATTTTGATGTTCTGAAGGAGCTGCAACAATTGACAGTATTTTTGTTTCACAAGCAGAAAGTGCCGATAACATAGTTTTAACTTCCACGCAATTAAATTCTTTCTTAAAGTTAATTCCCTCAGAACAGAATTTGCCTTTTTTCAAAAATAAAACTGGAGTTGCTTCTTGTTTTATTCTGTAAAGACGGACTTCTCCTTAAAGTGCGCGCTGCCTTGCCCCGTGTGTTTAATTAAGCTAAACGATTTTCATTAGTTTGTGCCTTTACTCTCCCTAGAACTTTGCCAAAAAAAAATTACAACACGGAACGCGATCATCTGTATAACGTTTCTTTTTTTCTCTCCGGTGTCATTAGATATTAATGCAATGGATCGGAATCTGCGGAGAAAAGATTATTGACAATTGACTGTCATGTGCAAAGTGGCAACTGAAAGAAAAGAGATTGGCTGGGATTTTCTGGCCGATTTGCCCCAAGGACAGAAAATCCTTCTGATGGTCAATGGACCTTTATGCAATATGACTCACATCTGCTACAATTCCTGTGGCAAATGGGGTGGGAAAACTACCCCCCTCCATTGGGCGAGATTTTACAGTCACGCTCAGGCAAGTCCAGAAATTCTCGGCCACTCCAATTCCGTGGTGAGGTGGTAGATTTCCAGCCATTGAGTTTAATTGACAGAATTCTCTCTCATTTCTTCAATGTCAAACTTAACCCTGTCTTGCTGCAAATCATCAGTTAGAGACACAAAAGCATTGAGGCTATTAGCCTTCAGTCTCTATAACACGGCACACAGCACAGAAAGTCTACTCCACACGAGCCTCTTCCCTTTTCACTTCTTCTATCCCTGTCAAGTCTACCACAGTACAAAAATTTGGGAATCCCATTAGTTAAGAAAGCACCAATGCCTCCTGAGAGGCATTCTCAACATCCTGATGCTCTTCTCAACGTTCTCAGGAGGCTAAAGAAGCTCAGCATGACAGCTACGACTTTCACCAACTTCCACAGGTGCACATAGAAAGCATTCTTTCTGGTTGTGTCACAGTTTTCTATGGCTGTTGCTCAGCCCAAGACCACAAGGAACTACAAAGTGTTGTGAACAAAGCCCAGTCCATCACATAAACCAGCCTCCCATCATTGAATCCCATCTATACTTCGTGCTGCCTCAGAAAAGCAGCCGGCATAATCAAGGACCCAACACAACCTAGGATATACTCTCTTCCACCTTCTTCCATCAGGAAAAAGATGCAAAAGTCTGAGATCGTGTACCAACCGACTCAAGAACAGCTCCTTCCCTGCTGCTGTCAGATTTTTGAATGGACTTATCTCATATTAAGTTTATTCTTCTCTAGATCCTAGCTATAACTGTAACATTACAGACTGCACACTCTCCTTTCCTTCTCTGTTTGTCTATATAGCACACAAGAAACAATACTTTTCACTGTATACTAATTCATGTGATAATAAGAAAATAAAATCAAATTAACATGTGTTCTGTGGACCTTGAAATAGATTGAAAATGGAATGCTGATTGTTTTTACTGGTCTCAAATTCTACTCCAAATAAAAGATGGGAGAATGCCCATTATTATTTCTTCACAATTAGTTTGTTACTGACTACATGAAAATTGCGGTGTATGTTTTTTTATCAGCAGGTTGTTAATTATGGGGGAAAAAAAATTACCCTCCCATTTTTCATTAAGAGAGGAATATCAGCTTTCGATGAAATGAGTTCACCTTCTGAGATCCTGTCCAAAATTGGACAGGTTCTAGTGGCAGAAAGGGGAACTCAGGCATTGAGGCCTAACCTCCCTGCCCTGACCACCACTGGAGAAAACCGCCCACAGCTTAATGTTGAACAAGATGGCCTGTCGATTAGGAAGAAGTGGCCAAGAGAAGCAACGGAGAGACAGAATTGGGTATGATTTGTATACATGCAGAAGATGACCACCATATGTGCAGGGCAGCATGTAGATGAAGAATAAGAAGGCGGGGAAATTGTTGGCGAGTGAGGAAGGGGCTTAAGAGGTAGTGGGGGTTGAAGAGAGAAACCATTTTTTTGGAGATTCTCTGGCTATAACCAAAATAGGGAAGAGTAAAAACGAGCGTTGTCAATCCCACTGAGTTGAATAATAGAGATGAGACATAAAAGAAGATCCTGTCACCGTGTCAAAGGCTACAGAGAAAGAGAGCAAGGAGAATATCATTTATGACTTTGAAGTGTTTAAAGTGGAGCTGGATAAATATTTGATAGATCGTGGAATAGATTGCTATGGGAAAATGGCATAGAGAGGAGTTGAGGCCGACATCGATCAGCCATGATCTAATTGAATGGTGGGGCAGGCCTGAAGGGCCTGGTGGCCTACCCCTGCTTCTATTTCTTGTGTTCTCTGTGATTTCAGCGCCGTGACTGGGATGTAAACATAACGGGAGAGTTTCACCCATGTGTTGCAGGAAAGACAACTTCACTTGACAGGCAACGAAGGGCTCTTGGGGGCAGAGGGCTGGGTTAGCACACCAGTGAGGCTAAGCATGAGATGGGGGTTCAGAAGATATCCCAGTTTTGTCCCACTATAAATCATTGCCTCTCCGGTTGTCTTCTGTGTTTTGGCTACTTTGCGTGATGTGGTTCCTAATTCCAAAGAAGCCTGACACCGTCATAATTGCAAATGATAGCAGGCACACGTGAGAAAGTGAAAGCCTGCGAGCGATTATGTGGACAGTAATCTAAGCAAGGGGTTCTACTGACAGCATACACCAGAACACAGGAATTCAAATCGTTTATAACTGTCACCTGAACCCCAAGCTTACATTACGTTCTTCAGTATCGCTGATATCTGTCATATTTTAATCATAAAAACTGCCTTCATTTTTTTTTGCAGCAATTCTATTCTGTTTCTTGAGCTGGCTCTGACTATCAACACTGCCCTTGTCCTTGATGCATGGTATCGTTCACAGAAGAGGATTAATAATTGTGAGATCATCGCTGTAAGAAATAATCTGCAGTTGATTACCCGAAAGTTCAATGTCCTGTATATATTAGAGATAGAATAACTGTCATAACTCTTCGAACACCTCTCTTACACGCCTGGACAGGATACAAGAAAAAGCTTGTCATTCGATAGGTGATGCATCTCCCACCTCCGGCTTCCAACCGCCATCTCTTTACCTCAATCCTTTCCTGTCTCTATTTTATTAATACTATCCTGGCTCAAATCCTCCCCAGGATCTTTCTTCTTTTATTCATCCTGAACATGCCGTTCTCCACGTACTTCCGCTTCCCCTGAAGCTTTACTGCTTTAAAAATATAAACGTTGGCCAGAATTCTCCCATCCTGCCCACCCCGCCACTGAATTTTAACAGGCTGGTTGCAGAGAATGTGAAATGCCATTGTCAGTTAGATGGGAATTTCTTGCTTGTATTCCAATGCGACTGTATTCCTTCGATCTCTGAAGTCTGATGGCTCATTCTCCAGCCCACCCCCCCCCATTCTCCCATTCTGTTACACAGTTTGCCAACACTTAATTGTTACTCATTTTAGTTTGCTTTCTCCTCCTACCCTCAACATCCTTTTATTCCTAATGTTACTCGGATATTCTCAATTTAAAAAAAACGCAACGAGACAATTTTCATATGATTGAATACAGTCGTAGAACTAGAGAACCCCTGCAATGCAGGAGGAGGTCATTTGGTCCATCAAGCCTGCAACTTCACCAAGACCCTATCTTCATAATCCCATGTATTTACATTGCTAATTTCCCTGACATTAACGGGCAATTTAGCAAGGACAATGCACCTAACCTACATCTATTTGGACAGTAAAGGGTAATTTAGCATGGCCAATCAACCTAACCCATATATCTTTGGAGCATGGGAAAAAACCGGAGGAAACCCATGCAGACATGGGGAGAATGTGCAAAAACTGCTCAGGCAGTTACCCAAGGCCAGAGCTGGATCCCTCGTGCTGAGAGGCAGCAGTGCTAACTATGTAGTGTTCACAATGTAGCCATTTCACGAAGTCCAACATGGTTTTGAAGATTGTCGCTCTCAATCGTCATCTGGTGCAGTGGCTTCTGGTATATCACATGGCCAGAGGGTGAAGGGAAAAAAGATTCAACAGCAGTTAAGATGAAATCCTTCCAATCCAACTGAATTAGTGACAGAGAGACCAGTTCAGGAGTGGCGGCATTTCTCTTCTGAGGAATGATCACGGCTGCTATGAGTTGTAATGGATAGACTTCTCATTATACCAAAGTCATGACAACTGGGTAGAAGAAATGCTGAACTAAACAACCTACAATGTGGACAAGGCAGGGCTTTTCATGTTGGAGAGATCTTCCTGAAAACTCAGCTAATGTACATGAGGAAAAAGTCAAATTGTTCATATTGCGATATGTGGTTTTGATTCTTGGTACTGAACAGAGACGTTATTACTCCCTCCTTGAGTTTGCTTTTTAGTGCCACATCCTCACCACAGTTAAAATCAAATGGAAAATCACCAATTTAGTGTTGATGTTCTAAGTCTTGTGTAAATGAAACTTGTTCAAGGGCATGGAAGTACTTTAATCCAATAGTTGGTTGTCACAGTAGCACAGTGGTTAGCACTGCTGCCTCATAATGCCAGGGTTCAATTCCCTGCTTTGGTGACCGTGCAGAGTCTGCACATTCTCTCCATCTCTGTGTGGGCTTCCTCCAAGAGCTCCGCTTTTCTCCCCCAATCCGAAAGACATGATGTGGAGTTGCCGGCGTTGGACTGGGCTGAGTGCAGTAAGAAGATGAAGGAGCAGTGCACCAAAAGCTCATGTTTCCAAATAAACCTGTTGGAATTTAATCTGGTGGTGTGACTCTGAAAGACATGCTGGTTAGATGCGCTGGCTGTGCTAAATTCTCCCTCAGTGTACCCAAACTGACACCGGACTGTGGCATCGAGGGGATTTTCACAGTAACTTCACTGCAGCGTTAATGTAAGCCTACCTATGACTAATAGATACATAAGTAAAATGATCCAAAGCTTGTATTAATGAGAGATTGAACTCTCATTAAGCCGTAGACCTACGTTAATTTAATAGTTGAAGCTCTTGCAACATCGCAGAGCCCAACACTCATGTGATATTGTGGCAGGAATGAACAGAATTATTGTGGTTACGTATTGGCACAATTAAGAATCCTTTAGATTGACAGACCATTCATCATCACTGGCAAAGTACATCCAGCATGGCACCCACTATGTCAATAAAATATTGTTCTGACAAAGGACCATTCAAACTCGAAACATTGCCTCTGTTCTCTCTCCACAGATGCTGTCAGACCTGCTGAGATTTTCCAGTTTTTTCTGCTTCTGGACAAAATTCCCTCAACTTGCCTAATGTGAAAGTTCACCCCAAAAAATAGATCCTCCTGTTGCATATTTTCAGCAGCGAGATTCCATTTATTGCTTATTCCGGGTAACTGAAGGGCCGGAATAAGCCAGCATTGCTTCATGAAGCATTTTAGATAAGTTTTTACATCTGTGAGGTGGGAGCCTGATGGTACAAAAACGTGCAAGAGCTTATTCTATACATTATAATCAATATTAAGTTCTGATAGTAAAGCAATTTTCCACTGCTTAGGGCAGTTTACACCAACCTGTCATTGTACATTTGAAATAAGTGAAGAAGATAAGTTCATATCCAATAGAATTATTAAAAGGGGAATGATTTTTGTCTTGTATGATATTCCTTAAATTTTTGTTCCTCAAGTAGCTGTTAGTGTTTGGGTGAGATTTCCAGCCTCCCAGCCACTGTTCACTTGCAACAGGATATCCTACTCCCACTGCTGTCAATAGGATTTCACATTGATTCCATCCCATGCTATTCAGAATGTTCCATGACAGGTATAAACCAGTAAGAAGTCTGACAACACCAGGTTTAAGCCCAACTGATTTATTTGATTGTAAACTCACAAGCTTTCAAGGTTATCCTCTTCGTCAGGTGAAGGAGGTGTTCTGGCCTCAAACAGCACATATAACAGCACAGACAGTTTATAGGTTACTGATTAGAATGCGAATCTTTACACCTAACCTGCTGTTCAAGTCTTAAAGAGGCTGGTAATGTGAGTGGAAGGAGCACTGAGCACGGGTTAAAGAGATGTGTATTGTCTCCAGACAGTACAGTAAGTGAGGTTTTTTGCAAACCCAGGCAAGTCATGGGGGTTACAGATAGTGTGACATGCACCAAGATCCCTGTTGAGACTGTTCTCATGTGTGCGGAACTTGGCTATCAGTCTCTGCTCAGCGACTCTGCGCTGTCGTGACAAAATCTCACTTACTGTGCTGTCTGGAGACAATACACATCTCTTTAACCTGTGCTCAGTGCTCCGTCCACACACATTATCTGCCTCTTTAAGATTTGAATAGCAGGTTAGGTATAAAGATTCACATTCTAATCAGTAATCTGTAAACTGTCTGTGCTGTGACATGCGCTGTTTGAGACCAGAATACCTCATTCACCTGACGAAGAGGAGAACCTCAAAAGCTTGTGAGTTTACTATCAAATAAGTCAGTTGGACTTAAACCTGGTGTTGTCAGGCTTCTTACTGTGTTTACTCTAGTCCAATATCAGCATCTCTACATCAGGCGTAGACTATTGACAGAAGGGAGAGGTCACAGAATCACAAAATCCCAATAGTGCGGAAAGAGGCCATTCAGCCAATCAAATCTGCACCAATAAAAATCTCAGCCAGACCTTATCCCCATAACCCCACATAGTTACCCTGTGGTTCGGTGGCACAGTAGTTGGCACTACTGCCTCACAGCGCCAAGTACCCGGGTTCAATTCCCGGCCTTGGGTCACTGCCTGTGTGGAGTTTGCACATTCTCGCCATATTTGCATGGATTTCCACTGGGTGCTCCAGTTTCCTCCCACAGTCCAAAGATTGTGAGTTAGGTGGATTGGCCATGTTAAATTGCCCCTTAGTTTCAGGGAGACTAGCTAGGGAAAACGTGTGGGGTTGAGGGGATAAGGCCTGAGTGGGATTGTGATTGGTGCAGACTCAATGGGCCGAATGGCTTGTTTTTGCGCTGTAAAAACAAGTTCTATATTCTGTGATCCCAATCCGCCTGGCACTAAGAGGTGACTTAGCATGGTCAATCCACCTAACCCGCACATCCTTGGAGTGTGGGAGGAAACCGGAGCACGCAGAGGAAACCCATGCAGACATGGGGAGAATGTGCAAACTCCACATGGACATTCACCTGAGGCTGGAATTGAACCCGGGTATCTGGTGCCTTGGGCAGCAGTGCTAACCACTGTGCCATCATTCTGCCTTGCAGGTCTGGTTAATGGTCTGATCGGCTGGAAAGTTCTGACCTTTGTTTCAGTTTTACTTTTCTTACTGTTTTGTTTCACTTTGACAGCTTTAGTGGGGGGTTATGAATTTAAATAACCAAGAGTAGGATTTTTTTGGCCATCCACTGAGTGTTTTTGGGCTCACCGTTGCCACCGAGGGATCTTCCAGTCCCGTCAATACTTGCGATGTTTTGTGTAGCTCATCTGTCCCGCTGACAAGGAACCCGCAAGGGGCCGTGGAGGTTGGGTGGGGGCTGGAGGGGGGGGGGGGTGGTTGGGGGGGGGGGGGGGGGGGGTGTCACCTTCAGCAGGGCCAGATGAAGATGCTACGAGCGGGAAAGGCTGGAAAAATCCCGCTGGTGGAATCTTCTTCTGCCAGTTACCAAAGAAAACAACCGCGGCTGAAGGGTTTACGAGACGTCAGCAGGGCTGGGTGCACTTGGATGAAGCAGATTTGAAAAAGTGCACATTTCTACAGGAGCCGGATAAAATACTTAAACACAAGGGACTCAGGGCAGCTGGAAACCAGGATCAAATTAATGCCGGAATTTGCTTTTGCAAACACCAAATACAGCGCTTCATGATTGAGATGCTACAAAAAGCAAGAACGGGTGCCTGGAAAATCATTAGGCGCCAATATTATACAGTCTACACATCCAACATTATGACACTGACCATGTCTGCGGGCACATGACTGAAAATATTACTATTTGCAGTTCACAACACTCCCAAGGTTATGCCAACTATTGCAATTAAGGTTTTTTGTAATTCATTCATGGGATGTGGACGTCACTGGCTAAACCAGCATTTATTGCCCATCCCTAATTGCTTTGAGAAGATGGTAGTGAGCTGACGTCTTGAGCCACTGCAGGCATGTGGTGTAGGTACTCCCACAGTGCTGTTAGGGACAGAGTTCCAGAATTTTGACCCAGTGACAGTAGATGAACGGTGACACATTTCCAATGGCACAGTGAGGCAACAGTGCTAGTCATTGTGCCAAGCGCTGCTCACCTCAAAACTGCGTCCCACGTATGCCCAGTTTGGAGCTGCTGGATCCATTCTGAATCTATCGCGTTTAGTACGGTAGAACTGCCAAAGAACACAATGAACACTATTCACAGACTGAGGACAGGACTTGGTCTCTATGAGGATTATCCTTTTCTGCAATCTTTTCTGCCAGTAATCAGACAATCTATAAGATGCACAATAGCAATTCACCAAAGGTCCTTAGACAGCACTTTCCTAACACAGGACCACTTCCAGCTGGAAGAACAAGGGCAGATACATGGGAATACCACATCCTGCAAGTTCCCCTCCAGTGACCATCCTGACTTGGAGGAAATGTATCGCCGTTACTTTGCAGCCGCTGGGTCAAAATCCTGGAATTCCCTCCCTAACAACATTTCAAGAAGGCAGCTCACCAGCACCTTCTCGAGGGCAACTAGAGATGGGCAATAAATGCTGGCCTAGCCAGCAACACTCATGTCCCATGAATGAATAAAAAAAAAATCAGGCAAACACTCAGTGAAAAGTAAGCTGATGGTCCGACACGCCAATAAGTGTTTCAGATGTACGGTTAGCAAAAGGATCTGAGGCTTCAAGCTGTGGAAAATTCACCCAGTGATTGATGAGCTATGATATGCAAAGAATGGTAGTGAATTTCAACACAATGACCACAAATTCAAATGATGGTCTAAAATTTTAATTACATTACTTCAGCAGGTTTTGATAGCATGGAAGTGATGTTAGCCACCCTATTTCATACTGTGCTGATTGGAAATGATACTTTCACTGTTAAATAAAGTGATTTTACACTCATGATTCAGCATTCAAATTAAACATCAAACAATTGCATTTGGCTTTCTTCTCCTCTATTAATCTCCATTGCCAGTCACTGGGTATCATCTCTGGAAATAGTTGGTTGAAGAGGGCAAAGTAAAGGCAGAGGTGTGAACAAAGTGCAGGGGTGTGGGACTAACAGGGTAGCATTTTCAAAGAGCTGGCACAATGGGCTGAATGGCTTCATTCTGCATGGTCAGATGCTACAGACTGGATTTTCCAGTCCCACCACAGCGTATTTTCAGTGGCAGACGGAGCCCGGGGTTGGCCAGCAGTAGGATTTTCCAATCCTGCCAAATCTATAGGGTTTTGTACACCTCACATCCTCCACCTTCTGGTATTGTGCTATAAGGCTGCCATCAGCAAGACTGGAAGATTCCGCCAACAGGATGGGGCTGGAAAATTTTGGCCTATGTCACGGCAGAGTGAGGACTGAATGAACACAAAAAGAACAAAGAACAAAGAAAATTACAGCACAGGAACAGGCCCTTCGGCCCTTCAAGCCTGACCCAACCGTGCTGCCCATCTGAACTGAAACCCTGGAACCATATCGCTCTATTCCCATCCTATTCATGTATTTGTCAAGAAAAATCCAACTAAATGCAGATTTAATCATTAATCTGAGGTGTGAAAACGATTCAGTTGTATCACTGAAATAACTTCTTTACATTGTGGAGGCTATTTCATTCGCCCTTGAACGCAGTAACCCAAGGATTGGTCACCAACTCTCAGCTTTTTAAACTAAATTCCTTTATAAAACAACAAATCGCTCTCATGAGAAAGAACAGATCTTTTTGCCATTTTTTCTTTCCAAGGGGCAAAAAGTGCTGGGAGTTTAAGTGGAAACAGGAGTGAATTTAAAGGCGTTCTAATGAATTCTGAAAGTTGCGTTTTGATATTCTGCAGCGAGGAGGATCCCGCTTATCACTAAATGAAAGGAGGTGGCAAACAGGTGACTCACATAACAAGAGGTCGCGGCGCTGCCCATTAGAGAAGTCGGTGAGTCGTGCGTGGACCTTGCCTGTTCTCAATAGCAGGTAGTCCTTCAGCAGCCTCACTCTGCTTTCCCCAACACCATGAGCTGGTGTTCACAATTAGCTGTAATAATTCAAACTAGACAGTTGTCCTGGAATATGACTATGCAGGCACACCTGATCACATTAATGCATGGCAGCTGAAGTCCCTGAGGATTACAAGGTACCTCAGTGCCTCCTGGTACCGTGACTTATGTGAGCTTTTTGCTTTAGGTAGATTAATCAAACAGTCTACCTACCTCTAATTGGATGACAATCTGCTTCTGAGGGTCTGCTGAATGGGAAGATTTTCCCCCTTTCTCTTTAATTCCTTATCTCTCTCTTTATTTTTCTTACCTTCGTGTGCTCTCCAAGATAGATCGCTCTCCTCTGTTCTCGGTTTATCTACTATCATTACTTTTCTGTTATTACTGATTCCTCTTCTCATTATCGTACAGCAGTCAGGAGAGGATTAAGTGGTTGGTTCTGTTACGTGTATGTCCGATGGATAATTATATCTGAATACAGGTACCTCGGTCGCAGTGCATTAATAAGTGGATCGATGGGATGGTTGTGACGGTGGGCGATGTGTGAGCTTAAGTGTATTTAGCGGGAGGACGGAACGGTGAAAGTGCTACTTAAAATGGAATGCATTTCACTAGTGAGTGTGACAAAGTGACTCATAAACAGCATGTAGGATTAGGAGCCATGACTAAGAATGACCCTTTACCACTGAGATCTCTTTTTATTCAATAAGTTCTGGAGTCAAATCTAAAATTCAAATATAATATGATTATTTCATTACTATGTGGAATCGATTGTAGTTCTGGTGGTAGCAGAGGCCACATTTAATTTCTTCAAGCCTCCAGAGAGAACTTCTTCTTCCTCCTCCAGCCTGAAACCCCTGTAAGTGGGGATGAAGTTCGAAATCAATGGCACATCTGAGTGAAGTCAGGGAAAGCAGGATGGCAGAGTTACTGCGTATCAAGGCAATAGCAATGGGCGTCCCCGGCCGAGATGGCGGTGCAGGTGAAGGACTTTGGGTCTTCTCTCGGCTTCCCTCAGCGCAAGGTGGCACAGGAAGATGAATCATGGTGTCTGGTTGGTACCAGTAGATAGGTTTGCTGCCTTCATGCGGAATGGTGAGATGGAATCATAGAGTGCCTACAGCGCAGAAGGAGGCCATTCGGCCCATCAAGGGCATCCACTGATCGACAGAGCATCTCACCCAGGCTCCACCCCTCCTAACCCCACATGTGGACTCTGCCCCAATCTCCACATCTTGGGACAGTAAGGGGCAATTCAGCATGGCCAATCAACCTAACCACCTCACATCGTTAGACGATGGGGGGAAACTGGATCACCCTGAGGAAATCCACGCAGACACAAGGAGAATGTGCAAACTCCACACAAACAGTCACCTGAGGCTGGAATCGAACCTGGATCCCTGGCGCTGTGAGCTAGACGTGCTAACCACTGTGCCTCCGTGCAGCCCACTTCACAACATAGCAGGCTCAGCTGATTGTCAGGTACCTGTGAAGCTCCGTCTTGAGCTGCGGCTCAGTAAGTAGCATTCTCATCTCTTGAGTCATGCAGGCTGTGAGCTCAAATCCACTCCAGAGAGTGAAATGTATAGCCTGGAGCTGAGCACTCAAGTGTGGTGCTGAGGGAGTGCTGCATTGTTGAAGAAACCCTCTCTCCAATGAAACTTGACTTCAAGGACCTGTCAAGTGGATGTAGAAAATTCCCTGGCAGTCTTCCAAACAGAGCAAAGGAAATTCTTTCCCAATATCCTGACCCAGGAATTATTCCTTAACCGCCACCAAAATGAAGATCCTTATCGCATCACTATTTGTGAAAACTGGCTGCAATATTTCTTTGACCTCAATATCTGCATAACTGTTTACTTGCCTCAATGTTTTCTACAATGAATAATCTTCTAAAATATTAATTTGATGACACCTGACTAATACTTCTCATCCAAGACTTCAAAGATATGATCTGGGTGTTTATCTCGTTGTTGTTCTGATGGCATGGTGGCACAGTGGTTAGCATTTCTTCCTCACAGTGCCAGGGATCCAGGTTCAATTCCAGCCTTGAGTCACTATCAGCACGTTCTCCCCATGTCTGCATGGGTTTCTTCCGGGATGTTCGGGATTCCTCCTATAGTCCAAAAGGCATGCTGGTTAGGTGCATTGGCTGTGCTAAATTTTCTCACAATGTCTCTGAACAGGCGTGGGAGTGTGGCAGCTAGGGGATTTTCACAGAAACTTCATTGTAGTCGCCTATTTGTGACACTAATAAATAAATTTTGTGATATATGTTTGTGGGTGTGCATTAGTGGAGGTGCTCATGCATTACAATAGCAATTACGCTTCAAGAGTACGGCATTTACTCTGAAGCCTGAGATTGTGAAGGGTGCTATATCAATGCGGCATGGTGACACAGTGATTAGCACTGCTGCCTCATAGCACCAGGGACCCGGGTTTAATTCCCAGCTTTAGTCATTGTCTGTGTGGAGTCTGCATGTTCCCCCCGTGTTTGCATGGGTTTTGTCTGAAGGCTCCGGTTTCCTCCTACAGTCCAAATATGTGCGGGTTTGGTTGATTGGCCATGCTAATTTGCCACTTAGTGTCGGGGAGACTAGCAGGGCAAAGACGTGGGGTTACAGAGATAGGAAGTGTGGTCAATGGGCCAAATGGCCTCCTTCAGCACTGTAGGGATTTGAAGTATCTAAATACAAGATCAAACTATTTATCTATGTACCTTTCTATCTTTCTGAAAATCTGATCATTCGCCCATCTGACAAACTTCCTTATTACCTTTCCCTTCTGTTTTTTTATTTCTTATTCAAGTGTGTGATTCTCCAAAATTAGCACAGACACTACTGCAATTCCTAAAGCCCAGTATAAGCATTTTACATATCATCCACCACCCGCAATATGATAGCAAACTTTGGATCAGTCCAGCGGGAAAATTCATGGTTTTTTTGAGTTACGCTGACAATAAAACTTCGCTCTCAATGACATCTGATTAGCTGAAGCGTTGTCAATAATTTATTAACCCCCATAATAATCAGTCGCCCTTACCTGTGTGAAATTAGGTATTTTGGAACAGTGTCAGTTTTTATTAATAGTGAATTTTCTCGCTGAAAATGCATCTCACATCCACACTTCACTCTTGCTGCTTATTTTTTGAGAAAGTTCTTGTTTCGTGCAGCACTTCTCAATAAATACGTGGGCACACATTTTGAGGTCTATTAGACCAACAAGAAGTCACAGTGATGGAAATTCATGATTTCCTGCTCATTTTGGCTCATTCACAAAAATATAAATATGATATTAAGCATTGCACGCAGTCATTATGGAATTCTTCCAATGCAGTGAGTAACTTCTCAGAGACTCCAGGTTCAAGTCCCACTCCAGGACTTGAATTTAAGTTCATTTATTAGTCACAAGTAGGCTTACATTAACACTACAATGAAGTTACTGTGAAAATCCCCTAGCCGCTACACTCCGGCACCTGTTCAGGTACACTGAAGGAGAATTTAGCAGTGTCAATGCTCCTAACCAGTGCGTCTTTCAGAGGACATCTAGTAGAACATGGAAGGTAAGCCGCTGGAGCTTTATTGAATGACATTGGCATCCGTGTCATATAAGGGGATATTAGAACTGTGCCCAAATGTTTAGTCAAAGGGGTGTCTTAAAGGAGGGAAGAGAGATAGCCAGGGAGAGAAGTTTAGGGAGCGAATTCCAAAGCTTAGAGCTCAGGCAATCAAAATAACAGCCATCAGAAAAGAAAATCGAAATGTACAGAGAACAAGAATTTGATTGTATGGAGGAGGGAGAGTTTGGAGGGGAGACTGCATTAGCCCAAAGGAGGTTGCATTGTTACAGAGCGATAGAAGAATGAAAGAATTTGAGAACAAGGTTGATCATTCTAATATTGAGGTGATGTCGATGTAGGAACAAAAGTAATAAGCATATAAGACAAGTTAAGATATGGGCAATAGATACCTCCTGGTTGAATCTGTCATATATATTACACACTTGAATACTGCACACTAAGTGTAATACACATTTCATTTCCTATGGCACAGTGATTAACACTGCTTACTGTGCTAGGGACCCAGGTTCAATTCCGGTCTTGGGCGACTGTCTGTGAGGGGTCTGCAAATTCTCCCCGTGTCTGCATGGGTTTCCTCTGGGCACTCCAGTTTCCTCTAAAAATGTGCCAGTTAGATGGATTGTCCAAGCTAAATTGCTCCTTAGTCTCCCAAGATATGTAGGTTAGTGGGTAACAGAGGGAAAAGTGATGTAACGATGATGAAATGCAGAAAGCAGTGTCATGATGTGACATGTAATGTACAGGAAGACAAGGTTACTGTGTTGCGATGGAGGCAATGATGGCCACACAGGAAGTGGTGGGTAATTCGAGTGCAATTCCAAACTGCGATGGGTGCTACATTTTTCAGGAGCCCGCTACATTTGGTCTTTCAGGCAAAGCGGAGAGCTAAGTGGGCCTTTTCCCCTGTGGAGGGTGTGGGGGAGGAACTAAAACGGTGGCCACAACACTGACTTGCAGACACGCACACTAACCAAAGACATTTGTCGCTGTAAATCCCGCGCCAGAATATATCTCGCAGTAGCTTGATCACCGAAGGCCCCATGAGGTGGTGATATTACCTTTCAAACAGCTGGGTTTTCAGTACACCACAGATGTGCATAAACAGTGAGAACACCACCTCATTGGATCCTTTTCTCACTGCTGAGCCTAATGACCCCAGCTTCTCAAAACTCTCACACCCTGCTTATTCAAGCCGGTTGTCAGGCGCTAGCAAATGTTAGTGGCTTCACACTCTGGTATCTTCACGGAAAGCAATCGTCTGACCCCAAGCCTCATGTTAATTTGTGACCTTTAGCTTCAGACGTTTAGCTGAGTGCCACCACTATTTTATCTCGCCTAAAGATCTTTCACTTGTTGAATATCTGATCACACACCGTCTTTCGATCATAAGTGCAGGTGTTCTGGTTTTCAAATATGAATATGAGCGAAATTATAATCTTGATTCAAAAGGCACCAGAGGCAGGGAAAGAAGCTTTTTCCACCACCTGTGTTGAAGAAGTAGCCACAAACAGCACCAAATATTGTACCATCGACACCACTTTCAACTAAGCCGGAGATTTTGGGATCTGTCAGACAGATCAGAGGAACGAGTGTCTGGTTGAAGTTTTTATTTGCATGTATGATACATAAAATGGCCTTGAGTGACTGTACGGTGACATTGAATCACTTTCAGCAGCGACTCAGGCAATAGTCTGCTGGCTGCCACGTTCGCTGTGCTGAGGAGACAAGAACTCTGGAAAGTTAGTGCAAACAAAATGCTGCATCGGCAATTTTAGGCTTAGCAGAGTTACAGAGATGAGTGCAACATGGCGTGCCAGGGCGGTACAAAAGAGCTTTGGCGTGATGACTTCTCAGCTCTGTGTCCTCGACTCAAATCCTCCTTAGGTATGGAGGGCTGGCTCTTTCTTTAGAAGTTCCATCCAAAGTCAGCAACAGCAAAGTGCATATATATCGTGTCCACCATATAATGAACTGGCACTTGGGCATTTTAGATGAACATTCCTGAGCACAGCACAGCTGCCGTGTTCAAAGCAATGCTGTTGAATTAATTTAAGTCACTCAGTTTCTTCATATTGTTATTTCAAATATATGTACAAATTTACATTGAGTGTATCATTTAACAGACAGGATGGCTTCATTTTCACACGCTCTAAACAAAGTGGCAAGAATTGACTTCAAGTTCTTAAGGGCCCAGCTCTTTTGCTTCTGGGGGTCCTGAAACACAAGTGGGGACCACAGTGGGATGCAGCCACGATCTCTGCCCAACATCACCCACCATTTTTGGGATTTTAGGGAGGAGGAGGTAAGTTGTGAGTTTGCAGGCAGGAAGGAGTTCAGTTTGGAGCATGCCTGAAGCGGAGGCGGGAATCCTGTATATGAAAGGATGCCACACAACACCAACACATCAGCTCGGGAAAAGCCCAACAGGCCACTGGGGGTGACCTCTGACCCTTAAGTGTAAGTAATTTGTTTTGCTGGATGGTACATGGTTGCCCTGTACGAGCTGACTCATTGACTGTTTCAATTGCGAATGTGTTAATTACTTTATGCCAATTATAGAATCGCGGAATCCCTGCAATGCAGAAGAAGGCCATTCGGGCCATCAGACCTGCACCGACAACAGTCCCACCCGGCCTCTATCCCCATTACCCCACATAGTTACTGTAATCCCCAGACATGAACATGGCCAATCAACTGCATGTCTTTGGAGTGTGGGAGGAACAGGAGCACCCAGAGGAAACCCATGTAGACACACAGTGAATGTACAGACTCTACACAAACAATGACCCAACTGGGAATTGAACTCAGATCCCTAGGCTATGAGGCAGCAATGCTAACCACTGTGTCACAGTGCTGCTCCTGTGTTGGAACTGATTTAAAATAGGGATCATGAGTCTTGGGAGTCCCTGGGAAGTGTGTAAATAGGTGATGATATTGATGTACTTGTTTCTATCCTACAGGTGCTTTGGTCCACCTTGTTGTCTAACAAGGGGCATACACGCGATGGGTGGTGAGAGGGCTGCTCTTGGATTTTTCGAGAGTATCCTAGTGCTTCACGTCGTTAGTGTACGCTTGACCTGGACCATTTGATGGGCAACACGACAGCTCAGTGACTATCGCTGTGCTGTGCAGATACATGGATTTGGGCCTGTGTCTGTGGGAGTTTGCGCATTCTCCCCGTGCTTGCGTGGGTTTTCTCCCGGCACTCTGGTTTCCTCCCACATCCCAAAGATGTGCTCTTGGGCTAAATTGGCAAAACAAATTCTCCCAAATTGTCTCAAATTTGGTTTTTAATCCGTAGATCTATAAACATAGACAGGGATCACGGGTAGAGGTGGGAACATCGGGGTGGCTGCACGGGCTCGTTGGGCCGAAGGGCCTGTTTCCCGTGCTGTATTGTTCTTTGTTCTTTGAACAAATGTCACTGTATATACAGATTGAATGTGGGACAGAGTACCACACCACACAGTGATGTAAGAATGCACAAGAATCATGTCACTGTCCTATTGAGATTTAGACACAAAGATAGCTCCTTGCCTGTAATCTTTACTGTATAGGTGTATATAATTATGAATTATAAGGATTTAATGTTAACATACAGAAGATTACCCAGGCCTAATTCTTGGTGGTACCAGCGGGAAAATACACTGGTGCAAAACACATATGGGACAGTGAGGTGTGCAGATGTCCAGGCTCACTAAGCAATGCTTGAGGTTGTCTGTAGACTTCAGCACCAGATTCAATATGTGAAAAGGGGGGGGGTCTGCCCTCTAGTTTCTCATTGTGTTCCTGGGGATCCACCTTCACTCACAAGAGGTTCATGTTCTGTCTTCAACAGCGGGACAGTGACATCTTTTCATTTATTAGCGTCACAAGTAGGCTTACATTAACACGAATGAATCAGCAATGAAATTACTGTGAAAATTCCCCTAGTCACCACAGCTGTTTGATATCCTGTTGGAGAAGTTAGCATGGTCAATGCAGCCAACCAGCTTGTCTTTCGGACTGTGGGAAGAAACTGGAGCACCCGGAGGAAACCCACGCAGACACTGTGCAGACTCCGCACAGCTAGTGGCCCGAGCCAGGAATCGAACCCGGGTCCCTGGAGCTGTGAGGCAGCAGTGCTAACTACTGTGCCACCGTGATGTTGTGTGCCTTCTCAATAGGGAACCCGGATAGGATGGCAGGACTACGTGCCATCCAGGTCAGCCTCGCCATGGAATACGGCACAGAGCATAACGAATGAGGTCGGGGCTGGAAAATTTAGCATGATTTCCCACCAACCTCCGCGGCACAAAACAGTCCACGTTTCCGCCCCCACCACGCTATTCAGTTCCACAGAATTCCTCCCCTGATTCTGTTCCCGGTTTTCAGCATTAAGCACTTCACTTAGCTTCTCATACGTGGAACATGCTGATGAGCCAGCCCACCTCCTGAGACATCAATGCGGGCAAATTACAAGCCTTTACACCTAGATAAAAGCAAAGAGCCGATATTGACACAAGAACACTGCAGGGCCCTTTATTTTTTCTTCTCTCGGTGAGGTGTACAGTTATTCACAGCTTGTATAAATCACAGAAAGTAATTGACTTGTGGTTGCATTATCAACCTGGCTTCTGTTAGTCCACAAAACTGCACTGAGCCTTGCAGTCTCCAATCTCAGCACAAGTTGATATAAGTCTATTATAATCTGATTATGTGAGCCAGTACCAGTAATAAAAAGGAGTGTTGTAACTAGAGATTCCTAATAAACATCTGTTCATGCCAGAAGCATAAAAGAATGAGGGACACTGGGACAGATAAACAAAAGAGGATCTGGGACTGGCACTCTGAATATCTGAAATTGTTTTAACCCCTTCTTCCATGCAACCGTCTTCCACACTCATTTTGCTGGTTTTTGAACTGTGCAGCTTATATATATGTATATACATATATTTATTGCCAGCACGGAATTAATAGCAGACCCCTTCATTTTAATAACCAGTGCTATATACAGTGCCTTCAATGCTATAAAATGAATGCTGGAGTGTAATTACCTATGAAACAAAATCAAATCACTGTCATTCTTGAATGATGAGTGACTATTAGAGAAATGAGATGATGATATTGAGTCACTACCCTCTCCAATGCCCTCACAATTAGTGCATTATAAATATCCGTCGACAAGCATCCCGTCGTAGAGGGGAGTGGAGAGTCCAACATTAACCCCATTTATAACCAACTAACAACAAGAGGCTTGGGTTTGTTTAGTGCTTCACATGTTGTTACAGTTATAAGGTTCACAATATTGTTACAGTTTGGAAGTCTGACTTTAATTCAATGTAAAATGGAAGGTGTCATGTGACCTCTCCTGCAGTCTCTTGGCAACACGTCTAGGGCGATTAAAAATCAAAGAGGGGGATGCACTCTATGTTATTGGAGCAATGATATAAAGTTTTCAAAGTTGGAGAAAAAGGTAGCAGTCTCTGCACTCACAGCAGTCCATTCTATGTCTCCCAAAGATGTTAAAGGTACTGGGTCCACTTATTTCTAAGATGGAAGGGAGTTGGGGTCACAAAGAACTAATCTGCATTCTAATCTGGATGCAAGGTTATTTGTTTTATGTTGCCATGGGGAAGCAGAGAAATACAGTAAGAAATCTGACAACATCAGGTTTAAATCCAACCAATTTATTTGATAGTAAACTCACAAGCTTTCGAGCCTATGGTCTTCGTCAGGTGAATGAGGTGTTCTGGTCTCTACATCACGAAGCAGAGAAATGACAGCAGAAGACATTTTTGTGATTAGGTTACAGGCTCCCCTATAAAGTAATGGATATCATACTCTGATAACAGGTTTTGTGTGACCAGCAAGGAGATGAGGCTGTTTGGCTTTGAAAACTGCCACAAACTGATGGAGAAAGGAAATTGTCTCCAGTCAAAGTGACATATCCCACAGCCATCTGAGAATTCTGGGAGATTCATCCAAGATTAAAATTCATTGGTATTTTACTGTTGGTCATGGATTTACTCCTGGTTATGGATTTTGCAGATTCTTTGAAAACTAAGGTAAGGCCCTGGAGGCAGTCACTTGAAGATACTGCTCAGCAGTATTAGGATATGAGAACCCACTGTTCGCTATAAGGATTGTAATTAATGTGAGTGCTTTGTGCAATAAGCATAGAAAGAGAACGTTCCATTCTGTAGTTAAAGTATAAGTTGCCCACAAAGTTTGGGTGGGATTTCCCATTCCCCTTGTGATGGCAGGAGATGGCTTGCCATTGGCTAGTGGTGGGATCTTTTGATCCCATCATTGTCGTTGGGGTTTTCTGTTGAATGCATTCCTTGTCGCTGGAAAACCTGCAATGAGTGCGCACCATTGGAGGGACTGGAAAGTCCCACTGGCATGAACAGCTGGAAAATTTAATAGCCCATGTGTTTTTAGCCAATTGTTACAGTAAATTTCTGAAAATGTGAAATTTTGACATGGCGTCCTTTCAGCTATTAACTGTAAGTTCACATCTCTTTTTAGAAGTTATTCAATGACTGTGGACATCATAACAATGTGAACAGACAATTCAGATGCTGTACAAAGGGAAAAGAGAGAAGGAGATCGGAGCTGATTTGTGAAGGTCAAGGGAGTAACCGAAACATTTGAAAAAGCATTAGGTTTTTTTCAAGATGATAACAAGAGAAAGAAGTATTTTAGGGAGAAACTTGCAAAGAGCAATGTATTTTGTCAGTGATAATGCTTAGAAGTTGGCGTGCATGATTATGAAGTCAATTTTTTTGCTATCTTATGAGAACACACTAGCATAACCATACAACACAGAAACTATTTGGATCTTGAGGCCTATAGGTGGGATTTCAAAACCACGCTTGTCCCAAAACTGTAAAATCCTGCCTGAGGACCTTTCCGTGATCCTGCTCCAGTGGTACGATACGGTAAAATTTGCCCATGTATTTTAATCAAGATGGAGTCTATTCATCCAATAAGATGTAGAAAAAAACACTGAATTAGAAAAACTTCAATGGTCGGAAAGGGGACTTATAACTTTAATCCTGATATAATCTGCAAATATATTAATGTTACCAAGTTTGTCTCTGCGTTCTCACCTTCAATGTCCTTGAAGTGAGTTTCTCATCCCTTCCATCTGGACATTGCAATATTTCCTTGGCTCAGAAACAGGAAAAAATCTGACATGGAGCAACAGGTAATATCGAATCAATCTCCCATTAGACGTCCCACTCACTATTCAGTTTCACTCATGCCAATTTAATATCTCTTATATAAGGCAGAAATTAATATTCTGGGGACCTGGGTTCAAATCCCACTGTGGCAGATGGTGGAATTTGAATTCAATAAAAAATATCTGGAATTAAGTATCTATTAATGACCATGAAGTCATTGTCAATTGTTGGAAAAACCCATCTGGTTCACTAATGTCCTTTAGGGAAGGAAATCTGCCATCCTTGCCTCACTTTTCCTCAAAAGACATTCTTTAAAATATACTTCTTTTGTTCATTGCATCTAAGACTTCCTTATGTAGTTTGCTAACATACTTTATTTATAATGCACCTGTGAAGAGCCTGGGGATATTTCATTCCATTGAAGGTACAATATGTAGGGTGGCACGATGGCACAGTGGTTAGCATTGCTGCCTCACAGCACCAGGGACCCGAGTTCGATTCCTAGCTTGGGTTTGCACTGCCGATGCTGAGTCTGCACATTCACTGCATGGGTTTTCTCTGAGTGCTTCAGTTTCCTCCCATGCTCCAAAAGACATGTCTGTAAGGGTGCATTGGCCATGCTAAATTCTCCCTCAGTGTACCCGAACAGGCACCAGAACATGGCAACTCAGGGATTTTCACAGTAACTTAATTGCAGAGTTAATGTAAGCCTACTTGTGACATTAATAAATAAACTTTACCTTTAACATTGACCAACATGTACATGTCAATTTGAATCTTTCAGTCCTCTCAACACTTGGTGGCACTGTGGGGGAGGGGAGGATGAATTTGCCCACCGTTTCGGTTCTCACCTAATTTTTCCTTTTCCTTTAATTTTAATCTGCCCCATTTCTTGAAATTTGCTGTTTGCTCCATTTGTTCTGGCCAAGATTGCAAGAAACTACAAGGGATTGGGAATGAAGCCCAGTCCTTTGTGTAAACCAACTTCCCATCCATTGACTCTGTCTACACTTCCCACTGCCTCAGAAAAGCAGCCAGCATCATTAAGAGTACCATACACCCTGGACATTCTCTCTTCCACCTTCTTCCATCAGGAGAAAGATAAAGTAACTGAGACCACACACCAACCAACTAAAGAACAGCTTTTCCATGCTGTCATCAGAATTTTGAATTGATCTACCTTGTAAAAAGTTGATTTTTCTCTACAGTCTAATTATGACTGAAACACTAAGGGCAGAATTCTCTGGCTGCGCTGGTCTAAAAGCCAGAAATTCTCCGGCCGCGCTGGTCTGGAAACCAGAAAATGTGGCTTCACATTGTCTGCAACCCGCCTGTTAAAATTCCAGTGGCGGGCGGGATGGGGTATTTCTGATCTATGTTCTGCATCTTTTCTTTTCCTTCTTCTGTAAATAAGCTATGTATGGTATACTTTGTACAGCACACAAGAAGCAATACTTTTCATTGTATCTCAATGCTTGTGACAATAATAATTCAAATCAAATCAACTTCAAAGTTGAATTCTGCCCTTGTCACAGCTCCAAGCTTTCACTTGCTTCTCCTACTATGGGCCAACCCTTTGCCTCTTTGTGACTTTGCCCCATTATTCTGCATGCTACCCTGCTGCTTTTCCTCTCCTTACTGGCCTCCCTTCGCCTTAGCTTCTTTTACTGCAATCTAGAGAACTGCCTCACTTTCCGCTTGCATCCCTGCTGTGTTCAGAAGCCTCCCCAAGCGTTCGCTGATAGTCTTAACCCTGCTCTGCCACCCTGCTGAGAATCCCCCATGAGACACCCCTGTTTCTCCCAGATACCACAGCCCTGCCCTCTCATAACATCCCCCGAGTTTCCGTCTCCTAACAATGTTCCATTGGGATTGTTTTCCTAATCAGTGAAACACCTTGTCCTTCTGGCTGTTTTTCTCTCTGAGTAAAGAATTCTCTCTGCACCCCACACAATACTTGGATATTTTTCTAAAGTTCTTCTGTATGGTTCAATACATTATTGACTTTATCACACATTGAAAGTGGCCCAATATTTGAAAATATTTGTTAACAACCTTGTTCTTGGATGAACATTATGAAAATATATAAAATCATGTCCAACTTAGGAATGTTGGCAGGTATACCAAGCATTTGATCCACAACACACAATACACATGGATATTTCTGCATCGATATCTATTGACAGAAATAAGTTTGAAGATATTTCAATGATACATGGAACCACGGATAAATATTATAACTCAGTAAGAATTTAGCAACACCAATTTATAATCCAACCGATTTATTAAAAGCTCGCTTTTTTACTATCAAATAAATCGGTTGGACTATAAATTGGTGTTGCTAAATTCTTACTGAGTTCTTACCACCCCAATCCAACGCCGGCATCTGTACATCATAAATATTATAATGCCATGATAAAAAAGTGCATGATGGAATCAAGACTGTATTAGTTGGGTTTAAAGGCATTTGGAATAAAATAACAAAAAATTTGAACTACGCACAAACAATGACCCAAGCAGAAACCAAGGCCAGGCCCTTGGTGCTGCGAAACATGATGTGGAGATGCCAGCGTTGGATTGGAGTAAGCACAGTAAGAAGTCTCACAACACCAGGTTAAAGTCCAATAGGCTTATTTGGTAGCAAAACCCACTAGCGCTGCTCCTTCATCAGGTAAGTGGAGTTCTGTTCGCAAACAGAGCATACAAAGACGTAAACTCAATTTACGAGATAATGTTTGGAATGCGAATCTGTATAGCTAATCAAGTCTTAAACATATAGACAACATGAGTGGAGAAAGGGTTAAGCAGATATGGTTAAAGAGATATGTTTTGTCTCCAGACAGGACAGTTAGTAAGATTTTGTAAGCCCAGGCATGTCATGGGGGTTACAGTTAGTGTGACATGAACCCAAGATCCTAGTTGAGGCTGTCCAGAATTTGGCTATCAATTTCTGTTCAGTGATTCTGCATTGTCGTGTGTCATGAACGTCACCTTGGAGAACGCTTACCCAAAGATCAGAGGCTGAATGCCCATTACTGCTGAAGTGATCCCCAAAGGAAGAGAACACTCCTGCCTGGTGACTGTCGAGAGGCGTTCATCCACTGTCATAACATCTGCATGGTCTCCCCAATGTACCGTGCCTTGGGACATCCTTTCCTGCAGAACATCAGGTAAACAACTTTGTGCAAGAGTATGTACTGTGTACCTGGTGAATGGTGTTCTCGTGTGAGATAATGGCATCCGTGTCGATGATCCGGCACGTGTTGCTGTGGCAGGATTGTGTGGTGTTGTGGTCACTGTTCTCCTGAAGGTTGGGTAGTTTGCTGTGAAAATGGTCTGTTTGAGGTTGTGCGGTTGTTTGAACGTAAAATGTAGGGTGTGAAGATGGCCTTGGCGAGATGTTCGTCTTCACTGATGACATGTTGAAGGCTCCGGAGAAGATGATATAGCTTCTCCGCTCCGGGGAAGTGCTGGACAATGAAGAATAGTCTGTCCGCTGTGTCCTGTGATTGCCTTCTGAGGGGGTCAATGCAGTTTTACGCTGCAGTGCGTCAGAACTGTCAAGCGCCACATCCTGTTCTTATGAAGCATCTTTCAGCGTCTATAGGTGAATTTGCAATCCTCCTTATCTCAGCAGATTCTGTGCATATGAAGGACTTGTCTGAAGAGGATGGCTTCTTTAACGTTTTTAGGGTAGAAGCTGGAGAAGTGGAGCATCGTGAGGTTATCTGTGGGTTTGCGATATGGAGACAGCAGTGTTAACAATTGTGCCACTGTGTCATGGGAATCAGGACTGCTAACAGTTACAAGATGTTATTAAGTCCCACTAGTTGTAACAAAGTATGACACAACAAGTGAATGTGACTACAGGAATTCCATTCATTCACAAAGATGATAATATGTTATGTTTTATATGATGTAATACAGTGAACATGTTATATTCTGCTGTGATTCCAGTGGATTTCGTAATGTTCTGCGTCTACATGACAGTTACTGCCTTTTTAAAACTTGCCCAATGAAAGTTCCATCCCATTGCCCCAAAGGAAGGTTGCTGAAAAATGTAATTTCAGTATGACAAGTCGAAAAAGGAAATTCTCACTGTAACGATCACAACGAGAATTTTTATAATGTCTCTTAAAACGAGGACAGAACATATGATGCTAAAATAGGAGTTCAACTACACCAACTATGTACTGTTCCCATTATCGTCTCTGTTTCCACCCCTCCCCACCTCCTGACCAACCTCACTTCAGCTGGATTCTTCACTTGCTTTGACTTTCCAGGTGGACTGTCTCATTTTTTTAAATACAAAAAGAAGCGTCTGACTGCTACTTACAGTTCAATTCCCCCATTACTGCTGATTGGTTCATCCTTGACTTGCTGCAACTCAACGGTAGCCTGTAATGACTTCAATGAGGCACATGAGGTTGACCTCTTGGAGAATGAGTCTCCCTGATTGAGATCCTATTTGCCTGCTCAGTCAGGGAGCTTGTACCCCAAGAGGCCCACCTCACTATAAGAAGGGTGTGGGAATATTGGAGGAAGTGCAGAGGAGATTTATTGGGATGCTGCCTGGTTTGGAGGGTAGGTCTTATGAGGAAAGATTGAGGGAGCTGGGGCTTTTCTCTTTAGGCGGAGAGGTGATTTAATAGAATTTTATAAGATGATGAGGGAGATAGATAGAATGGATATTCAAAGACTATTTCCCCTGGTGGACGTAGCTGTTACTAGGTGGCATAATTATAAAGTTCATGGTAGGAGATATCGGAGGGATATCCATGGTAGATTCTTTACTCAGAGAGTGATTGGGATGTGGAATGCACTGCCTGCTGTGATAGTGGAATCAGACACTTTAGGATCTTTCAAGCAGTTATTGGATAGACACATGGAACACATCAGAATGATAGGGAGTGGGATAGCTTGATCTTGGGTTCAGACATATCTCAGCACCACATCGAGAACTGAAGGGCCTTACTGTACAGTACTGTTCTAAGTTCTATGTGCTAAGTCACTACCCTACTCTTGTCTCAGAGTCAGAAGGTGAGAGATTTCAAGCCCTCATAGCATAAGTTGATACTTTAATGTAGTCCCAGAGGAGTTCTGCATTGTCAGAGAGCCCATCTTTCAGGTAAGGCAACTTCAAATCTCTCAGTAAAATATCTTAAGCAATGAATATTTTGTTCCTAGTTCCTAAAGTATTTCCTTCATTTTTACTTCATGAACTAAAGTTTACAAGGATGTTTGAGAACATCTGCTCCCTTGAAGGTTGACTTTCAGTGATCTGAGACAGCTTGGGCTGTTTTAGATACTCATCACAATTCTGACGTCTCTTCTAATTAAATTACCTTCACATTAAAAAGGTCTCATGTAGGGTGATTGGTGATGCATTTCCATCTCGGATAATGTCATCGCATGTTTTACTCATTGTGCAATAATAGTTAATCCCAATATCTCAGTGGTGATATTAGCAGGAGAGGTTAGTAGCTGGTGTCCAGACTTCCGTGAAATTTCCATCAAAAATTGGAGCAGACAAGTGAAGGAGCCTCAGCAGAAAGGCAACACAATGATAACTCCTGATTGTGATAACTGTCACATATATTGGTATACAGTGAAAAGTATTGTTTCTTGTGTGCTATACAGACAAAGCACATTGTACATAGAGAAGGAAAGCAGAGGGTACAAAATGTAATGTTACAGTCATAACTAGGCTGCAGTGAAAGATCAACTTAATACAAGGTAGGTCCATTCAAAAGTCCAACAGCAGCAGGGAAGAAGCTGTGTTTGAGTTGATTGAAACATAGAACCCTCCAATGCAGAAAGAGGTCCTTCAGCCCATCGAGTCTGCACTGAACACAGTCCCACCCAGGCCCTACCCTCATATACCTACATATACCCGTTAATCTAACCTACGCATCCCTGGACACTAAGGAGCAATTTCTTAGCAAGCCAATCAACCTAACCCACACATCTTTGGATTGTGGGAGGAAACCCACACAGAGACGAGGAGAATGTGCCAACTCCATGCAGACAGTGACTTGAGCCGGGAATTGAACTCAGGACCCTGGAGTTGTGAAGTAGCAGTGTTAACCACTGTGCTACCATGCTGCCCGGTAGCATTGATACGTAACCTCAGACTTTTACATCTTTTTTCCAATGGAAGAAAGTAGAAGAGAAAATGTCAGGGTGCAAGAGGTCCTTGATTACGCTGGCTGCTTTTCTAAAACAGCAGGAAGTGCAGACCGAGACCATGAATGGTAGGCTAGTTTGTGTGATGGACTAGGTTATGTTCACAAAACCTTGTTACTTCTTGCACTCTTGGACAGAGCAAGAGCCATACCAAGCTGCGATATAAGGATGCTTTCTATAGTGCATCTGCAGAAGTCGGTGAGAGTCATAGTGGACATGCCAAATTTCCTTAGCCTCCTGAGAAATCACAATTGCAAAAAGAAAAAGGGATGTAAACTCATTGTTGTGCAAAGAAAGGTTAAAACAACCCATCATTTTATTATTGTGAACTACCACAGTCCGTGAAAAGGCCTCGGTTTTGATATTGCAAATTGTGAGTAGAATTTGGCTGTGTTTAATATATCTTATGGACTTCTGTCACTTCTCTGAATGTTAGTGATGTTGACAATCTTACATTTGTTGCCCATCCCTTGTTACCCTGCAAAGTTGATAGATTCTTCTTGTAATTATTTATTTTGTAGCTGAGTATTTCAATCAGGCATTGCAGAAGGCAATGTCAATCAAGAGTTTAGCTTTACATGTAGCCAGACCAGAAAGGGTGCGTAGATTCCCTGCCTGAGTTACATACTGGTTATATTACACTCTTAGCGTTGATGCCAGGCAGATGAAGCTAGGCATGAACACACAATGGAAAGGGTAACTGAGCATAAATACAAACCCGGGCTGGAATTGATTTGATTTGATTTGACTTATTATTGTCAAATGTATTAATATACAGTGAAAAGTATTGTTCCTTGCGCACTATAACGACAAAGCATACTGTTCATAAGGGAAGAAAGGGGAGAGTGCAGAATGTAGTGTTACAGTCATAGCTACAGTGTAGAGAAAGATCAACTTGTGCAAGGCCATTCAGGCCGATGGGATGTTCTGATCCCACCAAGGGTTTCATGGCAATGAGAAGTGCATTCAGCAGGAGACTCTGTTGATAATGATGTACTGGAAGATCCTGCCACTCACCAATAGCAAGTTACCTCCACTGCTACAAAAGATACAGAGGGTTGTGTGGAAAACCCTGCCCTCAGTTTCAGTTTAGCACCATCTCAACCAATACAGCTTTGGTTTTATATGTAATTATTAGTCTTTCCAATGTTAACCAAAGCCTGTCTTATATCAGCTTCACTCTAGATTCTAAGTGGCATTTATATGTCACCTTCAGCCTGATTTTAAATCTGCATCTGTGTGGATTTCGAGACAAGTTAAAATCTGGCCCATGTGTACACAAATTTTCACCTTCCTAAGTAGACCGGCCAGAACCACATTATAAGTTACATGTCTTGTTAAGCAATGCTTTGAATCTAAAATTCTGATTGTTGTGTTCAGATTTCTCGACAGCCTCTTCCCTCAGAATCTCTGTAACCTCCATCATCCCTGTAGCCCCCTGAGAGATCTATGCACTCCTCCAGTGCAGGCCTCTGAGGCATCTTTGCTTTCTTTCTCCTTACCTTTGGTAACCATGCCTTCAGTTTTCTAGAGTCTAGAACTCCTTCCTAAAGCCTCTCCATCCCTTTCTCTCTCCTGCCAAGACGTACCTATTTGTCCAAGCTTTTGGTCAACCATCCTAACATCTCCTTATGTAATTCAGGGTCCAATTCTATTAGCTAACACAGTGAAGGCCTTTGGGATGTTTTGCTACATTGATGGGACTATATTAAATCAAGTTATATTCTTTGTCAGCCACACGTAGCTTCCCTTATCATGTGGGACTGGTCTAATAGATGAGGATGCATACAACAAGAGTACACAAAAGACCTAGTTGCAGAGTTTTGGATGACGATTAAAATCCAGTTTAAAATTTACAAATTTAAATCGTAGCACCATATTTTTGTTGATCAAGTCATGTTTACGAACAAGTGTTAAAGTCAGGAACAAATTGGATCTTGCTGAAGGTTTACTTGCACAGTAACAGGAATTTGTTTGTATCAGGCCTACACATTAAGTGGATATGATGGTAATCTTATACATAGAAAATTATTGTTTACACTCCAACAGGTCTGCAGAAAACCAGTGCTGGTGAACCCAGTCTAGTACATTTTCACGGACTGAATTCGTAATCTCAGCACTTGCTATTAGGGATGGAGTGCAACCGGACTTAGGAATCTGGATTCATCAACATTGGACTGGTTTGGGAATTATAGCAATGTGGATCCAGATGTTTGTTTTATTCATTCATGAGTCATGGATGTCACTGACTGGCCAGCACTTAGTGCCCAACCCTAGTTGCCCGAGGGCAGTTGAGAGTCAACCACATTGCTATGGCTCAGGAGTCACATGTAGACCAGGCTAGGTAATGACAACAGATTTCCTTCCCCAAAGGGCAATAGCGAACCAGATGGGTTTTATTGACAATCGACAATGGTTTCATGGTCATCAGTAGATTCTTAAATCCAGATTTTTTTTATTGAATTCATAATCCCACCATCTGCTGTGGTGGGATTTGAACCCGGGTCCCCAGAAAATTAACTGAGTTTCTGGATTAATAAAGCAATGATAATACGACTAGACCACTGCCTCCCCCATGTGTTTCACCTTCATATGAAAGGTGTACAACAGATGCATTGAGGAACTTCCCAGACCGTAGAACCTTTGTTAATAGTATCACATAAAAATTATGTGTCTCACGTGAGGAATTATAGAATGCCTACAGAGCAGAAGGAAGCCGGTTGATCCATCGAGACTGTGCCAAACACAATCCCACCCAGACCCAACCCCCATAACACCATGCATTTACTCTAGCTAGGTCCCCTGTTCACTAAGGGGCAATTTAGCATGGACAATCTACCTAACCTGCACATCTTTGAAATGTGGGAGGAAATTGGAGCACACAGAGGAAACCCACACATACGCAGAGAGAAGACACAGGGAGAATGTGCAAACTCCACACTGACACTACCCCAGGCCGGGAATCCAACCCAGGTCCCCGGCACTGTGAAGCTGCAATGCTAACCATTGTGCCACCGTGACACTGTGCATTAGATTCCAGCAATGTTTAGGCCAGGGAATATCCTCCTTAAACATCTTACGCTATAAAAATTCTTAGAATATTATGGGTCACCAAAAATAATTGTGTAAAGTTATCTTTTCAAGTAGGTTAAACCACCCCTTAATCTATCTTAAAATAGTGAATGCTGTTAATATCAGGGAATTGATGTTGCAAGGCAATGGCTTTAAGAAGTGCTCTGACTTGTTTAAAATTGACACAAAAACATTAGCACTACAAACAGTCTAAATGACATGCTGTTCTCTTTTGAACACACATGTGGGGAGGCAGTGGCCTAGTTGAATTATCGATAAATTATTAACCCAGAAACTCAGCTACTATTCTGGGGACCCCGGGTTCGAATCCCTCCACAGCAGATGGTGGAATTTGAATTCAATAAAATATGTCTGGAATTAAGAATCGACTATGAAACAATTGTTGGAAAAACCCACCTGGTTCACTAATGTCCTTTAGGGAAGGAAATCTGTCATTCTTACCTGGTCCGGTCTACATGTGACTCCAGAGTCACAGCAATGTGGTTGATTCTCAACCGCCCTCAGACATCAAGGGATAGGTAATAAATGCTGGCCACCTAGCAACACACATGTTCCATGAACGAATTTAAAAAATGTAGCTTTATAACCACGAAGAATTGTCGCCCCTTTCCCCAGCAGTACAGTCTGGGTAGAGTGGTACTCCGGCAGCTGTTGTGTATTCTGCAGAATGTGCAGCGTAACTCATGTATTGCAAAATCTAATACTTTTTGCAAGTTAAAGTTCTGTGAAATCTCACACGCAACAGCTTTCAGGCACGACCAAACCACAATAAAGTAACTTGACCAAGAATGCAACGACAGAGAAAATCCCCTTGCTGGCGAAAAAAAACTGCAGCGTCGCTGGCTCACTTCACCACAAGACAGTAATATGTACTTAGGAGCACCTGGCAAGAACACTGTCTGTCAGGTAGCTATTTCATACATTGTCTCCTCACTAAGGTAGTATTCAGCATTAACTAAGTTGTATTATCATGCAAGGGCATGCAGGGAGATGGCTCGAAGAACTAATTTCATAAGACTGAGTCAACTGAAGTCTCAATTCCGTTCCCAGCACCCAAGCACACAAAACAATTTCATAACAGACACCAAACTCCACAGTGATCATCAGACCACAAGGCCTTTACGTAAAAGTGACCTGAGAGACTGATTAATATGATTTCTGGAGTCAATGTACTCTATCATTATAGAAAAGGACCAGGAGACTGAGACTATCTGATGGATCTGATCGCTGAAACAAACTATGCTTGAAGGACAGTGTTTGGAAACCATGAAGCAGCCTTGTATAAGTTACACAGAAGTCTTTATTTACCATATTAAACCAAGTACATGTTTAACGTAGGTATGGACAGGACTCCATACCTGGTCCTTACATCTCTGGACAGGTAGCCATGACGTGGAGATGCTGGTGTTGGACTCCAGACTGATCAGGTTAACGTCTTTTTACATCCCCACGTAGACACTACTGTACTCAGTCTCATATTAACCATTTAGGTACCAGATCCTTGAGCTACACATAACATCAAGGCTGGAATGTTACGGGCGTTTGTGCCACTGAGATTTTCCCATCCTGCTGCAATGAATGGAGATTTGGCTGAGCTGGAATGTGTGGCAAGAACAACCAGTAAGATCCCGTCCCAAGTCTTTTGCGCCTGGGTAGAGGCTGACATTAGTTTACTTCCGCTCTGCATCAATTTTACAGGATGTAAATCTTGTATGCCAACTTTAACATTACAAATATAAACTGTTCAATCCTTACACTATTTCATTTCTCAGTTTCATTTCAACATGAACATTAACATTAATGGCAAATGCTGTCAAAATGCAGCAGGTCTGAGAGCACTTGTGGAGAGAGAAATGAAATAACATTACAAGTCCACATGACTCTGTTACAGAACTGTGCTATCGCAGAGTCTTACAGACTTGAAATGTTGAGCGGGATTTTGTGCATAACCCACTGCATGTTCCATAGCATAGATGGTGTCTATGGTGAACCCACCTGGTTCACTAATGTCCTTTAGGAAAGGAAATCTGTCATTCTTACCTGATCTGGCCTACATGTGACTCCAGAGTCATAGCAATGTGGTTGATTCTCAACTGCCCTCAGACAGCAAGGGATAGGTAATAAATGCTGGCCACTTAGCAACACACATGTTCCATGAACGAATAAAAAAAAAATGTAGCTTTGTAACCACGGAGAATTGTCGCCCCTTTCCCCAGCAGTACAGTCTGGGTAAAGTGGTACTCCGACAGCTGTTGTGTATTCTGCAGAATGTGCAGCGTAACTCACGTATTGCAAAATCTAATACTTTTTGCAAGTTAAAATTCTGTGAAATCTCACACGCAACAGCTTTCAGGCACGACCAAACCACAATAAAGTAACTTGACCAAGAATGCAACGACAGAGAATCATCACAGTGCAGAAGGAGGCCATTTGGCCCATCAAGTCTGCACCAGTCACAATCCCACCCAGACCCTATCCCCGTAACCATGCTAATCCCCCTGACACCAAAGGTCAATTTAGCATAGCCAATCAACTTAATCTGTCTACCTTTGGACTTGTGGGAGGAACGCCCAGAGGAAACCCATATAGACATGGGAAGAATGTGCAAAAATCCACACAGACAGTGACCCAAGCCGGGAATCGAACCCGGGCCCCTAGAGCTGTGAGGCAGCAGCACTGACCACTGTGCCACCATGCCACCCATTGCCAGCAGAGGGATTTCCTGGTCCCTCCCTTGTCAACGGGGCTTTCCATTGAATTCACTCCTAGCCATGAAACCCACAGCAGGAATGTGCCATCTGTGTGACCCATAGATCCTGGCAGCTCAAACCCGGTTTCTCTCTTCACAGATCTTGCCACGCCTGCTGAGGCTACACAGCACTTTTCTGTTCTTATTTCTGATTTCCAACATTCACAGTATTTTGCTTTTATTGTAACGTTAACAGCACACGTTAACAATGTTCTGCCCTTCCAGTCCTTGAGATGAGAGATTTGGGCAGTCTGAATATTTTGTACCCCTGCTATATGTTGTGGTGGCCTCTAGAGCTTCTTGCTCTTGACAATGGTTTTGAGGGCATACTGCGATGTGGGCATAGCTTCACTTGCTTCTTCCATTGATGGATGGTGCCCCCTTGGTCTGGGTGTGTGGGAGATGAATGATTGTGGTTAGTTATCATTGTGCGATTATTAATGCTTTATCTTTTTCTTCCACCTACCCAGACACTTGGAAGTTGTTTGCATTCAGGAGAGAGCCTTTCTGTGGATAGAAGAAGACCAAAAGCCTAATTACTTTAAATCATTGTTTCAATTTTACTAATTTCTATGTAGCATCTTTCCAACCTCATGACTCCCAGGCAGAGTCTGACCAAAAGGCAAGTGACAATCTCATTTCCAACACTGTTCCCAAACAAAGCTTCAAATTGAAATGTCATAGAATCATCGAATCCTACAGCGCAGAAGGGGCCATTCGGCCCATCGAGGCTGCACCGACCACAATCCCACCCAGCCTCTATCCCCATTCATTTACCCTAGTTAGTCCCCCTGGCACCAGGGGGCAATTTAGCATAGCCAATTCAAATAACCCGCACATCCTTGGACCGTGGAAGGAAACCGGAGCACCTGAAAGAACCCCATGCAGACACGGGGAGAATGTGCAAATTCCACACTGACAGTGACCCAAGCTGGAAATCGAACCCGGGTGCTGGGAGGCAGCAGTTGCTGTAGTAGTGACTTGTAAGTCCAGGGGTACAATTCTCACTTTGGGTGAATGTCAAAACAGCTGCCAGTGTCTAGTTATCCAACCTGGATGGTGATTCACCTGTATTCTCCAGCGAGGTTCTGGCTCTCCACATTTCATTGTGGTATGTTTGCACATAATTCCGCCAACTGATATTTGAGCCTCCTCACTAATCATTCTGCCCAACACTCCACATTGTAATTTAGGACTAACCTCCTCCCCTGTACCAACTGCTGTGGCGGTGACACTGTGTCACACTGTAACATGAGCTCTTAGCTCCAGGAGCATATTCCTGTTCACCTTTGGACAGCAGATGGGTTTGATATACTACCTGCAGCTGATAGCATTTCTAGTCTATTTTGGTTTCTGCCCTTAGCTTGAGATCATCAGGCCATAATCTTTCAGACATCTGGAACAATAAATTGACCTTTTCGGCGCAAAATACTTTTAAAAGTTTTTAAAAATGAGGACATGTTATAATTTTTGGAGTCTGTTCAATCAAACTATTCTCCCTCCCCTTCCTCCTTCCCCTGCATATTCACATAAACCTGAAGTCCAGTTTTCTGAACTCTTGATTATTTGCACTAATTCCTCGACGCTTAAGTCATTGAAAAATTGGATTCGCTGTTTCCATTCAAATGTAGCCCTGACCTTACATAGTACTTATTCTGATAATCAATCTATGTTCAAAACTTCAAAATCCTGCATTGGGTCCTTATGGCACAGTGGCACAGTGGTTAGCACTGCTGCCTCACAGTGCTAAGGACCTGGGTTCAATTCCGATCTCGGGTCATTGTCAGTGTAGAGTTTGCACGTTCTCCCTGTATCTGTGTGGGTTTTCTCCTGGTGCTCCAGTTTCCCCCTAACACTCCAAAGGTGTGCAGATTAGATGGAATTGCCATGCTAAATTCTCCCTTAGTGTCAGAGTAAATACATGAATTACAGGGGTGAGATTGTTGTCGCGATAGCCTCAATGGGCCAGGGGACCTCCTTCTGCACTGTAGGGATCCAATGATTTCTCTGAAATTTTATCATCAAAGTGTCACTCTATTCTTCTTCACAACACCCCCACCTAATTTTCCTTTCAGCTTTTCTACCTTGTGTTTCCAGAGGCTGCATTGAACGTTTTCATTGATATAGCGCCTTTAATACTGTACGGTAAAAGTTCTACCTCTGTCTCACAGCAGCTTTATCCAATAAACTGTGAAACCGAGACACAGCAAGAGATATTCAGACGTCTGGTAAAAAGTGTGATGTGAAAGGACTTCAGGAAGCAGGAGGAAGTGGGGGGATTTAAAGAGGATATGTCTGAGTTTAGGGACAGAGGCAGTTGCAGGCATAGTCAGTACTGGTGGACTGAAGGTTATCAGGTGTCTACAAGCGACCAGAATTAGAGATCTGCTAGATTGTTGCCCATATGGTGATGGTGAAAACAGTCGTACCTCAGCACCAACCCCCCCCCGCCAATCCTGCCACCAACATTTGCCCCTCCACTCCACTCTGTCAGTCCATCACTGTTGGCTCTCCTTCAACTCAAGGGTAATGTTCTCGCCATTCTGAATGACAAGTTCTCCCTAATCATTACAACCATCAGGCAACACAGTGGCACAGTGGTCAGCACTGCTGCTTCACAGCGCCAGGGACCTGGATTCGATTCCCGGCTTGGGTCACTGTCTGTGTGGAGTCTGCACATTTCCCCCGTATCTGCGTGGGTTTCCTCCGGCTGTTTCAGGTTTCTTCCCACAGTTCAGAGATGTGCGGGTTGGGTGGATTGGCCGTGCTAAATTGCCCCTTAGTGTCATGAGGGGACTAGCTAGGGTAAATGCATGGGGTTATGAGGATAGGGCCTGTGTGGGATTATGGTTGATGCAGACTCATTGGGATGAATGGCCTCCTTCTGCACTGTAGGATGCTATGATTCCACTAATGTTGTGCTTCAGAGAGAGCTTCACAGTGGCATCGTCTTTGTCCTCCACTAGAATGTTGGCTGTTTGAGCGATGAGAGAACCGGAATTGCCGAGACAGAGAGTCCTCAGTTGCCTAGGCACTGTGTTCAGCCCACTCAACCCATCCTGGCTGTGAAGACCCCTGTCGACCCTTACAACAGAGAAACATGGGCCATTTGGTCTATTGTGTTCTGTCAATTAATTGCTGGATTAACCCTTAAACTAACCTCATTGACCTGCTCTCTCCACAGCTCTGTACTTTCCTCTGTTTCATATGTTTATCGACTTTTCTCAGAAATATTCTCTTGCCCAACAAGAGCCTGTGGCAAAGCATCCTATATTGTCATTGATTAACCCTGCGTCATTGCCTGTCCAACCAGAATAAAGAGCAGCTCTGTCCTCCTCATTATCTATCCATATGCTGTTGGGAGTAGGGTTACCAGACAGGAGCTCACTCTCTGACACTTACCTTTGTTGCTCAGCCCAAGGATGCTGAGGCCAATTGTAGCAGCTCCTTTCCTATTATCTGCATGTTCTGCATATACCAGAGGTAACACTGAAAATAGGAGTCAGAGGAGGACATTCAGCCTTTCCACTTGCCCTGCCATTCACTCTGTTATAGCTAATCCTCTATCAGAATGTCAAACTCCTTCGCACTCCTCATATCCCTTGAAACCTTTACAGTGTCAAAATCTATTTCCTCCTTTTTTAATTATTTGTGGCACATGAGCATCACTGGCTGGCCAACATTTATTGCCCATCCCTAGTTGCCGAGAGCAGTTGATAGTCAACCACATCGTTGTGGCTCTGGAGTCACATGTAGGCCAGACCAGGTAAAGATGGCAGATTTCCTTCGCTAAAGGACATTAGAGAACCAGATGGTTTCCTGACAATTGTCAATATTTTCATCATCATCATTAGATTCTTAATTCCAAATATTTATTTATCAAATACAAATTTCACCATCTGCTGTGGCGACATGCAAACCCAGCTCCCCCGATCTTTAGCTGGGTTGTTGAATTAATAGTCTAGCAATGATACCATTAGGCCATCGCCTCCTCCAAATGTCAAGGGTCAAAGATCATCAGATTCAGTGACTTGGCTTCCACAGTCCTCTGTGGTCAAGAATTCCATCGGTGCACACCTATCTAACTGAGGAAGATGTTCCTTTTATTGGGCCTACCCTCTATCCCGAGACTCTGACCACTTGTTCAAGATGCTGGCTGGAATTCTCGGCCGCTCTCACCTTGCCGCTCCTATACAGCAAGAATAGAGAATTTGACGCTCAGCCAAATCTCTGTTCACTGCAGCAAGACTGGAGAATCCCAGCTGCAACTGAGGTTGGCAAATTCTAGCCATTATGTTTGGTTATGCAGGATTCAGGGTGACACAATGGTTAGGACTGCTGCCTCACAGCGCCAGGGACCCAGGTTCGATTTAGAGTGGCACAGTGGTTAGCATGCTATCTCACAGCGCTAGACACCCGAGTTCGACTCCGGTCTTAGGTGACTGTGTGGAGTTTGCACATTCTCTCCGTGTCTGCGTGGATTTCCTCCGGGTGCACCGGTTTCCTCCCACAGTCCAAAGATGTGCAGGTTAGGTGAATTGACCATGCTAAATTCCCCAGAGTATCAAGGAAATTAACAGACTTAATACGTGGGGTTACAGGGATAGGATATGGATGGCATTGTTGTCAGTGTAGACTCAATGGGCTGAATGATCTCCTTCTGCACTGCAGGAATTCAATGCTTTGATACAATAGCAGGACGTGCACTAAAAGGTCACTTGCTCCTTATCCCCCTTTCACTGGAATTCCACTGGAGGATGACCTGCGACCCTTGACATTTCAGTACCTCGACTGAGATCAGGAAAGTGTAACATAAACTTAATGGCAATGAAATTTATCTTCAAGATTAAAAAGCCTTTTATAATCTGAGTAGGAAATACAACCTCACAGTCAAATCTAATTTTGTAACCATGGCTGGCGATTTTCTTTGCAAAGATCTTTTTTCCCAATCGGAATTGTTTTAAGCTAGCGATGAGACAGACGGCACCATGGCACCATTAGGCAGAAAAGGCGCCAACTGGATATGCTGAAAATATGATAGAAACATTTAAAAATACAGAAATGGTTCCTACAGTGATTAGCACTGCTGTCTCACAGCGCCAAGGACTCGGGTTTGATTCCTGGCTTGGATCACTGGCTGTGAAGAGTCTGCATGTTCTCCCCGTGTCTGCATGGGTTTCCTTCAGTTTTCTCCCACAATTAAAAAAAAAGTGCTGTTAGAGTGCATTGGCCATGCCAAGTTCTCTCTGCGTACCCAAATACACACTGGAATGTGTTGACCTGGCAAATTTTCACAGTAACTTCATTGCAGTGTTAACGTAAGCCTACTCATAACCGTAATAAAATAAAATTTAACACTTACGGATCAGAACTGCTGTAGAAATGTATAATGTATAAATGTAAATGTATAACCTGACTTAACATGATGACCGGAATTCTCGGATGCCACGCCAGCAAGAATGGAAAATTTAGCGTACTGTCAAAATGCCGTTCACTGCCTCAGGACTGGAAAATCCCAGCCACAGGGAGGGATCGGAGAATTCCAGTGGAGATGGGGCAAAGCTTGATTTGAATTGTTAAGCTGCTTTGTTTCAGACTAGGTATGGTATAATAGTTCTGATCTGACTCATTTTGTGCAACTTCCATGAAGCAATATAAAAATAGTGAGTGTCGTGCAACACCCCACTTCAGCAGGTCACCTTGTTGTGGATAGAGGAGATTCTTCACATCTTAAGTTGTGGAGTTCTTGTTTTTCTGCGACATTGCTTTGTTGTAAAAGAATAAATAAATAGACTAGAATAAGCAGAACAGAAAGAGATGAAAAACCAGTCAGTCAGATCCAGCACAAACACACTGGGCCAAAGAGCCTCCTTCATTGCTATATCACTCCAAGCTTCTAAGCCACTGAATAAGGGAACAACATCAAAGCGAATTCATTGACATCTTAACAACCGATTATCTCAGACCCCTTATTTTACATGTTGAATAAGCTGTGCTTCTAAAACATGACATTGAAAGTGTTTTTTAATCGTTTCTGAAGGAAAAGTAGTCAAAATATACCAAATTGTGACAGATGTTAGCATCGCAACTTGATGAGTTAAATTGGATTAATTTATAGGTGTCTAAATCCAAAACATTTGGGATCCAGATAATTTGGGAATCAGGAATCATTTTGCCCTTTTATAAGTGAGCACTGCTTATGTCCATGTGACCTGTGTGGAGCTCAAAGAACAGTCAGAAAAACTCAGTCCATTCTCAAAGCTGACGGTTGTTTAAATTTCACCAACATCCCTTCACTAATGGGTGGCAAGTCAGAGGGAATTTGGAAAACCGGAAACCTCCCATTGACATGAGGTAGGACAAAAGGCCGAAAGGGATTTCACCAAAGCGGTCAAACCAGCATCAAAGGTCAAAGAATTTTCGTAGAATCCCTACAGTGCAGCAGGAGGCCATTCAGCCCATCGAGCCTGCACCAATAACAATTCCACCGAGGTCACATCCCCGAAACCCCAAGTATTTACCCTGCCAATCCCCCTGACAATAAGGGTCAATTTACCCTGGCCAATCAATCTAATCCACACATCTTTGGACAGTGGGAGGAAAGTGGAGCACCCGGAGGAAACAGGGAGACACACAGAGACAGGAAGAATGTACAAATTCTGCACTAGCAGTCAGCTGGGACCAGAATTGAACCCAAGTCCCCGGCGCGGTGAGGCAGTAGTGTTAACCACTGCGCAGCTGTGCCACATGAATTTTGTCAAGTGGCAAACACTATCTTCCATGTTTTTTAAAAAATATTGCAATGGAGCTGACCCCACCCACAAAACTGGCCCCACCACCAGGTCAAATTCATTACCGGGGCCAGATTCCACTGACTAAGTACAAAGGGCACTGGGATGTAACTTCTACAAGAATGTTTCAAAAATATTAAAAGTTGTTTTTTTTTCACCAAGAAACTGACTAGCGGCACACCAGCAAAGAAAAAGTTAAAAGTAAAGTTTACTTGTTAGTCACAAGTATGCTTACATTAACACTGCAATGAAGTTATTGTGAAATTCCCCGAGCTGCCACACTCCGGCACCTTATTGGGTCAATGCACTTAACCAGCACGTCTTTCAGACTGTGGGAGGACACCAAGGCACCCAGAGGAAGCCCATGTAGTCACAGGGAGAACGTGCAAACCCCACACAGACAGCAATTCGAATACAGAAATCGAACCCAGGTCCCTAATATTGTGAGGCAGCAATTCTAACCACTGTGCCACCCCAATGAGCATCCCCACGCCAGTCTTAAAGTAATTTGTAGCGATTTCCAATCGCTAATAAGTACTAGACATGCTTATTAAAAATGTTTATTTTTCTGATGAACACATTTCAGCTGTATTAATAAAACTGCACAAGATTACCGTTCTTAAATACTGCACGGAATGCATGTTTCAATGGAGGAGAGGAAAAATAAACAATGCAATTCGATCGCGTTACCTGATTGTGTTAGTTGATAGAAGAGTTTGTGTTTGGTGAGTTGAGCAGAAACCTGAGCACTCACACAATTTGTGTAATTTCAAGTGCAACATGAAGGCTGATTGTAATCTGCACCGAAAGCGGAAACTCTGTTGTAAATTTGTTAACGTAATGAAACATTCAACAGCGCAATATCTAGCATCAAGCCACATAAGGAGATATTAGGACAATCATCGAAACCTTCGGCCAAAGAAATAGATTTTGAGGTGCCTCTTTATTTTCATGTATTCATGGGATCAGGTCATTGGTTTAAAATTAAATTTATTTATTAGCGTCTCAAGTAAGTTTACATTAATACTGAAAGGAAGTTGCTGTGAACATCTCCAGTACCTGTTTGGGTACACATAGGGAGAATTTAGCACGGTCAATGCACCTAACCGGCACGTCTTTCGGACTGTGGGAGGAAATCGGAACAACCGGAGGAAACTCGGGGAGAATGTGCAAACTCCGCACAGACAGCGATTCCCAATCGGGAATCTAACCCCTGTTCCTGGAGCTGTGAGGAAGCAGTGCTAACTGAACTACTGTGCTGCCCACAGTGCCAGCATTTATTACTCATCCCTAATTGTCCTTGAACAGAATTGTTTGCTAGACCATTTCAGAAGTCATTTCAGAGTCGACTAAAGGAAGAAAATTAGGTAAAGAAGCATGCAAATAGTTTAAGGAGAGAAAATTGCAGAGTTTGGGGCTCTAGGCACCAAGAGTCGAGTTATTAAGATCAGAGAAATGCAACAGGTCAGATTTACAGTTGGATTGTAGGGCCTGAGGCAGTTGCTGAGATAAGTTGACCGTCATTACGTGAAGAGGGCTCTGGAGGTTTTGAGACAACGATCCTGCCACTTGCTTGGATCACAGAGTTTAATGTTGGATTGCTGAGTGTCCAGGTGGCTTTTTGAGTAAGCTGGACAATCTTAGTGACCATGCACCCAGTTTCCATTAGATGTCTAAGGTTAAAATCGGTCCCTGTTGCTCCCAGCCCCTCAACCCCAATCCTCAACCATTCCCCCGTAGAATATTTCAAAGTGGCTGGATGTTCTCTGGCACCGGGGTTTTCAGTAGTTTACACCCTCTTGCTCTGCCACCAGGAAACCTGTGGCGGGGTGTCACAGCCAGATGATCCCACCAGCGGGAATGGTTCAGAAATCCTATCCAAAGCTTTTGTTTCCATTCCATACCACAAAAACGTTATGTGTTGCTCAACTGCACCAGACTGGTGTGGAGCCATAGTCAGACTGGCGATTAGAACTGCAAATGTATTATAGGAGATCTGATATATACTGTGCTGTTCTGTCCTGACTTTATATGCAAAGAGTATGATCCATGGGTGGAATATAATAGTCTCTTCCCTGGTGAGTTTGTGTGGCAGAGAGGATGGGAGGGCTTTTAATGACGCAGGAAAATAGAAGACAGGAATTTCTCCATCCTTTCCCCCATTCCCCTGCTTAAGTCCATGATGGGAAGACTTTCCTCCCTGCCCGCCACCAATTGAAGCCTTTCATCCACCACTGCTTGTACTAATCCACCATTGGGTGGTGGGAGGGGAGTAATTCGCCTCACAGGGAGCCTAGCAAGTACATCTATGTAACATTGCAGAAGGCATTCCTTTGTTCTAACACTCTCTAATTCAGGAATCGGGTGTTGAGAAGAAAAGGCCCTCTGAGACCAACCCCCTGCTCCCCCACCCCTTCACATTGAGTGGTTGATGCAAGGTAGATGCAAGGGCAGCATGGTAGCACAGTGGTTAGCACTGCTGCTTCACAGCTCCAGGGTCCTGTGTTCGATTCCTGGCTCGGGTCACTGTCTGTGTGGAGTTTGCACATTCTCCCTGTGCCTGCGTGGGTTTCCGCTAGATACACTGGTTTCCTCCCACAGTCCAAAGATGTGCGGGTCAGGTTGATTGGCCATACTAAGAAATTACCCCTTAGTGTCCAGGGATGCGTAGGTTAGAGGGATTAGTGGGTGTAATATATAGTGGTATGGGGGCAGAGCCTGGGTGGGATTGTGTTCAGTGCAGATTCGAAGGGCCTCTTTCTGCATTGTAGGGTTCTATGCTTCAAATGGAAAGAATAGATGCATTTAAAAGGGAAGCTCGGCACTTGTGTGAGGGAGAAAGGATTTGAACATATGCTGATGGGAATGAAGTAGATTGAGAGGAAGTCCATGCGGAGAATAAACACCAGCTGAGATTTCCCGAAAGTGCTGGAAAATCTCAGCAAGTCTGACAGCATCTATGGAGAGTTTCTCCTGCAGTTTTTGTTTTGTTTCAGATTCCTGCATCCACAGTATTTTAACAGCATTGATATGTTGGGCTGAACGGCCAGTTTCCATCCTGCAGTATACAATATAATCTATCCCAGAACTCACCTACCTTTCATACTCACTTTACATAATATATGCAGAGACTAGACTCACTCGCAGGCCTTTTAGTTGCACTTCTCCTGGAGCAAATTCAATCCCATCAAATGTGCATTACTTTATATCATTTGATGTTAAACTCTGTTTGGCATTTGTCTGACTAATAGAAAATTAGAACAAAAAGAACAAAGAACAGTCAGCATGAGAACAGGCCCTTCAGCCCTCCAAGTCTGTGATGATCAAGTTGTCCTATCCAAACCAGTCACTTTATCCCTCTATTTCCTCTCTGTTCATGTGTCTATTCAGATAAGTTTTAAATGTTGCTAATGTATCTGCCTCAACCAGCTCACCAACTTTTGTGTAAAAAAACTTACCTCGCACATTTCCACTGAACCTTTCCCCACTCACCTTGAACTTGTGCCTCTTGTAATTGTCATTTCTGCCCTGGGAGAAAACTTCCAACTATTCACTGTAACGACACCCCTCCTAATTTGATAAACTTCTATCAGATTGCCCCTCAGCCTCTGTCTTTCCAGGGAGAACAATCCCAGTTTATTCAATCTCTCCTCATGGCGAATACCCTCCATACCAGGCAAATCTCGGTGAATCTCTCCTGTACTCTCTCCAAAGCCTCCATGTTCTTTTGGTAGTGCGACGACCAGGATTGGACACAGTATTCCAAATGTGGCCTAACCAACGTTATATACAACTGTAACATAATTCGCCAACTTTTATACTCGATTTCCTGTCCAATGAAGGCAAGATTTCTTCACCACCTTTTCTACCTGGGTCGCCACTTTTAATGATCTGTGGATCTGAATGCCCAGATCTCTCCGTGTGTCTATGTTTCTGATGGTTCTGATGTAGAGATGCCGGCGTTGGACTGGGGTAAACTCAGTAAGAGGTCTGACAACACCAATTTTGAATCCAACCGATTTATTTGATAGTAAACTTGCAAGCTTTCGGCCTTTGTAGCCTTCCTCAGACTAATGAGGTGTTCTGCCTGAGGAAGAATGACACCTCATTCACCTGACGAAGGCTACAAAGGCCGAAAGCTTGCAAGTTTACTATCAAATAAATCGGTTGGATTTAAAATTGGTGTTGTCAGACCTCTTTCTGATGGTTCTGCCATTTATTTTATAGCTCCTTATAAACTCAAGGTCGTAAACTTTTATCCGCAGCCTCCCTGTCCACCACTCCCCTGATTTTAGATTCATCAGTATATTAGATAAGCTCACATTTGTGATTTCTTTTTCTTGCTATCCAGGTCATTGAATGAAAGGGAAGCGAAGCTACTTTTTTAACTTGTGTTCCTCGGTACGGAGGCAACTGACTGAATAATTTCAGTTGTACTAAACAGCATGGTTAAGATCGGGGTCATTCCACGCTCAGATTTTAAATATTGAAACTTCCGTTTTTGATCAGATGTTGTACGTGCAGCCCAAGATTTTATCCTGACTGCCAATCTATAGTGCGAATTTTGACTAAAGCAGAGAGTGGGTGAATTTACTCTGAAATATGCTGCATTTTCTTTGTGCCACTATACATTTAGTGGTGATGCACAAAAGTTTGGGTAATGCTGCAGAGCGGTGTTGTGCGTTAGGCATCTGAGGTACTGCCAAATGACTCCTGGGGGCACAGCAGCTGCCCACTACTCTGCAACAGAGTGGCGTGCCAGTCGCTCAAAGCCGTGAGTGGTTGCAAGTTCAGGTGCTCACAGTGGCATTCTGTTTGTAAATGAAAACTTGTGCCTGCACTGGGAATCGGAAGGAAATAACCTCTTTAACCTTTTCCGCACAGCGTGAGACTGTTTCCTTCTCAGCACGCTCACACAAAAGAGGCACCGAAAGCTCATTAAACCCTCGCCGCAAATGTTTACTAGACGGCGTTCGTTGGCACTTGGCAGCGCCAGAATGATAAAGGAGTGTGCGGTGGGGTCAGATTTGGCATCGGCGCCCGGGAAAACAAAACGCGATAAAGGCTCGGCTCTGTAACTTTGGAGAGCTGGGCTTCCTGCGAGCGGCAGAAAAAAAAATGTCACGGCCACCCATGTAACATGATTTATATCTTCACAATTGAGACTGAGCAGATAACTCACGAGTGACAGAGTCACAGGAGAGAGAGAGAGAGAGATAGACTGTCGACCACACTAGTGGAAAAATAAATCATATTACACAGGTGCCCGTGACAAGTCTTATTTTACTCGCACCACAGTTTTATTACTGTTTTCAAAACTGAATTATTATGTGCGTTAATAACCAAATTGTATTTTCCAACGTTGTTTGATGTGTGTAAAATAGACCAGAATGGAAGTCCCATAATGCACGTTATACCGCCAGAAAAACTAACTTAACGAAGACTCCAACTAAAATGACAGGGAATAAAATAGCAGCCGCTAAACATTCAGCTTTACTTATTTCCAGCACAAGTAGCTCACTGACTCACTGCTGCACTGAATATATCTTTAAGGAAAAAGTCAAATTCAGGGTGGTTAGATTTCAGCGTTCTCCAGTTCCATCCCTGCGTTTCAGAAAAGGCCATGCTGCTAGTGGCGAAGAGAGTGCAAATGAGTAACTTCATTAAGCTTCAGTGGGCAGGCAAGGGAAAGAGCTGGACAGAATCGTAGAATCCCCACAGTGCAGAAGGAGACCATTCGGCCCATCGAGTCTGCACTGATCCTCCCAGAAGCATCCCCCCCAGGTCCACTTCCCTGCCCCAAACCTGTAAGAGAGTAGCACAGTGGTTGACACTGCTGCCTTTCAGCACCAAGTTCATTTTCTGGCTTGGGTTACTGTCTGTGCGGAGTCCGCACATCCTCCAAGTGCCTGTCTGGGTTTCCTCCGAGTGCTCTGGTTTCCTCCTACTGTCCGAAAGATGTGCTGGTTAGGTGCATTGGCCATGCTAAATTCTCCCTCGATGTACCCAATCAGGAGCTGGAGTGTGACAACTGGGGGATTTTCACAGTGCCTTTATTGCAGTGTTAATGGAAGCTTACATGTGTCATTAATAAATAAAATATACCCATCACAGCTAATCCACCTAACCTATGTATTAGTGGCAATTAAGCATGGCCAATCCACAGCCAATATCAATGAAGGGTCATTCAGATTTGAAATGTGTCTCTTTTCTCTCCACAGATGCTGTAACCTATAAAATGTCCCAAGATATTTAACATTAACATTATGGGTTAAACGAACAAAAAAAACTTGCTAATAGGTTTCACAATTATATTAGAATGTCATAGCAGACCCAAGGCCAGCTGTAAGTAACCTACTCCCTGAATCTTCCCAACACTCCTGCTTATACTTTATAACCCACACACCTTTGGACTGTGGGAGGAAACTGGAGCACTGGGAGGAAAACCCACACAGACAACATGCAGATTCACACAGTGACCCAAGGCCAGATCTGAATCTGTGTCCATGGCACTGTGAGGCGACTGTGCTAACCACTGTCCACCGTGCCACTCCCAGTGACAAGGTCATTTTGGTAGCATGGTCCCTTTAAGGGGGGGAGGAAGTGAATTCCCAAAGGATCATGTGATCAGACCTGACCCTACAGTGGACAGCTGAGCCAATCATGCACAAGGGTGGATATCTTGAGTCAAGGTGGATCTGTAGTTGAAACCAAGAGGAGTATTGTATAGTTAATTCTGTCTGACCTTTTATTGTAAATACCCAATTATCATTGACAATAAGTCCTTTGTTACTTTGAGCCATCTCAAATCACCCTTGATTTATTACAGTACACATGCTGTAGAATTAGATGGAATACACAGCACCTAAGCCGGAATTCAGCCCAGCAGGTTCATGGCAGGGTTTAAACATCAACCTCTCTCATTTAACCTCATCAAAATTTCCTTCCTTCGGTTCCTTTTTTCTCAAGTGTTTATCTCGAGTCCTCTAAAATGCACCGAAGCTGCTTGACTCAACTACTCTCAAAGCAGTGGGGCCCACATTCTAAACAGCCTCTTAAATACCAATGAAGGGTCACCCAGACTCAAAATGTTGGTTCTATTCTCTCTCCACAGATGCTGTTAAACCTGCTGAGATTTTCCAGCATTTATCTTTGTTTCAGAACTCAGCACCCGCAGTATTCTGCTTTCATTTTAATGCTTTTCTCTTAAATATTATGTTCTATTTATTAGTGACTATCTCAAGTCACCTAGTTTTGATCTCCATGCAAGCGGGAAGGTTTATTCCATGTCAACTCTATTAAAACTTTTCAGAACTTTAAGACTTCTGTCAGGCTGCTCTCGGAAAGGAATCCTACCTTGTTCAATCTTTCCTGCGGAGTCTAACCTAATAGGTCCCAACTGTGTGCTTCCCAATAGGTAGCCAGATGGAAGATGAGATAGTCTTGAAGAGGGTCCAGAAGAGGTACACGAGAATAATTCCGAGAGTGAAAAGCTTAACATATGAGGAGTGTCTGAGGACTGTGGATTTGACTCGATGGAGTTTAGAAGGATGAAGGGGGAATCTATTGAAACTTACAGAATAGTGAAAGGCCTGGATAAAGTAGGCATGAGGAAGATGTTTCCATGAGTCAGAGACATTAGGATCCAAGGGCACAGCCTCAGAATAAAAGAACGTCTCTTTAGAACTGAGATGAGGAAGAATTTCTTCAGCCAGAGGATAGTGAATCTATGGAATTCATTGCCACAGAGGGCTGTAGAGGCCTTGAGTGTATTTAAGACAGAGAGAGATAGGCTCTTGATTAGTTAGGGGATCAGAGGTTATGGGGGACAAAGACAAGAGAATGGGGTTGAGAAACTTATCAGCCATAATTGAATGGCAAAGCAGACTCAATGGGCCAAAAGGCCTAATTCTGCTCCTGTATCTTATGATTTTATAATCAAGGTTGCGAGGCGACAAAAAGAGAGCTTCCAAAAAAATGGGAAACAAAGCTGTTAGTTGCCATGGGAGACAGAGGGTCTTGGTGCCATACCCTTGGGAGTGTGGGAACTATTCCCAAAGACGACTGTGCAGACCAATACTACTGATAATTCAGCAAAGGTCGAGTAAACCTTACAAGGGCACTCGTTATCTTGAGGATCCACTAACTGGGGCTGTGCTGTCGTGAGGGAGGTTGAAGGAAAAGGATCAGGTTTCTTTTTTGAGAAAACCTGTTCTTGCTCACCCATTTCACAGCTTGGAGCTTTACGCTTCTACTCTGATATGTTATACAAGAATGCACACGCATCGTAGCTGCGGTTATTAGGCTGAGGCCAGCTATTACAGTGACCCCTCTATATGTGGCCAATAAACAGGAGATCCTCACTGGGACTTGGTCTGGTGCTGGTGCTATCACTGTGGTTTGTGGTGAGAAACAGAGAGCCCGGTCATGCCTACCCCGGTCTCACTTCATTGTGTAATGTTATTGTGAAATTGTTTTTTTTTAACCCAGTGTTGGATACCAGTAAACCTACTCAGCAAAAGGCTGCATTAATATTGAATAAATGCCTCTGAAGTGGAATGAGCCCTGGAATTTTCTTTCATAGAACATAGAACAATACAGCACAAACAGGCCCTTCGGCCCATGAGTTGCGCTGATCAACCTTAAGACCATAAGATTTAGAAACAAAATTAGGCCATTCAGCCCATTGAGTCTGTTTCGCCATTTAATCGTGACTGAGACGTTTCTCAATCCTATTCTCCCACTTTTTTCCCGTAACTTTCCAATACCTACACTCATCTCCTTCTTTCTAACCTCTTCCATGTTGGTGAGACATCACGCGCAAGATTTTGGACAGTCTGTGGTAAATTCCTTCATAAGGACATTGATACGTTGAAGAGAATTGAGGCAAGAACAAGAGGCATCATTTCATGACTTAGCAATTATGATGGTGGACTCAGAACTCAGGTGGTTTTCAGTCAAGGCAAAATGGTTGAGAGATACCACCGTCCGTGGTGGCAATCCTCCTATCCCACTGCGCTGCTTCACCAGAGGCTGTTTCGCGGGCTTTCGGCCGGGCACCACAGCTTCCATGAGTCTCTGAGTGCTGGATTTCAGCAGAGCTAAAGAATTTATGGAAATCTGGGAGATTGGGGCTGTGAGAAAGAGGGGGACATTGAAGTGGGCTGGGGGTGGAAAAGGGGGTTGTGGATGGTCAGGGCATGTTCAGGAGGCCAGCGATCGGGCCGTGGTGGGGTTGAGGGTGGCTGGCCAGCGATTGAACGTGACAGTGATCAGGAGGCCCGCAGTGCAGGGCCTGTGCGCGTATGCCAAACTTGCATTGACAGATCCGCACATGCTCAGTGGCCCACTCAGCGGCATGCTCCTGGCCTCTCCAGCAGGAATAGGCCCCGCCAGCAGATTCTTCACGCGATTCATGCCCGGCATCTCTGTAGTGTACAGAGATTCATGGTGAAAATCCTGATGAAAGTATCCAGCCGGATATACTCCAGTTTTTACATGAATTTTTCAGTGAGAATTACCCAAAGTTTTTAAATTCACTAACGATGTTGGTCAAAAATGGCCATCTTGAACTGAGAACTCAGATAGAGGCAGCCTGGTCTTGATTTGATTTGATTCATTACCGTCACATGTATTTGGATACAGTGAAAAGTAATGTTTCTTGTGCGCTATACAGACAGAGCAAAACATTCCCTGTTTGGGTCACTGCCTGTGTGGAATTTGCACATTCTCCCCGTGTTTGTATGGGTTTCCTCCGGGAGCTTGGGTTTCATCGCACAGTCTGGTTAGGTGCATTGACCCGAACAGGCTGCGAAATGTGGTGACTAGGGGAATTTCACAGTAACTGCATTGCAGAGTTAATGTAAGCCTACTTGTGATCCAAATAAATATACTTTAAAAAGGTTTCTCCAGAAGCAAGTCCTAGCTGGTCCTAGGCTGATATCACTTTAACTGCAATGAGGTCTGCTCTGTTTGAAATCTATGGCCTGCGTTTTTCCGTTGTAAGTATCGGCAGAGGCCTTCACAGCCAGAATGGGCTGAATGGGCTGAACACGGTGCCTGGGCAACTGAGGACTCTCTCTCGGCAAGTCCAGCTCCCTCATCTCTCAAACAGCCAACATTCCAGTGGAGGACAAAGAACGCCACAATGAAGCTCTCTCAACAGTACAACAGTAATGGAATCATAGCATCCTACAATGCAGAAGGAGGCCATTCATCCCATTGTGTCTGCATCAACCATAATCCCACACAGGCCCTATCCTCATAACCCCATGCATTTACCCTAGCCAGTTCTCCTGACACAAAAGGGTAATTTATCATGACCAGTCCACCTAACCCACATACCTTTGGACTGTGGGTGGAAGCTGGAGCACCAGGACGGAACCCAAGCAGACTTGGGGAGAACATGCAGACTCCACATAGACAGTGATCCAAGCCGGGATTTGAATCAGGGTCCCTGGAGCTGCGAGGCAGCAACGCTAAGAAAGAAGGTGTCATTTTGGTAATAAGTGCGTTAAAAGTGCCGGCAAACTTAGATTTCAAGAACCTGTAAATTGTAGAAAACATCGATCTCTCTGAGGTCAAAGAACGATCGTGCCAGGGTTCATGAGATTTGGCAGAAACTGAATGTAAATATTCGATGTAAACTACATTTTAAGGGACAGCGTCTTGCACCGCAGATTTGTCACACACTTTGCTCCTGTTTTCCAAATCTTTTAAAGGAACAGTCGATAAATTGTGTGACCCTATTTACAAAATGCATTGTCAAGCAGCGAGACTGCCAACACCCCACCCTCACCACCCCCCAGCTCCCCTCATAAATACCAAGGATTTTCAAGATGACCCTTTTAAATCTCTCCCACCTATTCCCGATAGCCAAGCTGGCTTTCTTGAGGAGCCCAGACAGCAATAATTACTTTCAAAACATGGCAGTCAATCTCGAGTGAGAGCTTAATGCACATCGTTAATAAGGAGAATGACCCAGCACGAAAGAAGGCTCTAACTGGTCAGACTATTAAATATTTACTTGCTCCTCCTTATTGTATTTGCATTTAGGCGCCGTTCAGTGAATCCAACACTTTAATTTCTATAAATATCAGGTAAAGTTAAGTGCTTTCTTTTCTGAAGGACTGCTCGTGACTGAACGGCTGCCTTGAAGCAATTTATATCCCTGAAAAAATTAATTATGGCTTATTATTTAATGTTTTGGACTAAGCATAAATAAATCCCACTGCCTGGCTGACAATGGGCTGGTGGATCTGATCAAGACCTCAAGCCTTTCTTTACCCTACCCCAGCATTGAACGATTTGCGTTTCAGACCTCATGCGCTAGCATCTCTGTCAAAGGCTTGTCACTCTTCATAGTTAAAGGACTGCAACCCATTAAGTGGAAATAAATAGAGGGTACAGCGAATCCCTACACTGTGGAAGGGGACCATTTGGCCCACTGAGTCTGCACCGCAACAATCCTTCCCACCCTTACTTTCGTGAAGCGAATGGGATCAAAGGGAAGAAAGCAGGATTATGCTAATAGATTTGGACAATCGGCCATTATTGTGACGAATAGCAGAGCAGACTCGAAAGGCCGAATGGCCTCTTCCTGCTCCGATCTTCTATGTCTCTGTGTTGCTATGTTTTCTGGTCCCAGGATGGAGAGAACCTCCGCTTTTCTCGCACCCAATCTCAGTCACTTACATCACAGGTGGCCGGGTAGCCTAGCAACATCAGAAATTTTGATATACCACATCACTGGTGCAACGTTATCTCTGCTTGAACCCAAAGCACCTCATCCTCATACAAACACTTCAGTTACCAGGAGCCTCGTGCAGATATTTCAGAGATCTCGTTCTTTAGCCTATTTTTGCATTCTCCCCCTTTCTCTGGATTGAATCTTTCCCTTGTTTTTTTTACATATGTCTGGATTTGAGCCCCATCTGGTTCAGATGGGAACCAATGCCCCCTAAATGTCGAGGAAATTCTCCTCATCTAGAAGGAGGTGGGGAGGACGAGACTTCTCACAGCCAAGAGCAGGGGTAGGTACAGCTGCATTGGAGTAAAAATTCCATAATCCAAAATTTGCAAACACCACTGAAAGTGGAGTTGGCCCACAGTTACTGCAAGATATGGGGTGGGATTTTTCGTCAGGCACAAGCCAGAAAATCCTATCTTCTCATGGCCCATGTCCCACTCACTATGATTCCCGTGGCAGGCGGGAAGGAAAATTCCACTCACCATATGGAACCATCATTGATGAAGCATTACTGTATCGTACTTTAGGGTGCTAGGTATCATTCAGTAGGCCTAACTAAAGCTTTCATTGTCTTAATGATATTTTGGCTGTATGTATTTATCAGCTACAAGAACTATGCACATATATATCAATAAAGAGTTCAAGCTAGGAGTTATCCTCGTGCTTGCTTGTGCACACAGCTTTGACCAACATTAGACTGACCCCTAAGTGCGAGTCATGTTTTCTCTTACATCACTGTGTGGGCTGGACCATGTTCAGCTCATATTAACCCTATAAGTGTCGGACCTGTACACTACATTCCTTCTGCATTGTTATATCATTTCCCATAAAATTATGAGCAACCCCCATCCTACATATCATTTCCTCAATTAGACGTGTAACTAGAAAGGCCAAATGATGGATAAAAGTTGACAATAATGCCCTGTTTTCCCTGATATAAGTAGTTAGGTTCCCATTGTATTATAACTGAATTCTTCAGAAATGAATTTTCACTTCCAACACTAACTTCGATGGATCCTCCAACTGCTCCTCCTCCTCCGCCGTGTCGCTTCACTGGGTGATCCGATTGCCCAGCAAAACATAAGAGCAGAAGAAATAGGAGCAGGATTAGGCCATCTAGCCCTTCGAGCCTGCCCCGTCATTCAATAAGATCATGGCTGATCCGAAGTGGATGAGTTCCACTTTCCCGCTTTCTCCCCATAACCCTTAATTTCCTTGTCTACCAGAAACCTATCTACCCGTGACTTAAATATATTCAGCGAGGTAGCCTCCACCACTTCAATGGGCAGAGAATTCTAGAGATTCACCACCCTTTGGGTGAAGAAGTTCCTCCTCAACTCCGTTCTAAACTGCACCCCCCCTCACCCCTTATTTTGAGGCTGATCACCGTGGTTACCACACTGGAGCAAGATGATGTGGAAGAAATTTCCCTTTCTCTATGTATTTCTCAAAATAGAAAACATGCCCCCAAGAATATTAGGCCACAAAACTTCGCATTGTTTCCATGTGGCAAGGAAATGAAAACATATAGAAATGGGCCAGGAGAAGGAACAGTAAAAATGGGGAAAGAAGAATGCTGGCCCCATTTGTGTACTTAATAAAAGAAATCAGTAGAACGGGGAAATAAAAATACTGGTCCCAACTGGTCTTGTGCACAGCGGCACAGTGGTTAGCACTGCTGCTTCATAGCACCAGGGACCCGGTTTAATTCCCAGTTTGGGTCACTGTCTGTTCAGAGTTTACACATTCTCCTCATCTCTGCGTGGGTTTCCACCAGGTGTTCCTGTTTTTTCCCCACAGTCCAAAGATATGTAAATTAGGTTGGTTGGCCATGCTAAGTTGCCACTTTGTGTCAGGGGGACTAGCAGGGTAAATAACGTAGGGTTACAAGGATTGGGGTTAGGTCAGATTGTGGTTGGCGCAGGCTCGATGGGCTGAATAACGTACTTCTGCACTGTAAGGATACGATGATTCTAGTCTAATGGAACACCAGCAAAACAGGGAAATAAGATTACTGGCCTGAACTCCCTATTGAAAGGGAAGCAAAGAAAAATGACACTTTGAAATGCCCTTATCATATATGTCGGAATATACTTGTCTGCAGAAGGATCCAAACTTTCAGGACAGCTTTTGTTTTCTGTCTTTTATATTTGCTTTCTTTCTTGTCACCAGCTGATATATCAGGGGGCATGAAAACAAAATGATTCCTAAAACTGTATAGTGCAGAAGGAAACCATTTGACCATTCTCAAAACTGTACCAACCACAATCCCACCCAAGACCTATCGCTATAATCGCATTCCCTAGCTAGCTCCCCTGACACTAATTTAGCATGGCCAATCCACCTAACTCACACATCTTTAACTGTGGAAGGAAACTGGATCACCTGGAGGAAACCCACTCAGACACGGGTAGAATGTGCAAACTCAATACAAGCCTCGACCCAAGCCAGGATTCAAACCCAAGTCCCTGGCACTGTGAGTTAGCAGTGCTAACTATGATGCCACTATGCCATGGATGACTGGCAGTATTTTGCAATTGACATTATAAGCCCAATATAATGCCTGAGACTTCTGTTTGTTGATGTATTTAATGTATGTCATTTAAGAAAGAGACAATTACTCGTTGTATTTTTAATCAAATTCCCAAGAATGTTTCAAACTTCACAGAAAGCTTTTCAGACTTGCAGGACTAGACTGAACACACTTTTTACTGTGACTCAGTTTTTAATTGCTGCATCGAATAGATGGAAAGGAGAAGCGGGTCACCACACTGCTTTTTTTTTCAATATAATGTACTTGTATTTCACATTCCCCTGGTGTCTGCCTGTGTTTCCAAAGTGGCTATCAAAAACTGATAGATCCTTCTTCGCGCGACTTCCTTGTCAATGGAGGACGGGGGACTGAATGGGATTTCAGTGAAACCTTAGAAAGCCTTTGTCTCTACAGCTGTGTGTGTCAAATTACGCGAACAAAGCAATGCAAATAATACTGTTATTGTTTGCCCGGCAGCGACTGACAGAAGGTGAACTTGGACAAGACCCAAAGTCCGCTGGTGGTCAGCCGGTGACCCCAGACAAACAGGTTGTTTTCCAGGACTACAAGTCCTCCCTTCGAGAAGCCTTCCAGCCCTCAAACTTAACAGCCCTTGCCTTTCTGGAGCTTTGCAAAGCAAGTTTTTAAGTCTAGTTTTTGTTTTAAATTTAATTATAAGTGGGCTTACATTAGCACTGTGATGAAGTTACTGCAAAAATGCCCTATTCGCTGCTCTCCGGCACCTGTTCGGGTATACTGAGGGAGAATTTAACACATCTTTCAGGCTGTGGGATGAAACCCAGGCGGACACTGGGAGAAAGTGCAGACTCTGCACAGAAGCAACCCAAGCCAGAAGTCGAACCCTGTCCCTGGCGTTGTGAGGCAGCAGTGTCACTGTAACGCTTGCAAAACAAGTGAAATTGCTCTCCGTGTGACATTGGCAAGAAATGTTTCAGCGCACTTCTACGAATCTCCTCTGTGCTCGATGTTAAGTAGTTTGTTCACTAGTTCACTCCCAGAAGGATAAACGGTTCAGACCAGTATTCTTATTTCCTAGTTTTCCTGGTATTCCTTTTCAAAGTATACAAGACCAGTTTGGACCAGTATTCTTATTTCCCCCCGTTTTTACAGTTTTTTTCCTTCAGGGCTGTAATCAAATCAGCTCACAGAGACTGTTCGTATAAACACACTAGCTACACGCTTCACCCCTGCAATCTTTTGCGCCTCACCACACGTTTGATCACAAATAATAGATCCATCTGCCCCTTCTCAAGTGATCTTTCTGGCAGATTTGGGGACAGGTACATCTGTTTTCATAAAGTACAATACAGTGTACCTTTTTTTTTCTGAGCTATTTTCTGCCTAGTTAAAGATCAGTGCCATTCTGAACCTCCCCTCTCCTTACACTTAATCTTGAACATCTAAAACTGACTCCAAGTGTGCCACATTGCATTCTCATTCCGTAAGTTGTGAGCGCATGCAGCTGTTTATCACATTGTCCCAGGTTTGTGGAAACTGTACCCTAATGTAAGCAGACAGAGGTCACGTGTACTCTGCTAAATTGCAAAATCCACTTCCAGTTGAATTTAGGACGCTTTTTTAAGTGGCAGATCAGGTAAGAATTTGATCGGTGCAATATTTCAAAAAAACACTTTTGGTTCTAGACACAGTGACAGCTTGTGTAGCCTCTGAGCTGCAGGCTATCATCCTACAATACAAGTCACACCCTAGGAAACATGGCGGCCTCACCTGTCTAATGAACGAAGCAATTGGGAAGGCTGTAATTGCCTAATAATGACCGACAAGACGCGGTTTAAAGTAAGCTATCATTCTGATGCAAGATAGACATACAGAATTTACACTTCTCTTTCCTCCATTGAGCTGGCATGTGCCTGCATGGAATGGGGAGGGGAGCAGAAGTAAAGCATCTAGCAGCGCCGATCTAGTTTTGAGACTTTGAGTGACAGCTCAGGTGCACTTATAAGGTTTGCGTTCAGCAAGCGATGCTGGCCGTTTGTGCGACAGCTCGGCACTGGACTCTGCAAAACCCAACGCGCAGAAGCCAGCAGCCGTTTTCTTAAAAAAAAGGAAGGTGTTTTTAAATGTTCACACTGCAACTATTTGATGTAAAGCCAAGACAAAAACAAGCGAGCTGTCTGGGGGCAGAGAGGCTGGGGAGCAGCCATTGTCTCAGGCGTCAGCTTTGCTGAACATTCCACGTAATGGAGCTGGTGTCTGGAGTGGTGCCAATAACTGACATTCTGGTATTTACATCTGTTTATCCTCCCGGTTAACCACTTTAGTGCCTTCGGTCGACGCAGGTGCTGAAATGGCCCGGACAAAGGTTTTACATATTTTACAATGTATAAAGGAAAAAGTACCTTTGGCCCATCTCCCCCTCCTGCATCAACAATATTTTTGGTCCATTATGTGAACGGACCAATTCTTGCCCTTTCCACTGCAGGTTAGAATTCTCATTGTTATATGTACATTTAAACCAGGATAATAAAGGCATCAGTGGATTGACACTTTTTAAGCTGGAGATAGGACTTCTACCAGTTGCCAAATCATTTTTAATACGCACTTGCTTTCTTAACAAAGCCAAAGGTCTGTGCTCAGCAAAATTGCCTTTACCCACGAATCTGGAATATTGTCGGTTGCTTCCAAAATGACAAGCAACTTTGACAGTCTGATGCACACATTGGTGCATTGATTAGGCTGGTAAATAAAGACTTGTTCTCATTAAAAAAAAGAACAAAATGCTTGTAATTGTGAACATCCCATCTCATTGAAATGTGCCTGTTGCACAAGGTGTAACTTCTCTGTGGCACCTACTATTGTCGTGTTTTTATGTACAGTGATGGTGGTCCGTGCTAAGTTATCACCTATGCAAACACGGAACACATAAAGTTCATGTGATTTTGCCCCCAGTTTCCAAAACACACCCAATCTGCTCCACTGTAAACTCTCCCTAAAATTTTAGAAAAAACTATAAAAGCCTAAGCTTGTGGTACACCTAAGCTACATAATCCCCGGAAAAATTTCAAGGATGAGGTGACCATGAACATTGTGCATTACAGGGCGGTCTGGTGGCACAGTGGGTTAGCACTGCTGTCTCACAGCATTAGGGACCCAGATTCGATTCCTGGCTTGGGTCACTGTCTGTGTGGAGATCGCATATTCTCCCCTTATCTGCATGTGTTTCCTTTGGATGCTCCGGTTTCCTCCTACAGTCTGAAAGACGTGCTGGTTAGGTGCATTGGCCAGTGTTCCTGAGAAGGCACCAGAGTACGCTGACCAGGGGATTTTCACAGTAACTTCACTGCAGTGTTAATGTAAGCCTACTTGTGACACTAATAAACTAACCTTAAACTTTGCCAAGTCAACTGGTCGTAATGCTCAGCAAGGAAGGGCATTTATGTGATCTGACTTACGAACTGCTTAAGTCACATATTTCATGATTGACTTCTAATGTCATCTGAAATAAAAGGACTCTCAGTTTGGAGATAAATGGTGGCAATTTTTTTTTTAAGCAACTCAGCACGGGAAACAGGCCCTTCGGCCCAACGAGCCCACGCCGCCGTCATACTATATAGTAGCAAATACATTATCCTATTTTAATATTCCTATATAATAATATATATATTATTCCTAATATGGAAAATTTTCACCATAGGGACAATTTGTTTCCCAATCAGCCTAAGAGCGAATTTTTGGGTTGTGGGAGGAAACCGGAGTGCCCGGAGAAAACCCACGCAACCACGGGGAGAACGCGCAAACTCCCGCAGACACCGGCCCAATTCCAAGTGTCTGCGCAGCCACATCGATAGTCTCTGAGCTGTCATGGTGCCCTTCAGATGGTCCACATAAAGCACTCATTTACGACATGAGGTACCAGGCAACCCATGAATCAACATCCAAGAGCTGTACCCGCACCACCTGCCAAATGCATGCTCAAAGTATGGACCGAATTACCTGTGGAAAAAAGCCGTAGTTAAACAGTCCTAATATATCCCTCTATCTGCATACCGCTCATGTGGCTGTTTTTGAAATATTGAAATATTTCAATTTGGCAATCAATGTGTCCAGGTCTGTATCACCCACACTCCAAAGAGAAAAATAATATGGTTCTTGCAGAGCAGAGGCAAAGAAGACATCAGAATTCCCTGTCCTTCCTCATGTAGTGACATAAGATCTTTTAAATCCACTTGCGAGGGTAGGCAGGAACTACGTTAAACTTCCCATCCAAACCACAGCACCTCCAAAAAGACCCCTTAACTGGTCACCACAAGACCTCAGTAGGCCAAAGTTAGGTGGTCTGCTGGATGCGTTGCCCACCCACTATAATATGGGGTGGGTGGTGGGCAGTAAGTTGGCAGGCGGGCAGGCCACTTATTTGATTTTACAAGCCCTCCTCCTTCCCACTACCACCTTCAAATATACTGGGGGGTCTTTGAAATTCCATGTAATCAGCGACTGACGTTTGTGACTTGAATCACAATCTTCTCACTCAGACACCACAGTACTCACAACAGACCCAAATGACATCAAAGTGAACATGATATCAACGACCTTTGGGCAAATTACAGAACGATCGTGTAATGTTCATCCGTGTACCTGGATTCCACCCTCAGTCTACACTGTTGTACAGTGCAGCTATCCACTGCTACCTTATTCCATACCCAGCTATTTTCCCATCCCCTCTGCCTGCAGATAATCAGGTCTAATAGACCGGCGTGTGGGAGGCAATTTGGACAGGCAGACTGATGAGTGGGTGGCATTCTGGGCACCAGCTTAATAGAAAGGCCAGACAGGGTGGGGCTATTTCACAAGTCTGTGCTTGAGGGCAGTCAGAAATATGTTTGGTCAGAAGTTAAATGTGGCAAATATTGTACATGACACATGGAAAATACTTCTCTGCCCATGCATGTACATACTGAAAAAACTGGAGATTAAAAACATTGTTAAATGAGACAGTATTATTTCCAAATGCCAGAACAAGCCAGAAACAAACACTTCCTTCCATGGCAAGGGATTAACCGCAACCACCTGGCAAAATGTTCCGGCAAAGACAAACTATTGGGACAACAGCGAGTGGGTAGCAAGAATCATAAAGAGACCTGAGCACTTGTCCAGATCATGGAAGGTGGAAATTATAGATAGTTTCTACCCTTTATTGTGGAAAATTGGACATTTCTTTTAAATAATTCAGCCCAACTTGTCGACATCTAGCGTGTGAATCACAGGGTCTGCTGCACCAGGAAAGTGGGAGTTGGGGGCGGGTGGGGTGGAAAATCTTATCCATGGTGTCATAGATTGATCACAGCATTGAAGGAGACCATTCAGCCCATTGTGTTCATGCTGGCTAATTCCGGGTGCAACTTTGTTCATCTCGTTTCCACCCAGCTCTTCGTAGACTTGCTAAATGTTTCTCATAGGTTCATAGAATCATACAGTGCAGAAGGAAGCCATTCAGCCCATTGAATCTACAGGGACCACAACCTCACTCAAGCCCTGTCTCCGTAACCTTATGTATTTATCTTAGCTAATCCCCCTGACACTAAAGGGGCAATTTAGCATGACTAATCCACCTAAACCGCACGTCTTATGGACTGGTGGGAGGAAACTGCAGCACCTGGAAGAAACCTACGCAGACATAGTTGGAAATGTGCAGAATCTACACGGAGAATTGAACCGGGTCCCTGGCACTGTGGAGCAGCAGTGCTAACCATTTTGCCATCGTGCCGCCCACCATTTCTCTTCAGGTGTTTATTCAATTCCCCATTGGAAGCCAAAATGGAATCTGTCTTCACCACACACAATCCAGATCCTAACCACTTGCTACATGAAAACAAAACATTTTTTCCCTCATCCGTTTGGTTCAATTGCCAGTCACATTAACCTAATGTCCTCTGGTTCTCAGATCTTCTGCCAATGGCAATAGTTACTTCCTATCAACTCTGTCCAGAACCTCATGGTGTTTGAACACTTCTATCAAACCTCCTCTAAACCTTCCCTCCTCCAAGGACAATCATCTGAACTTCTCCAATTTATCTACAAAACAAAAGCCTCTCATTCTTGGAACTTTGCTCATTAATCTTTCCTGTACCCTTTCCTGAGGCCCTCACATTTTTTTCTGAAACCCAGAGCTCAGAATTGGACACAATGGCTGAACTTTTCCAGCCCTTCTCCCCGCTCCCCCACACGGAATCTTCCACTCTCAACAATAACAACCCCCAGTTTGTTCTGGTGTTTGGTAATGATACTGTCTCGTTACCCCCCGTAAGTTCCCCAACGGCAAATGATGCCAACAAAAGGAAGACCCACTGACCGCAGTGGGACTGGAAGATCCCACTACTGTCTAATGGCGGGCCGATTTCCTGTCATAAAACGCATTGCAGTGGCTGGACAAATTCTTACCCAATACTGCATAGAATCATAGAATCCCCACAGTACAGAAGGACTTCATTCAATCTATTAAGATCATATTCCCACAATCCCACCCAGGCCCTATGCCCTTAACACTATGTATTTAGCCTACTAGTTCCCCTTATGCAATGGGGCAGTTTAGCATGGCCAATCCACCTAACCCGCACATTTTTTGACATCTCCAGTTGAGACTGAGCTGGTATTTTATAAAGCTTCATTATATCATCCATGCTTCTGTACTCTATACCACTGCCTTTCAATCACTTTATCACTCTGCTCTGTTACCTTCAATGGCTTGTACACATACATCCTTCTCTTCCTTTTGTTCCTGAACATTCATTAGAATTGTACTCTTTCTTGTCCCTTACTATCCTTCCTAACACTCCTTTTCGTGACATTTTATTTGCCACAAGTCCATCCATTCCACCAGCCCACCTATGTCCTCAATGTCGCGCTCAATTGAAAATAACTCCAAGGTTTGTATCATCTGTAAATTCTGAAGCTGTACTCTCCACACACATGTTGAGGCCACAAATATGTATCAAGAAATGTATGGAATCTAACACCAACCTCAGAAAACCACACAGCATAGCTTTGTCCAGACCAAGGAACAATGTTTCACCACAACTCTCTGTTCCATCTCACTTACCCAAAAGAAATAACGCTGGAACATCTCAGCAGGTCTGGCAGCATCTGTAAGGAGAGAAAACAGCTGACATTTTGAGTCCAGATGACCCTTTAGTATCCGAATAGCCACAGCCCCTTAAAGCCATGGGCTTTAACTTTGCTGACAAACCTATTACTCTGAACATCAACAGACCATTCTTGGAAATTCATACACGGCACATGATTGCCATTATCCTCATCAACCCTCCCTATCACCTCATCAAAAAAATACCCAACCAATTTAGTCAAATACAATTCGCCAGTTACAAATCCATGCTGCAATTGCTTAATTAATCCACACTTGTCCAAAAGGCTGTTAATTTGACCCTAAATTATTGTTTGTAAAAGCTTTCCCACCACCGTGGTTAAACCAACTGACCTGCAATTACTGGGATTATCCCTACACCACTTGTTTGAACAATGGTATAACATTTGCATTTCTCTGGCATCACTCCTGTACCTAAGGGGGATTGGAAGATTATGAATAGCAGTTTTCACACCTCTTTTCCTCAGTATCCTCGTCTGATCCAGTCTTATGATTTATCAACGTTAAGTGCAGCCAGCTTTTATATAATTCTTTACTTTTTTAAAGTTTATTTATTAGTGTCACAAGTAGGCTTGTACTAACATTGAATTGCTATGAAAATCCCCCAGTCATCACACTCTGGCACCTGTTTAGATAAACTGAGGGAGAATTTAGTATGACCAATACGCCTAACCTGCATATCTTTGGACTGTGGGAGGAAACTGGAACATCTGAAGGAAACTTACACAGACATGGGGTGAAGGTGCAGACTTCACAGTGACCCAAGCAGGGAAATGAACACAGGTCCTTGACGCTATGAGGCCACAGTGCTAACCACTGTACCAACATTATCAGCTTTGTTAGTCCATCCAGTATCTTTACTATCTTCATGGGTGACACAATGGCACAGTGGTTAGCACTGCTGCCTCACAGCACCAGGGACCCAGGTTCAATCCCCAGCTTGGGTCACTGTCTAAGCAGAGTCTGTGACATTCTACCTGTGTCTGCATGGATTTCCTCCAGGTGCTCTGGTGTCCTTCCACAGTCTGAAAGATTTGCTAGTTAGGTGTATTGGCTATGCTAAATTCTCCCTCAATGTACCTGAACAGGCACTGGAGTGTGACGACTTGGGGATTTTCACAGTAACTTCATTGCAGTAAACCAACTCATACACTAGTAAATCAAGTCTTTCACTATGAATTTTTCAGCATCTTTTCCTTTGTAAAGACAGATGCAAAGTATTGCTTTAGTACCTCAACCATAATCTGTAAATCGCCTTTCTGGTCTCTAATTGGCACCACCATTACTCGAGCTACTTACACACAAAATAGAAAACTTCTGGATTCCCTTTTATACGAGCTGCCAGTTTCTCTCCTTGTTTCTCTTATTTCCTTTCTCTTGCCCGCTCTGAACTTACAATATTCAGCGTTGTTTTCACATGATTAACAACCTGACACCCTTATCTGCTTCATCTTACTCTCTTTAGCCAACCAGAGAGCTCTGGTTTTGGTTGCCATCCCTTTCGCCCTTGTGGGAATGCACCTAGATTGTACCTGAGCCATCTCCTTTTTGAAGGAGGTAATTGTTCCATTCTCGTTCTATCTGCCAACCTTTGAATCCTATTTCATTGCAAAAGGTCATTGAAATTGGCACACCTCCAATGAAATATTTTTGTCCTGAGTTGCTCCTTGGTCTTTCGCAAAACTAGCCTCAATCTTGTGATACAATGATCACTGTCTCCTAAATGTTTCCCTACTGATATTTGATCTACTAGTCCCACCTTATTCTTCAGAACCAGGTCAAGCTGACTTCCTCATTTCAATTGGAAAGACACTGGTGTAAAAAATTCTGAATACATTTCAGGAAAACTTCTCCCTCTCTTTCCTTTATCTTTTTATTCTCTCTATCCATAGTTTTTGCCCCTCTATGTAATTCCCCGCATATTTGCACGGATATCGCTTTCCTGGTGACCTGCAGAACATAGCATAAAGCAACTTCAAGAGTTTCTTAATGCAAACAAAATTGATTCTGTCCTTGACTCCTGCAATATATCCTCTCTCTTCCACACTTTAATGTGGCATGGTGGCACATGCTTAGCACTTCTGCCTCACCCAAGGACCCAGATTTGATTCCTGGCTAGGGTCACCGTGTGTGAGGGGTCTGCACATTCTCCCTCTGTCTGCATAGGTTTCCTCCAGCTGCTCCAGTTCCCTTCCACAGTCCACAGTCTGAAAGATGTGCTGGGTAGGAGCACTGGCCATTCTAAATTCTCCTTCAGTGTACCCGAACAGGTGCCAGACTGTGCCAACTAGGGGATTTTCACAGTAATTTCATTGCAGTGTTAATGTAAGTCCACTTGTGACACTAATAAATAAATCTTAAATTTTAAACTAATATTTCCCCTAATTACTGCAGTCATTCCTCTCCTTCTCTTTCCTTCCCTATCTTTCCTGAACCCATTGCAATCAGGAATATTTTCTACGTAGTTCCATCATAACAGCAAAATACTATGGATGTTGGAATCTGAAATGACAACAGAAAATGCTGGAAAATCTCAGCAGATTGACAGCATGCATGGAGAGAAAATAGAGCCAATGTTTCGAGTCTGGATGACCCTTCATCCACCCTTCTTGAGCCAGGCCAACTTTATCGCCACACCAACGGTACAATCTCACCTGCCATTCACACCACATTCCTGCCGCAGAGAACTGAGAGAATTGGTGACCAGCCAAATCTCTGTTTGCTGCGGCGAGATGGAAAAATCCCACCAACATGAAAGTGGTAAGATTCTGGCCCATATTCCCAAGGGGCTATTTGTGTTTGCAGCTCACCAACTTTATTTACCATGTTTTGTGTATTTACAAACACAAACTGCAAACTTAGCTTACACCTGACTGCACTGCCTCTTGGTTAATGCTCCATATGAAGTTCCTCCTACCCTACTTTATCCAACCCAACTTCTATAACCTTCTATTCTCAGGTTTATAGCATGGTAACAAGCCCTTCAGCCCAATTTGTCACATTTCTTCTTGAATACAATTATGCTATTTGCCTCAACCACTCCCTATGGTAGCAGGTTCCACGTTCAGGGCTATCACTGAATTCTACTAAAGGATGTTCAATCGATAGGAAGGAATTAAACTGGACTAATAATTGACTGTGCAGATATGGGTTTGGGTTCATTGTGCAATAATATATTGTGCAGACGAAAAATACAAACAGGTTTTATGAGGGTTTTCAGACTACTTTGTGGGTGAATGACACCGAGTTTCTGCCTTTGTACCAAAGCAGAAAATGCTGGAGAAACTCAGAAGGTCTGGCAGCATCTGTGGAGAGAGAATAGATCCAACGTTTCAAGTCTGGATGACCCTTCATCAGAGCTGTTTTACTACAATGGGTGTAATGGACAGATTATCTTAAACAGGAAACCTCTCTGGAGTCACTGACATGAGGATGGGTATTATATTTACAATGGGTAGTTGCTAAAACTTGATTGCCCTCTAAGGTAGTAATGAGTTAGTATTCTATTGGAAAAGTAGGAGATTTCAAACTCAGAATCTGGTTTCCTTTAAATTTTTGATGTTTTATTAGCTGCTACAAGTTGTGCCAGGAATTGAGTGGAACACCTTAAGAACTAGTATTCCGTGTTTAAAAAGTTAATCTTGCCCATTATTTGGAAATTTAATTCCCATTTGTTCCCACTGATTCCTAGCATAGAAACCATCCTTTCTGGTTGGTATGACTTCTGCTCTGTCCAAAACCACCAGAAACTACAAAGGGTTGTGAGCGAAGCCCAGTCCATCATGCAAACCATCCATTGCCTCTGTCCACACTTCCCATTGCCTCAGAAAAGCAGTCAGCATAATCAAGCATGCATCCTGGATATACCCTTTTTCACCTTCTTCCATTGGGAAAATGGTAGAAAAGTGTGTGATCATGCACCAACCAACTCAATAACAGATTCTTTCCTGCTGCCATGCATCAGTATGGAGTCTACAGTGAAAAGTATTATTTCTTGGCACTATATAGACAAAGCATACCATACAAAGGGGAAAAAAGGAGAGAGTGCTGAGATAGGGGAGGATGTGTCATCAGTATAGATGTGCAACTTGAGGCTGTGTTTTGGAATATTGCTGAGGGGCAGCATGTAGTTGAGATTGGGGAGTGCCAAGAACAGATCCTTGAGGGGACATCAGAGATAACAGTATGGGAGCAGGAGTATTTTATATCACTCCCACGTTCCAAATACAAGGGCCAGAATTCTCTGGCCACTCACACCAGTCCTGGTCCCGTTGGCACAGTACTTTTCCGCCAGCTTGGAGTGATGCCAGTGGGAATTCCCATTGAGAGTGGTGGGATCAGGGAATACTGCCACCTCCTGCCAGCGGGAAACAGGTGGCTGGAAGGCCGGAGAATCCTTCGTGTAACCGCACAACCTGGCAATTATTAAGATTCTTTCATTTGAAACTTAACTTTACTAACTTTCACAGTGCACCTCCATGCCTCGGGAAAGGCTTATATGTATATCTATAGCATCCGATCACATTTCAGAGATGCTTTAAAGTGCTTCATGTGCAATGAATTACAGTAGTGTCAGTTCAGGAGGTAAATGTCCCACACGCTCAAATGGAATGCATATTGCTGTTAACTCTTTTGCAAATAGATAACTCATGAAACACCATATCCAGTTGTTATAAAGCATTTTTAATATGGCTCAACAAACAGTGCCATGGACAGAATTGACTGTAGTTTGGAGTATGGTTGTTAGAAAAACACCTGCTTACAAATCCCCATTTTAATACTTGCAGTTTGTAAGAAGAAGTAAAGAACTTGCATTGATATAGCACCTTTCATGACCACAGACCCCATACACATACTCTTCTACTTTCTTCCGTCAGGAAAAAGATACAAAATTCCAAGAGCTCGCACTAACTTCTTCCCTGCTGCCATCAGACTTTTGAATGGACCTGCTTTATATTAAGCTGATCTTTCTCTACAACCCAGCTATGACTGTAACACTATGGGCGGCATGATGGTACAGTGACTAGCACTGCTCTCTCATAGCAATAGGGACCCAGGTTCGATTCCAGCGTTGGGTGACTGTGTGGAGTTTACACAGTCTCCCTGCTTCTGTGTGGGTCTCCTCCAGTTTTCTCCCATACTCCAAGGATATGTGGATTAGGTCATGGTAAATTTCCCCTCGTGGAGACTATAAATATGTGGTATGGCAGCGTTAGGGCCTGGGTGGGATTGTTGTTAGTGTAGACCCAATGGGCCAAATGGCCGCCTTCTCCACTGTAGGAATTCTACCACATTCTGCACCATCTCCTTTACTTCTCCCCATGTACTCTGTGAACAACATGCTGTGTGTGCCTAGCGCACAAGAAACAATACTTTCCACTGTATTCCAATATATGTGACAATAATAAATCCAAATCAAACTCTTGGATGCTTGCTGGCATTAAAGGTGCTATATAAATGCAAGATGCTGTTGTTATTTGCAGAGAGAGCCACTCCGCACTCAAACGGTTAAATGAGCAGTGTTTTATTTAATCCAATGCTTAGGTCTGGCAGTGAGGATGTTACTGCAATTGGGTGTTATAGATTATCTGGCTTATTGAAATGTTGTTGAACTTGTTTTTCTGGACTTATTATTCAATGATTTCAAAAAAAAGTATTTCAATGCAGAGACTGACTACAGTTCAGTGGACAGTAACCCTTCTGACAGCTTTTGTTTACTAGATTACAGCAGATAAAGCCAACATTCCAAATGCTCTTTCATAAAGAGTTGGAGAATCAGGCTTCAGTGTGGAATTAAGATTTCCTGCATAGATAAATAACTGTAGTATTCTTTATTTTAATGCCTTCACTCATCTCTTCATCTATTCCACCCTCCATCTTCAAACGATTCCTCTTTCTGCCTCTGTTTCCTGTTTTGAGTTACTTGGGATTACTCCCAACCTCCAGAAAGTTGAATGGAAAAGAAGAAGTGAAGCCTCAGGCTTAAATGAAGTTCTACCAGCGCATAAAGGCATTGTTCCTCGCCAGCCAGATTTTACCGTGCTTCTTTGTCGGGACATTATCTGCGAATAAGTCCCGATGTGGCGCAGCTGTCAGGTGACAGGAAGCTGCAAAAGGAAAGGGAGAAAAGTATGAAGGTCTCCCTGAAAACAAAACTTCAAGTTTGAAGGAGCGGCAAGATAGCACAGTGGTTAGCATTGCTGCTTCACACTGCTCGGACCCGGGTTCGATTCCCACCTTGGGCCACCGTCTGTGTGGAGTTTGCACGTTCCCCCCATATTCCTTCCACATTCTGAAAGACGTGCCAGTTAGATTTATTGACCCGAACAGGCACCAGACTGTGATGACTAAGGGAATTTCACAGTAACTTCGTTGCAGTGTTAATGTAAGCACTATTGTGACTAATAAGTAAACTTTTAAATAAAGATGGGGGATGCCTATGATCACATTTCATGAACAAATTGAGGGACATATTTCAGCTGTATGGGAGAGTTTTAAAATGAGTTTGCAAGCAACGATGTACATCTGAGACATCAGACAAATGGGTACCATCAATGTAGCCTTTCTGCCCTCAGCAACTGTCCCCATCATCATCTACATGTCCTGTCCTCACTCTCTCCCATTTCAGTAGCTCACTTTGCTGGCATGGTGGGCATGTGTAATTTTAGAATTCACTGGGCTTACAATATTACCATAGAATCCCTACAATGCAGAAAGAGGCCATTTGGCCCATTGGGTCTGCACCCACAATAGATTTACCCGCTAAATTACCCGCTAATTTGAGGAGGGATGTGTTGGCCTTGGAGGGGGTGCAGAGAAGGTTCACTAGGCTGATATCCCAGAGATGAGGGTGTTGGATTATGAGACTGAATATGCTAGGTTTGTACTCGTTGGAGTTTAGAAGGCTGAGAGGGGATCTTATAGAGACATATAAGATAATGAAGAGGATGGATAGGGTAGAGGTTGAGAGACTCTTCTCGCTTAACAAAGATAGCAGGACTAGAGAACACAGCCTCAAAATAAGCGGGGGTGGGGGTGAGTGTTTCAGATCAGAGTTGGGGAGGAACTTCTTCACTCAAAGGGTGGTAAATCTTTGGAATCCTCTCACTGTTGAAGTGATGGAGGCTTCCTCGGTGAATTTGTCTAAGTCAAGGGTGGATAGGTTTTTGATTGACAAGGGAATTAAGGGTTACGGGGAGAAAGCGGGAAAGTGGTACTGAACCACTACAGATCAGCCATGGTCCAAGGGGCTGGATGGCCTACTCCTGCTCCTATTTCTTATGTTCCTATGTTTATGCTCTTATAATCCCTCTAATCTATATACTCTAGTCAGTTTAGCATGGTCCACGCTCTCAAACCCAACTGCAACATTGGCATCAAACCAGTAGACAAAGGAGGGGCCACCGTTATACTGAACAGAACGGATTACTGCAAAGTGTACTGACAACTGAACAACGAGGAACACTATAAATATGATAATTTAGCATAGCCAATCTTAACCTGTACATCTTTGGACTATTGTGACAGTTGCTACCAAACGCAGCGCAGGCAACAATGAGTTAACGTGTGTACACATGCGTCCCCTTGCCGATTGGGACTGGTTTAGCTCAGTTGGTTGGACAGTTGGTTTGCGATGCAAAGTAATGCCAGATTTGATTCCTTCAACAAGCTAAGGTTATTTGTGCCTTCTCAACCTTGCCCCTCGTCCGAGGTGTGGTGATCCTCAGGTTGAATCACCACAGTCAGCACTTTACCCCCTCAAAGGGGAAGTTAGCCTGTGGCCATCTGACACTATGATGCCTTTACCTGTGTACTATAGGATGCATGGGACCATTTCTGAATCACTCCCTAAAGCAGGAGTCATTAAAGCACTGAGTTACAGTATCAGATATTTTCTTCAAATGTCTTGGGAGGTTTTAATATATTAATGATGTTATATAAATCAAGTTGTTGTTGTCATGGTTACTACTTCCACCTGAATCTTATTTTCAGTGGCGAATGACCGAAAGTATCACTTGAATGAGCGGAAATGTATTATTCATTGTCCTGCATTTTGCTCATTTACAACGGGAGTGTTACTTTTCTCTTTGCACAACTGAGGGTTTTGTTCTGTTAAAAGTGTCTTTTCACCTCTGTTGAGCAGAGTCTAAATAGCCAAGCTCAAAGATCAGTCAGCGCTGAGCTAGAGTTGCATCCAATAGCAACTCCTGTCCAGAATTCTGGAGAGAGGTCCTTGGTTCTGAATATGGACCTCGATCATGGGACCATTAGACCTCATTTACATCGCCTGCTGTAAGCCAGGCCTCAGTGGCTAAGAACCAGCGCTACCCAAATATGATGTTTGGTTCTTTCTGGGTTAGCCAGATTTTTGTAATTATTTGAGAGGCATATGAACCACACAATTGATAGGAGCGCAAAGTTGATGCACAAACTTGGGATGGCACGGCGGCACAGTGGTTAGCACTGCTGCCTCATGGCACCAGGGACCCAGGTTTAATTCTGGCCTCCGGTCACTATCTGTGTAGAGTTTGCGTATTCTCCCCGTGCAGGCCTGGGTTTCCTCTGGGTGCTCCGGTTTCCTTCCATACTCCAAAGATGTGGGGGTTAGGTTGATTGGCCATGCTAATTTGGCCCTAGCGTCAGGGGATTAGCAGAGTAAATGTACAGCATTATGGGAATGGGAGCTGGGTGGGATTATGGTCCGTGCAAACTCAATGGGCCAAATGGCTTCCTTCTGTACTGTAGGGATTCTATGACTTTATGATTCTAAATAAATTCGATGATACAGAGTTAAGTGTGTGCATAGGGGAGACCTTTAGGAGACTGAAAAGACATCCCAGCCCATTGATAACCTCTGCTTAGTCTGAAAAGAAAGGGTGCTGAAATATTATAGGTCAAGGACAGGGCAGACAGAGAGAGCCCATCAGTCCAGGAGGTGATTGCATTCATGCAACTCAAGGTGTTACCTCCACAAAGACATCAACGCAACCAGCCCAGAAGGAGGAGGGCGACGTAGGAGGAGGGGGGTTGGGGGACTGCAGATGTGCCAGCTCCTATGATGTACATTAGCAATATCTTGACAACAGTTGCCACAACACAGCATCGGGTGGGTTGCTGCTGATGGCTCCCTGTCCCAATATTTCCCAACAATTGCTGCAAGACAGAACCTATTGATATCTGGAAATATTATTTGGTTCTGTTCGTATTAATCAGCTGTGAGATGGCCATCGAGTGTGTGTGCAAAAGAAAATGGAATCAACCTGGCTTCCTGGCACTGTGAGGGAGCAGTGCTAAACTCTGTGCTACCGTGCCACCCTTCATGCAATGAATTAAGCATGGCCAATACATCTAACCAGCATGTCTTCCTGACTGTGGAAGGAAACCGGAGCACCGAGAGGAAACCCATGACAGTAACACCAAGAAACTAGTGATTGAAAGCTAGAGTTGGAAGATAGGATGATGTCTTGGCTTCAATATGGAGGTAAGTTTTGAGAAACAATGCAATTAGTGCCATGTAGTTGATACTTCCTTCCTGCTCCATACTCAGTGTAGAATACAGGGTTTGTGGATCAATGGTGAAAGAGATCTCTGCCTTGCAAAAGGACCCAGACAGTAGGATGAACAAGAACAACAGAATGAGCTGTTTGAAGTTTGTGCATTAAACAGAAGGGAGTTAGTAGCATTCAATTTGACTGGACAAATATATAACAAAGATAGCCATTCAGTCATTTGTTCCAAACTCATATTTCTTTGGAAGGAAATGTATGGTTTTTCTTTCAGCGTACGATGTTCTTGGCAGCAGAAGCTGTGAATCAATGGGATCACTGACCTTCACCTATGTTTCTCCCCGGCAGTAATGTAGCACTTAGTAGCACCACTATCAGGATGTCAGATCTCCCCTTGTCAAGTTTGATGACGAGAGGGAGCTTGTTGTCAGGCTGAGGGAAGGGAGTGAGCAAGTCCACATGCATAGCCACTTTCCAATATTATCTTTTCATGTCGGAAATTTCACAATTTGTTGATGCATTTTCAATGGCAACACACTCACACACACACTCATAGACACACACACACACACACACACACATGCAAGTACACACACACAAATGCATATATACATACACATACATGCAAACATACAAACACACACAAACATATACATACACATATATCCACATACAAATATACACACTACACAAATACACATACACACACAAGTACACATATACACTCACATACACACACACCCGCAAACATACCCAAATACACACACTCGCACACACCCAGACAAATACACACACACTCACACATACACATTCGCGCACACACAGGCACAAATGCACACACACATACACACAGACACACAAATACACTCACACACATACTCCCATACACAGACAAATACACATACTCTCACACACACACACTCACACACACACACATGCAAGGCACATACAAATACACACACACATGTTCACACACACTCTTGCACACATATTCATACAAACACACACACACACACAAATGCAGACAGAAATACACATTCACACACTCACACGACATTCACAAAATTCATACACACAAATACATAGACATACTCTCTCACACAAACATATTCACATACAAACACGCACATACATTCCCACAAACACACACATCGCACACACATTCACACATACACTCGCACACACAGATATTCACACACAAATACGCGCACATACATTTACACATTCACACACAGGGAAGGCACATGACATGCTTGCCTTCAACAGCTGGAGCATTGAGTACAAGAGTTGAGAAATCATGTTACAGCTACACAAAACCTTGGTTAGGCTGCATTTGGAGTATTGTATATGGTTCTGGTCACCACATTACCAGAAGTACGTAGAAACTTTGGAGAGAGCGCAAAGAAGGATGTTGATTGGTCTCAAAGATGTTGACTATGAGGAAAAGTTGAACAAATAAGGATTGTTTTCACTGGTAAGATTGAGACTGAGAGGAGACCTGAGAAAGTTTACAAAACTATGAGAGGAATAGATTGGGTGGATAGTCAGAGGCTTTTGCTCCAGGGTGAAAGTGTCAATTATAAGGGGGCACAGGTTCAAGGTGAGAGGGGGAAAGTTTAAGTGAGATGTGCAGGGGTATGTTTTCATGCAGAGTGTGGTGGTAGAAGCAGGCACGTTAGCAATATTAAAGAGATATCTAGATGGGTACATGAATAGGGGGGGAATAGAGGGGTACAGTCTCAGTAAGGGCGGAAGGTTTTTTTTAGTTTAGTTGAGGCATCATAATTGATATGAAGTCGGAGGGCCGAAGGGCCTGTTCCTGAACAAACACACATACACTCACACAAACACACACATTTATCCCACACAAACATATGCACACATACATTCACACATACACACTCTCATATACACATACATTCACACATATACACTGTCACAAACACGCACATATTCACGCACACACTCTCATTCACACACACATTCACGCACACACACTCTCATATACACATATATTCACGCACATATACACACATACTCATACACACTCATACATACACAAACATTCATACACACATTCTCATACACATTCACACACACTCGCAAACACACATACACATTCATACACACACACACACACACACACTCACGTATTACCAATTAAAATAAAGACAGTTCAAACAGTCTGCACATCAATTTTAATTGAAAGTACCTACAGTTCTGAATGGGGATGGGGAAGGGGGTGATAATGCGACACCCAACTCCATACATAACTGGATAACTATGCAATAAAAGTCTCCACCATAAAATAATCTGAAGATACTTTGCACTGGCCTGTGTAGCACTACTGAAAAGCAATCAGTCTCAAGGCTCTGGGGGAAAAGCAAGGGTCTGGGGCTGATTGGATAGCTCATTTGAAGAGCTAGGACAGACATGATGGGTTGAATGGCTTCCTATGCTGTTAGATTCCACAATTCTATTCCATATTCTTGGGAGCAGTGCCATGTGCTGATCGATTTGCTGTTCCCTTCTTGGGCTGATTGAAGCAATTGCATTACATCATGGTCAGTAGCTGGATCTCTATCCACCTCGCCAACACTCCTTTTCATACAGTTCCCCAGCGGTACCTCATAGAACATAGAACATAGAACATAGAACATAGAACAATACAGCACAGAACAGGCCCTTCGGCCTTCGATGTTGTGCCGACCAAAATAAAAAGCAATGCCCCTCCTAACTAAACCATTCCCTTCTCATCCATATACTTATCAACTAACCTCTTAAACGCCACCAAACTTGGCGCATCTACAACAGCTGCAGGCAGGGCATTCCACTCCCTAATCACTCTTGAGTAAAGAACCTACCTCTGATATCCGTCCTATAACTCATACCCCTTAATTTAAAGCTGTGTCCCCTCGTGCTAGCTTTCTCCATCCTAGGAAAAAGGCTATCACTGTCCACCCTATCTAAACCTCTAATCATCTTATATGTTTCAATAAGATCCCCTCTTAGCCGCCTCCTTTCTAACGAAAACAACCTCAAATCCTTCAACCTCTCTTCATAGGACCTGCCCTCCATACCAGGCAACATCCTGGTAAACCTCCTCTGTACCCTCTCCAATGCCTCCACATCTTTCTTATAATGTGGCGACCAGAACTGCACACAATACTCCAAGTGCGGCCGCACTAGAGTTTTGTACAGCTGCAACATGATGCTGCGGCTCCTAAATTCAATCCCCCTCCAATAAAAGCTAAGACTCCATATGCCTTCTTAACAACTTTATCCACTTGACTGCCTACTTTCAGGGATCTATTGACACATACACCAAGATCCTTCTGTTCCTCAACACTATTAAGAGCCCTACCATTAGCCCTATACTCTACACATTTATTGTTCCTGCCAAAGTGCATTACCTCACACTTTTCCACATTAAACTCCATTTGCCACCTCTCGGCCCAGCTCTGCAACTTGTCCAAGTCACTCTGTAAACTAAAACACCCCTCTTCACTATCTACCACACCACCAACTTTAGTATCATCTGCAAATTTACTGATCCATCCCTCAATACCCTCATCCAGATCATTTATAAAAATTACAAACAGCAGGGGCCCCAAAACAGACCCCTGAGGCACACCACTCGTCACCGAACTCCACGATGAATATCTCCCATCAACCACCACCCTCTGTCTTCTATCTGCCAGCCAATTTCTAATCCAATTAGCTAAATCACCCTCTATTCCACACATCTGCATTTTCTGTAGAAGTCTTCCATGGGCCACCTTATCAAAAGCCTTACTAAAGTCCATATATACTACATCAACCGCCTTACCCCCATCCACCTCTCTGGTCACTTTCTCAAAAAACTCAATGAGGTTAGTAAGGCATGACCTACCCTTCACGAAACCATGCTGACTATCCCCAATCAATTCATTTCTCTCTAAATAACTATAAATCCTATCCCTAATAATTCTCTCCAATACCTTGCCCACCACAGAAGTAAGACTCACTGGCCTATAATTCCCAGGAAGGTCTCTCTTCCCCTTCTTAAACAATGGGACCACATTCGCCATCCTCCAGTCCTCCGGAACCACACCCGTAACCAACGAGGACCTGAAGATCAGAGCCAGAGGCTCTGCAATCTCCTCTCTTGCCTCCCAGAGAATCCTAGGGTAAATCCCGTCCGGCCCAGGGGACTTATCCAACTTCAAACCCTCGAGAATTTCTAACACATCCTCCCTATCTACTACAATACTCCCCAATTTGCAACCCTGTACCTCAGTGCTCTCCACAGCTACATTTCCAGCACTCTGCGTGAATACCGAAGAGAAATATTTATTCAGTGCCTCACCAATCTCTTCAGGCTCCACGCACAACTTCCCACTGCTGTCTATGACTGGCCCTAATCTTGCCCTAACCAATCTTCTATTCTTAACATATCGAAAGAAAGCTTTAGGATTCTCCTTAATCCTATCAGCCAACATCTTCTCGTGTCCCCTCTTAGCTCTCCTCAATTCACTTTTTAGCTCCTTCCTGGCTAATCTATAGCTATCCATTGCACTAACTGAGCCTTCAAGCCTCATCCTGACATAAGCCTCCTTTTTCTTCTTAACCAGCAAATCAACTTTTTTCGTACACCAAGGCTCTCTTACTCGACCATTTCCTCCCTGCCTGACAGGGACATACTTATCAAGGACTCTCAGCAGCTGCTCCTTGAATAAGCACCACATTCCAGATGTTCCCACCTCCTTCCCAACCATCACCCCAACCCACCAAACATTACCCATCATTAAACCCCAGAAGCAAAAACCATTCAACTTTTCTTCTCCCTTCTGGGGCAGAGAGAAACAACAGGTTAATACAGACCAAGACAAACATCACCTCCAGATTCTCTTTTAATCACTGCACTTCCGAATATTTGCATAAATGCCTGATGCAGGTACCTGCAACTATTGCTTCTTGATTTATGATATTGTTCCGAAATCATTCACATAATAAATCTTTCCTTTCAGGACACCGCAGATCTCTTTGGGTTTGATTTACCAAAGGAAAAAAAAAGATTGTTAGAGGAATTCTGGAGTTCAGCCAGAGTGCCCATTGGGGAATAGTTATGTGATTAGTACAAGCTGACAGATTCAACAGTGTGACACCGGATAAGTGAAGTGCATTTCCTAGGAATCCCCCCAACACACACACACACACTCAGGGACACACACTCACATACACACACACACAGACTCATATACACACACTCACACACATACACACACTGACACATACACACACACACACACACAACACACACACAGGGACACACACTCACACACACACACGCAGACACATACACACACACACTCACACATACACACACAGACTCATATACACACACTCACACACATACACACACTGACACATACACACACACACACACACTCACACACACACGCATACACACACATGCTCACACACACGTACACACACACTATCACACTCACACATACAGACACACACACTTACACATACACATACACACACTCTCACATACACACACAGACACACAGATACATGTACATATACACACATACATACACACATACAAACACACAGTCATACACACACATACTCACACATACACAAACACACACACTCGCATTCACACACATACACACACACATTCACACATACAGACACACACATAAAAACACACAGATAGACACATATGCATCGACACACACACGCACACACATACACATATACACACATACACAAACACATACAGACACATGCGCACACACACACACACACACACTGTCAGACACACACACATACTCACGCACAGACACACACACTTACACACACGCAAAGACACGCGTGCACGCACAAACACACAGATACACTCACATTCATACATACACATTCACACACACAGACACACACACAAAATTTACATACTCACACATAGAGACACGCACACAGACACATGCAACACAAACACACACAAATACGCACAGACACATACACTCACATTCACACAGACTCACACACACACCCATATGCATATGCACAACACAGACACACAGACACACACACACAGACACACACACACACACCACAACACACCACACACACACACACCACACACACACACACACACACACACACACACACACACCACCTAACAGATGGGTGTTTTGTTTCTCTTGAACAAATAGCAGATGTGAGTATTGATGAATGTGCTATTGACAGTTTTGTGCCCACACCATGGAGCTGTCAATTCAGGTAATAACCTTCCCCAGTCCACCAAGATCTCTGCGTTCCTCCAATTCCGTCCACTTTCACCTTGCCACTGTGCCTTCAGCCGCCAAGTCCATGAATTCTGAAATTCCCTCCCTAAACCTCTTCACTACTTTTCCCCTTTAAGAAACACCTTCAAACCTCCTTGACTAAACCATTGGTCATGTATCCTTATAGAATCATAGAATCCCTACAGTGAGGAAGGAGGACATTCAGCCCATCGAGCTCACACCTATAAAGTCCCTGTGCTGCTTCCTGCAAAATGCTTCAATGTTGAAGATTATGGACAGGTGTATAGTTTTTGCTGCTATTGTATGGTGTGAATTACAAGGATACTCAATGTAAAGGACCTGAAATGATGATGATGCACAAACGTTGCTCCTTGTTGCCTGCAGGCCAACTGAAAGTTTATTTATTAGTGCCACAAGAAGGCTTACATTCACATTGCAATGAAGTTACTGTGAAAATCCTCCAGCCACCACACTCTGTTACCTATTTAGGTAAGCTAAGAATGAATTTAGCATGGCCAATTCACCTAACCAGCACATCTCTGGAGTGTGGGAGGAAATCAGGGCACCCAGAGAATACCCACTCAGACATGGAGAGAATGTGCAGACTCAACACAGACAGTGACCCAAGCCAGGAATTGATCCCAGGTCCCTGGTGCTGTGAGGCAGCAGTGCTAACCACCGTGACGCCCTGTGCTGACTAGTAAATCAAGTCGGCCTGTTTGCTTGGCCTCAGTTAGTGAAGCTCATTGTCTGCACACCACCCGCCAACCCCCTGATCTCACTTCCAAAAGAAGTGACCCGGAGGTGGAATGGAGCCAGGGATTGGGAATACTGGAACACAGGCTTTCGGACCACTCTCGCCTCCTTCCCAGCCAAAATCTGGGGATTGGGCTAATAATTCAGTGGAAATGCTCGTGCCTGCGTTGTAGAAACTAGATCACTCTTCAGACGAAGAGTCTCCCAGGCTTGGAATGTTACTCTATTCTCTCTCCACAAATGTTGTCAGAGCTACTGAGATTTCCCAGCATTTTCTGTTTTCATTTTGCGCTCGGATTCTTTGACACACAGAATTTGCATCACAGTGTCCTACACGTTGATGGCATTTTGATTTCTGACTTTTTTCTGAGATGCAGTGAAGGCTAGAATCAAAATAATGAATCTTAGTGCTGAGTTCATTGCCCTCCTCCAGGGTAGCCATACAAACCCATGGGCGGCACAGGTGGCACAGTGGTTAGCAATGCTGCCTCATAACGGCAGGGACCAGGGTTCAATTCTGGCCTTGGGTGACTGTCTGTATGGAGTCTGCATGTTCTCCTCATGTCTGTGTGGGTTTTCTCTGGGTGCTCTGGTTTGCTTCCATTGTTCAAAGATGTGCAGGTTAGGTTGTTTGACCTGCTAAATTGTCCCTTAGTGTCAGGGGGGGCATGTTAGCAGGATAAATGCACGGGGTTACAGGGTTGGGCTTGGGTGGAATTGTTGTTGGTGCAGACTTGATGAGCCAAACGAAGAGAAGATGGCCTAGTGGTATTATCGCTAGACTATTAATCCAGAAACTCAGCTAATGTTCTGGGGCCCTGGGTTCAAATCCCGCCACGGCTAATGGTGGAATTTGAATTTAGTAAAAAATATCCAAAATTAAGAATTTACTGACAACCATGAAACCATTGTTGAAAAACCCATCTGGTTCACTAATATCCTTTAGGGAAGGAAACCTTACCTGGTCTGGTTTACATGTGATTCCATGGTTGACTTTCAACTGCCCTCCAAGAGAAAGTAAAGATGGGCAAATAAATTACAAAAAAATGGCTTCCTCCTGCACTGTAGTGATTCAATGATTTACCTCAAGATCTTGCTTGAACGAACTTATTTGAACTGCCCTGAACTGGGACACTGGGGTGAGAATGAAGAAAAGAGCCAAAGTTTCCAATCTTAGATTGATGTGTGCATGTGTGTGCCTGCACGTGTGTTAGTGTGTGTCTCTGCATGTACATAGGATAGGGCCAGGTTTGGCTGTGATCCCCCCCATGACAGAATAGCTTGTTGACAGTCACTCTCACATCAAAGGGGGCAGAATAATTGGATGCTGCAAGGCAAATGCTTGAGGAAAGGATGGGTGAAATAGGGCGAGGTTAAAAAGTATACAGCTGGTGGAGTCAAAGCAACTTTAATCACTTGTTCTTTGCGACGAAAACGTCCTTACTTGGTCAAACTTTGCAACCTTCTCAATTCCACGATTAATCAGTTGGAGCAATTTATAAAAATTGAACTTGAGGGAAGGTTGCGTTCAGGAATTGCTTTGAAAATACTTATGCTGGGGAGGGGAAAATCACATGAATTTGGCAAGAACAATGCAATGGACGGCTAATATGAAAAGATGTATGACAGGTAAAGGCCGCGGTCATGTGACAAAATGACTAGTCGATCACATTGCCAGGCTAGGCAGTAACTGAAATGACAGCGGACTGGACTCTCTCCAATCGAACTGAGTATCTCTCACTTAGCTGAATATTGTCAGTCAATATTACAATCAGCTCCATAGCAGCTCAAAGTGATGCTGCCAGAGAGACCCGGGTTTAAATCAGCTCAGGTTCCACATTGAGGAAAACTGCACACATGCATTTTCAAAAGTTGTCTGCCGTCACCATGACCCCTCTGGGCTCAGGAGTGAAGAGTGACAGAGCTTCAGGGCACAGAACGGGAAGCTACGGGCCCATCTTCACCACTGGCATTGGCAAGGAGGACATCAGGTCAGGGAGAGTGGATGCCTGGGCCACAACTGCAGAGAAACATAGAGGAGAATCTCTATGCTGCAGAAGAAGTTTATTTATTCATTAGTGTCACAAGTAGGTTTATGTTAACACTGCAGTGAAGTTACTGTGAAACTATCCGAGTCACCACACTCCAGTGCTTGGTCGGGTACGATGAGGGAGAATTTAGTGTTGTCAATGCGCCTAAGCAACATGTTTCTTGGACTGTGGGAGGAAACTCATGCAGACACAAGGAGAACATGCAGATTCCACACAGACGGTGACCCAAGCTGGGAATTGAATCTGGGTCCCTGGTGCTATGAGGCAGCAGTGCCAACCACCCTACCACCCAAGGAGGCCATTTGGTTCATTGAGTCTGCATCGATTCACCGACAGAGCATCTTGCCCAGGTCCTCACAACCTCACACCTCACACAACCTCACACAATCACCAATACTAATCCCCCCAACCTTTACATTTTTGGACTGTGGGAGGAAACCGGAGAACCGGGAGGAAACTCACACAGACACGGGGAGAAAATGCAAACTCTACACGGACAGTTACACAAGGACAGAATTGAATCCTGGTCCCTGATGCAGTGAGACAGCAGTGCCAACCGCTGTGTCACCCGTGACGCCCCTGTGGCCAGCTGTGGGCAGGTCAAAGGATAGCAACATTTTTTTACCTCTGACAATCACCTCAAAGGCTGAAGCACAACATCAAGGTTGACATTCCAGTGCAACACTGAGGGAGTGCAGCAGTGCCTAAGGTGCCATCTTCCCCATGGGAAGTTAAACAAAGGCCCCCTATCTCCCATCTTTGTTGTGTATAAACAATCCCAGATCACTATTCTCATGAATCAAGGAAATTAAAGAACAAAGAACAAAACAGCACGGGAAACAGGCCCTTCGACCTAACAAATTCTTTCTGCTGTCCTGGCCAATATTCATCTCTCAGTCACTGCTCTGTACGATATAGTCATTTATTGTGTTGCTGATTGCGGGAGCTTACTGTGTACAAATTAGCTGCCACACATCCAACATCACAAACACGATCACAATTCAAAACGTGCCCCGTCGGATGAAGCACTTTGGGTGCTCCTGCAGCTTTGAAATGTGCTGTATGAATAAAGATGTGCTAAATGCAAGTCCTTTATGCTGGTGTGGCATAGTGGCACTTGCTTCACAGCGCCAAGGATCCAGGTTCAATTCCAGCCTCGGGTCACTGTCTGTGCGGAGTCTGCACATTCTCCCCACATCTGCATGGGTTTCCTCCGGGTGCTCCAGTTTCCTCTCACAATCCAAAGATGGATGGATTGGCCATGCTAAGTTGGACCCTAGGGGGACCGGCTAGGGTAAATGTGTGGGGCTACAGGGATAGGGTTTGGGTGGGATTTTGGCTGGTGCTGATTTGATGGGTCAAATGGCTTCCTTCTGCATCCTATGGGCAGAGTTTTACCTGCACACCCCTCCCGAATCCAGGGGCAGGCAAAACTCAGAGAATGGCATTCACTATCAGTCTGGGGGGGATCGTATGAACCTCAGGCGGGACGTGCCAGTAAAATTCCACCCTATGATTCTCCTCCACCACCACGTTCAAGAATTTGGAGTTGGATCTATATTAAAAAACATCTGTGAGTCAGGTCCTGCAAACCTGACTCCAAAGATTAATTCAATGCAAATGGGAGAGCACATATATCTGGACCTGACCGATACCCCTTTTCATGAACCTTTGCTCACTCTTTGCCAGTACTTAGTTACTCCCTGAAGCAATATTGACAAAGGGGTCAAGGGGTAGTTCATGGCCTCACCCCCCACCCCACCCCCAACTTCCTAGGGGTCAAAACTAAGTACATAAAACCTACTAGAAAGGAGAGATGTATGAGATAAGTGTTGGGGAGATTGGGGGGTGGGGGGCAATCCAAACAGCAATGATATGAAAGTCCTGAGCTGTAAAATATATAACAGCTTTAAACTACAGCAAAGAACATTGGTGGGTGGGTGGAGTGGGAGGCGGGAGGTGGGGATAGGGAGCTGGTGGTGGGGGGATGTCTGGCACTTTGTAAGAACTGGTGGTTGGTGATTTAATTCTCAAAGAGCTAATTTTCACCTGGGCTTGGCTTTAAGTCTGTTATTACAAAATAAAAGGCGGTGAAATAATCCAAGCAGTAAAATAAAGATTTAATTTCAGCGTTGGAATTTGCAGATCTAAAGAGCCGAAGTGTGAAAAATAACGGGGAGGACATTCTGCGCTTGCATTTTACTTTGGGTGAGAATGGAAGTTGGAAGGAGAGCAGGGGAATGGTGGAAGGGAAAACAATCGTTTCAGAGAAATGTTTTTCCTGTTGATTGCATTTCACAAAGTTTCACTTTGATTGCAATAAAAACTGTATTGGAACTTCTCTCCGGAGTGGGTTGAAGGAAGGTAGTTTGCAATATTGAGAAGTTTATGATCACAAGAATAAGTTTAATTTATTTACTGCTGTCACAAGCAGGCTTACATTAACACCGCAATGAAATTACAGTGAAAATCCCCCAGTCCCCACAGAGCAGCACCTGTTTGAGTACACTGAGGGAGAATTTAGCATGGCCAATTCATTTAACTGTGCGTATCCACGCAGATACAGGGAAGAACTCCATACATTGACCCAAAACAGGAATCAAACTTTGGGTCCCTGCCACTGTGAAATGGCAGAATGTTAACCGCTATGCCACCGGACCACACACTTATGAGCTACAAATGAAACTGAGAAAGATTCATGCTCTACACGTCACCCAAAGCTGCATGCATGCAAAGTTGCCATGTCACTGTTGTTTAAATCCTTTCCCAACAGATCAATATTAATTTGTAAGGACCATCTGGTAATGCTACATTTCCGTATGTCAGCCATCGCATTACATCCGCTGCATTAGCTGGATGCGAACGGGTTAATTGTTTCCTCATGAAAGGGGCCTCCACAAGCTCAGGGAGAGCAGCCCGGGCTGGAGAGAAGGGTTGGTGTCAAAAGTCAGGGTCAGCGACTGTAGCAAAGGTCTAGCATAGTGGCAGCGCACTGACAGCCCTAGACTTGACCTCACGCTGACCTGCATCTGTCAAGGAAGTCATGAGGGTCATGGTCAGGTCCACAATGCCTGCAATCTGAGCCTTGCACTTCCTGTTGCTATGGTAATCTCCTTTCCCCATCCTCCCCCCACCTCCCCACCCCAATCCCACTCCCAGCAATCTGTATCGGAAACACAAGCTCCTTAGCATGGCTGGGTACACAAGATCCTTTCCCTGCTCACTGCAGTTAAGCAAACCCAATTGATTTCTCTACAAAGTGCTCCACCATCATTGCAATGTCCATTCTTGTTAAACGTGCGGCCTATTTACCGTGGATGCGCATGCTACGTTATCACAAATCCTCCTCTAACGAAGCACTTGAGAGTGTTAGAAACAGTCAACTCCAACTAGGCAAGCACCTGATAGAAATTAATATTTCTGTTTTGTCATTGGACAGAGCAAATTCTAAACCATCCTGTATCTCGAAACCGTATCTGCTCAAATTAACCAAATCATTTGAGTTGTGCTTTCTTGGTAAGTGAATATTTATTGCTCTCTTATGTGCATTACTGCCAAATTATAAGATATATTAAATAGTGTTTGGTATTCCACTCTCCCTACAGCTAGTGAAAAGAAATGCCAGAATGAAGCCTCATAGATTGTGGAAAATCTGTCTTCACAGATAAGCATTTAAACCTTAAATGTGCATCTTCTTTATGCACTATTTATTGTGGTTCAGGGTATTCATGTCAAAAAAAGTGAATAATGTTTCCACTGTAAATCTTGGTGACTTTGGAGGAAGCCAAATGTCTCAAAGTGCTTAGAAAGAAAGAGTTGGAGATGAAACAGTTGTTAAGATGGGTGGCATGATGGCACAGTGGTTAGCACTGCTGCTTCACAAATCCAGGATACCAAGGTTCAATTCCGGTCTTCAGAAATGGTGTGGAGCTTGCACGTTGTCTGTACAAGTTTCCTCCAAAGATGTGCGGGTTAGGTGGATTGGCTAAGTTGTCCCTTGGTGTCCCAAGATATGTAGGTTAAATGGATTAGCTATGGTAAATGTGTGGGGTAAAACGGAAAGAAATCCCACAACATCAGTTTAAAGTCCAAACAGGTTTATTTGTCGCAAAAACCGCAAGCTCACGGCCACCTCACGAAGGGACAGGCTCACCTGAAAGCTTGCAGCTTTTGCTACAAATAAACCTGTTTGGACTTTAAGTTGGTGTTGTGGGATTTCTTACGGTTTTACCCCAGTCCAATGCCAACATCTCTGTGAATGTGTGAGGTTACAGGGATAGGGCGGGGGGTGGGGTGCGGTGGGGAGGTTAATGTAGATGACCCGTTTTGTGGAAGATTTTAAGACGGTGACAGAGATACCAATGTGAAAGAGTTTGAAGAAAGGACAGAATAAATGTGAGGGTGTAGTGATTCCCCTTTCAGGGCAACACAGCAGAAAAAGGTCACCTGGCTTAAGGGACTAATTGGGACTGAGTGGGTATTCACCCCGAGGGTGTGAAGATCTCTCTCAGGCAGAAGGCATTTTGAAGCCATGTAGAAGATACAGAGGGACTGGGGCAACTGCTGAGGTTTTCCAGGCCAGCCCGAGGGAGCCTGCCAGCCTCTGTACAGTTTTTCCTTATTAATAAATGCCTTTGATGCTCCTGGCAAAGGCTTTGAGCGTGCATCACTACAGAGTACAGTCACGTAGCAGCTGCTGGGTATTGTCACCTTCCTGTGGATGAACTGCTCCGCAAAATAAGGCAAAAACAGCAAAATGCTAGAAAATCTGCAGATCTGACAGCGTCTATACAGAGAGAGTATTTCAAATCTAAATGACCCTTCATCAGAGTTCTATTCTCTCTCCACAGACGCTGTCAGACCTGCTGAGATTTTCCAGCATTTTTCTGTTTTTGTTTCAGATTCCATCATCTGCAATATTGTGCATTTATCACAATAAGAGGCATTTCAGTGAAGCGGAGAGATGAGAGAAGCCGGAATTGATCAAAGGAACAGGGATGGGTGGGACAGGGTGGGTGGAACAGAGGCATTCGAATCATGAAGGGTTTTGGTGGAGCCGGTGAGGTGAAAAGCATTGTCGGCAAGGATCTGAGAATAGGATTCAACTTTCCAAAGGAATTTGGTTTACGTTTAAAAAAAGAAAAAAAAAATTTGCAGGGCTAGAATTAAAGGACAGGAGAATGGGATAGACACTGTGAGAGCTCCCCATCTATCAGGCCTAAAATGAAGCACCCATCATACAGAATGCACTGGGAGGCTGCCAGGATTTATCTGCCAGTCTCTCCACCCATCAGAGGTCCCTCCAGCCATTGATAAAATCCCAGTGAAGATGGGAGCAGGTTGACGATAGAATCACTACAGTCCAGTTCCATCGAATCTGCACCAACGCATGACCTTCCCACCTACTCCCTCTTGCCAACACTTGACACATAGCCTTGAATGTTATGGTGTGCCAAGTACTCTTCCAGGCACTTCTTAAAGGATGTGACATATCCTGGCTATACATCTTGGCAGGCAGCACATTCCAGACCATTACCACTGTTTGGGTAAAAAGGTTTTTCCTCAAATCCCCCCTAAACGTCCCCTCATTTTTACCTTGTGCCCTCTTGTAACTAACCACTTAACTGACTCATTGGTCCCCAGACAGATGAGCCATCTGCCACGTTCCCCAATGGAATGGCAGCATGAAGATATCAGGTGTACTACCCGACGCACTTCCACTTCATTTTGCACCCTTCCCAATTCCAAGCTTGTTCTCAAACAGCTTTCATTCAGGGTGAAGGCAGGCATCAGCATCACCTGCCTCCCCTCCCAACATGCCCCCTCCAACACTTGCCTGGCTTCCAATTCCACATTGCTGCTTGTGAGGGTACACATCCATTGGTGTGTGCTCTTACTCCAGGTGCAACTCCAGCAGTGGCCCCCCAACTCCCAGTGGCGCTGTTGAGGCTGCTGATCACCTGGCCCTTGATTGGACTGGCAGCTCTTAATTGATCAATATGGCCGTCAGGAGGCATCTGTAAAATGTGACCTTGTGGGAGATGATGGTATATTGGTTACATCACTGGACTCACAATCTAGAGGCCCAGGTTCATGCTCTTGTGACATGTGTTTAAATCTCACCATGGTATCTATAAACCTACAATATAAAGGTAATCTCAGTAACGGTGATCCCAAGACAATTGGTGATTGTTGTATAAACCTGCCCAGTTCACTAATGATCTTCAGGGAAGGAAATCTGCCATCCTTACCTGTCTGACCTACACGTGACTCAAGACCTACAGCAATGTAGTTGATTCTTAACTGCCTTCGAAAATGGCCAAGCTAGCCATTCGGTTCAAGGGCAATTAGGGATAGGCAACAAATACTGGCTTTGCCACCCACACCCACATCCCATCAAAGATTAAAATACAACCTGGAGTCTCGCTACCTCAACAAGCATTGAGATCACCTCCAGTTCTTTGTCCTCTGGCCCCGGTGGGCAGACTCCTGCCATCTTGGAAAAATCCCAGCTGTCAAACTGTATACCTGTCTCTACGAATACTACCTGACTGGCTGAGTATCCCCAGCATATTTTCCCCATATTTTCAAGATCTGAAGTTTGTCATTTTTGCCTCAAAGAAGGAAGATAAATGTTGGCTTCCGAAGTTCAACCGCTGAATGAAACTTCTTAAGATTCCCGATCATTATTACAGAATTACCTCGGTATCCATTCCACTCACACCTCTCCCCCACCCCCGCCACCCACACCCCTCTCGCCATCCACCTTAATTTCCTTTTGAATCTCATTCCATTGAGTAAAATGAATCGCCAACAGAAGGATAGAGTTTACTTGAGGGAATTGCCTTTCCTGGATCTAATGCACTGTCTTCTGAATAACACGCACCCAACTCACGTGGAACATGACACTGCACACTTCTATTCTCTCCTGCAGGGGCAGCGTGATGGTGGCATAATGGTTAGCATTGCCACCTCACTGGCACCAAGGACCTGGGTTCAATTCCCAGCTTAAGTCACTGTCTGTTCAGAGTCTGCACATTCTCCCTGTGTCTGTGTGGGTTTTTGTTTAGGTGCTCCGGTTTCCTCCCACTGTTTGAAAGATGCCCTTGTTCGGGGCATTGACCTGAACAGGCTCCAGAGTGTGGCTACTAAAGTAATTTCACTGCAGTGTTAATGGAAGTTTTATTTATGACTAAAAAATAAATAAACTTTAAAAAGAAGTTCTTGTCCAAGAATAATAATTCACAGCAGATTAATTGTTTATTTGTCAACCTTCTCCAATAATTTTCATTTTCTTCCCACTTAACCCTGTCAATGCTAGAATTGAATATCCCCCCACATCACCCCCGCAATTTTTCTTTCATTATGAGATAGCAAAGTGTTGATGGGTTGCCATGTTGGTGAATATTTGGGTAAGAATGGTGAACCACAAGTAATGTTGCTTTTCCAAATTTCCTTTGTAATGTCCTTTATAATGTTATTTTCCTTTGTAATGTAATAATCCTTTAACGATGTAAAATACCAGCGCCTAATTTGTGCAATGTCCTAATATTCCAAAATATGGGAAACTCGGAGAGTGTGAGCAAGAAGGTCAAACCTTGACTGTTGGCATGTGAGGAACAAGTTTAAGTTTTTAAGTTTATTTATTAGTGTCACAAGTTGGCTTACATTAACACTGCAATGAAGTTACTGTGAAAATCCTGGAGTCGCCACACCATTCTAGTACACGGAGGGAGAATTTAGCATGGCCAATGCACCTAGCCAGCACATCTGTTTGGACTGTGGGAAGAAACCAGAGCACCCTGAGGAAACCTATGCAGAGATGGGAGAAAATGCAGACTCTGCACAGACAGTGACCCAAATTGGGAATCAAAGCAGGGTCCTTGGCACTGAGGTAGCGATGCTAACCACTGTACCACCCGTGCCGCCCCATGGAATGGAAAAGGAGGCTGGGTACAGAAGCAATGTAAATACCCCTGCAGCCCAAATCCAGCAAAAGTTAAATTGGAGAGAGATATAAAACAGTGTACAGTCCATGCATGGAGAATAATGTTGCCACTATTAAAACAGAGACTTGACTATTTACTCTATGCTGACACTTCATTACAGCGCTGAGGGATTGCAGCATTATTGGAGGTACTAAAACTGATGATTTGATCATTTTCCATATCTGTGAGACCTTGCACGCAACCAGCTGCCACATTTCCCACAATGCAATAGCGATTGCCCATTTAATTGGCGATGGGATACTTTGGGCCAACTCTGAGTTTGTGAAAGACACTGCATAAATTCATGTCCTTTCTCTTTTTTCTATAAAGGCAGCACGTACTGCAGCCTGGACCATTCTGACTGGAACAAAATCTACATTTTTTTAGATATGGACTGACATGCAGCCTGACATAATAGCAGTTGAGATGTCATAAACCACAAGGGTTTGACATCTAGAAGTGTGATGCTTTGAAACCTATTGCAATAAGCTTTCAACGGTATTAATGCCCCAAAACTGTAACAAGATTGTCATCCGTCCTGGGTTAGTCAGAGAAAAACACGCCTCCTTAACCTTCACAGTGCAGTCAAAAATGAACTTGTGGATTGTGATTGTTAAAAAATTGTCTTTCTACCGCAAGGGTTAAGTCACATAAATAGTATTCTCTAAAGAAGCGACAGCAGCAAGATATCAAATCTAATATTCCTTTGATATTCCGGATAAGTAGCAGAACAAGCAAATTCTTCCTCTTAATAAGTGCATGGGGGTACAAGGCCTGTGCATATTTTGTCAACTCTCCTTTGCCTGCTAAATGGTTTTGTGTTAAATATGTTTTTTATTTAATCATGGGACATGGGCTTCACTAACTAGGCCAGCATTTATCCCTAATTGCCCTTGAAAAGGCAGAGGTGAGCTGACCCTCTCTAGTCCAATGTGCTGTTAGAGAAGAATTCCAAGATTTTGACACAGCAACTACAAAGGAACAGCCAGAATGGTGTGTGACTCGGCAGGAATTTCCAGGTGGTGGTGTTCCTGTGTTTCTGCTACTTTTATCCTTCCAGATGGCCATGGTTATGGGTTTGGATGGTGATATGTAGGAGCTTTTGTGAGTTCTTGAAATATATTTGGTTGATGGTGCGTACATGGTTACAAAGGAAGTGAATATTTGCGGATGGGGTTCCAATCAAGCGCATGCTTTGTCCTGGATAGTGTTGGGTTTCTTGAGTATTGTTGTAACTGCACTCATCCAAGCAAGTCAAGAGTATTTCATCACACCCCTAAAAAATCTGAACTCATTTTCAACTTTCCTTCTTTCCTAATATTTTATTTTATGTTGCCACACTACCAGAAGAACATTGATGCATTGGAAAGGGTGCAGAAGATGTTTACCAGGATGTTGCCTGGTTTGGAGGGTATGGACTATGAAGAAAGGTTGTACAAACTTAGATTGTTTTCGTTGGAGCATCGGAGGGTGAAGGGGGACCTGAAAGGGGTTTATAAGATTATGGTAGGCTTGGATAGAGTGGATAGTCGGAGTCTTTTTCCCAGGATCGAAGGGTCAATTACTCAAAGGCATAGGTTGAAAGTGAAAGGGTGAAGTTTAAAAGAGATGCAAAGGAAAGGTTTTTCATACAGAGGATGGTGGATGCCTGGAACACCAGGGGAGGTGGTGGAAGCTGATTCTATAACAATGTTTAAGAGGCATCTGGATAGATACGTCAATAATAATAGAGGGATATGACCACTTGGAGCCAAGAAAATATTAGATTAGAGAGGCATCAGTGTTGGCATAGACTTGGTGGGCTGAAGAACCTGCTCCTGTGCTATGCTATTCTTTGTTCTCTTTTTTAAATGTAAACTCCAGTTATCTTACTCGAAGAATGCATTCTGCAGTAAACCTCTTCCATTCGTCCAATATCCAGGGAAACAACCAGATAGGAACGCTGTTGATCTTTCTCATTAAGGGGTGGCACGGCGGCACAGTGCTCCACACTGCTGCCTCACTGCTCCAGGGTTCAATTCCTGGCTTGGATCTGTGTGTGGAGTTTGCACGTTTTCCCCGTGTTTGCGCAGGCTTCCCCTGGGTGCTCCAGTTTCCTCCCACAGTCCAAAGATGTGCGGGTTAGTGCAATGGTCAAGCTAAAATTGCCTCTTAGTGGGTCCCAGGATGTACAGGCTAGAAGAATTAATGGGGTAAATATGTGGCCTTACAGGGATAGGGATTAGGTGACCATCGTAAATAAAACTAAAAAAACATTGGAAGCACCAAAAAGACGTCTGTAAAAGAGAATAGCAGAGCGCCGGTTGTTGTCATTTCAGCTCTGCACAGATTATTTCTCCCCATTAGGATGGAGGCTAAAGCATCCAGTTAATGTCTAACAAATTGCCATGTTATTTCTAGGACTGGGTCTGTGAGCTATGTGAGGGAGGAAGGAGCGAGGGAGAGAGTGAGTCAGTGAGGGAGGGAGGGATTGCAGGGACATTGATCAGCTTGATCAAATTAATTTCAAAGAATTTTAGGAAGATCACGATCTTCTCAGAGTGGGCTCTTTTTCACGGTGTGCAACATGCGTTAACTAAGTGAGGGGACATTCCTCCATCATCTGAGCATGAAGCAGTGATGGGTCATTTCTTGGGAAAGGTGGAGGTCATGAGTTGCTGCGGAAAGAGCCTTGGTGAGTTCCAGCAGTGCATCTTGCAATAAAGTACAGAGGGCCGCCACTTTGCACTGATGGTGGAGATGGTGAGAGAATGGTCATGTTGGCCGATTGGATGGCGATCAAGCAGACTGAATCATAAAATCCCTACAGTGCAGAAGGAGGCCATTTGGAGTCTGCATTGATCACAATCCTATTCCATAACCCCACATATGTACCCTGCTAGTCCCTTCTGACACTGAGGGGTAATTTGGCACGGCCAATCAATCTAACCCGCACATCTTTGAAGTGTAGGAGGAAACTGGAGCACCCAGAGAAAACCCACGCAGACAATTGAGAATGTACAAATTCCGCACAGTCAATGACCCGAGACTGGAATTAAACCCAGGTCCCTCGCGCTTTGAGGCAGCAATACTAACCACTGTGCCACCATGCCACCCAGCAGGGTTTGCCCTGCGTGGTGTCAAGCTTTTTATAGTCAATGTGTCATACAGGTATCCAGCACAGAAACAGACCCTTTGACCCAACTCCTCCACATTGACCGGGTTTCCTGGTCCTATTTGCCTGCATTTGGCCCATATCCTTTTTTGAGTTGTGTTGGAGCAGCACTCATCCAGGCTAATGGAGACTATTCCATCACACCCCTAACTAGATGATAGAGAGGCTTTGAGGAGTCAGGATGTGAGCAACTCGCCTTGGAATTTCTAGACGGGAGGGAGTTCCGGGATTTAAACTCTACAGCGACGAAGGAATGGGGTGATACCTGCCCAGGTTGCCTCGATCTGGGATTTGAAGTGGAGCTTAGTGCTGTCAGTGTTCAGATAGTGGTGAAGACTGCAATTGTAGCAGAGACTTTATGACTTGCGATCCCAGCACGGGGAGCCAGGGACTAGCGGCAAGTCAGAGGTTCAGGGATATAGTGGGGGGAAATCAGCAGGATATCACATTTCACCAGAATTCATTATTCAAATGGAAAGGCAACTGTCAACAGTTTACATCGAGTTCGTTTGCAAATTCAGACCAAGGATGAATAAAGCATACTTCAAATCTTTGAGTGTGGTATTGACACCCAGAACTCCTGGAACCACAGTGACAGTGTGTGAGAAATCTGAGCATCACTTTATTACTTATTTAGCAGTGTTCCAAATAGGCTTACATTAACATTGCAATGAAGTTAATTTGAAAATCTCCTGGTTCAACACACTCCGGTGCCTGTTCAAGTACACAAACAACGAATTTATCATGGCCAATGCACCTAACCAGCATGTATTTCGCACTGTGGGAGGAAACTGGATCACCCAGAGGAAACACACGTAGACACAGGGAGAACATGCAGACTCCGCACAGACAGCATCCCAAGCCAGGAATCGAACCCAGGTCACTGGCGCTGGGAGGTAGCAGTGCTAACCACTGTGCTAAGTAGCTGTTGAAAATAGAAAGCCAAACCTTAGCATGAATTTACCAAAGGGTGCCCAACGATGTTGCACCTTTCTCCAGACAGGCCGAGAGGGAATCTTGATGACAGCAAGAAATGTGAGGAAAAATGTAGGCAGAAGATGTAAATTAAAAATAGAGAGAGGGTAGGCAGCGCAGGAGCTCAAGAGGTTGAATGCTCAATTCCCAACCAGATGGTCCCCAGATTGAGTCCCAGGGCTACCTGTCACTCAAACACAGTTGCCACAGTTGGGTGGGTTTTTGTCAGTTCTCAGCAGGGTCACTTGATGTGGTGCCAGTCGGTAACAAGGCACCGTGTGGGAAGGAGGGGGTGTGATCGGGGTGGGCAGGGGGACGGCTGCTGTTGTTGTTTGTTGTTGTGGAAGGGCGGAGGGGATACCGAGTGCGTAAGCTGGCATCATGCAGCTTGCCGACTTGAATCGTTCCCTTCCGCAGGCTAACCACCGTAGAGTGCCCGGGACAGCAGTCATCAAGGAGTCAACAGCACAGACAGTCCCGTTCTTCCCTACGGAGAGGAATAAAAATGGGGGAGGGGGGGGAAGCAGGGGGCCGGAAAGCAGAGATGTGGAAGAAGGGGAGGGGAAGGGAAGTGGCGGGAGGGGGTGGTGGAGGAAATGAGGGAAGAAATATAGTGGTCTTCACTTCAGACAGCTGAGCTGCTGTGAAGCGCTGTGCACAGTTAATGGACGAAAAGAATGCACTCTGTAAAGGCCTGTGACACCAGTTCTCCCATCGATTGATCATGGTTCCAGTGTGGTGTACTTGAGTTTATGACAAAAGGATTCATGACACCACTGCCAGAAAATCAATAGTGTGATAGATACTGCTCTTGGCAGACCCATCTACATCACTTTGTTGTGCATTTGTTGTGACATTTATTACTTTGGCAATAAATTCCCTTCTGTAAAATAACAAATCGGAGCCCCGCAAATTCATTAACCTGGCATTAATTAACTAAGTGTGAGGAGGAGGAGGAGGAGGAGGAGGGGTGGGGCAGGACCAGCTGGATGATGGGGCTAGGTGTCTCTGTTCCCATCCACGCAGCGGAATCTCATTTGAATCAGATGCCATTGCTGGTGCTCCGAGTTCAAATACATTGTGTAAATAATGCAAAGCAGCCAAACACCTAACTTAGCACATCAGTTCCAACTGCTGCTACGCTGAGCACAGACTGTTTGGAGAATAGAAGCAAGATGGCCAAGTGCCAATCTAAAGTGAGGTTTGTCTTTCCGTAGGTACTGTTGAATCTTTTTTTTAAATCTTAATTGATGGGTGACACCTATACTTCCCCTGCCACCTCCCCACCTCATTCTCTCCCCAGGATCGTCACTGACAAGTCTAAGTGCGCAGTGTTGCAGAAGAGCAGAGAAATCTCCTCAGGCAGGAGTCATGGGCTCCTCACAGAAGGGTCACAGTCTATTTCCTCACATGTACAGGGCCTCTCTTCACACAGAGCCAACAGGCCTGGTCTGCTCACACAGAGGTCACAGTCTTAGTCTGCTCATACAGGCCTAATCTCTTCACACAGAGTTCATAGAGGGACCTGAGTTTAATTCCAGCCTCAGATCATTGACTGTTCGGAGTCTGCACATTCCCCCTGTGTCTGCATGGGTCTTCCCTGAGTGCTCCAGTCTCCTCACACAGTTTTCACAGCCTGGTCTCCTCACTCAGCAGTCACACCCCTAGTCTCCTCAGACACGGAGGTCACAGGTTGTCTCCTTATGCACACAGGGCCAGTCTCCACACACAGAGGTTATAGACTGTGTCCTCAAACACATAGAGGGTCAATCTCCTCACAGAAGGGTCACCGAACTATTCTGTACATACACAAAAGTTTGCTCACTCTTTTTATGTGATAGTTCCTAACTTTCACCCAGCACCTTCTCCATCATCCTCCTTACCCCTTGCCCCAATACTCCCTCCACCACTCTCCCCCCCACACCCCCATGCTCCCAATGTCCTGCCCCAAGTTCCGAAGTTCAGGAACTTGCTGCACAGATAATTGCTGTTGGAAGCCTGTCTGTTGACATCTGTAGCCTGCCACACTGGGGCAGTTCTTCACCAGGTACTATCTTCCATTGTGTGGAGATGAACATGGGAGAGGGTGGGATGGCTGACCTTGCCGAATGTTGCTCTGTACAGCTCATTAAATATGCACCTACGTGGGACTCGCACAATATCCTGGCAATGTGACAGCATGCCACCACTCCAACTTTCCCCACTAACACTACCTCCCTTCCTTAGTCATCCGCTGTGCAACCTGCACTGTCACCTCTCAGGTTAAGCATAAGTTGGTGTTTACAGACACTCACCAAAATGGACAATGCAAACTCAACATCAATCATGGAAGGAGTCAAACTCACTAGGTGAGTGCAACTTACGTGCAGTCTTCGAAGAGAACATTTCAGTTTCTAGTAATTAATTTAGACGGCGATCTTAATTCCAGTGAAATGGCTTTTTAATGGCCAGGACATAAACCAGCTTTCCGATATTTTCGTTGGGAAACTCAACGCATCTTTAATTCACATTCAAAGATTCGGGCGGCATGTTGACAGAGTGTTTATCACTACTGCCTCACAGTGCCAGGGACCCGAGTTTAATTCCAGCCTCAGGTCACTGTCTGTGCGGAGTCTGCATGTTCTCCCCATGTCTGCATGGGTTTCCTTCCACAGTCTAAAGATGTGTTGGTTAGGCAGATTGGTCATTGGGCTGACAGGATATGACAGAGGAGGGGGCCTGGGCAAGATGCTCTTTCAGAGATTAGTGCAGTTGGGTCGAATGGCCTCCTTCTGCGCTGTAGTTATTCTACGCTTCTATGATTCTATGAACATAATTGCCAAAGTTCACCCCAACATGGGAAAACTGAAACCAAAGAGCAGAGTGTGAAGGAGCTCAGGTATGGGGGAGTACAGGTATGGGGGAGTACAGGTATGGGGGAGTACAGGTATGGGGGAGTACAGGTATGGGGGAGCACTGGTATGGGGGAGCACTGGTATGGGGGAGTACAGGTATGGGGAGCACAGGAATGGGGGAGTACAGGTATGGGGGAATACAGGTAGGGGGAATACAGGTATGGGGGAATACAGGTATGGGGGAGTACAGGTATGGGGAGTACAGGTATGGGGGAGTACAGGTATGGGGGAGTACAGGTATGGGGGAATACAGGTATGGGGAGCACAGGAATGGGGAGTACAGGTATGGGGGATACAGGTATGGGGGTACATGGGGGTATGGGGGAGTACAGGTATATAGTACATATGGGGGAGTACAGATATGGGGGAATACAGGTATGGGGAGCACAGGAATGGGGGAGTACAGGTATGGGGGATAATGGGGTATGGGGGAATACAGTATGGGGGAGTAGGTATGGGGGAGCACAGGGGGAGCACAGTATGGGGAGCACAGGTATGGGAGAGTACAGGTATGGGAGAGCACAGGAATGGGGGAGCACAGGTATGGGAGAGCACAGGTATGGAGAGCACAGGTATGGGGAATACAGGTATGGGGAGCACAGGTATTGGGGAATACAGGTATGGGGGAGCACAGGTATTGGAGGTATGGGGGAGGGTATATGGGTTGGAGAGCACAGGTATGGGGGAGCACAGGTAGGGAGAGCACAGGTTGGGGGAGCACAGGTATGGGGGAATACAGGTATGGGGAGCACAGGTATTGGGGAATACAGGTATGGGGGAGAGGTATTGGGAATGGTTGGGGGAGCACAGTATGGGAGAATAGCACAGGTATGGGAGAGCACAGGTATGGGGGAATACAGTTTTGGGGGAGTACAGGTGTGGGGGAATACAGTTTTGGGGGAATACAGGTGTGGGGGGATCACAATTTGGGGGGATGTTGGACCCCACTTGTCTTCAGAGTAGACCTCACTGGTGTCTGGAGTGTTTGGGGGGTAGGAGTGCAGGGGACAAGTGAGAGCCTTTGGCCCGATTTTATCATCAAGTTGTGCCTGTTTCTGGGTTTGAAAACTTGGTAAGGTCAGGCGTGAGGCGATTCACGACTGTCTCCATAGCCGTACCCTTTTACCGATGGCTGGAAACGGTGACAATCGGGATTGCGCCCGAAACAGGCACAATGCAATTTAAATATATTTGAATACAGTTTAATTGAAGTAATGGGCTGGATGCCCAACTTTACCAGCAGTCCCCCTTTACCACCGCGTTCGCCTTTCCAGATTTCCATGACCCTCTGTGACCCTCAGACCCTCTAACCTTCCCCTTCAGCACAAAACAGACATGGTCCACAAAGGTCTGGTTTGGGCATCCCAGCTTCTGAGGAGGTAAGTTTAGAGCTCCTGGTGGCTCAGAGCGGTGATGGGGGGAGGAAAGAGAGGTGGGTCAGATGGCTTTCTGGTGGGGGGGGGAAGGGGTGGCAGGGATGGGTGGGGTCGCTGCCACTCTGCATGCAATCGGTTAGGGGGAAGCAGTGGGGTCGCGATCAGTCTGGGTAGTGGGGGGATAGGCGGACAGTTATGTTGTGGGTGTGGGGCAATGTCTATGGGGATCAGGGGGAGGAAATATTCCCAGATTCAGGTCTGCCCAGCACTTAGAATCTGAATAATGAAATCGGGCCTTCTGGGTGGGTAGGGAGTATAGGTGCAGAATGTGTCCATCAGTTTGTCAAACTCTGGGTATCAGGATTCTCACTCACCCTCACCCATACCATCGTGCTCTCACATCCACTGTCACAGTAGGTGAGGGTGATTGAGTGAGGACTTTAAGCCTGGGAGTGAGCTGGATGTTCTCACCCTATTACATTCTCATACTCGCCTTCCTTTGGGTTATTTTGTTCAATAAGTTCTTTCTTTTCCTATTTTTTTTAAAATCCACATTCTGTATGTTGTGCCAAACTTTATCTTTCTGAAATTTTCTCACTGGCCCCTTGAGTGAAAAAAAGTCATGTCCTTGGCCCCCACCTCTACCCCAAACTTGGCCATGCAACAAGATTGGACAAGCCTGATTGAAGTGGTCAGAAAGTTACACGTGCCGAAATTTAGTGATTCAATGCTGCCAAAAAATGAGATTCCTATTGGCGAAAAATTAACCCTGATACAAATAAGAGTTTAACATTGAAGATTAGGAGGGCATCTGTTACTTGTCAAGCTTTAAAGATTACCACAAATTTTGGAATTGATTTTAGACATCTTGCTGTTTAAATCAAACTATTTTAATGAAAGGACCACCCTTTCAAAAAAAGCCCCGTACTATATAGTTGTAATGTGATAATTACACGCTGCCATAATACTCCTGAGTATAATACACATCATTTACATTATTTATACATCTATATGTATCCATGACCTTTTGGTCACATATCCTCTGAAGGGATGGCATCAGGGACAATGGGACCATTATTAACAGAACTTGGGAAGTTTGAACCTGTTGATCTCATTGCCATCCATAATACCCAAGGACTGTACAGAGACTGTACACCATTCTGGAAGAACATCTGTTGAGTATTAAGCTGAGGCTGCAGTAGCCCAATGTTGTAGCTGTGGAACCCTGACTCATACTAAGTCTGACAGAGGGCTTTCATTGATGGGAGACTTTTGACTGGGCCAAGTGCTCAGAGCAGATTGTGGGACCTCACGGTGAAATAGCTTTATACCTAGAGCTAGGCTATTCAGGAGTAATGTCAAGAGGCACTCCTTCACACAAAGAGTCATGGAAATCTGGATCTCTCTCCCTCAGTGCTCTAATACAAAGTCTGAGGTCATGCACCAACCAACACAAGTGCTGAAATTTTACAGCCTCATAAGATCCCACCAAATGGTGAATGTTATTCTGCAAACCTCACCCACCCCAATTCTGGGATGGGTGAGACAATAAAATTCTGGCCCAAACAGCTTTTTCTCTGTTGCCATCAAACTTTTAAATGGATCTACCTTATATCAAATTAATCTTCCTCTACACCAGCTGCGATTGTAAGGAGAAGGAGAATCCAAAAAGAATCCAAAGAGCTTCTACAAATACATAAAGGGCAAAAGAGTAACAAGGGAGAGAGTCGCGCCTCTTAGGAATCAATAAGGTCATCTATGTGTGGATTTACAAGAGATGGGTGAAATTCTAAATAAATATTTCTCATCAGTATTTACTATTGAGAAAAGCATGAACGTTAGGGAACTTGGGGAAATTAATAGTGATGTCTTAAGGAGTGTACATATTACAGAGAAGGAGGTGCTGGAAGTCTTAAAGTGCATCAAGATAGATAAATCCCCTGGACCTGATGAAGTGTATCCCAGGCCATTGTGGGGGGGCTAGGGAGGAAATTGCGGGTCCCCTAGCCAAGATAATTGAATCATCGATAGTCATGGGTGAGGTGCCTGAAGATTGAAGAGTGGCAAATGTTGTGCCTTTGTTTGAAAAGGGCTGCAAGGAAAAGCCTGGGAACTATAGTCTAGTGAGCCTCACATCTGTGGTGAACAAAGAACAAAGAACAAAACAGCATGGAAAACATGCCCTTCGGCCCAACGAGCTGGTGCTGCCACCCCTGTTGGAAGGTATTTAGAGAGACAGGATCTATAGGGATTTAGAGATGTAAATACTGATAAGGGACAATCAGCATGGCTTTGTGAGTGGAAAATCATGTCTCAGAAATTTGATTGAGTTTTTTGAAGGGGTAACTAAGGAGGTAGATGAGGGCAGTGCAGTTGATAATGTCTACATGGAATTTAGCAAAGCCTTTGACAAGATAGTTTGTTACATAAAGTTAAATCTCATGGGATCCAGACTGAAGTATCTAAATGGATACAAAATTGGCTTCTTGAAAACAGGCAGAAGGTGGTTGTAGAGGGTTGTTTTTCAAACTAGAGGCTATGACTAGCGGTGTGTCTCAGGGATTAGTGCTGGGTCCACTGTTATTTATCATTTAAATTAATGATTTGGATGATAATATAGGAGGCATGGTTACTAAGTTTGCAGACAACATCAAGATTGGTGGCATAGTGGCATGAAGAAAATTATCTCCAACTGCAATGGGATCTTGATCAATTGGGCCAGTGGGTTGATGAATGGCAAATGGAATTTAATTTAGACAAATGTGAGGTGATGCATTTTGGTGGATTGAACCAGGGCAGGATTTACTCAGCTAATGGTAGGGCAATGGGAGTGTTATAAAACAAAAAGGTCTATGGGCACATGTTCGTAGTTCCTTGAAAGTGGAGTCACAGGTGGACAGAATGTTTAAGGCAGCATTCGGCATGCTTGGTTTCATCATTCAGAACATTGAATACAGGAGTTGGAACGTCTTGCTGAAGTTGTACAAGATATTGATAAGGCCACACTTGGAATACTGTGTGCAGTTCTGGTTACCTTATTATAGAAAGGATATTATTAAACTAGAAAGAGTGCAAAAAAGATTTACTAGAATGCTAATGGGACTTGATGGATTGAGTCATAAGAAGAGGCTGGATAGACTGAAACATTTTTCCTCTGGCACATAGGAGGCTGAGGGGTGATCTTATAGCAGTCTATAAAATAATCAGGGGCACAGATCAGTTAGATAGTCAATATCTTTTCCCAAAAGTGGGAGAGTCTAAAACTAGAGGGCATAGGTTTAAGGTGAGAGGGCAGAGACACGGAAGTGTCCATACGAGCAATTTTTTCACACAGAGGATGGTGAGCATCTGGAATAAGCTGCCAGAATAGTAGAGGCAGGTACAATTTTGTCTTTTGTTTGTTACATGGGTACGATGGGTATAGAGGGATGTGGGCCAAATGTGGGCAATTGGGATTAGCTTAAGGGTTTAATAAAAAAAGGTGCATGGACAAGTTGGGCCGAAGGGCCTTTTTCCATGCTGTAAACTCTATGGCTATATTCTGTACCCTCACCTTTCCTTCTCCCCTGTGTACTCTATGAATGGTATGCTTTTGTCTGCATTGCATGCAAGAAACAATACTTTTCACTGTATCCAATGCATGTGACAATAATAAATCAAATCAAATCCGTAAATTGTGGGCAGAATGTTCCCGTCCAGCATGGGAACCATAGCGGGTGGGACACAGGCCATGCAAAAGTCTGTTGACCGCGGGTGGGATTTTCCAGTCTTGGGGCAAGCGCAGCCTGAAGATCCTGCCTTGCGACTAACAGATATTCATTAGGAATTGATTAAACTTACAGCAGAGAAGGTGAAAGGGAGATCCTGTAGAGGTGTTCAAGATTACAATAAACTATTAAGAAGAACCTGTTTCTCATTCAGAAAGATTGAGAACCAAAAAGCACCTATTTAAAATAATTGGCAAAGGAACAAGAGAGGGATGAAGATAGCATGTTTTAATGTAGTGAGCTGCTATGATCTAATATTATATACCTTGAAATGATAATGGAACAGAATTTAATGGCAACTTTCAAAGGGGAATTGGATATATAATTGAACAGGAAAGCTTTACAAGTCTGTGGGGAAAGGGCAATGGAATGGGACTAATTGGATAATTAGAGCTGACACGGCAATGATGGGCCAAACAGCCTCCTTCTGTACAGTCTGATTCTTGTGAATTCAAGAACCAGAGTGTGGATATGGCTCTCATAGTATGAGCCAGCAAAGGAATGTGTGACCTCAGGAAGGGCAAGAGAAACTTGAAACTGGAGAGAACAAAGAGTAAAAAATTGATTGAAACATGGGCCACAATTCTCCAGATTCGCTCAACCAAATCTCCATTCACAGCAGCGGGACTGGAAAATCTCAGCCCCAGGCAAGGTCAGAGAATTCCAGCCATGGGGGTGATGGCAGGATGGACGTGGAGAGAGTGGGTGGGTTTCCCAGCTTCAAATGTGCATTATCGTGGGCAGGACAGGAAAATTTGGGGAACTGTTAAAAGTCGCAGCTCTCCAAATTTCCCACTCCTGCCCGCCGTGATGCTGGCTAGCAGCCGGGGCAGAAAAGTCCTGCCCTCATGTCGCAAAATTACTCTGAATCTGTATTCCGCAGTGTGGTTTTGTGAATGAAGTATGTCTCATTTGCATTTGAATGAATCAGAAATGTGTACCTCCTGACTATAGTGGACGGAAAGGAGCAAAGTGGCAATCTGACTGCACTTGCTATTCCCGTGCAGTTCTGATCCATTAGTCTTTCATCTTGTGGGAGAAACTACAATTGAGGTTGGTGAGGTGGTCACTGTTTGAAAATTAAGGCTCACCCATTTATAACAGAGGTGGGGCAAAATATTTTCTCCCACTGGGTTGTGAGTCCTTGGAATTTTCATCCCGAATAGGTGGTGGAAGCAGAGGCCTTGAATATTTTTAAGGCAGAGGCGGGGCAGGTTCTTGGTGCACAAGAGGGGGATGGGTGGGTTGAGGGGACGTAGGTCATTGGAGGTAGGCAGGATGCAGATTTGCCATTGCTATCTGATCACCCATGATCTTGCAAAGTGGTGGAGTAAGCTCAAGGGGCCGAATGGCCTACTCTTGCTCCTTGTTTGTATACTCATATTTAACTGTACAAATAACATTAACATTCTCGGCAATACATTGTCACGTGGTTTGTACACAGTGTGTGGATATGCTTGTGTGTACAATGTTGACTTACCTCAGCTCTTTTAATTTGCATTATATATAATATATATTATATATAAATTATACAAATCATGTACATTAGAAAAACCTGCAGATTAAGTATGTTGTACTATAAAAACTAATTTATTTAAAAATGAATTCCTATTTACGAAAACAGGGTAGTTTATTAGCGCTTAAGGAGCTTAGCGCCTGATATTTACACTGGCTATAGTCTGGCAGATGCATGAATAATTAACAGAATAACATTTACAACAGTGAGAATTGGGCTGGTGAATCAAAAACTAAACTTATGAAAATCACTGTCCACAAACAATTAAAAAAATGAGCTTGAAGCAGGATCTTTAAGGACTGTTTCCAAGACTGGTTACTCCGCCACTGAGGAGAGATCCCAGCAAGGAGCACACATTGGGAAATATTGGGCTCACTAGGAGTGAGTGACCCTGGATCCAGTCCTTTTGAGTGTTAAAGCACTGAGAGAGAATCCACAGTCAGCTCGTGGATCAGATGCTCTGCATATCTTGGCCATAACCGCCAGGACCCATCTTTAAAGATTGCATCATTCCTACTTTGGCACATTCAAGGACATTTGCCCTCGTCACTCCTGGTCAGCGTAACTCAGTGGGCAGCACTCATGCCTCGGGGTCAGAAAATTCTACATCTGAGTCCCACTCCAAAAACTTGAGCACAAAATCTAGCACGACACTTGTGTACAATACTGAGAGTACTGCACTGTCAGAGTTGAGTCCAAAGATGCACGGGTTAGGTGGATTGGCCATGTTAAATTAGGATCATGGAGTCATAGAGGTTTACAGCATGGAAACAGGCCCTTCGGCCCAACATGTCCATGCTGCCTCTTTTTTTAACCCCTAAGCTGGTCCCAATTGTCCGCATTTGGCCCATATCCCTCTATGCCTATCTTATCCATGTAACTGTCTAAACACTTTTTAAAAGACAAAATTGTACCGCCTCTGGCAACTTGTTCCAGAGATTCATCACTCTCTGTGTGAAAAAATTGCCTTCCTGGACCCTTTTGTATCTCTCCCCTCTCACCTTAAACTTTAGTTTTGGATTCCCCTACCTTTGGGAAAATTTATTGACTATGTAACTAATCTATGCCACTCATTATTTTATGACCTCCATAAACTCACCCCGAAGCCTTCTACACTCAGAGAGGAAAGTGCCAGTCTATCCAGCCTTTTCTTATAACTCAAACCATCAAGTCCCATTAGCATCCTAGTAAGTGTCTTCTGCACTCTTTCTAGTTTAATACCTTTTCTATAATAGGGTGACCAGAACTGTATACAATATTCCATGTGTGACTTTACCAATGTCTTGTACAACTTCAACAAGTCATCACAACTTCTGTATTCAATATTCTGACCAAGCATGCCAACTGAGTGTACTTTACATCATCCCAAAGTTGATGTCATCGTCCATACCTTGAAATGCAGGAGTTAAACTGCATACAAAGAAAGAAACTTGCATTTCTATAGAGCCTTTCATGATGTCAGTGCTTTATGACCAAAGAAGTTCTTTTAAAGTGAAATCCATGTTGTAATGTAGGAAAACCAGAGAGCTCCCATAATGATCAGGTAATGTATTTTATAGTATTCAATACAGGATGAATAGTGGCCAGGAACAAAACCCCCTGGATCTCAACAGAACATGGAATCTTTTACATCCACCTGGGAAGACAGTTGGGGTCTTATCTTAACATGGCCTCAGAAAAGTAACACCTCTATGTATAGGATGCCCTCTGTACTGGTAATGGATGTATCAGTTAAGTTTGTGAGCTCAAGTCTCTGGAGTGGGACTTCCAATACCCCCAGTGGCATGGAGGCGGCACAGAGGCACAGTGCTTAGCACTGCTGCCTCACAGCGCCAGGGACCCGGGTTCAATTCCAGCCTTGGATCATTACCTGTGTGGAGTTTGCATGTTCTCCCTGTGTCTGATGGATTTCCTCCCGGTGGTCCGGTTTCTTCACCAGTCCAAAGACGTGTGGGATGGGTTGGTTGGCCAGGCTAAATTGACCTGAATGTCAGGGGTTTAGCAGAGTAAATATGTCGGGTTTTAAAGATAGGGCCTGGCAGGGATTGTTGTTGGCACAGACTCAATGGGCTGAATGGCCTCCTTCTGCAGTGAAGGGATTCTATGGGCTCCTGATAAAGGGACGAGAATGAATGAAAAACAAAAGGTTTTCAGTAAGAATGTTTTTATGATCTCTGGACATCTAAAGGTAAAAAGATTAATTATTAGTCACAAGTAAGGCTTATGCTAACACTGCAATGACGTTACTGTGAAATTCTTCTAGTCGCCACTCTCTGGTACCTGTTCAGTTCAACGTACTGAGCCAGCATGTCTTTCAGAATGTGGGAGAAACACTCCTGGAGGAAACCCACGCAGATACGGGGAGAATGTGCAAACTCCTCACAGACAGTGACCCAAACTGGGAATCGAACCTGGGTCCTTAGCGCAGTGAGGCAGCAACACTAACCACTGTGTCACCCTAGAGTCAACCATAAAAATGAAAGATATATCCGAAACTAGTGGCTCTCAAAGCTCTTTTTGGCCAATGAAGGATTCTTGAAGTGCAATCACTGTTGTAATGCACGATAAATAGCAGCCAAAATCTGCACAGTAAGCTCCCACAAACAGCAATGTGATAAGCACTGAATCATCTACTTTTCTGTGACAAGGATTCGGGGATAAAGTTTAGCCAGGACACCAGGGGGTGTCCATTGCTGTCCTTCCAAGCACTGCCGTGCAATCTTTTATATCAAGTCACATGGGCATCTTGGCTAGCGTATCATCTGAAAGCGGGCACATCCAACAGTGCCACCCCCCTTCCTACTGTCCACTTTGATTTTGGTACACAAGCTCCGAAGAAGGATTGGAGTTTGAACCTGGAATTTTGCGACAAGCGAGGGAAGAACGCTCCCAACTGAGGCACGGCTGACACTCGACTGAGCTGAGGGATTAGCTTTCAGTCAGCCAGGTGCAACAACTAACAGATTGTGCACGGTAAACAACGAAGCAAGCCCGTCCCGTTAATGGCCCATTTCTCACATCCTCCTGCCTGAATCACGCCCGTGGGAACATTCCCAGTGGCCGTGCAGTTACACCACTGTAAGAATTACTTGAGGAATGCATTGAGCAGAATGCCTCCACCTTCAAGAAAAAGTTATATTTATAGCGCAAGATTTTTTTTTCCAGCATTTTCTTTTCCATTACAAGCACTTACTACGGTAAACCAGTAACTGAGTGCTGGAATTTTGTAATGTAAATCTTGTCAGTGTTATTTGATCACTGTATTTCATGGAAAACACAACTTTGCAAAATGGCCCTTTGAAAAGTTATGGTTGTAACAAATAATTTATATGTATTTGTGAAGCTTGACATCCAGAACACATGCTACATTAATTTGAAATTGAAGTCAAGGTCTTCAGCAGTAGAGAGGGCCATAGGCAATGCCAAAAACCCTTCAGTAACAGGATCGCAATGTGAAACTGAAGATCATAGATTCACGGAATTCCTACAGTGTGAAAAGAGGCTACTCAGGCCATTGAGCCTGAACTGACAACATTCCCATCCAGGTCCTATCCCTGTAATCCCATCTATTTACCCTGCCAATCCTTTTTAATTCAATTTGATTTATTATTGTCACATGTATTAGTATACAGTGAAAAGTGTTATTTCTTGCATGCTATAAATACCATTCATCAAGAAGGAAAGGAGAGGGTGCACAATGTAGTGTTACAGTCATAGCTAAGGTGTAGAGAAAGATCAATTTAATATAAGGTAGGTCCATTCATAAGTCTGATGGCAACAGAAAAGAAACTGTTCTTGTGTTAGTTAGTGCATGAACTTAGACTTCTTCTTTTTCCCAGATGGAAGAAGGTAGAAGAGAGTTTGTCCCTCTGGCAGTAAGGGACAATTTAGCATGACCAATCAACCTAACCCATACCTCTTTGGATGCTGTGTGGAAGCCAGAGTACCCAGAGGAAACCTACGTTGACATGGGGAGAACGTGCAAACTCCACACCCACAGTCCCCCAAGGCCAGCTATCAAACTCGGGTCCCCTGACACTGTGAGGCAGCAGTGCTAACCACTGTGCCACCATGCCAACCTAAGCTTTACACAGAGGAGAAGACAATCTCTATGTCTCAGTGAGTAAGAACACTGCCATAGGTGGCACTGAGACATACTAACTAGTCGAGGATTTATTTTAAAATTCTTTCACGAGTTGTGGGTCCCACTGGTAAATCCAGCATTTGTTGCTTGCTACTAATGGCCCTTGAGAAGATGGTGGTCAGTGGCCTTCGGGGAGATGGACCATTAACTCAGCATTTCTGGCTAAAGATTGTTGCACGTGTTTCAGTCTTGTCTTTTGCACTAAAGTGCTGGACTGCCTCATCATTGGGGATGGGGATATTTGTGGAGCTCCATTCTCCTGTTGGGTGTTTAATTGTCTACCACCATTCGTGGCTGGATGTCGTAGTGCCACAGAGCTTAGATCTGATCTGTTGGTTGCGGGATCTCTTAGCTCTGTCCATGACTTACTGCTTCTTCTGTTTGGTGAGCAGGTAGTCCTATGCTGTACCTTCACCAGGCAGGCTCCTCATTTTTAGATATGGCTCCTGCCATGCCCTCTTCACTCTTCATTGAACCAAGGTTGATGTCCTGTCTCGGTTATACTGGTCACGTAGGAGATACGTAGAGACAATTCCACTACTGCTGAGGCAATACCTCCTGGAAGCCCAGTTTTGAGTTGCTAGATCTGACATAGAATTATAGAATCCCTACAGTACAGAAGGACGCCATTCAGCCCATCAAAAATTTCACCCAGATACTATCCCCAAAACCCTAAGAGGCAATTTATCATGACCAGTCAACCTAACCCGCACATCCCTGGACTGTGGGAGGAAATCAGAGCACCCGGAGGAAATCTCCAGACACGAGAAGAACATCCATACAGACAGTCACCCAAGCCGAGAATCAAACTCAGGTCTCAAACCTGGATCCTTGGCGCTGTGATGCATCAATGCTAAAACCGCTGTACCACTGTGCCACCCATAAATCATCTGTTTGAGGTCAATCCTACCTCACACAGTGGCAGTACCATATAATATGATGGAGTGTATCTATCCTCAAAGTAAAGATGAGATTTTGACTCCACATGAGCTGTGCAATGGTAACCCCTAGCAAAACTATCATGGGCAGATGCAGTCCGCCAAGTATTTTTTTTCCCCCTCTTGTTTATCCCTCATCACCTGCCATATACCTAGTCTAGCAACTATGTCCTTTAGTACTCAACTAGCTCAGTCAGTGGTGGTGCTACCAAACCACCTTTAGCAATGGTCATTGAAGTTCCTCATCCAGAATACATTCTGAGCCCTTGCCACTCTCAGAACTTCCTCCAAATGGTGTTCAACATGGAGGAGTACTGATTCATCAGCTAAGGAAAGGCAATTGGTGGGAGTGTTTCTTGCTCATGGGGCTTCCTTCCTGTTGGAATAAGACTCTCTGGAGTCCAGAAACAATTCAGAGTTCTCCCAGGACAATTCCTTCCTGACATTGCACTGTCACCTCTGATGCCCTGTCAGTGACGAGGTGGAGATGCCAATGATGGACTAGGGTGGGCACAGTAAGAAGTTTCACAACATCAGGTTAAAGTCCAACAGGTTTATTTGGAATCATGAGCTTTTGGAGCACTTCATCAGGTGATTCATCACCTGATATTTCAGAGGACAGTTAAGAGTGAACCACAATGCTGTGGGTCTGGAGTCACATATGGGCTAGACCATGTAAGGACGGCAGATTCCCTAAAGGACATTAGTGAATGAGATAGTTGTCACTGTCACCATTACTGAGACAAGTTTCCAATTCCATATTTATTAATTAAATTCAAATTCCATGCTGGGATTTGAACTCGTGACTTGAGAACTTAGGATGCTGGATTGTTAGTCCAATGATGTTGCCACTGTGCCATCATCTCCCCAAACCCTTAAGGGGAAAATCCACCAGATTCTTTCAATCCAGTTCACCATCTGCTATTCAGCTAGAGGTACAATTCCACAGGCCATCCAACACCTTACCTGGCGACCATTTTATCTCATCTGCATGTGACAGTGAGAGTTATTGGGCTAAATGAACTGACCCAATGTCCAGATAAATTCATTTTGCAATAACTATCCTTGCATAATTATCAATAATCTCAGAGAATCATAGAATCATTGAAATTCATAGAATCTCCACGGAGCAGAAGGAGGCCATTCAGCCCACCAAGCTTGTATCGACAACAATCCCAGCCAGATCCTATCTTAATAATTTACCCTGCTAACTCCCCTGACGCTATGGGATAATTTAGCATGGCCAATCAGCCTAACCTTCACATCTTTGAAGTGTGGGAGGAAACTGGAGCACCCGGAGGAAACTCACGTAATCACAGGGAACATGTGCAAACTCTAGACAGTCACCTGAGATCGGAATTGAACCTGGCTCCCGGAGTTGTGAATTAGCAGTACTTACCACTTGTGCCACCCTGCAGCCAATATTTCTTCTTCTCTCTAAGGAAGAGCAAAAGATAATGCCATCGGATTTCTACCACCATCTGAACTGATCTTTTCCCCTTTTCTTGCCCGAAGACAATCTCAGGCCATGTGGAACAGGCAACTTGCTGCTTTCAATCTGCCACTGACCCTTTTCAAACGCACCAACTTCTGGAATTATATGACCCGGTAACAGAACAAAATCTGTACTTCATCATAACACGAACTGGCAGAGAATTTCTCTCTGCGTGGCTGTGATGATTTACTTTGTGGCTTCACTGTTAATCCCCTGTTGATTGATTGTTCCCATCTTTAGAAGCATTCAGATGGAATACAGAGGTTGTTAAGATCTGGAATCATAGAACCTCTATAATACAAAAAGAAGCCATTCGGCCCATTGAGTCTGCACCGACTTTCCGAAATAGCATCTTGCCCACCCAAGCTCTTGCCTCTGCCCTATCCCTGTAACCCCGTCCATTTACCATGGTTAATCCATCTAACCTACAACATCTTTGGACACTGAGGGACAATTTAGCACGGCCAATCCACCTAATCTTCAGACTGTTTGCGAGGAAACCACAGCCCCCAGAAGAAACCCAGATAGACACAGGGAGAATGTGCAAACTCCACACAGAGGCCGGAATCAGGGCTCGGAGAACGACATTCTCTGTTGGCCTTTGGTGGAATTGTATGAACCTTGGGTAGACACGCCTATGAAATTCCATCCAGAGAGTCAGAATGGAAGCCGGGTCCCTGGCGCCTTGAGGCAGCAGTGCTAAACACTGTGCCACTCTGCCACCAATGTGCCATCCAAAGGAATCAGGCAAACAGATTCCATAGGAACTCTCCAAAGGCATTCAGCCTGAAGAGAGATAATTGAGGAGTTACAGCGATGTGGGTTCAAATTAGACACCTCTTTCACAGTGCCAGGAAAGGAACTGAATGATCTCACTATCTGTGCTGTAATATTTGATCACTCCAGCATACCCGGTGGTGAGGATAGCAAATATGATGGAGGCAGGGTGCTCCATGTAATATGGAAGGGAATATTGAACAGATATTTAGTGCAGTGTGAGTTTTACATATTATTATCAGAATAATACGGACAGATGTGGATAGAGATAACAGTGTAAAGTGAAGGTCAGTGATCCATCATTAAAGATAACTAGGTTTGATTGTTTTTCTCCCCCTGTCATATTGTTGTTGCTGTCTTTCACCTTGGTAGATGCTGCACACACTTCCCCAAGTAAGACATTCCCATGGCTTTGGAAGATTAGATCTTTCATGCTCTCGTCTCCTGTTTGAGTGGCACTTGCCAGAATCGATGTGAGCATACACCGCCAGTATTCAGCCATGCAGCTAAATGCTCTGTAGTTTATTACTGCCTCACAGGGCGCAGGACACTAGTGGGGCTTCCTTATAATTTTGTTTTGCCCTGCAGGCGAACAGGTTCTGGCTGTGCTTTCGCGAAACAGTGACGGAGGCCATGCTGAGAATAAGTGCCTGCTGTTCAGACCTCAGGTGGAGGCAGCCATAAAGACAAGGGCACTTCTGCCCTTCAAGCCACTGTCTCTTTTACAGCATTTTAATGTAAAATGCTGTAAAATTTTACATTACAGCATTGTAATGTAATGCTGTACATTACAGCATTAATGTAATGCTGTAATGCATTACATTACATTACAGCATCCGATTGTTATGGTTACACAGATTGTGTTGAAAGAAACAGGAAATGAAATGCACAAAATGTTCTCCTTGACATCTTTGGAATACGTGTGTGTGTGTGTGTGTGTGTGTGTGTGTGTGTGTGTGTGTGTGTGTGTGTGTGTGTGTGTGTGTGTGTGTGTGGTTGTGTGTGTGTGTGTGTGTGTGTGTGTGCGCATGTGCATGTCTGTGCACCTGTGCCTGTATGTCTGTCTGTGCATGCCTGTGCACAAGTGCCTGTGTGTGTGTCTGTGCAAAGGTGCCTGTGTGTGTGTGTGTGTGTGTATGTGTGTGTGTGTGTGTGTCTGCACATACGCTTGTTGTGAGTCGCTACTTGTGTGTGTGTGTGTGCATGTGCCTGTATGGGTGCGTTTGTGTCTGTGCGCACACGTGTGTGTATGTGTGTGTGAATGTGCCTGTGTATGCGTCTGTGCATGTGTGTGTGTGTGCCTGTGCATGTGTGGGTGTGCCTGTGCATGTGTGGGTGTACGCACCTGTGTGTGTGTGTGCCCATGTACATCTGTGTGTGTGTGCCTGTGCATGCGCGTGTGTGTGTATGTGTGTGTGTATGCCTGTGTGTGTGTATGGGTGTATGTACATATATGTGTCTGTGTGCCCATGTGCATCTGTGCATGTGTGCATGTGTTTGTATGGGTATGTCTTTGCCTGTGTGTGTCTGTATACATTAAAACCTATCAGCGTAAGGATTTTGAATTGCCATATAACAATGATTTCACAGAGGTTTCAGAACACCACCTCTGTCTCCGTAGCCACAGCCCACACAGCAGCAAAGTACACCCATTGGAGTTCAGGATGTCAAGCCTTTTTCCAAAGGTGTCCGGCAGTAGAAGATGAATATTACATCAGGACAGTGAGAAAAATAGATGAGAGTGTGTGTCAAGGTCTCTGATTGCACCAGGAAAGGGCCCTTGTGAATGTTGAATAAAATCAGTTGAATCAATTGCAGAAGTGATGGCCTAGTGATATTATCGTTAGACTACTAATCCAGAAGCTCAGCTAATGTCCTGGGGACCCGGGTTCGAATCCCACCACGGCAGATACTGGAATTTGAATTCAATAAAAAAAATCTGGAATTAGGAATCTACTGATGACCATGAAACCATTGTCGATTGTCAGAAAAAACCGATCTGGTTTATTAATGTCCTTTAGGGAAGGAAATCTGCCATCCTTATCTGGTCTGGCCTACATGTGACTCGAGAGCCACAGCAATATGGTTGATTCTCAACTGGCCTAGGATAAATAGGGATGGGCAATAAATGCTGGCTAGCCAGCGACACTCGTCCCATGAAGTAATAATAATAAAAAAAATGGTGACAGTCTACTCACTACTTAGCAACTCACGAGGATGATGGTAAGAGTCTTCATAGAATCAATCCTAGAACCCTCCAATGCAGAAAGAGGCCCTTTGGCCCATTGAGTTTGCACCGACCACAATCCCACCCAGGCTCTACTCCATATCCCTGCACATTTACCCACTAATCACTGTAACCTATGCATCCCAGGACACTAAGGGGCAATTTTAGCATGGCCAATCAACCTAATCCGCACATCTGTGGGAGGAAACCAGGATACCCAGAGGAAACTCACATAGATATGAGGAGAATGTGCAAACTCCACACAGATGGTGACCCGAGCTGGGAATCGAACCCAGATTCCTAGAGCTGTGAAGCAGCAGTATTAACCACTGTGCTACCGTCCCACATGGCATCACAGAAGCAAGTAAGTGTGATCGTGATAAAAACTTGAAATGAAGGGCAAAATTTTCCAAGCTGCATGGAGATGGATGTTTGAGGTGAGGGAGAATGTAGGGATGGGAGAGGGCATTGCCACGTTGGCATGGCTTCCCAATGTATTCCCACCACCGGAGAAGTTTCCCAAGGCAGGAAGACATGCAACAACTTGCCAAAGGCAAAGTACTTACCGCCACCATGTCGACCTCCCATCAGCCCAGTGTGGGAAGCCTCCCTGCCAAGGCCGAGAGGCTATTAGAACCAGAGGCTCCAATCCCCCATTAACAGGGTTGAAGGAAGGAATGCTCACCCCCTGGAGATCCAGCGAAAACCCAAGCATGCTTCCCCCTTTGTTCCACATGGCCTTCCACATTTCAGGCTCTACATTATTCATTCAATGTTACACCTCTGAGGGGCAGTTCTATGTGATCAATTGGTAAATTCACTGCTGGGTGTGGTGCTGAGTAACACTGATGAATACAATCTGTACAGGGCTTGTCGGCCTAGATTAGGCATTCAACTCTTGGGGGTGGACAGGTCTCTGACTCAGAGATGAGAATGCTACTGCTGGATCCTGGCTGCTACAAGGCTGTGTGCTGATAAAGAAGTGCACTGCACACTGCTGGCATGCAGTTCCATGCTAATATAAGCTTGTGGAAGCTTTGGAGAGAATGCAAAGAAGATTCACCAGGATGTTGCCTGCTCTCAAGGGTGTTGGCTACGAGGAAAGGTTGAATAAACTAGGATTGTTTTCACTGGAAAAGACATAGGTCGAGGAGACACCTGATAGAGGTCTACAAAATTATGAGAGGCACAAACAAGATGGATAGTCATAGGCTCTTTCCCAGGGTGGAAGTGTTAATTGCAAAGGGGCACAGGTTCAAGATGAAAGGAAGAAAGTTTAAGGGAAATGTGCAGGAGAAGTTTTTCATACAGAGAAGAACTCTGCCAGAGGAGATGGTGGAAGCAAACACATTAGCAACATTAAAGAGGTATCTGGATGGGCACATAAATAGGAAGGAGATAGAGAGATAAGTCAGAGTAAGGGCAGAAGGTTTTTTTTTGTTAAGTTAGGGCATCATGATCGAGACAGGCTTGAAGGGCCGAAGGGCCTGTTCCTGTGCTATACTTTTCTTTGTCCTTTGGGATGCAGGATGAAGTGGTTCTGTAGCTGGACACAGCTGGACATGAGGACCATCAAAGGGACTCAGAATTGTGTCTAAATGAAACCAGTCGGGGTTCAAGGTGCATAGATATCGACAATTTTGTGAACCTGCCGTTAGTGTTACAAATATGGGGGATAGGTAGGCCAATTCACCAACAGCAGGCTGGGAACCTGGAGCAAAAGATGCCAGTTATGGATTCTAGTGAGTGAAACCTGCCGGAACCTGCCAGTATTTGAGTGGAGACACTCAATGGCTGCTGGCAAGAAATCCCTCCCACCTCACTCCCTCCCAACCTAAAACCAGAATGATTTCCAGTGGGAAATCACGGCTTGTGGCCTTCAAGAGGGGAGGAATGAAAACTGTAGGGAGAGAGAACTGTAATGAGTTCAAGTGCTTATGCTCGGCTTGTGACTTGAGCTACATAAGCCACCTGCTGTATAATGGATTATCAGCTAGGCCAGATCCCCAGGGAGTATTTGCCAAGGACTAATTCTTTATTTCTTAGTTCACAAATGACTATAAATGAACTCGCCAATGATGGTCAACATTATTGAACGTATTTGCTCTTATTTGAGAATATTCATGATGCACAAAGGCATCTCTGTTTGTACGCATTGCCCAGTTTACCAAGTCATTTTAAATTATTAGTTTTAAAATATAGGGTCTTCTTCTGGAATCTCAGAATTAAGTATCTAATTATGCCCCAAACTGAGCAGCAATTATAATTCTGACCCCTGAGGCAACAGGCAACATGACCAGAAAACGTCATTCCCTGATATCCCTGTTAGCTCTGCTGTTTGTGCACAAGGAACAGATCAATACTTTGAAGTTCTTCATGGTTGGAGGAACTTGACAGTAACAAAGAGTAATCCTTATCTGTTTATTCATTTGTTAGTGTCACAACTAACACTGTAATACAAGTAACATTAACATTGCAGTGAAGTTACTGTGAAAATCCCCTAGTAGCCACACTACAGTGCCTATTCAGGTGTAACTGAGGGAGAATTTAGCATGGCCAGTGTGCCTAACCAGCACATCTTTCTAACTGTGGGAGGAAATCAGAGCACCCAGAGGAAACCCATGCAGACACGGGGAGAACGTGCAGACTCCACAGTGACTCAAACCGTGAATTGAACCTGGGTCATTAGTGCTGTGAGGCAGCAGAGCTAACCACTATGCCAACGTGCCATCACTCCGCCTCATCTATCAATTCCCTGACCACGAATCACATGCCCACCCCATTTTAGACATCCAATATTTACAGGAATTAACATTTTGCTGAGGCAAATCTTACTGCCTGCTTTCCCACTTAATTGATTCAACATTTGAAGGTGATTGCCTAATGGTTAAAAAATTGCACCATTGGCCTTGACAGCGGAAAGCTATAAGAATCAGATGCTCATTTCTGAATGATGAGGTTTATCAATCGCATAATATTTGCTGCCTGCTATATTTTTGTATGTCTCTCTTTGACATGTTGTGTGGTTCTAGCTGGGCTACTAATAATGTACAGCAGTGTACAGTGCTAATAGACATCAGGATTCCCTTATATCTTCAGGGCTGCAGTAATGGCACATTTAAATACTGTATCATGCAAAACAGACAGTGTTAAACCAACTCATTTAATCTTTAACCCTGAGTCTAGTCCAAGGAAATTCCCCTCTCCCTGAGTTGTCAGGTTCTGTTTGTTTTCAGCTCATGAATAAAATAGTATTCATTTTCAGTAATAAGCATCAGGCCCAAGTCATAGGAACAAACATGGTTCTGTCGCAATATGAATTTTAAATGAATCCATAATATTATGTTAACCGTAAATCGATTCATGGCTTTATGGTAACATGAACACTAGAACTACTAAAGTGTACAGCACGCCATTGAGTTTTGAAAGTTATTTGTTAATTATGTTTGTTCCATCGATAATTTCCCCAATCCTTCATCATTCCAAACCTCTCTCCATTTTAGTTATACTCATTTAACTCTATTGTTACTTTCTAGTCTATGCTATTTCTGCATTTCTAACTTTGCTCATCTCTTGAAATTGCTTTGGAATTGTGCTGTGGTGTATTACCGTACAAACATTTAACTTGGCACACTATAAATTCCTTTAAATCATTCAGAAGAGGGCAGCACGGCAGCGCAGTGGTTAGCACTGTTGCCTCATGGTGCCAGGGACCCTGGTTCGATTCCTGGCTTGGGTCACTGTCTGTGTGGAGCCTACACATTCTCCTTGTGTTTGCATGGGTTTCCTCCGAGTGCTCCATTTTCCTCCCACAGTCTGAAAGACTGCTGGTTAGGATTCATTGGCCGTGTTAAATTCTCTCTCAGTGTATCCAAGCAGGCGCCTGAGTGTGGTGACTACAGGATTTTCACAGTAACTTCACAAAGTTTACTTATTTGTTTCAAAGGTTCGCTTACATTAACACTGCAATGATGTGAGTCTGCCCGTGACACTAAGAAATAAACCTTAAACAAAGATTTAATCAGACGAAGCTTGGTCAAAGAGTTAGATTTTAAGACGTGTCTTTAAGGTGCTAAGTATAAAAAGGCAGAAAGATTTAGGGAGGGAATTCCAGAGCTTGGGCTTGGGGCAATTGTTGGCACCAATGACTGAATGATTAACATTTTAAATGGTCAGAAGGCCAGAATTGGTGAAACACGAATTGTTCAGAGGGTAGTGGAGCTGGAGACATTAGGAGTACAGGAACATAGAACATAGGGACAGGAGTTGGTCATTCAGCCCCTCGAACCACTACGCCATTCAATAAAATCATGGCTGATTGTGTGATCACAGTAAGAAGTCTCACAATGCCAGGTTAAAGTCCAACAGGTTTATTTGGTAGCACAAGCCACTAGCTTTTGGAATGCTGCCCCTTCATTAGGTAAATGGGAGTTCTGTTCACAAACAGGGTATATAAAGATACATATAAAGATATAAAGTGTTGTCATATGCCCTGTTTGTGAACAGAACTCCCATTGACCTAATGAAGGGGCAGCACTCTGAAAGCTAGTGGCTTGTGCTTCCAAATAAACCTGTTGGACTTTAACCTGATGTCATGAGATTTCTTACTGTGTTTACCACATCAGGATCATGTGATTACACAGATAAGGGAGGGTTGTGCCAAGGAGGGATTTGAAAACAAAGGGTGAGAATTTTAAAATCAAAGTATTGCTTAAGTTGATGTAGGCTGGCAAGCATAGAGCGCTGTGTGGACCTCTCTAGGTGAGGGTTAGCACACTGGCAGCAGAGTTCTGGATGACTTCAAGTTTATAGAGGGATAGAATATGGGAGGCCATCCTGGTTACACCAGAATGATCAAATCTCATGACAACAAATACATAGATGTGATTTCAGCTAACCGCGAGGGAACAAAGAACAAAGAACAAAACAGCACAGGAAACAGGCCCTTCAGCCCAACGAGCCCGCGCCACCACCTCGATGTTCCCACTTCTACACGCGATCCCTGTCCATGTTTATAGATCTATGGATTAAAAACCAAATTTGAGACAATTTAAGGAGAATTTGTTTTGCCAATTAGCGATGTGGGAGGAAACCGGAGCTCCCAGAGAAAACCCACGTAAGCACGGGGAGAATGCGCAAACTTCCACAGACACAGGCCCAAATCCATGTATCTGCACAGCACAGCTATAATCACTGAGCTGTTGTGTTGCCCATCAGATGGTCCAGGTCAAGCGTACACTAACTATGTGAAGCAGTAGGATACTCTCGAAAAAGGTCCAAGAGCAGCCCTCTCACGACCCATCACGTGTATGCCCCTCGTTAGACAACAAGGTGGACCAAAGCACCTGTAGGATAAAAACAAGTACATCAATATCACCATCTATTTACACACTTCCCAGGGACTCCCAAGGCTCATGATCCCTATTTTAAATCAGTTTTCTATACCCCTCCATTCCCATTCTGTTCATGTGCCCATCTAAGTATTTCTTAAATAACTCCAGAGTACCTGCCTCCACCACTTTACTTGGCAGCGCATTCCATACCCCCACCACCCTCTGTGTGAAAAAACTCCCTCTAGCATCCAAATTATACCTTACCCCCCTCACCCTAAGCCCGTGACCCCTCGTGCTATTTGAGTCCATCCTAGGAAAAAGCTTAACCCTGTTTACTCTATCTATCTCCTTCAAAATCTTGTACACCTCTATCAGATCTCCTCTAAGTCTACGTCTTTCTAAGGAAAACAGTCCCAATTTGCCTAATCTCTCCTCGTAACTCAGACCTTCCATACCAGGCAGCATCCTGGTAAACCTCCTCTGCACTGTTTCCAGAGTCTCCACGTCCTTCCGGTAGTAAGGCGACCAGAACTGGACACAGTATTCCAAACGAGGTCTAACCAGCGTTTTATACAACTGCAACATTAAAGGCCAGCTCTTGTACTCTATACCCCTTCCTATAAAGGCTAGCATACTATATGCTTTCTTCACAACCTTCCCCACTTGCTCTGCCACCTTCAGAGACTTGTTCACCTACACTTCCAGGTCCCTCTGCGTTTCTATACTCTTAATAGGTCTACCCTTTATCATATACCTCCCCACTACATTTTTTTCTCCTGAAATGCATCACCTCACATTTATCAGGATTGAATTCCATCTGCCATCTGTCTGCCCAAGCTACCGGCCTATCTATGTCCTGCTGCATCGCCTGACAATGCTCCTCACTATCCGCAAGTCCGGCCATCGATGAAGCGATGATCTATAGGAATTGTGATGAGACTATTAATCCAGAAACTCAGCTAATGTGTTAGAGACCCAGATTCAAATCCCGCTGCAGCAGATGATTAAAATTTGGATTTAATAAAAAATATCTGGAATTAAGGATCTACTGATGACCATGAAACCATTATCGATTGTCAGAAAAAAACCATCTTGTTCACCAATGTCCATTAGGGAAAGAAACCTACTGTCCTTACCCAGTCTGGTTACATGTTACCCCAGAGCCACAGCAATGTTGTTGACTCTCAACTGCCCTCTGAAATGGCCTAGTAAGCCACTCAGTTCAAGGGCAACTAGAGATGGGCAATAAATACTGGCCAGCCAGTGATGCCCATGTCCCATGAATGAATAAAAAGTGTAGAGACTATGTCCAGTGCAAATGACATTGATGGTAACAGTGGAGTTAGAAAGAAAAGATTACAGATTAATAGCCTTTCATCAAAACTGTAGGAATTACATTGGCAGATTTGTTATCAATGGAGAGGGAAACAGAGATAACATCCTACATCAGTAACTATTGACACAAGAGAGTTATTTAACAGTTTGTAATGTAAAGAGCCAGGAAGAAAGCAATAAGGGGTGCAGCAAAACCAAAAGAGATGATGATAGCATGGAGGACGGGATTAAGTAAAGATGGTGTAAGGCAAAAGGAAGTGATTATGGGGCAAAAATAGAAAAAAAGATAGAGCAAGTGTAAATGTTCACAAAATGTTGAAGAGAGAGGCACCGTTGTTACGACAATATAGAATGTAAAGTTAGGTGAGACACATAGTGGGGGACTTTCTCCTTCCGCCCACCACAGGAATCATAGTGGGTGGGGAATGGACCATGGGAGGGTCCGTTGATCTCGAGTGAGATTTTCTGGCGTTGGGCCGAGCGATGCCGGAAAATCCCACCCGTGGATATACAGATATTTGGGGTCAACTCAGGGAGCAGAGTACCATCCTCTTTTATTTTTAGCTGCTGTGGACTTTGCTGACCACAGAGACAGGGTGGGAAATTCCAGTTGCATCCCACATCCCCTCGGCGTATTCCACCATCGCAGGCAGCGAGCAAAGCACAAGGGGGGAGAGCAAATGGAAGACGTTGGCCCATCCTGGACCAGCTCACCATCTGTCTGTAACTAGAGACTCCACAGAACTCTTTCCTGACTGACAAGCAACGAGCAAGTCACTCCTTATTATTTTAAAACAATCACTGAGACCTATAGTTCAAAGAAAATGAACGTCAGGGGAACATTCCGGAAAACAAACCATCTGTGGGACTCATGAGTTATGTGCGTCCGATGCCAGTGGGCAGTTTATTTTCTGCTTCCTGACAAGAGATACATTCCATCTCTTTCTCCTTTCCTTCCTACCCTGTTCGAAGCTGTCATCATGCACTTCCATCACAGCACTAAAATGCACAGAAAAGACTATTCAACTCCACACAGTCGCCATAATGGAATTACTCGAAGCAGAAATGTATGTGGAGGAAGAGGTGACTCATTAAGTCGCAAACACAATGGGCTGTTATAGCTGGTCGAGGAGATGCTAAAGGTTTTTATTTAGCTCTGCCACTTATATCTTGGTTAAATTGAGTTCAACAATATGCTATAATATGCATTAAAAACATCTGCAGCACTAAATAATGTGACAAGTATTAGGAAGCTATTGTATTATTCTGTCACCTTGTTAATGCATGATTTACAACTGTTACATGCCTGAGGGTGGGATTTTTCTATTTTCGGTATTTGGGTTATACTTAAAATGGTTCTCCTACACTCCTTATATATTATTCACATTACATGCACCATAGAATACCTGTCGAGTTGTCCAGTGGAGTGCAGGCATTCACACAGCATTCATTTTCTCCTCTTCATTTAGAAATCTAATTTCGAACTATACATTGCAAAGGGTGTCTCGATTCACAAGCTCTCAAGGTGACTCTTTGGTCTATGGTGATTTAGTTGATTCCACTCTGTGTCATGACATTTGGTTCTGATTGCCCCATTCCCCCACGGGTCAGAGAGGATGAAAGTGCCCTTGATAACTTTTACAGTAACCAATATGGGTGGCACGGCGTCGACACAGTGGTTAGCACTGCTGCCTCACAGTGCCAAGGACCCAGGTTCTATTCCCAGCTTGCGTCACTGTCTGTGTGGAGTTTGCACATTCTCCCCATGTCTGCATGCTCCAGTTTCCTGTCATAGACTGAAAGACATGCTGGTTAGGTGTATTGACCTAGATAGATGCTAGAGCGTGGTGACTGGGGGAATTTCACAGTAACTTGATTGCAGTATTAATGTAAGCCTTACTTGTGACTAATAAATAAACTTTAACTTAACTTTTGATTTTATATGAATGGGCGTAGGGCTTTTCCACCTCTCAGTCAAGTCATGGCTGAACTATGAGGATAATTAATAGGTTCAATTTTTGATGTTCCACACTATGGACATTCGGGATTTAATTCTCATCTTAATTCCTAATCCCGCCTCTCCGTTGTCAAGGGGGAGCTCCTTGCTATCATTGAAAGTGATTTAGCCATAAAGGAGTCAAGTTAAAATACCAGAAACCTCGCCAAGTCTTTCAAGGGGTGAGTAATTGAAATCTTTATAATGACATAAAGATAGAATATCCCCCAGCAACCAGTAAACAAGAAAGGCAGTTTGCTATTGCCAAACTATCTTCACTTCCATCCCGTCTCCTCGTGCTCATGGGTAAAAAAGCAGATCGGACTGGTTTCTCGGTCTTCCCTCCCCACCATTGTTTGCTCACAATAGAATGGTTAAGGGATAGTCAAGACTTCTCAGTTGAGACCATAGACTAAGGAAGAAAGGAACTGAAAGTCAAGGCAATGATAGGCCTGGCCATTTGTGTTTGCCATGCTTTTTCAGACTTTTTCAGACAAATTTTTCAATTTGAGGGAGGATAGTGGAATGAAATGTAGCCTTCATTTGATGAATTATACATGAAAAGTGTCCACTTGCCTGAACTGTCAGAGGTATCATGAAACGAAGGTAGTTTTACATGATATATGATAGAAAAAGGATTTAAATATGTTAAGTTTTGTGTTTCTCTATTTGAAAGGATTAATGATTTCAGTTTGATTTAGATACTTGCATGCTAATGAGGGTTTTACAATGTGAAAGCAAAGAGGGCTTAAAGGAAAACTAGGTTGTTGCTTAGCAACCAGGGGCCACTATGGAACAGAAAGAAGCTTTTGAGTTAAGTTGTAAGCTAGTGCCAGAGAAGGATAGGACAGGGCAAGAGAGCTGCAGAAAGGAAATTTCCCAATGGAACAAAAGAAAGTCCAAGAAATTTTGGAGGTTGGGACACAAAGTATGTCTCAGAAAATCAGTTAAATTTAAGGAATAAAGATCAATAAATTTAATCAGGTCCTGTTCCAGAGAATTCAAGTAAAAAGAAATTTTTACTTTTTAAAAAATAAAAATTTTTTAAATTTTGAGTTTAAAAAGAGAGCTGTAAGAAACAGCTTTAAAGACAACTGTGAGAAATCAGACATCTGAGATAAATTAGAAGTTTGCTGACATCTTAATACAGCCTGTGAAGCAAAAGAGTTTCATTGACATGGTGGATACCTGAGAGATTTATGGAAGCTTTAATGTATGTTGCAACGTAAGCCAGAGGAATCATGAAAGGAGAGATTGAAATACTGGAAATAGATCCTTGTTGAAAGCATTACAGAAAAATATTGTTTGGAGAAGATTCTAAGCTATACTTTTTTGAAAGTGGAATTTGGAAATCCTCGTATGTAAGTCAGAGTTCTAGTGAGACAATTGGCTCTGGTCAAGTATCTGGGAGGGAGATTTGATGAAAAACCCAGAGAAGCTGCATTTGGTGGCATTTGTCACTTGGTTCAGAGTGCAGTGCGTCTGACCACTGTTGGCCTGTTGATTTAGATGAACTGTATACCTATTGGGAACTTAGTATATAAGATCTATTTTGTAGCTTGTGTTATCCTTACAAGTCTGTGCATATCCGTGAAGAAATCACTGTCGGGGGGAGATGGTGTAAATAGATATGCTAGCGACTTTTAAGAGCAGTCTTGACAAATATATAAATAGGATTGTCAGCTGGGATTGTAACAAAAGTGGGGCTCTCTGTGGAATATTCAAAACATGGAGAATAGGTTGTCAGATGCTGATTGGGAATAATTTGTTGGATATTTTGAAATGCGGACAATAAATTATTGTACACTGAGTAGTAAAACTTGGTCCTGGATTTATCGTTATAATATGGCATCAGTGAATCTTTAAAAAAAATAATTACATGGGTTTACTGGACGTAGGAAGTGAAATTCCTTTGCAGTACATTACACAGGCTGGAATCCAAACTGGATTTAACAATTGTTAAGACTTATTTGGGAATAGAGAATATAATACTGGAGGGTTTACAAAAGGTAACTGAAGTTAAATTTTAGAAATTGGAGATAAGTTGCAATTGGTACAATAGAATATAGAACATAGAACACTACAGCACAAACAGGCCCTTCGGCCCACGAGTTGCGCCGATCACATCTATACCTACCAAGCCACAGACCTATCTATAACACCCTATCCCATTAGTTCCCATATACTCATCCAGAAGTCTTTTAAAAGACCCCAGCGAGTTCGCCTCTACCACTACCGACGGCAGCCGATTCCATTCACTCACCATCCTCTGAGTGAAAAACTTACCCCCAACATCGCCTCTGTATTTGCTTCCCTGCACCTTAAATCTGTGTCCTCTCGTAGCGACCATTTCAGCCCGGGGAAATAGCCTCTGAGGATCCACCCTATCTATTCCCCTCAACATTTTATAAACCTCTATCAGGTCGCCTCTCAACCTACGTCTCTCCAGGGAGAAGAGTCCCAGCTCTTTCAATCTACCTTCATGAGGCATGCCTCCCAATCCAGGCAACATCCTTGTAAATCTCCTCTGCACTTTGCAATCTTCAGGGTTAAAGGAAAAAAAAGATATAATTGATGGTGTAGCTGTATAATTGGAACAGATGCCAGAGAGACCAAGTTCTCCAAAGTGCGAGGCAATTGAATTTGCTAAAATCACGTTGCAGATAAAAAAAAACTTGAACTGGAGACAAAAGGGAAAGAAAGGGACAGAGGAAAGAGAAGGAAGACAGGAAAGGTGATTAAAAATGGAGAAGGTAGCAATGGAGGATAGAATAAAGGAAAGAGACAGAGAATTCTAGCGTTAAAAGTTGGAAGTTAAAAAGACACGCCAGAAGAAGATGAAAAAGGACTTATTTCTAGAATGGAGCCCAGTGAGGAGATGTTCAAATTTATACATGCTCTTCCAAAGTTTCAGGAGTGGAATTCTTCATTGTATTTAAAAAGACAGCTGTTAAATCGAATGGCCAAAAGGGATTTAGACATTTTTTGCTATTACAGACTGAGTTGGCAAGTAGAGTTCCAGAGGTGTATGCATTGCTGACATAAGAAGCATCAACGGAATGTGACACAGTGAAGAAAGCTATCTTTAGTTCTTATGAGTTGGTGTGAGAGACAAATAAACAGAAGTTTATTCTCTAAACAAAAAAAGTTATAACTTGTGGAGCCAGGATCTGATCTGGGACCTGACTGTCCAATGGTAACAAAATAGACATCTACTGGAACCACATCCAAGGATAGGGCATTGTCTTTAATAGATGCCCAGTTGAACTTTGGAATTTTTCCACCTAAAGACCACGAAAGAGCCAGAGATTTCAGGACCAAAACCAATAAGAGATTTGCTAAATGAGGATAACAAGGGAGATGGGCTGAAACCGAGGACTTGGAGACCATCAGCCATGATCAAATTGAATGGTGGAGCAGGCTCAGGGGACTAAGTGGGTTCCTCCTGCTCTTATATTCCTCAATGTTTTATGTTTGCAGGTTACAACAAATGGCAATGACTCATAAAGATGCAATAGGACTGGTGAGTTTAACCAGCACCACCGCACACCGCCCACCTCCCCATCCCCTCACCCCACCACCCCCAACCCATCTCTCAATCAACGCCATAACAACAAATGATCACCCACTGATTACCAAGTTGCTATTCTGTGGAATCTTGCTATGTGTTAAACTGGCTGCTGCATTTCCTACTTTACAGTGAGTGAAAGCACTTCAATACATCAGTCACAGGCTGCAAAGTGATTTGAGTTGTTCAGTGCTCGGGAAAAGGCGCTACATAAATGTGAGTGTCTCTCTCTGTCTGCGCCGGGGACCCAACACAAAGAGATACAGCCCCTTTAATTAAATTGCGGGCTGCTTTTCAAAAACAAGTGGGGGGAAAAAAATGTCCTCGAAGGCATAGTTTATTTCAAATGTGAGGCAGAGCTCTCCTTGTGGTAAGAGTTTGGCAATTAGCTGTGTCTCCTTGGCAGCCTCGCTTGTCATGAAACATTTCGTAACGCAGAGACAAAACTTTATGCAGTGTCAAATATCGCTGCTCCTGCTCGACACAGCACCACCGGGCATGTCCCTTCCACGGGATCGGACAACTTCCTAGCGCAACAGACGGAGCTTGAGGCTACTGAGGGTTTTTAACTACCAGTCACGGCTCTTTTCCCTTACTAGGCAGTTGCCTGGCTGAGCGAAGGGGGCTGGTGGTATTTGATTAATTCCATTGACTTAACAGCAGATTGTTAGCCCTGTGGGGAGGGTGCAGTCACAAGTCGGCTTTGATGACAGTTTGGAATTGCCTAGAAATGAAAAGGAAGGAAATGAAGTGTATGCATTTCATTGCGTTCAGTGGCTGGAACGCCACTGGAGGGTGGGGTAAGAGGTGGCAGGGGTAGGAGTGAAATCAGCAGAAGTTTATACATTGTTCAGGGGAACTGTGGGGGCAGTTTTATGCTTAAGTTTATTTATTAGTGTCACAAGTAAACACTGCAGTGAATTTTACTGTGAAATTCCCCTAGTCGCCACAGTCTGGCGCCTGTTCGGGTACGCTGGGGGAGAATTTAGCACGGCCAATGCATCTAAACAGCACATCTTTAGGACAGTGGGAGGAAACCAGAGCACCCGGGGGAAACCCACAGAGAGAAGGTGCAGACTTCACACAGACAGTGACCCAAGCCGGGAATTGAACCCGGGTCGTTGGTGTTGTGAGGCGGCTGTGCTAACCATTGTGTCACCGTGCCACCTTGATTGAAAATGCCAGTATTAGAGAACATAGCTGAAAAATTAGCTGTCGGCCATTTGAACCTACAAGTAGGAATCACCTCTGCTCATAAAGGATGATAGAAATTTAGAACTTTATGACAGAGCTACAGGGCAGAATTTAATGTTCCAGGTTGGACCAATGGCTGGAAATCCTGCCATGAAGATTTTCAGGAGGCCCAACCCAATTTTCTAAGAATCTGGCACTTACTTGGACAGCATTGCGCCTCCTGTTAAATAAAGCCTGAAGCTGATACAGGGCAGAAACCCCAACCTCCCTTCCCTCCCAACCCGCACAATGAACTGCATCAGAGACTAGCAGCACTCCCATCCTGGCAACACCAACAAGAACAGGGAGTCAACAATATATCCTGGAGAGAGGTAAGTGGGGCAGGATGGCATTATCAGGTGCCACCAGGGAGGGTGGGGGCTGGGGGAGGTAGCGGACCTTCAACAGGATGATACCGGCCCACGGTGAATTCCCACACACCCACCCCCTACTCTCTCCATTGGGCGCAGAATGCCCAAGGATGAGAGACAACTCCAAACTCTACCTCTCTGCGTAGATCACAGGCAAACCTGACTTAAAAGTTACCACTTTTTAACACAGATTTGAATGATGGATAGCCTAGAGAGGCTAAGTGGCCTATTCATCTTCCGCTATCATATATTTATATTCATAAAAATGTAATCTCTTAAAACCTCTAAGTTTCTAATCATCTCACATCTAGTCAGCGACATTTGACCAAGCATGGCATCAAGAATCATCAATAATCTTCCTTCCATTATAAAATCAGAAGTAACGATGTTGTCTAATGACTGCACAAGGTTCAGCACTATTCACTACTCCTCAACTATTGAAACAGTCCATGTCCAAATGCAGAAAATTCTGGACAATATCCAGGCCTGGACTGACAAGTGGCAAATAACATTCGCCCTACACAAGTGCCAGGAAATGACCATCTCCAACTAGACAGAGAATCTAATAATCGCTCCTTGTCAAACAGCACTGTGGGTATACCTACACCACATGGACTGTAGCGGTTGAAAAAGGCAGCTCACCACCATCTCCTCAAGGACAAATAGGGATGGGTAATAAATGCTGGTCTAGCTAGTGATGCCCACATCCCACAAATGGGTAAAAAAGAAGTTGGTTGACCAAGCAAGTTTAAAACGAAAAAGCAAAGCAAAATATTGCAGATGTAAGAAGCCTGAAACAGAAACTGAAAAGGATGGACCATATTCAGCAGGCTAGCTGCATCTGTGGAGAAAGTGAGAGACAGAAAGAGAAACAGAGAGAAAAATACCATAAATCTCTGACCTTATCCATAGCTGGGATTCTCTGGTGCCATTACAGTGAATGGGATTTTGGCTGAGCATGGGAACGGGTGGGATCGGAGCATCCGTGCGGGAGAAGAGGGAGAGAGATGGAATGTCATCTATCTAAAGCATGAAGTGTGATTCTCTCTCCACAGGTGCCACCTGACAAGCTGGGTGTGTTCCCAGCTTTTTATTTCAATTTTAAAAAGCGAATTTAGATGAAAATAACACAAAAGGATTTTTGGGGGGGTGATTAGTATGGCGGGGAGGATGGTGGGAGGCAGTGGGGGGGGGAGATGTAGAAGAGTTGGCACAAGTCAATTGTTTATCAGAGGTGAGAGAGGGGAATATGTGAGCGTTGGTTTATTAATGTGGGAAAGTTTGCTGGCTGACAAATATTTTTGAATTATAATGAAGTGTGCTCCTTCCAACCCGATTGCTGGCGAGGCCTCAGCCAGAACAGTGTTCGAATTCACCACGGGCGCTTCACGAGGTGGCAAAATGACTGTGATTCATCACAGACATTCTTGGTACTTTGACAAGCTTCTCTCAAAAACAATGAGCTGAATTTTAGAGGTCGGGTGAGATGGGGGGGCTGAGGGGCGTTGTTGTGGCTGGCAGGCGGGGGGGGGATTTGGGGAGGAAGATGCATATTGAGCACCCCCATAATACAGTGGGGTGGCCTTAATGAGGTAATTGTGGGTGGATGCAGAATTGGAAGGATGGTTAGCTCACTGCCTTCCCATTCACTTCAGAGCTCTCACAAGGAAGCAAGAAATAGAAGGAGGAGTAGGTCAGGCCATTCAATACAAATATGGCTGATCTTTGCCAGCCTCAACTCCTTTTCTCTGCCATTTCCTCTTATCCCTCTATTCCTCGATCTAATAAATATGTATCCACCTTAGCAATATTAACCCCCATAATACGATGAGTATTCAGGCACTAGTCAGCCCCCTCACCTTTTGGTCACTTGGGGAGACAGTGGCCTAGTAGTATTGTCGCTAGAGTATTAATTCAGAAGTTCAGGAAATGCTCTGGGGACCCAGGTTCAAATCCTGCCACGGCAGATGGTGGAATTTGAATTCAATAAAAAATATCTGGAATTCAGAATCTACTGATGACCGTGAAATCGTTGTCGATTGTCAGAAAAACCCATCTGAGGTTCACTAATGTTAGAGAAGGAAATCTGCCATCCTTACCCAGTCTGGCCTGGGTGTGACTCCAGAGCCTCAGCAGCCTGGTTGTCTCTTAAAATATCCTCATTGGTGGGCAATAAATGTTGGCATTGCCAATGACACTCACATCCCATGAATGAAAGAAAAGGAGTGAGATAGAGAAGTATAGAACAGGAATCTGGTGGCCCATGGAGGGCTTTGAAAACTGGGATGAGCATTTTTAAAAATGAAGGCATTGCCAGATTTTTTTTTTAAATTCATTCATGGGACCTGGGCATCACTGTCTGACCAGTATTTATTGTCCCATCCCTAGTTGCCCTTGTTCAGAGGGCAGTTGAGAGTCAATCACATTGCTGTGGCTCTAGAGTCACATATAGGTCAGGCAGATAAGGACAGCAGATTCCTTTCCCTAAAGGACATTCGTGAACCAGATGGGTTTTTCCGACAATGGTTTCATAGTCATCAGTAGATTCTTAATTCCAGATATTTTTATTGAATTCAAATTCCAACATCTGCTGTGGTGGGATTTGAACCTGAACATTAGCTCAGTTTCTGGATTAATAGTATAACCACAATACCACTAGGCCATTGCCTCCCCTGAGGGTGAGATTGGGAGACAACGTGATTCAGTGAAGCACAAGTGTTGATGGATGAAGAGGACTTGGTGCAGTCAGCAAAGTTTTGAATGAGCTTAATTTTAGGGAGGATGGGAGGTGGGGGGATTGGCCAGGAACGCACTGGGGATAGCCAAGTCTGTAAGTACAAGAACAGGGTCTCAGCAGAAGATGGGCTGAGGTCGGGGCAGAGTCAGGCAATTCTACAGGGGTGGAGGCAGTTTTAATAATGGAGCAAACGTTATCAGAGCTCAGTTAAAACACCGAACTCTGGACGCAAGAATAACCCCCATCTTGAGACTAAGAGTAACACTCCAGTTGTGGGCAAGAGCAGGGGTTTGCAATTGGGAAGGTTTCGACCAGCTCCCAATGTTTCTTTTTACTTTGTCAATACTTTTTGGCTTGTTACTTTCACAAAGCTTTTGGCACAACGTCTGCCCCCCCAAAAGAAAAAGAATAAATCCCAAGTCTACTCTGTAGCCTTGTTGTTCGGAATTATTGCTGTGAGGTACTTGGGAAGAAGCATGTGGACAACATTCACAGGCAGATCAGCACATGTTTTTATTTGCTTACATGTTTTCAACCACAAGAGTACTTTTCCACAGTGACTGCAAGAAGCATGTAATAGCCACCCTGAAAAGAAAGATAAAAGCCTGCCTTTAATGATGAGTTAGACCCAGTGCTGCGCACGCTTTGAAAAACATATCCCTGTGCATATCTTTTATTTCTGGCCAGTTTTCCCTACCCACCCTCATTCCCCGCTTTTTCATTAATTCGCCTTAAGCAGATGGCCTATTCAACTGCAGAGACATTCCACTCAGCCCTGTATCCCTGTCCCCACTTCCACAGATAATCATTTCAGCACAAATCACTGGACAAGAATTTGGAGCAAACACAATGGACAATTCGTGCTTTTTTACCCAAGGTTATTGACTGTAAGGCCATAATGTAGAGGAACAGAATTAGACCAGTCAGCCCATCGATTCTGCTTCTCTATTCAGTCAAGGCTGAAATGTTTCTCAACTCAATTCTCCTCCCTTTTCCCCATAATCTTTGATCCCCTTACCAATCAAGAACCCATTTATCTCTATCTTAAATACACTCAATGACCTGGCTTTCTGTGGCAATGAATTCCATAGATTTGCTACTCTCTGGCTAAAGAAATTCTTCTTCATTTCGGTTCTAAAGAGTCGTCCTTTTATTCTAAAGCTGTGCCCTTGAATCGTAGTGCCTCCTACTAATGGAAACATCTTCCCCACATCCACTGTATCCAAGCCTTTAAGTATTCTGTAAGTTTCAATAGAGCTCCTTTCATCCTTCCAAACCCCATCGAGTACAGACCCAGTGTCCGTGGATGCTCCTCACACGTCAAGCTTTTCATTCCTGGGAATATTCTTGTGAACCCCCTCCGGACCTTCTCCAGGGCCAGGGAGATTGTACCACTCTCTGCTGCCAAGGTCAGCCCTAGGGAGTGAGCTTGCAATCTCGCTGGGCTTTCTGACTCCCACCTAGTCACCAGAAAAAATGACTGGAATGTTAGAGGAAAGTGAGAATGATGAGAATCACCAGTGTGAAACGATGGCCCCTACAATACCTTCATGAGCATTTAGATCAATAATTCACTAATTAATTCCTAAAAGCCCAATATTCTCAATCGTCCTGTCATGGCAACATGGCAAATCTTCCTCATAAGGTGGCAGAAAAAGTAAAAATGGACAGCACTCATTTACATCTACTCATATTGCTAGCAAAAAAGTAGCAATGGCAAGTTTTACTTCTTACCAGTGCGAAACCGGCAGTGTAAATCCATTGGCAAATTTAAACCCGGCCTTAACATTGCACAGTTTCAGGATGTGGTGTCAGAACAGGCTTTTAAAAGGCATGGAAAGCATGGGTTTATTGTGTTCAATTGGTCTCTGTTCGATTGTTTGAGTCTGATTACTTTTGATGCTCACTGTGCTTGATTGGTCTAGCCTGGATGAGGACTCCGAGGAAAAGAAACAAAAGCTGTCAAAAACAAGCAGGGAACAGCTCTTTTAAAGTAAGTAGAAACCAATATCCCCTCTGCTCTAATCTGAGTGAAATATAAAGTGTACAAAAGGGGTTCATTTGGGACCTCCCTATCTGCTCTCAAACGGCTGCTAGATAATGTTCTATACAGTAAGAAATCTCACAACACCAGGTTCAAGTCCAACTGGTTTATTTGGTAGTTATGAGACTTCTTACTGTGTTTACCCCAGTCCAATGCCACCATCTTGACATCAAACAAAGCTCTACCCGTATGAGCATCCAAGTATGCACAGAACTCTCTCCAAAATAGGCTGCTTAAATTCACGACCAGACAGCGGCTAAGTAAAGTAATCCAATCTGCAGTTTGGTCGCTACAATAGATGCACCATATGGAAAACCACGAAGTAAGTTACCTCACTGAAAGTTACTCACTATGATCTCATTTGTGCATCATGTCATAGAGTCATAGAGGTTTGCAGCATAGAATCAGGTCTTTCAGCCCAACTTGTCCGTGCAGCCTTTTTTGTAAACCTAAAAGCTAATCCCAATTGCCTGCATTTAGCCCATATGCCTCTATACCCATCTTACCCATGTAACTGTCTAAATGCTTTTTAAAAGATAAAATTGTACCCGCCTCTACTAGTACCTTTGGCAGTTTTGAGGGTGGACACTCACCACCCTCTGTGTGCAAAAGTGCCCCTTTGGACATTTTTGTATTGCTCCCTTTTTCCTTAAACCTATGCCCTCTAGTTTTAGACTCCCCTATCTTTGGGAAAAGATGTTGACTATCTAGCTGCCTATATCCCTCATCATTTTTATTGTCCTCTATCAGATTACCTCTCAGGCTCCCATGCTTCAGAGAAAAAAGTCCCAGTCTATCCAGCCTCTCCTTAGAACTCAAACCATCAAGATCCAGCAGCATCCTAGTAAATCTTTTCTGCGCTGTTCCTAGTTTAACAATATCCTTTCTGTAATAAGGTGACTAGAACTATGCATAGTCAAAACGACATTAGTGAACCAGATGGGTTTTTCAACATGGTCATCATTAGACTTTTAATTAAAGATTTTTATTGAATTCAAATTTCTGCCGTGGTGAGATTTGAGCCCAAGTTCCCAAAGCCTGGGCCTCTGGATTCTTAGTCTGTTGAGAATATCACTGTTTCCCCATGTGATTGAATATAAGAGAGAAGATGAACACAAAAACAAAACAGTGAAAAGAGAAATCCAGAATGTATTCCCTACCTCTCGAGATGTTTTGCAAGTGTCAGGATATGTCATCCGTCCCCTTTCCTTCTTGTTTTAGGGTGCTGTACGAAACCCAGCTGCTTGACCTAACCTCGGGTCACCTGTCCTGGCATTTCCTTATGTGTCTTGGTGTCAAATTCTGCCTGATGCTGTTCCTAAGGAGTGCCCCCTGAGACGCATCCCTGTGTTAAACAAGCTGTATCAATGCAAGTCGCTTTCTGGTGTCAGGAGTCATTGCACGGGAACTTGTGAAATAGAGAAAGCAAACCTGCCAAGAAAAGAAAACCCGACAGAGAAGCAGGAAAGGGTTAGAAATACACAGCGAGTCCGATGGGATCAGGAATAAAGGTGACATGATTTTCTCGGCTAACTTATATTTGGAAGTGAACTAACGTTTTCTGCTGTTGAAGGATAAGTTAAGTGAGGCAATTAACTCATTGAGACAACGCAGAAATGTTCCCCAGTTATGTCGGGGACTAGTTCCAGCTGAAATCTTAGCTGGCACCAGCAGGAGTCAAGCAGAGACTGTCAAATTGGCCACAAGTCAGTAATATGCACTCCCCCGGGAGTGAAGCTGCTCTTTAATTCCGAGTTGAAGCCACTCCGAGAGTTGGTGCCAATCCCCTGACACTTCTCCTGCTTTTTTGACTCAAACAAGCACCGACAGGAGCCCTGTGACTGCGAAACACAAAAACATGATTGGGTGTAGTCAAGAGACGTCAATCGGATTCTCGGGTCCGCCCATGGTCAATGAGCTGAAAGGACGGACCACCCGTGGCTAAATACTTCAGAGACAAAACGCAAATAATCCTGGCTCCCGTGCATTCAGTTTTAGTTCTGGAGCCAAGGTGTGAGCGCCGGTTCACTTGTGTACACCTGAGCCGCAGTCACTGCTGTGAGTGAGGGAGTTGGTAGGCAGACTGTAATGCTGTTCAGCTGCCTCACAGCACCAGGGACCCGGGTTCGATTCCCGGCTTGGGTCACTGTCTGTGCCGAGTCTGTACACTCGCCCCACGCCTGCGTGGGTTTCCTCCGGCATTGGCCGTGCTAGGTTCTCCCTCAGTGGACCCAAACAGGTGACTAAGGGATTTTCACAGTAATTGCAGTGTTAATGTTATCCTACCTGTGACTCTAATAAAGAAACTTTATTTTTATTTTACTTCTCTTGTGCACTATAGTCACCTCACGGTGAATCACCTCTGTGCCACAAGCTGGCATTGGGCACGAGTCTTCAACATTAGGCAAAAAGGACAAACATTGCGTTGCCTGGAACACCCCATTCCTGTAGCTAATGCATTGTCACCAATTTTATCCAAGTTCAGACACTGACTGGGTTTTCAAAAAGCAATGTCGATGGACTCTAAAACATTGGTTCGGATATTCGTAAATAAAAACAAAAAAATTTACACTTCTGTTTTGTATCTCGCTCCAAAGATGTACAGGTTAGGTTGATTGGCCATGCTAAATGGCCACGTAGTGTCCGGGGAACTAGCTGGGCAAATACATGGTGTTTTGGGGATAGGGTGTGGATGGGATTATTGTTACTGCAAATTGTGGGCCGAATGCCCTCCTTTAAAAACCAATTGCAGGACGTCCCGAATCATTTTATAATCACCAGGGTAACTTGAATTTAGTAACTATCATGATGGAAAAATGCAGCCGCCAATCTGCACACAGTAATCTTCTACACACAGTAGACAAATATAGGATCGGAGAACCTCTTCTAATGATTTTGGTTGAGGGATAACTTTATTTTTAATTTATTCTTTCATAGAGTATGAGTATCCCTGGCAAGGCCAGTATTTATTACCCCATTCCTAATTGCCTTTGAACTGAGAGTCTTGCTCGGTGACTCCAGAGGGCTGTTGAGTGTCAAATCCACATGGCTCTGGAGTCACATATAAGTTGGACCAGGGAAGGATGGCAGATTTCCTTCCCTACAGGACATTAGTGAACCAATTTGGCCAGGATGTCAAGGTGGCAAGATGGCACAGTGGTTCGCACTGCTGTCTCACAGCACCACGGACGTGAGCTTGATTCCTGCCTACCAACTGCCCTTGTGTCACCGTGCGAAGTTTGCACTTTCTCCCCATGTCTGCGTGGATTTCCTCCCGGTGCTTTGGTTTCCTCCTACAGTCCAAAGGTGCGCAGGTTAGATGGATTGGCCATGCTAAGGTGACCCTTAGTGTCAGGGGAAAGAGCTAGGGTAAATGCATGGGGTTATGGGGATAGGGTCTGAGTGGGATGTGGTCAGTGCAGACTCGATGGGCCGAATGGCTTCTTTCTGCACTGTAGGATTCTATGATAACTCTCATACTGTTCTTTGAACAGTACATTGAAGGTATGTCTCCAGATTGTTTAACTGAGAGGACAAACAAAGATTTGATTTAACTTCTTATCTGCAACATGGCACACTGTCAGTACAGCAGGACCTCAACGAAGCAATGGAGTGTCAATTAGAATAGATTTAGAACAATTTCAGAACATGAACTCTCCCCTCCACCTTCACTCCATTTCTATTTATTTTATTTCTTCTTTGTCTCATTCATCCATTATTATCACTTGTTATTGTTACTGCTAATTTTCCACTTCTCGAATCCCACTCTCTACCTTGTCCCCAAACTCCTCTCCCCCGACCCCGCTTCCCTTCCCCACTTCAAGCCAACTTCCACATTCCTCAGGTAATCCCTTATCAATCGTAGAATTATAGAAACCCTACAGTGCAGAAAGAGGCCACTTGGTCCATCAAGTCTGTACCGACCACAATCCTACCTAGGCCCTACTCCCATACCCCTACATATTTATTGCTAATCCATCTAACCTACGCAACTCAGAACACTAAGGGGCAATTTTAGCATAGCCAATCAGCCTAATCCACACATCTTTGGACTGGGGGAGGAAACCGGAGCACCCAGAGGGAACCCATGCAGACACGAGGAAAATGTGCAAACTCCACATAGTGATGCAAGCGGGAATCAAACCCAGGACCCTGGAGTCGTGAAGCAGCAGTGCTAACCACTGTGCTACTGCTCCGCCCATTGTACCTCTATGCTGCCATTCTGATCACATTGATGGAAACTTTTAGCAGCTTTCTCAACCGTCATCATTATCATTTAAATTTCTTTTGTCCAACAACAACTCCTTCCCTTCACAATATAAATCTTTCTGATTTTCTTTGCTCTCAGCTCTGACAAAGGGTCATCCAGACTCAAAATGTTGGCTCTATTCCCCTCCACTGATGCCGTCAGACCTGCTGAGATTTTCCGGTGCTTTCTGTTTTGTTTTAAATAGTAAGTCTTGTCTCCATCCACCTTAGAACTGGTCTCACCTTGACACCTTCCAGCTACTTCAACAGGAGGGTAGAGTCTAACTGAACAGGAAGGCAGGGTCTAACTGAACAAGAGGGTTGGGTCTAACTGAACAAGAGGGTAGGGTCTAACTGAACAGGAGGGTAGGGTCTAACTGAACAAGAGGGTTGGGTCTAACTGAACAGGAGGGTAGGGTCTAACTGAACAGAGGGTAGGGTCTAACTGAACAAGAGGGTAGGGTCTAACTGAACAGGAGGGTAGGGTCTAACTGAACAAGAGGGTAGGGTCTAACTGAACAAGAGGGTAGGGTCTAACTGAACAGGAGGGTAGGGTCTAACTGAACAAGAGGGTTGGGTCTAACTGAACAAGAGGGTAGGGTCTAACTGAACAGGAGGGTAGGGTCTAACTGAACAGGAGGGTAGGGTCTAACTGAACAAGAGGGTAGGGTCTAACTGAACAGGAGGGTAGGGTCTAACTGAACAAGAGGGTAGGGTCTAACTGAACAAGAGGGTAGGGTCTAACTGAACAGGAGGGTAGGGTCTAACTGAACAAGAGGGTTGGGTCTAACTGAACAAGAGGGTAGGGTCTAACTGAACAAGAGGGTAGGGTCTAACTGAACAGAGGGTAGGGTCTAACTGAACAAGAGGTAGGTCTAACTGAACAGAGGGTGGTCTAACTGAACAGGAGGGTAGGGTCTAACTGAACAGGAGGGTAGGGTCTAACTGAACAAGAGGGTAGGGTCTAACTGAACAGGAGGGTAGGGTCTAACTGAACAAGAGGGTAGGGTCTAACTGAACAGGAGGGTAGGGTCTAACTGAACAAGAGGGTAGGGTCTAACTGAACAAGAGGGTAGGGTCTAACTGAACAGGAGGGTAGGGTATAACTGAACAAGAGGGTAGGGTCTAACTGAACAGGAGGGTAGGGTCTAACTGAACAGGAGGGTAGGGTCTAACTGAACAAGAGGGTAGGGTCTAACTGAACAGGAGGGTAGGGTCTAACTGAACAAGAGGGTAGGGTCTAACTGAACAGGAGGGTAGGGTCTAACTGAACAGGAGGGTAGGGTCTAACTGAACAAGAGGGTAGGGTCTAACTGACAAGCGGTAGGGTCTAACTGAACAGGAGGGTAGGGTCTAACTGAACAAGAGGGTAGGGTCTAACTGAACAGGAGGGTGGGTCTAACTGAACAAGAGGGTAGGTCTAACTGAACAGAGGGTAGGGTCTAACTGAACGGGAGGGTAGGGTCTAACTGACAAGAGGGTAGGGTCTAACTGAACAAGAGGTAGGTCTAACTGAACAAGAGGGTCGGGTATAACTGAACGGAGGTAGGGTCTAACTGAACAGGAGGGTAGGGTCTAACTGAACAGGAGGGTAGGGTCTAACTGAACAAGAGGGTAGGGTCTAACTGAACAGGAGGGTTGGGTCTAACTGAACAAGAGGGTTGGGTCTAACTGAACAAGAGGGTAGGGTCTAACTGAACAGGAAGGTAGGGTATAACTGAACAGGGGGGTTGGGTCTAACTGAACAGGAGGGTAGGGTCTAACTGAACAAGAGGGTAAGGTCTAACTGAACAGGAGGGTAGGGTCTAACTGAACAAGAGGGTTGGGTCGAACTGAACAAGAGGGTTGGGTCTAACTGAACAAGAGGGTAGGGTCTAACTGAACAAGAGGGTAGGGTCTAACTGAACAAGAGGGTAGGGTATAACTGAACAAGAGGGTAGGGTATAACTGAACAGAAGAATAGGGTCTAATTGAACAAGAGGGTAGGGTCTAACTGAACAAGAGGGTTGGGTATAACTGAACCAGAGGGTCGGGTCTAACTGAACAAGAGGGTAGGGTCTAACTGAACAGGAGGGTAGGGTCTAACTGAACAGGAGGGTAGGGTCTAACTGAACAAGAGGGTAGGGTCTAACTGAACAGGAGGGTTGGGTCTAACTGAACAAGAGGGTAGGGTATAACTGAACAGGAGGGTAGGGTATAACTGAACAAGAGGGTAGGGTCTAACTGAACAAGAGGGTAGGGTCTAACTGAACAGGAAGGTAGGGTATAACTGAACAGGAGGGTTGGGTCTAACTGAACAGGAGGGTAGGGTCTAACTGAACAAGAGGGTAGGGTCTAACTGAACAAGAGGGTAGGGTCTAACTGAACAGGAGGGGGTCACTGAACAGGAGGGTAGGGTCTAACTGAACAGAGGCTAGGGTCTAACTGAACAGGAGGTTGGGTCTAACTGAACAAGAGGCTAGGGTATAACTGAACAGGAGGGTAGGGTATAACTGAACAAGAGGGTAGGGTCTAACTGAACAAGAGGGTAGGGTCTAACTGAACAGGAGGGTAGGGTATAACTGAACAGGAGGGTTGGGTCTAACTGAACAGGAGGTAGGTCTAACTGAACAAGAGGGTAGGGTCTAACTGAACAAGAGGGTAGGGTCTAACTGAACAGGAGGGTAGGGTCTAACTGAACAGGAGGGTAGGGTCTAACTGAACAGGAGGGTAGGGTCTAACTGAACAAGAGGGTAAGGTCTAACTGAACAGGAGAGTAGGGTCTAACTGAACAAGAGGGTTGGGTCGAACTGAACAAGAGGGTTGGGTCTAACTGAACAAGAGGGTAGGGTCTAACTGAACAAGAGGGTAGGGTATAACTGAACAAGAGGGTAGGGTATAACTGAACAAGAGGGTAGGGTATAACTGAACAGAAGAATAGGGTCTAATTGAACAAGAGGGTAGGGTCTAACTGAACAAGAGGGTTGGGTATAACTGAACCAGAGGGTCGGGTCTAACTGAACAAGAGGGTAGGGTCTAACTGAACAGGAGGGTAGGGTCTAACTGAACAGGAGTGTAGGGTCTAACTGAACAAGAGGCTAGGGTCTAACTGAACAGGAGGGTTGGGTCTAACTGAACAAGAGGGTAGGGTATAACTGAACAGGAGGGTAGGGTATAACTGAACAAGAGGGTAGGGTCTAACTGAACAAGAGGTAGGGTCTAACTGAACAGGAAGGTAGGGTATAACTGAACAGGAGGGTTGGGTCTAACTGAACAGGAGGGTAGGGTCTAACTGAAGAGGGTAGGGTCTAACTGAACAAGAGGGTAGGGTCTAACTGAACAGGGGGTTGGGTCTAACTGAACGAGGTGGTATGAACAGGAGGGTAGGGTCTAACTGAACAAGAGGGTAGGGTCTAACTGAACAAGAGGGTTGGGTCTAACTGAACAAGAGGGTAGGGTCTAACTGAACAAGAGTGTCAGGTCTAACTGAACAAGAGAGTAGGGTCTAACTGAACAAGAGGGTAGGGTCTAACTGAACAAGAGGGTAGGGTATAACTGAACAAGAGGGTTGGTAGATGGCCACTTTGGTGAATTACCAGTTAGTGCTTGTGAGGCAAGTGTCAGGAGAAAAGGTGATAGAACTGGAGAGACAAGTGTAGAACAAGTAACAAAGAACCATTTGATATAACTTTTATCCCATTTACATGCTGGAATTTTACTGCCTTGCCCACCCGATACTCCTAAGGTCCCGCCCGAGGCCAATGGAGAATGCCATTCTGTGATCTGGTCAAATTCTAGTTTCAACACTCATGAGTAATCAGAGCACACACCAACAGGATATTGTGCAATGAGTAATGAAGTAAAACACAAATCTTCTTGATTAGGTCATGTGGGACCCTACTTACCTACTGTGTAAGGGCACTCTGACTGCCCTTACACAGTAGTCCTTGAATTAAGGTGGAATCATCCCCAAAATGTATAAAAATGCACTAAGTAAATACTATATAATTGACAGAGGAGATCAGACAGCAAGCTTCAATCAAGCAATGTCTTCCCTGGGGCTCAGATGTTTTAGTACTCTGATGGATGTCTGGACTCTGCCAAGAATTCATAATGAGGCTGGGCTGAAATCCATTAATTTATTGAAACTCATTCACCTGTTGAAGCTCCTGAGTGAGACTGACATTTGTAAATCCTGATTGACAATTGTAAAAAAAGTTTTTTTTAAGAATGAATGACTATTTTAAAGCTTCTTAAGACGTCCTACTTTCACTATCGTGCTCATAGGTTCTGTACAGTATACAGTAGGTCAATGGGCATAGAATTGCCATAGCTTAGGCCACAGGCATAATATGAGTAGACATGGAGAATGGGTGGGCATATACTGGCATAAGATGGAAAAGGGGCATGGGATGAGTGGGGGCATTTTTTGGCATGGGAGCATGATGGCCATAAAGATTGTGGGTGGTGAGCATGAAGTTGCATGAATGAGCCATGGGATGGTGACCCTTCCTGTCTCCAATATAACTGAACCATCTCACACAGGCACCAAGACAGCCATTAAAAACAGACAACCTCAACACTCTGCAATCCCAATGGCTGCCTCCAATTTTTTTCCTCGAATCTGTTGGCCCGACTGCAATCCACATCTACACTCCCTCCTCCCGAGGCAAGGCAGGAATTTTCCTGCTCCTGGTACCCACCTCGAGGCTGAAAGCTGGCCCAAGGTGAGGAAAACCCAATAACCAAATGATTGGTTCAGATCTGGACTGCACAGCCTGAGAGCGGGGCGGAGGCAGATTCGATCCTGGGTGTCGGAAAATGATCCGAAGACAAAAAAAGCTGCAAGGCTGCAGGAAAAAGGCAGGCGAAAGTCGAGCTGTATTTGTAAAGAGCTGACACAGCCATGATGGGCCAAATGGTCTGCCTTCTGTGCTGTAAACCAAACTGTGACTTTATGATTCTCTGAAATAGACGGTAGTGCGGTTAAGACATATGATGACAAAAGTTTTAACTGAGCACTAGCTATCATAATAATTATTTACATTAATATTGGAATTCAACCCACGCCCCTCTCTCCTGAGTTCTTTCACTCTTACCAACATCTTGTGCAAGATCCTGAGAGTCACAATTAACCATTTAAGATTGTTATGATTATTAAAGCGAACTCCTCGAGCATCTGCATTCCCAAACTAAACAAACAGCTCTGTGAAAAGAAAAATTCCCTGAGATACAGGGTGAGGCTTTTCTAGTTCCCCCCCCACCGACCCGGAAATTTCCATCCAAGGTCAACGGGCCTTTAAATCCTGCCCATGACGATTCCCGCGAGGTGGAGGGCCGGAATATATATCCCACAAGACAGAGTATTACCATTCTTCAAGGTTTTCATACATCAAGCTCATCTGCAGTGTCTTGACTAAGGTGGTCAACTGGGAGGCAACCCATGGCAACATGCCTAGTTAAGGATGCGCACCTGATTCGGCCAATGAGGAGAGTCCACAGAGTTGTCCTACCAGCAGTCCAATTGGGATAGGCATTCCAGCAGGCCGGAGAATCCTAGGAGGCCCAAACTTGGAGGGACTGCTAAAGGTGTAGAAAAAAAATGCGAAATCATTCACAGCCAATGAGAAATTTGACCTACAGAATGGCTTGCAGCCGCAATCCTTTGGCAGGAACGTCTCCAGGGTTTTGGGGTGAGGAAATACATAAAGGGATTGAGGGGGGAGTTGACATCTCCAGGGACCCACCACTACCAGTTAGATCCCAGCACATCCCCAAATTGCCCACAAGTGGTCAGTTATTTGGCAGTAATTGGCTGCCTGCCTTGTGAGTGTCCATTGTGTGCCCACTTCCAGAAGGATTGGCCACGGATAGGGACACATCAGATGTCTGCTCCTGACATGCTAAATTCAAAATACCCCCCACTCCACCCACCACCAAAGGGGCCTCCAGACAGCTGGTAAAATTCTACCCACAGTTTCAATATTGATCTCAGCCATTTATAGTGCTATGGTTAGCCTAGCAATCAAGTAGCGGTTTGCACTTTCAACTTGGCAGACACTATTGTGTAGGCTTTGTTTTGTTATCTAAAGAAAAGAACATTGTTCTGCTTTCACATTCTTTCTGCTGCTTGATTACAGTCTAATACTAAATACATTCGTAATTAGGTAGTGGGTCTAATTGAAGGGTCAATGGGAGAAGTTGCCTAGACTTTGTTTAGTTTTTTTTCTAATCTTTGTATGTGTGTGTGCCTCTTATTCGCTTTGATTTGTGGTGGCCATGTTAATTGATTTGCATCTGAAAGTAGACGGTGTTTTCTGACTGTAAGGTATGCAGTTCTCACTTTGATGTCTACACCATCAAGTTTGGCCATGTTTGAGACCCATTGCAATGTCTGTTGTCAGGGGATACTGGATAAATTGTGTTAAGACAGGTTCGTGCCGAGGACCTTCAAGTCCTTATTTCCTTATCCAACTTGGCCAGTAATAAAAGTCCCGCTCCTTTTACCTGTCAACATTTGCTGAAGGCTCCTCTCAAGATGTTGTGCGAAGCCCTGCCAAACATTCCTCACAAGAGTATGCCCAAACAAGTGAGAGCATTACATGGTCAAAGGCCATCCAATTATGTCGCATACACGAATGCTTGAACTTCATTAATCGGTGAGCTTGACAGAGCTGATTAGAAACACTTGTCTATTTCTCTCGCTGAAAGTTTTTATTTAAACTACCTGTGTGGCAACCTGTGTGATATTATCTTCCTAGCCACCTTCAAGTTTCTATTAAAATGGTGTAATATGATGGTGAGGAGTGTAAGCATCAAAATATAATACTGAGCAGAGCAAGGGGTAACATGGTGCTTTTTAATTCAACTTTTCAACTGGTCAAATGGATCAAAATGACTCCTGTTTATTCCTGTGAATCCAAACGATTTGTTGATTTCAGAGTATTTTATGATGCTGATATGTACTGTTGACATATGCAATAAGGACTGAGGTGCTTTTTTTCTTAATTTTGTAAGCAAGACATAGGATGTAATTCATTTCTGAAATGCATACTGATGTCCGCCATTGTATTTTCTATTTTATTCTCATAGAATAGAACCCTACAGCGCGGAAAGAGGCCCATCGAGTCTGCACCAAACACAATCCCACCCAGGCCCTACCCTCATATTATACCCACTAATCCCTCTAACCTACACATCACTGGACACTAAGGGGCAGTTCCTTAGCAAGACCAATCAACCTAACCCACACATCTTTGGACTGTGGGAGGAAACCAGAGCACCCGGAGGAAACCCACGCAGACACGAGGAGAATTTGCAAACTCCACACAGACAGTGACCCGAGCCAGGAAAATCGAACCCCAGGACCCTGGAGCTGTGAAGCAGTAGTGCCAGCCACCGTACTACCATGCTGCCCACTGCTATGTTACAGAATGGAGCCACAAAGCTGAAAATGATAAGGTTGGTGGCTTTTTTTTATTTGTACAACAAACGATAAAAAGAACAGTCCATCGACAGTCTGTTAATCTTCGGGGCAAGTGACTGTGAGTCCTTTACCTGTTAGTCAAATGCACGTTGCAATGAAACAGGTTAATATGTTAAACTTCCTCGCCTACACCTGACTATTATATGATGAAAATAAAATTTATTTATTAATCACAAGTAAGGCTTACATTAACACTGCAGTGAGGTTACTGTGAAATTCTGTGAAAATGAGACAAAGAGCTGAGTTTTCATTCCATTCCAGCTTTTTCCAGCTAAATCAATTCATGCAATGGCAACACAAGAGCTCAGCAGCCGCTTTCATAGGTGAACTCCCCATGGTGAGATTTGCACTGCGTCTCTTCATTGCAGAGTTTGCACCGCACAGAGTTTGCACCGCACAGAGTTTGCACCGCACAGAGTTCCATAAATTCTCATTACTTAGCTCACCGAAGAAACTGGTAAGAATACTTTTCTGAACCCACAGGTATAATTCAACCTTCAAGTCCTGCATCCTGCCTGTTACGGCATATAATAATTTGACCTGATATTAGTATTTGTAGTTAAACTGACAAATCTGATGATAATTTGAAAAAGTCAAATTGGTTGGAATGTAAAGGATAAAACATGGCCTGTACAATTTGTCAGGAGTGGCGGGGAGGAGTGCCAATTCAAGCAGAAACTCTTGGTCCTTATGTTTAATGTGTACTTCCTATCTATAAAATATAATTTCTGATTGACTGTCTCAGAGATAGATAGAAAGGAGTTTATGTAGCATCTGTGATGACCTGAGGACATCCCAAAGTGCTTTACCATCAATGATTTGATTTGATTTATTATTGTCATATGTATGAATATACAGTGAAAAGTGTTGTTTCTTGCACGCTATACAAACAAAACATAGTGTACATAGAGAAGGAAAAGAGGGAGTGCAGAATGTAGTGTTACAGTTATGGCTAGGATGCAGAAGTATTTTCCGTGAACCTTATCATCCTAAGCCTTGTGGCTTCATTCTGTAACATAAAGTACTCAAATGAAGTACTTTCGAAGCATACTCACTGTTCCAATTGTTGGAATCCAGGTCAGAAATGCCAATGCATTTTATGCAGACCATAGGTTTTGCACTTTGAACTTGGCACGAATAGGCATAAGATGTTTCATGCCAGATATGATCCAAATGACCTACTAGGGAGTTTTATCGAACAGAATTTATTTATGAATACAGTTAACATGTATGGAAAGAAAATTAGCAATAACCTTTACCAATTACAACAAGAAAACAAAATAACCATGATAATGTATATTCATTAACAACTAAATTAGCGGCGCGGGCTCATTGGGCCGAAGGGCCTGTTTCCCATGTTGTTTTGTTCTTTGTTCTAAATGCACTATTCCAACATAACAACCCTCTCTATAAACACACACCTGTCCCAGGTTTAGCACAGAAAATAACAATGCTCACAAAATGCAGGATTTTAATTCTCTGCCTCACTTGTTGTGAATTAGTCCTTTGGAGAGAGAATTTGAAACTTTGGCTTCTCCCTTCTGGAACTCCCAGCACCTCAAGGTAGTGATGGGGCCATAAGAGAAAATGCTGGAAAATCTCAACAGGTCTGGCAGCATCTGTAAAGAGAGAAAAGAGCTGACGTTTTGAGTCAGGCCGACCCTTTGTCAAAATTTTGCTGCCAGACCCGCTGAGATTTTCCAGCATTTTCTCTTTTGGTTTCAGATTCCAGCATCCGCAATAATTTGCTTTTATCCAGAGATTGCTGGCCTCCAGCTAGCACAACACCTACAGGAAAATTTGCACTCCAGGAAGGCAAGAAAAAACTGTAAACAACTTGCCAGAAAAATTTCTAATACCAGGGAGAGAGATGAAACACTGCATCCAGCCTGGAGTTCAAAAACCTTCTAACTAGCCAGCAGCCAAAACTGAAAGTAAAAGAACTCCTGGGAGAGAAAAATAAACTGTTCCACCTAAGAACAAAGAAAATTATAGCACAGGAACAGGAGGCTCTTCGGCCCTCCAAGCCTGCACTGACCATGCTGCCCGACAGAACTAAAAACTCCTGCTCTTCCAGGGAATCGTATTCCTCTATTCCAATCCTATTCATGCATTTGTCAAGATGCCCCTTAAAAGTTACTATCATACCTGCAAAAAGTCACTATCTTATCTGCCCTGTCAATCAATCTTTCCATAACAATTCAAAAAGATCATAAACTCCCAGGGAGTGCATTAGGCCCAGATTTAAATAAACAAAAACCCAGTTAAATCATTAGGTAGTAAGAAAAGATGCAACTACAGATCTCATGGTGCCAATAACAAAAAAAAAGCAGACTTGCTTGCAAATTGCAGAGAACATGATTTAAAAAATACATTAAAGGCACAGTATTATTACATAATGTAAGAAATATGGTGGCTAATTTGCACACAGAAGCTCCCACAAACAGCAATGATCAAATGACCTGTTTTATTATAGCTGGTTGCGGGATAAATGTTCGCGGAATCTTTTAAGTCTATCTGGATGGGTACATGGGGTTTTGATTTAAATCTCACCTCAAAGGCAACATCTCTAACATTGTAGAGTATAAATTTCCAGCTTAGATTCAGCAAATCTGTGTCCTTCCTGGAACACATTCTGGACCCCCTTGTTTTGCATGGATTTTTAAAATTGCTGACTCAATACTTGATTAATGTCGCGACCCAGCATGTATTGTGTTCACAGGCACTTGTTAAACTTGCAAAAATTCTGAGATTATGTATATTATAAATGAAGGTGTGGGATAAGGCTGGATAGGGCAGGGGGACTTTTTGGCGTTTGTATTTCTGATGTTTTTAACCTACCGTGACAGAAGCATGAAAAGGAAAATAAGAAGCAGATGAAGTCTATGATGCTTCTACGGACCTTTAACGACATTATCTCTTCAGCATTTCAAAACTGAGACTAGGTTTTTGTTCCCCATTAATAAGAGGGCAAACATTTTGCTGAAGTTCATAATGTTACCTTTACCAAACTGTTAGAATTGAGCTTGACTGCCTGCTCTCATCTCCCACATGGAAACTGTTATAGCTTGGGGTCTGTTCAGCAGTACCACGCTGTAACATCTCATTCATAACAGCATTTCCAATCTAATGAATATTAATAAGACCCAAGAAGTTAATCAAACACCATTAATCTCTTATCTTTTTTTTTACAACGGCAGCATCTAATAGCCCAGGTGATGAACAGTCAGCTGTGACATCACACATCAGGCAACACAGAAGCCGGCCCACCTAACAATTTTATTACTATTCCTGTGTCCAAAGAAAGAAACACGCCGATTTTCAGTAGGTTTCACAGTTTGTTGACGGGAAGTGCCACCGGGAATTCGCAGCCAGGGAGCGATGGGAACAGGTTTCATGTGGAAAGTAGAAAAATGACAGCTCTTTGATTTCTGAATCAGCAGAAATGGACATACGCGTGCACGATTGTATACAAGAAAATATAAACACAAATGTCCTGACATTCTTGTGCAATTTCAATATCCCCCCCTCCCTCAATGTGCAATAAGGAAAACTGGCACCAGCACAGGAGGGAATGCAAGTTCCAATTAATCTATGATAAATATTGGCCAGGGCATCCAGGGAGACTCATTTACTCTTCCTTAAAGAGTGCCATTGATCCTTGGGCACATGTCTGTGAGAGTTAATGGGGCCTTATTACTAGCTGAATGACTGTAAATTGGAAGAAGGGAGTGTGCCGCTAGTTTTGGATATTCTTGTGCTCCAGTCACTGAAGATAAGTATGCAGGTACAGCAGGTGGTAAAGAAAGCAAATGGTATGTTAGCTTTCATCGTGAGACATTTTGAGTATAGGAGAAGAGATGAGTTATTGCAATTGTACAGGGCCTTGGAGTGTTGTGTTCAGTTTTGGTCTCCTTTTCTGAGGAAGGGTGTTCTTGTTCTCGAGGGAGCGCAGCGAAGATTTATCAGTCATTCCAGGGATATTGGGACTGATGTATGAGATTGACTAGGTTAGGATTGCTTTCGCTGGAGTTCAGACGAATAAGGGGCGATCTCAGAGACTTAAAAAATTCTAACAGGACTAGACAGGGTAGATGCAGGGAGGATATTCCCGATCGTGGTGGAGTGTAGAAAAAGAGGTCACAGTCTGAGGATTCAGGGTAGACCATTTAGGACAGAGGCGAGGAGGAATTTCTTACCCAAAGAGTGGTGAGCCTGTGGATGTACCACAGAAAGTAGTTTATGCCAAAACATTGAATGTATTCAAGAGGTGGCTGGATATAGCATTTGGAGTGAATGAGATCAAAGGTATTACTGATCATCCAACTCAAACAGAAAACAGGATTAGGCTATTGAGTTGGACAATCAGCCATGATTGTAGTGAATGGCAGAGCAGGCTCGAAGGGCCAAATTGTCTCTTCCTGCTCCTATCTTCTGCATTTATGCTTCTACATTTCTTAACCCCTCTCAGTTCTTCACTGGAGGTTATGTGATGAAGGACGGGGTTCTCCCATCTCATCCATGCCCACCTCACTGCCAGCGAGAAGGGAGAGTTTGACACTCAGCTAAAATTCCATTTACTGCAGTGGCGTCGGAGAATCCCAGCCATGGACGAGGTCTGAATTTATCACCTCCATTTCAGAGAACTTACCACTGAAACGAGGTCCTCAAATGTCAACTGAAGGAGTTTTTCTCCTCCCGAATTCTACTCCACACATCCATTATTAAATGCAAGCCCTGCATGAATGGGTAAGTCTTTGCATCGTGACCACAGGCAACAGAACCAAAACTTGCATATTATGAAATGATAAAAAATTTTTTTTGCATTCTCATTAAGACAAGTGAAAGCACCTCCCATTCAAAGAAAAATATTCAACCAAGAGCTATGATAAATAAAAAAAAGGGTCTGTGATAATAACACAACCAATATCACGTACTACCGTCATAGATTGTAACTAGACTTTTTTTATTCATTCTTGAGACATGGCCATTGCTGATTGGCCAGCATGCTTATTGGCCATTTTTAGTTGCCCAAGGGTAACAAAATTGCTGTGGAGTCACATGTAGGCCAGACCAGGTAAGCACGGCAGATTTCCTTCCATAAAGGTCATTAGTAGACCAGATGGGTTTTTTCCAACAATTAACAATGGTTTCATGGTCATCAATAGATTCTTAATTCCAGATTGTTTTTATTGAATTCAAATTCCACCATTTGCATGACAGGATTCAACTCCAGATTCCCAGAACATTAGCAGAGTTTCTGCATTAACCATCCAGCAATAATACCACAAGGCCATTGCCTCCACCAATCCTGACAGCAATTAACCTCTGTGATACATAGATAGGTAGGCAAGACATGCACATTTCCTTTGATTGATTTGATTCAAATCTATTTGGTAAAATTCAAATTTGACTCAGCTGAGGATAGTTCAAGCCTATCACACTTGAGCTGTGCAATTTTCTGTTGTGTGTAATCAACATTTAATTGTTTTGATCCTTGCAAAAGGGGTTGTTAACAAAGGGCCATTCACTTTATAGTCCAGCACTATAAGTGACCATTCAATACTGCTGGTTCATGGTGATGATGTTTAGTCTTTCAAAGTTTAATGGCACCATTTATTTGAGACCCTCCTTGAAAGGATCTCCTGTCACTAATCTCTGCCTTTAAACACAGATATCCCACTCAGAGAGTGGTGGGAATCGAGAAAGTTCTGCCTGGGAAGACAGTGGATGCCAGTAACATTACATCCTTTAAAAAGCATTTAGAGTCATAGAGGTTTACAGCACAGAAACAGGGCCTTTGGCCTAACTTGTCCATGCTGCCCAGTTTTTATCACTAAATTAGTCCCAGTTGCCCCCACTTGGCCCATATCCCTCTGTACCTATCATATCCATGTAACTGTCTAAATGCTTTTTAAAAGTCAAAATTGTACCTGCCTCTACTACTGCCTCTGACAGCTTGGTCTAGACACTCCCCACCCTCTGTGTGAAAAAATTGCCCCTCTGGACTCTTTTGTGTCTCTCCCTTTGCACCTTAGCTTAGTTTTAGACTCCCCTACTTTTGGGAAAAGATGTTGGCTATCTACGTTATTTGGACAAGCACTTTAAGTACCAGAACATTCAAGGATATGGGGCAGGTGCAGGAAAATGAGATTAGAGAGACTTTAGTGGCAGTTATCTTCGGTGCAGACTCAATGGCCCAAAAAGTCTTTTCTGCACTGGATGACTCTATGATTCTGATGAATCCGCTTTATATAGATGTAGAAATTGGTTATGGCCCATTTCCAACCAGCAGGCCCAAGGCCAGTCCAGAGTTGTTTGTCAGACCGCATTATCATTATTTGGTCAAACCACCCAAGGGAGAAGACCTGACTCCCACACCGTTCATCAACATCTAATTTCCGAGGGGACCCTAAGCAGGAATTACTCCCAACATTTACACTTGAAAGGGACCTCATACCAAAGGTGGCTGCCAGAGAACACCTGATAAATGAGCCTAATTAATTTAGCAGTGGTCCGATCCCACACTCTAATTGGTCCGCCGCGTAATGTGTCATCATTGAGCCCACTCTCTGAGGAATGGTTATATTGCATTCTTATTTCCTGTCACATATAATTGTAACTTAGTAAATGGAGCTGGGTGCCATATCCATATAATCAGGCGTCTTGTGCATAAGCATATCGCTCATCAAATCTGCCTGTACAGAAATAAATCAGGTGTCACACTTTTCTAATTGGATCAAATACAAACACTGTTTTACTGAAATATTAATCAGTAACGGTCCCAGAGAAACATACAGAGAAACAACCACTTGAAAGGCTACAGTTCCGACTAATCGTTTCATTGAATTTATTTTTGTGAAGTAGTTATATTTCTGACACAAAAATTATGTTGCTTTATAGGTAACATTTATAGGATAAGAAACACAGAAGTATGAAATCATTAAATCTGCTTGTATGATATTCCACTTATCGAAACCACCATTTCTCTCCATTGCCCTATCAGTGTCTTGGACTGTGAACTTCCCCACCCCCACCCCAGGAATTCTGTTTTCCTTTTTTAACTCATTCCCTTGTTGGACTCAGTCATTCACACATATTTAAATACACAATCAATAAAAGCAAATGACTGCGGATGCTGGAATCTGAAGCAAAAAGAGAAAATGCTGGAAAATCTCAGCAGGTCCAACAGCATCTGTAGAGGGGAGATAGAGCTAACGTTTTGAGTCAGTATGGTCTCTCTCTCTTGCCACAGACCTGCTGAGATTTTCTGTTTTTGAAACACACAATTGTCTATATGTGGACACCTGTCAATGCCTCAATGTAATGATTCAAGTCCTTGTTTTCAAATCTCTCCGTGAATTACTCCTCCCTATCTCCAGCACTGTAACTATCTAAGATCTCTGTAACCCTCCCCTTCTGACCATTTGTATATACCCAATATGCCCATTATGAATCATTCCACTATTAGTGGTGGTTTCTTCAGCTGTTTAGAACCTATCAGTATCTCCAAGCCTTTTACTAAGTCAAATGTGCTATAAAAAACACAGTTTGTGGTGCTTCAAATCATGCTTCTGTTAATAAATAGATATTTCTTTCTAGTTTGCTGTTTTTGTTGTTACATTTCTTATCTATGTATATAATGAGCTTTCAGTCAATACTTTTAAAAACTTTTTTAAAATAGCCGGTGAAAATCATTTGACGTTTGACATTTTGCACCTCAGAGAGTAAGTACTAAGTCTCATGAATATAATTATTGCCATCTGGGGATTCATACATCCCTTTCTTTAAGGATGGAGATCAACACAAAAGGGCCCTGGACAAAAAGGGGCATTGAGGCTCAGTCGATGAGATAGTCTGGCCTCCCAGCCACATGATGTCCACCAGCAGGAGGCGGCACATTGTTTACTAGCGGTGGGATTCTCTGGTCCAGCTGCTATCAATGGGAATTCCCACTGATGTCACCCCAAGCAGGCAGGAAACACAAGGGTGGGTGTGTACTGATGGTGAGACTGGAGAATCCTGCCAGCATCAACAGCCAGAGAATTCTGGCCAGCATGTATAAAATGGGGATGGGAATGGATCCTATCAACCTTCCATTGTATTATAACAGAACATCTCACCCAAATTAGATTGTGTGAATTTCAAGGTGTCAAACGACAGCAAAGGATAATTAGTATCAACATACACAACACTGATTGAACTGTAGAAGTCACGTGATGAGGGAGCCATTTTGCTATCCGCTTTTAAAATCAGCTAAAGCTCAGAGAGTTGTACTGAAAGCCATCAAGCTCGCTGCAGGTCATCCAAGCAGCAAAGATAATAAATAACAATACCTTGAAAGTGGAAGATTTGAACCAAGACAGATGGACTCTCCAATCTGTTCCAACTTAAGTTCATCAGAGAACCAACTTCCTGGAAATCTGAATACAAGAAACCTCCCAGCTGACTAAGAATCCTTTGCATAACCTGACCTTCACTTCAACAAAAGCACCAACTTCATCCAAGAAACTACAGGCCTGCCATAAAAGAATCTGAAGCAATGATAATCTATGACAGTATATTTTAACTTTGTCAAGAACCAATCCATGTGTGTGAGAGAGTATGTGTGAGATGAAAGAGCGAAACGTTACATCAAACTCTCGGGCTAGAATTTTCCCACGGGAGTCATAGCAGGAGTGGTGGGAGAACTATGCAAAGCTCCATTGAACTTGGGTGGGATTTCTGGTTTTGGGCCTAAAGTGGGCTGAAAACCCAGTCCTAAGCATATGATAATAAATGACCGGCTTTATATTTAAACTCACAAGAAACTTGCTGCTGGAAGTACTTAATTGGAACTTTCATTTTGAGGGTTTAAAAAAAAACTACTCATTTCTTATGTATAAACATATTGGGTAGTGGGAAGAAAACATACAAATTCTGTGTGTGACACCATTGTGTACTTAACTTCATTTAAATTTCCAGTTTTTTGTTACTTCCCTAAGACTGGATTCTGGAGGTTAATGTTGGCGCAAAGCAACGATGCAAACTGAGTGATAGTGACTCAGCCGTCAACTATAATTTTCACTTCCATTAGGGAGAGGCAGAACTGAAAGCTGGAGTGATGTTACTCATTATGTAGCATCTCCAAAAGTCAATTTTGTCAGTGCAGCAGTCACAGAGAAGCAGGGATATAAATGCAAATGAAGGAAGCTATGAAATAGACCAAAAGAGCCAGAGAAGTGAAGCAAGCAACAGGTGGAAAAATTTGAAACAATGAACAAATCTCATAGAATTCCTGCAGTGTGGAAGGATTGTGATTTTGATTGTGGATTATGGTTGGTACGGACTTGATGGGCCAAATGGCCACCTTCTGCACTGTTGGATTCTATGATTCTATGATCTTATAAAGTGGCCATCCTGCCCATTGAACCTGCACTGAAAAAATCCCACCCAGGCCCTATCCCTATTACCCCACGTGTTTACTCTGCTAATCCCCCTGACACTAAAGGGCAATTTAGCTTGGCCAATCAACCTAACCTTCACATCATGGGAGTGTGGGAGGAAGCTGCAGCACCTGGAGGAAACCCACGCAGACATGAGGAGAATGTGTAAATTCCACACAAATAGTCACCCAAAGCTCAGGTGCCTGGCGCTGTGGGGCAACAGTGCTAACCGCTGTGCCACCGTGCTAATGTAACCTATCTCAAATTGTTCATCTGGCAGACTTGATGCTGATCATCATCAAGCTTTTATATCACTGGAGTCATCATGGATGAACCCAATCCAGTCTTTGTTCATTCTCCATAACAGTGTACTCCCTCGAGGCAGTGTGGGCAGTTGAAACTCTCCTAACATTGCCCTAGGCTGCAATCGACTCAGACAGTACAGGCTGGGAATCAAGCTCAGGACTGTCTTGATCATCAATAGGAAGAATTCAGTGATGGTCCTTTATAAATAGGAATCTCACAACACCAGGTTAAAGTCCAGCAGGTTTACTTGGAATCACGAGCTTTCAGAGCACTGCTCCTTCATGAGATGAGTGATTTTGTTCCTACCCCAATAAAACGCTGGCATCTCTATATCATGGCATCTCAAACCACTAGTTCAAAATGAAGAAGATCTCTGAAAAGGTTGCGCATATCGACATAGATATAAAAAAAATTTGTGCCCACCCCAGTCCAACGCCAGCCTCTTCACATCATAAAGTCGGTGGAGTGGTAGATAGTGAAGAGGGGTGTTATAGTTTGCAGAGGGACTTGGACAAGTTGCAGAGCTGGGCCGAGAGGTGGCAAATGGAGTTTAATGTGGAAAAGTGTGAGGTAATGCACTATGGCAGAAATAATAAATGTGTAGAGTATAGGGCTAATGGTAGGATTCTTAGTAGTCTTGATGAACAGAGGGATCTTGGTGTGTATGTGCATAGATCCCTGAAAGTAGGCAGTCAAGTCGAGAAGGTTGTTAAGAAGGCATATGGAGTCTTGGCTTTTATTGGTAGAGGGATTGAATTTCGGAGCCGCAACGTCATGTTGCAACTGTACAAAACTCTAGTGCGGCCGCACTTGGAGTATTGTGTGCAGTTCTGGTCCCCACATTATAAGAAAGATGTGGAGGCATTGGAGAGGGTACAGAGGAGGTTTACCAGGATGTTGCCTGGTATGGAGGGCAGGTCTTATGAAGAGAGGCTGAGGGATTTGAGGTTGTTTTCGTTAGAAAGGAGGCGGCTAAGAGGGGACCTTATTGAAACATATAAGATGATTAGAGGTTTAGATAGGGTGGACAGTGATAGCCTTTTTCCTAGGATGGAGAAAGCTAGCACGAGGGGACACAGCTTTAAATTAAGGGGTGATAGTTATAGGACGGATATCAGAGGTAGGTTCTTTACCCAAAGGGTGGTTCGGGAGTGGAATGCCCTGCCTGCAGCAGTTGTAGATGCGCCAAGTTTGGTGGCGTTTAAGAGGTTAGTTGATAAGTATATGGAAGAGAAGGGAATGGTTTAGTTTGGAGGGGCATTGCTTTTTATATTGGTCGGCGCAACACCGAAGGCCGAAGGGCCTGTTCTGTGCTGTAATGTTCTATCATCACTGGCTCTGCCCATTGGCAAATTCTGCAAAGTTAAACTAAGGTTGCAAACAAACGTATAAGACCTGTGCCCCAGGAATGAACAATCTTTGTGTCTCTCTTAGAGTGACCTAACGGCAGGTATTGAAGATGATTGATAAATAAATAGAGAGAGAGAGGCTAAAGCATCCACTCTTACAAACAGCATCGACTAAATGGCCTAACTCAATTGAAGAGAGTTAAACTAGGACCACGCTGGAATACATTATAGGGTTTAGCCCTGGCTGCTTATTCATGTTTTATTCGGAATTAGTGAGATTTAATAGTATGGAGCTTTCACACCATCAATTTTACTTTAATTACCAAGATCTCTGTAAGGAAATGTCACAATGCACAGACATTTGTGCAGAAAAGATTACCACCAGGTCCTGCCAAGTCCTTGCATAGCTGTGTTGGCAGATAGGATTCATATTCAAATCTGCTACAGCTGTTGCCTGTGCCCAGCAGAGCCCCCTTGGATCACAAGTGACCCATTTCCACAACACCCCCGTGTGCCACCACCCCCACCTCCCCAAATCTCTTCTGCGTTGTATCCTCTCTATTCCCCCGAGGTTACTAATCCTACCTTCTCCGCTCATGCTGACAGCTAGGAAGGAGTTAGGAAGATTAGGCTTCCTTAATAATGCAGGAATATTATCAATTATATAAAAAAAAGGGAAGGCTTGCCTTTTGAAGATAGGAATCTGCCTGCAAGTGCTTGCGAGGATTGGCTGGACTTAACCTCAGCGAGTATCTGAGCAAAGATACTGAACTTTCTCGTGGTCCGGTTAGCAGGTTGTAATTAAGTGCTGGGGCCTCTCGAAATGCACAATAATTCAGGGCTCGCGATCTCGTTCACGATCGACCATATCATACGATTCAGATGTCGGGATGCACATTCCATCTCGAGGGTCACCAGCAATCAAACATCCCCCCCCACAATACCGCCCCACCACCGCCCCCCCCAGCCTCCTCCCCAAAGCTGTCAGCTGCAGAACAGTAGGAAGAAGGATTGTCATTTTTATTTCCACTTTACAGACTCACTGAACTCCACAGCCTGGCACCGAGCTATCTCTCTCTTCCCTGGTCGCTCTGCCAGGCCACACTGTGGGAAAACGATGCGCTTTGACATTGCACAGAACCTGAACTCAGCATGGCTGCCAGCATTGCTGAATCCACCCTGTTTACGCTGCAGGATTCCAGAGCACTGGCTGCAACAGATAAAAACAGACTTCCACTTATCTCCCTCTGCCCGTAAAGTGAAGTAAACTTTATTTATTAGTCACAGGTAGGCTTACGTTCACACTGCAATGAAGTTATTGTGAAAACGCCCTCATCGCCACACCTGTTTGGGTCAATGCACCTAGCCAGCACGTCTTTCAGAATGTGGGAGGAAACCGGAGCACTCGGAGGAAACCCACACAGACATGGAGAGAATGTGCAGTGACCCAAGCTGGGAATCGAACTTGGCTCGCTGGCTCACCACTGTGCCGTGTAAACTCCTCTTTCTCTTGAAAAGGTTCCCAGTCTGAAGCAAGTGTGTAGCATCTTGACACAGTGTCTCACAGCACCAGGGACCCAGCTTGGGTTGCTGTCTATGCGAAGTTTACTTATTCTCCCTGCGTCTGCGTGGATTTCCTCCAAGTGCTCTGGTTTCCTTCCACAATCCAAAGATGTGCCGGTTAGGTGGATTGGCCATGCTAAATTGCCCCTTAGTTTCAGTGGGACTAGCTAGGGTAAATGCATGGGGTTACAGGGTTAGAGCTAGGGTGGGATTGTGGTTGGTGCAGACTCGATGGGTTGAATGGCTTCCTTCTGCACTGTACAGTTCTAAGAATTCTGACATCTGAAAATGACTCGGAAACATGTCAGTCCAGATTCCCCTGCCCATGTGTCAGGCAATTTTTTCAAATAAATTATCACTCTCAATCACTGCTTTTTGGAATCTGGCTCAAAAATAGGCTTCATTCAGAAGGAGATTTGCATGAGGTTTCTGAAAAAGACTATCATTTGTCTGTCTGTACACATCATCTGGAAAGAGCTCTGAAGATCTTACTCCAGTTATCTTTGAATAGTTGTCCCATGCCTGTTCCAATATGTCACTGAATCAATCAACACAAAAATGCCGTTCGGCCCATCTTGTCTATCCTAGCTCTTTGTGCGAGTTATCCAATCAGCCCCATTCTCCTGTTCTTTCCCCATAGCCCTGCAAACATTCTCCTTTACAAGGGCTGATCTGATTCCCTTTTGCAAATCACTATTGAATCTACTTGCGCCCTACTTACCAGCAGCACATTCCAATTACAGCAATTCTTTACATTAAATAAAAATTCCTTCTCAGCTGCAGTTTGGTTTTCTACCAATTATCTTACATCTGTGTCATAGGGTCACAGAGGTTCACAGCAATGCAAACAGACACTTTGACCCAACTTGTCCTTTCCGCTCAGTTTTTAACCACTAAGCCAATTTCAAATGCCTACATTTGGCCCAAACTCACTATCCCCATCTTCCCCACGTAACTGTCTAAATGTTTTTTAAAAGACAAAATTGCACCCGCCTCTACTACTACCCCTGACAGCTCGTTCCAGACTCTCATCACCCTGTGAGTGAAAAAATTGCCTCTCTGAATCCTTTTGTATCTCTCCCCTCTCAGCTTAAACCTACGCCCTCTAGTTTTAGACTTTAGACTCTGTGTCTTCTGCTGAGTGACCCTCTTGCTGGTTGAAGTAGTTTTTCCTTGTATGTTCTATCAAAAATCCTTCATAATTGAAGGCAGCCACTATTAACCTTCAAAACTGTTATGGGGTAACCATTCTGTTGTTGCTTCCTCATACTCCCTGACAATGACTGAGGCTGTGTTGTACTTGGGTCAACCATTGCCCCTTAGAATAAGAATATTCAGAAAGGGACATACACCGTTCACTTAGAATAACAGAGAACAACATGGATTGAGGGAAACACAAAGAGAGAGAGAGAGGGATACAGAGAGAGTGAGGGAGGTGATGGCTTAGCAGTACTATCACTAGACTATTGATCTAGAAACTCAACGAATGTTCTGGGGACCCAAATTCGAATCCCATCACGGCAGATGATGGAATTTGAATTCAATAAAAAATATCTGGAATTAAGAATCTACTGGTGACTGTGAAACCATTGTCAATTGCTGGAAAATTTCATCTGGTTCACTTTGGGAAGGGAAACCTGCTGTCCTTATCTGGTTTGGTCTACATGTAATTCCAGAGATACAGCGATGTGGTTGACTCAAGACAGCACAGTGGTTAGCACTGTGACCTGGGTTCGATTCCCGGCTTGAGTTATTCCCTGTTTGCACATTCTCACCATGTCTGCATGGGATTCCTCTGGATGCTCCAGTTTCCCTTGTGGCCACACTCCGGCACCTGTTTGGGTACACTGAGGGAGAATTTAGTACGGCCAATGCACCTAACCAACACGTCTTTCGGACTGTGAGAGGAAACCGGAGCACCCTGAGGAAACCCATGCAGACACAGGGAGAATGTGCAAACTCTGCACAGACAGTGACCCATTGTACCACTGCGCCCAGTTGAGCTGTAAATAAAGGTACCACCTGGAACACAGCCGCAAAGACAAGTGGCACCTCCAACAGTGAATGAGTTAAGGAGCCTTTTGACTCCAAGCTTTACTCCTGCAAGTTTGGAATAATTGAACTGGAGTTGAGCTCAACAGGCGATTGCTGGCTCAGGCCTTGTTGCCTGGCACCCAGACGCATGGAATCCAACACCAGCTTTCCAAACCACAGATCTCTATTTATTTTGAAGCAAACCCAGCCCTACTTATAATTATAGGTGATCTGAAAGACTTCTGAGTGTTGTGGCCAGCTTTTTGTGTCTGACTATGCGAGGCTGGTAGCAGAAAATTACATGTGGACTATCTTTCAAAAAAAAGGGAGACTGCGACCGTATTTTGAAAGAGATGAGATATTTTAACAGTTGCCTTACTTGTGGGATTCTTGGCCAAGTTTGTAAGTTGGGCAGTGCAGGATTACAGAGACTCCCAGCCTCCAACATGAGATAACCAGGCCAGAGTTCCGGCTTTTGCCATGTGTTGTCAGTGAAGTGACCGCATTGCCAGCCAGCTGTTTACCTTCGGAAGCTGAGTTGCCTCACACAAAAAAAAAACTACAAAATGCGCAATCACCACAATAGTGGTTTCGATCCACATCCCTAAAGTATAATGAGACAACCTTGTGCTTTCTCTGTGGAGTAAAATGGTCCTGCCATAAAGCAAGCATTGAGTGTCACACAAACTCTATATATATTTATATAAAGAGAGAGGGAGAAAGGGTACGCAATGTCCTAACCCATGCTCCATCAGGCACTTAAATGGCTTATTAATATCCTATTATTCTGATGTGACTGACCATGTGGAGTTTCTCCCCGTGTCTGCGAGGGCTTCCTCCAGATTCGCCGATTTCCTCCCACAGCCCAAAGATGTGAAGGTTACGTGTATTAGCCATGCTAAATTGCCCCCTTATTATGCCAAGATGTGTAGGTTAGATGGATTAGCCTTGGGAAATGTGTGGAGTTACAGGGTAAGTAATGGAGACAGCTTGGGTGGGATACTCTGTCAGAGTGTCAGTGCAGACTCAATAGGCCGAATGGCCACTTCTGCACTGTAGGAATTCCATGATTTTATGAATGAGTGATATTTAACAGCCAATGGCACATTCAACAATTTTCAAGGAAATGAAAAGTTGTGAGTATCTGTATATGAAGCATGTATAAGCACCTATATGTCAGTGCAGAAGGATGCCATCTGGCCCATTTCGCCTGCACTGACAACAATCCCACTCAGGGCTCGCCCCCTTCATCCCCACCTATTTACCCTGCTAATCCCCCAACTCTAAAGGACAATACAGCATGGTCAATCCACCTAATCTGCATATCTTTGAAATATGGGAGAAATCGCAGCACCCAAAGGAAACCCACACAGACGCAGGGAGAATGTGCAAAGTCCACACAGACACTGAACCAAGGCCGGAATTGAACCCAGGTCTCTGATGTTATGAGGCAGCACTGCTAACCACTGTGCCACCATGCCGCCCTAATTCCCAGAGGCACAGTGGCACAATAGTTAGCACTGCTGCCTCACAGCACCAGGGACCCGGGTTCGATTCTGGCTTGGGTCATTGTTTGTGTGGAGTTTGCATGTCCTTCCTGTGTCTATGTGGGTTTCCTCCCGGTACTCCAGTTTCCTCCCACGCACGAAAGACGTGCTGGTTAGATGCATTGGTTATGCTAAATTCGCCCTCAGTGTACCTGAACAGGCAGCCACAGTGTAGCAACTGAGGGATTTTCACAACAGTTTCACTGCAATGTTAATTTAAGCCTATTTGTGACATTAAATAAATAAAAGCTAACAGCCAGGAAACAACTATCCAGGAAAAGAAGAGTTGCATGTGTCTGTGTGTGAAAACTGTATATGCACATGTATGTGTGTGCACATATGTGTCTGCGTGTGCATTAATAATCTGAAAGGTAGTAGAGATAAGCTCTTGTAGCTGGAGTAAAGCACCAGCAATCCCGAAGGTCCTCTGTTTTGCCTATGTTCAGCCATGCGACAGTTTGCACATCTAAGGCTGTCTCTATCTCCCCGACACTAAATTAATCATCTGCAAATGTGCCCATTTTATTTTTGCTGCAAATTGTGTCTGAGAACAAGGCAGAGGCCGTGGTGTGTATTGGCGAGTTGAGTGGGAGCATCCTGTTCTGTCTGAAGGGTTGGAGATACGGGTCCAGTCCAACCTTGGCAGGCCAGCTCTGGATCCGCTGTCTGCCAGGCAGTCATGGCACAGTGTTGACGATGATTGCGGAGGACAGAGTGGGCCAGACTGCCTCAAAGGCCTGGCAGCAGGAGGATGTGGAACTGGCGCTCTTACTAGCTACTGGGAAGAAAGAAGTGAAAAAACAATCAACACAACCAGTGGAATGAGGGACAGAAGGTGGGGGAAAAAAGCAATAAGAGAAGACTTGACATTGGAGCGGGAAGTTGGAAAGGAGTGATAAGGCTTTAAAAAATCACGGAGGAATAGCAGGATGAGACAGACACCATTTCTTAGAATCATAGAATCTTATAATGCAGAAAGAGGCTATTCGGCCCATCAAATCCTGGCCACAATCTCATTTACCCGAGCTAGTCTCCCTGTCACTAAGGGGCAATTTAGCAATGTACCTAACTCCAATCCAGCTAACCCACACATCTTTGGGCTCTGGGAGGAAACCAGCCACCTGAAGGAAACCCACGCGGGGAGAGCGTGCAAACTCCACGATGACGATGACCTAAGCCAAGATGGTATCACGTGGAAGCATTGACAATAGGGAAGGTTACCTCTCTTGTAAACATATGTTTGATACAGATAGACGCTGGAGGAAAAGCTTCCAGACAGATCTCAAAGAAAGAAAAAAATGTAATTTAGGTCGTGCCCCACAACTCCCAAGACACTGTATAGCCAATGAGATATAGTAATATTGGAATTACAGCATTGAAAAGTCAGTTGGTAAACAAGTGGGGAAGAAGGATTTGTGAATGAAGTTATTGCAGCTTCAATGAAATCAGAACAAACATTTGAAAAAGTTGTTTCAGATAATTAGATCTATTGGATTGGTACCCATTTTGGGCCCTATTTAATTGCATTTTAGGACAAGGGAAGGCAATGGCCTAGTGGTATTATCACTATGGTATTAATCTAGAATCTGAGCTTATGTTCCAGAGACTGAGGCTCGAATCCTGCTATGGCAGATGACGGAATTTAAATTCAACTAAAAGCAAAAATCTTGAGTTAAGAATCTACCCATGACTGTGAAACCATTGTTGTACGTCAGAAAAATCCATCTGATTTATTAATTTCTTGAGGGAATGATATCTCCTGTCCTAATCTGGTCTGGCGCACATGTGACTCCAGGACTATAGCAATGTGGTTGACTCTTAACTTCCCTCCACAGGCAGCAGGTGATAGCCAATAAATGCTGGCCCACCAGCAGCATCCATGCCCACAGATTAATGAAAAAACTTGCTGAAATCCATCGAACTTGTCAGTTACAAAGATTGCCCAGTATCTAGAGATCTGCAAGGTGACAAAAGTTGAATGCAACAAGTTTGGTAATTATTGGAACAGGGGACCCCTCAGTGATCCTGGACAAGAAAAGGAGAACCAACCTTATGCAAGTTGCTTTTCTGTTAGTTCCCCGGTGAAATGACAACGTGTACATGCTGAATGAAAATAGGAGTTTTAATGTGATGGTCTTCATGACCAAATAGCCTAACAATGTAATGAGATAACAGGCCCACCAAGTAACTGTAAAACCCCACCGAAGGTCAACTGACCTTCCCACAGTCCATCCCTCGCCCACTCTGATTTTCCTGACAGGCAGGGCGATCAAATTCTGGCCAATGTTTCAGGAGCTCAGTGCCAGTGGGGATAGGGGAGAATTCATCAACAAAATCACTGTTAACAATTTTAAAATTTCAAACTTTATTTATCAGTGTCGCAAGTAGGCTCACATTGAGATTGTAATGAAGTTACTGTGAAAATCCCCTCGAAGCCATGCTCTGGCACTTGTTCAGGTACACTGAGGGTGAATTTAGCATGGCCAATGCTCCTAACCAGCATGTTTTTTTGGAGTATGGGAGGAAATCAGAGCACCCAAAGGAAACCCAGGCAGACATGGGGATAACATGCAGATTCTGCATAGATAGTGATCCAGGCTGGAACTGATGAACTTTTGTCATCTTGCAGTGAGGCAGCATCGCTAACCATTGTGTTACCATACCACCCAAGGTAATGTTTCAGGGACACAGTGCCAATGGATGGTGAGGGTGGAGGGGGTGGGGAGCAGGGGTGTAAAGAAGCAAGGGAAGGTGGAATTAAAAACAAAATTCTCTGGTAACAATTGTGCCGAGCCTTGTAGTTCCATGGTTATCAGACTGGCTTCTTTCCCTATCTGACTCAGGTTGCCTTGGAAAAAACATGGTACATTAAGCCAGGGTAAAAAGATAATCAGAACCCAGACGAGGGATCTGCAAGCAACCCCACAAAGCAAATCAATGGAAAAGCAATGATCGGAAAGCCTACATAGGGTAAGTAAAGAGAAAATGTTCCCATTGGTGAGGGGTGGGGTTGGAGCAGTGGGAGGGACAGTTTGAGGGGCAGGGTTGGAGGGGTGAGGGGTGGGATTGGAGGGGTGAGGGTGCAGGATGAGGGACGGGGATGGAGGGGTGAGGGAGCTGGGAGGTGGGGGAGGGAGCTGGGAGAGGTCAGTCACCAGAGGTTTAAGGTGATTGGCAAAAGAGCCAGAGGCCACAGAGGAAGGCATAACTTTTGACGCACGCAGCGAGTTGTGAACTGGAATGCATCGTCTGGAGCGTGGCTGGAAGCACATTGAATAATAACTCTCAAAAAGAGTATTGAATGCATGAGGAGTGGGTGGTGGTGACGGGGCAAGGGGAGGGGGGAATACAGGGCCACGAGGAAAGAGCAAGGAAGCGGCGTTAAGTTGGTGTCTCTATCTGAGGGCTGACACAAGCAGAAAGGGCTGAGTGACTTCCATCTGTGCTGTATCGTTTCATGATTCTATGATCCTGTACGCCGACAGAAGTGAGGAGGTGAGGTCACACTGCTCGAGGCAGAAAGGGGGATTGGAGAAGCAATTTTACACATGGCATCACAGACCTCCTGCATATTCATGGCATGACACCAATTTTTGAGAATAAGTCCTCATTATAGGGAACCGATTGACAAGCCACATGTGTGCAATTAATTGGACCCAGGACGGTTTGAGAGCTCGCTACATGATAGACATCCTGTCTGACCTGCTGTTGTTGCAGCACTGACCCAAGAAACCAGATATCAGGACAGGCTGACCTGACAGGAGCACCTGCCACCTCAGGCTCCTGACACAACATGGGTGCTTGGATTACGCCAAGAACAAACCCCCCTCCTTTCCCCCCCTCCCACCACTGCCAACACCCCCCTCCACGCATCCCACCTCCAGCGTTCGAAATGAACCCTTTGGCAAAGCAGATTAATCCCGGCGTAACCTTTCCATGGGCAGGCAGCGTCTTGACTTCCAGCAGTGCAATGCTCCCCTGACGCCCCCCAACCCCCACCACCTCCCACTAAATTTGTCACACAGGTTCGGACGGCACTGTGAGCTTGTCGAACCGACACAGCTCCTCTTGACCTGGACTCGTGTCAGATTCCGGATAGCAGTTATCCTTCAACGGGGTAGGAAGGAGAAGAGAAAGCGAGGGGAGGTTGGGGGGGGGGGGGGGGGACCATAGGTGACGTCAGGTCTCCCTTGGACAGACATGAGGGGACCAAGATCAAATCAATAACATGGACGGTGGTAGAATTGTCTGTTGAGGAATTGCAGAACGTTGAAGTCCCTGTCATTGAACAAGAAGCAAAGCGGTGTCTTGCCTTTTGAATAAAGTTTTGTGGGTGCGCGCCACAGAAATGTCCTGTCCCCGAGCACGTGGTGGGGGGGAGCGGGCGAGGGGACACCTTTTGAACCAAGCTCCTCATAACAGTTAGGCGCGGCATTCGTCCTGATTCCCACTAGAAAACAATTTAAAAATAAAACGGATTTTGAAAAAACGGTCTTGCGAACGAGTATTTGACGAGAGAGTTAGCTGGCGATTTGAAGGAAAACTTGGCATGCGGCGGGGGGGAAAAGAAGTGCTGCGAATTGGGGCTTTGGTGCCCCAGAACGGTTTGCCAGTGCCGGGCGACAGAAAATGTGAAAAAGAAAATAGATTTTTTTTTTGCCGGGGATTAATTAGTCATAATAATTGTAGTCGACTAGGGCTGCAGTCGATTATGGCTTATTACCCAACTAATCACGGTGTCTTTGCTTCTCCATATTCTGGCTGTCAGCGGCAGGTCTTTGGGCTATCTTCCACACAGTTAAAATTCACTCATCAGAAGACTTTTCGGCCAGTTTTTTTTTATATCTTTCTCCCCTCAGATCTAAAAGATCAATCCTCCTGGGCCCCGCGCACACACGCACAGGCTGATGTACATTTCCCATCCTGGGCTCACACAAGCCGCAAGAGCTAACTTAATAAATGAACTCGTTCCCCCTTGCCTGGGAGCAAGTGCAGATTAATATCTGCCTACCTTGTTACTTAATTCATTATGGAATAGCAGTTAATTTGATTTGATATTATTTTAATAAAATTCTGTAATATATTAGATTGTTTCAGGCTATCAAAATAATTTTCCAATTATTACGGTCGCTCAAGCAAGTCTTTTTCACAGCGGCAGTTGGTCTGGCTCAGAATACATTAGTGGCAACAGCTTCATGCTGGTCAGAATTGTGAGGGGAAAGAAAATAATATGCATGATTAAACCAGAAATGTTATTGCCTATAATGTGCACCCATAGAACGCAACAGACTCCCAGGATGCTGATGTTTCCCCTGTAAAGCAACAAATGCATGCTATTAGATTCCTTGGTAAAAGATCAGGAATTACAGTAGTTTGAGGTTAATTAACTCTTTGCCTCCTGAGCAATTGGATCCAACGGTTTGCTTCTTCTGGCGACTAACTCTTATTTATCCTATGGGAGTCACTGTTCCGCACTTGCCCACCCCTAGAGCAACTGATAGGCCGCTAGCAAATCCGCTAGGTTCATTTTACCATTTTTTAAAATTGAATTATCTTCCTCTCGATCCTACTTCAGGTTTTAAAGTTTGAAAGTTTATTTATCAGTATCGTAAGTAGGCTTAGCTTAGCGCTGCACTGATGTTACTGTGAAAATCTCCAAGCCGCCACACTCCGACACCTGTTCGGGTACACTGAGGGAGGATTTAGCATGGCCAATGCACCTAACCAGCACGTCTTACAGATCATGGGAAGAAACGGGAGCAGCCGGAGGAAACTCACACAGACACAGGGAGAACGTGCAGACTCCACTGCAGTATTGAACCTGGGTCCCTGGAGCCATGAGACAGCAGTGCTAACCACTGTGCCACAGTGTTGCCCGTACTAAGTCATATGGTCAGTTTTAAGCTCTGATAATTTATCTAAGTCACTTCCCAATCCCGGCCTCACCTCGGTCTCCTCTCCAATGATTCTGCCAGCATCTTTGCTGCCCATTCCCATCCTAAGCCATGTCCATCTCAGAGGTTCTGGGTTGCATTCCAGGTCTGTGGTGAGGTGACAGATATCAACAGGACCATTGATCTTAACACCCATGGACAATGGAGAGAAAATGAAACAAACAAGCCAGGATCCTTTATTCCTGATTGCTGAGCCATGAGAAAGAGTGTACAATGCATGCCAGATGAGAGGTAAATTGGGCTTTGTGTGATGCCACCCCCACCTCCTCCCACCTCCCCCACAGCGAATTAGCCTACTGACACTCACCACTTAGACACACACATGAAGTCATTTGGGGGAAAGGATCAGAAAGGTCTTTGATAGCCATTGAACTCCCCTTGAGTATCTTTTAAAGTGATTTGTTCTTGGTACACCGGAATGATATATTTATTATCCATCCTAATTTACCTGAGAGCATTACGAGTTAACATGTGATTTGAAACTAGCCTTCCATAAAGGTCAGACCTGGTAAGTGCAGTAGGAAGCGATGGCCTACTAGTATTATTGCTAGACTATTAACCTAAAAACGCATGTTCTGGGAACCTGTGTTCAAATCCCACCAAGGCAGGATGGTGGAATTTGAATTCAATAAAAACTTTCCCTGGAATTAAGAATAAGAATTGATGACAATGAAACCACAGTCGATTGTCGGAAAAGCCCATCTGGTTCATTAATGTCCTTTAGGGAAGGAAAATCTGCAGTCCTTACCTGGTCTGGTCTATGTGTGAATCCAGAGCTACAGCAATGAGGTTGTCTGTCAATTGCCCTGAGGCAACTAGGGATGGGCAATAAATGATGGCCAGCCAGCGATGCCCATGTCTCACGAATGAATTAAAAAAAGTACTATTCCCTGCGGAACAGTGTTAAACCAATTGGGTTTTTGCAACAGTCTGGCACCTTCTATAGTCATTTATCAGATGTGGAGATGCTGGCAATGTACTGGGGTAAACATAGTAAGAAGTCTGACAATTTATCAGATGCCAGCCTACAAGTTAATAGATTGATTGAATCTAATTTCACAATTTTGACAGGGTGGAATCTGAACTCAGAGCCTCTGGGTTTCTGGTCCAGTTTGATAACAACAAATGCCTTCATAACCACAATGCACCATTGTCGTAAAGATTGTACCGTCAGACTTAGGCTTACGTCAAGATTGGTACTGTGATAAATGCATTTGTTTTCTTGTTATTGTGTGGGAGTTCCCCAGGACTAGGATTACAGCTGCTTTGGATATATCTCAATCACTTGGACTTTGGGGTACAGAGTAAAAATTCAGAATGTGCAGATGGCACAAAACCTGTAAGTGCATTATAGGCTGAGGAAGAAAGTGATAACCTTCAGGAGACAGACTAGTGAAATGGATGGACACTTTGTCGATGAAATTCAATGCAGTAAAGTGTAAGGTATGGTAGAAAGAATGAGGAGAATAAAGCATGTTAAACAGTACAATCTTAAAACAAGATGAGGGAGAGTAGTGTTTGTGCAGAAATATTTGGAAGAGTCAAGACAGATAAAAGCAGCAGTTTATAAAGCGAATGGGATTCTGGCTTTATAAATAGAGGCACAAGGTGGAATTTTCCCATTCCCACCTGCCAAGAGAATTGTAACGGGTGGGGCACAGGCCATGCAAAGGTCTATTGAGGATTTTCCATTCTTGGGGCGAGGGTGACCCGAAAATCCCGCCTATAGAATACAAAAACCAGGAAGTTATGTAAAGCTGACGTAAAGGATTTGTCTGACCTCAACTGAAGTATCATGTCCAATGCAGGGGCATCAGATGTCAGGAAGGAGATGAAGGTTTTTTGTAAAGGGCACAGAAGACATTTACCAGATATTTTTTAGGATGTGGAATTCTGGTGAATCTGAAGTTTCTTCCATAAGAGCAGAGAAATCTAAAGGAAATTTGACTGGTGATTAAAATCATAAAGGGTTTAGATTGAGGAAGTAAATTGTTTCTAATGGCTGAAAGATTGACACTACACCAGGTTAAAGTCCAACAGATTTATTTGATAGCAAAAGCCACTAGCTTTCAAAGCGCCGCTTTGTCGTCAGGTGAGTGGGATTTCAGTTCACAAACAGAGCATATAAAGACATAAACTCAATGTACAATATATTGGCTGGAATGTGAGTCTCCACAGGCAATCAGATCTTAAAGGTACAGACAATGAGAGTGGAGAGAGGGTTAAAGAGATGTGTATTGCCTCCAGCCAGGACAGTTAGAGAGATTTTGCAAGCTCAAGCAAGTCGTGGTGGTTACAGAGAGCGTGACATGAACACAAGATCCTTGTTGAGACCGTCCTCATGTATGTGGAACTTGGCTATCAGCCTCTGCTCAGCGATGCTGTGCTTTTATGTGTCATGAAGGCCATCTTGGAGAACGCTTACCCGAAGATTAGAGGCTGAATGCCCATGACTGCTGAAGTTTTCCCAACAGAAAGAGAACAGTCTTGCCTGGTGATTGTCGAGCGGTGTTCATTTATCCATTGTTGTAGCACATAGCATAAAGAAGCAGAGCTTCAAAAGCTAGTGGCTTTTGCTACAAATAAATCTGTTGGACCTTAACCTGGTGTTGTGAGGCTTCTTACTGTGTTTACTCCAGTCCAACACCGGCATCTCCACATGAAGGATTGACATCCAGAGGGCACACATTTATGGAAATTAGTAAAAGAGCCTGAGAGACAATATTCCTGAGCGACAACTGATTGGAATTTGGAATACTCTGCCTGATAGAATGATAACTACAGTTTCACTGGTAACCTTCAAAAGGGAATCATTTGATACAATGGGATTAATTAATGACCTCACAGTGAAGATGCTCTGAGGTAGCAGTGATCATAACATAATTCTATTTTACATTTAGTTTGAAGGAGAAAAGAATGTGTCTAAGAGTAGAATTTTACACATTGACTAAGGGCAATTAGAAAGTTAACTAAAGTGAACTAGCAATTTAGGTTAAGGGACAGTCAATAGAGATGCAGTGACAGACAGTTAAGGGGATATGTCAGAATACAAAGAATAGATACATTACAAAGGGAAGAAAAATTCCAAGGGGAAGACCACCACCTTCTGTGGTTCGCTAAACAAGTTGGAGATAGTATTAAACATAAAATTCCACAAAGGTGAGTGACAGGTCAAAAGATTGGACAGAACATAGAAAAAAGCAAAGAATGACTCAAAGATTAATAAGGAGAAAAGAAATTAGAATATAAGGGAAAACTAGCTCAAAGTACAAAGACAGATAGTAAAAGTTCCTACAGATATTTAAGAAAAAAATGTTAACAACATGAGTATTGATCACATAGTAAAGTAATAATGGAAAATAGGGAGATGGCAAATTAATTGAGCAGATATTTTACATCAGTTTTCACTACAGAGGATGCAAGTAAGATCCCAGAAATAACAATAAATCATGAATCGGAAAGGGAGAAGGATCTTAAGAAAATCACAATCGACAGGAAAATTGTATTTAGCAAATTTATTGGAACTGCAGATTAACAAATACTTCAAATATTTCTGTGTCTCCCCAGTCCAACACCGGCAACACCACACCATAACAAGTATTTGGGCCCTGATAGACTTTATCCTTAGGTCTTGAAAGAAGTGATTAGTGTCAGTTGATGTGCTGGTTTTGATTTTTTTTTAAATTCACTTGAGTAGCAGAAGGCAGATTGGAAAGTAGTTAATGCATCTGCTTTGTTTACAAAGGGAGGGAGTCAGAAAGCATAAATTATAAGCTTAAATCTGTCCTAGGATAAATGTTAGAAGCCATTATTAAAATTGTTATAGCAGGGCACTTGATAAATTCAATATAATCAGGCAGACTCAACATGGTTTTGTGAATGGCAAATCAAGTTTAACAAATTTATTGGATTCTTTGAAACAATAAGGGGGAAGCAGTAGATATTCTGTAGTTGGATTTGAAGAAGGCATTTGATAAGGTGCCACATCAAAGTTTATTGCGAAAAATAAAATCCCATGGTATAGGGGGAGTATCTTGGCATGGGTAGAAGTTTGGCAAGCTAACGAAAAATAGAGAGTGGGCATAGATCAGTTATTTACTGGTTAGCAAGCAGTGTACCACAGAGATCAGGGCAGGGGCCTCAATGTTTACTGTACACTTAAATGATCTGGATGAAGAGACAGAAGGAATGGTTACTAAATGGTGGCAAAGAGATAGGTGGAAAAGTAAACTGTGAATAGGACATACAGAGGCTACAAAGGGATAGAGTTAGGTTAAGTTTGGCAAATGGAAAAATTGGAAAATATGAAATTGTCCAGTTGGCAGGAATAATAAAAAAGAAGCATATTATTTAAATAGTGAGAAATTGCAAAGTGGGATCAAGATACTTGGTGCATGTTTGAAAACGATACTGCGCCGCAAAGAAATTATTTTAACCATGTTTCTCCGCAGGTTTTTCAAGCAGATGCCAGCATTTTATCGATGCCATGACATCTGTAACCAGTGTCCTCTAATTATCACTGAAGCAATATAATGGACATTATGATGATTTTAATTTAATGCAGTGTTCTGGAGTTTAATGGTCTTTAGAGGATTACTGAGTGGAGCTTGATTTAAGGATGATCGGTGGTCAGGTGATATACCAGGGGACTTTTTTTTTCCACAGAAAAGTCCAGGTTTAAGTTCCATTTCTCAGTTGTTGCTAGAAGTTAGTGGAAGAAGGCAGTGTCTCTGTCTCTCTATCTCTCCCTCTCCAGAGATTTGCTGTAAGTTCTAGGACTAGAAGGCCTCGGAGATTTAATCTAATATTCGAAGGACCAAAAAGCTGCAAAATCCAGCATCACGTGAGATGACTGGTTTTTGTGCCAAGTCTATGTATGTCTACGGAATGGTGTTTGGCTTGGAGCATCATAGATAGCTAACTTTTAAGGTTTATACTGCATCATGTTTGAATCTTGTAATTGGTAAACATTATGGCAATTCTTTTTAACTGTGTTCTTAAATAAATTTTGTTTGATAAAAGCTTCCTAGTGGGTCACTTGAATCATATGTGGAGTGAAAAACTTTATGTTCATCCATGCCAAAATCAATTGTGGAACTTTGAGTCTAGCTAACTTCATAAAACACTTTGGAGTTTCTGGCCTGCGTCTTACACATGAAGATTAGTGTGCAGGTACAGCAAATAATTAAGAAAGTTAATAGAATTTCTTTTGCACAAAGAATTGAGTTCAAAAGCAGAGAGATTATGCTTCAATACAATGCATCAGTGAGGCCACATCTGAAATACTGTGTACATTACTTGTCCCTCTATTTAAGACAAGCTGGAAATACATTAAAAGCAGTGCATAAAAAGTTGACTAGTCATACCAAAAATGGGTGGGTTGTCTTAAGAGGAAAGGTTGGACAGACTGGACTTGTATCCACTGGAGTTTAGAAGTATGAGAGGTGACATAAGACCTTGAGGGACCTTGGCAGGGTGGATATGGAAAGGATGTTTCCTCTCGTGGAAGAACGCAGAACTAGGGGTCAGTGTTTAAATGCAGGAGTCATTTATTTAGGGCAGAAATGAGGAGAATTTTTCTGACAGTGGATGATGAGTCTTTGAAACTCTTCCTTAAAAGGCGGTGAAAGTTTTTGAGCATTTTTAAGACGGAGATGGATTCTTAAAAAGCAAGGGGATAACTTTTGTAAGGTGAAGGTGGGAATGTGCAGCTAAGGTTGCAATTGGATCAGCCATGATCTTATTGTATAGCAGAGCAGGGACTGAGTGGTCCACTCCTGCTCCTAACTTGTATGTACATCATTTAATATATAGGGGGAAAGAAATGTTGGAGGTTGGGGAAATAGCATAAGAGTGAGACTAATTGGATTGTCTTAGAAAGAGGCAGCATAGAGTTAATGGGCCAAATGGCCTCCTCTTTACTATATTGATCTACGATTCTTTGGTTCTGTAACCATTCTTAAGACAAAACAAACATAATGGCCTGAACTCTCCCACCTCACCCACTCCGGAACCAGTGCGGACGAGGTTCCCAAAAGGGAAATCTCTGTTGGCCTTGGGCAGGATTTTTTAGACTTCACTCAGACAAGATCATAAAATCCCACCTCATGATCAGATTTTACAAATATGCTTAGGTGGAATGCCATTTTGTAAGACTTTATCTGGTTACAATGACACTAGGTCAAAAGCTTGGAACTCCCTCTCTAACAGCCCTGTGGATGTACCTACACCACATGGAGTGATTCAAGAAGTCAGCTCACCATCATCTTCTCAAGGGGCAATTAGAGATGGGCAACAACTGCTAGGTCTAGGCACCAATGCCCACATCCCATGAAGGAACAGGAAAAAAATATTTCTGACTGCTCACAGAGCCTGTTAAACTGCCAGTAACATGCCATTGAGGCTGTTAATATATGCTGGCATCTCCCAGTCATTCTTCCTTTTTACAGACTTTCATATTTTAAAATGTGCTATCAGAGCCAGGAAAAATAGTCACCTTATATAAAATGTTGCCTACAATGTTTGGTGCTCATAATACCATAAAGTGGGAAAGATCGCATTGAGGCAGAATCCTCCACCAGAGCAAGATTCCACAATCTTACACAAAGGTGAAATATTTCACAGATTTACCTATTCCCAGGCTAAATCTGACCATGTATCTTTAAATAAAGCTTAAAGCGCAGAAACAAGTAAAACCTTCACAGCAGCACAATGGTCAGCACTGTTGCCTTGGAACAATGAACCCAGGGACTCGGGTTCAATTCTGTTCTCAGATGATTGTCTGTGCAGAGTCCGCACATTCTTCCTGTGCCTGCATGGGTTTCCTCAGGGTGCTCCTGTTTCCTCCCGCATTCCGAAAGACGTGTTGGTTAAGTGCTTTGGCCACGCTAAATTCTCCCTCAATGTACCCAAACAGGTGTCAGACTGTGGCAACGAGGGGATTCTCACAGTAACTTCATTGCAGTGTTAATGTAAGTCTACTTGTGACACTAATAAATAAATAAAATGAATATTAAAAAAGAGTTTAAGAAATAGGAGTGGAAATGGGCCATAAGGTCCCTCGAGCCTGTTCTTCTGCTGTTCAACAAAGTTCCAGCTACATCTTTACTTACAGAGAAAGCAAAGTGCAAGGCCATTGCATGATTTGGAACTAAGGATCAGTATTTGAAAATTGAGCTATCATCACAAACAAAAGTCAACAATAACAGACGTGCGGGGTGAACGGAACTGAGTGCAAGTTAGGATCCAGGCAATAGAGTTCTGGATGAGCTGAAGTTTAAGGAGGGCGGGAGATGTGCAGTGGCCAGGATAATGTTGGAGTAGTTACATCTGGAGGTAACAAAGGCCAAAGATTCGGCTTCCAGGGGCAGATAAGCTGAGTCAGGAGCAGAGTCAGGCAGTGTTGCAGAGGTTTATAGCAAATGTCTTACAAAACACTCGAATCATCCAAAACTAATGATATTTTCTTTAAATCTGCACATTGCAAAGAATAACAAATACCTGACAGTAGAATTTAGGCAATAATTCAATCCTGAGGTTCTGCTAATGTTCACAAATCATCCATGCTCTGTCCTTGTGGTTAGTGATGTCATTGTAATGGCTATATTGAATTACTACTTGTATCGAGTTGCCAATCATTTATTATCTGATATTAAATATAAGGCACGGATAACCGCAAAAGAGATAAAGATCTACATCTTGAACAATATGGGAAGTCTCTGATATTTGGTTTGGATACGTTCTGATTCAAGCACTTTTCACTGTTTGTAGCAAACTCTTCTATCTTGTTTCACGAATCTTGTAAAAATTTGGGGCTAGGTGTGACTTTTAAAGATCCAACCATTTTGTTTGATCTCAGATCCACAGAAACCCAGCACAGAAGGAGATCATTCAACCCAGTTTGTCAGGCATTGGATCAATTATCGTCATCAAGCATTAGGATGATGTATTACGCAGTGGTTAGCTCAGAACCTCGGTTCAATTTCCGGATTAGGTCACTATCTGTGTGAAGTTTGCACATTCTCCTTGTGCCTGCGTGGGTTTTATCTGGGTGCTCTGGTTTCCTCCCACAGTCCAAAGATGTGCGGGTTAGGTTGATTGGTCACGCTAATTGCCCCTTAGTGTCCAGGGATGCATAGGCTAGAGGAATTAGTGGGTATAACATGGAGGAATACAGGGGTAGGGCCTGGGTGGGATTGTGTTCGTTGCAGACTCGATGGGCCAAAGGGCCTCTTTCTGTACTGCAGGGTCTATGATTCTGTGAGTATATGGGATACAGAAGTTCTACCTGTTCATGTATGGGAGAACTTTAACATTGTTTTGGACCACAAACCACTCTTGGGTCCTTTTAAGAAGACAAGGTTGCTCTGCCATCAACAACAATGTGATTCTCAGTGAGCCAGTGAACATCACATCTATGGTGGGTAAATTATTGGAAGGTATTTTGAGAGACAGGATCTACAGGCATTTAGAGATACAAGGACTGATTAGGGGCAATCAGTGTGGTCTTGTGAGTGAAAAAACCATGTCTCACAAATTTGATTGAGTTTTTTAAAGGGCTAACCAAAATGGGAGATGAGGGCAGTGCAGCTGATGTTGACGACATGGATTTTAGCAAAGCCTTTGACAAGGTACCACATAGTAGGTTGTTGCATAAAGTTAAATCACATGGAAGCCGGGGTGTGGTAGCCAAATGGATACAAAATTGGCTTGATGACAGAAGCCAGAGGATGGTTGTTGAGGGTTGTTTTTCAAACTGGAGACCTGTGATCAGCAGTGTGCCTCAGGGATCAGTGCTGGTTGTCATTTATCATTTCTGTCATTTATATCAATGATTTGGACGAGAATATAGGAGGCATGGTTGGCAGATAACGCCAAGATCAGTGGAAAAAAAAGGTTATCTCAGATTGCAATGGGATCTTGATCAATTGGGCCAGTGGGCTGACAAATGGCAAATCACATTAAATAAATGTGAGGTGATGCATTTTGATAGATGGAACAGGGCAGAACTTATCCAGTTAATGGTAGGGCTTTGGGGAGAGTTACTAAACAAAGAAATCTAGGGGTACAGGTTCATGGCTCCTTGAAAATAGAGCCACAGGTGGACAGAGTGGTGAAGAAGACATTTGGCATGCTTGGTTTCATTGGTCAGAACATTGAATACAGAGGCTGGAACATCTTGCTGAAGTGATACAAGACATTGGACTTGGAATACTGTGTGCTGTTCTGGTTACCCTATTATACAAAGGATATTATTAAATGAGAAAGAGTGCAGAAAAGACTTACTACGTAGGTCAGTTGACTGAAACTGGGGGTAGATACACTTCTTTTGGAGCAGTTGCGGCAGCAACAAGCATACCGCCTGTTTTCATAATGCTTTGCACAAACTCAAAGAAGTTATGATAAGCGACAGGAATGTCGATGTATCTTGTGGTTTTCTTACTGGAGCGGGCAGTGCGGCAGCACAAGTGTTTAGCACTATTATCTCGCCACGCCAAGGACCCGGGTTTAATTCCGGCCTGAATCACTGTCTGCATGGAGTTTGCATTTTCTCTCTGTGTCTGTGTGCGTTTTCTCTGGGTGCTCCAATCTCCTCCCATAGTGCTCCCAAAGGTATGTAGGTTAGGTTGATTGGCCATGCTATATTGACCTTAGTATCAAGGGGATTAGCAGGGTAAATTTGTAGAGTTATAGGAATAGGGCCTGGGTGGAATTGTGGTCTGTGCAGACTCGATGGGCCAAATGGCCCCTTTCTGTACTGGTGGGATTCTATGATATTCTAGGTAAATCACGGTGATGAGGTCAGCCCTTGCAAAGTGCTACACTCATTATTCCCATTTTAGTCATCTGAATGTTGCAGCAATTAAGTTCTCTGCAACAGAATCTGGGTTAATGGAATATACTTGATACGAAGCATGGACTTACTTAGCATGCTTGGCGTAGGGATTTGTCCCAGGGCACTTCACCAGGTTGGGGAAGGTGGGGGAGGATTAGGGGAGAGTGGGGGAGAGTGGGGAGAGGATGGAGGGTGGAGTGGGGGGTGGAAACAGAACATTATGCTGAAAATGGAAATAGAACAGGGGAGACAACCCGGAGTGCACTTGAGGGGGTGAGCTTTTGAGGAGAAGACAGACGGAGGTGTCACACACACAAGGAGGAAAATTCCAGAGCACACAGATTGCAGTGGTTTAGTCATTTACATGCAAGATCATCTTCCTGACGGCAAAGAAATAACAACACATTTTTCGCTTCCAATAATGAAAATGATGTAAAGGTTGGAAGGTTTTCTTGCACCAGAACAGTGAGAACCCGCGCTATTATTGTTCACAGGAGAGAGATGTTCATCAGCATGTTATCAAAATACCATGAGGATGCAGCCAATCTATTAATTTGCGATATTGAAATAAGAAGGTGTGTCTTGGTGCATTCTCAAGACAGTCTTCTTCATCTCAGCAATGTTCCCAAAGTGTACATGCGTGTGTGTTCCCCAACAGGGCAAAGTCTAAACTCAATAGCAGGTGTATACCAGAAATAGGGAGTTTAAAAAACACGGCATAAAAAGGGGGGAAAGACTGGGTTTTTTTGGAACTAACATTTCTGAAGTGACATCTATAATTATCAGGAAAAGACTTAATTGAAATTTGCTGTAATTACCACAGCAAGGGTTGAAATATGTTATTGAAGTCGGTTGCTCCCAGGACAGGTTAACAGCTGCTGTAACTTGTCTTGCTGTATTCTTTACCTGCCAAAAAGGCTCTAAGCTAAACTGAAGTGGGCGGTATCAGATATGGACATTAAATTTTCAACAGTTACCAGTCTTTACAAAGCACAGACAATTATGATTAGAATGTGACTCAGTGCCAAGGAGAAGACACTGCTGTAGGGATGGATTTAGTATCCATTTTATCACCTGAGAACCTGCTTTTGATAACTCACATAAATTATAATTAATATAGTCTGGCAAAATAATGTAGCAATGACGCCCTAAAACTTAAAAGCGTTCTCCCATTTTCTTGCCCCTGAGCTTTCCCGCATATTCTCCGATCCTTATGGTTGTTACTGTAAGGTGGCTTTTACAGTTATCAAGGCTTCAGGGAGTCACAACGCATTTCAAGCCAGAGATTAAAAGCCAGATAAACCTTCGAGTCAGTTGTCACTCACCCAACTTCACAACAGTACCTGTAACACCAAACACTTGAAAAGATCTGAAGGCAGAGCCAAGTTGTCTAATCATTGTTAATTTAAATTAGGGGTCAGTGCAGAACTGAAACCTGAAATCTAAACGCATCCAAATCTTGGGCGGTTCCACTGGGTTGGGCTAGAATTGGACCTCGTCCAAAAAACCCTCCAGCCTCTTTAATTAAAGTTGGGGAGGGGTTTCTAAAACAAACACCAGCTCACGGGGGTGTTTGCAACCACTCCCTTTGGTACCACAATACAATGACTCGGCTCACACCAGCCTGCCAGTGTGAACTGGGTGCCGGGAACAATTCCCAAGCCTGAAAGAATAGGCCTGAGCAGACATTGAGCAGACGTTGAGCCTCTGGCCTTAATTAAATGAGGGTAGCAAGCTGCTCGCACTTACTGACTGCCCTCCTCCTTCAGTTGTGTCACCAGCAGTTACCCTCAGCTGGATTGTTAAAAAGGATTCTGTGTTGAGAGGGGGTTGGATGCGTTGATGGGGTGGCACAGTGGCACAGTGGTTAACACTGCTGCCTCTCAGCGCCCGATACCCAGGTTTGATTCCTGGCATGGGTTACTGTCTGCAACTTCTTTGAGCTTGTGCAAAACATTGTAAAAATGCATGGTGCGGTGGCACAGTGATTAGCATTGCTGCCTCACAGCTCCAGAGACCCAGGGGTTCGATTCTTGGCTTGGGTCACTGCCTGTGTGGAGTTTGCACATTCTCCTCATGTCTGTGTAGGTTTCCTCCAGGTGCTCTGGTTTCCTCCCACAGTCCAAAAATGTGCAGGCTAGATTGATTGGCCATGCATACAATTGCCCCTTAGTGTCCTGAGATGTGTAGATTAGAGGGATTAGTTGGTAAAATATGGAGGGATATAGAGTTTGGGTGTGGGTGGGATTGTGGTCGGTGCAGACTCAATGGGCCAAATGGCCTCTTTCTGTATTGTAGGGTTTCTATGATTCCGTGATTTTATGATATTAAATTCTCCCTCAGTGTACCCAAACAAGCGTGTGACAGTTAGGGGATTTTCACAGTAACTTCACTGCTGTGTAAATGTGAGCCTACTTGTGACACTAATAAACAAACTTTAAACTTAAAGGTGTTGGTGAGGGGGATGGGGATATGGAGTGGTGGGGGAGGAATGGAGGGATGCAGGGCAGGGATGTGGGGTGGTATGGGTGGGGGGAGACAACAGTGAAAAGGGGAATGACCTGGCAGTGAAAGGGAAGAGTATTTTAGATTGCGGAATGGCAGCAGGATAGGGTGAATCAAAATGGGGAAGCTAGTATAAGTGCGTGTAGTGTCAGTCGCAGCTTGTAGTTTCAGTGTGGCAAAGGGATGAGTGTTCCAGATTGAAATGTGTATTGCTTACAACCACACCTTTTTGCAGGCAGCTTTCAGGATCCCAGTTATACCCTGGTTGCGCTGGATTTGTTGGACTTAATGGACCCATCTTTGCAACGATGACTCCAAAGAGGACACAATCCCCTGTGTTAGGTATGCTAATATCTATAGATCCTGGACAGGTTAATTGTCTTGCCAAAACCAAATCGTGGGTGAGACTTCCTGGCTCATAATTGACACCTACTTCCCCCTATTATTCTCCCCTGAAAAATCAGAAAAGATCGCCATTTATTTCCAGAAGCCACCAATCTCAGATATCTCTTTTATTTTTATGTCTGACTCAAGGGTGACACGATAGCACAGTGGTTAGCAACGTGCCAGGGACGCAGGTTCGATTCCCAGCTTGGGTCACTGTCTGTATGGAGTTTGTATATTCTCTCTGTGTCTGTGTGAGCTTCCTCCGGGTGCTCCGGTTTCCTCCCCCAATCCAAAGATGTACAGGTTGGGTGAATTGGCCATGCTAAATTGCCCCTTAGTGTCAGGGGTACTCGCTAGGGTAAATGAATGGGGTTTTAGAACATAGAACATAGAACACTACAGCACAGAACAGGCCCTTCGGCCTTCGATGTTGCGCCGACCAATATAAAAAGCAATGCCCCTCCAAACTAAACCATTCCCTTCTCTTCCATATACTTATCAACTAACCTCTTAAACGCCACCAAACTTGGCGCATCTACAACTGCTGCAGGCAGGGCATTCCACTCCCGAACCACCCTTTGGGTAAAGAACCTACCTCTGATATCCGTCCTATAACTATCACCCCTTAATTTAAAGCTGTGTCCCCTCGTGCTAGCTTTCTCCATCCTAGGAAAAAGGCTATCACTGTCCACCCTATCTAAACCTCTAATCATCTTATATGTTTCGATTAGGTCCCCTCTTAGCCGCCTCCTTTCTAACGAAAACAACCTCAAATCCCTCAGCCTCTCTTCATAAGACCTGCCCTCCATACCAGGCAACATCCTGGTAAACCTCCTCTGTACCCTCTCCAATGCCTCCACATCTTTCTTATAATGCGGGGACCAGAACTGCACACAATACTCCAAGTGCGGCCGCACTAGAGTTTTGTACAGTTGCAACATGACGTTGCGGCTCCGAAATTCAATCCCCCTACCAATAAAAGCTAAGACTCCATATGCCTTCTTAACAACCTTCTCGACTTGACTGCCTACTTTCAGGGATCTATGCACATACACACCAAGATCCCTCTGTTCATCTAGACTACTAAGAATCCTACCATTTGCCCTATACTCTACACATTTATTATTTCTGCCATAGTGCATTACCTCACACTTTTCCACATTAAACTCCATTTGCCACCTCTCGGCCCAGCTCTGCAACTTGTCCAAGTCTCTCTGCAAACTATAACACCCCTCTTCACTATCTACCACTCCACCGACTTTAGTGTCATCTGCAAATTTACTAATCCATCCTTCAATACCCTCATCCAGATCATTTATAAAAATTACAAACAGCAGGGGCCCCAAAACAGACCCCTGAGATAGGGCCTGGGTGGGATTGTGGTCAATGCAGACAGAATGGGCCGAATGGTCTCCTTCTGCACTGCAGAGATTCTATGATTCCATCAATGAGAGTGCAAAGGGCACCAAATATTTTTCATTACAAAATGGGGAATTCTTGTAAAATTTATTCATTCCCTACACGTGATTCATCTATTCATAAACTTCAGAAATAATCTGATATAAGACACTTTAAAACTCTGAGGTCAAAGCTTGATTGTTACATTTGATTATGGGCATAGCATTGAAGGAAATGTGTCGGGACCTGAAAAGGTTACAGCAACAATCCACTCGAATATTGAAGAAGAGGAACTGAAATTATGACAGATAAAGGTTTGGAAATTTGGTTCCTCTTATCTGGAAGGGAGGAGGACACATGAGGATCTAATCTTCTTAGGCAGTGGACCGCGAGCTTACCAGCTATTCTTGCCACACTCCCTTCAGTGGTAGATTGATCAGTGCAACAGATTGTGAGTCCTCGATGCGAAGGTCAGTCTTGAGCATCGAGTTAGGAGGTCCAGTGCATCCAGCAGAGGGAACATCAGACATTCTAATGGGATAAACCTAAAGCCTTGACATAGATATCAACTTGAGAACTTGCATTGTCTACCAAGGAAAACTGAAGCACCTCTATGCATTTGACTCTTGACACTTAATCCAAGCCTTCTGGAGTGCCCAATAGCAGAAGCCTACAGCATCGATCTAAGGAGCTGGGAAAAGCCGCTAGTAAGGAAAAAATCCTTCAGGGCAACTTTAAACTAAAATGATTCATCCTGTTTTTTTAGATCAATTTTCCATGTTGGCAGCAAAGTTAATATTCTTAGTACGTGTCTCAATCTTTGGCATTCATGCTGGTGAAGAGGAATTTGATATTTGGGCATGTTTGCAAAGTGCCTGACATGATGGTTTGAAAAATGAAGTCTCGCTGTATATTCAATATATTTTCATCAACTTAATTGAAATTGAATTCCTATGCTAAAGCCAACTCATTGATTCTTAGTTTTGAACTCACACTTACTACAATATCCATAATCTATTTAATCAGAACATCAGGAGAGCTAGCTGATTGAGCGGCTATTTGGTAAACATTTTATTTTTTTTCACTGTTTTAGTGAGGGCCGCTCAGAAGCTATATCTATCGTTGTGACCATCCCGAAGGATAATTCCTCCTCAAGGGGGAATATGCTGTCTTCTATGAAATAATTATTATCTAAATGTCTAGCTGAAATGACAGAGAATTTGGACAAAGGAACTAATCAAGTAGAACAGATTTTTTTGTACGCTGGTACTGTACCAGAACCAAAGCATATAGTTTATCTTGAGACTGGGGTGCTTGTCCTCAAATGCAATTTTTTTCCCTTTTGCTTCAGTAATGTCTGGGGTGTTTGAGAAGACCTTTGGTGAGAAAATACAGGATGGACACAGCACTAAACAACCAGCACGGGTATCTTCCTTAGATTGGTCAGTCAGAAACAAGCTCCTCAGTTTTCGTAAAGGTGGAAACCATTTTGATTTTTTTATTCATTCATGGGACATGGGCGTCTCTAGCTGGCTAGCATTCATTACCCATCCCTTGTTTTCCTTGGACAGCAGTTGAAAGTCAACCATATTGCCGTGGCTCTGGACTTGCATGTAAATAAGGAAGGCAGATTTCCTTCCCTAAAAGACATTAGTGAATCAGATGGGTTTTTCTGACAATCAACAATGGTTTCATGGACACCAGTAGATTCTTAATTCCAGATTTTTTTTATTGCATTCAAATCCCACCATCTGCCGTGGTGGGATTCGAACCATAGGTGCAGAATACTTAAGGTGCAGCCTCACAAATGCCTTGTTTAGTTGCAACAATACTTCTTTACCTTTATGTTCTATTCCTTAAGCTATCTGCCGATTTTGTTCAAAATGGGAGAACCAAACAAAGGTTCCCATCAAAATCTCAAAACGTGTTAATTGTTCAGAGTATTTATGGTTCTGGCATAGTGAGAGGGGATGATTTGATGATATTAATATCTCAGTGAGGTGATGATCCTGTCATTGTGGTATTAAACCATCATCTGCCATAATGTTCTTTCGAAGAATCTCCAAATTGGGGACCTATTAGCTCCCACAGTCAACTCTTCCTGTCAAGCCTATCAACCCTGCTCAAACATGGCAGTGGTAGTTCAGTTGGTAGAAGTTTCACCTCAGATTCAGGTCATTGTAGGTTCAAGTCACACTCCAAAAACTTGAGCACAAAGTTTTAAGTCAGCGCTCAGGGAGTGCTGCCTTGTTGGAGCTGTGCTATCCTTCAGATGAGGTATTGAACTGACGGCCCCCACCCTACCACCTCTCATAATAGGAATGGTTCAATCCAATGGGATTTACTCCTCCTCTCCATTACTAGGGAACAGACGGTTTGACCCTGCAGGAGGAAACAGAGACCTCTGGGAAGGTCAGGCCTGGCAGTACCTAAGGGGCAAACTGGCAATGCCCAAGGGGAACCCTTGGCACTGCTCTTCAGGCAGTGCCAAGGGGTTGGGGCCATTGCGGATGAGGCCTATTGGAGCTGGGCAATTGGTTGGGAGGACCCGCTGCCACTCTGCATTGGTAACATTGGGAGAGGGACAGAGATGGATGGTCAGGGCTGGGCATCTAAGTGGGTGGGGGGAGCATGGTCGGGACTGCTGGAGGGGAGGATCGGGGTTGGTGGGATGGCATGGGGGAACATTGGGGCTGGCCTGGGGAGGTCCGCGAGGCCAACAATCGGGGGTAGAAGGGGTCGGAAGGCCAGTGATGAGGAGGGGGGGGTTGCAGGGCTGACCAGCGATTGGGTTGGCCAATGATCTGGAAGCCGACAGTGCAGGGTGACTGGGAATGTGCCAATCTCGGCACTGACAGATCGGCGCATGTGCCGTTGCTGCTCAGCACTATACTGCCAGCCTGTTGAGCACGAATAGGCCCTGCCCACTACTTTTCAGAGGGAATCCATCAGCACTGTTAGTGATGCACAGAGTGTCGGAAATTCATTCTGGCAATCACGATTAAAAGCCAGCAGATTTACTCCCATTTTTCCACACATTGGAAACACATTAAAAATTTTTTGGAAGGGATTCCTGGCCAAGATGTCTTTTTGCAAGATGACTGAATGTTCAATATATAGAATATTTCTTTCATCTTCAACCCTTGTGCGTCACTCATGTAGGAGGCTCGTGTTTGATTAACTTCAATGCACTGCAATCCATTCAGAATCTTTTGACTTAAGCAGGGTGGGTAATGATGTCCTGGATGAAAAGCAATGATTCTGCAACAATAAAAGCAAAAGGAATGCCCTACGTTCTCAGAATGGTGTCAAAAACAGCTCAAATTCAATACCTTCATTGTAGGATGACTGTTTCATTCCCAGACAGTTATCATCCCAGGCTTACAGGCAATGTGCTTTGGTCATGGAGAATGAGGCACTCGAGGGACTCCAAGATAAAGTGACTTAAACAACCTCGCCAGTGTTCTGCTTAATGAAGCAGTGGATGGATCAACAATGGATATCGGCTGCCTGGATTTGTACTGACCTTACGGACAGCTCTCTGAAGTCGAGGCAGCATCTGAAGCAGGGATGACCTTGCTCGAATTACTGATTCAGATTCCCTTGCTGGGAAATAATAAAAGTCCGATTGAAGACCAATTAACAGAGAAAAGACAATATCTAGAATTGGATTTTTACCAGAAAGGGTCATTCCTTCTGAAGGCTGTTGTAAGACTTTTCTTCTGGACATTTATCCTGAAATCCAGCATTTGCTAACTATCTTGTTGCAAGCATAAGAACACTGAATTTGGATTGAGTTGGGAAACTGTGTCCCATTGTGCAAGAGTATGGGCAGCACGGTGCTACGATGGTTAGCACTGCTGCCTCACAGCATCAGAGAACCAGGTTCGATTCCTGGCTTGGGTCACTGTATGTGCAGAGTCTGCACATTTTCCCTGTATCTGCGTAGGTTTCCTCTGGGTGCTCTGGTTTCCTTCCACAGCCTGAAAGATGTGCTGTTTAAGTGCATTGGCCGTGCTAAATTCTCACTCAATGTAGTCAAACAGGTGCCAGAATGTGGCAATTAGGGGATTAGTAACTTCATTGCAGTGTAATCTATTCCATTTCTCTCCATTCTCAATTGCATTGCTCAGGTTTTGTAAATTGCATATATTCTGATATCCGTAACTATAAAATGACCTATAGAGGATTTTTGAATCAATATGGACTTGGAAGAAGTTCACTGGAACAAAAGCCACAAATTCTCCAATTATATAATTGGTTGGTATTATTAGTTATAAACACTTTGAGCTGATTTAAATCATTCTTTCATGAGATGTTATTTCGGGGATTTTGGGAAAGGAAAACTGTGGAATGAGAAATAAATGTTAAGAAAGAAAACTTTGCATTTTCACAACCATGGAACATCCCAAAGCATTTTAACACATAGGCACCGATGTAATGTAGGAAATGCAGCAGTGAAGGTCTCACAAGCCACCACAAAATGAGAACTGAATGATCTGTTTTTAGCAATATTGATTGAGGGATAAAAATTGGTCAGAAGTGAAATCCCTTCCTCTTCAAGTCATTTCAAGAGGCCTTTTTGCATCAGCTGAAAAGACAGACAGGCTGGAGTTAAGCATCTCATCCAAAAGACAGCACCTCTGGCACTGTAACACTCCCTCAGTGCTGCACTTTATTTTTGTACCCCCTTAGAATGGAGTTTGATTCCACATCCTGCTGAACCAATGTTACCCACTGAGCCATAGCTAATGGCTAATTTGAATTATCCTCCATAATAAAATAGATTTGCAATGGTTCACAGATACCATATTCATGATTGATGACAACTGCATGTCCTTGTCTTGGTGGAATGACCTGCAGGGGACGTATGTTAAACATAGGCTTTTATTTGAACTCACGAATAGTTCTGGTTGAATGTTTGAGTTAGCGTTCACCATTCAGGCAGTATTTAAAGGAATCAATGAATCAGTCTCAAGAGAGATGCTCAATTTCATTCAAACATGAAGCCTGTCTGGTCACCCTAAGTGTGTACAGTTCCGGTCACCCTATTATGGAAAGGATATTATTAAACTAGAAAATGTGCAGAAAAGATTTACTAAGATGCTACTGGGACTTGATGGTTTGAGTTCTAAGTAGAGGCTATATTGACTGAGACGCTTTCCCCTGGAGCATAGGAGTCTTAGTGGTGATTTTATAGAGGTCTATAAAGTAATGAGGGGCGTAGATCAGCTAGATGGTCAACATCTTTTCCCAAAGGTAGAGGAGTCGACAACTAGAGGACATAGGTTTAAGGTGAGAGGGGAGGAGTCTAGAGGGGCATTTTTTTCACACAGAGGGCGGTGAGTGTCTGAAACAATCTGAGGGAGGTAGTAGTAGAGACAGATACAATTTTGTCTTTTAAAAAGCATTTAGGTATTTACATGGGTAAGATGGTTATCAAGAAATATGGGCTAAACACAGGCAATTTGGACTAGTTTAATGGTTAAAAAAAGAGTGACATGAACAAGTTGGGTCAAAGGGTCTATTTCCATGCTGTAAATCTCTATGACTCATTGACTCTAAGACTGCAATCAGAATCAGTAAAATTATATCATAAAAATTGATAGGAGAGTCACAGCTCCATGTTTCTACCGAAAACAGTGTAAATTCACACACTTAGAAACAAACTGAGTTGATCCGAATGCCTCCAAACTCAGTAAAGTTCTTCTAATTCTACCCCAGAAGGTTACATTTCCCTTAAAATTTTCCTGAAATGATTTTGTCCTTTACTGCCAGTTATAGCCATTAACCTTCACACATCTTCTTCGATTACAATTTTAAAATAAAGCATGTTGAGGGCAAAGTGGACTCTTCATTCTTTTAATCTGCTGTTTTCATTTTTCTAAACTCCCTTTGACTGACTTCAGATGGGAGCCACAAGCAATTCCAGGAGATGATGTTAAAAATGGCTCTTTGAGGAGGGATTAAATGCACAGCATGCAACAATTGGTGGGATTTGGAACTTGCACTGCTCTGTTACTAGCCTGTTACTAGCTATGAATCATAACTAGTAGTAATTCATAGAGTGAGACCATTTGGTTGGGCTAGAGGGTTAACTCAGTTGACTAATTGTGTACAGAATTATGCCAACAACATGGGTTCAATATTAGCTGTAATAGACCTGGGGCCTACCTCCTTGTCTTGTCCAGTAGTGACAAACCTCGATGACCAGTGGACTGGAGCAAAGGGTGAAAATTAAGAGAAAAACCCTTGTACTGTTTATCCACTGCAGCTGCCAAGCCAAGATGTCTCAGACAATCTGAGATCATGTGAAAGCAGTTGAGAGAGTAGGGACAGCAACTTGAACTCCTCATTCACTTGAATCGACTTCCTTGTGTATGTTTAGCTGTTAAATTTGATTTGATTTATTATTGTCACATGCTAGTATACAGTGAAAAGTATTGTTTCTTGCTTGCTATACAGACAAAACATACCGTTCATAGAATACATAGGAGAGAAGGAAAGGGGAGAGTGCAGAATGCAGTGTTACAATCATAGCTAGGGTGTAGAGAAAGATCAACTTAAGAAAAGGTAGGCCCATTCAAAAGTCTGATGGCAGCAGGGAAGAAGGTGTTCTTGAATTGGTTAGTACGTGACCTCAGATTTTTGTATGTCTTTCCCAATGGAAGAAGTGGAAGACAGTACGTCCGGGGTGCGTGGAGTCCTTAATTATGCTAGTTACTTTTCTGAGGCAACGGCAAGTATAAACAAAGTCAATGGATGGGAGGTATGGTTTTCCCAATGGAAGAAGATGAAAGAGAGTATGCCCAGGGTGTGTGGGGTCCTTGATTATGCTGGCTGCTTTGCTGAGGCAGCAGGAAGAGCAGACAGAATCAATGGATGGGAGGTATCTTTTTCTTAACGGAAGAAGGTGGAAGAAAGTATTTCTAGGTACGTGGGGTCCTTAATTATGCTGGCCGTTTTCCCGAGGCAGTGGGAAGTGTAGACAGAATCAATGGATGGGAGGTGCCTTTTTCCTGTCAGAAGAAAGTGGAAGAGAGTATGACCGGGATGCATGGGGTTCTTGATTATGTTGGTTTTGTAATCTTGATTGTAACTTTAAAATCACTTAGAGCTCGGACGTAATCAAACCAGTGCTCCCCCAGTTTGGAAAGATTTGTTAAGTAATGCTGGAATGAGAAGTTTTTGACTGATGTGTTTGAATCAATGGAGGTATTGCGCTTGAAGCCAATATGGAGGCATCCTAGCCCCGATAACTTTCAGAGCTTACCAAGCAGTTTAGAGTGTGAGAATCACTGACAGATGGCCACAAACAAAAATAACCGCAATGATAAATGGCATCTCAGCTCACCCATGATGACAGTTAGGGAAAGTTTTGCTTTTAATGAGGTCTCTAAGGACTTGCAACTACAATGCCTTTGTCATCTATCTGGATGCGAATGTGTCAGTGTCTGTGATCAACATGGATAATAAACGTAACATCTTACCTGCAATTTGGGAAGATTTAAGATCTGTACGCGCAGCGAGTCATGTTTGAATATCAGCTGAATCAAACTTCATCGACGTAGAATCTTCCAGTGTGTGCGTTGCCGATTGACAGATCGAAGCCAGCCTTTCATGACATCATTAGGTGTAAATGCAACGAGTAGAAACAAGCTGAACTATGAAGCTACCATGATGTCATTACTTGAACAGCAGGAGACCAGGTATGGTAATGTAAGCAATTGAGTAAGTATCTCAATGCAAACAGACACCCAGACATGCACATTGTAATGGTGAGTCCTGAAGGGCTGCACTTAGGAAAATATCCTCTCTCAACTGTGCTCTAAAATGTATTTGTCCAAATAAATCATTTGCAATGATATTGTGAGGTGATGGTGATGACTTGCCAAGCTGATTTAATTGAGAGTGCCAGGAGCATCATTCCAGGGCCAGGTATAGGGGCTTTGAGTGTTTGATCTACATTGCTCCCAGTAGTACAGCTGCACTGGCACTGAGGGCTAGAGGGTAAGAGAACAAAGGGAATTTTATGTGTCGGAATAGAAATTCTTGCCTTTGAAATGAAGCAGCCGGAATGGGCAATAAAACAGGAAAATGGATTTCCGTCAGCATTTGAAGTTAAGCCTTTAGTGTCAAGAGCATCTCTTTCTTTCACCTTTTATGGAGAGGGCCTTTGGAGAGGGTTAAGTCCTGCATTTCACATCAGAAGCTGTAAACATGTGAGGGGGAAAAAGAAATGATTTATCAGAATCACTTTTACTTATGGCGAACCTTTCTCGTTTGTGATACATTCTCTCATTTGTGATCAACAATATGGCTTCAGCTGAACAAAGGCCATTAATCCAGTTTTCAGACACAGGTTTAGCACTACCTTAAAATAAGCAAGTCGTTCAAACTGACAGTGCATCAGCACCCTGTTTACTAGTCAGGAGCAGTCTTAATCTATCAACAAGTATAGGCTGGGTATCAGTACAGATTCACAAAAGACATCTTGGAAGATTAGGCATTGCTATGCAACAGTAGCTTTACAGAGGTTTCATCAAAGATCCTTAGACAGCACCTTCCAAACCCACGACCACTTCCACCTAGAAGGATAAGGGCAGCAGATACATGGGAACATCACCACCTGCAAGTTCCCCTCTAAGCCACTCGCCATTCTGCCTTGAAAACATGTCAGTATTCCTGGCATTCCCTCACAAACAGCATTGCAGGTCAACCCACAACATGTAGACCTTCATTACCTGATCATTGATCATTGACCTTTCTCTACATCTTAGCTATGACTGTAACTCTCTTGTTACCTTCTCTATGAACGATATGCTTTGTCTGTATAGTGCGCAAGAAACAATACTTTTCACTCTGTACCAATACACGTGATCATAATAAATCAAATCAACATCAAAAAAAATCTCAGTGCTTTATATTAGCAGTTTCCTTGTGTAAGTTTGGAGTTCCAGATGTTGAGCACTCATTGGCCAGATGTACAAACAGAACATTGAAACAAAATATATTAACTGAACTGGATATATATATCAGCAGATCCATATCTCAAGATCATTCCACATCTCAGTCTTTCTTTACCCTCAACTTGTCCTCTCAATCTTCCTTCATGTGCACAATGGCAATCGACAGATGAGTGTCAAAATTGGCCTAAACTAGATATCAGGTTTGACATATCCCTTTAATTCATTCATTATTAAGTACACCATTTGATATCATTTTCAGTCCATTCCCCCCATTGCAATGATATGCCAGATGGTATCATTATTGCTGTTGCATAAGGTTAAGGTGAATTGCAGTGAGTGACATCATGATGACAGTGTATAAATAAACAAGTTTGAAGAGAATCTCTCAGTAATGACGATGTTTTTTCATTATTCATTCTCACTTTAGAATACTTTTGAAAAATAACTTTTGAAACAAGTTATTCAAGGATAGGCATCGCTGTATAAAATTGGTACAAAACAGAAAGTCCTTCGTTGTAACAAAGTACTTTTGGAAGTGGATCCATTGATTTGATTTTTTTCACTTGATTTATTATTGTCGCTTCTATTCATATACAATGAAAAGTATTGTTTCGTGCGCACTATACAGACAAAGCATACTGTTCATAAAGAAGGAAAGGAGAATGTAGTGTTACAGCTATAGCTAAGGTGTGGAGAAAGATCAACTTAATGCAAGGTAGGTCCATTCAAAAGTTTGATGGCAGCAGAGAAGAAACTGTTCTTGAGTCAGTTGGTGCACGACCTCAGACTTTCCTATATTTTCCTGACGGAAGATGGTGGAGGAAAGAATGTCCAAGATGCGTGGGATCTTTAATTATGCTAGCTGCTTGGCCAAGGCAGCAGGAAGAGTAGACAGAGTCAGTGGGTGAGAGGCAGGTTTACTACATTCACAACCTTCTGTAATTTCTTGCAGTCTTGAACAGAGCAGGAGCCATACCAAGCTGTGATTAATCAATCAAAGTCTCTCCTGCCTAACTTGGCCTTCCCTTTGCCTGTTAAGTCTGAGATGTGAGATGCCACCATTGGACTGGGGTAAACACAATAAGAAGTCTCACAACACCAGGTTAAAGTCCAACAGGTTTATTTGGTGGCAAAAACCAATAGCGTTGGAGCACTGCTCCTTCATCAGGTAAGTGGGAGTTCTGTTCACAAACAGGGCACATAAAGGTACAAACTCAATTTACAAAATAAAGGCAAACCTTCACTCTTCGGGTACACTAAAGGAGAATTTAGCATAGCCATTGCACGTGACCAGCACATCTTTTGGACTGTGGGAGGAAACCAGAGCACACAGAGGAAACCCACGCAGACAACAGGGAGAACCTGCAAACTCCACCCAGACCGTGACTCAAGCTGGGAATTGAACCCGGGTCCCTGCAACTGTGAGGCAGCAGTGTTAACCACTGAGCCACTGTGCCACTTAACCACAATGATCATTTGAAACACTGACAGTGAGCCACAGATGACTGTCCAGGAGTGGCTACTCAAGCTCGGTGCACATTTTCTTCGCTCATGTTATTAAGTATGTCATTTAGCTGTGTTCCCACTGGTTGTGAATCCCTAACTGCACATATCAAAACAACTTATTATTTAGACCCAGGGCACTCCTCCAAATTCCAGTTGCTTGCACTAATTAATTGAAATAATAATACTTTCAGCAACACAAGTTCCAAACTTTGTTTTCCATTCTACCCAGTAGAAACCACTACTGCTTCGGAAAGATCATTAGTGGCTTACTTTTCCCCAAGGTGATGAAGGTGGGACCTTCTGTTACTGCTGGATGAGATGTATAGTAAACAAGAATTGTCTAAACAAGACCCTCTTTCCTCTGAAATTTGGCATAGGCTGAAAAGAAACTATTGCTAGGACTTGTTTTAACTACTTCACTTTCCTCTCCCCTCCTGAGGTCACCAACTCTGTGTTAGGGCACCGGATTCATGGACCTAACGCACCACAGCGTGGTCACAGTTCTTTAATGCAACCTGACACTGAGCATTGTACACTGTTCTGAGGCATAGTAGGGAAACCTGTGCCTGTCCCTCATTCAATACAGACCCAAGTGCACAAACTGGGCATCAACTAGGAGCTGGAAGCCTGGCTAATGTTCTGCTCCCTAACCCACTGGCACCGAGCTCAACTTTAAATGATCAACCCCACTCCAACCTAGTTGACCTAATCCAACAAATATCAAACCTGACACACACTCAGTTTGCACACAATTAGTCCATGCACAATGTCATGGAGCCTCAGATAGGCAAACAGCAATAACCTGCAGAATGGCATGGTGGCACAGTGGTTAGCACTGCTGCCTCACAGCACCCAGGTTTGGTTTGGGACCCTTGGTGACTGTCTGTGCAGATTTTTTACACATTCTCCCCATGCCTGCGGAAGTTTCCTCCCACAGTCTAAAGATATGCAGGTTAGGTGGATTAGCCAAGCTAAATTGCCCCTTAGCATCCAAAGCTGTGTAGTTTTGGTGAATTATTAATGGTAAATGCAAATTGTTACAGGGATAGGTCAGATATGGTACTGGATATGATGCTTTTTCAGATAGTTGGTACAGGCTTGATGGTTCAATTTATTTCAGTTTAGGTTAGTGGGCATCAGATAGTCCAACCATCACATCAGGTCTGTGCTGTAAGGATTCTTAATAACCATTACCCAACGTCCTCTCTAATGCACTTTAACATGTTTTATCTCTCAGATTTGTGTCTTAAAAGGCTCGACCCAAATTTCTACCTCTCCACTGTGCTAATACAACTTTAGTAAAACCAAGAAGATTTCTCTTTAATTATTTGGCATGATGACCATGTCATCTACAGATACAGTGCTGCTGAAAAGTACTTTAAAACCTTGGGGGCAACGACATCTTACCAAAACTATTCTAAGTCCTGAATGGATATGAAACGGGAGAGTTCCAGATCTGAACTTTTCAGCAAGGCCACACCTTATGCCACTCTATGCAGAAAATAATGCACAATCTGTTTCCCGCTAGTGGGAGGAGAGAGCAGGTCCTAAGCTTGCTAGAAAGCTGGCAGCTCACAACAGAGGGCGCAATCATGCATGCGCAGATCTCTCTTTTCAGTGCAACATAACAGCGAGATCTGACAGTCACCTCCAACCCCCTGAATAGTGTCCACCCAGCCCACTCGGTTGCTGGCCTCCACAGCCGATTGCCCCCTCCCCAGCCATCCCTTGATCTCTACACCACAAGATACAATGTACATAGGAAAAAATAAGGAGACAAATTTGCAGGAGAGAATAAAACGGGCAGAAATAAAATGAATATTGATTTTCCCTTTATAATGACTGCCATCTAAAGCAACATTTCAGATGAATGAGCTCCAACCTGAAACATTTGCTCTCTTTCCCTCTGCTCAGGTTGTCTGATCTGTTGAGTGTTTCCAGCATCTTCTGTTTTCTCAGCAGAATTTTGGCACCAGTTTACGCTTTAGAAATTTTCAACTACACAAGAGATTGTATCGCACTGAATATTGAAGAAGAGACCTGAGTATTAATTATTAGTTGTGGCAGTTCAATTCATTTGGGTGTAGATTGTGGGCATCAGATAGTGTCCAAAATTCCTCATTGGCGATGCCAACCATCCCATCAGGTCACGATGTACTGAGTAGTGATTAAATGCTTGACTGGAAGACAGGAAGTATTGAATATTTCCATTCACTTTTGTGTATCTTCCTGAACAGCAAAATGAGGCAATGTTTGTCCAGGAATGGGATAGTTATCAGGCATTTCTAATAAGGGAATGGAGCAATGACACAAAGGAAATCAACTTCATTTGATTTCATTGATTTGATTTGATTTATTGTCACAAGTATTGGGATACAGTGAAAAGTATTGTTTCTTGCACGCTATACAAAGCATACCATTCATAGAGTACATAAGGGAGAAAGAAAGGAGAGGGTGTAGAATGTAGTATTACAATTATAGATGGGTGTAGAGAAAGATCAACTTAATATAAGGTAGGTTCATTCAAAAGTCTGATGGCAGCAGGAAAGAAGTTGTTCTTGAGTTGATTGGTACGTGATCTCAGACTTTTGTATCTTTTTCCTGACGGAAGAAGGTGGAAGAGAGAGTATTCGGAGTGCATGGGGTCCTTGATTATGCTGTCTGCTTTTCTGAGGCAGTGGGAAGAGTAGCCACAGTCAAGCAATAGGAGGCTGGTTTGCTTGTTGGAATGGGTTATGTTCTCAACCCTTTGTAGTTTCTTACGGTCTTGGGCAGCACAGGAGCCATACCAAGCTGTGAGACAACCAGAAAGAATGCTTTCTGTGGTGCATCTGTATAAGTTGATGAGAGTCATAGTTGACATGCCAAATTTCCTTAGTCTTTTGAGAAAGTAGAGGCATTGGTGGGCTTTCTTAACTATAGTGTCAGCATGGGGAGACCAGGACAGATTGTTGGTGATCTGGACACCTAAAAACTTGAAGCTCTCGATCCTTTCTATTTCATCCCCATTGATGTAGACAGGGGCAAGTTCTCCTTTACGCCTCCTGAAGTAATGACAATCTTCTTCATTTTGTTGCCATTGAGGGAGAGATTATTGTTGCCGCACCAGTTCACCAAATTCTCTATCTCATTCCTGTACTCTATCTCATCATTGTTTGAGATCCGACCCACAACGGTAGTGTCGTCAGCAAACCTGAAAACTGAGTTGGAGGGGAATTTGGCCACACAGTCATAGGTGCATAAGAAGTATAGTAGGGGGCTGAGAACCCCGTCTTGGTGAGTGAAATTTAGCAGACTGCACATTCAACATTGTACCTGATCCTGTCAGATCACCCGTGAGCTGGTTGAGTTAAAGTTGGCCCGATGACTTTGTAAAAGAGTGAAGAGGAGCAGCTTTCTCTTTTGTTCAGGAAACACAACAAAATTATAATAATTTTGGAGCTTTCCCTTGAAACTGAGATTACGTAAATAATTTCTTATCCAAAGTAGGCAGAATAGCATATTTCCTTACCATTCCTTTAAAAGAGATGTGTACGTGAGATACAGGAGAAATTGGCAGCATTGAATCAAATTGCCTTTCTCATCACATAAAAACCATTAAGAAAGTTACAAAGCCAAGCACATACACTCCATTCAGGCAAAAAAAAATGCTGTTCATTTCAAATACTTTACAACATCTATAACATCTGTACAATAATTGCATGACAATGTCATTTGTCGTTAAATACAAAAATTCTCCCAAAATTAAAGGCCTTCCAGCAATGTATTTGTAAATATAATCTCATTTAATCCAATGAACTCAGCAAGATCTGAATGTAGCACTACTCCCACTCGCAATGTATCACTTAAAAGTTTTCTTTTTGAACATTCTTTTGATTACAGACTCTTTTGCTTTTGCTGTGAGTTTTATTGATGTGATTTATCACTGTGAAATAACATACAGTTTTCATGCAAAATAAAAAGAAATAATACTATCAAAAACGCTGCAGTCCTTTCATCGTTGGAAATTGACAGGCAGAACTCATTTCTCAAGATTTCCTTCTGCAATTGAAAAAAGGGAAAAAAATGAATATCATCCAATCTTTGCTTAAATTTGTCTTTTAACAGTTCTGAGATTCTCAGTACTGAAGTTGAGGGGAGGGAAAGCGAAAATTAGATTCGCTTTACCAACTTCTCATATTTATTAAAATAGATTTGTTGTTGGACATTCTGGCTTGTGAGCGAGAAAGTGCTCAGTGCCAATGGGGCAATGTACTCAGGCTAATTCAATTTGTGGCACATATTCAAGTCTGCCATCTTATTTTTATCTCATTTGTCCCCCTTTCTCAAACTTTGGTCTTATTCACCATGCAGGTGGCACAGTGAGGCAGTGGTTAACACTGCTACTTCACAGCACTGAGTCGAATCTCCGTTCTCTACAGCGGGACCAGAAACTCCCACCAGTGTGAACGGATAGAAAGTGAATGATTGAATTGTACTTAACTTCAGTGGACTCTGTGTTGGAGAAATTTTGAATAATCAGGGATTAAAGTCATTAATAAAACTACCAGCACTGAGTGAAATGACTCCAGATCAGACTCCAGATCAACTGTCTGCATAAAGACTATATAATCACAGTAAGAGATTTAAACAAGTAAAAGATTTGAGCAAGTATTTCTGATTTAAATATGTATTTTGGATTTCAAAATGTATTTTTAAAGTAATCTGTTCACTTTATCCAAAAGCAGGCTGCTCAAAAGCATGATGGGATGAAGACTTAGTGAGATGAACCACATTCTTTGGAACAATGAAACTACAGTGTGTGTATATTCTTGTCAGCATAAGTTATAGATAGCATGGGTTCCCAAAGCCATAGCATGAATATGGCTGTTCAATTTGTATTGATAAGACAGTGCTTCTCAGACATATATCAACTGAAATATCAACCGTCTGACTCGGCCACTGATGTAGTTGAGAGTTGGTGAACTCTATAGCGAAGCGTCAGGAGTTGCTAAGCGATGTGGGGATTCTACAGGCCAATGAAATCCTATAATGTCAGAGAGTAGAATGTAATTGGCTAAGGTATATGACAATCATTGACAATGATTGATTTGCACTAATGATGACTGGTTCATAACTAAGGCAGGAAAAGCAAACTTGAAAAGATATAATTGTCCTGTTTGATGTATTGTAACTTCAGAGTGGTACTGAAATCTCAGGGCATTCCCATTAGAGAGGTGTTGGACTGCCCCAATCCTAGTGATCGCTGGTCAAATAAAGATATGACTTTAACGAGGATACCGACTCCATGAACCTTTGTATTAGTTGAAGTTTCTATCTAGTCTCTGAAAAAAACACCCGATACTCTGATTTAAAGAACTTGAACTTTCTGTACAACTGTAATTATCTTTCCTAATGTAGGTGCAGTGAGAACACAGAAATATAATTATTTAAAATTGTTTTAATCTCTCTTTCTATAATTAAGCGAAAAGTTAGCCAATTTTCATGCTATTAATTTTTGCTCCTGAAAACATTATTTTTGGATTAATTTTCATTACTACTTACACTTACTTTGAAATGAGAATATTTAAGTATTAAATTTATTTGAAGACAATAAAACGAGAACAATTAACCAACTCGCCATGAGACCAATGACCTCTTATTTCTTTTATTGTGCCTTGGCGACACAGTGGCACAGTGGTTAGCACTGCTGTCTCACAGTGCCAGGGACACAGGTTCAATCCAAGCCTTGTCTATGTTGGGTTTGCACATTCTCCCCGTGTCAGCGTGGGTTTCCTCCAGGTGCTCCAGTTTCCGCTCACAGTCCAAAGATGTGCAGGCTAGGTGGATTGGACATATTAAATCACCTCTTAGTTTCAGAGGAACTAATGGGTTAATATGGATCTAAGCACTGCCTGGGGAGATTGCATCCATGCAGGCTCGATGTGCTGAATGGCCTCCTTCTGCACTGAAGGGATTCTATAAAAAAACATTTGGAGATTAGTGTAGAATGTGTTAGATGAAGATGTTAGCTCTGGAAAAGAGTTTGGACAATATTGGATTGGAGTGGAATTTCTTTGAGAGGTAGAAAAGTAGCAAATGCAATGAGTATCAGTTTTCCACATTGTTTCCCCAGTTGTAAGCCTCACAATGTAATGCATCTTCAGTCTGTCACTGTTAATGTGAAGAGTCCATCACCTGACACCTATCTTCAGCATGTTGCTTACAGTCTGGACTCGAAGGGCAGGATATTCCCTGGAGACAGGCTCAGAAGTATGCAATCTGGAAAAATCCCTCAAACTAAAGTTGGATTAGGATCTTGACATTGGATCCCACACTCTGTCAACAATCCCCAGGGCAGGATTGAAGAAGAATGGGGAACACGCTTATCTTTTGGATAAGTATTTAGGAAGTATTTGAGACAGTTAGGTAGACAACTAAGACCTGCATTGATCCTAAATCCTGAACTTCAGTCATGGGAGACAGAAATCCCCATGTTTGCTCAGCAGGAAGAGTGACACAGTGGGAAGGCTTCAATCAGTTATATTGAGGAGCTTCAGCGATAGCCATTGAGATATTGATAACTAAAGAATCTATTCTCCCAGAGTGTGCTTTCATTGCTTGTCAGGTGATTGCCAATGCTTAGAAGGCTATTCAGCCGACAAGCACTTCACTCACCTTCAGCCGCTCTTCCCCGCTGCGAGCCTTCAGCCCAGCATATGAGTAGTTTGTGCAGCTCTACCTGTGCTGAGGGACAAAAATAGAGGCCACACTACCATTATCTATCCAGCAGCAGCAGCAACAGGGACAACACCAACAGTCACACTGACTGCCGACTCCCCACCTGCATATAGCTCTGCAGGGTCGATAGAATTGGGGAACACCAGGATCTGGCTGGAAACAGGCAGGATAGCTAAAGCACAATGTCTACAGGCAGGGAATCCACTCACTCGACAGGTCAGAACTCCAGTGCATCAGGAAGCCCTGCCTTCAGCCACAGGCCACTGCTGACATCTGCAACTTCCTGGAAAAAGACCGCTTTGCCAGTCGAGCAGGGGGGGGGGGGGGGGCATGTGTTGCCAAGAGACCTGTCACTGGAGATTCATCCACACTCCCCCTTCCCTCCGCCTCCTCTCCAACTGGATCCCTTCCTCTTGCCAATCTGTGTGCTCTCTTGCATGGAGAGAAGACTGGGAACTGTGAGCACACCTAATGGCAGAGAGGTGGGGAGGGTGAATGTGAGGCATGGGTACGAGGGGGCAATAGGCTGAGGATGAGCATGGCTTGCTCAGATGACAATATGAGGTGAATGAACAGCAAGGAGCTTCAAGGTGTGTTGGCCTGAGTCATGTCAGTGAGGACAATCACGGGCAAGTCAGAAGATGGAACTTGGCACCTTGGAATTGTTATGCCACCTGTGATGATCTCCTGAACTCCCTGATCATGTTGGATCACTGTCTTCAGATTGAAGGGACCATTCTGCTGACTTCCTCGGCCACTTCCGTCAACATCCCCTTGGTTGGAGAGATTATCCTTCTGTCCATAGTAGAGTTAGCCTCAACTACAGGTGGGAGTTTACAGCCTCACTCGTCCCAAAATTGTAAAATCCCACCCAAGGTCATTGGACCTTTCCATGTTCCACCCCTCGCCCACTCCAATTCCCGTAATGGGTGGGGCAGTAAAATTCCAGCTCATATCTTTCAACAGGATCTCTAGGTAAGAGTGAGGGAACCTGGGATTAGTCTTCTCAGGTCTCTACCCTATTCCTGCTGGTGCTACAACCTCAGAAACCCAAACCAAGCTTTCTGACCCATTCCTTCAACAGAATGAGCACATTTACCCGCCTGCCCTCCCCAATTCACTGAGGAACGCAGAGGGGAATTGATAATTCGATTGTTCTAATCAAGAGTGAAGATCACCCGTGCAATTAGGATAATGGTTCCACAGCTCAAGAAACAGTCTGGCCATTCTGACAGAGACTCAGATGAGAAGATTCGGTCCTTCATATGCTTCAGAGGATGTTGAGTCATCTCCATTCAATTCATTTTCCATTCTACAACAATCCCTGGAATAACCGAAGCAGCTGACATTCCTCATGTTGCTCAGGTCATTGGGTCCTGCAGTTGGGTGAGTATCGAGAGCTGGTCTTTGGTTACCAACCCTCCAGGTTTGGCCTGGAGTCTCCAGGAATTGAAGACCAATGGGCCAATCGGAAGATGACGGCTGTGTACAAAATCAGAAGGACTTTAGATAAAAGATTATTTCTTTTTCTTTGAAAATCTGTCTTTACCAGATGTAAAAACATTGAAAATAAGGGGAAAGGAAAGGCTGTTGGCTGACTGTTAAATTGGGCTATGAGTCCTTTTGTTTTCCAATTGAGGTAAAAAGACAGGACATCACAACTAACAGCTGGAGAGTGGAGGACAAGTCATGTGATGAAATCCCCACGGTGTACATTTTATCATGGTCGGCATCCCTGGCTCAGCTAGGATGTCCCTCTCTCCCTGTCTCTCTCTCTCTCTCTCTCTCTGTCTGTGTGTGTCTCTCTCTCTCTCTCTGTCTTCAAAATGGAGCTATTGTATGTAGGATGGATAGCTTTGCACTGATTGGGGAAATAATGTGATGAGGAAAAGCAAAACATAGCCAAGGTGAAAGGTGCCCCATTGCAACATGGCAGAAAATTTATTTATTTATTCATACTCTAAGCCCATCATGATAAGAAGATTTGGAAGAATGTTAATTATTTGCCTTTCTTTTTGGTGCTCATCTATACTTGATTTCGTAGAATCTTAAAGTGCAGAAGGAGGCCATTCAGCCCATCGAGTCTGCATCAACCATAATCCCACCCAAGCCCTATCCCCATAACACCTTGCATTTACCCTAGCTAGTCACCCTAATATTAAGGGGCAACTTTTCTCAGCCAATCCATCTAACCCACACATCTTTGAACTGTGGGAGGAAACCGGAGTGTACCCAGAGGAAACCCATGCAGACACAAAGAGAATGCGTAGCCTCCACACAGACAGTGATCCAAGCCGGGTATTGAATCCGGTCCTTGGTGCCATGAAGCAGCAGTGCTAACCACTGTGCCACCACACAGCCCCTGGTGATGAAGATCTGCCACACTAATATAGAAAAGAGGACAGTGCCCATAGTAATGTTACCAGGAGGACTTGTTCTGAAACAGATTTTAAATTCAAAGAAGTATGTACATATCTGAAGAGATTATAACTGGGAGAATTTCATAAATCCCTATCTAAGATAAGTTGTCTCTTTCAAGTGATTGAGTGGCTTGGATAGAGGCCATGGTTCAGTAAATCATATATAGCCTGTGGAGAGAACCAGTTTAATGGGCCACATGGCCTTTTCCCATTTATGGTCTTTTCTTTCTTATGTTCGTACTGATCTACATTAATATATTTGCATTAAATTAGCAATTACTGGCTATGTCTTAGTGAGCGTGTTGCCTTGAGAAACTGAGCACTTGCTGGACAAATAAAGGAAAAATCTAATATTCAATTCCATCAGTTGTCTGATGGGCCTCTTGTTTGCTCAGGTAGTTGCAGTATAAGCTCACCTTTAAATCTCAGCTTATCATCTTTGAATGATTTTCACATATCATTCTCATTTTTAAAAAATTTAAATCAGCACACTGTGCCTTTCATGCAGTATTCCTCGCAGTTCCAGTGTCTCAGTAAGAAAGGAATGTGCAATTATATAGCATCTTCCACAATCACAGGGCATCTCAAAGTGCTTCACCGACAATGGAACTCTTTATTTATGAAGTATAGTCACTGCAGCAATGCATGCAAATGTGGTCACCCATTGTTTCAAGAAAACACCACTCCATCTTTACAGCTTCATCTATTCTAGGTAATCTCAGTTTCGATCAACTCTCCACTGTTGACTGGTGCAGGTAAATTTCAAATAGCAAGCTTTCCAGGAATGGATATCAATTTAATGCAGATGGTAAAGACTCTTCTATAAAGCTCTGGGTTCAAGCCTCCATCCGGGACTATTTGAGCTGATACATAGAACATTACAGCACGGTACAGACCCTTCGGCCCTCGATGTTGCGCAGACCAGTCGAACAAATCTAATGACCCTCTAACCTAAACTATTCCAATGTTATCCATCTGCCTATCCACTGACCATTTGAACGCCCTTAAAGTTGGCGAGTCCACAACTGCTGCAGGCAGGGCATTCCACACCCTTACTACCCTCAGGGCAGTACTGGGGATGGGGTGGGGGCTTACTCAGTTGTTAATGCCTCCGGCGCTCACATGAAGGATTAAGCTCGGGGCTCTGCTTGTTCATGTGGGCAGAGGGTAGAGATGCTCTAGCATTAAAAAGAGCAATGTGTCCTCACCAAAAATCAACCCTTAACCAACACCAACCGAGATTCCAACACCAACCGAGATTTGCTGCCCAAAAATAACAATAACTTATACGTTTTTCATGGGGGCTCTGAAAGGTATGTCACATAATCAGGCAAGAATTGACAGTGAGATGAGGAAAGGGGCATCAGGACAGATAGCAGCTCATTATTGCTTGTGGGATCTTGCTGTGTGAATGGTTTGATTTGATTTATTATTGTCACATGTATCGGGATACAGTGAAAGATATTGTTTCTTGTGCGCCATACAGGCAAAAACATACCGTTCATAGAAAAGGAAAGGAGAGGGTGCAAAACATAGTGTTATTGTCGTAGCTTAGGGATGGGAAAAGGATCAATTAATTTAAGGTAGAATGAGGGCTGTCGCATTCAACTACCTACAAACAGCCGTGCTACTCAAATGTCATGTGCTGCACTTGAGACATTTTGAGATGTTTATTAGCGATGCGGCCAGAGGCTTTCGAAAGACGTGTTTTCCTTTTGATAAACATTAACTCAAATTCCCTAACCAAGTGATATTTAGTTGGGTGGTTGGGGGGGTTGTGTTTGTTTCTGACTGATGTGTTTTTCTTCTCTTCCAAGTAGGGCAAAGGGTTAAAAAGAATAAGCAACAGTTCCCGCTGTGCAGTTCCATCTCGCCGCACTATCGTCCCGACATGCGGCATTACATAAAATAGCACATGACTCATCCCTCGCTACCTATCGCGGATGGTGTTTGGAATTTCAGTTGCGATCCGGCCAGGAGGACGGTTTCAAATGCACGAGCCTCTTTTCGCATGAAATGCAGTGACTTCCCTCGCCACACCACATATTTCCTAACGTTACACCGTGTCAATAATCTCCAAATCGAAGCGAGATTTCTCCAATTCCCCTGATTGCGCTAATCTTCCTAATGACAAATTAGCATTCTTCACATTCTGTTCTTATATTTCAAAATTAACACCCCCAGCTCCAAGGGAGTAGGAATCAGCCGCGCTCCCTAATGCCTCCACGGACTGCTTGGCGCATAACAGATTTCCAGCATCCCTTTTAAAACATTTCAGCTCGCGAGGCACAAGAAATAATTTATAATCTGGCTATCAGATGCAGCTATTTTCTCGTAATATGCTGGGGCGTGAGGGGGAGGGGGGGAGGAAACGCCAAGAGAAAGGTAGGACGTACAGCAAGTTCTGATGACAGGGAATGACTCCATCAAGCAGCAGAATTGCACTATTTCGGAAAAGACAGGGTCAAAACTTGTTCAGCTTTTGAAATAAATTGCCGTAAATATCCAAACAAGCTTTGTCCATCCAAAGCTAATTGCTACTCCTGAAATTCAGCCTTCTGGTTAAGCCGGACATCGTTCTAAGATGATCGTTCGAGGCGAAAAGGGAAAATTAAAAATAAAGTCTTCTGTTTTGACAAATCCAGTAAAGTTCTCTCCCCCGCCCCATCAAACAGAATACGAGAAGTGTGGTAAAATTTCCATTTATTCCAAGGCTCTAAACCTCATGAGGTTTTGGATATTGTCATTGGAGATTCTATTAAATTCTAGGAAATGGAGCACAAAATCTTATTGGAGTTTGCAATTTGTCCCGCAGGATTCTTCAGGATTTTCCCCCATCAGGTTCTAAGAATCCAACAGGATTTTTGAACCAGATGTTCTCCGGGATACTTTTTGAATGGAATTTAACAGGAGGGGGAAAAAAAATCTGGTGTATTGCAGCTGAATATCTCCCCACAGAATCCGTTACACCATTATCATTCGAGTACTTTAGAAGGGTTAGGAACATGGCTTTGATATAGAAATGTTTCAGATAAAGAGCTTTAACTATTTAACTTCTGAAGGTCATAATCAGCTTCAAAAATATTTGTGCTCGTAGCATGGGGACAGAATATCTTCCAACAATTCCGCGAGTGATTGTGAGACAATAGGACAAGTAGCAGAACAAGCTGTGATTTTGTGAGATTCCTTCACAGTATTACAGGACCTTGATGTAAAACCTCAGTGCACAGACCCAGTAGAAAGGCACAAGGCATGACCCAGACAGCCAGTTCTCTGATCTCGGTTAGGCTGTTTGAGAAAGCAACCACTTTGTCACAGAGGTACGGAGGCACAGCTGCCTCACTGCACCAGCGACCCGGATTCGATTCCTGGCTTGGATCACATTCTACGTTGAGTCAACATGTTCTCGTGTGTGGGTTTCCTTCCACAGTCTGAAAGACATGCGGGTTAGTTGCATGTAAGCTGACTTGTGATACTAAAGTTTATTTATTAGTCACAAGTAGGCTTACATTAACACTGCAATGAAGTTACTGTGAAAATCTGCTGGTAACCACAATCCTGCGCTTGTTCGGGTACACCTAAGGAAAATCCAGCATATCTTTCAAACTGTGGCAGGCTAATAAATAATCTTTAAACAAAGCATTTCTCCCCACCCTGCTAAGAGGCCAGAAAGATTAGACCACAAGTCAACTAAGCATTTCTCTTGAGAATCTCTGAGCCTTAATAAGCCAGGCATTAAGTCATCTACATAAGGTTAGCGAAATGGGCACAACATAATGCGACTGCAAAATACAGGACCCAGAGACAAAACATATTAATTGCAAAACAAACAAGAATATGGGAGTTCTCCTCTATTTGCTGAGTTCTGAAAGGGTTAAGCTGGAAATGACTATTTAACAAAATCTAACTGACATCCATTCATAGAGTCATTTCTAATCGGTACCCATTGCCTCCTGAAATTAAATGCCCTGCAAAATAGGCAGAATAAGAGTTAAATGTTTCCACTGAAAGTGGCTGGAAAGAGAAAGAAAGTCTTAGTTCTTCCTTCAGTGGAAAATCAGAACTCCCAGGGTTAAAGCTACCTGCTCCCCCCACCTCCACCCCCCACCATAACAATTTCGTTTTGGAAGATAGTCAGGGAGAAAAGGAGATAACAGGAGATGCAGAACCTCCTCCCCAAACACGATTTGCATACGCCATTAAGAGCATGTTTTATTTATTTTTAATCAAAACCAATTGACAGAGAAATTAATCAATGAAAGTTGGGAGCGGGAGCGGTGTCTGACCATCTGGGGAGCGTACTTCTTTTCTCCCCCTCCCCGCCCCCTCCCTTCCCTCTCTCTCTCTCCCCCTTTGCATTTTGTCACAGTCCATATTGCAGAAAGTGAACTTTTTTTCGAGAGCGTTGCAAAGCTCCATATGGCTGAGATCAAAGGTGTTGCTGGGTGCATGGTTATGCTTTATTGCCAGCCAGTGCTGTTAATTAGACAACAAGATCAGAAGCAGTATTAAAATCTAATTAAATTGATATGAACAGATTGCCAAGTGATGTACGCTAATGTATAATTGAGCACCATGCAAATCTTGGTCGCTGCCTTTTGTTTTCCCCAGCTCTGAATGAATGATGAAGCTATGAAGTTTCGCTGCTGCAGATAAACAAGTTAATGTGCTGAACTGAAGGGGCCGTCTAGGAAACCATTACTTCGCTGACTGCTGCAGAATTAAAGCTGGAATGCTAATAGGTTAACAACTCTCCCGGCCATTGGAGACGGAGGGGTGGACGGCTGCCTCACAGGCGAGCCAGAGTCTCTGACTGCACGCCCCGCATCAAGTCTCCCACAATTGTCTCCGACAGTTCCATAATCATACATTTATTTTTTTTCTTAAATCAAATTAAACGACCGAAATAATAATGGAGCAGTAATTCCATTTGAGATATAGATATAATTTTCCCATCTTTGCATCTGAACTCGCGGTAGAAAAGCCTGTAATTTTTTATTCTCTGACATCATTCATCCATTGTTTAATTACAAACAGTGTCACCATCTGCTCACCTGTGTACTCTGCATATTGTGACAGTCCATTCACACACTACATCGCAGTAAAACCATCAAACTGCATTAAAATGAGTACACTATATGTTACATGAAATAGCAGATGGTCAGGGAGGGATTACCAAAGTAGACATGGCCTCTCATTGGTTTGGGATTATATCGCATGAGGCCCATATCAGTCTCAGGCTACATGTGCCTTTTTTTTTTGATGCTGTCTCATGCATATTATATCATTTAACTTCCATTAGAGGGAAAGGTATTTGCTGTGACATTGCGACACAGATTGAGGTTCTCCAGACTGCACAAAACAAGACGCATGGATTTTTTTTTTAATCCGTTTCTTCCCAACTCTCAGATCAGATAGCCGCTGAGAAATCAATTGGGAACTCTGAAAACACCAGAGAGTGGCGACCAATGTCGATGCACTGGAGGGACAGCTAGATAACCACGAGTGAGAAGGGAAGAGTAGGTTGATGGGGTTCGATGAAGAAAGGCGGGAGGAGACTTGTGTGGAGTCTAAATATTGGCTTGCATCCATTGAGGCTGTTCCTGCTCTAAATGTTATCTAATATATTTCAGACAGACAGAAGGATGCTAACAGCTCTGAAAAGGGATCATTCCAGGCACAAAATGTTAGCTCTATTCTCTCTCCACAGATGCTGTCAGACCTGCTGGGATTTTCCAGCATTTTCTGTTTCTGTTTCAGGTTCCAGCACCTGCAGTATTTTGTTTTTTTTTGCTTACATAGTTTTTGGGTTCCAGATCTGTCATGTCCATCTTTAAAGCCTGAAACAATCTTCTTCATGATGACAATGATTTGCGTAGCAAGCTGTAGAGCACAAGATGTATTGTTTAAACGGGATGCGTGCACTTTGAGCTTGTCCTGCCCTCAGGAGTTTTATTCATGTGTTGCATGCACCATCAATGGGGATATATTATTGCCTTTAGGTAGAAGTTTTTGTGGATGGTTCAGTAACTGTGGGTAGAGGCTTAGTGTTTCAACTTTTTGGTTTAAGTCTCACTGCAGACTGGACGAAAATCTAAGCTGACTCTTTTAAAGTTTATTCATTGGCGTCGCATGTGGACTTACATTAACACTGCAATAAAGTCACTATGAAAATCCCCTAGTCATCGCACCCCAGTGCCTGTTTGGGTAGACTGAGGGAGAATTTAGCATGGCCAATGCACCTAACCAACACGTCTTTTGGACTGTGGGAGGAAGCCAGAACACTCGGAGGAAACCCACGCAGACACAGGGAGAAGGTACAGACTCCGCACAGACAGTGACCCAAGCCAAGAATCGAACCCAGATCCTGAGGCAGTAGTGTTAACCATCTGCTATCATGCAGCCCAGTGTGTTGTACTGAAAAAACATTGTTCCATGGGAGCTAAAGCATTGAGGATGAGGCATTAAAATGAGACCCGGAGGTACAAGACCTGCCATCACTATTTTGAAGAATAACACAGCAGCTATCCCTATATCCTGAACAATAGTTATCCCCTGACCATTACTGCTAAAATAGATTAACTGGGCCTCATCACAATACTGCTTGTGAGAGCTTGCTGCGTACAAATTGGCTGCTACATTTCCTACAATAGTGACCACATTTGCAAAGTACTTCATTGGTTATAGAGTTCTGTAGGACATCCTGAAGTTGTTACATCCATACATCTTTCCGTATCAGGTACCAAATTTCACCTGCTTCTTTAGGTTTCTTATTCTGCCTGGGTTCTAATTCTATCATAAGTACAGGTAAATAACCACATTAGATCAAAACAAATAATCCATGGGATGCTGAATTGGAGATTTTTATCCCATACAAAACACAAATATTCCAGAGCAGGTTGAATATCAATCTCTGGTTTACCCTATCATGACCCCTTGCCAAAATTCACCTGACCACCTTTAACGCTTATATATTTTTTATTCTTTCTGGGACATGGACATCGCTGGCTGGTCAGCATTTATTGCCCATTCCTGATCACCAGAGGGCAAGAGATTAAAACTGGGTGACACTCTTTAAAAATAACGGTACCTGCCATTTAAAACAGAAATTATAATAAATTTTTCTCAAAATGAGGTTTATAAGTTCATAAGATATAGGAGCAGAATTTAGCCATTCGGCCCATTGAGTCTACTCCACCATTCAATCATGGCTGATATGATCCTCATCCCCATTTTCCTGCCTTCTCCCCATAACCCTTCAACCTATTCCCAATTAAAAATCTGTCTAATTCCTCATTAGATTTACTCACTGTCCCAGCATCCACCACGCTTTGCGAATTCCACAAATTCAAAAGCCTTTGGGAAAAGTAGTTTCTCCTCAATTCTGTTTTAAACCTCTTATTTTCAGACGATGACCTCCCAAGAGGACAGAATGCTGAATGTATGGAACTCTCTTCTCTGGAGATTGTTGGAGGTAGGGTCAATGAATATTTCTAAGGCAGAGGTAGGTAGCTTCTTGACTAATGAATGAGTCAAAGGTTATTGGGGCAGGCAGAATGTGTGGTGTTGAGGCCAACAATCAGATCAACCAAGATCTTATTGAATGGCGGTACAGGCCCAAGAGGCTGAATGACTAATTCCTGTTTCGAATTAATGTGCTGATATGTTTTAATAGTACAACTGGATATAGAACTATAGAATCTCTTCAATGTAGAAGGAGGCCATTTGAGTCTGCACCAAAGCTCTGAAACAGCATCTTATCCAGGCTCGCCATCCAAACCTCCATCCCTTTCTGTAACCCCATGCATTTACCATGGCTAATCCACCTGACTTATACATCTTGGGATACAAATGAGGCAATTTGAAATGGCTGGTCCAGCTAACCTACTCATCTTCGGACTGTGGGAGGAAACTGGAGCACCCGAAGGAAACCCATGCAGATGCAAGGAGATTATGCAATCTCCACCCAGATTGTCACCCCAAAACCCTGAGATGACCCTGGACCCTGGCACTGTGAGGCAGCAGCACAAACTACTGCTACTGTGCCATTCTCTTCAGTTGATCATGAACATGCAAGGAATATACAACTGCTGACTGAAAAATGATGATCAAAAGAAATTTTATTGACGATTAAAGGCATCTGACCTTCCCCCAAAGGGCACCTTACATCTCTCAAACATGTCCGAGCACCTCATCCAAGGGATACCCTATCTCTCCAAATCTGCACCCTGGTTACTGAAACAAACCCAACAAAGTGCCAACCAGATCTAATCTGTCCACACTGGCTTTCAGATATCTCTCACATCAAAATCAGGCATTTCCTGATTTCTGGTTGCCTCTGCAAAATGCGCACACATTGGGGTAAATTTTCCACTCCTGCCCACCACCAGAATCATCACAAGTGGGACAGGAAACTTGGCAGACAATTGACCTCAGGCAAGGATTTCCAGTCATGGAGTAGGCATGACCAGAAAATCCCACCCACGAATTCCACCCTAGACTCTTTTCTGCCTCCATGAGTTTGGTGGGAACCATGTTCAGGCCCCTCCCACCATGTTCGCAATGACGAGAGCCTCTTCTCCATTAAGAAAATTCAATCCTTAATTTGAATCAGGTCTTCCCCAAACCAGAATGCACATTTTTTTCATATCGTGGAGTCATAGAATCCCTACAATGCAGAAAGTGGTCATTTGGCCCATCAAGTCTGCACCAACCACAATCTCACCCAGGTCCTAGCCCCAGGTATTTACCCTGCTAGTTCCCCTGACACTAATGGTAGGATTTTCCAGCCATGCTCACCTCAAAACCAGAAAATCCCGCCTTAAGTCAGCAGACCTTTGCACGATCCATGTCGCACCGGTACAATTCCTGGAAAAATTTAACATGGCACGTCATTGGAATGTGGGCGGAAACTGGAGCACCCAGAGGGAACCCACACAGACACAGAGAGAATATGCAGACTCCGCACAGCAGTGACCCAAGGCCAGAATTGAACCCAGGTCCCTGGTACTGTGAGGCAACACTGCTAACCACTGTGCTGCCATCCACTCCACACAGACAGTGATCCAAGACCGGAATTGAACCTCAGGGTCTCTAGCACGGTGAGCCAGTCCTTCCCCTGCTGGTTCTATCTCACTTGAAGAATGCAGAGAAATCTGGATGAAAAATAGGAACAATCTCAATGTAGACAAAACCATGGACCTGAAGCAAATCCATACTTCAAGCTTGACACAAGGCACAGTGGTTAGCACTTCAGGCTCACAGTGCTAGAGACCTGAGTTCAATTCCGGGCTTGGGTCACTGTTTACGCAGAGTCTGCACATTCTCCCCACGCCTGTGTGGGTTTCCACCAGGTGCTTTGGTTTCCTCCCACAGCCTTAAAGAGGTGCTGGTTAGGTGCATTGGCTGGGATGAGCCTACTTGTGACATAAATAAATAAACTTTAATCTTGATGGACGGAGTGGGCTCAAAGCACTGAATGGCTTATTCCTGCTTCTATTTTTTATGTTTCTGTGTAAAACAGAGGATGCTGGAAAAGCTCAGGAGGCCTGTTTAAAGTTTATTTATCAGCGTTACAAGTAGGCTTGCATTAACACTGCAACGAAGTTACGTGAAAATCCCCTAGTCTCCAGCACCTGTTTGGGTACACGGAGGGAGAATCTAGTACAGCCAATGCGCCTAACCAGCACGTCTTTCAGACAGTGGAAGGAAACTGGAGCACCCAGAAGAAACCCTCATGGGTACGGAGAGGACCTGCAGATTCTGCACAGTGAATCGAACCCGGATCCCTGGCACTGTAAGTGCCAACCACTGTGCCACCATGTTGCCAGCATCTGTAAGGAAAGAAAGCAGAGTTAATGTTTTGATTCTTTTGGCTTCTCATCAGAACGGTTGGGTTCCTTAAAGCTGAAGAGTTAAAAAGAGTCATTGTTGATTTTCAAGGGGTAATTAAACTGCAGAGTTCCAGAGAGGCCCATGAAGTCCTCAAATTTTCTTCCTGTGGTTTGTGACAATATCAATGCCGTCACATTGATCTTCCACTTCGCACTCAGCCAGCTCTTTACCTTGGATGTCAAATGATTTTTTTTAACCCCATTTTCCATCCAGCTCCTTCTGAGGTTACTGTCACAAGTTGAGCTGCAAATTGCATGTGTACTGACCATCCAGTGGTACTCTACTCAGTAGCTGCTCAACTCTTTCCATAAACCCTGAGGGTTCACAGAAAGATCAACCATTGTTAGCATTGGACGTGATTCCAAACCTAACAGATTCAACCTCTCTGCAGATATTACTACACAGAGATCAGAAGCGGTAGTTTCCAACTCTTATTTGCCTCCCTCACCCATAAGTCCTACATTCAATTAATACTGCCACAACCACTCTGCATCTTTGCTTTGATCCTTCTAGGGCCCAATTGTGACTCCGTCTTAAGTAAGTGGATATGAGTCAAAATCAGGTTGGATAACACATTGGAAGCACCCTGTACCTCAGGACAACTTAGATATTTGTCTGTCAAATTACTTGTCCCTCATAGAACAGAAATCACTGTCAGTAAAACCGCTGTTTGGAGGCTTTCTGTCCTATTTTAACAGCAGCAGGAACCCACTTTCAATCAACGTGTTAATGCTCCCATTGAAAGAGTGAAGAGGAGATGCTGTAAAATATGGGTGTGTGTGTGTGTGTGTGTTTAATCACAGGGAATGCAGTGGATGAAGAAGGCAGCCCACTACCATCTTCTCAAGGCACCTAGGGATGGGCAATAAATGCTGGTCTACTCAGTGACGCCCACATCCCATAAATAAATTTTTTTTTTAAAAATCTTAGCTCACATATAAAGTCCTTGCTGGAAGGAATCACAGAATTACAGAATCTCCACAGTGCAGAAGGAGGCCATTCAGCCCACTGAGTCTGCACCGAGTCTCTGATAGAACATCTTACTCAGACTCTCATACCCAATGCCTGTGACCCCCCACATTTCCCATAGCTGATCCACCTAACCTACACATCTTTGAACAATAAGGAGCAATTCACCATGGCCAATCAACCTAACCTACACAGCTTTGAATCGTGGGAGGAAATCGAAGCACTGAAGGAAACAAACCCACATAGAAATGGGGAAAACATGCAAACTCCGCACAGACTGACACCAAGGCTGGACTTTTACCCAGGTCCCTGGCACTGTCAGGCAGCAGTGCTAAACATGGTACCACAGTTACGCTCCAAATTTGGGGAAAGATTCTAAACTATTGTATATAGATTTGAGTACACAAGGATCTGCAGCTCTTTGAGAATCACAATCAGATCAGATTTTGCCAGTTAGAGTTATAGAGTCATAGAGGTTTACGCATAAAGCAGGCTCTTCAGCCCCAGTTTTTTATCACTAATCTGGTCCCAATTGCCCGCATTTGGCACATATCCCTCTGTAACCATCTTTCCCATGTAACTGTCTAAATGCTTTTTAAAAGAAAAAATTGTACCCGCCTCCACTACTGCCTCTGGCAGCTCACCACCCTCTGAGTGAAAAAATTGCCCCTCTGGACCCCTTTGTATCTCTCCCTTCTCATCTTAAATATATGCCCTCTAGTTTTAAGCTCCCCTGCCTTTCGGAAAAAATGTTGACTAGATCTTAGATAAATCAAGGCAGGGTGAAAGAGAAGTTCACTTTCAAGAGGACCTAATTAATTCCATCTTAAAACGCTTCTTGGAAATTCCCCACCTGGATTGACAATCATTTTATTAGATAATCGTCACTTTAATATTTCATCACGTCATTCATTTTTAATTTTCCTTCACAAACAATGACTTGGGAAATCCAGATTCCAACCTCAGATCAATTGTTTGCTTTGGTTGGATCTGACTCGATCTTAACTGGAAGTTTGATCTGCCCCTCTCAGATAATGTAGATCTGTTCCTCTGAATACTATTTCCTTGATTGAAAAACCAAGGCAAGGTAACATTCTATCTCAGTGCCAGCTAGCAAATGAAGAACCCCTTCCCTTAAAAGGGCAATGACTTTACGCAAATATTTATAGTAAACTCTTTCTCATCGATTCCCAAACAAATATCTCAACAAAATCATTTGTGCCAAAAATGTATTGACTCTGTCCGCTAATCTTGCTGTCACCCTAACGGATGATGCAGGCAACAATAGGTCGACAAAATGTTGTTTTGGTTTGATAAAGAACTCTCTCCTTTAATTCCCATTCTCTGAAACAAAAACATAATCAGCCTGAATTTATCCAAGTCAGTTTCTTTAAAGTTTTTTTTAAAAGTTTATTATTAGTGTCACAAGTAGGCTTGCATTAAAACTGCAATGAAGTTACTGTGAAAATCCCCTGGCTGCCACACTCTGGCACCTGGTACACTGAAGGAGAATTTGGTGTGGCCAACATACCTAAGCAGCACATCTTTCGGACTATGGGAGGAAACCCATGTAGGCACATACTAACCACTGTGCCAATTTTGATTGAGTTGATATCGTGTAGAGACAAGTGGTGAGGGCTTGGAATGCCCTGCCTGCAGCAGTTGTGGACTCGCCTACTTTGGGGGCATTCAAATGGTCGGTGGATAGGCATATGGATGATATTGGAATAGTTTAGGTTAGAGGGTCCACCGGCTGGCGCAACATCAAGGGCCGAAGGGCCTGTACTGCGCTGTAATGTTCTATGTTCTATGTATAGAAAGAGCTTCATAGTGTAATATTAAGATTGGATTTCAACAATGGGATTGCGTGCAAATGAAAATACATTATTGAGAAATATATTCAGTCAGTTTGATTTTAGAAGCTGAGGGAAAAACTGTATATATCACACTCATGGTGAACAAAATAATTCTGGCCAACTCGAGACACATATTAATGAAAATGACACAGATCACAGTCTGACTGGAAATCTTGGAAAACATGGGATTTATGAGATAAAGAGATAGGATCCGTTCATTGTGAGAGGTAACATTCCATGCAGTGCTGGGTCTGGAGACAAGAGGTTATTCTTATACTGCATCTAGCATTCTCAATCAATAGGCATGCAGACATAAATCATAAATAACATTAAAAACACGGAGGTCGTTATACAAGGTTCAAACAAACAAACTCCACATGGGAGCTAAGTTTATAAGCATGTTTAAAAGCTTTATACCATAGCAAACGCCCCTTTGCTAAACCAAAGATTGTCACTATCATCCATCAACCTTTAGGACACTGTCACTTACAATAAGAGTTAGGTGTGAGCACAAACTTAATCACATGAGAAGGTACATTTTTGCTCACAGCTCTCCCATCTCAGGTATGGCCGTAAGAATTCAGTTAAGAATTGACAGTGTGAGCATTTTCCTTTTTTATATATTTAGTGACAGTGACAAGCACTCCCAGTTCAGGTTAGCACCAGGTACATGTAGAGAAAGAGCTTTCTGTATAGTCTTTCAAACTACACACACGTCTCATTCCACATTACTGTGATGCGTATCCTTCCAGGCATTCTCCATATGGTGTGTCTGTAAAGCAGATTAACAAATGAGTGACAAAGAGATCCCTGATTTTTGGATTGGAGAAGAAATTTTTGGATGTGCAGTGGTCTAAAGTTTGTTCTTCCATTGTGAATCAATTAAGAAACCCCAAAGATCAGCCCGGGATCACTCACGGGTGGCATGGTGCCACGATGGTTAAGCACTGCTGCCTCACAGCGCCAGGGACCTGAGTTTGATTCCAGCCTCGGTCACTGTCTGTGTGGAGTCTGCACCTTCTCCCTGTGTCTATGTGGGTTTCCTCCGCGTGCTCCGGTTTCCTTTCACATTCTGAGGGGAGTGCATTGGTGCATTGATCTGAACAGGCGCTGGACTGTGACAATCAGGGGAATTTCACAGGAACTTCATTGCAAGTGTTAATGTAAGCCTCACTTGTGACTAATAAATAAACTTGCAAGAACAAAGAAAATTACAGTGCAGGAACAGGCCCTTTGGCCCTCCAAGCCTGCACATATCATTCTGCCCGACTGAATTAAAACCTACCCTTCCAAGGATATATCCTTCTATTCCCATCCTATTCATGTATTGGTCCAGATGCCCTTAGTGTATCTGCTTCCACTATCTCCCCTGGCAGCAAGTTCCAGGCACCCATCACCCTCTGTATAAAAGATTTGCCTCATACATCTCCTCTAAACCTTGCCACTCCCACCTTAAACCTATGCCCCCTAGTAATTGACTCTTCCACCCTGGGGAAAAACTTCTTACTTTCTGCCCGACTAGTTTTCTGCTACTTTCTTTCTTTTGAAAGATGTGCAGTTTAGATTGATTGGCCGTGTTAAGTTGTTCCTAAGTGTCCCAAATTATATAGATTAGGGAATTAGTTCGGTAAATATGTAGAGTTGCAGGGTTAGGGCCTGGGCAAATGCTGTATCGGAGAGTCAATGCAGATTCAATGGGCTGAATGGCCTCCTCTTGAACTGTAGGGATTCTATGAAGTGACTTAACTGGAGCAAAACATTCTCATTTCAAATGAGTGCCAATGAGTGTACACTATCGTAGTTCCCATGTGATAAAATCCTAACTTCAGACATATCATCAGCACAAATACATCCAACTGAAACCAGGTGGCTCTCTGCACGGCAAGGGTTGAGGGAGCAGAGTGGGAAGAAGAATTTTAAGCTGTCCCCAACAGCTCCCAGGAACACAGTCAGATGTCCCTGCCCCAATTCAGGGAGACCAACAGCCAGAAAGAGAAAAAAAAGTACTTTAACTGCTCACTTGTATAGAATTCTTAAAAGGTTTATTTTGTAGCCATGACTCATTGGATCAGGGTACATTTCCCACCAGTAAAGTGTGTTTATTGTCACCTATGGTTAATAACATTTATCTCCAAATCAGGAAGTCTCAGTTTCCAGTCCATTTGCAGAGGCTGCAAATATATGGGCTGGTGTTTTGTTATGGTACTCAGGGTCAGAAGAGATGCCTAAAGTTTAAATGTCGGTGTCACAAGTAGGCTTACATTAACACTGCAATGAAGTTACTGTGAAAACCCCCTCGTCGCCACAGTCCAGTGCCTGTTTGGGTACACTGAGGGAGAAGTAATGCACCTAACATGCACATCTTTCAGAGGAAACCAGAACACCCAGAGGAAACCCACGCAGACATGGGGAGAATGTGCAGACTCCACACAGACAGTGACACAAGCCAGAAATTGAACCCAGGTCCCTGACGCTGTGAGGCAGCAGTGCTAACCATCATGCCGTCAACTCAAGATCCAGTCCTCTTAGGTGAACTTAGGTAGCCACAACGCTGTTTCAAAAATAGAGCAATGGGCTTCTCTCAGTGTCCTGACCAGACCCTCAAACAACACAACTAATAAAACAGCTTATCTTATCACTATTGTGTTGCTGTTGGTTGGGTTGAGCTGGATGCAAATTCACAACTGAGTTTCCCATATTACAATGGTGAATATATTTCAAAGAATGCATCATTGACTGTAAGGTGCCATATAAATACAAGCTCTTTCTTTACGGAGGATACTTTTAATACAAGTCTCAGGAGAGGCCTGTCAAAGACCCAGGGAATAGCGATATTGCAGCTTTAGATTACTGCGTTCTTGGTAAATAAGTCTTCTGCAAAGACAAGGAATTAAAACCTATTCCCTTGATGAATGGCATCTGCTCTCTGATATCCAGATTTAATGATATTTTACTGTTATTTCTGCTCTATAGACCATGCTTTAAAATAGTGTGCTGGAGAGGCTAAGCCGTGCTGTATTTCCATACTGGAGTATGGGCTGCAGATTGTTTACACAGCAACCAGTGGGAAGTAACCTGGAAGAACAACAAAAGAAGGGATTTTCTCCCCAAGTGAGTGGACGGAGTGGGTGGGGGCAATAGTTCATTTAGTCCAGTAGGTGGCTAGAGTTTAACACTGTACTGCCAGGGCTCACCCCTTGATCTATCGCATTCACCTTTCCACTGAATATTTTGTACCATTGTGGATAATAGTTTCACATTTCCACCACAAAACACTTATTGATGACGTGCTCCAGACCATAATAGGGGCAGCACGGTGGCACAGTGGTTAGCACTACCGCCTCACAGCACCAGGGACTCAGGTTCAATTCTGGCCTTCAGTCATTGCCTGTGCGGACCTTGTGCATTCTCCCCATGGCAGTATAAGTTTCCTCGGGGTGCTCCAGTTTCCCCACACAGTCCAAAGATGTGCGAGTTATATTGATTGGCCATGCTAAATTGTCCCTTACTGTCAGGGAGATTAGCAGGGTAAATACGTGAAGTTATAGGGATAGGGCCTGGTGGGGTTGTTGTTGGTGCAAACTCATTAGGCCTCCTTTTGCGCTGAAGGGATTCTATGATATGATAATCATAGAATTCCTACAGTGCTGAAGAATTTGATTTGATTTATTGTTGTCACGTCTATTACAGTGAAAAGTTTCGTTTTTTGCATGCTATACTGACAAAGCATACCATTCATAGAGAAGGAAACAAGAGAATGCAGAATATAGTGCTACAGTCATAGATAGGGTATAGAGAAAGATTAACTTAATGCAAGGTAGGTGCAAGTCCAATGGCAGCGGGGAAGAAGCTGCTCTTGAGTCGGTTGGTACGTGACCTCAGAATTTTATATCTTTTTCCCGACAGAAGAAAGTGGAAGAGAGAATGTCTGGGATGCAAGGGGCCCTGACTTATGCTGGCTGCTTTGCTGAGACAACGTGAAGTGTAGACAGAGTCAATGGATGGGAGGCTGGTTTGCGTGATGGATTGGGCTACATTCACGACCTTTTGTAGTTCCTTGCAGTCTTGGGCAGAGCAGGAGCCCATACCAAGCTGAGATACAACCAGAAAGAATGCTTTCTACGGTGCATCTATAAAAGTTGGTGAGAGTCATAATAGACATGCCAAATTTCCCTAGTCTTCTGAAAACGTAAAGGCATTGGTGGACTTTCTTAACGATAGTGTTGGCATGGGGGAGATTCAACCCATCACTGACAACAATCCCATCCAGGCCTTGTTCTCTTAACCTCACTTATTCATCCTGCTAATCCCCCTGATGCTAAGGGGCAATTTAGCTTGGCCAGTCTGCCTAACCTGCACATCTTTGGATTGTGGGAGGAAACCGGAGCATCCGGAGGAAACCTATGCAGACATAGGGAGAATGTGCAAATTCCACACAGATAATGACCTGAGACCAGAATTGAACCCAGGTCCCTGGCGCTGTGAGATGGAGTGCTGACCACGGTGCCAATGTGGTGCCTAACAGTAAGATGCCTATGCTATTGAGGCAAAGGAATATGACTGGAATCCTTTGGTCAGAACATGGCTGATTGTGGCATTGAATGATACAGCACAGAAGGAGGCCATTTGGTCCATCATGCTTGTGCAAGCCCTTTGAAAAACTGATCCAGTTAGTCTTGCTCTATTACATGGGTGGATTTTTTCCCCCTTTTCAAACGTGCATCTCATATCCTTTTGAAAGTTTCTATTAAATCATTTCCCTTCATACATTCAGGGATCACATTCCAAATCACAACTCACTGCATGAAAATAATTCTCCTCATCTCCACTCTAATTATTTTATCAATGGATTTAAATCTATGTTCTAAGGTTACTGGTGTACCTGATAGTGGAAAGGTATTCTCCTTACTTACTTTGCCCAAGTGTTTCATTGATTTGAGAGCTTCTATTAGATCTCCTCTTAACATTCACTGCTCTGAGGAGAACAATTGCAGTTTCTTTCATCATTTTGGATAAGTGGTCATTATAGTGAAACTCCTCTGCACCGTCTTCAAGCTCTTGACATCCTGCCTCAATTGTAATGCACAGAATTGAGCTCCAGTTTGGGCTTAACCAGTGCGTCATAATGGTTGAACATGGCTTCTTTGCTTCTGCAGTCAATTTCTAAAGCTGAGATTCCCGTATGCTTTTTTTAACAGCCTCATTAACTTCTCCTGCCACCTTCAAAGTTTGGCATGATATCACCACATGGACAATTATTAACAGAGCTGATGGAAGGACTCTCACCAACAAGTGGACAGCCAGTGAGAACCCACGTCATCTCTTCCACAGGCAAAGCTGGAACATATGAAGTGCCACTGAGGCATTGAACTGGACTGCAATGGATCTTCCCATGAGCAAGGATGGTGGGGGACTTAAGGGAAATAGGAGGACGAGAGCAGAACATATTAATGAGGCTTTTCAGAGCTTTTATGCCAAATTGTATAAATGGGAACAAACTGAGGATGCTCCAATACATTGAAGTGTTTCTTCTCTCATCTTCCCTCTGTCTTGAAGGATCTGAGAACAGCTTTAAATCCTCTGATCGCTGGGAGTAGGTTGTCTGCTGCCATAAAGGAACTTCAGTAGGATAAGGTGCCTAGACCTGATGGCTTTGGGTATGGTTCTAAAAGGAATTCAAAGACTTACTATTGAACCCAATAATTGATATGTATAATCGTTGATTTGGCATAGGTTTGAGACGCAGTGCAAGATGGATCTACTTTGTTTTTGGTCCTGTGTCAAGGTTAAGGCCTATTGGTTTAATGTTCTTATAGAGCTTAAGAGTATCTTTAGCCTTAGAGTTAGATCCCTTACATCTGATACTGCGACTCACAGACAAAATGATCAGTAATGCAAATGTGAAAAGGCTGTACAACATCCTAACGTTTCACAGCATAGAGGAATATCCTTTGCTCATGGATTAGTGATAAGCCTCCTTCAATTTGGAATTGGCATAAGATCATTCTGGAATGTATACACCAATGGAATTTCTGACTTGTTTACTTCAAGCTAAATCGGATACATTCTGTAAAGTTTGGGTCTTAATCTTAAACTTCTGGGCTCTGCCTTGTCTAGTTTACCCCTGCAAGGTTTTCCATAAGACTCTACCACATTATCCTGTGAGCTTGGTTGTGCTCCGCTGAGCCAATTGTGGCTGCATCCTGTTATCCCCCCCATCTTTCGCTCTATCCTTTTATTATTTGTGTAGTCGGAGGCAGTGGATACAATGAATAATCTGAACCAACTGTGTTGTTCATTTTCTTTATTTCCTCTCTCTTCAGATATGTATTTGTTTGAAAATGATCTCGCTGTACTGAACCAATCTTTGAGAGTTTGTTTTATTTGTATAAAACAAAACCATTGTTGATTGCCAAATAAAAAAACACATCTGGTTCACTCATGTACTTTCGTGAAAGAATCCGGCCATCCTTACCTGGTTTGGCCTTCATGTGACTCCAGGTCAACAGCAATCCATTGCCCCGGAATACAGCCAGGATAATCAACTACCCCACGCACCCCAGACATATTCTTTACCACCTTCCTCCATCGGGAAAAAGTACAAGAGTCTGAGATCAAGTACCAACCAACTCAAGATCAGTTTCTCCTCAGCTGCCATCAGACTTTTGAATGAACGTACCTTATTTTAAATTCTTTGACTGTAACCCTATATTCTGCATCCTCTCCTTTCCTTCTTTGCTCTGTACTCTATGAATGGCATGCTTTGCGCTCAAGAAATAATACTTTTCAATATATCCCAACACATCTGACAATAATAAATTAAATCAAGTCAATGTGTTTAGTTCTAAAATATCCTCAGGGATAGGCAGTAAAGGCTGGCCCAGTCAGCGATGCCCATTTCCCAAGAACGAGTATAAAGAAAATAGGGAACGTTTTAATTCCTTGTTTTCCATAGTGCATTTGAGGCAGACCATCTCTTTCATAAAGCCGTGATGGGCTGAATGGCCTCTTTCTATGCTGTTTCGTTCTATAATCACCATAATCATATCCCGTTACTATCTTAAGAATCGTATTAATCCACTTACAATAGCTAAGATGCTGCTTCAGTAAAACAGCGGACAAAGGAACATTGGCGTTAATAACATACATTGTGATTGTGTTTATTGTGTTAGTCAGGCCTCACTTGGACTATTCACCTGCCTTTCCATTTTCACTGATCACCTCTACATTTCCAACATGCCTTTTTCTCCCCTCTCTGTCGATATTTTAGAGTGACTGTTTCAGAGGGGGAAACAGTTTGCAGGGAGTTTCAGGCAGTAACAGTGCTGACTGAATTGTCAATAATCTTGAACAAACTCTCAGCCCAACCGTGACGATAATCAGGGTTGAGTTCCCTTTTAAAGGAATGCTGCTGTTCTCCGTGGTTGCTTTAAGTGGACTGGTTATTGATCTCAGCGATGTTAAATCCCAACTGGGATCTGCATCTCCCTGCCTAAGCCCATCCATCCATCCACCAGTTAATTGCAAATTCAATATATATGGACATGCAAATACACATATGCTGCAGCATCATGTTAAGTGCAATGAATGAGGAAGTTATTTCTAAGGCACAAAGGAATGTTATCTCAATTGGCTTGAAGCAATTGCAAGCGCATTGGTGTTTTCAAGGGCTTTAGGGATTTAACACTGTCCATGTGAGGGTCCAAAACATGACAGGCAATATTATTTTAATTGTGCAGCTTTTCGAACAATACCTCACTGTTGACCAATGAAATTTTACCTGAAGATAAAATTTTCATCTTGTGCATCAGTATTTTATCATTCAGTACATTGGTCTACATTGTGGCTGTAGGTATCCGCTGTAAGCTAGTAGGGAAGCTTTCATAGCCAGAAAGGTCGCGGGGTTCAAATGCCTCTCTGGGAGCACAAGTACAAAATCTACACTGATACTCCAATGCAGTACTGAAGGAGTGCTGACCTGTCAGAGATGCGAATTTATTTATTCGTTGTGCAGGATGTGGGCATCATTGGAGGCTGGCATAGTGACACACTGATTAACACCGCTGCCTCACAGCGCCAGGGACCTGGGTTCGATTCCTAGCTTGGGTAACTCTCTGTGAGGAGTCTGCACATTCTACCATGTCTGCATGGCTTTCTTCGGGGCCTTCAGGTTCCGAAGGGCGTGCTGGTTAGGCGTACTGGCCATGTTAAATTCTCCTTCAGTGTACCCAAACAGGCATCAGAGTGTGGCAGCTAGGGGATTTTCAGTGTAGCATCATTGCAGTGTTACTGTAAGCCTACTTGTTACACTAATAAATAAATTATGAAAAAAAAGCATTTATTGCCCATTCCTAACTGCCTTCCATTTCAGAGGGTATTTGAGAGTCAACCACATTGCTCTGGAGTTACATGTAGGCCAGACTAGGTAAGGATGACAGATTTCCTTCCCTAAAGGGCTTTAGTGAACCAGATGCGTTTTTACAACGATAGTTTCCTGGTTATCAGTAGATTTCAATTCCAACTGTTCGTCGAATTTAAATTTCACCCCCTGCTGTGGTGAGATTTGAACCTGGGTCCCTATAGCATTCCCCTGGATCTCTGGTATAATGACAATTACCACTACACCACTTTCTGCTCAATTACTGCCCTTCACAAAAGGTGCTAAGGCCCTCTGTACAAGATGCCATGAGACCATTTTTGCAGAAAAATGGTGGAGTTATCTTTGTGTCTTGGCCAATATCTACGCTGAAATCAATATCACAAAACAGATTATTTGCATGTTGCAGATTATGGGCCCAAAAGAAAAAAATACTGGAAAATCTCAACAGGTCTGGCAGCATCTGTAAAGAGAGAAAAGAGCTGACATTTCGAATCAGGTGACCCTTTGTCAAAGCTAAACAGCATAAAAAGTGGGAGATATTTATATTGCAGGGTGAGGGAATGGAAGATAAGTCATAGCCGCAGAAAGAGGGGGAAAGGCTGCTAATGGCAGTCCATAGAGAGAGAACAAGAGGTGTAAATGGCCAAACAGCAGAGAAGCTGAAATCAGAGGATAAGTTGTGACAGTTGAAGACGTGGGGGGAGAGGGAGGGAGAGAGGTAAAATTTTTAAAAATTTACAAATCCCTGCAGTGCAGAAGGAGGCCATTCAGCCCACTGAGGCTGCATTGTGATATATGTATGTTGGGTTTTTGGGGTGCATATTTCCCTTTAAAAGTACAGGTCATGCTCCCAGTTGAAATCCGGTTTAGCAGTCTACGATTTGCCTGTGGGACAGGGCACACGTATAATATAAAGAGTTCCCCTGTGCTTATGTTACACTACATGTGAGATTGGCCTACTACATGGTTCTCCTCCCACCATACTTCGCTAAGTACATTTATAATATGCACAGACTCTCCGACAAAGTAAAGGAGGAAGAAAAGGCAAGGAAAGGGGGATAAAGTGGAGCGAAAGAGTGAAGAGAGAAGAAAAATGAAGAAAGGCAATCAAGAAATAAAAGGTAGAGAACAATGAGAAATGAAATAAAATGAAAACAAAGGGGTCGAGGTGGGTTAGAGCTCATCATCTGAAGTTGTTGAATTTGATATTGAGACCGGAAGGTGCCGAGCCGGAAGATGAGGTGCTGTTGCAGTTTGTGGGAGCTTGCTGTGCACAAATTAGCAACTACTCTTCAACAATACTTCATCCAGAGTGAAGTGCTTTGGGAGCTCCTGAGGTTGTGAAAGGTGCTATATAAATACTAGTCTCTTTTACCTTCTGATCGTACAGCATTACTTATTCGTCTAATTACAGCAGTTAAGGAATCACAAGAAGCCAATGAAAACAACTGGCTTATAATCATTTTGTTATTAATGCTTCAGGAAGCAAAATTCCAAACTGGCGAATTTTACTAGCTTTTCAGCAACTTCTGCCACAGCCATCTCGAAATGTTATTGCTTGTAGCGGAATGCCTAGTCTGTACAGCAACTGCTGAAACATTTTCTTCCCCCAAGAGTGTGTACCCTTGGAATACAATAGTTCAGCTTGAATGAGAGCCAGTAAGTTTGTGAAGGGTTGTGGGAGGCAGGCGGGGTGGGTGGGCGAGGGGGAGGTGGTGAAAGGTAGCAAAGATGAGCACTGCTCTCAGATACTGGGACTGCATCATGACAATAACTACATTAGGAGCGACCTTTCTGTTGGAAGCGAGTCACTATCCTTCCTGCATTTCTCTGATTTTATCTAAATATGTAGGAATATAGCATTAAAAAGAAAAAAAAATCTGTAATAGAGAGCCAAGCACTTAAAGGAAGGAAGGACTTGAATTGATATGACCACAGGGTAACCCAGGGCACTTTAAAATCATTGAATCACTGCATTGCAGAAGGAGGCCATTCGACCCATCAAGACTGCACTGTGATATATGGATGATGCATATTTTCCTTTAAAAGTATGGATCATGTGACTCCTGAGGGTGTAAGCTCCTCCCAGTGTGAAGTCTGGTTTAGCAGTCTATGATTTGACTGTGGCACAAGGGACACATGTAATAAAGAGTTCCCATGTTACAAGGCCTACTACATGCTTCTTCTTGCATTGTACTTCACTAAGTACATTTATAACATGGACCAACTCTCTGGCAGAGTATTTTATCCAGGCACTATCCCCATAATTTACCCTGCTAACCCCCCTAACCTACACAATTGAACAGTGGTGCAATGATCAGCACTACTGCCTCACAGCACCAGGGACCCAGGTTCAATTCCAGCCTTGGGTGACTGCCAGTGTAGAACTTGCATGTTATCCTTGTGTCTACGTGGGTTTCCTCCAGGTGCTCCGGTTTCCTCCCACGCTCCAGAGATGTGTGGGTTAAGTTGATCGGCCATGCTTATTGTCCAAAGGTGTGCGAGTTAGGTTGGATTAGTGGGATAAATATGTGAAGTTATGGGGTTAAAGCCGAGGAAGGTGGTCTGTCAGAGAGTTGGTGCAGACTCGATGGACTGAATGGCCTCCATCTGTACTGTAGGAATCCTATGATTTGCAGCCAATGAACTGTAGTCACTGGTGTAACATGGGAAATGTGGCAGCCAATCAGAATGCAGCAAGCTCCTACAAACAGCAATAAGATCATGAGCAGACCATCTGATAAAGTAAAGCTTATTTATTAGTCACAAGTAAGGCATACATTAACACTGCAATGAAGTTAATGTGAAATTCTCCTCATTGCCACAGTACAGCACCTGTTTGGGTCAATGCACCTAACCAGCACGTCCTTCAGAATGTGGGAGGAAACCAGAGCACCCGGAGGAAACCCATGCAGACATGGGGAGAACGTGCAACCTCCACACAGACAGTGACCCAAACCAGGAATTCAATCTGGGTTCCTGGCGCTGTGAGGCAGTAATGCTGACCACTGTGCTACCATGCCGCTAAAGCGATATGGATTGAGGGACAACTGTTTACTGAGACACTGGGGAGAACTCCTGCTTATCTTCAAAAGAATGCCATGGGATCATTTAGCTTCACTTGAGAGGGTTTAATATTTCATCTGAAAGTCAGCACCACTGACAGTGCAGCACTCCCACAACACTACACTGGCTGTCATTCTTTCCCTCTGGATAAATCAAGCACAGGCTGCAAAATATCATGCAACCAGAACGTTGCACCCCGTGCGAAATCGCCATCATGCCCACCTTCTAACCCACCTCCACCTTCCTGGCAAAATCTGGCCCCTTTATTTAACTGAGTGGATGATTTTTGACTGCTCTCCCTGAGCCTGATGTTTTAATAGCTAATAAACTAACATTCAAAGAAAGTTCTCTAATTCCCCTTTGGTTTTTCTCCTGAATCACTCCCTGATTAATCGTCAATTCCTGAAGACTCCAGAAAGAATCCTGAGGGGTTGACAGCCCCTTCGGGGAAAGTGAAAAATCTGAAGAGTGGGGAGAAGAAAGAGACTGCACTACTTCCTAAAATAGAACATCCATAAACCTTGATGTTCTGGGCCTGATATTCAATGTTAAATATGTCAAACAAAACCCGGTGTTCGAGGAAAATTCCAATCATCAATGGTTGTTTAATGATTTGTAGACTTTGATTAACATTTAATAGTCACAGGCTGGTTATAACATGGTTTAATTTGTATGTGTTCAGCCTTTAAATGGGGTTACATTGCCTCATCTGCTTAATATGCAAATTCAGATCTATGTGAGTCATTTTCAGCTCCCAAGCATTTCCAGATAAGAGGATTTCATTGCATCTATTTTCTTCTACTGCAAAAAAAAATCCAGTTAGCACCAGTAAAAATTGGCATGAACTTTATTAAGCTGGAGAAATCAAATCCAGCTGGCAACAACTCCATATGAATTAGGAGCAGGAATAGGCCATTCGGCCCCTCAAGCCTGCTTTGCCATTCAATACAATGATGTCTGACCTCATTGTGGCTTCAGCTCCACTTTCCTGCCTACCTCTTACATGCAACCTCAGAATTGTTACGGCACAGAAAGAGGCCATTTGTCCCCTCATGCCTGCATGGCCAAATGAACATTGTGACTTAGTGCCATTCCCCTGCCTTTACCATGTACTCCTGCACTTTGTTTCTATTCAAATCATCATCTAACCCACTCTTGAATGCCTCGACTGAACCTGCCTCCACCACACTTCCAGGCTGTGCATTCCAGACCCCAACCACTCATAGTGTGAGAAAGATTTCCTCATGTCACCTTTGCTTCTTTTGCAAATCACCTTAAATCCTTTAGAAAAGGAATAGTTTTTCCTAACCTACTCTGTCTGGTCCCCTCATGATTTTAAACATCTCTATCCAATCTCCTCTTAGCTTTCTTCTCACCAAGGAGAGCAGTGCCAACCTCTCCAATCTATCGTCGTAACTGAAGTTTCTCATTCCTGGAACTGTTCTTGAAAATCTCTTCTGAACTCTCTCCAATGAGCTCACATCCTTTCTATAATGTGATGCCCAGAACTGTACACAATATTCCACCTGAGATCTAACTGATGTCTTGTATAAGTTCAGCATAATCTCCTTGCTTTTGTACTCTATGACCCTATTAGTAAAGCCCAGGATACAATATGCTTTATGAAGTGCTCACTCCACCTGTCCTGCCACCTTCAATGGTCAGTGCACGTTCGGGTCCCTCTGCTCCGACACTCCTTGAAGAATTTTACCCCTGATTTTATATTGTCTCTCCATGCTCTTCCTACCAAAATTCATCATCTTACGCTTCTCAGCATTGAATTTCATTCCCCACCTACCTGCCCACATTGCCAACCCATCTACACCATCTGACTCCCTTGTCAATCAACAATCTCTTTAATTCAGTCTTAAAATTATCTAATGACCCCGGCACCATTACACTGGGGAAGGAAGTTCTACGGATTCATGATCCTCTGAAAGAAAGAATTTCATCAGGACAGTGGGGCAGTGAGAGGAGAGGTGTGTGTGTGTGCGTGTGTGCGTGTGTGTGTGTGTATGGAGTCATGTGGGAGGAACACAGATCTCTCAGGCATTTGGAGAATTGGAGAAGCCAAGCAGTGATAAAGCCATGAAAGGATTTGATCACACTGTTGGGAATTTAAAATCAGAGGCTTTGAGACATCAGGAGGAATTTAAATTCAATAAAAAAAATCTGGAATTAAAAGTCTAATGATGACCATTGTTGATTGTTGATTGTCGGAAAAATACATCTGGTTCACTAATGTCCTTTAGGCAAGGAAATCTATCGTCCTTACCCAGTCTGGCCTACATGTGACTCCAGAGCCACAACAATGTGTTTGGCTTTCAACTGCCCTTGGACAACTAGGGATGGGCAATAAATGCTGGCCAACCAGAAACACCCATGTTCCATGAATGAATAAAAAATGGTCAATGACAAGTGAGTGGAACTTGGGATGGGATAGCACACAGGCAGCAGGATTTTGTATGAGGTGAAATTTATGAGGGGTGGGAGGCTGTCTCAAAGAACATTAAAAAGAATTGAGTCTGAATATGGCAAAGGCAGAGAAGAGGATTTTGTCAGCAAGTATGGGGAGACAGGGCCAGAGATGGGCAAGAGTTGAAGTCAATAGTCTTTGTGGAAGCAAAGCTAGGACATCAATTAATCCTTTGGCATCGAATGTTGCAAATATCAAATGCTCCAGCTTAGCAACAACCGGACCGTATAAACATTCATAGCCAGGGTCCCCTTTACGGTCATTGGCAATACTGTCCTCACCTTCTGAGTTCGCCATTGTGGTTACAGTAGGTGGTCGGTCTCAGTGAAGCAGCTACACCTGACACACTCTTCCTCACTGAGAATATATGCAGAAGAATTTCTACCTGAATGTGCTGGGCCGGTATGGCTACCTGTTGAGGGACCATCTCACCCAAGTCCCATTGTTAAAGAATCATAGAATCCGACAGTGCAGAAGGAGGCCATTCAGCCCATCGAGTCTGCACCGACCACAATCCCACTCAGGCCCTATCCCCATAACCCCATGCATTTACACTCCCTTGCCCTCAGGGGCAGTTTAGCATGGTGAATCCACCTAACCCACATGTCTTTGGACTGTGGGAAGAAACTCATGCAGACACAGGGAGAATGTGCAAATTCCGCACAAACAGTGACCCAAGCTGGGAATCGAACCCAGGTCCATGGCATTGTGAGGCAGCAGTGCTGACCACTGTGTCACCGTGCCGCCCCAGTATCTAAGTCATTGGCTGTGAGTATGAGAGCGAATTCTGGTGTTTGCCTTACGGTGCTTCACCCACATCCTCTTCCTTCGCCGTCTGGTCAGGATCCAGTTCCTGAGTATCTAAAAGGACTGAGGCACCAGTGGTAAAGGGATTGAAACAGAAAGTGCTGAAAAAGTTCAGCACTTCTGACAGCGTCAGCAGAGAGAGAAAGAGAGTTAACAAACTTTGAGTCTTTTTTCAGAACCTGTTCTTCTGCTGTGGTACAGGAAGTGGGGATGAAAGAGGTCCATAATTACACTTTCTGCTAGTTGGTAAATCAGAAAGTAATGTGGGAGACAGAGAATTGGGATCCAATGAGGAAAGTTTAGCATGACATGATTGCAAATGGTTTCAGACCTCAAAGAATCATAGAATCTCTATAATGCAGAAGGAGGCCATTCAGCCTATTGAGTCTAGGCTGACCACAATCCCACCAAGCCCTATCTCCGGAGCCCCATATATTTACACTAGCTAGTCTCTCTGACACTAAGGGGCAATTTAGCATGGCCAATCCACCTAACCCGCACACGTTTGGAAATATTGCTGTCCACATCCTCAGTTATGGTCTCTCCAATAATAGCGAGCATCTTTTTTTCCCCAGAGGTTCCAAGCTGTGAGCCACCTTGGCCCCCGCCGGCTAGTTCCTGCTGCCACTGCTTAGGTGCCAGTGAGTGGGAAATGTGTTAGTGAGTGTGTTGCAATGTGTTTGGGTGATGTCGCTGTCATGTCTGAATAGCTGGCAGGGCGTGCAAAGCTGTGAGATGTGGAGGTGAGGTTTACAGAAATGCTGAACGTGTGGGATGAGGTGAAGACTGAGATAGAAGGCGTTGTTGCTGGGGATTATTGGGAGCTCAGTGACAGCGACGTGGTGAATTGAGCAATGCCTGAGCTAAGTGTCCAGCTAGTAGGATTCATCACTCACTGACCGCGACTGCTTTTGTGTGATCGTTAAATGTCACGCGGCCCTGCATCCGGGTATTTGGGGCTACACTATTGGGAATTGACAAATAGCTGTCTGCTGTCATTGCCTTTAGCACAGTATCTGTCTGGCAGCCCTCCTGGACAGACTGCTCATCTCCAGCCTCTGCCTCCACTGCAGCTCCTGAGAAACCTGCGACATGCATCCCCCTCTGCTGTGCTACCAGTCACTCTCGCTTAAAAGTCCGATTCTCCTCTCCTGGCACTTGCTGCAGCTGAAACGAACTTCTTTTTAAGAGACAAGAGAAACATAGAATCCCCTACAGTGCAGGAAGAGACCATTCAGCCCAATGCACCAACTCTCTAAAACCTTACCCATGCTTACTTCCAATACTGTCCCATTCCCCACCCCCCATCCCTGCACACTTATCATGGCTACTCCACTTAATCTATCCATCTTTGGATACTGAAGGGCAATATAGCAATGCCCAATTCACCTAATCCACATATCTTTGGATACTAACAGATAATTTAGCATGACCAATCCGTCTAACCTGTACATCTTTGGACTGTTTGACTCCAGTTAAGTCACTTCACAAAATCCCTACAGTGCAGGAGGCCATTCAGCTGATCGAGTCTGTACCAATTCTCCAACAGAGCATCTTACCCAGCCCCTAACCCATATATTTATGCTGCTAATTCCCCTAACATACACATCTTGAGACACCAAAGGGAAATTTAGCATGGCCAATTCATGTCATCTACACATCTTTTGGACTGTGGAAGGAAACCAGAGGATCCAGAGGAAACCCATGTGAAGACAGTGACCCAAGGCCGGAATTGAACCCGACTCCCTGGCACTGTGAGGCAGCAGTGCTAACCATTGTGTCACTGTACTAGCTTTTTAACTGGTGCTAGCTTCACATGAACTTAAGCCCCCCCCCCCCCCCCCTCCTCCTCCTCTCCCCACCCTGCAGGCGCAGAAAGGTACACCCTTTACAATGGCATAAAGATTTGGTGATCTCCACACACATTTTTTGGGGCTATCCAACTTTGCCACCTGTTTCCACAAACTCCGAGCATGCGTACCCAGCTGGCTTTTGAAGCAAGTTTATTTTGAAAAAAAGGACTACATCTTACGAGGCTCGCTAATAAAATGAAAAATGAAGAGTATCCCATAAATTCTTTTTTCAACGTGACTTCACGATTAATGTGAAATCAATTTCCAATCTGTGCAAAAAAATCTTTAGTTTGGTCGCATCAGGTTGTCATTTACTCTGGAATTTTTCGGAAATGTGCAAGTGCACATATACAGTATTGGCCCATTGGTGCACAGTTATCCAGGCTGGCCTTCCTCCAGAGGCTAAGGAAAACTGGCATGCTTGCTACAGCTCTCACCAATTTTTACAGATGCACCACGGAAAGCATCCCATCCAGATATATCACACATTGGTCTGGTTCCTGCTCTAACCGAGACCGCAAGAAACTACGAAGGGTTGTGAACGAAGCTCAGTCCATCTCACAAACCATCCTCCTATCTGTTGACTCTGTCTACACTTCCCGTTGCCAGCAAAATCAAGGACCCCACACAGCCCAGACATTCTCTCTTCTACCCTCTTCTGTCAGGAAAAATAATACAAAAGTCTGAAGTCACGTACCAACCAAATCAAGAACAGCTTCTCCCTGCTGCCATCAGACTTTTGAACGGACCAACCCAATGTTAAGTTGATCTTTCTCTACACTTGAACTATAGCTGTAAGACTATATTCTGCACTCTCTCCTTTCCTACTTGCATTGGCTATGAACAGCACGGTTTGTCTATATGGTGTGCAAGAAGCATTACTTTTCATTGTATGTTAATATATGTGACAATAATAAATCATAGAAACGTAGAAACTGGCAGCAAGAGTAGGCCGTTCATCCCTTCGAATTTGTTCCGCCATTTATTTTGATCATAGCCAATCATCAAATTCAATATCCTGATTCCCTCCTTCTCCCCATATTCCTTGATCCCTTTAGGTCTAAGAGCCATATCTAATTTCTTCTTAAAATCAGACAACATTTTGGCCTCCACTATTTTCTGTGGTCATGAATTCCACAGATGCACCATTCCCTGGATGAAGAAATTTCTCTTCACCTCAGTTCTAAAAAGATGACCTCTCCCCCTTATCCTTAAACTATGATCCCTCATTCTGGACTCCATCCACAACCCCCCTCCATCATCAGGAACATTCTTTCTGAATCTACCTTGCCTAACCCTGTTCGAATTTTACAAGTTTCTATGAGGGCCTTTTCTAACTCTTGTGAATATGATCCTAGCCAACTTAGTTCTCCCCTCAGACCTGCCATCCCAGGAATCAGCCTGGTAAACCTTAACTGGATGACAGTAATTTGAAACCTCGGACAGGAGATTTTGTACTCAGCGATGGCAGGCTGTTAGAAACCCCCTTTAAGTTTGTTGCGGAACAAGGTGTGGGGGGATTGCGGAGAGGGAATCACACAGGCTCACACAAAAATAGATCGGACCTGCACCCCAGCAACGGAAGTTTTTAACTGTTCGCACAGCAGGCTAAATTTTCTGTGTTTACACGGCTATAACTAATCTAATTTGGCACAGCTGCTAACACGGCACCAAAAGTGCATTCGCGATTTGCTGTGTAAACGGGCTATCAGACTGGTCCTCAGTAAAAGTGGCAATAAAATGTGTTCAGCATCATCCCTCACCTTAATAAGCGGCAGGAAAAATAGAAACTTGTACCAATTTCAATTTACTGATTCAGCTGTTACAATTTTATGCTCCTTACTAATGAGCTCTATCAAAGAAAAATCACCCAGACTTTTACAGCTGCTATTAAGCTCTATGTAAATGATATTCTGTTATTCTTCTCACTTGGGTTGTGGCAGGCAGTATGATGCAAATGATGCAATTCATGTCATTCATATCCAAGATAAATAGGCTTAAAATGGTGTGCCGTTCTCGAAAGTAATAGCTGGCTTACTGTATAAGGTGTTCCTACCACATATCTCCCTCTACTTTACATTCATATCACAGTTTTAGCGGAGAGATTTATGACATTGGTAAGGGTGAGCATATTTTACCTCAGAGGTATAGTTATGGAATTTATTTAATAATAATGCAAAATACATCTGTGGTGTTTAGAGGCCCTTCGCAAATGAAGGAAATGAGTGCAAACCAGTCAGCACCAAAGGGATTGCAGATGGGACTAAATGCTTACTTGTGGCACAGATCAGGGCCTTTACGGAAATTAACCTGCGACTAAGCAACTAGAGCGTTTACAGGATATAACCTTCATGCCAAGTTTTCGGCTTTACCAGATCCCGTGCTACTACTGCCACACACCACCAGGGACTCGTGTTCCATTCTGACCTATATGGAGTTTGCACTTTCTCTTTTGTATCTATGTGGGGGTTTCCTCCGGGTGCTCCGACTTCTACCCACACTCCGAAGGTGTGCAACTTAGGCCATGCTTAAATTAGCCCTTAGCATACCAAAGTATTTAGTTAGAGGAATTGGCCATGATAAATGAGTGGGCTTATGAGGATTGGGTAGGGGATTGAACCTAAGTAGAATCGGAGAGTCGGTGCAGACTCAAAGGGCAGAATGGCTTCCTTCTGCACTATGTTGATTCCATAGATACTTATTCAATATTAACCCTACCATACAGTAAGAGTGTCTTGCCGTCTGGACCTATGATTGCAATGCCCTGTTATTTCACTATAATCTCTTGCAGGATGATCCTTCAGATGGGATTACAGAGATATAGAGGTTTACAGCATGAAAACGGGCCCTTTAGCCCAACTTGCCCATGCCGCCCTTTTTTTAACCACTAAGCTGGTCCCAATTGTCCGCATTTGGTCGATATCCCTCCATATCCATCTTGCCCACTTAACTGTCTAAATGCTTTTTGAAGGACAAAATTGGACTTGTATCTACTACTACCTCTGGCAGCTTGTGTCAGGCACTCAGCACCCTTTGTGTGAAAAAATCGCTCTCTGAACCCTTTTGTACCCCTCTCCTCTCATCTTAAATCCATGCCCTTTAGTTTTAGACTCCTTTACCTTTGGGAAAGATGTTAATGACCCAGTTGATCTATGCCCCTCAGTGTTTTATAGATATCTATAAGATCACCTATAAGTCTTCTACACTCCTGTGGGATTTTAACGCATTTCCCTATTTGCTATTCGAATGGACTTCAATGATCCCACTGCACTATTTGGAAAGGAACAGGAGAGACCTCCAAGTGTTTTCACTAGTATTTAGATGTCAACCGCCAGAACCACCAGTCATTGATCTCAGTAAGGTGAATAGATAATTTAGATGGAGAAAACTAATTCTAATCTAATTCTAGAAGTAATAATCTAAAAATCAGAATAAGACTTTTCCCAAAGTGAACCTTAGAATCCCTACAGGGCAGAAGAAAGCCATTCAGCCCATCAGTTTCCACCGACAAGAATCCCACCCAGGCCCTATCCCTGCAATACCATGTATTTATCTAGCCACTCCCCCTGACACTAAGGGGCAATTTAGCATAGCCAAACAACCCAATCCACGCATCTTCGGGAGGAAACTGGAGCATCCGGATGAAACCCACATGGACATGGGAAGAATGTACAAACTCCACACGGAGAGTTACCCAAGCCGGGAATCGAACCCCTATCCTTGGCACTGTGAGGTAGCAGTGCTAAGCCATGTGCCACTGTGCCACCCACGTATGTTGGTTACTGCATTTTCCTTAAAAAAAAATAGCAATTGCATTTCGAAGCAAAGTTGTAGATAGGGATAGCCTCTCTGACCAGTTGAAAACTGGTAGTACACAGGGTGCCATATGGTTCTGGGATTTTTTTTGATTGCTCGTGTTGACTGTACACATCTTTAATTTGGAATTCAGTCCAGAGGGAGTTGGTGCTCAAATCTTCAGATAATACTGAAATAGGAGGCCGCGTAAATCACTCGGAGAATCATGGGAGGCTACAAAGGGAATATTGATGGGACAATGAAAAGGTCAAAGAAGTAACAAATGGCAATAAGATCTGGTGGTACAATTTGGTTTAAAAAATGGAAAACGGGATAACCATGAGTGGCATGGAAGAGATGAGGTGCTTGGAAGGCTTGGGTTCAAAGTTCACAAGACGTTAGTGGAAGTACCTTCAACAGATAAGGCCAGATAGTTAATCAAACACTGAGCTTCATCACAAGCGGTTTATAATCTGAAAGACGAGATGTAATGGTGAATCTATGTAAATCTCAGTAAGTGTGTAGTTGTACTGTGTGCAGTTTTAGACTCCATACGCTAGATTGGACATTGAGTCAATGGAAAGGAGACCATATAAATTTATTAGGACATTATCTGAGGAAGTACAAATACGAACAGTCTAAAAATTCATGGAAAACATTATAGGATGAATTCAATGAGAGGTCTAATATGTGCACGGTGGCATAATGGTTAGCATTGCTGCCTCACAGTGCCAGGGACCCTGGTTCGATTCTCGGCTTGCCTATGTGGAGTCTGCGTGCTCTCTCCGTGAGTTTCCTCTGTGTGCTCCCATTTTCTCCCACAGTCTGAAAGACTTGCTGGTTAGGTGCATTGGCCATGCTAAATTCTCCCTCAGAGCACCCAAACAGTCACTGGACTGTAGCAACTAGGGCATTTACACAGTAATATCATTGCAGCGTTAATGTAAACCTACTTGTGACACTAATGAATAAACTTTAAACTTAACATTGAAGGAATGGGGCAGTGTACATAGAGAAGGTGAGGGGGTTCTTGAGCTCACACTCACTGTCCGTGTGGGGGCTCAAGATACAAAAGTTGCAGTTTTCCCCGCCTCTCACCAACAGTGTCAGCCCATTGGCGCGCGGACTTGCTTTGCACACATTTGAATTGATTTGAATATAATTAACCCGCCTCTCCCTTGCCAGATATGAACCCTCTGCCATATTGACACTACGTTGACATGACATCAATTCAGCGAGTTTGGCAACAGGCTCACCTAGACATGAGTCTATCATGGGGATGCCCCTGGGGACGCAAATGTAAGAATAATCCCCTGGGAGAGGGACATGGTCAGGCAATGGCCCCTGGCATTGCTCAGCAGGGATTGGGTGAAGGAGCTGATGAGTGGGGGAGGAGCGTAGGGGAAGGGGCCGATAATCGGGTATGATACCGAAGTTCCGAATCAGATTGCGGGCAGGGAGAATGGCCACTGAGACCTCCAGGATAATGTGAGGGCGCGAGGTGTGCTTAGGTTGTGATGGGCCATCCTTTAAAGACAATAACCATGCAGCTGGGTTTTCTGGTGTGTGGAGGCCCCACTACCTGCTGTATGACCATATGAAGCATCCCTCCTGCCCCCCACCTTCTCCCCCAACCGATATTTTTTGGCAGAGTGAGAGAAACAAGCCAGTTTTATCATCTGAAACAACACTCTACTGTTTTTGGTAAGATTTAGCCCAATGTTTCCAAAACAACGGTAAGAGATTGGTGACAGAGAGCAGGAGAGACAAAGAACAAAGAGAATAAAGATCAGAGAAAATTACATCACAGGAACAGGCCCTTCGGCTCTCCAAGCCTGCATCGACCATGCTGCCCGACTGAACTAAAACCCCCTACCCTTCCAAGGACCTTATCCCTCTACTCCCATTCTATTCATGTATTTGTCAAGACGCCCCTTAATAGTCACTATCGTATCTGCTTCCATTACCTCCTCTGGCACCGAGGCACCCACCGACCTCTGTGTAAAGAAACTTGCCTCGTGCAGCTCCATTTAAACCGTGTCCCTCGCACATCTTTACACAAAGGATCTCAAGGCTGTTGAAGCATTATTAGAGTTAGAGATTAAAACTGCCTCCATGTTAACATCTAAAGATAGGTTAGGTAGCTGGTTGAAAGAATCAAATAAAGGCATAAGGGAGCAAAGCAGACACATGGGATACGGCGAAGGATAAATAACAACTGGCAGTGGTTAGACCATCAGGCTGTTTCTGTGCAATAATTTCCATCTTATTCTATGTCTACTAAAAGCTTTGGGATACCCCAAGGATGTAAAGGTGCTATAAAAATGCAAATACCTCTCTCTAATACTGAGGCTTCATTAGACAATGCATTAGTTCCAGGCAAATTGTACTCCAAGCTATCTGAGAGCCGGCTGGGATAAATCCTGATGAGGAGCCAAACTTTAGATATTTGTTTATTATTTATATGATTTACTAATGTCATAAATAGGCTTACATTAACACTGTTATGAATTGACTGTGAAAATCCTCTAGCCACCACACTCAGACACCTGTTTGGGTACACTGAGGAAGAATTTAGCATGGCCAATGCACCTAACCAGCACATCATTCAGATTGTGGGAAGAAACCAGAGCACCCGGAGGAAACCCACGCAGACACAGGGAAACTTCACGTAGACAATGACCCCAGTTGGGAATCAAACCTTGGTCCCTGGCGCTGTGAGGCAGCACTGCTAATAAGTTTCTGCCCATAATAAGAAGAAAAGTTAAAGAAAGTTAGTCACAAGGAAGGTTTACATTAGCACTGCAATGAAGCTACAGTGAAATCCCCTAGTCACCACAGTCTGGCACCTGTTAAGGTGAATGTACCCAACCAACACATCTTTCAGAATGTGGGAGGAAATCGGAGTATCTGGAAGAAACCCACGCAGATATAGAGAGAATGTGCAATGTCCACACAAACAGTGACCCAAGCTGGGAATTGAACCCGGATCTCTGACGCTGTGAGGCAGCAGCATTTGGGTGGGGTGGGGCGGGGAAGCATCCATTGATGTCCTGGAAGAGGTTCATCCTTCAGCCATGGAATGTTCCTGGAGATCCATTTTCTTTCTCAGGAAGTTCATGCTCTTTCTTCAATAATGGGTCAGTGATGTTTGAGCATCTTTTCAAAATGGCACGTGGATGCGAGACCAGACTATGTACCATCAGATCCGACCCACCACGGAATACAGCTCAAGTCACCTGATTGCATCACGAATGAGGTTGGAAGATATTGCGCATTTTTCCACCGACCTCTGCAGTGGGAAACTTTCCAAATCCTGCCATGGGACTTAATCCCAGGTGGCAGAATTCTGCTCAATGTTTCAAGAGAAACAGAGCAACGAGTTTAAGTCCAATACAACTCTTCTTTGGAACTCGGTTCAAAAACCTCAACTCTCTTTGGCTTTCCGCAGATACTGTCCGGCCTGCTGGGCAATATTTGGTCTTTTTCCATCTCAAACTAATCCCACTCTCCACTTCCATCCTGTGACAGTCCTGCTGCTCTGTTTTTGAGAAACAAAGGTTAAAAAGCTTTCCAATAGTTGAGAGACTTGGGATTTATCATTTACTTTTCTTTGAGTTCTCCACATTAGACATCAGCATATTGCATGCTAAAAAAAAACACAGCATTTGATGACAATCTGACAAGTTCTATGAACAGGAGGCTGCTAAAGAAGTAAAGAGCCAATGGTGTTAGAGACAAGGTATTGACATGGAAAGAAGATTGACTGACAGACAGAAGGCCGAGAGTGGGGGTAAGGAGATCCTTTTAAGGATGGCGACCAGTGATAGTGTTGTTCCACAAGGGTCAGTGTTAGGGCCACAACTTTTTACTATATGCTTTAATAGTCTGGAAAATGGAAATGAGGGCATGGTTGCTCAATTTGAAGATGATACCGAGATATTTAGAATGACAGGCAGCATTGAGGAAGTGGGGAGGCTGCAGAATGCCTTGGACCAGCTAAGAGAGTGGGCAAAGAAATGGCAGATGGAATATAATGTGGGAAAGTTACAGACTTGGTAGGAAAAATAGAGGCGTTGACTATTCTCTAAATGGGGAAAGGCTTTGGAAATCTGAAGCATAAAGGGACTTGGGAGTTCTGGTTCAGAACTCTCAAAGTTAAATTGAAGGTTCAGTTAAAAAGGCAAATTCACTGTCAGCATTCATTTCTGGAGGGCTGGAAAACAAGAGCAGGGATGCACTGCTGTGACTTTATAAGGCTCTGGTCAGACCCCGTTTGGAATATTGTGAATAGTTTTTGGCCTCGTACCTATGAAAGGATGTGCGAACCATGGAGAGGGTCCAGAAGAAGTTCACAAGAATGATCCCAGGAATGAATGGTTTATCTTATGAGGAGCGGTTGAGGAGTGTGGATCTACACTAGATGGAGTTTAGAAGGATGAGGGGATATTTAATTGAAACTTACAGATTACTGAGAGGCCTAGATAGAGTGGACATGGAGAGAATGTTTCCATTAGTGACAGAGACTAGAACTTGAATGCACAACCTCAGAATGAAGGGACAATCTTTTAAAACTGAGATGAGGAGCAATTTCTTCAGCCAGAGGGTGGTGAATCTGTGGAACTTATTGCCACAGAGAGCTGTGGAGGCCGGGTCATTGAGTGCCTTTAAGCCAGAGACAAATAGGTCTTGATCAATGAGGGAGAAGGCAGGAGAATAGGGATGAGAAAAATATCAACCATGATTGAATGGCAGAGCAGACTCGGTGGCCAAATGTCCTAATTTTGCTCCTATTTCTTAACGGTCTTAAGAAGTGACAGCACCGATGTCAATGCACTCAAGCATTGAATGTTCCTTGGATTGATTGACCTTCGACTGTTCTTCACCCGGATTGAAACACTGACTCTCACAGCATCCCTTTTCCCCACACAAAACAGTTATTCCTCTTACTATTTCTCAACCGCCCCAAAAATAAAAGCGTTTGGTTTGCGTACTCATTAACTTTACAATTGCTGCGAGTTAACACTTAAATCAGCCATTTATTTAAGTCCATAAACTAAATGAATGTTGACTGCACTGATTACTGTTCATTATCTCTAATGTTCAAGCTGATGGTACGCATTTACAGGTAGAGTCTGCGCACTCTTAAGGTAGAAAATCCAGGATCACACGATGTGTGAGCACAAACACAGGAACATGTCAAACTTCCCAATGTTTGCATCTCCTGCTTTTCCCCGAATTGTAGATTCCCCATGTGGTGGGCTGGGCTGAATCGTGCTGGGCCTTCTTCATCTCTGCTGGGCAGGCCTAAGCTGCGCTAGTTCACACGGTTACTGGAATATTGGTGATGGCCACGTGGTACTGGGCATTGCCTGACAGCAAAGAGATAAAGGGAGATTTTCCATGCCCCTCTCCCAGAGGCAGAAGCAGCCCATCATGGGCAGAATCTTCTGTTCCTGCCACAGTCAATGGCGTCCACCGTCTGCAAGACCAGTAGATTCCAATGGTGAGAAAGGCCGGAAGGTTCCATTTTGCCATCCTGCCCACCACGGGAATCACAGCTGGTGAAAATTTGTTGGACCGTGCAAAGATCTGTTGACCTCAGGCAGGAATTTCCTGTCTTGGGGGGTGCGCGCAGATGGAAATTCTTCCATTGGGTGGAGAGGGAATTTCCCACCTGACCCACCACAGGAATCGTACTGAGTTGGGGGGGGGTGGGGTGGGGGTGGGGGGGGGGGGGGGGGGGGGGGGGGGGGTGGGGGCGGGGTGAGTCAGACAACGTAAAGGCCCACTGACCCTGGGCAGGGACTTTGGAGTGACGCAGCCGGAGAATCCCACCCTCTGCGTCCATTGACATGCGCGGTTGTGAGTTGAAGCTGTGTGAATTGTGTCCTGTGGGCTATTCCTCCCTTCCACGGCCGGTAAATTGCGGCATGTCCACCCTGAGCCTGCGACAAGGGTGAAGGCCAAGGCTGCAAATACCCAGCTGTGAACCAGAGGAAGTGATGCGGAAGGAGAGACCCGGGGTGAAGCAAAAACCAAGAGGAAGTGAATTAATAAAGAGACGCGTAGCTCGCACGCCCGCCCGGAGATGGAACAGATCATAATCTTTGAATGTCTTGCGAGATTTAAACAGAGAATGAAACAACAGCGCGGCGCTGAATTCCACTCCGTAACCAGTTTCGTCCCTCTCCAGCTCCGCAAAATAAATGATATTTTCTTCTTCTTCTTCATTAAGTGGAGTTAAAGAACAGGCTGCAGGGGCGACCACAGTTACAAACAGGAAACCGCAGCGATCAAAACACGACACGGTTCATTACCTGCGCAAAATAAAAAAGAAAGACTCAACACTTTCTGCATCAAGTTGCAAAAGGCAAAAGGGAGATGGGGAGGGGGGGAAAAAAAACAACTAACTCCAGCAAATAATTGTAATAAAAGTGTTGGAACGGAACAGCGAAGGAGAGTACATTTAAACTAAAACGACTCAATTAACAGCATAAAGTATGGCAGTGTAGTGGCAAGCCTTCTCGGTGGCTAGGAGATAGAAAGGGATTATCTCGGCAGGGAGCTAATGCAGCCTGTACCACAAACCACAGCAAGCTCCACATTTGACTGACAGCCACCCAGCAAAGTTGACAGAATCATTGGTGTACTGACTGCTGGCACAGGGCTTCTCTCATCGCTGTTGGAATAAATTGTTTTGCAAGAAGAGTTAGGGCAAGCAAATGCTTGTCAGCGATAATCCAATTGATTTTTTTTTTGCCCCCGCATTTTAATTTATATTTGCTCTCATGGTCCATTTGTAAATAAAAAAAAAGACAATTCCAGCGTTGTACAGCCAGTGCAGACTTTAAGATGGATCCGCTTGCTTTACAGTCAGCGCACGCTTCTGAATGTGCCCCTGTGCACACCGAGTAAAATAGCCTAACATTTTGCATGTTCTTCCAGAATTATCCTGACATTTTCCATGCCTCCAATACTTCACGCCATCGCTCATTAAGCTGTTTACCTGCACAGTTGGCTTGCCTTCAGTGAATCTATCAAGGAAGGAGATTCAAACAGGGAGCTTAGGTCTGAAGTAGCACCGAGACGCTTGTTTGTTGGGCTGAAGCGAAAGCGCGTGCGTGGGTGGGGAATTCTGAGACCTTCCCCAAAAAAAAAACAAAACGCCCCCACCCCTCCTTCCACCAGCAGCTCCCCCCACCCCCCTCCACTATCCCCCCCTCCTCCAACCACCCCCTCCACCACCACTCCCGTCCCAGCCCGCAACCCCCCACCCCCAGAAACAATCAGCCACATTTCCAAAACGTGTTCTGGGTCTGAATGTTGTTTTCGTGACGAGGGTTTTTCCGGTTTTATAGAACACCTTTTAAGGAGAAGCGAGAGCCAGAGTCAGTTGGAGTTCCAAAGGTGGGATTTTAATGTCTTCCCGCCGGAGCCAATGGACTCTCCAAACACATGTCGCGTTTTTTTGGTTCCCCCCACCCCCCCACCCAATCCCCCAAATTCTCATCATGACAGCACTGTAAAATTCCACTCCAAAGATTGAGGCCCAGCAACCCTGGAGTAATAAAAATCAAATCAGCGTAACGTAACAGCAAATGATAACATCCCTTCATAAAAGATGTTCAGAATTACTATATTCTCTCATCTGGCCTCTTACTATCACCTCCAACTTTGCCCTTGATTTATGGTGGCACAGTAGCATGGTGGTTAGCACTGCTACCTCACAGCGCCATGGACCTGGGTTCGATTCCCAGCTTGGATCACTGTCTGTGTGGTGTCCACACATTCTCCACTGGGTGCTCTGGTTTTCTCCCACAGCCTGAAAGACATGCTGGTTAGATGCATTGGCCATGTCAAATTCTCCCTCAGTTTACCCAAACAGATGGCAACTGGGGTTTCTCACAGTAACTTCATTGTTAATGTAAGCCTACTTGTGACACTAATAAATAAACTTCTGTTCACTCTCTGCTCCTGACCCTCAGACATTTCCTTGGACTATATGGTCTAAATTGCGGCAGATCTAATCGTAATATTAAAATGTGCCCATTATCTTTTCCAAAATGCTTATAACTCCAAAATGATGCAAACCTGATATTATTCAATAAGTTGCAGAATGATATTGTGCATAAACAGGCCCTATGTCTTTGCTGTTGCTTTTCTCCATGATCTACCTCATCTCACTTTCCCTTTAATATGCCTAGATTTTAAGAGTTTATCCAATTCGCCAGTCAAAGAATTTAACAGTGTTTCAACAATCAATAAGCCAAGCAATCCAACATTATAGACATACTCTGCATGATATTTTTAACTTTGCCACCAGTTCTTTTTATGCTTATCTTAAATTTGCATCCATTCATTACCATCTTTCATAACCATTCATAATCTTCAAGGCTTTTATCACGTGGACCTTAACCTTTTCTGTTCCATTCACAAAAGGCATAACATTTCAAGTCCTATCCAAGGCAATATCCCAATTATTCATTGCTGCTTTCCTTAATGATTGCTTTTGTATCCTTCCTACAGTTCTGTTTGCCATACATGTTTTATTAGTTCAGATAGCACCAAGGTTGTGTTACTGGACCAGTAATCCAGAGGCCTGGACTAACTAATCAGAAGGAAAGGCTTTGTTGTTTGTCCATCATCATCGATGAGGATCTTGACACCATTAGTCATTTTGAGGCTGGTTACGATGTAGAGGGGAAGGCTAGTCAGAATCAAAAGGCCCAGTGATATTATCTGGACTATTAATCCAGAAATTCAACTAATGTTCTGGAGACCTGAGTTTGAATCCTGCCACAGCAGACGGAGGAATTTGAATTCAATTTTTAAAAATAATCTGGCATTAAGAATCTACTGATGACCATTGTCAAATGTTGGAAAAACCCATTTGATTCACTAATGTCCTCTAAGGAAGGAAATCTGCCGTCCTTACCTGGTCTGGTCTACATGTGACTCCAGAGCCACAGCAATATGGATAACTCTCAAGTGCCCTCAAGCAAATAGAGAGGGGCAATAAATGCTGGCCACCTAGCAACGCCCATGTCCCACAAATGAATTTTTTTAAAAATTAAGATAAAATTTCAATCTGGAAGTTTGAATTAAAATGCAAACTTGAAAATATAAAGTGATCTTGCAATGGTCAGGTTATCAGCTGAAACCCAGTTGGCTCCCTGATGACCTTGAAGTGGGGGAGGCCTGCCAACCTTATCCAGCCTGCTAAATGATCCAGCTTGTCTCTTACCAGTCCCGTAGCAAACCATTTCCACGTTCACTCTATTCTGTCTCCACATGAAAAAAATGAGCTTAAAAATCTTTCCCTTCCCTCCCAGTTTCCAAATGATAATGCTGTAATTTGGAGATCACACAAGTGGCAGGAATATTAGACACTCACAGAAAGAAAATCTATGTCATGACAGCGTAGCTACTGACAAAACAGTCAAGTTCATTAACATTCAAAATGGTGACGGACAAATCATGCTCTGTTTTGATTTTTAGACTCATTTACTTTGAAAAAAAATTTCAACACTGGAGTAGTGATTATAAAAACATTCTCTATACAGAGCTTTCTCTTAGCTCTTCAAAATGCTGATTAACTTTTGCGCTCCTGCACCACAGTTGGATTTCTTCAAGTCAAACCAAAGAGTATAACAATCCAAACATAGCCCAGTGATCCATAAAGTTGCTTCTATTTTTCCTGCTTCCCCTACGCACCCACCCCAACAAGCCACCAAATCCCATCGCTCCCCACCATGACACAACTTCCCACAACTCTCAACATGTCACCGACTTCCCATCACCCCTCCACAAGCCACCTTCTTCCCACCATCACCCAACATGCCATCCACTTACCCTACCTGCACAACATGCCACCCACTTCCTATCACCTCCCCCAACATGTCCACTCCTTCCCACCATCCCCCAACATACCACACACTTCCCACACCCCCCAACATGCCACCCAGTTCCCACCACCCCTCAACATATCACCCTTCTCCTACCACCACCCCCCACAACATGCCACCCCCTTTTACCACCGCCTAACATGCATCATTCCATCCACCCCAATCCTTGACATGCTCCAAGACCAAGGGAATGCACCCTGGGTCTTTCCCAGTTCTGCTCTTTGACCAGGCTGTTAAGAAGATTGTGCTGATTTTCCTTCTGTCTTGAGGGAATCATGTTCCTCCAACACCAACCCTGCTTTCAATCAAACTTTTCATGGAGAAATAGGCCAAATTGATGAAGCTTGAGGAAAAGAAATCAAAACAGTTTTCCAAGATTTGGGGTGTAGATATCGTAGAATCCCTACAGCATCAGAAGGAGCCTTTTGGTCCCACCAAATCCTCAACAGAGGTCCCACTCAGTCCTTATCCTGTAACCCCACATATGTATCCCACTAATTCCCCTAACCTACACACCTTGGGACAATTTAGCGTGGCCAATCCCCCTAACCTGTGCATCTTTATGACTGGAGGAGAAAAATCAGAGCATACAGAGGGAGCCCACACAGGTGCAGGGAGAATATGCAGACTCCACACACCCAAAGCCGGATTTGAACCCATGTCCCTGGCGCTGTGCAGCAGGAGTACTAACCACTGAGCCACTGCTATAATGGGATGGGGGCCTTCCATATTCTGTATGATTGTATTGCTTGGAATAATTAGATTTTAAGTTTATTTATTATCACAAGTTAGGCTTACATTAACACTGCAATGAAGTTACTGTGATTTTTCCCACTCGCTTAAAGTTTGGAAGCCAGGAATTCTGATCAACATTGGACCTGTCAATGTGATCTTGGCCAACTCCATGCATCCACAGCACTTCCATCGGAAATTCCATTGCGGTCAATATTGGCTTCACTTTCAAACTTAGGTCAGTGCTTTGCCCTTTCCCTTGTAGGACAGGCAGAAGGCAGTCTTTACAGGGTGAAGAATTACTTTCTGTGCTTAAACTCAGAAAAGAAGCTTGACATGTGTGGGATGAAACAGTTACCAATGGTTACAACATTTCAAATTACATATAATTTGCATATCATTTCCAGCAGTCTTACCTGAAACAGTTCCAGTCATCTGACACAAACAAGATGAGGACTGAGTGCTTCTGTAACTCTCGCTGAGCTGTCAGTCAAAGGAGGGACACGGTCAATTCACAGCTACATTTCGGTAGCACAGCCGAAAGGTTTCCGCCGAATTTTGCCACGTTTCTGGGGATGTGGACCAGCTACCTGGGATGGTATTTCCACCGAGACTGCCGGTGATGCCTCATTGCTGTACATTAGTCATAGTCAATGAGTCATAGAGAATTACAGCACAGAGAAGAGCCCTTCGGCCCATCGTGTCTGTGTCGGTCAAAGATTAACCCAATTATTCTAATCGCATTTGGCCCAAAACCTTGGCATTGCACGTGATCATCTAAATGCTTGTTAAGTGTTATGAGGGTCTCTGCCACCACCAAGCTTTCAGGCATCGAGTTCCAGACTCCCACTTCCCTTTGTGTAAGAAGTTTTTGCTGACATGCCCTCTAAAACCCTTGCCTCTTACCTGATATCTATGTCTCCTTCTCCATCAAGGAGAAAAAATCCTTCCTTTCAATTCTAAATTCCTCATCATTTTCGCATCTCAATCATATCCCCCCTCAGTCTCCTCTGCTCCAAGAAGACGAAACCCAGTCCAACCGATCTCTCTTTAGAATTGAAACACTCCAGCCCAGGCAACAACCAGGTTAATCTGTTTTGTTTGTGTCGGCAGTTGTTGAAATCCCCTGATGCGAACTGGCCAGTTTTGATCATGGATTGACCAGCCTGGGATGGTCACCTTAAAGAGTGGTGGCAGGAAGCAAGGAAGGAAGAGCCTGTATCAAGCACACAAGTAAGGACAATGTATGTAGAGTGTCACACACAGAGCTCTTATATCAGGAGAGTACGAGGTGAGAGGCAAACAGACCCTGACAGGTCCAGACCCAAGGGATGCCCTTCGTAGTCATGAAGCTTATGGCAAATCATCATGCTGGGTGCATTGACCCACCCCCATCACCACCCTTAAAGAAATCCTTCCAAGCAACAGATAAGCTAATATTTCCATTACTGCTAATCATTGCCAAGAACCCAGGTTCGATTCCTGGCTTGGGTCATTGTCTGTGTGGAGTTTTCCATTCTCCCCCTATCTGGAGTCAGTTTCCTCCGAGGGCTCCAATTTCGTCCGGGTGCTTCATTTTCCTCCAGGTGCTCCAATTTCCTCCGGGTGCTCCAGTTTTCTCCGGGTGCTCCAATTTCCTCTGGGTGCTCCGGTTTCCTCCCACACTCTGAAAGATGTGCAGGTTAGGCGCATTGACCATGCTAAATTCTCCCTCAGTCTACCCGAACAGACGCCGGAGTGTGACAACGAGAGGATTTTCACAGTAACTTCATTGCAGTGTTAACGTAAACCTAAAGAGAAAATGTTGGAAAAACTCAGCAGGTCTGCAGCACCTGTAAGGAGGGAAAAGAGCTGTCATTTCGAGTCCAGATGACCCTTTGTCAAAACAGTTACATTAAAAGTCAATGTAAGCCTACTCGAGAAACAAATAAATAAACCCAACACAAAATGTGGACAAAATATTTATGGAAAATATATCAGGCAGAGCGAACAATTGTTCAGATTCCCATGACAGGCTGGGGCCCTCTCCAGAATTCTACACAAGCCAGAAACCACCCCATCCAGCAACCTCCCCTCCACTCCCCCCCACCCCCTCCACCCCATCCCCCCCAGCTTCACCCAGCACCCTCCTACCCTCCCATCATCACGTACATTTAGAGTACCCACAAGAAAATCATTCTATGGAAGGATCATTTAAATCTAAAACATCTACTTATTTCTCTCCATGGATGCTGCCAGACCTGCTGAGTTTTACCATTTTTGTTATAGAAGCAGCTTTGAATGCTGACACAAGCTAACAGGGACTTTATTCCATATGACTGCTCCCTAACCAGCCCCATTTAAAAACAGCAAATCTAACCTTCTATAACCTGTCACTTCATAGTGGGCAGGCCTGTTGAGACTTCCCTGATCCAGCCATACACGAGCAATTTTTACAGAAGCTATAGAAAGCATCCTTTCCAGCTCTATCACTGCTTGGTATGGCTCCTGTTCTGACCAAGTCTACAAGGAACTACAAAGGGTTGTGAATGTTGCCCAGTCCATCACGCAAACCAACCTCCCATCCATTGACTCCATCTGCACTTCCCACTGTCTCGGAAAAGGAGCCAAGCTAATAAAGATCCCCTGGCACCCCGGACATTCTTTCTTTCATCTTCTATAGTCGATGATGATATTGATGTATTTGTTTTTATCCTACAGGTACTTTGGTCTGCCTTGTTGTCTAACAAGGGGCATACACGCGATGGGTCATGAGAAGGCTGCTCTTGGATTTTTTTTCAAGAGTATCCTAGTGCTTCATGTCATTAGTGTACGCTTGACCTGGACCATTTGATGGGCAACACGACAGCTTAGTGACTATCACTGTGTTGTGCAGATACGTGGATTTGGGCCTGTGTCTGTGGGAGTTTGTGCATTCTCCCCATGCTTGCGTGGGTTTCCTCCGGGTGCTCCAGTTTCCTCCCACATTCTGAAAAACATGCTGGTTAGGTTCATTGACATGAACAAGTGGCAGACTGTGACGACTAGGGGGAATTTAACAGTAACTTCGTTGCAGTGTTAATGTAAGCCTTACTTGTGACTAATAAATTAACTTTATTTTTATTGAAAGGTAGGTGGTTTTGAAAGTGTCTATATAAGCTGACATCTGAGCAAATACAATATCAATCATTGACACATTAACATAATACAGGAACTAGTTACCTAATGAAGTGCAGAAATGTTTACCCACAGTTTTATCCGTATTTCATAAACTTTTATAGAAAAAATAAATTTCAATGTCTCAAGTGGAAGTCTTTAAATACAAACCTTCTGAAGATTTAAAATATCTCTGTCATAAATCATATTTTTGTAATGAGCATAAATGGATCACCACTCTCTAAAATGCAAGTGATGTCCCAGACAAAGGGTATCCTTCTCCTTTCTCTACATCCTAGCTATGACTGTAACATTATATTCTGCACTCTCTCCTTTCCTTGTCTATGAATGGTATGCTATGTCCATATAGCGTGCAAGTAACAATACTTCTACTGTATGCTAATACATGTGACAATAATAGATCAAATCAAATCAAATCTCAACTCTATCTTCATAAGTGAAGTTTCTCATCCCTGGAACCATTCTTGTTAACTCTTCTGCACTCTCTTCAATGTGTTCATATCCTTCCTATAGTGTGCCACCCAGAACTGTCTACAATACTCTAGCTGAGATCTAATTAGTGTCTTGTATAAGTTCAGCTCCACCTCTTTGTTCTTGTACTCTGAGTCCCTATTCATAAAGGCCAGGATGCTATATGCTTTATTAAGTGTTTTCTTTACCTGTCCTACTACCTTTAATGATCTTTGCACAGATATGCCCAGGTACCTTACAATAGTGACTGCACGTCAAATGTAATTTGTTGGCCGGTAAAGCAACATTGATGCTTTGAGTGATCAACGCTGAAGAGATAGGATTTGTCAGTCAAGGGTGTGTTTTTGGTCGAATGCTTCATGGAATGGTAGGGAGGGCTGGGTGGGTGGGGTTGGGGATGGTGGCACAGGACTGACTGTCTTCAGAGGAGTTAATGTTCTCCATCTTGCCCATCAGGTTGTCAACCAAGTGACAGGCCATCATTGCCTGCAGTTTGCAAATCTTCAGTCCCCAGAGGAGGAGGAGAAGGATGCAGAGTAGGGGAGAGGCCTGCCAGAGATGAATGTGCGATTAAAGCAGGACAGTTTTAACGTGAGTACTGAAATTATTATTCTCTTATGCAATGTGGTTTTATTAAAACCTGCCACCGATAAATCAGCTTAACAAACTGGCCAATGATATGAAGCACACGTAACGAAAGGAACCACAAGCCATCAAGTGACAGGAAAACGAACACATTCTCGGGGGCCGCATCAGTTCTCAAAGCGTTAACCATTAGTCTCGAGAATGGAGATTGAAAAAATCATTTAGCGTGTGAGATCACTTCACGTTTACGCTGTTGAATGAAATCTTTGCTGTGAACTCCAGCACTGATGTAATGCTATGAATAACTGGCCAGCACAAATTAACTCTCAGTCATTCTACACTACTTGTTATTCATCATTTCCTTCCAAAAAAAAAGGCCAATTTAGTTGTCAGGAATTTTCTCAGACCTGTAGTGTTTCACAGGGAATTTAATCTAGAGGAACTGCAGATAGTTGGTTGCTTAGGCCAGTCTGCCCGGGGAACCTCTTTCCATTGCTTTCTGTCGCACACAGCTTGAGGCTATATAGGCAGGTTGTATAGGCCTGACCCAAGAAGGTCACTGGTTGTGAAGGAATTGAAGGCCTGACATCTGCTGCCTGGCTTTCACTGAAACCCTCACCCCTGTCAGCCCAGACAGAGGCCTGTGTAAAATAATCCCCTCAGCAAGGAACCTAGACTACAGTGAAAAGACTAAATGGTCTCCTTTTTTTTTTGTCTCAATGTCCAGCCCTTGTCTGCCCCCCACCCCCTCTTCACCAGACAGGATAGAGTTCAGGCCACAATACAAACACAGCCAACATTCTCACGCCACAGTGGTATAACTCTCTCATCTTTCATTCCAAGTGTGGACACTAGAGGAAAGGGAAAAGGGAAATGTCCCTCTTTGGATAATCATACCCACATCACCTTAAATAAAAATCAATTGTTGCAGTCTTTTGTTCGAAAAAAAACTATGAAATTTTTCAAATAAAATAATTTTAATGGTCCTTTTCCAGCACTTTTTTTAACAAACAATTCCTCTCTATTGAGTATCTTTTATGCAAGACTCAATGTTAAATATTTTAAATTATTTAAAGCATTAGCGGAGACTAAGCCTCCTTGTTAGCAAAAACAATTTTGTCAATTCTTAATTAATGCACACTCAGAAGAAACCTCATTCATCAGCACATCACGGTCATTTCTCACAACCAATCGCAGGGAACATTCTCTTCCCAGCAACAACTGACCAGGGGAACCTGGCCCAGTGAGTCACTGGGACACTTTGTTCCTTGGCAATGAAAACACAGCTTGGGTTCAGACACCAGTCTCAGTTCATCTCGGGAGTCATGAGGTTCAACTCAGCGACAGGAAAAGAAGTAAAGACCACAAGCTCTTTTGAAGGCTTGTAGTCAAAATAGGTACTTCAGCCCACACAGAACTTGCAATGGTGATGGAGTGCAACATTATTCACAAAGACAGCCGGGTTCGTGAGTGGCTGCGTCCAACTTATTGAGAGTTAAAACCCTTTGGGGCAAATTGTTCCCTTCCACCCACCACAAGAATTATATTGGATGAGGGATGGAAAGGTCCAACTTGTCCAAGCTGACCTTTTGTTTTAATTACTAAGCTAGTCCCAGTTGCCCACGATTGGCCCATACCTCTCTATGCAGGTGACATGGCATAGAGACATTTAATAAATGTGTAGAGTATAGGGCTAATGGTAGGGCTCTTAATAGTGTTGAGGAACAGAAGGATCTTGGTGTATGTGTCAATAGATCCCTGAAAGTAGGCAGTCAAGTGGATAAAGTTGTTAAGAAGGCATATGGAGTCTTAGCTTTTATTGGTAGGGGGATTGAATTTAGGAGCCGCAGCATCATGTTGCAACTGTACAAAACTCTAGTGCGGCCGCACTTGGAGTATTGTGTGCAGTTCTGGTCCCCACATTATAAGAAAGATGTGGAGGCATTGGAGAGGGTACAGAGGAGGTTTACCAGGATGTTGCCTGGTATGGAGGGCAGGTCCTATGAAGAGAGGTTGAAGGATTTGAGGTTGTTTTCGTTAGAAAGGAGGCGGCTAAGAGGGGATCTTATTGAAGCATATAAGATGATTAGAGGTTTAGATAGGGTGGACAGTGATAGCCTTTTTCCTAGGATGGAGAAAGCTAGCACGAGGGGACACAGCTTTAAATTAAGGGGTATGAGTTATAGGACGGATATCAGAGGTAGGTTCTTTACTCAAAGAGTGATTAGGGAGTGGAATGCCCTGCCTGCAGCTGTTGTAGATGCGCCAAGTTTGGTGGCGTTTAAGAGGTTAATTGATAAGTATATGGAAGAGAAGGGAATGGTTTAGTTTGGAGGGGCATTGCTTTTTATTTTGGTCGGCACAACATCGAAGGCCGAAGGGCCTGTTCTGTGCTGTAATGTTCTATGTTCTATGTTCTATGTTCTATGGTGGCACAGTGGTTAGCACTGCTGCCTCACAGTGCCACGGTACCAGGTTCAATCCCTGGCTGGGTTACTGTCTGTATGGAGTTTGCCCTTTCTCCCTGTGTCTGTTTGGGTTTCCTCCCACAACCCAAAGATGTGTGAGTTAGGTTGATTGGCCATGCTAAATTGACCCTTGTGTCAGGGGATTAGCAGGGTAAGTGTATGGGGTTATAGGAATTGGGCCTGGCTGGGATTGTGGTCAGTATAGACTTGATGTGCCAAATGGCCTCCTTCTGTACTAAAGGGACTTTATGATGCTATATTCATCTTATTCATGTAACTATCTAAATGACTTTTAAAATACAAAATTGTACCTTCCTCTACTGCTACCTCTGGCAACTTATTCTACACATTTGCCACTCCCTATATGAAAAAAATTGCCCTTTTGGACCCTTCTGTATCTCTCCCTTCTCATTTTAAACCTATGCCTTCTAGTTTTACCTTTGGGAAAAGATATTGACTATCTAGCTTATCTGTGCGCCTTATTATTTTATAGACCTCTATAAAATCACTCCAAGTCTCATACATTCCAGGGACAAAAGTTCCAGTCTAACCAACCTCTTTTTATATCTCAAGCTATCAAGTCCCGGCAACATTCTAGTAAATCTTTTCTGCACTCTTTCTATTTAATAATATCCTTTCTATAATAGAGTGACCAGAACTGTACATAGTATTCCAAGTCCAATGTCTTGTACCACTTCAGCAAGATGTTCCAGCTCCTGTATTCAATGTTCTGACCAATGAAACCAAGCATGCCAAATGTCTTCTTTACCACTCTGTCCACCTGTGACTTCACTTTTGAAGAGCTATGAACCTGTACTCCCAGATCCCTTTGTTCTATAACTCTCCCCAACACCCTACCATTAACTGAGTAAGTCCTGCCCTGGTTCAGTCTACCAAAGTGTATCACCTTGCATTTATCTAAATTAAGTTCCATCTACCATTTGTCAGCCCATTGGCCCAACTGATCAAGATCACATTACAATCCAGATAACCTACCTCACTGTCCACTATGCCACCGGTTAACCTGTAGATGTTTGAAGCATCTACAAACAATTACCAATCTAGGAACAGGATCCTTCAGCAACAGTAAAGGGCCTGGAATTAACCTTCAGGAGTGAATATTCAGTGCAGTTACCTTTGTGAAGCAATAGTTCACAGAATCAGAGAGAGAGAAGGGGAAGGAAGAGAGAGGGGGGGAAGGGGGGAGAGAGAGAGGGGAGAAGGGGGAGAAAGAGGGGGATAGGCAGAAACAGCACGGGAAAGGGGAGCGAGGGGAGTAGTCAGACAGATCTCAATGTTTGTGCTGAAACTTTAAGAAGCCAGATCATGTAAACACAGCTCCATCTTAGCATCAGATAGCTCTTCTTCATAATACAGTCACATGAGGATGGGGAAAAATGACTCATATCATACCAAGTCTGACTGTGACAGGGTTAGTTGTAAATTTATCAGGATGATGGTATTAACTCAGTGGGCAAAATTTTCCAGCCACACTTAACCCAAGACCAGAAAATCCCATTTGATGTCAAAGAACGTTTGCCTGGTCCTGTCCTGTTCCACTCACTGCAATTCCCATGGCGACTGGGGCAGGTAAATTCCGCCCTATGTCTTTGCTTAACCATTTATGTGTGGATTGCAAAGAAACAAACAGCACAGGCTTCTGTGAGTTTAAACAGAAGGGGCTAGTGTTCATTGAGTTAAAAACCCACCTAGATAAATGTATAAAAATATGTGTTTTTACACCCAGCCTTCATCATCTACACACACACACCAATCAGTCAGGCACAACATTCTGGCAAATTTAAAATTCAATGCTGAAAGCTGAAAAAAAAGTCACTGTTTTTGAGTCCTTTACTGGTATCTGTAGCTATGCATTTTTTTTTCCATGGTGGTCTTGAAATTTCAGGGGGTTGATGCTGTTAACTGTAATTTCTAGGGACAGTCCCTTTTTAAAAATGTAATTTGTATCTTCCAAAAGTTGATGATTCTTGCAACTGAGATTCCTACTTATGGAAATTCTTTATTTCCGTGCTGGATTTCAAACTAGTGCACTGAACTTGAGAGAGAAGGGAAATGGGAGGCATTACTGCCCTATTGACAGTTTATCATCAGACTACAGCTTACCAGCTTGCATGTTGTAATAAAGAGGTCTTAAAAATGATTACTCTAGTAACATGACCTCCCTCCCCATAATTATTTCAGAAAGTATTTGTTTTGTTCATGTCTGGACAGACCATTGGTGTTGTTTTATGTCTGAGGTAATTAATGTCCCGATTCTCTCCTGAATAGTCCAATTCATCTTAGTGAGATTAGAAGAACACCTTTCAATATGGCGCTTGTCCTGGTCAACATTCTGTTTCCATTTAAGAGACAGCATTATAGAATCACAAATGCTGACAAACTGTGCAATGTCACATCAACCTTTGAAGTAGATCTTGACATCAACAGGTGTGAATATCCACAGGAGATGTCTGGGCATGTCTTAAATATATTCCACTTTGGAACTTTCCGGAAATCTGGTCAACCTCTGAAACCAGGTATCACGTGACTCGTGGCAGCCATCTTAGGTCAATGTCCACTTTTTAAACCATTTATGATATGTTTGATCAACCAATGAAACTAAAGATCAATATCGCTCATGCACAAGTCACATCGTAGCGACAGCATGTGATCGGAGCACATTTTCCAAATGGACGTCAAAATGTTGCAACATCTCCATTGTCATAAAACAGCAAAATTCCCTGGTTTAACATGAGCAACAGCGCAAGAGGATTGCCAGCATACTCTCTGAGGCTGTAGCTATAGGGACTGCGGTCACTCGGCAAGTGGTGGACCTGTCCACTTTGCCAGAACAATGGCATTTGGTACATCTAGGAGGAAATGGTATCAGTGAGCCCACTTCTTCCCTGGCGCACTGAAAATCCTGGCACCATGTTGCGAAAGCACGCTGGAAATTAATTTAAATTAGTCTTTTAATATTAATTTAATGTAAGTTAATGACTGTGTATCTTGCTTAACCACTGCTGAGTAAATCAAACGTTTAGATCACAGCACTCAGAATTGTGCTCTGCACCTGGGGTACCAATGACATAAATAAAACGCAGCTCATGCTATAATAGCAGCTTTTGCAGGAAGGTACAGGAGCAGGGATCTGGTGTTGCAAAACATCCACAAGCCGATGAGCTGGAGCACGCAAAGCTGGCACAGACTTTTTGCATTCTCCATTCCCCAAGTGGGGCCACAACTTTCCTCTGTTCGACAATTCGACTGAAAGTCGTGCTGGCATCAATAAACGTGTGACGCTCCATTAAAGAGGCAACTGAAGCTTTGCATCCCCAAACCCCCCAGCTACAAAGAAATATCAGCAGCAGCTGAATCCGTGCCTCTCCCTTAGCTTCCTTCAATGAGACAGTGAATGACTTGTGGCTGATTCCTCAGTTCTGGGTTGTAGGTGGCACTGAGACGGGGAAGGCGCTGGCACTGAGGGCAAAGGGGGCTGACGTGGTGCAGTAAGTGAGTCGCCCTGCTACTGCTTTCCAATCAGAGGCCAAATCTCAGTCACGAGGGTGGCATAGTCATTGGACTAGCTATCCAGACATCCCAGGGCAAGGTTCGGGGCTCTGAGTTCAAACCCCATCACAGCAGACGGTGAAGTTTGAATGAAGTTCAGTTTATTAATCAATCACAAGTAGGCTGACATTAACAGTGCAATGAAGTTACTGTGAAAATCCTCTAGTCACCACATTCCAGTGGCATGGTGGCACAGTGGTTAGCATCGCTGCCTCACAATTCCAGGGGCCCAGGTTCGATTCCTAGCTTGGATCATTGTCTGTATTGAGTCTGCACATTCTCCCCATCTCTGCACCCAAACAGGAGCCAGAGTGTGGCAACTAGAGGGTTTTCATGGTAACTTCATTGCAGTGTTAATGTTAGCCTTCTTGTGATTAATGAATAAGTAAATAAATAAGGTACACTGAGGGAGAATTTAGCCTTGCCAGTGCACCTAACTAGCACATCTTTTGGACTATGGGAAGAAACTGGAACACCCGGAAGAAACCCATGTAGACATGAGGAGAATGTGCAGACTCCAAGACTCCAAACAGACAGCGATCCACAAATAAAATATCTGGAATTAAAAGTCTAATGGTGACCATGAAACCAATATTGATTGTTCTGAAAGTCCATCTGCTTCATTGATGCACTTTAGGGGAGGAAATCTTCCATCCTTACCCATTCTGGCCTACATGTGACTCCAGAGCCACGGCAATGTGGTTGATTCTTAACTGTCCCCTGAAATGGAGGGCAGTTAGAATTGGGTAATAAATGTTGGCCCAGCCAGTGATGCCCATATAGCATGAATGGGTAAAATAAAAACGGCAGCACTTCGGAATGCACTGTTGCATGTCCAAGTATTCGACTGCAATATCATTGACTTAATCCAATGAGCCTCATTGGGCCTCATTGACTGCACACAGCATTATTTTTACACCGGCCATCACTATTTTGAAGGCAATGATTACTCCTGAAACAAGGGTCACATTCTGAGGATTTGGGATAGATTATTGAGGACAGAGATGAGGAGACATTTCTTCACTCAAAGAGTGGTGAGCTTGTGGAATTCATTACCGCAGCAAGTAGTTGAATTTATTCCAGAGGTGGCAGGATATAGCACTTGAGGCAAATGGGATCAAAGGTTGTGGGGGGAAAGCAGGATTAGGTTATTGAATTGGATGATCAGTCATGATCGCAATGAATGGGGAGCAGGCTTGAAGGGCCAAATGGCTTCCTCCTGCTCCTACTATGTTTCAACGTTTCTATGATTTTTGCATCAATATGAACATGAAATGCTGTCTATGCAAGGTAGTGATGCATCTTGGAGATCCGAAGAGGATCTTGAAATGTTTTTGCTCTGAGGCAATCAAATGGAGCTGGCAGGAGTAAGGACAAAGTATGAATCTTACTCAATGGTACCCCCAATATTAGAGTACACAGGGATAGGTACTCCTAACTGCCAATGACTGCTGCAGATCAGCATGAGGACACAACAGCAATCTGTTCCTTGGACCATTCACTGCAACCATGACTGATTGTCCCACTGCACAAACTCTATACCCTGGCTGGAATGACATGAATGGTCTCTCATTAATCTGTTATGTAAGGTTGTTATGGGGAAATGTTTGGACAGGGATAACAAGGTGGAGGCTGGCAATATGCTGCAGTTTCAGACTTTGCCAAGTATTTGGGTGATGAATAGTTGCTACAGCTATGAAAAAACAAGGGAGAGCATGAGGGTATGCAGCAGAGAAACTGGCACTATTACTTCATCAATGAATCAAATCTTAAAACCCAGAAAGAGGCAATTTAACTCATTGTACCTCTGCTGGCTCTTATTAGTCCAATCCCCTTGCTCATTCCCAATATTAGATACATTTCCAATCATAGCATATTGATTTACTATGGCTGCACATTCAGAAATATCCTTAGATAGTTATGTGATAATGGATTTTGATGGATGACCTATCCAGAGTTAAACAATGATTTTTACTTGATTCTTTATCCGTTTGAATCAGATGAGCCCCTTTGCAGTCTGGTATTTCCAGTAGATTTGCAGCATTCACAGATGAGGCACAGAGGGATCTGGATGGCCTGGGACACAAATCACAGCATGTTAGATTGCAGGGACAGCAAGTAATTAGGAAGGCAAATGGAATGTTGTTCATTGCAAGGGGAAATGGAATATAAAAGCAGAGATACTATTGCACAAGGCATTCATGAAACCACATCCAGCGTACTATGTAAGCTTTGGCTTCTGTTCCAGACGAGGCTCACAAGACTGATCCCTGGAATGAAGAGTTTGTCGTATGAGAAACGATTGAGGACTCTGGGTCTGGATTCATTGGAGGTTAGAAGGATGAGGGGGGATCTTATTAAAACTTACAGGGCAAGGTCAGGATACAGTGGAAATGGAGAGAATGTTTCTACTAGTAGAAAAAACTGGAACCAGAGGGCACAACCACAGGCTAAAGGGACAATCCTTTAAAACAGTGATGAGGAGGAATTTCTTCAGTCAGAGAGTGATGAATTTGTGAAACAATTTGCTGCAGAAGGCTGTAGATGCCAGGTCATTGAATATATTTAAGACAGAGATGGATAGGTTCTTGATTAGTAAGGGGATCAGGGGTCATGGGGAAAAGACAAGAGAATGGGAATGAGAAAAAAACAGTCATGATTGAATGGCAAAGTAGACTTGATGGACAAGAGGCCCAATCTGCTCCTATGTTTTATGGTTTTATGGTTTATTTACTGTACAAGATACATGGCACTAATCATTCATGGGGATTCAGGCAAACATACAGTGGATTCATTTAATAAGACTAAAAAGCATGAGAACAGTTATATATGGGTACAAAGTTCGATGGCACTAGAGTTGTGTGGAAGCCCTCTTCTCTGAACAAAAGTGAAACTAAGACTAAATCACATGACACATTTCCCTTTGAGTAAAGCCATGCTGATATGCATTAAAGGCATAATACAACATCCCACTTTCTTTTCAAAGATACTTTCTCCCTATTCCAAAGAAATATGACTATTACAATATATGATCATGTTTGGTTCCCATTATATAAGTGCATAGAACTGATGAAACTGTGAAGGGATCTGCTGGAATGCCTGGATCTTCTAAAGGTAACCTTGCCTGGGTATTTCTTTAATTGTTCACTGTGATCTGTGGGATTGTCATGCTTGGACGTTGTTCCTCGCTGCATTTGAGCATCATTTCCTGGATGCAGTTGACTGTATGATGGTTGAGGAGCTGGAATGGATCTGATTTGTCCTCAGTCACACCACACCATCGTGCATTTGTGTGTAGTGACCTCACAGGACTTACTAGGATGCTATTGGAACTTGATGTTTTGAGTTATAAGGAGAGGTTGGATAGACTGGGACTTTTTTCTCTGGAGTATAGAAGGCTTAGGGATGACCTTACAGAAGTCTATAAAATAATGAGAGGCATAGATCAGCTAGATAGTCAACATCTTTTTAGGGGAGTCTAAAACTAAAGGGCATAGGTTTAAGGTGAAGGGGGAGAGATACAAACAATTTTTTCACACAGAGGCTGATGAGTGTTTGGAACAAGCTGCCAGAGGCACTAGTAGAGATGGATATAATTTTGTCTATTAAAAAGCATGAAGGCATTTACATTGGTAAGATGCATACTGAAGGGTATGGGCCAAACATGGGCAATTGGGACGAGCTTAATGGTTAAAAAAAAGGGGCGGCATGAACAAGTTTTGCCGAAGGGCATTCTTTTCTTGCTGTAAACTTCTATGACTCCAATACCCTTGGACCTTGGATTTAAATAAGACTAAGGACCAGTGTTAGGCTAGATTGGTATTCTGAAGCAAACTGTCACAGAAGGTGTTCCACATGTTACAGTAGGACTTGCATCACCTTGATATCATTAAGGTGATATCGCCAGTGTCCTTAACCACTTGTGGCGTAGGATCATTCCTAACTGACTTGCTATTCATGGTTATATGCATTATGGAGCATTTCCCAGCACAGAAACAGGCCATTCAGCCCAAAATATCAGTGCTTACACGCTATGTAGGCCTTCTCTTGCCTTGCTTCATCTTATGCCAAGAGCATAATCTTCTATCCTTTCCTTCCTGATGCTCCCATCTAATTTCTCATTAAATGCATCCATGCCATCCACCTCAGACACTCAATGTGATGGCAATCTTCACAGAAAAGTTACTTCCTGAATTCCTGATTGGATTTATTAGTGACTCTCTTGTATTTATGGCCTCTAGTTTTGGGCTCACACAAGGGGACACAATTTCTCTACATCTACCAATCAAGCACCTTCATCAAGATATCCATCAGATCACCCCCATTCTAGAAACAAAAGCCCCAGTCTGTTCAATCATTGTTCTCTGGAGGGGACAATTCCATCAGTTTCCCCATTGATGAGCAATCATCCCAGTACCAAAGAAAAACCAGGCAGCGTGCTTTAATGACTATCGTCCCGTGGCTCTGACATCCATCATTATGAAGTGCGTTGACAGGTTACCATGGCACAAATCAGCTCTGACCTCCGAGATTGCTTGGATTCACTACATATCACCACAACAGATGTCATCTCCCTGGTCCTACACTCAACCTTGGACATGATCTCTTCCACCTTTTTCCGTCAGGAAAAAGATATAAAAGTCTGAGACTATGTACCAACCAACTGAAGAACAGCTTCTTCCCTGCAGCTGTCCAACTTTTGAATGGACCTATCTCATATTAAGATGATCTTTCTCCATGCCCTAGCTATGTAGTTAGGTGGTACAATGGCACACAGTGGCACAGTGGTGGAAGTAGTTGTGATGTGATGACATGAATGGGAATTGGTGACACATTGATTAGCATTGCTGCCTCACAGTGCCAGGGACCCTGGTTCAAATTCCAGCTTGGGTCACTCTTTGTGTAGAGTTTGCACATTCTCCCCATGTCTGCATGGGTTTCCTCCCTTGGTCCAAAAGACATGCTGGTTAGTTACATTGGCGATGCAAAATTGCCTCTTAGTGTCAAGGGAATTAGCTAGGGGAAATGCATGGGGTTGTGGGGACAGGGCCTGGGTGGGATTGTGGTCAGTGCAGAGTAGATGGGCCAAATTGCCCCTTTTATACTGTAGCATTCTATGACTGTAAAATTACATTCTGCACCCTCTCTTTTTCTTCTTTCCTATATAATCGATGAATGGTATGCTCTCTCTTAATAGCGCACAAGAAATAATTCTTTTCATATTAATGCATGTGACAATAATAAAGCAAATTAAATCAATGAGAACATGACACTGTTCCTCACTGAGTGTGAGGATTCTATATGTTTGAGAAGACATTGACCATTCCCATGTGACTCCATGTACTCCATTCATTAGCCACTTACAGCCACTTCTTCGATGTGCAACTTGTTTGTGCCCAGAAGTCCACTGTCGCGTAATATGATTGCTTCCCTGGCAACTGCCACAGAGGAACTCCACGATGCCAGTGCTCTGAGTGAACCTATGCAAAGCTTAGCCTTTCTGTTGCAGAGTTCAAAGCCATTCAGAGCCATTGGCATCTGTGCAACGGGACAAACCTCTCTCTTTTGTCCAGTTGCAAAGCACCAGCTCACACAATTCTTATTAAAATCACCCAGCATCGCAGATATTTCCAAACCTTCACAAGAGCAACGCTTTCACATCCTATAGCTTTAGCATTATTTTCATCCAAACCCATTCAGCTGTGCAAGATAGCCATGATGGCGCATGAAGGAAACAAATTAGCTTGGTAATGTAGCTTAGTACCAGAAGACAACAAAATCATAGACAAAGTAAGTAGCAAACAGAAAGGGGAAGATATGAGAATGGAAGGGCTTGTACATAAATGACAGATATTTAAATACACAAACAGAAAATTAGTTGGCTTTGGCTGCAGAAGTCTTAAAGATATAATAAGCCCAGTGAAGCATAGCACAAACACAATACCACACAGGAAAGGGTGGATGTCATTCAGAATGTAGGTGCAAGTGAAGCAGTGGAAGAGATACATCATTGCTTTACAGAGCAAAGACTCAGACAAACAAAATTATTCTAGATAAATAGGCACATTAGGACAAGGCGGCACAGTGGCACAGTGATTAGCACTGCTGCCTCACAGTACCAGGGACCCAGGTTCAATTCCCAGCTTGGGTCATTGTGCGCGGAGTCTGTGTGTTCTCCCCGTTTCCTCCGAGTGCTCCGGTTTCCTCCTGCAGTCTGACAGACAGCTGGTTAGGTGCATTGCCTGTGCAAAGTTCTCACCCAGTGTAGCCTGAACAGGTGCCGGAGTGTGGCAACTCGGGGATTTTCATAGTAACTACATTGCAGTGTTAATGAAAGCCTACTTGTGACACTAATAAATTTTTAAAAACATGAAGCCAAGAGGAAACTATTAGTAGGAGTTTCCACATATTGTCAGATTAAAAAGCAGTTTCCCTTTCAGGGGTTATGTTTTGGTTTTGTAGTGATCAAAATCTTCATGGACTACCGTTATTGTTTGTCAGTAGACTTACCCCCAGATAGCTCAGCCCAAGTTATGATTATTCCTCTGAAATTTGCCGTACTGAAATTAGAAATTTTGGTTTGTGGTTCTCACTCTTAAACCCAACCCCAAATTCAAATCATTGCGCCAGGTTGTCATGGCACCCCTCCACCAGGGCATCCACTGGTTTGTTCCATACGATAATAGAGTACAAATGCCCTTCCTGATCTCGATGGGAAGAGCTGTCCAACCACCACTGCCTCATAAGATAAATGAACAAAAGGTCTGTTCTATGGCTTGGAGAACGGATGCTGGTCAGGACAACAGGCGAATGTCGAAAGAGAAGATGCTAGAAAATCTCAGCGGGTCTGGCAGCATCTGTCAGGTAAGAAAAGAGCTGAAGCTTTGACTCCAGATGACAAAGCTTTAACAAAGGGTCACCTGGGCTCAAAACGTCAGCTCTTTTCTCTCCTTACGAAAGCTGCCAGACCCGCTGAGATTTTCCAGCATTTTCTCTTTCAGTTTCAGATTCCAGCATCTGTAGTTATTTGCTTCTTTTCAACAGGAGAACATACCTGCTCTTTTGTTGATAGTGGCACAGGGTCGCTTACAAGCAGCTGAGAGGGGAAACGGATCCTCAGTCTAACATCTCCAGTAGCACACCACCAACAGCGCAGTGTGGTCAATGTGTGAAATTCACTACCTGCAAAAGTATGGAAGCCAAAACATTATCTGATTTCAAGAAGAAATTAGATGTAACTCTTAGGGCTGAACGATCAAGGGACATGAGAGAAAGGAGGGATCAGGATATTGAATTTGATGATCAGCCATTATCATAATGAATGACAGAGCAGGCATGTCGGGCCGAATGGCCTACTCCTGCTTCTATATTTCCATGTAAACTCCTCGGGTTCAGCACTGAAATTTTTTTTGCTCATTGGTGGGACCTGGGCATCGCTGGTTTGCCAGTATTTATTGCCCATCCCTAGTTGACTGAGGACAGTTGAGAGTCAATCACATTGCTGAGGCTCGGGAGTCACATGTAGGCCAGACCATGACACACTTCCTTCCCTAAAGAACATTAGTGAACCAGATGGGTTTTTCCAACAATCAACAATGGTTTCTTGGTCATCAGTAGATTGTTAATTCCAGATTTTTCTTATTGAATTCAAATTTCACCTGTTGCTGCGGCAGGATTTGAACCCAGGTCTCTGGAACATTAGCTGAGTTTCTGGATTGATAGTCTAGCAATAATACCAGTGGGCCATCGGCTCCCCAGATCAGCCTGAGTCACATGCCCCCATGCCAGGAGTGAGAGTTGAATTTATAATGTTCTGAACCAACAGTAAGCATGCTACCACCGGATCAATGAAATTTAAATGTTAAAAATGATCTAATTTAACCAAATCGATGTTCGTTGACCACTGCGTCCCACCATCTATTAGAGAGGCTCACTATTAAGAGAATATGGACTTAGAGTCTGACTGCTATATCACTAACTCTTCAAGCAAAAACTAAGGTGCACAGAGTAACAGCTCTCCGAATCATACACTCTCTTCAATCAGTTCTGTTAAATTTCCCTGTGTGGCATCTCTCTCGAGGGAGAGGCCTCAGAAGGACCAACCTTCAATTTAGGAAATCCAGAGGATTCACTTTTACTGTCTGTCAGAATTAATGTGCTTGGGGAGAGAAGTAGTTGATCAACACTCGGCACTGTACCAGGTTATACCCACAGAACCCTTCACTGTGGGTCTTCTAACTCCACTTATATCTTATGAACCACTTAAAAGGCCCTATTGACCCTTAATTGTGGGTTTCTGATGCCGATTTCTAATTCTCTTGAGGAGTTGGCAGCTTTGGTTTTAACCTTTCCTTAACCAAACCATTTCGCTGACTCCCAGTTTGTTTGGGGGGGGCGGGGGGGGGGGGGGGGGGGGTGAGGTGTCATTCACGTAGGTCATCGTATGGAACCTGCCTTCACAATGCAAGGCCAGGTGCTGAAAGAGTGGCTGAAAATGGCAGGAAGGGGGAGAAAAATCACCATGTTATGTTTACCACACTGACTCCTTCACAAGTAGATGGACTTAAGGGAAAAGAATCCAAAGAGAAGCCAATGCTTTAAGGTGAGACGATCCCACCCACTTGTCCTGTAGCCTCACTTTTCTTCGCCCCTCTCGCATGCATGATAAGTGCTTGATGGCCGGTACACACACAATGGGCCTCTTACCCAAAGCTGCCAGCTCCTCAAGAGAATTAGAAATCTGCATCAGAAACTCACAATTAAGGATTAAAAGGGCCTTTTAAGTGGTTCATAAGATATAAGTGGAGTTAGAAGACCCACAGTGAAAGGTTCTGTGGGTATAACCTGGTACAGTGCCGAGTATTGATCAACTACTTCTTTCCCCAAGTACATTAATTCTGACAGACAGTAAAAATTAATCCTCTGGATTTCCTAAATTGAAGATCGGTCCTTCTAAGATCTTCCCTCGAGAGAGATGCCACACAGGGAAATTTACCATAACTGATTGAAGAGAGTGTATGATTCGGAGACCCAGCTTAGTTTTTGCTTGAGGACTTAATGATATAGCAGTCAGACTTCATGTTCATATTCTCTTAGTTAGACTCTATGGGCGGGACTTTATGGTCTCATTCATCCCAAAACCAAAAAATCCCATCCGAGGTCAATGGACCTTTCCGTGTTCCAACCCTCCCGGACTCACTCCGATGACGGGCGTGATGGTAAAATTCCGGCCTGAGACTCTTACTCACAATTTTACGCAACCTGAGTGTTGTAACAAGAGAAGGCAGACAACAGGGGAAGGGATGCACCGCGAGTAACTTAAAGTACACTGCACAAGTGTGTGTCAGTGTGTGCCTGCGTGTAGGCCTGTGCTTGACAGGCTGAGTCCGCTGAGACAGGGTTTAATGAGAGCTACCTGAACTATTCCATTGTCTCTGACCAGGCTCCCTGGAAGGCCTGAAAAATCAATTCTGCTGAAAACAAGTTTCTGTAAAGGCTTTTCAAACACCTGTCGTAAGTGAGATATCTATAGAAACAGCAGTGGTAAATTAAGGGGTTCGTAATAATAGATTTTGTGTGCTGTTTTGTGAAGAGTGTAAAAGACTCTTTGTTAGGTAGGATTTATGAAGATCTGTTAATGGTTATTTCTCAGCCTCGGCCGACCCAGGTCCTGGGCAGCTTAAGATTTAATGAAGTTTAAAAAGACACAGGTTTTTTTTTTATTTCTCTCTCTCTTCCTACTTATGTTTTTCACAGGAGTTACTCATCGCAGTGTAATATGACATGACGCTGACCCAGTACTTCGTAATCCTGGCATCGAGGTGGCATGGTGGTTAGCACTGCTGCCTCACAGCTCCAGGGATCTGAGTTCTATTCTGGCCTTGGGTCACTGTCTGAGTGGAGTCTGTGCATTCTCCTCATGTCTGCATGGGTTTCTTCCAGATGCTCTGCCTTCCTCCCTCATCCAAAAGATGTGCTGGTTTGGTGCATTGCCCATGCTAAATTCTCCCTCAGTGTACCTGAAAAGGTGCTGCAGTGTGGTGATTTTTATTGTAACTTCAGTATAGTGTTATTGTAAGCCTACTTATGACACTAATAAATAAACTTTAAAACTTTTTCTGGCTCCCTGCAGTTTGCGTTGTCCTGGTATTGCTGGATTTTAGATCTTCCGGTGGTCGGGCAGCTGCAGTAAATTGGGAGAAAAGCAGGGCATTTTGGGTCCCGCCTCTGTAGTCAGCGAGCTGTGATGTGGAGATGTTGGCATTGGACTCGAGTGGGCACAGTAAGATGTCTCAGAACACCAGGTCAAAGTCCAACGCGTTTATTTGGAATTACGAGCTTCCAGAGTACTGCTACTTCATCAGGTGAGTAGGGATAGATTCACAAACATGACACATGTAGACAAAAACACAACTGCAAGATAATTAAAGATTGGAATGTGAAGAATGGTGGAATGCAAGTCTTCACTGGTACAGACAGTGGGTTTGGAGAGAGGGACAATCACAGGTTAGAGAGGTGTGAATTGACTCAAGCCAAGTCAGAATTTTGCAAAACCAGGCCAAATGGTGGCGGGGTACATGTAGTGTGACATATTGAGCTGAAGTGACTCTTGGTCAAAGAGCAGAGTGGGCCAGCCAGCCTTTCAGGCTGAACAGGGCCTGAACTTTTGCAAGGACAAAGATGGTTTCATCATAAAAGGGCTGAAGCTCCAGTTCCAGAAGCCCCAGCCTTGAACCGAGCACCTACCATTTTCACCAAAGGAGAAGGAAATGGTGGGGGAGTTCATGGAAATAGTTGTACGTGTAAAAATCAGACGTGATTTTCAGTGCCCAGATTTCTGAAATGTACCTCATGGGCTTCACACTTTCCAGGAGAAGGTCTAAATCTACTAGAATTCTTTGGGTATTCTTTGGATACTTTTTCACTATGTGGGATATTCTTTTGGAGAAGTCAGCTACTCTTCTGAAGATGTCTGTGGGCACCTTTGATAGAAGTCAAGTGTCCTATTGGACTGTTAAAATTACATATGAATGTGCATGAAAAGTGAATAAGTTCATTAGAACTATCAGGCTGGCAAGGCATTTAAATCCCATTGGAACTGCCATGTTGTCAAAACATTTAAATCTCCTGCACTTTAAATTTTAAAAAAACACGCTGGAGTTTAAAATAGAATCAATGTTTGCTATTTCTGTCAACATAAGCCTGAGAGTTATCACTATAGAATCTGCATTGCATGACTGATTTCACAACCTATCATTATCACTAGGGAGTGATTGTCACAGATTAATTAATAGTCCAAGTGGCTATAAAGTCTTTGTTGAAGGGTTTGTTTTTCCGGGGGAATTGGGTGATTAAATTACATCTTTGCTTTTATAAGGGATTGGGTAGTTGAATGGATTTAAATGAAATGAATGGGTTTTGAACAACTATACTTTTTTAAAAGTAGTGAAGTCATCAACTGATACTTAGAACACCATTTTGTTTCATCTCATCTTACCTCCTAAAATGGTGGCACAGGGTGGGCTGGTATTGAGTATGTAAGGGAAAAGAGTGGTGGATGGGGGGGGGGTGCTCATGGGTTGGCATGAGATAGAACAGGGGCAATAAAAGGCCAGGGAATTTATAGAAGGACATAAATTGTCATGGACAGTTTGAGAGGCTATTGGTGATGGGTAAAGGGGCATAGGATGGCATGGGGCTTGAGGGGTCATGATTGATAGGTAAAAGGACATTGATTGGCATCAGGGCATGAGAGTCCATGGGCAACAGGTAAAGGGGAATAGGTTGGCTAATGGGTGTGAGTGGCTGTGGGTAAGCAGGTGAGAACATGAGATGGCTTAGATGGGCTTGGGAATATGCATGTGTGGGAGGACATGAGGGGCTGTGATCAGTGAGGGATATTTATTATTTCTTTTCTACAAGCCCTGGAGTAGTGAGGCAGATATTTCTGACAGCCCATATCCACACCCAGCAGCCACTGTGGCTGTCTCTGCAATGTTTCCAAGTGCATTCAGCGCAAATCCCTTTAGCACTGGTGTCCTCGCCACCCAGAACCAAAAATTAGAATATCCCAGACACTTTCTCCCAAGTCGGGTTTGCATCCCAGGCATTTTCCCCACTCTGTGCTCCAGCCTCAGGAGTGAAAGTTCAGCCGTCGCTGATTGTCTACAGTTTAGCTGGTCTCCAGTAGGTTAACAGTACTCAGTGACTCCTCTGGCCACAGGCCAGCTGACAACTCCAAGTCTTTGTTTCTGACTATGTTTCAAATGCTGTTCTGTTGATTCTCCCTCCCTCCCCTCTCTCTAAATTTAAGCCCAAGTGTGTCATCCCAGCTCATTGGGCGGGTGGCTGGTTACATAATAGCCCTCAGCTTTTTTTATAGTTCAAACACTGACCTCAAAAATTCATGGCGTGGGATTTTATAGCCTCGCTCATCCTGAAACTTTAAAACCCCACCCAAGGTCAACAGATATTCCCATTGTCCGCCCCTCACCTCTCCGATTCCTGTGCGGGGCAGGGGAAGTAAAATCCTGGTCTAGATCTTTGTTGAAGGCTTGGGATGCTTAGATTTTAGTATGTCACCTTGCCATCTCATTTGGGAATCGCTGGGTTTTCATGACTGGAGGTGGCAGGTGAGGTCATTCGTGTGCCCATTCCTTGCCACCTCAGGAGATTCAGACTGGTAGGACAACTTCAAAAAAATTTTGAAACAATGCTGCCTCCATATGCCAACTCAATGGGCAGGTGGACATGGTCTCAGGAGGTTTTTATAAACTCGATTGCCTCACTGCAGCCAGGTTCAGGTGATACAAAGCATTGTGGCAACCAACACATGAGTTGTGTGACAACCAGGGTTCAATGGCAGTCATATTACTGCTGAGGGTCAGAAGAGTGGTGAGTTCAAGCCCCACTTCAGATTGAGCGTAAATTCTAGACGGACACTCCAACTTTGTATCAAAGAAGTGCTGCCCATTCAGCCCTTTTTGAGATGAGATATTAATCTAAGGCCCCTCACAAGTATAAATGTAAAAGATACCGTAGCCACATTAAAGAAAAGTTAGCTTACAAAAAAAGTAGCCTTGAAGAAACATCTAGCAGGACTTTTCTCCCACTTGAAACATTTGGGAATGGAATGAAGGCAAGGGTTTTCAGGATTGATAATGTAGAAAAGGGAAGAAAATGTTATCCCTCTATAATTCAGTAAATGTTTTAAACTTCAAACAAAACCTGCTCCTGACATATCCATATTGGCATTTCATTAACCAATAATTATATTTCTTAGGAAAAAAGGGGGATAAATTTGGTCCACATTGAGTTGATTCGAGTTGTCCATAATGTAGTCGTTCAGTAAGTACCTATAAAAGACAGCCTGAAATATTCACAAAATCAGCATCATCTCAGTGAAATTAGTGAAGCGTTGATATGTTTCAATTCTCTGATTCTCCGATGGAAACTCCCACAATTTAAGCAAAGGTATGTCATTCCAGTGAGTGACTCGTTACATAATACCCCTCAATATTTTTTTGACCACGCCGGGTTAAAGATTTGGGATGTAAATGAGTGCCGAGCCTCCCATCTGAATAAGTGAGCCGTGTAGATGGGAGAGGAGCTCGCTTATTTTTTAACAAAATGACACAAGCATCACCACACTTAAGCCCCACAAAGAGTCATACCTTGTGCTATGGGGAGGTAAGGCATAAACACAAAGGGCTCATAGATTATTCGAGTAGACAGCGGTTAATTTTATACTAAAATCAATGCTCGCTGACATTTGTCTTCTCTATGGCCGTACGGGAGGGGACTTCATTATGTTCTGGTATCTAAAGCCCATAATCTATCTGTGGCTTTTATTAGCACAGTGAGACTTTGCATCGAAGTAAAGCTAATGAATAGGCAAACGCTAATAGCAAGCATAGACTAATAGCGAGTCCATTTCCCAGCACTGTCATTGCCACCTGACAAGGGTGGGTGAAGGTTGCGGGGTTGCGGGGGAGGGGTGGGCGCGGAAATAATGTATTTATTTGTTAATTGAAGGACAGAAGAGCCTGCCCCCACCTATGCACCCGCAGCGCTTGCTGTGAAAAGCCATCGGCTCGAGGAGACGGCTGAACACAGTTCATCAGTGCCGTGTGATTGCTGGCCCCATTGACAAAATAATTTGCACCCGTCGCTTTTCTGAGGCGCGTGTTAAATGACGGATTTGGCACGCCGATTTTGAATTTTAATCGGAAGTGAAGGAATGACACCGTACATCAAAACAAAGCATCAGATGTTAAATGGGCTTTTGCAATCACTGTCAAACAAGACTCCATTAAGGAGCCATGACTTCATGAGCATCAATCACTTGTATTTTTTTTCAAAAATCTGTATATATAGCTTTAATTAGACTCCAATTTTCAACAAGCAGTTTGCTAAGTTGTTACTAAGCTACTGAGGTTCTACATCTTTAACATCAACATAAGTGGCAGCACATATGTGTATAGGGTTGTGTTTTTTATGCATACACATATATATGTATGTGTAACATACCTGTATCACAGGAGGAGTTGCATCAAGTACATCTCTTTGTTAGACCAATCCATTATCTCCTTTATTTGTATTTTCCTGTTCCCCTCAACTTTTTCTCCCTTACCCCTAGTTCACGGGTGCCATAATTTTCCAAGAACCGATCAGTCCAGTCTATAACTCCAATACTCCATTTGGGGTGTTTGGCATGCAGTTCTGGTCATCACACATTTGGAGTCTTGTATGCCATTCTGGTTACCATACATTTGGAGTGTTGCGTGCAGATCTGGTCGCCATACTGCCAGAAGGTTATAAAAGCTTTGAAGAGAGTGCAAAGAAGGTTCACGAGGATGTTTTGACTGGTCTCACGGGCATTGACTGTGAGGAGAGGTTGAGTAAACTAGAGTTCTATTCACCGGAAAGAGAGAGGGGAGACCCGATAGAGGTCTAGAAAATTACAAGAGTGATAGACAAATTGGATAATCAGAAACTTTTACCCCCGGGTGCAAGTGTCAATTACAAGGGGCATAGGTTCAAAGTGAGAGGGGAAAAGTTTAAGGAAGATGTGTGGGGGAAATTTTTCATGCGGACAGTAGTGGGTGCCTGGAAGGTGATGCCAGAGGAGGTGGAGGAAGCAGGCGCATTAGCAACATTTGAGATGTATCTGGACAGATACACGATTAGAGAGGGAATAGAGGGATACAATCTGAGTAAGGCGGGAAGGTTTTTTTTATTTTAATTAGGGCATCATGATCGGCTCGGGCATGGAAGCCCAAATGTCTGTTATTGTGCTGTATATTTCTTTGTTCTTTGTACTACAACATACTTCCAAATTTTTGATTCATAGTCAACTGTATAATGTTCCAATTGAGAATTAACAAAACCATACCCTGTCACTGTGGTTTATAGCTTGCAGCAGGAATCAGACTAGCCCTTTGCTAATGCCCTTTACTAGTGTTCTTTAGAAAAGCAAATCTGCTGTCTGGTCTACATGTGACTCCAGACCCACAGCAATGTGATTGACTCTTTAACTGCCCTCTGAAATGGCCTAGCAAGCCACCCAGTTTCAGAGGCAATTAGGAATAGGCATCTTTGCCAGTCCCTTGCCAGTGACATCCACATGCCTTGAAAGAATAAATAAAAAAGCTATTCAGAATATCACATTCACCAGCACAAGGTTACAAAGAGATATTAAGCCAAACTTATGGAGCCTCCCTCCTGCAAGGATTGAAACAAATGTTTTTGGTGCCATTCTATAAGGGATGCCCTGGTCCTAACCTCTTGTGTAGCTTATTTTGCCTCAAAACTGTATCTCTTGTGTGAGGGAGTTTTCTGTGAACCACACAAAATAACAAAGGCCTTGTAAAGCTTTCTCTAAAAAATTAGCACCAACAGGAAAATGGGCAAAATTCTCTGGCCATGCTGGTTTAAAAGTTGGAAATTACCATCTGACAGTCAATTGTATTTCACATTCTCCTCAACCCGCCTGCTAAAATTCTAATGACGGGAGGATGGGAGAATTCCAGCTGATAAGTTTAAGTTTATTTATTAGAGTCACAAATAGACTTACATTAACACTACAAAGAAGTTACTGTGAAAGTCCCTAGTCGTCACACTCAGGTGCCTGTTTGGGCACACTGTGAAAGAATTTAGCACGGCCAATGCACTTAACTAGCATGTCTTTCAGACTGTGGGAGGAAACCAGAACACCCAGAGAAATTCCACACAGATAAGGGGAGAATTACAGACTCTGTCTGCACAGACAGTAACCCAAGCCGGAAATCGAATCCAGGTCTCTAGCGCTGTGAGGCAGCAGCACTAACCACTGTGCCACCATACCAACCCAGATCCAAAGCTACATCCTGCTTTTACCTTTCGTAATTACCTTGAATGAGGAAAGCAGTCCCTTTTCAAGTACAGGTAAGTCATCTGATTGGACACAGCGGCAAAATACTGGCGATGCGGGGAATTTGAAATGAAAAAGAAACAGAAAACGCTGGGACCCTCAGCAGCTTTGGCAATATTAGAGAAAGAAAAACAATCCTTTCAGACTATGACCTTCTGTCAAAATCATCCTCAGCATCTCCCGCTGTTAATCCTCGTTTGGAAAAAAAATGATACGAAAAGAAAACAGCTCAAATTTCATAATTTGTCGCAAACTTTCAAATATGGATTGACCATCTGTAAATTTGTAGTATTTTTATTGACAGCCCCGGGACCAAGAGCTGAACTTCAGAATAGCAAGACACCGTTGGCCTCTGTTTCAACAACTGGATTGGATGCTGCGTTTAGTAAAGCTAAGTTTCATTCCTGGTTGGAGATTTTCAAAGTAGATTCCACAAACTATTTCAGTCAGTCACAGCACCAAACTCATTAGTGATCCCCACCAGGGCTGTCACCTGGTCACATCTTCATCAGGATCTTCACAAAGTCATAGGATTACACAGCACAGAGACAGGCCCTTCGGCCCAAATCATCCATGCCAACCAGATTTCCTAAACAGAACTTGTCCCATAAACATATGTGTTTAGTCCATATCCCTCTAAACCTTTCCCATCCATATACCTGTCCAAATGTCTTTTAAATGCTGTGATTGTACCCACCTCTGCCACCTTCTCAGGCACCTCATTCCATGGAGCAGTGCAGGATTAATAAGTGCTGGAATAGATTAGTCATATCAGTATGGAGTCTTCTTGTATTGACATAGTAACCATTGCCCCTCAGCAATCCCCCTACCACCCCCCCTCCCCCCCACCGGAGTGTGGCGACTAGGACAGTTTCACAGTAACTTCATTGCAATATTAATGCAAGTCTACTTGTGACACTTGGGGCAGCACAGCAACACAGTGGTTAGCTCTGCTGCCTCACAGTGTCAAGGACGCAGGTTCAATTCTGGCCTTGTGTCTCTGTCTGTGTGGAGTTTGCATGTTCTTCTTGTGTTTATGTGGGTTTCCTCCGGGTGCTCCAGCTTCCTCCCAAACTCCAAAGATATGCTGGTTAGGTGCATTGGCCATGCTAAATTCTCCCTCCGTGAACCCAAATAGGTGTCAGAGTGTAGCGACTAGGGGATTTTCACAGTAACTTCATTGCTGTGTGAATGTGAACCTACTTGCGTCTAATAAATAAACTTTCCCTTACTTTACATAATAAATGAACTTAAATTTAAACTCTATTTCTGAAACATTGCTGCTTGCTTTCATTTTTGATGCTGCCAACTCTGCCCTTTAAGATCAGGACAATCAATCGCCTCGTTCTTCCAGCCAGTGAACTGGGCGGCACGGTGGCACAGTGGTTGGCACAGATGCCTCATAGTGCCATGACCCAGGTTTAGTTTTGATCTCGGGGTCACTGTCAGTGTGGAATTTACACGTTCTCCCCGTGTCTGCGAGAGTTTCCTCTGGGTGCTCCAATTTTCTCCCACAGTCCAAAGATGAATGGGCTAAGTTGATTGGCCATGCTAAATTGACCCTAATCAGGGGGTTTAGCAGGATAAATATGCGGGTTGCTGGAATAGTGCCTGGGTGGGATTGTCGTCGGTGAAGACTCAGTGGGCCGAATGGCCTCCTTCTGCTTTGCAGGGATTCTAGGAAGAAATAATGGCAGCTCTTGGAATTGAAATGAAGACTATTTGAAGTGTGGTCACTGTCATAAAGCAAGAAACACAGCATCTAATTTTCACACCGCAAGAACCCACAATCGGAGGAGTTTACATCGATCTGAGAGAAGGGATAGGATGTAACCTTGGATTTGCATCCAAAAGAGACAGAACAATACTTCTTTGGGATTGGGCTAGAGTACCAGCTGAGATTATCTGATTAATTTTCCAGTCCCGCTTGCTATGGAATCATCAGAGGGCAGGATGGAAAATTTGACTGGCATCCAAAGATTCGTTGACCGTGGGTGGGAGTTTCTGATCTCAGGATAGACGGGACTGGAAAATCCCTCCCTGTTGGTGTGGCATGGTGACACAATGGTTAGCACTGCTGCCTCGCAGTGCCAGGGACCCGAGTTCAGTTCCAGCCTCGTGTGACAGCCTGTGCAGGGTCTGCTCATTCTTTTTGTGTCTCTGCATTGGTTTCTTCCAGGCACTCCAGTTTCATCCCACAGTCCAAACATGTGGATAGGCTGTGCTAAATTCTGCCTTTGGACCCAGAGAGCAAGCTGAAAATCTGCCCCACTTGACTTTTTTTTCCCTCAGTCATCTGTATGCAAACCCTTTAATGTCCATTTTATCCGACAGGGATTGACTGTGACTGTACTCCTACAATCTGATGGAATGTCTCAGCGAAATCTCTCTCTCACATTCTCTGAAGCTGGGCTTTTTTAGTTAGCTTTGTTTTGCATGCATCTTCCCACCAGACCTAACTAACACAGCCTATTTATAAAAGGTCAAGTGGGTCATTAATGCTTGTTAAGGCATTAAATTAACATAATTCTATCTACTTACCCTTGCCTGTCTTAATTTACCACCTGCAGTAAATTACTATGAAGGAATCTGGATCGCATCGCACTTGCATCCTAACAGTAAATATCTGCCATTAGCATACAGTTACCCCCCCCCTCTCTCCCCTAAGTATCCTAAATAAGTCACACCGGATGATTGAATTGTAATGGAGGTAGTGGATTCTTCAGAAAAAGGAATGAAATGCATCACTTGTGCAGGGAGAGGAAAGATAGCACGAAGAAAATAGCCATAAAGCAGGAAAAGATGTGAAAAAGATCTGAAGACGCGGGAGGCAAAGCACCTTTCACTTACCAGTCAAGTTAAGTTCTTTGTTTATGGCACAACACTGCAAAGTAATAGATTGCTGAGAGGAACTGTCCTCATATTGACTGCATTCGCAGAAGCAATAAATGTCAGGCGTCTTTATTGCTTGTGTAGCAGGTTGTTGTTTGAACCAATAAACCAGAAACAAAGCAGTTCCGTCTTTTTTTTTAAAATCACCTATCTGCATAATACCAACATATCGTTCAAATCAATTATGGTGCCGTTTAGCCACTTCCGGCAGCTTCCAGCTCCCGCTTTGTGGATGTTCAGTCATACCCTTATGGTCCTCCCTTGGCCGGGTGCATGATGCTGACATTTGACCTTAGTAGCAGTTGCATTGTGACACATTGGAAGTCTGCAGTATTGGCTGAGTCAGTGATCACCGTCCGAAATGGATGTGACATTAAAACGTGACCATTGTCTTGTCTGAGGTGATACCTTGGTGCTGAAAAACCTTCAAGGTACGTGTTTCCTTGCGTGGAGTGAAGATTGTGAAAATTGCCGATTCGACTTAGCGAGACAGAACACAAGATGTGCTTGTGATGTAACGCAAGTCTGGGCTACGCAAAGCATCTGTCTTTAATAATCATAAATAAAGGGTTTATTTCATTCAAGGAAGTGGGAGATTTTCTTGGTCTTGTGCGAGATAATATGAAGCGTTCTTGCTTGCAAACGTTACCTCTTAAAATCCACCCTTGGCATTGAGAGAAGCACTGCACTATTTACAACTTTTGGCTCCCTTTAAGCAGCTGAATAATCTTCCATTTCCACAACTCTGGACAATTTTAACTAGCATGGAAATAATTTGAGGAAATGATGAGTCATACGAAAAGGACTCAACAGGAATTTCCTCACTAAAGCGCAATTCTATCTATCAAACTATGAGTTGTCTTCCCCTGCACAGCACTGATAGGAGCCAGGCTTAAAGTTCTTCGTTAACCCATGAGCCAGAGTGCACGGCATTGCTGGAGACAGCTTAAAGCACTTCAAGTAGTCTTTGGTATCTGAAGGATGTGAAACCAAAGCGGATAACTGACACATTGCATTTCATCTCAATCTGGACTTGAGACAGTGCTGGAAATTCTGAAAGCCACTTTCGTATCAGGTAGGATTTTAGTCTTAAATGCAATGAAATACTCCTTCATTGAGACTTCTTACTTTACCTTTAACCTAGAACATTGAACTCTGAAAAAAAAACTTCTTGCAATTCTCTTGTGTATTGGAGTCAGAGAGTAACAAATTATTGAGGGGAATTTTCCAGCACACTTATTTTAAGCTATGCCATTTGGATATAACCACGCACAGGGCTAAATTTTAGGGAGCATCGTATCCCACCTTAGAGAGTTGCTGGTCTTTCTGATCGGCCAGAGCTCTGTGGGCACAGAAGGGCCATGTCTGATTGGTGGACATGTTGGCACTAGACATAGTCCCAAACAAAAGGAACTAATGGAGTTGGTCGTCGAGGTAACAGCGGGCCCTGGCTATCAGGCCTTGATGAGAGAGAATGGAGGGGGCCAGGTCTGAGAGACTGAGGGGCCGGGGAAGGGGGTTAAAATGTGGAGTATGATCTGGCAGCCTTTTGGGGGGGACACTGGGACTCCCAAATGAGGTACTGCTCCCCTCATGCCCAATGCCAATCCACACAATAAAAGTTGCCAGTCTATCCAACTGGCTTAGGCAGCCCCATTGCCACGTATTGAAAAAAAATAAGATCCTGAGGGCTCTTGGCAAAGTGGATGTGGAGAGGATGTTTTTGATTGTGAGAGAATCTGGAATTAGCAGTCACCATTTAAAAATAAGAGGTTGTTCGTTTATAACAGATATGAAGCAAAATGTTTTCACTCCGAGGGTTGTGAGTCTTTGGAACCCTATTCCTGAAAAGGCAGCGGTAGAGAGTCTTTGAATATTTTTAAGACAGAGATGGATAGATTCTTGGTAAGCGAGGGAGTGATAGGTTATCGGGGCCAGTGAAGATACAGATTTGACGTGAAAGAGCATCTTACCCAAGCCCACCTCCACTCTATCCCCGTAACCTTCACATTTACCATGGCTAACACACCTCATCCCCTCATCTTTGGACTGTGGGAGAAAACCAGAGCACCTGGAGGAAACCATACTATCACGGGGAGAACATATTGACTCCTCAGAGACAGTGACCCAAGGTTGGAATCGAACCTAGATGCCTGATGCCACCATACCATCCACATTGTCCAATTGGCGCTACTGGAACACAAGGGGATTGAGAAGAAACTTCACAACTCTTCCTAACCCAAGTCTTACTGTTTCTAAACTGAAAATGTGACAGATTCTAAACTGTGTATTTAATCTGAAAAGGTTTTGGTTTGTTTTAACATAGAACGCTACAGCACAAACAGGCCCTTCCGCCCACAAGTTGCGCCGATCATATCCCAACCTACCAGGCTTATCTATAACCCTCAATCCCATTAAATTCCATGTACTCATCCAGAAGTCTCTTAAAAGACCCCAGCGAGTTCACCTCCACCACCACTTATGGCAGCTGATTCCACTCACCCACCACCCTCTAAGTGAAAAACTTACCCCTGACATCTGCTCCGTACCTACTCCCCAGCACCTTAAACCTGTGTCTTCTCATAGTGACCATTTCAGTCCCGGGAAAAAGCCTCTGAGAATCCACCCTATCTATACTTCTCAACATCTTATGAACCTCTGTCAGGTCACCTCTCATCCTTCATATCTCCAGGGAGAAAAGGCCAGCTATCTTCATAAGGCATGCCACCCAATCCAGGCAACATCCTTATAAATCTCCTCTGCACCTTTTCAATAGCTTCCGCATCCTTCTTGTAGTGAGGTGACCAGAACTGCGCACAGTACTCCAAATGGGGTCTGACAAGGGTCTTATAAAGTTGCAGCATTATCTCCCGGCTCCTAAACTCAATCCCTCGATTAATGAAGACTAATATGCCTTCTTGACCACCTATGAGGCCGATTTAAGAGTCCTATGGACCCAGACCCCAGGATCTTTCTGCTCCTCAACACTGCCAAGGTCCTACCATTAATATTATACTCCTTCATCCCACTGGTCCTGCCAAAATGGACCACCACACATTTATCCGTATTGAAGTCCATCTGCCACTTCTCTGCCCAGTCTTGCATCCTATCTATGTCTCGCTGCAACTTCTAATATCCCTCCAGACTATCCACAACACTACCAACCTTTGTGTCATCAGCAAACGTACCAACCCATCCCTCCACTTCCTCATCCAGGTCATTTATGAAAATGACAAACAGCAGAACAGATCCCTGGGGCACTCCACTGGTGACCGACCTCCATGCGGAAAAAGACAGATCCACAACCACTTCTGCCTTCTGCAGGCAAGCCAGCTCTGGATCCATAAGGCAACAGCCCCTTGGATCCCATGCTCTCTCACTTTCTCAAGAATTCTTGCATAGGGAACCTTATCAAATGCCTTGCTAAAGTCTAATAAACCACATCCACCGCTCTTCCTTTGTATATGTGTCTGAATTTGAATATGATTTGATTTGATTTGATTTATTATTGTCACATGTACTAGGATGCAGTGCAAAGTATTGCTTCTTGCACACTATACAGACAAAGCATATTGTTCATAGAGTACATGGGGAGAAGGAAAAGAGAGAGTGCCGAATGTAGTGTTAGGGTCATAGCCAGGGTGTAGAGAAAGATCAATTTAATATAGGATGAGTCCATTCAAAAGTCTGGTAGCAGCAGGAAAGAAGCTTTCCCTCTCTAAATTGCTGTCTAACCTGTTGAGAATAATTCCAGCATTTGTTTTAGATTTTCAGTGTTTGCAATAACGCGTTTTTGTCTAAATTGTACAAGACTTTTGGAGGGTCGGATTAGGCAGTACATTCTACACAATAAATTTATTCTCCTATTTGGAGCTTTTACCTGCATCAAATTGGTAGTACATTACAGTGGAAATGATGGTAGGGAGGCATGACTTTGAAAGTATGCACAGAACACAATGAAGTCCAAATTGGATAACATAATGAATCTGAATTAGTGTTTGATAAGTGGGATTATCTGCAAGCAAATCCAGTGATCTGCAAAGTAAGCCACTTCATGGAAAGCCCATGTGTAATCAACAGTAGACAGTAGCATGAAGTGGTTGGACAATGCTCACCAGAACTGCTCCACATGAGGGAGTGTTACAATCCCTAAGGGAAATAACATGTACACTCTATCTGACAGAATTAATTACACATCTAAGACCAGAGTTCTAGTTCTTGAACTTGCTATTCAGAAAAACATCATTATTTTGGATTCATCCGTTTATTTAAATGTAAGTGCTATTTAATAACATGATTTTGCATCTCATGGGTTCATAAGAATTTCAACGCATTATCTCCAAAATCGTCCTGTCAATGGAGTGGGAAATCCTCTTCATTTTGCCATAACTGCATCTGAACCCACAGTGCCTGAAGGGAAAGTTCACCGCCGGAATTCTACCTCCCTGCCTGCCACGGAATCAGAGTGGGTGAGGCACAGAACGTGGTAATGTCCGTTGACCTTAGGCGGGATTGTGCAGTCTCAGGTTGAGCGAGGCTGTTAAATCTCATCCCAACCATCTCAAGTTCCAAGAAAGAAAAGTAAAACTCAGACCAAACCTGAAAGAGCACATGGTGGATTTACATCCATCTGTTATTTATGTAAGGTTAGGGCTCTGCAGCCCATCTCATAGAACACCTACAGCGCATAGTATATAGAATCATAGAATCCTACAGTGCAGAAGGACGCTATTCAGCCCATCAGGTCTGCACTGACCACACAGGTTCTATCCTCTTAACGCTATGCATTTACCCTAGGCTGTCCCCCTAACATTAGAAGCCTTTTCCCCTGATTTCTGTGGCCATGACTCATCTTTCATTCTCTCACTCTGCAATATAAATATCTCTCACTTTCTATATCTTTTAATTTTGACAAAGGGTCACCTGGATTTGAAACGTCATCTCTTTTCTCTCCTTACAGATGCTTCCAGACCTGCTGAGGTTATCCAGCATTTTTTCTTTTGGCCCCTGACACTAAGGGTCAATTTAGCATGGCCAATCCACCTAACCCGCATGTCTTCGGAATGTGGGAGGAAACCGGAGCACCCAGAGGAAACCCACACACACACGGGGAGAATGTGCAAACTCCACATTCAGCCCTTCAACTCTGCACCAGCTCTCTGACACAGATCTTATAAAATCCAGATCTGTTCTATGCATACTTTCAAAGTCATGCCTCCCTATCATTACAGATCCAGGGCCTCTCCCTGTTCTATTGCCGTAACTCCACACATTTACCAATCTGTGTAACCTGCACATCCTGAGACACTAAGTGGCAATTTAGTAGGGCCAATCCACCTAACTTGCACATCATTGAACTGTTGGAGGAATCTGGAGCACTCGGAGGAAACCCTAGTGGACATGGGGAGAATGTGCAAACTCCACACAGGCGGTGACCCCAGGCTGAAACGTGAGGCAGCAGTGCTAACCATGATTCTGACTAATGCTGTTACAAAGTCCAAAACCAGCATTTCTCTTTAAGTAACTGCTTAAGCAGAAACGCAAGAAATAATATACTTCCGAATGCTTGAGCAATCTAATCTCACCATTTATCTAAGCTACCAAGAGTCAAAAGCCATAGCTACAACATAGAGTCATCAAGTATTCAGTGAGACTTAATTTGCATTGTTTCAAATGCTGTAGGGTTTTCTCTGGCTCCGGATGAGGTGGAGAGAGTTCAGCCACTATTCAAAGCTTCATAGCTTGGGATTCCAATAATATCAAATCTTGGCAATTTTGCAGGAATTCAGTGACTGCTTAGTATGTGTGCTGAGTACTGTTGCCAATCAGATAGGACCCTACCTGAAGCAAATAGCAGTTGCTGTTTCAGAAACTGTTACTGACATGTAATCACCTCTCTCGTTCTCTGTGGCTGGCATTTCTATCTCAATTTCCCAAAAAAAGGTGCATCTGTAGTTACTTACAAACAATTGTCTCTTGTGCTGTGTGCCATGTGCAGCTCTATATTGGAGACAAATTCAGCTCGTAATTTTCCACCGAAGCAGCAGTTTCTTACTTACCTACACATTCTGTACAAAACTGCATGCAGCCAATATATAATCTGTAGATTTGCTGTGCAAGGCTTTGCAGACTCTGTGGTGGTAATGTGAATAGTAAGAAGTCTCACAACACCAGGTTAAAGTAAAACAGGCTTATTTGGTTGTACGAGCTTTGGGAGCTTTGTTCTTTCTTCAGGTGAAGAAAGAAGCCTAAGGAAGGAGAAACACTCTGAAAGCTTGTGCTACCAAATAAACCTGTTGGACTTTAACCTGGTGTTGTGACCCTTCTTACTGTGCCCATCCCAATCCAGTGCTGCCACCTTCACATCTTGGTAATGAGAATGGCAACAATCTTGACACAGTGCAATTGTGTAAAATGGGTCAGGGCAAATGGACTTTGACAAAGGATTATCTGGACTCGAAACACCAGCTCTTTTCTCTCCTTATAGATGCTGCCAGACCTGCTGAGATTTTCCAACATTTTCCCTTTTGATAGCTAATTGGCAGCCTGTTTAACATCACTCCCAAGCTTTACCTCTTTCAGATTGCACCAAACAACCTGACATTCCACTGGGTACCAACGATTAAGAGGGTGATGAAACTAAATGGTTCAGAGAAGCAGAAGATTTAATAAAATGACTAAAGATAAATTGTTTCTTCCAGTGGGGTGAGTCCATAGCAAGTGAGCATAACCAGAAAGTTAGAGCCCCTTTCTGGGGTAATTTCAAAAAGCATTTCTTCACTCATCAGGAACTCTCACTATCACCAACTTTTACAGATGCACCATAGAAAGCATCCTCTCCGGTTGTATCACAGCTTGGTATGGCTCCTGTTCTAACAAAGACTGCAAGAAATTACAAAGCATTGTGAATGTAGCCCAGTCCATCATGCAAACCAGCCTCCCACTCATTGACTCCATCTATACTTCCTGTTGCCTCAGAAAAGCAGCCAGCATAATGAAGGATCCCACATTCTCTCTTCCACCCTCTTCCAGCAGGAAAAAGATACGAAAGTCTGAGATCAAGCACCAACCAATACAAGAGCAGTTTCTTCCCTCCTGCCATCGGACTTTTGAATGATTTTTTTGATTTAATTTGATTTATTATTGTCGCATGCATTAGGGTACAGCGAAAAATATTGTTTCTTGAGCACTATACAGACAAAGCATACTGTTCATAAAGAAGGAAAGCAGAATGTAGTGTTACATTATAGTGAGAGTGTAGAGAAAAATCAACTTAGGTCTATTCAAAAGTCTGATGGCAGCAAGGTAGAAACTGTTCTTGAGTCAGTTGGTACATGACCTCAGACCTTTGCATCTTTTTTCCGACAGTGTGTCCGAGGTGCACGGGATCTTTAATTATGCTGGACCTACCTTATATTAAGCTGATCTTTCTCTACACCCTGGCTATGACTGTAGCACTACATTCTGCATTTTCACTTTTCCTTCTCTCCCATGTACTCTATGAATGGTATGCTTTGTCTGTCTAGTGTGCAAGAAACAATACTTTTCAGTCTACCCCAATACATTTTACAATAATAAATCAAATCAAATCAACTCAAAAAAGCTGTGGAGGCTGGGAGAGAGTCAACTGAAAATTTCAGAAGAGAGATGGATAGATTTTTGTTTGCAAAGCAAAAGTTTACTGAACTGGGTGGGGTAACTGAGGTCAACTTGTAGAATAGCCATGATCTAATTTCCAGGTAGAATAGGTTCAAGGGGCTGAAAGGTCGAATGTGGCTCCTGTGTTCTTATGGAAATTATTAGTCAGAAAAGATGTAAAACAGGCTGCTGCCTTGCTGCCGTTCCTAGTACGCAAAGTCAAGAACTATTCCAGCATGTTTTGAAAAAACAAAACCACCTCCCAAAGGCTGGAGTTCTTTGGGCTTGGATTTAATTTGCGACTGCAAACCAGTTTTGCAGAGCACCAAATTCAATTGCAGCCGGTGGGAATGATCACCACACTCACACTTGTATCTGAGATGCCAATTTCTGTGCTAAGCTAGTGCCCAGTGTGGAACTGAGCCATAAAAACCTGGACAGTCCCATTTTATTCCCCAGTGCATACCAAGTCCGATATCAGCCAGGACTTTTGAAGAGAGCTAGACTTGACAGAGGAGAAACAGTCAGCCAAGAATCACAGCGGCTACACTTCTGAGATATCTGGTTGTCATGAAAGGTGCTATGTAAATGCAAGTCCGTCTTTTTTCTTCTCCATTCAGCAATTCTTCTTGGAAAGGATGTGTGTGCACAAATGTGTGTATGCATGTATGTGCATGTCAACACACTTGCATGTGAGCTTGTGTGTGTATATTTGCATGTCAGCATGCATGTCTGTGCGGGTAGGATTAGTGCGTGTTGCAATGCCTATATTTAAACACATTGCATGTATATTTAAACATATATGTGTTTAAATATACATGCAAATGTACACACACAAGCTCACACGCAAGCGTGTTGATTTGCACACACATGTAGACACATTTGTGCACACACATCCTTTTCAAGAAGAATCACTGAAAGGAGAAGAAAAAAGACAGACTTGCATTTACATAGCACCTTTTATGACAACCAGATATCTCAGAAGTGCACACCAAAATGATGGATGGTGCTGAGGTGAGCGTAGATCCCCCTCTCCCGGAATCCATCCCTGCATGAGTCACTGTCATCAGAGAGGTGGGGGGGTATAAATATTTCACCAAACATTTGATTCATTTTCATTCCTTTGAGAAAAATACAAGTGTAAGTGCCAAGATTTCTGCTGTATGGCATTGGTATTAATAAATAGCAATGGAAATTACTTCACATTCTTACAATCTCTGCCTAGATTCAAGCTTCCAGTTTATAGCTGCAAGAATGACATGATAAGATTTCACGTCCCATAACTTCTTTGGTTCTCCAATGTTACATTTAGGGAGAATTCTAATACTGCTCTGGGGAATCCCTCTAGGAGATTCCCACGTAAGGATTTACCCGGCAATTGTCCAGAAGTGCTAACTTCCTCTAGATAATTGCGCTGGGCTGGGAACCATCTGACAAAAGCAATTCAAATCACTAACTGCAGATGGTTCTGCCAGTTTTACACTAATAGTTAGTCTGCAAGAGTTAGAAGGAGAAGATCACTTATCACCTGAAGTAACCATTTAAACACCCAGACCCCAGCCTCACAGGGAACACCCCACACGCACAAACAACCCTCCAACCTCCCCCTATCCCAGGAGATACAATATAAAACACCACTCCTGACTCCACACCCCCCTGCACCACCAGGTCTGTGACATTCCCACTGTTTGGTTCAGGACATCTTCACCCTCCAGTCCAGGGCACATACCCATCTTCCAACCCCCCCTTTCCCCCAACCTCTCCAGTTGAGAAAACGCCTCTCCATCCTCCCACCCCACCCCATCTGACTCCAGAATGGGACACTATCCCCACTCCGGTCTAACCCAATCCTTTCTCTCCAGTCTACCCCCATCACCACAATCTACCCCCCTCCCCATATTTTCTCAGGCTGACAACTTTAAAGAACAAAACTATCCTTCAAGGTGAAAGTTTTCCCTAGATATTCTTCCTCTCGCCCCAGCTGGTCAAATCTTCCAGCCTCCTTTGAAATTCTCATGAATTTGTTCTTTTCAGTCAAGTGTCAGCTGCCATTTGCATTCCTGCATGGTAGACCATCGAGACATTTGGCCACCAGATGTTCTATTTCTCCTAGATCCCCGTAGACTGTTTGTGTCTGTGAGTTTTAAGGATACCTTAGAAATTCTTTCCCTCTCAAAGCCTATTCCCATGACAGTGTGAATCATTTGGGCCTTGTATCCAGGTGGAATGCTGACTAGCTATTGGTCAGCCACCCAACTCTCTTTACCTTGAAAGTAAATGGACAGTTTAAAGCATAGCTGTTCACAATCTGACTTTCTCAGCACTTTCCTGGGGTGTTGGAGATCTGCAGTTTCACCACTGTAAGCAGATGATGGGTATCATTATTGCTAAGCGTGAACACATTGCATCTTCTTTGCAGGGCTCTCTTTAACCTATAAGAGGAATGTCACCCAGGTGTGCTGATAGAGTGACTTTAGAGCAAATCACATGACCTTCATTTTGCCTGGAGTTGAAGGTACAGTTTCAAATTATGGGCGGGATTTTACAGCTCACTCAAGCCAAGACTGGAAAATCCTACCTTAGATCAATGGAGCTTCCCACTGTCTACCCCTCATCCGTGGTGGATGGGGTGATAGAATTCTAGCATATAAGTATGTTATAAACTTCATATTTGCAACAGCATATGTTGCAAATATATATACCTATATTTTTATCTGCAATTTTTGCATTGTTTCTCCCCATGCTTTCCTCTAGAATATCATATTTATGTTTTTTGTCTATTGCCATATTTAGTGCATGGCAATATTCACTGTCCCCTTTCTAAATGGAATACTGAATCAATACTTCTACAGAATTACGGGGCCAGTCGCCGAAAAGAGTCTCCTTACACTGCTTATTTCATGTGATTTCATTGTGAAGGAGCTCACCTTGAATGTTTCTCTGAGGTAAAATTATATCATACTGAACTAAAAACCCTGTTATTACGCTTTTTTTAAAACTGGCAAATTGACTGACAATGTGACATCTCCACCATACTCATTACTTCAAGTGACACTGAAGACCATTTGTTGGAAGGTTCCCATTTCCACCTCCGTGTAGCAGGCTACTAACACTGAAGGATCTTGAGAATAAAGTCAATTCAATGAATGTTTAACTGTTTCGGTACTGTGGCCATAAAATACACACGTAGACAGGTTTTCTCAATTTAATAAAAGAGAATAACTTTTATTGTAGTTTTAATAATTTTTTATTAATAATAATTATTATTTTTATAATTAATATTTTATATAATTATATTTTATATAATTATATTTTATATAATTAATATTAATAATAATTTTATTATTAATCCAGTTTGAATAAAATGATAAAAAAAAACACTCTAGGCACAATCTTACTGGTTGTTCATGCCACACTACTGCTACAGCAAGGTCAGAGAATTTATCATCCAGCTAAAACATTGCTCACTGCAGCAGTTCCAGCCCCCAACTTTCATGCACACACACAAATAGGTGACAGAGTGGGAACATAAGTTTAGCAATTTAATGCCCGGTAAAGTTAAAGGGTAAACAGTTCTTGAAAGTGGGCAAATTGGCTGTCTTCAAGATGAACCCGATGATCCTTCTGGATACACACTGAGGAGATTATGATGTTGATGGTCAATTTAACTTTACTTCCAAATCCAGCAGCTGTTAATCTGAAATTTTACATTCTACCTGTGATAATCAAAAAGCAGACAGGGTTCAAAACTTGCAAGTTGGATGGAGCGAGAGTGAAAGAGGAAACTTATCCATAGTTTTGTTTCTTCAGCATCTGATTTACTCGTGTTGGTCTGCAGATAAAACATAAATACGTAAAGGGTTAGCTGAGATGCTGCTTGACCCTTTCTCTCCAATTACCCAGTGACCCAAATATAATCATGTCTTGTGGATTCCAGTTGCCTGTTTTACAGATTATGTCTGTTCATATCCCTTTCATCCTCTTGTCTAAATAATCACATCTCGTGATTTGTCTCCAGCCAATTAAGTGCCCAGTTGATTATCCGGTTATTTTGCTAATGAGGTCAGAGATGGTCCCTATTCATATCTGCTCAATACTGATTCCTGCTGAGGCTTTGCAAAGAAATTGTCTCCATTTTAATTGCTTTGGAATGTAGAAGGTACAGTGATGCAAATGTCAGCCATCTTTAACAATGATCCCAAGTCATAGGATTGTGCATTAGCCCTTTTTTTAAAAGTTAAATTTCAGCCGGAAAATTCACAAAGTCATTTTTTATGAAGCAAGGCTTCTTCACAGAAGGATCTTACAAGCGAGAGAATTTACTTTTAGGAAACAGGGAAAAATATCTAGGTCCAACAAATCTGCCCCTCATTGATGAGTCAACCATTTCTTCTTACCTCATTCTGAGATAATCTTGGCCCTTTTGTACCCAATAGTCTTTGCCAAAAGTTTTCCTATCAACTCATCCTGCAGTTTATTTCCGAGGTGCCTTCTTTTGGATGGAATATTAAACACAAATTCTATCTACCCTCTCAGGCAAACATGAAAGAGAAAAATTGAAATCCTTCACGGGGGAGACAGAGTTTTAATGACATATTGTGACCCAAAATAGTTAATGACATCTTTTTTACTTATTAGTGTCACAAGTAGGCTTACATTAACACTGCAGTGATGTTGCCGTGAAAATCCCCATGCTGCCTGTTCAGATGTTATGAAGGAGAATTTAGCATGGCCAATGCACCTAACCAGCACACCTTTTGGATTGAAGGAAACTGGAGCACCCAGAGGAAACCCACGCAGACACAGGGAGAGCATGCAGATTTGGCACAAGCAGTACCCAAGCTAGGAATCGAACCCGGCTCCCTGGCATTGTGAGGCAGCAGTGCTAACCACTGTGCCACCCTTATCCTCATGTGCCTCAGGATGTGGGTGGAAACTGGAGGAAACCCAACCAGATATGGTGAGAACATGCAGGCTCCCCACAGACAGTGAGCCAAACTAGCAATCAAATCCAGATGCCTGACATTGTGAGGCAGGAAGTGTGATCTTCCTTGGGTGGATCTGCCACTTAATGTGCAGTGTGGGGTGTCTGACCACAGTTTGCCTGTCAGTTCATATTTGCCTCATGTTGATTTTGAATGTTGGAATATAAGGTAGGCATTGTAAATTGTTTCACTTTCTGACTATGTGCAGCAATGTGTATTTTGTTTGCTTAAAACTGTGGAATCTTGTGGTTTATTCTCCCTGTGGATAATTTGGATTTCAAACATTGTCTTTTTTAAACAAAAGGATGTTAGTTCCTAACCAGAGTGTAACACCAGTCTCAATGGCATTTTGGAGCAAGTGAAATCCAGATGCCCACTATCTCTAACTGAAGGAGGTTAGCACTGCTGCTTCACAGCGTTAGAGACCCGGGTTCGATTCCCAGCTTGGGTCACTGTCTGTGTGGAGTTTGCATGTTCTTCCTGTACCTACGTGAGTTTCCTCAAGGTGCTCCGGTTTCCTCCTACAGTCTAAAAGACATTCTGGTTAGGTAGATTGGCCATGCTAAATTCTTCCCCAGTGTACATGAATAAGTGCTAGAGTGTGGCAACTGGGGGATTTTCACAGTAACTTACATTGCAGGGCTAATGTAAGTTTACTTGTGACACTAAGAAATAAACTTTAAAATATACTGCCATCACCCCATAGACCAAATGTCCATTTCATAGCAAGATTAGATTTGCAATATGCCTCTTGAATTGTGTCCTGAAACCTCGATAGCCGCCAATCTCAAACCAATTTGGCAAAAGTTGGATGCTCTGCCATGTCAGATCAGGTTTCCAAAGAGTGTCGCGTGTCCACTGGATCTTTGCAAATGTACTCAGAGTTAGTTTGAAGGGATAGAGAGAGAGGAGATACACGCCATGTTTGGTTTAATAGCGGCAAAGTTGAGAGGAGTGATGGATAAAATTTTGTGAAATCCTGTACGCTACACACAGACAAAGAAAAAGCTTTCCCAGGTGCAAGAATTCAGATCTATGCCATGCAGTAGAAACAATGTGTGCTTCATAAGCTCGGACTGTTAGATGCAACATGGAAGCGTCCTAACTCAACACAAATGATTGCTTTAATTGAACTAATTACATTTCTAATCAAAGGCAAAATCTCCAACTTGGATGCAGCAATAGTTTCAAACCCTTCATGCTATTATCATAGAATCTGTACTATGCAGAAGGGGACCATTCAGCCCATCAACCTGTACTGACAACAATCCAACCCAGGCCCTAGATCCTGTTACCCGACATACTTACCCTGCTACATACTTACCCTGACAGTAAGGGACACATTAACATGGTCAGTCAACTTAGCCTGCACATCTTTGGACATTAAGAGGCACATAATCTGCAAATATTTGGACTGTGGGGGAAACGGGAGCATCTGGAGGAAATTCATGCAGACATGGGGAGGATGTATGGACTCTGCACAGACAGTGATCCAAGCCAGGAATCAAACGCTGGTCCCTGGCATTGTGAGGCAAAAGTGCTAATCACTTTGCCACCCTATCACTAACCTGCAAATCTTTGGATTCTGATAGAAACCGGAACACCTGGAGGAAACCCAAGCAGACACAAGGAGAATGTGCAAACTCCACACAGTGAGCCAAAGCCAGAATTGAACCTGGATCCTTGGTGTTACGAGGCAACAGTGGTACCACTGTACCACTGTGCCATCCCTTCATATGCTGTTGATATTCGCGCATTTAACCCTAACAACCAGCCATTTGCTGTGTTATCTTTTGAAAAACTACCGAGCAAACTAATTTTGTCACATTTAAATGAAATGAAACAAAGGGATTGAACAGGGGTTGTGGGGGGAAGTACATTGTAGAGGTATTGAAATGTAATGAATAATAAACAGTGATGATATTCACAGCGAAGGATTCCTTATGCATTTTTATTATGTTGCACACACACCGTTATTTTAATAACCGTTAAATCAAAGATTATGATTAGAATAACTTGAGGATCGTCTACATCATTATTATTCAGTTATGAAAAGTACTTTGGAAATATTACAACTTGAATTAATTAGAGGCCATCCTCTTCAAAGTGTTTCTTACATTGACTAACACCCTGTGCAGTGTCGACACCAAGAATATGTAGTTAACATGCACCGAATAATCTGCGCATCAATTTTCTATTCCAGCCACTGGATAGCATTGCTTCATCGGAAACTAGGGCCACGCAGGTTCCTAAACCTATAATGTGGTGACAGGATGTTTAGGGACACAAGGGTGGCACTGTGCTTCGCAGCACCGGGGATCTGGGTTCAATTCCTGGTTTGAGTCACTGTCTGTGCAGAGTCTCCACTCAGGGCCCCATTCTATGAGCAACATCCAAACCTTTTCTACTTGTGAGTTGTTTGTTCTTCTGGGTTGTGAGTGGCATCAGCCAGGATGTGATATCTTCTGTAAATGCTACGGACAATGGTGTCATGTAGGACTACAAGACGCATCTTGGTATCCCCAAGAGTTCGATGTTCAAATTACAAACTCCCCTTTATTTCCAGACACGTGTACCGACAACTGCCGTTCTGGTCAGTAGTGTATTCAAGGCAGAGTTATCGGTGCCTTAGCACAATGCAATATATTCTACAGAGAAGGAACAGAATCTGCTGAACATTAATAAGCTCTGGGACTGCTGTTTGAAGCATTGTTCCATGGCCATTGCTTTTGCCTTTTCTTCAGCAGTGAAATAAATAAGTGGGCAAGCAATTAATCTATAAGTTAAACGAACACAATTGTTTTCCCAGGGAAAGTTGCTTCTGGGGTTCAATATCGCTACACTTTGCGGAGGTTACTCTACACAGACATTAATCCTCAGGGACTATTATAAAAAGGAATATTAAATATAATTACTCTTATATTTCAAGGCGGGATGGGCATCTAGTCAATAACTGGCAAACCTCATCACACACATGGCTGATGGATTAAAGAGTACTGGGACTTTAAATCTCATTTCTGTTGTAATGTGAAGTGAACGTTGCGACTACATCATGTTTTGACTCGGCGCTCATTTACCTCAGTTCCATAAGACCATAAGACATAGGAACAGAATTAGGCCACTTGGCCCATCGAGTCTGCTCTGCCATTCAATCATGCCTGATATTTTTCCTGCCTTTTCCCCATAATCCCTGACCCCCTTATTAATTAAGAGCCTATCTAACGCTACCTAACAAAGATACTCAATGACCTGGCCTCCACAGCCTTCTGCGGCAAAGAGTTCCACAGATTCACCATTCGCTGGCTGAAGAAATTCCTCCTCATCTCTGTTTTTAAAGGATCATCTCTTCAGCCTGAGGTTGTGCCCATAACATGGTCATTACACAGTCAGTTTATCACAGTGTTAACCAGCTCTAGGGTATGAGCAAGTGAAATGCCTCACAATATACTACAATGTTCACCTCGAAGGAAAAGAAACATCTCACTGCCATTGGTTCTTCCTTCTTAATCAAGGGTAATCATAAAGAAGTCCACTTATGGGACAATCTCGATCAAAGGGTCATGGGTATAGGTTGAGAGGCATCTAGTTAGTGTCTCTACCATAGCTCCAGACACACAACACATATGTAAAAGTGCATGTCATCCCAGTTGTTCAGACTCACTGCGTGAACTGCATACACCACCAGACAAATTTACAGCTAATGCGACTAATATGTCTAGTCTCATTGCAGACGCTAGTGTAACGATGATACTTCCCTTGCAATTCCTGCAATTCCCTTCCAATTAACCTTTAGGCTAATTACATAGAATCATAGAATCCCTTCAGTGTAGACGTATCCTTTCGGCCCATCAGGTCTGCATCGACTCTCTGACAGAGTATATTATCCAACCCCATCCTTATTACCCCACACATTTCCCGTGGCTATTTCCCCTAACCTACACATCTTGGGACACGAAGGGGCAACTCAACATGGCCAATCAACCTAACATGCATATCTTTGGACTTAGGAACATAGGAACATAGGAACATAAGAATTAGGAGCACAAGTAGACAAATCCAGCCCTTAGAACCTGCTCCACTATTTAATCAGAACATTACTCATCTCTGCCTTGTCTCAAATCCATCTCCTCACCTGTTCCCCATTTCCCTTTACCCCTTTTTTATTAGAAATATGTTTATCTACATCTTGAAATCAAACGATTTCAATTGAAACTGATTAAGAGGCTGCTTCTAGCAGAGTTCGGTGAATTTGTGGAACTTGCTGCGTGATGGAGTCTTTATCGTTTCAATTGAAATCGTTTGATTTCAAGATGTAGATAAACATATTTCTAATAAAAAAGGGGTAAAGGGAAATGGGGAACAGGTGAGGAGATGGATTTGAGACAAGGCAGAGATGAGTAATGTTCTGATTAAATAGCGGAGCAAGTTCTAAAGGCTGGATTTGTCTACTTGTGCTCCTAATTCTTATGTTCCTATGTTCCTAAGTCCAAAGGTATGCATGTTAGGTTGATTGGCCATGTTGAGTTGCCCCTTTGTGTCCCAAGATGTGTAGGTTAGGGGAAATAGCCACGGGAAATGTGTGGGGTAATAAGGATGGGGTTGGATAATATACTCTGTCAGAGAGTCGATGCAGACCTGATGGGCCGAAAGGATACGTCTACACTGAAGGGATTCTATGATTCTATGTAATTAGCCTAAAGGTTAATTGGAAGGGAATTGCAGGAATTGCAAGGGAAGTATCATCGTTACACTAGCATCTGCAATGAGACTAGACATATTAGTCGCATTAGCTGTAAATTTGTCTGGTGGTGTATGCAGTTCACGCAGTGAGTCTGAACAACTGGGATGACATGCACTTTTACATATGTGTTGTGTGTCTGGAGCTATGGTAGAGACACTAACTTGATTTCCATAATATGATGAACCAGGAATCTCTCCCCCTCTTACTGCCTGCCATTGGCTTGTTGGAATGTGTTTGGCCGCGTTATGAACCCACCTTCCTTGGTCACAGAGTCATAGGGGTTTCAAGTGGGACTTGAACCTAAATCTCCCTACCCGCTATTCTTCAAGCTCTCCTGTTTAATGGTTTACAAATCTCGGATTTTGCCTGCTCCACGCTCTGGTTAATTGTTCTTAGCAGCCCTGTTACAAAACAATGTGAATCACATTTTCCATCAATTCATTCAGCTTTAAACTCAGTTGATGGCCACAGTCTCAAAATAGCTTCCAGATATTAGCCTATTCAATTTCCAACTTCTGCAAGAGTTTTAGGTGACATAGGAACAAAATGAAATCCGGCAAAAAGCATACAATGAGTGCATTTGATTCAGCAGAGAGGGATTTGAAAGTCAAAACTTAGGGGGAGCCAAAACTAACATAAGATTTGAGCCTGTCTTTATGGTAAATTGCAGTTAGTTATGTCACCATTACATCTCCTGATAATTAATCATCTTGATATTTTGGGGTAAAGCAGCAGAGTAATGATGTTGAACTGTCAATCTTTCAATCCAGACTGAACCCAGATAGGTTAATCCAGGTACATGAAAGCTTTCCTCTGAAGTCAGTTAACAACAAAGAAAAATTGGCTGGATATTCTGCATGATTTTCCAGCGGACAAGAATTGAAAAGCGGAGAAGTTGTGGTAAGCCTGCACTTACTGTGCTCTGCACAGTTCGATCAGCATCATACAAAACAAAGGAAGTTTATTTAATGGTGTCGCAAGTAAGCTTACGTTAAAACTGCAATGAAGTTACTGTGAAAACCCCCGACACGCCACAATCCAGCGCCTGTTCAGGAACGCTGAGGGAGAATTAAGCATGGCCAAGGAATTCCGCCAGGGAAGATACTATGAATGATTTCTCAGAAGATGTCAACTCTGAGGTTATATCTATCAAGGCTGACTAAACAGGCTGGGACTTCTTTCCTCCAGAAAAGAGAAGACTTAGTGGTTACTTAATAGGGTTTTTATTTAAATTATGAAGGATTTGATCAGGTAGACATAGAGAAGATGATTCTATTTATGGGTGAGTTCAAAACGAGGGGTCATAATTATGAGATAAGCCTCTAATAAATCTGACATGTAATTCAGGAAAATATTTGTTCCAAAGCGTGATTAGAATGTGGAAGTGGCACATGAAAGTCACTGAAACAAATGGTGTTGTGTACACAGCACAAGTAAGTTCAATATTAAAGGGTGAAAGAAATGGAAGGTTACGTAGAATGTGTTAGATAAAGAGGAGTAGGAGGAGGCTCTTGGGGAGCATAAATACCATTTGGGCTGAATGGCTGCTATCTCTTATGTAAATTCAATGTAATTCCATGAATCGTGCTGCCAGAGATATAAAAAATTCTGAATTTGGTGAGATTATACCACAGTGTTGGGCTCAGTGACACTGAAAATAATCTGAGAATGTTGAGCATTGCAGGATACTAAAGAACTAATGACATATTAATCAGTAAGTGTCAGTACATTTTGGGTCCCCTACTTAAGGAAGAATGTGCTGGCTTTGGAAGGGGTCCAGAGGAGGTTCACAAGAATGATCCCAGGTTTGTCATATGAGGGACAATTAAGGAGTCTGGGTTTAGAAGGATGAGGGAGGATCTGATCAAAACTTACAGAATATTGAAAGGCCTGGGTGGAATGGATGTGGAGAGGATGTTTCCACCAGTGGCAGAAACTAGAACACAAGATTACAACCTCAGAGTAAAGGGATGCTACTTTAAAACTGAGATGAGGAGGAATTTCTTTAGCCAGATAGTGGTAAATCTGTGGAACTCATTGCCACAGAGGTCTGTGAAAGCTAGGTCATTGAGTGTATTTAAGACAGAGATAGATAGGTTCTTGATCAATAAGGGGATCAAGTGTTACAGAGAAAAGGCAAGAGAATGGGGATGAGAATCATATCAACTATGATTGAATGGTGGAGCAGACTTGATAGGCCAAATGGCCTAATTCTCGTCCTACACCTTATGGTGCTATGGTGTACTCATATGGGCAAGCAGACCATGGCCTTTATGATGGTAACGTAATGATGATAGTGTAATCCACGACAGTATGGTCACACAGTGTATTACAGTTCCAAATTTCCAAAAACAGTTCCAACTGCAGGAAAAGTGTGCATCGTATGAGGTTTTAGCAAGAGTTTACATAAGTGACAGCACAATCTCTACCATGATGCCATGACAAAAGTTTTGAGCAGAGGATGAATGGAGACAAGAAGAAATGTTGTACATGGAAGGAAGAAGAAAGAGAACATGACTTCTTAAAGAAGATGCATTTACCTTTTGGCAGCCAGCTACAGATCTCCTTCTGGTCTTTGTGACTGAGGAAAATGCACGGATAAACAGAGACAATGGGGATTAAATAACGGTGAATACAACATTATAAAAAGTGGAACAATGCAATTCATCAATATTAAACAAGGTCACATTCATGAAAATAGAATCGATGCACAAGACAAGAATTCAAACAAAACTCTGAAAGCAAACTTGTAGAAATAAGGCAAAATCTTTGCAGGTGATACCAATGTTTTTATTTGATCACAACGGGAGGCGGTAGTGTAGTGATCTTGTCACTGGACAAATAATCGAGGGGCCCAGAAGTCCCATTACAGATAGTGAAATATGAATTCAGTAAAATATCTGGAATTAAATGTCTACTGATGACTATGAAACTATCGTTGATTGTTGTTAAAAACTCATCTGGTTCACTAATTTCCTTCCGGGAAGAAAATCTATCATCATTACCCAGTCTGGCCTACATGTCACTCCAGATCCACCACAATGTGGTTGACTCTCAGCTGCCTTTTGGCAACTAGGGATGGGTAATGAATGCTGGCCAGCCAGCGACACCCATCTCCCATGAATGAGTAACAAAAATGTCCTTCAGGAAAGGAAGTCTCTGTCATCCTTACCTGGCCTGGCCTCCACATCAACAGCAAATTGGTTGAATTGTAACTGCCCCTTCAAGGGCAAATAGGGATGAGCAATAAATGCTGGCCCAGCCAGCGACATCATGTCCAACAAACAAATAAAGTATCAAAAAGCATAAATATCTCACAGCGATTGAGGCTGAGGTAAAGAATTCCACAAGATCAATAATTTCAAACTTTTCATTTATTTTGGTTGGAAGTGAATCACTTCTCTCCCCTTGATTAGCACACACACAAATGTATAAGCTTTGCAAATACTTTATGAAGAGAGGTTATTCCAGTGAAAGCTGAAGGGAAGGGCAAAATGACTTTTCAGAAATATAACCGTGGCGTTAATTTTTGAATTTCTTTTTGACCAACCTAGGTGTGCAATTAACGGGAATAAATGGTATGAGAATTGCGCTCAAATTTAACAGGTTCCAATTTTCCTCTCATCTGGTTTGTTCTCTCGGAGTGAGATGACTGGCCTTGCAAATTAGGCTACTTTGCAGTCTCTTAAAGTTATTATAAAGTATAATAAGAAAAAGCTTCTAAAATCAGAGAAACCTATTTTTTCTGATTCCATTTATTCCTCCAGCCTTGAAGAAAAGCGAAATGAAGGTGTATTATCAGGAACATTTTCTTTCTAAAGGGACAGAAGGTTGTGCTGTGCTAGTTAAATGACATTTATACACTGATTTCACACAGGACTGGCTCTTACACAGTATAATGAGTTTCTCCTATAGTGCAGGAATGTCGAGCTGTGAAACACAAGACTCTGAGCGTGACTGAGAAGCACGCAGTCCAATAATGTTCTTGATGATACCCTTACTTAGATTTTATTAAAGTGAGTCTTGCAAAATGGATCAGCAAGGGGACGCAGAGAGAAGCTTCATCTCAGCACCCCGCAAAAGGGCAGAAGTTGAAAGCATCCATGAAATCTCAGCCATGGTCCTATTGGTAGCAGTCTCGCCTCCAGTTTGGAAACTTCGTAGCATTGAGTCCCAGTCCAGAGAACCAAGCATCACATCTCAATTGATATTCCAGGTCGTAGAAATGTAGAAGCATAGAAGATAGGAGCTGGAGGAGGCCATTTGACCCTTCGAGCCTGCTCCACCTTTCATTATGATCATGGCTGATCATCCAACTCAATAGCCTAATCCTGCTTTCTCCCCATAACTTTGATCCCGTTCGCCCCAAGTGCTATATCCAGCCGCCCCTTGAATACATTCAATGTTTTGGCATCAAACACATCCTGTGGTAATGAATTCCATAGGCTCAGCAGTCTTTGGCTGAAGAAATGTCTCCTTATCTCCATCTCAAATAGCTACCCCAAATCCTCAGACTGTGGTTCCTGGTTCTGGACTTCCCCAAAATTGGAAATATCCTCCCTACATCTACCCTGTCTAGTCATGTTAGAATTTTATACGTCGCATTCATCTGAACTCCAGTGAAACAATCCTAACCAAGTCAATCTCTCCTCACATATCAGTCCTGCCATCCCTGGAATCAGCCTGGCAAACCAGCACTGCACTCCCTCGAGAGCAAGAACATCTTTCTATAGAAAAGGAGACCAAAACTGCTAAGGGAGTGCAGTGTTTTTGGAAGAAATGTCATTTGAATGGAATCGAACCAGGGTCCTATCTGTCCTTTGATCCCATGTGTAGAAGAGGAGGGCTGTTTTCTCTGGGGCCAATATTTGTCCCTCTATCAGTAACACAGATAATCTACTCATCATCACTGTGTTGCTGGTGGAAGTTTACTGTGTGCAAATTAACTTCCATATTTCCTAAATTACACCTCAAATGTACATGATTCGCTGTAAAGAATTTGGGATGTCCTGAGACTATGATAGATGCTATAGAAAGGCAGGTCTTTGCAATCTTCTTTAACTTGGGGCTGGTCTGGACAACTCTATGTTCCCAGTCATTCTGGTCGATTACAATGGCTGCGACGTGGAACTGGCAATCAAATATCCAGGAATTCAGGGGTTTCCAGTCATGTACCCACCAGGGTTGAATGTTAAGCCTTTTTGCTTAGCATATGAAGTGTAACATGAGCAACATCAGTAAACAACCTGACCAACTTCTACCCATGGTGAGTATAGGAAGAAATGAACAAATTGAGTCTCCCAAGACTGTGTAAAACCTCAACAAAAATCGCTTCATTTAATATGCATGAGGGAGAACACGAGACTGTAACTATAGCTTGCTTCTGAGCTACTCTACTGAGCATCAACTCTTATGGATTTTTATATCCCTTTTGTTACATTACAAAATGTTACATTTGCATCAGGTCATCATATTGTTACTTTGAATTAGTTATGGTTCTGTTTTTGATCACATTTTATTGTTCCATTATCCTGTATACTTTAGTTTTTAATTGTTTTCCAGACATCTCCTGTCTACTTGTTCACAATATCAAAGCATTGTGTTTGTCAAACTGATTTCGATGGGGTGCTAATTGTCCCATCTCCTGGATGTTTGATTAAGTTTTCAGAGGCACAATGCTTCCTCTGGACCTTTTGGAGCCTTGATAAGCAATATCGATTCTCATATGGTTGCTGTAATCTTGAAGCTATACCAAAGGGTATGACTGTTTTTGTGCCATCTGAGATATTGTTTTATTTTGTCCTGTCTGTCTGCAGTGAGAATGGATGCTACGGCGCTGTGTATTTAACCCTTTCCATACATCCCTCTCCTGCTTTAGAACACAGTCCCTGGATTTTGCCCTACTATAGCGAGTGGGAACTGGATTTTCCAGCCACATGCCCCAGGAAGGTAGTGGAGATGGATTGTTCATTGGTATACATGTCCATCTACCCAATGGGAAGTGAGGGTTCTCCTACTCAGTGGAAGCAATTCTACTAAGCCTAAGGTCTTAAGTTTCAGAAACAGGTTTTTTTTTCCCCCCACTATAGAGCACAAACTGTATGACACATCCTCCAAAATACTTCAGTGACATATTTGCCTAAATCACCTGAACCCACCCGCTGTGGGAATCATCACAAGTGGGATAGATAATTTGACCGACAAAAGATCCGTTGATCTCAGGTGGCTTTTCCAGTACTGAGGTTGGTAAGATCAGAAAAATCCACCCATTATTATTCACGCAATTATAAATAGTGTTCATATATTGGCCAATTCTGATCGGCAGGGAATGACCCCTTTCTTCCTCTCTCCTCCCACTCCTCCATCCTCCCTCTTTTATCACCAGATTTGGTGAATCAGGTAAAAGCAATTTGTGGAAAGCTCTAGGACTGCATGGTGGGTAAATAATTGCCCCTTAGTGTCAGTGGGGTAATAGTAGGGGACAAATATGTGGGATCGAGGGTGTAGGACCTAGGTGGGATGGTTATCAATGTAGGCTCGATGGGCCACATTGCTTCCTTCTGCACAATAGGGATTCTATGATTCCACGATGAGGAGATGCCAGCGTTGGACTTGGGGTGGACACAGTCAGAAGTCTCACCTCATCAGGTTAAAATCCAAAAGGTATATTTGGTGCCGACCCACCTGATGAAGGAGCAGCGCTCCAAAAGCTCGTGATTTCAAATAAACCTGTTGGACTTTAATACAATGTTGTCGGACTTCTTACCATGATTCGAAGATTAATTACATCAAGTCAATCCTGAACCTCCTCTTGCTGTAGACTCTTTCTGAGCATGCGTACCCTTATGTACAATTACAATGGCGTAGTTTGCTCACTAATTTTCCCCCATATCAGCCAAACCACTACATTTTTCATGGACAACTGAGCTTTCTGTCCAATGTGCTAGTGATTACTTTAATTTGCATTTCCCTGTGACACACAAAACATTACATATTCTCTCTGGCTCTTTCCCCTCTCTTTAGCTCATTTCACTTTTTCTCCTTTGTTGTCTTTCTCTCTTTCACACACTCTTGTTCCTCTCTGCCTCTTTTTTTGTCTATCTTTATTTCTTACTCCTGTTCTTGTATTTCTCTCAACTTACTTCAAGCGAACACAATAATCAGCTGCGCACATTTGAAAATAACTTCTCTTGCCGCGTGCAGTCGCTTTTATCAAATTTCTCAAAAACAATAACCAAATAAAAAGACTGGCCCAACCAACTGTTTATTTTTATACAAAACCACAATTGATAAAATATGAAACTCACTAGAGTTTTTCTTTAATATTTCCATGATCAGACTCAGTAACATCAGTTCCAAAATAACACCCGCAGGGGTTTTTCCTATGGTGGCACAATGGTTAGCGCTGCTATTTCACAGTGCCAGGGGTTGGATTCCCGGCTGGGGTCACTGTCTGCGCGGAGTCTGCATGTTCTCCCTGTGTCTGCGTGGGTTTCTTCCCACACCTCAAAAAATGTGCTTGTTAGGTGCATTGGCCATGCTAAATTCTCCCTCAGTGTACCAGAACAGGCACTGGAGTGTGGCAACTAGGGGATTTTCCCAGTAACTCCATTGCAATGTTAACGTAAGTTTTACTTGTGACACTAATAAATAAACAAATAATCCATCAAAGACAGTGCTTAAAAGAGGAAAGCGAGATGGAGAGGTTCAGGAAGGGAACTCAAGAGCTTAGGGCCTACATGACTGAAGATTCGACCAATGAAGGTGGGGCGATGAACATTGTGGATGCCCGAGAGGCCAGATTGGACAAGTTCAGGCACCTTCCTGGAGAGTTTTTTGATATGTTTTGATTTGATTTATTTTTGTCACATGTATTATTATACAGTGAAAAGTATTGTTTCGTGAGCGCTATACAGACAAAACATACTTTCATAGGGAAGGAAAGGAGACAGAGTGCAGAATGTAGTATTAGAGATATAGCTAGGATGTAGAGAAAGATCAACTTAATGCAGGGTGGCACCAGGAAAGAAGCTGTTTTTGATTCGGTTGGTACGTGCCTTCAGACTTTGTTATTTTTTTCCCAATGGAAGAAGGTGGAGGAGAGAATGTCCGGGGTGTGTGGAGTCCTTAATTATGCTGGCTGCTTTTCCCGAGGCAGTGGGAAATGTTGAAAGACTCAATGGATGGGAGGCTGGTTTACATGATGGACTGGGTTTCGTTCAAGACCCTTTGCAATTATTTGTAGGACTCGAAATGCCAGAGGGGAGAACATGGAGGGATTTGAAATCAAGGAGGGGAATTTCAAAGTCAAGACTGAATGCCAATGTCAATCAACAAGCACAAGAATGATGGGGGAATGGGGCTTGATGCAAGTTACAGCACGGGCTGCAAAAAATCAAGCCAGAAACAAGCTGAAGGAGCTGGACTTGAATCCACAACATTCTGACTTTGAGGTGTGAGTGTTATAAATACTTAACCATGGCTAACACTTCCAGTCAGTATGAAAGTGGGCAGATTGAGGATAAGGAGACTGAGGTGAGGAGAAATCTCTTCACCCACAGAATGTGTGGAATTCACTATGACAGAAAATAGTTGAGGCTAAAACATTGTGTGATTTCAAGAAGAAATTAGATGTATCTGGGGGTTAAAGGGGTCAAGAGATATGGGGGGCAGGCAGAATCAGGATATTGAATTTGATGGTCAGCCATGATCAAAATGAATAGCAGGGGGGTCTCAAAGGGCCAAATGGCCTACTCCTGCTTCTAATTACTGTTTCCATTCCTAGCTGCATAGAATAACTCCTGTCGGCCAATGCGGAGCAATATTCTGTTGAATACACACACACACACACACACACACACACACACACACACACACACACACACACACACACACACACACACACACACACACCCACACACACACACACACACACACACACCAACACACACACACACACACCAACACAAGCACACACACACTGCTCTTCTGTTTTGGGGATCGTTAGCCCTTCCAACCATGTTATGAACATTTCTTCTGAACCAACAAGCCCTGGCATTGGACTTGAACCCAGATGTTCAGGTCCAGGGGTGGGTGCGCTACCCAATATGCCTCAAGACCTCATGGAGCAGGATTGATAGCAGCTAATGAGTCACACACATGGCCAGGATCCCAGAGTGACCAGCCTACTTCACCCAGTGGGATGCAGATTGAGAAAGATGTTGAAAACTAATGGAAAAAGTGTTGAGTACCATCCATTTATTTTCTACCTTACTTCCTACATATTTGGATGCGTTATTTGTTTCTAACAGTTAGCCTTCCTCTTTGTCTCTTCCTCACTGGTGTACAAGGACAGCTGATTAGAGAAATTTCCCTCAGTTTCATCGTGAATGGCATTAAGCTGCATAATGCACTCCTGTAAGGAGCCCCCTCTCCTTCTGTAGAAAGCCAGTGAACTTCCTGCAGGCAGCTCCTTTGGAGCGGGGCCATTGTATTTTCCTACTGACTCCTGGTGCGAAGTGTGCCAGATGAGTATCTGGCCAATCGCCTGAACAAAAGAATTTCACGTGAGGATGCTCAAAGCCACAGAGCTGGAAGTTATTTCGAAAGGTTACGCGGTTTACACTCAAGGCCCCAAACACCGATTCAGTTTGTGATAATTACTGAATATATTCCGGCAGAGAAAGAGAGGCCCCTACCACCACCACTATCCCCCTCCCCGAAAAATGCAGTTGATGGTATTCTAGCCGCCGTGACCCATTCAAAATTTTTAAATAAGAACAACCAAAAGGTCTCCTTATCTTCCTGCCACATTTCCGGTGACAATGGAATTTCTTCAGTCACACACTGAGAGAAGATCCTATCTCCAATCAAATATTGTGTGGACACCTAGCAACCTCCCCCGGGGTCTGACAGGACAGGGCATTTTTTATTGTCACCTGGTAGTCATGAAGATTTTCTGCGGCCTATCTGCAATCTTCACGAGCTCTCCTCTCCTCTCCCTCCCCCCCCTTCCCCTTACCTCTCCCCTCCAAACAACCTCTCCCATGTATATCAAGGTCTTTTGCATCTAAAGGATAGCTGGATGCCATTAGCCCTGATTCAAGTGTAGTCAGCTGTTCATCTACATTGAAGGAGGTGGTTGGAGGGGGGGGGGGTTGGTGAGTAAAAGAGCCCGGGCTAAGGTCACATTAAAATGTATAAGAGCTTTATGCTCCAGCTGTACTATCGACAGCGGCAGAGAGCAATGTCACCGACCACAGTTCCCAGGCGAGAGCACAAAATGATCGCGGGGCTTCCTTTTGTCTGAAGGTTTCCCCCGATTTCTTTCACTCTGGGCCCCCTGAGGCGAAAGTGGGTAACATTTCAGAGGCAGCGCCGGGACCAGAGGGTTAATAAAGAAAAAGGGAGGGAGAGAGAGGGGAAAAGAAAACACACCCAACTGCTACCTGGGCTGATCCGTCTCCAACCTGTCATAAACATGAGTAGCCATGACATTGAGCCAAACAGTACAGGGGGATGGTCGGTGACAGAGGGTTTGAAAAGGACAGCTGATGTATAACTAAAAAGCTGATATGGATTCCCAAAAAGCTGACCTCCTAGAACAATCAGTTCACCAATGAATTTGAGCTGATTTAAATTCATTTGGCGGGCCTGTTATTCTGCTCTCCGCAAAGTGAGTATTTTTAATTCTCGGCTATTTACTTAATAGAAATGATTATCCCCTCATACAGGAGGCAGTGATATTGTCACTGGATTGGTAATCCAGAGACTGCAGGCAAGATCTGGGACCCCAGGTTCAAATCCCACCATGGCAGATGGTGATATTTGAATTCAGTAAAAATCGGGAATTAAAAGATTACTGAGGACCATTAAATCATCATCAGTTGTCGTAAAAGCCGAAATGGTTCACTAATGTCCTTTAAAGCAGGAAATCTGCCATCCTTACCTGGTCTAGCCTACATTTGACTCCAGATTCACAACAGTGTGGTTGACTCTGAAACAGAGGGTAGTTAGGGATGGGCAATAAATGCTGGCCCAGCCAGCGACACCCACATTCTATAAGTGATTTTTTTTTTAAATTATGTAGACAGTACAGCCATTCAGCCCAACAGAATGATAGCAGCGTTTGTGTCTCCACAACTGCCCATCTGATCTCCACCCCCTTCTTTATCTGAAGACATTTCTGTTTATTCTTTGCTCCTCCATGGATTTATCCAACTTCGTGTTAGGTGGACCAATATCAAATTCCTTAACTGTTCCGTGTGCGGTGAGTTCCACATTCTGACCACTTTCTGGGTAAAGAGGATTGCGCGGCATTCATTGTGAGGCAGGTTACCACAACCTGGCACAACTGGGTATCGATCGATACAGAGCAACCTCGGCTGGGGAGTGGGTCACATGAGTGGCCCTCCTTCATTCAGTGGGCCACAGGAATAATATCCGGTTGGTTTACCAGCTATGACCCTTGAATAAGATTGAATGCGTTTGATACACGCTGAATATTTCATAACAAGTTATAGAAAATCCTTAATCATTTATATATTAACAGAACTGTCATCAACTTCAAATGGTAAAGACAAAATAAATACTTGCACTTAATTGGACACAGAAGGAACGCACGGCTCTCACACTCAATGTTGTGTAAATCAGCACACACCTCACTTCACTTGTTCTTACTTTTCATCACTTCAGTCATACTGGCAGGAAAAAAAACTACACAGACAGGAATCAGTCGAAAATGTCAACTCTGTACATGGACAATGGTCATCATAGGATAGGCATAGTGGTATTGTCACTGGACTAGTAATCCAGAGACCCAGGGTAATGCTCTGGGGACCATGGTTCAAATCCCACCATGGCCGTGGTGAAATTTAAATTCAATTTTAAAAAATCTGGGATTAAGAATCTACTGATGATCATTGTTCATTGTTGGAAAAACCCATCTGGTTCATTAATGCCCTTTAGGGAAGGAAATCTGCCGGCCTTACCTGGTCTGGCAGACAGCTGACTCCCAGGTCCACAGCAATGTGGTTGACTCTTACATGCCCTCAAGGGTGGGCAATAAATGCCCACATCCAATGAACGAATAAAAAAAAGGCCTCAAAAACACCTTCCAGTGATGTATATATACATTTTTCAATTCAGTTTACTGCTTTTTCTGCTCACATTGCACTCCCCTCCAAAACAAGGAAACCAAACATAAACTGAGTGACCACTTTGCAGAACACTCCCATTCAGTCCACAGGCATAACGTTTCCTATCAAGTGTCATTTCTTCTGTTCTTTCCCCGTCCATCCCTTTTCACTCACTGAAAATCGAGTACACTTCTAACTTTTTCAAGTTCTGATGAAAGGTCATTGAACTGAAACATTGGGCAGGATTTTCCCAAAGATACTGAGCCAAAGGAGACATGGAGGAACTATTTACCTGGAATCAGCCTCCTAATTGGCTGCCTCCAAACTCGTTATTCAATTACGTGTGACTGGCATGTTAACTGAGATCCTTGTTCCAGTCAATTGATACACACAATAACTTTATCATTAAATTAAACCACGTCTTTATGAGCAAATGTAAAAGAATTTAAATACTTATGACTGCTACAAGGCTGATTCTCTTGCATTGTATCGCAATTCAATGCTTCTATTTCCATATAAATCTACTATAAGTTTACAAGCATAAATTTTTAACTGATAACACTTATCTAATGGACCTGTAAGGTCTTGACCCACTCGTGCTGGCCAGACATGGAGACGGATCAGATTTTGTCCAGCTTAGAGTTTAAGGTTTCCTTCTTCTTGCATTAGTTTTTCTTCCAATTCTGCTTGAAAGTTGGTTGCCTATCTGCAAGCTGGTGGTAGGAAGGGACTCAGCCCAACAGTAAAACATTACTAGCTCTTGAAATTGGGACCTGATAGGGCGGCACGGTGGTTAGCACTGCTGCCTCACAGCGCCAGGGACCCAGGTTCAATTCCAGCCTCGGGTCACTGCCTGTGTAGAATTTGCACATTTTCCTCTGTGTCTGCGTGGGTTTCCTCCAGGTGCTCCGGTTTCCTCCCAGAGTCCAACGATATACGGGTTAGATGAATTGGCCTAAATTGTCCCTTAGTTTCAGGGCAATAAGCAGGGTGAATATGTGGAGTTACAAGGGTAGGACCTGTGTGGGATTGTTGGAAGTGCAGGCTGGATGGGCTGAATGGCCTCTTTCTGCAGTATATGGATTCTATAATTATATGATTCAAATTGGGGCCTTAAATAAGCAAGCTGGCTTCCCCCCTGCCCCTTACCCCCACACTCCCCCTCCCCCAACCTTGCAGCAAGCTGCCTATCATGCCATCCTGTCTGAGAACAGGAGGGTGGGAACTTCATCGGGGAGCGGCCCCTTACCGTTTTGCCCTGGAAAGCCTTATCTTCACCTACCTAGCCTGGACCAGGAAAACTCCATTTCCCCCTTATAGGCACGGGCGGACTTGCTGAGTGTTTCCAGCTTTTGCCATTTTTATTTCAGATTCCTCGTGTTATTCTGCTTTGGTTTCGGAAAGGTAGACATTGTGCTGCAGCTCATTATTCAGGAACTCCTGTCGCCACTGTGTACATGTCGAACTCTGCCTGCCAGGTATAAAGTACTTGAGAACAAATGAAGAAGAAGTTGTTGGGGGGAGGGTAGTGTGTCCATGTAAGTGACCACACACATTAAACATGCTTTATTTTGCGACTGGAGCATCATTCCTAGTTTGCAAAGCTACATTTCAACTCCCTCAGGGAAAGAGTATGCAAAGTGTTGGGATAGAACAACCCTGAAAAGCCTCCAATGTTATCCTGGAGGTTATCCCAGCACTTTGCCCAAAGGGGATTGCAGGGTGACTGGGATGGCACCTAATTGGAATTGGCCAGGCTGGCATCAATCCTCTGGAATGCGCTGCCTGGAAGGGTGGTGGAAGCAGATACGAGAGGAACTTCCAAAAACGAGTTGGATACATGGCTCGAAAAGAAAATATTTACAGGCCTAATAGAAAAGAGCAGATAAGTGGATCTAATTGAAAAGCTGTTTCCAAGGAGCTGCCATAGGCACAATGGGCTGAATGGCCTCCATCTGTGCTAGACAACTCTGTGATTTATGGTGAGTATCATTGCGGACACTATGACGCAGAGTGCAAGTAATTCCTGGTGTTCTGGTTCAGGACGCACGTCTGAACATTCACTTGGCATTGAGCAAGCTGCTTGAATGTCTTCAAAAATTGTGTCCTCCAGCTCCTACTACAATAAAAGAGTGTTGAGAAATCAATGGCCCTGAACTGCCATTACTGTGATAGGCCTTTACAAAATAACACTAAAGCTGTTTACAATGCTATAGCCCCTTGCAGCGTACCATCAACTTGCAATGCAATAAGCCTGCAGAGCAAAAGCCCCTTGCAACATGACGCATACTGAGCTCCAGGCTTCAAGTCTAGACGCCAAGCACCCAATCAAGACACTATTATTTAAAGGCCTTTGTAAGGCTGATCTGCACATTGCGTGAATGGGCTGAGGAGATTGGGGGTTCCTGTGTGTGGCAGGGCCCCATCCCCAATGACCCCTAAGGATTAAGTACTCTTTACTACCCAAAGTATACCTGGGCCCCTGTTCTTTTAAAGTTTATTTAGCGGTGTCACAAGTAATTTTACATTAATGAAGTAACTGTGAAAATTTCCTAATCGCCACACTCCGACATCTGTTTGGGTACAAAGGGAGAATTTAGCACGGCCAATGCACCTGACCAGCATGTCTGTCAGACTGTGGGAGGAATCCAAAGCACCTGGAGGAAACCCACGCAGACACAGGGAGAATGTGCAGACCCCACACAGACAGTGACCCAAGCTGGGAATCGAACCCGCTCTCTCGCGGTGTGAGGCAATGGTGCTAACCATTGTGCCATCATGCCAGTGGAGGTAATGTTTCAGGGACACAGGGCCAATGACTGGTGGGGATGGAGAGGTGCCCTGATTGCAATGGTCCAAGAGGTTTACCAAGCTCCTATAAGCTGACCCAATTCATAGGGTGACTGATACCTTCTCACCTCTCCTCCAACCCTCACTCCAGACTACCCACACGCACCTCCCAACCTTCACTCCAGACCACCCATATCCACCCTTCCACCATCACCATTCTAGACCGCCAACACTCCCACCCCCACTCCCAAACTATGGGAGGCATAGGAAGAACCCTTGGAGAAATTGAGCCCTCACTAATGTCTAGAACTTAATCTTTCCCCACAGGCAATGGCTGGTCCGTATTGACCAAAAGGGAAACATTGACTGATTTTCAATTGTCCAATATCCCCTTGATACAATCCAAACATTTTCCTGAAGCCCTAAAGCGCTGTGACAGAAGGCAACAATAGCATCCGGCCTCCGCATGGTGAAAGCTTGAATTGCTTTGATGTCCCCAGTATATCTTACGGGCTATGTGCTGCCACAGGCTTGCAGCTTGGTCAAGAACTGTTATCTTGTTGAAAAATGTTCAATAAACAGCATGATTAAACTTTAATAAGAAAAATTGATTACAGGCCATTGTTTACTACTGCACTCGGCAGTGCATGCTTGTGATGTACAGTTTTATAATCTAGCAATTTGAAGGGTGATTTCCAACCCTGGGGTGCTGATTACTGGCCTGAGTAAAGAGTATTTCTGCTATAATGCCTATTGTTGACATTTTTACTGCTCTGACAGCACTATTTTATAGTTTACAGCACACTAACTGCAATGTTTTTGACACTGCCGGCTTTTCTTCTGTCAGTCCGATATCCTCGCTTCACCATATGTTGGAAACGGAGTGGCTGTTAATCACAGAACCCCACACTCCCCCACTGACACTGCCTCCCACTATACCCCATTGCTGCATACAACATCAAGAGATTGGACTCTACTTACTATAATAAGACTTATCTGGATAGGCGCAAGAACAGGCTGGGAATAGGGGGATACAGGCAGTGGGTCTAGGTAGGACAAGGTGAATAGTGCAGGCTTGGTAGACCAAAGAGCTTGCTCCTGTGCTGTACTATTCTTTTTTCTTTTGTACTGTGACTCAGAAATGCGTTCCAGCACACCATTGATTCCCAGGTTGGTCACAAATACTGTGATAAGACAATCACCTCTCAGTTTTTACATTTTTACTGAGCTTCCTGGGAAGATTTGTCTTCTTTGGGTCATTGGAGCAGTGCAGTAGCACAGTGTTAGCACTGGTGCCTCTCAGCACCAGGGACCCAGGTTCAATTCCAGCCTTGGATCACTGTCTGTGTGGAGTTTGTACATTCTCCCTGTGTTTTGCGTGAGTTCCCTCCAGGTGCTCTGCTTTCCTCCCATACTCCAAAGGTGTGCAGTTTAACTGGATTGGCCGTGCTAAATTGCCCCTTAGTGTCCCAAGATACATAGGTCAGGAGGAATAGCTATGGTAAATGTGATAGAGCAGGGGAGAGGGCCTGGGTAAGATGCTCTTGCCAGAGAGCCAGAGTGAAATGGCCTCTTTCTGCACTGTAGGGATTCTATGACCTTCCCAGTCCTAGACTTCTGTCAACCAGATGGAGAGAGAGATGCTTTCACTCTGAAATGTCTACTTGAGATGCCTGAGTCCCCTTTCTTTCCCATCATGCTCTGAAGAAGAGGACATCATTCTTTCCCTCGTAATATCCTCAAAGAAAAATGACTCAGACTTTGCCTTTTCAAAATAGCCCCAGGGCTTGCAACCCACTCACCTCCTTCAGCACCACAACTAGATCTCTGTGTCCCTCCAATTCTAATCTCTTGCCTATTGCTGATTTTATTTGCTCCAGCAATAGGAGCCATGCCTTCAGCTGCCTTCAGAATTCACTTCAGAAAATTCTCCACCTCTCTCTACCCCTCCCTCCTCCTTCAAGACCCACTGGTTTTTCATACACACAACCCAATATCCCTTTATATGGCTCAATGTCAAATTTTGATTATATTCCCAGCAGTGGACAATTATTTTAATGCATTGAAGGTTTTTTTTAATTCATTCATGAGATATGGACATCGCTGGCTGGCCAGAATTTATTACCCACTCCTAGTTGCCCTTGAACTGAGTGGCTTGCTAGACCATTTCAGAGATTGAGAGTCAACCACATTGCTGTGGCTCTGGAGTTCCATGTAGGCCAGACCAGGTAAGGATGGCAGATTTCCTTCCCTAAAGGACATGAGTGAACCAGATGGGTTTTTCTGATAATGGTTTCATGGTCATCTGTAGATTCTTAATTCCAGATACGTATTATTGAATTCAAATTCCCACCATCTGCCATGGTAGGGTTTGAACCTATGTCCCCAGAACATTAGTTGAGTTTCTAGATTAATAGTCTAGCAATAATATCACCAGGCCATCGCCTTCCCAGTTGGATAAATGTGAGTTGTTGTTAAGGTCAAGAAATCATCAGTGTGGAAGGTGAGGAGGGGATATGATGGCCATTCTACTTAATTCCAAAACAATGCAAATTGGCCGCATTCTATGAGGAGTGACCGGACAATCTGATCCAGCCCCTTGCAGGACTACTGGTCATACATGAAAATAAGGATTCATCCCACAGCTACCATCAACCATCTGTGGAAAAACTAAACTGACGTCAACTGAGAACAGGAAGCATTCAAGAACAAGTGCAAAACTGAGATAAGTGTGACCAGTTTTCAATCAGTTCATGAAATTTGACTCTTGAGGGTGATGCAAACTACTAGGGGAGGATAAATCAACCAGGATTTTGTGATAGTTATAGGACGGATGTCAGAGGTAGGTTCTTTACCCAAAGGGTGGTTCGGGAGTGGAATGCCCTGCCTGCAGCAGTTGTAGATGCGCCAAGTTTGGTGGCGTTTAAGAGGTTAGTTGATAAGTATATGGAAGAGAAGGGAATGGTTTAGTTTGGAGGGGCATTGCTTTTTATATTGGTCGGCGCAACATCGAAGGCCGAAGGGCCTGTTCTGTGCTGTAGTGTTCTATGTTCTATGTTCTAGGAGGTAAACATTGATCTGAGAAGGAATTTAAAACATAAAATCTTCAGGGCTAGAAATTCAGGGAGGAACCTCAACTATCTCAAGGAGTTGAGGGAAAAGAGGGAGGGAAGTGAAGAGAATTCTAATGGGAATTCCAGAGATTAGGTCGTAGGCAGTTCAAGGTATCAATTAAAGTTGGACATGGGGCAAATGAGCAGAATTGGAGGAACATAAGAGATTCCACATGGTTGTAAGATTGGGAGAGATCACAGACAGAGAGAAAGCTAGGACAGAGAGATACTTAAATTGGAGTTTACACAGGGGCCTTTACAATGAATAAGACCTATTTCCCACATTTTGTTTCCATGTATCCCAGGGATGTTAATCCAATTAGCACTTGCATGGCTCCTGAAACCATGATAATCTGTATCCCAGAGCAGGGATAATATTCCTAAATGTCCCACCCACTGCAGTTTCATTATTAATTTATTTCCATTTGTGTTGCAAAGTCGATAAGAGAATTTCAGTTAAAGTTTGTGACTTGTCTCCCTTTTAGAGGTCGGTTCAAATTCTGCCCCTCAGGAACGATTAAGTTGTGCACATGGGACTCCAAATTCGGACCATTTCTTATCCCCATTATTGTTTAAAACCCATTGCTGGTGCGTACAGGGTACAAATGTTCCATAGTGATTTCAAAACCGTGATGTTGCAAAAATAACAGAGTCTACGCATGAATAAATGGAATCCATGGGACCAATTTATTTTTCCAAAGCTTCAGAATTCAATTAGCATTCATTACAAAAAGGCCAGAGCAGAACATCCCGTAAAATAACAGGGTTCCTTCTTACACAGCAAAATCCTAACTTTCCTATTTGGCCTACGTTGATGGGAGTGTGAGGGAGCTCGCAAGCTGGCTTCATTTCAATATATCTTGACACAGGAAAAGGTTCAAAAACATGCCAAAAGAAACAACAGACTAGAGTGGATTTTAACTCACTCCCTTGCCCCTAATTAATACTCGCAATAATGGATTGGGTTTAAAATAAATTCTCCAAAGACCTGACTGGAGCAGAGATAAGAACGAGAGGAAAAAAATAATAAAGGATGAGGTTGATATATCACTGCTGTGACGTTAATCTGACAATGCATTTTAATATTTTGCATCTCTTAAAACCCTGACTAATATTATGTGCCAACATATGCCAGGTTGCTTAGGAAGAAAGTCACAATGACCCAGAAATGCATCAGGGTGCTCTGGGATGTATTTTGCGTTCTATCTGAGCAGTTACTAAGGTTTCAGGTCCGCAAAAAAACAAGATATTGTAATATTGGTCATGTTTTATTTATATGTAGTACTGAAGCATGTACAGTGTTAACAAACACAGATGATTGCTTCAGGGACACTAGCTTGTCCTGAGGTAATTAAGACAAAGTGGCTCGCACCGACCTAGGGATTCGCACAGTGAGCGAGCTTTTATAACTAGAAAGGTCTGGTGAATCCAGGCCAAGAGCTCGAATTAGCCCAGTGTTTCTAAATTATCTATGGCTTGAAAGTGCAGCTGCATTGTACAGAAAGATCTTTATTCTTATTTTTTTTGCTTCATCTTTTGGTGTTTATGCTCCCCACAGGAGCTGCTCATCACCACACGCTGAAAGGGGACAGGTTAGTTTATGGACTTCATCATGTTGGCATCATTCTGATTTCATAATCAGGCAGCAACAGGGAAAGCCAAGTATGTCAATTACTCACTCCTGCCAGCCCCCCTCTCCTGCACTCCGCATTATAATATACTGATCATATAGACCACCACTCACCACCCTCCCACTTCCCCCGCAAAACATCTCCCCACTCACTGCAGAGCATGCCATATGGCAACATGGTGGTGCAGTGGTTAGCACTGCTGCCTCACAGTGCCAGGGATCTGGGTTCAATTCCAACCTCAAGATCAGTGCAGAGAATGAACATTCTCCCCCGTGTCTGCGTGAGTTTCCACTGCATGCTCTAGTCTCCTCCCACAGTCCAAAAGATGTGTGGGTTAGGTTGATTGGCCATGCTAAATTGCCCCTTTGTGTCAGGGGGATTAGCAGGGTAAATACAAGTGGTTAAGGAGAGAGGGGCTGGATGGAATTGTTGTCAAGTGTATGTTCGATGGGCCAAATAGCCTCTTTCTGCACTGTTTTAAACCCTGTGGTGCAATCAAATACACTTATGGCTCCTGACTCCTTTTTTCCTTCCATCTATTTAATGGATACATAACATAGACATTGCACATTGTGGAGGGTCATTGGCGCTCAGAAAATAGTTCAGCCACAATCCTGGCCCAGCGTTAAATTGAAATATTCAACCCCTAGATACATAAATCAAGTCAATCCTCAGATGTAAGCTGTGGCTCAGTGGATAAGGCGGCACAGTGGTTAGTGCTGCTGCCTCACAGTGCCAGAGATATGGATTCAATTCCCAGCTTGGATCACTGTCTGTGTGGAGTTTGCACGTTCTCCCCATGTCTGTGTGGGTTTCCTCCACATGCTCCAGTTTCCTCCCGCCATCTGAAAGACGTGTGGGATAGGTGCATTGGCTATGCTAAATTCTCCTTCAGTGTATCCGAACAGGTGCCGGGTTCTAATGATTAGGGGCTTTTCACAGTAACTTCATTGCAATGTTAATGTAAGCCTACTTGTGGCACTAATAAATAAACTTTAAAACTCCATCCACTGGTCTAGCTATGAATTAACACGATGGCCACGAACAATTAGACACTGAGGTACATCAGCTTTTTTCATAGCATATGGTCACTGATTTTCCCCCTTTGGGTGAGTGGTGGGGGAAGTGATAGAGGGATTCCCTGAGCTGATTATCAGTCCTCTGAACTGCTTTATGAAGTCTCCTTCCATGTCCAACAAGTCCTGGTGCTGGATTCGAATCCAGATCTTCTGTGGGAATACCTAGCATTGAAACCACCAGTAACAACAATAATAAAGAATAATGCAATATTCTTTAGAACATGTGACCAAACTGGTCTATGTTGGCATCTATTCTCCAGTCAAATTTCTTCCTCACCCTAGTGAGATAAGCTGCCCCTGACTCATGAATCATAGCTTTGATCCTGGGGTTGACTAGTGCTTGACCAATATCCAGGCAAAGTGGGTGCACAGAATCTTCTGGAATATTTCTTCACAATAAAGGCAATGCCCAAAATTTTCTGCCCCTTCCCACCAGCAGGATTTTCCAGTCCCATTGATAGTGACCACCCACCACCTCTTCCCCGGTCATGGTGGAGTGGGATGGGGGGAGTGGGGCGGGGAGGGAGGAGGTCACGCAAAAGACATGCGTCCAAAAATCTGCAGGTTAGGTGGATTGGCCACACTAAATTGCCCCTCAGTGTCAGAGGAATTAACAAGGGTAAATAGGTGGAGTTATAGGGATAGGGCCTGGGTGGGATTGTGGCTAGTGCAGACTCCATGGGCCAAATGACTTTCTTCTGCAATGTAAGGATTCAATGATTCAAAACCCTGGAGACATCAGCGGGACTGGAAGATCCTGCTGCTGGCCAGCTGTGGGCCATCTCTGCTGCTAGAAAATACAATGTGGGAGGGCGAGACTGGAAAATATATCCTCGTAAATATGTGAGCAAACCAAATGTGTTTCACCAGTCAAGGGCAATTTAATTGAGATAAGGCAGGGAGACACTTGTGTAGAAAGATTAGTGTTTGTGCTAGCATATTCCAGTTGGGCCGTATGTTCTGTTCTGTGCTGCATATTCCATGTAATTCTATACAAGCCAGAGTTAGCATTCCCACACCTATTTATCCGTCATCCCCTGGTCATCATAAAGGCTGTCACAGCCAAGACCACTCAACCCTTCTTTGTTCATCTCTCCAAGATGACCTCCTCCCATCCAATTTTCTCCAAGATAATTCCAAATTGTTTTTGGTTCTTTTAGCTGATGAGCCTTCCCCCTGCGACGGCAGCCGTTACCGTTAACGTTCGGCAGAAAGGAAGTAAATTCACCCTCAGAGCATTGAGACGACTTTCTTTCAAGGTCAGGTGCTCCAAGTCTGTGAGAGATTCTGCCGAGGCAGTCACCTGGGGACTGACTAAACTCATCACAAATGAGGGTGGGCAAATGTGAAGATGATCCAAGCACTGGGATTTCAACCAGAAACATCCAACAATGTACAAAGTGTCTTAACCGATTACTCAACCAGTCGGAGACTTTTGCTATCTGGGGGGAATTTTCAGACTGTCAGAAGTGAAAGTACTTCTGACAGTTTTGCAGTGGTAAAACTCTCTTCGGTTCGTGTCGAATGTGCGGCCTCATTTCCTGCTTTCTATAACTCTGCCATTCCATTGAAGCCACCCACCCAGATATGGGATGGCATTGCATCAACGCAACACATGATCCGATTCACAGTGTAGGTAAACATTCCGGCTGCCACACTGCAGGGTGATTGCTGCCCTTACTCAGTGTGTCTCACAGCAAGACAAAAAGCCCAGAGGAGTGGAGGGCAGGTTGGAGCCAATGCACAAGAAATAGTTCACGCCAGCAGACAGTATCACCACATGATTAAAGTCTGAATATCATACAAGCAAATTGTTAAGTCTGTGATAGTGCCAACAGTAAGTTTACAGTCAATGAATTCAGACAGCGGGGTAACTTTTCCAGTCCTGCCCTCCACAGGAATCGCTGCAGGCGGGGTGGATAATTTGACAGACCATTTCTAGATCCATTGACCTCAGGCAGGAATTTCCTGTCCTGGGGGCGGGCGTGACTGGAAAATCCTGCCCAGTGTGCATTGGTCCATCTGGCCTGTCCATCTTCTGTGGTTTTGAGTGTGTATGTAATATTGCATAGCCCAGAAGCTGTCTTGAATATTGAACAATCACCTGTACCTAAGGTTTGCTCCAGCAAGTATTGAAAAGATTCAATCTGCAATGTATTTCATTTCATTTTTCTTCCCACATTCTGGGCTGTTCCTTACAGTAGAAAAGGAAATAAGTCCGATTCTTATTTATTTAGCTTCTGTCCAAGAATTCTTTGATTTGATTTGATTTACTATTGTCACATGTATTAGTTTACAGTGAAAAGTATTGTTTCTTGTGCGCTATACAGACAAAGCATACCATTCACTGAGAAGGAAATGAGAGAGTGCAGAGTGCCGTGTTACTGTCATAGCCAGGGTGTAGCGAAAGATCAACTTGATATAAGATCATTCAAAAGTCTGATGGCAGCAGAGAACAAGCTGCTCTTAAGTAGGTTGGTATGTGATCTCAGACTTTTGTATCTTTTTCCCAAGGGAAGAAGGGGGAAGAGAGAATGTCCGGGGTGCATGAGGTCCTTAATCATGCTGGCTGCTTTGCCGAGTCAGCGGGAAGTGTAGACAGAGACGACGGATGGGAGGTTGGTTTGCATGTTGGATTAGGCTATGTTCACGATCTTTTGTAATTTCTGCTCAAGGAGCAAAACGTTCTGGGGTTACGCAGCTAATCATCACCATTCAGTTCCCCTAGCACTCTTCATTGAAGCCTCTCTCATTACCTGATATCCTGCTTGAAAGGGGCTTGCCAGACCTGGGCAGAGTACAGGTTGTTTTCCACCTCTCTGCTTATAGTGAAGGAGGGGTGGGAACAGTCAGCAGTGCCAATTTGATACTACAGATTGCCCACCCAATAGAAATCCCTTGCCCACGCCTAGTGCCATTTTCAGACAGATCTCAAAATTGGCATGAATATTTCTAAACTATTGAAATCACTGCTTGTAAAAAACCCTACAACAAGTTTTGCATACCATTGCATGTATTCCTGGTCCGATTGGTCATTTATCTCATTGCTATCTGTGGGAGTTTGCTGCGGGTAAATTGGTTTCCGTATTTCCTACATGATAACAACGGCATTACGGTAAGATTGGCTGCAAGGCACTTTGGAATTTCTTGAGGTTGCAAAAGGTGCTATTTGAATGCAAGTCTTTTTTTTCTAATCTCTCTGAATTAAATGGAGTAGTATTTACCAGCTGTCACCAGGCATTGAACTGCCTAACCAGCAGTGCCCACAGAGACTGCCGAGAAAGCAGTTCCAACAGGAGACCTCATTGAAGGCCAGTCAGAGGATCTCTTCCTCTCCCCCACTCTCCCCCCCACCACCACCCCCCCACTACGCCCCTACCCCGGCAGCCTGATCTCTGGCCCAGCTCCACAGAGGTCACATTAGGTTACTTCCCCATTCCCCTGCTCGCACCCCTCCCTCACCTCCAGGACTGCTAATGTGTCCTCACCAGGACCCCGTACTGTTTCAAAATCACCTCTTTTCACTCGTGTGCCAAACCCATTAAAACACACCCAACATCCTTGTGAAACTGTGCAGCAGGTGCCAACATTTCACTTGTCCCGGTAACCATTCTTCATGTGTTAGTCTAAGCCTTGAATGTTGCCAGGCTGTTTGACAACACAGGCATCACTGCCAAGCAAGATCCAGTCTTCTGGTGACATCTGAACACAGGCACCTGCCAACAAGAGGCACTCACCAGCAATTAGGAGTGGGATGTCTGGTCGCTTGCTTTCCTCCCTAGCTCTTGAACACCAGAAGTAATCAATGCACCCATATAACATTACCAAACAAGGCAACCCATATACAAACCAAGTTAATCCTCACCCATAAGCTGTGGCTCAATGAGTAGGGTGACATGGTAGCACAATGGTTAGTAACTGCTATCTCACAACACCAGGGACATGGGATCAATTCCCACACAGGTCACTGTCTGTGTGGAGTCTGGATGTTCTCCCTGCGTCTGCATGGGTTTCCTCCAGATGCTTCGGTTTCCTCCCACAGTCTGAAAAATGTGCTGGTTGGGTGTATTGGTCATGCTCAATTTTCCCTCAGTGTACCCGAACAGGCAATGGAGTGTGGCGACTAGGAGAATTTCACAGTATCTTCAAGGTAAACCCACTAAATATAGTACTCTCTCTTGAGGCAGAGTCACAGGTTCAAATCCCATCACAGGATCTTAAAGTACATCTAGGTCAAATACTGAGGAGAATATTATGCCATTGTCTTTTGGATATGAGGTTAAAGTGCCGCACTGTTTGTACACCCATGTAAAAGATCCCATTTGGCACTTTTCCCCAGTGACCTGTCAAATATTTATCTGTCAACCAGATAAAAGAAACAATGATTTAGGGCAGAATTTTCCTGCCATGGGAATCATAGTATATGTTGGCCGAGGGTGGGGGAGGGGGGGAGGGAGAGGTGGTGGGTGGGAAAGGGAGGTGGGAAAGCTACATTGACCTCAGGCAGGATTTTCCAGTCTTGGGGCAAGCGAAGCTGGAGAATCCTGTTCTTTCAGCCATTTATTTCATAGCTGATTGTGGGATCATGCTGTGTACAAATTGTCTGCTGTGTTTCATATATAACAGTGACTAAAGCACCTCTTAAAGCATCCGAGCTCAAAAAAGGCACTGCATCAACACAAGTCTTACTGCTTTTACACGTTGACAATCCGAATCTTGGTGGATTTCTTTTTCAACCTTTTGTTGCTGTATTGGAGCCACTGTGACCCCGTCACATCCTTTTTTTAAAAAAAAAGCTTTCAACAAAGTCCTCAGTGTCTCTGGCATTAGTTGAGGTTGTTCCTTTTTTGTGGCGGAGACTCACGACCTGATTAAAGATCCAGCCGGGAGAAGGAAAACATTAACGCAAGTTTAAAAAGTCCTATCGTTTTTCTCCCACCCCTTCACCACCGCACCCCCCACCACCACCAACCACTCCTCCCACCACCCCCCCCCACATCGTCCCAGCATCACCCTGTAACCCTTGGCCTGACAGGAGGTGTGAGGAAATCAGTTAAAGCTGATCTGATAGTTCCGCTTGGAATATGAGATCAAATAGAGGGGGGGGAAGAAAAAAAAAATCGTCAAAGCTAAATTGCTGCTTTTAACTATTTGATTGGACATCAAAATCAAAACTGTTGAAACGGATGACTGGATTTTCACACAGCGAGTGCCAGGTTAATTTGTTACACAGTATGGCACTTCCACACAAGCCACCTGGACTCCTTCCTACTATGTCTATGCAAACATCTTGGATCCTTGCTATCATTTTAATTATTCTTACCAGTGCCAGCATTGAGAATTGGAGCCACGGAGCATTAGAAGGAGCTAACTCGCTCCAGTCACAGCAGGCTCCTGCGCCGCGTGTCCCTGGCAGCAATTCGATACTCTGGTTTTTTTTTGGCCAAAGTGCAGATTGGAGGTGGTGTAACGAGGGTGTTGTGCCACTGCGCATAACTAACCAGCCCCCCTCTACGGCAGCACAATGGTTAGCACTGCTGCCTCACAGCTCCAGGGGCACGGGTTCGATTCCCACTCGGGCCATTGCCTGCGTGGAGTCTGGATGCTGTGCCGGCGTCGGCGTGGGTTTCCCCCGGTTTCCTCCCACAGTCTGAAAGACGGGCTGGGCTGGTACGCTGGCCACACTAAATTCTCCTTCAAGCATACCCGAACACTTTTGCCGGAATGTGGATCACTCCGTGAGGAACGGCCGGTGCTGTAGCCCAAGCAGTCATTCTTACTGGGTCGGGTGGGCAGAATGAATGCTGGTCGGGCGTTCAACCCTGGAGGGGCGTCACGGGCAACCCAACCCTTCACACACCTCACCTGTGCACTTTTGCACAGAGCTTACTGACTGGGGTCAGGAGTCAGAACCTGATGGCACGGTTAGCACAGTGGTTAGCATTGCTGCCTCACAGCTCCAGGGACCTGGGTCCAATTCCAGCCTCGGGTTTAATTGTTTAATTGTCCATGTTTAATTGTCCCTTAGTGTTCGGGGAATTAGCAGGGTAAATATCATCGAATCCTTACATTGCAGGAAGAGGCCATTTGGCCCATCAAGCTGCACCGACAATAATCCCATCCCAGGCCCTATCCCTATAATTGCACATAATTACCCTGCTAATCTCCATGACACTAAGGGGCAAGTTAGAGTGGCCAATCCACCTAACCCACACATCTTTGGAGTGTGGAAGAAAACTGGAGCACCCAGAGGAGACCCACACCGACACAGGAGGAATGTGAAAACCCCACACAGACAGTCACCCAAGGCTGGAATTGAACCTGGGTCCCTGGCACTGTGAGGCAGTAGCGTTAACCACTGTGCCACCATGCCGCCCTAAGATGTGGGATTACCGGAATAGCGCCTGGGTGAAGCTGTTGTCGGTGCAGGCTCGATGGGCCAAATGGCCTCCTGCTACACCGGAGGGATTCTGTGATTTTATGATGTCAAATGGATCATGTTTGTGCTTTTCGAGAAGAAGAAGGATGATGATGGTATTGAAGAGGGGGCTAGAAGAGGATAGTGAGTGTTTCAAAGCGGTGTGTAAAACGGATTGAGGCAGTGGGGGGACTGCAGGCGGCAGGTCTCATGGAAGTGTGAGCATGGGGGCATAGACAGGACAAAAAAAACCCCTCCCCCTGTAGGTCTGCTGCAATGAAGAGGAAATGTTGAGATTTAAAGACTGAATTTGTGCGAGCGAACGGAGCAAGGGGCTTTTCCCAAGCACTTTTGGATTCCGGGGGAAAGGCAGGAGTTGAATGTGCTCAGGGAGACAAGGAAGTGACCGGTGGCCATTTATCAAGAGTTAGAAAGTGGAGAGTTTCACAAATGATGTAGGCAAGGGGTTTGTCTTATGTGAAGGTCAGATTGAGTGATGATAGGAAGACACGTGAGTTGGAGAAGTGGGGATGGGGTGCAGAGGGGGAAATAAGTTAGAGACTGACAGTCAGTGTGGGAGTTGTAATGGTGTTATAGAGCCAGCATTTGGCTTTGAAGTAAGGAGGCATAAAAGAGGATGAGATGGTCAAAGGTAGATAAAGTGGCAGAGTGAAAGATACATTAAAGCCAAAGTATTTTTCAGCAAATTACACCGCCAATGTGACAATTTGGACAGAACTCACAGGATAATTCTAGGAATGGAATATAAAGGTAGGGCAATATTGTTACATTATACAAGGCATTGGTGAGGCCGCACCTGGGGTATTCTGCCCAGTTTTGGTCCCCTTATTTGAAGAAAGATGTGAAGGCATTGAAGGCAGTTCAGAGGAATTCATTAGATTGATTCCAGAGATGAGGGGTTTGTCGCATGAAGAGAGATTGAAAGTTTAGGCCAATACTGTCCGGAATTTAGAAGAATGAGTGGAGATCAAATTGACGTATACAAGATGATAAAAGATATGGATAAAGTGAAAGTGGAGCAGATGCTTCCTCTGGTGGGGCATTCTAGGATGAGAGGTCATAACCTTAGGATAAGGGATAGTAAATTTAAAATAGAGTTGAGGAGAAACTATTTCTCCCAAAGGGTGGTGAATCTGTGGAATTCACTACCCCAAAGTGTAATGGGTGCTGGGACAGTGAGTAAATTTAAGGAGGGGGTTAGACAGATTTTTAACCGGTAATGGGTTGAAGGTTATGGGGAGAAGGCAGGAAAAGGGGAATGAGGAGCATATCAACCATGATCGATGGCGGAGCAGACTCGATGGGCCGAATGTCTAATTCTGCTCCTATGTTTTGTGAACTTATATAATGAGTCTCTGCCCATAACTCAGACAACTGCTGGGATGAGAACAGCAATAGAATCATCTGTGATAGCGAGGGGTTTGATAATGAGCGAGTGAAGCTGGATAAAATGAAACCGGACATTGGTTGGTGATGCGCTCCGTGTAAGAGGCCAAAGAAATGGTACAGTTGACCAACTGTTGAGCTGGGCAAGGCAGTGAGACAGACCAGTTTGTTGCCAATAGTGGGCAGTGAGACGGGCCAGCTTGTTGCCAACAGTGGGCAGTGAGACAGGCCAGCTTGTTGCCAACAGTGGGTGTCACAGTGGGCCAAGAAGAGAATGCTAAGGACTCAAGCATGCATTCAGCAATGGAAATGAAGGTTGGCTGGGTGGTAGATGCTTTGTTGGGAGAGGAAGAGAAATCAATTCTGAAGAAAACAAAGAACTTACATTTACATAACGCTTCTGACAACTGCAGGGCATCCCAAAGGCCTTCACAACAAACAAAGAGTAACAATAAAGTTGAAAGGAAGTTTGGTCATGCAGAATGGCAAGAGGGAAAAGAGAGTAAATCAGGGACCAGAAATGTTTAAAAAGAGAGGATGAGAGCAGCAGGTTCGACTCCAGAGCAAGAATGGCAGAGTGGTTAGCATTGTTTCTCATAGTGCCAGGGACACAGGTTCAATTCCCAGCTTGGGTCACTGTGCGGAGTCTGCACATTCTCCTCATGTCTGTGTGGGTTTCCTCCAGGTGTTCTGGTTCCCTCCCACAGCCCGTAAGATGTGCGGGTTAAGTGCATTGTCCGTGCTAAATTCTCCCTCAGTGTGGCAACTAGGGGATTTTCACAGTAACTTACTAATGTAAGCCTACTTGTGACACTAATAAATAACACTTGAACAGGAGGATTCTTATCTGAATGTTATACGTGAGACTTTCTTGCCTCCCTCAGAATCGATTATGAAAAAACATTTCATATCTGATGTGACTCTCAACAGGAAATGTGTGACCTTGGAGATTCACTGAAGACCAAACATCTTCAGGAATAGTCACATTACCAATAATTACCTGAGGCAGGATGTGTCAATTCAATGAGGAGGTGTGAAATCAGGACCAGTAACAACAAAATGAATTTTCTCCTCCTCTGTATCAAGTTGTTCATCTTGCATCACAACTGGAGTGTATAAATATGCCTCAGATTAAATCAGCCTCACTTGCCGAAAATATCTTCACTCTGTAACCTCTTGCAGCATGGAATGTAGTTGAAAAAGTGATGGGTAAGCTATTCTGTAAATGACAGAGTATTAACCCTTCAAAGTTACATTTTTTTTAGGTCGAATGATGCAACTACATGGGGCAAATTTTCTGCTGCCTGTTAACACTGACTAATTGGAAAACCACCAATACTGACTGGGAATTTACCAAGAGGCTTGGTACAAAAACCAGATTTATATCAGTGCAGTGTCCATGTCCGTTTTGGAGATCAGCATGCATCCAGGGTGGCACAGTGGTTAGCACTGCTGCCTCACAGCGCCAAGGACCAGGGTTCAATTCTAGCCTTGGGTTACTCTGTGTGTGGAGTTTGCACATTCTCCCCGTGTCTGTGCGGGTTTCCTCCAGTTTCTGCCCACACTCCAAACATTAAACAAAGGCCCCCCCCCAACCTATCATCGCCAAAGGTGTGCAGGTTCGTTGGCCATGCTAAATTAACTCTAGTATTGAGGGCACTAGCAGGATAAGTATGTGGAGTTATGGGGATAAGGCTTGGGTGGGATTGTGGTTGGCATAAACTCAATGGACTGAATGACCTCCTCCTGTACTGTAGAGATTCTATGATCTGCTGGGGGCAACAAGAGATTGGAGTTGTCTCCACTGCATTTCCCTTCCCATTAGGAGTAAATTTACTGTGCCTAGGGAACATCCCGTTTGCCATATGCTGCGGGAAACTATCATGGTGACACATCCACTTTGAGTCACACTGCGAGTGGTCAGTCAAGCTTTTGTGGTCAAGGGCAGGAGCCCAGTACATCTCTGCTATGGAGAGACCCTGTGCTGAGGCCTAGGTGAGACAAGACCCCACACTGCGAGACATTACTTAATCTTATAGAGGCCTATAAAATAATGAGAGGTTTAGATTAACTAGATAGTCAACATCTTTTCCCAAAGATCAGGGCGTCTAAACTAGAGAGCATAGGTTTAAGGTGAGAGGGGAGAGATATGAAAAGGTCGAGGGGGAAATATTTTTCACATAGAAGGTGGTGAGTATCTGGAATGAGCTGCCAGAGGTAGTAGTAGAGGTTACAATTTTGTCTTTTAAAAAGGATTTAGTACAATGGGTATAGAGGATATGGGCCTTAGTGGTTAAAAAAAGGCAGCATGAATTAGTTGGGCTGAAGGGCCTGTTTCCATGCAGTAAACCTCTATGAATCTATGATACCAAAAGAGTGGGTGAGGTGATGGGATTAATACAGAAGTTGAGGTCAGGTGCCCACCAAGCTTGGGTTTTTAAAGCCCTTTCTTATTGCTGCGTTGCTCTGATCTCAAACCGCGCTCAAAATGCTTCTTGTAAAATTGAAAGCATATGTCACTCAAAAGCTCCTACTGGAAGTTTGAGCCGTGTTTCCTGTTGCCATCCCCTGTCAGAGACCTCACTGTTTTGTGGGCTCTGTGATTCCTTCCCTCAGTTACAAAACTTTTGAGTGTTCCTTCCTCTGTGCCTCAACCAAGCTCTCATTCCTTTCGAAGTCTCCTCACAGAGTCTGTCAAACAGGCCTCCTGAGGGATTGCAGTCGCTGCTAAAATCTGCAGGGGCAGGATAACATCTTCCATGTGCTGGGTTTTTTTTTTATTGCCAGTTTAAAGTTCAAACATTGGTGGAGGCAGATATGATTCATAATGTGACAAACTGCTCCTTCATTAATCACCTTTCGCGGCAGCAGTCTGTTCACAAAACTGATGTATATCTCAGGGTTAGATATTTCAACTTAATGCTGGGCCAGGATTGTGGCTGAACTATTTCCAGAGTGCCAGTGGCCCTCCACAATGCGCAATGTCAATTTTACATATCCATTGATTGGACGGAAGGAGAAAAAGAGCCATAAATGTATTTGATCGCACAACAAGAGTTTAAAACGGTTAGGATCACTAGAATCGTAGAATCCCTACAGTGCAGAAAGAGGCTATTTGGCCCATTGAGCCTACACCTGACAACAATCCAGGCCCTATCCCCTGCTAACCACCCCCCCACCAACCCCCCAACACTAGAGGCAATTTAGCATGGCCAATCAACACATCTTTAGACTGTGAGAGGAAACCAGAGCACCTGGAGGAAACCCATGCTGACATGGGGAGAACGTGCAAACTTCACACAGACATCGACCCGGGGTCAGAATTGAACCCGGGTCTCTGATACTGTGAGGCAGCAGTGCTGACCACTGTGCAAATTAGTGAGTTCAATGCATCTTAAAAATGGCGAGAGGTCAGTTAAAAAGCGGCTTATTCAATCGCGCTATTCACGTAGAATTATCTAGAATGTAGAACACGGAAGCAGGCCTTTCTGCCCAATTGATTCATTTCTGCTCCCCATGAGCACCCCTGCCACTCCAACTGACTGTACGGCTTCGAAACATTAACTCTGTTTCTCTCTCCACAGATGTTGCCAGACCCGCTGAGTCTTTTTTCAGCATTTTCTGCTTTGAGTTAAATAAGTTGCTGCTCTTTGAGGAACACGTACTTATCAGATCATCTTATTTCGGTGCTGACGAATTAATCAAATCTTCAAGACAGCTTTCGACTCACTTGTCCGGCGGGTTAAGAACCCGAGCCGGGCAGATTCAAGTGCAAGGCATCAAAAATATCCGGGGGCAGAAAAATAACCGGTTATTGAAAGAGTGGCTCGGTCAGTAAAAGAGGATCCCTGGTGAGAAGCTGCTTCGCAGTGGAGAGACAGAATCATTTATTGAGCCTATGCTAATCTCTTTGGCACATTTCACCCTTCTCGTGAGTCAAAGTGGTGAAGGAAGCATTGTGATTGATAATCTGTATAACACATTGCGCAGAGTGTCAAAACATTAATAAAACTACTAACTCTAATCACTGCACTGAAAGACTGGCCTGCTCGAAAGCAGGCATGTTGGAATTAGAGATTAAATTCAATTTGGTTGGAAGATGGCTGTACAAATCATTTTACGGGCAAACAGTGGCTTCCTGGGCACTTGCAACCTAAAATACATGTAAGTGGAGCCTCCTTATTCCACCAGCCTGATTGATTTTGGACCATGGCAATGCCTTGTCACCCCTGGCTTATTCATTCCGGGTTTGCAATCTCAAGATGCGGGGTTTGCTCTCAAACTTGGCACTCACCACACTTCCTTAATTGCCCTTGAGAAAGGTCCGTGCAACTGAATGGCTTGCTCAGCTTGTGTAGAAAGGGTTAATATTGGACTGAAGTCACATTTAGACCTCACTGGCATTAGTCACCTGGGAGGGAAATGAGTGAAACTTTTGTTCCTCCTTCCAACGTCACCCACCACCATCTCCACCCCCCCACCCCCCCCACCCCCCCCCACCCCAAAAAACGTAATAATAAAAGCTTTCATGAAGCTGAATTCAAAATCATAGAACATAGAACATAGAACATTACAGCACAGAACAGGCCCTTCGGCCTTCGATGTTGTGCCAACCAAAATAAAAAGCAATGCCCCTCCAAACTAAACCATTCCCTAACTAAACCAATCCTCTGGCCATGCCTGGGATTTTCCAGGCCCAACGCTGGTCAGCAATGCCACAGGTGTGAGAGGACTTCTAATGGCTCTCCAAGTTTTCCTGTCCCACCAATGAAGGTGCCCGCCAGCATCGGGGGTGTGCATCTCGGCCGTGTGTTTTTTTATTCATTCTTTCGCAGGATGTGGGCATTTCTGGCAAGGTCAACGTTTGCTGCTCATCCCTTTGAACTGAATGTCTCACTCAACAATTGCAGAGGGCAGTTAAGAGTCGCCCACATTGCCCTGGCTCTGGAGTTACGTATAGGCCAGACCGGGTAAGCATGGCAGATTTCCTTAGTGAATCGGATGAGTTTTAATGACAATTGATGATAGTTTTCTAGTCACCATTATGAACTGAATTAATTCACCAGCTGCCACGATGGGATTTAAATCGGCATCGCCTGAGCTTCAGTAAGGCCTTTGGATCACTACTCCGGTGACAGTATCACAATGCCTACATTTCCTCATAGTGCAGGTCTCTGGATTACTAGTTCTGTAGCACATGATACAGCCATTGAGGAAACATTTTACGGTATATTAAAGCATCAGGAGACAATTACACCACAATAAAATGGTAAAACGGCTGAAGACACCAGATACTTCAAAGGTTATGAGCCCTGACAATATTTCAAAAGTAATACTGAAGACTTGTGCACCAGAATTTGTCATTCCCCCTAGCCAAACTGTTCCAGTACAGCTACAACACTGGTGTCTACCTGGCAATGTGGAAAATTGCCCAAATATGTCGTACACACAAAAATAAGTCTGATAACACCAGGTTTAAATCCAACCAATTTATTTGATAGTAAACTCACAAACTTTCGAGTTTCTTCGCTTCGTCAGGTGAATGAGGTATTCTGCATAGAACATAGAACATTACAGCGCAGAACAGGCCCTTCGGCCTTCGATGTTGCGCCGACCATTATAAAAAAGCAATGACCCTCCAAACTAAACCATTCCCTTCTCTTCCATAAACTTATCAACTAACCTCTTAAACGCCACCAAACTTGGCGCATCTACAACTGCCGCAGGCAGGGCATTCCACTCCCTAACCACCCTCTGGGTAAAGAACCTACCTCTGATATCCGTCCTATAACTATCACCCCTTAATTTAAAGCTGTGTCCCCTCGTGCTAGCTTTCTCCATCCTAGGAAAAAGGCTATCACTGTCCACCCTATCTAAACCTCTAATCATCTTATATGTTTCAATAAGGTCCCCTCTTAGCCGCCTCCTTTCTAACGAAAACAACCTCAAATCCTTCAGCCTCTCTTCATAAGACCTGCCCTCCATACCAGGCAACATCCTGGTAAACCTCCTCTGTACCCTCTCCAATGCCTCCACATCTTTCTTATAATGTGGGGACCAGAACTGCACACAATACTCCAAGTGCGGCCGCACTAGAGTTTTGTACAGTTGCAACATGACGTTGCGGCTCCGAAATTCAATCCCCCTACCAATAAAAGCTAAGACTCCGTATGCCTTCTTAACAACCTTATCGACTTGACTGCCTACTTTCAGGGATCTATGCACAAATACACCAAGATCCCTCTGTTCATCAACACTATTAAGAGTCCTACCATTAGCCCTATACTCTACACATTTATTATTCCTGCCAAAGTGCATTACCTCACACTTTTCCACATTAAACTCCATTTGCCACCTCTCGGCCCAGCTCTGCAACTTGTCCAAGTCTCTCTGCAAACTATAACACCCCTCTTCACCATCTACCACTCCACCGACTTTAGTGTCATCTGCAAATTTACTAATCCATCTTTCAATACCCTCATCCAGATCATTTATAAAAATTACAAACAGCAGGGGCCCCAAAACAGACCCCTGAGGCACACCACTTGTAACCACTTGTAACCACTTCTGGTCTCAGACAGCACATATAACAACACAGTTTACAGATTGCTGATTAAAATGTGAATCTTTACACCTAACCTGCTATTCAAGTCTTAAAGTGGTTAACAATGTGAGTGGAAGGAGCACTGAGCACAGGTTAAAGAGATGTGTATTGTCTCAGCACAGGTTAAAGAGATGTGTATTGTCTCAGCACAGGTTAAAGAGATGTGTGTTACTTTAAGATTTGAATAGCAGGTTAAGTATAAAGATTCACATTCTAATCAGTAATCTGTAAACTGTCTGTGCTGTGACATGCACTGTTTGAGACCAGAATACCTCATTCACCTGACGAAGAGGGGAACATCAAAAGCTTGTGAGTTTACTATCAAATAAATAGGTTGGACTTAAACTTGGTATTGTCAGATGGGCAATAAATGCTGACCTAATCATTGATGCCTTCATCCCTTGATGAATAAAAAAGACATACCAATTTAGCCATCAGATAGAGCTGTTCCCTAGACATACATTCATCAATTTATATATCTGTCCTCAATCCACCAATTTGCTCTTTCATTTTTTTCTCCAAACATAAAAATATTTGAATTGTCAAAGAACATGCTTGACATTTGACTTAGAAGTAGTTTTGGATTTTATAAATTACCACAAATATGATCATCATTCCATACAATAAGGACAATAATCTCCCCCTTATTGTCAACAAAGCGAAGGAGTTAGTCATTGACTTCAGGAAGTATAGTGGAGGACATGTCCCGATTTTCATCAATGGTGATGAAGTAGAAATAGTCGAGAGCTTTAAGTTTTTAGGTGTCCAGATCACCTAAAATCCAGATCACCCTTGGCCTTCCACGCTGATGCTATAGTTAAGAAAGCTCACCGTTACTTTCTGAGAAAATTTGGTATGTCCATTACTTTTACAGATGCACCATAAAAAGCATCCTTTCCGGTTGCATCACAGCTTTTGCTCTGCAAAAGGGTCATGAATGAAGCCCAATCTGTCACACAAACCAGCCATTGGCTCTGTCTACACTTTTCACTGCCTCGGCAAAGCAGCCAGCATAATTAAGGAACTCAAACATCCCAGGCATTCTCTCTTCCACCTTCTTCCATTGGGGAAAAATACAAAAGTTTGAGGTCACGTACCAATCGACACAAGAACAATCTCCTCCCTGCTGCCATTTGCACATTAAGTTGATCTTTCTCTACAGCCTAGCTATGACTGCAAGACTACTGAATGTACAGAACAAGCAAGTATAAAATTACAGGGGAGGGGTTATATGAGGATTACTAATATGGCAGCATATGAAACAATGAACATAATAAGATGCACTGGGAACTTGAAGGATAGTTAGGTCTCTAACACACCAGTGACCAGAGTGTCTGCCCAATTTTACAGCTGTATTCAGTGCCAAATGATACCAGCAGTAAGCATCCAATACTCAGTTGATATAGTTCTTGGGGCCTAAGCAATAATAAGCAATCCCCCAACCAGGAGGATGCTACACGGAGAGGGAGAGAGAGCAGGAATAGCAACAAATTTTACCTCCAATCCCACCCCAGAATGAGGGTGGGTGCGGCTTGCAGAATAGATTTCTCCATTCGCCGCAGGTGGGATTTTACTAGCCTCGTCCAAGCGAGGTCATAAAATACTGGCTTTCCCGTCAGCCAAACAATAAATGTTGTCTTTAAATGCCACTGTGGCCCTTTAAAGAAACCCGGTTTCATGCTGGCTGGATTAAACAGGGTCCGAGAGTTAGAGGCCCAATTCAAGCCACAAATAACAAACAAAGGTGATCCTAGAAGTTTGACCATTTCAGAAAGGCACGAGTGCCAGGCTGACTGTGTTCCAGTTCTACTACACTCAGCACCCAACTGGGCCAAGGTTTTATATACTATATCCTTGAGTGTGCCTTCACTTCTTAATGTAGGCCACAGGTCTCACCTGCAGCCCACGTGTAAAGCTGCAGTGACGGGTTTTTTTTAATCACAGTGCCTTGCCTGAGGACAGAACTCTGCCTCGTCTGCATATGTGCCCGCTCTGTAGGTTTACCAGACAGACAGAGCCGGTATGAGGCCACGCTGGTGAGCAATGGTTTAGCAGAGCTATCTCACACATCGGCATCAGATATGATGAGTCAGTGGGCTGCTTATCAAGATGGATTCACCAGAATTCTGATCAATAAACATTTGCTCTACTTTTCTTTTCTTAATAAACAGGTTTTATCAGATTTGTAAAACGATGGAATCAATTGGCAACCATTTAAAAGCACTTGTCTTTTAAAGAGTTGTTATTGAACTCAGAAAGAGTCCGATGTCACTGTGATACGGTGGGTGTATCTCTCTCAGTTGTCATCCTCTTCCTCTTACTTGTATCTCCAACCAGGTCAGCCTTCTGATTCTGGTTTCTCCTCTACCTCTTATCCTTTTCTGTTTGTTTTGGGAATTTTCCCGTTCCCCTCTTGTTCTCCACCGGATTCTCACCTCCAAATCCTCCCTGTGCCATGCTGCTGGCCTTTGGTTCTGTGCTGTCACAGGAATAAAAGCAAAGCTGTAGCCCAAAAACAAAAACACACAAAACTGATGATTTTTACAGATACCTGAGGTTGACTTATATAAACATTTCCTCTCCACTGAGTTTAAACCACAAACCTAGGGCTGTGTGCGTGTGTGAGTGGATGGGGGAGAAAATACATATTCATATCGCCCTCAAAATGTCTTGAAGCCAATGAGGAACCTCCCACATAAGTCAGTACAAGGCTGCCGCGGTTAATCCAGGGTTTCGTGAGGGAGTTTAGTGTTTCCCTGTTGTCCCACACGTGCTGGCACACTCATTTTAACGTCACCAAAACCACCCAGTAGGAAACTGAGTGGATTGGACCCACCATTCATTTTACAAACCCTCCCACTTTTATTTTCTAATGTCAGTGAAAGTCAATGAGAAAGGAAGTTGAGTAAATTGTAAAACAAGCTGATTACATCTGACCCCCGCCTGATAGGTTTAGTCTTTAGCTCCACTGTCCACACACACACACACACACACACACACACACACACAAGCATTGATACATACACACACACACACACACACACACACACACACACAAAACTGATGATTTTTACAGATACCTGAGGTTGACTTATATAAACATTTCCTCTCCACTGAGTTTAAACCACAAACCTAGGGCTGTGTATGTGTGTGAGTGGATGTGGGAGAAAATACATATTCATATTGCCCTCAAAATGTAATGACACACACATACACATAGACCACATATATGCACACATTGACACACGCAAACATTGACATACACACGTTGACAAACATTCATACACACAAACGTTAACACGCACACATTGACACACAAACATTGACACACACACATATACACAGACACACACACCATATTGACACCCACACACGCACGCACGTATTGACATGCACACACACACATTGACACACACAAACACTGACATACACACATTGACATGCAAACATTCATACACACAAACATTAACACGCACACATTAACATACACACATTGACACATACACACATTTTGACACAAACAAACATTGATACACAAACATTGACAAACACACACACTCATGCTCTCATTGCTCTCACACATATTGACACAGTACAATACAAATACTCGCAGGGGTGGAATTTTATGGCCCATCCTGCTGACAGGATTTTCCTATGTTGCCGAGTGCAGTGGGTATTTGAATGGCTCACTGCCTCATACCCCGCCATGACAAAGCAGTAAAATTCCACCCAGAATCACACAAATACTCACCTGTACCCTCTCAAAAATAGACATGGGTGAAACACAGGGCGGAATATTTTTCCCTCTCTGTGGCATGTTTTGCAGCAGTGGAAGGTGTTATGCGCTTACTGGCAGTGGGATTTTATGGTCCTGCCATTGTCATGGGCTTTCTGTTGAAAGCTCTGCTTGTCACCAGGAGACCCGTCGCAGGGATGCGTCGTCAGCGAAACTGTAAAATCCCGCCGGAGTGAACGGGAACAAGATTTCGGCGATACTCACACACAGACTCCACACTCACATTTTTGCACATTGCAGTGCTCGAGACAATAAATGCATGGCAATCTTGCACACACACACATAATTCTCGCACACATGAAGAGTTGCTCACGGGGGGAGGGAGAAGAACTGGATCTTCTGATGGCTATAAAGATCTGTGCAATGTGACCCAATTCTGGAGATCTGCATTATAGAACACCTAAAAGATATACAAGCTCAAACTGGGTCGAGCAACTTTACAGATGTCCCCTGTCTCCTTAAACAGGCTCGTTGCACTTGTCAATGAGCTCCTGGTGAAGGCAGATTCAATTATGACCTTGAAAGTGGAGTTGGTTAAGCACCAGAAGGGAGAGATAAATCTTGTATGACTATGGGGAATAACCAGAGAGTGGGACTAGATAAATCGCTCTTGAAGAGAGACAATGTTGACTTTACAGGACAAATAGCCTCCTAGCGTGCTGCAACCGTTCTCCGATATTTTTGTTTGTTCAGATGTTGATTAGGTCTACATGTAACTCCAGAGCCGCAGCAATATGCTTCACTCTCAACTGCCCTCTGGAATGGCCCAGAAAACCACTCAGTTCAAGGGAAAACTGGAGATGAGCAATAAGTAGTGGCCTAGCCAGTAACATCCACATCCCACGAATGAATAAAGAGAAAAAGTGCCTGTAAGGTAAAGTTTGATCTACATTGCTCCTGCCAACCAGCAGACTTTTGTTAGGCTACCTATCTGGTGACTAACCCTTGATTTGAATAAAGCTACCCTGTTAAGAAATGTTCCCCTGAATAAGGTATGCATGATTATCAAGCTGATTAAACGATAGATAGAGAGAAACTATTGTTTATGGTGGTGAAGTGATCTGGGCCGCTGCAGGTAGGGGTGGTCCTGAACAAGATTATACAATTAGAAGCAGGCCTGTCCAATGACACCAAGATGCATTTCTCCACACAAAGGGGCTTGAAATCTAGAATTTTCACCCCTAAAACTTTCAGATTGAAAGCAAGATTTTCGTTTGCTAAAGATATTAAGGAATATGAAAAAAAATTGAGTAAATGGATTTAAGGTATGGATCATTCATGATCAAACTGTGAAATGAAACACGTTAATGGAGCTAAGTTGCCTGTTCTGAAGGAAATGTCCAAAGTGGAGTTATATCTGAAGCGAAACGTTAACTCTGTTTCTTTTTCTCCGCGGATGCTGCCAGTTTTCCCGGCACTTCTTGTTTTCATTCCTGATTTCCACGATATTTGGCTTTCCTGCCTGCTCCATGCCCTATGTTACCAGCATCTCAGCAGATGTAAGCAGCTCCCTCCATACAATCACTCCGAACCGGTTCAAACCATTTTGACTTTTTTTTAAAATAGAGGCTCCATGCTCTTTAAATCAAGATTGAAGATTATGATGCATGGGCCGCAAGATGTTCTTGGAATCTCCCTCGTGTTAAAGTTTCAGCTTATCCCTGCGTACGTGCCACTTTACCAGAACATGTGATACATTGGTTGGAGCACACCTTCCCTAAGGGTTTTCAGATTGGCTGAAGATGCATTGTCCTCCACAACAAAACATACTGCAGTGCCTGAAGATACTCCCCCTAATCTTTCGGTTAGAATCAAGTGAGGATCGCAGTGTAGATAGCATCCAGTAAATTAGCATCGGAATTCCTCTGAGGTGGTTTTGAAAAAGAAGGAGCTGAAGTGTCCCTCTTGGGACAATCACAAGCAAACTCTGACAATGCCAGCCAATGTTGCATTTCAGAGTGAATCATCACGTGTGAAGTTTTGTAAAACAACGGACAAGAAATTCGGATTATCACTGGCACTGCAGGTGATGTGGCTAAGTTCAGTCACCCTCCTGGGCTGGGGGTAGGGGGGGAGCAGGTGGGGATTTGGGCGAGGCGGGGTAAGGAGTGATGGAGTGTGGGGGTTTTATGTGTACCATAATCCACGTGTGACATGTCCGGTGCAGAACACCAGATGGAGAAGGGAACATCTAGAAGAATCTCCTGTGCACCCTGGGAACCAACTAAATGCATGATGTGCATGATACCACACCTAACCCTGCAGATCCTTGCATTGCCTATTTACCACCATTCAACAAATTTACATATCAAGGACACAAATTAATGTTCCCCCACCATAGTGGGTTGGCCTAAGGGGACATTTAATCAGGCAGGAGGCTGTCGGATGGAAATCCTGATATTTTCCCATCTCCCGCTCCACCCCACAATTAGGTGTCTGATAGAAGGCTGTGACTGGCTTTTCTACCCCTTTTTCAACTGTGTCCCTCAAGTGGCTGTAACTAAAGGGCCTCATCCTACCACCATTGGTGAACACCCAGCAACAGGCAGGAAGGACGAGAATGAGGGTAAGGGTGGGGTGGTCGCACCAACTGCAGTTTGCTCATCGTGCCATGTAGCAGGTTGAGAGTGTTCTAAGAGTTGAGAAGAGGCATAATGCGGGAATTCTCAGAGCTCTCAGCCAGAACAGGCGCCACAGGCTTTGTCGCAACTGACCACACAATGCCGAGAGCCAGTTCCCCCATGAGACATTGGCGTCCTTGTACCCCCTCCAGCTCTGCTCCCTTCAATCGCTAACCATCTTATCCTGCAGGAGAGAGTGGAGAGTGCCAGTGACAGTGTTGGATTTTATTTGGGTGACATGCCTGTCAGGGAAAGTTGTAGGGAACATGCTAGAACTGGGAGGTGAATCTGAGACTGGCAGCAATAATGAGGTGCAGTATCTGGATTTTAGAAGTGGGTCATACGAGTCCGGGTTTGCTGCTGGGTGAGTGCTGGGGATGTCAGTGAATGCTGGTACAGTGGGTTAGCACTGCTGCCTTACAGCTCCAGGGACCTGGGTTCGATTTCCAGTTGGGTCACTGACTGTGCGGAGTTTGCACATTCTCCCCATGTCTGTGTGGGGTTACCTCTGGGTGTTCCAGTTTCCTTCCACACTCCAAAGATTTATAGGTTAGGTACACTGGCCATATTAAATTGCCCTTTAGTGTCTCGCGACGTGCAAGAATTAGTGGGGTATATGTGTGGGGTTCTGGGGTTAGAACCTGGGTGAGATCATTCTCAGTGACCTCCTTCTGCACTGTAGTGTTTCTACGGTAAAGTCTATGTTCTTCCTGTATCGACATGCATTTCCTCCAGGTTCTTCTGTTCCCTCATACAAAGATGTATGGGTTAGGTTGATTGGCCGTGCTAAGTTGCCCCTTAATGTCCCAAGATGTATAGATTGGGGGGGTTGGTGATGGTTAGTGGAGTAAATATGTGGGGTTACAGGAAAGGGCCTGAGTTGGATGTTTTGTCAGAGATTTGGTACAGATTCGATGGGCTAAATAGCCTCTTTCTGCACTGTAGGGATTCAATAATATGGTGCATTGAGCAACATGAATGGTTGGTAGGTAGGAGACCCAATGTGAAGTTTAATTCACTGACCTTGGCCTATGCCTTGACTTATTTTGGTGCTGTTGTCAAAGTTCAGATGCCAGGAATTGGTTTCCCTAGCCGCCTGCTCCCAATTTCGTCTGAGGGATGATCTTGAGGTTCTCTTAGTCATAACAGGACTACGAACATTCTCCTCCAGTGCATTTCCATTACAAATGCCTCCAACGCCTCACATTTGAGATGCTGGTGACCCCCCTCTGCCTTGGTATTCCATTTTCCTTGTTTAGAATTGCAGAGGCAGGATTTAGCAGCATCCGCCCATCACTCAGCACAGCTTTCCTTGAAGGGAGACAGACAGAAGGCTGCCTGCACTATGGTCGAGCAACATAACACTGCTAGGTTCCCTACTATGCACAGAATTAAAAATGTCCCAACACTACTATCACCAAACTGCCCTCCTTCATTACAACCAGCAGACTGTGATTCCCTACTCCCACATTAAGATGATATGGAGATGCTGGCATTGGACTGGGGTGGGCACAATAAGAAGTCTCACAACACCAGGTTAAAGTCCAACAATCCACTCTCATCAGGTGATTGGAAGATGAAGGAGCAGCACTCCAAAAGCTCGCGATTCCAAATAAACCTGCTGAACTTTAACCTGGTGCTGTGAGACTTCTTACTGTGCCAAATAACAATTCAACCCAAATTATTAACCTTTTTTGCTTTAATTCCCTTGTATATATTTTTGAACAATATGAACAATCTGTGCCAATTTTAAACTTGACTCATTAACTTCCCTTGTTTGTGATGTGGGATCTGGGTGTCGCTAGCTGGCCAGCATTTATTGATGATGTGGAGATGCCAGTGTTGGACTGGGATAAGCACAATAAGAAGTCTCACAAAACACCAGGTTAAAGTCCAACTGCCAAATTAACTGTTGGATTTTAACCTGGTGTTGTAAGACTTCTTACATCATTTATTACCCATTCCTAATTACCCTTGAACTGAATAACTTGCTAGGCCATTCCAGAGGGCAGTTGAGATTCAACCACATTGCTGTGGCTCTGGAGTCACATGCAGGCCAGATCAGGTAAAGACGGCAGATTTCCTTCCCTAAAGGACATTAGTGAACCAGATGGATTTTTCCAACAATGGTTTCACGTTCACTTTTAATTTAAGATATTTTGAATTGCAAATATTGAGTAATGTATAAACAAAACTTTCCATTCTCTAAATCCTGTTCTTAGACTGATGGTGAAGGAGAAACAACTGATCATGTGAGAGTTTTTTAAGGTAGAGATGGCCCTTCATTTGAAGATGGTATGTGAGTGAGAATCGGGCTTCACAAATCACAAACGCTTCTTTCTCATCCGTACTTAGAGCGTTTCTAGATTGCCTTACACAGCCCTATTGACAGTAATAGTAAGGTATGAGATTTCAAGTGTTAAAAATTCTCAAATCTTGCTCCTTCTTCATTATCAAGAAACCTTTTGCTACCTAAACCCGAAGAATTATGTAAATCTCTAAACCTGCCTGTAATAACACAAAAAAAACCTGTGTGAAAATTGCAACCTATTTCATACCATTGTTGTCGGAATTGACAAGACAAGACACTTAATCCCACGAAGCAGCCAAGAGAATGTGCCATAATGCTTTGCGTAGGCAGGGAAATCTAAATATCAAAAAAAAAGCTTCACTCATCTACCTCAGAAGTGGCACTTTACTGAAGAGCACTTTCCCTTCAGTGCTTTTTAAAACTGTAGTAATCCTCTTTGTTTCATTATTTCCTGTATACTTTGAGGCATCTGACGAACGCCTTCAAGGCAGTCTACCTTTTCTGCTAATAATGGCTTGAGTTTGACTACGTGGTGAGCCAATATGTGTCTTGTGAAGCCCTCCGAGCTGTTTATAACAATGTCCTATCCCAGGTGGCAACAGGTAGACAGTGGAACCTAACTCTGCCCGAGATATCTCAGGCCAGGAGCGTGCCATGGGATTTTGATTTGAGTTCTGCGTTATGTTTGATCAAAATTTATTACAAGACATCCTTTTATGGAATACCCCCAAGAGATAGTGGTCTCAAGACACCTTAATAGCAGGAATTAAAGTAAATTATCTGAGGAAGGATGTCTTTGCTATAGAGGGAGTACAATGAAGGTTTACCAGGCTGATTCCTTGCATGGCAGGTCTGTCGTATGAGGAGAGGCTAAGCCAGTTAGGATTGTATTCACTGGGATTTAGAAGAGTGAGAAGGGACCTCATAGAAACTTATAAAATCCTAATAGGCATAGTAGACTCAGGAAGAATGTTCTTGATGGTGGGGGAGTCCAGAACTAGGGATCATCGTTTGAGGATAAGGATCTTCTAGAACTGAGGCGAGGAGAAATTTCTTAATCCACGAGATGGTGAATGTGTAGAATTCTCTACCACAGAATATAGTTGAGGCCAAATCATTGTCTGATTTCCAGAATAAATTAGATGTAGCTCTTGAAGCTAAAGGGATCAAGGGATATGGGGGGAAGGGGGGAATCAGGATATTGAATTCAATGATCAGCGATGATCAAAATGAACAGCAAAGCAGACTCAAAGGGCTGAATGGCCTACTCCTGCTTCTAGCTTCCACATTTCTAAAATACTGTGGATGCTGGAATCTGAAACAAAAACAGAAAATGCTGGAAAATCTCAGCAGGCCTGTGGAGAGAGAATAGAGTCAACGTTTTGAGTCAGGGTGAACTGTGTAGAGCAAGTGTTTGCTCCATTCTCTCTCCACAGATGCTGTCAGAGTTTCAAGCACTTTCTGTTGTTGTTAATAGTAGGGATCATTGTTAAGATTCATCAGCGGAAGGATGTCAAAATCAGCATCAGGTTCCATGCTAGAAAATTACAACTGATCTTCCATATTCGATATGGGAGCCTGCACACCTCTCGCTGAAAGTGCTGGTTATGAGGTCGCTTCACAGCTCCAGTCGCAATGTCTCTCAGTAGTACAGGCAATGAACAGAACTGCGCACAGGGCTTTCCTACACTTGAACAATCCTATTGAGGGAAGGCTGACTGCAGCAAGAGACAGCACAGCATTGCAGTTGGAAGCCTAATGCCAGCAGCTTTCTTCTCAAACGTTATATTGGATGACTTTGAAGGCAAATCCACATGGGTAGTCCCTACTCTTTAAACAGTTGCATGGATCCACTTGCAATTGCCAGTGCCAGATGCAATCCTGAGCCAGATAGTAACAAGAACTGATCATAATAGGACATGGCATTGCGACTCATTTGTGGTTTTAATTAAGTTTGTCAGAGTGAATGATTGGTTGCTATAAAAACCGAACCTGCAGACTGATGGCATTATTGTAAATTAGATATTAAGTCTGACAGCTCTTTTCATCTCATCCCAGTTTGTACGCCTCCCACCACTCAATATATGGAACAGCGTTGGTAGGAGTATCTGTGGAGGATTCTGTAGCCCACTAGCTCAGCATGAGGACTGACAGTCAAGCAACTTGGATCCTGTGCAAGGGAGTTTGTGAATATAAAGACAGTGCGATTATCAGACAGCCACAGCCACTAATTCTGAGCTCACGCTTAAGCTGCCGTGTGTGTGGACTTCAAGTTCCAAGTGAATATGAGAACAAGATATTATCAGACGATCCTGGAGGGTAATAATATGTTATTGATCCATTAAAGTGCTCAGGTATTCCTGGGCTGCGAGTAATGATGGTCTTTCCTTTTAAAAGAAATATCACACACACACACAGGTATAAATGCTACAATTGTAATAAGAACTAATATTGGATAAGTTTCCATTCAGATTTGTTGCTAAGAATCTAGAAGGTTTAATGTCTTCAATGAAGGAATAGTGTTACACTAACGTTAAAAATATAAATGAAATTGCTACAACTTTTATTTATAAATATGTGAACAGTGACAGATAGGAAAGTTCATCCGATCTGTCCCTCACATTTATATTGCCCCATGCATCATAGTATATATACCTTAACTACACTCTGTGTGATCACCAGGATACCCGATAAAAAGCCCATGCCAGCTGTGATGGTGGGATGGAGGGTAGTAAGGGAGCCTAGGGCAGCACAGTGACACAGTGGTTAGCACTGCTGCCTCACAGCACCAGGGATCCAGGTTCGATTCCAGCCTCGAGTGACTGTCTGTGTGGAGCTTGCACATTCCCCCAGTGTCTGCGTGGGTTTACTGCGGGTGCTCCTGTTTCCTCCCCATAGTCCATGGATGTGTAGGTTAGGTTGATTGGCCATGCTAAATTCTACCTTACTGTCCCCAGATGTGTAGGTTAGGTGGATCAGCAGAGTAAACATTTGGGCTTACAGGAAGAGGGCCTGGGTGGGATGCTGTGTTGGAGAATCGGTGCAGACTTGATGGGCCAAATGGCCTTCTTCTGCACTGTACAAATTCTTCCATAAAACTCCTCTGCAACCATTCTTGGATCTGATCAATGCCATAAAGCACCAGCCTTTTATATGGGGAAATCGCCATCTCAATCACAAGCAATCCCAGTTCCCGGGTGAAGGAATTTAGTGAATCAGCATTCACCTCACAAGACTGGATACTGTTCACAAATCTACTGTTCTCCAGATGTCCAACTTAATTCTGGCCTCAGAAATACCAGAACTTACATTTAAGCTTAACAGCTCTATATTTTTTTCAGAAACCCCCTCCCCCACAATCAGTCTGCAGTTCAAACATAAATAAAAATGCCATGAAAGGGAAGGGACCAATTGTTAGAAGTTTTAACCCTGGTGAACTTGGTTCAGATACATGATGTTCATGGCCTTTAACCTCACTCTCCATTTGACCATAAGAATTTAGGTTGGTTCTTATCCGACCAAAAGTACTGTCACTTGGATGAGATGCTAAACTGTTGGCTCAGGGGAAACTATTGCAATGAAGCTATTTGAAGAAGAACCAAGAATTCTCCTTTGATCATGGCCAACAACATCCCTAAACCGGTACCGAGAAGAGAAACTTAACCTTAATTTTCAGGTTGCGGAAATTGCTGGCAATGAATGTATTTATTCACTTTCCAAAAAAATTTGATGGTGGGCCTTCCATTGCGTCTCATGGTCAGTGCACAGGGCTATTAGGGAATCCCATCATTTTAACCAAGTAATAATGAAAAAAATGGTGATTTAGAATCATAGAATCCTACAGTGCAGAAGGAGACCATTTGGCCCATCAAGTCTGTCCTGACCACTATCCCACCCAGGCCCTATCCCCATTACGCCAAGCCTCATGCATTTATCCTAATCAATCTCCATAACACTAAGGGACAATTTTAACATGGCCAATCCACCTAACCCACACATTTTAGGATTGGGGAAGGAAACCAGAGCATCTGGAGGAACACTACGCAGGGAAAATATGAAAACTCCACACAGACAGTGACCCAAGCTGGGAATCGAACCAGTGTCCCTGGCACTGTGACGTAGCAGTGCTAACGACTGTGCCACTACCCCCAAATCAGGACAAATTATAAGTTATTTTCCAAGTCAGAATGGATCGTGACTTGGGGGGACCTTACAGATATTTATGCTGCCATTGATCTTCTATCCAGTGGAGTTTCAGGGTTCATGAGCTATTGTTGCAGAGATTTTGGTGACTTGCCGTAGTACATCTTCTAGAGGAAACATATGTTGCCGTGGTCGTGGTGGAGTGACTTAATATTTAATCTGGGCCGGGCTGCTAAACAGGCAGACTATTCTGTGTGTCGTTGTGATGTTGAAGAGACCTGAGGGAGTTAGGAATTGAGTCACTCATCAGAAAATACCAAGTAACTGATCTTCCATAGAAGCAAAACACTTTGTGTTGCAGTTCCAGTTACGTTTCTGGTCAACGGATGATTTCACCCCTCCCCACACACCCCACACACACAAGCATGTTGATGATGTAGCACGCACAATGGAGGTAATGTCACTGAACATTCAGAGGAAGTGGTAATTCATTCATTGCTGTGTAAAGAATATCTGCTGTGCTTGCCCAAATAAAAGACAATAGCCACTCTTCAAAAATAATCCTTTGATACCTTGGGAACGTCGTGATTAATGACGTGCTTTACAATGTTTAGCTCTTTCATCTGTAAGAAATCCAGATTCAGATTCTCATTGAGAAGATGGATAGTGGGAGACAGGAAGGCCGGAATTTTAACGGCACGCTTGCGCTGGAATCTGGGTGGGCTACAGCTCATAGAACAGCATTTTCCGTTGGCTTGGGCAGGATCTGATGAGTCTCAGGCTGGTGTGCCCGTAACAATCCAGCAGAAATTTCACTACTCAACAAGCCCACATCAGTAGAAGATGGTAAAGGGGTTTGATTATATTTTAGATCCTCTACACCTCACCCCTCGTACCTCCACCTACCGCACATGCCATTCTATGCCAAGTCATGCCTCCCACCTGTATCCTGATAACCCGCATGCCAGTTCATGGCATTTCCATTCCCATAGTAAACATTCTGTACAGACCCAATGAACACTATTGATACAATGGTATATGGAACTGCTTAAAGAAAAATCATAATTTTCTTTAAAAACTGTTTGATTTGATTTGATTTATTATTGTTACATGTATTGGGATACAGTGAAAAGTATTGTTTATTGCGCGCTGTACAGACAAAGCATATCCTTCATAGAGTACATAGGGGAGAAGGAAAGGAGAGGGTGCAGAATATAGTGTTATAGTTATAGCTGGGATGTAGAAAAAGATCAACTTAATAGAAGGCAGGTCCATTCAGAAGTCTGATGGCAGCAGAGAAGAAGCTGTTCTAAATCGGTTGGTGCATGATTTCAGGCTATTGCATCATTTTCCTGACAGAAGAAGGTGGAAGAGAGTATGTCCGAGGTATGTGGGGTCCTTAATTATGCTGATATTAAGCTTGATGTTGCTATGACCATATAAAAGTGCACATTAGCCAAACATTTGAAGTGTGAATGACAGAAGCTGTAGTAGTCAACACCTCTTTATCGTATGCAAATAAACATTGAACATTGACAAAGGAGATCACAGAAAAATAGCTTATTACAACATCATAAAGCTGCCAACCAGGCAAAGTTTTTCCTTCTCCTCAGTTGTTTCCAAAACCTTTTTATGGGAACTGGGTTTCTCAATCAAGCCTCATTAAGCTTTATAAAAAGTTATTTGACATTGCTGTAAAGAGACATGCTGCTGAAACTTTTCATCTTGTACTTATCGGGACAAATGCAAGAACTCCAAATTTCAAAGGGAGCAGCAACTTATACTATACGAGAATAGAGTGCTGATTGGTTGGAAAATCAAAACTGATTGATTGATATGTTGCCATGGAGAATGTACCAGATACTTGTTGTCCGCCTGCTTTTGTTTAATTCAAAAAAAGGCACAATTTCTTTTGCCGACACAGAACAGGTCCCTGCATTTGAATATATGTAGCTTCTAGCAAGCATGAGTAGCATGCATGGTTCACAAAGTGGCAATACCTCAACTAATCAGCATTTTTGACTCATGCAGTATAAATTGTTGCTATATTTGAAAATTGGCATTCTTGCATCTGTCCCAATGACCGCAAGAAAACAAATTTTTTAAAGCATGTTTCTTTTTCAGCAATATTCAAATTCTGTATTACTGAGGTTTTTTTGTGATGACTTTTATCAAGAGTTCAACACTTATTTGTATGATATAAATTAGTGTCAAGGGTTTACAGCTCTTGTTATTGATACTTTTAAATCTGCTTGATTGACACTTTATAGGGTCCTCGCGATTGCAATTTAAAAGAAAAATTTTTAAGCAGTTCCACACATGCCACTTACGGCAGGATTCTATGGTTCTATACCGAGTGCATAGTACTGGGTAAGTGAATACGGAAGTGCCATTAATTGACATGGAGACTATGAGGTGAGACTGGGGCTGGTGAGGGGTGCGGGTAGTTGAATTGACAATGGGGGTGTGAGGGAATGAATATTAGGAGTGGGTGTGGGACATGAGTCAAGTGTTGTGACTTTACCTTTCAAAATGTTTGTGAGACCAGACAGCTTCTCTGAGGGATAATGAAGTATGAGTCCTGATGAAGTCAACCCAACTCCATGAAAATTATTGGGTGGGGATAGGGTTAGCAGATGCCTGCCCCCACAATGCATCAGACTAGGTCAGAGATCTTATTGAAAATTTGGCACACCAGAAATGAATCCTGGAATCAGGTTGCCTCTGCCATTTTTAAAGACAAGGGACAGAATTCGCCGGCTCTGGTCGCCCCAAAGCTGAAAAATCCCACCCGAGGTCAACAGACCTCCGTATGGTTCATGTCCCGTAGTGGGCAGGACAGGAAAATTCCACCCAAAATCAGAGACGTGAAAACCCAGTCCATGTCTTCAGTAGTTACACTTTCCAAGCCTTTTCCAAAGGATCAATGGCCTAAGTTTGATTAAAAAGAACCCAGACTTGTCCATTTTAACACAACTTATCAGGGCCAACAATGACACAAATTTCAATAATATTGGTCAACAGCCCCTACCCTGAGCACGTAGCTTCTCTTACAAATAATAATGGGTAGCTGATTGCGCTACCAGTTTGGTATTAGGCACTGTGCATCATATAGATACAGCAGTCATCTACATGGGGAAGGTCATGTAAGGTCAAAAGTGGTCACTGGTCTGAAGTTCTACCTTATTTATTCAGTTTCCAATTCTTGCATGCTTAACATTTTTCTTTTTGCCTCAGTGTTTTCCTCAATCAGACAAAATACATTTCCATTTTTACTTCTGTTTTTAACATTTTCTTGTTGCTAAAAGCAGAGCTGGATTGATTAGCAACTATCAGGGGAAAAAAAAATTCAAATAGATCAAGAACATAGAACAGTACAGCACAGTACAGGCCCTTCAGCCCTCGATGTTGTGCCGAGCTATGTCTAAACCCAAGATCAAGCTATCTCACTCCCTATCATTCTGGTGTGCTCCATGTGCTTATCCAATAATCACTTGAAAGTTCCTAAAGTGTCCAACTCCATTATCACAGTGGGCAGTGCATTCCACACCCCAACCACTCTCTGAGTAAAGAATCTACTTCAGACATTCCTCCTATATCTCCCACCATGAACCTTATAGTTATGGCCCCTAGTAACAGCTACATTCACCCTTCAAGGAAATAATCTCTGCTTATCCACTCCAGCTATCCCCCTCATCATTTATAAAACTTCATTAAGTCGCCTCTCATCCTCCTCCACTTCAAAGAGAAAAGCCCTAGCTTCCTCAACCTTTCCACATAAGACCTAGCCTCCAAAACAGGCAGCATTTTCGTAAATCTTCTCTGCACGCTCTCCAATACTTCCACATCCTTCTTATAGTGAGGTGACCAGAATTGCACACAATATTGCAAATGTGGTCTCACCAAGGTCCTGTATAGCTGCAACATAACCCCACAGCTCTTAAACTCTAACCTCCTGTTAATAAACACATTAAGAATATTTAAAATGGATTGTAAGTTTATACATGATATAATTCGATCTGAAATTTTAATTGTTTACTTAAGTATTTCAGCTTATAAAAATTCCCAGTAAACATTGGCATCACCTTTCCTACTTTTTAATGTTAACAGTAGCTGCCATTGAAAATGAACTGTGGAAATTCTCTCTGTTCCAACTGAGGTTATTATAGAATCTATACAGTGTAAAAGGAAGCCATTCAGCCCATCAAGTCTGCACCGACCCAGTCACCTCATTGCCCTATCCCTGTAACGGCACACGTTTACCATGGCTAATCCACTTAACCTACACACCTTTGGACACTAAGGGGCAATGTACCATGACTAGTCCACCTAACCAATACGTTTTTGGACACTCAGGGTAAATTTATCATTGTTAATCCACCTAACCTGCACATCTTTGGAGTGTGGAAAGAAACCGGGGCACCCAGAGGAAACCCACAATGCCATGACAGTTGATCTTTTAAAATATTGTTATACTTTTGCTAGTATCAGTCACTAGAGGCGGCCTCTAGGAAATCCACTTACAATTTCACCATACATTCCTACCCAGTTGTGAGGTCTTAATAGCAATTTTTGTATGTAATTAATTGGAAAATACATCAGAGTGCATTGATGCACATAATGTTATTATTGAGTACAAGTTTAATAACACTTCACTAGTGCAAATGAGAGAATGCTTTCAACCCTATCTTGGGTTTGGATCCATGCATATCTTGCCACTTGACGTCATCTACACTTGTAAGGAAAATAAAGTGTTCTTTCAACCAAGCCTCTTGAGGGCGGACTACATGCAAGTGAAGTGGAATTATCTTCCAACCAACTTCTCACTGGTTCAATTAACATGATTGCCAAAATCTGTGACCCATTCTCATTGGTAGAAAGATAGTAACTTGTAAATAAGGAAATAAAAAAGGGAGACAGTCAATTTGTAAGTAATAATTATCTTGAAAACTAACACGATCTTCATTGAAGGTAATGAAGTACTGGATATAGGAATGCTCCTTGCTATCTTCTTCAGAATTTGAGGACAGAATGGGAAGAAGACTTTCTCATTCGTTTTCTCATGTCCAAAGATTGGGTTTATCAGATCTCACTATAAACTAAGCCTCATCTAGATTAACCCCCGAACACTTATTCCTAAATTAATTAGTCACAAGTAGGCTTACATTAGTACTGCAATGAAGTTACCGTGAAAAACCCCGACTCGCCACTTTCTAGAACTTGTTCAGGTACACTGAGGGAGAACTTAGCGTGGAGTGCACCTAACCGGCACCTCTTACAGACTGTGGAACAAAACCACCTGGAGGAAACTCACACAGACACAGGGAGAACATGCAGACTCCACACAGAGATCCAAGCCAGGGATCGAACCCAGGTCCATTGCACTGCAAGACAGAATGCTAACCCACTGTGTCACCATGCCATCCATTCAACTCAATGAAATAGTGGAGGAAGCAGGAGATCAGAACCTTCTGGATAGGTTCGGTCAGCCGAGACAGGGCGGCAAATTCTCATCTTTAAAAGCCCCCAGTGCAAATCTTTGCAAGTTGAGAGCACTAAAAAGAAAAACTTTCCTCTGGGAGAAATTGCATTTATATGGCGCTTTATCACATTACTCATAAACATCCCAAAGAGCTTTATATACAATGAATTACTTTGACGTGCAGTCAGTGTTTTGTAGACGAACCTAACAGCCATTCTGTGCCCAGCAGCAGCGATGAGACGAACGGGTGGTTAATCTATATTTAGGAGTGTCATTGGAAGGAAATGTATTGGCCACAACTCCCTTCTGTATTCCAACGGCGCAACAAGATCTTTAACATCTACCTGAACCATCATTTGCTTCATGCTAACAGGTATTGCCAGAAAGGTTGAAACCATCTGAGAATTAAGCTCTGGAGGGCTACTGAACAATTGTCACAAAAACCCAGCCTGTGTGAGGTCTTCAAAGAAAGACATTTGCCACTTTTATTGAATCGGATCGATTAGTGGCTGGAGTATTGTAATTATCACCTGCAACAGGAACATACATTTTTGTGCCTAACACCATATCTAAAGCTCTCATGGAGTATATAATTCTTCTACTTAGAAGGTCTGTAAAGTTATTTATTTTACTGATAAATGCTGAGCTATAGGTATTATGTATCTCTTTCCGCAGAGCCCAATCTCAAGCGCATAATTTGGCATTGCTCCTGTTATTATAGTGCCAACTATATAAAGAGGAGGATTAGCTTGTGCAGCCCTGGGTAATCCATCTCTTGACAGTAGGCACCATAGTTACATAGTTGCAGCAAGTGATGGAAAGACAGACTAATTGCTTTCATCTCCAGTCTGTTGATGTGCCAACTTGCTTTCTTGGGATACCTTGCACCAATTTGTTTCATCAAGCATATTGCTACCCAGTTGGGCAGGCATTTTTTTTTCAGTCAATGATAGGGAATTGGATGACTCTTCCTATTCGGTATCCCACCCCTCCCCCCACTCCTCCGTCTTCGCTCTAGAGATATTTTTAAAGCCTTGCTCCACTCTCACCCGATATGAACAGAGGCAGCACTTGGGTGGCTATTGAGCTAACAGTTTTAATTGGGAAGTGTTGATAACAGTAAAAGTCTTTTACTGTTACAAATTTCAGCTCCAGTTCTGTATGAAGATTAATTCTCCCTGGATACCATGAAATCTGGCTCCTTAGAAACTGATGATCTGGGAGGATTCCTTTAGGTGCTTTATCAGGACCCTTCATTGCCTATGTTTGTGAGCTATGTATTGATGCTTCTAATTATTTTCCTCTGTGGGTTAAACAAAAGGTTCCTTGCTGGGCAGTTTTCTAATAATAAATCGCATTTACACAGCATCTTTAACATACCAAGATGCTTCACAAGAGCATTTATCAACACCAAGCTAAGAGATATTATGGAGCTTTTAGGGCAGATGATCAAAAGTAAATCCTCCAGGTATAAAAGGGCTGCTCGGATGACCTCTTGCGTAACTGGAGTGCGATGACTATACTGATAGCTGTTTCCGCAACTTGGGAGCCTCAGGAAAGTGTTTTTCCGAGGGCTACTTTAACAAACACACAAATGCTTAAAGTACAAGGAATGCAATCAATGACAAAAGCACATTTCCGTCCTTACAATAGGCTGAGAAACCAGTTCAAATATTTCCTTTTCTGAGGGACTTTACCAATTCATTACAAATGTAGGAACAGAAGTAGACTCTCAAACCTGTTCCATCATTCAATGAAATCATGTCTCTATCCCAAGTCCATCCAACAGCTTTAGCTTCACTTTCCTTAAAATCCCTGGTTTTCTTTAGAAATCTGTTAATTTCAGATTTTAAGTGATTACTAGCATTTACTTTGTTTTGTGGGAGGGTTGCGCATTGGACGGGGTTTTATACACTTGCCTGTCCTGAAACTGTAAAATCCCACCCAAGGTCAATGGACCTTTCCATGGTCTGCCCCTCACCCACTGCAATTCCATGGCAGGTGTGGCAGTAAAATTCCGGCCAATATTATTTCCCCGTCTTTGCTTCCCAAAGCATTCCCTAACTTCCTTTCTGAATGACCAGCTCTAATTTTCAGATTTTTCTCCTTTGCTGTACTCTCCCAGAGAACATACAAAATAGGTGTAGGCCATTCAGCCCCTTGAGCTTGTTCTGCCATTTAATAAGATCGTAGCTGATCTGTTTGTGTTGAATTCCACATTCTCCATCCACCCCCGATAATCTTCAATTCTTTTGTCCAACAAGAATCTATCTGTCCCTTGAAAATATTCATTAATCCCACTTGCACTGCCATCTGAGGCAGACATTTCTAAGATCGTATAACACTCAAAGGAAAAATCTCTCATCTCTGTCAAACAACAAACAAGAAAATTACAGCACAGGAACAGGCCTTTCGGTCCTCTAAGCCTGTATTGACCATGCTGTCTGACTGAACTAAAACCCCCTACCCTTCTGGGGGCAATATCCCTCAATTCTATCCTATTCATGTATTTCTCCAGATACACTTTAAAACTATCATATTTGCTTCCACTACATCCCCCAGCAGCGAGTTCCAGACATCCTTCACCCTCCGTGTAAAAACCTTGCCTCATACATCTCTTTTAAACCTTGCCCCTTAAACCTATGCCCCCTAGTATTTGATTCTTCCACCCTGGAGAAAAACTTCTTGACTCTGTCCATGCCCCTCATCATCTTGTAGACTTCTATCACATCGTCCTTAATGTCTGTCATTCCAGGGAGAACAAACCAAGTTTCTCCAACCTCTCCTCATACCTGTCCAATGAAGGCAATCCCTAATTTTGAAACAATGCCCCCCACCACCCCCCCTCAAAGTTCAGGACTCTCCCACAGGGGGAAAGATGCTTTCAAGATCGTTCAGGCTCTTATATACTTCAATTACGTCACTCCCTCACTTTTCTAAATTCTAGTGAAACCAAGTCCAATCTTCCCAATCTATCCTCGTAAGACAATACACATATTCCAGGTATCAATCTAGTGCATCTCCTCTGAACCTCCTCCAACCCACATCCTTCCTTAAAGAAATCAAAATTGTACACAATATTCGAGTTGTAGTCTCACCAATGCCCTGTATTACTGAAGCATAACATCCTTGATCTTATATTCAATTCCTCTCATTCTAAAAAATAGTATTCCATCACCTTTTTGATTACATGTAGCATCAGCATACTAACCTGCTGTGACTCAAACACCAGAACACCTAATTCCCTCTGCACCTCAGAATTTTGCAGTCTTTCTCCATGTAAGGAATATTTTGCTTTTTTTTATTCTTCCTGCCAAAGTGAATAACGTCACTTTCCCTCATTACACTCCATCTGCCACATTTTTGCCCACTCACTCAACCTATCTATATCTACCCGCAAACTCCATATGTTTTCTTTACAACTTACTTTCCTACCTATCTTTGTATTATCTACTCATTTAGCTACCATGACTTCACTCAGCTAAGTTATTGATGCAAATCTGTAACAAGTTGAGGCACCAGGACAGACCCTCTGTAGGGGTCCATTCATTTGATCAATCCCTTTCAAAATCCTAATGAGAGTGGCACAGTGGTTAACCTGGCTGCCTCATAGCCAGGTTCAATTCCTGGCTTGGGTCATTGTCTGTGTGGAGACTGCACGTTCTCCTTGTGTCTGCATGGGTTTCCTTCGGGTTCTCCGGTTTCCTCCCACAGATGTAATGGTTAGGTGCATAGGCTATGCTAAATTCTCCCTCAGTGTACCCCAAGAGTTGCCAGAGTGTGGCAATGAGGAGATTTTCACAGTAACTTCATGTAAGCCTACTTGTGACACTAACTAATAAATAAACAGCATCGATCAAATCAAACTTTCTCAGCTTCTGCATTCCATTGAATTTAAGAAATCCTTAGGCTCTTATGTATCCAAAATGTACCTAACTCTCCTACGAGCAAACAACCGCAAAGAATAAATGTGACATCTATTGTCTCCATTACATAAGACTTTTTAAAAAAACATTAATCTTCCTTAATATTTCATACTTTTGGGAGGACAAAAAAAGTGATCAGGAAATTTCTCTATCAACACATGAGTAATGAAGCACTGAAGCAACATTTCCACCCACCTCACCTTCCCACCACCTACGGTTTATTCCTATCGCCAAACATCAATGGAAATTTCTGCTCACTGACTTAGAAGCAATTTGAATAGGTTCACTCCCATTGTGTTGCCTTTGTGCCATTATGGCTCCTGGATCTGTCTTCTAATTTCTACACATTACCCAGCCCCAGCAATTACTGTGGCATTCTTATACTTTACGCCCACACAGTCCAAAGATGTGTGACCCACATTGAATGGCCATGCTAAATTGCCCCTTAGTCATTGGAATCATAAAATGCAGAAGAAGCCCTTTTGAGTCTGGACCCACATGTGTGACCTCTCATCTAACCCCATTTACCAGTCCATAGCCTTGAATGTTACGTTGTGTCAAGTGCTCATCTTGGTACTTGCTAAAAGTTGTGAGACGACTCATCTCCACTACCTTGGCAGGCAGCACATTCAAGAGCATCACAAAAGCTTTTCCTTATTTCCTCTCTAAACCCTCTGTCCCTTAACTTCAACTTGTGACTGATCCTTCAACTAAGTGGAACAGCTGCTCCTTATATGTTCTGTCCATGCCCCTCATTATCTTGTACCCCTCGGTCGCCTTGCCCCTCTTCAAAAGAAAACAACCCAAGTCTATCAACCTCTCTTCATAACTTAAATGTTAGGAGGGTTGGCAGAATAAATACATTGGGTTTATGGGGATAGGGCATGGGTGGGAATATCAGTGCAGACTTGATGGGCTGAATGACCTCTTGCTGCACTGTAGAGATTCTATGATCTCCCTTCCTTAGTTGGACAGCTGTAATTTCAGGGGCATTCCAGGTCTCATAGGAGTCTACCCTGGGCAAAACTGTCTGCAAAATGACTGTAGATTATGGAAATTTGTTTCATTTGGTCATCTTAAAGTGTTGGATAGATTTTCTTCAATTGATGAATACCCAATGGTTGGCCCTCCTAAGGTGTGTTGCACTGGCAGGAGATAGCTCTCTCATAATTATCCTAGCATGGCTAGCTAATATATCTTAAGCAAAATCAGAAGGAATCCATAGTTCAACAGCAGGTTTGAGGGGCACATGACAAAGTTCTTTACAGCAGGCTGAGAAAATTATCGCTGTTTCTTTCAAGCAATTTGTGCATGGTGCTCCCTACAGAATTCAAGTAACCACATTCCATAGAATGTACCTTTCATCACTATAAAACAATGCTAATCCATGAATTTGCAAACTTGGAAAGGAAAATGTCTCCTAGTCTCACAGTAATGCAATTAAAATTAGTTTTGTCTAATGGGACTCCTTTAGCTTACAACCAAGAGCCTCTCTTTTCTCCTCCTTTCCAAGGTCTATTTTAACACTACACTTTAGGCAGTGATCACAAGAGATGACTTCAGACTGCGAGATCCCAAGATGGAAAGCTTTTCCTTGCCATTTCTTTAATGACTGAAAGCATTTAGCAAACACATACTTAATGCCATGACAAGTAACACATTTGGGAAGCTATTGAAGCATGAGTGAATGCCTCCATCAGAAGAAATATCCCTGCCTTGACACTTATCCTACACATTCACCCCATTAAAGCTCTCTACACTTTCCTCAGAAGTTCCAGAATAACAAATGTAATGTTAGATCGCTTTGAATTGGGGACAATCATTACCATCCAATAGCTTAAGAAAATTTCCATCAATGGCTACCATAGCCAAATGTTTGTTTTCTGAACTATGTTTAATTAAAAAACTTAAAAGGTCATGTTCATAGGCTGAAGTGGACAAAAAGCTTTCCAGTGAATGCCCCCTCACTTACAGAAGCATTGAACTTCAGGGAAGCAGATAAGAAAAGTGATTCAAGTTTGTCGAGGAAGGAGTTATGTAATGAGAGGATGAAATGAGAAATGGGCATTGAACAAACTCAGAACTACTGTCATTGAACTGTTATTTAAGCAATGTGGATAACATGCTACTTTTAGCTTTGTGGAACTCTTCTTCTTTAGCCCTTCTAGCAAAATACAAAGCAACCTTGAGCACAAGCCAAGTTTTCAATTATTAGTCTAACATTGTGTATGTCTGAGCTGGTTGGCTTTATTCACCCTCCACAGGGCAAACTAACTGTTGCATTGATTAAATGTGGAAGCTATTTGGAAATTAGCACATTTGCCATTTCACTGAGATACCTGCCAGCAGGTTCTTTATATTCATTTACGAGAAAGAGTAAGTAAAAATTTACCACAAACTATAATACTGGCAATGTGTAGAAGGCTATTAAAAAGTTCCAATGAAAGCATAAATGATGAAAATAAATCTGTGTGTAACATTATATGAACCGTGACATTTTAACTTGCAGCACACTTTTGAGCATCTTATGTTATCCAGGGCAGTTTCAGTAATAGGAGCTGAGAAATTTTATTGCGCATTTGGTCTCCTGTGACCTTTTTGATGATGTAGGCATTTGGATGTCTTAATGTGCAAGTCTTGTCTCACTGTTGTTTTGGTTTATAAGCCTGTCATTGCAAGTTAGTGGGTAGAAGATAGACTTGCTTATTTTTAATCAGCTAGTTCAGTCTTGCTTACGGTGCATGTGACAGGAAGGAGGTTAAACCAAAGTTACTATAAAAGTAGTCTTGATGTGCATGTTGTGCAGAAAGAGATTACTAGAAAATCACACTACATTCAAAGCAGTATATTCCAAAGCATGCTATTTATGTGTTTAAGGGATTACAAGATTGTCCCTTTGTACCCAACCATGTGCCCAACGTTCTCAAGTCAGAAATAATTTAAAGTTCTTCCTCTGCTATCCTCCTCAACGATGTTCTTCATACCCACTATATGTTACATCTGTATGACAACCCTGCCCTGCACATACAACTTGCCTCTGGTGCAATCATTAAATCTAATATATACTTAATTCTAAGATTCCAGTTAACCATTATCAGGAGGCATCTTTCAATTATTACAAACCATTTGGAGTAACACTGGTAAGTCCCAGTGTCAGATAGTTGCAACAGGAAGGGTTACAGAAATTGAGGTTATATGCTGAGAAAAAAAAACTTTGGGTAATCTTAATAAGTTTTCAACATGATAAAAATAATTATTATAAGTTTGCCTAAGGGTTGCTCATTAATACCAGGGCCTGCAACTTAAAATAGCAGAAATTGAGAGAGCTGGGGTAACTTTTCTACGTAAAGAGTGGCAGTTGTTTTTTTAAAATTCATTCATTGGACGTGGGTGTTACCACCTGGGCCAGCATTTATTGTCCATCCCTAATTGTCCCAGAACTGGGGAGCTTGCTACACCATTTCAGAGGGCATTTAAGAGTCAACCACCTTGCTGTGTATCTGGAGTTACATGCAGGGCAGGCCAGGTAAGGATGGCAGATTTCCTTCCCTAAAGGACATTAGATGGGTTTTTTTTGACAATGGTTTCATGGTCATCGTTAGACTTTTAATTCCAGATTTTTACCAAATTCAAATTTCACCATCTGCTGTGGTGAGATTCAAACCCGGGTCCCCAGAGTACTGTCTGGATTGTTAAATCTCTGGATTACTAGTCTAGTGATAATACCACTATACCACCATCTCTCTGTGGAGCCAGTTCTCATGGAGGGGCATTAACCTGGAAAGTAGATTTTGGTTCAAGAAGCAATTAAATGTGTTGCTGAAATACGAGTGCTTAAGTGATATGAGAGGGGCTTGCTGGGCCTAAATGGCTTTTCCACATTCTGAAAAATTCACAAGATACAGTTTTTCTTTCTCATGCCGCTTATATATCGATTTTGATCATCGTTTCTTTGGTCACTGTACATGCTGGTTTGCACTTCTAAAGCACTTGGGTTTCCTCCAACCCTGGGAGATCTGCGGTGGCTTGCATACATTTTATATAAGCAGTGGCACTTAATTCAAAGCACTTCTGTTGAATAAGCTTTTTCAATAAGCAACCCACTGTCCGAGACTTTGCTTTTCAATACACTACGTAACTCCAATTCAAAATAATCATTGCAGACACTAAACATGTATAAGCTTTTCAGATTCAGTTTCTGGAAGTTATCTAAAATGGATGCATTCTAACTAGTACATGGGAAAACTTTTTAAAAAATGTCTTCCAAAAGAACAGCATCTTCAAATGGCCCAATCATATTCTGTCATGGTTGGAGTGGAATCAGAATTGGGGGGAAAAATGCCTTCATTAAAATGATCAGTTAGTTATTAAATAAAAGGAACTTATACAATAAGTAGACACAGGAGAGTCAATTTCTTATGTAAATATAACAAGTCAATTTTTTTTATTGTTACTCAACTTTGGATAAACTGGTGCCAATGGATATGAAATAAGTGCAATTGCAAAAAATAAATTAATGGGACAGCTGTCTACTGAAAATAACGAAAGAGCAAAAGGCTGAAGAGGTTGTTTTATTTGTGCATGGGGAAAGTACCAATGAATTGTGCTTGTGTGTGTGTGTGCACGTCTGTAAAAGGATGAAATGATGTCCAATAGGTATGAATTGGGCTTTGAGAATTTTATAATTAAAAGATGGCTATATATAAAAAAAACAGGATGCACTGGTTCATTCATGATGCCACTGTTTGCCGAATTGGGTCCTTGGTTACATATACTGATAACCTATTAAAAAAAAATTTTATCATTATTAACCTACTCAACAGGATGAGTGGGCCATTAGGGCTCAGCCAGACGCCACAGAATGAAGTGCAAGGATACATTCCATGATCATTTCTAGTGCTATTGAAGGTTTTTATTATCTCACTAAGGTCTTGATTGTGCTCAACTTGACCTGAGATGCCATCATCACGCAGGTCTAAATTGCTAAACATATACTGTTCAACCCAGGTACTGAAAAGGGGAAAAAAATAGGCAGAAAGGTAAAAGTTTGAAGATTGTAAAGATAACTTTTGATTTATTTCTTTCACTTGAAAATGGGACAAACATTTGGATGAGTGTATGAATGAAATGGTAGACACAAGCTGAAAACAGTGTGGCTTAGGAGAGGGCTTGATTTTGTACAGAAAACAGAACAATAAATATTACACAAAGCCAAGCTGATGTGACCTCTGGTCAGCACTTCAACATAAAAAAAGGATAATGTGCGTCTGTTTTAAACAGAGCACAACACAAGCAATAATAAATAGTTCAAACTTGTAGTATAAGACCAAATCTCAAGTTACAATAAAAAGCTCTAAATACAGAAATAGAAAAAAAGCTAATAAAATATTTTGCCTTGCCGTTACAAATAGGTCCAACTCAAGTGGCATTGATTTGCTTTGCATTTTAAGTACAATTCTTAAAAATACAACAGCACCATTAAAGTGTTTTGGTCATGATAAAACAACCTGTGGACTGTATTCAACAGAGGTGGGATGAAACGTGAGCTCTTAACCTTTGAACGTTTGTCAGTATTTTTCCTACAAATCTACTCATAAGAGAAGGACTGTTGTAAAGGGCAGCATGGGGAGTTGGGTCCTTTGTAGTGGCGCACAATGTCAGAAGCTGCCAAAGCAACACAGCCTGAAGTAGTGATGGGGACCAACGTCAGACCATTAAACACCACGACATAAAGGAGCAATTAATGAATAGTAAATTGATCCAATATAAAATAGTCATAGGCAGGTTGCCTAAATAAGAAGCTACAATGTTTTTTTTTCAAGTTTGTCAACTTTACGAAAATAGGCATACGTCCATTGTGTAATTGGTACAATGGCTCTATTTCAGAGTTCATTAATCCCCAACACCAAGTACTGACATCTGGCACTTTCAGCAGAAGGTATGTTTTTTTTTCCAAGCTGTAGATCCTTGGATTCTCACACACCAAATTCGAAAAATTAGGCAAATAATCTGTTGTCTAGTTCTGTAAACCCATGTTCATTGGAGTTTATGCGGTGTCTGTCAATTCGCAAATACTAACTTTTTCCCTTTGTGGCTGAAAAGAATAGGTTGTAGAATATTGCTATAACACATTTGATTCTGTTCCCTTCAGTGATATGAAACCTCCCCTAAATGAGAGATACTTGTCCTTTCTGTACCATTCAATATGGATGTCTGTTCTCCAATGTCACGCTTTTTTTCTTTGAAGCTTTGCTGGGCAAAGTGCCACTTGGAGAACAGAGAGGGCATATTGCTATCTTAGGGTGGGAAAACAGACCTTAGTTGGAACGGGGTTGGTACCAGATGTAACTCCAGAACACGTCCATTTGAAATCTAATCATATCTATCATTTGGTGCCCATCTATTATTCCTAAATTTACTTTCTGGTCCAAATTTACATTGCAGTAAAGGCAAGTATGCAATTTGCAGAAATCACCACAGTGCTCTTTATGGTGCCTGCGTGCTTCGCAAGGAAGACGTAAAAGGGACATGACTTTCCAAACACGGGCTGGGTAAACTTAAGATTGACATGCCAAAAAGACTGAGAGAAGCCCCGAGAAGTGCTACACTGACGGAAAAGTTGGCTCCACGGATTGTACTTTGACATAATTAATTCAACATCCTTTTGTTTGGCCAATGAGAATTACACATCTGTCAAATTTGGCACCTCTGTTTCTGTCAACCAACCACTGGGAGCTGCGTCTCTTGGACTGGTGAGGCTGACAACTCAGCCCTAACTTGGGATAATGCTGAATGAGCCTCCTTTCATCTCACTGAACTCTTTGCAATCATTAAAATGCTGCTTGGAGAATCAAAAGGGCGTCATCGTACAGAAGACTTGTCTACCAGAGCTTTCGAAAAATGTGTCAACGGTCTCTTGTTATCTTATCTAAATAATGATCAATTAAAAATGTGTAATTGTCAACAGCTGACACAACCTAGCCCAAACAGCAATAGTGGCAGATTAACAGATATGCAATGGAGTCTCTCCAGCTTTCATGCTACATTTTATTTACAGAAAATGCACTGGAATGTCTGAATATCAAACTTACTAACAATTTTATACTTCAAGCCACTTAACCCATTGACTGATAAGCAACTTAAAACACGTGGAGGTTAATGAATGCTGCCCATGTCTTTAGGTAGTGGAGTGCTAATATTTCAGACCTTAATAGTGAAAGGTACAGATTATTCATCCAGGACAGTTTAATTTGCTTCTGTCTTTTAGTGCAAATTTCAAAGTGTCAAAATACAAAAGGTTTCATCCCACCTCTTACCTATTATCATTACATATGTTGAGGAACCCGTGGAATGTGAAATAAGGAGTGAATGATCCTGTTAACACAAAAAAAACCAAATGGCAGTTAGATCAACAGATACTTGTACCTGCCTCATCAGTTTTACACAGCAGCAGATCAAGGAGGCCTGAAACCCAAATCCCCATGGAAACGTTGAACAAAATAGTGCCATGCACGTAATGTGGATGCATCAGGGACAAGAGAGGAACTACAAGAGAAAATAAAAATATGGAACTCTTAAGGTGGTCCCATGGAGGAGAAATGCAGTATAGATTCACTACCACTAGTGGTCGCTAGTGCACATATGACTGAATGCTTTAGTGACATCTAGTGGTAACTACATACTGCATACATTATCATTTAATTTAATCATTAATCTTTCTTTAAAAAAAGTGACAATCTCGGTAACTATTTTACAAAACAAAGAAAAAGCATAAATGTGCCCAAAATAATGAAACTTCTCATCCCTGTGCGCATACACCTCCCCGGCATGTACATGACACAGTTCATCTACTGTCTTCAATGCCATGCACCTGAATGATCCTCAGAGCAGCGTGAGATGCAACACATTTCAGTTTTCATTCGGGTCAGAGCTGACTCTGACCACAACGGATCTGAGCGGAGTCCGTGTGAATGGGGGGAGAGTGAAGGCAGCAAGTCACAAAGGGGGAAAAAAAGGACTCGAAACAGACTGGCAGAACTGTAAACCGTGCATATCCAACAGGGAATCTGGGAGAGAAACTGTACAACTGAAAAATCAAATTATCAGTGACCAGTAATGCATTTCCTAATTCCTTTTTGTATTTTTTTTTAACAAAAGGCCGTTACACGGCCTTTCTTTTTCTCCTGTACAATAAGATTTCAGAACATACAAATTATTTTTGCACTATTTTTATCCTGCCAAAATTAAAAAAATATATTATGGCAGCCTGTGTGTTCTTTTTCTAATCCACTACCAAAAAAAAGGTACTTTTTTTTTTGTTGTACCTTTAAAAGGACAAGCAAACAGTTAAAAAATACAAGCTCCTGTATAAATACAGCAAGTGCCTACACTATTATGAATCAATACCAAGTAACCATTCCAGAGAAACAGAGGGAAAAAAGTACAGGTCAGGAATGTGATTTAAGCAAAGCAATTACATGAATATGCACGTTTCTACTATTTTTTCTTCTTGTCTACATATGGTAGCAGTAATCGTTCTTCCCAATACAAGTTCTATACAATTTTTGAAAAAAGATTAAACACCCAAGGCAAAAAAGTCTACTAAAACTGATAGTCAATTAGACTTTACAATTACAGTGACAAGTACAATTTTAGACCCACAAATTTACTGCAACAATTTCCATTTTTGAAAAAAAAAATTTTTTTTTTGTTTTTCTTTCTCCATTTTGTGAAATGCCCAAGCATTCTCCATTATTACAAATACTGGTACACTTTTACAGTGATCAAGAAACTGTAATATATATATTAAACCCCGTCACCAGTTGAATCAGAGAGAACCCAATATACACATGGCCATAATGGCATCCATGTATTTACTAAGCAAACTTCAGGAAAAAAAAATCTCTTGATCATTCAACAAACACACGCACGCACACACACACAATTTTTTTTTGTTGTTTTTTTTCCACCTTTGTATATATTCAATACTGTAAACTTATTCGAGACTGAGTGCACTAAACTCTGTTCAGAACGAAAAAAAAATAAGGAGTAGCCATTGTTCCTGATGAGTAACTGTCTTTATGTTCTTGTTGGGACTCTGGAGGCATCTTTTTTTTTGTTTTTAAAAACTTTTGAGCCTTGCTACAGTGGGGTTCCCACAGTATAAAGCAGCGTCCTGCAGCGTCAATTGATGAGCACAGATCGTCAAACTGGTTTTCCGAAGTTGATTAGATGGGCAAGTAGGGGGGGCAAATGGGGGAAAAGGGATGTTGTCTCGTCTTCACCAACTTGTAGCGGCTGGCGTGAAGGTCCGCTGATTTATTTTTGTTTTTTTTTTGTTTTTACAAATGCTGGATTGTTGGTGCGTGTAGAACTCTAGAATCTAATATGACGTACATTTTTCTCTTTGTTGTGTTTGTTTTTTTTTCTTCTTCAAATCAGTACTTTTTTAACTTCACAAAAAATGGTTTTGCATTTGTCTCAGAGACTCATTAGGAAGATCAAATATTCAAGGCACTCATGTCAAATTGAATGGCAGTACAAAAACCGTCAACTGACATTAACATTTTTTTTATAGTGCCAGCATTGTGAATGCTATGCTAAGCAACACTGACACTTTTAATCTCGGTTGTTCCCTAATGTATACCATAACCCTTTTGGACCATAGATTTCCCATAGTTTCTTGTTCAGAAGTCGCAGTTTCTATAATTAAAAAAACAAATATGTTAAGGTGCGGGTTCAAAAAAAGGAAATATCTCAGGTACAAATTTAGCTACGTAACACAGTGGCCAAAGACCAACTAACTCCTAATGGCAAATAGCAGTGCATCTCTACAATAATGCATATAGCTCACAATCGAGCACAGATGTTTCCGTATGTGTTGGCAATAATGCACTTCTAACTTTGCTCGATTTACTTTGCTGTGCGTTTTATTCACTAATTAATAACACAACTAAAAGTCCGTTATTGCTTAGGTTAAGTTTCCGGCTGGTAAAGACTGGATACCAGGTAGTGAACTGCCTCTCTCTCTCTGTCTCATTTGCCTACTTTTTGTTTTGTAATCTTTATGAACTGCATTAGTTTTAGCCAGGCGTCATTGATGAAAAGCGACAATGGCAGCTCCAGACACCAGAGGCTGGTGAGATCAGTGCTACATTTCGAACCCAGCTTGTGATAAAAGCCTGTTTAAGTGCTACGGTTAGGATTGTGATCCGCTGTGGCTTTTCTCTTCTCTCATCTTTAAAATTAAAAAATATATATTTTTGTGCAATTCCAATCCTTCCTTCCCCTTGCAAAAAAACAAAAACAGAAGAATGAGTAAACGCGGCTTCTATTCAAGAAATTACTGTGTTGAGTAGCTTAACTATTCAATTCCACATAAGCAGCGGCCCGGGAAAAGGGTTATTTCTACAGGTCTGCACCTCAAAATGCAAGTAATCTCAGGTTTTCTTTTTAAAAAGTGGGTAAAATCAAAAGGGATACCCAAAAAAAACAGAAGTTTCAAACAACGAAAAAAATGGAAAGGAAAAAAAAAGTACCTGCACATGATGCTTGAAAAAATATTTTTAAAAAAACAATAAATACAGAAATTATTGCACAGTTGAAAAGGCTCAACATTATTTTACTGCCTCTACATCACCCTCAGGTTTGATTGAACTTCTCAGACACAAATTATACCTTGAAAATATTTAAGTGCCACAGGAGGCACTCTGGGCCGACTTTCTCAGTTGGCAATTAATTAAGCTTTACAATTGAATTTTTTGTGTGTGTGTTTTTTTTTAAACCAAGTCTCTTTTACTTCAAGGAGCTTTAGCTTCTTTCTGCTTGTTCGATTTTTACGTCGCTTGTCAGCAAGTGTTCTCCATGCCATTTTTTCATGTGTTTCTCAAGGGTGCTGTAAACGCTGAAGGGCATTTGACAAATGTCGCACCTGTAAACCTCCTTGCCGATCTGACCGTGCGTTTTCATGTGGCGTGTCAGCTTGCTGCTCTGGGCGCATGCATAGTTGCAGAGCTCGCATTTGTAAGGCCGTTCGCCGGTGTGGCTCCTGCGGTGCACTGTCAAGTTGCTGCAGTTTTTGAACACTTTGCCGCAGTACTCGCAAGTGTCGCTCCGGCGTCCTTCCTTGGAGCTCGGCCTCCCGGGGCCGGGTCCTCCCATGTGAGGGGTACTGCCGCTGCTGGCCGTGCCACTGCGGCCCGAGAGACCTCCATCTAGCATGTCTCCGGGCGGAGTGGAGAATCTCAGGCTGCCGTTCTCCGAGGAGTGCTCAGAAGAAGTGGCGAAGGGAGATTGTCTGGAGTCGCCGAATCCCAGGAATGGGTCTTTCATGAAGTGCCTTGATGCTGCGTAGCCCACCAGCCATTGAGAGTAAACATTCTCAGAGGGAATTAAAGGTGCCGAGGACAAGTCTATGTCTTTCTCCATCTTAATTCTTTTCGCGGAAGCAACTGACAGAGAGGGGCTAGTGATAAGGGGGGGTTTCCGAGGCAACGTGATAGGGAAAGATTCCCCAGGACCAAAGCCTCTTCCATTCACCGTGCCGTCTTCTGGTCGATCCAGTTCTCCCGCCACAGAGTCTTCATCCCCAGTATCTCTCTGACCGTCAGAGGACCGTTTCGAGAAGCTGTTTCGCTTCTGCTTGTCGGTTAGCACGTCACTGTAATGCTGGATTGCCCGGAGGCCTACATTTTCCATGACCTTGCCCAGAACACAGTGCTTTTCATTCACTGGCAACTTGAAGCCGTTCTCTCTGTTGCGACTCAGCTCCGAGTCCATACTGAAGCTGGACTCCGGCCGGCTTTCATTTTCCAACTCCTCCTCCTCTTCCTCCTCCTCCTCCTCCTCTTCCTCCTCGTTCTCGTTCATTTGGCCAGTGTTGAAATTTGTTATGTTGGCTTTCAAGCCGCAGCCTTCTCCGCCCGCGTGCTCACTGGTGCCGGGTTCTGGTGAACTTGTGGTGGAGAGCCCATCGTCTGACCTGGCTGTGATGGAGGCTGACTTGTGTATGTGCGTCTTCATGTGACGCTTGAGCTTGCTGGCCTGGGAACATGCGTGGTCGCAGAGCTGACACTTGTACGGCTTCTCTCCCGTGTGGCTACGCCGATGGACAATCAGGTTGCTCTGGAACTTGAAGGTTTTCCCGCAGAACTCACAGGACTTACTCTTGGCTTGCGACTGAGGAGGGGTTGTGCTGCTGGGGGGCATGGGAGGGAGTGGCGGAGTGCTCAGGAACGGCGACTTGGGGCTGGGCTGGAAGGGCTGAAGTAAGCGATGCATAGGATTGTGGCGATTGGGTGACAAGGGCGGAGTGGAGCTGTTGTTCCCTGCTAGTTCTCGGAGCCTCCTGGAGAAGTCCATGGTCTGGGATTCGATACCCAGTGGGTGGTTCAAGCGCATTACTCTGTCAAAGGCACTATGATGCTGAGATACCAAGCCCATTTCATCAGCACTAAGGCGGTCCAGACGATGCGGGTCCAGATGATGGCGAGGCGGCGGGCTGAAAATGGGGGGAGTATTGGGGAGGCGGCCGTCGCCAAAGCCCGGGTGCTCCTGAAGGATAGGTCCAGTCATCCGCAGCAGGTTGAAAGGATTGTTCTCACCGAGGAACGTGGTAAGGGGGGACTGTGAGATGGGGTCTGGGCCCAAGGAGGGGGGGAGGCCGATCCGAGGAGTGAGGGGGCTGTTTGACGGGTGCGTCTCCAAGTAGATCCGGAATCCGTGTGTGTTCTGTGCATGTTGGAGCAGGAACCAAGCACTCGTGAAAGGCTGCTTGCATGTTGTGCAAATGTAGCTTGAAGGCTCATCTTTACCTGCAAGAAAACAGAAAGATGCATTCCATTAAAACGAGAACATACAATAACTTTCATTTATGTAGCGCTTTCAACAAAATGGGACAACTGACAAATCCTGACTCTGTGCTAATACTGGGTTGGGTGACCCATAGAGATAGGTCTTAAGGAGTGTCCTATAGGAGTAGAGAGAACTAGGCAAGGCAGACAAGTTTAGGGAGGGAATTCCAGAACATGGGACCTACACAGCTCAAGGCACAGATTCCTATTGTGGGGACAACTTAAATTTGGAGATATGCCAGAGGTCTCACAGGACTGGCACAGGTCAAAAGATAAGATAGTGGGAGGCTACGGAGGAATTTGAAAACGAGGATCAGAATTTTAAATCTGAGGCATCACCAGAACAGCAGCAAATTTGGATCCAATGAACATCTGAGGCAATAGGTAAACAGAACCTGGACTTCAGCCTCAATATGAGAGTCAGGAAAATTAGCATCATCCACCTTGGACTGTATGTCACTGCACCTACAAGCTATCCGATCACTGGCATGCATGGCAAATATCATACAATGACATCTCTTTATTCTATCACTGAATATGGGCATCGTCAGCAAAGCCAGCATTTGTTGCCCATCCCTAACTGCCCATGAACACAGGGCAGTTAAAAATCAACTACGTTGCTGTAGGTCAGAGTCACATGTAGGTCAGATCAAGTAAAGATGGCAGATTTCTTTCGCTAAAGGGCATCAGTGAAGCAGATGGATCTTTACAACACTCAACCTATAATCACAGATTTTTATTGAATTCAAATTTCGCCATCTGCCGTGATGGGGATTGGAAGCCAGGTCCCAGAGCAGTGTCTTGGATTACGAGTCCAGTGACAATAACACTCTGCCACGGCCTCCCCCATAGCCAAGGGGGAACCTCCCTGATGGGTGTGGAAAATAAAATGGTCCAGGCGGCGTTGAGAAACTGTGCTCCTCCACCTCAATGTTCCCATAACTCTGTGTGCTGAGGGCCTCAACAGCTCTAAGCACTGGAAGAAGAGAATCTTGCGCGTGTTTTTTCTCGTTTAAGAACCAAACAGTGTGAGGGAATCTGACCAAGCTGCTGAAATGAGTAGGAGCGAAGGAAAAGATAAATCAGAGAACCACATTCTGGGGACAGCAAGCTTGGATTTGGAAGCATAGAAAGAGGTGAGATGGGGAGAATAATTTTAAATATTTCTCAAGCTGTGTATTACGATTTGAACATAACCAAAAGTAACTTTCAAAGGGGAAATGGAAGGTCAACGGACAAAAAGACGGGGATTGGAACTTATTGGATAACCCTTTCGGAGAGCCAGCCAAGCCATAATGGGCCAAATGGCCTCTTTCCGTGCTGTATATTCTGAAGGGAAGTGTAACTGGTGCAAAAAGGAAGTCCGGCGTTCATGTCTTCACGTGGATGGCTGAAAGGAGGAGGTGGAATAGGGCGATGTGTCTTGACTTAACACATTCTGAGGTATGGGAGCGAGAGAGAGAGACTTCAGAATGTCTGAGTAGCTGCTCTCATCACTTTTTAAATTTCAATGCAAGACAATTTTCCATTAGTTTAATCTAATGCTGTGACAGAATCAATTATAACGCAGAGACAACCAAAAGCTATTTTTCAATAATTAGCAAACAAAGCATGGACTGAATCATGTAGTATTATCTCTGCTGGTAAATTAATATAAACCAGAGACCTTTAATAGTAACAGAGGTCAATTGTTAAGACCACTCAGTCCTTGCCTAATCAGTTGCACTCTATTTATTGCAGTCACTGATACTTAGTCAGAAGTCAAGTAGAAATGAGAAAGCGTTCCCTTATGCCATAGTCCCTCCAGCTGTTATAACTCAGCTGCCTCCCTCACCTACCTAGCCAAATCTGCATCCCAGTTTGTTATCGCTACCCTACACTCATTCTACTCTCTCTGGCTGGCAAGGTGGAGTCTCCGCTTCACCGTAACCTGCCCCGAGTATTAATTGGTCAAATCACAAGGCGTTGCACACGATCAGTTCAGGGGAGAATTTCCATCCTAACTTCCTCTTGACGACTGGATCTGGAACTCAACAAAAGTAATCTGGAGGATGGAGGCGACAGGGTGATATAAGCGACAGACTTCTGGGCGACAGCACTGTGCTTCAGAATGGCAGCTGTCCTTTACTGGGCCGCTGTTTTTAACTTCTTAGGTTCTGTCCTGAACTGTGCTGTCTAATGCAAATTGCATGTGCAGCTGAATCATAGAATAGAATCTCTACTATGCAGGAGGGGACAGTCAGCTCAGTAAGTCGGCACCGACTAGCAGACAGAGTATCTTATCCAGGCTCTCTCTCCACTCCTTATAACCCCATATACTTACCATGGCTAATTCATCTAACTTACACATCTTGGGACATAAGGGGCAATTTAGCATGGCCAATCCACCTAACCCACACATCTTTGGACTGTGGGAGGAAACCAGAGCACTCGAAGAAAATCCATGCAGACATGGGGAGAACTTGCAAACTCCACACAGGCAGTCATGGGAATTGAACCTGGGTCCCAGGAGCTGTGAGGCAGCAGGACTAACCACAGTGTCATCGTGCTCTTCCCTGCTGTACCCTTATTTCTTTTGTGTGGCTGGCACAGATAGGATGACCCAAGTGGCCTCATTCTGTGCTGCAAATTCCTATGGTCCTGCAGTCAGGAAAGTGACTCTTAGCTACCAAAGTAGGAATACCTCCTATGGTGCAGCTGACTGCAATGCTCAGCTTGCACCATTAAAACTAGTCAGAAGCAGCTTCTGAATTAAAGCACGTTATCTGAGCAGCCCCACGTTAACCCAGTCCTCTTGGACTCCAGACATGGAAATCGCCAGTTCAATATTAACACTCTCAACCGAGTGCATCCTCACAATACAGAACCTGTGACGATGTCCCAGGAGTGGTATTCTATCCATTTAATGTGCAACCGCATCCTTCACCTTGGGTTTTACCTGCTTTTCCTGGCTTTAAATTAATCAATTAATCAGGGACAGCTGTTCAATTATACTTCAAAAAATTTACTGGAGATCTCTACAGCCATTTCCATATGGTTCCTGATGAGGGGAACTTTAATGACCTGCTCACTGCTACACTACAGAATGCCATTAATGTTTTTTCATTAAGGCTGTCCCAGTACATTGTGTTAATATGATAGCCTAATTCTTTATCTTTTAGTGACAGGACTTAACACACTCCAAGCCTCACCAGCCGCCCTCCCACCTACCCGAGTTATTCAGAGTGATGGGCAGATGGGGAAAATTTATAGTGCAAGAGCAGATTTCGTTTTCTTTTTCCTCCCACATTCCAGCACCCCCATGCTACCCTCCCTCCACTGCACAACCCACCCAAAATATACACTTCATCATTGTTAAAACACAGTACAAAGAACATTCATTCGATTGACTTGGGATTCATCGTCTCCTCTTAGTGAAATTCAGCGTGAGCCATTCGACTCTGCAACTGCTTTTGACAGGTTCAAACTGAAGCGTAACCGGAAGAAGAAATAAAATATACAGTGTCTTTAGACAGATGCAAGGGCCTCCACTCGCAAACACACGGGTCCACCTAACACACATGGCTTTTTCATCAGGGGTGCTTCAGAGGTGAACTTGCAACAAAATCGGCACTCCTGTCAAAAAAAAGAGGAACTGAGCCTTGCCGTCTCCCTGCCGACTCTGAGGAAACGCTCCCGCGGCTACCCGCCAGCACTTCCACAAAGATGCTTTTAAACACTTCCAACTAAGTTCCGTCAGATCTCTTCAGCACAGCACCAGCAGTAGATCGACACAGATCAGTCGTCTCTATGGAGAAAAATAATGCCTTGCACTGTGAACACTTGCCCCACCAGCCCCCCTCCGCCGTCACTTGAAAAATGTGTCCTCGGCAATGGAACCACAAGGAACTGAACATAGCCATTCAGTCCATCTAGCTGACTAGGTTTTCTCAGTCAAGTCAACAACCTCCCCATTTCACACCCCTTCATCTTTCAGTTTCTCGACCAACATATTTACAGCTGTCTCCTTAACCTGTAACATTTTGTTTGATGGCTTTTTCTCTTCCAGTTCCCCCCTCCCCCTGTAACTTATTCCATATGGCCATTACTGTTTGCACAAATTCCCTAATCACTCCTAATTTTTAAATGGCATCCCTCAGTTTCTGAGCCCTATTTTAAATTAAGGTGAAGTGAATCGGCAGGGAAGGTGACTGAAATTAACGGATTGTTTAAGCAGGCTGAACTGGCAACAAGTACAGTGTCCGGAGAGAAAAGTCACATTACGGTTACGTGATGTTGATTTCAAGTAAATGGTCCACTGGGTTTACTGGTCCTTTACTGATTCTAAAGTTTTATGGTTTTGAAAGTGAATGTACAAAATGAGTATTGCATCGAGGGGTGTGCAGTTTTTAGCTCTGAGATATTGGCTTTATTCATTAATAGCTGCATTCATAAGAATAAGCAGTCTGGGATGTGGTTTGTACTAATAATGAAAATGCCACATAGTTTGAGTGCACTTACCCGAGAGGTCGCTTGGCATCTGACTGGAAGTATTTTTCCGATTTTGTTCCCTCCCCTTCTGACTTGGAGCTGTCTGCTATCTCTCTGACACCCTGGTTCTTCCTGAACACACTGGGCAGCTACATAGCCATGCCATGCCTCCCAGCAGATACATGTGCTCAGATCAGGAATGGAATTTGTGGTCATTCTCTCTCTCTCTCTTTTGCTCTCTCAGCCGAGGCATCGCAGCTAATCTGAATGCCCTCTGGCCGCTTGGACAGTGGATGCAACAGACCGAGTGTTTTGACGTTACTGGTTTCGACAGCTCAAAGAACTTTACCCTCTGAACCACTGGGATATGAGTTACCTGTTGGTATGCTTTAACAATAATTACCTGCTATCAGGTTGTACAAATGAATTACATTTTTGATGCAGGTAAAAACCAAGGCAAAAAAGCAAGATTATTCAAGCCCAGAGAGAACAGCACACTAAAAAAGATATACTAGCTGCAACCCTATCAAGCTCGATGCAATTTTGCTTTGTTCAGATTATTCTTTTAAAAGAGTGACATTTTGTGGTATCACTGGGATTCTGACCGAGAGGAGCAGATGACCCCCACAGCACAAGAGATTTGAACCATCAGTAAGAGAGCAAATCATTAAACCATTAGTAAGAGACAGTCATTAATCCAGAATAGTCATGTTAATTCAGCTAACCTACACTATTGGGCTCAACACTTCCCCAATGATGTCATGAACGCCAGAATTGCTTTTTTTAATTAACTGAAATGCAAAGAAAGGATATTCACAGTTAAAGGTGAACTTAGTGGCTGACAAGATTTCAGCCTTTTGAGGAATATACAATAAGTAAATTCCACACGAGTGAGCTTTTAATTGAAATGTAGACAGTCAATGCACGCATTATTTTTAAGTGTTCTGATTAAAAGCTGGCCATGATTCTCATATAGCCCGCAACTTCAAGCCTGGCCCGGGAAGGGCTAACTACAGCAGCCCTATGAAGAACTGATGTGATATGGAGATGCCAGTGTTGGATTGGGGTGGGCACAGTAAGAAATCTCACAACACCAGGTTAAAGTCCAACAGGTTTATTTGGTAGCACAAGCTTTCAGAGTGTCACTCCTTCTTAAGTTGAGTGAGGAGTTGTGTTCACAAACAGCGCATATATAGACACAAACTCAATTCACAAGATAGTGATTGGAATGCAAATGTTTATAGGTAATCAAGTCCTAAAGGTACAGACAATGTGAGTAGAGAGAGGGTTAAGCACAGGCTAAAGAGATGTGTATTGTCTCCAGCCAGAACTAAGAACTAACAAACCAGGTTTAGTAGATTTCAAAAGATGAGCCATGGTGTGATTTCTCTCTCTCTCTCTCTTTCTCATTTGCTCTTTGCATTTACCAGTTCATAATGCATTCATTATTTATACGAGGTAAGACATTCAAAAGGAAAGAAATCTGACTTGCTCTACATTGACTGGAATAAATGTGTCAATGCTACTCAGAAAATCAGTGACCAACCATTCCCATGTCTCTTACTTGTAACTATTTACAGGCAACTGATTCTGGTCATTCATCGTGAAAGCCTTCACTAAAGTGTTTATCGAGAGATAAACGAAGCCCGCTGAATACGACGTCCGCCTTTTGAATCCTGATAGTTTACTTCAACATATTCTGAGAGTTCTTCTGAAGAAGGAAAAGTTTATAGATCAGATATCCTGAAGGGGGTGCTGTTTTGGTTTGTTCGATCTGCAGGGAGATTATTTTCATATACGTTTGGTGAAGTTAACTTTGGACTATCAGCAGCTTCGGTACATGCCAGACGGGGTGAAAAAAATTGTGAATCAGCCGGAACCAGGCCAGTGAATACGTCAACCCTTTATGTCACCTGTGAGTGCTTGCTTAAATCACAGGCCCTACAGTCTTTGAGGGGTGAGGGGAACAGACAGATTCACAAAATGCAGATGCAAAATAGCATCGACAATCCTTCATATATAAATATGGAACTTGTCTTATTCAATCACAGTGACCCAGACACTCTGTTGAAACAAGTTCCTGTAGGGTTGAACCCATCCAACACTCTCTGTGATTACAGTAAGACTCAACTGATTACAGTAAAATTGCAATGCCTTGTCTCACATATTTTAGCCAGGAATAATTCAATTTTGGTATGGGGTGGTGTGTTTGTGAAACAAGCTGTAAAGGAAACATCACTGAAAGAAGTACTTGCAAGAAGGCTTTGTATTTCATCTGCATACTTCAGGATGCAGTATTTCTTGGGACTTGCCTTTTTTTTGTAACTTTGCTAGGTATTAAAGTGTTTTTTTCCCAAATTAAAAAAATTGTTGATATCGCAGCATGTGCCTGTGGTTAGCTCAGCGAAGCATGGTTATCAGTCGATGAGATTTCATAAAAATCAATCAGAGAATGGCTAATTGAAAACCTCAGATTGTTAACAGTTATGTTTTCCATTAGCTCCTATCGTAGTAAATCTACACAAACCTCCTGCCTAATCCCACGAGCCAATGTACAGACAGTATTTTAATTTTAATGGAGCTATGCAGAGCATACATTTAGCAACTAAGTGGTAATTGACATTACACAGACACAGTCTCATAGCCACATTATATAGGTTAGCGAATACAGAGGGGAGTCATTAATAGGGCAGAGCAAACAAATGATAATGTATGTATGCAGTGCTGAATGATGTGATGTTGAGAGTGTTGGGTCTTGTGGGATTTATAAAACAGAAAAAAATGACAACTGAGCACTAGTAAATTTGTCTCATTTGTCTATTAAATTAAAGGTCAGCCTTCTGACCTGAAACACAATAAAATATTGTAACTTCAGAGTGGGCCTCTGTCAATGCTTACTCAATCTGACTCTTAGCAGGCACCCAATCTTTCTCTCCTGCGTTGGCTCCATTTGCACTGTGGTGCCCACAAGTCGAGGAAGTTCCAAGTTCAAGGTCACTTTGGGCTTCCAGCACTTAATCTAGGCTGAATTTGGGTTTTTTTTTGGTTAACCCAGCCCCAACCACCACTCCATCCCTCCCAAAACACTTTGCAGCCATGATCTCCACCTGCCACCCCCCATCACCCCCACTTCCCTCTGCTCCCGCTCCCCCCCACTGCTTCCCTCCCACTACCCACCCCCCACCAACTTTGTAACCATGATCACTTCCTAAGTTGTACCTGTGCTCCGAGTCAACTTTCCTCACTCAACCCACACCAATAAAAACAGGCTGACTGGTCATTTGCAATTTGCGGGAACTTGATACGTACAGAATTTGGTGTTGCATTTGGCAACAAAGCAATAGTCATTAGACATTGAAAGAACAATGCTGATTGCAAAATGTTCCAGCACATGGTGAGGAAGGAGTAAAAACATGCGTTTATGCAGGAGCATTTCTTCCCCCCTCTGTAGCTAGTTTATTGAACACTTTCTTAAATTCTGATGAAGGGCATAAATAATAAATCCACCTCTTTCCTTTATAGGGGCTGCGAGAACCACCATGCACTTTTTGTTTCATCTTCCATCATTTGCATTAACTTGCTTCATATCTTAGTGCAAATCTTTGGATGCAAACATGATGGCAGTGACTAAATGCCATGACTCACAACATCCAAAGCAAGTGACCCAATTAAGAAATAAAGGCACAGGGTGGTGTTAGCAAACTGCTGCAGTCTCAGTAACAGGTGAAACAAAAACTCATTTTTTCTTGCTTCAAAAGATGTGTGAAATTCTGAAAAGTGAAAGATGCCTTTGTTTTACTGCCGATCAATGTCCTACAGAAATGACAAATTACACGTTCAATTGTCTATATATAAGCAAGAAATACTAGTACCAGACCACATGCGCCCTATATGATTTCCTCTGGTCTCAGAGATGACTGGTTGGAGTCTTAGCATGCAGATTGCAATGTCCGGTTATGCAGTCTCTGTGGTTGCCTTCTACCCCTGACTGCCACTGTACTTTCATGCTAATACTTCTTCCTGCGATGGACTGCGATAGGGCTGGGGGGGAAGTACAAAAAGTGGGGATGGGTGGCCTTGCAGGGGCTAAGTTAGGATCACTCTTCAGCATCCAAGTCGAACGCCCACTTCTTGATCAGGCTTTCTACCTCAGCAACCTGCATGACTTGTTCCTTTCTCGTTCCTGACATGAGTAAATCTAGATAATGAACAGCAGGTTGTGACCACCAGAAAGGCAGTCTGGGGTTTAAAAACTAAAGATATTTTAATGATCCAATCATCCAAGCTATGTTTACTTTGTTCACCCTCATCTCTTCAAGGCACTAACTCAATGGGAACTGGATAAATTCGGGACTTAATAAATGGGCATAAAGAGACTACTCGAGGAACCACAACTGCCACTATGTCTGCCCTCACATTGGGCATTCGTGCTTCACATTCAAGACAGAGTCTGCAATCCCCAAGAACATTCATTCCTGGGATCTGACATTGCTGGCAGGGCCTTGGTTTCCCTGAGAAGGTGATGATGGGCTTTCAGAAGGCGTTTAAGGGTAAAAGTTTAAAATTTACTTATTAATGTCACAAGTAGGCTGACATCAATGCTGCAATGAAGTTACTGTGAAAATCTCCTAGTCGTCACACTTTGGCACCTAATTGGCATGGCCGGTTCATCTAACCAGCACGTTTTTTGGATGGTGGGAGGAAACCACAGCACCCAGAGGGAATCCATGCAGATATGGGGAGAACGTCCAGACTGCGCACAGACAGTGACCCAAGCTGGTGATCAAACACAGGTTCCTGGCACTGGGAGGCAGCAGTGCTAAGTACTGTGCCACCGTTCCAACCACAATAGTGTGGGTTTGGAGTCATCTATAAACCAGATCAGTTGAAGTTGGCAGGATTTTGATTTGATTTGATTGCATTGTCACATGTATTATCATATAGTGAAAAGTATTGGAGTATAGGGATTCCTACCCTAAAGGTCACTTTTGGAGCTTCTGACTTAATTACAGCTTCATGGTGACTTTTGCTTACAACCAGCTTGATAAAACACTGAATTCAAATTCTTAAACATTTAAGTTCTCAAACTACCATGTTAGAATCTGAATATACATTCTCTCCATTATTAGGCCAGGCCACTTGATTACTAGTCCTGTCCAGTAATGTAACCATTACGCTACCAGACATTAAGTAATAATGACACAAGGAGTTTTAACCAACTGATAATTGATTCAGGTTGCTAGGATTTCACAGATTTCACAGATTATGACACTGGTCAACATCCCACTTGGGCCAGTTTACTTTGCATAGATGTTAAAATGTTGAAGAATTCCAACAGCCAAGTGGCCCAGCAGGTATAGTCACTATCCCGGTGGGCAAGAGGAGAGCGGGGAGATACTAAAGTTGGTCTCAGGATTCCTTTCTGATGGTTACCCAGTTTCTCCCAGTTTCAAGACTTGCATGGGCATCACGTCCGAGCAGGGTATCTAGTTCCCTGTTGGGATGTACCCCAGGAAAGGGCTGGGGGAAGGGGGGGAAATTGGGGAACTGTCAGTGCAGCAACAAATTCAGCATTGATTGCTTAAGTTTTCAGAGCCCAATGCAAATCATTCCTCCGACGCACAAACTGAATTATTGCCAATTTGAAGATCTGCAGGCAACGTTAAACCGACCGCACAGCCTGAACGGGGCACACTAAAGAGGAGAAGCCTAATGATGCATTGAGAAGTGCAATGGTACGAATAATGGATGTAAACCCCACTGCATTCACAGGCGGGGGAGGGGGAAACCTAGGGAAAGGCTATATGTAGTTGGACTGCGGAGGTGGTGGGCGAGCTAATTCTATCGAAAATCGGTAGGGTAATTCGATATATCCTGATCTGACTGATGACTCTTGGCCTCTGCAGGATGTGAGGATTTACAACACAGAACACAGCAGAGGTTTTGTATGTGTGTGTGTGTGTGTGTGTGGGAAGAAGGGGGATGATGTAATCGAGAGCAACTAAGGATGAAAAGAGAGAAGCTCTTCCCTCCCTTATCCAATGCTTAGATGCCATGTCATCTGATATTGGAAATCCTGCTGTTGCCTTGAAAACGCCCCCCCACCATTCATTTGGAGTGGGGAGTGGACCAGTGGCATTCAGACAGAGCACATGGTTAAAATCAACCGAGGCTCCCATTGCCAGGTGGGTCAACCAGGCTATAAACTGACCCAGCATCCCCCCTCCGCTAGTTTGTATCTGCCATGACGCAGTTGACCACAGTGGGGGTCTGAGTAGATCAGTGATCATTGGTCTCAGGGGCTGAGGGAGACATCAGCCCGAGATGTTAGCTTCATCCAGATAGAAACATGCATCTGTGAGTGTCAGGTGGCGATGGGAAACCGGCGCGGATATGATGACTCCATGACTGAGCAGCTGATTGGACGCTTGCTGTCTGAAAGATGCAACAAATCCCAGGAGGAGGACAGACAGATCGTGACCAAAAGTACAATCTGCATCACACTGTTTTCTGTGAATGGGTCTGACAAAATGAATCAGAAGTTATACCATTCTTTTGCACCTCGGGCAAATTCTAATGGGTGTTTTTCTGTTTTGACTGTGTTTTAGTTAGGAGACGATGGACTGCACTTCTGTACTCAACATCATCTGCTCTGGCTGCAGAGGCTGATTCATGAATGGAGCAATGGCACCCAACATGAGGCATGCCAATAAAAGCCTCCTGAAGTCCCGCTCTGACAAAGCAAACGCCATTCCTTCACTAGTAATGTTTGCCTTGCCCTCTATCTCCGAATTAACCACAACAAAAAAAACCAAAGAATAACAACCCGGTTTGGTTAAAATCCTGAAAAGAGAGGAAGGGCGAGGGTTTGCGGGATTAGTTCTCTCCCTCAATAGCAGGGGCAAGCGCTTAAATGTAAACCCAACCTCTCAAGTTGGAAAAATGCTTGCAGACTTGTCACGCTGTACAAAAGTCATCAGTAACTAAATGTTCTTAGCTGCACCGCAATTAAGCAAAATCAATATGATGTGCCAGAAATGGTATTTTACTTTCAATAAGGTTTTCGGTTGAGTTTATTCAGAATATTTTAGCCGCCCCCAGGGGGATTTTGCTCAGTCACAGATGGCAAATAAAGTCCTCAGCCTTAGGCTACATAGTATTATGCTAATTCCAATGTCAGATGTACTTTTATATACGGCTCTATTTAATCACCCCATTATTCTGCATTTCCATATGAAAAAACCCCACAGCAGCTCCTGTTCTGTCCCCGCGACAATGGCTGCCTTACCCTTCAGCTTGCGTAGCTGAATTTGCACGAGTGGTCACTAATATCTCTCCTCGGAAAAAAAAGGACAAAAAAAAGACATAATCATAATCAAAAATGCAGCTGCTGTGTTCGCAAAGCCTGTACAAGTTACAGGGGCTGATTTAAATAGCCGGAAGCTAGCAAACGTCAACCAATTAGCCCAAGCTGCCAGCCACGAGATGGATTTGCAGCTCAAATCTGCCACAGACATTGGAAGATGTTGCAGAAATGGCCCATCACAGTGGCTCAGCTCTGAAATCTGGCATCTGCCAACCTTTTGCCACTCATTAAAAAAAAGAAATCTGACTTGAAACAAGAGTTCTGTTCCACAGAATCTAGTGCCTAAACCGCGGCCATAAAAATCCTAATTCACTGAGGGAGAGCTACTGTCGAAACAAACGCCTGGCGCGGTATTGGGTCGGCATGACCAAGATTGGTGGACGATCCTCAACTGGCCTGAGTTCTCATGTCTGGTCACACAACAGTGGAAATGAGACATCAGACTGATACCTCTGGACTGCATTCTTAGGTGATCAGGAGCTCCCACGGTGGTATTTTGATTTGATTTAGTTTATTATTGTCACACGTATTTGTATACCATGAAAAGTATTGTTTTTTGTGCACTCTGCAGATAAAAGCATAACATATGTACATACAGAAGGAAAAGAGAGAGTGGAGAATGTAATGGCTAGGGTGCAGAGAAAGATTAATGCGAAGCAAGTCCATTCAAAAGTCTGATGGCATCAGGCAAGAAGCTGTTTTTGAGTCGGTTAGCACGTGATCTCTTTCTAAAAGCAGTAGGGAGTTTCCCCTGCAGCCCTGGACCAACATTTATTCCTCAACCAATACGACTTTAAAAAGAGACGTTTGATCCACATGATCTTACTTTTTGTGGGAGCTTGCTGTGCACAAATTGGCTGCCATGTTCCCTATTTTACCACAGTAACAGTTCTCTAGCTATGTGGCCTTGGGATGTCTCCATAAGTACTATTTCTTGCCTTTTTGAAATTAAGCACCTGTGGGAAAAGCGGGATTAAAAATGAGTCAAGGTTGCAATTCCAGGTTACTTATCCAGTGACTAATGTTGAAGGGACTACGTGCGATTAACAGGCCAGGAGGACAGGACCAATCTCGACAAGTTAACATTTATTATCTTGTCACATCAAAGGAAATGGCAAATTTGGTCACATGGGAGAGGAGCAAATGTGGCAGGGAAGGCAAGTCCTGTAGCCTACGGTGCAGGAGGCCATTTGACCCATCAAGCCTGCATCAACAACAATCCCATCCCTCCCTCATCTTCTAATCCGTTGTATTTAGTCTGTCAATCCCCCTGATACTAAGGGGCAATTTAGCATGGCCAATCCATCTAAACCACAACATCTTTGGCCTGTGGGAGGAAACCAAAGCACCCAAAGAAAACTCATGTAGCCCCACGGAAAATGTGCAAATTCCACACAGACAGTGACCCGAGGCTGGAATTGAACCCAGATTGCTCTCACTGAGGCAGCAGTGCGACCATGCCACCCCTTATGAAGGTGTGACTGAAGTGAGTAAATAGGTGGTGAGATTTTACGGTCCTGCTCACCCAAGAATGGAAAATCCCACCCCAAAGTCAACAGACCTTCCCATTGTCCGTCTTTTGCTCGCTCCAATTGCTGTGACGGGGTGAGGAGTAGAATGCGGCAAGAGTGTTTACAGTGCAATTCGCAAAAGATATTCAAATTCCACTGGCAACAGAACATCAATTGGATTTTCCACTTGTTTATTAAGAGGCTGGTATCTCTGATAGCCAAACCGCTGGTTTACAGCTATCAACACCAGTGCCCACAGCCCTGATGTCCTAAATGTAATTGGTTTTATTGCCACACATTTGTTAGAAAATCTCTACAAACTGACTGGTGCAAGGCTGGTAGGTGAGATTGACAGGAATGTCCCAATGTGCCAAAAGTACCACATTCCAACTCAACACAACCAACAGCAAGCCAATCGGAAAGAGCAGCAGTGTTAAGACTACATGGAAGTGAGGATAATGGAGGATGTGGGGATTCTTTCTCCCTATTTAACCATCCTCCCATTGCTCATGCTGACCAAACGTAGCATGCAAGCACATCTCTAACACGTCTGATGTCTGCTGCCACAACTCCAAACATGTCTAGTTTCAAAAAATTATCCTGACATCTATGTATAGATTTACTTGTTTTTGTCCATTTTAATTTGCTTGTTCTGATCTGACTTGGAAGTGATCTTAAAAGCTGTACAAGTCAATACATCCTATGCAGAGAAGGGAGTAATTCACTGATTTCTCACTCCTAGTGTGGAATTGCAAGGAGCTGAACTCACAGGGAGTACGGGTCAGAAACAATGGGGGCGAATTGAGGTGGGCAAGGGGAGTCGGGGTCGGAGCTGATCAAGAGATGCCCAGGAAGCCAGCAACCTTACATGGATGGGATCAGAGGGGCGGCGTTGCAGGGTCATGGAGTTGGTCAGCAATCGAGCTGGCAGTGTGAGGCTGCTGCACATATGCCATTTTTCACTGTGACAGATCTGCGCATGCGCAGTGGCCCCCTCAGCGCTGTGCTGCCAGCTTCTCCAGCAGGAATAGGCCCTGCCCCCAGATTTTCAACATGAATCTCCCCAGGGTACTCTGCAGTGCTCAGAATGTGCGAGATCCATTTTGGGAGTTACTCCAATTTTTACACTAAGTTGGCACTTGGAATTTTCTTGGAAGAATCCCCAGCCAATATTTTAACCAGCCTTTAACTCGTACACTCTTTCCTGATCAAGGGGCCAGCATCAAGGAATAAATCCTTTGCCTATGTTTTCAAGTGCAACCTCTGAGTATACGGTCTCTGTGGTTACCTTCTGCCCCTTCTGGCTAGCACTGCACTTTAATACTGACATTTCTTCAAAGGTAAGGATGTGATGAATTGGAAAACAGGGTTAGATAAGGTGGGGTGTCTTGTCTGGGCCCTCTGCCAAATCCAAAATCCTCTTTCAATCAGACTGTCTATCTCAGTGATGTGCAAACTGACCATCAAACTAAGCTGTGGCTACAGCCTATTATTCGGCCATTCGTGCAATGAACCTACAGCAACGCAGCAAAGGAAACTCCAATTCCTTATGATTAAAAATAAACTGAACATCCTCACAATTCATTTAAACTTGGTTTGATTATGCTTGCTCCAGTTAGGGATGTCTTGCTACGTTCTTGGCACTAGATGAATGCAGCGAGCTGTTGCTGTTAATCCCAGTCTGGTGCGTAAGTGATACTGACCACTCGCTTGCACCCTCATCATCTTCCCTAGGAAAATGCAATCCTGCCTCTTATTACAAGTCCTCCCGCTTGCTTGTGTTTGAGGCACAAGCCTAAAGCTTCGAAGGCAGAGTGAGGTCTCTAAAACCTTGCCGGCCGATCATTTTACGCCGGCTTGCTTTCCTTTCCGCCGATTTGCCTTCTGCCTATGTTGAACAATAGCAACCAGTTAGCTGATGTGAATGGGGACAATTGTATCATTAAACTAAAGGCCTGCCAAGTGCTGCTAAAATGTTTCAGGGCTTTCTATTCAGCAACCTTGTACAACTATGAGGAACACGTGGCTATTTTGTTGAGATAAAGGCTGCAGAAAAGGTCACGTCCACCTTCTTTGGACAACCTTGCTATTATTTGCCTTGCCACTCCTATGTGTCACACTCGCGCGAGCACGCGCGCGTGCGCGCGCTGTGAGTTTTCAGCTCAGTAATCCGACCGGACTGGTCATGTTGTCACAGCTTGTTGATCGAGTCACTTCCCCCAGCTTGCTCCTCACTGCCCTGCCACTGGATCAATCCACAGTTGTGTCTGTGGGAAGCAAAGGATTTCTAAAGGAGATCTTAAAAAACAACTGCAGGTCGTGGCAGGCTCTTAAAACAAAAAAAAATTCTTCAGCCTTTTCTTTTTAGTTCCGCCCCTTCTTCCCAAACAATAAAGTGGAGGCTTATCTTCCATATAGAAAGAGAAAGGGCAAAGTTTAGTCATTAACCCTTTCAAGGCCACAGCAACACGGCTGTGAAAATCTTTCCAGAAGATCTGTGCCGGATTTAAAAATAGCAACTTTGAAGATTAGTGTTTTCCCACTTCTTGGTCATTTTTAGAAATGACCAACACAGCTCACCTTTAAAAACAAAAGAAGTTGCAACCACACTGTGGTAGAAAAACCACACTGGGAAATTAAATCACAGCATTCAGCTTTAGGGTGACATGGTGGCACAGTGGTGAGCACTACTGCCCCTCACAGAGCCAGGGACCTCAGTTTAATTCTGGCCTTGGGCAACTGTCTGTGTGGAGTTTGCATGTTCTCTCCCCATGTCTACGTGGGTTTCCTCCGAGTGCTCTGGTTTCCTCCTCCACACTGCGAAGATTTGCGGGTTAGGTTGACTGGCTGTGTTAAATTGCCCCTTGGTGTCGGGGGGATTAGCAGGATAAAAACGTGGGGTTCGGGGATAGGGGCCTGGGTGGATGTGTTGTTGGGTGCCGGCTCAATGGACTGAATGGCCTTCTTCTGCACTGTAGGGATTCTATGAATTGGGCCAGCAGGGAGGGAAAGTAGCAGAGTGGATCCATCACCCACCGAGTGACGGAAAGCAGGTGAACAGCCTCAATGGGTAAGTAGTTCACATGCCCCAATCGAAAAATAACCTCCTATTGAGTTTTAAGGACATTTTATATTAGAGGTTGGGGTGTCAAGGGAGAGGGCTGATCTGTGCTGCTGCATCTATAGAACACAGTGTGTGTGGTAAGACAGCAGCATGCTGCCACTATCTAGCATGCATACAGGACTGCGGAATGCACACTATGACCTGCTAAACACCTGCCGCACAGTGAAACAGGGGTGAGAATACAATCACATTTGGCACCCCCGTCCTCCACCACTCATGGGAGCCATGTCCTGGTCTTGTTGTTACGGGTTTTGAGGCAATGGTTACGTTGGTGGATGAGCGATCCATCCATCGACTCTGTCTGCAATTCCCGCTGCCTCACGAAAACAGCCAGCATAATCAAGGACTCCACGAGGCCCAGACATTCTCTCTACAATCTTCTTCCATCGGGAAAAAGATACAAAGTCTGAGGTCATGTACCAACCACCTCAAGAACAGCTTCTTTCCTGCTGCCATCAGACTTCTGATTGGACCTACTTTATATTAAGTTGATCTTTCTCTACACCCTGGCTATGACTGTGACAATATATTCTGCACTCTCTCATTTCCTTCTCTATGAACAGCATGCTTTGTCTTAAAGCTCACAACAAGTAATACTTTGCAGCGTACCCCAATACATGTGACAACAATAAATGAAATCATGATCAAATAAGAAGCAGGGAAGAACAGACGATCTGTTTATTTGTTTTAAAGCAGTCACTGTTCTGGCCAATCCCAACTCCTGCAATTTCACTTACCTGCCAATAATTGGGAAACCAAAGGGGACAGGAGCGTGCGGTCAAAGATAGGTATAAAAAAGTGGGCTTTGAAGCAAAGCTCATTGGTTATTCCCCACAATACAAATCCGATACACAGAAGGAGAGTCAGGCAGAAAACTCAATCACACCTCATTTGAATAAGGCAGAGCTAAAATGTAAAGTGGGTGACTGTGGAGTAGAAGATAGAATTTTAAAATCCCCCAGTGTGATATATTAATCCAAAAACCTGCTGCTATTCCTCCGGAGAATGAATGCAGCATAGGAAGATTTTCTTTTTTTTTGCAGCCCATCCTGTTAGAAACAGCTAAAAAAGACAGTATCGGTTCAGTCCGCGCACTTGCTTGCTAAGCCCCAAGCAGCACCACAAAGTTAAACTTGCGGCCTCTGAGTCAAGCCGGTTTTGGAGAAATGGATTAGGTTTTTCACAGTAACTTTATTGCAGTGTTAATATAAGCCTACTTGTGACAGTGATGAATAAGTAAAAATAAATAATAAACGGGGTGTGAGTGAATTCAACCGGAAACAGCAAAGAGCAACCTACAGACAACATGCTTGTTTCTTTTGGGGAGTTAATTGATAATATGAAACCGAAACAAAAATTAAAAAAAACACTAACACCATAAGCCACAAATGAACAGCAGCCAGAGCCTTCACAAGATGGGTATGATAGGAATCAACTACTCAATCTTTAATATTTAAAACCTATTCTGGGATTTTCAAAGTCGCAGCCGAGAGCAAAGTCGACAGTTTTAAGCTGAGTCTCGGAATGAATGTCTGTTCAAAGGCCTCTTACACTTTTGTGAATGGCAATGGGCCGGGATTGGGAGCAGAGGAAAGGCAAAATGTTTGCGATGGAAATAATTTTCGTCCAACGTGACAGCTGTGCGCACACCACACTGAGCAGACCACCTTACGCTTCCACAATTGGGTTACCAATACTGAGGGCCAGTAATCCCCCGTGCTTTAGATACCCCTGTGCCATCCCCTTCCCCCACCTTCCCCCAACCCCTACCATCAACTGAGTGGCTGCAAATCACTTCTTGAGCCACCACACAAAGTAATTTATCTGATTTGCACAGCCCATGTTCCTCAGCAGACACGGGTTGCAAGGTCAAACTGGACAGAGCAACAGAACTGTAACTGGTCTGCATATTTACTGAGAAGGCTAGGGAACTGTCTACGGTGCAAGGCACGGCCAAAGTAGAGGAGAGTGGAAAGGGGGGCAGGACAATCCAGGCAGTGGTTAGTGCAAGTGTGCAGAAAAGTCTTGGCATCCACCAGACGGTCTTTTGGCACAAAACCAGTGTGCACCCAGGACTACCTGGTCTGATGCTGGGCTTGTAAAGCTCTGCTGAGCAGGAAATATTGGAATGATGACAGGGGCCAAGAATTCCTGTGGTCAGGTCACTGTGTGGAGCAAGGCTATTAGATCTTTTTAAAATTTGTTCCTGGTGTAACTGCAAATGGGTTACGTTAAATGTTGAAAATGCTACAGATCAATGCAAGGTGGAATATTTTGGTTAAACAAAACATAAGATGCAATTCTGAAATAAGGTGGAATTTCGATAAAAATCAATGAAAGCTGGACAGAAAAATATTCTCTCCCAATTGCATTTCTGTGAAAAGATTCCTCAAAACTGATTCACATTACCACCCCGTATGCAAAGGCTTGGAATGTTTTCCAAATGACGCGGACATAGTAGGAATAGGGCCCAGTTAGCATGTCTTAATGTAAGAGAAACCCACCCATCACGCGCAAAAACTCCCAGGTCAGCAGGCCCTATCCGTGGGAGCTGGCCTCTGGATTTTACAGTGAGACCATTAATGAAATTTTAAAGCTACTTGCCTTGCACCTCACCTAATTTGGAGACAGTCTGCTGCACAAATGAGAGAAACAGTGACAGAGTGAGAGAGCTGAAAATATGTTTCCGGATTTATGAGGACACCTCTATTTCATGAAAAAATATATTCATGTTACAAACACAAAGGACCAAAACTAGAGCTTAGGGTTTTCTGGTCCCACTCTGCTGAGTCATGTTACAGGAGGTTCAGTAGCCTAGTGTAAATTTCCATTGATCTTTGGCAGGATCAGGTGATCCCAGTGGCAAGTGAGACCAGAAAATCTCAGCAGATTACCACAACCCTGCTTAATTCTACCCATCGTCCAAACCTGATACACACGCACGCTCCAGTAGAAGTCATTAATGTGATAAGGATTGCAGGCAACATTCCCCTCTTTTTGCTTAACCTAAGGACGCTTAACCTAGGCCAGCTCGCATAACCCAACATCATTGAATCCCATTGGAATGGAAGGGTGAGGGTTATAGGTTCACTATCTCAACAGCAAGCTCCCTCCCCACTCTTCAATCCCTCCCTCCCACCCCCAACCACCTCTCCGTACACACTAAAACAGATGTTTGCTCCTTTCTTATTTGGAGCAACTAAAAATATATCTTCCAATAATAAAAGTAGGCATATTATTTCCATAGTCAGCCATGTCTTCTATAATGGCAAATAGAAAGTCTTGTATTGGAATGGAACCTTTTACAACCTCAAGATGTCCTGAAGCACATTACTGCTAATGAAATACTTCTGAAGCATGATCACTGTTGGAAATGCAGCAGTTAATCTGTGCATATCACACTTCCATAAAGCAATGCTACAATGACCTGTTTAAGTGAAATTGGATGAGTGATAAATATTGACACGAGTTAAACTACCCTGCTCCTCTCCAAAATATTGCAAGAGGCTATTTCACATCCGTCTAAGGACCCTCGGTTTCAAATATATTTTCTGAGAAAAAAGGGCAATGTTGTAAATGTTGGGACCTACAAAATTACATCCTAATAAAAAAAGGTCTCCTTTCCATCCTTGTCAGACATCTGTCACCTTGTAACCAATACCTAGACCAGACTACGCTCCCATCGCGTTTCATTTGAAAATTTATAGCCATCTTCCCCAAAGGACCCCACAGGAAAACAACAACGCCTCTCCCAACAGCCTGCGCTGCTCGGCTACTGATGATCAGACAGTGAGAACAAGGGATGCCACTTTCAAAATAAATCCCAAACACCTCAGGAATCTCCAGTTAATCGCAACCTTGTTTAATTTGGCAGACTAGCACATTCAAATTTTTTTTTTGTTCTCACCGGTACTCGTAATCTGACCGCTTGCATGTGCCCAATTTTAATCGCTCTGTTGGCGTACTTTCAGTTGCCCACACTCTTCGCTCCCATGCTAAACCTCTCAGCCTCTCTCCCTCGATGCCTTCCTCTATACACCACTCTTCAGAAAACCTAGCCTTCTGACCAAGGTTTTGGTCTTCTGAGCCAATACCTCCACATACGGCTTGCAATCAGATTTTTATTCTGTGACATGCCACATGAACAGAAGTGGTTTTGCAATTTCAAAGTCAAATACGATGTTATCCTGAAATTAACTGGGACAGAAGATTATAAATTTACGCTCCCCTGAATAGTTCAAGAAAAAAATTCATCTGATACAGTCACAGAAACATGATCGTGGTACACTGCCTGAAATTCTCCCATCTTGCCTGATGCAGGAAATGTGGTGATCGAGACAGAAAATTTGACGGACCATTCAAGTGGGAATTTCTGGTCATGGGGCATGTGTGGTCAGAGAGTCCCGCCCATTATTTCCAACTTCAAAAACTTCAGAACATTTGAATTGAACAGGAAAGAAAAGATCAGGGCACTCCAATCTCATCAGTGGCGGGGCACTGATGAGCCAGAATGGAAAATGTGACATTCCAGCTGATACTCCACCAACTTTAAGCCGGACCGGAAAATCCCAGTGGCAAATACGGACGGAAGATTTGAGCCAAAACTTTCAACTCAAGTTGCATCATCTTCTTGATTAAATCTCTGAAGAACTTTAAGTGTTGAGAAGAGAAAGTGAGAGATTTAAGAGAGAGAAAGGGGTGAGTGAGGAGACAGATATTATGACAGAAAGAGAGATGAGAAAGAGCAAGTAATCATGAGATGAGAGAGAGACAATGAGAGAGATGAAAGACAAAGACTAATAGGGACAGTGGGATAACAGAGAGAAATAATGAGAGAGAGAAAAACAAAGAGAAAAAGATAAGAAGGGAACACACGATCCTGTGCTGGAGGAAGCCCTTTTTTAAGAGCTAGTCAGTCCACATGGGCTGTTACTGGAAGGAATGTTGTGCTTGCTTTGGACACTGTTCACATACTGTGCTGGCAAAGCACTGTTTGGAAAGAGCACAGTGAAAGTGCCGTCAGAGACGTTCACACTCACATCCTAACAGTTCCTACCATCCGTTTTCTAACAGCACACGTGCCAAGGGAGGCAAGATCAACAACACAAAAAAACCGTGTCAGCGCGGGCTTTGCCAAGTGTTTATTTATTTTTATATTATAATGAAGTAACGCGTGTTCACATACCGCGTTTCTGATGCAGCCTCCCTGACTTATACAAAGTGTTTATTTAGGCACAGCTCTTTATATACACAAGTGATGACTTTGGATGTCTTCCTAAAGTCTAACAGCTACTGCTGACTTCCTCCAAACTACAGCGAACGTTATCTCTTGCTGATTTTTAAATGAAGACCATGTCGAGTTAGAATGGTGCTCATTTGAATGCAAACGGACTACGTGGCTTGCTGCCATTCAGGCACACCCAGGCTTTTCCCTATGAATGTTTTTTTTTAAGCTAAATATTCCCTCATTCTTTATTCTCACCATTGCCCACTCCCCGCCCCATTCCACCGAACGCACTGACTAGCCACTGGAACATGACCCCACGGGTGTCAGCAGTTTCTCCAGTGCCTTATCCACCTGCCTCAATCCTTGTGGGTGAGCCGGGACCACCAACAGTGGACAGAGCAAAACCAAAACCGGCATGCCTCCTGCACTGCGCAACATGAACCACTGTAAGTTAAAGGATGCATTAACAGTTCATGTCTTATCGCAACTACAATCAATAATTGTTGTTTGGTTCTGCATGGCTGGGCTTTTTTGTTTGGTGGGGTGAAGGAAAAGAACATTTAAAATAAAAACAGGGTTAAAAACCTCTTCTCAAAAAACCTTAAGTTGGCAATCTTTCTTCACGCTGCAAGTGAAACACACTCACAAGACACCTTTAAGTAACAGATCCGAGTAAGGCTTACTGTCACTTTAGCATTTAAAAGCAAGAGAGCTTTTTTTTTGTTGTTGCCTAAGATGGAATGGATCCAAGAAATTCTTGGCGACGTTAATAAACTTGTACACTACAACACAACTCATGGGAATAGGTGCAAGGCCTCTGCAAATTTACAATTTAAAAGTAGCTCTTGAAAAATGTTCATTACTCCGTGACAGATGCTATAGGAACCATTAACAAATCTGCATTTTTTGGGGAGAGAATGGGGAAGGAGATTGTGTTTGGTGTTTGTGTATCAGTCAGGAAACTTTCCAAAGAGATCTGTTTAGATAGGAGTTTCCCCAAGCCACCCTCTACATCCACCAGCTTTCCAAACTGAGGTTTTGCAAAGTGGATCCCTCTGTTCAAAGACAGAGTCAGTAGCCATCGAGAATGGGGCGTCTGAATGAGCAACCAGAATAATGAATAAATGAGACCAGAGTTGGTCATGGTGGAGCTAAACAAGGCCAAGAAGATAAATAATCGCAGGCAGTGCAAGGGCGTTAAGCCAAACGGATTGCAAAAAACTGACGCAGATACAGACTCGACTATTGAGCAGGCTGACCATAAAACCTATGGAATAAAATGGCAAGAAAGGGGATTTGAGGATTTACATACATCTTGAGTGATTTTATTCAGCATAGTTATGTCTATTTTGCGTTTTCATCTCGTGCCAAGGCAATCACCAGCATGGCAATCATTTTCCACTATAAAACGCCTTGAAATCCACCATTGCATACTGCCCTAGAGCAAATGAGTAAGGTTGTGTGTGTGTGTGTCTGTGTCTGTCTGTCCCACAGCTCACACAGCCAACAGCGAACCATGCCTGCTTGTCAGTCACTGCTCCACTTTGTTGGAGAGGCTTAATTTTGAGGTGCTTATTTTCAACTACTGACACTCATGGCTCACACAACCAGCTGGCTACTCCACAGAAGGTGCCTACAGGGCAGGTACACCACTGACTGCAGTTCGTTTCAATTTTATCTCCCTCATCTCTGCAAAGTTTAATAAATTCCCCAATATCTCAGTGGGCAAATTACCCACTTATGGTCTAGCACTGACGCAGAACGATCAGAATACACCTGCCTCAAATCCTGGTCTCTGAATGCAGAATAGGGCAGTGAGCTCAGTCAGAATGTAGGGCCTCGGAAAGTTAGGGATCAATCTTTAGATCAGGTATATGAAAAATTAAGGATCTTTTGCCCAAAGATCAGGATTCTTGATTCTTGCAATGGATCAACTATTACTGTCAAAGTGTCAAAGTGTGTTGTGCACGTTGTATTAATTATCCCCCTACTGCTAATGGATATCCTCTGGTGCGTACAATGGGTGACACGTTGGGAACAGTGGTTAGCACTGCGGCCTCACAGCATCAGGGACTGACTCCGACCTCGGGTCACTGTCCATATGGAGTTCGCACATTCTCTCACTGTGTCTGCGTGGGTTCCTCCAGATGTGCCAGCTTTCTCCCACAGTCCAAAGATGTGCAGTTAGATGGACTGGCCATGCTGAATTGCCCCTTAGTGTCCCAATATGGATAGGAAAGGGGGATTAGTGGAGTAAGTACATGGAATTGCCAGGATAGGGCACTGAAGAGCCTGAGTAAAATGCTCCATCAGTGCAGACTTGATGGGCTGAATGGCCTCCTTCTGCACTGCAGGGATTCTGTAATAATATTCTGAATCCCTGACAAATGCACACCAACAGTTCTCAATTCACTATCAGATTCAAAATATTTGAATTCATTGCCTCAGTACTGTGCTTAAGAAAGGCCTCACAATACTGGTTAATAGATAGCAATAATCTGAAATCCCTGAACTCAACCTGCAAGTTTCCAATATTGGCAGGTTCAGTAACAAGATTTTAATATCTGCGGACTTTTCATTAAAAACAAACCGGGTTTTATGTAAACCTCATAATACTTCAATAGCCCTCAGGGGGATTGTACTAACACTTATCACACACAAGCCCAGACTAGTAAATGATCTTCATCCAGTAAAAACAACCACCAGACAAATTCTGTAGACTGAGAGCTGCATGGGACATTTTCATTGTCTTTTCGTCATCAAAAGCTCAAAAAAATAGCCAGTATGGCACAATCCAACTGAAGTCAAATTCAACTTAGAAGGGCAAGAATGTGTTGTATTTGACAAATGAGTTATTCTATAAGCTCTATGGTTATTTGCTTCATTGGGAAGCAAAATCAGTAGGTTGGATAACAGGTGGTAAATGTACTACTCCTTACCTGTACTCTTCAGAATTACAAAAGGAAGAAAGGAGGGATGGATGAAGGGAGAGAGAGAGACAGAGGTAAGGAAGGGAAGGAGAGAGCATCCTCTGATGTAGCATTCTTTTGATAATTCCTTATCTTTAAGTGACCTGTGGAGGTCCTGCTAGAGGTACACTGCAGCAAACGTTAATTGAATCATAGGGTATTTATTACCTATTCTAAAATATATTCTGAGGGGAATAATGTCCCCCCAGAATGCCAATTAGTCTCCTCCTTTCCAGATGCTGGCTGGCCCACGTTTAGTATTATCTATTTTTGTTTTTGTTTTGAAGTTAATAAAAGGCACCAATAGGTTCGCCGATCTATGACTTGCTTCCACTGTTGGGATGATAGTGAGAGTCATCAGGGACCAAACGTGGAGCCGTGACTGGCGGCAGGAGTGGTGGCAGCATCATCCTGACTCAAACTTCAGGCCAGTCAGGCTCCAACATTTTAGATAATGAAGAGATAAAGGGTGGAAAATCCCACAGGCACTTAGCCGCTGTTCAGTTTGACTCTGGCGCTTGTTCAGTGTGCGTTCTGGTGTCACCAATGCAACTCCCCATTTTACATTCATCACTCCAGTTCCCTTATCCCTGACCTAGTTTGTCAAGGGGATCTACAGGTCAACTTATGCGAGAGGGGCAGTCAGTGCAGGTCATGTAAACACTAGGATTTTTAAAAAAATATATTTTATTCATTTCATAAGTAGATTTATATTAACAGTGCAATGAAGTTACTGTGAAAATCCACTAGCCGCCACACTCCGGCACCTGTTCAGGTCTACTGAGAGAGAATTTAGCATGGCCAATGCACCAAAACAGCATGTCTTCCGGACAACGGGAGGAAACTACAGCACCCAGAAAGAGCCCACACAGACACGGAGAGAAAATGCAGACTGCACAGAGGCAGTGGCCCAAGCCAGGGATCAAACCTGGGACCCTGATGCTGTGAGGTAGCAATGCTGACCACTGTGCACCGTGCTGCCTTGTACCTTACAGTGATGGTTTCATGGAGCCCAAGGTAAAGGAATTGGCAGTCTTGTTCCTATGCTATCTCACAATTATATATGGCTATGAATTTGGTCCAATGATCAATTTGGTCCAGTGAACAATCTTTCAACATCTAGTTTTGTTTCTTTTTTCAAAGTAACATTTGTTCAAAGAAAATGATGGCAAATTAATGTCACAAAGCTCCATGCTTGGTGTAATGTATCATTCTAACCATGGTGCTGGGAAAAATGGAATTTGATCTCTCAAATGGTTCTCTCATTGGAATTATAATAGTCTACCCTACACCCAATTCTGAATGCCCCCAAGTCACAGTGATTATATTTCAAACAAGGCACTTCATTGGTTGCAAAACACTTTGGGATGTCCCAAGGTCACAAAGAGTGCTGTACAAATATAAGGCTAACTATTCCTTCAATGCAAGTAGAGATGGGCAAAAAATGTGGGCTTGTTAATTACCCACGTCCTGGGAACAAATAATGATAAAGAACAAATTATAACCTACAAATTCCAAAGAATGTTGTCCAAACTCCAGCGGTAACCCTCTTGAAACAGAACAGCATTCACTCAAATAATTCCGATCTTGTCCTCTGCAAATGAAGTAGGGTCGCAGGAGCACCTGCCACTTGGGCTGATTCTGTGCTGTAAATGCCATGGTACATAAAAGCAAATCACTGGCAGCTTGAAAGTAATGGCAAGCGGAGGATCCAAGCAAATTGCTTGGTATAAGTCAATGGCCAATGGTAGAGGCAAACCCAAGCGCATTTGCTCAGGCCTGGCATCAGGTAGCCCTGGTACATTTACACTAATGAATCCACCAGCTGTGAAAAACCAGAAATGACCACCCGCCTCCCTCCACCCCACCCCCTTGAGTGTAAAAGTGAGTCTTCTCACTTTGCTTCATCTGTTGTTCACATTAGCGACTGATGGAAATTACACAACGACAAGTTAAATCCTGTCTCCTTCCAGATCACATTTTCATTTCTGAACCTTTTTCTTTTTATTAAATCACTTTTAACTCGCTGTTTTCGGTCAGTGGAATAAAACGGATTCCAACTTTTATAATTAGGTTCAAAGGCACAAATAGAAACAAGCCATGCAGCTTAGCTCGTTTTTAAACTGTGTTCGATATATGTAAGATTCTCACCCAAAGAGAGGATTTAACTAGTTATGTTTACATAACCCTTGGATATTTCTACCTAGTAATCCCCCAAATCTTCAACCTAGACAAGGCACAAATACAATAGGCTCCTCTTTCTCCTGACTCCTTTTCATTCTCTACCTTCCTACTCACAAATGCAAAAACTATTATTCCAATCTTTCTGTGTAAATTATTCAATCCTTCACAAATTTTGTGGCCTCACTTCACCGTCACCTTTAGAATGAAAAGCAAGCTTGCCTTTAATCCTTCGCAAAGATTCTGATACAAGTGTTTGAAATTTATCAGTTCACCCCTGCACTAGACAGTGGTTCTCCAAAACTGAAGATCCTGCGATCTAAAAGTTGTGACCACTAAAGTTTCCCTCAGTGTTCCTAAAGTTCAAAGTTTATTTATTAGTGTCAACGTAAGCTTACATTAACACTACAATGAAATTACTGTGAAAATCACCTAGACGCCACACTCTGATGCTTGTTCAGGTACACTGAGGGAGAGAATAATAGTTTTTGCATTTGTGAGTAGGAAGGTAGAGAATGAAAAGGAGTCAGGAGAAAGAGGTTAGGTCAATTCACCTAACCAAAACATCTTTAAAACTGTGGGAGGAAACCAGAGCATCCACAGGAAATCTGTGCGGACATGGAGAGAACGTGCAAACTCCACACAGACAGCGACCCAAGATGGGAATCGAACCCATGTCTCTGGTGCTGTGAGGCAGCATGTGAACCAACTCAAAACAATAACAATTCAATCAAAGGGAGATGATAGCAAGAGAATTCCTATGGAGAATCAAAATGTGACTTATATTTTGTATGTATATATAGTTTAGTGAGTGAACTACTTCAAAGATATTAGCAGCATAGAACAAGCTCACTGCAGTAACTATGTGAAAGAAATAGAGTGACTGGCAAATGTTACAAATACTACAATGCTTGGAGGCTGCTGTGTTTACATTGCTCTGGAGCTATTTTTAAACTGAGGAGCTCTTCACTATAAGAATGATGTACTGATTGTACTGAATAATCAATGAGCACGCTAGCACTTAATTCATTTGTGGGCTTCAACTTAGAAACTGCGTTGAGAAAGCGGCAAGTGGGAAATTTGCATATAACCTTTTCAACCTTCAACGTTGGAAAGAAGATTTCAACCAATACTAAATGGTCTGCGCCACATTCTCCCTTGTTAGGCCAGGGTCATGGAACTGGGAGGTGAGAGTCAAGATATTATAGGTCAACTGTGACAGCTGAACCAGTTCGAAGGACTGAATGCCCTACTCCTCTTCCTGCATTCCTAAGAGAGTTGTACTTTGGTGAATAGTTTGTTGGGATTTGTTTATTTTTAATCTGTGAAATGCTGGAAGTACCACATCTGAACCTGTCAGCTTTTGAGAGACAGAGAAAGTACCACAGAAGCTAGATGCAGCAGTAGGCCATTCAGCCCTTCGAACCTGCTCCGCCATTCATTTTTTTCATGGCTTATCATCAAATTCAATATCCTGATCCCACTTTCCTACGTATCCTTTGATTGCTTTAGCCCCAAGGGCGATAGAAACATAGAAAGGATGAGTGGAGACACAGTGGCACAGTAGGTAGCAGTGTTGCCTCAGAGCGCTAGGGACCCAAGTTCAATTCCTGGCTTGGATATTGTATGGATTTGTATGGATTTTGCACATTTTCTCCATGTCTGTGTGGGTTTCCGCTGGGTGTTCTGGTTTCCTCCCACAATACAAAGATGTGCAGGTTAGGTGGATTGGCTGTGCTAAATTGCCCTTCAGTGTCAGGACTAGCTAGGGTAAATGCACGGCGTTACGGAAATAGAGCCTGGGTGGGACTGTAGTCCATACAGACTCTATGGGCTGAATGGCCTCCTTCTGCACTACATGATTTTATGATGTATGAGTCTTCAGGAGAGACTCACTCATCAGTTCCTGTAGAAGCTCCAACCATCGCCTGCATTTCTCCTTCTGTTTTTCAAATCAATATACAAAGGCTTCAGTCTCTTGGATGGATGAAAAAAATCCTACTCGAAGAAGAGCAGATAATTCTTCCCAGTCTTCCATTCAATATTTATCCCTCATCAACAGCATGGAAAAGATGATATGGTCATCATTACACCACTATTTTCTATGCTACAACAGTGATTGCGCTTCAAAAATGAGTGCAAAGCACTTTGTTTATTAGTAGGCTGCAATGAAGTTACTGTGAAAATCCCTTAGTCACCACACCCTGGCACCTGTTTGAGGACACTGAGGGAACACTTAGCACGGCCAATGCACCTAACTAGCACATTTTTCAGACTGCGGGAGGAAACCAGAGCACCCAGAGGAAACCCACGCAGACATGGGGAAAACATGCAGACTCTGCACAGAATCAAACCTGGATGCGTGGTGCTGTGAGGCAGCAGTACTAACCACTGTGGACGGTGGAGATAGACATGATACAAGATGCAAGTCTCTTTTTTAGCTCCCCATGAGCAAATATTGAATAAATCTCAAAACTTCTCACGCCGGGCACAGGATCAGAGACACTGCAAAGGAAAGCCTCAAAAGTGCTACTCCAATCAGTCGGATGACCTTTCCTACAGGAGATAAAGAGGCAGGCAGGGATTTTCTATTTTGGAAATTAGGAAGGCATGCTGCACAGGGCAGGTTAACTAACAACTGTGATTAATTCTGATTTGTTTGGAATAACTGAAATTAGCAGTTTCAAACCCCGCTGACTTATTAAATACGACCGAAATGTTTCGGCAAACTTTTTTTAATATATAAATAAGATGGAGGAGCCAATTAATGATGCTGTGTGCAAGTGTTGATATACACGTTTCAATAAAGATTACCTTTCATTCTTCTAAACTCCAAGGTATACAAGTCCAACCTTCTCTTCATACAAAATCCTCTTATTCCCAGTAACTGGTCAGGTGGAACTTCTCTGAACTGTTTCTAATGTAATTGTGCAGTGGCACAGTAGCACAGTGGTTAGCACTGCTGCCTCACACTGCCAGGGACCCAAGTTTGGTTCCTGGCTTGCGTCGCTGTCTGTGCGGAGCTTGCACATTCTCCCCATATCTGCATGGGTTTCAGCCAGTTGCTCCAGTTTGCTCCCGTGGTCTGAAAGATGTGCTGGTTAGGTGCATTGACCTGAATAGGTGTCAAAGTATGGTGACTAGGGGAATTTCACAATAGCTTCATTGCAGTGTTAATGTAAGCTTTACTAGTGATTACTAAATAAACTTTACTTATGTCCTTTCATTAATATGGAGATCAAAACTGCACACAGAACTGTAGAAGTTGCCTCACCGAGGACCCGAACAAATCGTCCCTACTTTTATATTCCATTTCCCTTGTAACAAATGACAAAATTTCATTTGCCTTCCTAATCATTTGCTGTGCTCGCTTACTAATTTTTTGCATTGCGTATGAGGACCAGCCAAATTTCTCTGAACTGGAGAGTTCTGTAATCACTCTCCATTTAAATATAATACTGTTTTGCTAACCGTACTACTAAAGTAGACACTTACCCACATTACATTCTATTCCACAATCCCATAGAAAGCTAAACTCTGCAGTAGCCAAGACAGTTTGCCTGCTCTCTAGTGGAGAGCACAATGGGTTGCTGAAATGGTTAATCAAGAATTATCTGAAGCATGTGAAGGTGAACATATTTTCCTTCAACTCTGGAAAGGTTTTTGAAGTGTTAGGTACTTTATCATTTTTATGGGTTGCAGTTCACTTGCGCAGTGCTAGAAAGCTCCTGGAGATTTATGTGCGCCGGGCAAGGCTCCCTTCTGTCCATCATGCAATCAAATCCACAGCAAAACTTTACAACAGATTAAAGATTCCATTCTCTGCTGAAGGTATTGTCCGTGGCGACCTCTAAAACCAGCAAGTGCCGCTTCACTTTCTCAGACCTGAGCTGGCTGCTATACTGTGGCACCTCTGAATGTAGCATCTATCATAACACCAATCCTGCCACGTCTAAGTGAGGAGGCCTCATGTTCAGGACCTGTCATAGCACAAAATGGAGGCAATATTGGTCGCATCATCCCATCAACCATGAAATGATAAAAGCGCTAAATAAGGCCATTTGGCCTGTTGGACCTTTGCTGGAAATCCCCATCTCTGTTCCTGGCATCAGCTGGAAAATGGGCTGTTGCTTTTGATTTGAGGGGTAGCATGCATGGGAATTTTATTTTCTGGGTAGCACGGTGGTACAGTGGTCAGCACTGCTGCCTCGCAATGCCAGGGACCCGGGTTCAATTCCCGGTCACTGTCTGTGTGGAATCTGCACACTCTTCCCGTGTCTGCATGGGTTTCCTCCAGGCACTCTGCCTGGACCATGTGCAGATTGAGTGGATTGGTAATGATAGATTGCCCCTCTGTATCAGGGAGTCTAACAGGGCAAATATGTGTGATTATAGGGCTAGGGCCTGGGTGGTATTGGGGTCGGTATGGACTCGATGGGATGAACGGCCTCTATTTGCACTGTATGGATTCTATGATTCAAAGGCCAAGTGTTGGGACAGAGAAGTATTGGAAACAAAGCAGAAGACAGCACGCAATACATGTGTAAAGAGCACAACATATATAACATCTAAATGCGCACATACACATTTTATTTTATCCTTATGGATATCACTGCAAGGCCAACCTTTACTGCCTATCCCCAAGTACGGTTAAATGAGTGGCTTGCTCGCTTGTTTCACAGGGCAGTTTTGAGTTAACCACATTGCTGTAGGTCTGGAATCGCATATAGGCCTGACCAGGTAAGGGAAACAGATTTCCAAAAGGAGATTAGTGAACCAGGCAGAGTTTTGAGGACAATCCAACAATTCCATGATCAGCGTTGCTGAAATCAGCTTTTTTATTCCAGACTAAACATTAAGTGAATTTTCCCACCTCCCGGGATGGGATGTCACCTCGTGACTCCTGGAACACATGTGTGTGCGCACGTATGTACAAACTGGGAAGCACCTGTTGTTCTCACACTGCCACACGCAAAATAACAATCTACAGAGAGTGGCCTTCGTAAATCGGACAGTTTCAAGTTTTTCAGAGGCACAATTCAATTACAGAACTGCACACTGGGATGGGATTAAATTAAGGAAATGCTTCAAACAATGCTGAAGTCATGAAAAGTAAATGAAAGGGTTAATTGAACTCAACAGGGAAGCTGTCATAAGGCAGCGCCATGTGCCCTTCCAATTATTGAAATGATCTGTTGAGCTCCCCGGGGAGATGTCACACTGCATTTCACAGCGACATTGAATGGCTACGCGTTATATTAGAGGCAGCCCATTCGGATAGGCTATGGGAGGTGTCACATTTGTGGACATGTGAAACTGAATAACTGCCAGGAAAGAAACGAAATAGCCAGACATCCTTTTTTTTTATTTCGCGGAGTGGTACAAAATAAATAGCTGCGATTTTTTTTTGCATCATGGGAGGGCAAGGGGAATAAATCATTTAAGAGATTGGCAATTTAATAAAATGTTAAAGTCAGTATTGTCTGTAATCTGTTCCACACCTGCCACTGGAAGTAAAGCAGTAGATTTTCCAGAAATCTGACTTGGAAACCTGTAACGAGCATGATTCACCTGTGCCAATCCATCAGCCTGGATTTCAGATGTGCAAATACTTTTCGGGATGTGTTTCGTTGAGCCCAGAACATTTTCAATAGCGTAAGAAGAGATGATTCCTCACCCCCACCGCCCCACCTCAGTCCCAATGATTGTTACCTGCTCTACCCAACGCCTTTTGACTTCCAGCAAAAAGGGGCACTATTCCAGGAAAACAAAACTCTTTAAAAGCAACAACTCCCTGTGGTGTTAAAAAGCACAGTGACCAGAAGGCTGGTACAATTGGCCTTTTGGTCCCCGAGCTGGGAAAGAACAATCAGCCACTTGTGATCAATATTCCACGGGCAGGTTTGCATTACCCCACCACTTTGCCCTTGCCACCCACAATAATCAGATACGCACAGAGCTGAAGGAAGCTCACTCAGGTTTTCAAACCCATGAGCTGCAGCCAGCCACTCTGAAACACCGACACAAGTCACAACAACCTAGTTTGGAGAGGACTGTGGAGCACGTTTGCCTGCAGGTGGACAGCCATACTTTATCCTGACCACTTTATGCTGACCTCAACAAATTTGCTTCCAATAAGCATTTTTTTCTGGGCTACATGTGCAGTGGGTTTAGATAATGTAGCTAATACTGTAATATACCATGTGTAACTCAGTTCTGCAAATCAATAGACATAATGTTCAACATGCCAATGGGACAAGTTCCCATTCATTCAGTAAAGTTAGGGTTAATCACAGTTCAATCTGCACAGGATTTCTGGGCCAATGGCCATTTATTTTTCCCTGTATAATTTATGGTTCTGTGTCGTGCCGTTCCATTAAATTCCTTATGTGTGTACTCTCTTCTGAACCTTATTTTTTTTAAAACAGTTACAGTATAAATATTACTTCATTACAGTCAATTGAAACCTCGTTAATAAGAACACCTTGTTTAAAATTGACTCAGTCTTTTGTTCCACAAGAACAGGGCCAATATATTTTTTTTTAACACACATGGCACACACAAAAGGACTTCATCGCAACCTTGACGGCATAAATCATGAATAACAATAAAAGGGGAACTGCCAATCGACATAGTGTTCTGGCTGCCGTATGGATTTTCTTATTTAAATGCTTCACTTTACATTCGTTATGGTGACTAATCAAAAGTTAGACAACAGCTCGTGTCAGCTCTAGAGAGTGCCAACTCTCTTCATTCACCTCAGAACGTAGCAGCAGCAAGAGGGTTTTGAATGTAACATGGTAAGCAGAAGGGCAGTCTACCCACAAATCATTTAATCTTCAATGTGTTATTTTAAGTTAAGGCATTTATTAAAAAATCAGTTTTTAAAAAAGATGCACACATCAAAAAGTATCAACATATTTGAAGAACGTCCATCAGCTAAGGGAAGAATTGCCTATCTTCAGCACAGAGACCTCTATCTAGAACTGTCTAAGATGCACTACTGTCCAATGGATTGCCACAAACCATTCTGACTCCAACAGCGTTAAATCATGGTTTAGAATACGCTAAGGGAGGCTTGATGAAAGGGGGTGGCTAATCTGCCGCTTCATTTCCAAAATTTCATCCCCATCCCACCCCTCCTTCCCAAACGTCTCGCCATGTGTCAGTTAGATCCAAGAGAATCAATGTATCAGGCAAGCTTGAAATGTTAACTCTGTTTTCTTCTCCACAGATGCTGCCAGACCAGCTGAGTTTTTCCAGCATTTTGTTTTTCACCTTTGCTCTCTTTGCACTCAGAACCCTTGCTTCAAATATTGCTCACTACCGGTAGAAATGATTAACTCAGGTCAATGATTACAGTACAGGAAGCAGCCACTCGGCCTATCGTACCCTTTCCCACTCTCTACAAGAGCTATTTACCTATTCAACTCCCTCACCTTTTCCTTCAGGAAATGATCCAATTCTTTTCTGAAAGCCACACCTGAATCCGCCTCCACCGCACTCTCAACAGTGTGTTCCAGCTCTTGACTACCCACTGCTTTTTTTGGCCAAACACCTTAAATTGATGCTTTCTGGTCCTTGACCCTTCAGCCAATGGGAACAAGTTTTCTCCTATCTACTCCTTCCAGATTTTGAACACCTCATTCAAATATCCCTCAATCCTCTCTTCTCTGTGGAGAAAAACCCCAGCTTCTCCAAACCACTGATGCTCCTCATTCTGTTTGAGTGAATCTTTCTTGTACCCTTTCAAATCCTTTCCACATCGTGGGACACAATACACCAGTTGAGGCCAAACCAACGTTTTATTTAGGTTTATCATAACTTCCTTGCTTTTGCACCCAATGCCCCTACTTATAAATCTCAGAACCCCATATACTTTATTAACCACTTTCTGAACCATTCCTTTCATATTTAATGATGGACTTCCAACACACAAAGTGCTGAAGGAGTGGGAAGAGATTCCAACTCCAGGCCTCAGCGTGGGTCTTTGCTCTGGGGACATGCTGGATTTGACCAGCTTGGGAAGACCCTGTGCTGTCACTTCTTAAATTCTTCAGTGAAATTCGATGTCAGGATATCCCAAATGACAGAGGACAACCGAGAGGGAGATGACCAAATGGTAGGGGAATCCGGTGGGTGGGTGGGTGGGGAGATAGGGTCCCACCTTTGGCAGCTGGGTGAACGAGGGGAAAGATAGGCTGAAACAGATGGAGAAAACAAGTCTCAGTACTCAGTTCTGAGCTAAGCAGTCGTCATGGTCGTGCACATTAGGGCTATCAGCTGCACGGGCTATGTGCCACACTCTATAAAAATGTCAGTACTGCAGTAATTAAGAGGCACAGGCTAGCTACTGAGTGATAAGCTTTCTTTCACCAGACTACAATGAAAGAGTCCATCAGACCAGCAACGGGTTATTAACATTTTGTTTTTTTTATGATGTATTTCACCTTCCATTAAACAACTCAGTTAATGCACAGTCGCCAAAAAACAATGGGGGTGTGAAGCTATATATGAATAACCTAACTGCTTCGATCAACCGAAGTATAGGTTCATGGCCATATTCCTATGAGGTGGTTCCTTCTGTGGTCTTTCTTAGTGATTTTATCTGTGTCGTGTTTCCTAACATTTTCCAGATCATCAAGTTGCTCCACATAAATTTGTACATTAACTCAATGGCATGATATCAAAGCTGGCAATGTATATTAGATGCTTTTCTCTTGTAACAAGGAGCCATCAATTTCAAATGGTCACAAAGGGAGTGAGGAAGGTGGGTAAGAGGACAATGGTTTATGCAGCGAGTTTTTGATTCCTTTGCCAAAAGGAGTAGTTGAGACAGGAAGATCAACATTTCTTGGGGGGGTTTAAAGCTGAAGAAATGGTTGAAATAGAGAAAGGGCCACAAGGAGACTTCGGGGATGAGGTGTGGCCGGTGGTTAGATTTGAATTGTTCTGGCACGGACGGAACAGGACGCAACCTCCTGTGCTGTGAAGTTCAAGGAACCTGCGTTACACAATCTCAATGTTGCCAGAGTTCCCTGGTGAGTCATACTGCAGAAGGCAACACCAAACACCGCAGTACTTGGCCGAGCATAGCCAACGGAAGTCCATGATTGCCAACACGCTCTGAGGGCACAGCGTTGAAGGAAGATGAGGAGATTATCTCCAATGATAAATCATGCTAATGTGCGATTGTGAGACTAGGGTTTGAGAAGTGGCGAGGTGCGAGGGGTTGGGGGGGTGGGGCAGATGAGGCAGGAAATCACACGTGCAAACCGTTAGCGCCCTTATGCTATACAATACTTACTTCACGGACAATTATAATTTCTTAGTCTCAAACTGCCCCAGTCACCATCACTGCCAATGGTCAATACTCACCCCAGATTATACAGCACCAAATTCGCTCCCTGGACATAAATGGAGCAAGAATAATCACATGATCCAAAAAAAAGATGCCTTTGCCTGCTCCACATCAGACTCGCAGGCTGCAATTCCACTCCCCTGCACATTACCTAAAAATTTTCCAGTCTTTACCTTCCCTACTTTTGAGATATTGCTCACCCCAAAGGGATATCACAATTATTTACCATTCACAGGTCTACTGCTGCACTTCACTGATATCCAGTTATCAACTGCAATGAATAAACAGTTCTGCAGCGTGTAGGTCCCGATTTTACTGCCATACCCTGCATTCTCCGTTGGCTTTGGGCGTGTTCTTACCAGCAGGCATGCTGGTAAAATTCCAGCCATAAAGAATTCTCACTGGGAAGCCTTGGGTTGGAGAGGAGATTGCCAAACTGTTGCTGGTCTTAGCACCTAACCTGAGGCTTTATTCAAGTACAGCACCACAGATATCTCTTTGCTCCTAAGGACGCTATTTGAGTGTTCATGTCGGGCATGGATGCATATACAATATATGGCGGCCCAGTGGTTATTGAGCTCATAATCAGAGGACTGGGCTAATAATTTAACAAAAATCATGAGTTCATAATCTACCACGGTAGCTTGAAAATTTCAATCTGATTTTAAGAGTCTGAAAATAAAAAGCAACTATCAGGAAAAGTGACCAGAAAGCTTTCAGACTAATGTGAAAAATATGACTGGTGCATTAAACGCCCTATGGCGAAGGCAACCTGCTGTTTTATTAGTGTCACAAGAAGGCTTACATTAACACTGCAATGAAGTTACTGTGAAAATTCCTTAATTGCCGCACTTTGGTATCTGTTCGGGTACACTGAATAAGCATTTAGCATGGCTAATGGACCTAACCAGCACGTCTTTTGGACTATGGAAGGAAACTGGAGCACCCGGAGGAAAAATGTCCAGACTCCACATAGATAGTGAACCAAGCCAGGAATCGAACCCAGATCCCTATGCTAATCACTGTGCCACCATTATTAATGACCTAGCAAGCTATTCAGTTGTATCCAACTATTACTTAGAAGAAGGTGACCTAGCACTACCACATCAGCGGCAAATAGACAGGGTCAATAAATGCCCAATTTTCCAATATCTCCAGTAAGCTTTGTTTCACATGTGCATACATTGCTTAACATCATTAGCTGGTTCCTGGAAAATGCAATTTTATGGTTCGTGCAATTTCCCACAGGCGCAAGGTTAGGGATTACATTCCTGAGGGAAAGACTTTGGAATAGACGTTTGGACACAAATGTGTACATAAAATTATAAAGTTAAGAAAATGTAGCAAACATCAACAATAAATTTACCTTAGTGTGAGAAAGCTAAGTAAACGTGAAAATATGGGCATTCCTCAAGGTGTGAAGCTCAGGGGAACTAGACAAGTGGTGGCGGAAATAGATTTTACTCAAGTTTTGGTGGACTTTTCCGAGTACTGTTAGAAGGGATTTTTTTAAAATGCTGATGTGCAAATGAGCATGCCACTCACTCCACACATCTGTACAATATAAGACTCTGAGTGTTAAACGAGCCATCGTTAAAGGGACAACCAGCACAAATAAAAATCTGGACTGTTTCCAGACTCTCCAAAAACATATCTCTCCCCCAAGATTGTATGCTCACAACTTCAGCCGAGCCCCAGCCCTTGCAGGCTCAAAATGGGAGTTACATGGGAACCGTGTGTTCAGATGTACAAACAATGTCAGCGCATCTAGAGTTCTATGTGCAGTTTTGATTTCCTTATTTAAGAAGCAATGCGGAGAAGGTTCATTTTGACTGATTTCTGGGATGAAGCACTTGTCATTTGAGGGAAGATTGGACAGATTGGGCCTGCGTTCATTGGAGTTTAGGAGAACGAGAGATGATCTCATAGAAAAAAATGAGATCTTAAGCAACTGACAGAGCGGATAATGCAAAGGCAGGAGAGAACTAGGATTTGAAAATAAGGGTCATTTATATAAGGAGAATTTTCTTTTCCCTCAAAGCGCCATCAGTTTGTGGAATTCTCTTCCCCAGAGAGCAGTGGGGGCAGGATCATTGAATATTTCTGAGGCTGAGTTAGATAGATTCTTGGCAGACAAGGAAGTCATAGGGCATAGGGGGCAGATGGGGAAGGAAGAGCCCACAATCATATTAATCACGGTCTTATCAAATGGTGAAGCAGGCTGGAGTGGCCAAATGGCCTACATGTGCTCTAATTCTTATGTTCATAGCACAAAACAGCAGGAACATATTGCAAATGCAGGGTGTGAACTGAAGAGCGATGTTAACATGAAAAGACATTGCGGGGAATGACGTTAAACGAGATCTTCTTGTATTTACCAAATAAAATATCTAGCACCATTCAAAATGCAAGGAAGTATAGCACACGTAACAATCATAAACACTTGCACACTCTGCTTTTCCCCTTACCAACACAAATTCAAGCGCACATCCAAGCACTGTGCGAGAATGAATATTGAAATCAGTGTCTGCTGCGTATTTTTTTTAACTTACTAATCAGAAATGCAATTAGCCACATCTGGATTCTCAATTAGCCACATGTGGCTAGTGTCTAATGTACTGGACAATATTGCAGTAAATCAGCTAATGAGTAGCATTTGCAGAAACCAAGGACGTAGCCTGTGGGCTGAACCATCACCTTTTCCCTCCCCTCCTTCCAGCGTCCGTGGGCAGCCTGGATGTGGCCAGGCAAATAATATGCAAATCCGAACAAAATAACACTTATCAAGTGGATGGCATCAATAAACAATTTCTCTTAAATGCTTCTGCCTGGATGAACAATGAGACTGTTGAGTGAGGAAAGCTGTTGGGGACACACACTCTGCCACCAGCCTCAGGCCAGGACCAGCGTTAAACTGTGGAACTGCACTGTTGGCATTGCAAAACAACACAAATAAAATCAGCAATGAAGAAGCAGAAACGGAGATCAACCGCAAAAACAAAGGGCAGAACTTAGAACACTTCCAATGTCAGTTTGTTTTAGTACTTCTTTTGATCCACTGAATCGTTTATTAAATCATTAATGGCTTTGAATGTGACACCACAATTGTGAGTTGAATATGGATTAATAAGCACATTATCCAGAAGAGCTGTGCTCATTTACTTAAGAGACTGCAACAGAGAAAATAAAGCAGCAGCTCAGTATCTGACCAGGCAGGAGGGCTACATAGCTTGACCGAGCAATGATGCAGAATGGCAGCATCTTCCTCGTTTCAGAGCCTTCCGCAGCCTTTTGATTACTCGTCTGAGCCACTATGTATTCCTCAACCGACGCCACTAAACAACAGTAACTGCTCAATATCACACCGCTGCTTGTGGGAGCTTGCTGTGCATAAACTGACTGCTCCGCCTCTAACACTGCAACAGTAAGTGCACTTCAAAAGTACCTCACTGGGCTGGAAAACATTTTGGGATCCCTAAGGTTATAAAAGACACTATATAAATGCGAGACTTCCTTTTAGTCTAGTGACATAACCACTGCAGATGCACCTGTGCTGTCAAAGTGCATTTAAGGCATTTTCTACTAAGACGACTATACAGCAACTTCAGTTTGTTTGTTGGCTGGATAGCCAACAGCCTGAGCTCAATTCCCGTACCATCAGAGGTTATTCATGGAAGCCCACCTTCTCAATCTTGCCCCTCACCTTTGATGTGGTGATCCTCAAGTTAAATCACCACTAGTCAGCCCTTGCCCTCACAGGGGAGAGCAGTCCATGGTCATCTGGGACTGTGGCAACTTCACCTTCTACTGGACAATGCTGATTGCAACTGGAATTATTTTTTCTCCTTTTTATGTGCACTTCTTAAACCAGTTCATGTGAGTCATTTTAAAAGGTGGTTTCTCATCAAGTACGTTTTTCGTCAGTGATCTTGTTTCATTTTTAAAAAATAAGTTTGACATAAGAGCTATTCAACCTCTTTGATTTTGGTCTGATGGTGGCCCATTCCGAGCTATGAGGTTTTCTATGCAGGCTTTGTTAGGGCAGCAGTATTTGGCCAGGTTACCAGACTATTGAAGGTTTTCTTGGGGAGAAGGGGGACACACAACCTAAGGTTTTTGGTGAGGGGGTTGGGGTGTATGTTTGGGGTTTCCACTGAAATCACAACTGATCGCTGTGTTCCACAAACAACGCTTCACACCAGAGAGCAATACAATAGCTATCACAATGCATGCTGCAGACCATGCTTATTGCAGGTGAATTATTGAAGACTCTGCCTAATTTTATGATTTCTCAAATCTGTTCCAGTCTAGGCTCTGGGTGCGTTGGGCCTGCGCACTCCTCCAGGTTTAAGCTTCAGTGTATACGTAATGCTTTGAAGCTGTTGAGGACAGCCCTCACCACTAATAACACTGTCTGGGATCTTGGAGCCACTGCCATGCCGCAGGTTACTGACAGTCAATCGCCAGCAGCTCGGCTGCTCTGGATAATGTAACAAGACTTCAAAATTAGCCAAACATTTTAGAATCTCCCTCCCTGGAAAATTCAGTTTCAACCACATAGTCAGAGAAGCACTTTTGCTCCGCCAGTGTGATATTTTAGTTCCCCGCCCCAGCCATCTTCACGGCCTCTTGGAAAATGTCCAACTAACGCTGAGTTACACAGGCGGTTTAGCCTTTCACCCATAACCTGACCCCCACTGCCTGAAACTTCATTCCTGTGTTATGAAACTTCATTCTTACATTACACAACAGTAATGCAACTTCAATAGGCACTTAACTGTCTGCAAAGCACTTTGGGATGTGCTGAGGCTTTGAAAGACCTACATCAGCTGGGGTTTTCCTTTCTTATTGAACTCTGAGTGGCAAACTTTCTGAAATTTTAACTGGATTTGTACTTACATCACAGGTGAAAGGTATTACTTTTTTATTTTAAATAGCTGTGTGGAGCTTGCATGTTCTCCCCTTGGCTGCATGGGTTTCTTCCGGGTGCTCCAGTTTCCTCCCTCAGTCCAAAGATGTCTCAGTTAGATTGATTGGCCATGCTAAATTGCTCCTTAGTGTAAGGAAGATTGGCAAGATAAATATGTGAGGGTTATGGATATTGGTCCTGGGTGGAATGGTTATCAGAGCAGGCTGAATGGCCTCCTTCTGCACTGTAGGGTTTCTATGATTCTAAACATAAAATTTTGTTCTCTTCTGTTGGGGAGTTTAATTGTTTATTAGCCCCACCCAAGACGAATGTCTCCCACCAACACCAGTGTCCCCCACTCAACACTAATATTCCCTATCCAACACCAATGTTCCCTACCCATGTCAATGTTCCCCACCCAACACCAATAGTATGTTACATTCTCCCAGAAACTGAACATCAGCAAAGGGATTTCAAGCATTCAGTCCAATCCTTTGAGGCCTAATCTCTCCACAGCAGAAACCACTGGATAGCTATCTGGAGTGTGAACAAGGACTGATTTTCCCACTTCCTCAGAGAGAGTGATGTTGAAGCATAATATCAACAATTCTCATCATTTCCTAGATTAGCATAGGGGAGAACAGGAAACAGGTCCTGATCCTTCCAGTCTGCATGGTCCAGTCACCACCTGGGCAAGAATGAGAGAATGGTAGCAATTTCAATCGATGCAGTAAATAAATCCCAGGATATTTTATTCCTTTATGTTAATGTATAGGGGGTAGCCATTGCTGATATCAATAGACTGGGAAGGTTATTGTGACTTAAAAGTGGTCTGTTGACAAGTGTGGCACTGTGTGGGTGGTAATGCACCCAAGAGGTTGCCCAAGATTAGAAGGTGTTTGCCTGGAGGGGACTGGGTTCCCACTGTTCAGCTGGCTGCTAGGTGGATCGAAAACATTTTGCAATCAAAGAGGTTGAATAGCTCTTTTGCCAAACATATTTTTAAAACATAGAACATCACTTTGGATTGTTCTCATAGAAACGACAGATAGAGGTTCACAAGATTATGACAGGCTTGAATAGATTGGACAGTCAGAGTCATTTTCCCAGGTTCGAAGGGTCAATTACACACAGCACAGGTTGGGAGTGAGAGAAGGAAAGTTTAAAAGAGATGTAAGGCACTAATTTTTCACACAGATTGTGGTGAATGCCTGGGACACACTGCGAGAAGAGATGGTTGGAAGCAGATGCTATAACAACATTCAGCAGCTATCTGGATAGATACTTGAATAGACAGGGAATAGAGGAATATGGACCATGTAGGGACAAGGAAATATTAGATTGGAGAGGCTTTTGTGTCGGTACAGAGTTGGTGGGTCGAAGGGCCAATTCCTGTGCTGTGCTTTTCTTTGGTCAATATAGGAGGAAGAAAGCCGCATATTCCAATTCGTCATTGCTGTGATGGGGTCAGCACTAAGCCGGTATCTTTACCGGCCGTCAATGTCTGCCATTTACAATGTTCTCGAGATAATCTGTCATGTGATCTTCCGGCACCCCGGCAGCAGGTGCCCACCCTGCGAGATTCAGTGGCCCAGCCAAAAATCCAATAACTTTCAGTGGGATTGGACAATCCGAGTGGAGGGTGGGGCTGGAAAATCCTACTCTCGACACAGGGTATGCAATGCACTGTCTGACAACGCACTCAGAGAAGACTCAATAATAACTTCCAAAAGGGAATTGGATGAAAATTAAAGAAGGATTAAATCTATCGGCATCTGGGGAAAGGATATGGGGAAAAGAACAGGGAGTGGAACTAACTGGATTGCTCTTTCAAATGGGCTACATGAACTCTTTCTGTATCTTACAATTCTTACGAAAAGACACATAAAAGTACAAAAGGCCAAGAGGAAGCAATCTTTATTCCTTCCCAGCCCTCCTCCTTATCTTTTGGTCATTAAAAGAAAGACAACTTCAGGTTGTCCCAAAGTACTTTACAGCCAAAAGCAGACTGATGAAGTGCTTTTGATATGATTTGATTTGATTTATTATTGTCACATGTATTAACACAATGAAAAATATTGTTTCTTGCCTGCGATACAAAGCACACTGTCCACACAGAAGAAAAGGAGAAACTGCAGAATGTAGTGTTACAGTCATAGCTAAGGTGTAGAGAAAGATCAACTTAGTGTGAGGTAGGCCCATTCAAAAGTCTGATGGCAGCAGGGAAGAAGCTGTTCTTGGCTTGGTTGAATCATGAGTCACTGTTGTGATGTAGAGAACCCCTGCAGCCAATCTGCATATAGCAAGTCCCCACAAACAATGAAGCGCTAATGAACAAATTATTTACCCCCACCACTGCCCCCCCCAACACCCACCCCCACCCCAAATGATGTTGCACACGGGATCAATGTAGCTGTGACACAAATTCTCCCGACGCAATGTTCCAAAAAACGAGACGGTCATGCCTCACTGACCGTGCAGTGCACTTGGGATGGTTAGTGACGTTCAGGTGCTCTTACAATTGCCTACCAGACTCTTCAAACCCGACCCTTTTCTCTTCCCATCTTGCCCATCCCCTCCAATACGGGGCAAAACAACATCTTTAGTGTTTGAATTTTTCGATTAAAGGATGCAAAATAAACAATCTCTCTCACCAAGAAAGAGAAAAAAAATCAGCCTCATTTAATAACACGAATAATACCAATGCCATTCAATGACACATACATCCCAGGAATGTGCGCACAAATCAAACAGAACACTGACGGCAATCTACCTAACCAGTGAACGGAAATAAAATTCTATTTTGTTTCAAATATATATACAGGCCATCTCTTTTTCTATTCCTATTTTGAAAATGCTCTCAAATAAACAGGGAAAAATTGCACTGCAAAAATGTTTTCGTTTGAGAGTGAATCATTGGCTATAATTAGTGTGACCAGTCTAATAAAACCATTACAAAATGGAGGTCAACTAGCTCTTAGAACTGTTCATTTTAATTTAAATGTATTCATCATTTGCTCTTAATGGCCTCATTCTGCGAACAGCGCTTTAATAAATATTGCTGAATTACAGGTTAAATAGCTAAATTAAATTATTGCAATTACAACACATAGCAATTGAATGTGGTTTACCTTTCTCTATTTAAGGGGGAGGGAGGGAATTTAAATCGACAGAGATTTCTGATTAGTTTTACGTGATCTCCACTGTAATACCAGCTGTATCTCGAAGTTCTTGGATAATATGCAAGTGTATGTTGCTCAAATCAGATTTCTGCAGTGTTCTGAGACAGTCCCTAACTAACCTGTACATTCCAAATCCTGACTTTAGGAACTGCACAAGGATGCACTCTCCAACATAATACCTTTAAAAAGTCCTTTCATGGGATGCTAGGGTCCCCTTCAAAGCCAGCATTTGTTGCCCATCCCTAATTGCCCTTCAGAAGGTTGTTGAGAGCTTCTTGAACCACTGCAGTCCACAAGGTAAATGCTGCAACTTCAAAAAACATCTCATGCTTGTGTCGCTACGGAGAAAGAGAGGCAACCTATATTGCCAAAGTACAGGTGAATTCCCTGAAAATCTCCTCATTCGCCGGTGGTATACCTTTAATAATCAACATATGCATACTCTGAAGTAAAATCAACAGCAAAGATGTAACTGAGAAGCCATTGCTCTATATCTGAGCTAAGATCACAAACCTACTACTTTTGATGGACGTGTGTAACGAGTCAGTACATGGATGTGCAAACAGCATCAGGTAGGCCCTTGCACAATTCTAAGGTTTGCTTCTTTCCTGTGGATAGGGCAAAAGAGCAAAGGTAGGCCATTCAATCCATTGACCCTGTTACACCATTCATGGCCATTCTGTCTATTAATATCATTTACCTTCCTTGGATCCATATCCCTTAATGTCCCACTTACAAAATTCAAGGAAAAGGGCAGGCTTAGGTTAATATTTTTTTAAAAAAAACACTACCATCACCTTTAAAATAACATTTCCCCCAGGTTTTGTGGCATCTCCCACCACATGTGAATCTCTGCCATTCGCAAGCACAAAGTGCAATTCGGTTCAGTGGAAAGTTCCATTCTTAAAAGTTACGAAAGCCAATGCGCAGAGTGGAGCGGGCAAATGCCGAATCCATCTCTTTGCTTGCTCCAAAAACCAAACTGAAATTTAATCCAATTCATGGTCCCCACAAGAGAAACGAACAAGATCCAAGCTGACGGGATGAGTCTTTGCACCCCATCTTAGCATCCAATTAGCACAATTCACACGCAAAATTACAGCCAACATTTTCCTCTCTCCATTTTCACGGAATCCACTGCATCAATTTAGCAAACCTTTGTTTCCATTTCACGATCTTTCAGTAACTGGAGCATTGCGCGTGGTATAGGCACAATTGTAATGAAATTGCTATTTCAGGACAGTACCTCCCACTTAATTCTACAGCAGTCAATTGTATACTCACTTAATTGCATAACAGTGTTAAGTCTCTAATTTTTCTCCTATTTCCCTTGTAACAGTAACGTTCCAAATCAAATTGACTTGCATGCATAAACTGCATGTTTACATATCAAATTCTGCCTCTGGATTGAGTTCCACCTGCTTATTCGCATCCTCTAACATCATTTACTTCCTTGATTGAGCCAACGTCAATCAGAATACTGATGACTCGCAGAGTTCTCAAGAACATGACACTAGAAATGGATGAGGAAAACCAGCTGGAAGCTAAAGTTCTTTTGAGGGTCCCTGTCCAAAACAACAACTCGTATAATGATCAAACTACTGAACATCGATCATTTTTTTTTAACTGCTCCGATTTTCTTCCCTGCTTTCTGAAGGCCACGTTTTGTGGGTTTCGTATGGTTATACAGATGAGGTGGCCTGAGTACCACCTTCCACGAGTTGACATTTTACACACATGGGCATTTTACTGCCCCGTCGTGGAAGGGGTCAGAGCCGGAAAAATCCAGCAAACTATTCAAAAGCCCACTGACTTTGATGGGACTGTAAAACTCCACTGGTATAAACTCCCATGCAGGAACTGGGAGAATGAGCGCCGAGCTATCTGATCTTTAGGAGAAGAAACATGAGCCCCACTCCTGGTTCTTTGAGGTGGCGAAAGAAACCTGCCGTTGGTCCTGCCACTATGAATGGGATTTCCTGGTCCTGCTGCTATAAATGGGATTTCCTGTTGTTCGCACCCTCTACCACCAGGAAACCAAAGGAAGAAAGGTCGGCGGCAGCAGCACTGGCTGGAAAATCCCACCCATGGTAGCTGAGGGAAATGTTTAAGAACTAAAGTCACTCGGTACCAATGACGGCTTTCACATTGACCAGTGTGGGCTGACATTTCACACTTCCCATGTTTCCAAGTTCCAACGTCAACATTGGCTTTTCACTGAAAAGACCAGAAATTTCACAATCACATTTATTTAAGATAATGAAACATCCCAAGGACTGTAATCGAACAGTACAGTTCAAACTTGTGTGAGTCAGGTTGATTGGCCATACTAACATTGACCATTAGTGTCAGGGGGATTTTCGGAGTAAACAGGTGGGCACATGGGTGGGATTGGTGTTGGCATAGGTTTGACATGCCAAATGGCCTCAAAGAAAGAATAAAGAAGAGTACAGCATAGTAACAAGCCCTCTGGCCCTCCAAGCTTACACGGATCATAATGCCTGCCTAAACTTATGCATTTACGGAGCCCATATTTTTCCATTCCCATCCTATTCATGTATTTGTCTAGTTGCTCCTCCTTCTGCACTGTTGGAATTCTATAATTTTCTACGATAAAATTGACACAGGGCCACATAGGGAGTTTAAGGACAGGTGACAAAAGCTTGGTGAAAGGTTTTAAGGCACATTTTGAACAAGGGGAAAGGCAAAGAAATGGTGAGGCTTAGCTTGGGAATTCCAGAATCAAGGGCCCATGTAACTGAGGGCAAACCAGTGATAGTGAGACATAATGAGCTGGAGGTAATGGTGACTAGTCGAGGGCAAGGGTTGGTGGAGGAGCACAAATATTTCAGAAAGATTGTAGGACCTGGGGGAAATTAAAGAGATAGGGTGGGGTGAGGTAGAGTGAACCAAGGCAATGGAGAGATTTGGACAATTAAGGGAGTGAGAGCTTTTAACACTGAACCGTCCCCAAATTAGTCACTGATGAAGTTCAGTAAGCACGTGTGATGGGAGAATGGGACCTGGGGTGCAAGTTCGGATATCAGGCAGCATGGTTTTGGATGAGCACAAAGATGCAAGACGGGAGGTCAGCCAGGCGAACAGGTAAGCGTGGAGGCGACAGAAGTGTGAATGAGGGATTCAATAGTGGACATGAGTTACATTTGGCATTTGAATACAAGTTGTTAGTAGGCTAGACTTCAACACAGCCTAATGTGTGAAAAGTCTAGGCCAGTAACAATTAGCTATTACAATGCTAAACAATGCTAAAAATACAACACTACAAGGGAAAAAGTTTCCCAATGCTGCAGCATCGAACTTTCCCCAATGGCTAAGCACAGCAGCTCAGTGGTAAACTGTCAGCACTGGCTTATCCCAGGAAACGCCCCACTGAGACAATCACGCCTCCCCCCTTTTTAAAGTGTTTCACTGTTTCAGTAGTAGGTATTGTTTCCTTTACATCCTTTTGAAAATAGCAAACCAAAACAACAGAAAATAAAGTGTTTGCAGCTAAGAGATGGAGACTTCCCCATTCATGTTAATGGAGACTGCTTAATTGCAGAACTGCCTGTGGTCCTGACATTATGCAATTAAAGGGGAGGTGCCGTATAGTTGTTACCCGTGCTTCCCACAGCAGCACAAGCAGAGGTCCGGCAATAGCTAACCTGCTAGGAAAATGAATGAATTGAGCAGGACCAGCGACCTAAGCTTTGACAAAGGGTCATCTGGACTCAAAACATCAGCTCTTTTCTTTCCACACAGGTGCTACCAGACTTGCTGAGATTTTCGAGCGTTTTCTCTTTATGAACAGTGACCTATCCCTTCTCACTCCTGACTGCCGATGGCAAGCACTGGTAAAGCATGGGATGTCCTGAAGTCATGAAAGGCGCTATACAAATGCCTTCCTGTCTTTCAACTGGGAATCTCCATAAAACAAAAAAAAACAGGCAGTCATTGTAAATTTGAAACCAGAACTTAAATACAATGGTGATTTGTTTAGTTGATCAGACAGCATCTGCAGAGAGAGAATCAGATGTGGAGGAATTTTCCCATCCTGCCCGCTACAGGAATCTTGGGGGAATCTTGCAGGATTTTCTGGTATTGAGGCTGGAAAATCCCATCCATGATTAGATAGGGTAGATGCAAGGAGGGTATTCCCGATGGTGGGGTATTCAGAATCAGGAGTCACAGTCAGAGGATTCAGGGTAGACCATTTAGAATGGAGATGAGGAGATATTTCTTCACCCAAAGAGTGGTGAACCTCTGAAATTCATTAGCACAGGAAGTAGTTGATGCCAAAACATTGAAAGTATTCAAGAGACAGCAGGATATAGCACTTGGGGAGAATAGGATCAAAGGTTATGGGGGAGAAGAAGAATTAGGCTACTGAGTTAGGCTGTGATCGTAATAAATGACAGAGCAGGCCTGAGGGGCGAAATGGCCTCCTCCTGCTCCTATCTTCTATGCTTCTATGAGGTCTGCATTTTGAGTGTGGCTGAAGGATCCACACATGGGACATCAGCTCATTCCTGCTTTCCCCAGATACAGCCTGTCCATCAGCAGAATGTTGTTGGTCTTGGTTTGGACCTCCATAGTACTTCTTTATAGCTGGCAAAACTTGGAATAGATCGTATTTTTAAAAGATGGAACAAACGTTCACTATTGAAACAGTACATTGTGGGTTAGGGGATAACATTCGCCTTCAAAGATTATTTTATTTGCCACTGAGGCAGATTACTTTGGCACTGCCTCTGACCATCTGGATCTTCTTACTGCATGGTTATACCAAAAATAATTTGCATGTTTGCCAAGAGGGAAAATTCCACATGATCCCACTACGTCGATTTCTCTGCAGTTCGTTAAAGCCTTGATTTTAAAGTTCTCACTAATGTTTTCAAATCTGTCCATAGCTTTGCTCTCCCTCCATCCTTCCTGCCTCGATTCTTCTCAGCCCTCTGACCTCTGAGATTGTGTTCTTCTCCAATTCTGGCCTCACTAGCATCCTCAATTTCCTTCAATCCATCACTGGTGGGTCTGTGCATTGCTCGACCCAGATCTACAAATTTCCTTCATAAACTCCTTCGTCTCTCCACCTGATTTTCTTCCTTTAAGGCACTCCCTAAAACCTACCTCTTAGACAAAGCCTTATGTAGGCATTATCAAAATTTGCACTTTGGGATGTTTTGCTAAGTTCAAGGAGATATGTAGACAAATTTTGTTGCTGATGTAAAACCGCAACTATAAGGCTCCATTGGAGAAGTTAAATTCACCCAGAAATAAATCATTGTCTGTACAAAACAAGCCTGTCTGAATTTGAATCGACAGCCTGAAATTTTATTTTTATATTATTTAAATATTTGTGCAATATATCACAAACACAGATAGTACTTGGTGCTAAGACACTATAAAAGAGAGGCCAAAGTGAACATCAGTCCCTTAGAGAATGAGAACTGGGAAATAATAATGGGGAAACCAGGAAATGGCAAAGGGACTTAAACAAATACTTTTCACCAGTCTTCATGGTGGAAAATACCACTAGCATTCCAAAAATGCTAAACAAGTGGCAAAAGAAAGGAGAGGGAGAGAGAAATAAATAACTACCGTGAGAGGAAAAAGCACGAGGGAAACTAATGGAGCCAAAGGCCAATAAATACTCTGGATCTGATGGGTTGCATCCCAGGATATTCAAGTAAGTAACTTCTGACAATCTTCCAAAAATCATTAACTTCTGGAAAAGTCAGAGAGGACTGGAAAACTGTCAATGTAATACTCATATTCAAAAAGTGAGGAAAATGAAAAACAGCAAACTATAGACCAATTAGCTTAACTTCTGTAATTGGGAAAATGGTAGAGTCCATTATAAGGAATGCATTAGCACAGCATTTCAAAATATATCATATAATCAAGCAGAGATAGCATGGGATCATGAAGGGGAAGTCATGCCTGACAAATTTATGAGAATTCTTTGAAGTGGTTAAGAACCTGATAAATAAAGGGGGAACCAGTAGATGCAATATAGTTGGATTTCCAAAAAGTGTTCAATAAGGTAACGCATGAAAGTCTATTTCATAAGTTGGTGTTATGAAGTTGGCCCATGGTGTTGGGGGTAGTATATTAACAAGGATAGAGAATTGGCTAACTGATAGAAAACTGAGAGTTTGGAGAAGAGGGGCATTTTCAGGATGGCAACCTGTAACTAGTGGGGTGCCACAGGGATCAGTGCTAGGGTCACAATTATTTACAATATCTTTTAATGATTTGTATGAGGGAAGAGAATGCACTATTGCCAAGTTTGCGGTTGATACAAAAATAGTTAGGAAGACAAGTGGTAAAGATGACACAGGTTAGGTGTATGGACAAAAATTTGGCAAACAGAATATAATGTAAGATAATGTGAAGTTATGCACTTTGATATGAAGAATAAAGCACTGAATATTATTTAAATGGAGAAAGACTGCAGAAAACTAGACCCTAGATGTGGAGCTCCTTGTGCATAAAAAACTAGCATGCAAGTTCAGCAAATAATTGGGGAGGCAAATGGAATGTTGGCCTTATTTCAAAGGGAATGGAGTATAAAAATAGGGAAGTCTTGCTAAAACTATACAATGCACTAGTTTGACCATACCTGGAATACTGTCAAGAATTTTGGTCCCGTTATCTAAGATATATTGGCATTGGAAACAGTCCAGAGAAGGTTCATTAGATTGATCCCAGATATGGTGAGAATTTTCTTACGAGGAGAGGTTAACTAGATTGGGCCTGTACTCACTGGAGTTTAGAATAATAATAGGCAACCTTACTGAGACATACAGACTGGAATTTTGCCACCCGTCAAGATAATCAAAGAGGCGGATAATGGGAAGGTCCATTCACCTGGGAGGAAATTTTACAGTTTTGGGACAAGCTGGACCATAAAATTCCACTTACAGAATTTTCAGGGAGCTTGACAAGATAGATGCTGAGAGTTGTTTCTGCTTGTGGCAGAGTCTAGGTCTAGAGTGCATAATCTCAGAGTAAAGGATTGCCCATTTAAGATAGAGATGAAGAGGAATTTTTTTCACTCTGTAGCTAGCGAATCTGAGGAATTCTTTGCCACAGAGAGTTGCAGAGGCCGGGCTATTAAATATGTTCATGGCCGAGGTAGACAGATTTTTAATCAGTAAGGGAATCAAAGGTCATGGGGGTGAGATACAAAGAGACAATTTCCTGAAGAAGTCGTGAAGTTCTTACCTACCATTAATTAGCTGGGATTCTATGTTTGTAACTTGGGGATCGCTGATGTCCTGCGCATACCTAAACTCCAGCACCTTGATGTTAGGTCATGAACCTGACGTCAACATGCTGGTTTTTCATAATACAGTAAATGGGTACTAAAATTAACAGCCTGTCCGCCATTTTGAAAGGATCATTAACAGGCAACTGAGTTGCTAACAAACCAACCAATCTGAATATTACACCACCCAGACCACAATGCGGTTGGCATGAGCAGGCAGGCAACTCACTTCTTCACCATCTAGGGTGAAAAAAATAGCGGGAAGGAAGGAGGTTATACCCCTTTGGGGAGCACGGTGGCATAGTGGTTAGCACTACTGCCTCATAGCACCAGGGATCCAGGTTCAATTCCAGCCTCAGGTCACTGTCTGTGCACAGTTTGCACATTCTCCCCATGTCTGTGTGGGTTTCCTTCAGATGCTCCAGTTTCCTCCCACAGTCCAAAGATATGGGGGTTAGGTTGATTGACCCTGGTATCAGGGGGATTAGCAGGGTAAACATGTGAGGTTACAGGGCTAGGTCCTGGGTGGGATTGTGGTCAGTGCAGGCTCAATGGACCAAATAGCCTCCTTCTGCACTGTAGGGATTTTATGATACCTTTCTTTGGGGAAGGTGGGTTAGGGGCCCTGTGTGTATCAAGGGCAGTCTCTCTCCCCTCCCCCACCATGCCTCTGTCATGATGATACTTCCTACCTGGCTTCCAAACCACCTCCCCCTCACCTCCCAATCCCAATCAGGTTGATCAATAACTCTGGAAGATGGGAATTTCTTCTCACTGAGTGAGGCTGGCTGAGGCTGAGGTCCGGGCACTCACAGGACGGTCCCTTATGAGGAATGTAGGGCCTATGTATATGCCATTCAGTTTTTCCAATCTCTCTGACCATTCAATTAGGTTGGGGCTGATCTGCACATAAATCTACCTACTCACCTTGGTTTTAATAACCCTTAATACTCTTAGCTGACAAAGGTCTATCAATCTCATGTTTTAATATTTCCACTGACATAGCCTCAACAGTTTTTGGGGCAAGAGAGTTCCAGCTATCCACTGACCTTGGTGCATAGAATTGCTTCCTGACACACTTCAAACTGCCAAGCTCGAATTTTAAGGTGATTTCTCCACACGCCCCATTCTCTCTCTGTCAATTTCTGATTTATATAAATGAAAGACAATGACACGGTGATCAGTTTCACACGTAACGCCAAACTGGAGGCTGCAATGGAATGGCTATACAAGCTGGGAAAAAGATTTGCAAGGGAACAGCATTTGGACAAATAATATTCAAGACAGATGCACGAGGTGATACAGATTAAATGTGAAGAAATGGAAAACATGCTTGCTTAATGAGTGGTGTGTGCTATCTAGGGGAAGAAACCTAGAAAGATCTGGGAGTGACAGTAGACTCAATTATGACCATGCCCAGGCACTGCGAAGCAGCAATTAAAGCAAACAGGATGCTGAGCCATGCTGCCAATCAGTAGAGTACAAGTCGAAGGTCGCTAAGCAGAAGCTGTGTATTGCTCTGCTCAGGCTGTACCTTGATCACTGCTTTCAGCTCTTATCTTTAAAGCACAAAAGGTCTGGAAGTGGCCCCAAGGGCCCGGGGGTGGGGGGGTCCACATGGCTGATCCCACGCATCTGAGGAGTACACGGCGTGACAATGGCTGCGAAACCTAGGCCCCTTCGCCTTGAAGAAAAGATAGATGCGGATTTGAAAAGCAACTCTAAGTAATTTGTTCAAAACCTTGGCTGTGGGACAAAAGGCCACAGACTCAAACTAATAAAAGGCATGTTCAGGAGCACTTCTTCACAGAGTGATTAATATCTGGAATGTTCTTCTGGGTAGGGCAGCAAAGGCAAAAAGCTCTTGTTTTCTGAGCTGTTCACGAGGAAACCTGGGTGCGTATTGGTGAAATTGCAGACTTCTGTGGCAGAGTGAGCTAGGTGGGCTGAGTGATCTGATTGCCCTCATCTGTACTTATCTTTGTGATCTTAACTCTGGCTCTGGTTTTGAGTCCTGCACAGCTTGTAGTTTTATAGCACCAATTAAATGTGGCTCAGTGTACTGGGCAGCGTTCTGTTTCGTTGGAATAAATCATCATGTGTGCCAAGAATGCCTATCTGTTTAACTTTGACAGCACAGTGTCCAATTTCCGATTGAAGTGCAGTGGAAATTTCTAACACAAGTCTAGTTTCCAGTTTCATATTTATCAGTATTGGTGATCACCCATCTTTTCTCCTGCTGAACCATTTACTGTGAAAATATTAACAACACTGAGGTACAATGCTTGGAAGTTCTTGATGAATTTTCATAATCATTAAAGCAAATTTTTGAACTCAAACCAGCCAAGTCACTCCATAAAACCAAATCTTTGACTCAAGTTTTATGGCCTCCAGTTTGCCTATTTATTTATATTACTAAATATCAAATTTTGTTTGATAAACTTCCTGTGAAGCTGTGTTAAAAGGTGATATATAAATTCAGCCACTGTGGGTAAAGGTGGTTCATTCTCATGACTGGTGCCCACTCCTGTATTGTTGGTAGTCAAACTTATCCCTGAAAGTGGCAATGCAGGTGGAGAAGATAATTGAGAAGGCATACGGTATGCCTGCCTTCATGGGCCGGAGTACTGAGTTTAAAAACTGGCAAGTCATGTTGACACTTTGTAGGATCTTAATGAGGCCATATTTGGAATATAGAGTTCAATTCTAGTTGCCACAGTACCAGAAGGATGTGGAGGCTTTGGAGAGGATACAAAAAAGATTTATCAGAATGCTGCCTGGCACGAAGGGCATTAGTTATGAGGCAAGGTTGGAGAACGTTCTCACTGGAGCAATGGAGGTTGAGGGAAGGCCTGATAGAAGTCTACAAGATTATGAGAGGCATGGACAGACTGGATAATTAAAAGCTTTTTCCCAGGGTAGAAGAGTCAATTACTAGGAGGCATAGATTTAAGGTGCAATGATAAGTTTTAAAAGAGATGTACAGGCAGATATTTTTACTCAGAGAGGGTGAGTGCCTGGAATTCGTTGCCGGGGAAGATAGTGGAAGCGGATACAGTAGTAACTTTTAAGGGGCGTCTTAACAAGTACATGAATGAGATAGGAATAGAGGGATATGGTCCCTGTAAACCTAGGGGCTTTTACTGAAGTCAGAGAGCATGTCAGTGTAGGCTTGGAGGGCTGAAGGGCCTGTTCTTGTGATGCAATTTTCTTCATTCTTTGTTCTTCTGGAGCAGAAAGTCCCTCAGCACTTTGAGGGCTAGCGACCACCAAATTTCTGATTTGACCTGCACAAAATGCCAGCACATTTTCCTGATAGGTTATTCAGAATTCTAAGCAGTTATCACAACTATAGTTTTCTCTAACTACAGATTCTCCAAGGAGGGTTTCAGACAATCTAAAATATCCTGTTCATAGGACAGTATTGGCTCGATTACTATTAAAGAATCATACGATCTCTACAGTGCAGAAGGAGGCCATTCACCCCATCAAGTCTGCACCAACTCTCTGTCAGAGTATCTTATCCAGATCCTCTCCCCCACCTTATCTACATAACCCTAAACATTTATCATGGATAATTCAGCTAACCTTCACATGTTAGGATACTAAGGGGCAACTTAGCATGGAAAACGTGCAAACTCTACATAAACAGTCACCCAAAGCCGGAATTGAACCCCCGGATTTTTGGCACTGTGAGGCAACAGTGCTAACCACTGTGACACCAAGCCACCCCCAAATTGTTCTCACTTTGCAATCCAAAACCAATACATGTTCATGACGCAACAAGTTGCACTTCTCTTGGTACATGGTAACTCACCTCTTCGCCACAGGAACTGCTTCTCCCCAATAGTGGTGGGTGCATGCTTCAAATTCACGATACTCTAAGCAAAACTCAAATCGCTTAGAAACAGCAACCCTCAAGATGACTAACTGAAGACTCATCAAATTTTTGACAGTAGCTGGCTGCGCCAAAATTAGCATTTCACTTCTTCACAAGCTCCTAACCATAGTAACCCTGGAAGGAAAAGGCCCAATGGTACCTCAAAAGTCGCGGACACATGAAATCATTGGTGTCCATTAGTGTGGGCCGAAAGGAATCTACTCTTCCAGTGGTCTGAATCAAAATGTTTTGCGAGAATGGGCAAAAGAAAATCCAGCTGCAATGTGTATTTACTAGCTTAACAAAGCAACAGGGGTTTCCTAGATGCAATCTCCAATAGGGAGCAAAGGAAAGGGCTAGCCAGCTGCAGAACATCACGAGATAGGAGCAGGATAGATGGGCGGGGAGGGGCGGTAGGACTCAGACAGACTGTCTGGGCACAAACAGTAAAGTGGGTTCAGAACAGTGTGTGTGTGCGTGTCTGTTTTTTTGTTGTATATGTAGCTTTTCGTGCAGCACTCGTCCTTCTGGAGGAAACCTCGGTTCACATTATGTTTTAAATCAGTCTGATGCACCTTAATCTTCGTGACAGACTGTAAGCTGCAGTTTCTTCCACCCCTCGCCTTCCCTGACCCCAACCCACTGCCCGACAGTTGCCCTTGACCAGGACACGGTGTGTGGCATGATGTTTAAAGTTATGCAGGAACATTTCAGTAAAACACAGCTGGGGAATTGGGCAGCCCCAGCACTTTGCTCTGCTTTGAGGGTCTCTTATCTTAATGCGACTCCTTTTGCCTTCTTCCTATCCTGGATTTTATTCTGCGCGCAGTTGCAGCTTCTTCCCCACTGCTGCTAGGCTGACTGGTACAGTCTGTAAACAAAGGTGCATTTTATTGCTCCTGAGACTTCAATTCCTCTCGGTCAAACTAAAGTCAAAAAATATTAAGTCAAGAGCCAGTTGTGACGCATATCAAATTAAGAGCGATTAATACACAATAATATAATCTCTGCAGGCAAATCACTGAGTCCAGTTTAATTTTTTTTATATCTGCTTCTCCAAGGGATCTGCCACCTCACTAGACCTTTCCTGCCATTTTATGCAATTTTAATCAGTCGAACTAATTTCCAGGGAGCTGGGAAAGCTACACTCACTCTACTTTTTAACCTCTGCTCACTTGTCCATTTGATAAAATCAACAATTGCAAGGCCATGAGTTGTTTGATGCAGCATTCAAATCCACCACCCACTAAGTGAAAATTTGCTCAGGTGGTCTCAAACTATTCCCTTGATTTGAAGCCAGTTCCACAGGGCAAGGATAGTGCGATGTGGCCAATCACGTGTTACCCCCTCCCCCCGCCAGTTCTGTGTCTTGTCCCCTATTCAGAAGTCAAAATTCTCACATAGAAATACGGAATCATATATGATAGGAGCAGGAAGAGGTCATTCAGTCCTCTGAACCTGCTCCACTATCCATCACATTCATGGCTGATCGTCCAACTCAATAGCCTAATCCTTTTTTCTCTACATAACCTTTGATCCCATTTGCCCCTATCACTATATTTAGCTGCTTCTTGAATACATTCAATGTTTTGGCATCAATTACTTCCTGTGATAATGAATTCCACAGACTCACCCCAACTCCATCCTGCATCCTCAGACTGTGGTTGCTAGTTCTGGACACCTCCGCCATTGGGAACATCCTCCCCGCATCTACCTTGTCTAGATCTTAGAATTTTATAAGTCTTTATGAGATCCCTCCCTCATTCGTCTGAACTCCAGTGAAAATAGTCCTAACCCATTCAATCTCTCCTCATACATCAGTCCCGCCATTCCCAGAATCAACCTGGTATACCTTCGCTGCACTCCCTTAAGAGCAAAAACATTCTTCCTCGGAAAAGGAGACCAAAACTGCACACAATATTCTAGTTGTGGCCTCACCATTTCCTCGCTCTGCATTTGCATGCACCCTCCCATAAATGGAAGCTTGTAAGTGAACCGTGGCAGTAATTTAATAAGACAGTGAACGGACTTCCTTCGACAGTCTTGGAAAACGACTGTAGAGGTGATTCAGAATACCCTCACCTCGGGACAGGTGTCGACTGTGGCTCAGGGGGTAACACTGTTGCCTGTTTCGCAAAACTGTGGGTTCATGGCCACCTCAAGAGGTATCAGTGCAAAACCCCAAGGCTGACATTCCAGTGGGTCCTACACTGTTGGAAATTCCACTTTTTCGACAAGATGTTAAATGTCATGGTGGATTCCCAAAGTGCTGTTCGAAAGGAAACTGGGGTGGGGGGGTGTCCTCCCACACAATTTTATCCCTCAACAACAATCACTAAAACAGAACATCTGGCCATTAATGCGCTGCTATAGATGCAACCTTGTTGTGTGCAAACTGAACATTGTGTTCTCACTAATACAAAATTGACTTCGCTTCTGAAGTATTTCATAGAATCCCAACAGTGCAGAAGGAGCCCATCCAGACCACTGAGTCTGCACCAACTCTCTGACACCCCTGCCCTGTCTCCATATACTCACACATTTAATCCCCCTATCCCACACAACGTGGGACATTAAGGAACAAGTTAACATGGACAATCCATTTAACCTGCACATCTTTGGAGTGTGGGAGGAAACCGGAGCAACCAGAGGATACAGACACAGGGAGAATATGCAAATAGACGGTGACCCAAGGCTGGAATCGAACCCAGGACCCGGGAGCTGTAAGGCAGCAGTGCTAACACTGTGCCATCATGCCACCCTTCGTTGGCTGTAATTGTGCTTTGAGATGTTCCGAGATTGTGCAAGGTGTTACACAAATGGGATTTCTTCTTTTATATCATGTACACAAAGTCATGGATCCAGAAGCAACAGTGAGCTTCAATAATGATCTTCAAGTAACCCATCCCACTCCCAAAAGAACAAGAGGAAGGAAAAAAAGGACATGGTCGAAGAAGTATGTGCGCGGGGAGGCTTTTTATGCAAGGTTCTGAGCAAGATGGAAGCATTCAAGGCTGGCACGTCAAGATGTACACACCACCAAAATTCAACTGTGCTTGTGACTTGTTACTCTCTGCCCACACCTGGTTTTCCTATTGTAATATTAGTCACACTTTTCACTTAGTCCGTGACTCAAATTCATTGAATCACTCAGCCCAATAGCCCAGAATGATAAGGGGTATGAGAAGGGTTACACTTGCCACTAACCCTGCTGTCTCCCTCATCCTTTGCCTTTCTGAGATGGTAGTTTGCTTGGGTGGAGGGAAAAAGGCATTAGTGCTCCCCTTGAAAAAGTGCCAACAGTACATCTGAGACAGCAGAACAGAATAGGGGTTTAGCCCCTTCTTTCGAAAGACAGCACTCCTGACGACACAGCTCTCCCCTACAGTGCAGGATGACAGCCTGGATTTCCTGCTTGAAACCCTGAAGTAGGGGAGGGAAGCATTGATAGGGGGAGGGGAGTTGAGCGGGGACTCGAACCCACAAGCTTTTGCAGATGTGCCATCAAAGATGGACAATCGGGAAGAGGGGGAGGAATCAGCCCAACAGTGGGTCAGCATTGTTGCGTATGTTGTTTGCGCAAGCTGCTTTTAAAAAAGAAACAGCCCCCTCTCCGACCCCTGCCATTCAACCCCAGCCCCATCAGAAGAGAAACAATTCTCTACAGCCTGCATCCGGGGGAGGGGGGGTAGAAAAAAATTGCAGATTGAATTATCTTTAAATGATATCCATTTTATTGTGTTACTTGACAGCGGCCAGGGCTGAGTTAACATGTTCTGTGTGAGTGAGGTTGGGGACTCAAGCTGTGTTAAATTGACCTGACAATTCTGCGAGATAGCTCTGTTATTTAGCCTGCAGTTCATTAGTTTAAATCTGCCACTTGCTGTTGGCAGGCCCTAATTTCACACCTCGTCTTACTGACGTTGCATTCATTGCAGTAATAATCGAACAATTTCAACCCCCCTCATCTCTTCCTCATGGAAAGAGTTTGATAATAGTGACGGTGGGGTGGCAGGGAGCCTTGGGGAGGGCGGGGGGGCAGACAAAGAGAGAGGGAAGTGGACACTTCACATCAACACCGATTGTGCCCGTGTTTTTCATGTGGGGGGAGGGGGAAGGGTTGGTGGGAGTGGGGTGGAGATGGTGGGGAGGTTGACCATTTTGCTCACAGTTATTACTGATCGTTAAAAGGTACCACATAGTCAGTTTAAACATTCATGGGAGAGGGAAGGGGCACGTTCTGAAAGTACATCTGGCTTCGAAATCTCTCCTCTACCAACCAATGCACCTTTTATTTTTAAATTTTCATGGCAAGAAGAGTTTCCTTCACTGCGTGAAGCCACAAGCTTTTAAAGATGAATCACTCCTTACAAACAGATTTGCAATGAAAAAAGGAACTTTAGCAAACTGTATTTATATAAATAGGTTAGATTGTTCCCTTGAAAAATCACCCATGAAATAAAAATGCAACAACTAGCTCCAAAGACCCAGCCTTTTTTATTGCTAAAGAGCAGTGTACGTGGTATTTGAAATATCAAATTTAATTTCCAGCATTTCACCCAATTTCTTCCAAACAGAAATTCCACAGCATCAGAAGTCGTTCTGCATGTCACTCCATCACAGCATTAGGATTACCAATGCGAGTTGGATATTTTCCCAGAGATTCCTGCTCTATCCCGTCAAACTTTTCTCCAATTTTTCTTTTACGGCCAATTAAAACATATATGCTTTAAGAAAATGAAATAAGAGACACTCCTTTTTAACATCCCAATTCCTCCCCCACCAACCCCATACCCCAAGTGGCTCGCAGTGGGGTCCGACAGATTAATCTTTAAATTCCTGGAGATTCCAACTCAATTTTCCTGGAGGCACAATGTCTAACATAGCCACGAGAAAATGGCTATAGCTCACTTTAGTTTTTAACTTAATCTGATGGTCTAGCCCTATCGATTCTCGCTTGAAATCATGCAAATAATCAGAACAACAATAGGAAAAGAAAATGGCATGTGCAACACATTCAAACCCAAAGGATCTCAGTCGAACTGCATTCTTCTAATGCACCTGAATTCAAAGACGATCTCATCGAAGCAACTCACTGTCAGCTGATATCAGACCTAAAGAAGGGAATAGAAAAAGCACTTCCCAAAATATTACCGGCTCCTGATAACTGCCAGATAAAAAAAACTTGCAGGAGATAGAGCTTTCTTCAGTGTAAAGGAGATTATTTTTCAATCCTTTAAAAGAAACAACTGTCGTTTAACCAAAGGCTCAGGCAAAAAAAAAACTTTATTTTGGAACAGTACAGTTTATTCATAACTCTTGGACGAAGCATTTCGGAGTACTCATAGCTTTGTGATTTAATAATACGCAGCATGAAAGAGACGCATTATTTCTGAAGCTGTAATGTGTGACGAGTGTCTATTATTAAAACTCTGCCATGCACACGTTACCAGAGTTAGCGTAAATACTGCGCGGTTCCTAATTACGTTTTGTCTCGAAGCTCGGCATCACTTTCCTCGACCCTCGTAACATTACAGTGGAAGTGAATTCTGTGGTTCTACAATAAAGGGGAGGGGGGGGAACCTATCCAAGTGAAAACTGATTTTAAGAGGAGATAATCCTCAATTCTCCGCTGCACCCGATACCAGCCAACAACACACAGACAGCATTTTTCTGTGTGTGTGTCAGATCCCAGATAAATGGTACCAGGTATCAGTTCATCTCCAATATTTACTGAATGATTTATATAGTTATCAAGCTGAGGAATTGGAAAACAGCTGCTTTCTATCGGTGTGCTCAGTGTACCAGTGCAGTCCTGTTATCAAAAGCACATTCCTAATCAACAAGCATCTGTTCCTCATTTTCATTTACAGACAAGTTGTTATTTCCGCATTAATCTTCACCTCTAGAAGAAATGCAGCTTTACAGCAGTTAAGACCCTCGACAGATAGTGACGGGTTCCAACAATATAGAATCGATGGTTTTCATCCCCTCCCCAGTGTGTGTACACCCACTCCGTCAAAAGTTGCACTCCTTTTTTTAAATGCATTTTTAAAAATATAATGTGTATAAAGCTGCAATTTTACCACCCTCCAGTTCTAAGGGAGTCTGCATGGTTAAAAGAGCAGAGCATATGAGGGGCAATTTTCATTTTAAAATATATGGAGTTTTTGCTGTCCGCACACACAATGCACCCTTAAGCAGCAGATTAATGACCCCATTCTCACCTTTACAAATGCTAATCCTTTCATTGTTCAGCTAAATGCTTCTGTTTAATGCCTCAACAGTTCACTAAACACTGAAGTTTAACCAGTGTAAATGTCATATTCTGCACCTCACCCTTAGGTTCCTTGAATTAGATCGGATCCTCAACAGTGGGGTTAAATGGTCTGAATTTATGGGCCAGTAAAGTGCCAACCCTCGCCACAAGTGAGTCCGTGCATACTTGTGGTGAAAATCTGCTACACGTAAAACAAGGAGCAACATTATCGGCACAATGTTGATAACCCAACGGGAGTTTTAGTTGGAAACGCCAGAATGGGTGCGAGTCATTATTCAATGAGACTCACCCTGCTGCTCAGCCTCACTTACCAACAATGCAGATGCGAAAAAAATGGCTACAGTTACAGCAACGGTGAGTGAGCAAGGTAAATAGAAGAATTCAAACGGGAGCAAACCAAATCCACAGAAAATTGGAGTAGGAGTAGGCCATTCGACCCTCTGAATCTACTGTGCCAATCACTATGATCATGGCTGATCATCAAATTCAATATCCTGACCCCACCCATTCCCCCCCCCATATCCCTTGGTCCCTTTAGCCCCAGGAGCTATATTTAATTCAATCTTGAAATCACATAACATTTTTGCCTCAACTACGTTGTGTGGTAGTGAATTTCACGCATTCTCTGAATGAAGAAACTTCTCACCTCTGTTCTAAAAGATTTACCCTTTATCCTCAAACTATGACTCCTAGTTCTGCACTCCTCCATCATCAAGAACATTCTTTCTGAATCTGCCCTGTCTAACTTTGTTAGAATTTTATAAGTTTCTATGCAATCCCTTTCATTCTTCTAAACTTCAGTAAATATAATTCTAACTGATTTAGTCTCTCCTCATATGACAGGCCTGCCATCCCAGGAATCAGCTAATCTGCATCTGCAATCCACACCACTGTGGAATTCTCCTCTCTCCGGCTGACTGCTACTTTATTTTCTTGGTTCCAGCAAGGCATGCCGATTCCAGATGTCATTTAATCCCAAAATGTTTTTTTTGGCCTACATACTCCAACAAAGCAAAACCCAAAAGAAAACCCCATCAAGCTTATTTTGTTTTCAAATATTTCGACATTTACTACTGATTTGAGAGGATGGATTGTTTGAGCCAGACGAGCCAAGTGGAAGGAAAACCCCAATGGAAATGATTCCAACTTGAGTCAGCCGTAGTTCAAGGGGGCAGAGCTCTCACTGTGAGTTGGGAGGTTGTGCGCTCAAGTCTCACTCTAAAGACTTAGCTTTGACACTCAAGTTGGCAATGTAATGCAGAACGTGGCACGGAATGGGTGTCAAGGTGCGGGGGTGGTGGGGGGTGGTGGTGATGTCTGAGGGGGTGTAAATGGGGAGGCCCTGTTGATTCTTGGTTGGACATAAAATATCTCCAGGCACTATTTAGAAGAAGAGTAAGGGAGTTATCTGCAGAATCCTGGCTAAAATATAGCCCTCAATCAACATAATTAAAACAGATTATCTGGCCATTATCAATAGCTTTTGCAGGGAGTTGTTTGGGGCTAATGCTAATAATGCATCTAAGAGGCTAAATTTCCTCTGTTCCCTTTCTCCTGACTTCTGTTCCACAGATAATGTTACCCGCGACTAAATAAGACTTGTCTGAGTCTCCAATGGAAACTATTCAATCTTGTGAGGCATAAGCAGACTCGTGTCCTAACCCAACTTCCATGTATGGAGTTATTCTTCCAGGGGGCATACAGCCATGGGAATCCCCCTATGGGTTTGTTCAAGCCAACTGTAGTACCCTTAATGTGCTGGCTTCATGTAAGATATCATAAATCAGAGACTGTTGGGCTCAATAAACTTGTTAGGCCACTGGGGAGGTCTTACTATTTCCACATGTGAACCACTGAAGAGAACAAAATCTCCTCACACCTCTGCAGACCTTACTCAAAGTACCAATGTTATGATTGATCAGGTTAACTGTGGTTTCCAGTTACCATTACATGTAGCTATGTATTTTTTTTAATCTAGGGAACAGAGCGATTGCTAGCAAGGTAACTGACTGCCTATCCTTAATTGCCTTTGAGAAAGTTGTGGTGAGTTACGTTCTTGAATGCCTGCAGTCCATGTGGTGAGGGGAGCGTTCCTGATTTTGACAAAATGCTATGACTAAATGGTGATATATGCCCGAGTTGGAGTGAATTTGATTTGATTTATTATTGTCACATATGTTAGCATACAGTGAAAAGTATTGATTCGTGTGCACTGTACAAAGCATACCATTTATAGAGAAGGGAATGCGAGAGTACAGAATGTAGTCAGAGCTAGAATGTAGAAAAGATCAACTTAATGCAAGGGAAGTCCAATCAGCAGCAGAGAAGATGCTGTTCTTGAGTCGGCTGATTGTGACCTCAGACTTTTGTATGTTTTCCCGGAAGAAAGATGGTGGAAGAGAGAATGCCCGGCTGTGTGGGATCCTTAATTATACTGGCTGCTTTGCTGAGGCAACAGGAAACATCAATGGACGAGAGGCTGGTTTGCGTGATGGTGTATGACTTGACTCAGTAATGGCGACCATGAAACTATCATTGATTGTTCAATAATGTTCTGTGGGGAAGAAAGCTCTGCTGTTACTGCCCAATCTTGCCTACAGGTCTACATGTGACTCCAGCAATGTGGTTGACTCTCAACTGACCTCTGAAAATGTTCAGTTCAAGGGTAGAGGTAGACAAAAAAAAATTGGCTTTGTCAGTGATGTCTAAATCCCATAAAAGAATTTTAAAAATTAACTGGTTAGTCATTTCGTTATTGTTTGAGAAATTTTGCTATGCACAAGTTGGCTATCATATATTCCTACGTAATGTCATTTGATGGGCTTCAAAAGTAATTCTCTGCATGTAAAGCTTCTGAGAGGCAAGATGAGCTGTTCAGTAACAATGAATGCTTTTAATGTGGTAAAGTGGTCCATGGTGCATTACTAAAAGATACTGAATACCAAATTGTGAGGGGAAGTTTATGAAAGGTCTAACTGAATAGATAACTTTCACAGGTGTCTAAAAATGAGTGTGAAGGGGTTTAAGGACCAAAATCCATGGCTAAAATGGCTAAAGAAAATAGCAGTCCTTCTTTACTTCCATTTGTATTAACTTTAGACGGGAATGCATGTCTTCAACGTGCAGGTCTCCCACACTTGGGCAAAAAAACCTCCACTGTAAATGTGTCAAATTCGCAAAGTATACCTGCTGCAAGGTGCCCTTTTTCTAATGAGTCTTCCCAGTGGCCAGTGTTGGAGAGCACAACCAATTCCAAAGAGGTGCATGGACCTAAGTGGTGCAAGCACTCTTGGGTGCAAGCATTCCTCAAAAGACCGAACTTCCAATCCCTTATCTCTCATCTTTCAGATTTCTCTTGGCTGAGCCAAGAAAGAACAGGTCACTGGCTCCCAGCCTCTGCCAATCCACAAGGTGTTTCTGCTCTCTTCCGTATTCATGGGAAGCACCTACTCTTTCATTCTACTCACACCCTACAGCTACAGGCAGAAATGTACTTTTATTAGGTAAACCCTAAAAGCCCAAGTAACACGGCATCTTGGTAAAAATCTTGCATTCAGTTTCTCAAGATAAATAATGTTCACAATAATTAATAGTGACCAATTTTAAAATATTTCATTTACTATACCAATTCTTGATCTTCAAGACCAAAGTCAACAGACTATTTTGGGTATATATATGTTTGGGACATAAGGAAGGACAGAAAACTTCTTTTGAATGGACCTACCATATATTAAGTTGATCTTTCTCTCCTCTCTAGCTATGACTGTAACACTATATACTGCACCCTCTATTTTCCTTCTCACCTATGTTTTTAAGTTTTTTATTAGTCACAAGTAGGCACAATCAATACTGCAATTACGTTACTGCGAAATTCACCTAGTCACCATATTCCAGTGCCTGTTCGAATCAATGCACCTAACCAGCACACCTTTCAGAATGTACTCTATGAATGGTATGTCTTGTCTATATAGCGTGCAAGAAACAATACTTTTCATTGTATCCCAATACATGACAATAATAAATCAAATAAAATCAAAAAACTTGTATTTATATTCCTCTTTTCATGACCTCAGGATGCATTTGGCAGTCAATGAAGTATTTTTTAAGTACAATCACTTTTGTAATGTAGGGAATGAGGCAGCCAAAATGTACACAGCAAGCTCCCATAAACAGCAATGTGATAATGATTGGAAATCATTATCACATTGATGTCAGTGATGTCAGTTGAGGGATAGAGACGAATATTGAACGAAGGCATGTAAACAAAGTTGAGTTACACATCAACCATAACGTAAGTGAATGGTGGAGGAGGTTCAAGAGGCCTACTTCTTCTGTTCCTAAGACTTGGTGCCCTTACACATAAGAAAACAAGTCATCTGCAGCTTGCAATGTAAAACAATCTGTACAGAACACAGTACTGTGAAACAGCAAAGGGGCTTCATTTCCGCAATACATCTCGCAAGCTAATCTACTTCAATACAATTTTAAGAAAGGGAGAGAGAGTAAGAGAGAGAGAAGAGAGGCTCATGTATCCTTTTTGTGGGCATTCATTTTGTGCAAAAGTAGATAAATACTCCTGGTCATCTTAGAAAAGTCTATCAAATTCTTTCAATTGTGAGACTCCAACACCCCTCAAACAAATTATTCATTCCTATCGGTGCGGCCGTTCTCTCTTGTTGCTAGGCCACTTATTTTTCAGGGAAACTAAACAGGTTTGTTCAGTTAAAACAACTCTGTACATTCCAGTATTTTTTCCCTCCATTCTGATCTGAAACAAGATTACATGCATATGGACAAGTGTCTTATGATTTAAAATACTAAATAAACCGCATAGGCCGGTGCTTGAGAAAGGTATTCTGGAAAGATGAGAGGGTGGGGTGTGATCTGAATATGAAAGAAACCAAGAACAATTTAGAAATTCAGCATTTTTTTTGGTCCGATTAAATATCCATAATAGACTTTGAGTGGGGAGTCTTAGCAAATGGAGGACATGGCAAAGAATCGCAGACCTTGTTTCTCACCTCTCCGTCATTCAAGTTAGTTCAATTCAGCAAGACAGTTCACATATGCATCCATTATTCCTTTAAATTATTTACATGATGGTTTTGATTAACTGGGCAAGGTCTCTGCTCCACTGTCAAAATCAGTGTTTTGAAGTAAGTTGGAAATGCTCTACTAATCTTATAACATTCCACAACACAATCCCTGTTAAACGGACACATACTCGCCGGCGCACACTCACAGCTTAGTTTAAACCACTGAACTGCACGGTTCCTTAGGATTCAGTCTGAATCTAGACTTTAATTGGAAAAGAGATTTCAAACACAACAAGCAGTCAGTTATGTAGGCAAATATTTTAGACATTTAAGGCAGTGATAATTTAAGAGATTAGCATCACGTAAATGCAGAATCTATGCCTGACACTGTGTCGGCACTGAGGGAGTGCAGCACTTTCGCAGAGGCTCTGGGTTGGGATTTTCCGGCCCCGCCCGCTGCTGGGATCATCCAGTCCCAGCCAAAGACAACAGACTTCTGGTCGGGATGCTGAATTTCACACAGCGTCTCTGCCAAGATGAGGCCGCAAAATCCCGGCTTTTGTCTCACATGAATTGTTAGGGTTAAGGCTCTTTCTGCTCTCTCAAATGGACATTAAAGATCCCATGGCACTGTTTAATTTAATTTAATTTTAATCAACATTTATCCCTCAAATAACACCACTGAAACAGTTGGTCGTGATCGTATCATTGGCTGCTGGCCACTTCTTCACGCAAACTGACTGCTGCCCTTCCTATGTTAGAGCAGTGAGTACACTTTAATAGTGGTAAAGTGCTTTGGGACATCCTGAGATTATGAAAGGTCCTATATAAATGCAAGTCTTTCTTTCTAGCGGATGAATGCTTCATGCATTCATTTGACACATTTGCCTTTTTTAACAGAAGCTTGCTTTCACCAATTTACTTTATTTTATATTTTAAATTACTCATATTTTAAATATTTTTAAAGACTATTTATTATTGTCACAAGTAGGCTTACATTAACACTGCAGTGAAGTTATTGTGAAAATCCCCTAGCCGCCACACTCCAGCACCTGTTTGTGTACACTGAGGGAGAATTTAGCATGGCCAATGCATCTAACCAGCACACCTTTCAGACTATGGCAGGAAATTGGAGCACCCAGAGGTAACCCACACAGACACAGAGAATGTGCAGACTCCACACAGACAGTGACCCAAGCCAGGAATTGAACCTGGGTCCCTGGCACTGTGAAGCAACAGTGCTAATCATTGTTCCAATGTCCACATTATCAATCCTTCTGTTCGAAGTTAAAATCAAATGGATTTTCCTTCACTCTATTTTTACATCGTATACTGGTGGTGTGAATCGAGTGATCACGTCTAAACGATCCAGTGGAGAAAGTTATCGGAAGTTTTATTCTGAAAATGGAGATTTGTTATAAAAAGGCAAAATCCAAGCTTCAGTGGGGAGTGAAGACCACCTGTATCAGAAATGTCCCACATAATCAAATACAGCCAAGGGCAAGGCAAAGCGTGGGGAAGTATGAGGCTCTCTTTTGTGCTATAGCGTGAAGCCTGGATTGGGTTTGCACATGGGCTGGGAGTAAAGTTTCCCAGGAGGTCTTCCCACTGCTCTTCGACTTGTCTGCAATGATAGCCAATTATTGCCCACTTAAGGGTTGCTTTCCACCCAGCCTCAACTGTGGGGATGGTGGGAAGAGTTCAGGGGCAGGGATGAAACCTAACCCTGCTCAGGGTTTCAGGATGGGGGGTAGGTAGCTCCACCTTCAAGGGCCCCCTTCCTATATTGGGTATCATTTCTTCCCTCCCCCCCTCCCATCCCCAGCTCCCGCAAGGTTTGTTCCGTCCCTCCCCCCTTGCATGGGTGGTCTCTCTTCACCAGCAAGATACCCACTCTCCTCTCCACGCCATTCCACTCACCCTTACCCTACATCTCACCTCCCCTCTCTGCCACGTGGCCCAACTTCCCTGTAGTTTTAAACTCTGGGACTTAGGGGACTACTTATATCTCCAGTCGCTTGCAGCCACTGCTGTTTTCAGGACTACAGAGCTGCTAGCCAATCTGGCTAGCTAGTGGCCCTCTAATGCATAGATGTCCTGTCTATGGTCTATTGGCTAGGTGGCTTGCTACCTGTTAGTGTGGCCTGTTGCAAACTGGACCCGTTTATTGCTGACCACAGTGGTGTCATGTCAATCAGCCAGAGGGTAATGGGGGCTGAAAGGTTCCAAATGGTGTTCCAGCTGTTTATGCAGAAACTTTCAGGCACAAAACAGCATTACCCAATGATAGGGACATGGTTCATTAAGGGGTGGCATGCTGGCAAAGTGGTTAGCACTACTGCCTCACAACAGCAGAGACCCAGACTCAATTCCTATGTGGGGAGTTTGCACATTCTCCTTGTGTCTGCGTGGGTTGCCTCCTGGTGCTCCAATTTCCCCTCACAATCCAAAGATGTATGGGTTAGGTTTATTGGCCATACTAAATTGAACCCAATTTTGGGGGATTGACAGGGCACATATGTGAGGTTACGGGGGTAAGGTGGGATTGTTGTTGGTGTAGACTCGATGGACCGAATGGCCTCTTTCTGTACTGCAGGCAGTCTATAATTACTGCTGGCCAGCTCTGGATTGTTACAAAAGGCCCAGATAATGCGAGGGGAAATTGTGACTCTTGTATGGTTATTAGGTTGTGCATTGCACTGTTATTTAATTATTTTCTGAAGAGTAAGAGAGAGCGACTGATCACCTCTTGTCCGCACCAATCCACCCCTCCCCCATCCACTCATAAAAAAAATGATGAATGCTAGAAATTGCGAGAGCCTGAGGTATACATTCCATTATGAATGAATTCGACCTCCTCGACAAGGTATCCTGCAGGAGCAAGATTTCCTTTTTAATGAGACCATTTCTTTCCCACCTCCATTTCTTTTCGCTGTTTCCCAGTTCCTACGTCTGAACACTCTGGTGATCCACGGTGACCTTTCCCCATAAAACAGCCCATTAATCACTGATTTAATGGGCCGTGATCACATAGCAAGCACCTCGCACCCGTGTCAATGGCCTATTCTGAAACATACCCAAGCACGGGAGGATGTGCCAGTTCACTCAGGCAGGGCAGCAAAGTCAACTGGAACCGGCCACATGGTTTTAATCCAGGGCAAACAAGCCACAGCAACTGGTGTGCCAGGTTCAGTTCAAACCCAGTTCATTACCCCCCTCTACCCACAGTGCCACTTACAGGCAGAACATGCCTCTCACTTTTGGCAAACATTTTGATAGGCAAACATTTTGAATTTCCTGGCGAGAAAGGAGAATTTCAGCCAAGGTTTGGAGATTTTCTTGCATCAGGTAGGCAAGTTATTTCATAAGTTAAGCCATCTCCCCCCTACATCATTATCCAGTGGCTCTGCCTGAAAGCCACATGGAACTCAATAATGCGCTGGAAAAGGAATCCAGGCTATCTTTCAATTCCCTGACACCCCAGTTTGCCCACCACTCCCAGCACACACTTGGCATTGAAGCTGGTCTCTGCTGGTCTGGTGACTTGGACATTTTTGATCTGATTCCATTTACTATTGTCACATATATTAGTCTACAGCAGGAGTCTCCAAACTACGGCCTGTGGGCCACATCCAGCCTGCAGCGGGCCACATCCAGATCGGAGTTTGCAGACCGCTGGTCTATAGTGAATAATATTGTTTGTTGCATGCTATACAGAGAAAGCACACCATTCATAGGGGAGAAAAGCAGTGCAGAATGTAGTATTACACTCATAGCTTGGGTGGAGAGAAAGGTCAACTTAATGTGAGCTAGGTCCATTCAAAAGTCTGATAGCAGGAGGGAAGGAGCTGCTTTTGAGTCGGTTGGTACGCGTCCTCAGACTTTTGTATCTGGTGGAAGAAAGTGAACGAGAGGATATCCGGGGTGCTTGATGTTCTTAATTGTGCTAGCTGCTTTTCCTACACAGCAGAAAGTGCAGACGGTATCAATGAATGGGAGGTTAATTTGAGTGATGGACTGGGCTTTATTCATGAGGCTTTGTAGTTTCTTGCGGTCTTGGATAGAGCAGGAACCATATCAAGCTGTGATGCAACCAGAAAGAATGCTTTCTATGGTGCATCTTAGAGGTTGGTGACAGTTGTAGCAGACATACCATATTTCCTTAGTCTCCTGAGAAAGTAGAGGCGTTGGTGGGCTTTCTTAACTACAGTGTCCGCATGGAGGGACCAAGACAGGTTGTTGATGATCTGGACAGCTAAAAACCCGAAGCTCTTGGCCATTTCTACTCTGTCCCCATTGATTTAGATAGCCACAGCCTTCCACTCGATAACAACCTTCTTTATTTTGTTGAAACTGGGGAGAGATTATTATCATCGCACCAGTTCACTAGGTTCTCTATCGCTTTATTGTACGGTGTCTCATCATTGGTTGAGATCCAACCGAAAACAGTGGTATCATACAGTCAGAGGTGTATAAGCAGTATAGTAAGGGGCTGAGGACACAGCCCTGTGGGGCCTTGAGGATGTTCATGGAGAAGGTATTGTTGCCTATCTTTATTGAGTGCAGTCTGTGGGTTAGAAAGTCTAGGATCCAGTGGCAGACGGAGGAGCTGAACACCAGACCGTGAAGTCTGGAGATGAGGCTCGTAAGAATAATGGTGTTAAAGGCTGAACCATAGCTTATGAACAGAGGTCTGACATAGGTTTCTTTACTATCTAGGTGTTATAGGTTTGAGTGTAGAGCCAGGGAGATGGTGTCTGCTGTCAACCTGTTATGGCGGTAGGCGAACTATAATGGATTCAGGGAGTCTGGGAGGCAGGAATTGATTTGTGCCACGACTAATCTTTCGAAGCAATTCATAATGATGGATGTCAGAGACAAACTCACTCACTGAGTGACCAAAGACACCTGCACTGCCTTTCACGAAATGAAGGCTGACAGTGCCCCAAACTGTGTTGCCACTTCTTGCCAGCTTGTCAGGTTGCCTGAACGCTGGAGTGCCAAAACAGCTTGCATTCGCATATCACCTTTAACATAGCAACAAGCCCCTGAGTGCTCACAGCAACATTATCCAACGACATTTGACGCCAAGCCTCTGAAGAAAGCTAGGAACAGGTGAGCCTAAACTCTAGACAAAGAAGTAGGTTTAAACGGGTTTAAGTGAGGAGGAGCTAAAGAGCTTTGGGTGCAAGCAGTTAAGAGCACAGCTGGTCCAGCAATAAACCTGGGGGTGCAGAAGGAAGAGGCGAGAATTGGAAGATGCACAGATCTGTCTGTTATTGGAAGTTACGGAGGGGGTGAGGAAGATGAGCGATATTTGAAGAAGTCTCATTTTTAAAAATTTACAGCAATTAACCCACATGCCTAAGCAAGGAACAAACATGATACAGACTGGTCCACCTGCATCTACAGCACTTGTTTCGGACAACTTAAGAAAATGCCATCGAAACAAATGGGAAGAAATTATCAGGGATACTGCAGCTGAGGTCAACTCAATCAGCCAGGCAATCATTAGTTCAGCCACGAGACTGTGGTTTTCTGATTTGACATTGCTGGGTATTCAGAGCAAAGCCAAGTTTAATTGGAATATGTGAATAATTCTCTGATGCCAGGGACAGGTGTGATTTTATCTCTTTTACTCTTGTTTTCCCTTTTTTTTTCAGAAAAACAGAAAAGCTCTACTGGTGAAGCAATAGAAGGACAGGTAGTTAATTAACTCCAGGCACCAACATATAACACTGCAACGAACCAATATGCAGTAGCCACAGTTTCCTGTCTCACATTTTTTTTACTAAGGAACAGCCACTTGTGAGTACACAGAAGACGGCACTGTAGACAATTTCATGATCTGCAAGCATGCGGTATTACATTCAGATTACTTCCTGTGTCACTCATGGTTACAGTCACTCACTATGAAATTGCCATGGCAGAGATAAACAAACAAATCCTAATCTACACTGACCAAGCACTCATCCAGCCAATCAATATACACTGCACAATGCTGGTTATCATCTGTAAAATTACAAGCTTCCACAAAGAATTAGTACGTATGAAATGAAGAGGCCTCACCTCATCCATTCTCTCTAACCTGCTTCAACACCACAGAACCCACCTCCCACCTCCAGTGCAGAAAGAAGCTGTTCAGCCCATCGAGACTGTACCAACTCTCCGGAAGAGCATCCCACCCTGGCCCTCCCCTCTACCCTATGCCCCTAACCCCACGCATTTGCCAATACCCTAACCCGCACATCTTTCGATTATGGGAGGAAACCCTCATAGACACGGGGAGAACATGCAAACTCCACACAGACAGTGACCCGAGACCACAACTGAATCCGGGTCCATGGTGCTCTGAGGCAGCAGTGCGAACCACTGTGCCACTGTGCTACAATCTCTTCTCCATTATCCAATGCCCTAACTTCAGCCTCTTGTGCATGCGCCTGCCACCCTGCCTGCTCACCTAACCTACTCCACCCCTACCTTTGGTTATGTCCTTTCCACTCCTCCCATGAATGGCAAGGGTTTGACAAGAGGAGACGGGAGGGAGAAGGCTTCAAGGACGGGAAGACCAGGTTGCAGGGTTGACAGCTATAGGACTGCATGATCTGCCAACAGAGGGATGAAGAGAGGGAAGGAATACACAAAAGGCAGAGGTCAGAGAAACAGGGTACTGAGAATACTAGGAGGTGGCGCTTGGGATGGCATGGTTGAAAGAGGGAGGGAAAGGCAAAACCACAAAGACATTTCAACACAAAAAAGATATTTTTTAATGGGAAGCATGATGAGATTTGGCAGGAGGAGCGGGGGCAGCAGTGATAATCGTAGATTGGCAAATGCGAAGGGAATTCAGTGGGGGATAGTATACAAGAAGCTGAATTTTGGATTAACTCAGCTTTACAGAGATAGGAAGATAGGGAGTCTTGGTATGCTCCAGCCAGGAGGTGACAGAGCTCTAGGTGAAGGTTTCTCCAATGGCAGACTATGTTTGTGAGGTGGTAAACAGTCCATCCATATACTGGTTAAGGTTTCAGGTGACAAAGGGTAGAGAAATGAATCGGTGACCAGGGCATATCGCAGAGACAGAATGAAGACAATGGTTCCAGTCTTCCCAACATCTTTAGAATTGGTTTTAAAGGTTCTGATCATGGAGCATGATTGTTAGAATACTTGCACTCTCCTTAATGTGGCAGGTAAGTATTTTAGAAATTAGTTCTCAATCTCATTTTAACATCAGTCTTTAAATTTCCCCACTGTCATCCAATTCCTGGTCCAAAAGGTGCACAGTAACTCAAAGTTCCAGGGTGGATTGAATACAGCATAAACTACTTATTTAAATTTTTAAATAAAAAGCAGAGGACTGGGATTGAACTAGCCTCTCTATTCGGAAAAGCTGCGAGGGTGGCTGGGTGTAGAGAATGACAGACGGGGTCTAAGCTCTTCTGAGGTTGGGGTTGAAGCCAATACTTTTGGCAGACTTCAAGGAGCTTTTTGACCCTGCATCGAGGCAGCACTGGAGATGAGTGTCTGTGCGTGCACAAAGCTGACACTGGGTGGTAAATCTAGAAAATTGCACCGGTTCTTGAAGCTGACATCCCACATCTTAATGAGCCCATTAAAGCGTTGGGCCGAAACTTCATCTTGTTTCCTTGGAATGTTGGTGATTTTCTTTCTGCAGCCATATCACTCCAACTCCTTTTGTCCCCTGCTACCTGCTCTAAAGTGACTCTGAGCAATATAACCAGAAGGATTTAGGCACCCACGTAATCGTTTTCTCAGGAAAAGTGTGGTTACATGAACACTGCTGCCTTTTATTGCGTCACTGAGACAGAATCACTCCCTTTTCTCTTTCTCCCTGGGCCAAACTCAACATTTTATTTTCCCCTGTGGTAAAGTTGTGGTAATTCCCTTGGTCGCCTTTTACTGTCTGCTCTTCAGAAAAAAATAAACCAGGGAATATGGCCAATATGCACATACATGGCTTACTCGAACTGCCATCAGCTAACTGGCAGCCAAATGCAATGTCGTCATCTCTTCTCCTTGGCTAACACTTGTTTCTTTTTGCTTTGCAGTTTTAGCCAAACTGCTTGCTCAGCTAATCCAGGATTCATGTCTGAGGCTGTTAACCTGGAAACTTACAATTTGGTTAAATCTTCGTGTGTGTGTGTCTATATAAGATTGTGGTTCGGAGGCTTAGAGGGTTCAGCCAATCTGCAACATACTCGAAGTGGATAGAGTCAGCGAATTTCTGTTCTCGAGGGCAAGGCTGTGTAGAAGCAGCTATCAGGTTCCGACTCATGGTTCTCTGAGAGCACTCTGTAGCTCGAATGACAAGTCCAAGATATCCCACCTGGAAAACCAGAGCGTCTGGGTGTGGGTCCCAGCTGGCACGCTCACAACAAGGGGACGCCACTGACTTCCGTCATCTCAAGTCGGCCGTCAGTGAACAAAGGCTGCTGTGGTGGCAACAAGGAGACAAGTCCACATCTGAAAACTATTCAGTTGGACAAGCTTTTCAATTCTTCCCTTGTAGTGGTTTTCTACCCTCCCCCCCCCCCAACTTTTTTGTTTTGTTTCCTATAAATATGAAAAAAATGTGGCCTGCTGTCTCCGCCAAGCATGAAGTACACAATTGGAATTAAAGAAAAGGGCTGCGGTCTAAATGAAGATGAAGTGGGATGCCAGCCGCTGGGATCGGACTGTCCACACTGGAGAGTGACGGTCCCACCAATTTTTACAGATGCACCAGAGAAAGCATTCTTTCAAGTTGTATCACAGCTTGCTATGGCTCCTGCTCTGCCCAAGACTGCAAGAAGCTACAAAAAGCTGTATGTGTAGCCCAGTCCATCACTCAAACCAGCCTCCCATCCACTGACTTTGTCTACACTTCCCACTGCCTTGGAAAAGCAGCCAGCATAATTAAGGACCCCACACACCCCAGACATTCTCCCTTTCACCTTCTTCCTTAGGGAGAAGATACAAAAATCTGAGGTCACCTGCCAACTGACTCCAAAATAGCTCCTTCCCTGCTGTCATCAGACCTCCAAATGGATTTACCTCGCCCTAAGTTGATTTTTCTCTACACCCTAGTTATGATGTAACACTACATTGTGCACTCTCTCCTTTCCTCCTCTATGAAGGTATGTTTTGTCTGCGCAGTGCGCAAGAAACAATACTTTTCATTGTATATATGTGACAATAATAAATCAAATCAAATCAAATCCACACAGAGTGGCACCTTAGCATAGTGGTTAGCACTGCTGCTTCACAGCTCCAGAGACCTGGGTTTGATTCCTGGCTTGGGTCACTGTCTGTGTGGAGTTTGCATATTCTCCTTGTATCTGCGTGGGTTTCTGCCGGGTGCTCCGGTTTCCTCCCATAGTCCAAAAGATGTGTGGGTTAGGTTGATTGGCCATGCTTAAAAAAAATTGCCCTTAGTGTCCTGAGATGCGTAGGTCAGAGGGATTAGCAAATAAACATGGAGGGGTAGGGCCTGGGTGGGATTGTGATCAGTACAGACTTGATGGGCCCAATGGTCTCTTTCTGTACTGTCTGGATTCTATGATTCACACTGGAGACCCTGGTAGCTAAATTCCTGGTAGGGCAGTCCCACTTACTCTCTAAAGGCACTGAAGTTGCCACTCTCAAGCGAGGTTTGATAATGCTAACACTCACTAGAAGGATTATTATGTGCAGGCTACTTTGAAATCAGGTTGCTTTTGGCTGGATTGGTGCAAAGCTCGAATATGGACTGGTGAAATGGTGCCCAGCAGATCTGATCTCTAAGACTGAAGCCAATGGTGTTACAGTGGGGTTAGAGAGGGTAAACCTGATGAAATAGAGGAAATGATTGTGTTACAGAAGACGCTGATCCATCTAGAGTTGGGCCTCTTCACAAAGGTCAATCACGAAACAGTAAACATATCATATCGTTTGGGAGTATGTAATTTTCTTTTCCCTTTCTTTTCTCTGTTATGCCGACAGTGTATGACTTAACACCGAGGTAAACAGTTCCTCAGATTCCCAGGGGTCTTGCCAGGACCTCACTCACCCATTTCACTGGACTGTTCTTCACCAGCATGCAAAAGGGACAATTGGAGTCTGACTTTTATTCTCAACCAATATTCATGCATACACATTCTAGCCAAGGATCACCGGTCAGCAAGAAGGAACAGTGGCCTGGGGGTGGTTCTTTCTCTAATCCTCTGTAGTGTGGGGAAATAGTGAAGAACCAAGTCACCAATGGTGTCTTTGTGATTCCTTTTATTTTTTCATGGGATGTGGACATCGCTGATGAATCCAGCACTTGCTGCTCATCTCTAACTGGACCTGAACCAAGTGGCTTGGTAGGTCATTTCAGGGTCACATTGCTGAGTATCTGGTGTCACATATTGACCAGACCAGGGTAAGGATGGCAGATTTCCTTTCCTAAAGGACATTAGTGAGTCAGGTGGGTTTCTTTTAAAACAAAAACTATTGGCAGTTGTTTGTGGTCACCATCACTGATCATTTATCCTTCCAGATTTACCAACTGAATTTAAATTCCACCAGCTGCCGCAGTGGGACTTGAACACATGGACTGAATGTTTCAGATGGCAGGGTCTCATTTCCCACCGTGCGAAGAACGATCCTTATTGACTCCTGAGTGTCCCGCAACCACTTCACGCTTGAGTGAGTCTTTGAACATAAGGACATAAGAACTAGGAGCAGGAGTCGGCCATCTGGCCCCTCGAGCCAGCTTCACCATTCAATAAGATCATGGCTGATCTTTTTGTGGACTCAGCTCCACTTAGCTGCCCACTCACCATAACCCTTAATTCCTTTACTGTTCAAAAATATATCCATCCTTGCCTTAAAAGTGGAAGCCAGGTCCAAGGCCTACCCACTCAGGTGAGGGTGTCATTAAGCCAGGGTATAAGCCTCCCTGAGAAAGGGTTAATAACAGTTGAATGGCAAAATCATTATTTAATTTGAAAGATGAGAGTTAGGACTCCCCCTACCATTGAGGTCTGTCCCCATCGCTCCCACCCCCCCAAATCCGTCCCTCCCCTCCATCTCAGTAAAGATGCAACTTAAGTTCAGTACTCAAGCTTAGCATAGAGGTCTCGGGTTACAGAGGCAGTGCAATCTTTTTCATGAGGAGTGGATTTCTACAACGGCTAAGTGTTGAGCTTCTGGCTAAGCTTGTAACTTTTAAGATTCTAAAGCGAATGTAAAATGCCTTTTTCTTAAATAAAAAAAAGGATTGTTCCCTGGGGAATTGCAACAGGGATCTGAACCTGGGCGTGCAGTGGAATTTCTTAATTTATACAGTATTAAGTCGTTTTGATGTACTTTAACTACAGGCATTAAACTGGTGATATGTGAACTATCGAATTTCATTAAAAATTCCTCAGCCTCATTCTCCAGCACTTTTTTATTTTGTTCTTTCCTCCGCCCCACCCCCACTCTTCTTCCCACCTACCAGTGCAATCTTCTGAAGCCAAGGGGCCTCCTTCAATTTAAAAAGATCTGAGGGTTCATCTGGCATTAATTCTACAAAGGACAAGGAGAACCTGGCGTCTTAAGCAGGTACCAGGCTCAGGTTCCAAATAAGGAAACACCCACCGTTGTTTGTTCGGACATAACTCACGTTCTTCCGGGGCTGATGCCATTTAAGGTGCTAGCTGTTCCTGCCATCACTCGCCTGCCCCACTCGCTTAACCTCCTGTTTGAGGCAATTTAACCACCATTACTATGTCAGTCTCTGGTTCAGTGAATGGGGCTCTGTGTTTTCCCTCCACTCAACAAACCCAGGGTTAAATTCTCCAATTCTTCAGAAGCTCAAGCGTATGTCAACTAAAGCCAAAATTCTATCATCATAATTTTCCCATTGGAATAGTTCTGACCGTATTTGAAGGAAACAAGACTAAGATTTTGTTTAAGAAAATGAGATGGGAGTGGGGGGGAGAGAGGGAGTTTGTACGATAAAGAAGTCACTCTTGAAACATTGATATCTTTGGGAGGAAAAAGGACTGAAATTTTGAAAAGTGTGTCTTTTCCTTTATCTTCCTCTCTCTGAAAACAATGAAGATAAGAACATAAGAACTAGGAGCAGGAGTCGGCCATCTGGCCCCTCGAGCCAGCTTCACCATTCAATAAGATCATGGCTGATCTTTTTGTGGACTCAGCTCCACTTAGCTGCCCACTCACCATAACCCTTAATTCCTTTACTGTTCAAAAATATATCCATCCTTGCCTTAAAAGTGGAAGCCAGGTCTAAGGCCTACCCACTCAGGTGAGGGTGTCATTAAGTCAGGGTATAAGCCTCCCTGAGAAAAGGTTAATATCAGCTGAATGACAAAATCATTATTTAATTTGGTCACATGATATTCTCCATGTCATGTTGATCACAGCAGCCTATCATCATCAAGTTTGATCCCATCTTCACTAATGTCCAACGACCTGCTCTTCAGCCAGTTGGGGAAAAAGGGTACAAGTTGAGGGGCTGGGGCTGGTGGCAGATGGGATAGCGGGAGCAGGAACACGCCCATTTTTCTCTGTGTAATAACCTCACGAAGTCCATGGGGGTATCACTGATTGATGTGCCAGTGGGCTTCATGGAGTATGAGCTCCCCCAGTAACAGCAAGTGGCCTGCCATGCTGGAACTCGTTGCCTGAGCCTTTTGGAAGCCAGGACTGAGCCTGTTGAACTGTAATCTTAGGAAGGGACTAATAGTGTGTACACCATGGTAATTGGTTTATTTTGTGTTCTGTAATAAAACTATATTCCTTGCCAGTCGGGCTTCCTAAATCACTACGTTTGCCATATCCTCAGTATCCTCCCCAATAACTTAATGCAATAACAGAGGTAAGACAATAAGTTAAATTTGGGACCTTCTTGTGTCTGTAATAGTTGATTCCCATTGTCAACCTGCAAAGGTAGCATTTTGTAAGGGCGAGTTTGGACTTGGAACGTACCTACCTATCCGCTTACTGTTCAGTATTGCATGTTCTTTCCCAAGGTGGCAGCATGACAGTCTAGGTATAGGTGAGGGACAGAGGTACATAACACCCGGTAATGACCAAGATGTTTTTATGCTGTCTGCCAGCCTAAGGAGCTAGTTATCACTCCACTTTTGCCGTTTGACAAACTGAATCTTAGCACCCACCATCCCCCGCTGCCAAATCTTTACTGTCATTCCAAAGTTTCTTTATGGGATTTGTCCAGGTCTGGCCCAAACTCCACTAAGGTCAATATGACAGAGACAGGTACAGAATCAGGAGGCAGCTGATTAAGAAGACGCAACGGCAAATACACATCAGAGTCTGCTTCGTGCTCTGAGTCACCTGGTTAATGAGATTCCTCTCACAACAATCTTTATCCTTGTAACCCCATGTCTTGCCTGACTGCTTAGTCCAATCAGCCGGTGGTTCCTTGGCTGTTTTATAAATTGGTAACTTTACGTTTCAGCACCTGACCCTACACGGAGAGCACAGGGGCTATGATAATTAGAGAAGGTCATCCTTCTGTCAGCCTTTCTTAATTACAATGCTTACTGGAACATTTTATTTTGTCGCAGAAGGCCCACTTTGGTTAGTGCAATCAAGGGATTTAGGGAAATGACAGACTGTGCTCACATATATCATACATCTGCACACGCATGAGCAGGAGACATTCACACCTGAAGAAAAAGTACAAACATTCATCAAATGACAACATCTAACATCCAGCTATAACCCGCATTAATCCTATTATGTATTCATGTACTGTCTGAAAAACATGATGTAACAATTCTCGTCCACTTTTCCATATCTTTTCTCTTTCCTTTCCTTTTGTTTTTGGCTGGTGCAGACACAACAGGCTGAATGGCTTCTTTCTGCACCCTAACTTTTCTGTGGTTCTTCCACAGTTTTTTCCCCGCCTGACCTTCCCCACACTCACGGACCAATCCACTACCATCAGGTAACAAGTTTTCACTCCATTGCTGACAATGCAGAGAAGTCTGGCTTCAGCTGACCTTGTGACACATCACATGTGGCCTCGGCACTGCTGTGTTAGTGAAGAAGGGAATCGGAAACATGAAGCTGCCCCAAGTCTCTGTACAACAGATACACCCTGCACCCCTCCCAAACACTCCCCCCCCCCAAATCTCCAAAAGCAGTTTTATGTAGAAGTTCTGATTATGTCCTCCACACTCTCAGGCATCAGACATTTGGGCAAAATACTGGTGACTGTCTAATTTCATCCGTGCATCAATCTGAGATTGATAGGTTTTGGTTAGGCAAGAGTGTTCAGGTTTGCGATAGTGTTTTTATTTCCCATATCTATGAATTTTATTATAAACAAATCAAATTGGAATCTTTTAAGTAGTTATCAATCCCTTAATAGAATTTGAAATTGTTTGAATAGTGATCCAGCATTGGGCATTTACAGACTATGTTTCTCACTGTTACAATGAGTGAAGCTGTCCGTCCTTCACTTCCTGCTCCTCTGAAGCTGATTGCCAAAAATCAAGAGTCCTTGTTGTCACCATTTCCACTGATTTTATAGGTGCCAAGAAACAAAACAGCCATGTTGGCGGGGCTAAATGGCCCACTCCTGTTCCAATTTCCTTAATGAGGAGTCAACATCTTAAGGAAGGGATGGACAGCAAAGAGAATTAAACGTTGATCTTCCAACAAGTTCTACAATCAAGTCTGCAAACTCTTCACGGGGGGTTGCGTTGATGGTGGTGCGTGGGTGGGTGGGTGGGGGAGGGGGGCTTCAGCTTGTATTGTATAACTTGCAACATCTGCTCAATCGCCAAAGCCCCTCTCCTACTAGCTAGTTCCAGAAACATTCAGAAGAAGAGGTGTTTAGTTGGCATTTTGCCCCATTTGTCCAAAGTCAAGATTAGCCCCCATGTGTAACTGGAAGAGGAAGCTCCAAATGTATCAGTTTATCTGTCAATTTTATTCACAATTTGATGACCTTTAAATAAAAGGTACTTTTTTGGATTGGGCCCAGCTTACGCCCTACAGAATACTGCAACTTATCTCATTTACGAGGAGGGGGAAGCTGGTATGCATGTGCCTACTCACACATCTGTTATAGTTTAAAATATTTTCAAGAGGGAGAAAGAGAGAGAAAAAAATTATACTTTTCGCCACAGTCTATCATGTATACAAGCCCTGCCAACTAGGATACGAGATTGCTTATTTGCTCAGTTGGGTGCAATAGTGTATCTCTGAGCAGGCAGCTTAAATTCCCTGCTAAAAAAAGAAACTGTCAAACAGAAACGCGTTTACACTTCCAGTCTAACAATGATTTTAAAACAGTCAACACTGCTTTGCAACGAGCCCTGTCACTGGGACATGTCCATATCTGACAAGACACAAAAGGCCTTCTTGTCTTGTTTCTCTCTTCCTCCCTTTCTCTCTTGGAATGGCCAGCACAGGAGTTCCCAAAGCAGGTGCGGAAAACTGTTCTCTATTTATTTTCCTCCTCCTACATTCCACCCCCCCCCCCTCCCCCACCCACTCCCCCACCGCCCTCCTACAACACCCTCGCATCTTGTTCTTCTCGGCACTGCCTCACGTTGGGGCACAATCAATTTACCTCGCCTTAGTGACCGCTTGTCAAGCGTCAGCCTAGATAGCAGGCTTTGCCTCAACTATCTGAATGATAGAAACTGAGAGACAAGCCTGATTCCATACTGCCCCAATGTCTACACAGCAGGGGCAATCACTGGCAATAGTGTAAAATGGGCAACAGGAGCAGAGAACCTGGATCATCTTCCATTTGCATCTTTCGGGAACTTAGGATGGCTGCAGTGCTCTTAATACTGCTTGTGCAAGGATCCGCGAACTCCGTGTGGATCAGGGATGGGAGCTGGGAGCTGCATGTGCTCAGGATTGCACCAGAAACCACCTAGGGTAGGATTTGTTTAACAATTTTTTAAACTCAGATTGGTGACCCACACAGGAGTTCTATTTGTCATATTTATACTAGCTCCTTGCTGCAGCAATTAAACCAGCCCAACTCCTCTGCCCTTTCCCCTCATGTCCGGCCACTTTTTCCCTCCGTCTGGTACTTAACTAATTCCCTTCTGAAGGTCATTACTGAATGTGAATTCAGGCATTGCCTTCCTGACTGTAGCCATCCGCTGCGTAAAACTGTTTTTCCTCACTGCCTTTGGGTCCAACTTAAATCAATGTCTTTTGGTTCACAACCTTTCTCCAAATAGGAACAACTTCTTCCCATCTACTCTGTCCAGATCACAGAATCCCTACAGAGAAGAAGGAGGCCATTTGGCCCATCGAGTCACCCCACCCCCCCACTCATGATTTTGAACACTTCTTTCAAATCTCCAAACTCACAGATATGGAACAATTTTATAACAGTCTCAAACTGCAATGTTTGTAGCTTTTTTAACATTGCACAGGCCAGAGACTCACACCTGGGAAAGCCAGATTCCTGGGCTAGAGTACCTCACGATGGGGAATTATTAAAGAATACTCTGGAAAGGACATACTTTGACAACAGTTGGAGCTAGTACATCTCAGAACAATAACAATAAGCAAATGTTTCAAGTTTTTAGAAAGAAAATCAAGGAAACCACAATCAACATCATTTTCCAGTTTCTACAGCTTGTAATCGAAGAGCATTTTTGGTCTTTTTATATTCAGCAGCAACTCCAGAAACCCCTTGACTGTGAAGTGAGAACTGGAGAGAAAGTAAAATGAATAGCAACTGCCTGAAATTATACCTCAACTCAATTAGGATCCGTGAAGAGAAGAGACAAGTTATCATCTCTGTTATAGGTTCTTCATCAGAACTCAAAAAGCCAAATGAAGCTGTCTTTTCTCTTTTCTGCCGTGTACCTCTGGCATTTGCTGTTCTTAAGTCAGATTCTCTTGCAATTTGGTTCTGATCTCCACTGAACATAAAATGGCCTCAAACACTGGCGTAAATGTGAAAGGGAAGATCTGAAGTTAATGCTTGGTTGCATGAGAATGTGAAGACGGTTTCAATACAACGAAAGAATACACTGAAGGAAATTTGGCATGTCAGCTATGACTCTCATCTGCAGATGCACCATAGAATGCATTCTTTCCGGCTGTATCACAGCTTGGTATAGCTTCTGCTGTGCCTAAGACCGCAAGGAACTACAAAAGGTCGTGAATATAGTCCAGTCCATCACACAAATCAGCCTCCCATCCACTGACTCTGTCTACACTTCCCGCTGCCTTGGAAAAGCAACGAGTATAATTAAAGACCCCACGCACCCAAGACATTCTCTCTTCCGCCTTCTTCCATTGGGAAAAAGATACAAAAGTCTGAGGTCACCTACCAACCAACTCAAGAACAGCTTCTTCTTCCTTCTCTATGAACAATATGCTTTGTCTGTATAGCACACGAGAAATAATACTTTTCACTGTATGCTAATACAAGTGACAATAATAAATCAAATGAAATTAATCAAACTCAATCACTGAGTACTCAAGGAGAAACCAACCCAAACCGATGTAAAGCAGTGCAGATTCACTGGCTATAAGTCCTCTGCTTACAGAACAGGAAAGATATCCTTCAATGCTGCATGGTGTGCCATGCCAATATCCTAATCCTCTTTAATTTTTGGTTATTTTAGAACTCCTGAACAGTTAAAATATTTGATTTGATTTATTATTGTCACAGATAATGTGATACAGTGAAATGTACTGTTTCTTGTGCACTGTACAAACAAAACATACCATTCATAGAGTACATTGGAGAAAGGGGATGGTGCAGAATATAGCTTTGCAAAAAATAATTCAAAAGTTCAAAAGATTTAGAAGTGCAGAACAGGAATAAAAGATGCAATTAGAAGGTATGCTGCGGACAGCTTGCAAGAAGAAGTTGCCTCACTCTGGCACTATATTATATACTTCTGGATTGTTGCTACCCTCTGTCCACTTGTGAGCCCCATCAGGCCACAGGACACCAGTGGGACTTCAAACTCTGTGACCAACAGTTCACAAAGGGCTGTAGCGTTGATTCCACATGCACGTGGGGCTCAGATGGGGATCATTCTTTAAACCAGTCTGAGAGCACCGCTTCTTACATCTCAATTGGATTCTGCATTAGTCGCAAGGCTATGCAACTCATCTATTACAGTAGAGGACAACAAAATGGTGGCAAGCTTATTCACCAGGCTGCAAGGCAACGGCTGCTTTAAATGACCTCATAAACCACAGAGCAACGTAGCAGCAGTAAACTGAAGTCATATGAATCCAGAGGCTGCTACACCCTTTAAGCACACTCTCACGCCTTTCTAAACCATCTACGAAATATGCATCTCTAGGTTTTTTCTCCCCCTGTCCCATGACTGAGCTTTTCCACTGCTACTGGCATTCATTTCTTCAATTGACACCAGCAATTCCTCCTTCCACATATAAACCACCGTGACTGGAGCTCGGGTGGCTTAACTTAGCTCCAGCTTAACTTCTCTCCCTTATTTTAGCAACAACTACTTGCATTTTATTTAGCTCCTTTAATGTTGTTTTCAGGTCCAAGGATGCTTTGTGGGGGCATTATCAAGTTAAATCAATGCTGCGTCAAAGGAGGACAAGATGACCAAAAAGGCATATGTTTCACAGTGCAGAAGGAGGCCATTTGGCCCATCGAGTCCGCACCAACTCCCCAGCAGAGCATCTTACCCAGGCCCTATCCCTGTAACCCCACATAGTTACCCCACTAATACCCCTAACCTACACATCCTGGGGCACTAGGGGGCAATTTAGCATGGCCAAACCATCCGTTTGAAGGATATCTTACAGGAGGATAGTATGATGGAAACAGAGAAACTGAGGGAGGGAACTCCAAAGTTTAATAACTAAAGACACAGCTGCCAATAGTAGCTTTAAAAAAGTAAGGAATTCTAGAGAGGTAAAGAATTGGAACAGCAGAGAGATCACAGGTGGTTGTAGGGATGCAGGAAGCCCTTTTCTTAAATATAAAATTTAAAAGGGCTTTAATGCTTGAGTGGGTCTGTATTAGCAATAGATTTCCACATTTCCATCAAAATAGACAGGTAGAGAAAGATCATCCGCACGTGTCTGTACACTAAGCATTCACACAAAACAGTATCAAGACTTAAAGAATATCTTACTGGTCTTTACATAATCAAATACTAAGCGAAGCTCCACAAACCTCTCTCTTTCAAGCTTGGAAACAAAGAGCTAATGATAGATGGAAACTCCAGCTCAGGGGAACCAGAAATCCAGTCTACAAAATAATGGCATTTGTGGAAAACCTATATATAAAAATTTCCTATTCAAAACGATTCTGCCGCCGTGGTCAAGAAGAAACACGGGTTAAGAAAAACAGGACACAAGTTCCAAGTGCACAGCAGAACGGTCAGCATCAGAAAGGAAAAATCAGTGCTTTGGTTTTCAGAACCACCATCGAAGCATCCAGCCCCATAGCTGATAAATACCCTTCTTTCAGAGGCCGACTGAGCATTATAGGACTCAGGCTGAGTGACACGGTAGTTAACATTGCTAGCTTACAGTGCCAGGGACCCGATTCAATTCCAGCCTTGGGATAAGGTTTGCACGTTCTCCCCATATATACATGGGTTTCCCCTGATATTCTGGTTTGTTCCTACAATCAAAGATGTGAGGGTGAGTGGATTGGCCATGCTAAATCTTGTCCCAAGATGTGTAGGTTAGGGGGATTAATGGGATAAATATGTGGGGTTACAGGGATAGAGCAGGAGGAGAGAGCAGAGATATGATACTCAGTCAGAGAGATGGTGGATGGGTTGAATGGCTCTGTAGAAACTCTATGATACTAATGCAACCTCTGTTTCTCCTTTCACTCCTTTGTCCGGCAAACCCGCAGTGCCAACGGTCCAACTTTGCGAACTCAGGATAGTGAGCATTTGTATTCCTCTTCAATCCATCAGTCACTTAAGTTTTCTTATCTGCTATTACCGCCACTACTACCAACAAAAATGTCAGGCGTGGTTATAATTTGGCATCACAAATCCAACTGAATTTCATGTTACCCTCTGTTTAAAAACAGAACCTGCTCTTGAGCTACAGCAACTTTCATAAAGGAGAGCAACAACTCTGTCGAAGCCATTAAGGTGACCCTTTCCTGATCATCCCATACTGAGAGAAGACACTCAGACCATTGTGTCTGTGCCGACACTTTGAAGGAACAATCCAATTAGTCCCACTCCTCCCTCCCCTTCCCTTTCCCCCACATATCATTCTCTCTTTTTTGTCTTATTATATCCAACTCCCTTTTGGAAATTGCTGCAGGATTAGCTTGCACCATCCTCTCGGGCAACAAGCTTTTTTGTCTTCACACTCCCTGGAACCCTGCGTTGGAAAATAAGGAATGTTTTACGTACGAACCATCTCCCTGGGGAAATACGGCTCAGTTTGATTATGGGGAGTGGGGGGGGGGGCAGCATGGCTGACCCTTGTTGATATCGTATGCAATCCTCTTAGACTGGGCAATCCTGCTATCACCGACAGCCACTTAGGCAATAAGCATCTGTTCTGACAGACACACACACACAGGTACAGACACATAAACAATACCCGATCTGCCTATACGCTTCAAAGCACAGAAGGGAAAAAAGAACCTGTGGAAAGGAAAGTAATAGAGACCATACACAGAGTTTCAGTAGTAACGCAGCCTAAGTTAAAATGGCTGCAACTGTTTCCACTAAGTTTAAGTGAAATCAAAACCAGATGAGTGGTGCTCCACATTAATTCTTTGACAGTGCGTCACACTCGCCTCTCTTAGTATAAAGAAATGCCGATGGGCAGTGGTGAGGGGAAGGGAAGGGAAGGGGAAAATAAATCACTGAAAAAGCTGGGAGAATTAGGTTCCTCTTTCCACTGGTAAAGACTAGCATTTTAATTGGCAATGGAGTGAGAGGGAGGGGGGAATAAAGAACAAACGTGCTTCCCAATCAATATCTGCTCACTAACGATACATAACATTTGAAATTTTTGTTTTATGTTATAGCTGGGATTCTCACTCAAAAGGACATTATCCAGCCATATGGGTTTTTTTAAATGATATTCCGATTGTTTCTCAGTCACTTTTGCTGGAAGTTGTACTTGAATTCCAGACTGAACTGAATTCAAATTTCCATGGTGAGATCTGAACTTGCAATCTCCTGATTTTTCAATCCAGGTAACAAACTCAACTAAAGAACGGCATTTGCAGAAGAAACTATAACACTTACGGCCTTCCTATTGCCCATTATCACACGAGGCAACAAAAAATAGTCCCCACCACAATTAAATAAATATTCTGCTTCATCTAATAAAAATAATTCCACAAAGGTGGGAACCATAAATTTCAATCTTGCACCACATTAAGTAGGAGGAGAGATCGTTTTCACGGTGAACTTGGTTTATTCTTTCTGAGTAAATGATATGTTTAATTCTTAAATTATGTAACTAATATAATAAAAAACACAATCAGATACACAAAACTGGGCAGCCACCAACTAACTGATAAGAGAGCCCGTACGGCTGCTACGCTTCACTTATTTGCACTTGTGTGAGTCAATGGGAATAGTGAACACACTGCTCACTCAATAAATTACTTAGTAAGTGCAAGGTAAGAAATAAAAAGACTTGTTTGGTAATTAATTAGATTCCATGTATTCAGCCACAGAAGGAATTGCCACTCTCAAATTGGCCTCTATGTCCACAACAGGGCGGCACAGCGGCACAGTGGTTAGCATTGTTACCTCACAGCAACAGAGACCCAGGTTCGAATCCCGATTTGGATCACTAACTGTGTTGGACGCTGCACGTTCTCCTCTTGTCTGCATGGGTTTCCTCCGGCTACTCCAGCTTCCTCCCACAGTCCGAAAGATGTGCCGGTTAAGTGCATTGGTCATGCTAAATTCTCCCTCAGTGCACCCAAACAGGTGCTGGAGTGTGGCGACCAGGGGATTTTCAGAATAACTTCACTGCAGTGAAGTTACACTAATAAAGAAAACGTTCAATACAGAAATGACATACACCCTGGGTGCAATCCATTGAGACAGACAGATGCTAAAATGATGATAATATTATAAGAATAATCCAGTAGCTGCCCAGATTGTGACAGATTCTCATTCCCCAGCCAAGTAGTTGAAATTTTGTACCTGGCACCTTGCTGGTAACCCCAACAATTAGTTTTACTTATTTAAAAAAAAGGAACATTTAAATTAAATCTTTTCTCTAATCCAGACCAAATGTCATCAATGTTTATTTTTTTCCCCCCACATCTGTAACACGCAGCCAATATGCTGTTACCTTTTCAAAAGACACCAGGAACGATTCCGGATGCAAATGAATGTAATGATGCGACAGTTTTATAAGCTGTGCAAACAGCAATTTACTTACTGAGAAACGCACTGCCAAAAATACCAAAGAATTTTTGACATACACTATAGTGTTAGGCAAGGTGCCACAATCACCTTCACTAGGCTGCCCATTGCATCACTCCAGCACAACAGAATCCAATGTTACAAAAAAAACGCTGACTAACTTTAAGACTGGTTATGAAATTAGAACAGAATTACACAATCCTACAGTGCAGAAGGAAGCCATTCTGTCCATCAAGTCTGCACCGACAATAATACCCAGGCCCTAAGCTCATAACCAATCCACTAATTCCTCTAATCTTCGCATTCTGGGACAGCAAGGGGCAATTTAGCATACATGTCCAATCAACATAACCCACACATCTTTGGAGTTAAGCTGGGTCATTGCTCCTGAGTACTGTTGGAATTCCTCCTTCTGCATCAATATTATACATGGCATGCCAGTGCATTCACCCAAATAAAAGCCCTATCCCCAACAGCCTAAATGGCGAGTTTTGGCCAGGAGTGATATTCATAAGGAGGGGCAATCCTAGTTTAAGGCCGAGGTGAGTCAGGAGGCAATCCTTATTGACCCAACTGCTGCTGGACACTGGACATGTTCAGATGTCTCTAAGGAATGGATGAGGGTAAGACTCTATTATGGTGCCCACAATGTTGAATGCACTGTCTTGAACGTTTCTGATTTTAACTGCTCCACTGCCACTCCTGCCCGGAACCCAAGTTCTGAAATCCCCTCCCTAAATCTCTCCACCTCTCTCCTCTCTGCAAGACACTCCTTCAAATCCATCTCTTTTTTGGTCACTTATCTATCTGGTCATCCTGATGAGATTAGGAGGTAAATTTTGTTTGATTACTCTCCTATGAAGTGCCTTGGGATGTTTTACTGTTTTAAACACAAGCTGTTTTGCTACTGTCCAGCCTTACATTTGAAGAAAGGCCACTTCAATGAGAAACACGACGGGGGGCAGTAAACACCTGTGGCAATGTATTCCAGTAACAAACAGTACCTTTAAGAAAGATAGGGAGCAACCTATGAATGAATTACAGAAGCTACAAGAAATCTAATCTACAGTGACAATATCTTTCTGTTGATACGGCAGAGACTGTGATCCTATTGTTTTAATCCCAGGGTCCAGTGGCTGTCACATTGTTGTTAACAACCACACAGTCCAGGGCTGAAGATTCCTATACGTGGGACGTAGTGTGTAAAAAGTGACAGCTTCAAAGCAGTTAAAAGATCATTAAAATGGATTTGTAGGAGAAGATTCAATTCTGCACATTACCCATACAGCAAAGGTGAAATGAACGCAAGACATCATTGATGCAACAGCACTGACTTTTGGAGCCAAAATCATGCTGCAGCCATGGGCTGCTGCTCAACTTGGCCCCCTGATACGGGGTGAGCATCTCAGTATATCATAGAAATGCAATATAATCTGACCCAATAGACAGATTGCAGGATCCAGAGGAAGCCAATCATCAAAATCAGGTTCCAACTCACCGCCAGGGATGTCACCCGGACTCAGAAATTTACTGCCTCGTGACACACTCTTCACTCTGCGTTCTCCAGGCCCCACTCTCCTTGTCCCACTGTCACCCGCCCCCTCCACCCTCAACACACACCCCACTCCCAACGTGTACATCCACACACATCCATACATATGGGGACATTCTGTGTAATCTCTGGATTAAATAGAGAGGAAAGAAACATGGGAAAGTAAAAAATGGTTTGGGGAAAAAAAGGGAATTCAGCTGAAACGTCTTTTACCCAGAATGGTTAGATTACACAAGTCACTATTAGAAAGACTGGTTGAAAAAGTATATATAGGTGTATAAAAAGGAAAGCCAAATAAATAGATGTGAGAGGCAAGAATAGACAGTAATAGATTTAGATGAAGGTTAGATGAAGAAGGGTATGGAGGAACCTCAAGCAAAGTATATATAGTACCAGTTAGGCTGCTTTATTTTTATGTTGTTGTGGCAGAGATTGTGCTAGGTAGCCTTTTTTATTCTATGCCATCGATGCATTAATTCAGGATTAAATGGTGGAAAGAAACAAAAAAGTAAGAAGGATTTTAAAAGTGAGGTACCCTCTGTTCAACTTTGGCTGCTAAATCATGGATTGATACCAGGAATAAGGAATGACTGTACATTTACCCATCACAGTGGAAGCATGCCAGCTCCATGGTGTGCATCATTTCTGAAGCTGTGCCTGGTTGTAATAAATATAATTTTCAAAGGTCCCGTTAGCAAACATAGCTCTGATAGAAATGCTGCCCCCACAGCGACCAACACCACAAGTGGTGGCCATTTACAGCTCCATTAACATTAACCCTATACTTTGCCGCACATCTCTAGACTGTTTCACATTCACACTCGTGAGAAAAGCTTGTATAAAAAAGAGATGAAAACTGAAGATTGCCTCTATTTTACTGACAGACAACAAGAGAGCTTTGTGGCACTGCTATTACAATCTCAAATGCATGTTATTTGTAATCAGTTGACTTCTAACTATCTGTGGAATTCCCTACCCAACGAAACATCTCATTGAATGTTTTTAAGACAAGGATAGATAAATTTTTGAACAGTAAAGGAATTAAGGGCTTACAATGAGCGGGCGGATAAGTGGAGCCGAGTCCATGAAAAGATCAGCCTTGATCTTAATGAATGGCGGAGCAGGCTTGAGGGGTGGGAGCTTACTCCTGCTCCTAGTTCTCATGCTCTTACGTAACTTTCAAATACAACTTGAATCACAACTCCTGGTATCACACTATGCTCCCACTAAAATGCATAACCCAATTTCACTCAGTATCCAATAAACGAAATCATCCACAGCATGAGCAATGTATTTATTCCCACTCGAACTGCAAGGCAAGAATGACCCTGGGCATCTCCCTCCAACACAATGGGACCAATGCACTGTATGTTCTGGTATTAGGGCATGCAAGACCAAATATCTCAGGCTTCATTCCCTAACAGTACTGCCTTGGCTTACTCGGGCAGCACCTGAGGCTGTCATGAGTATCCAGGAAAGTCTGGGTTACAGAGGGAAAACATGGCACTGGACCATGTAGTCTCCTTCTTCCTCCTCCTTCACACACACACACACACACACACACGCACGCACGCACGCCCACACACACACACACAAACACACACACCCTTGCTCTGAGCATGGTGTTTCCAACACTTGTTGCATGTGTTACATAGAACAGAAAAATCACAGCACAAAAGAAGACCATTTGGCGCATCTTGTCCACGATAGTAGAGGACACCCATGTGCCTTTTACCCCGACCTCCTTACCATATGATCTCCTTCCTCTAAGCCCCATGCCCTCTTTTTGACTGGTCATCTATCATTTGTGCTTTTGTGGAGCCCTGCCTTCCCATTCAACTGTAAAATAGTCAACTCTTCAGACATCCAACTGGATAATTCACAGCAGTCAAACAGCCTCGTTTCCCCCTGTCTCCAATATTTTTATAATTGTTTATAAACAGACAGAACAAACATAATTTAAAACAAAAACAGCCCCGTGATTTTTCTCCCAGGGTTGTTGGCTTCTGTGTCCGGGAATGGACCTTTCACTCCTGGAGACTTTGGAGCAGCTATAGCGAGTGTTCAAGTCTCTGATGAGGGTCGGGAGGTGGATTCTGGATTGGGCGAAGGTCCTGCCAACACTCACAATCAGAACTTAAGCATTCAAAAAAAAATTACAAATGAAGGGATACCAAATGTGTTATATAAATAGAACTTCCCCCGAGTAACCGCAGAATGCAAAACAATCTCTGAACAATCGCACTGAATAATTTTGGTATTCTGCATCTCTCTGGAGGGACATCCTCTGACCCAATCACAATTACATCCCACGTTTTGTTTTTCCTGCATTTTAACCTCCTGGACAGTTGAAATAATCTGGGGAGCTGGGGGAAGAGTGCTGGCAACAGCAGTAGTCTGTCTGCTCACAAGCCCATGAGACTCCTTCACAGAAACTCTGCATACTCACCACCACCTCCCATGCAGAATGCTGCCTTTTCAAATAAACTCATAAAAACCACTGCAGCTTTAATGTCACACGAGACAAAATGACATGCAACAACGAGGCTTCGTATTTCCTTCTTTCACTTACCATAGAAAATTTTTTTAAAAATCAAGGGCTGAATGGAAATCATGGAAGGAAAAGGTTTGGGCAACAGTGGGCTTCAATCAGAGTGTCACGCGCAGGTTATAATTCAATAATGTATTAACAGCTACTGCGAGCCAACAATATAAAAGGCCTTGATTCCAAGGCGGGGGCTTGTCTTCATAATGCTTTACCTCATATGGCCACTAAACCCAAGTCTGCAACAGCAACATGCCTTTACATAAACACCTCCTATGTATGAAATGTTGCAAGGTGCTTGCCAGGAATGTCATCAGCCAAATACTTAACATAATAGGGAGTTATCAGAATGTGCCAAAAGCTTTGACAAAGGGGCAAGATTTGAAAGCAGAAGTCTACAAGTGGAGAGGTTTGATGTGGGAATTGTAGGACTTAGGCAACTGAATTGCACCTGCTGACAGTGGGGCTAATGCAGTGGAACATGTTTAACAGGTCAGGATTGTTGAGACATATAGGTCTCAGAAGGTTATAGGGTTGGAGGACATTACAGAGGAAGGGAAGGGTAAAGGCATGATGAGATTTGAAAACAAAGATGAGAACTTTAAAGATAAGGTGAGAACAGAATTAAATGCACTTGAAGTATAATGTTGAAACAGCAGGAAAATAAGATTAAGGGCAGTCAGCACCAACAAGGGAGTTTACATCGGAACAGGTACAACTGGCCAAACAGCTTCCTAATATAGCAAACCTTTCATGAGTCACTGGGTACAACAGTGGCTAGGGGCAGTAAGCACTCATTCCCCTTCTCTCTTTTGTTCCCACTAGTATTACAGCACATGCTAGCAAAGGAAGAACACATGGCCAAAGTTTCACACGCAGCCTGCTTATTTTGGAGAACCGAGAGACGTTTTTACTTCCAAAACACCCCAAACTTTTGCCAAAGCCATCAACATCCTGCCATTTAAAATGTCTCCATTTATGATACAAGGCCAGCTTTCTCTCCTTCTTCAGATGCATGTTGACTGGATTTTTTCTGGCCATCCTACAGTGTAGTCTCAGAACACCAAGTTAAAGTCCAACAGGTTTATTTGGTAGCAAACACCACTATAGTGTAGCAAGGCTGATGGGTTTCTCTCTCTTTTCAGCATGTTACAGTCAATGTTTATTACTCAATTTTGCTATTCCTACAGCATTTACTTGTGTTGTTATTCTGTTGGAGTTTATAATACCATTTTGCTGAATTATGCAATCTTGTTCTGTTTTGCTGAGTTCTTTTTCTTTATGTCACATTTTTAGAATCTGAAAATCGTTCTTTCACTGAACAGGAACACAAGTGAGCCATTATAACAAAAAAAACATAAAAAAGTACATCCAAATAAAAGTCCCAGAAGAAATCATTTTAAAGTTCATCAAATTTTACTGGCGGACAAATCCCTTCATCTGAACTCATCAGGTTGTACAATTCAGCATGTGAATGCAGCAATGTTCACTTATCCAATAGATAGGACCTGGCTGGGATTGTGGTCGGTGCAGATTCAACAGGCCAAATGGCCCCCTTTTGCACTGTAAGATTCTGCTTAAAACAAACGGAAGCTTGACATTTGAATCCCTACAGTACACAAGGAGTCATTTAGCCCACTGACTCTGTACCAACTACAATCCCACGCACGACCTATTCCTGTAACCTCACGCATTTATCCTGCTAATCCTCCTGACACTAAGATCAATTTAGCATGGCCAACCAACCTAACCCGCACATGTTTGGACTGTGGGAGGAATCTGGAGCACCAAGAGGAAACCTATGCAGACACAGGGAGACCCAAGGACAAAATGGTGACCCAAGGACAAAACTAAACGTGGGACCCCAGCACTGTGAGGCAGCAGTGCTAACCACTGTGCCATCATGCTGCAGGCAACACAGCCCATTAAGTGTGTATCACTGCTGTCTACCATTAGCCATTGTATTTTAAACTCAATCTCCTAGTCACTTTAATATTCCTTGCTATCAAATAAATAACTCCCTTTTGAAATAATTCATAGGAGCCCTTCTTCAAGTGGGTGGTGAATAATTCCACCCTCTATGTAAAGTCTTTTCTTTCCTCAATCCCTTTTCTTAAGTTGCGTTCTGCTGTTATGATTTGCCTTAAACTTGCGCTGTCCCCTTACTGTCTGAATGAATTGAAACAATCTGTCCCCATCTGCCTTGCCTTAACCTTTCAGAATCAGGAAGAGCTCTAAACCAGCCAGCCAGAAGATCTCTGAGGAGGATTTGAAGACGTGACCACTATTCTGGCTCAACAACAAATGACCAGTAGAGTGTTGGGAGGCATAAAGTGTAAAAAGTGGAGGAAGAAAGCATATGGTCAAGGAATGAAGACAGAAAGAGAGCTTCAAAAAGTCTCCAAATTTCATCAGTGAAGCCAATCGTGCACAAGCTATGGAAGATCTCTGATTTCCTCAAGTACAAACTTGGTCAAAATAAATTTAAAATGCCTTCTTAATGTTTTTTTAACACTTTATTTAATGTTACAAAGTTTATGATTACATCACGGCCGCCAGTTCTTGTGTATGGTAAGATGGGAAAAATATTGAGCTATCTCCAAATGTGTATGTGCCTTTGTGTGTGTGTATGTATCTGTGTGTCTGTGTGTGTGTGTCTGTGTGTGTCTGTGTCTATGTATGTAAAACACGAGATGTCTCTGTTGAAGCAGCCAAAAAAATTTAATATGAATCTTTTGAACGTTCACATACTAATGAATCCAAGGCGACATTTTATGGCTTTGCTGATCCAGTCGGATTATTCAATACTTTGTTAACATGATTGAAAACAAATTATGAAATTAGCAAGATAAATAAACCTATCACAGTGACACACTGGTTAGCACTCCTGCCTCACAGCACTACAGAACTGGGTTCAATTCTAGTTTTAGGTGACTGTCTGTGTGGAGTTTGCACATTCTCTCTGCATGGGTTTCCTCCAGATGCTCCGGTTTCCTCCCACACTCCAAACGTGTGCAGGTTATGTTGACTGATCATGCTAAATTGACCCTTAACGTCAGGGAGATCACATAAGGTTACAGGGTTAGAGTCTGGATGGGCAGACTCAATGAATGAATGATATCCTTTTGCACTGTAGGGATTCTATGATTTTGTGACGCTATGATCATTTTGCTACAAATACGTGAAATGGGAAAGACAGCAAACCAGAAAAACAGGTTAGTTGAATCTAGTTTGATTATAACCTCAATCTCCTGGTTTTCACACTCAAAATAAGTTATATCTGTTGTATTATTTATAGAATGAATTCCACTTCTAAATGTCTAGGAAAGAATCCACCCCCCTCCCTCTTTATCCAGTGACGTTGCTTTACTGTGAAGAATGAAAACTTATTTTCTCTTCAGCTGTACCGTGCAGTTCTCTTTACATCTCCCTTTGATCTTTATGCCATAACAAGAAGTGATGCGTACTCAGGTTCGAACCTGTACTGTCCGACAAAGGGATTACTGTCTCCTTCAGCAGCCGTGGCTACTTTGAGCTGGAGTGGCAGTAACAACATAAAAGGTTCCAGCTGACCCACATCTCAGAGGTGTTTTAAATGGATACCTTCTCTGTCTCTAACCTCCCCCCGCTACTCTTACTCTGATCCACCCCCATCCAAAACCTCTTTCCTTTTCCATTGGTCAGATACCATAGGAAAAAAAAGAGAGACCAAAGTCACTTTTCTAGTCAGCAGGAGATCTGTTACAAAACATTTGCAGTCACTGAAGAAGGGTCTGAAATGGAGCCTTAAGTCTGCTCTATGTTCTCCAGGAGGGAGGAAATGAAATTAAAAAAATGTGTGCGATTACAACGCAGAGGGGATTGGGGTAGTTTTGATTTTTGGCCGTAAGTGTAAAACACACCAGTCACCCATGAAAATTGGGAGGTATGTAACATGCAGATGACCAGATCTGATATCACTGCATTTTGTACTACTGTTCAAAGTCAAAAGAGAATCACAATTTCAACAGAAGCTTGCATCTCTATGGCACTTTTAACATAGTAAGAACATCCCAAAGCTTTTCATGAGAGAGTAGTGAGAGACAATTGGTGACAGAGCCACACACAGGACAGGTGACCCCCAAAGCCCTGGTCAACGAGGTTGGTTTAAAAAATAACACTGTAAAGGAGGAAAGAGAATTAGAGAGGCAGAGAGGTTTGGTGAGGAAATTCCAGAGATTAGGGCCTAGGCAGCTGAAGGCATTTGATAAAATACTACGTAACAGCTTGTCAGCAAAGTTGAAGCCTGCGGAACAAAAGGGACAGTGACAGCATAGATGTGAAGCTGGCTGAGTGACAGGAAGCTTATGTTGAGCAGTTACTCTCTAGACTGAAGGAAGATATAAAACGGGGTTCTCAAGTTGCAATGGGAAAACTGCTTTTCTTAGTATCTATGTTAGATATCTTGGGTGCCTTGGGCACACAGGGCAAAATTTCAAAATCTGCAGATGACACAAAACTTGAAAGCATTGTGAACTGTGAGGAGGATCGTGATTCCTATTCCTACTACTGTTTCTATTCCTTAAGACCTTCTCTTTTGCCTAAACATCCTTCCTTAAGTGTGGTGCCCAGAATTGGACACAATCGAGAGACTGAATCAGAGTTTTATGCATATGCACCATAACTTTCTTGCTTTTGTACACTACTTATAAAGCCCAGGATCCTGAATGCTTTTTAATCACTTTCTCTGACCTGAATGGCCATTTTCAGTGATTTGTGAACACATAAATTCCCAGATCTCTCTGCTACTGTATTTGAATTGTAGCCTTTATTTCACATTCCCTCTCCTTACTCTTCTTCAAGAGGCTGGTTGGATGGGCAGACCGGCGATAGCTGAAATCTACTGCAGATAAGTGATACATTTTGCCTTGAAGAATAAGGAGAGGGAAATGTGAAATAAAGGGTACAATTCAAATGCAGTGCGGAGAGATCAGGGAATTTACGTGTGCACAGATCGCTAAAGATGGCCAGAAAGGTCAGAGAAAGTGATTCAGGATCCTAGGCTTTATAAGTAGAGTACAAAAGCGAGAAAGTTATGGTGCATATGCACAAAACGCTGATTCAGCCTCCGATTGTGTCTAATTCAGGGCAGTACACTTAAAGAAGGATACTTAGGAAAAAGAGCAAGTCATAAGGAATAAAAACAGGGATAGGAATAGGCCATTCGGTGTATAATGCTTGCTCCACCCATTCAATAAGATCATGGCTGATTTGATGGTGGCCTCAATTCCACTCTCCTATCTGCCCCCCAAAACCCTTAATTCCTTCGACAAACAAAAATCTGTCTAACTAAGGCTTAAATATATTCAATGACTCAACAACCACTGCTCTCTGGGGAAGTGAATTCCAAACACTAATGACTCTCCAAGAGAAGAAATTCCTCCTCATCTTCATCTTAAATGGGAGATCACTCACTTTTAAACTGTGGCCCCTAGTTCTAAATTCCCCCACCATAGGAACCATCTTCTCAACACACCCTATCAAACCTCTTCGGGATCTTACGTTTCCATAAAATTGCCTCTAATTCATCTAAACTCCAATGAATACAGGTCCCCAACTTGCTCAACTATTCCTCCAAAAATAACACTTATATCCCAAGAATCAGCCCAGCAAACCTTCTCAGAACTCCTTCCCACACAAGACTAAAGCGCAGAAAAGATTTGTGAGTGGTTTTGGGAATGAGGGATTTCAGTTTGACGAACAGGTTGTGAAATTGAGATTATTCCCCTTAGAGAAGGGAAGGGTAAAAGGAGGTTTGAAAGATGTGTTCAAAGTAATGAGGGGTCTGGATCTAGTAAGTCAAGAGCAACCATTCTAATCGACAGTCAGGTTGAGAACCAGAGGCAAAAGAACAAATGGTGGCATGAGAATTTTTTGTTTTTTATGCCTCACCTAGTTAGGCTCTGAAATGCGCTGCCTACTTGAAAAAAATGCCTGAAGAAAGGGCTACACCTATAGGGAGGTGACCAGAACTGCTCTTCAAGGAGTTGGCAGCGAACAATGTAGGCTGAATGGCCTCGTTCTGAGCTAGGATTCTACAATTAAGCATGTCAACTGGTATTGAATCTCAGACCTTCTGGTCAGACCCTCTGGAGCATGCTGGAGTGATATAGCATCACAGCTAAGCCTGGGGGTCACATTGCTTGACCTGGGATGAAAAAGGGTATTGAAGAGCTGTATGTTGTAGAAACCATAGGCGCAATTCTCCTAAAAAATTTTTTAGTTTCATAATGGTGAGAATAATGGAGTGATCCGCGCCTGTCTTTCAGGCACACTCCTCATCTCAATCCTCCCATTCTCAGTCATTTTTTTGGGGGGCATTGGGAAGGGTGGAGCGAAACAGGCCAGTGAGCCCAGCTTCACAGCGTTCGGGCCCTGTTGCACAAAGGCATCCCCTGATCTCAAGAGTCCACTAGGAGACCCCATGGACATCGGGGTCCCCTTCCCCCAATTTCACTCATTGGTAGAATATTCCCCACACCCTTCTCAATATGAGTTGGCAGTGCTGGGGCTCTCCTGATGGGTCCCCTGTCCGACCCCCAATACGTGCCCAATCAAGACCACCTTCACGATCCACCCATGCACGATCCCCTTGTGAGACAAACCATCTCCCCCATACCCCACCCCCCCACTCCACCCCCTGACATGAACCAACCTCTGCCCCCATGTCTTTTAGAGTTAAATTTAGCTCCTGCTTAAATCACACCTTGTAGATAATGTAACGCTTGCTTCCTTGCCAAGCTCTCTAGTGCTCAGTCCAGATTTCAACTCCCTGCCAGCAGCTCCTAGCTAAGAAATCTTGGGAGCTGAGCCTAGCTCCTGTCAAAATTTTCAACAAACAACAAAAAAAATCGAAAACAGCCAAGGCTCTGCACAACTGGCCTGGGCTGCGTGAGTTTTGCAATGCATACGCATCAAGTTCTACTTTCCATCCTCTCTCCAATGCCCTCCTCTTTGGCACTGCTCCGCATAAACTAGGCAAAAGTTTACATTTATATAGCATCTTTCATGACTTCTGAATGTCACAAAGTGCATTACAGCCAATGAAGTAGTTTCTTTCTGTTGTAATGTAGGAAATGCAACAGCCAATTCGAACACCCCCATGTTCCCATAAACAGCAATGCGATAATGACCAGATGATCTGAACTTATGAAGGTCTTATGAGGAAAGGCTGAGGAACCTGAGGCTGTTTTCGTTAGAGAGAAGATTAAGAGGTGATTTAATTGAGGCATACAAGGCGATCAGAGGATTAGATAGGGTGGACAATGTGAATCTTCTTCCTCAGATGGAGATGGCTAACATGAGGGGACATAGCTTTAAATTGAAGGGTGATAGATATAGGACAGATGTCAGAGGTAGGTTCTTTACTCAGAGCGTAGTAAGAGCGTGAAATGCCGTGCCTGCAACAGTAGCGGATTCGCCAACATTAAGGGCATTTAAAGGGTCATTGGATAAACATATGGATGATATTCGAATATCGTAGATTAGATGGGCTTTAGATTGGTTTTGCAGGTCAGCGCAACATCAAGGGCTGAAGAGCCTGTATTGCACTGTAATGTTCTATGCTCTGGCAATGCTTGCTGAGGGATAGATACATTGGTCAGGTGACCGCGAAGAACTTCCTCACTCTTCTTTGCAACAACACCATGGGATCTTTTGCATCGACTTGAGTGGACAAATGGAGCTTCATTATAATATTTCTTCCAAAAGACGGTACCTCCTGCAGCACAGTACTCTCTCAATGCTGGGTTTTATTTTCGTGCCTCTGGAGTGAGCCCACAACCTCCAACAGAGACTGCTGATGCACACCATCTGCTACCTTGTCCATCTAATGATGTGTAAATCTAGACAGTAAGGATGGTGCACCTGTCTGTCGGTATGATGGTGCAGTGGTTAGCACTGCTGCCTCACAGTGCCAGAGATCTGGGTTCGACTCCCAGTTTGGGTCAAGTTTACATGGAGTTTGCGCATTCTTCCCTTGTCTGCGTGGGTTTCCTCCGGGTGCTCCTGTTTCCTCCCACAGTCCAAAGATGTGCAGGTTAGGTGGGATTGACCATACTAAAATTGTCCTTTTGTGTCAGGGGGACTAGCTAGGGTAAATGCACAAAGTTATGGAGACAGGGCTGGGTGGGATTGTGGTCAGTGCAGTCTCGTTGGGCCGAATGACCTCCTGCACTGTAGGATTCTATGTATAAGTTAAGCAGAAGTTATTGGGACAGTGATTGGCAGTTGCCCCTTTCCCCGACACTTCCTTTCACCTTCTTGAACAGCAGGTACTAAGCTGGTCTCAAAGTAACTCTGCAAAGACAAGGCAGCAATCCTGAAAATTTCCTGCATAGCCTAAAACGTTTATGCTATCTCTCTCTCTCTCTCTCCCTCCCTCCACAGATGCTGCCTAATTCGCTGAGTATTTCTAGGGCTTCTGGGTTTTCATTTCAGATTTCCAGCACTTGCAGTATTTTGGTGTTGCATCTATCCTGAACCTCTTCTCCTTGTGGGAACTCCACAGCACAACAGAGAATCATCATCTTCAATAGAAGTTTTTAAAAAAAGCTGACCACTTTAGCTGCAATGTCCACTTATTTATGGGAAGAGTCTAAAATTGTTTTATTTTTGCCTCCCTATGTTAACACGATGCAGCTAACTCGGCTAAGTATACTTGCATGTCCATGATTGCATTTCTGGGCATTCTACTTAATTTCCACCTGACAATTTGCATATTTTACCACTTGATTTCCAGCTTCTAACCAGCAGCAGTCAAAGTGCCCATTGATCTGACACAATGGGCCAGTGCACCATTTCAAGAGAGACAAACACAGTCACAAAATCAATAAAGAGAGCTGAAGTGCTCCCTACTTTGTGCTGTTTTCTTTGCACTTACCAGAGTGAGCAGTGCAAATGCAGAAACGGAACTGACTCCATTTCTTTGCTGAAGGGTGTGTAACGTAAACCTCGCCTCACTAAGCCCCTCTTCTCTCCATTTCCTCCTATGGGAATCTCGCAATCCGCCCGTCTCATCGTTATCCTGTTACTTTGCTGCCCTGCAACTGAATTCAGAGAGCTCAGAAGGGCCACAGGATGCCTGAAAAAAGTTCAGTGTGGGTAGGGGAAATTACCAGTTCACGTGCCTGTCCTCCTCCTCTCCCCCCCCCCACACCCTCTCAACTTCCCAGTTTTGGGCACAAGACAACTGTATTTGTGATAAGTCAGTCCTTCCATTGAACAGCAGGCAGTAACTCTTGCCCCTTCCCAAAAAAGTGCACTGAACCTTCAGACTACTAAATGTCCACACGAACATCTCACACACTCTTTTTTTGTGTTCTGGCATTGGGCCTGGTCAGCAGCCTGGATAGAAGTGGTATGATACGCTGCGCTGTCATATCTGTTACTCCAACAGATCAATATTCACAGCAGAACATCCATGAGCAAGGAAACCAGAAACTCAGGTCACTTTACTCTGTCTGGCTTAACAAGGTCATTGCTCCCAGCATCTTCACGCAGTTGACTCACGACCTGGACGACAGCACCTTTACGTCAATGTGGTTGTGTGTGTGCCGTTATGTACGCACGCATGCAAATGCCATATGCATGTATGTGTGAAAAGAGCTGGAAGGTGTTGGGGGAGGGGGTGGGGTGCTGATGGTGCAGGATTTACCTTTCTGTCAGGAGTGTCACTAGGCAAATTGCTTCTGCAGAAGCCAGCAAGGGAATAACACGTCAAATGGCTGTGAGCACTTTCGACAATTCTACACTAGAGTGTTGTTAAGCAAGAAAGACCTGGCAGCACTGTACAAGTGCCCCAGACATCACTTCAGTGTTTTATTGTACAATAAAATATTCGCAAGAGTACAACTTTTCCAAGCAAATCCTCTAACTTGGAGGGCATGGGTAGTGAGGGCAAATCTCTTTTAGAAATGCTTGAACTGTGTTCTTAAAATACCGCATCAAATCTAAATCCTGCTCTGGTACACTACAAACCTGGGTGATGCAAGATCAAATCCAAATGGTCATCAAGTAAGCTCTTGCAGAAGCCAGATTTTTATTTTGCCGAGAACAGTCCACACAACAAGGAATAATAATCTGCCAGTGATTTATTAAAATATTAAATTGGTTTGTGCTTCAGCCCTCCATTTTACCGCTGGTCATTATTATTAGGATTTGGCGAAAGTAGTGAATCCTAACGAGAGAAGCCTATTTATAAAAAACAAATTGAAAACAGCTACGGGGTGAACTTGTTCACTTTCTAACTGTAAAACTATGGACGGAGAATGTCTCCTTTCCCCCTGTGTGCCCTCTCCCCCCAAAGAAAAGGCAATGTGGGTCAAAGTACATGTAGTCAAGACAGATGGTTTACTTTGAGGCACAGTATGTCAGTGTAGCGCTTAAAGAGTTAAGAGCCAGCCCAATCTGACTCTGAGCTTTTGCCCTTCTTTTCTCTGCAACATCCAGGTTGTTTGCTGATTATAATTATTGAATTAGAAACAACATTGCAAGTAGGGGAACAAGCATCACATTTCTGATCCTGGCCGTTTTTTATTGCGTACTACAGGATTCCAGGACACTTGACATTAACAAAAAAGGTCAGGTTAACCAACACATTTCCGCGCTCCCTCAAAAAAACTAATGGATTCACACATGGGTACAATACTGCAACGTATTGACAAAATGTCACTCTGTCTCATTCAATTCCACACAAAAGAAAAGGATATGGAGATGTAGAGTTTATTGCTTCAGGGGTTTGTGAAATATCTTGCAGGATGTTCTATTTCTGGATCCTAATAAGAGTCTCTCATTTATTTATTAATTTACTCCCGTGATGAAGCAATGTGGGCTGTATACGACGTGCACCCCAAATCCACCAAAAAGGAGACAGACATGAGGGGCAGTCACCCTCTGAAAAGCTGGTGGGCCAGGTGGGCCAAAAGAAAGGGCCCGAGCAGACTCCTGTAATCCCCTGCTTTATAGCAGAAAGCATTCAGGGAAGCAGCTGTTGAAATTCATTCAGCGCAAACTGAGGGGCAAGGGCCAGACATCTCGCTGAACCAAGTTCACAACATGTCCACAACCAAGGAGATACTAGCCAGTGTTCAAGGCCACAAATGGGGAACCCACAAACAGTCGCTAATAAAATCCATCAAGGAAACCTAGAGACACTTAACACAGAGAGTAATCAGAATATGGCAGACACTATCCCAAGGAGTTCTAATTGAACACATACATTGACACCTGAAAGGTGAGCCAGTTGGGTACATGAGGAAGAGTGGAATAGAAGATTATGCTGATATGGTGAACAAAGAAGAGTGAGAGAAGACTCATGTGGAGCACAGGTTTGAACTCTCCGTATATCAATGGATTCACAATATAGATGCAGCCACTGAGCAACGGCTGTAAGATCCATCAGCTATAAGACAAATTCAGCTCTGCAAAAAACTTTGAGGCAGTGCGAGGAAGGACCATTGCATTCTCTTACCTAGCCCATAAATTTTATATTTAGAGTACTTTGGTCCAATTGCTAGAGCTCATTCATTTTATAAAAAGCTATTTGGTGCTGTTTCCATGCTTGTTCATGAACACAAAAGAAGACATCTTCCTACTCAAAATACCGAATCTTCAATTATCATGGTGACAGATTACCAAGTTTGGGAAGACTTCTCTCTTTTATCAGGTGTCACTCACCTGCTACTATTTCTTTCCTTGCATCAGAATGAACAGCCCTGAGTGAATTAATGACAATCCTCATTATAGAACACTGAATTTGCCTACTTTTGCTCCTAATTCCTTGAGATGTGGATGGAGGACAGGGGAGTGTAGACGTACTGCAAGCCCCCATATCTCCTCCCATGGAAAGAAAAAGGACAATACTGACTCGACCAGTTTTCAACAAGACTGTAATGTACTCTAAATAGCCTTTACAGGGCAAGAATTCCAGAACTTAATAGTGGCACTGCTGAGGCTGCAAAGTGGGCCTGTGAAAAAGAAGATATGGCTTCTGGACTCGGCTAAGCCCAGAGTTCTGCATGGAGGGGGTTCCTTCCCGGATTCCAGATCATGCCAATCAGTTAGTGATTTTATGATGTGGTGGACAAGGCCACAGAGGGAAAGTCCACTCTTGCCCCAATTAAGGCTAGTGCGCAGATGAGAGCTCGGGGAGGGGGAGGTAACCCATAACTGGGAGATGGATCTCAGATGGGAAACAGCACCTCCATCAGAATGCACTGTCTGACGGCAGGCACCTCCCCCTTCAGGTTCCCCACCCTTTCTCTAAGTCTTTCCCTATCCTCCCTGCCACAGGGACCCCTGCCACTTACCTGTTCCCGGCACTTAGTTCCAAGCACATGGCTGCAGTGCCTCTTCCAGCCTCTGCAGCGCTGTGGCTGGAACTTCTGGAGGGTCAAGCAGACAGAGTGAGGGCTGAAAATCCTGCCTCATGCCAATCAACACTTGCTAGAGCGTGGAATGGCCTTGGGGCTGCTGGATCGGTGGGGATACATTTGTTGCCAACTCTTCAGATGACAGAGTTGCCAAGCCCCTGTCACCCTAAAGATTCAGACCTACAAAAAGCACAGATAGTTTTGGTGGTATCGATTAGCTGCAGAAATTAAACAATCAGACAACTGAAACCCAAATTAATATCTGAGTAAATCTTATGCAGGTTAAATTATAGTGAACAGTTCAACAACTTTTGTGATTTTTTTAAGCTGAAAACTGCATTTTCATTCCTTCCTTATACAGATTTCCAACATGACTGAATGTCTGGGACAGTGACAAACTCCCAAGGCTCTCCAAATCCTATTCTCAAACCTACTGATGTGAATCCGACTGGGACATGTCAAGTTAACTGACTTCCTTCTCTCCTGTGTTAAAATTTTACCATATTTTTGTTTGGCTGTTGGGGGAGCGGTGGAGGGGGGGGGGTTTGGAAGTGGCGAGGAAGGGGGGTTCATTCAATGCCTCACCCACCCCAGGTTTGGACCTTGTCCTTGCACATGGCAAACTAACCCAAGAATGTGATGCAATGATTTGTAAAAGTTCCTTCGAGCAATTGGCATAAATATTGCAAATTTATTACACATGTAGGAAAACAAATAGACCATTCAGCCCCTTGAGCATACTCCATCATTCAATGAAATCATATCCTATCCCAACTCCATCCAATAGCCTTGGCTGTTTTTCCCCCAAGACTCTTGGCTTTGGCAAAAATCTTTTATTTTCATACTTGTAGTGACTACTGGCATCTGTTTGGTTTTGAGGGCAAGTTTAATATTATTTCTTCCCTGCCTTTGCTTCACTAAGCATTCCCTCACTTCCCTCCTGAATAACCAGCAACGGATTTAAGGTTTTCATGCTTTCGTGGACTCTCCCAGCAACAGAACAGCCTCTCTATTTCCCTATCTATCAGATCAATCCCTTTCAAAATGCTAAAAATGAAACCTCAATCAAATCACCCATTATCCTGCTGCTTTATACTGAACGTAAAACTAGAACAAGAGATCACAGTTATAAGCTGAGAGGCAGTAGATTTAAAACTGACATGAGGAGGAACTACTTTTCGCAGAGAGTGGTGAATTTGTCAAATTCGCTGCCCCATAGCACAGTGAAGTCTGAATCATGAGGGAAACAGATACATTTCTGATTTTAAAAACAGTTTAAAGGGATATGAGGAACAGGTAGGGAGGTAGATTTGAAAGCAGGCAGAGATCAGCCATGATCTGACTGGTGGAGCAGGCTCAAAGAGCTGATTTGCCTACTTTTGCTCCTAATTCCAATGTTCTTAATCTCTCCTCATAATCCAACGCTAATGACCATTGACACACTGCACCACTTCTGAGGCCAGTATATCCTTTCATTTTGAATGGTCAACACTCTCCCCAATATCAGAGCACCAGGGATGTTTTGACCAAGGTAGCAAATTATTGCTCTCCGTCCCCTCTCTTGAGTTATTAGGAGGGGGTGAAATGGAGGGGTGGGTGTTGGCGTGAGCAGCTCTTAATTCACGCCTGCGTGCATCCCAACTTCATCCCCTCGTCCTGTCAGGTCTCCTATTTTTAACAACTGATCTAATCACTTTCATCTTCCTTCACTGGTCATCAAATATTCCCCATGTACTGGAACTGCTTTAAAGTGCTACTTACAATACTGCATTAAAAATTAATTACACATGCTATTTTATTGATAGTGCATATCTTAATGAGCACCAGCTGTGCAAGGCAACCAAACTCAATTTAAAGGCAGCAATAAAAAAAAAGAAGCTTCCAACTCCCTCTCGCTCCCTTTCATAGTTAAAATGGCAACATCTTGCACAGATTTAAAACAGGGAACTTTGATTTAATACTAAATTTAGCCAGGTTTTTGAAGGGCTGCGTGTGTTCTGTTTTGCCACTTTAGTAGTGGAGAGGCGCACTGTTTTGTTAATCTACATTTAAAGCAGCTTATTGCTGGTCCCTGGAGTGCGTGGCATTATGTATTTCGAGTCCCAGTAAACAACCGAGATATACACAGGAGGGGTAAAAGGTGTTAAAAATAAAAATCAGTCAGTTCAAAGCTTTTCTTTCGTGAGCGACCGGACAAGTAGGGGAGGGGAAAAAAAACGAAAATCTTCCCTGTTGTTTTTTTTTAAGAAAGAACAGTTCTATTTTTTGCCAAATATTTCTTCAACAGGTTATCTGCTGCAGGAGAAGTCAAAATAACTTATGTACTTGACTTTATATTTACTCCATATGGTGCTCAGTCACCGTGATTAATTCCAAGTCTCTTTCCAGGTTATTTTTCTAATCTTTTCAGGATGCTGATTTCCCAAACTGGGAATATGAAAAATCCCCTCCAACACCATCCTGCTCTCTTCCCCTCCTGACTACAAAGGCTATGCCCCTGTTGGGTTCAATCCTACATTTTGTAAGACATCTCCCTCAATGCCCACGTGACGATTCAGCATTGAAGTTGGGCAAATTGTTCAACAAGGGGGTTTCACAGGAGGAGCCCAATCCTTCTCTTTTCCCCCTAAATTTGCTCACCAGCTTGGTTATTCCGCATGATGACTGGGGAGTGGGAAACCTGAGACAACTTTCCCACTCCCCATAACGTAACCAAGGGGCACTGAGCCCAAATGCAAGCCTCCTACCATTATCCTGGCTGTGATCAGCCAGCTCAGCACCGGCTGGCTGGAGTGTGGTGCTGCATGGGCCCTAGTTTGGTAACTCACTGAATCTACATTGGGTGGAGCAGCACACGTCAGACCCATTACAACAATCAGGCTGAACGAACCCAACCACATTCTCCCAGTTGAAGAGGTTTGAAAGACACCATACGACATGCTCTCAAAAGCTCACCCATAAAAAGAACAGAATAATGCGCAGCTATTCATGCAACACAATGGTCTCTTTGCGTATGAGAAATGCCATCGTAACTCATGATGAGTCACTCATGCTTGTGATTTATAGGGCTATAGGGTGATAGAATGCCCAGAAACACACAGTCACTACTCCCAAACTTTGTATCTCTCAGTAGCTGCAAAGCTTTGGGAAGGACCATAACTTGCCCCATCAAGCATGGGGTATTAGTCATAGGATATGCATACTCAGCGTCACATTTGATCCTGAGATGAGCTTCCAATTTCATAATCATGCCATCAGAAAGGCCCCCTATTTCAACCTTGGTAGCCCCACCCAACGTAGATCATCTGCTGCTGAAACCCTCATCTATGCTTCTGTTACCCTACACTCAATTGCTCAACACTCTCCTGGTCAGCCACCCCCAATCTCTATCCTCCATTGACTTGAAGAAGTCCCATTCCTCTATCGCCCTTGTGCTTACTGACCGATACTGGCTCCCCAGTCAAGCAAAGTGTTGAATTTAAGAATGTCATTCTTGTTTTCCAGCTCATCCATAGCCTCATCCCTACCTATGTCTCTAATCTCCTCCAGCCCCACATTCCTCTCAGATATCTGTGCTCCTCTATTTCTGGCCTCCCGTCCATTCCCAATTACATTTGTGCCACCATTGGTAGCTGTGCCTTCAGTCGCCCAGGCTCCAAGTTCAAGTATTCCCTCCTTATCCTTTTCCATCTCTCTTCCTTGCTTTCCTCCTTTAGGACACTCCTTATGACACAATCTATTTGACCGAGTCTTTGGTCATTTGACCTAGCATTCCTTTATGTGGCTGGGTGTCAGATCACATTCCAGAATTCTGGGACATTTCATTATGTGAAAGGCACCTTATCTGTATATGCTTTTTTTTTTGTTCAGGTTCTGGAAGTGCCAATATTTAATAAATCTTTGCTGTTGCTCCTGTCTTGTCTTTCCCAAAGGGAGTTGCCCCATCTATAACTGTTGTCTCCATCCAGAATAGTACTTAATCACTGTTAATTATATCGGTATCCGCGTCATGTCTAACCCCATCTTTTCTCACCCTGGCTCCACTGGCCTGCACCTTCAGCAAGGGGCATTGGGTGTTGGTAATCCTGAACCCTAGCCTGCTCTCCCATTGTCTGTAATAATCACCAAGGTGGTAGAAGGTGAGTAAGATGGGCCTCAGTCTTTCTCCATCCAGCAGCTCCTATGACTGGACTACACTTGGGTTGTGAGTTTTAGCCGTCGGTCAAGAAAACACTACAAATGAGCAAAGATTGAACAGAGTAAAGTGGGATGAAAGATAGGGGCTAACAAGAGAGTAAAGGTCACAGTTAAAATTTATTCATTAGTGTCACATGTAGCCTTACGTTAACACTGCAATAAAGTTACTGTGAAAATCCCCTAGTTGCCACACTCCGGTGCTTGTTCAGGTACACTGTGGGAGAATTCAGCCAATGCCTTCATCCAGCACATCTTTGGACTATGAGAGGAAACCCACACAGACATGGGGAAAATGTGCAGACTCTGCACAGACAGTGACCCAAACCGGAAATGAAACTTGTGTCACGGGCGTTGTGAGGCAGCAATGCTAACCACCTTACCACCATTACAGACAGAGCATTAAATTATGTCAGGGCAGTTGATCTGAATACCACAGGAGAACATTTCAATAGCACTGCTGACAACAGTCTGGTCTTTGGCAACTGTACAGTAAACAAGGTGTCGCTGTTCTTTGGGGCTCCAGCTGCAGTATAAACACAAGGCACCAGTGGGAGGGACAGGCGTATTGCAGGTCGCTGGTAGACTGTAACTCAGCTGGCCTACACAGAGTATAAAAATGCTTATCTTTTTACCTCCCCCCTCCCCTCGCTCTCAGACCCTTCCAAATTATCCTCTCATTCCCCTGACCATTAGGAGAGGCAAATCTGTCTGCAAGTCAAAGTCACAAAATTAAAGCTTCAAAACAAAGTGTGCCCTAAGTAAAACAGAATTTGGTCAGGGCATGACAAGTGCATTTTGACACACTCCCTCCCTCCCTTTTCAGAAGGTGCAGAGTGCTGCCTCTCTGACAGACTGAACTTTCAGGAGGGCTTTACTGCAGCTACAATGAACAAGCTCCGTCTCCTTGTGCAAATGTTTCCTGCTTCACCTCCCCCCCACAACTCCATCCCACCTCATAACACATGGGTGGGCTTGCGCTCCACACAAGTGTCCAAACACTGGCCAGTTAAACAGCTCCCTCCTAGAGGAAAAGGTCAAGTGAGCAGAAAGGGCTGGCAAGTTTAAAAGAAAATTACAACAGTGCAAAAAAAGTGTTTCTTTTCTCAAGAGAGGAGACAGGAAAATGTCTGCAAATCCATTTGTTTTTTTTCTGCTTAATGAAATACATACTACGATTTTTCAAGCAGATCTTAAGTAAAAGAAACGTTCTTTGTTCCCTGACTAATACAGTGGTACGCTAATAAATCTCCAGCACTTCCCAGCAAAAGCTGTCCTACAGCCTCCCCTATGTGGGAACAGTGACAGTGCTGGCTGAAGCTATGCAGACTGCAACCGGCAGCTATTTTTCCCTTCCACAGGAACCTCTCAGGATTGAAACAGGTTGAAATTAAATCGCTACATCCTCTCAAATCTCTGGTCCAGTCTACCAGTTCAGGTTATTCATTTCCAATCCTGCCATGGGGCGAAGTGGGGGGGAAAGGTGGGGAGGGGGAGGGGAGGAAGACTGGTGACATACAAAACAGAAAGAAACACCAACAGATTTCAAACTATATATATAAATAGAGAGAGAGAGAGTAAAAGTTGCTTTGCAAGATCGCAGTTAAGACTTAAGGGATAACAGAATCTGACAGCACGATAAATCAAACGAGATCAATAGTCGCAGTGAAACGACGGGGATTCCATCAATCCTGCTGGTTTATTCCGGGTCACTGTTGTTATTGTTTAAGGATAAACATCAGGATTATCGGTGGGTTTAATCAGAGTGGTGCGGCTCCCGAGATTTAGGTGTTTTTTTTAACCATCCCACCGCACGCACAGCAAGCTCCCAAGGACTAACTTCCTGACAATGGACCAGATAGCCAAGTTGGCCCAATGTTGGCAGAGCAATCGACAACGGCCCAGGACAGGGAGGAGGGCACTCCCACCCACCACTCTTTGTGGGAATCTTTTAACGGAACAGACAGGGGCCTCAGTTTGCCATCTCGTCCAAAGGACAGCACCTCCTTCAGTGCTATCACTGGGTGTGTCAGCACAGCTTATGGGCTTAAGTCTCTGAGAATGGGAGATGAACTCACACTCATGTGGTTACCAGGACACCAAACGCTTGCAGGTGTTGTACAGGAGATGCGACAAAAGAGATTCTGTCACAAATACCTTTCCTAGACACTCATCCACTGCGCATTCATAATGGAGACCAAAGTAACTCAAAAATCTTTTAATCCTTTGTTTGCATGAGGTTTACTTTTCCAAGAAGCTAAAGGATAGAGTTTTACTTAGAATGTGCAATAAGGGAGCAGGTAAATGATTTCTAATACGATCAGAAAATTTATCTTCCTGGTCACAGTTTCATTAAAGGCCAGGCCACAGCAGGATGTCCCTTCCGATAACACACTCAGTTGGACAGTCACTCATAAGTCACCAAGATTCTGAAGGGCACTTGGCCCTTTCCTCTTCAACATCCCAATATTCTCAACAACCCAGACAATATCTGCCTGGAATCTCCATCAAGGTCTTTATTCTTCTGAAGATGAACATCTGGGAGTGAAAGCAAAGAGAACTGCCTCCCCCAACCACCGCCCCCTCCACAATCCCACCTCCTCGCAGAGTGAAGGCCATGGCAGCATCACCAGCCCCTTGTTTGAAATCACGAATCTTAAAGAAGAGACAAACAAATGACCATTTGGCCTGGTATGCCTGTGTTGGCTCTTGATGAGAGCCACTGAATTGGTGCTCGCTCCACAGCTCTGGAGGTGCCTCCTTTACATTGCACATCCCTTTGAAAGCTACTGTCTGGTCCATTGTCAGGAAGCTAGTTCTTGGGAGGTTGCTGCGCGTGAGGTGGGATGGTTTAAAAAAGAACACCTAAATCTCGGGAGCCACACCACTCAGATCAAACCCACCGATAATCCTGATGTTTATCCTTAAACAAAAACAACTGTGACTTTCCACCACCCGTACAGACGAAACAGAATTAAAGTGATAATGATGTTGCTGAGGGCACTGTAAGAAGTCTCATAACAAGCAGACAAGATACCGAAATGTTGTGAGACTTGTTACTGTGTTTACCCCAGTCCAACACCGGCATCTTCATATGGTGAGGACACTGCCAGAACTTGAAGAAAATGGCTGCTGCTATTCAGGTTTTGAGAGTCGGTTCCAAGAGGCACGTGAAAAGGAAGCAACAAGCAATTAACACTCGGACTTTACAAACTCTCAGAGCATTCCTGCCATGAACTGGTTAATATATATTAAATACGGTGGCATTAATTCTCTGGCATGACTGTCACTGGCAGCAGATCTCCACATTCACAGCTCTTGCTGCCACAACAATGCAGCAGCAGCAGCACAGTGAGGCTCCCACGCAACATTAAAAACAAGATATTACGAACAGAAACCCCAGAGTTACTTCAAGGCTATAATACCGAGGATTCAGATGATCATTTGAAAGCATTTGACCTTCAAAAACCCCGGTGCGTTTATGCGTTTTTCACCCCTCGGTTAGATCACCTTCTCCTACACTCCATCCGTGTACCACTGCTCCTCCTCCCAACTCCGCCAACAAAAAAACTTAATGGGTTCTTTCAATATTAACATGACTTGTCTGTGGACCTGGGCTGCAGACCATTCGATTTGATCTCCCACAAAATGCAGGGGCAGCAGAATCTGTGAGAGCTTTTAAAAAGGAAGGAGATAAATATTTGAAGATGAAAAATTCAGAAGGGCACAGGGAAATGGAACTAAGTGCACAGTTTCTTCGGAGCGGCAGGACCGGGGGGGCGGCGGGCCGGGATTGCTTCCTTCCAGACTGAAGGGATTCTGTAATTCCGAGTCAGGGTAGTTAGGGAAGCAGGAAGCAGGACGATACATCTGTCCGATCAGGTCAATTGAAAAAGCAGGGAAGAGCAGGAAAACAATTCTGTGGAGGCACGAGATTACGACCACGTACTGATATAATCTTGTCACAAGGGAGCGATGCTGCGTGAGATACATTCGCGACTTTAGTTTGTGGAGCTGACTGACTGGATCACATGCAAGCTCCGAAAAGCAGCTCATTCATTCACCATGATGTCAGCTCTGCTGCTCTGCAGAAACGGTGATTACACGCCTAACCGGAACAGTCGCCTATTCCTTTCAATAATTGACAGATTATTTAATTGCCATAATAATTGGTTAGCGGAGCTTTAATCAATACCCCTCAGCAATTCGGGGGGCCCCTGATGCAAATTGTCGTTTCTCATTTATGCTACATGTATCAAAAGAGTCCCAGCTCCCGGGACCAAATTACCTCCATCAACACCTCTGCGGCAGGTTCAAATCTTCCAGACTGAAAAGGTTTCCTTGTGAAAGACCCTAGGAGCTGGGGAAAGCCTATAGTTAAAACCAATAGGGCATGAAAAATTGAATTTTCTTCAAAGTACGAATTCTGTGTGCAATATGAATGATTTCTCTAAGCTTTATTTATACGTGTTAATTCCATTAAAGCTTTGATAACTATTTTCACCCCATGGTAAGGAAAAAATGTGCCGTGCAAAAATACTTTACCAATCAATTCTCCTGATGAATTGTTACATACTGTACAATGCTTTATTTTCACAGGATTTACATTTTGTGGAAGCTTAATTTCACTTTATCGCCGATGGTAAATAGCGTTAAATCAGCCGAAGGAAAAAAATAAATTTGTCTGGGTTTAATTTTGCGATTTAAAAAAAATTTAACCAAATTGAAATCTTTTGTGTAATGCCTTGTGCAATTTCTACATTTAATCATTCCCCTCCCCCACCGATCGGGTTAAAATCCCAAACTCTCTTGCGTTGAATTTCAACTTTAAAGAAATGAAGCAATAATGCAAAGGAAGACAGACCTAATTCCTCACTTTGGTCATCAATCTCAGCAAGAGCAGCGGGTTTCCGAGCGGCAGACAGGGGGTTCTGAGCGGAAGGCAGGGGGTTTCTGAGCGGAAGGCAGGGGGTTTTGAGTTGAAAAACAGAGGGTTCTGAGTGGAGGTCAGTGATTTTTCTCCTTCAGGTCACCACTGGTGATTATGCTTTTCGTGGAGTATGCCCTTAAGCTCTGAACTCTCTTTCAACCTTCACTTATCTCCTCCTTTGACTAATCTTTCAGGTACCTGTCTCCTTCTTCGCGTCAGTTCTTTTGTCTGATTTTGTCTGATTGGGACATTTTCGTCAGATTTTACAAGGTGCAAAATGAATGCAAGTTACTGGTGGAGAGGGATCAACATGTAAGCTCCAACCGAGGCTAGGGAGCTTCGCTCACGTCGATTCTGTGTCAAATTTCTGCTATTTCCTTTTGACACATGGGTCTCCACACAGGATGGCAAAAGAGGAAAGTGCAAGATGTTCCCTTCAGCCAGTCAATACAACAAGATAACACCAACATCGTCATCTGTAGGATGAAGTAAAGGGTGGGGGCTCTAACTTGGTGACACAAACCCATGCAGCACTTCAATATCCAGAAAAAACTATAAAGCCAACAGCAGGCGGCATCAGGAAAAGTATGGGCAGCCCAGCACAATCATGCTCAATTTTTTCTTGCAAAACAGTTTTACACCCAATCCTGATGACCTGCAGTCTGGCACGAAGGCAATACATTCAACCATTCTGGGGACCAGTCTTGACACCAGCTGTCCTGGAGAGTTTCTAACTACGGTAGTCAAAATACTTCAGCCAAAACCAAAAACGCATTCATACCAACTATGGCAGATTTGCTGATTTGGTTCAACAAACTCAGTAGTTCAAACCACAAGCGTTGTGTGTCCAATGAAACATGACAATTCAAAATCTTTATAAATAGTTTGAAGTTGAGCTCTCTTGATAGCCGAGTTAGGAAAGGCACGAGGCCAACACCATGGAGTCAGGAAATTCCAGATTTAAGTTCCTGCACTGTGCCAAGTTAGTTCATCTGGTGTGGGCAACAACCCGATGATGTGACCAGCTCTAGGCTAGCGAGGATTAAGATCAAACCAGGATTTGATCTGAGAAGGGGAAAGATGCAGGCATTATATTACATGCATCTTAGTGTGCAGACTTTTACGTTCCCCCACTGGCAGGTCTGTAAATCGGTGGGGGAGTGGGGAAGCATAACATTTTTCAGCTGAATAGGCTTCCTGCTGGTTTCCCTTCGGCCCTGGCTTCTCTGGAACTTTACGCAGGAGCAGTCGGGGGTGAGGCCTATGTCGGCCTCCTGCTGCAATTGAGGCCCTTAAGTGACCAATTATTGACCACTGAAGAGCTGTTTCCTGCCCAGTCTCAATTTTCAGGCTGGTGGGCGTTGTCTGGGTGTATTGGGGGAAATTCAAAAATAAATCAGGTTCAGGCTTCAAGTGGGAAGGGGTTGGGGTGGGGGTTGCCTCCATCATTAACCCCTTTCAAAGACCAGCAAGTCTTCCTTCCCTGCCCAGCTCCACTGACACCCCAGTCCCCTTTGATGAAATCATTCCGCCGCACGTGCCCTCCTTGCCCCGAGACCACCCCATCTCCATTTACCTGGTCCTCAACTCCTGGGACTTAGGTGCTGAGGTCTGCTTGCAGTCCCAGTCTCGTCCACTGCAACATCTGGCGCTGCAAGGACTAGAGGGCAGTTGGCTGATCAGTTTGGCTGGCTGCTAGTGCATTGAATCCAAGGGAACCACACCTTAGGAAGGACATATTGGCCTTGGAGGAAATGCAGTGCAGATTTTCCAAAATGACACCTGGACTCCAAGGTCAAAGTACAAGGAGAAATTATACAAACTACGGTTAGAGTTGTTAGAACTTAAGGCAATTTGATGAAACCTTTCACGAAAATATAGGGAACTGATCAGGTAGATAGAGAGAAACGTACTTCAAAGGCTGATTGGGGAATCTAAGACTTAGGACATAGTCAAGAATTAGAGGCAGATTTACAGGAGCAAAGTTTGAAAAACGACTTAACACAAAAATGGTGGTAAAAAAATCAGAATTCTCTTGCACGAAAGTCAGAACTTACTTGGTCCGTTGTTAATTTCAATTTGAAATGGACATTTTTGTTAACCAAAAGCATTGAGGGATTTGAGGCAAGTCACAGATCAGCCACGATCTCAGTGAATGGCGGAACAGGTTTGATGGACTAAATTACCTCCCTCAGTTCCTACGTTCTTAGTTGTGGGTATTGGAATGATGGCAAAACTTCCTGTGCTCTTTACACTCTCACGTCATATACAATCAAAGGCAACAACCCACACTATGCCTTCACAGCAGCTTAAAACTATTGACTAAAATTGGAATTCTTCAGCTTCTTTTTCCCATTAAAAAAGAAACAACATCCAAAGACTCAGCAAATTTTACACTTAAACTATGGCTTTAAAAGAGTTGAGCATAAATTTGAACATTCAATAAGAATTTCTGTTCTGTGGACTAAAGTAAAACTGAGTTTTTATTCTGAGAAATTAGCTGCACTGATGATGGAGAAGGATTGGCCCATTAGTTTATTGTTCTGGATTCCTTCCTTGAACTGAAAGAGCGCGTATTGCTGCTAATGGACAGCTCCCTCACCACATGTAGTTTAGCTGACATGCCTTACTTTCAAATTCCTCCATGGCCTCACTCCATCCTACCGACATCTCCTCCTCCAGCTCTACTACCTTCTCACACCACGCACCGCAAATCTCCAATGCCTTACCACTGGCAGGCATGCCTCCTGCTACTTGGGCCCTAAACTGAGCATTTCCCTTCCTAAACCTTGTCACCTCTCTTTCCTCATTCAAGATCCTCCTTGAAAAAATCCTCTTTGACCAAATATTTGATCACCTGCCCTAGTATCTCGTGTCCCAGTGCTTAAATGATGACACTGCTGTGAAGAACCTGGGAGGTGTTTTACTACATTAAAGGTGCTAGATGAATGCAAATTGTTGTAACAAGGCCAGAGGATGCCCAACATTATAGGTGCTAAGGAACTGCCTTCAACATCCTTCCCTCTTAATATGTCACCTTTCCAATTGATCCTAAATTCTGCTGGAATAGGATTCCACAATCTCCTGAACACTCTTGGTACCAGGCCCATCCTTCATGTGCAGGCACAACCAATAACATGCTGGGGAGAAGTGGTTAGGAATCAGGGTTGACTGCAAGTTGGTTAAAAAATAATCACAGCCAATCTCTCTCATCATTTATCACACGCTCGAAGCTATACTGGTAGATCTATACTGAAGCTATACTGCGAAACGAGGGAGCAGGACGGCTTCTGGACACCTTGCACACAGCAGGAAAGGTCTCAACCAAGTCCAAAAGTTCCACCTAGAACTTCTACTTCATTTAATAAAAGGAGCAACAAACCAGAGATTTATGTCTCACCCATGCATGCAATGGCAGGCTCACTACCTGCGTCGTACAGCACAATGGGAGGCACCAATCTGCAGAAGCATTTCACTTGTGTATAAACAGAGGGCCACAGAAGGATTGACAATCATCCACAAAATGTTGCATCTTCTCCCCTCCTGCCCCACAACCCCCTGCTCCCCCCCTCACTGCATCCCCCCCACCACCATCAATTGTCGCTCGATTATTAGCACACAAATCAAATGTGTGCACAATTTGATATAGGCAAGCTGAAACAAAACCAGAGTGGGTAGAGGAAAAAGTCAGGATTTTAAAAAAAATAATGACAGCGGCAGATTATTCAATCAGCACGAGGTGTAGCCATGGTGAAAATGTTGATATGTAAAGCCGCAGTGAAACGGCACCCGCTTTCAGCGATGAGTTTAGAAACACAAATTTATAACAAACAGTCCCCCTCCGCTCCCCCCAAAAAAATTAGGACTGTTAAATGTCACGCAAGAGTTAAAACCTGGCGAGTCCAGGGCGCTTCTGGGAATGGTTGGCGACTGGGAGCCATGGGCAGACAGGGAAAGCAGTGAGCCTCAGCAGCTACATGACAGTAGCATCACCCTCATCTCCCTCCCTCCCCCACGCCAAGACATTAATTCTCAAAAGTCATGAAAATTACCATGCATGAATGCAAAAAGCATGATCAAAAGTAATTAACAGAGCTTCATATGCAAATTTTATTAATGCAGAAGTACAAAGTCATTATGCAAATTAAACCTACGTCAACTCTCTTGACAAATATTCAGCAGCAGAATCAATTTCTGGGAGATTTTTTTTGAAAAGGGGAGGGGGTGGGTTCAGTTGTGGGTGTGTTGGTGTGGGGGTGGGTGGCTGGGTGGGGGAGAGAGAGGGAGAGTGAGCGAAAGAGAGAGAGAGAGAGGGAGGGAGAGAGGCGTCAAAGGGAGAAACTTGTCAAGTTTGTAGGCCAATGTTCTTACTGGAGGGGAAACAACATTTAAAAAAAAATCCCTTGTGTTGTTGCAAGTTTTGACAGAAACACAGCAACTCATCAAGAATCGATCAACACCAGGCGGCCAATCAAAACGGCAGCAGGCGTAATGAAGGCGATTGATGAGTGTTTGGCTTTACTGCAGGGTAATGAACTAGAATCCAGTCAAAATATGAATATTCATGAAGCCGCTCCTGCCTTTGATGATTAAAGAAATTTTTAATATTCAAATGAGCGCTGCCGAATTATTAACAAAGAGCAAGTGTGCAGAAAATGGAAATGGAAAGAGGTAGATTTGGGAAGGAGGAGGGACTGCAGTGCAGAACCAGAGCTTGGTATTTATTTCTTTTTATTTAAAAATATATATATATTTTTTAAGAAGAAGCAATCCCACACACAATGAAAAGACAACAGGAATTTTTAAATATATATTACAAAAAGGAAGGATCTGATTGTGTGCCAATGATTAGATCTTCGGGTTTCAATAAGCTGCGTTTTCAAGTGGTCTTTTTTTTTCACTTGGGTCCCCCTTTCTCTCCCATATTTTATCGATTCGTGCTAGGATGTAGCGACATAAATCCCAGCAGCATCCACGGTGGCACAGTGGTCAGCACTGCTGTCTCACAACGCCAGGGATCCAGCTTCGGTCCCCAGCTTGGGTCACTGTCTGTGCTGAGACTGCACGTTCTCCCCCGTGTCTACGTGGGTTTCCTCCGGGTGCTCCAGTTTCCTCCCACAGTCTAAAAGACGTGCTGCTTAGGTGCACTGGCCATGCTAAATCCTCCCTTGATGTAACCAAACAGGCGCTGGAATATGGCGACAAGGGGATTTTCACAGGAACTTTATTGCAGTGTTAATGTAAGCCTACTTGTGACACTAATAAATAAACTAACAAATAAATTAATAAAAGCTGCACTCGTGGCTTTCCCCCCACTTGCCTCTCACTGTGGGAGGCGGTGATGTGGTGGGGGGAAGAGGGGGGAAGGTGTAGGTAGCTGTCATCCATTTAATTGTAGCGAGATGTGAGGCACGGTTCATGAAAAGACAATTATAAATACACATGGGATATGGGTGGTATGGAGTAGGCATTCCCCCTGCCCAAACTCCAACCCAAACCCACTCGAGGCAGCACAAACCATTGTTAGCCCAACTCAGATCGGGACAGCAGCAATAACGTGCAGCTTTTCTGATCTGCAACGTTTGCTCTCACACCAAGCAGGGCATTAACCCAATTCGCCATCACGGAGCTGGGCAGGATTAAAATGCTGCTGCACTCTCTGTTGCAACCCGGACTCACGCATTGGGAAGCAGTTAAATAAATCCCACCCCCACTAGTCTCCCCCCACCCCCTCTCATCCCCAACCCGCCACAAACTCAAAACAGTAAGCTTCAAATGAAGAACCCAAACCAGTCAATATTCACGCAAACCCCACAAATGATTCTAACATATGAGGGTTTCAGGATTTTATCTCTCATCTCCAGAAATAAAGCAAATGAAACACAAAGAAACAAGAGAAATTAAACTTGGATACATTTGTTATCAGCTCTGAAAAATGAATAATGAATAATGGATAATGAATTGCAAACTCCAAATGCCGTCTGACTTGCAGTTTGCCCGGTACAAGAAGTCAGCCTTGCACTTTTACCTGATGTGACAAAAATAATCAGCAAATCACCCGATGGAGAGAGACAAAGATTCAGAGTAATGCCTCACATTCGTTTGCACTCTTTAGCCAATATCATACAACCTGATATGAACACCAGCTTATTGTTGACAGCCAGGCAATCCCTTAAAAGGGAAGATGGTAGCACTGTTGTTTGAAAGAAGTGAATAAATGGGCCAAGGGAACATCCTCCTCTGGAAATGATGATGAGTGGCCATGCATCAGTATGTCTGACACACACACACACGCACACACACACACCATCCACACAACAAACTCACACATATACACAATGTCACTAGTATTCAGCTTTAAGTAATGGAATACCCCTTTTCTTTTTAGATTTCAGCTTCAGGGAAAACAAACTGTTCTTGATTAGGTTACATTTCTATGCAAAGAGAGAAAAAAAAGGACGTGCATTTCCATAGCACCTTTCACGATTTTGGGATGCTTCCAGTCAGTGAAGTTAAGTGTGTGCTGTCAATTGTCATTCTACGGCCAGAATTACCACCGGCCCGCTTGCCACAGAAACTGGAGCAGGTGAGGGTAAGAGCGGAAAGGTCCATTGAGCTCAGATGAGATTTTACGATTTCGCAACTTGTGAAGCTGTAAAATCCCGCTCTCTGTTCCAGCAAAATGAGCTGAGTATAAACACAGGCAGTGATGGTCTGTATTAACACACCTCATGAAGAAGTTACTTTCGAGAGGAAGTTATCTTCAGAACGTGCTATTCCAGCAAGTGGTTTTCTCTGCAGGAACAGGGGTGCGTGGACCAGCAGGATATTTTTTTCATCCTGCTAACGTTAAGGGATGGAAATTTCTGCGAGTTTTGCAGGCCACCCTAAGCACAATCCCAGAGGGTGACCCAGAAAAAAACCTATCCAGTCAGGTGGGTTTGTAAAACAGGGATTTGAATCTGTGCGAATGGAAGTACAACAGCCCACTAAACTATCAGCAGCACAGCCCACGTCTTCTACTCACAGAATTGAGTATTTTTGTACCACGGGAGACAGCTGTGTTTGTAGATCCACGCAATTCTGCCACAGAGATAAGGAGTTGATTTTAGCAACATAAACACAAACAGCCAGTTTATGGGTGTCACTCTCTTGTTGTACAAGAAATGCAGGAATGCCTCGAGTTTAAACCAGGATCGGCTGTGTGTTGCTGGATCACACAGCTCTGTGCCAGTGAGCTGTGCCAGGAAGTCTGGGCGTGCGAAGGTTGCCCTTGTAATTGTCCCCACTGGCAAAGAATTCCCACTGCTTATATATAGCTAGACAGGATGCCAAAAGCTGCAGAGATATACTGGACCATGTGGGTGAGACAGGATTTTTTTTTAAAAAGTAAAGGGACTCTTCAGGCATCCTCCAGCAACTGACTCAAGAATCATGCTGATAATTCACTACCTATTTCATGCACTTGGGATGGAGGACTCCTTGCTGTGAAACTGGGATACCGAGAAGCACAGAGCAAAGCAGCTTTGTCTGCAAAGGGAAAGTTTACATCTTTTCATCAGGGTGTAATAAATAAAAAGAGGAAGAGAGAGAGAGACAGAAAAAAGAATGACAAGGGGAGAGAGAAAGACAGAGACAGAGAGAAAAAAAACAAAGAGCGAGACAGAGACAGAAAGAGAGAAAGAAAAAGAGAAAGACAGAGACAGACAGAAAGAGACAGAGAAAGAAAGACAGAAGAGAGGCAGAGAGAGATACAGAGAGATAGACAGACAAAGAAAGAGACACACAAAGGGTCACAGAGAGAGAGAGAGAGAGAGAACAGAGACAGAGTCATAGAGAAAGACACATAGAGACAGAGACAGACAATATGACAGAGAAAGAGAGAGACAGAAACAGAGAGAAAGAGACAACGGAGACAGATACAGAGAGGGGTTCGGAGAGGTGGGAAAGGCACAGAGAGAGTCAGAGAGAGATACAGAGAAAGAGACAGATATGAAAGAGTGAGAAAGAGAGAGAAAGACAGAGCGACACAGACAGACAGAGACAGATACAGAGAGACATACATAGAATGTAGCCTATTAGAGTAGATGCTAGCTCAGATTTGGTGTTAGAAAAAAACAATGCCACCTCTTGTGAAGCACTGTGAGTCTGACATCTTTCAATAACATCTACAGAGAGATAGAATTTTAACCGGACTAAGCGATTGCTTACAATTCCTGCCCTGGTGGGGGGAAAGCAGGAAGTTATTATTCCCCAAACTGTTCCTGCTCCCTGGATAATTAAAATGCCAGGAAGGTTAAATGTTATTCTCAATATCCTTACAATTTGCTTAAAGTACTCCATATAGTATGTAAAGGCAAGCCACTACTAATTTTAAGATGGCCTCAGTGGGAACACCTCAGGGCAGCAATATGGTTCAGGTTGACTGACACCCTGCTACCCAGTGCAGCAATCCATCGTTCTAAATGCATCACTTCAGCACAACACCAAACCATGCATCCTTCCTTCAGTTCATATTTTTTGCAATCATTTCTTTTTCCTTAAGCATTCTGAATCATTTCTTCTTTCGAAGAGCTGCAGCTGTATTGTGTTCAAGAGTCGCTGTGCAACTTTTTCCTTAAACATACAAATCCGACTGAGACTGTCTTGCGCTATGTCAGACGCACAAGTCACGGAGAGACAGCTAACCCTCTCTCTCTCTGCACCCACGGTGCCGGTCAAAACTCAGCAGGGGATTATGGAACGAGAACCAGCATTTGAAAAACAATCACTTGCAGTAGGTAGAAGTACCAAAGCCCCACCTCTCCCCACATACCATGATTATTTTAAAACAGAAAGTTTTAAGGAGCTTTCCATCTTTTGTGTTGGGGTGGGAGGGTGGGGGCTGTGAGGTGCTCTGACAGATGTATACTTCCAAAGACAACAGGATAGAATAGCTCTGAAGACAAGTGTCAGCTCAGGTCACTATAAACCTGGCGGAAGATCTGTATGTCACTAGCAACGGTAACACCTGACACAGCTCCAAGGCTGGATTCAAGCTCAGGCTGGTGTGCTCCATATTGGAATATGTTCAGCCACAAAGTGAAACATGAGAGAGAAACTAAGTGAGACAAAGCAGCTGAAAATAAATATTTCCAATCTGAACCCTCATAAGATTAACACTGGGTGATTTGTGGGATGCGGTGGGGGGTTGGAATTAAATAAGTGCTCACTAAGGCTCTCCTCTCAATTTTCACCATTAAACCTCTCTATATCAGAGTCATACTGGACATGGCACGCCTCATACGCACTGCAGTCTGCCCAGTGGATACAGTTTGCAGTGGTTGCCATTTCCTCCTACATCATAGCAGTGGCAACATTTCAAAAGATGTCTGTAAAGAACTTTAAGGCAGCCTGAGATCGTGAAAGGTGCTAAAGAGTCTAAATGGTGAGCAACGACAACTAACAGATTTTAAAAGGTTAAACTTTTGATTTGAGACTATTTTTTTAACAAGTGGAAATGAAAGTCATTACCAGTTGCACTCCTTGTATCTGTGACAGCAGAAGTGTGGCATCCAAAACATAATTGTATTGAGGCACAGTGACAGGAGGGTGACATGTGGGTTTATATTTTTAATTTTACCTGAAAATGGGCTCACTCTCTTCCGGGTCATCTTGTGACGCGAGCAAGGCTCTTCTCAAGTAGGAAGGTGTGAAAATCAGAGCGTGACGCACAAGAAAAAAAGAGAGAAGACTGCAAAAGCTGGGAATCACGAATTAGAACAGAAAGTGCTGGAGGTACAGGGCAGGTCTGTAGAGAGAACAAGACCCTTTATCAGAACTGTGCGCCAGTGGATGGTCTACAGTCCAAACATTAACCCTTCTTTGCTCTTTTTCTGGAGGTGGGGGAGAAATCCTCTTTCTTGCTCCCCCTTGCTCCTCTCCCAGCATCCCCCCGACACCCCCCCCCACTTCACCCCCGCCATATCCTCTGCCCACATATAAACATTTCACAAAACTGAGGCACAAAGTAGGTAACATCGCAAACCCTGAAATACAGGAAAGCAACGGGGGAAAAAAGGGAATTTGGGGGAATACCACAGAAAGAAAAGCAGGCACCTATAAAGAATCCTTCACAACCGCAGCACGTTCCAAAGCAGGTCACAGTTAACTAAGTACTTCTGGAGTGCAGTCAATCGTTGCTGCAATGTAGAGAATGTGGCAGCCAACTTGCACATGGCAAGATCCTGCAGACAGCAATGTAATAATTATCAGATCATCGATCATCAGGTGTTGGTTGAGGGATAAATATTGGCCAGGACATTAGGGAGATCTCTCCTGTTCTTTGCAATAATGTTGCGGGATTTCCTACATCCACTTTAGGGGCCAGTTAAATGTCGCATCTGGACACAGAATATTGTATCGAAGAGCACCCAGTCTCATTTCTACAATCCGCTTTGTCCATGGCTTTTTTTTTCCCCTACCCTTTCCCACAATAAATTTTACTTCCATTCAGGTAGTATGGTGGCACAGTGGTTAGCACTACTGCCTCACAGCACCAGGGACCCGGGCTCAAATTCTGACCTCAGTTGACTGTCTGTGGGGAGTTTGCATATTCTCTGTGTTTTTGCATGGGTTTCCTCTGGGTACTCCGGTTTCCTCCCGTAGACGAAAGAGGTGCAGATTAGATAGACTGGCCGTGCTAAATTTCCCCTCAGTGTCAGGCAGACAAGCAGGGTAAATGCGTGGTGTTACAGGGATAGGGCCTGGATGGGACTGTTGTTGTGCAGGTTCGATGGGCCAAATGACCTCCTTCTGCACTTCAGGGATTCGATGATTCTATATTTGCATTTGATTCCTGGACAATTGTCAGCACCTGGGAATATTGCATATGTCCATTTCATATGATCACCCAACCCAATGCATCAGTGGGTTGAAGATGCATCATATTATGCAGTGTTAAAATGCAACCTCCCACTTTAGGCCTAATTTGTATGTTAATTGTTTAATAGTACTCTCTGGGATTTATAAAGGGTTTATTGGTGGTATTGGGTTTGTATGTGGAGTTGTGAAGAGAATAAAGTGAGTTTGTGAAGAAGCTGGATTTGCATCATCTTTTATTACCAACTCTAACTGAGAGGCTTAACATGCGAAACCCAAGAAGTGGACACTTGCCCAGTGCTCATTTATTCCTGGATGCAGCTTCTGCAAAACCTACAGTTATTATTAACAAAAGGGATATAAATAAGTCCATAGAATTTAAATAACAATTTATATGCACAATGCAGGATAATTTATAAAAATTGGGATCAGAGAAATGGGTGCACTGCTTTCTCTACCCAAAGCTTTGAATGAAACAAGTAGTATAATTTATTTTCATAGTGTGACTACAACCACAGTAACAGTGCCTTTAGCATGGTGAAGACAGCTGAAGGTGCTCCTCAGCAATCACTGGAAGGAAACAGTAGGGCAGGTGACCAAAAGTTTGGTCAAAGAGGTAGGCTTCAGGTGGAAAGAGAGACAGAGAAGTGGAGAGGGTTTATTTACTAAGAGTTTATTTACTAAGGGCATTTGGACTCTGGGACTGAGCAGCAGAAAGTGTAGTCATCAATGCTGGAGCCATTCGAAATTGAGGTTGCACAAGAGGCCAGTGCAGAAAACCTGGTGGGGAATAGGGGAGGTTGGACGCCAGAGGCCAGAGCAGGTTTCAGAATCAGGGAGGGCCAATGTAACTTCTGGGTCGCACAGCTAGAGTCAGAAGTACTCCGAAAATTGTGTTTGGAGCATGGAGCGGCCACCCCCAAATCAGTTCTAAAGCTCAGCACCATTGCAAAGGTCTGCTGATTGACTCTCCGGTCTTGTGGGGAGACCTGATGGTAATGAATTCATGATCAGTTCAATAACGGTTGCCAGGATACTGACGTTACCAGAGTTCCATTTCTGAATTACTTTATTGCCCATACAATCGAGAGCCTCTGGAAAATTGAACATTCGGACTCTGGGATATTCTACCTCCAAGTACTAACCAGCTTCCTACCTTCCAAAAGTTAGCTGACCTGCTGGGGAATTGCCCATACTTTCAATTTTTAATCGCAGGTTTTTGGCATCCAGAAAAGTCCTTTCTAAAAAAAATTTTGAGATTCTAACTGGAATCAAAACCTCTTCAAATTCAAACTCGATTCCTCCTTTCAATTAATAAAACACCTTGGCCACTTCGATAAGACACATAGCTGTTATCAGTCCAGTTACACACAGAACAAGGGAGATAACTGAGGGTGACTTACAAGATTGAAAGTTTGCATCATTGCAACTGCAGCCCCGAATGCAGTCCCAAGTAAAACTGAGGGAGATTTGGTCTGAATACCACAATTGGGTTAAAAAGGTAGATGATGAAAAGGATTGCATAACCTTGATTTATGTGCAAGCACATTTACATCTGTGACATTCCGAATTGGCAGGACTGAAATAATTTTGCACTATTCTTGTAACTGTGACCTTTGGTCTGTGTTGATCCCCTTCCAATTCACTCTCAAGCCAGTTCAATCCTTCACCATTTATACAGTCCTGATACTTGACTGATGACTAAAGTTCAGCACACGTTAAAGCAAATTAAACACGTTTAATTGAAAACCTAACCAAGTTTAATTGAGCCTGATCTAAAGTTAGTTGATTCATACCAGTGGAAGGAGAACATTTCAGATCAGTAATGTGATTTTATAGGTGGTCACCTTTTATTTTTAAGAAGTATGGAGGGTTTCCCCAAATGTTAGGGTGGCCTAGTAACTAGTACTGCTGCTTCACAGCGTCAATGACCTGGGTTCAATTCTGGCTTTGGGTCACTGTGCGGAATTTGCACATTCTTCCCATAGGTTTCCTCCAGTTTCCTTCCATAATCCAAAGATGTGCAGGATAGATCTACTGGATATGCTAAGTTGCCCCCTAGTGTCAGAGGAATTGGGAGGGCAAATAGGTGGTATTGCGGGGATAGGACCTGGTGAGCTTGCAATGCGCCGAATGTCCTCCTTCTTCTCTGTAGGGATTCTATGATAGGATTAGGGAAAGAGGCACTGTCTTCATGCTATATTTGCTATGAAATTCTATGTAAGTTCACAGGATAATCAGGATGGCCCTGCGGTCTATTTGATCCATCCAGCCAACCAGAGCTGGTAAAAAAGCAACCAATAAGGAAAAAGTCGAATGTTTTTCCACAGTGCCTGGGAAAGCTCAAGACACGAGCTTCGACTGAATGAGCAAGAGAATCCAGATGCAAAAATCTTTCATCTATTTAACATGTGTGTGTGAGTCAGTCTGCGCGCTGCTGGACATTATCTTGCCCTGATTAGTTTGCAAAGTAAAATAAATTAGAATCCAAAGGAACAAAATGAAACAAACATGAAGCTACCGTGGAAAACAACACACCAGAAGCTGAGCTTTATGGAGTCTGTCTCCTTTTGGAATTTCTAGAACAGAGCACAAGCTTCTCATTAATTACACACATCCAGCAGCCAAGGTTTATTTCACCATAATTAAGCGGTTTCCCCTCTGTAGTTTTACCCTGCCTACCAGCCTGCGATTTGTACCTGTGCTCTGTTACCCCACCCTCTCTACCTGTGCACCAAATAGGATAGGGTTGCCCTGCCTTCTGGCAGCAATTCACCCTCATTGCTGGACTGCCCAGGGCAAAGGTGAATCTTTCCACCTGTAGCTTGGCATCTCTGAAAATGGGATGCCAGAAATGGCTCAGGAGTAGAAGAGGATATCGGTGGCACCTTTTGGAAAGAAATCTGTTCTTGCATACTAGTCAGCTTCAGCAGAAATGAATTCAAATCAGGACTGAACAATAACAAATTTATAAACATTAAGGTGTTTCATACAGTGACTGGGAATTGCAGTGTCAGTATCCCATTGCCAAATAAGCTGACTGGCTGGTATGTCATTACACCGGTGGGCCAACCTCATAATAATGCTTAATAAGCTTAAATCCTCACAGTAATAAATTAAACTTGTAAGATTTATAACTTAGTTCATTGCCTCCAAAGCAGAGAAATACCTCCTCCTGCAGTGATCAAATGTTCATCAAATGAAGTTGACATTACAGAAGCTGGATATTTTACCTGTCGCTACCAGAATGGACACTGGTCTTTTTCAAACTCTCACCTACTTCCCTCCTACAGAAGGTTAGGCTTACAAGATAATTGACAACATATGTGTACTGATGCGAGAAAACATGCTGAGGAATGAAGATCTGCACATACTAACACAAATAGTAAACGCTCGGTATAACTGCAAAACTAGTAAATAAAGTGACGGAGCTTCCTCCACCACCCGCCCCCCTCCAACCCCCCGCCACCACCCCAGTGAATTAAAAGTCGGTATACCTTTCAGAAAGTGCACAATGATAGGTTTCTGCCTCAAATCGTAAGGCCTATGTAACGCTTGTGTGGGCACAAAGATGCACTGAGGGAAACAATGCTCACACAGTCAGGCAACAGAATGTGGATTTTTATATCTCTGGTAGCAGGAATCGGAGATAAAACCGCGGGTGTTCACATATGCTCAGGCGTTACAGTCTTAAGCTTGTGTTTTTTCTTAAATTAGGTCATCAAACTTTGCTTGAGCCCTCTGACCAATTTGTTAATTTCTCAAAAGAGCGTTCCATTTAATCCCAAACTCTGGATCCCCGGCCAAGGATGGAGAGAGAGAGAGAGAGAGAGGCAACACTATTTTAAAATAAAAGGTCAGCTGGTCCTCAGAAAAAGGCTAAGCAATTTTCCACTCCCCCCCCCTCCCCTCCCCTGACAAAAGCTTCCTGGGGAACACAAAGAAACAAAATCACTCTTCCACTGACACTAATACAAATAAGATTCAATTGGTATTATGCTGGTCGAACTCTAGCTAGTGCCCAGCGATTTCATACCGCTCACAGAAACCCTTTATGTTAACCTATCGAGATTGCATTTCAAAACTATCAACAAAATAAAAGCAATTCCGCGCTATGCCTTTTAACACACTTCAGTCCGGTAAAACAGGCTCCGTCATCAATGGCAAAATCTCAGCAAGGAATTTCCACTTCCCAAATAAAGGAAAATGATGGCAAGTCATCTTCAACCCTCATTTGTGGTTACCTCGTAAAATTAATTCAGAATATGCCGCAGCTTGACATTACCAAAAGACATTTTTATTCATCTCGCAACATATATATAATATATACTTTGCACCATCAAAGAGTTAAAATATTGGACTTCTCACCCAAAGAAACCGATGTTTTTAGGGTTTTTTTTTCATTTGAAAGAGGGAGGGGGTAAAATTTATTCATCTTGAAAGGGAGATGGACCCAATTAGAAATTTAGATGTGCGATTAAATGCATACGGATCCCATTCTTTGAGCTTCTCTTTACCCTTTTAAACCTGTAGTGTTTTCACAGCCAGGAAGAGTTTAAAAAGAAGTAATAACAAAAGGTCCTTCGCCAGACTGCCGCTGGATATTAACTAACGGATCTCCAAACGGGGACCGACTTCACTGCTCTGTGGTTCTCACCAACCACCCTCTCAGCTGGGCAACGGGCAAGAACGCACCAGGCAAATAAAAAAAAAACACACGCTGGTTTGATTTTGTTTTTTTAAAGAAGCATGGTTAATCAAGGAAAGTATGAGCTTGGCCAAGCGAAGAAAAACAATTGACGGTGCGTATTCAAAAAAATTGGACACAGGTTAAGTTGTAGGAAAAGATTCAGGTGGGACGATTTCTCCCTGTGCTCGGTCTAGTAAATCTCAGCCGCATTTGTAAAGGAGCCGGTTTGCAATCCCACAGCCTGCATAGCGCACGGAGGAAATCTTCACTTAACGGTCTACACTTTTTAAGATAGAAGCCTTTTGAAGGCTCATGCATAAAAAAGCACTTTGTTAAACATCCTCCTCATCCTCCCCTACCCCTTCATCTCCCTGTACTATCTGCACAAAATCAAACACGGCAATTTTCCTCTTTAGTATCTATGAATTATGAATACAGCTGTCTTATCCCGAACTATATTTACAGATTTTCAAAAGTAGATGGTATCTTGTTAGATTGTAATAAATGGGGCCCAGGAGAATACTCTGAAGTCGGTGCACGGCAACCACCAAACAATAGCTCCTTCCTCATTCAGATGCATGTCTTCAAAAAAAAATGTCGTAATTAAGGATGCTACAAAGTACTTTAAGCAGTCGCTTTCTCCTACTGCAATTGAACTAATCACGACAAATCATCTTGTACTGCAGAAGGCTGGCTGTCAGTTTACTTAACCCTATGCAGTCCCCCCCAGTTGCACTGCCATTGTCGCAGAAAGAGTATTTTGCAGGCTATTTGAACAATCCTACCAAGGTTAGTGCCACCTTTTATGTTTTGTTTTATTGACTAACAATCATTTTTTTTTGCTGGTGGTGTTCTTTTTAACTCCACGTATTTTCAAAATGCCCGTCAAGCCACACATGAATCAGCTACCTGGCATTTTCCAAAGTCATTTTTTTCTCTATCCGACTCTAGCAGCACAAGAACAATTTGAGCTTTATTTCTGACGAATTCTCTCTTTTTTTCCAACTGATATTTTCCAACCAGTCGTCTTTTGTGAGGAGTTCTTTCCCCACACCCCTCACCCACCCACCAAATAAACTACTGAAACGTTTCTGCGATAATCGAGCATCATACTATGAGCAGAGCTTGTTGAAATCTGCAGAGACTTTCCTCACATTCCCAGCAGCGTGTGCAATACATGACACAACAAAACCTACACGCCACACAGCCGATGCCCAGATATGACAGCAGCACGTTCGGCTCAATATTCTCTGCAGTGGCGATATGCAAATCTGCAGTCATTCGCCAATAAAAAAAAAACATGGGAAAGTAAACTTTACAATCCAATATCTGACCAAAGCAAAACAAGCTCAAGAGGAAGACGGCTCACCAGAGGAGGGCTGACAGTGTTATAACTTATCTCCACTAGCTCTGAATATTAAGTGTTTTACTCATCCTATTCTACACTTCCTGCTGCCTTGGAAAAGCAGCCAGCATAATCAAGAATCCCACGCACCCCCCTCCCTGTCGGGAAAAGAAGATACAAAAGTCTGAGGACACGCACCAACCGAGTCAAAACCAACTTCTGCCCTGCTGCCATCAGACTTTTGAATGGAGCTTTCTCGCATTAAGTTGATCTTTCTCTGCACCTTCGCTATGACTGTAACGCTACATTCTGCATTCTCTCCTTTCCTTCCCTATAGACGGTATGCTTTGTCTGTACACGCGCAAAAAAACAATACTTCTCACTGTATGTTAGTACAGTCAAATTTAAATCCTGCCCTGAATATTAAGACAAGCTTTTGCCAATTTTATTCACTCACTAATACAATTTTGAATTTTGTTCACCAATTCGCTGGACATGAAGACAAGGTTTTATTTGCTAATGCACTGAAAGTTTTGGCCACTTTATCCATTAATTCTCTCAACATTAAGACAAGGTTTTGTCCCTTTTATTCACTTCTGCCTTGTACATCAAGGTGGTGTTTTACCTGTTTTATTTAGGGATATTTTGTACATTGAGTGGTGATTTATCTATCAGATAGTTTGTACAGTACCCTGCACATCTGGACCATTATATTACATATTCCATTCAGGGTTTTCTTGCGCATAAGTCAGTATTTTTCTATAAATTTTTTGGTCACTGAATATCAGGCCTATCCATCTATTCTACAGAGTGTTAACCTTGTATAGAAATGCAGCATTTTTCCTCTATTCCATTTAGTGTGGTGTCCTGTACTCTGAGGCCATGTTTAACCAGTGGGCTTTCTGGTATACAACTTTTACAGGCACTTAAAATTGGGTTGGTCCACTCTTTGAAGAGAGGAGGTTGCGGGGTCAAGATTCTACAACCCCAGCTTTGGTATTCTGCCAACACTGCGAGTTATTATTACAACATAGCCAGAGGCAGACAGAGAAACAGAGGAGGAAGTACAGTCACCCTGGGTACTACACGTTTGCGGAATGGGTGCAGCAAGATCAATGTGACACTCTGACTGGGGAAACAGGGCCCAGTAAACACACAGCAGAACTGACTGTTATTACTAGGAATCACACAGAGTGCCATTGTCCGTCAGTCAGCATTTCATGCATCTGCACAAAGAGACGCTTGCTCTGAAGGAAGCGAGGGAAAGGCCAGACGTTTTTTACTGAGACCTGTCAGCGAGAACGCTGCTGTCCAGAGTGCAGCTAGCTCAGCAGTAAGTCTCAGTCTGCTCGTGCCAAGGGTAATTTCAATTTTTCCTTTTGCAGTTTCCTATAAAGGCTGCATTGGGATGTCTCAGCTGCAAAATCAAATCCACTAAGTACGTAGCTGCATCGACTTGACTTCGCCACTTCGCTCCGGCACCCATGTATATCAACCAGTGGTGTTCTTCCTCTTGTTTGCCACCCACCTCCCACCCGCACCTGAACCGAGTCACCCAAACAACCCCCCAAGGAAGCTGGCTGCATCATGGCAAACATCCTTCCAAGCAGTGCCCTTATACAGTAATAACATTGTAGAACCACTGCAGGCACACCAAATCTGGACCATTCACATGTGCTTTGCTGGCCATCAGAACATGTTTACCCCAAAAATCATATTCCTACTGTCAAAGCTACTTCAACGTTCTGAAACACTTTTCTTTCCCGGTGCCTATTTGACATGCCTTCCAACAAGACAATACCACCATATGCCCACCTATGACAGGAGTGCCTGCTTAAAAGGGAGAACTTGCTCAAGCCTCAATTAATGCCTCCTTAGTACTGGTGTGTGCGTGTGTGTGTGTGTGTGTGTGTGTGTGTGTGTGTGTGAGAGAGAAAATAGGATAACAGGCATATGTGATAATAACAAGACCTTAATATGTTTGACTGGTTTTACCTTGACCAGGTCCCACTTATAAAAACTGTTTAACCAAGGAAATCGCACTATGAATTTTATCTGTATTTATTTATAGTTTATCTAAAAAGTATCTGTTGTCATCCTAGTTTTCAATCAAACTTGTGCATGCTGGGTCCGTCTGTGATCATCACTAAATATCCACATTTAACGAGCAAAACAAAAAATTTCAACTAAACAGCAACCAGTCAAAAAGAGGATGTGAATTATAGCATAGTTACATTTACCAAAATGGTTACTGTCAACATGTCAAATCCCTCCACATCCTACCATCTCTTCCTATGCTGTACAGTAATCTTTAATAAGCTATTTTACTGATCTTAGTTAAAGGACCCCCAAGTCGACAGAATGAGTTGACCGCGTTTGTGTGTGCACCCAAGTATGAGAATTTGTGCGTGTGAGAGTTGTGTGCATGTATGAGTTTGTGCATGTATGAGAATTTGCATAAGCATATATGAGTTTGTGTGCATATATGAGTTTGTGTGTGTCTGTGTGTAGGTGTGTGTATGAGAGTTTTGTGTGAATTTGTGTGTGCGTATATGAGAGTTTGTGTGTGTATGAGATTTTGTGTGTATGCGGCTTTTTGTGTGAGTTTGTGTGTATGTGTGTCTGTGAGTTTGTGTGTGCATGCATGTGTGATGGAGGGAAGCTCTACAACCCCTGGTGGCACAAATGATATACTGCAACAGTAGCAAGCTGAGCTTCTCTGACCTATACATCTCCCCTCACAACCTGAACCCATTGCTTGCAAAACATCCAGATAGCCACTTGTTTCAAATTTACTTCTAATTCAGCATACATGCACATTCTATAGTAGACCACTCAAAAGATGCCCAAATTGTCTGATAATCAGGTTATGCTTAGAAGGCAAGAGACAGAAAGACAGAACAGTCTCCAAAGATAGCAGAGATTTGGAAGTTAGCCTTTGCTTCCAGGTCTCTGACAGATAAATGTACAACATACAGAGAAATTTATACAAAGAAAAGCAGAAACATTCAGAATGTTTGATATACAGACAAGAAAAAAAATCGCAAAGGACAAGAAGATGAAGAACAGGTATGCAAAGAAAGCCAAAGGGCCTTAATGAAAACTGGAATTAGAGACAAGGAGAGATTGACACAAAAGGGAAAGGAGGAGCGAGAGAGAAAGTGAGAGACAGAGGTGGAAAAGAGAGTCACAGATAAACAGAATTAGAGAATGAGACGCATCTAAATGATGGAAAACAGAAATCTTTTCAGGAAGAGATAAACAATTGTGAACATCTGCATAGCCAACCAACCAGTTAAAATTAAGAGTGAAGAATGGAAGAACACCATCACGTAGCATTTCAAACCCCCCCACTATCAATGGTTAATACTCACTATTTTAACTAATTATCAATTGCTGATCAACCTCCAGCCCCTCAATCGATTACACTGTCAAAAAACAAGCAGCATACTGGTTGCCATATTTTCTACATTATAATAGTCATTGCACTGACTATAAAGAGCTTTACACTGTGCTGAGGTCATGAAAGGTGTTGCATTTAAATGCGAGACCTTTCATATCAGGCCTAAACAGAAGAACCTAAATATTGGCAGCTCAATGCAGCCTGTCTCTCACTCTCAGGTAAGTAATTAACATGACTGCCTCGACTGCCCACAGCGTAGATCTTCTGGACAATACCAGCAAGGAGGACTCCACACCAGGACAGCCGAAGCAAACCAAAACATTTCAACAGCAATGAAATTAACATGAACCCACCCACAAATTTGGACCTTGCAGGGTGTAATGAAAGCTCAACTTGGGAACAGGAAAAATGATCCCTGCAACTTGAATTGCAACATAAACTGTGCAAAAACTAATGCGCTCCAGAAAACATCATGAACTTTTTTTGAACAGCATAGGGTTTAGGAATGCTCGAAGCCTTCGACTTGTGTTAACCCCGAACACCCACGGGTTGACACTGATGAACGAGTTTATTAAACACTGACCTCGTTTTGTTCGCCAATTCACAGATTCGCACTTGCAAAAGTACGAGAAAGAAACGTTCAATCTGCTGTTTAAATAGGCCTGTGCCTAAATTTTAAAATAATGCACAGTGGTTGAATAACAAAAGCACACAGTACTATAGGGTCTGCTGTTCTATTGGCAGAGATCTAAACCTTAACCAAACTGGCACCTGCAACGAGACTTTCTGAACTAACACAGGTAAATGGATATCTTAAGGAGTTGAGGAAATGCCCCTCTCACATTCACAAGAGACTGTAAATTGAGAACTGGTCACTCTTATTTACCCCAGCACCCATTGGCCAAGTCAAAGGCAACAGTGGCAGTGATCTTTACTCAGGTAAAAGCTGCCCCCAATCACTATGGACCAAGCGTTAATCTAGATTGCTGAGCTTAGCATGCTTTATTCTGACTTGATCTGGTGTACATTTCAACCAGAATTCCCTGGATTAGGTGGCACATTGGTGAGCACTGCTGCCTCACAGCGCCAGGGATCTGTGTTCAATTCTGGCCTTGACTGACTGCGTGGAATTTGCATATTCTCCCCATGTCTGCGTGGCTTTCCTCCGAGTACTCCGGTTTCCTCCCACACTCTGAAGATGCACAGGTCAGATGGGTTGGCAATGCTAAATTGCCTCTTAGATGTGTAGATTAGGGAAGTAAAGGGGTAAATACATGGGATTACAGAAATAGGGACTAGGTGGGACGCTCTGTCAGAGACAGCATAAACCCGATGGGCCAAATAGCCTCCTTCTGCACTGTGGGGATTCTATGATTCTATGACTATGATCATTCTACGATTGTGATCCAGAGAAAAGAATATGGTCACACTCCCCCTCTTCTCAGACCAAGGGCAACAAAACTGTATTAGTTTTCCCCACTGTTCCAGTCTATTCTAGGTGTGTTAAAGCAAGTCAATGATTCTCCCAAACTGTTAATTCTCTTGGCTATGATCAGGCATTGAGTAACCTAATGCTGTCTTTGTAGTGTTTAACCTGCTATTTAATCACTCCACATTTTTTGAAGATTAAGTGGAAATGAAGATAGCTGAATTCTCTTTTCATTCAAGACCAAATAATGCCTAATGGACTGATTGCAAATAAAAGAAAGCTGGAACGTACGGGCGAATGTTTCAAGGGAATGCCAGCAGATCTTGCTGAAGAGAAGTGAATGAGCAGAACTAGGCCAAGATAATTCAGCCACATCTCTGATCTGTGCTCAAGTCTAACACAGCAGCGGAGCTTCATAATGTGGTAAAGGAATATATCCACTCTGCTCTACCATACATTACAGTAGATCATGGCTGATTTCTACCTTAACTGCTTTACTAGACTAATACCAGGAATGGTTGCCTTATCAGAAAAGGTTAGAGAGACTGGATCTGTATCCATTAGGGCTTAGAACAATAAGAGATGACCTTTAAGATCCTGGGGGAGTACTATCAGGGTGGATGAAGAGTGGATTTTTCCCTTGGCAGAGAATCTGGAACTAGGAGTCACTGTTTAAAAATAAAGGGTCACTCATTTAAAATGGAGGTGATGAAAAAGATTTTCTTTCAGAAAGCTACCAGACTCTGGAACTTTTCCTCAAAAGGCTATGGAAGCAGAGCATTTAAATATTTTTAAGCACACCTAGGTGGATTCTTAATTTTAACAAGGGGATGAAAGGTTATCAGGGCTAGCAGGATTATGGGGTTGAGGTTACAATTAGATCAGCCATGATCTTATGGAATGGCAGAGCAGAATGAAGTGGCCAAAGCCTAACTCATATGTTTGTACGTATGCTAACTCCATCTACCTGCCTTTGTGTTGTTACTCTTAATACACTTTACCCAAAAATAAAATCAAGCTAAGTTTTCAAATGGTTTCCCCAGCCTCAATAGCTGGAGTTAATTATTTCAAAGCTCTTCGTTAGCAAATCGCCAGACTTCAATGGCAGATAGTGAAAAGGCAATATAGTCAGGGGAGATCGTGATCTAGTGGTAGAATTGCTGGGCTACTAAGACAGTACATCCACCTTAATAATCTGGGGACAGGGGTTCAAATCCCACCACGGGAGCTTGTGGCATTTAAATTCAATTAATAAACTGGATTGAAAAGTTTATCTGAGTATGGTGACCGCCAAACCATTGTCGATTATAGTAAAAACCAATCTGGTCGACCAATGCCTTTTAGGGAAGGAAATCTGCCGCCCTTTCCTGCTCTGGTTTATAGGTGATTCCAGATCCACAGAAATAGGGTTGACTTTTAATAACCCCCTGAAATGGTCTGGCAAACCATTCAGTTCATGGGCAATTAAGGAGGGGCAGCAAAAATTAACTTGCCAGTGATGCCCACATCCCATGCAAGAATACATACAAGGATCTGGTGCTGAACTAACCAGATTCACTATGCTTTCTTTACCACTTAGAACAAAGAATTCAAATCCAAGCCCTCTTCCCAAGGCACAGATGGACATTCTTAACCCAGAAACAACCACTTTGCATGTTACAAGCCCACAGCTTAGAAAGGCAAACGCCTCTGCAAAAGTATTTCTGCAGTAATTATTGCCCTCAATACCTCCACACACCCACCTGAGATCATCTCTGCCAAAGCTCCTGCCCACACTGGTCTTTACCTAGCTGCTGGATTGGTGTTCAGGTAGTCTGGAGGATTTCTCTGGGTGCGACAGGTGTCCTTCCCACAGCAATCCTCTAACAACAAGGCCAAAAGTGGGCTTGCCTGCACCACTGCTATAGGGTTACCTGCCATTAACTCACGTTCCTCCACAGATCTCTGTGTGCTAGACTGCTCAATCAACCCACTTCACTGCATTGGTATTCTTTTATTCATTTAGAAACAGCGAGAATAATTCAGACCAGTGCAAGCTTTAATCTCCCTTCCACTGTACTTTTGCTCAAACAAAGAACAACCATTTGGCCCATTGTGCCAGTGCTTGCTCAATGAATAACCTGTTACATTAGTCCCAATCCCTTGCTCTTTGTCTGTAGCCCTTCAATATTTTCACCTGACAAGAATTATTCCAGTTCCCCTCTAACTCGGATTAAATTTGAAATTATGAGCATACGGAGTCAATGCAGCTTGCTCCAAACTAGCCATCCGAGGTCATATCATTTTTCTGTCAAAATACAAAACCTTATTTTAAAAACAGTGAATTGCAAGTTGCTCTCTACACATTTTCTTAGAATTGTGATTCTGCTTGCTGCATTCCCTTCTCTAGTTATCGGATCTCACTGACTCAGAGGTACAGAGGCAGTGGTCACCTGCTATTATGCAGAACAGGTCTGACTGATTTCAAGCCTGTTGTAGTGACTCCTCTGCACTGGCATTTGCTGCTCTAGCAAACAGTGTCTGAACTCCAAAGCAAAGAATGTTCTTGTCTCTACTTCTGCTCAATGTAATCGTACACGACAAAGGAAGCTTTGCACAGCAGAAACCTGAAGGCTGAGGACAAAGCACATGTTCAACAAGCAGCAGCATTAATCAGTAACAAACAGATAAAGGGTTTGCAAGGAGCGCGATTCTGCCCTTGGACTTGTGTGCTCTCCACCCCCAGCCCACTCCCTTGGCTCCCCTCCCCCTCCTGGTTCTAAATCAGTGCACGGACTGGCTCCTTGGTTTAGTGGAGGTGAACTGGCTTCAAGCCAAGCTCCGAGCTAACTCTGTACAAAGAAAGAAAAAAAAACTTCCTGTACAGGAAGCTGCGTGGTCACTGCTCAGATCTTTACAAGCTCATAAAACCCACCCCAAGACACCTTTAAAGAAAAAGAGAAAGAAGAAATGGACAACAAGAAAAAAAAGTGATCCACTTCTTGTCTACCTGATATCAGCAGAGCAGACTATTCTTCCCTTTTGACAAGCAAACACAAAGCCAGATTTAACCCACTGACGGGCAGCATTTTCGAAAGATGGCTGCACTCACTTAATTAGTCTACAATACTTTTTTTTGCTGGAGGCCATTTGGACGTGATGTTTAACTAAACTGCACAGTGGCCTTTACTTCAGTAAGTGTCGGCAAAGCCTGTGAGACTGGCTCAGAGTACAACTGTAACCTTTATAAAACGGTGGCTCCTTTGACAATAAATGAAGATAACATTTTAAAAGAAAAATTAAGGTTTTTAACCATTGTGCCACAACAGGGACAACCAAAAGCCTCTTTTGACTGCCCCGAGATGATTCAGTCTGTCCACACATTAGGAAAGTCCCACATTCAACTCTTCTTTTTAGTGAATGGCCTGATCACGGCTTGGGTAGCAACTAAATGACCAAAGGGGTGAGTGGTAAGGAAGCTGATGGAGGAAAGGGAATCACAAAAATGATTTCTGCCCCATCAGCTGAGTATTTTGAACATTTTCTGCTTTACCTCAGCCCCATTAATTAAACGTTTATACACACACTCACTCACTCATTTACTAATACACACACATGCACATACTCAAACAGACACATGCGCACATCCACAGGTACACATGCACAGGCATACAAGTGCACACACATGCACACACACGACTGCAACACCTTCCTACATTTCAACAGTGATGACACTTTCGAAGTACCTTGCTGGCTGGAAAGGAATGTGGTACTTTAGAAATATCTTACTGGCTGAAAAGGACTGCCTGAGGTTGCAGGACAAGCCATATCAACGTAAATACTTTCTATGTGCTTTGTTTTAAAGCACAAAGCACATCTTGCACCACCACACACAATTTGGGTCAGTGCAAGGGTTATACGGACAGACTACGTGCTGTACTTGTACGGAGAACATGCCCATCTAGGTCTGTGATCGATGGCTGACGTTTTGAATAGTGTGCTGGAAATAGCAAATGGGAAGGTGTACTTCAAACTTGGCGTTTGCATGTGTCCCAGGATGTGGATGGAGGCAATGATTTATAATTGTTCCTGAGGCTTTTCATGAATTTGCAACATCTCAGCCAAGGCAAAACACTCCAAATCTGGCCCTGGTCGCACCCAGGAGGGAGGAGAGATTTCCTCGCCTCCCAAGGCTTCACACTTGGGAAAAGGTGATAAAGGCGGGCGGCACAGTGGTTAGCACTACTGCCTCACAGTGCCAGGGATCTAGGTTCAATTCCCGGCTTGGGTCACTGTCTGGCTGGAATTTGCATGTTCTCCCCGTGTCTGCGTGGGCTTCTTCCGGGTGCTCCGGATTCTTCCCACCGTCTGAAAGACACGCTGGTTAGGTGCACTGACTCGAACAGACCCCACAGTGTGGCGACTCGGGGAATTTCACAGTAACCTCATTACAGTGTTAATGTAAGCCTTACTTGCGACTAATAAATAAAGTTGAATACGAGTCTCCCAATCAATCAGTCATCACATTGAGCTCCCCACCCTGCAACACAGCAGGCAAAACCCCTCAACTGCAGCTCACAACACAGTGTGACAATGGAACACTTAGCAGGTTCACCTGACCATAATGGCTGTGGAGCAAAAAATATGACCTGACTGTGGACAACATGGCGATTGGGTAATTATCCCGCAAAGTGCTACTTTAAGTGTAAAACCCACTATTTGTTGTCAAATCATTTTCTGGGCAAACTGAGTGCTTTCCAACAGAACAAAACTTCACCACTATGCTTCTTATAAAATAAAGCACCAGAGACTGAGTGATGGGGACTGACAACTGATAAAAGCAGAGGGTGCATTTAAATCTAAAGACAAATGTTGATTTTACTCCGACTCTTCTGAACAAAGACTGTCGAACATGGCACATTTGACAAGTTACAAAATGCTTCTAGTGTTAATTCTGAAGAATGAAGTGACAATATTAATTACGGCTACACGTGAAAAATAAGAACCAGGGGACGGAAGAACCGCTACACCAGTCACGTGGCCGCAGACAGGAAGGAGTTATTACAGGAGAGAGAAAAGAGGGAGGGAGAGAGAAAACACGTCTGTAAGCAGCAGCTAGCAGGTGTTAAGGACCAGGGGGTTTGTAAAGGAAGGAAGGAAATAACTTTCCATATTAAAGATTAAACACAGTTCCTGGCTGCGATGTGACAATGCACAATCAGAAGTAGAAGGAGGAAGATCTCTAGGGTTCAGCAAGTCACGTTTTCAACCCTGCCGCCCTTTAAAAAGAATCTCTAATTGGTTTAAGGAATTCGGTGTAATCTTCTCCTTTGCATCATATTTTAAAACCAGGGCATGTAAAACTGTAAGACTATATAATGGCTGAGGTGTTTACCGGTAGTGTGAAAGCCAAACAAGTCTCTTCGCTGATGGTTTAATGGAGGAACAATAGTTCCCAGATTAATACCTATTGAATAGCACAGTGAGAAGACTGTCTTTTTATGTGGTATACTCCTGTCTTCTCATCACTAACTTTGTCAACTTGCTGCTTCTTAAGAGCATCATGCAGAACAAAGGGCCATTCAGCCCACTGTGCTTCTGCCACATCTTTGGTATAGCCAACCAATTTGTCACACTCACCCTGCTCTTTCCCCCTAATTGTCTTTGTCCATCATGAAGTGTGGTACCTAATCCTGAGCATAATATCAGGTGAGGTAGTGATGGAGAATAGGTTCACTAATCAGGCCCTGTCGCAGGACATGAAGCAGGATCTGACCTTAAACTGTCTAATTTAGATTTTAGCGATTTCCACACAACCCTCTCGATAACAATGCAAACTGACACACTGGATAATCATATCTCTCACTTCCCCAAAGAAGAGGCATTCCTTGCAGCAGATGCCAAGAACAGCCAGTTCTGTTACCATTGTCCAGCCCAATATTTACCACACAATGAACATCCCTAAAATGCAACACAGTGTTATTTATCTCACTGCTACTTGCGGGAGCTTGCTCTGCGAAAATTGGTTGCCACATTTCATACATTACAACACTGGTGACTATAGACTACACAAATGCTGAGGTTGAGTAACGTGCTGTATGAATGTAAGTCTTTCTTTTCTCTAAATGTCTTAAAGTCAGAAAGATGGATTGGAAGCACATGAGCACGGCCCACTAACTCGGTCCCACTTGTGAACAGAAATGACCGGCACTGTATTTTCGCAGCGCTGTTTGTGTGCCTGTCTCACCTCTCCCCTGCCGAGCTCTGCAACTGAATCTGTGTCTCACACTTCACAATGTGTGTTTTCATTTAAAAACAAAAAAAAATACAGAAAATCTTAACTGCGAAAGGCTTTGAATCGGTGCCAGACATGGATGCAGAACGTTGCCAGTCGGACAAGGGCAGCCAGCAAGGGGGCAGAGAGGGTTTTTTTTCATCAGTGCCACAGGAAGTTAAAACGTTGCCAGGGAATATGGAAGCAACGCCAACAGCCTGTATCATTAAAACAAGGATACACATCATTGCTGTCTACAGGCTTCTGAAGGAACAAATATAACTGTTCAACGAAAGCTAGACTTGTGTAGGTAAGACAACACCAAAGCTATGTGGACATAGCATTGATGTGGAGATGCTTGTGTTGGACTGGGATAAGCACACTAAGAAGTCTCACAACACCAGGTTGAGGTCCAAGAGATTTATTTGGTAGCACAAGCTTTTGGAATGTCGCTCCTTCTTCAGATAAGTGAGGAGTTGTGTTCACATACAGGACATATATAGACAATTTAGAAGATAATGATTGGAATGTGAGTCTTTACAAGTAATCAAATCTTCCCTTCAGTGAAGGAAATCAGTCATCTTTACACAGCATGGCCTACATATGACTCCAGACCTGCAACAATGTGGTTCACTTCTAACTGCCCCCTTTGACCTGCCTCCAAATCAGAAGAGAAACCCTGAGGGAGCTATCACTTCTTCACGTGAACTCAACAGGAGAGAGTTCCAAGCATCCCTTTCATATGTCTAGGCTCATAGGTTGGGTAGTGAGCCCTATGAATGTCTGTTTTAACTCAACAAATGTACCTAGGCTGGCAGGCCTATGAACCTACAGCGCTGCAGGTTAGTCGGACTCTCTGCTACATATGGAGCTCAGAGGACCAAACCCATCCCGAGCTGACTGCTTCCTCTCCTGCAGCCTTAGCAGGCAAGGCCTCTCCTGCCATCAGACGGAGACTTAACAAACCAAGTGAGCTCTCTGCATGGGACAGTCATGTGCATGTGATAACCGACGGGGGGGGCAGCGGGGGGTGGTATCAGAATGGAGGCATCCTGTCCGACTGGACTGATCAAACAAACCTCACAATGTGTTACTCAATCACTGCTACAAATCCACCTCCCCTACCACTTTGCACTTTTTATTGACTAGCTAACCCTAAGGTTTCTTCATAAATCTCCTTCCCAACAGTGGAATACACGTGGGATCCATTTTTTCAAAATTTCCAACTCCGTTTTACTGAAAAGTCAATGTAAAGTGAATTCTTTCATTTCTCCATCAGAAAGATTAGATGCACTGGATCAAAGCTACATTGCCCCTCAGTGTCTCTCAAGTGTGTCAGTTAGATGAATGAGCCATGGGAAATGTATTGGGTGACAGGGGTGGTGTGGGGGAGAGGGCCTGGGTAAGATGCTCTGTCAGTGAGCCAGTGCCAGACTCGATGGGTCGAATGGCCTCTTCTGCACTATAGGGATTCTATAATTCTGTGAAGGGGTGGAGGGGGGGAAGAAAAAGAAAAACAGAAATACAAAGCCCAAACACAACAGGAACCATTAAATAAGGGCTTCTTCCAGCTGAAGGTTTCCAGCAAGTTTGAGGACCTTTTAGCAGAGCTTGTTAAAAAACACAGGCAAAGCTGCAATTATGTATTAGGTCAACGCAGATCTGGGCCCCTCTCTACAATTACATGCCAGTCAGTACAGCACTTAACATTTCTTTATTCTTTCCTGGGGCTGAAGTTCACTGGCAAGGCCAGCATTTGCTGCCAATCACCAAGTGTCCTTGAAGTGAGTGGCTTGCTAGCCCATTGCTGGGGCCAGTTAGAACTGAAACACATTGTTGCAGATCTGGAGTCACATGTAGGCCAGACTGTATAAAGATGACTGATTTCCATCGGTGAAGAACATGAGTGAATCAGATAGGTTCTTACAACAACCTGCGGTGATAGCTAACCATTGCTTAGTTTAGCTTTATATTCCAAGTATATTAATCAAATGTAAATTCCACAGCTTCTGTGGTGGGATTTGAACTCATGGCCCATTCAACATCAGCCTGGAGCCACTATATAAGCAATCCAGTGACATTACCACTTCCCCACCATCTCCTCACCAACGCGTGAATGCCACTGGCAAGTGCTCTCATGGGGGCTGTGATCATGGGGTCAGGGTGATACACAGTTTACATCCTGGCAGACATACTAATAATGCCCTTTCAGGCAACACTATTGGTAGCCTTCAGGAGAGCGGGAGCAGGGACTATTATTTTCGTTCATTCTCCCCACCAGCTGTCAATGCAGGAACACTGAGGTCAACAGAAGCAACAGGATCAGGTCCAATTCTCTATCCAATCTCATTAATGCAAGACCAGTTATCTGTGCTGCATCAACCTTGATTTCAGACCTACAACAAACGCACGCCAACATTTTCTGGTACTGAGCCCTGGCAGACTCGTAGCAGAAAAAGCTAATTAGTCTTTACCAGCCCTGAAAGCTGACCTTCACACACATTTCCCAGTAATGTGAGACTTCCACCAAAGTCCATTTGGAATTCATGAGAGGACGGAGGGGCGGGGTAGGGTGGGGGTGTTGGGAGGGGGGGGGGGTGGTGGGTGAGGATAGTGGGAACGTTGGGGAAGGAAGACGGATTTAAAGAGAGAAAAGAAAATCAGACCTTAACCTATGCCAAACTATGGACATGGCTGGCTGGCAGCGATTCTGTTCATTTGGGGAATCAGTTGCTGATTAAACAGATGGAAATGTCGGAAGTCAAACCATCAGAACTGCAGCAATTCACTTGCTTTGTTCCAGGCTTAAGTCAAAAGGTGATGTGGGAAAGTGTTTTCCCACACTGTCAGCGTCTTAAACCGGGACATTGGAAATACTGGGAAGCTTGCCTCCTTCTTTCCACCCAGAGTCTTTGGATACTTAACCCAGTTTGATTTGGAAGGGTGGAGGGTGGCTGGAATGGGGAGGAAAAGAAGATGCAGGTTCAATGGGAAACACAGAGGTTACAAACGTTTTCTTCATATTACAACCATGACAACCACTTTCAGATGTTGAGACTCAAATGAACAGGCCAGTGCGACCGTGAATAAAGTTTCGTTTGTTTGGCACCTTTTCTGTCTACAATATGATCAACTACTTTGTTTGAATGAAGCTGGCATTATTACGCAGACAAACACAGCATCCAATGCACACACAGCAAGATCCCACAGGAAGCTTTGAGATAAACCACTGGATAATCGAATATGAGCTGAAGGTTAAATATGAGCTAGCTCGCCAGGAGAATACCCCTGCTCGTCTTGCAATGGTGCATCTACCCAAGCACCAAGACAATTCATCTCAAAGCTGGCACCTCTGGCAGAACTGCATTCCCTTGGTACTGACGTGTCAGCCTCAACTGTGTGCTCAAGTCTTTGGAGTGGGATTAGAATCCATGCCCACCTATCCCAGTGATGAGTGCCACCCAGTGAGCCAAGCTGCCACCTGAACAGATGCCTTCTGCTAGCAACTGTATTGCCAATGTTCCCCATCCCTCAATACAGAAATTGTCCAGTGAGATGAGGTGAGTTAGGATGGGGGTGAGGGTCGGACTATGCCCCTCCACATGTACATTGGCCAGAAATGCAGGTATTTCCTGACCCCTCAAACCACAGAATTCCCTGGCCTCTGAGCAACAAGCAAATGTTTTGTCTGAACCATACAGCGCAGATGAGATCCTTTGGCCCATCGAGTCCACACAACACATTAGAAACACCTGAGCTCCCACCTAATCCCAGCTGTGGCCGCACCAAGGTTCTAAACAACTCCAACATGACTTCCCTGCTTTTGTAATCTGTGCCTCGATTGATAAAGGCAAATGTCCCATTTGCATTTTTCGCAATCCTACTAACATGCCCTTCCATCTTCAGAGATCTATGGACAAACACACCAAGATCCTTTTGTTCCACGGAACTTACCAGTGTCCTACCTTTCATTGATTACTTTGTCAATTAACTCCTTCCAAAGTGTATCACCTCACACGTTTCAGGTTTAAATTCCACCTGCCACTTATCTGCCCACTTGACCATTCCGTCTATGTTTTCTTGCAGCCCAAAGCATTCTGTCTCACTGTTAACTACACACCTGAACTTTGTATCATCTGCAAGCTTACTAATCCCTGTGTGCGTGGCAGACCAGAACACTGCATTTGCCTGACGAAAATGAAAAGTCGAAAGCTCACTGATTTACTGTCAAATAAATTGGTTGGACTTAAAATTGGTGTTGTCAAACTTTACTGAGTTTACCCCAGTCCAACGCTGGCATCTCTACATCGTGCGTGTGTGCATATACATATATAATATACATGCATCGGTGTATGTGTGCATTTGCACGTGTGTATTTGTGTGTGTGTCAGTTTGCGTGTGTATATCTATATACCAGTATGTATGTATATGTGTGTGTGCATGTATGTGTGTGTGTGTCCGTGCATATGTGTGCATTTGTGTGTGTGCGCGTTGATGTGCGCACGGGTATCTGCAGACGGTCCCGAGAGTAAATCAGAAGGAAAGCAATTTTTATTTTTATTGCCAATTTTCTCCCTGGCACACAATGAAATATGAAGGGAGCAAGGCCATCGGCAACCTCTCTAAACAGATTCACTTTACTTAGGCCAGCACCCAACCAGGATGGTAAAATAAATCTGGTCGTGCAGCATTCGGAAATCCTCAATTACTGGATTACTGTTGTCATCAAACCCAGCCACAAACCAAATCTGGGCACCGTCAGGGGAAACGGAGGCAGCACCTCACTTTGCAGCTACCTGAATCATTGCCCCCAGGCCCAGAGAAGATTCCCGCTCTCCCACCTCACCATCATTGCCCCGGACAGCAAATGACACACCCCCGCCCCCTGCCACACCTTCACCATTTCCACCCAAACCCTCCACCCCTGCTTCCCAATTGCCCACCCTACACTACCACCTTTTGGGGCAGACAGTTTCACAGTCACCTGTCAAACCATTTTGAAGCAGGGTACCACAGGCTGAACAAAAATTCACTAATGCCGAGGTTTAACTGTCCATCAACATTTTATGAAACGGATTCAATTCTACCCCATTTAAAATAAAACTGTCTTAACTCCCAGGCAGTTGTTGGCAACTGTCTCAGAAAGAACAAAGGCAGCAGAAGTAAAGAATATGTAGTCTCGATTTTTAACACTGCCAGGCCTCCAGAACAAAACACACATGGACAAAAATTATTTTGAAATTTGAGCAGGGAACAGGGGTTGTAATTAAATAGGCACTGCTTGCAATCTGGTTGACCTGCGCACTTTCTTCTTTATCTCAAGATGGTCCAGTCTATGCAGAATTGGGAGCAATACAGCAGGTTTTCTACAGGGCTTGGAGGGCAGAGAAAGATTGGGAGGGGGGGGGGAGTACCTCCAATTAATGAAAGCAGAAGTAGAGATCAAACTGCTTAAAGTTATTCCACCAGTCTCCTGTCTGAGGTTAGTGGCAACACCCTTCGCTCTCCCACCCTTACCCCCATCCCCCCCCAAACTTAACCAGTCCATTCCATTTTCACACAAAATTGAAGGAAAACATTTTCTTTTCTTCAACACCGAAGTTTGGTGAATTAACTCATGATGCTGGCAACACACTGGGCAATAAGGGGGTAAAGGGGCTTTGAAAACATCCTCTGGATGGAGTAAATCTGAGGCAGCAGTGGGGCAGCAGGACATGCAGTAAACACTGGGTCAAAGTACCCAGGATGGGGAGAGAACCAGCCAGACTTCCTACTCCTTACTCTAGGAACGCTCCCCTCACCTCAACCCACCCATTCACCACACAAAGTACATGCCCAAGAGAATCGGGTAAGAACAGAAATCAGGTACACGAGCTGCATTGTTTTCCAGAGTTCAATATCCTCCTAATTATTACATGATGAGTAACAGTGGGCGGGGGGGAGGGGGGGGTTGGAATTTTTGAAAGAGAAACAGAAGTGGGGTGGGAGGGTAAACATTTCAGTAATACCACCGGCTATTTCTCCAATTCAATGTCCAAAGCCATGTGAAAGAAACCAAACAATTCTGCCTGATCCACCAACTAACCACAACAATCAAGCAACAAATCTCAAGGCAAATGTGTCCACAGTATGAATCATTTTAGAATGCTTCATATGATCCTTCCCCCACTTGTCCCTCTGTTTCCTTCTGTGCAACAGACAGGGAAGGGAATAAGCTCACCAAGAATATTCCTTTGAGAAAGGAGGCATCTAATATAGCTCTGTGAAACAGTGAGAGGCACACACAGAGACCGAGAGATAGAAATAGAGACAGAGATACACACACAGGAACAGAGAGAAAAAGACAGAGAGAAGCTCAAAGTCATAAAAAGAGAGACAGAGACACACAACAGCCAGAGAGACACAGATGGGGGCAGAGAAACACTAGACAGAGATACACAGACAGAGACACACAGACAGGAGACATGCACACAGAAACATGTAGACAGAGACAGAGAGGCACAGACAGAGGCATAAAGACAGACACATAAAGGCAGGTAGAGATTCACAAGGCAGAGAAACATCAGACAGAGACACGCAGACAGTCACGCAGACAAGAAACATGCAAACAGGGACACATAGACAGACACACAGACAGAGAGGCACAGACACAGACACAAAGACAGACACACAAAGACAGACACGCAGGCAGAGAAACACCGGACAGGGACATGCAGACAGAGACACACAGACAGAGAGACGCAGACAGGGACACACAGACAGAGACACATAGACAGAGACAAGTAGACAGAGACAGAGAGGCATAGCAGAAACATAAAGACAGACACCCAGACAGAGAAACAGACAGAGAAACGCAGACACACAGACAAAAACATGCAGATAGACATATGCAGACAGAGACAGAAACACACAGACAGACAGGGAAATAAAACAGACAGAGCTTTTTCACTTTTTTGTGTCTGAGCACACACCCTGTAAATAAGTCTCCTTTTTCACCTTTCTGTTTCAGCATGTATCTATCAGGGCCATGATGTATAAATAAACTTTGATGTTGAGGCCGGGAATTCAAGCAAAGCTTACTCAGGACTGGCTCTGTTCCACTGCACTGACTGGTGAGATGGAACTGCAGAGACATCACACAACCAAAGATATCTGGGATAAAGCTGTGACTGTGGGAGCAAAATACTGGCTGTTCAGATACATCCGGGGTTCAATGTGGCCACATTTTATGCTCAGTTCTGAAATGTAATTTGCAGGAGTCAGATGTTTCTGGTGTGCACCAGAGATGGCACATGCTTCCAACTGCGTCCAGAAAAGGCAAGCAATGTACAAAAATCAGACGGTTGCATCAGAGCCTTGATATGTGTATAAACATGTGTCTGTGTGCATATGAGCACATTTGTGAGAGTGTACATATATGAAAATATCTACATGTGTGTGTGAGAAGCTGGTGTGGTGCGGAGCTTGAGAGTGTGTGCGGTGGGTGAGAGAGAAAAATCATGCGCATGTACGTGATTGTGTGAAGGAATGTCCATACATGTGTACATTCCAATATCCTTTAGGGAAGGAAATCTACCATCCCTATTCTGTCTGGCCTACATGGGAATCCAGAATCACAGCAATTTGGTTGACTTTTAACTGCCCTCTAAGATGGCCCAGTAAACCATTCAGTTCAAGGGCAATTAGGGATGGGCAATAAATGCTGGCTTTGCCATCAAGCACATAAGCGCACATGGATGGCTGTGGGAACTTTTGTGTATAAATGTGAAAGGCAGCATATGTGTGTATGTGTCTATGTTATGTGTATGTGTGTGTGTGTGTGTTGTGTGTTGTGTGTGTATGTTGTCTGCATTTTTTTTATTCACTCATAGACATGTGTGTCGCTGGTGAGGCGAGCATTTAATTGCCCATCTCCAGTTGCCCTTGAGAAAGTGGTGGCGAGCTGCCTTCTTGAATGATTGCAGTCCATGTGTGTGTGTGTTATGCGTGCATATGAGCCGCATGTTGTGTTTGTATGTGCATGTATGTTGTCTGTGTGTGTGTGCACGTGTGTTGTGTTTGTGCCTGTGTGTATATAATGTGTCTGTACGTGGATAGATGCAGAAAAGGGCACACCCAAGAACACAGCAGACTGCAGTAACCCACAATCTTGCTGCGTTTGTTAAAGTGCATCCGCGGCACGAAGCAAATAGCCCCATTCAGTGAGAGCAAGGTGTAAGCAAGCACGACGGGAAGACTGCGAGTCAAATCGAACAATGAAAGGCTGCATCACTCGGCAGGTGCTGGCATACTTCCACAGCTACATTTCCAAAGTTTTGCAAAAATATTTTTCCCTACATCACTGTAAACAAATAGATGCAATGAAGTGCTGTTCGCCAAACTGTACTGGCATCCCACAACACAAATGCTGCACTTTAAAAATACAATATGACTTTCCTCGGACAAAGTCCCATCCTTGAGGTGTTGACAACCCTAATTTCCGGCTGGATTCCCAACTCCTAAAATAATCCCAGTTTTCGGATGTATAGATAGTACGATACTCGCCAATGTGTGATAATTAAAGTTCTTTCTGTCTGTTCCCGGGGAGCGATAATCTACGGCAGTGGCAAATTATTGGGGGAACAGTTCAAAGAAGGATTCTTACACTTTGGAGCAGCAAGGTGAGGAAGGAATGGCAGAATTAACTGCAGCATCACAATAATTAGTGTGCAATTACACTTCATTTCACAAGATGCATTTCATTAAAGAAGAGTAACTGTTAAGACAGTCGCATCGCCTTTGCAAAATCCTGGGATTCGCTATTGACGGTTTTCAGATTTTTCTGTCCCAATCTGAACGAGTTTAGCTTAAGACAAAATAAACAAATCTGCAAGCTAAAAATGTCCGCATGATGTCAATTAGTGAAAAACTTGAAACCATTTTTTTTAAACTGTTGCTTTCTAATCCGAGTTGCTTTAAAGGACACCCTGTGAGTCTAAGGCAAATCATCACAAACAAAACACTGCGCTTGTGAGTCCTCTGACTGTCAAAGACATCAAAGGGAAGCAAAGAGGGCCATTCTGTTTTCATTATATCTTTGGGATTTCTGGATAAGCCCCTCGCCCGTAGACACTAAATCTGCCTGGTACCCCACCCACTCTTTTAAACTTAACAAAATGGCCCACCAGCAGATTCTTAGCAATGGTGGGGAGGGGAGAGGGGAAGAGAGAGAGAGAGACAGAGTTGGGGTGGAGATGTGGGGTATGGGGGAAGTAGTGACACATGCACGTGCGTGCGTATGTGAGGTGGTAGAGAGAATGGGGAGAAAGCAAGAATGTGTCTGCATGAGTGGCTGAGGCATAAAGGGGGAGAAGGCAAAGGCATGCGTTTGTGTGTGTGTGTGTGTGTGTGTGCGTGTGTGTGTGTGTGTGTATACTCCCGTGTATATGTGTGTGTGTCTCTCTCTCTGTCTCTCTCTCTGAGGAGGGTCTGTACATATGATGTGAGAAAGTCAGACAGACATTGTTTTAAGCACCCGGCTCAAGTCACCCGATTCACTGATTTTCCATCTTCAGGACCGCGAGCACCAAAGGGGTTTGTTAATTGCTGCAAAAGGACAAAACAACACGTGCGCTCCACCCCTCCCAATTTTGCTTGCAAATTTACAACTCCACTCCCCACATCAATCACCAAAATAACTCCTTTCATTGGCCTTCAGACAATAAATACGCCATAAACTTTGAAAACTGAAAAAACCCACAGCGTTCCAATTCATGTTAAATATTTTACAATAGGAACGTAAGAAAAAGGCCGTTCAGCCTTTCAAGCCTGCTGCACCATTCAACAAGCTCATGGCTAATTGTGTTGTGTCTCAACTCTTTTATCCTTTAAACAACCTTCTAATTCCCTGGAAAAAATGTCTATACTCGCAGTGGTGCTGATTACTCCGATAGAAGCTTCTTCATTAAAAAATTATGTATTATATTTTTTGAGAAGCTTCACTCCATTAAGGGGAGCTTCTTGATGAGGAGTGAAGTCACCAGCAATGTGGAGTATTCTGTTCAAATGTCTGCAATTTACTGTTTAGCGGCGCTCTGAAAAATACATCGATTGAGGCTTTGTACGGTAAGAACACAATGCAGACAAACGTGTACTCCTATGGCCATACATGCACAAGGGTAGCAAAGAGGCCCTGATCACGCGTCACCTCAAAGCCTCAAGCCAGTCACTGGCTCGTCCACTCCCCCGAAATTCACTTCCACTTTTGCCGCTAGCATAGGGACAGCTCGCTGCTGGTTTTGAACCATGTGCACTTCAGGTGATGTGGGCTTAGATCAACCAGTGGCATGTCACTCTGCCTTGAGCAATCAAATGCCAATCTGGGGAGAGTTTGGAGGGAGAGAGATGGAAGGGGGGGGATTTGTTTTTCTTCCCCCACCCCCACCCCTCCCCACCAACACCAACAAATCACCAAGCGTTTGTCAAGTTCAATTTCACAACTTGTCACAAGTAGGCTTTGAAGTTACGGTTGGACCGTAAATTTCCAGCCCTGCACCATAATCACTGAAAGCCCTTGTCCAAAAAAGACCTGACCCAGGAAGCTTGCAGGTCACAAGTCCGATTTGGAAACATAGTCAGCTTAGGTCTAACTTTTTTTGTTTACGTGCAATCATTTTTTTTTGTTGAATATGGTTAAGTTCTTACTCCTCCAATAGGGGCTGAGGGGGTCAGGGCGGAGAGCTGAAATCCCAGCTGATATTTCAGTCAACACAATGGCAGCCTTTCCTTCGACATACTGGGTGCAACTTGTCAATTCTTTCTCTTTCCTTCCATAACGTCAGTTTTCCACCCTCTCCCACCCCACACACACACAAAACAGCAAATGCGAATCAGTATTGGTATATTAAAAAAAATACACACACACATACAACTGACATGCTATTAACCCTTAAAGTGCCACGTGTCACATGTCACCACCCACTGGTTCAGAACCACGTTTTTTTTAACATTGCAGCACTGTGAACGGTTAAAAGTTATCCCTTCTCTAGGAGTTGCACTCAAAAGCGCGCACGCATCCCAGGAGCCCTCTCTGTAGTGACAGCAATGAAATTATATACAAAAACAGCAAGCTCTGAAAATGCTTAAAATAAAAACACACAAAGGGCCAACTGTACCTCCTCCTATCTATTTATAGTGTGTATATGAGTGTGTATATGTGTGTGTGTGTGTGTAACAATTCTCATGATGCATGCTATATACAGTGTAGGTAGGAGCATGGCAACGCTATTTGCACATTCAGACAGGTTTTCCTCATCCCTGTGTATTTTTAAACTAGGTATAGATTCAGGAGAGTAGGAAGATCTGAAAAGCCCATAAAAGCAAAATGCTGACTGTGTCTGAAGAGGTGGAGTGGGGACAGGAGGATCTATCACAGTGTACCCACTCCCCACCCCCCCACCATTCGCACACTCTTCCCCTCACCTCCCTCCCCCCCACATATTAAGCAACAAACACAAGGGATTATCAGCACGTTGAGTGGTACCAGACGCATTACCTCCTGCAAGGTTCTCCTGCTTCGGGCAAATTCCTTTCGTAGGCGTTAGTAGCCGGTCGTCTTCCTCAGGCGTGACCTGGATGCCGATTTCGACGGGCTCAGACACTCTCCTGGGCTCCGGGTGCTGGGGCGAGGGGCTCCGTTTATCCAGGGGCTTCTCGAAGCAGATGCCCGCCCCGTTGCAGCGCTTCCGCTTGTGCTCGATGAAGACGAGGATGTCGGCCAGCGGGAAGTGCGCCTGGCACTGCCCGCAGGTCAGCAGGTCGTGGTCTCCGCCGCCACTGCCCGGCCCAGCTATGACCGCGTCCTCTTCGTCCGTGCTCGCCGTCTCCACATGGTCAGCCTCTGCTTCACGCAGTAATGGAGGGAGGGAGGAGGGGGAAAGCGGGACAGAGAGAGAAAGGAGAGGTTGCATTTAGCTGGAATTTTCAGTGCACAACCCCATTCCCCATTTATAAGTTGGCATACCATTTTCAAACCACACATGGGAGATTCCAAACCTCACTGGTCAACATTTATACCCCCCCTCTTCCCTTTCCCCACTCAAACAAAACATCTTTTTTTTCATTCTGCAATCATGAAATAAAAGCAATTATGAGAATGACAGTGGAGTCAGTAAAAGCATTTTATTTATTTTTTCTGAATATATCTTTGCACCTTGCATACAACAAGTCAGTGAAACAGAACACAGGGAAGGATGGAAAACACAGCGCTCAACTCGATAAACAAAACACTGGTGGTGGGGGGGGTGAAGGAAAAAAAAACAAAAGGGTCCTTTCTAACATTAACACCCTCGCCTCTCATAAATCTAGACCAACTCTTCAACTGTGGCTCTCCCTCATTCAGTTTAATTTCACGTTTACTGATATATTGGCTTGGGGTTTATTCTGGCTGTGCTGAATGTGGGAGTCATTCACCAGACCCTAGGTTGGTTATTTTTCAGAGGTGAGAGGGTTCAGCAGCTGAATATTCTAAACCAAGCCCCCCCCCCGCCGCCCCCACCTCCCCTCCAACCTCCCCAGCGCCACTCCCTCCCCAAAATCTGCATTATAAACCTCTCTGGATTTAGTGACAGTCAACACACAGAGTTGTACCACGAACCAGAAAGATTAATCGAAGAGAACAATCTCCCCTGAACCAAGAAAAAATAAATAAAAGGGCTTAAGACGAAGAAAGGCATTTTTTTAAAAGATAAAAACGTCACAACTGGTGGTTTTCTGGGGCTTTTGTTGAGCTGGAAGGAATTTTTTTTTTTAACAGCCCTCTTTCAAAATCATCACCAATTTCAGTTTCACGTTCGGGTAGATAAAACTGGACAAGTCGTTGCAGCGAGTTAGGCTGCTGAGTAGGGGAACGCCGCATTGAAATTTTGTGCACAGGTTTCCTACATTGATAGGTGCAATTAACAAGCGAGAACAACAAAGAGGGGGGAGAGAGAGCGAGAGAGGGGGAGAGACTGGGAAGACAAAGCATGAATAGGAATATTCTGATTCATCTGCCTCCTTTCAGCTCCCCGGCCATTGTACCGACAAGCACGTAACATTTTAGTGCTCTCCACAGACAGTCGCTCAAAGTTTAACAACTTGCTCTGTCACAGGATTACAAGAAGCCTCATTATTTCAGTGATACGATTTTTTTTTTTGCATCATTTGAAAAACCTTAGCAGGTTCTCAAGGAATATTAATCAGCGGTAAAACTGATCCCAACCAGCCGGAGTGTACAAATAGGTTTGTGTAAGACAGAGCAGTGTTATTTATTTCCGGGCAAGCAAAAAAAACCCAGCAGAAGTCTAAACGAGGTGGCATATATTTTTTCCATACACAGCAGCCTGCAAATAATCGGGAGATTACGCCAACTCTCCACGGAACAAAAAAATCTGCATTTGATACATAAAATAAAACATACAATATTTAATATCAGAGGACACAGAAATGGCAAATAGACTCTCTGTGATTGTTCTATCATTAATCAATTCCCACATCTGCTGTCACTTTAGCAAGAAAATGATGATATTCATCTAACCTACTCATTGACGTGTGTACAACTGCTGAAGTGTATCCCCTCTGCTTTAATTTATTTCTAAATAACTTGCTTAAGGCACTTTTTGTTTTATTCCTGGGTTTTTACGAGCGCAAAAACAATGAAGGGTTGACGCTCAGAAGCATTTCACTCCTGTACAAGTCGAAGTGTTTTCTCTCTCCCTCTCCTCATCGTTGGCCTAGGTTATTTGCTAGCTTAAGGAAACTCACAATAAAATAAACCAACAAGCACGCACAGACACCCAATCTCAATTTGCCTTAAACGCCTGCAATCACAAACTTGAACGGATATTTTAAAAATTAATGTATTTATTGCTTTCAAACACATCTCTCTTTCTCTCGCCCACGGTGGAAAATAAACCACATCAGTGCAGCATCCCAAAGATTTTTTGGAGATTTGATAAATAATTGTTAGCCACATGCACACATAACACACCAAATATTGTTTCTTTTTTTAAAAAAAAGACAAAGCGATGCATCTGACATTTTCATTACATCGCGCTGTACAGCGTTTAAACTAATTCAAAAAAAAATCAAAACGATTGCTTTTGGATATTTCAATCCATTATTTTAATAACGACTACCACCCCGCCCCCAAACCCCCCTCGATTTGTGAAATCAAGTTCCTCCCCAAAAATCAAGACAGTCTTCTGGAGCTTTGACCAAACTGATTCTGACTGTGCTGTGCCAGAAGTTGATATGTGCAGATAGAAAGACAGAGACTTGAATGGCAGAAGGCAGGATATGTGGATTCTCAGAAATAAAAGTGCATCTCAGAAATTAAACACATTGGTGGTTGAGGAGGGGGGGGGGTGCAAAGGTGATGGGGGGGGGGGGAAATGAATGCTGCAGCAAATGCTTTCTTTACACTTGAGAAGTGTACATGATGTGTGTGTGTGTGTGTGTGTGTGCGACAGTAGTCATTTTCCAGGTACTGGGGACTATGCACTGATGAGTTGACTTAGAGCGCCCCGTTGCGGCGACCGCTCGCCACTGCGGCTCCCTCAGCGCGGGACCCACGCGCTTTGAGTTGGAATCCTGGACAAAGTTTATTTGCAATTGCAACTATCTTTAAATCTCACTCATTATCCTCGGTGCATTTTTTTTGTTTATTTGCTGAGTTTATTTTTGTGGCGATGCACACACACACACACACACATGCATTGCAAAGCGAAAGCACTTCAATGGGAATTTCACTCTCTCTCTCTCTCTCTCTGCCCCAACCTCCTCCTCCCCCCTCCTCCCAACCCTTTATTCAGTAACAAAGGCAGCCAAAGGAGTCTAAGTCGAACCCCAGTGCAAGCCCAAGTTCAATGTCTAACTAACCCTCCTGCCTCTCACTCGCTCTCTCTCTTCCCAGCCACCACCCCCCCCCTTCCCCGACTGCCCGATCAAGTTTAAGCAAACCCAGCCCAGCAATAACAAAAAAAGGACTTCTACAAACATTGCAGAGATTATAATAGCAAGGACTAAACCGCGTGCAAAAAAACACACACTGCATATTGAATTGTTAAATCTCCCCCCCCCCCCCCCCACAAACACAAACACAGACTCCACCGGCGGCTGTGTAGCAAAGAGAGATTTATTAATGAACAAACTGGAATTGCATCTTGCAATGTCCAGAAGGATGGGATGGATGCAAGTTGTGCTTTGCCTGAAGTGGCATTTCTTTTTAAAAGCGGCCAGTGTCCGCACACGGTGCAAAAGAAAAAAAATTAAAGGAGGAGGAAGGGGGAGGAGGTCGGATTTGCAAATCGGGCGCCTGGCATTAATTTCTCAGTCACTGGAGAAAGGTATGGAGAAGGGAGAGAGTCTTCCCCCCCCCCTCCCCCACCACCACGCTCGTATTTCCGAGTCGGGATGGACAAGTCACGGGAGAGGGTAGAAAATAAAAAAACAAATACCTACTCTCATACAATTATGCATTAAAATAAATGTAACCTGCAAAGGGGGGGGGGATCGTGCATTTAATTCTTTTTTTAAAATTTATTCATTGGGTCAGGGACGGAATCATTTTCACAATTTGCTTTAAAAAACCTGTCTCTTTCTCCGCCCCCCCACAAAAAAATTACCATCGCCGCTGTCAGAGTTGCAAATGTCTCACAAGCATTTTACCTTCTCAATGAGTTGCAGAATCTTACAAATAAAAAGTGAGCGCTTTCTAAAAGACAACAACGTGCCACAGCAGGTATTTCATACACACACACACATATATAAACACACATACACACCATTTGGAAATAATAAATAGAAGAACAAAAAAAACGCTTTGGATTTAATCTTATTTTTTGCATTGAACAAAGTGATCAACATCTCAGATGCATGCGATTTCCCCCCGTTCCCGCCCCCCACCACCTTCTCTCCAAAGAATCCCAATCGTCTTTTTTCCTTTCCTTTTTTTTAAAAAAAAAATAAAAAAACGCATTTACCTTTCTCTTTCTCTCTGATTTTTGCAGTTTGCAAGAAAAATGGAACCGATCTTCATTGAAAAAGAAAAAAAGATATTCCGACCTTTTTTTGCATGGACAGACGCAAAGGTTGAGATTCGGGGCGGAGAGTGGTTGGGGGTGGCGGGGGGGAGAGAATAACATTATTCCCCCTTTTTCTTTTATTTATTTTGAGATCCGATGATTTCCAAAAAGGGGAGGGATATAAATAAAATCTGCAGAATTTCTTGTCCTAAGATTACACACACACACCACCCCTCCCCCCAAAAAATAATGCAATAGCAGGAGTAGTTTGCAAAGAGTGGGGTTGTAGGAGTTGGGTGGGTTTTGGGGGAGAAATGAGGTGGGGGGAGAGAGAGATTTGCTGCTCTTTACCAGGCTTGTCTTTGCAGCCGAGTTGCAATTTATGCAATGCAATCTCTCCCCCCTTTTTGTTTTGTCGGGGCAGCGGGAGGAGGAGGATGGGGAGGGAGAGGGAGGAAAGGAAAAAGGAAGGGGAGAGGAGGAGGGAGAGAGAGAGATGGAAGAATATATTTATTTAAATTTTTTTAGCAGAATAAAGCACCATAAATATTCCGACTTTCTCCTTATTTGGCCACGTTTGGAACGTTGCGAACCGCCGCGTTCCATCCCCGCACACTCCCCTCCCTCGCGCCGGCCGGGGCTCCACGCGCGCCGCTCGCAACTTTTCGCAAACTCGCACCAAACCTTTTCCCCTCTCTACCTCTCACCAAAAAGAAACCGATTAACACCCGCCGCATGCAAGATCAGACACCCCTGCAATGAGCAATGCAGAGGGACAACTCCAACGTACTATTGCACAAACTTTTTCCTCCAAAAAAAATAAATGAAATAAAATCTCAACCCAAGCAGGAGCGCCCGGCAGAAAAAAAGGATACACTTCACGCAAGAAGCAGAAAAAATTGCAACTTCTCCCAAATGTTGCAAAAGCCGGCTGTTAACACACTATATAAAAGAATACACATGCTTGCACCGAGGGCTCACTCAAATCATGCTCTTTTATAAAAATTAAAATTAAAATCACACATCGCACCCTGCTCAAAAATAACTGATTCCAGCAACGGACCGATTAAAGATTAAATAATTCTTTCCCCTCCTGCAATTAAAAACTCTGCAGAATTTAAAAGTCTCAATGTTTTGTTGTCATCCTGTGCAATGCACCTCAAAACAATATTTAGAAGACAACGCTCAGAAAATTACCACCTCAAACATTAACAATTTATATCGTATATAAATATCCAGAAAAAAAATTCCTTATTTTTTTAATTTTATTTTTGGGGGGGGGAAGCGGGGGCAAAAGAGGTTTGTTTCATTTATTATTTTTTATGATTTTTTTTGAATGGTTACTTACGCGAAAATTCCCTTTTACTTAAATGCTGAGGGTTGCCTTGCTTGCGGCGAGACATAGTCGGTCACATCTGGAGCGGAAAGCCGGAGACTCCAGAGAAAAATATCTTCATCAGAGCCCCTGACAGAAAATAAATTGGAAATAATGCAAAGATGGCGGATGGAGATGGATTATGGGATGGCCGTCAGAGAGAGAGAGAGAGGGGGGGAGAGGAGCTAGCACACACACACACACACATTACACACACACTATTACAGCAAACACACACACACACACATACACACACAGAGAGAGGGAACACTGTCAAGTTCAAGTGCGGACGTGACGCGCCCGCGAACTTGAACGTCAAGCCGATGAATTGGCCGCCAGCTCAATGGGGGCTACTACTGGCAAAGGCATTACATTGTACAGACACAGAGAGAGAGAGAGAGAGGGAGTTTTCATTCACAGCCACTCACTTCACTTCACTCAGTTCACTCGACAGGACCTGACTGAGCCACTGTCTTTCCAGCAGCAACACCCACCCCTCTCTCCCACCTTCTCTCTCCCTCCTCCTTTCTCTCTCTCTCTCTCTTTCTTACACACTCTCTCCCACATTCTCCTGTCCTCCTTTCCCCCCTCGCTCTTTCTCTTGTACACACACTCTCTCCTACCTTCCCTCTCTCTTCTCCCTCGCTCTTTCTTTTACACACTCTTTCCACCTTCTCTCTCTTCCTTTCCTTCTCTCTCATTCTTACATTCTCTCTCTCCCACCTTTTCTCTCCTCCTTTCCTCTCTCTTTCTCTTACACACTCTTTCTCCCAACTCTCTTTTCCCCTCGCTCTTTCTTTTACACACTCTCCACCTTATCTCCCTCTTTCCCTTTCTTTCTCACACACAATCTCTCCCACCTTTTCTCTCTCTTCTTTCCCCCTCTCTTTCTCTTACACATTCTCCCTCTCGCCTTCTCTCTCTTCCTTCCCCCCATCTTCCTTTTACACACTCTCCACCTTCTTTCCCTCTTTTTCTTACACACTCTCTTCCACCTTTTCTCTCTTCTTACCCCTCTCTCTTTGTCTTAGACACTCTCTCCCACCTTCTCTCTCCTCTTTTCCCTCTGTCTTACACACACTTCCTGCTTCTCTCTCCCTCTTTCTCTCTCCCACTCTATCTCTCCCGCCATCTCTGACTATCTCTCACTTACTCTCTCCTCCACTCTCTCAGTTTCTCCCTCCCTCCCACTCTCCCTCACTTACACGCACTCTCCCCCACTCTTTACCTCTCCCACTCCTTTCTCCCCTTTGCCATTCCACTCTTTCTCCCTTACGCATTCCCCTACTCCCTATGTCTCCCATCTTCCCTCTCCGTCCTTCTTTTCCCCTCTCCCTCCATCCCACTCCCTTACACTCTTTCCTCAACTCTCTCTGTCTTCCACTTTCACTCTCTTTCCTCCTTTCTCCCTCCTCCTCAGTCTCTCATACAATCTCCCTCCCACTCTCTCCTTCTCACACACACACTTTATTTCCCACAGACTCCGTCCCTCTCTTTCCCTTTTTCCCCTCCTCTCTCTCTTCCTCATCCCGCTCGCTCCCTCCCTCACTTCCTCTCCTTTCCTTTCCCTCCTTCCTTCTCTCTATCCCTCCATCCCTCTGTCTCCCTCCATCTCTCTCCTCTCTTTCCCGTCCCTCCCTTTCCCCTTCCCCCATCGCTCTCTCCCACTCCCTTCCAAAGTCAATCATCACACAATAAATTTACTTTTTCATCCCTGGATGAGAGTGAAAAAACTTTTTCATTATATTTTGCAAGTTGCATCTACAATTTTTAACCCAAAAAAAACTCCCTTTTCATTTCATTGTTTTTTCTGCCATTCGCATGTTATTCTTTAAAAAGCGACATACCTTTTTTACCCTTAAAAGCGTGAGGATATTTTTCAACGCTTCTCTCCCCTCCCTCCCACCACCTTACTGCTCTTTGTGTGATAGCATTTTGCTACAAAAAATGTTTTATTTGCCTCAAACTTTCTCGCACTGAGATTTAAAAGTTAAGTCGGACTGTCTGAGTGGCACTCAAAAGATGTTCGCCGTTCAACTAAAAAAAGGATTTCCGAATGAAATGCGTCTTAATTTTTTTGAAGGAACTATATTTTAAAAATAAGGGCTTACTGCTTAAAAGGAGTTGGGGGGGGGGAGTAATGCTGGAAGATATTCATTCATCTGCAGTTATGCACACACGCACACATCGGTTAACCTGAGAAGTGCAGGACTGCTAACAGCTACTTATTGCTATGTTTGCAGTATGTTTTTTTTTAAAGAAATACATTGCATTGCTACTGGCGAGAGAGAGAGAGAGAGAGAGCGCGCATTGTACAGATAGTGACTCACAATGCATACACCCGATCTAATCTGAGAATTACAGAGTTGGCAACAGCTCCGATCTTTGATGTATTTGTGCGATTTTCTTATAGCGAGAAAGAAAGCGAGAGGGGAAAAAACGTGCAGGAGGATTTTATTTCCTTCCTCCACTCTCCTTCCCAAACTAAGGTCTGCTACTGGTATTCACCCATATGTAACATTTAGAGAGAGAGAGGGGGTGCGCACTGGTCACTTAATGCTTATGCGAGCAATTCTACCCCCTTTTTTAGAAAGTATATTTACATATTTTTTGTTGTTGCTGTTTGCCCTTAAAACAAATTAAAAGCGCTCAAACTGTGCGAATGGGGGAAGGATCCGTTTAACCGCAATCCCCACACTTCCATCCGAAGAGGGGGGGGGGGGTGCTGGGAATCTGGGAGCAGCTCCGCCACTCTCTCTGCGAACATTCGCAAGCCTATTTTTCCAGCAGACTTTGATTATTCGATCTTTAAAAGAAAATACCCGAAAGCAGGACTGAGCTTACCTTCTGTACACGGGGGTTAACACGACTTATGTATATATACAGTTAAAACACACACACCACACACATACACACACACGTTATTAATTATGATGGGGGAGGGAGGGGGGAGAAATTGATGCTTTTGGCACAATATGTAAAATTTGATCGCCTCTTCACCGAAAATGATCAGCAACGAAAAAACAGAAGACACCGACTGCTAATTAAACACACACAGATACCTCGTCTGTACAAAGCCACACTTCATTATTGATTAGTGACATCTCTAGCTATAGTCCCACCGGCATTGTGTGAAACAGTTTCTCTTTTTTTTCTGAAAAAAAATTGTTACCTTCCCCCGCCCCCCAAAAAGCTAATATCTTCAAGAACAGCAGCAACAAAAAAAAAGAAAAGCTAAGGGATGTTAAAATTGCTCTGATGTGATTTAGTTGGGTGCTGGCGAGGAGGAGGGGGGCAAAAAAAACTTCAGATTTTTTTTGGTTTGCGGTTGGGGTGTTGGACTCTTTAAATGACATAAAAATGTTGAACGGCTGAGGTGGGGTACACCCGCAACACAGTCTGACTGGAGACATGCAGTTCGGTATTAGGTAGGAGTGATTAACACCAGAGCATATTTGTTAGTTTATTGCATAAGTATAATCTCCCTCTCACAAATCAAAAACTAACAGACGCGGGCTAAATTGAGCAGTACTGAACTACTAATAGCCACTCATAGTAACATTTTCCAATCATCTTGCTGACTAAATGAATTGTGTTGATTTTAAATAGGGGGCTTCCGTTCGCCAAGCTCTCACACACAAACCAGACATTTGCACTGATATCATTTAACTTTCTGTGTTGTGGCTGGCAGCAGTTAATTTACAGAGAGAGAGGGGGGGAAAAAGACAATTTATATGAACGGTATTTAAATAGCACACAAAGGTCGGTGTCTGCTATTTCTATAGCTTCTCCAGTCAATGTGTGTGAAGGACTATCTCTCCCCACCGTACCCCCCCCCCCCCCCCCCCCCCTCAACAACCACCGTCCGTCAATTGCATTTTATTACAAGCTAGCCAGACAATTCTGTCCTGATTTTGGGGTGAATGAGGAGGCGGGTGGCGGAGGCGGGGGGTGGGGGGGGGGGCGGGGGGCGGTGGAACGCAGGGAAAGAAAGGTATAAAGGTTTATCCTCCCTGTGGAGATGGTGCCCTGTCTGATATCACAGTGCATTTCATTCATCAGCCTTTCCAACATTGGAAAAAGGATCCATAGTTAGTAGACGACTCTGACCTAGTCGGTTTACCAACTGGCAAGGGGTTGGTGGTGTAGTGTGGGGGGGTGGGGGAGCGGGGGAGGGGTGAGTAGTGCTAACACCTCCAGTTTGCCATTTGGCAAAATTGGCACCTTTGGCTGGTTAGGTGAGGTAGAACTTTCAAATGAAAGATGGTTCATTTGGAGGGAAGGAGGGAGGGAGGGCAGGAGGGAAGGAAGTGGCACTTGTGGGGGCAAGTTATCCTCAAGTACCTCCACAGGACTTCCCATCTGGTTACATGTCAGCGCAGGCCTGGGTAGCTGATCCACTGGCAGTCTGTGAATGAGATGGGACAAGTGTGTTGCCAGTTCTTGTCGGATGGACAAGTATCCCTGGATGTCCCATCCAGTCAAATAACTTCTTCCCCAGTGACTCCTCTCACCAATAATGTTATAAAGAACAAATGAAAATGTTTGAAAAAAATGAAACACACAATTGTTCTAAAGAAATTAATCTTTAATTTCTGGACGTTCTAGGACAATCTTGATAACCTTAAGGTTGAGGGGAGAGAGGGCAAAGAGAAATAAATAACTACATCTCTAATCATTATCTCTCGATAGGCATCTAGGAATTCTCAGCTATTGCTATCAGGTACTCCACTTGCAATAATATTTTAATTTGTGTGTTTTTATTCTTTAATATGCTGTGGATAATTATTGGTCTTATTTTATCACAGCAGGGAATTTTATTTGCAATAACTTATATCATTCGCTGAATTCAGTGCAGTGCAATTCTAAATTGTGCTCTGCCTAGCCAACAGCACCTAATGCACATACAGCTGGGTACTTTAGAACTAGGGTTGTAAAATAAATTAAGTGGATGGTATATGTGTTTCTCTCCCCACATAGAATTAAAAACAGATAGTTTGACGTGAGATGGAGCTTCACACACACACACATACACACATACATATCCTGGTAGAGTACAGCTGATCTGCATATTGTCAAACTGGGAACAGCTCCTTACATCTGTATTCTTGTGCTGGTGCCGTTTATTTTGCTTTCAGTTTTAGAATGCTGAAGATTTTCTTTTCCCTTGTCTTTTCTTTTTACAATTAAGGAAGACCACTAAAACTGGCAAGGAAGCACATTTTAAGATGTTACGCGTCTAACCTGTGCCCTGCAGGACTGGCAACAGCTGTGTATGTTAGCATTTGCTCATCTTGCTTTAAAGCAGCAGTTTTTAACATATGCTGCGACTTGAATGTTTGTTTCTATTCTCCAATTAAAGGAGGTTACTTCTGGCAACAAATCGCATTGTCAGGCATTCAATTCAACTAAGAGTACGTACACATAGATTGACATGTGCAGCACACGATTGGCACCAGCTACTTGCAGCCAAATTTTCCTGGCGTTCATTATAGTACTGTGTCTGCATTAATTGTACAACACACACACTGGACGGATGGCTTTCCCCGCTGATCAATTTTCCGTGAGTAGCAACATGTGAAAGGCTTTGAATTATTCACCTGTCAATGCTGTTCGCCATCAGCTACTCACAAAAATCCACAAAGGGTTAAGGTGGTATTACAGCATTGTGAGTATACCTTTGAAGATCAGGTTTAGTCTGTGATCTCCTCCACTGTCCCTGCTGACACAGGCTCAAACTTGAAGATTAGCCAGCAGCAGAGGAGAAAAATATATAAATCTGCTACAAAAATAAAGCCTGCAAACTTTTGCTAACTTTCATTCTGATCCATACCTCAGTTTTTAACATTCCTTTCCATGACTGCCACACAAAAGGTTATAGGTATAAACCAAGGCTTACACATTCTAACCTTGTTGTTGAAACTATTGTGAGTACCTATTAGAAACACTGCTTGGAGGGGAGTCTGTGGCAGATTGTTTGATATGACGGTACGCTGCGGATAGCTTTATGATGCAGCACCGACAACAATATCAACATAGCGTCAATGGCAACAACCTAGTGACCATTCAAATGTCCATGTTGCGCAAACCCCACTGTTCAATGGCTGGCCCACACAGTCATGGCACAATCCACATGAAATGAATAACTTCCAACTGGTCATCCTCATGACGAGCAGGCCCCATCATCCTTTACAAATGACAACAGACTGGTTCATTTCTGAAGGAGGTTTCCAAAGTTTATGTCCTAAGCCATTCAAATATCAGTCGCGTTAGTTTATTGGTTAGGTAACTGCCTCATAACCCCTCCCAAATTCTGTCCATATTTTTCTTCTTTTGTTAAGAGTTGTTACTTTGAGGAGCTCAGACACCTGGGCTGGACAGCAGGCTGATATTGTGCAGCTGGTCCAATGCTTGTTCACAATCAGAAAGTCCCAAGTCCAAGTTTTGTATTCAAATTCATTTGGCAAAATTGACTTGAGTAATTTGATTTTCCTCCCACATTCCGCTGTGTTTTGAATGGACTGGTTCATGGAAGGGAGGCATTTAATCGGAAGGTGGAAGGAGAGAGAGTAGGCACTGTCTTTCTCAAATCACTGTTTGTTCAAATTATATTTTCTGCCAGCCTATCACATAGCATGAGCAATTTGTGGATTAAATAATTGTGAACGGACACACACACATACACACACACACACATTGTGAGACACTTATTCAAAGACAATAGACACAGGGACTAATCTACGTAGTGAAAAATAGCCACTTGTAATAACATTGGTAATCATCACTCTAAGTAAATGCAATGAGCTTTTAAAATATAACGCTAAATGGGAGCTTTCACCGGCAAGTGTTTATTGTACGCTCATTCACTTAATCACAATACGGTGGAATCTTCACAGTTGAAAACTGGCACTGGCTAAACCCTTTGGATATCTGTTAGTTTATTGGAAGGGGACGATCCTTTAAAAGAAGCATTACTGAAATGATTTCTTTTTCCTGTTTGTTTCAAGCAAGTGGCTACATCTAGCATCTGATTGCATTGTTTAGCTCATTCAGTGGAGAAATTGCTGATGGCAGTTTCTTTTGGGAGGGTGGCATTTTAAAAACTTTATCACAGAAATTCATTTTATTCTCCAGTTCTCAGATATTGCTCATCAGCAATGAAAATACCCAGGTTTCCACGAAACAAAAAAAACCAATGATATTGTGCAATGATTCACTCAACCAGAATATGCACTATCGGTATAAACATTGCTGTTCAGGGGCAGGACGAGCTGTAAAGTTGCAACTGATTTCCAGCAGTTTATTGATGAAATTATCTCCCTACCTAACTGTTTGTACCTGATTTTCAATATACGCACGTGCATTTATTTAAGGGTGAAGAAGAAAGTGCAGAGCGCCACCAGTGTCACAAGTGCTAGCTCGCTGACTTGCCAGATGGTCACGGGTTTAAACCTGAGAGTGTCATCGTATAGTCAGACGGTTTGATTGCTGGTCACAGGAAGGGCTATCCAAAGGACAAGTCTTTCACGATTTGTGTAAAAATTAAACTTTAGGTTTTTTGTATATTTCTCCATATCTAAATCGAAATAGAATTACAGAAAACCTTCGCAAACCTTACGAACGGTTTTTTTTTCTCTATGCTATCATCCTTGGGTGATGATGGGCACCCACTCTTTATGTACTGTAATGTTTCAAGGCTGCAGGTTTTATGCGGAAATCATTCTCCGTTTAACAGAGAGTGAATTCCTCCTGCTTAAAAACACATGGAGACACCTCTCATTGTAAATAGGAATGAACGGGCTGCATTGGCAACACTCCCTTGATTAAAAATATTCCTTCTTCCAGTATAATGAACATATAATTCCCACATGTGCCATGCAAATCCAGCAGCTATTGATAATCTCAAAAGTTTTTTTTTCAGTCCATGTGATGCACTTTTTCGAAGCTTCGGTTTGAAAACAGCAACAAAAGAAGGTAAGTGCTGGCAAGCAGCTCATATCGCATACATTCACCCAGTCAATCATAACACATTCTATTGTACATGGACATACATAGGCTAATTTATAGCAATGTAGAACTGGCACTGAGTACTAAATGTGAATTTTATGAATAATGTTTTAAAGCTGTAAATATATTGTAGAAATATTCATTTTGGGAGTTTTGGTACAATGCATTGGAATTTTCTCCTTTGCTTCCCTTCTTTTTAATTCCTTTTGCAATTTTGGGGTTTATATTGGCATAGTTTCCCACCACGTACATTCAGTCACTAAATACTATTTACACACAAGCTAGTCTGCATGGTTCGGAGTGGGCACTAACCATTTTGCAGCGGATTTTGCCGGCAGTGTTTCAAAACTGACAGTTAGCTGACAGAAATCGTCTTTTTGTTGTGTTGACGTTTTGGCAGCCACCTTGCCTTCGCTTTTGTAACTGAGTTTGGCTACTAGCAAAATAAATCAGGTGGAGTGGGGTTGCTACTGGCAAGAACCCACATAGCACACATTCATGTGAGTCAGGTACAATGCGCTCATGTAGTTTGCTCTGTAGAGCTTAGAATTTACAATGCCAGTTAATTACATCCTCAATTGCCAGCAATGTTTGAGCGCTGTCATGTATTATGCTTTTTTTTTCAAAAAGAAAGAAATTCTGACCAAAACATCACAACAAATTTTCTCACTCACTTGAATGTCCTTTTGCCTCCTTCTTCACAAAGAGAAGATTTTTTTTTCAAAGAAACACACATATTCACACATACCCACCCACACACACGCACACACACGCACACACACGCACACACACACATACACACACACACACACACATACACACACACAACTTGGAAAAGTCAAGGGGAAAGAAAAGATGCGTAGAAGGAGAGAACAAAACGCAAGGATCGAGAAAGCAGACAGAGAGAGAAAGAGAGAGAGAAATGAGTGGGAGGAGCTGCTTAACTGACACAGTCCTATCAGAATACTGGAAGCCAACAGGAGTGAACTCATGAAATCAATCACCGTCACAGTGGGAGGGAAAGGAGCTTAGATCTGTGACATCAGAATGGAATGGAGTGCTTGTTTACAGAACATACTCTGTTCCTGGGGTCCATCACCAGTCTCAGAGCAGCACATGAACTTCACATGAATCAAACGCCTTTCAGCCTGGAAATCCCATTCTAAACTGTTTACTTGGGAACTCGGCTCTCTCCTCTGTAACCTATTGCTCTTTTGCGTTGACTTCTTCTAACGCTATAGAGCAGATTCCTCCATTTGAAAGCAGCGTCCCACTAAGAGTTAAGTTACCTCAGCCTTTTTTGTTTGTATGTGTGTGTGTGCGGAGCTGACGCCAGTCCCTGCGGAATGCAAAAATCCTCTGGAGAACCATTCTGCTTTAAGAGCAACCTTTTCCAATGGAAAATTCTCGTTCCTTGGAGGGGATGACTGGATTGTCTTCTTCAGTGAAAGCTCGGTTTGAGCACGTGACTGGGATATTACCTGTGGTTTTGTATTGTGTTTGGACACTTTTATACCAAACATTTATACATTATCTTCTTTAGCATCACCAGTTAAAAAGAGAGTAAATTGAAGCTCTTAAAAACTCTAGGATAAAGAGGAAAGAAAAATAAATCCACAGTTTCTGATTGTGAGTGTTAGGTGAAAATGGAATGGGGTTTGACTGTGATGCCTCCCAAGTACAAACAGCTTTTCAACACACATTATCTCTATCTTGTAGATAAAGAATACCCTCTTATTAGACAGCACCCACAGAACACTATCCTCACTTGACCCAGCGAAGCTCTAGAACAAACATAGCATTCGAGAGATGAATAGAACCACACAATCTTTCAATTTACTGTATTATGAGTACAGTAAAGGAATGAAGCAATTATGATGCAGCCTCTGTAACAAATAAAATTACAACCTTCTTTAAATCGACAACCTTGTAATACCCTTCTGTCAGTCACATGATGGTGTAATTACATCACAAAGAGTTGTTAATATCATTCTAGGAGTCACATGAGCTCATTAAAGTCCAACAGCGCACACTGAAGCCCATAGCAACTCAGCTGATGTTGACAGCATACCTGTAATACATATATGTATATATATATATATATATATATATATTCCAAATAAATTAAAAGAAAGATGTTTAAAAGGTTTTAGCCCAATCTCAGATTTCTGATTGTGTTTATCATTTGCTCAGGTTTCATTGTAATGATTTATGATGTCATCCAAGCCTCTTAATTGGGTTACAGCCTGGTAACTCACCCCCAGGTACCTATTATTCTGTGCATAATCACAATATGTTTTGCTGTTTCTCTCTTCCAGTGTCCTCATACAATTAATAGGACCCCACACCATTGCGTCACACTCAGGAGTTAGCTTCACACTTAACAGCAGCAGCAGGTCATGTAAAGCCTTGCAAGTGAGACTTCTGGAGTATAAATGGCACTGAGATTCCCTTCTGAGACATTGGGATAGAATCTTATTCCTCTTTTCCTTCATTTATTTTTTCTTTCTTTCTCCGGCAGTTATTGTCCCCTGTTCTCTTAAAGCCATTGACTCCATCTCAAATAACATAACGTTGCTAAGTGATTTTTGATTTGATTTGTTATTGTCACATGTATTAGCATACAGTGAAAAGTATTGTTTCTTGCACACTATACAGACAAAGCATACTGTACATAGAGAAGGAAATGAGAGAGTGCAGAACGTGGCGTCATAGCTAGGGTGCATAGAAAGATTAACTTAATAAGAGGTGGTAATAGTGCATTGTTGAAGAGTTTAAGAGAGTTAGAATACAATTTTAGAAGCTTAGACAGAGAGTAAAATATAGAATTAGAGGGTGTGCTAGACACAGCTCACAAGAAGTAGCCACGCTCTGGCACCATCTTGAATTAATGGTGAGTCCGATCCTGTCTGCAGATCTTTTCCTCAAAGGGCTCTGAGACTCACTAAGTTTAGGGTGATAGCCTTGCTGTGGCAGCTTGGGTAGCAAATGCCAATTAAAATCCCCCACCAATGCATAACAAGCTTTGGTAAGCGGTGATGCTGCGAAAGTGCTCTCGTTTCTCCTTGTCATGTTATCTTCAAGTGGACTCTTTCAAAACAAGTAATATTGCGGATAGATCTACTGCTGCTTAAGTACATAACCAAAACCAGCCCTTCTCCAGTGCGATCCCTGTTGCAAAGTGAGCGGTGCAACAAATGTGGGGGCCTTCACTCTTCATCGCGTGACAGATTTATCACCATATAGGTATGACTGCATCGGTTCTAGATGGTTCAGGTGGTTCAGTAGTCAAACAAATCAACAGTCACATCATTATGTATTAAAAAACGATACAGGTCTAACTAATCAAATTTATGTGGATTAAGGGCTTCCCAGATTTACTCAGAGTAAATGTGGCACCGAGACTTCTAAACCAAAACGTCTTCATTTCAATCCCTGGTTTGTAAAGTCACAAACAATCAGTTTGGGCACCAGAATTGGTTTCAATAGGCCCATATTAGAGTACATCCAAAATAAATAGGGGAAATAGCAGGCATGGTTTCTGCTCCTGTGAACTATCCAATAGCTCCTGCTGGAAAGCGTAGATGTTAGATAAGGTTAAACCCAGCCAGGATGAAGAGTCTAAATAGCCTTCAGTATTCACTCTCGAATATCAACACACAAAGTGTTAGTGAATGAAGCATAGCAATTCTGTGCAATAATCCAGAAAAAAATGTTGGACCTTTTCAGGATTGGCGAGGGATGCATGGAAAACAGTAAATATATCAGAAATTCCCCCATCTTTTCTAAGTTTGTGCTATGTTACAGCGAGGTAGTCTCAAGTGTTCTTATGTAAAAACCTCCTCAAGGCATTTTTGACTACGCTTTTATGTACCTCTTCTAATTTCCCACTATTGCTCAATCTGTTCTCTCACATGTGAAGCACCTTGCAATGTTTTATTATGTTAAAGGTGGTTGCACAAATGCAAATTCTCATTATTTATATGGTGCCTTTGTGAAGGTTGCAAGTGCTTTATGAAGAAAAAGGGGGAAAAATACGAAAAGCTTTCCAGGAGACTTCTAATGGCTAAGAGAAAGGCAGAGGTGACAAGATTAGTGAGGGCCACCTAGTGAGGGGGGGAGCTAAAGTTTCGAGAGGCAGGTCAGAGGTGTCAGAGTGGGATATCTGAAACATTGTGCCATAAGTGATGAAGAGAGAGAGGCCAGAGTCAGAAGACTAAAGGATGAGCGCACTGGGGCTCGAGGAAATTTCAACGATGAAGCATCAGCTTGTGAATGGACTCATGACGTGGGTTTATGTGTTGGGCAAGAGGGGGGTTGGGTGGCAGGAAGCTGGGCAGCCGCAGAATTAGTTGACAAGAGGGGGATGCTGGAGATGTTAAAACTTGGGGGTGGCAATAATGTGGTTAAGGGTGTCAGCAACAGTGGGTCTGAGATAAGAAGAGAGGCAGCAATGTGGCAGAGATGGAAGCAAGTGGGCTTAATGTGTAATAATTTTGTTGTAAATAAGACACAAAGCTTCTGGCTTAGCTCAGCTCAAAAAAAAATCACCAAGCTGGTAAACCAGATTGACAAATGTTAAGAGACATTATCCATATTAATATAACTGATAAGCAAATCATTTGGCCTTCACCCCTCCTTGCTTTCCCCCAGCTATAGGACAAGTCTGGCTTCTTTTTTTGGACACTACAAAAATGACACACATGTTCTCCCTGTGAGACTGTACACTGCACTCCATACCTTTTGCTATTGCCTGGGGAAAATGAAATATTGGAAAGATATGTGCAATCCTGTGGCCAAAAACATTTACACAAAGACTACAAAACACCCAGCACACCAATATCTGAACTGCTGAACCAGAAATTTGATTATCCTTTGAGACCACACCAAGCCTCACCCCAAATACACACATAAACCCTCAGATGGGGTACAAAAGCTACGCTGGAGCTCCACTATTGCCAGTTTACAATCTTGCATTTTAATATAATGATATTATCCCTGAGCACTGAACTCACTGAGTCAGTCCCTCCACATACTCCACTCTTTCCTTGGGCTGCATGGCAAGGAACTGGATAGAGAATGTCTTACAGATTAAGCATGTCTGCCCCTGAAAAACTGCCTGAAAGCTTTATGTATCATGCTCCAAACATTGTCATAGAGTGCAGAAAGAGACAATTGGGTCTGCATCGACCTCAATCTCACCAAGGCCCTATCCTCGTAACCCCATGTATTTACCCCAGCTAGCCCCCTGACACTAAAGGGGCAATTTGACATGGCCAATCCACCCAACCCACACATCTTTGGACTGTGGGAGGAAACTGGAGCACCTGGAGGAAGCCCACACAGACATGGGAAGAACGTGTAAACTCCATTCAGACAGTGAGCCGAGATGAGAATCCCTGGCACTGTGAGGCAACAATGCTAACCACTGTGCCACCGTGCCGTTTGTTCAAAGGAATAAACATCGGCAGTGGATAATGAAGATGCCTGTAGTTTCTAAAGCATTATGTACAGCCCTTCAGGTTAAGAAAGATTAAATCTGACCTCGGGTTGAATAGCAGAGATGGGGGCTTTACAATTGATTTCAGTGCTCTTGGACTAAGAGGGAAAGGAGTGCACTGGTGATTCGATCCCAGTTGCATTCTGGTGACATTTAGTACAAGGAGTTTATCTGGACATTTGTTGAGAACAGGAGTGGTTTTTGATTTTGTCGATTCTCCCTGCTCCAGTGTTTGAATCACCTGCCAACATTTGACTAGGCAGCAGAGGGTGGGTCGTTTCTCTGGTGCCCCTTCAAGAGGGTAGGAGATAAATGAAATTGTCAATATCCACTCTTCAGCATAGTTCTGAATTCTCAGAAATTTCTATCTTTCCCTTTGGTTCATATCCACACATTCATACACATATCATCAAGACCTCAGCATCAGCATCTCTGGCACATTAATGCTAATGACACTGAATTGTTGGCTCACAGCGCCCCCTTTTGGTTCCTCTCTGCCACATTCTCAGCTCTCAGCTCCAGATCAGTAACACCTCCCCAAGGTGTCCTTCTCCTCTGGATCTTTTCTCCAAGCCCCTATCGTGTTGATCCTCCCCCACCCAGACGTGCTGCCTTTTCCTCAGCTGGTGAATAGAATCAGCTGCTGGTAGCATAGACAAAGAGCAGTGACAGCTGTCACCCCGGACACCGTGTCAGGTAACTGTAAAGAGGGACAAAGCGGCTGGAGTTTAAGTTTAATTTATTCTTTAATGTCCCAAGTAAGCTTACATTAACACTGCAATGAAATTACTGTGAAAATCCCCTATTTGCCACACTCCAGCACCTGTTCGGGTATACTGAGGGAGAATTTAGTACGGCCAATGCACTTAACCAGCACATCTTTTGAAGTGTGGGAGGAAACCGGAGCACCCGGAGAAAATCCACGCAAACGCGGGGAGAATGTGCAGTCTTCGCACAAATACTGACCCAAACTGGGAATCAAACCCAAGTCCCTGGCGCAATGAGCCAGCCGTACTAATCATTGTGCCACTGTGCCGCCCTGTATTGGTTTCCGAGGATGAGAATAAACTCCAGGTATCCTGTAAATGAAGGGTTTTTCAGGGTATGGCATTACCGGATGCAGTTTTCAAAATGTGCAGTCTATTCCTCCAATTTACAAAAATTGTTTGTTTTAAAAAAGTGAATACTGAACAAAAGGGAAGGAAAGTGTCCAAGAATATTTACATGTACGTTTTTAATTTCAGTTTCAGAACTTTCCTCTTCAGTTTGTAGATTGTTTAATAGATTTGAACAAGCTACTCTCACACTGTTCCTAATGTACATTGAGATGAGACGCAGGAAATTACCTTAAGTTGCCTCACCTTACTTCTTTCATATAAACACCCTTCCACCAGTGTGCCCAGACAGCTGAACTAAAAGCAGACTGGCTGTGAAATCAGAGCAGAAGAATAGAGTTCAATCTTTCCATAGTGCGATGTGCAGGTGTTGCAACAGGTAATTTTAACTAATCCCAACCTCACAGAACTGACAAATACGGATTACCTTCATGGGAAAGTGTTGCTGCATATAAAATTAAGCAAGTTATTGAATCTGCTTCGAGTGTCACCAATAATCATAGCCCTTGTGAAAACTATGAGGCATTGCTTTGTTTCAAAGATGCAATGAAGTACCAAACAAATATGGTGCAAACAGATTGGTCTACCAATGTACTGTGGCATCTAACCTGAGGCAGTGAGAGTAATTGGAGTGCACCGATTACCAGCACTGATAGCAATTGGCTCAGTACAGGGCAGGATTGAACCTTGAACATTCCTGTCCAGGTGGTTCAACAATTCATCAGATATAGGAGATGTGATGGCCAAATGGCCTTATCACTAATTTAATCCAGAAACTCAGCTAATGTTCTGTGGACTCGGGTTCAAATCCTGGCATGGTGCTGGTGGAATTTGAATTCAATAAAAAAAACCTGGAATTAAGAAACTAATGTTGATCTGGTAGGATTATTGCTTGACTATTAATTCAGAAACTCAGCTAACGATGTGGGAATTACTTCTCTTAACAATTGTTGGAAAAATTCATCTAGTTCACTGATGTCCTTTAGGGAAGGAAATCTACCACACCTTACCCGGTGTGGGCTACACGTGACTCCAGGGCCACAGCAATGTGGCTGACTCTCAACTGCCCTCTGAAATGGCCTATAAGCAACCCAGTTGTATCAATCATTCACAACCACCTTTCCAAGTGTAATTAGGATGGGCAATAAATGCTGTAAGAAGTCTCACAGCACCAGGTTAAAGTCCAAAAGATTGTTGGACTTTGACCTGGTGTTGTGAGACTTCTTATTGTGTTACCCCAGTCCAACACTGGCATCTCCACATCAATAAATGCTGGCCAATCTGCAATGTCCCCGTATCCCACAAATGAAGGAAAAAAAAACCTGCTGCTGCCAAAATTTCAGAAATGCGTGGGATGTGCAACAAATATTTGCACTTGAATGGTAAATGGGTACCACTGGCAAAGTCCAGCATGTATTGTTCATTTCTAACTTCCCTTGGACTAAGAAGTAAACTAGGCAATTTCAAAATCAACAACATTGCTGTGGGCTGGATAGTCACAAATAGGCCAGATCAAGTGAGGATGGCAGATTTCCTTCCCTTCTTAAAAGGACATGAGTGAACCAGTTGGGTTTTCATGGTCACCATTGCTGGCTACAAACTAGCTTTCAAATCCAGATTATTTCAATTATTGGAATTTAAATTCTACCAGCTGCTGTGGTGGGATTTGAGCCTGCGTAGAGCCAGAGCATCAGCCTGGATCACTAGATTTTTAGCATTTGACATTCTCTCTGTGATTCACTCTGGTTACCGTGTCTCCCACTAACTAAACATATTTTGTACCTTACATGTGAGAATGGTTTAAAAGCACACAGAGTTAACTTTGGTTAAGTTTAAAAATGAATTACCAGAATTATTGCTCTATAATGCAGGTACTCTGCTGCCAGGAACTCTTACTAAAAGTCTTAGATTCTATAGCAATATTGCAATAAATGTTGAAATCCAATGGGAATATTTATTTGAAATTCATAGTAATCATTCTCATTATATCAAAGTCTGGTATGACAAAGCTGCTGCTTTAACAACATTCATTCCTGGGTCCGAATTAAAGCACACTTTTCAGCCTGGTGTCAGATGAACTCAGTATTATAGTTCATATCTTAGCCCACTGGAGTTTCTAATTAAAAGCAAAATACAGTGGGATGCTAGAATCTGAAACAAAAACAGAGAATGCTAGAAAATCTCAGCAGGCCTGACAGCATCCATGGGAAGAGAGAGAATAAAGCAAACGTCTTGAGTTTGGATGAGCCATCTCAGAACTAAGAGCAAAGAGAATCAGCATCGATTTATACTGTGAGAGTGGGATGGAGGGTAGTGGGTGTGGGGAGGTAGTGGAACGGGCAAAGGGAAGATAAACGTATTTTCTGTTTTTTGCATGGGAGTTTCCAGTTAACAAATTTTGCTGAAGCTTCATGTTGAAATCCATGGCCTCACCCATTCTTATCTGTGACTCTGTCCAGCCAATGTGTATACTTTTGGTCTTCTTACAGAAGGTAGAATTCAATTGCATTGGAAGGAGTTTATAGAAGGCTCTTGTGGCTGATTCCTGGGATGAAAGGATGTGATTCACAAAGAAAGTTTGAGCAGGTTAGACCTATACTCATTAGAGTTTAGAAGAATTGGAGGTAATCTTTTTGGAACATATATAATTCTGAAGGGTAATCACTGAGAGGACATCACCATTCATCGGGCAATACAGAACTTGAGGGCTACAATTTCAAAATGTGGGTTCCACATTTAACGTGGAGACGAGGAGGAATTTCTTCTCACAGGGCTCACTCATCCTTTCTCTACTCCAGAAAGCAGCAGAAGCTGTGTCATTGAATATATTCAGGGCTGAGTTGTTGAGCCAAATGACCTAATCCTGTTCCTATTTCTTATGATCTCCTTCAAGACTCTCCCTTAAAGTCTACCTTTTTAATCAACTTGTTTGGCCACTAATCCTAATAATTCTTTATGTAGCTTGATATCAAATGTCATTAGATAACGCTCTTGTAAAATGATTTGGAGCAATTTTAAAGGCACAGTATAAATATAAGCTTTTTTTTGCTGTGGTTTTTGTAGGGCCTCACTGCAACATTCTCTGATAGTGTTCCAAATTCCTCTTCTTGCCCAATAAACATCTCTTCTGAACTTTTCTTTCTACGCTGCTTACCTTGACCTCAAATGCACAGTTCAAAGAATAATAAATCTTTTTGTGTCCAAATCGATTGGCAGGTGCCTTCTCTAATCTCCTGGTGATAAAATCCTCTCAAATCCAAGTCCTCCCTCCTGCATTTCTCTGAAATGAGCCCTCACCTCTCCTGCATTTTGCTGCTTTTCCCCCACCTTTTTCCTCATCACCACTCATCCTGTCCTGTAAACTCAGCATTTGCCTCCTGAAGCACTTCCTGTTAAACAGATTTTTTGACTTACAAGGGAGCCAAGTGTTTTGGAGGGTTGGGATATTGGGAGGTGGGAGTAGGAGATGTTCAGGCCAGAAAGTGGAGTGAAAGCCACAATCAGATCAGGCACAGCCTTTCTGAATAGAGAAGCAGGCTTGAAAACTCGTGGCCAAATCCCGCTCTTATTTCCTAATGCTCTTATCGACTCCAATCTGAGCTGCTAACCAGCTAACTGAATCGTATCTTGATAAAGGCACAGGCAGGAGTTTAGGCAAGCCCATCTCTCTGTCCTTTGGCATCGTCCTTAGCCATACCTCAAAAATACATTAAACAGACTTCCCTTCAAAACCACTCATTCCCTCCATTCTATCCAACTACCATCCTACCTCCAGCATTTCGTCTTATCCAAAGTCCTGGATCCATTTTTCTACTGTGAAGGAATACGGATCAATTAACATAGAATTAGCCCAGGAATATTAGGTTAAAAGTTACTTAAGTAAAACATAAGCGGAGTCAAAACTAGATTGTAAAACAACATGGTTAACTCCCTTCATGACAATGTGAATTCACCGATAAGACATGCCACCTAAAAAACAGTATGCTATGGTTCAGGCTATTACGCTAACACATAAGCATACTGCCAGCCCTGATAATTTAAACCACAATCAGATAAAAGAATATTAGGCCTCAAGTCTTATTATCTTGCTGGACACTGTAGCTTGACTAAGCAAAATTGACCAATGTGACTGTTACTTAAAGGTCCAATTTTCAGGAATAAATTCTAAATAACAATTCTTAGAAATTGAATGTGGCCACTCTCATTATAATAAGTAGTCCTTTCACCAAATGTGGGATATGAATCAGCGGTGGTCTATTCCCGATCAATCTTCTTTATAATTATACAACACCAAAATTCATTCTCAATATGTGAATGAAAACTAAACTATTTCAGATTTGTTAGAGATCACTTAGATTGGCTTCAGATCTGTTCTAACAAGCGTCACATGCTTGGGGATTAAGGTCATCTTACTTTATTACTTGATGGATATCAATCCTTTCTTTCTTTCTGTAACAGGTAAAGCTTGGATTCTCTGTTAGATATGAACCAGAAATCTTTACTTTTCGGAATTTATCTAGTTTTACAATTCATGCTTTTTTATCTAGCCACCAAATTACATGCTTTCATAAATTTATATGTACTTAAAATTTCAATTGTCTCAGTTAGTCTTCTGGACCGAGACTAGGATCCGAGGGCACAGCCTCAGAATGAAGGGCCAACCCTTTAGAATTGAGATGAGGAGGAATTTCTTCAGCCAGAGATGGTGAAGCTGTGGAATTCATTGCCACAGAAGGCTAAGGAAGCCAGGTCATTGAGTGCAATTAAGACAGATAGGTTCTTGATTGGTAAGGGGATCAAAGGTTACGGGAAAAAGACAGGAGAGTGGAGTTGAGAAATTTATCATCCATGGTGGATTGTGCAGACTTGATGGGCCAAATGGCCTAATTCTGCTCCTATATCTTATGGCCTTATGATCTTATGATCTAATGCTCAAAGGTTCATGGAGCCCACTCCTGTTCCCTTTAATGGGCAATATTCATTGAGCAGTGACATTATAATTTCCAGGAGCCTTACAATCTATCTTAAGTCTAATTGTAAATAAGTCTGTCGGGAATACAGCGATAATCTTGCTTCGTTTCACTCTTAAAGCTGAAGTTTGAGTTGCGTTCAGAAAACCCAGTTACATCTTTAAGTCTGGCGCCATCTGGCCGAAGTTGAGGGGAATTAATCAGCAGGTGCACCAGATCTTACAAAAACTTCAGATGATAGTCTAAGATTGTAACACACTATGCCACCTTGCTCAGCACTCCTTTTTAGGGATCCTCCAAATACATATGCAGAAAGGCTATGAAGCTACTTCCGAAACAATTGATCTTGACTTTCCAAGCTCATACTTGACTGGACCACGCCGCTTAGAGCAGCGATGCTGACCCCTGAGTGAACCTGTATTGAGGAGAAATCGGATGGAAAACACAAAGCTTTACCACACTCTCAGCTTTCCATCACATCCTTATAGGTAGAGAGAGCCCAGTTTACTCTTTATTCATAGAGATTGTACTACAATGATCAGAATGCAGAGCTAAAACTTTCACCTAGTGAGTAGGAATTTGCTTTAGTTTCATCATAAAATCATCATAGAATCCCTACAGAAGAAGGTCATTCAGCCCATTAAGTCTGTACCAACTACAATCCTACCCGGGCTCTATTCCCATAACCCCACACATTTACCCTGCTAATCCCCCTGACACTAGGATCAGTTTGGCATGGCCAATCAGCCTAACCTGCACATCTGTGGAGCACCTGGAGGAAACCCATGCAGGTACGAGGAGAATATGCAAACTGCACACAGCCAGTGACCCAAGGCCGGAATTGGACTTGGGTCCCTGGCACTGTGAGGCAGCAGTGCTAACCATTGTGCCACCGTGCCTCCCCAAATTAATACGTTAGAGGCCGCACTAGATCAACCTGAAATTAGGAAGGAAGTAACAGGCTTTTATGGTTGACAGGGAGTTAGAAAACAAACCCAGAGTCTCACCAACAGCTGGAAAGCATGTTGATGTGAGCGCTAGAACAGCTGTGTACAGTGTGAAGACTAGAATAGTGTCAGCTGTGACTCCCCCACCACCAGACCACAGAATGGGGGTGGCAATGAGGGGAAGATGACAGAACAGTGATCAGGAGCTAGCTTATAGTCCAAGGATACTTGTATCCATTGGCAATGTGATTATCCTTAACTAACTCAGTCTTGGATCTCAGCTTTATTGATATTATCCTTGAGATAGTGGGGTTGGCCTTGTGCCTGGAATCATATACCAGAGAGCTCTGCCTATTCAGAGAAAGAGGAGAGGAAAACTGGAAGAGCAGCTACATTCCAAAGATGAATAATCCCTTTATTGTGACAATGAAATGGACAGGTCTCTGGTACATTGGCACAGCAGAGTCAGCAATTACATATGCATCAGCGTAGATGGATACACAGCTTAAATAAAATGCAGCCCAGCAAGAGTCTTCAGGAGGTAATTTTGATCTAAAATGTCCAGTGATAAACTGAAGGGATCAGAACAACTGCATACTTAACACCCCCACCCAATTTTACTTTTCATCACAAAGACCTTTGTGGTTAAATGATCTCCTTCCTCTGCAGGTACTTGTTCATCTGTGTACTTCACAAACCGTGAACCTTAGGAAGGCATCAATATCATATCTCACCATCAGCACTGTCCCACGTACACCAATTATGTTACTTCCTCCCATTGTTTTGAATGCTTTCCTCTCGTAGAGATTTTTTTTCTCTACATTAAATTGATGACACTTTTTGATCGGTGGCTTTTAGATAGGAGTTTCATTGTATAAGCAGTTTGTAACTTGAAAAGAGACATCCTTTCAAATATGTTCAACAAAAGCCCTAAAGATTCCCCGACTGGTCTTTTTTTTTGAACAGCACACAGAAGAATAGAAAGAACAACAACAGCAACATTTCTTTTCCCCTGGCTGGTCTCAGGAGGTCTCAGGCACCTGCTGGTTTGCTTGCCATCTCGTCCAGTCCTCAGAATCAGCGAGGGACCTTGCCCCAAGGGACAATTGATTTACCTGGTCCCCTGACAATGCACTGCATATGTTAAGAGAGACAGCCGCACTCCCTAATTTTTGTCCTGAAGGGAGACGCTTGGAGCCATAACTAATTGTAATGGGGAGAGGCTAGAGAGTGACAAACAGAAAACAACATTTAAAAAATTGTACACAACAAAAAAAGATGCTTGATCTGCTGAGTATTTCCAGCATCCCCTCAATATATGTTAAAAAAGATTCTAAGCCTCTTTACAAGTTGTGGTCCTTGCACTAAACACCAAAACAAACCAAAATATATTATGTTGTCAGGGTATTTTATGAATTTTTAAATTGCAGCATGGTACACTTCAACTGCCAGTAAGCCAATCCAAGACATTTATATAATGAGATAAAGTCTGTCATCTGTTGGAGCCCATTAGGTGTCCAAACTCATTCACTGGCCTTGAAAACTGGGTATAGTTTTATTCTTTGATTCTCCCATCCATATTGGGTTAACTGATTTCAGCCAAGGACTGGTCACAATTAGCTCCTGTGCCATTTGGATTACAGAGCAGGGCTGGGGACTATCTTGATCTCTGTCGGGTGGTATGGTGGCAGGGTGGTTAGCACTGCCACTTCACAGTTCCAGAGACCTGGGCTCAATTCTATTCTTGGGTGACTGTGTGGAGTTTGCACATTCTCCCTGTGTCTCTGTTTCTTCTGGGTACTCCAGTTTTTTCCCATAGTCCAAAAATGTGTAGTTTAGGTGGATTGGTTATACTAAATTACCGTTTAGTATCCTTGTTTGATGTCACTTTCTAATGCAGAGCCATTCATAGAATAATATGAATCCCTCATATTATTTTTGAGGGATTAGTGCAGTAAATGTGTGGGGTTACAGGGATAGGGCAGGGGGTGGGCCTGAGTAAGATGCTCTTTCAGAGAGTCAGTGCAGACTCAATGGGCTGAATAGCCTCCTTCTCACTTTAGGAATTCTATATTATTCTATGAATGACTCTGCATTAGAAAGTGACATCAAACAAGGATTCAATGGCCTGACTTTGATACCTGCCAATATCTAAATGGGTCATCATTATTCATTGTTGACATTCATAATGAAAAATGGGACAGCAGAAAGCAGCAGGCATATGTGGGACATAATTCAGAAGGTAACATGCAGGATGGAGGTAGGGGGGATGCTTTAAGTTTTAATAGCATCATCCACACGATAACCCACCCAACTGTCATAGAACCCACCCAATTGATACTGGAATGGGGCAATTTCTATAAACAGATAGCAAAATTGGAGGGAAGTTGGGTTGGTGACACCATGTCAAGGTAGAATAACAGATTAGCAGCGGATGCCAGTTAGGACACAATTCATTTAAAAATTGTGCCTGGGATCAGAATGTGGAACTTGCTGTACATGGATTAGTTGAGGCGAAAAGCATACATGCCCTTCATTTCTGGCAAGGTAAACAAATCATGGAGAAATGGAGATTGGGATATATAGATGGGGTGAGATGAAATAGGATAGGAGATCTGTGTGGAGCATAAACACTGTTAAAAACCATAATAAGAGCAAATAAATGTGGCAAGTGCTTAGCAGGTTAGATAGTATCTCTGGAAAGAAAGAGAGTTGAGGTCAAGATGACCTTTCATTGGATTCAAACTTTCAAATGATTCATGAAAGTTCACCTCCAGCTGAAATATCAGCTCTGTTACTCATATTGGTGCTGCCTGAACTGCTGAACATTTCCAGTCATTCTTTTTGCTTTGATTTCAAATTTTCCGCTTCCTCAGTACTTTGCCTTTGTACTGACATAGGCATGTCGGGCTGAATGTTTTTTTGAGTGTGTACTGCGATTCTACAGAATGCTACATGTGTCCTTTCTATGTGCTAATGCTGCGAGGCACAGCTTCTTTGCTGCTGTGAGGCAAACTCACAAACTGCATTTAGCTGTGTTTAAAGGCGATCTCCCCCAGTAGCTGAGGATGTATCCTAAAGGATAGCTGAATATAGTTCATATTGTTGCACTTTGCTCGTAGAGGGTCTGGGGAATAGCAACCCCATAATTTTCACTCGTTTTATATAATTTAAAGTAATTTGTACATACAATAACTTAGTTATGAAAAAGCAGAACAGTGCCAAGGCAATAATAGCACGGTGAACCTTTGGAGACACTGTATGAAATAAATAATAGAACTGAATTTCTCCAGTTGACAGTCGCTCTTTTATTTGTCAGTGAATTCTCTCAATGAAAATATAAACTAATACACTGTGTAAATCTTTCTCCCCCAAAATGAAAAATAAATTGAGTTTAACGGACCAGAGGTTGGTAGGGTTTTTTTTTTGCAATCATTTGATTGTGGGTTTTTTTTATTTATTCACTTTTGGTATGGTACCAGGAATTGCCACTAACTGTACACACACTTTTTGGGCAGCACCTGATTCACAAAACCAAATAAATTAATGGCAAACCACAGGCTGTCCTCTCAAATGGAGCAGTTGGTGATGGTCAAAATCGAGCTGGATTGCAAAATGTTTAAAAAGGGAGAGGTTTAATTGTGTGTGGGGGGGGGGGGGGGGGGGGGGGTGGAGGATGTGATGCACAAGTACACTGAAATCAAGTAGAAATTTCTGAATGGGGTGGCACAGTGGTTAGCATTGCTGCCTCATGGCAACAGGGAGCCAGGTTCGATTCCGGCCTTGGGTGACTGTTTGTGTGGCATCTACACATTCCTCCACGTGCTCCAGTTTCCTCCCACAGAACAAAGGTATGCAGGTTAGGTCACAGATTAGGTTATGGTTTGGTCACAGTAAAATTGTCTCCGGAGGTTATGGAGTACGGTGGGAGAGAGGACCCAGGAATGATTTGGCAAATGGAGTTTAATGTGGAAAAGTGTGAGGTAATGCACTTTGGCAGGAATAATAAATGTGTAGAGTATAAGGCTAATGGTAGGATTCTTAATAGTGTTGATGAACAGGGGGATCTTGGTGTATTTGTGCATAGATCCCTGAAAGTAGGCAGTCAAGTCGATAAGGTTGTTAAGAAGGCATATGGAGTCTTCGCTTTTATTGGTAGGGGGATTGAATTTCGGAGCCGCAACGTCATGTTGCAACTGTACAAAACTCAAGTGCGGCCGCACTTGGAGTATTGTGTGCAGTTCTGGTCCCCACATTATAAGAAAGATGTGGAGGCATTGGAGAGGGTACAGAGGAGGTTTACCAGGATGTTGCCTGGTATGGAGGGCAGGTCTTATGAGGAGAGGCTGAGGGATTTGAGGTTGTTTTCGTTAGAAAGGAGGCGGCTAAGAGGGGACCTTATCGAAACATATAAGATGATTAGAGGTTTAGATAGGGTGGACAGTGATAGCCTTTTTCCTAGGATGGAGAAAGCTAGCACGAGGGGACACAGCTTTAAATTAAGGGGTGATAGTTATAGGACGGATATCAGAGGTAGGTTCTTTACCCAAGGGTGGTTCGGGAGTGGAATGCCCTGCCTGCAGCAGTTGTAGATGCGCCAAGTTTGGTGGCGTTTAAGAGGTTAGTTGATACGTATATGGAAGAGAAGGGAATGGTTTAGTTTGGAGGGGCATTGCTTTTTATATTGGTCGGCGCAACATCGAAGGCCGAAGGGCCTGTTCTGTGCTGTGATGTTCTATGTTCTATGTTCTATGATATTCTGTCAGAGAGTCAGTGCAGATTTGATGGGCCGAATGGCCTCCTTTTATACTGTAGGGATTCTATGATTCTATGACATACTACAGACCAATCAGAATCTGAAAGATAAAGCTGGGTCAATACTTCACCATCACCCCAATAAGAATCTACTACCTGACAGTTTTGCTCCATTCATCTCCCCCCAACCCAAAATCTAAAATCTTCCACCATAAGATCTTTTGCAAGCCTTGAAGACTGGAAATCTCAAACAGACCCACCGTCAGCCTAAACAATAAAAGCTCTAAAAATAGAAATTGAACGCAAAATTCGAACAGCTTTAGCAGTAGCTTGCTGGCAGGACTGACTTTGCATGTATTTAGTTGGCTGGACAGCTGGTTTGTGATGCAGAGCGATACCAACAGCATAGGTACACTTTCCGTAATGGCTGAAATTATTCACAAAGTCCTTACCTTCTCAAACTTGCCCCTCACCCGAGGTGTGATGATTGTCAAATTAAATCACCACCAGTCAGCTCTCATCCTCAAAAGGGAAAGTACACTCTGGTCCATTCATTTTCAATCAATAAAGGTTGATAGCAATAGCTGTCTATAGCCAAAACTTTGCAATATTGATAATGTTTAGTTGTGGGATATAGGACATGTCCCACAGCTTTACACAATTGTAAAAGCAAAGTTGATTTATTATTCACAGGTAAAGGTTACATTAACACTGCAATGAAGTTACTGTGAAATTTCCCTATCGCCACATTCCGGCGCCTGTTTGGGTCAAAGCACCTAACCAGCACACCTTTCAGACTGTGGGGGGAAACCAGAGCATCCGGAGACACAGGGAGAACGTGCAAACTCCACACAGGTAATGATCCAAGCTGGGAATTGAACGTGGGTTCCCGGCACTGTGAGACAGCAATGCTAATCACTGTGCCACCATGCTTCCCATAGACAAAAGGCTTGACATTTCTGTAGGAAGCAATTGCAGATGTGATTGGAAAAGTCCTTTTCCTTGGCCTAACTTTTAACATATAAATGGGAATTACAGGTTTACAAAAAAAAGTCAAATTCCACTTTTACTGTCAAATCCCATGACTGCTGCCTTTTCTTTGTAGATTTCAATCTGCAATTCTCTTACAATAACAACAACTTGTATTTATATACTGCCTTTCACATAGTAAAATGTCCCAAGGTGCTGTACCAGAACACTGCCAAATGCAATTGGAAACCAAGCTACATAGGAAGACTGTGAACAGTTGCGATCCCCTTATCAAAGGAACAATATACCAGCTTTGGAGACATTCCAGAGAGTGTTTGCTGGGTTGATCCTGGCTATGAAGTGAATTCCTTTGAGGAGAAGCTGAGTAGATTGGGGCTATATTCATTGGAGTTTAGAAGAATGAAAGGCGACTTTATTGAGACATATACGATTGTCAGGCAATTTGACAGGGTAGATACTGAGAGATTGTTTTCCCTTGTGGGAGAGTCCAATATTAGAGGGCATAATTTCAGAGTAAGAGCGTGACCCATTTAAAACAAAGATGAGGAACAATTTCTTCTTCCAGAGGGCAGTGAATCTGTGGAATTCTTTACCACAGAGAGCTGTAGAGGTTGGATCATTATGTTCAAAGCTGAGATATAGATTTTTAATCAGTAATGGAATCAAGGATTATGGGGATAAGGTGGGAAAGTAGAGGTGAAGATTATCAGATCAATTATGTGTAATTGAATGGCAGAGCAGACTCAATGGGCTGAATAGCCTACTTCTGCTTCTATGTCTAATGGTTTTATATTATGGCAGGACAAAAGCTTGGTTTAAGTGTATAGACTTTGAGAAGTGTCCTAAAGGAAGAGAGAGAGAGGTAGAGAGGTTAAGGAAGGGAATTCTAAAGTCTGTTAATTAATGTTATAAGTAGGCTTAAATCATAAAGATATGAAGCAAATCCCCTCATCAACACACTCTGGTGGCAGCCAGCTGGAGGATTAATGAGTGGGAGAGGTGGCGAGAGGAGTGATGGCGAGCCGGAAAGGTGACGAATGGTAATGATAGGGAGGATCAGGTGTTATGGATCAGGCTGTTAGGTAATGTGAACCTATGTCTCACCCAACGCGAAATGATGTTAAAACAAAATTCCTGACACTAAGTGCGAATTGACTGATAATAAAATGGAAAAATTCAAAATAGAGCAACTTAAAATGAAGACTTCAAGTGTATGTCCTGCTGGTTGAATTTGTAATATTGAGTTTACTTGCACTGTTTGATTTTTCTTGTGAAGTTGATCACTGGATGACTGGGTAGCAGTGGGCTAGTACATCAGCCTTACCATTCTGGTACCTTGGGATTGAATCCAATCAAGAATGATAGAGTGAAAGTAAGGCTCCCAGTAAACTGGGATTATGGGACAAACTGATCTCCAGATTGAGTCAAATTGGACATAGGGAGCTGCTCTGAGGGAGTAATCAATGGTTGATATTAGACATGGAGTAACGTTACAGTGGAGCAGGGGAGTGAAGTTACCCTCCAAAGTTAAGCTGGATGATGTAGGGGGAATCTTTACAGAAAATATTCAGCAAGTTGGGCAGCATCTGCAGACAGAGAAACAGAGAAGGACCATTGGCTTGAAGCATTAATTTTGTTTCTACCTCCGGCATGCTGACCAGACCTCCTGCGCTTTTTTTTAGCATTGTCTGACTTTATTTCCGGTCTCCTGTATCCGCAGTACTTTGTCCTTAAACTTTCCCCTGCCCCTATCCGTGTTGCACCTGACCTGACATTGCTTGTCTGAAACAGGACAGCACTTTACTGCCCAACATGCCTCACATCGAGGAGCACAAAGCCATAAAAAAGTACAAATAAAATCCAGCTCTGTCTGATGTTCCGCACAGTAAAGTTAATAACCTTCATTTCAACCCCTAGCCCAAAATACTCTATATAGATTGCATCTAATCGATGCAGATTAGGAATTTCTCACTAGAGAAAACAACCTTGCAACATGCGGGCAGCAGCTGTGTGACCCTGTATCGAGCACTTCCTGCATTACAACTCACTTGTTAATACCATGGGATCACGACCTTGGAGTGGCCCAGTTCTGCCAATTCTCTTATCACTATAGCAGTATAAACTGTAAAGTTTAAAGTGGGAGGGAACTGAAGTGTGTAAAATAATTTGGAGGTCACTAATAAAATTTATAGAGTGCTTTGCTCTTTGCGTTTATGATGCCGTTGTATTCTTCCACTATATGGCTGCCATGTAACCACTTCCCAGCTACACCGATCCATTCCATCCACCAGCCACTTATTGGCAAACTTCCACTCACCAACTCCAATCAGGTTATGAGGTGGTTCCCACTGACCTCCCAGCCTAACAAGACAGCTTTCATCAGAATTCTAACCCTTGACGCCATCCATTATCATGCAGTCACTGCTAAAGTACATCTGCTGCCCAGTGTGTGCGTGCAATCTCTCAGCCAGAATGTTGTGGTTCAAGTCCTGCTCCAGAGATCTGAGCACACATAATCTGACACTTAGGTGCAACACTGAGAGAGTGGTGCAACACTGAGAGAGTGCTGCAACACTGAGAGAGTGCTGCACTGTCAGCGATGAACAATTTTGGTTGAGCTGTTGAATCGAAACCCTGTCAACTCTCCCACATCAGTGTAAAAGATCCAGAACATAAGAGTTATTTCCACTCTCCTGGTCAACACTGATCCCTTGGCCAACATGAAAAGCAGGCAGTATGATGTTGGGGGATCTTGCTGTGCGGAAATTGGCTGCTGTATTTTCCACATTTCAATAGATAACACACTTCAAAAGAAGCACTTCACTGGTTGTAAAGCACTTTCAAACATCCCACAGCCATGAAAGGTGCTATATAAATGCAAGTCTTTCTTTCTTCCTTCTGAGAATAGGTTGCAGGTTGTTAATGATTCCCATTGCAATCAGATCATAATGGTGGCTCCACTTGCTGCATATGTGTGTTACTGCCACTGAGCAGTCAATGCTGCTTGTCATAACAGTTTGACCCATAATTACCCTGGTATCTCACCTGCTCTTATACTGCCAATCCATGTATTGCCACTTGTACAATCGCTGGCATGTTTTAGCAGCAATAGATTTCAATAGCAAGAGGTCAAGAGTCCCAAAAGCCAAATAGGTTTATTAGCTGTAATCTGTCTGAGCTTTCAACTTCTATTTCACAACAAGGGAAAGCTCAGTGAAGATAAACAGATTAAGCTGGTAAACTACCCAATGACAATTAAACAAAAATAATATATACAGATAGAAAATCTACCTGGGAGTTCTGCAGGGGTTCAAAATGTATTTAGGGCTGCATTGCTTGAAAATTCTCGCTGTGCCAACGCTGCAACAACCGACTGCCTCCGGAAGTTGCATTTATATAGCTCCTATAAAGAGTGAACACAATCTGAAGCACTTCACAGGAGAGGTAGCAGACGGAATTAATCTCCCATCTCTGCGACTCTCTATTCCTCAAAATCCAATTGCCGTGAGGATTTCTAACCCTCCTCAGTTCGTAGCGGATCAGCCAGCATTAAGGCTTGTGTGTACAATTTGCAAAGCATGGAAGCGTGAGATGAGTTCCCTGTCTGGTACCAGGGGAAATGATTTCTTCTGACCCTCAGGACTGAGAAACTTATCTGCAGCCATCACACCAGATGTCAACATCTTCAGAAAAGCCCTAAGCAAATAGAGAAACAAGCAAGGGGTAATTGGCAAAAGAATCAGGTGGGGGCTGGTGGGTGGGTGAGGATTGGTGGGTGGGGGTGGGGGTGTGATGAGATGAGGAGTCTTTTTTATCCCACAGCAAGTTTGTTCTTACCTGCAAGTTACTGCCTAAAGATTGGAATCATAGCATCTTTATAGTGCAGAAGGAGGCCATTTGGCCCATCAAACCTGCACCGACCACATTCCCACCCAGGCCCTATCATTTTATCCCAGGTATTTACCCACGCTAATCCTCCTGACACTAAGGGGCAACTTAACAGGGCCAATCCACCTAAAACACACATCCTTGGACTGTTGGGAAATATGTTCACTAGTATTCTTCAAAAGAGAATTGGGTGAATACCTGAAGGGAGGAAATCTCCAGGGCCATATAGAAAGAGCAGGGGACTGGGAATAATTTATTAGGGGTAAGAATCCTTCCCCTCCCTCAGCATATTTTCAGGCAGCAGAGATGGCTGGCACACTATTGTGTAGCGGTGAGATCTTCCAGTCTCGTTGACGTGTTTGGGGTTTTGTCTGCCCCGCACATTCTGCCACTGGGGAACAAGTCATGGAGGGTCGCCAAAGGTGGGACCGAAAGATCCTGTGGCAGGCAAAGCCATTAAATTTCAGCCTAGCTTTTTCAAAATGCCAACATGGAGTAGCACAACACGATGGGATGAATGGCCACCTGGTGCGATGCTTCATCTCAGGATTCTCTCAGAAAAACTTACAATTGCTTCAGGCATCCGCCATGCAGAGTTAGTTCAAATACCAGTGTTCCTTCACTGGTGTACAAACCATTCAATACTTCAGAATATGTTGAAAAGGACTTTTGTGAAAAGGATGATTGACTATATTAAGTGCAGGGGAGCTGGTGAACTGGAATTACGGAGTCAGGTTTTTAAATATTCTTTCATGGAATGTGAGTATTGCTGGATAGATCAACACTGGTCAACAGTGGGTGCCCATCCCTAACTTCCCTTGAGAAGAAGCCTTTTTGAATGGCTGCAGTCCATTTGGTATCGATGCTTCTGCACTGCTATTAGCAAGGGAGTCCCAGGATTTTGATTCAGTGACAGTGAATATCATTGCAGGGTGGTGTGTGGTGCAGAGGGGAATTTACAAGGGATGAAATTCCCAATCACTCCTGCCCTTATCCTTCTAGGTGATAAGTGATTACAAGTTGCTGTTGAGAAGTGCCTTGGTGAGTTCCTGCAGTACATCTTGTAGATGATACACACTGCTGTTACTGTGCATCAATGATGGAAGTGGGTGGGGTGTCAATCAGGCTGGTTGCTTTGTTCTGGAAAGCATTTGGCTTCTTGGTGAAGCTGCACTCATCCAGGCAAGTGGAGAGTCTTCCATTGGACTTGTGCCTTGCAGATGGTGGGCAGGCTTTGGGGAGTCATGAGGTGAGTTATTGACCTCAGAATTTCCTGCTTTTGACCTGATCTTAATGGTAATACCATTGATTGTCAAAGAATAATGGTTACATTCTCTTTTGTTGGAGATGTCACTGCTTGGCACCTGTATGACATAAATGTTACTTGTCACTTATCAGCTATCAGCCCAAAGCCTCAATATTGTCCATGTCTTGATGCAGAGGAGTTGCAATAATCATCAAACTTTGTGTAATCATCAGTGAACATCCTCATAACTTGATGTCACACTGGATCAAATGCTGCCTTGATGTCAATGGCAGTCACTCTCACCACACTCCTTGTTCAGCTCTTTTGTCCATGTTTGGCTGTAATGAGGCTAGGACCTGAGTAGCCTTGGTGGAACCCAAAATGAAAGGTGGTAAAAAAATTATTGCTATGTAAGTGCCCCTTGATAGTGCTGTTGATGACTCCTTCCATCACTTTGACGATGATAAGAGGAAGCTGATGGGGCAGTAATTGGCCAAGTTGAGCAGAACATACCTGGGCAATTTTCCACATTGCTGGGTAGATGCCAGTGTTGTGGCTTGGCTAGGGAGCATTCTGGAGCATGTACTTTCACTGCTATTGCTGGAATATTGTCAGGGCCCAAAGACTTTGCAGTATCCAGTACCTTCAGCCATTCCTTACCCCGTGGATAAATCAAATTGGCTGAAGGCTGAAATCTGTGGTATTATGCACCTCAGCAGGAGGCCATGATGGATCATCCACTTGGCATTTCTGGCTGAAGATGCTGCAAATACTTCAGCCATGTCTTCTGCACTAATGTGCTGGGCCCCTCCATCATTGCGGATGAACCAAAAGTCCTCCGCTGTAATCTGACTTTATAACTTTTGTGAAGTGAGCAAAATAAACAAAAGTGCCACTTGTTCGGCTGGCTCTGGGTGTAGGAAAACTGACTACAGATACCAACTAAAAGAATAAATCTTTCACGGTAGTGTCATTTTTGTAGTTCTAGCTTTTCTAAGGTTCATAGAGACAGAATTTAACCTCACAACTGAGGGAATTAGTAAGTTGCAGATGTGGATTGGGTAGATGTTGCAAATCTAGCTCTTCTAAAATTAAATATTTGATGTGACTCATTCACATCTTATTGTACCAGTGATTTTATAGAGATTATTTATCCACATGCTGACACTTCAAATGAATTAATTTATGGAAAATAGAGAGAGATGTCAAAGTAGGAAAGAAAGGAGCTGCTGCCATCTACTGGCAAAAGTGTAGTAAGTTTGCTTTTTGATTTTTAACTGTTTTGAAGGCATTAATCTCACATTCCATACATAGATATCTGTGATTATAGAGAAAAGAAAGTGAGTAAATGAGTTTCATATTGGAAGTGATGTCAGGTGATCAGGGCCAACCATCTTCAGATGATCTGTCAATAACCTTTCCTCCATCGCAAGGTCAGAAGTGAGGGTGCTCACACTGATTGCACCGTGTTTAGCACAGACACGACTCCTCAGCTAATGAAGCAGTCTGTGCCCACATGCATCAGACCTGGATCACATTCAAGCATAGGCTGATAAATGACAGGCATGCCACACAAGTACCAGGCAACGGCCATCTCCAACAGGAGAGAGAATCTAACCGTATTCCCTTAACTTTACCATCGCTAAATCCCTTAGTATTAACATCCTGGGGCCACTTTTTGACTTGAAATTCAACTGGCCCAGCTAAAAACTCAGAAGCTGGATATTCCACGTCACTTGACAGTGATTAGCACTGCTGCCTCGTAGCTCCAGGGACCTGGGTTCATTTCCAGCCTTGGGTCACTGTCTGTGTGGAGTTTGCACTTTCTCCCTGTGTCTGCGTGGGTGTCCTCTGGGTGCTCTAGTTTCCTCCCACAATCTAAAGATGTGCAGTTTAGGTTGATTGACGATGCTAAATTGCCCCTTGGTGTCCAAAGATGTGCAGGTTAGGAGGATTAGTGGGTTAAGTACATGGGGTAAATATGTGAGGGTAAATATGTGAGGGTTACAGGAATAGGGCATGGATAAGATGCAGTCCAAAAGTCAGTGCAGACTTGATGGACTAAATGGTCTCCTTCTGCTCTGTCGGGATTCTATGATACCCCAAATCTTGTCCACTATCTGCAAGGCACAAATTAGGGATCTAATAAAATAATCTCCATTTGCCTTGATGGGTGGTACCATTAAGGATAAAACAATCTGCTTCATCTGCACTTTGCATTTTATCTTAAACTTCTCCACTGTTGTTACTTGTGGGCAGGATTTTATGGCCTTGCTCGACCTGAGACCAGAAAATCCCACCCGAGGTCAATGGACCTTCCCATTGGCTGCCCTTCGCCCACTCCGATTCCCGTGGTGGGTGGGAGGATTCGGCGTGTGTCTTCTGACTACAAAATATCCTCCAGCAAGTCCTGAAAGTTTTGGCAGCATCATCTAAACGTGCAGCTTCCACTAACTGGAAGGACAAGGGTAGCAGATGCATGGGAACATCAAGATCTCTCTGTGTCACACATCAAACTGATTTGAACACGTGTAATCAAAGCTTCATGATCGCTGGGTTTAAATCCTGGTACTGCCAAAGTGGGGTCATGGGCTTCAAGAATAAAGTCTGCTGTCACCTTGCACGGGGAACCAGGGAAGGGCAAAAAAATGGTAGTTTGGCAAGCAATGCCCACACCCCGACTCCTAATAAAAACAAATTAAAGCACAAGGAAAAATCTATTCCAGATTGCTTTTTTCACATAGGAATGACCAATATTATATTTAATTGCGGGAACATTTTCAATTTGCTAAGAACATTCTGTGAATATTTCTCAGCAGTGACAGAATTGGAGAAATAAATTAACACCACTAGCCAGCTACTCTGAACCTTCTGTTTGACTCAGCCCTCTGCTTCATAATGTGTAATTAATGACTGCACATTTGCTGGTGCTCTCGGACTTGTTCCAGGGTTGCAAGGAGTACAGAGGCTCCCTGGCATCTCATTTACCTGATTCCATCACTTATCTGGCACTTAGGCATTGAGGGATGCTGGACATTGCACTGAGGATCAAAGGCACTAATTTGACCGAGTGGTTCCAAAGACATTCTAACAGCAAGAATGTAGGATTTATCAGTTTGGAGCCTGAACTTGGAGTTCTGTCAATGATCCTTTACTGAGCAGACCTTGCCCCCCTTCCCCACTTCCCAAACCACAACCCTCCCCACCATCACTACCAAACAATAAAGATTTATTCCCTGCCCCCCCTCCCCCAGTTAACTTCTCCAAGGAATAAAAGAGTTAAATTGTGATCGCGTAGACTAAGCTTGTATCCCCCTTGAGTATAGAAGATTAAGGGGATTAAGGTGATCTAATTGAGGTGTTTAAGATGATGAAAGGACTTAATACAGATAAACTGCTTGCCCTGGTAGGAAGGTCAGAATAAGAGGGGAAAAATCTTAAACTTAGATGAGAGTCACATCGGGAAACACTACACCTCATTTCTTCATTGGCAAGACAGTGGTGCAGTGGTAATATCCCTGGACTAGTAATTCAGAGAACCAGGCTAATACTCATGGGAAAAGGGTTCAAATCCCACCATGGTAGCTGTGGAATTAAATTCAATTAATCAATCTGGAATTAAAAGCTAGTTTCAATAAGGGTGATGAGCGTGAGAAGCTATCACAGAATTGTTATAGCATGGAACGAGGCCATTTGGCCCATCATGTCTGCACCAGCTCTCCAAATGAGCATCATGTACTATTCTCTTGCCTTTCCCCATACCCCTGCACGCTGTTTCTATTCAAGTAATTCATCTAATGCTTCGATTGAACATGCCTCCACCATACTTCCAGGCAATGCATCCATACCTGAACCACTCATTGTGTGAAAAAAAAATTTTCACGTCACATTTGCTTGTTTTGTAAATCACTTGAAATCTGTGTCCTCTCATTCTTGATCCTTTTACGAGCAGGAACAATTTCTCCCTACTTATTCTGTCCAGCCTCTCATGAATTTGAACTATGCTGTCAAATCTCCTCTTAGTCTTCTTCCCTCCAAACAGAACAATTCTTGGTGGCACAGTAGCGCAGTGGCTAGCACAGCTGCTTCACAGCACCAAGAAGCTGAGTTTGATTCCAGGTTTAGTTCACTATCTGTGTGGAGTTTGCATGTTCTCCCTGTGGGTTTCCTCCAGGTGCTCTGGTTTCCTCCATTCTGAAAACTGTGCTAGTTAGGTGCATTGATCCGAATAGGCACTGGACTATGGCGACTAGGGAAATTACACAGTAACTTCATTGCAATGTTAATGTGTGCCTTACTTGTGACTAACAAATAAACTTACAAAAATCTTTAAAAAGTCCCAATCTATCCTTATAACTGAAGTTTCTCATCCCTGGAACTATTCTTGTAAACCTCTTCTGCATTCTCTCTAATGCAAGTGATGTCCACAACTGTTCACTCTGGGGGCCATCTTGAACCTGTGCTCGCCATCCATGGGAATGGTGCTAGGGGCTCAAGATTTGCCAAAATCCGTGGACTTGTAAATGTCACCAACGAGATCACGGCTTCCGATTTTCACACCCCTTGCCAGTGGCAAAATCAGGTACACGTCCATAGTGGGCATGAACCTGATTTAAATCTATTCTAATATGTTTAAATATAGTTAAACCCCCTCCCCACCAGATCTTGATAACCCCCCCAGATATTCAAACCATGCCAACGTGACTCCATGTTCGGCAAGGTTTACCACAGATTCACTTCTCTCCTGTCTCCACCCAGTCCATCAGCTTGTCTATATTCTTTTGCAGTCTATCATTATTACAGTTCACAATATTTCCAAATGAAAATTTTGACACGGTCCCCTTGTACACTCAGGGTCATTAATACAGATCTTCATATCCTTGCAAGGGACTGCTCCAAAGCTCTCTCCCCTCTACTTACCTGAGTAGCTCAGTTGCTGCAATGAATCTTGCATATGGTACAAACTGATGCCATCCTGCATGAGCCAGTGGTGGAGGGAGTGAATGTTTGTGGGCGTGATGCCAATCAAGTGGGATGCTTTGCCATGGATGGTATCAAGCTTCTTGAGTATTGTTGGACCTGCACTGATCAAGGCAAGTGGAGGACATTCCACCACACCTCTGACTTGCGCCTTCTATGAATAAGTTTTAAGCTGTTACTGTCCATCTGATGTAGGTACACCCACAGTGCTTCACAAAGGGTGTTCCAGATTCTTGACCCAACAACAGTGCAGGAACACACAGTATAGTTCCAAGTCAGGATGGTGTGTGGCTTGGAGGGGAACTTGCACGTGATGCTGTTCCCATGTGTCTGTTGGCCTTGTCTGGAACGTATTATCAAAGGAAACTTGATGACTTGCTGCAGTGCAACATGTATATGGAACAACTGCAACCATTGTACATTGTTGGAGGAAGGAATGAATATTTAAGGTAATAGAAAGATTGCTTTTTGTTGGATAATGTTGACCTTCTTGAATGTTATTGGAATTTCACTCGTTCAGGCAAATGGAGAATATTCCATTACACTCCTGACTTGTGCTTTGTGGACAGACTTTGGAAAGTCAGGAGGTGAGTTATTTGCTGCAGAATTCCAAGAATCTGATCTACTTTGTAGTCATAGTATTTATATGGCTAACTCAGTTAAGTTTCCAATCAATGGTAACCCCCAGAATGGGGTTTCAGCATTGGTAATGTTGTTGAATATCAAGCAGAGGTGCTTCTATTCTGTCAGTTCAGCAGATATCCCCCTTCCAACCTTATGATGAAGGGAAGGTCATTGATGAAGGAGCTGAAGATGGTTGGATCTAGGACACTACCCTGAGGAACTCCTATCTTGCGGCTGAAATGGTTTTTCTCCAACAACCCCCATCTTAACACATGTCTGAGAAGCCCTGGCAAATGACCAACGTGTTCCCATGGGCTCCTTACAAAATTACCACATTTCCTGGGAGTCCTTGCTAATGCTAATACTCTCTAGTTGGTACTTTGCTTTAGCTTTCAGAAGGCTGTGCCTGTGAGATGAGGAAAAATGTTATTTCTGAAAAAAGAGACATGCTATTGAAGCTTTTCATTCTGCATTTATCAGGACAGACACAAGCATGACAAATTTATACTGCATGAGACAAGGGGTGTTGACTGGGTGGCAAGTCAACTCTGATTGGCTGAGATATTGCCATAGCAAATACACCAAGGAGCTATTGCTCCCCCATGCTTTTGTTTATTTAAAAAAAGTGCAATATCCAGGTTTATTCCTTTTGCCTGCAGAGGATAGGTCCCTGAAGATGAATAGATATAGCTGCTAGCAAGCATAAGTGGATCAGACAGACAATCCTAAATTGGTTTGTATAATTCTTAGCTCACTCCAGAGGATTTCAGCACTACTCAAGTTCAGTACTATCAAGAAACATTCTTAATTTTTTCTATTATAGTGAGCTTTTGTGATTTCAAATGTATTGAATAAATACTTGAAGGTAAAAAGCCTGCAAGGTTAAGCAGAATGAAACTAATGGGATAATGTTCCAAAACAGTCAGCACAAGCATATGGGCTGAATGGCCTCCACTGTGGCATTCACTTCTACATCCTATTGTTGGTTAAATAACTTGCCAACTCTCACTGTCGAGGCTCAATGAACATAACATAAGAACATAAGAAATAGGAGCAGGAGTAGGCCATCTAGCCCCTCAAGCCTGCTTTGCTATTCGATAAGATCATGGCTGATCTGATAGTGATTCAGTTCCACCTAACTGCCTGCTCCCATAACTCTTAATTCCCTTAATGGTCAGAAATCTATCTACCTGTGACTTAAACACATTTAACGAGGTAGCCTCTATTGCTTCAAAGGGCAGAGAATTCCACGGATTGACTACCCTCTGGGAGAAGAAGTTCCTTCTCAATTCTGTTCTAAATTGACTCCCCCTTATTTTGGGGCTGTGCCTTGTAGTTTTTGTTTCCTAAGTAGAAATAATCTCTGTGTTCTACCCTGTCTAGCCCCTTCATTATCTTATATGTCTCTAAAAGATCTCCCCTCAGCCTTCTAAACTCCAATGAGTACAGACCCAATCTATTCAATCTTTCCTCATAAGCTAACCCTCTCATCTCCAGTAAGAAGAATGGAATGGTTTCAGAAAGTTATGGGTGCCCATATAATCAATACCCAAAATGATATGAATTATCATTATCACATGTACAGTGAAAAGTATTGTTTCTTGTGCGCTATACAGACAAAGCATACCGTACATAGAGAAGGAAAGGAGAAAGTGCAGAATGTAGTGTTACAGTCATAACTAGGGTGTACAGAAAAATAAACTTAATACGAGGTAGGTTCATTCAAAAGTCTGCTGGCAGCAGCAAAGAAGCTGTTCTTGAGTCAGTTGGTAAGTGTCCTCACACTTTTGTATCTTTTTCCTGATGGAAGAAGTTAGAAGAGAGTATGTCCGGAGTTCATGGGATCCTTAATTGTGCTGGCTGCTTTTCTGAGGCAGAGTCTATGGGCGGAAAGCTGATTTGAGTGATGGTCTGGACTTTGTTCATGATCCTTTGTAGTTTCTTGTGGTCTTGGACAGAGCAGAAGCTGTAACTACCAGAAAGAATGTTTTCTATGGTGCATCTCTAAAAGTTGTTGAGAGTCATAGCAGACATGCCAAATTTCTTAGGTCTTCTAAAAAAGTAAAGATGTTGGTGGGCTTCCTTAACTATAGCATCGGCATGGAGGGCCCATGACAGGTTGTTGGTGATTTGGACACATAAAAACTTTCTACTTCATCCCCATTGATGTAGACAGGGGCTTGTCCTCCACTATACTTCCTGAAATCGATGACTATCTCCTTTTTTTGATGACATTGAGGGAGAGATTACTGTCGTAACACCAGTTCACCATATTCTCTATCTCTTTCCTGTAGTCTGTCTTGTCATTGTTTGAGATTCAACCCACTACGATGCTATCATCAGAAAACTTAAAAATCAAATTGGAGGGGAGTTTGGCCATTCAGTCATAGGTGTATAAGGAGTGTAGTAAGGAGCTGAAAACATAACCTTGTGGGGCACTGTTGTTGAGGATGATTGCAGAGAAGGTGTAGTTGCCTATCCTTACTGATTGTGATCTGTGGGTTAGGAAGTTCAGGATCCATCGCAGAGGGAGGAGCTGAGCCTCAGGACAGAGTTTGGAGATGAGTTTTGTAGGAATAATGATGTTGAAGGTTGAATGATGCTGAGCTGTAGATGATAAATAGAAGTTTGACATGGGTGTCTTTGTTATTTAGGTGTTCCAGGATTGAGCGCAGAGCCAAGGAGATAGCATCTGCTGTGGACCTATTGCAACGGTAGACAAACTGGTGTGGATCAAGGCAATCTGGGAGGCTGGAATTGAATTGTGCCATGACTAACCTTTCGACGTACTTCAAAACGATGGATGTCAGAGCCACCAGATGATAGTCATTAAGGCACACTGCCTGGCTTTTCTTCAATAGCGGATGATGATCATCTTCTTGAAGATGGGACCTCAAATTGTTGTAAAGAAAGGTTGAAGATGTCTGCGAATACCCTTTCCAGCTGATCTCCGCAGGATCTGAGTGCTGGGTACCCCATCTGGACCAGTCGTTTTCCGTGTGTTGACTATTGAAAAGGCTGCTCTGATGTCGGCAAAGCTGACCTCTGTTACAGGTTCATCCAAGGAAGCTGTAATAATGCAAAGCGATCTCAATTATCTTTTGTGTATGCATTGGGAAGGAATGCTGACAGCCTGGCTCCCTTAAGTGAAAGGTGAACACAAATTTCTTTGATCACCACAGTGAAATATACTTACGGTAAATGGAAAGGACTGCAGTGAGTTATGCAGAAGACTGCAATGCCATCCTATCACATTTCAATACCTGCATATACAGGCTGATTCTACAGGCTGTACGCCAAAAGGTTATTATCAGGTTCCACTATAACATGACGTAGAAGAAAATAGTCAGAAACAGATAGATGAAGCCAGTAATTTGGGAAATTTTGTACCAATTCTTCCAATGGAGTTTATTTTTAACTTACTATCCTGAACCGGGGGATACAACTCAATTTGTTTAATCGTGCATTATAATTACCATGGTGCAATCCATTAAATAATGAAGTTAGTCACCTAGTTGAAGTGTTAGGTTTGGAGGCAAGCCATGAGTATATCAATGCTGCAGCTGCATACCTTCTCTGATTAAAAACAGTGAGAAGTTACTTGTCATGTCCGACAACACCTCTGACATTTTTAAACTGGGTCCTTTAATTTGACACTGTTACCAGCGTAAAATGACTGACCCATTGCAATTGATACTTATCTAAAGAATAAGAGGGAAGAATATTACAGTAGCCTAGGATGATCCAAGTAAGAGCTGGGCTATTAGCTTGCAGGAGACAGAAGTTGTCTACCCATCGCACAGCAATGAACATCTGTTCCAATTGCCACGTGGTGAAAATGTGCTAAAATAGGTCACATTTGTGAGCATATACAGAACTTTGTGCCAGTTTGAAAGAGCAACAGACAGATTGGGCATCCTGGAAGCACAGAATGGGGTAACTCTTGACTTTGTGTGTTAGTGTGAAACAGGTCATAATGAATCAACAGCCACTTTGACATCTCCATGCCTCAGTTTTTACTTCCATTGGAATACTATTCCACAGTGTTACCTACCTGTCTGTTGTACACCAGAATGAACTAGTTTGACCTTAATGACTTGCTTCTGTGCTGTTCATTCTATGCAATTCTTTTGTGACATGATGGTTATGTTTCTGGATCAGCAATCCAAAAGCTTGGACTAATGATCCAGAGAGTTGGATTCAAGTCCCACCATGGTAGCCAGAGAATTTAGATTCAATTAAATAATAATCTGGAATTTAAAAAGCTACTGTCAGTAATAGTGAGAATGAAACTATTGAATCACCACCTGATTCACTCATCCTCTTTGGATATCCTTATTGAGTCTGGTTTACCTGTGACTCCAGACCGAAGCAATGTGGCTCTTAACTGCCCTTTGCACTGGAATAGCAAGCTACTCAATTCAATCAAAATTGCTGCAAAAAAGTCTAATCAGAATAAAATGAGACAGGTGACCTGTTATCAACTCAGGCATTGGACACAGCAAAGGCTTTCTGTGTTGTTGGGTCAAAGCCCTGGAACTTCAAACCCAACAACAATGCGTACTTCCACCACATAGACAGCAGAGCTTCAAGAAGACAATGGCTGGAATTCTCCGGCCGTTTACGCCCCGCTGCCACTGCCAGCGAGAATGGAGAATTTAGCACTCAGCTAAATCTTCCATTCACTGCAGTGGGACCGGAGAATCCCAGCTGCGGGAGAGATCGGAGAATCCAGCCCAAGCTTTTCAAGAACAATTTGGGATGGGCAGTACATGCCAGCAATGCCTGCACCCCATGAACGATTTTTTTTAAAAATGAAGACAGCTGTCTGTTGTGTCCAGTAAGATTTCCAACAGATTCCAGCCACTCTTCCACCAACCCCCAAGCCCCGCTTCCCCCCACCCTACCCTACTGCGTTAAACTTGCATCACTGAACTTCGCAATCCCAATCCACCATCACAATTTAAGCCTTTGTTACCAGCTAGCACTTGCATTCACCTTTTTTTTTTAATATCATAAATCAAGGCAAAGTTGGATCTTCAATTTGTAATTGTCCAATTCTAGACACTTCCAATTCTTAGTCTGATTTATTACAGAATCTATCCCTTAGCTCAGCTCCAAGATTTTCTGGTAAGCAAAGGTCAAGATTTCATGCAGATGGCTGAAATTCATTACATGAAATTTAAAGTTAAATCCAAATTAACTTGCCATGTTGGATGTCAGTTGGACCTGGACCATTTCTTGTGGGTTTGATACCCCTTAATTGCCTCCACTCTTCAATGACAGGATGCACTACTGTAACGTGTGATCCGTAATTGTCAGCAGTTGCTCAAGAGTATGAAACTTATTCCACCAATTTACATTTATTTTCACACAATTCTTTTGGGAAAAGATAAAGAGAGGGATAAGACAAGAGACAAAAAAAACATAAAATCTTGCTGCTTTGTCATAAAATACAACAAGTCACGGGCGCTCCCAAAGGTATTCTACCTGATAGCTCCATTGAAGACTGATGGAACTCATCATCACAAAGTATGGCTGTTGGATCTGACTGTCAGACAATACTGGAACCTCAAGCAGCCCCTTCTTGGCTGATAGAAAGCTGCTGCACTTGTTCTGAGAGGAAAAGGATGCATACGTTGCATAGGAAACATACAAAGAAAATCACCTTCAAGATAATGCAGAAACTGCTCTGAATTCGGCACGTGTTAAGCCCAGGTCCTCCACAGTCATAGAACCTTTACATTACGGAGGAGGCATTATTTGGTCAATGGGAGTCCATGGCAGTAAAATGTTCATGTTCTAACTGAAGGGAATTCAATCTCTTAAAGTTTAGGTGAAATATTACAGTAAAATCAAAGTAATGAATATTAACAATATTCTGTTGACCTGAGGACTAACTATCTGAGAAAGCTACTTTCCAGTTCGATAACTGTGCTGGATACTTAACTCAATGTTTTTGTAGTGTGCCCTGCACCTTGATACAAAATGAATTGGACGTCACTTTTTGGGTGAGTGCATTTATTCCAATTGAGTCCCCAAGGTTGTCCCAACTAATAGAAATGAAGCATCAATGGAATTGCTCAATTTCCTGTGTATTTATTTATTTGAAAACAACAAAAAACAACTCACAAACACAGTTTTCATTTTATTTTGAGGTATACATGTAACAATCAATACCATGCACTTCATGCACTCTATAAAAAATAATGATCTTTAACTGCAATAAATAAAAACTAGTTGAAGTGTTTTTTTCTCTCTCAGTGCTCCCTGGCTTTGAGAGTGAACAGCTGAATTCTCCTCATACTGCTGCTTTGCTCTTGCATTTCTCCAGTGTTCTCTGGGCTGTACACTAAAACTCATAAAACAGGAGACACTGTGGCTGTCTGTCATTCATCACACTTCTTCTCACCCACTTATTAATACGCTGAGCAGTGATGTATGGAGGTGAATAAAATTATCTGCCATGTAGACTGGGATCTGGGATAGCCATCCTCACCCTCCCCCACCAACCTCCCCTTCTCTCTCTCTCTCTTTATTTTTGTTCCTCTCAAGAATATGTTTGTTCATCTAGAAAATAGCATTACGCTTTAAGGTTGCAATCACAAATCAGATACACATCTTTTTTTAAAATTTAATCATTTTTGGTTAAAAAAGAATGAAACAAAATCAGCTGTAGGAACAATGCTATATACAGAATAATGGATGATCAGAGACACATTAAAAATATGTGAGCTTGATGTGGTTATAGGCCAAAATATGTAAGTTACATTAAAGCTTGGGACTAACGCACAACTATATACTACCTTATTAATCCACCTCAACCATCTGTTATTTTATATAATACAGATAGCATAATTTGTTTTATTTTGTCTCCGCAATAGGAGGTTGGTATCATGTTGCTGGGAGTAGACTGTACACAGGTGAGCAGATGGTTTGTAATTAAAGACAACAGACATATGACATCGGAGATGTGCAATTAGAGGCTTCTTTTAACGCACGTTCTGCTTTCTCTTGGATTTTTTTGTGCCAGTCAGTTGTGTGTATAGGTCATCAAAAATTACTAACAAAACTACTGAGTTTTTAATAAGTGAAAATGAAGGGTTAACTTTTACACAATCAGGACTTTGATAAATCCCATTAGATGAAAAGGGAAGTGGAATTTATTGTACGGTGTGATATTTCTGTGACTGGTTCAGCTTCACCCACTCCAACAACTACTGAAGTATTTGGATAATCTACAGTGAACTCCTGTGCAGGACAGAAGCACCAAGAGCACACAAAGAGGCCCCTGTATTCCCCAAAACCAGGCGCAGTACTGATTGGTGTCCTACAGAACAGGGTTATCATGAAGAGAGGTGGAGACACGTAGCATTAAGGCAGAAAACTGTTCCATTTACTCTGAAGTCTCTATGAACTGAGCACCATCTTATGAACACCACTCATTAGCAATCAGGATCAATGCTGATGGAAATTACTGCTGGCTTGATGCAAGACTGAAAGGTCTGATGGGATGTTGGCGGGCAGCTGTTTTAATGAGCATTCAGGAAATATAAATGGTGTTTGAGTGACCTGCCATTGGAGAATCACAATATGATTTTATGCCAGAGGGTTTACGACACTTTGAAACCTGCTGGATTTACTGTGCCTGACCATCACCAAAACCTGCAGCGGACCAGTTGGGAGAATTCCACCCTATAGCTGGCTTTGCCATATCTGAATTGGGACTATTTACTACTCACACTGAGTACTCAATCTGGAAAATTATTCCAATTCCTGCCAATAATATCCTTCACAATGCTCAAAAAAATCAGAAAAACCAAAACAATGTTAATAAAAGAAAGACCAGTGCTTACTTAAAACTGATTGAACAGGAGGAAAAGAAATGTCTCGGAAATTCATTTGCAGCAAAGGCTTTCTACATGTTACTGTTTCATTATCCATAAATCTATTCAATATGAGCTCCCAGTAATGATAGCCGCAGATAACATATAATAGGGTTTTTTGCTGTCTGTACTTAAACCATCTTGGTCTCTGTTAGATTGCTCAGGTATGCAGCTGGTATTATTAGCGGGCCTGATAGCCAAAAAATTGAAAATCATCTGTGATGGGGTGGGGGGGATCAAATGAAAATATGTTTGTTTTTAAATGCTGTGGAAATTCCCCCTTTCCCAACAATCATCTTGTCAATTTCTGGCTGGTTTCAAGAAAGTTACATATCAACCAACCAGCAACCTTTGTGTAGTTGGATTGATTTAAGAGCAAGAGGCTGTCAGTGAAGGAGATGAATGCAATAAAAAAGGACATCAGGGGCTTGGGGAAGGAGGAATAATTACAGAAACTCAAACAGGGGGAGGGATGCATTTTTATCTGACAAAGTTTTTAATAGTAAAGAGCAAGCTGTGCCAAAACAGTTTAGACTCGTCCTTTAAAGCCAGCACTTCAATTCTTTTGGCAGGTATGTTTAATCTGTAAGCAATTTCTTAGTCAGGTTTCTATTTCCAAATACATCTAGATATAAACATTAATGTTATTGTTTCTTTTCATCCCTTCTATTCATCCATCCATCATCTATCCATTCTATATATATAAAATATATATATACACAAAAAATCATGCACAATCTAATTAATCTGTTATTTATATCTATCTATTCTCTATGTACCAACTATAATATACCATCTAATTAATCTGGCATCTACCTGCTTATTTTATTTTTAATGTATTTATTTTATCTAGCATTTATCTGTCTACCTGTTCATTCTTTAAGCACGTGTATAATTATTTCTTGCAAATGAAATAATGCAAATATTTCAACTTGGGATATTTTTAGGTTTTCTTTCACCCAGTGTGTTTTTGAAGGTCAAATTTTAGTTCTGCAACTCAAAATCGAACTCGGCTTGTCCAAATTCCAATCGAAAGAAAAACATTGTTGTTGCTAAAAACACCTTTACATGAATTAAAAACAGAATGCTGAAAATATCCACTGAATCGCTGAAAATACTTAGCCGATCTGACAGCATCCGCAGAGGAAGAAATAGTGTGAATCTTTCAGGTAAATGCCTATAGGAAGTGCTTGGAATATTGTCATGGTCACAGCAACCTTGACCTCTCCATCATAGCTGTACAAGCAGTCACGTGTAACATATTCCTGTATTAGGAATTAAATTTATCATTTGCCCATATGAAATTTCTGAGAATACACAGCCTTTCCAATGCAGAAATTACTTCTGATTGAACAGTGCACGCCATAAGAGGGAAAAAAGAGAATAGAAGTTAAATAAGCAGGACTGAAGAATTGCTATGCAAAAGGTAAGTCAGTGCCCAACTTTTCACTGATTCTTCAGTGACAGAATCCACTCTTGATATACCATGCAGATTCTACGCAAACTAAGAAAGTGGTGGTGTGAACTGCCAGGCAAGGCAAAGGGACTGCCAAACACAAAGGCATAATCAGTCTAAAGTGCATGCCATAAATAACTAAAGCAAAAAGTGCTAGAAATACTCAGCAGGTGTGGCAACATCCGTATGGCGAGAAACAGAGTTAATGATTCAGGTCGATGACCTTACATCAGAACTCATAGATACCAGATTAATGTGAATGCCAAGCCAAAGAGTGAGATGTTAATGAGGGTGACTCTAGGTGAACTTTAAGAAGAATCCGAAAGGAGGAGAGGGAGATGGGCAGGCAGAGACTCAGGGAAGGAATTCCAGAGCAGAGTGCCTAGACATCTGAAGGCATGGCCACTATGATGGGCCAAGATGGCTGGGGGTCAGGGGGTGAGGGAGGGCATTTACTTCAGAGGGATTGTAGGGCTGGAGGAGATTACAGAGTTATGGAAGAACGAGATAGAATAAGCAGTTGAGTTTTGAATAAGATGAACTTTATAGAGGAAGGAAAACAGGAGTCTGGCCATGAGAATATTGCAATAGTTGAATCTGGAGGTGGCAGTGACATGGGCAGGGATTCCTTCAACAAATTATCTGATGTTGGAGTGGGGTTGAGCCATATTATGGAAGTGGAAGTAGTTGGTCTTTGTATTATAAGGAATATGGTGTTCCTACATGAGCTCCATTTGGGTTCAGAGAGGACAGCACATTAACAACCTCAAAGGAGAAGGAGAAAGGAATGCCAGGCAAGAAGGCTGACAACACAGAAGCAAGGAAGGAATTGAGAAAGGTAATGAAGAGGAACAGTTGAGAGTTTCAGAGTATATATGGAACCTTACTTTACTTGGGAAGATTTGCCAAAGGACAGCATGTATAAGGAACAGGATGTGGCCAAGGATTATTCCTTGGAAGACTCCCGTGGTAAAGATGCAAGAAGTGGAAGAGAAGCAAATGCGATGTTCTGGTCAGAGTGGAAACACTCTTGCTAAATTGGCAAAAGAAACTTTGATAGGATGAATGTCATACATCCAATGTGTCACTTCATAGCTCTATTTATAAACTAAGTGACATTGTCAGTGGAGATACTTTCTTCAGTTATCAACAGCCCTTTGAAATCATCCATTTGGATTTGGATCAATCTAAATCAAGCTCACCTCAGACTAGATTTGACAGAGACCCCATAATAAGATCAAGGCAAAAAGGCAGTTTTAATGAAGACATTATGTATTTGCGCAGACAACTCCTCTTTGATCTGTAAATAAGCAGGGCTTTATATTTCAAATAGGGTACCTCACATAAAGAACGTGAGAGCATCGACCCCAGCAGAGCACTGCAAACTCATTAGCTTTGTTCAATCAAAACCACATTTACCAGTCAAATGTAGCTTTCTTGGAACTTCAGAACATTGCAAGAGAATGTGTTCACGATTACAATATGCAGAGGTTCCAGCACTCAAAGGGTTAATGAAAATTCCTATTGTGCAATTCACATCAAATAGTCATAAGCACTTTGGAGAAATTATACAGATAATCATAAAAGAGCCAAACATTATATTATTTTTTTTGTGAACGTCTTTGTGTGTGCACCCTTTTCCACAGTTTTTCTTTGGGTTAAAAAAAACAAAAAAAAATCCTGCTGCTCATGACTTTGTCTCGCTGTATCCATTTGCAAATTACATCACTTGTCTGCATATTGTCACTCGCTGCCTGCTCGCACATTCATCAACTGTCCGCTGCACAGTGAAAACTGGCTGCACCCTCCACACTTAATTGTTCCCACACTGACCTAGGAGAATAGAAATGATGTGCTCTCCTAACGAACATGTAGTGTGTCCCTCCTATGAAAAAAAAAGGAGAAATGCATATCTCGAACCACAATTAGGTTATGAGAAAGATGACGGCTTCCCTCCTGGCACTGATAGATGAAGGTATGGGAACCTGAAGTGCAGAACATCCGTTTTTGTCCATCTCCCTGACCCAGGCTGCTGGGCCTGCTGGGGCCTCCACTGCTTGGCAGCCTGTCTCTCTTATCCTGAGTACCATGTTCAATTTAAATTAACTGGTTCCGAGCAAGCAATCTCCAAGGAATGAGTAGGGAAATGAACTTGGTAACAGCCTGAATGGTTTAGTGGCCATATCATTAAACAGACAGCATTCCTCAACTCTGAATTACGCAGTCTGGATTTTAAAGCTTTTAGAAAACCAAATAGCATTGTGTCTTTGATCACCTATTCAGTTCTTTGTTTCCTCGCTTATTATTGTCCTAATGAGAATGTAGTCTGAACACATTTAAGTTGCAGTAAACAAGCAGAGATTGAACGGATAAATGCTGCTCTCACACAAGTCAATTAATTATTTGAATGATCATTTTTTTTCTATCAAAGCCCAAGTTAAAGCCCACAATTGAGTGATATTTTCCACAGGAAATAAAAAGGAACAATCCAGTACAAGCAGCAGTGTGGGATTATTCAAAAGTCATCTGTTGTAGAGGAAGCTCTCTTAAATGTCATTCAGTAGTGAAGTCTGTCACTAAATTTGCAATGTCTTAATTACTGTTGCTATACAAATAATGCCATAAAGTATTGTTTTTTATTCTGATTGGTTTTTTCATTCATTTTTGGATGGCACGATGGCACAGTGGTTACCACTGCTATCTCACAGTGCCAAAGCCCAGGTTCAATTCCCGGCTTGGGTCATTGTCTATGTGGAGTTTGCATGTTCTCCCAGTGTCTGCGCGGATTTCCTCCAGGTGCTCCGATTTCCTACCACAGTTCAAAGATGTGCAGATTAAGTTGATAAACCACATTAGTGTCAGGAGGTTTAGCAGGGTAAATGTGTGGAGATATGACAATAAGGCCTGGGAGAAATTATGATCAGTACATACTTGATGGGCGGAATGGCCTCCTTCTGTAGTGTAAGGATTCTATTTTGTACATTGCATGCTAGTTCAATGATGTGACCATTTTCAGACTCCTAGTTCAGGATTTTCTGACACCTAATTGTGATCTTCGATATCAATTAATCGGACACTTCATCAAATGGTAAGATTGTTCAAAGCTAGGGGTCATAGCTTGAGGATAAGGGGGAAACCTTTTCAGACTGATGTGAGGAGAAATTTCTTCACCACCACAGAAAGTAATTGAGGCCAAAGAGTTGTGTGATTTCAGGAAAGAATTAGATACAGCTCTTGGGGGCTAAAGAGACCAAAGAATATGGGAGGAAAGCGGGATTAGGGTGTTGAATTTGATGATCAACCATGATCATAATGAGTGGCGGAGCAGGCTCAAAGAGCTGAATGGCCTACTCCTGCTTTTATTTTCTATGTATGTTTCTATGTATGTTACAACGGTTGCAGTCACAGGTACAGATACACGCCAACTGGATTTTTTTGGGAATGGCTTATTTCATGTTTCATGAATGGAGGAAAGTAAAATTAATCTCAAATTTCCAATTTGGATCATGTCAAAAGGTTTATTATGAATGTCCCAGTGTATGGGCCACGTACTTGAACAATTCAACTAATTAATTTCTTCCAAAGATTTGAAGCTAGAACTACTAGACTTCTGAAATCTCCCCTTCTTCTTGCAGTCTTTTAAGCCTCCCTAAAGCTTCCTTTCCCTGTACAGGTTACAAGTTTGACTTAGATTGTTACTTACTGATTTATTCTTTCTAATAATCTTTCTTGGTTTTGGTGCTGCTCTTCATTGCTGGATGACATTAAGTGGATTTCCTCTATCACAGCTGAATTTTGTATAACATCACCCTCCATTGTGCCTGATTTTTTCGAGCACAAAGTATGATTCAGAACTAGGCTTCAAGTTGGAGTTTGAAACAAACAGCCGAAATATACATCCCATTCCAATTCAAATCCCAATAATTCATTTACTTGTATGGGAGGTGCTTATCCATTCAATCTCTAGTTTTTTCAATCATAAATTAAATGTATTCAAAATAAATTGTCTTTAAGATAATGACAACAAGACACAACCAAAATGGTGTCATAAAAATGCAATACTGTTTGGTTTTCTCCTATTTCCAAGCTTGATGCCCTTTATCACGGGCCTTTGTTGATCCATTCCAATTCTCTTCCTGCATCTAATAATGCATTAAAGCAGACTTTTGTCTGTTTCCACAGCTGGTAATTCCACTAGTCTGTCACCAGAGGCTGCTGGCTTAAGGGGCACTATTCCACATCAAGTGTGGCTCCCACCGATGTATTAAAAGGATTTGCAAGTTGTCATACTCAAACAGTTTGATCACGTTCTTTGGCCATTAAGTCCTAGGGTGGGACTTGAACCCAAAGCATCTGGCTCAGAGGCAGGGCTGCTAGGCACTGTGGCATAAGATCTCCTTGTTGGTCCATTGCTTGAACAGAATTTAATTTCAGTTGTCCACGCTGCAGTAAATTATGCAAATGCAGAAGCTTTTTAATAATATCCCAACACTTCTGATCAGCGAATTGGAGTTTAGGAGGGTTTTCATGACACATTACTATGGAGGGGATTAAGGCAAACGGGTTATCTTTAACACAGCATTTCAACCATGTGCAACAATAGTAGCATTTGTTTTGCAGGGGAATGGCTTTCCTTCCTACCTCTGCTGAACATGTTTACTCATGTTAGAGGATAATTCCATAGGGTCTTCCCTCACCAAGCTGAAGGGGCAAGCTTCGCAAGTGTCCCAGCAATTGAAGATACTTGACTGGAGGGACCAGTGTGAGAGCATTCAAAACAAAGCATGATTCTGCACTCATCTAACAACGACATAGATGTATTCTCCGTAGGGCCACTGTGATAACAGTAAGATGACAAAGCTGCAGATAATTTACTCCCCCCAGCCCACACCTAGGTCCACAGCCCAATCTAGGGGGTACCGAGCATGATTGTAGTATCTTACTGACTGCACAGAACTAGAAAACAAATTCACAGCTTTGTTCTAGCTGTAAAATGGATATTGTGTGTAAACAGGTATAAACTAACAGAAAGAAGTCTCACAACACCACATTAAAGTCTAACAGGTTTATTTGGTATCATGAGCTTTCCGAGCACTGCTCCTTCATCAGGTGACTCATCTGATGAAGAAGTAGTGCTCCAAAAGCTTGTGATTTCAAATAAATCTGTTGGACTTTAATCTAGTGTTGTGAGACTTCTTACTGTGCCCACCTCAATCCAATGCTGGCGTCTCCACGTCATAACCTAACAGTGTATTTCTCCTGGTTTACACTTATCAGTGACCTTCTATTTTGCTCCATCTGCTCCGCCCCCTCTCTAATAGTGTAAAATCCATTGCATTTCTCGCTCTCTTTAGTTCTAAAGAGTCATACTCAAACGTTAACTCTGTTTCTCTTTCCACAGATGCTGCCAGAGCTGCTGAGTTTATCCAGCATTTACTGTTTTCACTTCAGATTTCCAGCATCCACAGTATATTGCCTTTATTTTAGCATACAGTATGGAGTCATATTAGGACTAAGGTTCAAGTGGGGTATCAGGGTTTTCAAGCTAGTTTATTGTAGATTGAGAATCAATTTACAACAGAACACATATCGAGGAAGACACAAAATAGCAAAGTCTTTTCTCTAATTATAGGTTGAAAATTCAGACAAGAAATAGTAAATAATTACTTTCAAATAGTGCTGCAAATATTCAAATTGTTTGTTGCTCTGGTTTGGTGGAATTTGGCTGCTGTGTAACGAATGGTGGTTACTACAGTTTGAATTACCTTGAGTAACGTAGAGATATCTTCCTTTGAGTTTACAATATTGTTAATGTTACACATCTGTTTTGAGTCTTCAAGTGGTAATGCAGTCCATTTTGAACAGTACATTGGTGATTGCGATGCAAGCATCATAAATTTGTTGTCATTCACTGATGCAGGGCTTATCGCCACCTGCTCCTCCCTGAGATTGTGCTTCTCTATAGCAATCTGAAGAAGTGACTTTTCAAATTTCTGTGCTCCAGTGTGGGGACTTCACTACCAAGTGCTTCGGTCACATGCTGACTGTTTCCAGTTGTTGAAGTCGGTCTGGCATGAAATGATACCTCCTCACTCAAGAATACAACTAGATGTGGATTTGATGCCATTTTCAGAGATAACAATTACCCACACACTAGTCAGTTCGCTGTGCATTGCCCCTTTCTTTCAGTTTTGCTGCTGAAGGTTATCTTGAATTTTTTTAACTCAATATTCAGTAGTGTAAATTCTGGCAGAAGCTACATTCAACCTACAGTTAGCGTCAGGGGTATCAGCCAGATAGAAAAGTGGGGTTATGGAGATGGGGCCTGGGTGGGATTGTTGTTGGTGCAGACTTGATGGGCCGAATGGCCTTTTTCTACAGTGTAAGGATTCTATGAATCTAGAGATCTTATTGGGTATAGGGAATCTGAAGTAATGTACAGAAAATGCACATTACAATGTAAAAGCATTTCAACCAAGTATCAGGAGTGCCTCACTTGTCCACAGAGCAACTATTTTACAAAACAGTGGAGCAACTGTAAACACCTTAGCGATAACTAACCTCCCAAGTACATTGTTCAAACCTGAAACAAAATTGTCCAGGGCACACAGCAATTTGCATGTAAATGTAAATATAAAAAAATCCCAAAGCATTTCTCAGAAATGGAAAGAAAACAATGGCTGGAATAAAAATGGGAAAATATTCAGAGTGAGAATTAAAAGCTTGTCATTAGTGGAGATGCTTTGAGTACAATTGGATAGGTGAGAGTTGAACCAGTGGAGTTAATCCCATTGAACTGGCCAATAAAAAGAAGCTCTTGATGAAGAATCGGCTGATCAATGATGTCAAAGTCTACAGAGGGTTTGAAGAATAATTACAGTTACAAAAAAAAGGCTTGATTTTAACTCTGTGCAAGAAGATGGGTTTTAGCGAATTGAAATGTCAACCAATGCCTTTATTTTACGACAATGCTCAGGCAAGGCTCGTAAAATCCTGCCCGAGGCCAATGGATAATTTCCGTGCTGTGAGCCTGTATCCAGCCCAATCCTGGGGCAGGTGTGGCAGTAAAATTCCAGCAAATGATTTTAATGTGGGCCATTTCTGTACTATGGAAGAGGGAAAAAACCCATTTGGAGCATTTCCAAGTTGTAGGAGAGATGCACACCAATCTGAGAGATAATGACATGTTCAAGGACTTTGGAGACAAGTGAGGGTTGAGGGTAGGGTAATTGTTACTGAAGACAGAAGGGGAAAGGCTAGAGATTTTTTTGAGGAAAACTTAACTATTAAAAACACTTTTTTTATATGATGACGACAATTAGCGGGGAAGCAGCACCAACAGGTTGAAATTTAAGACCAGAAGCCATGTGACCTACAGACACAAAGGAGAGCTGCAGACACAAAGGAGAGCTACAAGTAGAGAGCTGGTGGGTGATTGTAATCGGCACATAAATACAGACAAAAAAGAAAGCAGTCAGAGCCATGAAAGGACTATAGAATTATTGTGAGGAGAAGAAGCGAGTGACTCTCAGGAAGAGATCAGTTTTTCTGTCTGGCAGTAAAGGAGACACAAAGTATTGGTGATGATGTGTGAGCTGGCTATAAAGGTCTTAAACCTGGAAAGCTGTGTAAATAACTCTGTGACCATAAAGATCTGGGTGGCAAACCACAAACTGAACTATTTTTGGTTGTTTGGTTGAAAAGGAACGCTGAGAAGCTACATCATAAGGACTGCCATGACAAGAGAGTAAGGTTCCTTAGAAACGTGCCTTATTGAATGATAATTGTACCTATGTAACGCAGGGGTGAATGCAGTTGTCGGATGAGCTCCTACCTAACTTCATGAATAAAGAACTGCATATTGTGGAACTCTGTAACTACACAGTGCCACATAGATAAAAAAGTCTGAGGTCACGTACCAACCAACACAAGAACAGCTTGCTCCCTCATCACCTTTTGAATGGATCTACTTTGCATTAAATTGTTCTTTCTCTACATCCTAGCTACAACTATAACACTACATTCTGCACTCTCTCATTTCCTTCTCTATGAACAGTATGCTTTGCCTGTATGCTTTACATGCAAGAAACAATATTTTTCACTGTATGCTAATACATGTGACAATAATAAATCAAATCAAATCAAATCAAATATTTGTGTAGAAATAGAATCGAAGGCTGAATTGCGTATTTCTGCTCCTAATTCCTATGTTACATTTGATTACATTAGATATATCTGCATTATAACTATTGAAAGTATCACATGCCTGTTAATTCACATATAATTTGCATCAGTTTTGATGTGGGTTAAAGTAAGAGTTACAACTAGTGAATCCTTGTTTAATTTCTGTGTTGTTGATCATTTGGTAAATTTGATTATCTTGCTTTATGGTTCCCCCACAGGGATCGTAACAATCCACAGTTTACAGCTTTTCTGACAGTGTGGAATACTAGAATGGCATTTTGACTTTTAAAGACAATTGCAATATTGTGCAGACAGGGCTTTCAAACCTTTGTGTTGCAAACCCCTTGAAAGTACAAACACACTCCCAGCCTCCTCTGACAACATAAACACATACCTAGGAATTCCTTAACAGATTCCCAAAAAGTCAGTGCAATGTGATGATGATTGGCATAATTTTAGGAATTTCCTGTAAGTATTAACTGACTCCCAGGAACTTCCTCAAGCTATTAAAACAGCCCTGGGGATTTTCTGCAAATATTAACACATTCCTGGGAATCCCTGGCCGAAATCTACATGCTAAAAGAGCTCCTTACAAATATCAGTGCACTTGCTGGGATGCCCTGTAAATACCAATACACTCTCAGTTGGCCCCTTGTCTGGACTTCCAAATGGCAACAACATCCTGTATTTATATAATATCTTTAATGTAGTAAAATTTCCCAATGTGCTTTATAGGAGTGTTAACAAATAAAATTTGACACTGAACCACATGAGCAGATATTGGGGCAGATTGGGGCAACAAGTTGTTCTGGTCTCTCCATGCCAACACTATAGCTAAAAAAAACCCACCAATGCCTCTACTTTCTCAGAAGACTAAGAAAATTTGGCTTGTCTGTTACAACTTTCACCAACTTTTGCAGATGCACCATAGAAAACATTCTTTCTGGTTGTATCACTCCTGCTCTGCCCAAGACCGCAAGAAACTACAAAAGATCGTGAATGTAGCCCAATCCATCACGCAAACCAGCTTCCCATCTAATGATTCTGTCTACACTTCCCACTGCCTCAGAAAGCAGCCAGTATAATTAAGGACCCCATGCATCCCGGACATTCTCTCTTCCACCTTCTTCAGTTGGGGAAAAGATACAAAAGTCTGAGGTCAGGTACCAACTGATAAAAGAACAGCTTCTTCTCTGCTGCCATCAGACTTTTGAATAGACCTACCCTGCATTAAGTTGATCTTTCTTTACTGTAACACTACATTCTGCATTCTCTCATTTCCTTCTCTATGAACAGTATGCTTTTTCCATATCGTGTACAAGAAACAGTACTTCCACTGTATACTAATACATGTGACAATAATAAATCAAATCAAATCAAAAGATGGTTAATAGGTTGGTCAATGAGGTAGATTTTAAGGAGTGTTTGAAATGAGAAATAGATCAGACAGTTGAAGGGATTTAGAGAGGGGCTTAGGGGCTTAGAAGCCAAAGGTATGTCTGTTAATGGTGGAGCAGTTTAAGTTGAGTATGCTCAGAATCCAAAATTGGAGGAGGGCAGATATCTCAGAGGATCATGGGATTGGACAAGGTGACAGAGGTTAAAGAGATATGCAGGGATGAGGACAAAAAGGGAGTTGAAAATAAACAAAATAAGGATGAGAATGTTACAATCGAACTATGACTTGGCTGGAAACTGATGTAGGTCAGTGAGTACAGGGGTGAAAGGAGAGGAAGTGACCTATGGTGAGTTTGGACATAGGCAGCAATATATTTAGTGACCTCAACTGTAGAGGGCCAGTCAACACTGTGATGATATTGTCAAGTCTAAAGGTAACAAAGGCATGGCAGCCAACCACCCACTACGATTCCCACGGCATGTGGGACAGGAAAATTCCAGCCTGTGTTTTCATATAATGTCACCAAGAAACAGTGTGTGGTGAGAAACAAAATGTTGCGGGGGTGGGGGGATGGTGGTGGTGGCAAGAATCGTTCTTTGTGCGGATCAGAAATCTTGGTGTGAGCTCAGGAAGAGAATGATTCTTTGAGTATGATTAGATGGATAGGAATGGAACTAGGTGGAGGAGAGACATTGGAGGAGGATAGGTAGTCAATCACGGCTAGAGCTTCAGACAGACAAAGAAGGAAAAGGAGGGATAGCTTACCTTTATTACAATCACACAGAATGTCATTTGTGATTTTGGTAAGAGCTATTTCAATGTTGTGCCAGGGGCAGAAACCTGATTGTTTCAAACTGTGTCAGCGAGATGAAGAGTAATGTTTTTAAATGCTTTTATGCAGCCAGTTGTTATGATCTATAATGCACAGTCTGAAAGGTTAGCAGATGCTAACTTTCAAAAGGAAATTACATAAATATTTGTGGGGGAAAAGTTTGGAGGGCTACAGGGAGAGGACAGATGAATCATAGAATCCCTACAGTGCAGAAGGAGGCCATTTAGCTCAACGTGACTGCACTGACAATCAACTCACCCAGGCCCTATACAGCCCCATAATCCCACGTATTTACCCTATTAACTCCCTTGACACTAGTGGGCAATTTACCATGTTGAATCAACCTAAGCCACACAACTTTGGAGCAGCATTAATTAAATAGTCCTTTCAAAGTACTAGAATAGGCATATTGGGCTGAATGGTCTCCCTCTGTGCTTTATCAGTCCAGGAAAGTAGCAACCAAATGTCCTTTTAATGCACCACGCCAGGATAGCATTTTAGTGGGTCAACAAATGTAATTGAATCAGATACTTGATAATTTTAAGAACCTTTAAAGATGCTCTTGTCTAAGGATCTGTACATGACAGAAAATGCTTCCTCCTGCCCTGTATAATTCTGTTATGCTTAATGGTCTCTATCCATATTTGTTGCTCTCCATAATCTTGCTGAATATCATGGTACCTGGGTGGATGCTTCACTTCTTCATTTCTAAATACACAGTAATTTAATCGTCTCAAAAAGGTCAGCAATTGTTACATCTTCCCCATTGTGAGAATGTTGGGCAAGCTAGTTTCAGCAGTTACTCATAGCCTGTGCCTTGCTGTACACGTGGTGAAGGTACTTCTTAATCTCTCTATTTTCTGTTCTCATGAGGGACTCAAGGCCCTGCAATAGGGACCAAACACACAGTTCCCTGAAATGGCTCCATCATGTGAGGATGATTAAATGAAACTGGACCTCCAGTGCTCTCTGCAAGCTGTCTTATTTTATCCTCAGTGCTACATTCGTTTTTTAATTAACTAGCTCTGAGCAAACAACCTCTGAGAAATGCACTGAGGAAAGAAACTGAGGAACAGCCTGAATGGCTCAGTGGTCAAATCATTAATGAGACTGTCTAGCTGCCAAGGAATACGTAGCCCTCGTACAAGGCAAGTTGTTTCAGGAGTTTAGATAGATTTTTGCTCGGGGTTTCTCAGAATAACTTTGCATCCCCCTCCTGCACAGTCAGATTTGGGAACTTGGCTGAACTGTGAGAAGAGACGGGGACAAGAGAGAGGGAGAAAAATTACTGTCGCAACAGAGAGGGACGTTGCAATTGGAATGTAGAAAATGTTTATTCTGCTATGTTCCTGCTCTAAATCCTGTTCCTATTCCATTCCTTTGCCTGTCCCATTTCCTGCCCTTGTTCCTATCCCACTCTCTGCCCTGTCCTGTTCCAATTCCCTACTCCATCCCTGCTCCAATCTCATTTCCTGCCTCTATCCCATTCCCTGTCCCAATCCCATTTTCTAAATCTATCCCATCGCTGCCCCTACCTCATTTCCAGCGCTTATCCCTGTCCTGTTCCAATCCTTTCTCCATCCCATTCCCTGTCCCTATCCCATTCTCTGCCCCAATCCCATTCCCTGTACCTATCCCATTCCCTGTCCTTCCTCCTATACCATTCTTTGCCCCATTTTCTACCCCTTTCCCATTGCCTGTCCTGAATTTGTTTCTGCCCTGTCAACGTACCTCTCCCTGACACTGCTCCTATCCCTGCCCTTATTCTTGCCGCTGCCCCTGTAATGATTTTAACTTCCATTCATTCTCCAGCATAATTTTGAAGATTAAAGCAGTACAAGCTGACGGTACTCAGCAGTTCCATTGACAGCTGGGTGGAAAAATATGGCAAATAAGATTAAGAGGTGAAAAAACCCTTGGTCGTGCCAGCATACTCCCTCTGGAGATTCCATGAGGGTTTAATGGTTGGAGTCTACCCTATAAAGTCAGGTGAGTCAGGGATCCCAAAGCTGAGAGTTCCCAAACACTCTCATTGGCAGAGACAGATTGCAGGATGTGGATCATTTGAGGATTCAAGCCAAGTCAAAGCTGGAGTGATCAGCCCCTGGATCCATTACTTAAAATGTAGTTAGGATCCCACCCTTCTGTTCAATGCAGGTGCTTGATTTTTGCCCAAATGGCCCATTCAAATGAAGTGACTACCCAGTGACCCCACAAACTGTCATCAAATCAGCAGAAGTGGTGGATTCCATCCTGGTATAATTGCTGGCCGGCACATTTTCCAGGTTGTTAGCAATTCAACTATCAAAGGCGTCACAGCTGAATCAGACGCTGATGCGTTTTTGCCTGACTGGGATCAGCAGGTTGTAAACGGAAGTTAGAACCCTGGCATTTTTTCTTCCCCCCATCTCCTCACTCCTTCAGTCAGGTGCATGAAGTCAACTTTATCACCTCCCCCACTGCACCTGCTGGCCAAAACCAACTCAACACTGTAACCTGGGACGTAGCTGCATTTGCCTGGGTATTTTTTCCACAGTTTGTACCAGAAAAGGCAGAAAAATAACATTTTTAGGAATTCTGCTGCTCACCTTTCATGAGCAGGGTAGTATCCATTTCAGGGTGGGCTCCAGGCGATCAAACTAAATCAGGCCGTACCTCGTTGCAAAATAAAAATCTTGCAAGATGTCAAACTCTGTAAAATTTGCTGATGCATAAGCTTTTTAAAAATACCGAATTCAAAATGCAACAGGGGCCCAGGTTACGACTTGCTGCATTTTGGCTTTTCCTCAGATTGAAACTGTCTCTTAAAAGTCCTTTGAACAAATCCAAAGACCCTTTAATTTTGTAGGGTAGCTTGCTTTATTCTGGTTTCCTAATAAACTCAGCTCAATTTCTAAGGGTTGTGCGTGTGTCCTTCGGTTTATCCTTTAAATGCCTTAGGAACAGTACTTAAAAACGTATGGTAAGGGCTAGAGCTCCCAACCAGATCTCTTATGGATCGCTGAAGTCCACTTTTAATTATAAAGTACTTCCAGAGGTTTCAGATGTGGATATATAAAGTACATATGCTTTCCTGGCTTGTAACTGTACTTTCTTGCCTGTAATAATAGATTTGGATTTCCATTGCAGGTTCAGTACTTGGAATTGAATGAAAAGACAGTGATGTAAAGATACCGCACTAGCTCTGGGAATGGAGCTAAATGATCCTATGAATGAACTACCTCATTCAGCACAGTCAAACCAAAGTATTTTCTGGCAATTGGGGAAACGGGGAACACTTGAACCAGACCGTTGGTGCTTCCAACATTCAACTGCCTCGACCCTAAGCTCTGGAATTCCCTCCATAAACCTTTCTGCCTCTCTTCTTCCCATTCCTCCTTTATGCCACTTTGTAAAACCTACCTTTTCTGTCCAAGTTTTCACATTTCTGCCCTAATTTGTGGCTCAGCATCAATTTTTATCCAGTGACATTTTTGCAAAACACTTGCACTACATTAGAAGAGCGATATAAATGCAAATTATTGGATTTGGATAATGATTATCATTCCAAAATGATCCTTGGTTATGCACAATTCTTACTGGGAAGGAGAGTGTAGTAATTGGGCATTGCTATGCTTGTTTACTTTCAGCAACGCTGTACAGGAGGCCTTATTGCACAGTAGTAGAACCTCTACCTCTGGACCAGAAGCTCTGGAATCAAGTCCAAAGCCAGGACTTGTTGGCTACGGAAGGAATGTTCATCATGGGTCAACGTGCTGATAATCAGTTCGGAAATCCTTCCACCACTTCCCCTGACTATTCCCCGAAGGATAAAAAAAAACAGTGCAAGTTGAAAGATAGACTAAAGAAAAGTAATAGTGTGGAACTATTAGAGTCGAGCCTGATCAGGCACCTCTTGGCATTGGAGCCCAACAAAAATTTAAGTAGAACAAGGAGCTCTTCAAGTGTTCTAACCAACATCTCACCCTCAACCAACGTAATTAAAACAGTTCATTAACTGGTCACTCATTCCACCGTTACTTTTGGGATGTTGCTGGTGAACAGTAGCTGGGGCAGGGTGTCCTATAATAAAAAAACCAGGAGAAAAAAGATTTGAATGTCTGCTAGGAATCTCTAGGCAAAAAACCTTGAAATGACTTGTCTTACTGCGAATGGTTCCATGTTGTATTTTGCCACCCCCTCCTGAGAATATTGAACTCTTTTGGAGGAGTCAGTCTGCCCCTTGCTGGTATATTTAGATACAAATACAATACGCTATGTACTTCCAAATATTCACTAACCATGAAACATTTCCCAATCAGATATGCGATACGTAAAACATTGTTGTAACAATCCAGGAATAATCAGTGATGGCACATGTCACAATTATAGAAAATGTATAACATGGAAACAGACCGTTCAGCCCAACTTATACATGCTAGTTAATTCTTCATCTGAGCTTGTTTCTACCTCTCTTAAGCTTCCCTTTAAATGCATCTTGTGCTATTTGCCTCAATTACCTCATGTAATAGAAGTTTCACATGCTAACCCACTCTTTGAGTAAAGAAGTGTCTCCTGAAATGCCAGCTTAATTTATGAGTAACTCTCCTACATTTATGACCTTTAGTTTTGGACATCCCCCACAAGTGTGAACACTTACTCTAATCTTAAAAACATCTCAGCTCACTCCCCAACCTTATCTTTTCTAGAAAATGACAGTTCATTTTTTCCTGATATATACAGCCTCAGTTCTGGAATCACCCTTTTGATTAAAGATATTAAAGGGATTTTAAAAAATATCTGAATTTGCTGAAAAACTGAAAAAAATTCCAGAAAAGTGTGCGAGTATATATCATTTGGAAGAAGAGAGATAGGGTAGCATTTCATGTGGACCTTCCTCTTTTCCTTCAGGATTGGGTAGCTCAGTTGGCTGGTTGACTAGTTCTTAATATTGACCAACATCAACAATGTGGGTTTGATTCTCGAGTTGACTGGACTCATCTTCTCAATCTTGTCCCTCACCCGAGGTGTAGTGACACTCAGGGTAAATGACCACCCGTCAGTTCTCTCTCTCAAAGAGGAGAGCAGCTTATGGTCCTTTGGGGCTGTGGCAACATTTCACTCTTCTCCTTCAGAGGCAAACTGTCTTGTTCTTCACGTCAATCATTTTTTACTATTGGTGAAAATATTTAGCATCTTACACTGTTTATAATCACACAATCTTGAATTATAAAATGTGTAAAGTTATTTTCAAGTCACACTTCTGTCATCATATCATTATGCTGACCTGGGGAAAGTAATTGGATTTCACTTTGCAACTCTTTAAGTTGTTACTTTTCCAATGGTTAAAAATCATGGCAACTTTCATTGTGGGCACCAATACTCAGGGAAGCCCTTCCAATGAATCCAGGGTGATGGGCTCACAAAACAATTAATGATTACAATTTAATCACTATTTATTTATCAAGCAATAAGCTGCATTTGTTTTTATTTCCATTCCCCTCTGGTACGGTGGCACAATGGCTAGCACTGCTGCTTCACAACACCAGGGACCAGGGTTTGATTCCGAGCTTGGATCACTGTCTGTGTGGAATTTGCATGTTCTCCCCATGTCTGCATGGGTTTCCTCTGGGTGCTCTGGTTTCCTCCCACATTCTGTAAGACATGCTAGTTAGGTGCATTGACCCGAACAGGTGCTGGACTGTGGCAACTAGTGGAATTTCACAGTAACTTCGTTGTAGTATTAATATACAATGAAGTTACTGTGAAATTCCCCTAGTTGCTTGTGCCTAATAAGTAAAATAAACTTTGAGTTTGATTCCATGGATATACTCCGGTATTTCAGTCATCTTTGTCACAGATTTTAACCTGTTTTTAACCAGGCTGCTAACAGCCTTGGGATTTGCTTTGTTAGCCTGACCACTTTATCATCCCAAAGATGTTGATGTCACCATTCTGAAAGAGGCCCAATGGCTGGCACCAACCATGCTCACCTCTTTGAAGAGATAGAAGTGTTGTGCACTGGTGTGATCTAATGACTTTCAGGGGCAAAAACCAAGGAAAGGATGAGGTTATATTTGTGGGGCTTTAAGTATTAATCCAAGCTATACAAAAATTATCAGAGCTGCAGCAGGACCCCTCCACTACACCCACAATACTAACTAACTCCCCCACCGCTGCACCTATTGTGGCAGTCTATTATTGGCCAGAATGAATACCATGAGCTACAGTAGTAGTAGGGCTTATCTGGCACCCTGCAGCTTGCCAGGCTTGATGTAAAGGAAGTTGGTGACTCAAAATGGTGATGACTTCTTTGGGCTGGGTATGAGGCATTATGACTTCGGGGAGGATTGTGCCAACCAATGAACTTTTCATGTATGAGCGTTATCTGTGCGTTTCAGCAGGATATTCAGCATTGGAAGTCATCACAGCTGAGCTTGATCCTGTCCCCTCTAATGTTCAAACACAACTCTTGCACCAGATGTTATGAGATAGCAATCTTGAATTGAAATGCTGGCCATATGTAATAACTCTTTTTTCAAGCAGGTGAGATTTGCCAATGCAGCACAGATTGGGAATGGAATTTGCTGTCGATAAATAAAATGCTGCTCCATGAATGTTGATGTGTAATTTAAGAAGACAATGGCATTTAGAAATCTGACATCCCAACTTCTGCATCATGCCTCTTACTTAACCTTTTATACTCCTATTATCTTTTAAGCTCCTGTAATTATGGACATAAGGATGAATTGTATCATTATAAGAAAGTAGAAAAACGCATCTGTGCAGCACATTCATAATGGTAACACATCCCAACACTCTTCAAAACCAATGTTTAAAGTTTATTTATTACCGTCACAAGTAGGCTTACATGAAGCTACTGTGAAAATCCCTGAGTTGCCACACTGTTCAGGTAAACTGAGGGAGAGTTTAACATGGCCAATGCACCTAACCAGCACGTTTTTCAGACTGTGGGAGGAAACCAGAGCATGTGGAGCACGGAGACATGGGAAGAACATGCAGACTCCACACAGAAACTGACCCAAGCCGGGAATCGAACATGGTTCCTAGTGCTATGAGTGCTAACCACTGTGTTATCGTGCTGCCCATGATGTACTTCTGCAGTTTTGTCACTGTTGTAATGTTGCAGGGAAAGATGGAAACCATTTTGCATACAACAAGGTCCCATAAACAGCAATGAGATGAATGAATGATAACAATAGCTTGAGGAGAGCTAAGAGGGGACACGAGAAGATGTTGGCTGGTAGGATTAAGGAGAATCCTAAAGCTTTCTTTCGATATGTTAAGAATAGAAGATTGGTTAGGGCAAGATTAGGGACAGTCATAGACAGCAGTGGGAAGTTGTGCGTGGAGCCTGAAGAGATTGGTGAGGCACTGAATAAATATTTCTCTTCGGTATTCACGCAGAATGCTGGAAATGTAGCTATGGAGAACACTGAGGTACAGGGTTGCAAATTGGGAAGTATTGTAGTAGATAGGGAGGATGTGTTAGAAATTCTCGAGGGTTTGAAGTTGGATAAGTCCCCTGGGCCGGACGGGATTTACCCTAGGATTCTCTGGGAGGCAAGAGAGGAGATTGCAGAGCCTCTGGCTCTGATCTTCAGGTCCTCGTTGGTTAAGGGTGTGGTTCCGGAGGACTGGAGGATAGCGAATGTGGTCCCATTGTTTAAGAAGGGGAAGAGAGACCTTCCAGGGAATTATAGGCCAGTGAGTCTTACTTCTGTTGTGGGCAAGGTATTGGAGAGAATTATTAGGGATAGGATTTATAGTTATTTAGAGAGAAATGAATTGATTGGGGATAGTCAGCATGGTTTCGTGAAGGGTAGGTCATGCCTTACTAACCTCATTGAGTTTTTTGAGAAAGTGACCAAAGAGGTGGATTGGGGTAAGGCGGTTGATGTAGTATATATGGACTTTAGTAAGGCGTTTGATAAGGTGGCCCATGGAAGACTTCTACAGAAAATGCAGATGTGTGGAATAGAGGGTGATTTAGCTAATTGGATTAGGAATTGGCTGGCAGATAGAAGACAGAGGGTGGTGGTTGATGGGAGATATTCATCGTGGAGTTCGGTGACGAGTGGTGTGCCTCAGGGGTCTGTTTTGGGGCCCCTGCTGTTTGTAATTTTTATAAATGATCTGGATGAGGGTATTGAGGGATGGATCAGTAAATTTGCAGATGACACTAAAGTTGGTGGAGTGGTAGATAGTGAAGAGGGGTGTTTTAGTTTACAGAGTGACTTGGACAAGTTGCAGAGCTGGGCCGAGAGGTGGCAAATGGAGTTTAATGTGGAAAAGTGTGAGGTAATGCACTTTGGCAGGAACAATAAATGTGTAGAGTATAGGGCTAATGGTAGGGCTCTTAATAGTGTTGAGGAACAGAAGGATCTTGGTGTATGTGTCAATAGATCCCTGAAAGTAGGCAGTCAAGTGGATAAAGTTGTTAAGAAGGCATATGGAGTCTTAGCTTTTATTGGTAGGGGGATTGAATTTAGGAGCCGCAGCATCATGTTGCAACTGTACAAAACTCTAGTGCGGCCGCACTTGAGTATTGTGTGCAGTTCTGGTCGCCACATTATAAGAAAGATGTGGAGGCATTGGAGAGGGTACAGAGGAGGTTTACCAGGATGTGCCTGGTATGGAGGGCAGGTCCTATGAAGAGAGGTTGAAGGATTTGAGGTTGTTTTCGTTAGAAAGGAGGCGGCTAAGAGGGGATCTTATTGAAGCATATAAGATGATTAGAGGTTTAGATAGGGTGGACAGTGATAGCCTTTTTCTAGGATGGAGAAAGCTAGCACGAGGGGACACAGCTTTAAATTAAGGGGTATGAGTTATAGGACGGATATCAGAGGTAGGTTCTTTACTCAAAGAGTGATTAGGGAGTGGAATGCCCTGCCTGCAGCTGTTGTAGATGCGCCAAGTTTGGTGGCGTTTAAGAGGTTAATTGATAAGTATATGGAAGAGAAGGGAATGGTTTAGTTTGGAGGGGCATTGCTTTTTATTTTGGTCGGCACAACATCGAAGGCCGAAGGGCCTGTTCTGTGCTGTATTGTTCTATGTTCTATGTTCTATGTACTCATATCATGTCTTTGATCTATTAAAGCATTCCAAGACCTGGATTTTCCAACTTGTCATGATGGTGAGTGCCAGAGCCTGTTATGTGGCAGACCAGCCAAAAATCTACTGATTTTCATTGGGATTGGAAGATCCCAGCAGTGGGTCTAAATTTTGAAAGTCCTGGCCCAAGATACTTTACAGAGATATTATAAAATAAAATATGATACCGAGCCACATAAGGGGATATAAGGGCAGATGATCGAAAGTTTGATCGAAGAGCATTTTGTCAACATAACACTCGTCCTCTGTCCCCAAGCTTCTTTGAGGTGTCACATTAATGTCACATGAGCACTGAAACTTCAGCTCATTGTCTTTGCATACACAAAACAGCGATGGAAACATCATCAGCTGGAAAGGTAGGAAAATGCAATTTATAATTCACAAATCAACTTAATACCATCTATCTTTTAATGAATTTCAGATAGAACTGAAACCACAGCATTAAAGTGAAGAATATTGATCTCCCCTCTTGTTTATATTATGCAAGCAATTTGAATTTCTGGATTATTGTTTTACAATTAGCCAGTTTTACCAGCCTTCTTCTGAACAGCGCCTCCTCCCTTCACCTCATTATCAAAGTCTGAATTGCACCTTGACTATGTTCACTCTGTAATTAAGGTTCAGCTTCAGAAATTGTCCTGACTCAATAAAAAAAACTCAATCACCTTATGACGCAATAGTCACCTTGGTAATTTTTAACAGAGGAGGGAGGTTGCCAGTGCCAATCAAGCAAAATACAGTCATTTCTTTATACAGTACCAACAGTGTAAACTATATTCTGCAGGTGGCAAAATGACTCATTGTGCTGTCAGGAGCTGGGTTTGAATAGTGTGGCTGAAGGTTAGCTGTGTTTCCAATAACAGAGGTTTATGTGGTCTCCCTCATAGTGTCATCAGACAGTTACTATTCAATAACTGTGGAATGCCACACACACGCACACACTTTCACTCGCCCTTTATCTCCACACTTGTGGTAACTGCACTAGAAATATCTTCATTCCCTGGGTTCAAGTGATACTTTATTTTGCCTGCTGACATGACATTAATTCACTGCAGCAGTGAATTATCGTTCAGTCTGATTCCAACGCGCATTTAAAACACAGGAATGAATCACTCAGAGAATATTACATCACTGACAATGTATCACCCACATGGAAATCTTTCACAGCTCACTCATGCCTGAGTCACACATGAGTTATAGCCCCTTCGCAAAATCCCGAGGTAACATCACAGAGAAAACAATAGATTTGACATTGAGGGACAGTGGTCAATTTACCTTACAATCTTAGTACAGTGGAAAATTGGCTCCCCCACGAACAGTCCGCCGTTCTCCCCCCACCAAGCTCAGCATCCCCACCACCACCCCAGCCTACCTATTCCAGGTCTTTTGACTGTTCCTACCAGGTTCTCACTAATCTGTCTACAATACTTCCTTATCCCAAAACAAATAATCTGCCCGGCCACCTCCAACCTGATCAACCACATTACAAACACCCACACCCTGCCCACTGTATTGCTGTACAACATTACAGTTGTACTGATGCAAAACCCAAAAGTCACATTACAGAGATAGATACAAGAGTTAACAATGAATGGTAGTAGTGACATCACTATTTCATTGAAGGGACAGGCAACAAATACTACCTTGCCAATGATCTCACATCCGGTGAAAGAATTTAAATAAAATTGCCTTTTATTTTAGCAACTTTGATCTCCAACCAGTGTTCCTACCTTTGGAGAGTGATGCCTCTCCTAAGTCAGTAATCCTGCTAAATATCCACTACACTGTAGGAAGGCTTAGGAATCACAACCCTTTAGCTCCTACAGAAGAGGTCACTATAGCCATTGTACATATTGAACTGTGGCAGGGGTACAGAAAGATGAATACCAAACCACACTCAATCGCAGGGCTATTATGAACATAATGTAATATATCTTGTCTCCCTTCCTACTCACTCTGATAATCATGAACTCAACCACATAAACACCGCACAATATTACGCAATGTAAGGGGTTTGCGTGATCCAGAATTTTATTGTTGCTGGATTAGAGCAAGAGCGGTGTTGCTGAGCTAAACTACTCCTAGGACCTTGCTAAACTAAAACGAAAATGCCTGAGCAACATTTTTTAAAAATACTCCAACAACAGAGGATGGATCTAAGGGATAACGTCCTAACCTTTCCTAACTTTGGTTCTGAGATGTGCGTCCACTGGCCAAGACTCACCATAAGAAGTCTCACAACATCAGATTAAAGTCCAACAGGTTTATTTGTAGCAAACGCCACTAGCTTTCAGAACTGGCTGTTCGTTTGTCAGGTATCAGACCCCTATTTATTGACTACAGCTCAGTCTTTAACACCATTATTTTTACGAAACCCATCACCAAGCTCCTTGGCCTGGGGTTTGGCTTCTCCCTGTATGACTGGATCCTGAATTTCCTAACCCATAGAGTGCAATTGTGTAAGGTAAGCAACAACACCTCCTTCATGATTATCCTCCATATTAGTGCCCTACAAGGCTGTGTCTTCAGCCACTTACTATACACTTATTACTGTGTGGCCAAATTCTCCAATTCCGTTTTTAAGTTTGCTGATGACATCACCATAGTGAGTCAGATCTCAAACAATGACAAAATGGAATACATAAAGAGATAGAGAATCTGGCAAACTGGTGCGATGACAATAATCTCTCCCTCAATATCAACAAAATAAAGGAGATAGTCATCCAATTCAGGAAACGTAAAGGAGGACAAGCCCCTGTCTACATCAATCAGGATGAAGTAGAAATTGTCAAGAACTTCAAGTTTTTAGGTGTCTTGGTCACCAACAACCTCCTGGACTCCTCATGCTGACACTATAATTACGAAAACCCAGAAGCACCTCTACTTTTTCAGAAGACTAAGGAAATTTGGCATGTTCACTGAAACTCTCACCAACTTTTATAGATGCACTAGAGAAAGCATTTTTTCTGGTTGTATCACAGCTTGGTAAGGCTCCTGCTCTTTCCAAAACTGCAAGAAGAAACAAAGGGTCACAAATGTAGCCCAGTCCATCACTCAAACCAGCCTCCCAACCATTAACATTGTCTACACTTCCCACTGCCTCAGAAAAGCAGCCAGCATAATTAAGAAGCCACTACACCCAGACATTGTCTCTTCCACCTTCTTCTGCCAGGAAAAAGGTACAAAAGTCTGAGGACATGTACCAATTGACTCAAGAAGAATTTTTTTCCCTGCTACCATTAGACTTTTGAATGGACCTACCTCTCATTAACCTACACCCTAGCTATGACTGTAACATTACTTCTGCACTCTCTTCTTTCATTCTCTATGAACAATATGCTTTGTCTGTTTAGTGCACAAGAAAAAATACTTTTCACTGTACACTAATATATGTGGTAATAATAAATCAAATCATATCAAATCAAAAGCGTGAAGGGAAGGTAATGGTGTATTGGTATTGTAATTGAACTAGTAATCTATATCAAGGTCTGGGGACCTGATTTCAAACCCCACTACAGCAGATGGTGAAATTTGAATTCAATAAAAAAATAAATCTGGAATTCAAAGTCTAACGATGACCATGAAACCATTGTCGTTTAAAGGATTCATTGGTTCACTAATGTTCTTTTGGGAAGGAAATTGGTCATCTTTACCTGGTCTGATCTATATATGAACCCAGAGTCACAGCAATGTGGCAATAAATGTTGACCTATCCAGTGAGATCAATAACTTATAAATGAGTTTTTAAAAAAGTTGAGAAACTATCCCTCTGTAACCCATTAGCACCACACTATGTACATTACAAAAGCAAGGGCATTGTGCTAATGATTTGCGAGATCCCAGCTAAAGTTTTGCATCCAATTCTGGACATTATACTTTGGGGAGGATGTTGAAGCCTTGAAGGTAAGATTTACTAGAGAAGCTGCAAGAGGTGTTTCATTGAAGTGTTACCAGGGATGAGAGATTTGGGAATGGAGTGGCTAGATGTGCTGGGATTGTTCATTTTACTCTAGAGAAGGCTAAGGGGAGATTTAATAGAGATATTTAAAATGGTAAAGGATTTTGACAGAGTTATGAGAAGAAACTGTTTCCTGTGGCAAAAGGATTGGTAGCCTGGGGATGCAGATTTCAGGTCATTGGCAAAAGAACCAGAGGTGAGAGAAAGAGAATTTGATTTACTAAGCAGATTGCTACAACTGGAGCGCAGTGCCTGAATGGGTGGTGGAAACAGATTAAATAGTAAATTTCAAAGTTGGATAAATAATTTAAGGAGAAAAATTTAAGATTATGGGGAAAGGGCAAGGGAGTGAGACTAATTAGACAGTTCATTTGTAGAGTGGACCCAATAGCCCCCTTCAGTATTATATCATTCTATGGTTAACTATTAATTCAGCTTCTGATGCAATGTTTCTGATGGTTAGAGGGAAATTTTTCAATCCATAACTGTAGTAAGTAGTGATCTTGTGTGAATAGCAGCATTCGAATGCTTACTGTGTTTGAGTGAAATTCTTTTGTTTGCTATTTTAATGGAGGCATTAAACCATTTAAAGCTAACAGGTTAGTACTTCTATTAAGATAATGGATAGAAAAAATTTATACAAATACATTAAACATTCCTAGAATCATAATCATTTCAACAGAGGTGAAGACCATTCAGTTTATTATATCTGTATCTATGTTGGTGCTGACTTCACGCTGGAGCTTGTTACTCTAATTCCATTTTCCTGTGTTGTTTTTCTCTACAACCTTTAATTTTTTTCTCTTCAAGTGTTTACCTAATTTCCGCTTAAATGTCATGATTGGCTTGGCTGTAATAGCCACTTGTGGTAATACATTCCCTATTTTAAGAACACTTTGTATGAAAAAAATCCCTTTTAAATCTCCCCTGGTACACTAATAGTCACACAGCGCAATTTCAAAGCCATTGTACTTTAAGTGGACTTTCTCATTGTTGGTGAGATTTCTGTAAATTAAAAAAAATCAGTTCAGTGAGATGCAGGTAATTACCTGGGATAATTTTCATGCCATTGTCTGTCTTTTCACGCTAGTCAACTTTCGATAGCTTCTGTAGCAAAATGATCACAAACAAAGCTGCAATGATCTTCTAATAATATGTCCAGCAACCACCTCACACTCAATCTCTCATCCAATCGCTTGCAAAACACATACACAATCTCTCACATGTACACAATATCTCCCTAAACACAGGCACAATCGCTCACACCCACAATTTCTCCCAAAGTAGATGCACAATTTCTCACCCATACACAATCTTTCCCAAAACATATATATAATCCCTCACATATACACAATATCACATGATACGCAGGCACAATCTCACTCCTACAATCTCTCCCAAAATACAGGCGCAATCTCTCACACACAATCTCTCTCAAAACATATTCTTAATCTTTCCCAAAACACATACACAGTTTCTCACATATACACAATCTCTCCCAAAACACATACACAATCTTTCACATGTACACACTGTCTCCCAAAGCACATACACAATCTCTCACATGTACACACTCTCTCCCAAGACACATACACAATCTTTCACATGTACACACTCTTCTCCCAAGACACATACCCAATTTCTCACATGTACATACTCTCTCCCAAAATACATACACAATCTCTCACACATACACAATCTTTCCCAAAACACAAGCATACAAACAAACATATTCACAATCTCATACATATTAATTTCTGATGTTAACTGAGATTGGTTGTTTTGGACTATGTCTTTAATTTAGGGTAAAATAAGCGGTGAGCTTTCTGAAGCCTACTTGTCAGCAGGCCTGGGTGAAATGGCATTATAGATTAAAGGGAAGCGTGGATGTTTTGCTGAGAATGGGTGTAAGGTGTTCACGCTTACAGGCAATGGTAGCAGTATTTGTCCTTCTGGTGGTTGGACTGGTACTCTCCAAACTTCCAGAAGGGTGTTGAGAACATTAGGTGATAAATGGTTATATTTTTAACAGTTCATTTGATTCCAGAATATTATTGAGTTGGAGTCTAAAGAATAGCTGATTACATTTCTGCCTGGATACAAGGCAAATGTGATTCATGTTGCCATCAACCTGGCCTTTGAGAGGGGAAGGCTGCACAAGAACCATTGTCAAATTGAAAATATCACAGAATATCACAAAGTTGGCCTGTCAGGATCTGGGAGAAAGAGAGATTAAAAAAAGTCTGAAAGCCTCTCAGGTTCGCCATACAGGAATGTGAATGGGTGCTTGCATTTGGTTTAAAAAGACCAAATTTGCCAGGAGTTAAGAGAAGGTTGGACGATTCACTTAGTTTGCACTAAGGAAGAATCTTCAAGAAGAGTCTCACCATAAATGACGGTTCTGGGATAACACGTTACCAGGCTAAGAAAACAAAAGAAGTATACCCCTTGAGAGATAATAATCACTTTGGACTGATTTCAAGGAGAACTGAATGTCTATTTAAAGGACACTGCAGCATATTCCTATAAAATGGGGGTTTTCAGTTGTGTTAACAGTTAGAAGGGAAAATTCTGTTCTGTAGTTTAAAGTCTAAATTACCTACCAAAAATAGTGTTTAGCCAATACTGCTTTGCCTGTCCCACTTCAAAAGTGAAATATTGTTATACCATTCTTTCAGCTATTGACTGGAAGCTTTTAGTTATTGGTCTGTACTGCGATTGTAACAAGATGAACAAGAAACAGGAGTGTGCTTTGCAGGAGTGAGGGGAATATCTGAAAATACTGAGACCCTCCAACTTTCACTTAGCATTCAGAGCATGAACTATTAGGATAATGTGGGAGACTCAGAACGGGGACAGCATTGCTTCCTCACAGTGCCAGGGACCCAGGTTCAATTCCTGGCTTGGGTCACTATCTGTGTGGAGTTTGCATATTCTCTCTGTGTCTGTGTGGGTTTCTTCCGGGAGATCCGGTTTCTTCCCACAGTTCGAAGATGTTCAGGTTAGATAGATTGACTATGGTAAAAATGAACCTTAGTGTCAGAGGAATTAATGAGGTAAATACATGGGGTTACAGAGACAGGGTGTGGGTAGGTTGTTGTCGGTGCAGATTCAATGGGCTGAATGGTCTCTTTCTGTACTGCAAGGATCCTATGATGTCAGTGTGGAGGGTTAGGGAGGAACAAGTAGGGCATAGTGATGGGTTGGGAGTATAGTCAGCAGATCACAAGAAGGCAGATCTTGGGGGGGTGGTGGACAAGACACCCTGCCCCTTTTACGTCTTTAAAACGTTCTTGTGCCTGCTGCACCTAGCTGCTCCTGTTCCCTTTAGCTGTGGGGTTTCTCAAACCATGGGAAACTTGGTTGTCCAGCAGGAAGTTCAAGCGCTATCAAAATCCAAGGAACAGAGCCTCATCAGCACATTAAAATTACTGAAGTGCCACTCCAGAATTGATGGCCCCAACCTTTCAGCAGTTAAACCGGGAGTAGGGTTGTTCATAGCAGCTCTCAGATATTACTAATTTACTGCCTGCTCCCCTCACCTGACCCTAGTCTGTCTGTCATGATAACGGGATAAAATCCTCCATATAGCCTCTCACACAAATAGGTGTATATATACACGTACACACAAACACCGGATGGGATTGTCCCAAAAAATTCTAAGTGTCGAATTTATGTAAAAACTGAAGTAAATCCCGCTGCACTGGGGGGAAAATCGACCCCACTGTCTCTTACACAAAAACACATAGGCATACACACACGCACACACACAAGCACATACGCGTACCTATACACATAGACACAAACACTGCCTCTCACACAAATACACACACACGCACAAACACAAAGATACACATACACACACATGCACATCCACACACACAAACACATAGAGGTCCTCACCCAAAAATACCGTCTCTCACACAAACACATGCATATATTCACACACACAAGCAAACACCATCTCTCACGCATATGCCCACACAAACACTGACTCTTGCATAAACACACACATATACACTCACACACAAACACCACCCTCCCATACAAACACACACACACAAACACAAAGGGAACACTTCCATTTCTGAAAAATATGATGGCTTCTAATCGAAAAATTATGGAAATCAATGGAAAAATGTGTTGTTGAGGTATTGGTTCCCACCACTACTGTACTGGGGACTTGAAAGAATTTTGGTCAAATTATTTCTTTGACAATGCAGATTTGAAAAATATATGTATTTTTGATCCAATGATTTGATATTGCAACTACAATTATGCACATTATATATTCAGTTATATTGTGATTGTCAAACTGTGTTTCAATATAAATGGATGGTATGTGCATATTAAATGTGTCTATGCATCTGTAGCAATGGCTCAAACTCCCCACACACTCTATTAGCTGTGATTTGTATAACGCTAACCAGCCTGGACAGATGACATCTTCCTATAATAAACAGTTTGGTTGGTATTGCCTATTATTGTGAGACTGTAGTAAATTAGAGTGATTTAAAAAATAGTATTTCAGTGGATAAATTATGCATTCTGCACATAAAATGCAAAATGCAGTGAATTAAACGATTTAAAACTAAATAAAGATAAAGGAGTTTCCTCATAAATTTGTAAAGGGCTTGGATTTTGAGAAATTATGCAGAAATTTACTAACAACTTAACCTGGTTCCGCTGGAGTGCATTCAGAATATGAATGTTTGCAACATAAATTGATTACAGTATGAGATAAATGCCAATGTACTGATGGCCTATGAAATTAACCCTGCCAATTGTACAACTGTCTATTTAACCCTTTCATTGCTAAATGACTTTTACAAGTACCTCATTAGATGCACACAATAAAGAAAATGACTTTGATTGATACAGTGTCGTTCCTAAACTCAAGCCTTTCCAAAGCATTTTACAGACAATGAAGTACTTCTTACATCATTTTTTGTACAGAACTGGAAACACCTTCTCTTAACCTTTATCTGTCCTCTGGATGTGTTGATACTGGCAAGATCACTATTTATTGCTTGTCCCTGGCTTCCTGAGGAAATTAAGTCAATCATACTAAGTGAGAGTGGAGTCTCGTGTAGACCAGATCGGTTAGAGGTGAAAAGATATTGATTTCAAAAAGGGCATGCATTTATATAGTGCTTTTTGCATCCTCAGTACCAAAGTACTTTTCAGCTAACGAAATATACTTTTGAAGCGCAATCTCTATTGTAGTGCAGGAAACACAGCAGCCAATTTGCACATTGCAAGTTCTCAGAAATAGCAGTGTGCTAATGACCAGACATGATGCTATACACAGTACTTGTGATAGGTGTAGGAATCTGGGAAACTGAAACCATACCATGTACCAGATTATAGCAAAAACTGCATTTGCTGGACTCTGAAACAAAAGCAGGAAATGCTGAAAAATCTCAGCAAGTCTGATAGCATCTATGAAGAGAGAATAGAGTTAATGCTTCAAGTTGGAATAACCCATCATCACAGCTGATACCAGATAATTGGCAATATTTCACAAATAGTAGTCTTTTCAATTTGTTTTGCACTTATTCCTTGCCAATGCCAAGTATTCACACAATATTTTTTCCGTGGAGTAGAGGCTCATGTATATGACAAAGGGTATATGGTGCAGGTACCAAAAATCTTGCCACATCAATATCTTCCAAAAGCAACATATTGGACATGTGGCAGCCATTAGTAGCTCCACACTTTGGCAAATGCACCATTGTAGTGCCATGGAACATGTGCATTATCATATTCAATGGGAAATTACTGACCTTGTTACCAAATCAACAATCACCTTATTCAGCAACACAGTGGTAGTGCAATTCTAACAAGGTAGGTGTCATAATAAGAACATATACGTTAGGGAAAATTTTACCATCCCGTCCACCATGGAATCGGAGTGGGTAAAGGGCAGATCATGGAAAGTCCCATTGACCTTTGGCGGTATTTACTGATTTTGGCTCAAATGAGGCCAGAAAATCCCAGCCATCATGTCTATGCCACCACTTTGCAAGAGCAATATAAAGCCAATACCATTACTCTGCACTCTCTCTCCAGAGTGAAATCTTACCAAAAAAATGGTAAAGTGGTTTTTCCAATGAGAAAACTGGTGTGCTCCTCTCCAGAGAAACTGGTTGGTTTTATCTCCAGATCTTATGACACTCTGCCAAAAAAAAAAATCAAGAGGGTATGTTCCATGATGTTATACAGGAGGGCAGGGCCACAACATGCCAGCCAATTCCCACTGCCCAGAGAGCGGGGCACAATCTTTAGAGGGGGAGTAATCCTTCCCCCCCCCCCAGCCTACAAAGGAGGCTTTAGAATCCCCACTCCCAACCAGAGTCGCTACTTCTCTACCACCACCCCGTCCCCCTCTTCCGCCATCAATCTTCAGCACCTTTACACCTTCTCCCCACCGCCGACAGTCTGCCAGTTTGAGCTGGCACCCACCTCCACCACCTCTCCAAGCCTCCCAAATCACTCCCACAATGGTCATCATTGGCACCTCTGCTCTTCCATCTACCATTACATCTAAAAGAATCCACCCCATTGGGCTCTCAATGGGGCCTGTCCCTTGTCAAAAGTTGGCACCATGTCAACCTGTCAGTCCTAACCTATGCTAAGGGACAGTGCTGGGATACTGCCAGGCTACTGCCTACCTATGTCCCTCGCCCGTAAGTGGCTATACTTACTTTATATAATCCCAGAATCATCCTCATGAGAGGTTCACGTCTAGATCAATCTATTGTAAAAGGCATTGGCATGACATCATGCTGATGCCCGCCAAATATCTGGTGGGGAGGATGGTGGGGTAGACCAGAAAGTGGTTCGGTAATGACATGCTAAAGTATTGAAATGAGCTTCTGCGGTCCCATGACATGTTTTGCACCACTGTACTGGCGAGGGGCCAGTAAGATTCGAACTTGAAGTTTACTGGTGCGAATTGCACTCTCCGGATTTCGAGTAGGTGCTGCATTCCTGCAGACAGAGAGTTTGGGCTCAAAATTGCCCTCATAACTTCTTCCGCATCAAGGAAGGATGGTGGTAATCTTATCAATGACTGGTAATGCTATCCCTGTGCCACAAGGTGGGGCAGACTTCCTTACTCCAGATGGCAAAACTCACTCCAGCAGCAAGTGGAGATAGTTGTCTTGGGCTATTAAAAAGCAGGCATGCCATAGAAAGTGTTTATAAAAAGATTCCTTTAAGGATGAAGAAATGGTCACTGACTTACTTTGCAAAAAAAAGTCAAAAATCTGGAAAAATTATTTTACAAAAACCACTGTACTAAAATATTATTATATAAATATAGAAAAAACTCCTAAAGGAACACTTAAAGCATTTGCAATCAAATGGCTCATCCCTTACTTGCATTAAAAATGGAGTGGGATGGGGATGATATGAGAAGGATGAAAGGAATGGAATGGGTGTAGTGTAAGAGGTTGGTATGGGAAGGATCGACACCGCATACTGCTGGATCCAAGTGGAGAGGATCTCCAAGAGGACTGCACATATCGACACAGAACTCGGCCAACGTTGTCTACCTAATACGTTGCAAGAAAGGATGTCCCGAAGCATGTTATATTGGGGAGACCATGCAGACACTACGACAGCGGATGAATGAGCATTGCTCAACAATCACCAGGCAAAACAGTTCCCTTCCTGTGGGCGAACACTTCAGCAGTCATGGGCATTCGGCCTCCGACCTGCGGGTAAATGTGCTTCAAGGGGGCTTTCGTGATACACGACAGCGCAGAGTCGCTGAACAGAGACTGATAGCCAAGCTCCGCACACATGAGGACGGTCTTAACAGGGATCTTGGCTTCATACACACTATCTGTAACCCCCGTAACTTGCCTGGGTTAGCAAAAAACCTCACTTACTGTGCTGTCTGGAGAAAATACACAATTCTCTAACCAATGCTCAGGATTCCCTTCACACACATTGTAGCCACTTTAACACTTGAATAGCAGGTTAGATGTAAGGATTCGCATTCTAATCAGCAATCTCTGACTGTCTGTGCTGATGTGTGCTATTGCAGACCAGAACACTGCATTTGCCTGAGGAAGACACGGAGTGTTGAAAGCTCGCAATTTTACTATCAAATAAATCGGTTGGATTAAAAATTGGTGTTGCTAAATTCTTAATGGGAAGGACTGAACAGCACGGAATGGGAATTTAAAGAAGCACTGTTGCAATAAAGATGCTCGGTTCACCACAAATGTTTTGCAGGTTTCTGCAAGTACGTGATTGAATAGCTGTACCACAAAATCAGTGATTCATGCAAAAGTCTCCAAATCACCAAATATACACAGTAACAATCAGGATAATATCACCTTCGGAAATAATGTAAATTTATGCTGCTGAAGTATCTTTTAAAGCAAACGTATTAATATTGCGTGTAATTACTTCAAGTGCTGCCTTCAGATTAATGTTATGGGGAAAAGAATTGCTATGAAGCAAAGGCAATGACCAATGTCTCATTAAGTTGATGGTACCACATTAAGAGCAGCCTCTCTGAGAACTACATGAAGGAGCGAGTGTTGCTATCAGGAGTTCTTTTAAGAATCAGATTTATTAGTAATACCCTCCTGTTTCTGTCTTTCTGTTGATTTTAAAAAATATAATTAGTCTAAATAGTTCGCTGATAATGTCACAGCGGAACGGGTTTGGTGGAGCTACTGAGGGAGAAGTTGTCAAGGAGCTGGATTAACGTGGGTAAGGTACAGTCATTAATCCAAGTGCTCCAGCTTCAAACATTCATGTTAAAATCCAATGCTCTAGTATTGCCTCACTCACCAGCTCCTGGGAACTACTATCACCAATCACCATAAAAATAAAAACATTTTTTGAAAAAAATCAACACAAAACTGGAAATCAGTAAAAGCATTAGAGGTTTATGTGAAAATAAATAGTTCCACCAGCTCTTAAGCCAAAGTTTTTATTGGCTTTCCAACAGTACCCTGTAAGCCTAAATGTGTTGAATTTGTCAAAAACAGCACCAGTTTGTAGTTCTGGGGAACGGTATCACTCTTATGCAGTTTGTCCTAATTTTGTGTTGGTGGGGCGGAAAAACAGTAATTCCAAACATATGACAGGTTAGGATGAGAAACAATTTTCAACCCATTTAATCACATCCTACCACACTCTCATCTATGGGTGGCACAGTGGTTAACACCGCTGCCTTACAGCGCCAGGGCCTCAGGTTCGATTCCTGGCTTGGGTCACTGTCTGTGTGAAGTTTGCACATTCTCCCTGTGTCTGCATGGGTTTTCTCCAAGTGCTCTGGTTTTCTCTCACAGTCCAAAGATCTGCAGGTTAGATTGATTGGCTATGCAAAATTACCCCTTAGTGTCAGAGGGATTAGTAGGGTAATTATGTGTGATTATGGAGATAGAGCCTGGATGAGATTGTCGCTCGATGGGCTAAATGGCCTCCTTCTGCACTTTGTGTATGGATAGATGAGTCTGATTTGCCTGTTGCACCATCCAATTTACTTCTTAGCAAGAATCAGATTAAATGAAGCCAATATACGCTTTAACAAGTTGTTCACATGTTTTGCAACAGCAATTTCTTATAAAATATTATGTACTTGCTTTCAAAATTGAAGAAGATATTAGAAATACATAGCAGGCACAAGTGAAGAGACAAAAACAGGTAATTGGGGATATGGACCTTCTTGTTAGAACATCTAACAAAAGGGCTTTTCTCCAAATATTAACTCATCTTCTTTCTTTGTATACATAGAGGCCAGCAGCAAATTTCTATTATTATTTTAGATGATCAACTTTAACAACGTTTTTACTTTCTTTAGTTTATTTTCTTGGTTTGTTTCATTGTGGAGTTTGACATCTTTGGAGGGATTTCCAAGTTGCCAAGTGCATACTCTATAATCTGATAAAAGCAAAACACTGTGGATGTTGGAATCTAAAACAATAACAGAAAATGCTGGAAAATCTCAGAGCTCTGACAAAGGGTCTTCCAGAATCTAAACATTGGCTCTATTCTCTCTCCACAAATGCTGTCAGACCTACTGAGATTCTCTAGCATTTTCTGTTCTTGTCTCTGTAATCTGATCTCAGTAAGATGACTCTGTGTGGGGTGATGAATGCTGTTTTTCTTCTGTCCATGTGGACCCATGCAAATAAACATTTCTGCTTCAATAAATTTGTTAAAATTTAAAAATATAGAAAGGACCCACCAGAATGCATGGGAGATGGTGGAGTGCTTTAACACAGAAAAGGGAGTTCACAGCAGGTACAATTGAAACATAGGTTTAAAGAGCCTATCGCCAAAACATATAGCAGATTGGTGAGAATTAAGCTCATGTGGCAAGTTCCATTATACCTCCTCAATATTATGAATGTATTTTTTCAAAAAACATAGGCAAAGTGTTAAACTAGTATTGAAAATTTATAAATATCAAATGAGTTAAAATGGTTTTCTGTACACCACCTTTGAGTCTTGAGTTTACTGCAATAGCTTTCGCTTAACACCTAGATGTCCCACATGACGTTTTAACCTGGCCTGCTGAGGCATGTGTTAAATGGCAGCTAGTACAGGGTGGAAACTGGCTAAAAAGTTTGTTTAACATGCCAATGTTTATAACAGTGTATGGGGAGATTATCCTGGGCTTGCAAGTGGGCACAGTGGATGACCTGAATGTGGAACCTCGCGAGTCAGATTGTGCTGCTATAGAGATACCCACCTGATTTCTCCTTAGGTGTCGAACCAGTCTCAGTGGTAGCACTCTCGCCTCTGAGTCAGAAATCACAGGCAAAGCTGTGAAGGTTGAATGGTGCTGTTGCAATATCTATCTTTGAGAAGCTAGTTTATTCTGACTTTTGCATTTGAACATTTGTCTCACATGGAATTACTTAGAAATAAAAACAGAAAATTTTGAGGAGGTATCATTAAAGTACTTATATAAAACAGACTATTTGGGCTATATTGATATTTATGATCCACATAAGCCTCCTCTCAAGCTATTTCACTAGACAATATTTATTTTATGTTTGTCACAAGTAGGCTTACATTAACACTGCAATGAAGTTACTGTGAAAATCTCCTAGTCACTATACTCCAGCACATGTTTGGGTTCACTGAGGGAGAATTTAGCATGGTCGATACACCTAGCCAATATGTCGTTTGGATTATGGGAGGAAACCAGAGCGTCCTGAGGAAACTCACACAGACATTGGCAGAATGTGCAGATAGTGACCCAAGCTGGGGATCGAACCCGGATCCCTAGCGCTGTCAGGCAATGGTGCTGATTACTGCATCACCGTGCTGACCCAAATGCACCAAACAGGAAGCTGCCATTTCTACTTCAGAGATGAAGCAAAAAAAAAAATCATATTTTAAAATTATTTAACATGCATGAAACTGTAAGAATATGCCAGAATACAGTTAAAAATTTGAGTTAATGTAAACTTTGTCAGTCCTGTAATCCCACTTCTGTGTGTAAATGATTCACAAGATTTGTCATCAAGGCAAAAGGTGACGGCATTGGGAATATTGACTATTTTCTACTTTTCACACGTTGACAGGGTCATCACCTTTCTAGGTTGGAGATGGTGCAAGTTAGAGTCCACACTGCCTGAACAATATGCTGAACCTGAAGAGAATAGTCTCCCGCTGCAGCATGGTGACATTTGTATTCCTCACACCATCTGTCCTCATAGTTTCTCTGAATGAGATTGCCCAATTGCTGTCAACTCTATGGGCTTGCACCCACTGAGATCAGCACACCTGACTCCCTGGCAACTCAGTGTTAGGTACATGTCTCTGAGTCCCTGGCATCTTAAAGTCCCTCTGTTTCTGCACTAATGTATATGTGATTTCAGCAAATCAGCATTTCGGATTCACCTGGTCCACAGTCCCTGCTCGCTGAAGTTCATGCAGAAAAGCCCTTAGTAACCACAACAGGAATCTTACTTCAATATTTTCTAAAAGTCATAATTTAAGAATCAATCCAAATCACTATGTGGTGGAGGATAGGAGGATATTGCAACCACCCATATTTCTGTAGAGCTCCTCAAAGAGAAGGAACAACATTCAAATATTTACTAGATTAAGGTGCAAATACACATCTAAGATCAGTCACATCACACACTGGCATTCCTCAAGCACCTGGCCTTTCCATTAACTCTTGACTGGTAAACAATGTTAGCCAGACTGGATTTATTACCTAACCTTAGTTGCCCTAAAAAGAGGGAATCATGAAGCTTTTCCTTGAAATTCAACTACTCTTGCTGTGATTCATGGTGCCATAATGATGTTAGTTAGCAAACTCTGGTACACTGATCCAGCTATGATGAAACAGTGGTGATATACGTCCAAGTTAGCATGACGCAGGTATTGATGTTCACATGACATTACTGCTGTTGTCCTTCTCTGTGGGAGGCTGACTTAGTAAGAATTCTCACAATACCAGGTTAAAGTCCAACAGGTTTATTTAGTGGCCAAAGCCATGACTACCATCAACACTGCACATCTCCACGTGTAGACAGATATGGCCACTGGTCGTAGACACTGGCAGCAGGCTTGTATATTGAATCCAAGGCGATGCCACCATTAAGTGAGCTTTTTCTTCTTGGATGGTGTTGAGTTTCTTCAGTGTGGTTATAGCTGCTCTCACTCAGACAAATGGTGAGTATTCTATCACAGTCCTGTCCAGAACCTTATTGATGGTGGAGAGGAAACAGGAGGAGAGCCAATAATCAGCAGTCTCTGCCACACTCTTGTAGATACAGTATGGATTTAGCTCGTCCAATTCATATGCCAATCAGTGGTGACCGCTCAGGGTATTGATAGTATGAGATTCAGAAATGACGATGCTCAGACTTGCACACCATTGCTCTAAGCCATGTTCAAGCAGCTAGGTGAGTGAAGAACGGACTCCCCAAACACCTTTCTGCATCACACCCTTACATGTTTCAGTCATCACTATCTCACCCCTCCTCTCTTCCCCATGCCACATCCAGTCTTTGTCTCACTCCTCCATGCCAGTCATGTTTCTAGTGTCCAGCCTTGGTGCTGCTTGTGCTACAGGCCTCCAATATTTTGCAGTTATACTGCTAAAGGAAGTTGAAAGTGGTATCTTGTGCCCTTAAGTCATGGATGAAGTGTGTGCCACTTACTGTGATGATATTGTGCCTTTAATCAATGTGTTTTAATCATGTTCCTTTGCAGGATTTTTCAAGCAAACCCTGGAATCTTATTGGCGCTGCAATGTCTGTACCCAGTGTCCTCTACTTGTTACTGAAGCAATATAATGGACATCATTGCTGGAATCTTACAGCCTATTCTGCCTGAAGGTTGTAAGACACCATCTAAAGCCATTGGAAAATGCTGTTCTGCGAGCCTCACCTGCCCCGATTCAGGTTCAGGCATGCCATTAAAATTCTGGCCCGTTTAATTTTAATCTGGACAAATGCAGTGTTCAGGGGTTTTTAATGATCCTTTGGGATGACTGAGTGGAAATTGATTGACAGTTTATGTCATTGATTCTGTGCTCCACAGAAAAGTCCAGCTTTTAGTTTCATTTTCTCAGATGTTGTTTGGACTTGAGACAGAAAGAGTGTCCGTTATTTTCCTCTCTACAGAGTTGGAAATTCTGTTGTTAGAAGTTGGTGGAAGCAGGCAGAGTCTCAGAGCCCTGTTTTACCATTAAGTGCTGTGCAGACTTGAAACTGGAAGTGTTTCAGGTCTACTCTTTGAACCCTCCTCAGATGCTCCCATATGTAATCTGTCTGAAAAAATATCAGCGATTCCGAATTGCGCTGCACAAGCCTGTGGGTGAGGCTTAATGTGCCTGAAACTCTGCAGCTCCAATCAGCGCCTCCAATTGCTCATGCGCAGAAAAAAAAGCTAAAACATGGCTACCCTGCCACATCACTCCCAAGCTGCATAATGCCTCCCTTTGACCCCACAGACATTATCCAACACCATAACATTACTGACCCCCTTATCCCCCCACTCCTTCACTACCCAGACTGATCATGAACTGTCCTTCACTTACCCCTCCCTGATCACAGAGTGGCGGCAGATCCTCCCCTTCCTCCTCACTAATCACAGCCAGAGTGGCAGCGGACCTGCCATTCTCACTCACTGATCATAGGCAGAGTGACAGCAGACCCCACTTTCTGCCCCCCCACCAATCTCAAGCAGAAGGTGTTGATGCTCAGCCCTTATCTTCTCATTAGCTGAAGCATTCAAATCAGACTTTTGTAAAGCATACCTGTTTTGCGCTGAACCTGGATGGGTGAACGCAGTGGTAAAGGCGGGGAAGCACTGGTAAGGTTGGGCATCCAGTTCATTAATTCAATTTAAATGCATACAAATGTGTTTAAATTGTTATTGCATCTGTTTCAAGCATAGTCTCAACTGCGGCCATTTTTGGGCCTTGGTAAAGGGGGTACTGGCAGAGGAATGAGCATGGATCGTGTTACTTGCCTCACTTCTGACTTTACCAAATTTTTTGTGTCCAAAAACAGGCACAGCTTGTGCAAAATCAGACCCTCTATCTCTGTTTCTCTCTCTCCAGAAGTTTGCTGAAAGCTCCAGGACTGGGAAGTCTCAGAGATTTAATCCAACATTCAAAAAACCAATTCACAGCAAGCATTAAAAAGCTGCAAAATCCAGTATCACGTGAGCAAGGAGGGGTGTATAACAATGTGGTGATGCTTGACCTGGAACAACATAGATAGCTAGCTCTTAAGGCTTATACTGTGTCATGTATAATTCTTGTATTGATAAAAGTCATGCTGAACCTTTTTATTATATTTTAACTGTTCTTAAATAAATTTTATTTGATAAAAGTTTTCTAGTGGGTCACTTGAATTGTATCTGGGTTGAAACATTTTATGCTCACTTGTGTCAAATTTAAATGTAAAAACTTAGGGTCTAGGTTAACTTCATAAAACACTTTGGAGTTGCTGGCTTGAGTCCTAACATTACATATAGTTGTAAAAACAGACCGTTCTAATTACCTGCTGTTGCCTAACATTACATATAGTTGTAAAAACAGACCGTTCTAATTACCTGTGTTTCCTGCATAACAACACGGAAAACTATGCGGGGTCAAATGGGCTGGGATTACTTCTGTCTTAACCTGAAAAGATTAGAAATTCTAATAGGTCGGTCCAATTTATTGAACTTTGCTGCTTTTTTTTTTAAACAACTGGATGACTTGTTAAGAATCAACCATGATTGGGAGTTATACATAAATCAGGCAGGAAAAAGGGTACATTTCCCTTTATGATAATCCATAAGCTTTCAAGGTTAGTTTTTGTGCTGCTTGCCCTCAAGCATTTCCATTACCATGATGCCCATTTCAAAAGAGATATTATCCCCACACCAAGCTAAAGGATTTAAAATTGCAGCTTTCCTTTCTGCACAGCCACAGTGACAATTTCTTTTCCATTCCTGAAAACCCAGAGGTTTTTATAACCACTGAACTTTTATTTTAAAACTAAATTGCTGCAATAGACATGTGCTGGTGTGAAAATCACAGAGATTCTTTCCTGTTGTTAGGATGGAGCAGGAAAGGATGTCCAAAGGCATGGTACATTGGGGAGACAAATCAAGAATGAATGAACACTGCTCAACAATCACCAGGCAAGAGTGTACTCTTCCTGTTAGGGAATATTTCAGTGGTCATGGGCATTCGACCTCTGACCGTCGGTAAGCATTCTCTAAGGCAGCCTTCACGACACACAACAACAGAGTCGCTGAGCAGAGGCTGATAGGAACTCAGTAAGAATTTAGCAACACCAATTATTAATCCAACCGATTTATTTGATAGCGAGCTTTTTTACTATCAAATAAATCCAATCCAACGCCGGCATCTTTACATCAGAGGCTGATAGCCAAGTTCCACACAATGAGGACAGCCTCATCTGGGATCTTGGGTTCATGTCACACTATCTGTAACCCCCATGACTTGCCTGGGCTTGCAAAATCTTACTAATTGTTCTGGCTGGAGACAATACACATCTCTTCAACTTGTGCTTAACCCTCTTTCTACTCATATTGTACCTTTAAAGACTTGATTACCTGTAAAGACTCGCATGCCTACCATTATCTTGTAAATCGAGTTTGGGTCTTTATAGTCATTGTTTATGAGCAGCACTCTAAAAGCTAGTGGCTTGTGCTACCAACTAAACCTGTTGAATTTTAATCTTGTGTTGTGAGACTTTTTACTGCGTTAGGATGGAGTGCAGTGATTAATTGCAGAGTGGGTATGGTTAGTAAAATGCACATTGTCACACACAATGCAAATAGTATGGAGTGTTCTGAAACACTAGAGGCAAGGGGAAAACAACACATTTCCGTAGACGTTACTTTCGAGGAGAGTATGACTGGAGTGCCTTGCTTGAGGTGCTAGTGCTGGCAAAACCACAATAGGCAAAGCAAATCACCAAAATGCCAGTCTCTGTACATCAAAACCTCCTCGCATGAAGTGAAGGATTAACAATAAGTAGTTTCAGCCAAGACAGGTTTCATTAGGAATCCACACCAAATATTTCTTGTTTGCAGCAGAAATCTTAGGCAAAGATCAATCCTTTCCAGAGCAAAAAATAATTGTGCATTTAAAAAAGTCTTTCACACCCTTGAGTCTTCCAAAGAGCTTTACAAATTGCTGCTGAAAGCATTACTTTTGAAGTGCTATTGTTAACCAGCCAAATGCAACAACCAATTTAAGATGCTACAAACCATATATTCAAGTGGGTAAAACAATGACAGATGAAATTTAATGTCAAGACTTTCCCCTCTTCTTTTCAACTCTTTAATATAAATTTATCACTCTGCTATAGGACATTGATACAAAATAAGGAAACTGGATGTGTGCATGGAAGGAGTAGGTAAAAAGTTGAGATGAAAGAGACATATACGATAAAAGGCTGGAGGTAAGAGAGAGAGAATGGAACAACACTTCAATATAAACACCAGCACAGGATAGTAAGGTTGGATAGCCCATTTCAGTGTTGTATAATCTTTGTAACTCTATGTAATATGTTAAATGCCAGTGGCATTTCAGTTTGGGGCAATAGGTTGTATTAAAAGATATAATGAGTGTGTGTTTTCTGTATCTTTTCATACCAGAGTTTATAGATTTCTCAGGTGAAACCTTCCCAAATTTCAGTTGTCCATGAGGAAGATTCAACTCTGACATTAAATTCCCACCAGTCAAAAGTGGTGTGGCCCACACAGAATCACATCTGTACACGTATGAACTCCATATCACCTTTCTTGTATTCAGATGGATGTTATTATAATTAAGTCATTGGCTTCAAGCTGGAATTGTAGACAGAAATAAACGTGCAACAGTTAAAATCCTGCAGTGAACCTTGTTTAATACCAAATCTAGCATAGCTTATGTAAAAGACAGATAAACATAATTATTTAATGACATTTTTGGCCAGTTAACTTCATCTTAAGTTAATTAGTTTGCTGCAAACTCAGTAGCACAAAAAATCTTCGCCAATGAATTAAGCAGTGACGGATAGTTACAGAAATGTACTAATCAGTTCATTTTCAGATGCTAAAATATATCCCATTTTTAAATCTAATGTAAAAGAGTTCAGTATTACTCAACTGGTAAAGTGAAACAGCATAACAATACCTGATTACCAATGGCATGGCACTGTTTCAGTAAGTTCCGAGAAAAATTGACAATTACAGATTTGTAAATATCGGTTCCATATATTTCATATAGGTGCATGAGTTTTAATCTTTCATGTCAAGAATCACTTTCAAAGAAGACTTTTTTTGACAATTTACAGAGATGCCTTTGTTGAAATCAGCACCTTGCTTTTATATAGACTGGTTTATGGCCTCAGTATATTCACTAAAGATTTTCAGCTATTCTTCAGAATAAAAAATTGGTATCAACCAATTTAATAGTAAAACACTTGGAAAACAATGGCAGAATCAAACAGAATCAGCATGATTTATGAAAAAGAAATAACGTTTGACAAATCTACTGGAATTCTTCAAGGATGTAACTAGTAGACTTGATGAGGGGGAGTCATTGGGTCTGGTTTATTTGGACTTTCAGAAGGCTGATAAAGAAATTAGCTTGTAAAACAAAAGCACACGAGGTTAGGAGTAGCTTATTAAGATGGATAGAAAAACGGTTGGCAGATAGGAAACAGAGTAGGAATAAACTGTTTTTTTTCCCCAAATGGCAGACAGTGACTAATGCAGAAATTGATTCCTAGCTGTTCATAAGATATATTAATAATTCAGGTGAGGAAATGAAATGCAATATCTCCAAATTTGCATACGACTCAAAGGTGGATGGGAAGGTGAGCTGTGAGGAGGATGCAGAGATACTTGAGTATGACTTGGGCAAGCTGAGTAAGTGGGCAGATGAATGGCATATGTGGAGCTATCTACTGTGGTAGCAAAAACAGAAGACATATTATTATTTGGGTGGCTACAAATTGAGAGAGGGGAGTGTGCAACAAAACCTGAATGTCCTGAACACCATTTGTTAAAGGTAAGCATACAGGTGATAAAGGTAATAAAGAAGGAAAATTGTATGTTGGCCTTCAATGCAAGAGGACTTGAGAACAGAAGCAAGGATGTCGTGCTGCAATTATACAAGGCCTTGGTGAGACCATACCTGGAATGTTGTGTATGGTTTTGGGTTCCTTATCTAAGCAGGGAAATTCTTGCTACAGAAGGAGTACAATGAAAGATTATCTGTTTGACTCATGGGATGATGGATTGACACAAGGAAAGATTGAGTTGGTTAGGATTATATTTGCTAGAATTAAGAATGAGAGTCATCCATTTCAACAACATTATTCTTACAAATCCTATCTCCAAACTCCGTGGTCTGGGGCTCGGCTCTTCCCTCTGTGACAGGATCCTGAATTTCCAAAGCCACAGACTGCAATCAGTAAGGATAGGTAACACCACCTCCTTCATGATTGTCCTCAACACCAGTAGCCCACAAGGCTGGGTTCTCAGCCTCTTACTATACTCCTTATATACCTGTGTGTATGGCCAAATTACCCGCTACTCCATTTTCAAGTTTGCTGATGACACCACCGGAGTGAGTCAGATCTCAAACAATAATGTGAAGTTGCCCACGTTGGACTGTGGGCAGAGTAAGAAGTGTCACAACATCAGGTTAAAGTCCAACAGGTTTATTTGAAATCACATTCTTTTGAAGCACTTCTCCTTCATCAGGTGCGTGGAGAGATAGATTTCACAAACATAGCATACATAGACAAAGACACAATTTCAGGATAATGGTTGGAATGCAAGGCTTTTCAGGTAATCAAATCATTAGGGGTGTAGACAGTGGAGTGGAGAGAGGGATAATCACAGATTAAAGAGGTGTGAATTGTCTGAAGCCAGGACAGTTAATAGGATTTTGCAAGGTGGAGTACAGGAAAAAATAGAGAATCTGGTGAGCCGATGCAATGACAATAGTCACTCTCTCCATATCAACAGAAAGAAGAAGATAAACCAGTCATCAACTTCAGGAAGCTTAGTGGAAGACATGCCATTATATACATCAATACGGATGAAGTAGAAATGGTCAAGAACTTCAGATTTTTAGGTGTCCAGATCACCAATCTGTTCTGGTCCCCCTATGCCAATGCTATCATTAATAAAGCCTACCAACACCTCTATTTTCTCAGAATTTTGTCTACAACTGTAACCAACCTTTACAGATGCACTAAACAAAGCATTCTTTCTGGTTGTACCACAGCTCGATACAACTCCTGCTCTGTCCAAGGCTACAAAAACTACAAAGGGTCATGAAAGAAGCCCAGTCCATCACGCAAACCAGCCTCCCACCCATTGACACTTTCTATATTTCCTACTGTCCTGGACATATTCTCTTTCACCATCTCCCTTTGAGAACAAGATACAAAAGTCTGAGGACACTTACCAGCTGACTCAAGAACTGCTTCTTTCCTGCTGCCATTACACATTAAAAAGGACCCACCTTGCATTAAGTTGATCTTTCTCTACACCCTAGCTATAACTGTAACACTATGTTCTGCACTCTCTCCTTTCCCTCTCAATGGGCAGTATGCTTTGCATAGCATGCAAGGAATAGTATTTTTCAATGTATTCATACATGTGACAATAATAAGTCAAATCAAATCTTATGGAAACCTATAAAATTCTAACAGGATTTGACAGAGTTGAAGCAGGAAAAATGTTAAAGTTAAAGTTTATTTATTAGTCACAAGTAAGGCTTACGTTAATATTGCAATGAAGTTACTGTGAAATTCTCCTAGTTACCACACTACAGTGCCTGTTCAAGTCAATGCATCTAAGCAGCTCATCTTTCAGAATGGGGAAGGAAACCAGAGCATCCAGAGGAAACTCACGTAAAAGGGTAGAATGCGCAAACTCCACAGAATGACCCACGCTGGGAATCGAACCTGAGTCCCTGGCACTATGAAGCAGCAGTGCTAATCACTGTGCTGTCCAATGTTCCCAATGGTGGAAGAGTCCAGAGCCAGAAGTCACAGTCTGAGGATATGGACATTTAGGAACGAGGTGAGGAGAAATTTCTTCACCCCGAGACTGATAAGGCTGTGGAATTCACTACTACAGAAAGTAGTTGAGGCCAAAACATTGTATGTTTTTAAGGAGTTAGATTTGGCTTTTGGGCTGAAAGGGATCAAAGAATATGGTAGTGTTGGGGGAAGGTGGGAACAGGTTATTGAGCTAGATTATCAGCCATGATCATCATGAATGGTGGAGAATGTCAAAGGGCTGAATGGCCTTCTCTTGCTCCTATTTTCTACGTAACTGAATTATTGATATCACTACAATGATGCTAGACTGTGACAATCATCCTCAGAGGAAAGGAGGAAATGATTCATTTAATTTCTCAGTCTAAACTAGTGGTCCTGTAGCCCACAGTGGCACTTTTGGGTGGGAATCTTGATGATTGACACCATGACTTCAGGTCAAATAAGACCAAGGAAACCTCCTACTGATCACTGCTTGCTGCCACCCATCCAAGTGGTGTGTTGGTACTGAGGCCGAACAATATTTCTGCAAAAAAAAAGCGCCAAAAGCTGGATTGGACTTGATTGGATGTCAGGCAAGGACAGAGAAAGGCTAGTATATGGTTGACCCCAGGATCAACCTTCACCACTAAAATATGATGGAGGGATCGCAAGATCTGTATCCGAGAGTGACTTCTGGGAAAAAAAAATTGGAAGTGGAACATAAACAAGTTCCACGAACCCTGATAAAGCTCCTTAAGATGATACATAAAATAGCAACATAAATACAGTCTCCTTTAATAGTAACATGGTGATGTGTTTGATTATTTGGATGTGATATTATTATGAAAATATGTTACAGGCACTGTTAACTTTGCTATTATGTTATTCAGATGTCCAGTGCACTAACAGAAAGGCTCTTATTGTGACACTGTTAGAACGATTGCTGTAAAAGTTATATTAAAGGAGAGTTGGAAGAACAGAATTCTGCACTGAATATAAGGCTTGCATCGATACTGCTCGTACTGCAACAATACAAGTGTCAGGGGTTCAAGTCCGCTCCAACTCAATCTTCAGAGAGCAGTTCTGCTCTTCCACCTCACTACATACATATGTATTTTTCAAATCATTCAGCATAACTTAGCTTCTCTCAGCCAAAGGGACTGGAAGAATACAGACTCAGACTATTTCATGACAGATGTCAGTGCTGCTCTGCAAGTCGTTGACAAGAGGTGTGCTTGCAGTAGCGTGAGCCAACTAGGCCATGTTTTTTCCCTCTTTCCTCTCGGAGGCATTGTCCCACCATCGTGGTACACTTCATCACTTTGCACCAGCAAAACTCACTGCCAAGTGTTCGCAGGCAAAACTGAGCAACGGCCAGTCCTGGGAATGGAACATCACAGTCATCCAATTGGGAGACTGGCACATTAGCTGCTCCGCCATTTTCTCAGTCATTAAGAAAAAAACAGTGACCCATTAAATATAATCATTGAATACCGTGTTATTTTTATCAATACTTGGAACTTTTAACACATACAGACTGAAATATGCAAGCCTTTGAATATGTAATAGTAGTTTATATTCTGTCGATGCTCGAGTTACGATGGATATAGCATAGTAAATCTGAAGGTCATTTAACATCCATATGCAACATAAAATAGGTGTTCAGACGAGAAGGGTTAAAATTCTGCAAACAGAGTATGCTTAAGGTGTATATGCTGAATGAATAGCAAATTTACTTTAAAACTGCTGACCTTTTTAAAGCAGGGTTGAAGATCAGTTTACTAGGTAAAATGCACTATTTCCAAAATGTAGTTTTCAAATTCTCAAAAGAGAAATGTTTTGTTATTTTCTCCTCTTCCAGGTGTAGAATTTTTTTGATGCTCATTAATAATGTCAGGGAGAAAGAATAAAGAGAAAGACTTCCTAACTCAGACTTAGAACGCTATGCTCCCGGGTCAAGCAGAGTCGGAGTAAATCTGACCCAGTAAATGCTCCTTGACCTCAAACTCAGAAGAGCACATATTACTAAAACCCATGTGGTTTCCCACACTATCTATCTATCTATCTCGAAGGCCGTGGTGAATGAGTGAGCTAATTTGTGCAAAATAGTAGTCAGGTCCACGGTATGGACTTGAACCTGCTCAGAACTGGGCTGCACTTTCCCATTCCAGTTTATCCAGGACCAAAAGAGTCGTAGCTTCACAATCTGAACTGATCTGAGATGAGAGGATGGAGATCAAACCCAATGCAAAATACAATCACAAAATATACAACTGCTGGAGATAGGGAAAAATAAGAACAGGAAATATTGGGGCAACTCAGGCCAGTCATTATCCATTGTCAGAAGTCAATGGTTTGGTTATGCAGGCATTGTACAAATTGGAAACGTTTACAAATAAACAGTATCTAAAAAGGGTCAGAATAAAAGGATAAAAACACAAAACGTTCTGTAAAGTGGAAAACAGGTTAGCTAAACAACACAAGTGTTCTTATATTAAATAATAGGAGGCATAATAATATAAATGAATGCAACAAAGTGAACAAGGAGCCAGTAGCATAGTGGTATTTGATTTGATTTATTGTCATGTATTGATATACAATGAAAAGTATTGTTTCTTGCTCGCTTTACAGACGTAACATACTGTTCATTGAGTACATAGGGGAGAAAGAAAGGAGTGTGTGTAGAATATTGTGTTACAGTTACAGATAGGAGATAGAGAAAGGTCAGCTTTCAGCTTAATATATGGTAGGTCCATTCAAAAGTTTGCTGGAAGCAGGGAAGAAGTTGTTCTTGAATCAGTTGGTACGTGTTCTCAGACTTCGATATCCTTTTCTCGATGCAAGAAACATAAAAACAAAGAAAATAGGTGCAGGTGTAGGCCATTTAACCTTTCAAACCTGCACCACTATTCAATTTGATCATGGTTGATCATGCATTTTCAGTATCCCACTCCTACTTTTTCTCCATACCACTTGATCCCTTTAGCCACAAGGGCCATGTCCAACTCCCTCTTGAACATATCTGGTGAACTGGCTCCAACAGCTTTCTGTGATAGAGAATTCCACAGGTTCACAACTGAGTGAAGAAGTTCTTCCTCATCTCAGTCCTGAAAGGCATCACTTTCTTCTTAAACTGAAAACCTTGATTCTGCATTTCGCCAACATCAGGAACATTCATCCCACATTCAGCCTGTCCAGCTCCATCAAGATTTTATATGTTTCTATGAGATCCCTGCTCATTCTTCTAAATTCCAGTCAATCCAGTCTGTCTTTATATTTCAGTCCTGTCATTACAGAAATCAGTCTGGTGAACCTTCATTGGACGCCCTCAATAGCAAGAATGCTCTTTCTCATACTAGGAGGACCAAACCTGCACACAATACTCAAGGTGTGGCCGCACCAAAGCCCTATATAATTGTAGCAAGACATTTTTATTCCAATACTCAAATCCTTGTGATGAAGGCAAACATGCCATTAGCCTTCCTCATCACCTGCTACCTGCATACCAGCCTTCAGCGACTATTCCACCATGTTACCCACATCACCTTGCACTTACCTTTTCCTAAATTGCCATCAGATAATAATCTTCCTTCCTGTTTATGCCATCAAAGTGGATAACCTCACATTTATGCACATTATAATGCAATTGCCAAGTATCTGTCCACTTAACCAGCCTGCCCAAGTCACCCTGCAGCCTCTTAGCATCTTCCTCACAGTACACACTGTCATCCAGCTTTGTGTCATCTGCAAATTTGGAAATATTGCATTCAATTCTTTTCCAAATCAGTATGTATATTGTGAATAGCTGGGGTCTCAGCACTGAACCTTGCAGTACCCCACTACTTACTGCCTGCCATTCTGAAAAGAACTTGTTTATTCCTACTCTCTGCTTCCTGTCTGTCAACAAATTTTCTATCCATGTCAATACATTATTTCTAATGCCATAAACTTTAATTTTGCTCACTAATCTCTTGTGTGGGACCTTGTCAAATGCCCTTTGAAAGTTCAGAAATACAACACCCACTAGTTCAACCTTGTCACATTTTCAAAACTTTCCAGAAGATTTGTCAAGCATGATTTCCCATTAATGAATCCATGCTGATTTGGTCTAATCCTGTCACTGCTTTCCAAATGCTCAGTTATTACATCCCTAATAATTTACTCCAGCATTTTCCCCACCACTGATGTCAGGCTAACTGGTCTATAGAATCAGAATCCCTACAGTGCCGAAGGAGGCCATCCTTACCTGGTCTGATCTACATGTGACTCCAGACACACAACAATGTAGTTTATTTTTAAATGCTCTCAGGGAGCAGCAATAAATACTGAACAAATAAGAATGAGGCAGTTTGGCGAAAAGGTAGGTAGAACAGAAAACAAGAAAAAAACTGAGAAAAGAGGAGAAAATACCAAGGATACAGATTACCCTACCAATTCATTCTGACCTCATTTTCCAAACAGGTCCTCAAGTGCCAATCTTCTTCCTCTACCTCCCCCTTCAAAAAGGCCAATACAACCATCCCACATTAAATGTAGCTGTTTTTTCTTAAGTTATTAAAGTCTGAAGTCTGTAAATTCAATCTTAATGGTTTAAAAGTGCCTTGTAGAGAGAGATAAAGTTAAGATTGCATTGAGCAACATTAGAAAATTGTAGAAGGTTAGGGGGTCAGAGGGAGAGATCCAGATGAATTGGGTAAACAGAACACAAGAGTAGGGATGTGGGATGAGGGGGAGTGGGGGGAACTGGCTAAAAAGGCATGAAAGGCAAAGTATTGGAACTCAAAATTCATGGAGGAAGTCCCCATGGCTATCATTTTAACTGTGTCAACTTCTAAAATTACCTTATAAAGTCAACAGCAATTCCTCTGTCCAACTCTACACTATGCTCCACAGCAAGTCAACTTGTAACACTACTGTATCTCTCCCCCTGGGTGGCATCATTGCTCATGTTGTTAAAACAGCCCGTGAGCACATGTGACCCTCTGCACCCTTCAACAAAGTAGCCTGGCAGCACATTATAAAAAATGAGGTCACCTGATTGGACTTGCAAGTCTGAAATATTCAGACAGTCTGAACCAAAAATTGAGCTGTAAAATCCTATAAAAGGGGGCTCTTTAGCTGCCAGCCAGAGTAAATCATGCAGGTGTAAGGTGGAGCAAATGACGTAATAGCCTCATGAAAAAAAACACTTATTTCAGAATTTTTTTCTCACAATATGCTGCAGCCCATCCAGTCAGGTAGACTGACATCTGTAAAAATATTTGCATTGAATTATCAGTTGGGTTCATAAGAAGTGCAGTTTCTTTTAGATAAGGATACTGGGCAATCTGCTGCTAATTATTGCTGGCATGATTGCAGTCCTGTGATTCATTACCATCCATTCAATAGACTTGTCTGATCATTAATTACATTCTCAAAGCATGTTTTTTAACAGCAGCATACGTTACAAAATATGTTTGGCAGGAGATAGAAATCAAACTTCTCAATGTCTCCAGTATAGTTAGAAAGAACTCATTCGGTACTTCAATGATTCAGTGCACTGATTTTGTGAGGAATTACATCAAAGTACAATTTTTTTCAGGAATTCAACATCTCAAGTAGGTCTACTTTACTTCCATGTGAAGGCAAAAGTCAAGCAGTCAAGATAAATGCAGGTCATCAGTTAGATAGTCTAAGTTAAGTGCTGTCCATTTGGATTCAGAGGCCCTCTCCAGGATGCCATGGAAAATGAAATAGATAAGAACGCCAGTGTTTACTGAGTTTCTGATTTTCTAACCAGTAGCAACAGACTTCCGGTGGCCAGCTTACAGCTGGACGTGGAAACGTTCATTGACACAATACTTCAATAACAAATATTTAAACATCTTCCAAGTTCATTCAGTGTCATAGATCAACCAATGACTATTTCTACAGTCGAAGTTGACATTTTCCTCAAAATATTACAGAACAGAAAAGGACTATTCTCACCTATCCAGTTTGGTTCTTCATGAGCCACTTTATCTAGCCCCACTCTCCCTGCACCCCATAAAATTATATTCCAAGCATCTATCTAATTCTCTAAAAATAATTTATGGACTCTACTTCAATATTCTAAACACGTATAGAGCTTTCTTTCACTCACCCTTTAATTATTGCTGTGATTATCTTCATAGTTTTCTCCTCTCATGACTAAAGGAAACAAATCACTATCTTCATAATCTTGAAAGTTTCGGTTTGGTCCTCTTGAACAGTCTGAAGTCTTTCTTCATAACTTAACTCATTACTGCCGACATCCTAGTTAGCACTTACGTAAAGGTCTGACCTATCAGCGTGACTCTCTATAGAATAAAAAGGATTCAAAATATTGAGTGAATCAACTCATGTTTATATAATGTTTCATCCAAATTGTAGAGATAGTTGACTTTCTGCAGTTAGAACAGGAAACATTTATATCATCTCAAGTAATATAATCTAATGTACTGTCCTACATAGATTTTTCCCAAGACAATAGACATCAGCGTGAGAATGTTGTAACCCTATTCTAATGAAAGTCAGAATCACTTCGGGCATCTCTTGGTAAAAGGCTACACGGTCCTTGCATTTCCAAAGACTGAAGTTTATAATGGCAGAAACCTTCAGACACTCTAGAATTTTGTCAGTTCCAAATTGGAATATTGAGTTCTTTGGCATTTCTTTGTAACATTCCCATTAGGTGAATAGATTGGAAATGTCTATTACTCAACCACAAGCTTATTTCCAACCTTGCAGTAGATTATCGATACTTTGGGAGAAGCGGGGGAGGGTTCCTTGTCCCGCCAAAGTCAATGGGCCTTTGACTGACTCGCTGCATTTCCTGGCCTTGTCCCTTGTTGCAATGGGATGATAAAATTACACCCTTCGTTCTTTAACAACAGTGGTTCTTGGCGCCCCCCCCCCTCCTATTCAAGGTTATTTCACTTTGATTTTATTAGGTTTAATCCTTTGCTAAGGAGATTGAAACTGGAATACACTTAGGTCTGTAGTAAAGAAACACAAATTTGAATTTCCCATGCAGAGTTTTAGGTAATCTAAACTTTTAGGTATGCAATTATGTTCTGTTTGAAATGTAATCAAGGATTTTCAAGTGTCTGCTTTTGTAATGACAGGAACATAGTTCTTTGTGTAAATTCCCTATACTGTAAATTCTTGATCTCGAAAAACAAAGGTACAGAGTGGAACCATTGAGGGGAGGGAAACCAAAGTTGATGGGCCTCCTAGCACTCAGTTGTAGTGTGAAGAGATCAGAGCAAGCTCATCTGGGAATCTGGGCTTAATGTTTAATTTTAAAGGTTCTGTAGAGGCAGAAATAAATATATATTTGACCAAACAAAGCCTGAGAAAACACATGTGCAAGGTAACATACCTCTCAACAAAACACAATGTCAGTGGTTCAAGGGAAAGTTCTTTTGCATTATTCAGCAAGATGCCATGCTGTTCTTCCACCTGGTTTTCAATTCACACCTTCTCAACGCACAAACTCAACATGTCAGTCCCCAAAGGAAGTTGGATAACCAACACTGAATAGATGAAAATGACTCTTACTTTTGATCAGCCTCCATCCACGCTAATGTACTGCCATCTTCTAAAAGGTGATGACTTACTCTGGAGTCCAGTTTGATAAATACAGATAGCTAACCAGTACATTGCACAAGCAATCAATCTTTACACTTGAGTCTCAAAGTGTCAGTACGCCTTTTGATGTTGGAAGTTTCATGTTGAACCAATCTTTCATCTCAATTGGCATCCACACATTTTCACTTTTTTTAAAAACAGGGGTAACTATCAGAAACAGGACATCCGGCTCATTTAACTTCTACATTCCATATAGTGGGTGGATACCAAGACCAGTGGTTTTCACCCTTCTTTAGCTAAAGTCAGCTAACTAAACAGAACAAAGGTTGAAGCAGAGACCATACTGGCTTTTTCTTGTGCATTTACATGAAGAAACAGGTGGCAACAAGTGGTTCCTTTTTAAGTTGCATTTTTCATTCAATGCCCTAGTTTACTGCAGAACTTTGGAAAAGTTTTCACACTGGGTGCGGTCAGCACATAATTTGCCTTCTTGGTCTTTGTAAGGAGCCATCAATGGAATCTGCTGAAATAGCTGCACGCACTTTATGATAAGTATTACATACTGCAGGGTTTGACTGCATGGGGCATAATACAGACTCCCTGATTTGATGTGGAAGTATGGTTCGATTGTGCCTGTATCCTTGGAACATATGGAGTAGCTTGCAATGTGACTTTTTTTGGAGACTGCAGTTATTTGCAAAGCAGAGAGAATAATTAAACTCACTTACCTGGAGAAATGATAAAAAATATAATGGTTCATCCTTTGCTCATCTGCAATCCCTTTCCATCCTACAGGATTTAACTCTTAACCTGAGCTGTTTCAGCTAGTTGATGCTGTGATGAGCTGCTAAAAACTCAGATCTATTTGGAGAAATCTCCCTTTTTTCTGCCCTATTATATATGCAGAAAATAGGAAGGAAGGAAATAGAGAAATTCTATTTAATTAGCACCTTTCACAACCTCTGGATGTTCCAAAGCCCTTCACAGACAATTAAGTGCTTTTTGAAATGTAGTTGCTATCGTAATGAGGGAAAACACAGCAGCCAATTTGTGCACAGCAAGCTCCCACAAAGAGAGCAAGATGAATAGCCAGTTAATCTACTTTACTGGTTCTGTCTGATCAGGACCAAGACAACTATGCTGCTCTTCAAATAATGGCAGGAGGATCTCCTGCATTTAACCCTTCATCGGAAAAACTGTACTTCTGACAGCACTCCCTCAGTACGGACAGTGGAACATTAGCCTGGACTGCATGTTCTATATCTCACTGGAGTGATGCTTGAACCCAGAGCAATATTGTCCAATACTGGGACAAAAGCACTTAACGTTGAGCCACAGTTGACATCTTGATTAGAAGTACTTCCTCAAATTATGTATAAATTTTCCAATCTGGTTGAGGCTGTATAATTTTGTTGGTATTCTCTGCCTTGCAGAATGATAGAAAGGGGGAAACAGTTGCATTTTAGAGGGAGGGATTCCATTTCCTCTGCGATCTCACTGGCACCCGGTGAGTCAAGAGAATAGAGGAATTATATATTTTTAAAAATTCCAACTCAATTGGAAACACAGATATATCCCTAGCTATTTAACGAAGCTCAGTAATCACTCAGTTTTCTTCAGCTCTCCGCGAGGGATTACAATAGCACCAAAAGCAAATGCAAATATCAGTAGCAAGTACAAAAAGTGAGGTCAGCTAATTCTGTTCACTGGAAATGAGCTGAACTGTTAAGATTCTCTGGTGGCCAGCTTAAACATGGCTACTGTCCCCATTTTACAAATTCCTCAAGAAAGCTGAATTCAACCTTTATCACAATACAAGCACTTAAAAGGACTGAAAAATCACACATTTTGCAGATCTTTATTTTTCCTTCTATTTTTGAGCCTCAACATACTATAATAAATACAAATACAGCACCTGAAATTATACTTCCATGTGCCCTTGAAGCATAGCCACGTCCAAAGGAGCTCTGGCTATAGCAGAGAGACTTTCTTCCCTCTCAAGACAATCATTGATCCATGGAATTCTCCTCCCCGGAGAATAGTGGAAGCAAGATCATTGAATATTTTTAAGACCGAGTAAGATACGTTACCCGCTTTGTCTTTGGCCACACCCCCAAACCCCACCTCCAGGCGTCACCTCACACCCTACCTCAAGTCAAACTTTGGACCTTTGTTGCAGTGGTTGCCTGAATCGTGCAACACAGTCCTACATAGATAGGCATTCTGTAAGGTATTGTGAGGAGGTGGCAGAAGGAGACTCTGATCTGGCCTGGTGACACAAGCGGGTATATGAAGTTTAGCTCCAGTAAGAAGTCTCACAATACTAGATTAAAGTCCAACAAATTTACTTGGTAGCATAAGCTTTTGGAGTGCTGCCCTTTATCAAATGAGCAGTGTCTAATAAGGCATGGAAGTAGAGGCAGGAACCAGTTTGCCCAAGCAAAGTAGTGAACTGCATAGCACTATGGCAAGAAATAATGGCACTCAATTCAAAGCCACTGAACCATTGACAGTTCATGCCACTTGGTAGCAATTGGGATTGATGTCAACGTAATTTCCCACTGGTGCGACACGGGATTGGAAGGCCTGACGGGATGCTGTTGGTCATCAGTTTCAATGAACATTTCACAAGATGTGACGCAAACAATGTAGACTGTTTGCATCACAAGTCAGTGCAGAGACTAGCCTGCAACATGATCTTACACTGGCAGGTTTCCAACTTTTTTTGCCTCTTTGTCTCAGTTTCTCCATGCCTGCTTGCCACCAAAGTCACTATGGGTTGGGAGAACTCTACCTCATGTTTTTGATAAGAGCATTTTCATTTGTCAGTGTGGCCCAGTTTGCAATATTCTTCACTACGGTCTTGTATCAGTGATTGCGCAAGTGTCTTTTAGTAAAAGATTCAGACTGCTTTGCAAAGGCAGTGAGAAGCAATTCATGTTTTCTTAGTAACATGGACTGAAGTAATTAACAGCCATCAAGTTAAGCATTCACTAGTTAGTTACATAGCAGTCAACTTTGCTGCTTAAATTAATTGGCTGTTCCTGCACATGGTTTTGATGTTGCGGATCAAAAATTGTAAAGCAACAGACATGGTCATTTCAAAATATTTTAATCCTTCCCTTTAAAGTGTGACACAGTGATTAGCACTGCTGCCTCACAATGCCGGGGATGTGGGTTTGATTTCTGACTTGGGTCACTGTCTGTGTGGAGTCTGCATGTTCTCCCCGTGTCTGTGCGAGTTTCCTCCGGGTGCTCTGGTTTCCTCCCAGTCCAAAAAGATATTTCTGGTTAGGTGCATTGGCCATGCCAAATTCTTTCTCAATGTATACAGACTCTGAAGTGTGGTGACCAGGGGATTTTCACAGTAAAGTCATCGCAGTGTTAATGTAAAAGCCTATTTATGACATTAATAAATAAACTTAAATATAAGCCCAATCAACAGTATAAGTCTTTAATAGTTTCTTAAAAATTCATTCATGGAAGGTGGACATCACTGACTAGGTCAGTTTTGATTGCCCATCTCTAATTACCCTTGGGAAGTTGACAGTAAGATGCCTTCTGAAACCACAGAGTCCCTGAGGTGCAGGTGCTGTTGGTCCAAATTTTAACACAGTAACACTGAAGGAATGGTGATACACTTCCAAGTCAGGATGGTGAATGGCTTGGAAGAGGACTTCCAGTAGTGGTGTTCCCTTTGTCCGTGGCCTTTTAGATGGTAGTAGCCATTGGCTTTGAAGGTGCGGTCCGAGGAGCCTTGGTGAGTATTTCCAGTGGATCTTATAGATAGTACACACTGCTGCCACTGTGTCAGTGGTGGAGGTTGTGCCGATCAACTGGGTTTTTGGATTGTGACAAGTTTCTCAAGTGTTGTTGGAGCTGCATTCTAATGGAATGCAAGTGCCACTTGATAGTGCAGAGTATTTCATCACATTCCCAACTTAAGCCTTATGGATGCAGGACAGGCTTTGCAGTGTTAGGAGGTAAGTTACTCACCACATGATTTTTAGTCTCTGACCTGCTTTTGCAACCATAGTACTTATATGGCTAGTCCAGTTCAGTTTCTGGTCAATGGTAGCCTCTCAAGATGTTGATGGTGGTGCTTCAGCAACAACAATGCTTTTGAATACCAAAGGATGATAAGATTCTTTCTTGTTATAGATAGCCATTGCCTGGCACTTGTGTAGCACAAATGTTACAAGGCACTTGTCAGTCCAAACCTGGATATTGTTCAGGTCTTGTTGCATTTATACATTGACTGCTTCAGTACTTGAACAGTTATGAGTGAGGCAGAACATTGTTCCATTATCAACGAGTATCCTAATTTCTGATCTTGTAATGGAGAAAAGGCAACTGATGAAGCAGCTGAAGATGGTTGAGGATACTACTCTGAGGAACTCTTGCAGTGATGTCCTGGGACTGAGATGATTGACCTCTAACAAACATGATCATCTTCCTTTGTGGTAGGTATTACTCCAATCAGCAGAGACTTTTCCCCCCCCTCCTACGATTCCCATGGAGCCCAGTTCTGCTTGGACTCCTTGATGCCACACTCATTCAAAGCTGTCTTAATTTCAAGGGCCATTTTTATCTCATGGAAAAGTTCTAATTATGTTATTTTAATTCATGCAATGAAGAATGATGTAGCCACTATGCAACTTTCTTTGAATAAATTCGTAGTATTGGCAAAAAAAATGAAGCAAAGGGGAGAAATTGGATAATAGTGGCCAGTCACATGAAGCAAAAAAGATGATTGCCAAAACCATAATTATAGTTTTGTGCAGAATGTATTTGAACAACACCACAGCAAGTGCTAGTTACCTTCAGGAATCAGTTGCTATTGGACATTCCTCTTCAACTATTTTTTAAAAAGAAACTGCAACGTATAGGATATTAATAGGAAGTCAAAGTGCAATGCACAACTGGTAAAAAATAGTAAAGCACAAACTTCACCAAATAAAACTAAAATTGTAAACAATCAGAAATGCATTCTCTGCATAAATAGTGACAGCATAAGCGTGATGTTTTGCTGGAGGGGATTAGTGGAAGTGGTCAAATGCTTTCTTCTAAGAAAAGTTTTCTCGCAACTTATAAATCAAGCATCAGTGGTAATTTATAAAATAGACAGAAATGCTGAAAATACTCAGATCAGGCAGCACCTGTAGAAAGAGAAACACAGAGATAAGGAGCAGCATACTACCCCCATCTGGAGGCAAAGGTAAGAAAAAGGTCATCGCATCCACACCAACTCACCCTGCTAGCGTGCCTCACTGAGGAGGAAACCCCCAATTGGACAGCAGTCTCAGCAGCCCCAACAGCGCATTAGGGGGTGCTGCTAGGATTGCAACCAGGAAGCCAGCACCAAGTATACCTACACCACATGGACCAAAACTGCTCAATGCAACGGCTCACCACTACTTTCTCAAGGGCAACTAGGAATGGGCAATACAAAATGCTGGCCCAGCCAGTGACGCCAACATCCCACGAAAGAATATAAAAAAAAAAGGATGGTCATGTATTCCAGAGCCAGATAAGTCTGGGTGTTGGGCAGGGAGGGTTTGGGCAGTTTAGAAAATGGAGACGATAGGTGTTGAGGATGGTGCATCTTATAGAGCAGGCATGTAGGAAGTGGGGGAGTGTGCGGAGATACTACCTTAGGGACCTCGCCCCTGAAGACTGTACCCCTTCCCCACTCTTTCCTGCCCTTTGAAATTGTTTTTCAAAAACCATCTGCCCACACCAACCATTTTATGGTGTGGACAATATATTGTTTAAGTCAATTGGCTTGTTAATAAGCCCAACTGAACCTTAATTATTTAAAACTGCAATTGGGCTGCTGATTCCAGTGCCTGACCTCCCTTTATGAACTGACGATGGGTGGAAAAGTTGAGGTGGGCATCCATCCTATTTTAAGTGCCCTCCCCCTGACCCCCATTAAAATTATGCTCAACAGTTGCACATAAAACGTAGTCCATTGTTTCAGGCAATGTTTTGGTTACTCTTGACACAGATGCTGCCTGAGCAGCTAAGCGTTTCCCACATCTGTAGACTTTTCCCATCGTTTTCATGGTGACCAGATCCTTAGTGAACTTATACAAAGGCTAGTTACGGCAAGAGGGTCCAAACCACGACACGTGCCCCAAGAAATCTAGTTACTTGGTGACTCAGTTCCTATTTTTACAAGCAAGATTCTTACGACTGACTTTATGTGCTTATGTCTCTGCACATTGGCACATTTAGACTTTTCGACCAAATTGTTTATATGTACCCCTCATGCTGCACAACTATATGTAGGTGACCCTGGAAGAAGTCTGGATGAGTATCTTTAGGTACTGCTGGTACTTTCTGAAAAGTAAAACTGGGCTTAGCTGCATTTGATTTAGCACATACATGTTAATATACTTTGCTTGATCCTTTAAGCAATGGCCATCCCCTTTTTGTGAGAATTCTCCCTATTCAAGTTAATGGACAACATGCTATATAATACTTCACCATTATAATACACTACAGCTTCGGAGCAGCAGTGTCCCATAATTGCACCCTTCCTTTGAAAATCAGAATGTAAATACACCTCCATAAAACAATCATGTTGCTTCATTTTTCTTTTCTAAAAAAAGTGAAAATGTTTTCTGTATGATTTACAAGTCTGAGCAAAAAGATTTCTTTGTCACAGAAGCCAGAAACAAGTCACAAACTTGCAAACAAACAAAAAGTTCAGTAGTAAGTGGAAAGTAGATTTTCTCAAAAAAAACCCGAAATGCAGCCAGTCATCATCTTTAAAAGATGAACAGCTTTAATTTCATCATTCAAAGAAATCACATTCAAGCAGAAATGCAGCCTGAACTTTCTAGGGCAGTGGACTTTTCTTGAAAGTTTCACATTCATTGATCTCCTTTCATAATTTGAAGGTTGTAGAAGCATCTGATCTAAAGTATAGTATAGACAATTACATTTTCTTTAAAGAACTGCATAGAACATATAGGGTGTTTTATACTCTGTTCAACATTTGGGGAACAAAGTCAAAACAATCTTATTAGTGAACAGTATTTCATATACAAAGGAGGGATGCAACAGAATGTTCCTCCAAATCAGAAACGTTTTTAAAAAAGACTATTTTTCAAATTGAAATTTGCTTTTCAATTTCAAAGGGTTAAATGAGCAATACAGCCAAGTAAATTATTATTAGCAAATAGAAGCTGCTAAGTTTACAAAACTTCACGTACATTCTTTCAAATAGAGTAAGTTGTGCAAATTATAAACACACTAGAAATATGGACACAGCAGTTAGTCCTTTTCATTCCAGTGATTACGCTACCTTCTCAAATACGCTTCTCCTATTTCTCAGGATATAGAGAGAGATCAGCGTTAGTCCTGCTTGCTATACTGCTCACCATAATAGAAATAGCAATCTCATAATTTGAAGACACTTAATACAACTGTGCCTTAAAAAGGTGTAAACTTAACAAACCATCAGTTTTGCCATTGTCCATTTATATGGGATTGTTTGAGCTATGAAATTTCACTCTACTCTGAAAGGGGCAGGTATTCTGTTTTCAGAGATTTTCAAATTTATTCCATTCAGGTTACTGTCTATTCAAATACTTGAAAACAAAGAGTTAAGCAATCAAACAAAGTCAATATCAGAGTTGGGAATCTAGTACTCAGAAAAATGTTGAATTATCAAGAGCAGACTTTACTCAGACGACATTCCATGCCTGCTAAGGTAGTAATCTCAGAATTACTTGGTTCACAACAGCCATAGACTGTTCAATCGTAACAGTAACTGAGTCCGAATTTCAGATTCAGAGCTGCAGTTGCACAATTGAAGTCAAGGTTAGATTGTGCCCAGCATCATATGAAGGTAATTTTCAATTACCAGAGGTGTATAAAATTCAGGTGGGACCAATAAATTATCAAAGGCTTATGGGTGCAAGTTTTGACATGTATTTTAAAAATCAGTGATAAACTCTATTTACATGTTAAGCAAATCTTGCTCTGTTTGCCCCATATTTCAGAATGAGTTTCCCCCTAAACTAGCAAAATAAGATGTGTTGATCCGTTGCACAAGCAGAGTAACAAATTTAGTTTAAAAGTAAGAAAATGGATGGCTTTGGTTAGGGCAGAGATTACATTACCAATAATTTGTTTGAAGAGGTGTAGAAGGAAAGAGATATTGGCCTTTGCACTATGGTAATGTTGGTTCACCAACTTATGAAGGCCATTAAACCTCAGCCCTCACAGAATCCCCATTATTCTAACCAGAATAAAGCCCAGCTTCTGGTAACCATCTGCCCATAGTCTTTTGCAGATGGGAAATGCCTTTGGTTGAGGGGTTCAAACAAAATAGCACTAACATTCTCATGGGAATGAAGGACCACACCAGTTTAAAGTATTGCAGACTAGAACAGAAAATATTAGTCTAGATTTTCCTTAACTGTTTTCAGATGACACTGGTGCCAAACGTATGAACCAATCAAGTTCATCAAAGACTGTGGAGCTTCTAAGGGTTTACAAGTTTCTATGCTGTGGTTGCAAAAGGCTTGGCACTTCATTTGCCCAGTCAGAAAGTTGAGCCTCAGTGGAAGTCATTCTACGTCAACCCCATCTTGTGGTTATGTTTAATGCTTACAACGTGTCTGGAGCAGACATATGGAACCGTGACATTCCGTCTATGACATACCAGTTGGTTACTCACCCACCACTTGATATTCTTTGCACCAATAAACAAAAACTAGAAATAGTAACCACCTGATTATAATAGCCAACAAGGGGCAACTGGTTTGTGGTCACTGTGGATGGGTTTGAGTATGAGTCTGCGCTCCTGTGGAACTTCTTTAAATGTAGAAATAAAATGAACAGTGTGTTCAGAAGCATTACTTTTCAAAAAGAAATGTACGTATCAAACAATACACACATGCTATGAAATCAAAAAAATATTGAACAACAGTTTTTCACTGTTGGATTGATTTTCATTTGACCTAAAGCTTGATATATGAGCTAAATAAAACAAGCTTAATTCATTGATGTTTGGTACTGAAAATGCATTTGGACTGATTCACAGTCCTTCCTATATCCTAACCCAACAATGAGACTGGGCAAACATTGGCCAGAAGCTATTTTAAGACCACTTTTTAAAAATAAACTGAAATTTTACTGGAAAGCAACTTATAACAAGACCACTTCACCTACACCCCACCTCACCTTAAAAGGACATGATCAAATGTGTTGCACTTTCAGCTACAATAATGTTCAGAGTTCTCATTTCCACCTCATGTGAGCACAAGCGTTTTTTTTCTCCAATGTACTTCATGATTGTTCTTCAATTTCTACTGTATTAGTGTGCTCACTATTTTCTGATATAGTCTTTTTGGCATCTCCAGTCTCTTTGGCATTGCTTTCTTGTTTAGGGTTCTCACGGCCTTTGGAATCAGTATCATTGGGAAAAGTGCTCTCTCCATTCATTATGCCTCCTCCTTCTCCAACAATTGTCTCATCCAGGGCTTCTGTTAAGTTCAAATCCTGTTCTCCTTCATCGTCACTATTTAAATTTCTCAGCATCATTGGAATTTTGGAGTCTGTTACAGAGTTCTCTAGCATGGCGATATTACTTTCTTCATATTTGGGAAGCGGTGCCTCCTTGTCCTGGAGTTCTGTAAAATGCTCTCTTTTTGTAGCAGCACTTTGCACTGCTTTGTCCAAGATCTCCTTCTCTGCTGTGCGGAGCTGAATGGCCATCTTGGTGTGGTAAGACAGTTCTGGCTTTTCAAGCAATGACTTATCATCCTAAAATCAAAGGGGCGGGATGGGGAAGGAAAAGAGGAAGTGGAAGAACAAAATAGACTTATTTTCAAATAATTTAGACAATTGGTTACATTGAGATACTACAGAAGTTGAGGTTGTTCTCTTCAGGTGATTTAATTGAGGCATTTAAATACTTGAAAAGTTCCAATATAAAGGTTATATCATCTTTAACTTAGTAAAAATTCCAAATTGCTTCACAGGACTGATTATCAAACAAAAATTGATACGGAGCCACATAAGGAGCTATTAGGATGGATGACCAAAAACTTGGTTTGAGGCAAGTTTTAAGGGGTATCATTAAGCAGGGAAGAGGGAGACGCAGATTTAAAGGAGGAACTTCCATTGTAGAGAGCTTGGCTGCTAAAGGTGCAGCCGCCTTTGGCGGGTGGCACGGTAGTACAGTGGTTAGCACTGCTGCTTCACAGCTCCAGGGATCTGGGCTCGATTCCTGGCTCGGGTCACTGCCTGTGTGGAGTTTGCACATTCTCCTTATGTCTGCGTGGGTTTCCCCCGGGTGCTCTGGTTTCCTCCCACAGTCCGAAGATGTGCGGGTTAGGTTGATTGGCCATGCTAAAATTGCCCCTTGATGTACCAGAATGCTTAGGTTAGTGGGATTAGCAGGTAAAATATGTAGGGATAGCGGGGTAGGGCCTAGGTGGGATTGTTGCCAGTGCAGACTCAATAGGCCAAAGGGCCTCTTTCTGCACTGTAGGGTTCTATGACATCTATGAGCAATAGTGGAATCAAGAAAATCTAGCAAGAGGCCAGACTTCTTTTTAGGTTCATTCATGGAATGTGGACACTACTGGCTAGGCTAACATTTGTTGTCCACTCCCAATTGCCCTAATGAAGGTAGCCTTCTTAAACCGCTGCAGTTCATGTGGTGTAGGTACACCCATAGTACCGCTAGGGAGGGAGTTTGAGGATCTGGTTCTAGGAACAGTGATGTACTTCCAAGCAAGGATCACCTGTAGCTTGTAGGGCAATTTCCATGTGATGATATTCCCATGTGGCTCTTGCTCTTGTATTTCTGGATGCTAGTGGTCCTGGGTTTGGAAGGTACTGTCTGAGGAGTCTTGGTCGAGTTCCTGTAGTGCACCTTATAGATGTTATACACTACTGCTACTGTGCATCATGGATGGAGAAAGCACACGTGTATGGAAAATGTATCAATCAAAATGTGTCTTGGATGTTGTCAAGTTTCTCGAGTGTTGTTGAATCACATTTATCCAGGCAATGGGAGCATATGCCATCACACTCTTGATTTGTGCTTTGCAGGTGGTGGACATGGCTTTGAGAAGTTACGAGGTGAATTATTTGCCACAGAATTCCTAGCCTCTGACCTGTACTGGTAGCCACAGTATTTAAAGTCTAGCCCCCTTCAGTTTCTGGTCAATGGTAATCTCAATATGTTGACAGTGGGTCCTGTAGGGTTGGGGAAGATTAGAGTTATGGAGAGACAAAGCTTTGGAAGGGTTTGAAAGCTAGGATGACAATTTTCAAAACTGAGGAGTTGTCAAGCTTGAGAGTCAATGAAAATTGGTGAACATAACGGGGGGGAATGCATGGTCACAACTTGGTGATAATTAGGTCATACATCAGAGATAGGATGAGCTCAAGTTTACAGAGAGTGCAAATTGGAGGACGGACCAGGAAAGCAAAGGAACAGTGACATCCACAGGTAACAAGAAAAGAATGCACGAATGAGTAAGTAAGGAAAGTGTTTTGTGTATGTTGTGAGTTTCCAAATGGGGAAATGCTTAGGAAATCAGGAACACAAATGGAATTGGGAATCATTGTTCAAGATTCTCTTAAGATAAAGGTACAGGTTCAGTCAACAGTTAGGAAGGCAAATACAATGTTAGCATTCATGGCAAGAGGGCTAAAATACAAGAGCAGGGATGTACTTCTGAGACTGTAATAAGGCTCTGGTCAGACCCTATTTGGAGTAGTTTGAGCAGTTTTAGGCCCCATATCTAAGGAAGGATGTACTGGCCTTGGCAAGGATCCAGAAGAGGTTCACAAGAATGATCCCTGGAATGAAGAGCTTGCCGTGTGAGGAACAATTGAGGACTCTGGATCTGTACTTGTTGGAGTTTAAAAGGATCTTTTTGAAATGTACAGAATATTGCAAGGCCTGGTTAGAGTGGGTGTGGAGAGGATGTTTCCATTAGTAGGAAAAATTAGAACCAGAGGGCACAACCTCAGGCTAAAGAGATGATCCTTTAAAACAAAGATGAGGAGGTATTTCTTCAGTCAGAGTGTGGTGAATTTGTGGAACTTCTTGCCACAGAAGGCTGTAGAGGCCAGGTCATTGAGTGTCTTTCAGACAGAGATAGATGTTGATTAATAAGGGGTTCAAGGATAATGGAGAAAAGACAGGAGAAAGGGGATGAGAAAAATATCAGCCATGATTGAATGGTAGAGCAGACTTGATGGGCCAAGTGGCCTAATTCTACTCCTATGTCTTATGGTCTTATATTAACTGCTTTACAAACATTCCCTAAAAGAACCTCACAAATCTTTCCTAAAAGATATACACAGGGTAAACGCCCTCTAAGCAAAGCTTCCTTATAGATGTTTGCTTCCTAAAATTTCAGTAATATTGCCACAAGGCAAACCCAATGTTTGCAGGGAAGTTGTATCTCAGGACTTTTCAAATCAGTGCCACTCAGCTGTGGAAATTTAAGAAAGTTTAAAAACCAAGCCCTGCTTTCTGGAAAAAAAAGACATCTTTTCTGGTTTGTTTGCTTCAAATCTCACCTTTTCACAGCTCTCTTCCCCACACAGTTATATCCTGGGCGGTCTCACATAACTATCCCTAAACACAGCTCAAATCTCCCCTTAAGTATCCTTTTTCTTCTTCCATCTTCGATTCCACTGTCCTTAGCACTTCTTTGAACTTAACTTTCCCCAAATAATAAAAATCTTTCATAGTCTCTCTTTGCCCCCACTTTCAGGTCAGTTAAAATTTAATTACCTTTTCTTGTCTATAATCTTTTCCATGTTGTAAAACCTGTTGTTATTCCCCTTTGAAATTTAATAGCTGAAAATCCAAACCCTTATTTATCTCCTAGTGCAAATTTCTACCCAGTATTTATTTACTTATGGAAAATTCACTTGTTCTTGCCCACTTCAAATGTATGTTTTCAACACTTACACTCCTTTTGTGTTTCAATCCGTACCAATCAGTCCCTACTTAATTATTTTCACACACAGATCCACAAATCATCTTCACAGAAAATATAATAGTCGCAAAGATACTAAAAATAACATCTCTCATCACAGGTGGGAGAAAGGTTGGGAACCAGAGGATGCAGATTTAGGATTACTGGCAAACCAGCCAGAGGCAAAGAAAAAAAGTTATGACTTTGAATGCAAGTCATTAAGATATCCATTCATAAAGCAGGTTTTGATGTAGTAAATAATTCAAAGGTGCTTCATTGGCCTGATTGTAAAACAGAAATAAACATTGACTCACAGACAGAGTTATTAGAATAGATGACCAAAACCTTAGTCAAAGAGGCAGGTTTTAAGTAGTACTGTAAGGGAGAGAGGTCAACGGGTTTAAGAAAAAGGGTGATGGAAGCCATTTTTTTAAAAAACTTATTCATTCAAGGGACATGAGCTAGTCCAGCATTTACTGCCCACCTACAATTGCCCTCGAGAAGGTGGTGATGAGCTGCCTTCTTCAACCATTGCAGTCTATGTGGTATATGGACCATCTCTGCTAGGGAGTTCCAAGATTTTGAGCATGCAACAGTGAAGGAACTGCAAAATACTTTCAAGTCAGGATGCCGTGGTGACTGGGGGTAACCTCCAGGTGTTAGTATACTCATGCAACCTGTCGCCCTTGTCCTTCTCGATGGTAGAGGTACAAGTTTAGAAGGTGACATCAAAGGAGCTTTGGTGAGTTTTTGTAATGGTGGGGATTGCTGCAAGTGGTAGACAGAGTGAATGTTTGTGGATGGGGTGGCAAACAAGCAGACTGCTTTGTCCCAGATGGTGTTGAGTTTCTTGAGTATTGTTAGAGTTGCACTCATTCAGACAAATGGAGAGTACTTCTTCACATTCCTAACTTGTGCCTTGTTAATAGTGGAAGTCTTTGGGCAGTCAAGTGTTGGAGTTTCTCACGACAGGATTCCTAGTCTCTGACCTGCTTTTATAGCTACAGTATTTATGTGACTAGTGCCATTCAGTTTCTGGTCTATGGTTACCTCCAGGATGTTGATAGTGGGGGATTCAGCAATGAGAATGCCATTGAATGACAAGGGGTGATGGTTAGATTCTCTCTTAATGGACGTGGTCATTGCCTGACACTTGGGTATGGCAAATGTTACTGACTACTCATGAGCCCAAGCCTGGATATCATCCAAATGCAGCAAGACCTGGATATGGACTGTTTCAGTATCTAAGGAGTTGTGCAGTCAATGAATATCCTCACTTCTGATTTTATGGAAGGAAAGTAGGTCACTGATGAAGCAACTCTAAATGGTTGAGCCTAGGACCCTATGCTGAGGAATCCTTGCAAAGATGTCCTGGAGCTGAGATGACTAACTTCCAACAACCACAACCATTGTTATTTGTGCTAGGTATGACTCCAACCCAGAGTCCCATTGACTCCAGTTTACTTGGGCTCTTTGGTGTCACAATTTCACTATAAAGTAACTTTCAAAAGAAAATTAAATAAATGCTTAATTGGAAAACTTGTAGGGCAAGGGAGAAGTGCAAAGCAGTGGGACTAATTGGATAAATTGTTTCAAAGATTATATGCAATGGTCAGAATGGCTGCTCACATCATTCTATAATTCTATTTCCATCCTATTTAATGCAGCTTTACATGAAAACAATCTTCTTGAAATAAATTCTGTAAGACACAAACTGTGTTTCTGTTTATACATGCATAAATACAGAATTAAAAATCCATTAAGTCCCCAGTTTTAACATTTTTAAATAACAAAACTACATGAGGAACTTACCTCAGTTGTAGTTTTATATGTTTTTAAGAGGAGTGCAGCTCTGGTTTCAAGAAAGGTCCACAGTTTGATTTCATTATCCCAGCTCACAGGGAAATCAGAATTTCCTACGGTAAAGATCTTATCGATTGCATGATCTCCCACAAGATGTTCCTTCAATTCATCTGTAATTACATAGGTTATAATTGAGAGCATTCAAACATTGATAGCTCAAAGACCCTGGGGCCCGATTTCAACATACGGTAACTTTGACTGATTACAGTTTGAAAACAAGGTAGTAATATGTCTTATCATTCCATACTTTGTTCTTTGAATATCTCTTTCAGCATCCCTCAAGTAGCACCCCAGTTTCCCAGCAGGCACTTCTGAGGCACAACTACAAGAAGATGCAAAATACTTTGTGCTGACTTACTCACAGATTTTCTCCTCCATCACTGTATTTTCAGCCTCAGGCTGGCAGTAGGTTTTAGGACATAAATTTAGCGTTATCTCATTTGCTTTCTTCTTTATTTTTAAACAAACCTATGTTTACTGAGTCACTTTTAAATCCAAAAAAAAAGGGTTTGGCCAAACATTTACCTTTCTTTCTCTTGCAGGAGCTGACCAATTTGCAGTTAATTTCTGACATTTTCTGCTTTTACATTTTTTATGCACTAATGAATACAGAGTGAGGTTTGGCTGAGAGTCCAGGCATCCATTACTTTGTTGAAACATCTGCATCTCCAGAAAAGCACTGCTTGATTGACAACTCTTTATTTCTCATCTATTTAATTGTACAAATATTTTGATTTAGAGATTTCAAGTGCTTGCAATCTCTGTTATTAAAGAGTCCGAGTGATGGATTTTTTAAAAAGTCAGTCTGTAGTAAGAGCATTTTGTATGAATGAATTTTTTTTAAAGCTTTTTCCACATATTCTGTTGTTACTGTATGATTCAGTAGTTCTACATTAAGTGTATACCAGATGAATGGGCAAACATATAAGCTGAAATTGAGGATTTGAGGGGCCATGGGGCAATCTGATGGCATGTGGAATTAATGCTATTTACATTCATGTGTATGAAATTCAGTCTTTTCTGACCCTGCTTTTATAATTCATGTTAGTTAATTAATCAGAACATTTCATGGAAATAAATAAATTTTTAATGTTTTGTTTAAAAAATGGTTTTAAAATTAATATTTCTGGAAGCATCATATTCAGAGCTAATGTCACGTAAAGGAGGCTATGCTGTGATCTCTAGAGAAACAAGACTTTTAGCATGTCCCGATTCCATTATCGTGACATAGTTTAAGTTTTACCATTCTGTTGTGTTTAATTGAATTAAAGGTAATGACATCAGGTCATTAATGTAAATAGCATGAACAACTAAAGAATTGTTGTTTTAGAGATTTTACTGTAATTGGGACAAATTTCTAGAACGCCATTAAACAGCCTGCTCAATACCCAGCTACCCCTGCGGCTATTCTGGGGGGTGGCTGACTTGACTCCAATCATCACTCTCTTCCCTCCTTTGCAAATTATACCTTAGTGGGCACCTTCTCCCGAATATGCGCAGGGCAGCCAAATATCCTAACTCCCACTCCTCGCTTTGAGAATGAAAATCCAGCCCAATGTTTCAAGAAAGAAATGGCTAAAAACAGGATGGATCCATTTGCCACGTTCTCCCAGATAAATCAAGAACTGACCATTACTTTAAACTATTTATACAAAGTATCATTACCCTGTCATCCTTGGTTCAGTGCTGGTACTCCAGCATCTAGCTCAGAAGGTTGTGGGTTCAAATCCTACTCTGAAGCCACAGCCACACATATCTAAGTTAATATTTTGAATGAAACATTATACTAAGGCCTGGCTTTTCAAGTAGACGCAGAAGAACTCATTGCGCTTTGAAAGAGCAGGAGAGATGTCCTAGCAAACATTTATCCTTCATCATTAAAAACATCTTACCTGGTCATAATTCTCATTGTTATTTGTGAGATCATGCTGTGAAAAAAATGAGTGCACTTTTTCCTATATTACAGCAATAATTATTGTTCAAAAGTATTTCAGGTGACCTGATGTCATTACTTTTAATTCAATTAAACACAATAGAATGGTAAAACTTAAACTATGTCACGATAATGGAATCGGGACATGCTAAAAGAGTTGTTTCTCTAGAGATCACAGCATAGCCTCCTTCACTTGACATCAGCTCTGAATATGATGCTTCCAGAAATATTAATTTTGAAACCATTTTTTAAACAAAATATTAAAAATCTATTTATTTCCATGAAATGTTCTGATTAATTAACTAACACGAATTATAAAAGCAGGGTCAGAAAAGACTGAATTTCATGCACATGAATGTAAATAGCATTAATTCCCATCAAGTTCTGTTGAATCATTCAGATTTCTTTAGTACTTTATTCAAGCTAATGGTGACTTCTGAACATTGATCAGAAAAATACTGTGCCAACTGTCCTAGAAAAGGTATTTCTTTTGTATTATTTTTGGGATGTGAGTAACGGTGGCATTATTGCTCATTCCTAAACGCTTATCTTGAAGTGCACTTGTCCAAGGATTGGCGATACATCCACAGGGCTGTTAGGAAGGGAGACCCAGTGACAGTAAAGGAATGGCAATATACTTGCAAGTCAGGATGACATGTGACTGCAGATGGTGGTGCTCCCATGCATTTAGAACATAGAACATTACAGCACAAACAGGCCCTTCGGCCCATAAGTTGCGCCGATCATACCCATAACTACTAGGCCATAGAACTATCTGTAATTCCCAATCCCATTTAATCCCATATACTCATCTTAAAAGACCCCAGCAAGTTTGCTTCCACCATCATCGACAGCAGCTGATTCCATTCACTCACCACCCTCTGAGTGAAAAACTTACCCCTAACATCTCGTCCGTACTTGCTGCCCAGCACCTTAAACCTGTGTCCTCTCGTAGCAACCATTTCATGACTGGGAAATAGCTCAGAAGATCCACCCTACCTATTCCTCTCAACATTTTATAAACTCTATCAGGTCACCTCTCAACCTTCATCTCTTCAGGGTGAAGAGACCTAGCTCTCTCAACCTATCTTCATAAGGCATGCCTCCCAATCCAGGCAACATCCTTGTAAATCTCCTTTGCATCCTCTCAATAGCTTCCACATCCTTCCTGTAGTGAGGAGGCCAGAACTGCGCACAATACTCCAAGTGGGGTCTGACAAGGGTCTTATAAAGTTGCAGCATTACCCCCCAAGTCCTAAACTCAATCCCTCGATTAATGAAGGCATCTCCTTTTAAGTGGTACAGGTTGAGAGTAGGGAAAATGCAATCAAAGGAGTCTTGGTGAATTGCTGCAATGTATCTTGTAAATGGTACTCACTGCTGCCAGTGGGCATTGGTGGTGGAGAGGGTGCATTTTGAGAAGGTGGATGGCGTACCAATCAAACAGGTTCCTTTATCCTGGATGGTGTAGAGCTTCTTGAATGAATTTGGAGCTGCACTTATCCAGGCATTCCATCATACTTCTGTTAGGGCATTCTATCATACTTGTACAGTCTTGGAGAGTTAGAATAAGAGTTACATAAAAAAATGAATCTTATGAGGATACAAATTAAATAATTTCACTCCCTTGTTAAGTGATCCGGGGAAGCAGTTAGCCTACTTGACTTACAAGCTCCTCTAGGTTTCTCTCACTGCACAATGCTCACTTTTAACTATTACACTAACTAGACTTCATACACCCATTAATGTTTGCCTTTTGTTTATTTACGATCATCACCCATTGGTTGCAAAGGTGGAGCACAGATTGGAAGAATACGGCACTATTTCTGCACCCCCACCATTTCTTTAATTTGTCTGACAAACATGAACAAAAGAAATTTAAGTAGGTTTTACCTTCTTCACAGTAATAAAAAAAATCATCCACGGTGGCGTTGTGAGGAACATGTAGAGAAAACTACTTTGCCCTTTATTGCAGCCCACCATGGTTCTGCTGTACTGATCATGGGGAAACTTGAGGCAGATAGAAACAAGCTGACTCAGAGCAGTGAAAATTGCTCAGTACCTACTATGGTATATCTGCCCAACTCTGTTTAACCTCTGCCAATTGAAAAAAAATCATCAGCAGTTTTCATTGCAATCACATTCTGATTAACCATCTGTAATTTTTTTTTATAAATCAGCATTTTCACAGCAAACTCACTTTCTTTACATAATCCAAAAAGCTATAACTGGCTATTTCCAGGATAGTGGATTCCCTAAATAGCACTGTAAAATGGAAGTTATCTGTAATCCTTGAAATACTTAAGGTCTTAAAATTAAATGCTAAACGAATTTTTAAACTTGCAAAGCAAAACGGCAGAAAAACTATTTTCATTTGATCAACGAGTTTGTCCTACAATCTTGTAACAAATGGCCTTCTAATTATCTTCGTCAGTTTAATTGATGCAACATTTATCATCAGTGTGGTATGTACTCTTACATGAACACTGATTGAATTCACATGATGCACAATGCACATTATAAAATCTCTACATCAGTCAAAAAGTCCAGCTTAAATTGCTGTAAAATGTACCACATGCAGTGAAATGTAACTCCAATTCGAAGCAAGTACTGAAGGAAGTGGCACAGTCTCAGTAGGTGGAGGAGAAAGACACTTTTTGACAAAGTTTAAGAATTGTTAGCTATGTAGAACTTTCTCATAATAATTGTTTAACAATAAAGCAAGGATGAATTGAATAACTAGTTAATGAGCTATAAATGTGGACACAAGTGCCCATCTTTTTGGGGCTAACTGGTCTATTAAGGACCTATTATAAGCAAAAAACAAGTCCACAATTTGTCCAAAAGTACACTGTTTTTCTTGCTGTGAAAGGACAAATACAATTTTGGGCAACAACCATAACCTGAAATAGGCATTATGTCCCTTTCAAATATAATTTGCTGAAAATCTAATGCTTGTTTGAAACCCTTATTGATCACTCTGAAGAAGCCAGCAGTTTATTCATTCAGGAAAATCAGACTTTGGGATTACCTGGAACTTGAGAGGTGTTTTGGAAATACACTTACCTAATATAGAGAGACAAGTGGAACAGGAATGTTTATTGCAACTCACATTTGAAGGAAATGGCCACTGCGGCTCTCTCTCTCCAAATGTCACCCCATCTTCACTTTTCCCACTCCTGCACCGCTAAACCATAGTCAGATCATTAAATAATAAATCTATTTTCTTGTTTTTTCTAAGTTCCATAATATGACAGCATTCACCATTAAACTGCAATCACATTTTTTATTTACAGAAATGCCACAAGACACAATCCTAGTTCCTGTCCTCTTACTTGTTCAGTTTTATAGAAAAATGCAGATTCCCATCAAAAATTACAAGCTGGGATTTTCCAACCCCACCCACCACCAGTATCTACTAGTCCCACAAAAGGCTTCTGGCTAGCCTGCACATTCCCCAGTGGGACTGGAAAACCATGACCACAGTTGTTTGTTGTTTCTCTTCTTTCACCTGGTCGCGCACAAGGCAGACTTTCATCTGTTCTCACAGTGAGATTCTTCTTCAAATAAGTCGCTAGCCTGTCACCAGAGGCTTATGGCTTAAGGAGCACCACGCTGCATTAGCATGGCTTACCGAGAATTTCTCCTGTCCTTACCACCTGCCATTGGTGGCACTGTGGCACAGTGGTTGGCATTACTGTTTAACAGCACCAGTGACCCCCCGTGTTTGAATCCCAGGTTGGGCACTATCTGTGTGAAGTTTGCACATTCTCTTCTGTCTGTATGGGTTTCCTCTGGGTTCTCCAGTTTCTTCCCAGAGTCTGAAAGATGTGCTGGTCAGGTGGATTGAACAGGCACTGGAGTGTGTTGACTAGGGGAATTTCACAGTAATTTCATTGCAGTGTTAATGTAAGCTTACTGGTCACTAATAAATAAAATTTTAAAAATTGGCATCTTGCAAAGATTTTGTAGGTTGATATTGTGATGATACTATGCAATTTTTACATATTTTTGTAAGCTGCTTTCAGAGGCAGCGTTTTGTTACAAGAGTTGATTTGTCTGGGAAACATGTAGCAAAAGTCAGAAACTAGATATTAACCCATTTTGGCTTGGAACGTGTTAGTTTGTAGTGTAAATGGGTTGCCATTTGTTTTCTTAAGTTCTCCTTTTAGTCTAGATGTTCAGTATCATAACAGTTTTAATTAGGCTGATTGAAAGGGAGAGAATCATGTGGTAAATGGGAGCAGTTAAGCTTGTGGAAAGAACAGTTTAATTTTCATGTTAAAACAAAGAGCAGTTGTTGCCTTGAGCTAGTAGAAGAAAGAAGTGCATCTCCTGGGGCTTTCTGAAAGCTCTAAGGCTGTTAACCTAAATCAAAGCAAGTACGTTTGTGTTTTGCTAACTAATTTTAAAGAGTTCAAGTCTGTAAGAGAAATATTGCTTGATTGGAACTAACAGTGATAGGTGACAGTAAAGAATTGTATCTTGTCATGTTTAGGTATTGTTCAATTGTTAAAAGTTAAGCTAATTCATATGTTACCGTTAAACTGTATTGTTAAATAAAGTTTATTTTGATAAAAATGCCCTAGTTTATCTGTAGAATTGTGCCTTGAATGAAACATCCTATCTCATATTAAAGCCAAAATAGAAAAATTGTTGGGGTCTAGGCTGGCTTCATAATATACCTTGGAGTTTCTGATCAGGATTCTGACAATACTCAATCTGTTTGGCCACGGCATGAATGCACCTTCCTTGGCAATCAAGACCTGGGGTAGGACTTGAATCCAGAGCTGCTGGCTCAGATGGAGGGACGCTATCCACTGTGCCACAAGACTTCCCTGGCCATGGTGCTCAGAATTATTCTTGTCAAATTCATTACTTGCTAGTCAACATACAACAATATACAAAAAGTAGTCATATTCATATTTAGCGCATGTAAACGTTCCGAGATTTTGAAGGAAGTTCTCCTCCATGTATTGAGTAGCAAACATTGCTGTGAAAACAAAGGTTCTCTTTGCTACTTTCCGTTTAACTCATTTAATAATGCCGTGGTGAAATCATCTTTTTCCCTGAACTGTATTATGCATACATACAGATGTTACAAGAACAGTACCCCTCTATTATGAACTGGGGACTGTTCCAGTGAAGTCTTCCCACAAAAACATGACAACTAGATGAGACAGGAGCTTTAGCTAATCTGAAATACATTTTCCTTTTGGAGGTGCTTCAAGCCAGTCTCTGCAATCTGTATCACCAGAAAAAGTTGGCCAAAACAACAATTCTTCATGAAGATCCAACATACAATAAGAAATAATTTTAATAGAAGGATATGAATACATAGGCCAGAAAATAAAAACATCTGGCCAATTTGGTCTATCCCACACAACATGAGCCAGAACACTTCTTCCCTCCCCCATGTAATAAATAATTATTTATTTAAAGAGGGAAATTGAGGGAGAATTACCATAACAGGGAGGTGTCTTCAGCAATGAAATTCACTACATCCAAGTTAACAGGCAAAAAACCCAAAATACATGGAGAACAGACAAAAAAAAAATCAGGGTGCAAGAGACTGGATTAAATAAATCCCTGAAAAGCTTTTTACTTGGGGTGGAAAAAAAAGATAACACTTGCAGGAAAAATGACAATATTAATAGCAGTTCTCAATACATCCAAGTGACAAATCAAGGTATCCTTTTAACAATTACAGCAAAGGCAATAAATAAAAGAATTTGCCATCCTTAATGCTGACCTAGTATTACTTAGGACAGTCTGAGAAATAGCAAAAGGTACCGTCATTGATGACTGGAGTAAATTATGGGAAAGAAGCGATACAAGTGAGCAAGAACATCATTATGCATTTATAGCAGAGAGTGTGCTGGCCAATGTCCACAAAGACATGTATCAGCAGCACGTCCACAAGCTAGTCAGTATAGATAATCACAAATAACTTCTCAGAAATGATCTCATTTTAGGAATCTGTTATGAACCATTCAAGTCTCTCGTTTGCAGTTCCTAAAGAGTAATTTTTTGCCCTTTTGAGATTATCGCCTCACATTCATTTCTATCAATATTCCTTGATTTGAAAAAGGAAATTGGAGAAATAGTTTTACCTTCAGTCATGCAGAAGACGCGTAGGAAGGCTAACAGCTGGGCTGAGATGGGAGGCTCACTGCCATGGAGAGCAAATACGCTGGACCTGACAGAAATACATGGACACTGGAGTTAGTCTGTCAGAGTAATCACAACATCAGCTTCAACAAGCATCTAATTGTACCAAAGGTGAGCTATCAAAGCAGCAGCCGCAAACCAGAAAATGACCTAGCAATTTTCAAGTCATAGTTTAAGTTCACAGCAAATAATGAACAGTAAGCGGCCACAGATTATAAGATTCACTGACAGCCCATTCCGATTAAGTACTATGAATAATGGGTAAGTTTCCCAACCTTTTAATCAGGGTCATGCATCCATGATTCAGCTCAACCACATTTTCATCCATTTAAATTAATAAATGGCAATTTGGATGGGCTGCATAATGAACATAAAATCTCCTGCACCTGATATTTCAACATTGAGTTTCCAGTATATATGCTGTGCTACAGTGGTGCAAAATGTAAAAATTATCCCTACTATTGCTTCAGTTACGATTATTTTACTTCTTGGTGCTTCTGCTGCTTACTCTTCCCTTCAAGTTCTATTCTTCTTTGGGAATGGAATGTCAGAGATAGTGAGTTGATGTAAAGGCCATTCCATGGATAGTAAATGAGAAAGAAGAGACTTACTTACAGTGATTGTTCAAGATAGTGAGTGAGAAAGGGGGAAAAGAAGAAGAATTTAATCTTGGCCTCGAAATGCATCTTACGAATGGAGTTATGGGGCAACAGGGCATAGGCTTGTGCCTGCAAGTCAATATTCAGACTTAATGATTTCTTCAACAGGAAAGGAACAAAGTGACAGCTCAGCATATTCATAGGAAAATATCTCACCATTGCATAGGGCAGCACTGTGGCGAGCACTGCTGCCTCAGCGCCAGGAACCCAGGTTCAATTCCAGCCTCAGATGACTGTTTGTGTGGAGTTTGCACATTCTCCCCTGTCTGCAAGGATTTCCTTTGGGTGCTCTGGTTTCCTCCCACAGTCCAAAGATGCATGGGTTAGATGAATTGGCCATACTAAATTAACTCTTTGTGTCCCAAGATGTGTAGGTTAGGGGGAGTGGCAGATAAATATGTGGGCTTATGTGGATAGAGCAGCAGATGCGACTAGTTAAGATGCTTGGCTGGGGAGTCGGAACAGACAAATGGCCTCCTTCTGCATCAGGATTCTATGATTCTATTCTATGATATAATTAGAAATCATATACAAGGTCTTCAGCCTACCAAGGATAAAATGTATAGTCCCAGGAGCAAAGGAAGTTGTGTAAAGCCACACTACATAAGCACTGTAGTTTTCATCTCAAGGACAGTTTTGTGTTTCGAACACTTGTCTACTCTAACTTCTCAAACCCATTTCAGCTGATGCCATTATAAATGGAAACCTTTATTTCCTCTGTTGATTTGAAGTCAGTTGTATATTAAACAAAGGAGAGCAAAAAGCAGTCTTTCAGCTCAACTCCAACAAATCTCAGAACTTGACTTTTGGTGAACTACATTTAAGACACTTAAAATATTACAGTGGAGGTTAAAAAAAAAGTTTCAAAACATTGAAGTGCACATTTAATTATACCACTGATGCTTTAAACAATATGGCTCTGGTGCGCATAAGGCATGATCAATTCCACTTGTGTCACTCTTTTAATTCCATCATTACCAGGCTGTCTTAGGGAGCCATACAAAATGTGAGCTGATGTAAGTAGGGTATCACAGGACACTTTATATGCTCTATTAATTAGCGTTATAATAAGAGGTGGTGGCATATCAGATCTTGAACTGAAGCAGCAATGTATTTAATAAGTGAATACTTCTGTTTCAGAAAATGCAGAATCCTTGTTGCAGCAAATGCAATACATTATTTTATACTATAATTCTAAGATGCTTTAGGGATCAGACTTTAGTCTCTTTTATTCACCTGACATAGGGACCCAGGCTTCTGGAGGGAGTTGGGGATTTTCAGGCAGAGAAATACTGTATTCTAATTGTTAGCCCACAAAGAAATGCATTTATCACATCAAATCTTTAAATGTCACTTTGGACAAAATATTGCAAACTGTTGTCTTAATGTTTTCAGTTTTAAATTTTTAAAAATCTCCCCCGCCCCCAATCCTCAATGTACATAGAGATTCTCCTTTAGTAAGTGAATTTTATGCTACTTCCAATCAATACTGTAAATAATTGACTATTCCCATTTCCCTGATAGCATATTTTACCATGTTAGGAGGCAATCAAAATTACCTGTTTTAGGTTTCTTGCAAGGCCAAGGACCTTGTATATCATACTTTCTAATTATACCATAGAATAGAATCATAAAATCCTGATGCAGAAGGAGGCCATTTCATCCACCAAGTCTGTTCCGACTCCCCAACCAAGCATCTTAACTAGTCGCAACTCCTGCTCTATCCACATAAGCCCACATATTTACCCACTACTCCCCGTAACCTACACATCTTGGGGCACAAAGAGATAATTTAGTATGGCCAGAAACGAATACTAAGAGAGTAATTTTCTGAGTTCACAGCTAGCAAAGCATCTCATTCACCAGTTACATGTTATCAAAAAACAGGCCATGAAATTTAGTGAGTAAAAGATTGTGGGCAACATTACTGTGAAGTTCTGAATGACACAGCTGATGGAGTTCTTCATTGAACAGGAAACTCAAAAAGTAGCATATATTAATGATAGAGTATACAACAGATAAGGTAAACATTACATTTTTACATGCATTCTTGCATAAATAGCTGAATTCTCCTGTTGGTGATTGACTGGAGAGAGATGGACAAAATGCTTTATAAAATACTTACGTTGGTATGCCAGCACGAGCCAAAACTTCTGCCTTCATAGCATACAGTCGGTCACTTTTACTCACTCCCAGCTTTATCTTTACTCTGTCGTGTGAGTTATTATTGAAAAAAAATCCATTGTGTATCACAAACTCAGCATTGGAGCGAGTCCCATAGAAAATATAGATCTGAAGGATTCAAATGTCATGTGTTAGATCAGTACAAATTGTCTAGGAATCTGGCAGTAAACCGAAGGCCTCAAGTTGCAGTTTCTGATGCTCATGCTTTTTACAATGTAGATTTAGACTGAGTACTGAGAATGTCTCCTCAATATGGAAGAGGACAAGAGTTCTTGCAACTTCAGCTTAGTTTACAACTGCACTTTACAAAACAATTCTTCGACTTCCTGCACAGTAACAAAGTACAGGCTCAGGCCATTTAGCCCCTCAAGCCTGATGTGCCATTCAATGAAATGATTTAACTCCACAAACCTGCTTTAAACCTGCATCACTTAATGCCTTTGCATAGCAGAAATCTATCAACCTTAGACTTAAAATTAACAACCAATCTTACGCCAATTACTACTGATGGAAGAGTGTTCCAGACATCTATCATCCTGTGTGTGCACAAGTGATTCCTAATTTCTAACAATTCAGTCTTTAATTTTTTTTTTTACAGTATGTTTTACAGTATGGACTTCACAAGAAACAGAAATACTTCCCCCTATCTGTTCCCCATAAATTTTGAAAATGTTGATTAAATCTCCTTAACTATCTAAATTTCAGGGAATGCAATTCTGGTTTCTGCAATCTTTCCTCATAATTTAAACCTTGAGGATCCAGATATGATCTGGTAAATCTATACTGCTCTCCTATCCCCAAGGCCAATATATCCTTGCTAGGGTATGATGTACAGAGCAGCTCTCTGGACTCCATGTGTGGTCCAACTATGGCATTGTAGAGCTGTAACATAACTTCTAACTAGGGCTTCCCCAGCTCCCAAGATATGCAGACTGAGATCCATTATCTTTTTGATTATTTTCTGTACCTGTTGGTGACATTTTATGACCTATATACATAAAGATCTTCACTACTTCTAACTTATCATCATTTAAAAATACCCGTTCTATCCATTAAAGAGTCCAAGGTGGATGACTTTATATTTACTGACATTGAAATCCATTTGTCAATTTTGCCCATTCACTTAACATATAAACCACATTGTTTAAATATCCCTTTGTGATTTCATACAAATGCTTACAATGCTGCCTTTGTGTCAGCAGTGCAGTCCTGTAATTTCAACCTCTGAGCAGCTGAAAGTGATGTCAGAGGAGCCGGTAGCAAGCCCTAAAGGGTCAAGGTCATCTGGATTTTTAAGAAAGGCAAGCCATAGAAATCTCAATCTAACAATAGAAAACAAATCCTTAAAATAAAACATGCAAATAAAGGCAACAATGGTGATGAATTGGAAATTTTGATATTTGTAAAGGAAATTCTTTTATGTTACAACGTACAAACATAGGGACTTCAAGGGTGCAACTTCCTACTGACACATATGAACCAGGACATAATCTAGACTGAAAATTCATAGCAGCATCGAGAGAGTGCTGCACTGACAAGAGGTGTCGTCTTCTGTTGGGTATGTTGCACCAAGGCCCCATCTGCCTTCTCGGGTGCAAGTAAAAGATCCCACTGCATTATTCAAAGAGAAGCAGTGGAGTTCTCAGTGTCATGGTCAATATTTATCCCTTAATCAACACCTAAGCAAGGTTCTGACAAAAGGTCACTACTTGAAACACTGAAGTTATTTCTTCCCTCACATTGGTTAGCACTGCTGCCTCACAGTACCAGAGATCCAGGTTCGATTCCCTGCTTGGGTCACTGTCTGTGTGGAGTTTGCATATTCTCCCCACGTTTGTGTGAATTTCCTTTGGGTCCTCTGATTTTCTCTCATGGTCCAAAGACACGCTAATTAGGTGTGTTGTTCATGCTGTATTGTCCTTCAGTATACTCGAATAGGTGTCAGAGTTTGGCAATTAGGGGATTTTCACAGCAACTTCACTGCAGTGCTAATAAGTAAACGTTAGACGCTATAAGACCTGTAGAGTATTCCTAGTATTTTCTGCTTTCATACCTAAAGTTGGTAAACTGTTAATTTATTTCGTTACTTCCTGAGATCTAGCCATGCTTTCTATAGCAGTGACTATAGGCCAATTTTAACTGTGTATAAATGGTGGGCTTTTGTTAAATGAGTTAAAACTTCACCATATATTCTATGATTCTTTGATTATATTTCAAAAATACTTCATTGGCTATGAAATGCTTTGGAACATCCTGAACTCATGAGTGGTATATTAATGCAAGTTCTTTCTTTTCTTTAATGAGATTGTACTAAATTCCTGTGCATGCTTATTTTAAAATTTAAAAACTAACAGGTTCATGCCTGCGTAAAAATAGCATGCACGGGAAGGCAATACAAGAACATTCAGCATTTATACATGAACATAATTGTTCTAACTTTAGGAGCAGAAAATTGTTGAGGGTTGGCAAATGGCTGTTTCAAGCTAAAATGGTTAACACAAATCCAAAGAAATACATAAAAATAACTTTCAGTGATCAATGAAACCAATCATCTCAATAGGGGGTGGCAAGTGATATGCTGCAAATTCAGTGCCAATGCATTAGGCTGTATCAGCTTGCGATACTCATAAGTTTGCAAAGTAACTGCTTCTTGAGAACTTTATACAGTTAATTGAGCAAAGCCCATGGATATAAGGGTTATGGAGAGAAACCAGGAAAATGGGGGTGAGGAGCATATCAGCCATGATCGAATGCCAGAGCAGACTCAATGGGCCAAACAGCCTAATTCTGCTCATTTATCTTATTTCATTTCATAGAATCGTACAGTATAAGAATCCATTTGGCCTATCGAGTCTGCACCAACCACAATCCCTATAACCCCATGCATTTACCCTAGCTATTCTCCTTACAATAAGGGACAATTCAGCATTGGCCAATCCACCTAATAGGCACATCTCTGGACTGTGGGAGGAAACCGGGGCACCCGGAGGAAACCCACACAGGTACGGGGGGAAGATTTGCAACTCTACACAGACAGTGACCCAAGCTAGGAATCAAACCTGTGCCCCTGGCACTATGAGGCAGCAGTGCTAACCACTGTGCCATCCACTTGTATCAGTTGGGTTGTATGATTTTTGGCATTTCCCTGCTGTCCTGCCCTAATTGCACATTGGCATCCCTTTCAGTGATCTTGGGGTTCTTTCAGAATCTGGAATTGTCAAGAGCAAGCTTCCACCTCACTATACTTTCACATGGCCTTTCAGGCCTTTACCCAAACTTGCTGCATCTTTGTGGTTACAGAAAAATTGTACAAAATATAGCAATCTGGATTCTAAACTATAGCACATTAAAGTATAGATAAATTGAAAAATGAGATGAACTCATTAATAGGGTTAAAAATAGTAGCAAGTCTCAAAGGAACTGGCCAAATTGTTTACTTTTTTTTTCCTAAAAATGCAAGATCTTGGTCATCTGACTTGTGTAGGATTTGGGGTGCAATTCATAGTAGATTATCTGTCACCCAAAAATAGGATAATGGTCTGCAAAAGGACTATTGTTGTTCCTTCCTTGATAATATATTATATTACATAAAATTTACAGCATTGAAACCAGTCAACAGGACGACTGCTCTATGCCGTTGATCTTTGTTCCACAGAAGCCTCTTCCCCACCCTACTTTATCTAACCCTATCACCCTATCCTTCTAAACTTAAAGCATGATTTCCAATTGCCATCCTTGAACAAATAGCTCTACTTCTGTGGGGAGGATGACTTCATTGAAAATTCCTGCTTCCCTTGGGTTTCTTAAAAATTAAATGCCATAACAGTAAGAAAATAATGTAATTGCTTAAAAAATCTTCTGGAATCATGGAACCAATAACTTTCTTCCTTCAAATAATCAAAATGCTGTAGATAGCTGGAACTAAAACAAGAACAGAGGATGCCAGAAAAACTCAGCAGGTCTGCCAGCCTCTATAAGGCAAGAAACAGAGATAATAGCTAGAATTCTCCCAAAAAAAATTCTAAGTGTCAAATTCATGGGAAAACTGGAATAATTCACACTGTTCTTTTCAGTGGGAGTTCACACTAGAATCTCCCACATTCTTGTGCAATGCAAAGGGCACCAGTGTGGATATCATTAGATTTAAGGGGCAGGGCCTATTCCTACTGGAAGGGCTGAAACCAGCAGGCCACTGACAGCTTCCCTCTTTGCTGGTCAGCTCAATTATTGGCCAGCCTGGGAGCCCCTGCAGTGCTGCTCCACCAAACACCTCCACGTCCTGATCGGGACCTCCCCACTCAATCTCAGACTAGTCCCGACGCAGCTCCCTTCCCATCCCACCCCCTCCCATCCCAAGCACCCTGATCTCCAGCTGCCACCCATCACCACCTCCCAGATCACCCATGTTCCCTGACAGTCCAACCTCTTAGCAGGCAGACACCCGCAACCGGCCCTGATCTTCAGTGGCTCTCCCCCCACATCCCTGCAGTGCAGACGAACCCCCCCTCCCCCCCGGGAGACAGACACCCCTCCCCCCGCCGGCTGCTCCTCCAGGAACTTTCTTCCTTACCTGATCTTCAGCTTGATAATCCTGTAAAGCAACACATTCACATCGGTCATCCTCCAGGTTGTACCCAGTTGTGATCTACAATGAGAAAGGCTGAAGGTTAAGATAGATAACTAATTAAGGAGTTTCTGGGTTCTAGATGTCCTGAGGTGTGGACAAAAGCAATAGCTTAAAACACGGGTGAAAATTTCCTCTCCCTCTGCCTTTTTGTAAAGTTAATACAAATGAGAGTTTACACACTCTGAGGACAAAACTGCATTTGTTGCATTCTAAACATCTTGTTCACATTAGCCATCCATTATCCAATCACAATGAACGCTGTTTCTCCATACAAAGAAAATAATTTTCACTATCATGTAATAAATGGGTAGGAATTTAAGGGCATAAAGTGCCTTGTTTGGAGTTGGTAATTGCATTCTGATAAAACTATCCCCACAAATAGATTCACTCACGTCCATCATCCACTGAAAATATTTTGTAGAACTAATAATCTATTAGCTATGTTGGTTATCTGCATTAACGTTCAACAAACGTATGCCAATTAGCCAACTTCCATGTGCTGTCGCTTGATGTAGGAGCGGGAATAGACCATTCAAATCCCTAATAGGGCATAAGTAGATCTTTTCACTCACCAAGCCATTGGTGTGGTTACACATATCCCAAAGAGGTATAAGGGCCAAAGTGACCCGGGAACCATCTTCAGTTGGAATTTGGTTCTGACGAGTCATGACAGAAGAGACAGCCCATCTGTAAAGAAGCAGCAAAATGAAACCGTTATGAAATTCGAAAGCAAGTAGACGCATTCAACTTCAAGGATCCGGGGCTGAATTTTACACTCTCCTAACAGCAGATATGAATGGATGGGGAGGCACATAAAATCCAGCTGGTTGTGCTACCTATTTATACATTCATGACTGGTGTAAAATTTGGCAGGGAGAGACTCAAGCAATGCAGAAAGCCTGGCAAGTTCAGCTGTGTAGTCTTGTGTTAGGCAAAGGGAGGAACAAAAATTGGTAGGCTCCCTTATTTTCCACCACCTTGGATTCCTAAACCTGACCCTGCATGCAACCATCCCCCAATCTCCGGGCAAAATCTTCACTTGCCTGACCTCTTCAGTTTGGGGACTTGTAGCCACTGCTCCTAGCTGGTGCTGCTGAGACCACAAGAACTCCCGATCATCTGTTTAGCTGAATGCTTCTTAAAATGGGACTTCCTCTTGAGGTTGATAGATCACCGTAAAGCAATAAACATTGTTCCCCTAGTTAAATTGCTGCAGTTCAAGTCCAGATCATGGGCGGACTCTCCAAGGGGAGGTGGGTGGTGATATGGGAAAGTGGGGCTGCAGTGCCCAGTAATATACATTCCATGGGTGCATGCTTTTATAAATTAGATTGCCCCAAGGTCCAAGCCACATTCTTCCTTCAAAAGCAACCAAAAGAAAAATAATACTCTCTTCAATCATTCTTTCAGTGTTTCTCCTGACCCAACAACTGCTGCCCAGGGCTGATTCAGCATCTTCCTCTATCCCTTGGAAAGCACTCAGTGCTTCTCCCACATGTGATGACAAAGTAAATATATGTCTGTTTACATACCCCGTCAGAGAACATTAACCAGTCATTTTTCAAACATCAAATCTCAGAGATGGTTCACACATCATGCAAAGCAGTTTTTAAGTGTGTAATAAAACCCCTGCAACACCATTAATATTGTGACTGAGGTACTGGTGACAACAAGCACTTCAGTGATTCCCAATCAATGTGCTGGGAAGCACTGGTGTGCAATGATAAAAGATTCTAAATTCACGTAGTGAAACTGAACTTTGTCTTCAGCTCCAGCATCTCCAGACCTGACATATCTTGGACCTCTTGTGTGCGCGCCAGCTGTGAAAGAGCTGCATGTTTAGATCGTTTATGTCAGTCAGACCCACACACATGATCGACAGGACTTGGAGCTGACGACAAAGGCTCCGTGCGCCCAGACAAAAAGTAAAACCTCAAAAAGGGTGCAAAAGCTCCAGGAGAAGCAAGAGAGGGCAAAAAAATGGCAAGAAGACAGGTGAAGTTAAAAACAGAGATCCCAATAAGGGAAGAAGATAGAGAAAATAGGACGTGCATCCCAAAAATGTTTTATTGTATTGAAGGCCATAACATATAAAAGATTGGGACCCACTGTTTTATAAGGCACTTCTAAACTATATATATATTTACAAGTTGCTATTCATTGCATTATGCAAGCACGGAATTGAGATGAAATTCCATCTAGGATGAGGATGAAGGGTATTTTTAAATCAGAAGGTTGTTAATTTTTGGAATACTTAAATTCCAGAGAACTCTACATGCTCAGCCATCGAATGTACTCAAAATAGAGATAAATAGATTTTTGGACACAAAGGAATCAAGGAATATGTCAATTTGGTGGGAAAGTGAATCAGGGTAGAAGATCAGTCGTAATCTTACTGAATGAGATGCAGACTGGAGGGGCCATATGGTTTACTCCATTAATAATAAAAAACAAAAAATGTTGGAAATACTCAGCAGCTCAGGTAGCATCTGTGGAGAGAGAAACAGAATTTCAGGTCATGACCTTTCATTAGAACATCTTAAAATGTTAAAACTGTTTTTCTCTTCACAGATTGCTCAACTGTTGAGTTTCTCAAGAATTTTCTGTTCTTATTTCAGATTTCCAGCACCCGCTGTGTTTTGCTTTTGGACTCCTGTTCCTTTTTCCTTTGTGCAGAAAAGGCATTTGGAGTGTGCCTGTGCCGTCTCTGGTTTTCTGCCAAGTAGCTCACTGTTTGCCTATGTTTCACAAACATCAAACTCGACCTGTGTTGCAGTGGGAACACCACATGCATTATCAGACAAGAAGAATAAATTCAAAGGAACAATTGTATTCAGATCAAAAATAAAAGTCCAACATGGCATTAGTGGAGGCCTTACTCAGATCCTCATGGGTACAACTGTTTTGATCTTATTTGTCTTCAATAAAAGAAAGCTCCCTCACCCTCATCTTCGTGCCCTCCCACCATCACTTTCTGCACATTTATCCTCAATGATAAATTCAGCTTTCATTTTACGGATAGCCATGAAGAATTAAATAACCATTCAACAGCAACAAGAAAATATGGATGGAAAGTTATCTATTTTCAAGAGTGGCACTACTGCGGTTTAAATTTCAGGATCATCATGGAACCCATCTAGTTCACTAATGTCCTTTAGGGAAGGAAATCTGCCGTCCTTACCTGGTTTGGCCTACATGTGCTTCCACAGACATAGCAACGTAGCTGACTCTCAACTGCTCTCAGTCAACTAAGGATGGGCAATAAATGGTGGCCAGCCAGCAATGTCTACGTCCCATGAATGAATAAAAAATCTTGAGGAATTAAAGATTGATCTGCTGCTGTGAGAACTACTGCAGAAAATTTAGAAGGATATTAAAACAAAAGCACTGTTACTTCCTCAATTTTAATCACTTTTCTAAGTTAGTTATAAAATATCAAACTCAGTGGAACAGTTGGAAGCTGCAGATTGAGTGGTGAAACTTCACTGACAGATAAAGAGCAAAGGAACATGTCCACTTGTATAACCCATTAACGCCAGAGGATGAATGGACAAATCAATTGACTCTTCAGTCAGCTATCAAATCTTAAGATGCACTTCTCACCACATCAAACAAAAAGCTATACTTGAATAAAATACTTCGGGACTGTTGTCTTTGAAAAGTGCTATATTTCACTCTCTCATTCTTAGCGTGTTTAAGTCAGCACATTTTACATCTTGCTCATTGCACGATGAGTCACCTTTGATGAAGCAGATGGATTGCAAGTTCAATAGAGTTCCCATTATTAAAATGAGGCACTAACTTTATGCACAGGCCGCAGAACTTGTTTCACAACACGTAATTTATTCAGGCGCGAAAATATAGAATTGTTCTTTACTAAATTCTCTCACATCTCCTTTTAAATACCAACCTGTAATCGTCAAAGGTGAAGGATTCCTTCAAGGGCAGCTTGCTGGCGTTCGGATGGGTCTAAGAGTTGAAGGAACAGAAAATGGTGGGAACCGGGGAGGAAGAGGAAAGACAGGGAGAGGGGGGAGGAGGGGGAAGAGAGGGAGAGGGAGGAGAAGGGGGAAAAAGAGGGAGGAGAAGGAAGAAAGAGAGGGAGGAGAAGGAGCAAACAAGAGAATGGGAAAGAGAGGAAAAAAAAGAACACAAGTCAGTCAACGGAATTTCATTACTTAGCAGCCTAACAGATACTAACAAGAGCCAAATGAAGCAAGAGGAGTCCAGCCGAGCTACGGCAGGATCATCATGCCATAATGCTCCCATACATCACTGTCAACTTAATTTGTTGTGCCCAGCAGCTGTCATAAATCTGCTCCATCAACTCCTGCAAGCAGAACCCACCAGCAATACAAAATAAAACTTAGGGCCTGTGACAGTAACGCAATCTGCTGCCAACAAGTCCTTCATCAGCCTACCGAATGTCACCTCTTTTCCAAAAACGTTCACTTGTTGACACTGGCAGGGGCCCGGGAGACGGATTTTTTTTTATGGACTGGGAGCCTTTCCTTGCACTGCGCTCTGATGCAGTGCTACTGTCAGTGGCAGTCTATGTAGCATGCAATTTCTTCCTTGATGCATTAGCATCAGAAGTTGGGGTAATTCATCATTTCTCTCAATAGTATATTGGTTGGCATCAGGAGTACAGTAGTGAGGAGGGGAGGCGGGGGGTGGGGGAGACTGAGGTTTAAGTAGCTGCACTGCAAATCAATTATACAACAAAAGCCAGCACAGATAATGCAGTTTTGGCCAAACTCAAGATCACAAAAGGCTGCTAATTAGATGCTAGCAGTACTGTGCTTTAATGTGGAACAAATAACCTGATTCATTCAGCATTCTTCGTAGGACAGGAGTGTTAAAGGCAAGATGCTTTAACTATTACATACATAAGCCAACAAAATAATCAAAATAAGATTGGTTCTTCAGTTATTTCCTTCTCTGAAAGATGATGTACACAATTTCAACTGAGTTGAAAGAACATTAAAGCACCGGTGTGCCAGGTTCATTTGCCAACAAGGTTTATGGTGAAACATTTATCCAATCTGAGTGAAGCAGCTTCTTAGAAGACTACTTTATGCAGACAAATAAAACCAACATTATCTTAGCTGCTGTAAACTTTTGCTCCCATCTAAACATGGTGTAAAAGGCACATGGTGTCTGTAGCTGTCAGGGGCTACTTCACCAGCATGATCATAGAATTAAAGTTGCTCCAAGTGGCTTCGCTCTATCCACCGTGGAGAGCAGTAGAGACTGAATATGGATGAGGAAGAATTTCATACAGGATTCAAGTTTTTCTTGTTTCTTGAATATAAACTGGCAATTTCACTCAGACAGACTAGAAGGTTCATACAAGAAATGCACAGTTGGTGTAATAGGAATGGCTCTTAGAAGTTAGGGGCAAAGTAGAGGCAGAGAAATCAAGCTACACTCTTGCCCATATCCCACTGATCCAGCTATTGCAGACCTGGGAGCAGGAAATGTGGGTTAAAAATGGAAAAGCGCTGCATTCTTTAGCATTGAAATTTGCATCTCCAATCAAAAAAAAACCTCAAACTCCATACAACAGAAACTATTAATGCTAATAAAACCACTGACAACTGCTATGAGGAAAAACTTTGTAATTATATCATAGGAAATAGGATTTGGGGTAGGCTATTCAGCCCCTCGAGCCTGTTGCTCCACCATTCATTGCGTTCACGACTGGTTTGATTGTGATCATAATTCCACTTTACTGCCCATCTCCCCTCCACCATACTCCTGAACTCTGTCTTAAATCAGCTTTGAATATATTCAATGGCCTGACCTCTACTACTCTGTGCAAGAAAATCTGAATCATGTCTCTTTCTTCTAAACTACAATCAGTATAGGCCCAAATTGCTCATCATTAGCCACAAGACAAAGTTTTTCATCCCAGGAATTAGCCAAATGAACCTCCTCTGAATTGCTTCCATTACAAATACAAGTGTCTTCCATTTAAAAAGAGTGTTCTAATAATGCGTTTTCATTTTAGTGTGGTTGGTAAATCAGGGCCAATCCCAGTAGCACTGCCATCATATTCTTCTCAATGGAATTACTAAACAACCAGTGGCGGCAATCCCAAAATTGGGCCATAGTTGCCATTCTTAAAGCTTGTCTGATGGGATTTGCCCTGCGGTAAGATAGGAAAATTCAGCCTCAAGTCCTTGCACACAGCTACCAACTCTATGGCCAGAATTTTACCGCCTCACCCACCCCTGAATCAGGGCAGGCAAGGCTCGCAGAATGAATTCTCCATTGGCTCAGGTAGGATTTTACAAGCCTCGCCCCAGTGAGATTGTAAAATCCCAGCCTATGAGTCTCAACATCACCCAATTCATCTCCAAAAGAACCCCCAGAATGTACGCAGAACTAGGGTACATATAGTTTTGAAGGAGGCCATTTGGCTCAGCAAGCTTCACGGACAACAATCCTACCTTGTCCCTATCCCATATATTTATCCTGGGAATGCTCCTGACCCTAAAGGGTGATTTACTGTGGCCAATCAACGTAATCTGTAAACATTTGCCGCATTGGAGGAAACTGGAGCACCCAGAGGAAACCAAGCAGACACTGGGAGAATGTGTAAACTCCGCACAGATAGTCCCCAAGGTCAGAATTGAACCCAGATCACTGGGATTGAGAGGCAGCAGTGCTGTGCCACTGTTCCGCCCAAATGACCAAAAAAAAAACAGGCTGCTGATTTGTTAGCGCTTGTGCAGAGGATGATTTCAGTATCTCCCATAATGACCATTTCTTGCCAGCATTAAATATCAACCTCACTATACCGCATTTCTTCAAGATCACCCTAGCTTTCTCCATAAGATACTGGAAATTATTTAAACTCAACTAATTGTTTATTTTGCAAATGTTTTTTGTTTAATCTTAATAAATTAAAATTGGCAGGATGGATATGCAACTTAAAACGACCACTGGAACTTAATGTAAAAACTGGCCTGTCCCCTCCCCAAAAATTCATGACCATATTTAATGGACACGACAGGCATCTCAGCTGCCAACTGGTTAAACAGCTATTGAGTTAATGCCACCATTGAGGGTTTTGAGACCATAAAGTGGCATTAATTGCCCACTTAAAGACCCAAAATTGTAATGGTATGGGAAAGTCATCCACTGACCTTCCCGCCATATCTTAATTGGGGCCGAGGCAAGACAGAGACAAGGATCCCCTCTCACCTGATTAAATATCAACCTCCCCCCACCACCCAACCCTCCATGAGGGAGGCTGTTAGATTTGCCCTTAGTTTCAGAGAGGTGTGACAGGCTGAATGAATGTTCAACTCCTTCGCAGCATGCACAGCATCACCACAACAAAAGCAATAGTGAAGCTACGGTGTAAATCTAATTGCAAAAATATTTTGACTGCTTGTATCAGGAATTGCAAACTATAGCACCAGCAGTGCATTGCTGAGTCTGTTTTGGGAGTATGAAATACCCCATTACGAATCCAAAGAGTTCTACACACGCGAGACAAACCTATTAACTCAGTATTATAGGGCCATATACAAAATAGTTATCTAGCAGTGATTACAAGGTAGCAATCTAATCAAGGTGCCCAGATAACATTGTGGACTGCCAGAGCGTAGCTCAAGCAGTTTATTACATCCATCTGAAACCACAAGATTAAATTATTTGGAACATGAAGGAACCAACCAACCAACTGCATTTATACAACACGTCTCATGTTACGTAGAAAAAGACAGAGATGCGTTCATGGGCAAGAAGGTCCCACAAACAGCAAAGGATCAGCAATCAGAAATACTATTCTTGGCCAGAATAACTCTTCACTGTTTTTTTTGTTAAAATAATATCACAAGATGTTTTACATCCACCTGAACAGACAGACGGGGCTTTGGTTTCACACCGCATTCGAAAGGCAGCACCTCCAACAGTGCAACACCCCCTCGCTGCTGGACTGAAATGTCAGCCTGGATTACATGCTCAAACAATGTAATTGCAGTTATTCAATTAACTCCCTAGCACCCTATTCTAATCTAAAACGTATAATTTTCTACATGGATTTTCTTCCAATTTCAACCCATTATCGTACACGTAGCAGTCAATGGAAATATTGACTTCCAGTATGTTGCACACCATTGTCTTCTGGTTGACAAATAAGGACTCCACATTCCAACATTAATGTGGGAAGAATGCATTTCTACTCAATTGTTAGGAAATGTTTGGGCTAATACATTGTGGCCAAGGATTTCCACTTAGGACGTAATTGGCAATCCAAGCCCAAACTGTGCTGGCTTTCAGAAGTTTTTTTTTAAAGCTCAAAATTTCAGGTCATGATATTTGCACACTGCCAAAAGTAAAATCTTCCATGATTCAATTTGGGGAGTGTGCCCAGTCTTGTGGGTGGTGGTTTGTAAACCAGCACAAAAGATTGCAGCAACTTTGACTTGGCACTGGGTGTTATCTGTGCTAAACATTTCCACAATTATTTGCACCGATTTGACCAACTTCAGACAAATTACACTTAGTGCAACTCAGCAGAGACTCACGTCTGTAACCTGTTTATGCTATTAGAAACTGCCAGTATACCTCAGAATCCTTACAATGCAGGGGAGGCCATTTGGCCCATCAAGACTGCATTAACTACAATCACACCCAGGCTATTTCCTTGTAACCTCACGTATCTACCCTATTAATCACTCCTGACACTAGGGGGCAATTTATCATGGACATTCCATCTAACCTGCATATATTTGGACCTTGGAGGAAATTGGAGCACCCAGAGGAAACCCATGCAGACATGGGGAGACGTACACACATACAGTCACCCAAGGCCAAAATTGAACTCAGGTCCCTGGTGCTGTAAGGCAGAAGTGGTAACTACTGTGCCGCTATGCCTTCTTAGTGTTGGTAAGGATCAGTTTAAGCATTTAACCACACCAAGTGCAACGTTAATAGCAAAGGATTAAAGGCTTAAGTACCACTAGAATATTTATGATGAGGTTATAAACACAAGCGATGTTTCATTAAAGCTTTATTCTTTCCCTATGTGGCTGATATTAGATCAATTTTGACACAGCAGTGCCAACTCTTGCCTCCAGTTCAATATGCAGTCAAGAATCTTGAGCAGAAAAACTAGAGTTCAATGGAATACTGAATGAGTACTGCCTTGTTTGAGATGCCATCATTCAGGTGGGATATCAAACAGATGCACGCCTACCTCATGGATTGATGTAAATTGCCAAAACCAATATTTAAAGAGGAGCTCTGAAGTTTGGCCTTCTCACCAACACTGTTCAATAGCTTGTCTGTTCATTTATCTCATTTTCTGTTTGTAGGACCCTGCCATGTACAAATTAGCTGTTGTATTTCCCTGGATTTTAACAGGAGATTATGTTTCAAAAGGACAGCATTGGCTACGAGCTGCTTTGGAATGTCTTGAAGAGTGTCTACATAATTATGTACATTTCTCTTTCTTTGTTAAAATGTCTACCACTGAGAGACCACAAGAACATGTTCTGCCTCTTCCAGGTCAGTATACATTACAAGGACGACATGGTAAAGATTGCTTCTTGTTTAATCTTTATTTCAGAAGGAAATTTCCTACCCTCTTCAACTCTATTTCATGCATTATTCTTCAAACAAGAGACCAGCTGATCTGCATCCAGGCTTCTGCCATCGATGTTCTTTGATCAACTATTTGGAGACATATCTTGATCCAGACTGTAGCCCTCCAAGGAACTGTTGTCCTTTGAGCGGGGAATGGATATCAGTGCTTACTTATATACTACCAACACAACAGGAGATGTTTTTGGATCAAAAGAACTACAATACAGTCTCCTAATGTCATTGGATTAACAGCAACGTATTTCCCCTCCACAACCATACTAGTCTAGGGAAGTAGAAAAGTTAGCAGCTACAATAGCACGGATGTTGTGTAACATCACATTCATGATAGATGCACTAGCCTTTCATCAACTGACAGTAGGATCAAGGCTGCCCATCTTAAATTCCCACCCCAATTTAAGGTGGGAATTAAATTCCTTCCCTAACAAATACCACACAGAAGAATTTCATTTAATATGACCAAAGTTGCAGGTGCTAAAAGAATAAGGAACTTTCATTTCTCTGATGCCTGCTCATGACTTCAGGTTCAACAAAGCACTTAAAAAAAGTACTTATAGTCACTCTAGTAAGCACAGTGGTCAATTTGCACACAGCAAACTCCCACTAAATAAAACACCCACAAAGGGGTTATCTGGTGTTTAGGAGGCAAGGGCAGCAGGATCATTTGCGGTAACACTGACCATCTAGCATACAGCCGCTAATAATTACCACCGATATCGGAACTGGAACTGGACACCAGCAAGGAACCAACTGACGCCTTTGGATGAAAGGAGCAGAGAAAAATGAAAGAAATGAGCTGGGTTGGTGTGGAGTGGGCCGAGGAGAGGGATAGGTGGGGGAGGGCATGGAGCGGGAAAAAAAGCACAGGATCATAAACCAAAAGCTTTTTTTTTGTTCCATAAAAGATGCCGGCTCTCAGCATCAAGGCAACAGCATGTATTAACAGGCAGCTGGCTTCAATAAAACCCCCAGCTTGAATGTTAGACAAGTCTATCGGCTTTCAATGTCGACTGCATTATAAAGAGAAGAAAATAATTACAGCCAACCAAATCCCTCAGATATATACTGACGGATACCAAAGTAGTTCCATGTCGAAACCCATTTTTATTGACTCCTGCACTCATGAGAGCACTGTAGCAAAATAACTACCAGTCTGGTAATAAAAAGCAAATCTACTTTTATTCTGTACCGACTTATTCCATACTTTCAAACACAAAATGCTAGGAGTATTGATTGTACTTCTTCAGATTAATATTGCAGCTTTTCCTTTTTAAACGAATCCCAAGTTTAAACACTTTACCATTTTTCAATTATCAGTAATTTACAACAACACAGCCCTGGTGCCGAGAAAGATTAAAATTGCAAGAGTTCAGTGGGTTCAAATATTTGTAAAATCATATTTCTTCAGAGAAAAGAAAAGGTTAAATTAATTTCTTATTGATCTTATCTCTCTGTAAGAACATTATGTTTATTGCTACGGGAAAAAAAAATCAATTTTATATTAAAAAAAAGTTCCAAAATTCACTTTAGTCTACTGATGCTATTTTACAATATTGAATAACATGCAAGTGGCACCATCTTCTGGCAACTGGAAGTTCTGCAACCAAATGATTTTTTTAAACACACGTCTGCTTGTCTTTTTGCAAACTTTGTCCATATACTTCACATGGAAGCTCATTTTGATTTGGGGTCAGTCAGCAGAGGGCACTGGGGGTGGCAGTCTCATGCTAATAACATAATCTTGGCTGAGTTTGTGGCACTCGTGGATGAATTAGCAGGTTGCTGGTTCAAGCCACATCAAGGACTTATGATAATCTTAACCACCAAACCGTGCAGTGCAGTGCTCAAGCATTTGATTTGATTTATCACACGTATGGGGACATAGTGAAAAATATTGTTTCTTGCACACTATAAGACAAAGCATACCATTCATAGAGTATATAGGGGAGAAGGAAAGGAGGGGGTGCAGAACATAGTGCTTCTCTACACTAGGGCCGAGAGAAAAATCAGCTTAATATATGGTTGGTTTATTCAAGCATCTGATGGCCGCAGGAAAGAAGCTGTTCTTGAGTAGGCTGGTACGCAATCTCAGACTGTACAAGACCGAGGGAGTTTGTCTAGAGGAAACATGAAGCTCCAATTTCAGTTTCCAGTGGATATCGAAAAAAAGCTCTAAGCTACTTATACAGTTAGAGAGTTCTCCAGACGTCCTGGCCAATATTGCTCAATGAACTGACACCATTAAATAACATAGGAGCATAGGACTTGAGAGCAGAAGTAGGCCATTTGGTCCACTGAACCTCGCCTGTCTTCAGGATCAAGTAATCCTTCTCTAGAGTTTGTTTATTCAAATGAAGCAACAAAAACTGTACACAGTGTTCTAGATGTGGTCTCACCAAGGTCTTATACAACTGCAGTAAAATTCCCCAACTTCTATATTCCATTCTCCTTCCTATAAACAACACAATTCCATTTGCATTCATAATAACTTGCTGCATTTGGATACTAACTTCTTGCAATTCTTGTATTAGGACACTCAGATCCCTGTATGCTGGAATTCTGCAATCTCTTGCCATTTCAATAGTATACTGTTTTTCTATTCTTCCTGCCAAAGTGATCAAGTTCACATTTTCTACATTGAGTGAGTGGGCAAAAGTTTGGCAGTTGGAGTATAAACCACCCATATCCTTTTGCAGACTCTGTATTTCCTCTTGACAACTTATTTTCCTACCTATCATGGTGCCATAGTAAATTTAGCTACCATACATTTGATCCTTTCTTCCAAGTCCTTGATAGAGTGTAAATAGTTTGAGACCTCAGCACTGACCCCTGTGACACTCCACTAGTTACAGCTTGCCAACCAGAAAATTACCCATTTATCCCTGCACATGGCTTCCTGTTAGCTAACTAATTCTTTATCGAATCTCTATAGTGCAAAAGAAGGCGATTTGTCCCATCGAGTCTGCACTGACTCTCCAACAGAGCATCTTATCCAGTCCTGCCTATCCCCATAATTCCACGTGTGTAGCTCACTAATCCCCTGGTACATCTTTGGGCACTAAGGGGCAATTTAGCCAATCCACCTAACCTGCATATCTTTGGACTGTGGTAGGAAACTGGACCACCTGGAGGAAACCCAGGCAGACATGGGAGAATGTGCAACCTCCACACGGACAGACAGGTACAATCATCCAAGGCTGGAATTGAACCCAGCTCCCTGGTATTGCGAGGCAGCAGTGCTCACCACTGTGCACCATGCCACCATGGTCCATTAACATTATCCATATATTACTCCCTACACCATGAACTCTTGAGCAGCTTATTTAATCATTTATTTGACATGATTTGATTTATTGTCACATGTATTAGTATACAGTGAAAACTATTGTTTTTTGCATGCTATACAACAAAACATAACGTTCATAGAGAAGGAAACGAAAGAAGAAAGTTACTATAACTTTTATCCATGTAACAGTGACTGCATCTTAGAAGAAAGTGGAGTAGTGATCAAACACCACATATAACTGAATGTCCTTTGCCAATCTTTAGGATACGACATTAAACTGAGCCCCTCCATTGCTCTTGATTGATCTGAGAGACTTCATGACACTACTTCAACAATGAGCAGCAAAACTTGCCTCAGGTATCCCAACCAATACTGAACTTCAACCAACTTCACTAGAACAGATTATCGAGTCATTGTAACTGAGGTAGTTGGTGCAATGCTGCAGACTTGTCCAGAACTAGCTGCACCCCAAGACAAACTGTTCCAGTAAAGCTACAACTGTCTCATCCACCTATCAATGTGGAAAATTGCTCAAGTGTGTCCGGTTCACAAAAAGTTTGACAAATCCGCCCCGGACAATTACCACTGGATCAGTCTGCTCTCAACCACCAGCAAAATGACAGAACGTGTTGTCAACAGCACTCATCAAATAATCACTTACACTACAGTAACTTGTTCATTGATGCTTAGTTTGGATTTCTCCAGGGTCATTCAGCTCATCACAGCCTTGGAGGCAAGGCAAGAGTAACTGCCTTTACATCAAGGCAGCACTTGACCGAGAATAGAATCAGGGAGCCCTGGGAAAACTGGAGACGACAGGAACTGGGAGAAAACTCCCCACTGATTGGAGTGAAACCCAGCACAAAGGAAGATGGTTGTGATTTCTAATTATCTAAACCCAGGACATCACTGCAGGAGTTCCTCAGGATAGAGTCCTAAGCCCAACTATCTTTAATTGTTTCATTAATGACCTTTCCTCTGTCATAAGGTCAGAAGTGGAGATTTCATTGATGAATGCAGTTTCAGTATTACACACAATTCCTCAGATACTGAAGCAGTCTATGCCCATATATAACAAGACCTGGACAAATTCAGCTTTGTGTTGATAAGGGCCAAATAACATTCTTGCCACAGAAGTGCCAGGCAACTTTAACAAGAGAGAATCTAACTATTTTTCCTTGACATTCAATGTCACTACTATAACTGAATCTCCCACTCTCAACATAGTGGGGGTTCAGACCAGAAACCGAACTAGACTAGCCATATACTGCAAACAGGAGAACAAATCGGAGATTGGGAGTTCTGAGGTAAGTAACTATCTATAAAGTGAGGAGTGCAATGGAATACTCCCCACTTGCCTGGATGACTGCAGTCCCAACAGTAATCAAGAAGCTCAATACCATCTAAGACAAAGCAGCTCACTTGATTGGCACCTTATCACCCATCATTAACATTCAGCCCATCCACCACTGACAGTAGCAGCAAGGTGTACCGTCCACAAGATGTAGTGCAGCAACTTGCCAAGCCACCTTTGTCAGCATCCTCTAAAGCTATTGATTATACCACCTGGAAGGACAAGGATCATTGATATACCTCCAAGTTTGCCACCAATATCATTCTAAGTTGGAACTATACCAATGTTGCTTCACTGTCACCGGGTCAAAACCTGGAACTCCCTCCCAAACCACACAGTAGGTGTACCTACATGATATGGACTGCAGCCATTCAAGAAAGTGGCATACCACCACCTTCCCTAGGCATTTAGAGATGGACAATGAATGCTGGACTTGCCAGGGATGCTTACATCCTACGATAGAATGAAAAAAATTCACCCTGCTACTGAAAGAGAGGGAGAGGTACCCATCAAAAATGTTGTCACCTGAGTAAAGATACACCATCTTATGCCAGAGTCACAGCTGCAATGTGTTGTGCAAACTGCTTACTTTGCAAAGGTTACTCTATTTTCTGTTTTGCCACCTAATGCTTGACCCACTTGGATTTAATGCCAGTTGCCAGGCTTGGAGACAATGAATATTAGCCCAGTGCTGCACTCAAATTGGTGCTCAGAAGTCTTACCAATCTCAATCCAGTAGCTTACTCAGCCAGTTACTGACTTGATTCATTGTCAAATGTATTAATATGCCGTGAAAAGTATTGTTTCTTGAGCTATACAAAGCATACCGTTCATAAAGAAATGAAAGAGTGCAGATTGCAGTGTTATAGTCATAGCTAGGGTGTAGAGAAAGATCAACTTAATGCAAGGTAAATCCATTCAAAAGTCTGATGGCAGCAGGGAAGAAGCTGTTTGAGTCAGTCGATACATGACCTCAGATTTTGTCCTAAGGGAAAAAGGTTGAAGAGAGAATGTCCGAGTCGGGGCAAGCTCTTAATAATGCTGGCTGCTTTTCCAAGACAGTAGGAAGTATAGACAAAGTCAACAGATGGGAGGCTGGTTTGCATGATGGATTGGGCTATATTCATGACCTTTTTCAATTTGTAGGGCAGAGCAGGAGCCATAGCAAGCTGTGATACAACCAGAAAGAATGCTTCCTATGATTCATCTGTAAAAGTTGGTGAGAGTAGCAGCTGACAAACCAAATTTCCTAGTCTTCTGAGAAAGTAGAAGCATTGGTGGGCTTTCTTAACTACAGTGTCAGCATGGGGGGACCAAAACACATTGTTGGTGATCTGGACACCTAAAAACTTGAAGCTCTCAACCCTTTCTACTTCATCCCCATTGATGCAGACAGGGGCATGTTCTCCTTTACACTTCCTGAAATCGATGACCATCTCTTTTATTTTGTTGACATTGAAGGGAGATTATTGTCGCCGCACCAGTTACCAGATTCTCTATCTGTTCTGTTCTCTATATTGGTTTACTTCCTCACACTGTCAAGTTCAATCCTTCAGTGTCTATGTTGTCTACTTTTCTCTGTGTAAATCATCCGAGACAAGGAAGAACATGAATAGAATCACTACAGTGCAGAAGAAAGCCATTCAGCCCATCAAGCTTGCATCCACAACAATCCCACCTAGGCCCTATCCCGGTAGGCCCACACACTTACCCCACTAATCCCTCTTACCTATGCATCCCAAGACACGAAGGGACAATTTAACATAACCTGCACATCTTTGTACTGTGGGAGGAAACTAGAGCATCCGGAGGAAACCCACATAGACACAAGCTGGAAAGTGGAATTAGGCTAGATGCTTGCTATCGGACAATGCAGACATGATGTGCAAACTCCAAAGACAATGACAATGACCCAAGCTGGGAATCGAACCCAGCTCCCTGGAACTGTGAGACAGCAGTGCTGCCCGTTACTGCAGTTTTTGTACAATGGTTCATTCATACAATACTCCTAGAAACAGCTCAAGTTGATCCAAATATCCAGAGGGTAGAATGCTGGAACAAGATACGTTCAGGAAAACATATATCTACCATGTTTAAAAACGAAATAACTGTATGTTCAGATTTTTCGCTACCATGACATTTCCACTAAGATGAGTGGTGGTCAGTGGAAGTCAAGCATAGGTCCCCCAAACAACACAGCAAAAGAACAGATTTAGGCTTCTTAATTATTTTTTTGCTGGAACCCAGTGTGCTCTCCAAAATCAAAGTGACAGTACTTGATGTGCCCTGGGCATTGGGATTCTTTTGCTGATGCAGTCATATAGTGATACCAGGCTCTAAATCAGAGTCATACAGACTCCAAACATTAACTCCGCTCCTCTCTCCAGACCTGCGGAATTCTTCCAGGATTTCCTGTTCTTATGTCAGTATTCAGACATGTGATTACTACTGGGATTGGTAACCATTTGAGAAACCAAAGCAAGGAAGTGCAGTTGAATCATAGAAATCTACAGCAAAATAGGATCTCATTTGACACATCATGTTTGCATTGTCCAATAGCAAGCATCCAGCCTAATCCCACTTTCCCGCTTTTGCTGTGTGGGCCAGAATAGCACAATATGGATGTGGATCAAAATTTCCCAGAGACCAATGTCACACCCTTAATACTTCTAGTGGAAAGCACAGCATGGGCACTTCCTTAAAAGGACTTAGGGCCTGGGTGGGATTGTGACCAGTGCAGCTGAATGGCCTCCTTCTGCACTATAGGGATTTCTATGATTTTAAAAAAGGGCATTGAGAGGAGAAATTAACATAACCAAGTCAACATTTACTGCTCATATTCATTACCTGGATGGAACGCAACAAACGTGTGATCTTTAGTAATACTGAGGCAATGACTACAAACTGGAGATCAAACTGGTTGCTGTAACACAAGGCCTTACTAGGTACTGTGCTCAAACACTTGTTGAGCAAGAGCAAAATATCAGTATGCTTTTAAATCACTCTTTGTGAATCACTGATCGGGCTACACACTCTTCAAATTCACAACAAAATTATGCGTCTAAGCAGCTAAAATATAGGTGCTTCCAACTTTAAAGAATAATAGAATATCCACAAATGTTTCATGCTTTGCCTTGACATTATTATAGATTTTAATATTTATAAGTTAATATTTAATAAAGCAAACTCAACACATTGATATACAGGGCAATACATTTTGGAATAAATTGTAGTTCAGAAGATCTCAGCTAATTAGCTTCAACATTAAAACCCAAGAGCAACTGACATTTTCTTGAACACTATTCCTGATCATTCAACTTCTTACCAATTGTCCTAATTTTCAACAAAACATGCATCCTTTGTTATTTGCAATTAAAGAAAAAATGAACTTGCTGGTCTTGTTGAGCCCACAGCCAACCAATTCGTAAATGCACAATAAATATAAAGGCTAAAAGTTTTCCTGACAGAGTCAATTAAACTAAATCATCTTGTCAAGCAGAAGATCTCTCTGAATAATCACAGGACTTTTGCCTGATGCATCAGAAATTTAATTTAATATTTGTGCATCAAAGTTAACTGATTTTAATGGGGAGAGGAGGGAGGGAATAATTCATTGAACAGGACAAATTATACAGCAATGTTGGGAACGTAAATATTCTTATCTACATACAATTGAAAAAAATCTAATTGATACAACATTAAAATCAAAGCAAATGAACCTTCATGGAGATAAAATCTTTGCAAATATACTTCCTCTTACTTTCAGAATATTTTCTTCCTCTTCTCTGTTAAACACAACAGGCAGTGGCATGCCAAAGAGAATGTGAATAAAATGGACATTTTTGGAAGTTTCAGGTAATGTACAGACTAGCCATCAGAATACTATTGGAAGGGCCACAACTGCAGGCATTTTCTGTAGATAAAGATTTGCCACTGGCTAGTTGGGTTGGTCTATATCTATACAATCGTCAATTTAGCCTAATTTATCTATTCCAATCATTTAATTATTCACTTTGGCCGTAACCTTATTTTGGAAGCAGTCCAACCCCTCTGTCCCAGTGAAAAATCTTAACTCCTTCAACAATGTTCGTAAAACATCCTTTCAGAGTTATTAAATACCTTCAGCCTTGAACAATGTTCAATGCAGAGTAGAGTGAATGAGAAAACAAAAGACAAAAACTGTCAGGACAGGAGGCAGCGCCAAGAAAGCCATTGTAATGTAGCCTCACCGTCTAATTTAAAAAAAAATTTTGTTTGTTTTCCAGACCCACCCTTCAGTACCCCTTCACATCTTCCTGAAACTTTTAAGTGGTCATCAGCAAATTTGCGTGTTTTAGACATCAAAAGGCTTCTTCTGCAGATTTATAAGCAGAATGGAAACTAATGTCCATTGTCAGATATGGGGCAATGATTTGGAAGACACCCCTTTTTTCAATAGGACTTCCTGCGACCTAAGGGAACATTTATGAAGTTTGATTCAAAATCAGGTGAAAGAATTTTAAACTAGTGAAGTGAAAAGTGCTAACAAGGAAGGGACAAGCATTACCGTGATGCTAGATCCTCCTTTCCCAGCTTATTGTAGAGTGGAACCAGATTTAAAAATGTTAAATTAAAACACTGCAATATATAATGAAGTTGGTACATGGCAATATTTTAATACAGATCACATTTTTATTCTCCACATTACATGCAGGTCTGATCTCCTTGGGTAAAAGATAACTGGCATTCTAATGCAATTTTTCTTCCCTTTTTCAGTTGGAGGGAGGACAGAAAGATGAATTACAAGGTCAAGCAAATATTTAAAAATATTTCAAACTTGCCCGCTGAATATGACAGTTTAGCAGCAGCGCACCCTTCAATTGAGACTATCAGCAATCAACATGTCATGCACTCAGCTAATTGTGTCAAGTCAAGTGGGGAAGCAATTGAGACTTCACCAAATTGTCTTGTATCTGCAGACACAAGTTATGTACACAGCAGACAGACAACTGCTGTGTTGTACAGATTAACAATTTCAGCCAAGTGGAAAAATCATTAAGAAAAATTAATGAGTTTAATTATATTAACCCTTTGCAGAGTACAAAATTTTGAGAGGAAAAAACAAAATTTTCCCACATCTTCTAAAACAGCAATTAACATCAGGGAGTGGATTTTTTTTGTTTGCTAATTTCAGCAAAACAGTAAGCACTCATACCTTCACATCTACTTTTATTGCTACAATGAATATTTGCATTTACAAAGTGCCAGGTTGAAATATTTCAAAGCGTTTCACACAATGAATTATTGTGAAGTGTGAAGTGTGGTTGACTGTTGTTACATTGTCAAATGCAATCAAACTGTTATTCTGCACCAGCAAATCTCTCAAACAGCAATGAGAAGAAGAACCTGTGAATCTGTTTATTTATTTTTTGGTGTTAATTAGTTAAAGAAAGAATGGTGATTAGGGTAGAAGAACTCTGTACAATGTTCAATTAATGTTGTGGGATCTTTAGTGTTAATGTTTGAACCAAGGCCTTTGTCGTCACGGAAGTGGAGAGATCGATTCACAAACATGGCAATGTTTGTGAATCCATCTCTCCACTCACCTGAAGAAACAGCAGCGCTCCGAAAGCTCGTGATTCCAAATAAACCTGTTAGACAACTAGATGTTATGAGACTTCTTACTATGTCCACTCCAGTCCCAACTGTGGACTGGCAATTCTACATCATGGTTCCCTATTATAAGCATCAAGAAAGCCATGCTTATGAGACAAGGTATCACATCTCTTCCTTACCACTGTAAGCAACACCTGCCTGGAAGAATTATAAAATATTGCTACCTTCGTTCTACGTTGACACACACCTTACTGAAATTATTAAAACTCCCAAAAGTTTTCATGGTGTCAGTGTTACAAATCAAAATGTTATACAATCATCCTCTACAATTTGTCACAGCAGCTTATTCCGTTTCTTAATTTATTTCCCCCACCTGCTGTGCAAGAACGTTTCTATATTAAAAAAAGGTACAGTACAAAAATAAAATACAAATGCATGAAAAGGGAAGCAACATGATGCCAGTGTGCATCACATCACCCCTTGCATCTTCAAACTGCAGCACAACAACATGTCCATAGTGCTGCCTGTCACTCTGCAACAAAACACAACATATTTTTTAAAATGTCATTTATCACTGCACAGATGCCGGTCTACTGACTGAAATTTATTGACCAAAAATATATTTTCAGCACAGATCGCTGCAGGTGATGGCAGTTGGACGAACTGGTCTAAAGCCCAGGTTTTTCAGAGGACCCAAATCTCATTTTTAAGCAGAAGGAAACTTCTTTTCTTTTTAGTGGATTAGGTGATACAAGTAGAAACTTTGTTTAAAAACATGCAATAAAATAAATAGCTACTTCACTTGAAGATGACGAGTGAGTAATGCTAGAAATCCTTGAAAAATGGTAGAGATTGAAGGTTCAGGGAAATAAGTCATAACTTTCCAAGAGATGTTATACAATATCTGCATCAATGACTTACAAAATTAATTTTTGACCCACTGTAATAGTCTTCTACAGAAATAAACTGCGTTGCATAAAAACATCTGGGGGAGGTGAGGGGAAGAGTACAGGTGGAGTTGGATTTATACTTTTAATCATAAAGAGCACAACAGACTGGCTGACTGTACAGTACGGCACCATATTACAAGTGCAGTGAAAACCTGAAAAGATCAGATCACATCATTCAGACAGGATGACACAATGCTCGAAACCTAATCAGTTTCTTTGTCCACATTGCAGCAAATGGTTCAGGATAGAAGTGACACGCTACATTAACCAACATGACTGTATAAGCTCCTGACTTTATAAGAAAGTGGAAAAGAAAATCAAAGCAGAATGCAGTCAGAACTGATCGGATGCAAGAGAAAAGGATGCAGCCTGTAAACTGAATCAGTGGCGCATGGTGGTACAGTGGGTAGCACTGCTGCCTCACAACTCCAGGGACCTGGATTTGATTCCCGGCATGGGACGTTGTCTGTGCGGGGACTGCACATCCTCCCCGTCTCTGGGTGCTGTGGTTTCCTCCCACAGTTCGAATAGACTTGCTGGTTAGGTGCATTGGCCAGGCTAAAATCTCCGTCAGTGTACTCGAACAGTGCTGGAGTGTGGCAACTAGGGAATTTTCACAGTAACTTCATTGCAGTGTTAACGTAAGCCTTCTTGTGAATCTAATAAATAAATTTTAAAATTGGACCAGTTAACTCAAAGGAGTAAAGGAAGTAAATTATGATTTTGTGCAAAAGTTTCAACATTGACGGGAATGTAAAAGTAGCTGATCCAATCTGGTTCCACCCAACTTAACCGAGAATATGACAAGTGGGAAGAAGCATCGATGGGGCATGCACTTAAGAAGAGCTGTTTTGCAAACATTTTACAATTCACATTTTAAAAAAAGGCATGCATCCATCATTCAAAGTCAGTAAATTTAAGGCTCTGCCTGATTTCTTACATGTGCTTATTGCTAAAAAGAACATGGCTAGATACAGAACTCAGTTTGGGGAACAATCACAGAAATTTGCCCCCCCTTCCCCACCATTTAAAAGAATGCAGCTTTACCTATTAAGCTGTCTTGTAGAAGTCAACTAAATGAAAATTATTGAAGAAACCCATAATTTTAATTCATCCAGCTGAGAAACCAGAGCATTTTTTTTTTTAAATGTGATGTTTATTTTAAAGGAGAAAAGAAAGAACATGCAAGGTTACAGGAGTAAGGAAGGAAGTGGGACTAGGTAGAATGTTCTTTCAGCAAACTGGAGCAGCCTTTATGGGCCAAATAGTCTCCTTCTGCACTGCAAAAATCTTATAACTTTCTGGAAAAAAAGGCAAAAACAGAGTGAAACTAAGTGAAGAGATGATCATGAATGTGCAGAAAATTAGAGAAAAACTTTTAAAAAATGAAAACACAGCAATCAACTAAAACCTACTATGTGGATGCCAGTGTTGGCTGGGGTGGGCACAGTGAGGAATCTCAACACCAGGTTAACTTCCAACAGGTTATTGGTATCATTAGCTTTTGGAGTGCTGCTCCTTCATCCGGTGAGTGAAGAGTTGGGTTCACGAACAAGGCATGTATAGGCAAAGACTCAACTGCATGATAATGGTTGGAATGCGAGTCTTTACAGGTAATCAAGTCTTTACAGATACTGACAATGCAAGTGGAGAGAGGGATAATCACAGGTCAAAGTAGTGCAAATTGTTTTAAGCCAAGACAGAGGACCTGGGTGGATTTGTAGTCAGTACAGATTTGATGGGCTGAATGGCCTCTTGCTATACTGTAGGATTTCTATGATTCTATGAGTAGGTGTAGACTCAATAGGTCAAATAGCCTCTTCTAGAATCATTAAATCCCCACAGTGCAGAAGGAGACCATTCAGCCCATCAAGTCTGCACTGACTACAATCCCACCCAGTCCATATCACCATATATATGTATCCTACGTATTTACCATACTTATCCCCCGACACTAAGTGGTAATTTAGCATGGCCAATCAACCCAACCTTGCATATTTTTGGATTGTGGGAGGAAACTGGAGCACCTGCAGAAAACCTACAGAGACACAGGAAGAACGTGCAAACTCCTCACAGTGATCCAAGCCGAGAACTGAACCCAGGTTCCTGGCACTGTGAAGCAGCAGTGCTAAGCACTGTGCCACAGTATCATCCTATATTCCTCGACAGAGAACAGATTCTATCATTCTATGAACAATACAAAATATGCATTAATCAGTCCTATACCATGGGAGAAGAAAAAGATAAACCAGTCATGTAACACTCCTTTCTCTGAAAGTGCACCCTCTTTCCATGAAGGCTTCTTCCAGAATGCAATAGATCTGGGATTGCCACTGAAAATTAAAATTAAGGACGTTAGCGAGCAGGTTAGCAAATTTACTAATAATTGTATTTAAAAGCCATAGGAGATCACAGAAAACATACACCGCTTGAATTCAGTTAAGGGAGACTAATTAGTCTAGAACATTACAGCTACATTGAGAATCTGCTAAACATGTAGTACATGCATAGCAATATGCATGGGAGAGGGAGGGGGGAGCAGTAGATCAATCATCTGTGTACTTTTGTAATTGTTCCAGGTGTTCAATGCAGCAACAAATCTAAAACTGATATTTACAATATTATGTGAAGAACTTAATAAATAGGTTAAGAGTTATGCATTCGGACAAACTCTAGCAGCCTGTTCAGCACTATGGTTTTACTAAACATCTGCACCCTCAAAAGAGATAATCTAAACCTAAACACTTTTCATATTGTGCGTGAACTTGGAAACAGACCATCTCAAGGCAGACACTAATGACGGCCATGAAACCATTGACAATTGTGGTAAAAACCCATCTGGTTCACTAATTCCCTTTAGGGAAGGAAATTCTCCTTCCTTACTGGGAGAATTTCATGTGACGCCAGACACACAGCAATGCGGTTGACTGAACATAGAACACTGCAGCACAAACAGGCCCTTCGGCCCATAAATTGTGCTGATCATACCCATACCTACTAGGCCATAGAACTATCTGTAATTCCCAATCCCATTTAATCCCACGTACTCATCAGAAGTCTTTTAAAACACCCCAGTGAGTTTGCCTCCACCACCACCGACGGCAGCCGATTCTATTCGCTTACCAATCTCTAAGTGAAAAACTTACCCCTAACATCTCCTCTGTACTTGCTGCCCAGCACCTTAAACCTGTGTCCTCTCGTAGCGACTATTTCAGCTCTGGGAAATAGCCTCCAAGAATCCACCCTATCAATTCCTTTCAACATTTTACAAACCTCTATCAGGTCACCTCTCAACCTTCGTCTCTCCAGGGAGAAGAGACGTAGCTCCCTTAACATATCTTCATAGGACATGCCTCCCAATCCAGGCAACATCCTTGTAAATCTCCTCTGAACCCTCTCAATAGCTTCCACATCCTTCCTATAGTGAGGTGACCAGAACTAAGCACAGTACTCCAAGTGGGGTCTGACAAAGGTCTTATAAAGTTGCAGCATTACCTCCCGACTCCTAAGTTCAATCCCTCGATTAATGAAAGCCGGGACACCATACGCCTTCTTGACCACATCCTCCACCTGCGAGGCCAATTTAAGAGTCCTATGGACCCAGACCCCAAGATCCTTCTGCTCCTCAACACTGCTAAGACTCTTACCCTTGATATTGTACTTCTTCATCCCATTGTTCTTGCCAAAACGGATCACTACATATTTATCTGCATTGAATTCCATCTGCCACTTCTCCGCCCATTCTCGCATCCTATCTGTGTCTTGCTGCAACTTCTACATCCCTCCAGACTATCCACAACACCATCAACATTTGTATCGTCGGCGAACTTACTAACCCATCCTTCCACTTCCTCATCCAGGTCATTTATGAAAATGACAAACAGCAGGGGTCCTAGAACAGATCCCTGGGATACTACATTGGTGACCGATCTCCATGCAGAAAAAGACCCATTTACAACCATCTCTGCCTTCTGCAGGCAAGCCAGTTCTGGATCCACAAGGCCAAAGCCCCTTGGATCCCTTCAAGAAGTCTTGCATGGGGGACCTTATCAAACGCCTTGCTGAAATCCATGTAAACCACATCCACCACTCTTCCTTCGTCAATGTGTTCAGTCACATGTTCAAAGAACTCCACTAGGCTCGTAAGACACGACCTGCCCTTGACAAAGCCGTGTTGACTATTTCTGATCAAGCTAAACTTCTCTAAATGCTCATAAATCCTGTCCCTCAGGATCCTCTCCAACTTACCAACCACTGAGGTCAGACTCACCAGTCAGTAATTTCCTGGGCTATCCCTGTTCCCTTTCTTGAAAATAGGAACCACATCCGCAATACTCCAGTCCTCCGGAACCTCTCCCGTCTCCACTGACGATGCAAAGATCATCACCAGGGGCTCTGCAATCATTTCCCTCACCTTTCACAGTAACTTGGGGTACATCCCATCTGGTCCTGGCGACTTATCTATCTTGATAGAATTTAAAAGTTCCAACACATCCTCTTTCTTAACATCCACATACTCAATCTTTTCAGTCTGCTGCAAACTTGCAGTACAACCTCCCAGATCACTTTCCACCATGAATACAGAGGTAAAGTACTCATTAAGCACCTCTGCCATTTCTTCAGGTTTCACACAAACTTTTCTCCCTTCACTTCTCATCCTTTTACCCTTCACATATTTATAGAATGCCTTGGGATTCTCCTTAATCTTACCCGCCAAGGCCTTCTCATGACCCCTTCTGGCTCTCTTAATTTGCTTTTTGAGCTCCTTTCTACAAGCCTTATACTCCTCTAGATCCTTAACATCTCCTAGTTCTCTGAACCTTTTGTACATCTTTCTTTTCTTCCTGACTAGATTCATCACAACCTTTGTGCACCACGGTTCCCGTGACTTACCAAAACCTCCTTGTCTCACCAGAATGTTGTCATGCAGAGCACCAGACAAACATTCCTTGAAAATCCGCCACCTTCCTTCAGTACTTTTCCCCAAAAACACGTCCTTCCAGTTTACTTGTCCAATTTTCTGCCTAATGATTTCATATTTCCCCCTACTCCAGATAAACACCTTCCTATCCTGCCTGATCCTATCTCTTTCCAATGCTATCATGAAGGAAATAGAATTCTGATCACCATCCCCGAGATGATCTCCCAGCGAGAGATCCGACACCTGTCCTGGTTCATTAGCCAGCACCAGGTCAAGTACAGCCTCTCCTCTCATAGGCTTATCCATGTGCTGTGTCAGGAAACCCTCCTGAACACACCTAACAAAGTTCACCCCATCCAAACCCCTTACCCTAGGGATATTCCAGTCGATGTTTGGGAAATTAAAATCTCCCATAACGACAACTCTGTTGTTACTACATCTCTCTGGGATCTGTTTCCCTATCTGCACCTCAACTTCCCTGTCACTACTGGGCAGCCTATAGAAAACACCCAGCAAAGTTATCGACGCCTTGCTGTTCCTAACTTCCACCCACAGAGACTCTGTAGGCAGTCCCTCCACGGCAGATATCTTCTCTACAGCCGTGATACTGTCCCTGATCAACAGTGCCACTCTGCCATCTCTTTTGCCTCCCTCCCTGTCCTTCCTGAAGCATCTAAATCCTGGCACCGGAAGTACCCAGTCCTGTCCCTGAGACATCCAAGTCTCCGTAATGGCCACCACCTCACATTCCCAAGAAGCAATCCATACCCTAAGCTCATCCACTTTATTCACTACACTCCTGGCATTAAAACAGGCACACCTCAGACCCTTGGTCTGGGCGCTTCCCTTCTCCATCACCCATCTAACCTCCCCCTCATAGTGTCTACAGTCCTTTTCTATTTGGGAGCTAACCTCCTCGCTCTCAATCACCTCATCTTGATTCCCTCCCCCCAACTCTTGAATGTCCTCAGGGATGAGTAATAAATGCTGACCCAGCCGTGTCCAATGAACAAATTAAAAACAACTTTTTAATTTGTTCATATAAAAAGCAATGGAGGGGCATTGCTTTTTATATTGGTCGGCACAACATCGAAGGCCGAAGGGCCTGTTCTGTGCTGTAATGTTCTATGTTCTAACTCCAAGGTGATTTTCAAAAAAAAAAAATCTTTAATGGGATGTGGGCATAACTGATAAGCCTTGTCTGAACATGGGCTCTGTCATATGCAACCCACCTGTTACAAATTACTTTCCTGCACATAATTGATAATTTATTCTAGATTTCATTTTAAAAAACTACTTCTGGAAAAAAGATCAAAACACTCTTGCGAAACTTGAGATTGGAGTCATCATAGTTTTTTGTGGGTGAATTTTCTTGAATCCATTTCCTTTGCTACCTGGATTCGATATATTATACATTATATAAGAAAGCCTGAATAACCATGTTTGAACCCCAAGGCTCCATCTTGTGGCACCTAAAAAGCACTACATTGGCAAAGCATCGAAACAGTAAATCCCAGGCTATAGTCATTTTTAAATCTGCACAAAGGGTGCCTCACCGTATTTTATGAGATATACTATACAGTGCCAGTCAATGAAGGATCGATCCTCTAAGGTATAAGCATCTTTCTAAAGAAAAGTAAATGCTGTCTGTTAAAAACAGTCTGATAAGCATGATTGCTTCCAGAGATGGTCTGCAATAAAAACTCTTGTAAATAATTTGTATTTCATAACTATATAAGAACTGTTCACAGAAAAAATATTGAAAATAAAATGGGGGGAAAAAAAACAGAATTCTTACGGAATCTTTCACAATCTCAGGACATCCGGAAACACTGTGTAGCAAAAAAATACTTTTGAAGGGCTTTTACTGTTTACTAAGCAAATACAGGGGTCAATCTGCACATCCTAAGATCCTGCAAGTGACACAAATGACAAGATAATCTATTTTTGAAGTTGCGTCAAAAATTGACCAAGACACAGTGAATGCCCCCGTTGATCTTCAGATCAAGCCACACTAATTTCCAGGTGAGCAGGAAACAGAGCGCCACAGCTGAATGTCTCACTCAGCGAACAGCATCTAAGGCAGTAACAATAGAGTCACGAGGGGCCGAATATTACACTCTTGAGATGCAATTCCTGATGAATTGTATTTACCTGTTATATGCAGCCACAGACTATATTTTTCAAACAGCATTTCAAAATTAGATAGCTTGTAAAAAAATCTGCTATGTCAAAGTCACAACTCTAAGCTACCCCCTCTCCATCATAAATTCTCTTCTTAAATCCTTCTCTCCGCCGATAAATGTGATGAGTTCATACACTGTGTCACAAAGACCAAGGCCATCTGTTCAACAGCCTCTATTGCACCTTCCCCTTCTTCTAGTCCACTGGGATATGCTGCTTTTCTGCTTTCATGTCCGAACACTGATTTGCATCTTTCCTACCACCCTTTATGTCCTCTCTGAACTCATCTTGTTTGAGAACCACCTCTCTTTTGCTTGATTCTATATGCCTACTAAAAACTAGTATCTATCTTCCCTCCCTGTATTATTATTGTCTCCAGTTAACGTAAAATTTCCATAGTCCCAGATAACTATAAGCTGCTGTGCCCTTTTTTTTTTAAAAGGGGCAGAGGAGGCATCATCAGGGAACTGCTGATTGTTGGTGATCACATCTCAGGCAAGGGACAAGGTTGAGAAGGCAGGCCTTTGCTAGTACAAGAACAGAACGTACGCTGTTGAACCAATGCATCACTCACCAGCTGTCCAGCAAACCGAACCACACTGCCCAATACATAATTGAATGGTTACAACACAGGAGGCCATTCAGCCCATTGTACCAGTCGGATCTCCAAGAGCAACTCATCTAATCCTACTTTGCAGTCTTTTCCCTCTTTTGCAAAATTTGAAAAAACCTATCCAATTCACTTTTTGAAAGCCATGTGTGAATCTACCTCCACTAAGCTGTCAGGGAGTGCAGACTAGATTCTAACCTGCACCAAAAAGTTTTTCCTCATATTGCCTCTGGTTCTTTTGCCAATCATTTTAAATCAATGCCCTCTCCCCCAATTCATGTGCTATAAAAACTCTCAACTAGAGGATTCCAATGCACTATTAGCTTTCCCCTCGTTCTATCCTTCACAAACTCTGAGGTCATCCAAACTTTGCTGCTATGTCCTAACCCACACCAAATCTAGTTAACCAATTTCCCACGTGTTGGCTAAACTACCTTGCCTCTCAGTTAAGCAAAGGTGCATTTTATAATTCTCATTCTTGTTTTCAAATCCTTCCATGTCCCTGATTTCCTTCAGCCTTATAGCCACTCCCATTCTCACCAGAATGCATCCTCTCCACAAATTCTGCCCTCTTGACTATTTCTGATTTTAATCACTCCATCAATAGCGACTGCGTATTGGATAGCCTGGGCCCTAAACTCTGGAACTTCCTCTCTTAATCCCTCCAACGCTCCTTAAAATTTACTGCTATTGACCAAATGTTTGGTTAGCTGCCTAATATCTCCTGATGAAGCTCAGTATTAAGTTTTGTTTGATAGCATTTGTAAAGTGCCTTGAGACATCTTATTACGTTAAGGGAGCTGTATAATGTAAATCTTTGTTGTACAGGAGCGCTGAGGAGAAAGGTTGTATTTGGGAGGATAGTATCTGAACTTTGTTAAACACATCATTATATTTCGATATTACTACTGGTGCCAAAAAGAAAACCAAACATATGCAGAGGAATACAGGACAAGGAATTAGTTCTGTTAAACTACCAGATATTATTGAGACACAGTCACAGGCAAGATATTTCAATGCTGGAATATAACACAAACTGAAACAGGCAGCGTAATGTTTATACCACTCAGCAGAATTTGAAATTTGATGCAAGATTCTTCTGCCACTGCTGCAGTGTGGCTTACAATTTGTGGAAGCATACAATGCTGCACTCAAATTTCAATTTTCAGGACTGCCTAGATGTCAAAGTCAGGCAAATTCCTGAATGACAGACAATGAAAAACCAAATGGAAAGTGGCCATCCTGACTTGGAACCACATTGCCATGACTTCACTGTCAATGCATACCAAACCTGGAACTCCCTCCCTAACAGCACCGTGGGGATACCTACAGCACATAGGTCACAGTGGTTCAAGATGGCTCACCACCATCTCAAGGGAATTTTGGGTGAGCAACAAATGCTGGCCTAGCCAGGGATTCTCATGCCCTGTGGTGATATAAAGTCACACAGAAAAGGCTCTTCAGCCCATCGAGTTTGCAGCGACTATAACTCCTACAAACTGCGCTCTAATCCCATTTTCCTGCACTATATCCTTGAATGATATGATATTTCAAGTGTTCATCCTAATATTTTTTGAAGGTTGAGGGGTTTCTGGCCCTCACTACCTTCCCAGGCAGTGCATTCCAAACTCCTACCAGCCTCAGTGAAAAACGCTTTCTCAAATCCCCGCTAAATTTCCTGACCCTGGTTCTAAAACTACGCCTCTTATGATTGATCCTTCAACCAAGGGGAATAGCTGCTCCCTACTTACCCTGTCCATACCCTTCATAATATTATACACTTCAATCATGGAAGAATAAAAAGAAAGACCCCTCTGCCTTTCTACAAAAGCAAAATAACGAGGACACAAAATTAAAATAAGAACAAAAAATGCCGAAAATACTCAGCAGACTAGGCTACATTTACGGACAGAAACAGAGTTAATATTTCATGGCCAGGAGTTCTGATAAGGGTTATTGGCCAGTAATTTCTCTCTCCACAAATGTTGCCCAGGCTACTGAGTATTTACAGTAACTCTTTTTATTTTGTTTGCATTATTGTTAATTATTTAACATTGAAGTTATAACCTATCTTTATTTCCTTAGAAAATAGTCATGAAGGACTCCCCATAGAGATCAGGAAACATCTAGTTCTGAGGCAAGGAAGGGTGTGTTGTGTGTGGGGGAGGCAGGAGGTGGGGGCAGCAGGAGGGGGCAGGGGAGGGCTGCCTTGCAGAAAGAGTGGAAACAGAAACCACAGACCCCCACAGGACACGTCCACTGCACATTGTCGATAAGAATACGGTTGGTCTGTTTGACTTATCAAATGCAATTGTTCATTCATAATCTCAAAGCTTTAACTTGGCAGGGATCAAGCTGTTTTTAAAAAAATGGCTCCTAAGAGATCTGGAAACAGACCAATTCCATTCATACTAATGCTAGTAGATATGTGAAACAAGGGGATTTCCATGAAGTTTGGCCACCACCAGAGTTATGAAGGCATTTGGTCTCCTTCCAGGGTTATTTAGCACCATTTTACAAAATGAAGACTGAGTTAAATAACCATGAAGTGTTGGCTCTTCCCAAGTCTGAAGGCAGGCCAGCTGCATGATGTTGATCATGCACAGAGCTTGTCCTTCTCAGAGCTCATAAGGTTTCCTTGCAGAGGAGTCCTTCAAACACAAATTATTTATTTATTTGGAAGTTTAAGTACCTGGAACACTCTACTGAGGATATATACTGGGATTCTTTAGGTATTTATCCAGAAAAGAATCAGACCAAATGTCTTACGGACAGCAAACATACTAATTCATTATTTGTTCAGATAGATCGAAAACTTGAATATGACATAATCAATGCCTATACCTTAAAGGTTTTGATTTGATTTATTGTCACAAGCATTGAGATACAGTGAAAAGGATTGTTACTTGCACGCTATACAGACAAACATACTGTTCATAGAGTACACAGAGGAGAAGGAAAAGAGACGGTGCAGAACGTAATGTTGCAGTTACAAATAGGGTATTGAGAAAAATATATAGCTTAATATATAGCCGGTCCATCGAAAAGTCTGACGGCAGCAGGAAAGAAGGTTTTCTTGAGTCGATTGGCATGTCTTCAGACTTTTGTATCTTTTTCCTGATGGAGAAAGGTGGAAGAGGATATGACCAGGGTGCATGGGGTTCTTGATTATGCTGGCTACCTTCTCGTGGCAGCAGGAAGTATAGAGGGAGTCAATGGATGTGAGGCTAGTTTGCAAGACGGGTTGGTCCACATTCACAACACTTTGTAGTTTCCTCCGGTCTTGGTAAGAGCAGGAGCCATACCAAGCTATCATACAGCCAGAAACAATGCTTTTATGTTGCATCTGTCAAAACTGGTGAGAATTAAAGCTGATATGCTGAATTTCCTTGGCTGCCTGAGAAAACAGAGGTGGTGATGGTTTTTCTTAACTATAGCATCAGCACGGAGGGACCAGGACAGAACAGGTTGTTGGTGAACTGGGTGGCTAGAAACCTGAAGCATTTGACCATTTCCACTTCATCACCATTGATGCAGATAGGGGCATGTCATCATGCTTCCTGCAGTCAATGACTATTGCCTTCATTTTACTGACTTTGAGGGAAAGATTATTGTCGGCGTACCATTTCACCAGATTCTCTCTATCTCCATCCTATACTCATCTTCTCATTATTTGAGACCTGATCCACTATGGTGGTGTCATCATTAAACTTGAAAATGCAGTTGGAGAGGAATTTGGCCAAAGAGTCTTAAGTGTTTAAGGAGCATAGTAAGGGACTGAGGACTCAACCTTGCAGGAACAGTTTGGTAAACCAAGACTGCAATTAGGAATTGGGCTTATCTTGTGAGCAGCACATTTCACATCTGCTGACATGATGTGGCTGTTCTGTACTATCTGCATTCAGGTACTGCTAAAGGTAGAGTTTCTAGATTAGGGAGGAGCCAGTTACAATGCTGGATGGAATGATACATAGGAATTAGTAATATAAATACTTTTATTTAAAATACAAATATAACTGTTACTTTTACACTTCCAAGTGTTAAAAGTATGTAAGAGAAGGCCAGTCATTTACTGCTGTTTTCTTCTGACTCCAGGAAGCAGCCACTAATTTACAGCAGATAAATATTAAACTTTGTTTGCTCCTATTCGTTGCAATAATATCTTGTCATCTTTAATAGGGGCACATACAGTATTTTATACAGTTTCACTAAAGAAAAATACCCTCCCTGGAGCGATTAAGGATTTTCAATATGTGATGCACACATATGAAGGAAGAGGGGTCAAATAATATGGAATTAATATACGGATATTAGGTCAAAGGTTATTTTAGGTAAACTCACAGTTAAACTCACATTAACAGACATCAAAACCGGCTTGCAAAACAACAACGTTAACTCCCTTTATGACAATGTGAATTCACCGATAAGACATGCCACTTAAAAAAAATACTATTCTATGGTTCAGGCTATTACATCAACATGTAAGCATACTGCTAGTCCTGATCATTTAAACCACAATCAGATAATAAGACTTGAGGCCTGGTATTCTTTTATCTTGCTGGACACTGTATCTTGACAAAGCAAAACTGACCAACGTGACTGTTACTTAAAGGTCCAATTTTCAGGAATAAATTCTAAATAACATTTCTTAAATATTGAGGAGCCACTCATTATAATTTGTCTTTTTGCCGAATATGGGATATGAATCAGTGGTGATTTATTACTGATCAATTTTCAATCTAATTATACAAGCCCAAAATTTGTTCTAAATATCTCAACCCAAACACATTGTGAATCTAACAATTCTCTTATACCTCAGGGATTAAAATTATCTTACTTGAATATTTGTGGATATCACTTCTTTCTTTTAAGAAATCTTATATCTGTAACAAGTCAAATCAAAAGCTTGGGTTCTCTCACAGAAATAAGAACTAGCTATCTTTTAAGGTTGGGATTTATTCCCAACTGGTGTACAGCAAAATAAGATTCAAAATTATGAAAAGACTAAACCTAACCTTAGCTTTCAGCTCCAAGCCACGACAAATCTCAGGCTTTCTTCGCATGGGCTGGCCAGAAAAGGGCCATACTTGCATGATTTGGATGTTTTCTTAATGTAAATTTGAGAGCTTAAAATTTTAAATTGTCTCACTGAGACTTCTGTGTCAGAGACCCATGAACCAGACTTCTGTTTCCTCATGGATACTTACCAAGGAGTTTCATCCAGCTTGTTATATATTCTGGGAAATGTATAATATAGTTAAAATTGAATTGGAAATAAGTGAATCAGGAATAAGGTAGCAATCTTGGCTGATTTCACTCTTTTAGCTGTGGTTTGAGTCGGATTTGAAGAACACAGTTACGTGTCTTTGAGTCTAGCTCCCTCTAGTTGAAGCTGAGGGGAATTAATCAGCAGGTACATTAGACCGTGCAAAAACTTAAGGTAATAATCTAAGATTGTAAGACATCACACATCCCAAAAGATGAACAAAAAAAAATTTTAAAAGTGAAGAACTTAGATTTATCTAAGCCTTTTCTACCCCCAGGATATCCCAGAAAATACTGGACCAATGACCAGGGCGACACAATGACAAGTACTACTGCCTCACAGTGCCAGCGAGTTGGATTCAATTCCTGCCTTGAGTTGTCGAGTTTGCACATTTTCCCCACGTCTGTGGGCATTTCCTCTGGGTGCTCTAGTTTCCTCCCACAGTCCAAAGAAGTGCAGGTCTGATGGATTGGCCACGCTAAATTGGTAAAGTAAATATGTCGAGTTTAAGGCTATGAAGCCTGGGTAAGAATATCTGTGGTGCAGGTTCAATGGGCCAAATGGCCTCCTTCTGCACTGTAGAAATTCTATGATTCTAACAACATATTTTTGAAATCTAATCATTGGAGGATTGCTAATTCTGGTTACAGCACAGTTTAGGAGATGTAATCACACGATCCTCAACCCTTACCACTGATTGCCCAATATGTTGATTAGTCAATAATAGCAGTTATAATACCCACAATACTCTGCACTCCAGGAACTACTCCAGTTATTACAAGTTTTTACAAGACCATTTGCAGCAGAGCCGCACTAAATTCTGGCCATGGAGCTGCCTTACTTTTCGTTGAAATACCAGCTGGAACAAAACAAGAAACTACTGCCCTTTAATTTATCACCCAGATTATTCACAGGAGTATCCAAGAGACTAAATTGCAGGAAATTCTGGGATAACTATGTGGACTTACAGAACATCAAATGATAAAATTTATTTTCCTTATCCTTCAGATTGCCAGAAGCTATTCCACAGAAAATCTGCTAGTTTGTACAAGCGAGTGTGGTATTTATGCATTTGTACTCATTGAAAAATAGTTCTCATAAAAACATAAATTCAGTGGCTCCATGACTCAGCATTGTGGCAAAGTTATTATCTCTTTTAAAATGTGCTGCTGTTTCCCTTATTTATATTTCTGTTGCAGATGTCTTCATTGAAAATAATGGTGTTGTCCAGACATGGTTGCACTGCCTTGGGTTTTGGAGAGAATGCAAAGAAGAGTCACAAGGACGATAGCAGAAAATATTCATCAGGAAATGCTGAGCAAATGGGACTCTGTTCCAGAGGATAAGTTTTGGAATGACTTATAGAGGTTTGTGAGGTCATGAAAGGGTAGACATGGAGCAAATGATTTCACTTGTCTGGGGGCCAAAAACTAGAGGTTATAAATATAAGATAGTCACTAATAAATCCAATATGTAATACAAGAAAAATTTGTTTACATAGATGCAAATTAGGAGTAGGAGCAGGCCCGTCTGCTTCACCATTCAATAAGATCCTAGCCAATCAGCTTGTGACCTCAACTCCATTTTCCAGTCTACCTCCTTTGGCTTCTTCGTTAATGAAGAATCTACCTAACCCAGTCTTAAAAAAGTATTTAACAATTCTGCTTCCTCCACTGTTAGTGAAGAGAATTCCACCAACTAATGAAACATCTTTTCATCTCTACCTTAGATGGGAGACCCCCAAATTTTAAGCTGTCCTCCCCCTAGTTCTAATCTCTCCCAAAAGGGAAAACATCCCTTCAACATCCACCTTGTCAACTCCCCTCAGGATCTTGCATGTTTCTTTGTAATCAACACTCATTCTTCTACTCTCTAATGGATACAAGCCCAATCTTTCCTCATAACACAATCCCTTCGTTCCAGGAATCAGATGAGTGAACCTTCTCTGAGCTGTTTCTAGTGCAATTATGTCCTTCCTTAAGTGAGGAGACCAAAGCTGTACACAGTCCTTCAGATGTGGCCTCACCAACAAATGCACAAAGGTAGTGAAACATCCTTACTTTAATAATGCATTCTCCTTGCAATAAACAACAACATTCAATTTACCTTCCTAATCATTATCTGCACCTGCATTTTAACTGTTTATGACTCACGAATCAGGAAATGCAGATCTCCTGCATGAGTTTTGTGGTTCCTTTTCATTCAAATAATTTGCTGCTTTTCTATTCATTCTGCTAAAGCGGACAAGTTCATATTTTCCCCACAACATACTCAGTCTGCTAAATTTTTGCCCACTCAGTTAACTTACGTCCTCTCCACAACTTACTCCCCTATCCATCTTTGTATGATCAGCAAATTTAGTAACCATACCTTTAGTCTCTTCATTTAAGCCAATTACATAGATTGGAAATAAAAGTTGAGGCCTCAGCGCTGATCCCTGTGACACTCCACTATTACATATTTTCCATCTGTGGCCCATTTATACCTGCTCTTGATTTCCTGAGTTATTATTCGAAACCAGAGCCATAGCTTCTGGCTAATCAGTTGGGGACCAGCAGTTTGTTTATGGCAGACAAAGCTTGAGATCGAAGGTACTTTCTAAGAGAATAAAGCCACAAGATTCCATTGTCTTTGAACAAATGAAATCAATTTTACTATCAAGGTCATTAAAACAATTTAGAATATCTATCCATGACTCTAAAATTCAGAATTAACACAACCCAAGTGTGAACTAACAGGCAAAACAGTGGCTGACCAACAAACTGTATAATAAATGGCAAATACAATCAAGACAGATCCCATTAGATTTCTCAGCAATCCACTCAGTAAATACCATGAGTCAACCCATTTTGCTGAAACTGTTTCCCTCATAAGTGATTCCAAACTGTTCACTCTTAAAGATGTCTCTGAATCTCCTCAAAGCCATTCAGACTCAGATTGTCTCAACAACTGCTCATCTCCCAGGGTTTCAATGTTGTCTTCCAAGGCTACACTCTAGCACCACCTCTCAGCACAACATCAGCTTTTCAGTCATACCAAGCACAACATCACTGTTCCAAAGAGTTGCTTTTGCCTCCTGCCCATAGCAGCCTTGTACTGCTAGTTAAGCTCTCCAGGGTTTCTCCTGGGCTCTCACTACTTGGAGCCCAACGTCTGTAACACTTTTGCGGCTCACAATCACCTTCTTCATTCCTCGCCCCAATGGTTTCGACTAATGGTCTTCTTTCATTGGCCCCTTTCTCAGTCCTCTCACTCTAGGACCTCGTATTGTCCCTCTCCCTAGGTTCCTTCTACCTCACTGAGACCTCTCCCTGTGCCAGAACTTCTTTATCTATGGCACCCCATTCCCAGATCCAATGATCAGATTTTTGCATTGACATTTTCCTGTCTAATTAACCAGAAGAAGAATGGTGCACAAATCTGTACATTAACATAAAGTTACAAATAGAAACATCTTGGAAAATGAGTAAAAATTTGTTAACAGATTGCCCTTTTATAGGATCAGTGTTCCGATGGGTTAACGGCCTGTTGCTGTAAAGTTTGAATGCATAAATGAGTTTGTGTGATGTAAATCCACAGCACAAAGTATCAATTTCACTTGAAGACCTACAGATAGTTTAAAAGTGTGCATTTCTGCATTAATCTTACAAGTATATTAGGGAAAAGTTTTCAAAGACTGGAGTCACAAAAACAGAGGTGTGAAGAAGATGTAGTTCTCAATGTTTGATAGATTACCAAAATCAGCTACTGAGAACAGGTCTTCAAAACCAACTACTGAGGAAAGGCTAGGCACTTCCTTAAAAACTAAAGGACAAGAGAGAAAGCCACAAAACCCATTCTTGTGTCCAAACTTCTACTGGTCAAATCTGAAATGACACCAGAAAGCTATCAAAATCATTTGTCCAATCCATCAATCAGGACACAGGATAGGATAACTCACAGTTCATTAGCAAATTATAATGGAGGTGACATATCATAGATTTGAAGATCTATCTAGGGTATGCCACCTTGGACTTGCCTTACATTAAGCTGATCTTTCCTCCGCCTCCAGCCATGACTGTAATACTACATTCTGCACTCTCTTGTTTCCTTCTCTATGAACAGTATGTTTTGTCTGTATAGCATGCAAGAAACAAGACTTTTCACTGTATGTTAATACATGTGACAATAATCAAATCAAAAAAGATCTTCAATGCATTGTTCATTGTAGGCCAGGATACATATATTATAAATGGAGGTGCACTTTATTGTGCAACACACAAAGCATTATCCGGGACTTCTGTTGTGCGCAATCTTCTAAGGTCATGGAGTTTAATTATTCTGCTTTTTGCAAGTCAAGTCAACGAGAGATCATACTACTGTGACTGCTCAGGTCAATTATAAGGGTATTTTCAATGTTATCCTCAGCTAATTGGTTTAAACAGATGTAATTAGGAGTTCAGGCCTTTTATTCCAAAAGAATTAAAGTGCAACAGAGGACGACATAGGTGCATTAGGTTAAACATTTTAATACATTTTGGTTGGTTCCCATGTGTTGCTCAGTCTTTGAATATGAGATAATGCACTTCAAATATCATCCCGTGTAAATACGTAAAGCATTATTCTGCTGCTGAGATGAAACTGTGCTTCATTAGTCTGTGTCCTTGCATAAAGGCACTGGGTTTTAAAACAAGTGAATTTGCAAAGGTTTTCTGTTACAACCTGCACTGACTCAGAACTTGTGTACTTAAACTAGACTATTACACATGGTGTTTGGGAAAAATAGGTGGCTGCTATCTTATCTCGCTGCTTCTAGCAAATACTCAATTTGGGAAGGGGAGCTTTCAACTCATTTCAACAGGAGGGTCGGGGGCAATGCAACATTTATTAGCATCTCAACCCCAAAAGAGAGAGATGGGGTGAGGAATGAAGTCACAATATTCACTGGGAAGAAAATGTGATCAGTCAGACTTTTAAAATGGAAGTTTGTAAATGCTGGTATCAGGCTGAGAATGTTAGAAATACAGGAGGACAGTTTGAATTTAGAAGTAATATGGATCACTGGTATAGGAAGCACATTATATAGTTGTTATTTATGAAGAAGCTATATTAGTTAAACTAGCGATTAGCTTCTATGGGCCATAACATTTCCATTCTAGGGAAAAGCTTATGTAAATGTTACACTAACAAATTATTACAATCATACACACAGGGCTGTAAGTTCATGTTGGGGATGCTATTTTAAAAAGAGCAATAGCAAATCAGCACAGTTTCACACTTTATCCTCCCAATCTCCTTTCCCATGCAAAAAGAAAAGACGGCATCCAAAACGAATTTACATCCACAATATCGGAACAAATAGCTCAATAAATGTATAGAAAAAAAAACTTCAACAAGAACTTCCTGTTCATCTTTAAGAACATAGAACATTACAGCACAGAACAGGCCCTTCGGCCTTCGATGTTGCGCCGACCAATATAAAAAGCAATGCCCCTCCAAACTAAACTATTCCCTTCTCTTCCATATACTTATCAACTAACCTCTTAAACGCCACCAAACTTGGCGCATCTACAACTGCTGCAGGCAGGGCATTCCACTCCCGAACCACCCTTTGGGTAAAGAACCTGCCTCTGATATCCGTCCTATAACTATCACCCCTTAATTTAAAGCTGTGTCCCCTCGTGCTAGCTTTTTCCATCCTAGGAAAAAGGCTATCACTGTCCACCCTATCTAAACCTCTAATCATCTTATATGTTTCGATAAGGTCCCCTCTTAGCCGCCTCCTTTCTAACGAAAACAACCTCAAATCCCTCAGCCTCTCTTCATAAGACCTGCCCTCCATACCAGGCAACATCCTGGTAAACCTCCTCTGTACCCTCTCCAATGCCTCCACATCTTTCTTATAATGTGGGGACCAGAACTGCACACAATACTCCAAGTGCGGCCGCACTAGAGTTTTGTACAGTTGCAACATGACGTTGCGGCTCCGAAATTCAATCCCCCTACCAATAAAAGCTAAGACTCCATATGCCTTCTTAACAACCTTCTCGACTTGACTGCCTACTTTCAGGGATCTATGCACATACACACCAAGATCCCTCTGTTCATCTAGACTACTAAGAATCCTACCATTTGCCCTATACTCTACACATTTATTATTTCTGCCATAGTGCATTACCTCACACTTTTCCACATTAAACTCCATTTGCCACCTCTCGGCCCAGCTCTGCAACTTGTCCAAGTCCCTCTGCAAACTATAACACCCCTCTTCACTATCTACCACTCCACCGACTTTAGTGTCATCTGCAAATTTACTAATCCATCCTTCAATACCCTCATCCAGATCATTTATAAAAATTACAAACAGCAGGGGCCCCAAAACAGACCCCTGAGGTACACCACTTGTCACCGAACTCCACGATGAATATCTCCCATCAACCACCACCCTCTGTCTTCTATCTGCTAGCCAATTCCTAATCCAATTAGCTAAATCACCCTCTATCCCATACATCTGCATTTTCTGCAGAAGTCTTCCATGGGCATGAACAGGTACTTGTCTTTTTTCTTTCAGGAATGCTAAGGGAATTGAAGCAGGCCATTGGCATGACATTTGTATGATTCTTTCCGATTCATTGGAGAAACAATCCAAACTAGTTCTGTACATCCCTAACTTGACTGAAGAAAGAAATACTTGCATTTACTACAATCCTTCGAAGCCAAGGTTGTTTTAATTGCAGCTGTGATTATGTAAAGAACAGTGTAACAAATGTGTGCGAAAATTATTATTTTTTAACAGGTCCATTCCCCTTCTATTTTTTCTGATTCACAGTGAAGTATAAAACTTCACCCACGTGGCCATTCTCCCTGTTGAATGTAAGACACCCACCTGACTAAGGAGTGGGTACCAGCTAAGCCTGATCACATTCTTGACTATACTAAAGACTTCAGCAGCAAATCAATCAATACAGCCTATGCCACTGATTCAGTGTTAGTTTTGGGAGTTTTTTTTTATATAGAGGCCAGACTAAGATTTTTATGAATTCAGAGAAGGAGGAGTCAACAATTGCAGACTGCTAATTCCAGAAGCCATGCAAGTGATCTAGTCTTGATTGCTTTTATGTGCCTTTCTCCAATTTCAATTGTTAACCAATAAAGTTTCCCTACACGTGTCCCCTTAACATTCCCCCTCTCATCTTAAACCCGTGTCCTCTTGTAGTTGACCTTTTCACTCTGGGAAAAAGCTTCTGACTATCCACCCTATCAATGCTTCTCATAATTTTGTAGATTTCTATCAAGTTACCTCCCTCCCCAGTCTCTGTCTTTTTGACATTCAGGCTTCTGGCTACAGATCTGACACTTGATGTATCCTTGGTTTACATCTACAACGTTAAGTGTTTGAGTGCTTCAATGTAGCACTTGCCACAAATTTATAACTGTTTTCAAAAGAGTTCCACAAGTAAAAATTATAATCGAGTGACTCGCAATGCTCCCAGAATGTTCAAAGTGCTATACAACCACTAGGTTACTTTTGAATCACTGTTATATGGGAGAATGGCCTCAACTTGAGTACATCAAGTTCCACAAACAGCAAATGAAATGAAAATCGTTTAATTTTTTTTTGCTGGTTTATTGAGAAATGAGTCTGCAACTTTTGGTCAAAACAGTGCAAAATTCATTATGTATCTGTTAGCAGCAATTTGGATTTTTATGTTCTTCCTCAATATGCAGATTGGCACCTTTGAAAATACAACATTTCATTAGTTCAGCACAGAACTGTCTTTTTAGCCTGCATGCTTAAGTCCTGGACTGAGATTTAACTTCACAAACATCTAACTCAACTAAGCCAAAATGATACTTTTCAAACCATGCACATGTTGTCAGGTAACAGGCAATAGCAATGGTCTCCATCTTTGTTTTTCACCTGGCTCTTGTTGACTCTGTTGTGAGGACTACAACAGCCAGTTCTGTGCCTGTCACAGCAGTTCTAAGGAGCTGTGAAACATCAGATGCTGGGCATCACTGGAAACATGTAATTCACCTCCTTCTTACAAGAACGATGGCAGTAGAGGCATACGTTATAAACAGTATTTTATCACTGTAAAAACGGGATTCCAGTTTTGGAATGATCACCCTCCACTCCTGTGTTCAGCTGTTTGCCTTTTGTCATTATTATGCGGAGCACCTATAGCATCTGACTCCATTATTACTTCATTAATTGGCCTTGCAAAGTCCATAATGATACGGAAACTGGTTAATTGAATTAGATAATATGGGATTCAGGTGATTTCACTGTTGGCTTGCTGGAAATTACAACTATAATTGTGTTATACACTAGAATACATGCAAGCACTGGAGGCAGAAACAGAGGCAGACCAATGAATCCCTTGAGTCCTGACAAACAATGTGAAAATACCAGATATCCATGTTATTTGACCTCAACTGTTGTATGTGGTTATGGCTTCCAAGAAATCCCACTTAACAAAGTCAAAGCAAAGCCACAACTTTAAACTTGTGATGAAACAACCACTTTACCTACTGTTAACACCAAGATAATACAACTAAATAAAGAACATATTGTAGCAATTACATAGTCACTACACATGAAGTCTTTCCATTCTTCACATTGAGTGAAGCATTATATTTGACATTGTTTTGTTATTTGTTGATCAATCACATTCATAATATTTCATAATGCCATAGATTCATGGCTATCAACTTTCCCTATAAGTCTAAGCATTATAATTGCACGGAAGTAGTATCCCTTTGGAACCAGATCTTCAATTTCTTCAGTAAGAAGTCTCATAACACCATATTAAAATCCAACAGGTTTATATATTATCATGAGCTTTTGGAACATTGCTCCTTCATCAAGTAATGGCTCGCCTGAAGTAGTAGTGCTCCGAAAGTTCGCAATACCAAATAAACCTGTTGTGCTTTAATCTGGTGTTGTGAGATTTCCAACTGTGCCCACCTCAGTTTAACAGTGGCATCTCCAATTCTTCGAGGGTGGACAGACAGTCAGATTTGCCACGAATTGTTAAGTTACTGAATTTCAAAATAAAGCAAGAACTGCATTTAACATCAGGTACATTTAACTCAGTGTCACTTTATTTTGCAGTGTTACACAAAGTTAAGAACACACCACACTTTCCGCATCTCAATGACAAAATAATTAACTGCCCTCTAGCAGTTTTATCACTCGGTGAAAGCATACACCTTTCTCATTTACTAAGCTATCTTTGTAAACGGAGGGATATAAAATATATACATAGATCAAATGCTTTCCAACACAACAGATATGAACATTAGAACAAAGGTAGGCTATTAAAACTGTTGAGCCTGTCCCACAAATTAATTACATCAAGTTGTAACTCAACTCTATTTATTCAGCTTATTCATCAATACTCTTTCTTATCAATCGAGCTCTTAAAAATTCAATTGACCCAACATCTACAGTCTTCTAAAGAAATGATTTCACAACAAAAGAGTTGGAGAAGCAAGTTCCAGATTCCATTGCCTTTCATTTAAGTGTGTCCTTATTTCAACCTTAATTTGCCAGACTATAATTTTAAGATTATGCTGTCTTTTGGGCTCCATCAGGCAAATTAGCTTTGTTTGTATTTTTCCTATTAAATTCCTGCATCATTTTAAGACGTCAATTTGCTCACTCCACATCTCTTAAACTTAAGGAATTACAAGCCAGTTTTATGCAAACTGTTCTCATAATTTTGCACTTCAGGCCATGATATAATTCCAGAGAACCCAAATATCCCCCTTCCAAAACTAATAGATCTTTCCCCAAGGTCAGTATCTAAAAGTACTCACAATGGCCTCAGAGCATGCTCTTTACAACTGGAGCATTACTTTTGTATTCTAACCCCTTGGAAAGACCAATATTGCAGTTGCCTAATTTGTTGTGCATTAACTTGTAAATATTAATGTACATGGGCATGTAAACAGTTTCTAGTCTCTCTCCATTAAGAAAATATTCTGGCTCATCTTTCTCAGAACCTAAGTGAATAACCTCAGAATGATATTCACCTGCCATAGCTTTGTTCATTCACTTAAATCTGTCTATCTCGTGTGGTTTATAGTTTTGTATTCACATTTAAGCCTATAATCTACACAACTTGCTGTTCTTCCTAACTTTCTGTCATCTAAAAAAGTCTTTCATTGAAGTCATTAAAATATATAGTGAGAAGCTGAAATACCTTGGAAATACTGCTTTTTGTTTATTCATTCTTTGGACATGGGTATCACTGGCTGGCCAAGCATTTACTGCCCATCCCTAGTTGCCCTTGAGAAGGTGCTGGTGAGCTGCCTTCTTGAATCGCTGCAATCCATGTTTACGAGTTGACCCACAATGCTGTTAGGGAGGGAATTCCAGGATTTTGACCCAGTGACTGCGAAGGAACGGCAATATATTTCCAAGTCAGGATGGCGAGTGGCTTGAAGGGGAACTTGCAGGTGGCGGTGTTCTCATATGCCTGCTGCCCTTGTCCTCCCAGATGGAACTGGTCTAGGTTTAGGAGGTGCTGGCTAAGGATCTTTGATGAATTGCTTGTCACCTCCTGTCAATCTGAGAGTATTCCCTTTACACCTACTTTGTCTCCAAGCTCTGCAAAGTTGCTCTAATATGGCATAAGGTTACCGCTAATTCAATGTACTCACACTTTTACTAATAATCTCATGTAGAACCTTACCTAATGTTTTCTGTAAATCTATCTGAAGAACATCAACAGACATTCCCCTATCCATCATATTCGTGATCTTCTCAACATTCAGTGTGACTGCCAGACATGATTTGTCCTTCATAAAGCTGTGCTACGTCTCTTATCAACTGATGTGTCCCAGATTCTCAGTCACTGATATGTGCTGTTGCGATCTGCCTAAGGAAAGCTATTCTTGTCATTTTGCCACACTTTGTGGTCATGTACTTCTCTTTTCAATTACTTGTAGAAATCTCCCACTTTCAACTTCAATGAACAACAATACTTGGGAAAAGAATACATGAGACAGTTTCCCATCTTTTTCCTCTCCTCTTCCCAAAGCATCCTCTGTAAGTAGTCATCGTCTCTCAGTATTAATGGAATCAAAACTGGCCAGCCAGTGAAGTCAAAACCAGAGGCCATCTTTACTGAACATTTACCGACTTTGTTCAGTCACAGAGCTCGTCTCTCTCTCTCTCTGCAACCCCCCCCATGCCTCAGTTGTCCCCTATTTATACATGCTCAAAGTACTTAATTAAATAATGTCCTTCATCCTTGTATCTTAACAACATAATTAGCATATCACTAACATTGGAATTCTAGTTCTTTTGTCATCATCTCTGAAAATTCATTGGTTCTGGTGTTGACCCTGCCTCATAATCCTGAATGCAGGTACCTTACCAATGGTGACTTGTACAAGAGCAGGGACAACCATCCCAAGGTCTTAAATGAACCTGCTCTTCTTTTCTACTCATACATTCCAGTAACTCTCCCGAAATTGATGTTAAGCTGGCAGGTCTCTAGTTTTCCGGATTCTTCATGTCTTTTTAAATAAGAGTGTCATTTGTAATTTACTAATCTGAAGACATAATTTCCCTACCTAGAGTGAACCGGAAACTTATGACTAATATATCTGCAATTTCCTCAACTATTTCGGTTAATATCTCTGGGTGAAAAACATCAATTTCTGGACATTTGTCTATTTTAAGTCCGATTATTTTCTCCATTAACATTTAAAAAACACATTAAATCTACAAATCACTTCACATATTTTAAGTTCCCTTGCAATGCTGGTAATTTGTCAATTTCCTCCACTGTGAAAGTTGAAGTATTACTGTAATAAGTCAACTATTTCCTTGTTTTGTATTATAGCCTCACTTACATTCCCCATTACCATATCCCAACCGGATAGATTTCTAAAAGCTTTTGTTGTTAGTTTTCATTATCAATTGAAAGTTTTATTTTCATATTCCCCTTTTCACCTCTTTGTGTTTTCTTTGCATTCTTTTCAGTTGCCTTTTACAATTAATTGCTTATTGTTTTCTTTTTTTATAAAAAAATCAATTAGCATTTGAATAGTCTTTATTCAAAAACTTTTGGGAATACACAAAAGCAACTCTTTCAAAACGCTTTCCGTAGAGAAATAGTCAGAAATTGGCAAAACACTAACATTAACTCTGATTCACCATGGAAATAAGAAATTAAAACACAAATCAGGTCAACTACTGGTCCTAAATTTGCAAAAGCATAAAGCTTCTTCACATATGGTAAATAATTACAAAGTTGTTTTTCCTCTGATGGAAGCTCTCACAATCATGCTACAGCACAAGACGCCTAGAAAATGAACAGTGTAACAGACTAATCAAATTTTGTGCGGCTGTACTGAATTACTAAAACTGCCTCAAAACAGTAAAACTATTGAATTCCTATAGTGCAGGAGGAGTCCATTTGGCACTTCGAGTCTGCACCAACTCTCCAAAAGGGCATCTTACCCATGCCCAACACCCCCCCACCGCCCTCGTCTCTTTATCCCCGTAACCCCTTGCATTTAGCTTGGCCAATCCACTTATATATCATTGGACTGTGAGGGAAAACCGGAGAACCCGGAGGAAATGCACGCAAACACGGGGAGAATGTGAAAACACAGGCAGTCATCCAAGGGCAGAATCAAAGGCCAAATCCCTGGCAACGTGAGGCAGCAGTGCTAACCACTGTGTCACTGTGCTGCCAAAAGGAAACAAATGGCATTAAGAGAGCCACAGACAGAGATTTATATCTTGAGGCATGATCAACCTTATGCAAAGGAACACAATTACCAAGGACTGCAGCAGTTGAAGCCGCTCACCACTCAGGCAATCAGGGATGAGCGTAAATGTATCTGCATCCCAAGAATAATGTGAAGAAAGTTAAGATGGATGTGGGACTTTTTTTCAATCAATTGCAACAGACAATGCTCAAGCAATTAAGTTCAACAATCTTCCTTTAATTATAGCAGGTTCTCACAGTGCTCTTGTGCTCAGTGCAACCTGTGAAACTATTTCAATCAAGCAGGTAAATCTGTCTCTATTTTTCCACTGTGTCTCAGTTGGTACACACTCTTACCTCAGAAGCACATGGATTCAAGTCCCACTCTAGAATTGAACACAATCTAGGCTCATACTGCAATGCAGTATGAGGTACTGCGTTGTCAAAGCTACAGTCTGTCTGCCCTCTTGAGTTTTTTTATTAAAAAAATCCTATTGCACTATTTCAAAGAGCTAGAGAGAAATTCCTGTACCCTGGCCAATATTTATCCCTCATTCAACATCACATAACACAAATTATTTGGTTATTAACAGACTGCCGTGTGTGGGAGTTTGTTGTGTGCAAATAAGCTGCCGCATTTCCTTCATTACAAAACTTTAAAAAAATTCTTCTTTGGCTGCAAGGTCATTTAGATGTCTAGTCACTGGGAAGGCTCTAGATGAATGCAGGTCTTTCTATTTACATTATAGGCTCCTTGTAAACCCAAAATGCTAGATTTGAAATAGGGACTAAAAGTTAGTATTTAAGAGGTTCATTTAACATACTTATTATCTGAGCTGATGTGAAGTGATAAGCTTCAATATCTGCAAAGATGTCTTCATGGTACGTTTCCCTCACTAACTGGAATCATGTTTTGTAGCGCAATGATCATGCCTGCCAATCACATGGTAAATTTTTCCTTTCGGAACATTAATCATCATTTTTTGGAAGTGATCGATGATCATTGGGGAAGTGTTGGCGATGAGTTCAGTAAAAATAAGCTGAGGCAAATGAACATGTTTGAACTCAAAACATTAAGTGTAGAGTGTGAGGGGATTAACGTTTCAAAACCTTCAAATCAACAATTCCAATAACTACTGTAGACACAAGATACAATCCATTCGTTCCCTCGCTTCTAATTGGCTTCAGGACAGGCTGCATTTTACAACAATTAAACTTTAGCACCCCAATACAACAGTCCCACTTTTGCAACAGAACAATACTATTTGCAAGACAGCACAATATGATGGGTTTGTCATAAAAACATATTGGAATGTGAGCAGTGCAGTGGTAGAGTCATCAGTAGTTAACTAAAATATTTTTAAAAAACCTTCAAAGCCAGATTTCTTGATAGTGCTTTTAAAGAAACAGAAATAATGTTGACTGTTTGTTGGAATTAGAGACCTCCTCCAAAAGTACATTAAAAATTGCTGCAATGAGCAAACTCACCTGGATGAGTTTATAGAAGTAAGCATATTGGCGAGCGGTGTTTTTATACTGACTGAAAACGTCGTGGATGGCTTGCGTTGACTGAAGGTAATGTACTTCTTCCTCTTCAAAATACAAAGGGGTATGATACTCCAAAGGTAATGTTTTAATGTAGGGCAGCCAGAAGGAATTGGGGTTCAAACGTTCGCAAAGAAGATGAAAGGCGAGGGTAATATTTCCCATGGCTTGTAGTATCCGGTCCTGGTTATAAATGGGACCTGCATTTCAATGAGGGTACAGATTTTAGGCTAGTATTAATCCAACAGTAAGAGAAATTCACTGGAAACTGAGAAAATTTGATCTTTGAGGGTAAGAGAATGACAACGTCAGTTCATGACTAGGAAATCAAATCGAACACCGTGTTAATCAATTGGGACCATGAATTTTGATTCAGAGCAAACTGTAATACTTCATTCACAAAAATTCTCCAACCTCATCAGAGTAATCAAGAAAGGTACTTTCCACTGCTAACACTAGTCATTGTGTGCCCTTAATTAACCTGCTTTGAGATAAGAGGGAAAGTTTGTTTGTGTTTTTTTGGATGGGGAGCAAAAGGAGGTGCCCTTCTCAATTTTGCAGTGCAAATGATATGCCATTTTGAAACTCAAGATAGAAGTCTATAGTTAATCCACAATTTTACACCTATGAGAAAATATTAATTTAAAATTCATGGGATTGCTTTGGTAGGTATTTGCAAAATGAGAACTACACTCCAATCAATACATCTATATAAATTTAGTTGATGTTTGCATCATTTTTAAGATCTATATATTCATTTTGCAGGTTGCATTCTTTTGCTATTCTTTAATGCCTTCAGATGTTCACAATGGGAGCTAGCTCTCATTTGCAATAATGCCTTTAGATGCATGTCTCTCACTAGATGGTGCTATGTAAACAGAGGATCCCCATACATCAAACAACATCTCACTAACATATTGAAAAAAAACCATGTTCCATGGACAATGATGTAGGAAATCTATTACTTCAATACAATTTCTTGTTCCAAATTAAACTCTGTCCCATGATTCAAAATAATGGCGAGGCGAGCCATGCTTCTTGTTATTTACATGCAAATGCCACAGGGTAGCTGCAGCATTAAAGTCAGAAGTCTTAAATTTGCTGTTGATTGTGCTGCTCCACTAGTAGCTTTATGAACATTGTATCTTATTGTTTACATCACTACTGAAACACATTGAGCAGTAAAACTTTAACAAATGTGGAGTGTTGTTACGGACCAAATTCACCACAGGCAATTACACTTGCAGCAGGATTTTCCAGCCATGCTCACCCCAAGACCAAACATTCCTGATCAAGGTTAAAGGTCCTGTCTCACCTGCTAGCAGGCAGGATGGGACAATTCCACCCCGGTCTATAATGATGCCAAGGAATCAATTATGGAGCCATTTAAAATCTTGTTTCATCAGGCTTGGATTGGTTCTTTCAATAAAGGATTAATTATTAATTACTGCCAAAGGTAGCACAGTAGCACATTGGTTGGCACTGCTACTTCAGTGGCACAGACCCGGGTTCGATTCATGGCTTGGGTCTCTGTGAGGAGTTTGCATGTTCTCCCCATGTCCATGGCGGCTTCCTCCGGTTGCTCAGGTTTCCCTCCACATTCTGAAAGACGTGCTGGTTGGGTGCATTGATCCGAATAGGTGCCAATCTATGGCAACTAGGGTAATTTCACAGTAACTTCATTGCAGTGTAAATTTAAACTTACTTGCACCTAATAAATAAACTTTTAAAAAATTTTAAAAAAACAAATCCTTCGAAAGCACATATTACAAGTTTGGAGTTGGATTCTTTCTGGTTTTAATTGTTCGATTTGTTAAAAAGGTGAAATTTTTCCTTTTACTCCATTTTTCCATTCTTTCCAAGTTCAGTATTTCCTTCCTTCTGATTTTTTCCTATATTTCAATTTGGCGTTGAATTTGCATGTTTCTAATTCAGATTTCTTTGTCAGTCCTTGCACTGTTTGTTTCTCAATCCTATGAGCTGATTGATTAATGAGGTACATGGTTGGTTAGCTTCTTCATTCGGGATTCAAATACCCAATTTCCCTTCTTGCGATTTTAATCAGCAGCTTGCATCTCAAGCAACTTGTTGCGCAAAACATAGTTTAGATTAAATGTGTGAGGGAGAATTTAGCTGACAACAGATGTTGTTTAGATTCACTCTGGCAGCAAATTATATAGTCATAGAATCGCTACAGTGCAAAAGGAGGCTATTCAGCCCATCAAATTATGTTCCATTTCCATTGTTTCTTTGGGTTCAGCATCCAGTTTGCAAAATAATTTTTAAAAACTAAATAAATAGAACGGCAGGGCTTCAGAGTAGACATCTAGATTTAAAACTGCCTGGGCTGATCAGCATCTCCTTTCTCTCCAATCATGGTATAATCTTACATTAAGCAAACTGAAGAAAGAGGAACTTTCATTTAGATTGCATCTTATGTGCTCAGTATATTCCGAGAGGGCACTAGGCCAACATAAACTCATTGTTGGGCAAGTAGATATCTATTCTTCACATTTATCGAAGTGACTTGAAGGACAGAATAAAATATTGAACATAGTGTTTCAACTTGAATTTCCTCCCTATCCCCTGACACAAGCTTGAGCAGGATTTTCTGGCCACACTCATCTCAAAACCAAAAAATCCCACCCGAAGTCAAGAGGCCTTTGCATGGTCCGTGCACCCCTTCCCTCAGCCAGCTATGATTCCTATGATGGGTGGAATGGGAAAATTCCCCCCAAAATGTTTCTTGCAAAACTGAAGTCTAGGGATGCTGAAATGATTTGCATTTTAGAAAAGATTAAATATTTCAAGAGTGAACCATAGCAACTGCAGGCAATGACATTAGAAACTGCAACTATGTTGGTAAATCGTGACTCACCCAGTACAGAATTTTTAGCAGATTCAACAGTCATCAGCATTTTTCTGGGAATCCAGAGAAAAAGTTCTTCTGCCTAAAACATAAATGAACATGTCACAACCTGTTCCAATTGAACCACAGAATCCCAAAGTATACTAATGCTCCACTTAAAAAGTCCAACCATTTCTAAAGTAGGCAAACAGATTCTCATCCATTGCCAGATTTAGAGAGGAACACACTGAACATGGATTTAGAAGCACAAGCAATTAATTCCCACTAAGAAAATTACATGTATAAATATTGAGAGCCTGAAGAAGCAGCAATTACAGCATTTGCTTTGTATTTTTTTTTAAAATGTATGGTATTAATGTCTCCTTCCATCAACTGTCATCTTGAGTGTGCAAGAAAAAAAAATCCCTCTGAATCATATTCAAAGTCAGGTTAGAAGATGCAGAAAGGATGTGAAAAAGAACTTCAAAGCGAAATCTGACAATACCCTTTTTCCACCCTAACTGGCAGCATTTCATGAATCTCATCAGTAGTACCACTTCCAGTCAACATCAAATAGCCTCATTCAGCAAGAGTTTTTTAGAGCTGGATTTAAGTGCATGATCTCAACAGGACTTTGCTTCTATTGGGTGTAGTATGCTAATCTGGTACATGCATTCATTGGAGCCATTGTAAAGCGCAGAGCTTTAAAATGTTGATCAACTACTTTTGGAATGGGCACGCCCGCCCTTTGAATGAGGCTTTCCCCTAAATGCAGAAATTAACAGATTACCAACTAAATAGAGAAAAATGACAAAACACTTTACCATCAATACTACTTTAGTAATATTGTGAGCTGCACGATTTCATCCAGCCTAGACCAACTATAAGGGTTCGTGATGAATCAAGATAAATTCTGCAGGGTGAACAAGTAAACTGACTGCAGCACCGTGGTACAGAACATAAATTGAGAGGTTCTGGGGAGGGAGGTGACTAAAAAGCAATGTGGCATGCTAATGGACTATATAGTTAATACAGTGGTTACTATCTCTGCAACATATTGGGATTTTTAAAGTTCATCTGATCATGGCTGTAGAAGTTAGAGTGGACGTGCTGGGAAAGGAACTAGTTGTTGCAGTTCAAATAGCTAGAATTAAGGGAAATATTCTGTTGAGAGTTTATAGAACTAGATTCAAAACTAAAACATGCAGAATTTTAAATTAATAATCTTTGGAACCATGCGCAAATTGAGACAAACATATTAGATCAACTGAAAGAGGGATGTGGGAGAAAACAGTTGTGATTATATGATTAGTAGGGCAGTGGCAACAATTCGGTGGAGGGGGGGGATGGGGAGGGGCAGGAAGAAGACTGAAAAGCAATGTGGCAGTGCTAGTGGACAGTATAGTTAATAGAGTAACATTCCCATTATTTGGCAGGAATATCATGGGAATGTAACCAGGCAAACACACTGATAAAATCAAATAAGCTCCATTTACAGTACTCCTAAGAAGCAAATTGGTGGAGGTAGGGGACAGATCAATGAGTCTTAAGCTTGCACAATTAATGTACATTCAAAGAAAAAGGGCAACAATGTCAAACCTAGATAATGCCATTTTCAAGTTTTTCAAACTCTACATGCATTGAATTACACCAAAATAGTACAAAACCAAAAGAAAGCAAATGACCACACAATTTAATATTCAAGTCGAGTAGCAACAAAGAGCAACAATCTACTGCAATGAATTTCAGAATAAGGCAGCAAAGCAGTTGGAAATTCTTTATTCTAACAAATGTAATTAGCATCAGTAAAAATTAAGAAATATATGAACCCATGTTGTGGCTGCAAGAATTAAAGCAAATGTTTACTTTTCTAAATCTATTCAGTACACACAATTGCCCAAGTTGATGTTTATTTTTCGCTTGAGCTATGTAGAATGGTAAACAATTGCAGAAGTTAATAAGGAACAAAATTTAAACATCTTCACGAAAGCGCTTGTTGCCTTCATTTCAAAGTTTGAGAATTTTCAATTTTACCTTTTCATTTCTCACTGAAGCTTATGCATCCGTTCTCTACAACAAAGTATGCAAAAGGATTCTGATAGGTTTCAAGGGTACAATTTAATGTTTAATCGATACAAATTCGTAAACAAGATTTGATTCTAAATAAACGGTATGCACGAATGAAACATTTAAATTTTTTTTTAGATCCTATCCATAATCATCCATCACCTTTAAAACTTTCAAACATTATCCATTTTGATAGGAAAAGGCAGCAGATTCATGAGAACACAACCATTCCATCTAAGACTTGGATATTTATTACCATTCTTTTGATCATCATTGGGTCAAAATTTGGGGCCTCTTATCTAACAGCTTCTGTGGGAGTACTTTTAGTCATGGACTTCAGCAGTTCAAGGTGGCAGGTGACCTTCTCAAAGGTAACCAGGCATGGGCAACAAATGCTGACCTTGCTAGTCATTCGTATATCTCCCACAAAGTTTCTTGATAAAGTAAGTTATTTTGCCCTGATAGTTATTACTTGGACAGTGGTTAAACTGGGTACAAATTAATTGACTATAGATAGAAAATAATTGGAATACATTATACCTCATAGAATGACAGTACTGATTTATACTAAACAATAAACTTTTAGGATTATATATTTTCAAGTTGCAGGCTTCTTTTAAGATCAAATCACAACATCCACTATTACAGTAAAGAAACACTTATACAAAACAAAAAGAAAATTTTAATGAAATTAAAAATAAAAATCAGAAAATTAAAGTCATCATGATAACACCATAAATCTAGAGAAACAATTCTTAGGAAGTTTGAAATTACATTATGGACAAATTGTCTTAACATGCATGTGAAAGAGTTGGGCATTTCTATCGAATCTCTATGGTGCAGGAGGAGGCCTTTGGCCCATCGAGTCGGCATTAACTTTCTGAAACAGCACCTCATCCAGACCCATCCCCATAAATACATTTATCATGGCCAATTCACCTAACCTGCATGTCTCTGGACTACAAGTGGAAACCAGAGCACCTGGAAAAAACCCACGTAGACACAGTGAGAATGTGCAAACTCCGTACAACCATCCAAGGCCAAAATCGAACCCAGATCCCTGGCACCGTTAAGCTGCAGTGCTAACCTCTGTGCCACCATTTCACAATAAGTTAAACAATATTCTGTTCTAGAAAGATGGGTTTGTTAGGCCACCAAAGTGACATACTTTTAAAGATTAGCGAGCCTAAGTTAAAGACAACTTAGGTCAGGTTGTAACTTATAAGTATCTACAATTTTATAACAAACATGCACTGGCTGGAGTAAGGAGCCTGTCCATCTACTTATACTCTTAACATATCACAATTTCATCTTAAAGCAGCTAACCAATCAGCCATTAGATAAAGCATGTGAAAAATATAAATATTGCATTCACCACTTCAATTAATAGAAAATGTTAGTCCACAAAGAGGCTCTGAATTCAAGGATGCAAGTTGCTGGAAATATAAACACACTGCTAAGATTCTGCAATAACTTGTAAGGAAATGTTACATGCACTTCTGGATCACAGGATGCATAAAGCTGAGTAGTAAAATGTACTGTTGCAAAACTAATAGAAATAAGCAGCGAAGTTCCCTGAAATACTGCTGAAATTAGGTGCATGTGCTAAATGGATGGGATGGATAAGATGGTTGTATGTAAAATGAAAATATATTAATATGACATAAATGAGGTTGTTTTGTTTGTGTTTTGGTTTGGTTGCTATGCCTTCAAAACTTATCAATGTGTAGGTAGCTTGAACCAGGCTTTTGTGAAAGGCCAAACCACAATAAACTTTGCAGCGTTTATAGTTGCAGTAGTGGGCAGGTTACTTCATTGGATTAGAATAACTCCAACAGCACAGGGTTTGATCCCCGTTCTAGCTGAAGCAAATGTGTATCCTGTCTCTCACGCTACCCACAACAAAAAAAATCAGAACACTTTGCTATGCTTTGGAGTTCAGACAGAATACCCAAAGTTACTATGGTCTCCTTGGTTGCAGGTCTATAGGTTTTCACACATTTGGTGATTGACAGTTCACTTCTGAATTTAAGTGCAGAAAGAGACTATTTAGCACATTGGGTAAGATTTTACAGCCTTGCTTGTCCTAAAATCATAAAATTCCACCCAAGGTCAATGGACCTTCGCTTTGTCCACCTCTCGTCCATGCCGATTCCCATGGCGGGTGGAGCAGTAAAATTCCAGTCATTGCGCCTGTGCCGGTCAAAAAAAAAAAAATAAACTACCCACTCACTTTAATCCCAATTTCCAGCACTAATCTATAGCCTTACAGTCTACAGTACTTCAGATGCAGAGCCAGGGACGTTTTAAATGAGTTCAGCATTTCAGCCTCAACCATCAACTGAGGCAGTTAATATTACCACCCACTGAGTGGAAAGGTTTTTCCTCACGTCCCCTCTAATCCTTCTATCAATCACCTAAAATTTATGCCACTTGATAACTGACTCATCAGCTAGGGGAAAATAAGTTTTTCCTGTCTACACTATCTAAATCCCTCATAATTTTGTACACTTCAATTAGGTCACCCCTTAGCCTCCCTGTTCTATGGAAAATAATTTTACCCCATTAAATCTCTCCTCATAGCTGCAATTTAAGACCTGGCAACATTGTTGCAATCTCTTCTGCACTCTCTCCAAGCAATTGAATCATTTCTGTAATGTAGTGACCAGAACTGCATATTAAATTCCAGCTGTGGCCTAATCAACATTTTATGAAGTTCTGTCATTACATCCTGTTTTAGTATTTAATACCTTGCCCAATATAGAAAAGCTTTTTTCTATATACTTTCTTCCCCACCTCATCCACTGTTTTGCCACCTTCAGGGACCCGTGGTCAAGGTTAGATATTCACAACCCACGATATCCATAATATTCAGTCAGTATATGATTCTATTTGAATCAAAACAATTAGAAAATCCCATGAGAAAGCAGTTCTTGAAATCTCAGCAGCAGAACTGGCTGTTTGTAAAAGACCACTCATTTCAAATTTCGCTAAGAATGCAAAACACTGGATGGCATGCTCCCAAACAAATTCTAAGTGCTGAATTCACATAAATACTGGAGGAAATCCCGCTGCTTTTTTCAGCAGGCCCTTAAAAATGCATCTCCCAAACTCCATGCATCACGAGAACCCTAGCATGAATCACGCTGAAAATCAGAGGGCAGGGTCTATTCCTGCTGGAGAGACTGACAGCATAGCACTGAGCAGGCCATTGTGCACAAACCAGTGCATGCACAGGAGCCCCGCAATGCCAGTCTCCTGGTTGCTGCCAGCACAGCAACTCCTTTCGCTGTTCCACCGATTTCCCCCACAACCTGATTGCTATCCTCACAGACGCACAGCAGGTTGAGAGAATCGCTCCCATTGTATATCTACAAGCCATTTATGAATAAGATGGAGAATAATTGCAATCATTTTATCTACTCCAAGATTTAAACAAAAGTCTATTGTAAAAATATATTTATGTCTGTGATGATTTTCTTAGTTTAGGAACTGTATTTCAAACTTTAAACAATATTTGATATGATCCTATGCTGTTTTCAAAAGACTGCGATTGTAATAAGCTGTGGTTAATCTAGTACCTAAAAGCACTCACTAAACAGGACTTGTTTGCTTGCTTGGAAAAGTTACAGAAAGCTTTTATAAATCATAAGGCACAGATAAATATTCTTGGAGGTATAAGAGTTGTGACTGACACATGGGAATAAGTTAAAACAATCTCAAGCAAGATCATGAGTGCAATTCCAACAACATTCAAGAAGCTGAACACCATGAAGGACAAAGCAGCTGCTTGTTTGGCACCTAATTCACCACCTTAAACATTCACTTCTCTCACCACTAGCACAGTATGGCTGCAGGATGCATCTTTTACAAGATGCAGGGCAGCAACTCATCAAGGCTTTTTCAACAGTGTTGCTCAAACCCATAACATTTACCACCCAAAAGGACAAGGACAGCAGATACACAGAACTACCACTACTTTCAAGTTACACATGCCCTTTGAATTATATCACTGTCCCTGGAACAAAATCCAAGAGTCCCACAGACTGCAGCGGTTCAAGAAAGCAGCTCAGCACAACCATCTGATAGGGATTTAACATTGGGCAATAAATGCTGCAGCAACTTCCATATTTCAAAAACAAATTAACAACCACACATTTAGAAACAAAAGTTACAGACGATGAAAAGTGCAAAAAGGAGAGTGAGTGACCAGAGAAAATCTCTGTCATGTGCTGTCAGTACCCATTCTTTCATATTTCCTTTCTCACCTGGTGACACAGATTTGAAGCAGGTTGGATGGAGACTGAATGTGATATTTACTGAAGTAAATGCAGAACAATTAGTTTTCTTTCACATTGTTCCTTGAGAGCAGACCAGAGAGGCAGTGAAGTATACTTCAATGTGAGGAGCATACGCAATAAGGTGGATGAACTTGCAGCCTGGATTGGTACCTGGGACTTCGATGTTGTGGCCATTTCAGAGACATGGATAGAGCAGGGACAAGAATGGATGTTGCAGTTGATGCAGAGTAGGTGGTATAGAAGAGGGGGAGTTGTGGCAATGTTAGTTAAAGACTGATTACGGTGGCAGAAAGGATATTTGATGTGGACCTGTCTATTGAGGTAGTTTGGGTTGAGATTAGAAACAGAGGTCACTCTGTTGGGAGTTTTTTTAAATAGGCCTCCAAAAAGTTCCAGAGATGTAGAGGAAAGGATTGCAAGGATGATTCTGGACAGGAGTGAAAGTAACAGGGTGGTTGTTATGGGGGACTTTAACTTTGCAAATATTGATTGGAAAAGCTATAGCTCAAGCACATTAGAGGGGTCAGTTTTTGTACAATGTGTGCAGGAGGGTTTTATGACTCAGTATGTAGATAGGCCAACAAGAGGTGAGGCTACATTGGATTTGGTTCTGGGTAATGAACCAGACCAGGTGTTAGACTTGAAGGTAGGTGAGCACTTTGGTGATAGTGACCATAATTCAGTTACGTTTACCTTAGTGATGGAAAGGGATAGGCATATTCCGAAGAGAAGAAGTTACAGCTGGGGAAAGATAATTATGAGGCTATTAAACGAGATTTCGGATACATAGGTCGGAGTAGGAAACTGCAGGGGCTGGGAACATCTGAAATGTGGAACTTATTCAAGGAACAGCTACTGCGAGTCCTTGATAAATATGTACCTGTCAGGCAGGCAGGACGTAGTAGAGCGAGGGAACCATGGTGTACTAAGGAAGTTGGTTCACTGGTAAAGAGAAAAAAGGACGCTTATATAAAGATGAGACGTGAAGACTTGGTTAGGGCACTGGAGAGTTATAAATTAGCCAGGAGGAAGCTAACGAGCGAGTTAAGAAGAGCTAGAAGAGGCAATAAGAAGACTTTGGCTGATAGGATTAAGGAGAACTCTAAAGCTTTTTATAGATATGTTAAGAATAAAAGATTGGTTAGGGCAAGATTAGGGCCATTCAGAGACAGTAGTGGGAAATTGTGCATGGAGCCTGTGGAGATTGGAGAGGCACTCAATGAGTATTTTTCGCCAGCCTTCACATGGGAAAATATCAATGTAGTCGAGGAGAATACTGGGATACAGGTTTGTAGACTAGACAGGATAGAGGTACATAAGAAGCAAGTGTTATCTATTTTCATACTCTCAAGAATAGCTAAGTCCCCTGGGCCAGACAGGATTTATCCCAGGTTACTCTGGGAGGTTAGAGAGGAGATTGCAGAGCCTTTGGCTTTGATCTTCATGTCGTCGTTGGCTACAGATATAGTGCCGGAAGACTGGACGATGGCAAATGTTGTCCCCTTGTTTAAGAAGAGGAGTAAGGGCCATCCTGTGAACTACAGAACGGTGAGCTTTACTTCTGTAGTGGAGAAAATTTTGGAAAGAATTATAAAGTGATAGGATTTATAGTCATCTAGAGAGAAATGAATTGATTAGGGATAGTCAACATGGATTTGTGAAGGGAAGGTCGTGCCTTACAAACCTTATCGAGTTTTTTGAAAAGATGACCAAACAGGTGGATAAGGGTAAGGCAGTTGATGTGGTATATATGGATTTTAGCAAAGCATTTGATAAGGTTCCTCGTGGAAGACTACTGCAGAAAATGCAGATGCATGGGATTGAGGGTGATTTAGCAATTTGGATTAGGAATTGGCTAGCTGATAGAAGACAGAGGGTGGCGGTTGATGGGATATATTCAACCTGGAGTTTAGTTACAAGTGGTGTACCTAGGCTTCTGTTTTGGGGCCACTGCTGTTTGTTATTTTTATAAATGACCTGGATGAGGGTGTAGAGGGATGGGTTAGTAAATTTGCTGACTACACCAAAGTCGGAGGAGTTGTAGACAGTGAGGATGGACGTTACAGTTTGCAGAGGGATATAGATAAGTTGCAGAGCTGGGCCGAGAGGTGGCAAATGGAGTTTAATGTGGAAAAGTGTGAGGTCATTCACTTTGGTAAGAGTAATATACGTACAGAACATAGGGCTAATGATAGAGCTCTTAGTAGTGTAGATGAGCAGAGAGATTTCGGTTTACAGGTGCATAGATCCCTGAAAGTTGGTACTTAAGTTGACAAGGTTGTTAAGAAGACGTACAGCGTGTTAGCATTTATTGGTAGAGGGATTGAATTTCAGAGCTGAGACGTCATGTTGCAACTGTACAAAACTCTGGTGCGGCTGCATTTAGAGTATTGTGTACAGTTTTGGTCGCCACATTATAAGAAAGACGTGGAGGCATTGGAAAGAGTGCAGAAGAGGTTTACCAGGATGTTGCCTGGTATGGTGGGTAGGTCTTATGAGGAAAGGCTAAGGGATTTGAGGTTATTTTCATTGGAGAGAAGAAGGCTAAGAGGTGACCTAATTGAGACATATAAGATGATCAGAGGGTTAGATAGGGTGGATAGTGAGAGCCTTTTTCCTCGGATGGAGATGGCTAACATGAGGGGGCATAGATTTAAATTCAGGGATGGAAGTTATAGGGCGGATGTTAGAGATGGGTTCTTTACTCAGAGGATAGTAAGGGCGTGGAATGCCCTGCCTGCAGTTGTGGACTAGCCAAGTTTAAGGGTGTTCAAATGGTCAGTGGATAGGCATATGGATAGCTTTGGAATAGATAAGGTTAGCAGGTCATAAAATTGGTTCCATTGGTCAGCGCAACATCAAGGGCCATCGATGTTCTATGTTCTACATCTATCCAAGTCAACAAATTAGCAGTGATAGAACTGTCACCCTTATGTAACAAACAACGAACTGGAAATAGTCTACAGAAAAATCGAGAAAAGTATGTTAAATATTTAACTAAGTGGCAATGCAGAGCCTGAAGATCCATTTTCCCACATTATTTTTTGCTTTTAAAGCAGTTTCTAAAATAGTTTGGAGAGACTACTGGCAAGATGGATCAAAAATTGTTAGATGTAACTGACATGAAATGGAGAATTTAGGTGAAGCTGGCCTTGCCAGGTCTCTGATGGAGTGTCTTAATCTCAAGGAGTTTTCAGTAAGCCCCTGTATCTTACTACATCTTTTCCCCATTGAATTATAGATAGGAGTTGTACAGATGTACAACCAAATATGGCTGCAGCACAGTCCATACCTTCAATGAGCGAACATTTCTCCTCCTTCAAAAATATGCATCATACTTAAACTTATAATTTTAACATCCTGAAGGAATTGTTAATTGAGATTTTATATTTCCTTACATAGGCTCCATATCAGTATGAGTGCAGAGTACTAATAGGCCTTTCTATTTTGGTCTGTCTTACAATTGTTAGTAGACACATGAGCAGCTGCATGCAAACAGAAAAAGATTCTCCAGCTCTGCCAATAAATACTCACTTTTTATTTTAAGTAACCACTGATGCACAATTCTACACAAGTTATTCATAACTTGTAGTAGGAACTTGAGGTTTGTTAATGCTTCAAAATAGAAGTTGCCTCATTTACTCTATAGTACTGCAAAGAAGTTGGGGTTGTCATTGACAGAGTGGCAGGGAACACTACAGGATATATATTTACGGTTACGACGCTGGTGCTAAATAACTGGGGTGAATTCTAAACTAAAGACAATCTACAAATGACTCTGGGTACTCTGATCTCTGTAGACCAAAATTACCACATAGGAAGGACGGTGGATGATGAAGGTTAAAAGAGGCAAACCTTAATGTCTTTAGTTGCCTTTAAACCATAGCCCTCTTCTGGAAAATAAGTGATTTCAAAACCCTCAGTTGAGGCTCCACAGTCAGCTGCCCACTGTAGTAGTTCATCAAAGTGGTGTTCTCTGTTCCCATCAAAGACAACCGATAATCCTAAATGGTTACAAACCACATAGTAACTTAAAATCAGAAAAGTTAATTGTAAGTGAATCACAAAGTTCTACTAACCAGAAAAAAAACAAGATCAAAACAAAATTTGACATAATATTAGACATTCAAGAATTCAAAACATAAAAGAATACAGAACTTCGGGTAATGTACAAACTTGGCAGCAGCTTTGGTAAAAGAACGATAACACGGACAATCTATAATAATACTGTGCATTGCTTGGATAATTAAGTCCTGATGCACAACATACAACATAATTTGATTGGAGAAGCTTGCCATTTGCTGCTATCTGAAATATTATCCCAGAAGCATAAAACAGTATGAAAAAAATTACAAAACTTTAGAAAGCAGTAGACAACTCAAGATTGATAAACTGTTTGAAGCTTCACTCTCATGCCATCCTAATCCCACAGCGTACACTGCTACTTATTTACGACATTGCACTCTTCCATCCATTTTCATCCTTATTAAACTGCTCTGGTGAATTACCAACTGCCAACAACCTCACTCAAACGGTCAGTTTTTTTTAAATGAGGAAACCTGGACAATGTCAGGAAGTAATTCAATCAAGGATCATGACATCTGAATCTATCCTATTTCTCACCTGACAGTCACTGCCATGCAGGGTCACTGATCCAACAATTCTATCCTCCCTATGGTCACAGCAAGCAAACACCAGTGTTTCCAATTTTTGTGCTGGTCAAGGACCAGAGATTGAACCTGGAAATGTTCTGATCTACACTAAAAATCAAAATAAAGCTCAGCAAACAAACTATTCAAAGTCTCCAGGACAAAAGAGGGACAGTACGTTTTTGGTATCCACAAGTACGTGGAATTCCTAAATGGGCTTAAAAAAGCATTCTGATTCAAAGAAGATACTAGCTGGGAACACAGCAAGGGAGGTTGACACTACTAAAACATTTTTAGTCCCATAACAATAAAAGGTTCATATGGAAGAATTACAATTGTAACTAATAAAAGTAATTGATTCACTAAAGGAGGACAGATTATTATTGAATGATTATTTACAAAAAAAAGAGACACAAAGGCAGAAAATACCAATTAATTGTGCAAGTTCCATTAGTACAACAAATACCCAGATGTGTCTTCAGTCTTCTGTTTTCTTCCTCCACGTAATAGATTGTCTATCCAGATGAGCTCAAGGAGATGACTAGGTATAGGCATGAAGCTCAGCAAGATTATATCAATCATTTTTAAAAAGGAACAAATCTGGCTGAGCAACTGCTTCAATAATGAACAAAATAATGGAAAATAAAAAGATGTAAACATCTGGATAGCTACTTAAGAAACAGCTAGCTTGAATTTAAATGGGGAAAATCCCATTCAACACATTTCCACTATTTATGCATGATAACTCCTTATTTAACACATTTCTATTTCAACTAGATACAAAAACTAGCAGCATCAGATAAAGGCAAGGCATTGATTGGAGCATCACAGGACTCTTATGCTTAAACCTATATTCATAAAAGGTTTGGATGCAGAAACTGGCTTATTAAATCTGCAAATAGTACTAGGATAAAAGCTCATGAAAACAGCGTTAATAATTTGCAGATTCAGATTTTGTTTTTGTAATTGAGTAAAAAAAATGGCAAATAGCAATCATAATATAATAAAACCCAAATGTGGAGCTTCAAAAGGAGAAATGCAAACAGGTAAAATTTTAAATGTAGTTAAGACAAGGTATTGTGAAAAACTGGGAAAATCTGTTATTGGAATAAACGACAGTTCAGTGCAAGGTGTTCAAACAAAAATTTAATCGTAATAAAGTACATATTGTTAAAAGGCAAGGATTCTACTTGCCAAAAAACATATCATGAATGACTAAAGGAATAAGGGACAGCATAAAGCAAAGAAAAAGTACTGATCCTAATGTATGGGAGAATAAAATATGGTGACAAGGTAGACAGCAAAACCCACAAAATATGAGTGTAAAAACAAAACTTACAAGGGCATCAAAATCAACTAAAATGTCTATATTAAGAAAAATGGGTTTGTCAAGAAAAATGTGGATTGCTTGAAATTTATATCAGAGTTATTGTACTGTAGCAAACATGTTGATCAATTAATTACATCAGTACTGACAGTTCAGGAAGAGGATAGCATGCTGGACATAGCAAGGAAACTAACATTGGATCAGGGAGCAGGACCCACTGAAATTTACAGAAGGAAAATATTAGTACTAAAGAAAACATGGGCACCAGCAACAACTTCCCAAGATCAGAAGGTTTCCATCCCTGGATTTGAAAGGAAAGAGATGAGAACTTTGCAGCTGTTCCAAGTTCCTTTGATTCAAAACTGTTTGTTTAGTCTGGAAAATTGCACATCACTGCCATTTAAGAAAGGTAACAAAGAAACCAGGGAATTATAATCTCACTCTAATTCATAAAATTAGATCAGATCCCCAGGGATCTGTTCTGGGACCCCTGCTGTTTGTCATTTTCATAAATGACCTGGATGAGGAAGTGGAGGGATGGGTTAGTAAGTTCGCCGATGATACAAAGGTCGGTGGTGTTGTGGATGGTCTGGAGGGATGTCAAAAGTTGCAGCGGGATACAGACAGGATGCAAGACTGGGCGGCAAAGTGGCAGATGGACTTCAACGCGGATAAATGTGTAGTGGTCCATTTTGGCAGGAATAATGGGATGAAGGAGTACAATATAAGGGGTAGGAGTCTTAGCTGTGTTGTAGAGCGGAAGGATCTCGGGGTACGGGTCCATAGGACTCTTAAATCGGCCTCGCAGGTGGAGGAAGTGGTCAAGGAGGCGTACGGTGTACTGGCCTTCATTAATCGAGGAATTGAGTTTAGGAGTCAGGAGGTAATGATGCAGCTCTATAAGACCCTTGTCAGACCCCAGTTGGAGTATTGTGCGCAGTTCTGGTCGCCTCATTATAGGAAGGATGTAGAGGCTATTGAGAGAGTTCAGAGGAGATTTACAAGGATGCTGCCTGGATTGGGAGGCAGGACTTATGAAGATAGGTTGAGGGAGCTGGGACTCTTCTCACTGGAGAGACGTAGGTTGAGAGGCGACCTGATAGAGCTTTATAAAATGTTGAGAGGAATAGATAGGGTGGATTCTCAGAGACTATTTCCCCAAGCTGAAATGGTCACTACGAGAGGACACAGATTTAAGGTGCAGGAAAGCAAATACAGAGGGGATGTTAAGGGTAAGTTTTTCACTCAGAGGGTGGTGAGCGAATGGAATCGGCTGCCGTCGGAGGTGGTAGAGGCAAATTTGCTGGGGTCTTTTAAAAGACCTCTGGATGAATATATGGAAACGAATGGGATAGGGGGTTATAGATAGGTCTGTGGATTGGTAGATATAGATGTGATCGGTGCAACTTGTGGGCCGAAGGGCCTGTTTGTGCTTAGTGTTCTATGTTCTAATTACTTGAGTCTATATTTAAGGATAGAGGATGGTATTTACTGGAAGCAACAGAGGGACTCGCCCATTGACAAACAGACGAGAGCCCAACATCTCTTCTTTTAAGGGAAGGCCTGCTTAATGAAGAGTAACTCACATACTCAACTGGATCATGATAGGTCTTCCCAGGAATCAGACTCTTGGAGCAGAGGTTTCACCCACTGAAAGCTGCTGCCAGCAGAACATCCACTAATGGAGCCAGGCACAGCTGGTATGATGGCAGAAGTAAAATATCTGGGCCTTCAGAGAGCCTCATTTCTCAACGCCAAGTCCCTGAATCAGGCAGCAATTGCCTTTGAATGATAGAATGCTATCTCCTTCAAGATTAGTTAGCCAAGGTGCCAATAGCACAGGATTGCTTATTATGTTCCCCATACCATCAATTCCCTGTCTGCCATTGGGTTAATATTAATAGCAACGGAATGATGGAACTGTTTGCCAATTTAGGGATCTCAATTAGCAGCAGAATATTGGATAAACGTGGGTATATGGGGTTAAATCAAAGATCAGCCATGATTTCTCCAAATGGCAGAACAGGTTCAAGAGCTAAATGGCCTACTCCTGTTCCTATGAATAAAATAATATGAACTGTTGCATATCGAGTGAAAAAAAATTGAAGAAGGAAAAAAAGGATCCAGAAATGGCAGCATTTAAAATGTTATTATTTAAAATGTTGTAATAATCCTTTTTTTGTGATATAAATTCACCTTACCTTTATCTGTCAGATCAAACAGTGTAAAATGTTGGTCATAGAGCTTTAAAGGAAGCATACATGAATTGGAGAGGATGCTTAATTTCAAATGTAAAGGAGATGAGACAAGATAAAACTAGGGAAGCAGAGGCTGTACAGACTAGCAATGAATGATGACTGTGTATAAATGGTAATATAAAATACTATATAATGGGGCAATTAAGATGCAGCCAGAGTAATTTTCTGAGTTAATGCATGACCTGGGAAATTGCATTTAAACTATCTAATTGTAAATTGAGCATAATCTTATTAGAGCCAAATACATTATCTGCATTCAAAATATAACAGGTTGAAGAAGAAGCAAAGGTATATCTTCAGTAAGACTAACATTGGAGTACTGTGTGAAGTTTTGGACCCCATATTTTGGGAAGCGTTTTAAAACAATGCCCAAAGCATAGATTTACTAGAATGTTGCCTGCTATAGGAATATAAATATGCAAAGACTTGAAAAACTGGGAATGTTTTAATTCGAACAAAGGTTACCATTTCACAAAAGCATTGTGAAGGAATTAAAATGAGTAAAGAGAAATAGATCGTAAGGAGAAAGAAAAGGACATAAATGGAAGCTATAGAGCAAAAGACCAGATTCAGAGTTGGCAATTAAAACAGAGATCATCTTTAAGAAAAAGTTAAAATTAGTGATTTTTAAATGAGTGGTTTAAAGGGAGATAAAGGGGTATAGGAGCATAGCAAGTCCATAAGATTCAGACTAATGCTCAGATGGTGGATAAACACCGATGGAGAATGGTTGAGTAGAATTAAATTGACTTGTATCAGGCCATTTCATGCATTCAAACAGTAGAGAGAAATAGACCGTTTCCAAAACTGAAAGGTCTAGAGGGGAAAAAAAAAGGACATTGAGAGAACTTCCAAAGTATTGAGCACAGTTTTGATCTTCCTATCTAAGAAAAGATATGCCTGTCATAGCAGGATTGTTGTTATGAGGGGGGATTGGGTCAAATGAGCCCAAATTCATGGAATTTAGGAGGAGGAGGAGAGGGGATTGCATGAAGTTTAAAATATATAAAAGTCTAACAGAGCTGGACAGACTGAATGCAGAGATTTTATTTCTTCTACCTAGAGGGGGGCCACGGTCTCAGGATATAAGGTAGGAATGGGATGAGAACAAATGTCTTCACTTGATGAACTTGTGGATTTATAACACAGAATACTGTGGAGGTTAAATCACTGAAGATATTTAAGAAAGAATATATTTAAGGAGGAAATAGATTTCTAGACTCTAAAGGTGTTAAAGGTATGGAGAAAGCTCTAATTTAAAGCATTGCAACGCCAGACATGATCATACTTGAAGGACGAAATGGCCTTTGCCTGCTTCTGTTTTCTATGTTGCTATTCTTATGTTTGAATTTCACAGCAGATCAAGCAAAATGCATTATAGAAATTTTGTTGCCATGATTTTTAAGTCATGATTTTCTATTGTTTTTTAGAATTAGTTTTATAACACATGGCTTCAAGAATGGAGATTTATTACATAGGAGCTTCCAGATGAAGGTTTAGTGGAGTCTTACCATTATTACTTACTAGAGTTGGGAAGTACTTTTGGAGCTTTTGCTGAGATGCTCAGGCTAAGCTCGATATCATAGCTTAAAAAAAGTGGATGGGAAATCCAATTCCAAATTTACGACGCTCTGGGTTGGTTGGCCCTCTCAAGGATTAAGTTATATGCCTTTCGTTTGATATTACCCCTGATGACATTGAGAATGGAATGCTGTTGAAGACACAGGTCCTTGAAACTACAGCACAATAAATTAAAATTTTCAAACATCATTTCACCTGCTTTAAACCAGTTTCAATTTTACACTACCTTTGTGCTGGTTAGGAATGACAGTGGTGTGCAGAGTGAGTTTGTTTATCTGGACAAGAGAAAACATGTTAAGAATGGAAATCAATCAATTATATATACCTTTTTGTTTTTTGCGAATTTTCTCAACCAAGCCACGGATCTGCACATATTCTTCCCATTCTTTTCCTGGTGCTGTGGAAGGATTGCTACATTCTTGAAAGGAAATTAAAAATAAAATACACACTATTACAAATCCATATTCTAGTAAGTTGAAGCACTTAAATGTCTCATCCAATGCGGGCACTGTCCTGTAGCCCACTTTTAAATCTACCTTAAACTAATAGGAGGAATGGCTCTTTTTCCACTGTCCATAAGATATTCCCTCTACCCTTTCTATACAAATGAGTTTATCCAGACTCAAAAATCCAGTCACTTGTGTGTGAAAGCATTATAATAATACCCCAGCATCGACAGGCATGAAAATTTCCAATCGCACCAAGCAAAACCACAGGGTAGTTAACATAGAAAAATCACACTGGGGATACAGGAGATGATCAAATGTTGACAGCAAGACACACACTGTTGCCTTCATTAAGCTTCACTGTAAATCAGGCTATGATACACCCGAGTTGAGAATGATCTACATTGAGCCATAGTTTCTGGAATAGCAAGATGCTTAATTCTTCAATATTAACATATTTTACCTAAATAAATTCAAAATGCTAGATAGAATCAGAGCACAGAAGTAGGTTATTTGGCCCATCGTGTCTCTGCCAATTCTTGGAAGGAGCTATCCAATTAATTCCACTCCTTTGTCTGTACCCATAGCTCTATAGTCTTTTTTTCTCTCCATTCAATTATCTATCCAATTTCAAAACTGCAATTCAATCTGCTTCCACTATTCTTTCGAGCTATGTATTCCAAGTCACTGCAGCCTGCTGCATTGAAAACATTTCCTTATGTTGCCAATGGTTCTTTTGCTCATTACCTTTAATCTGCATCCTAGTTACTGACCTGTTTCTCTTTATTCATTCTGATCGAAACAATTCACAATTATGATCACATCTATCAAATCTCTTCTCAACCTTCCAAAAAAGTATTTCTACTATGATCTTGAATTCCCACATACATACATACACACAAAAACATTTAGTCCAACTGATCCAACTGATCAATAGTTTAATATTTATGTGCCTTAAAATGAAAGTAGTTTGAAACTTTAACTCTCCATAATTTAATGAAAACTTCTTGACAGCTCTTAGCACACTCTATCTTCTGTAAAATAATAATGGAAGATCACATGGTTGATTCTTATTAATTTGCTGTGAATCAAGGTTATATTGAATAGCATTTAATTTTTGTGTTTCACTTTTGCAGAATATCAGAGGAAGAAATTTTGCTTTAAATGAACTAAGGAACCATTTCCATCTAGTTCCTGATGAGCGAAATCAGCATATTACCTACTGTATCCTACTACAATTGAGGCCTTATATGTAAAACAATTCATTCACAGAACTAATGGAGAAAAACTAGTCAGGCTTTATGCACTGAAGTGGTTATTATATTTGATCTTGATGCTGTCTCTCCGGTATTCATTCAATCAGGAAAACCAGTTGATCCTGAATCAATTTAAAAAGAAACTAGTCCAGGAACAATTTTAAAGGAGGACTGAAGGTTATAAAAATATTAATGCTGGTTAATTCACAGGAGGGTTAGGAAAAAGGTATAGTGATCTTGGGAAGTGCTTGGAGAGTTGAGAAGGGAGATGGAGCCTATACTGGAGATACTTATCCCGTGGAAGGGAGTAGACCAATTAGCTTTTCTCTTTCCAAGCTTTAGGTTCTTGGCGACAGCTCACTCGTCTATTCCCATTGTAGCCCATGTTGAATACTGGACCTACACTGTTATCAGCCACTGGGTTGTTACGAAACAAAAATTATGATCCAGAAGTTACAAGTAATCGCAAGGTTCAAGACTGTCAATTTTCAATGCAGTTCAAACCACCCAGTCTTCAGAAAAGAAAATAGAATAAAATGCTCTGTACGTCATACCAAAATGGTTCAGTAACTGCACTGGCACTGTGCCAAATAAATCTAAGAAACAATATTCTCAAACCTCAACTACTCCATATATCTACTTTGTATCAATCATGAAGATTAATGACAATGCAGAAGTCAAAAGATTAAGTTGACAGTGTGCTGAAAAATGGTTTAGGAAATATGAAAGGGTAGGTAAGTAAGTTTGGATGATTCAGAGTTAGAAATAAACAGAACACAAAACTCATCATTACGATCCTGGTACAGCTTTGTAAACACATTTTTACTAGTTATATGGAATGTTGCTCAAAGAAGAAAAAACAACAATTTTAACAAATTTTTAATTTATTTTCAAGTTGTTTGATCTGAGAGAACAAATATAGCCAGATAAAATAAGGGAAAAAGAGTAATACTGAGCTTCTACTGCATGGTAGGTTTGAAAGTATGAAAGATTTTGATAAAGTAGATAGGCAGTGGGTACAAGCATGGGGACAATAGCTATCACCTTTTGCCAATTCACAAAACGTGCACACAATAACAACACTGACCTGCAGGACAAAGTTTACGCAAGACTTGCGTTTTCAGTGTCTTGTAATATGGCTGTGAAAAATGGATGACCTGCAGCTTTTAAGGAAAGCTCAACTATTTCCATTTTTGCTGCTTCATAGGATCACAGAATCCTACAGTGCTGAAGGAGGCCATTCAGCCTATCATGTCTGCACCAACCACAATCCCATCCAGGATCTATCCCCATAACCCCATGCAGCTACCCAAGCTAGTTAATCCCTGATACTAAGGGGCAACTGAGCACAGCCAATCCACCTAACCCACATATCTTTGGACTGTGGAAGGAAACCAGAGCACCTGGAGAAAACCCATGCAGACATGAGGAGAATGTGCAAACCCCACACAGGCAGTGACCCAAGCTGGGAATCGAATCCAGGTTCCTGACATAGTGAGAAAGCAGTGCTGATCACTATGCCGCCATTTTGGGTATATCCTAGCAAGTCAAAGTCATAAATGTGGAAATCCTCTTAAAGACAGAGCCCCCAAGTTTGTTTGCACTCATCAAACTAAGGTGGCTTTGTTAGCTTGGGTACATCCGCAGGATGCAAGGCTGCAGCATACCCATGGGCTTTGGCCAAAGTCAGATAATCAACAGGATGCTTTTTGTATTCTATTTCAGATTTTCTGGACTCAAGAAATTACCCACTAGTCCGTATTAAATTCTATATCCTCACTGATTTTTGTGTGTGATTTGGCACTTGAAGTTCAATCAATATGCAAAAATGAACATAGTGGCACAGCTTTTCAAAAGATGACACGCATCATGTGATTCCCAATTTCTAGAAATTTTTACAATATGAAAATAATCAAAATTACTGGAAAGAATTATATCTTTTACCTTACACTGCGAATGTTAAATAAGTATGCCTTTAAATGCATCAGTGGAAAAAAAAATCAAATCTGATACAAGGTGGGGGAGGAAATAAAGACAGGATAGTGAATAGGCAGCCTATTTCACATCCCAGCCAACTATGGGGATGAAACTTGAAGATGTAAAGTAGGTTGGAATTCATTATCATCTATTTTTTCATCCATTGATAAGTTAAAATTACCTACATGATAAAATTACAATGGACATAAGTTTAAGTCATTTTAAAGCGTACTTACTTTGCAGCAGTTCTGTTATCAGATTCATTATTTCTTTTGTAGAAACAGTTGTTGTAGCCCCACCTCCTGATTTCTGTGTTTTGACTCTACTTTTCTTGCCCATTGCTCTATAGGAAATAAAACAGTACAAGGCTTCTGATTAATTAATCTATGCACATTCAAAAAGGCCACAGCCTACTACAATTAGTCCCTCACTATTACAAATTTTAAAAGTGAAGCCTCAAAGATTTTGATGCTGCAATACACTGTCCATCTGAATTGTTATGTCTACAAGCTATAAACCTGATATGTTACTCTGTGGTTCAAAGTTGGAAGTTGACTTCAAGGCTACTTTCTCACGTTGTACAGCAGTGCTTAACATGACGATTGGAAAGCTAAAATGCATCGGATAATGTTCTGGCCAATGTTCTTATACCAAAATAATGTATGAATGAATACATGATCCCAAATTTATCAGTAGAAAAATGTCAAATCTGACACAAGATAGAAAAATACAATCAACAAATCCAGCCAGGAGAGAAGGGAAGGACACAATGAGATAAACAGTAAGACACTGATAGAAATAATTTCGAGAAATCTGTATTAGGGCTCCACAAATTTACAATTTACCTTAGCAACTTAAATCAATAGATTAATGTAAACTCATGTAATTCCCAGATGATAAGAGGATGAGGGCAGTTAAAAACTCACAAAACACATTACACCTAACATGTAATTGGACTAACCACAGTGAAATTCAGTATGGGTAACTAAAGTATTCATGTAGAAAGAAAAATTGGATGACAGATGGAATCTATGAATAGCTAACAGTAAAGCTGTAAAAAAGATCCAAGGATATAAGCAGACTCAGAATTTATTATGTCCAGCAGCTGCATTATAACAACATCAAATCAGACAGTTGAAGTTTATTTATTACAGCAGGCTTACATCAACATTGCAATGAAGTTACTATGAAAATCTCCTAATTGCCACACTCCGACACCTGTCCAGTACTAGGAGGAAGAATTTAGTATGGCTAACATACCTAACCAGCATGTCTTTTGGACTGTGGGAGGAAACCAGAACTCCCGGAGGAAACTCACGCAGAGACAGGGAGAACGAGTACTCTGCACAGTGACCTAAACTTGGAATCGAACCTGGATCCCTTGTGCTGTGAGGCAGCAGTGCTATCCACTGTGGCACAGTGAAGTACAGCCCAGAGATGTGTGAAAGGAATTGAATACACTGCAATCACTAACAAATATCCCCATTTCTGACCTCCTATGGAGCGAAAGCAGCTGAAGCTATTTGGGCCTAAGCAACCCTGGCTGAGATGATGTGCCTCCAGAAACCACAGCCATCTTCTCCAACTGATAGACAGTTTTGCCTCCCAGATTCCTATTGACTTAAATTTTATTTGGCTCCTTGATGCCACACTTGGTCAAATGCCATCTCGATGTCATGATGATTCTCACCTCCAAACCCAGCTCTTTTGTCCATGTTTGTACCAAAACTTTGAGGCCTGGAGTTGAGAGATCCTGGCTGAACTCAGCAGTGGGAAAGTGAGCACATGACTGACAGCAATTGACTCTGCTTTTTGCAGTGATCAATAAAGCTCTGGATAGGCCAAAAAATGATATTTTAAAACAATTTAAGAAACAGATACTGTAGTTGAGGGCAGTTTAGGGGCAGCTATGAAGGGGAAGACTGTAGCATCTGAGAGGATGGATGGACAACAAAGGGGCAAAATTGCCTTTTTCCCTCCTATGTAGCTGCATTTAAGTCATGAATAGATTTGAGGAATAATGCTCAGACACAAATATAGGTTGTGCAGGATCAAAAATAAGGGATTAGACTTTTAGTTTGCCTGAAATTTCTTCGTTCATTGCCAAATGCACAGTAAAAAGACAGAACAATTTATACATCTGCAAGTGAATTTTTGAAAATTTAGCGTAAACTAACATTTGTGAAAGGCAGTGTGGAAAACAGTAAAGGTACTATTAATTCCATGATTTTTTTTTAATTTTATCAGACTGAAAACAGGACCCTAAAATATGTTAAATTACCCTGAGGGATAAAAGCTCTGAAATCAGCAGTTCACATGGATTAACAATCCAGTCTGCAAACTAAAATCAATCTGCTCTGATGAGAGTTCATTAGCTGACCCGAAACACAAACTTTTCCTCTCCACAGATGCTGCCAGACTTATTTTTCCAGAATTGTGTATTGTTACCACAATCGTTAACTCTGATTCATACAGAATCTGGACGTGGCTCTCTTATGGCAAGTGATTTGGTGCTAAGCAACATCCCATGACAATACTCTCAAATCTCTGCATTTAATATGGATGGCCTATTTGCTGTGGCCTTACAACATTTCCAGGAAGCTGCAAAAATACCCTTATTGGAATGCAATTGACTAACAGATCACTTAGTTACCGTGAGCTGCTGAAGAACAGAAGGAATCATTCAGAACTGCACAAAACTAATCTGGCAGAGATTTTTAATTGCCAGAATTACTCTTCCTGGTCTGTAAGAAGACATGGAGCCATCTTTAATCTTTTTATTACTGTACAAGAGTAGGTGTCCGTGTGACACTTAGTGGCACAAATAATTATGCCGTTCGAGTTGCTATCGGTGACTTTGCCTAATTTATTAGGAGCTGAGGAATTGATCAACAGAATTTAATTTTACTGCAATAATTAATAGATACATACAACTAAAAAAATTCTTCTTAGGGGTGGTGATCGGTAAGGCAAGATAGAATGAGCAAGAGCAGTTTATTTCATGTTTTACAATCTCTAAACTTAATGTCTGTGTTCACTTCAGTATTAGAGATTATTCTGCCAAAATCACTGGCCAACCATATTTCCATTTCTGAAATTTATTCTAACATCTGCCATTTATATGGCAGCTTTAACACTGTAAAGTATCTCAGTATTTCAAGAGCATTATTTGCGCACTTGACGATCTTCAAATGACTAGCAACCGAATAATCTTGAAAGTCCAAATATTCTTAATTTTTTTAATTACAAGCTTAAGTTTGAGTATATTAGAATCCCTACAATACAGAAGGAGGCAATTTGGCCCACTGAGTCTGCATCGACCACAATCCGACCCAGGCCCTATTCCCACAACCCCACACATTTACCCTGCTAATCCCTGAAACTAAGGACAATTTAGCAAGGCCAATCATCCTAATCTGCACATCTTTGGCTGTGAGACGAAACCGGAACATCTGGGAGGAAACCCATGCAGACATGCAGAGAATGTGCAAACTCCGCGCACAGTTTGTACAAGATTCAACTAATGCGCATAATTCTCATAAAATGGAATCTAATGATACTGGCAATAGAGTATCAAAAGAATTAACGTAATTCACCTCCACTTTGACAGAAGGTACATTGTTACAAAAGTCCAAAAATGAGAGCTTAATTCAACTTAGTAATAATTGGCGTTCTATAAAAATAGTTTATCCACCAGTCTGTGAATTGACGCAATTGACAGATGGTTTTAACTTCTCCTCTTAACAGATGATTCAGGAACCACACAAGGTTATTGAAAATTTAAGTTCACAACAGTCATTTCCCAAGTTAATTCCTCCCCAGCTGACCTTGCTTGCTCTACCAAATCAGCATGGAAAAGGCTGGAAACCAAGCAAAGTCGTTGCACACTTGAAACATTGTACATGCCCTGTTGTATCTTTTTACAGATGTGATGTATTTACAACATTTTGGGGTTTTATTTATTTCATGTTTCAGTTTTTTATTTTACCCCACGAAAGGTAGTGGTAAAGGGGGTGGTTTTCCTATAGGAGACAGAATTAGATCATTTTTGAAAACAATCTATTGAGATACAGCAACACACGTAACATGGGGCAGCACAGTGGTAGCATTGCTGCCTCACAGCGCCAGGGAACTGGGTTTGATTCCCAACTTGGGTCATTGTCGGTGTGGAGTTTACACGTTCTCCCCACGTTTGCACGGGTTTCCTCCAGGTGCTCCAATTTCCTCCCACAGTCTAAGGTGCCAATTAACTGCATTGAAGCAAAGCAGTGCCAGAATGTGGCGACTAGGGGAATTTCACAGTAACTTCACTGCAGTATTAATGCAAGCCTTGCTTGTGATTAATAAATAAATAATATAATAAACGAAAAAAAAAAGCAATTTGCAAAATGTCCCAAATTGGAAACAATTACAAATGTTCTTCTCAATATATACTCATTGGAATGTACTTTTTTTTCCAAAAAAAGAGTACAAAAGAGTTTTTTCCAAAAACAGTAGTACACAGGAATCCATCAAGGCTCTTTATGCAACACCTTCCAAACCCATGCATGTTACCATCTAGAAGGACAAGGGAGCAGACACATGGGAGCATCATCTCCCGGAGGTTCTCCTCCAAGTCACTCACTAGCCTGATATGGAAACAAATTGCTGTTCTTTCACTGTCCCCAAGTCAAAATCTTGGAACACCCTCCTCAACAGCACTGTGTGTGTACCTACAATGAAGTTGTTCAAGGAGTAGCTCATCATTGCCTTCTCAAGGGCAATTAGGGATGGACAATAAATGTGCTACACCCACTTTCAGTAAATTAATTTTAAAAAACACACCTGGTAAAAGTTTATAATATAAAAGCTCAATGTTTCATTTCATTTTGTAAGGCATTGTTAATGTGCAACACATGCCAATGGATTTAAGAGAATTGGGGAATAGAAACTAGAGATGGGAGCATTATTGAGCAGACACCGAGTTACTGTTATAGTCATAACGGTGAAAGAGGTGGCTATTTGGTCCAACAAGCCCATGTGAATTCGCTGAAGAGCAATTCAGTCAACACCATTCTCCCATTCTATCTGAAAATTCTGCAAGTTCATTTCCCTCAAATAGCTATACAATTCTCAAAATTATTAATCCTGTCCACTACCACCACCATCCTTGTAGGCAGCAAGTTCCAGGTCACTCATAGAATCTCTGCAGTGTTGGAGGAGGCTATTTGGCCCATTACATCGGCACCAACTCTCTGACAGAGCACTCTACCCAGGCCCTTTTCCCCTAGAATGCCACGTATTTACCCCATTGATCCTCCTAACCTACACATCTTGGGATACTAAGGGGCAATTTAGCATGACCAATCCACCTAACCTGCACATTCTGGACTATGGGAAGAAATCAGAACATCCGAAGGAAACCCACACTGATGGGGAGAATGTGCAAGGTCAGAATTGAACCCGGGTCCTTGGTGTTCTAGACAGCATTGCTGTCCTCACTCAAGTGATCATTACCACTTGTTGAGTCAAAAGCTTCTTCCTTTAATACCCCCTGCACTTATTGCCCATAAGCTTAAATCTGTGTCTCCTAGACCCTGTACTATCAGTTTATGGGAACAGCTTTTTGTGGTGCAAACCTTAATACTTTAGCAGCATCTCCTTTCTCAGTAAGAACTGATACAAAGATACTTAATAAGGCGGCAGGGTGGCATAGTGGTTAACAATGCTGCCTTACACTGCTAGGGATCTGAGTTAAATTCCTGGTCTCTGGTCATTGTGCAAATTCCACACAGACATTCTCCCCATTTCTGTGTGGGTTTCCTCTGGCTGCTCCAGTTTCCTCCCAACTCTCCAAAGATGCGCAGCTTAAATGGATTGGCCATGCTAAACCACCCCTAACTGTCAGGGGGTTAACTGGGTAAATGAGTGGAGTTATGACCCTGGGTGAGATAGTGGTCGGTACACACTCACTGAGCTAAATGGCCTCCTACTGTACTGTCGGGATTTTAGGATTCTTGGATGTTCTAAGCAAGCAACATCATCTTTCTCCCTAACAGGTCCACTCCTCCTCTTACTATCTGCTTACTCTTTACATTTCTGAAGACAACTTTTGGATTCCTTTTCATGTTAACTGCCAATTTATGCTTATATCTTCTATATGGCAGTCTGATCTTCCTCTTCATGTCCCCTCTCAATTTGTATACTTTATTGTATTTGATTTGTTGCTTACTTGAAAAATTCAACTGACATGTGTCACCTCCTCATCACCAAAGACACACTGACTTTGGTTCCTCTATCTTATCACCTTGCTACATTGTGCCTAACTTGAAACATCTCCTTAAAGATCATCCATTGTTCCTTAGCTTTTCCTGGCAAACTCTGGCTCCATTCTATGCAGCTAGATCTCACTTCATTCCAAAGAGGTTAGTGCTTTTCCAATTTAAAAGTTCTATTTTAGATGTTCCTTGATTTGCTTCATGACTAATCTAAATATTTCACATTTGTGTGTCTATGCGCATAGCATAGGCAAATGATTTGCTATCATCATTTTGCCCATGATGATAGCAAAATAACTCATTTCCTCTGCAGGTTTGCAGGAAACTTGAAAAATCCAAATTTGTTCTGCTAGGAAAATCCATAATCCCACCCTTGTAGCTAGACTAAGAAACAGTGACGTATACATATGGAGTTTCAGCATCCCACCAAACTGGTTTATTCTGGTTTTGGTTTACGTACATACAAAAGAGGGCATTATTACAAAAACAGATACAGATTAAAATCATTGACAATTAGAAAAATCAATAAAACAATAATTAAGAAATTAGAAACCATTTTTAACCTCATAATTGAAGTTAATATACAAAGTGATCACTTCGTTGTCACACAATTTCCAGAGAGATCAAGTAATGACAGTAAGCAATAATTTCACAAGGTATCCCTTCTGCAAATATCAAATTTCTGAAAATAAAATACACAATTTAAAAAGTCTGTCCTTTGAGAGTAGACATCCCCTTGTTTCCAAACAGTAGCCTGCTATAGATTCGTCATGCTCCAATCAGATGGTGTATCCCGTAGGTCATTTCAAGCATTTAGTAAGCAGGCATCAGCTTTCTTTCAGATGCCAAATGCAGAAACAAACATGACAACATTACTCCACAAAGGCCAAAGAGCTTTGGGAGTTTATTTAAGTAATTAGTGCCTCCACAAAAACACAACTTAGTTAAAAAAAAAAACCACAGAACATCAGAAATATAAGGTGATAGTGCATGCAGGGTCAGCTCATTGAAAAGCTTTCTACATTACCCAAACTACTCTAACTCCCACTGCAAACTCTATTTCCTTTCTCTGACAACTTAATATATTTGAGAAGCTGTTCAATATTTCATGCTATGAGTCGAACCTCATTCCCCAGGATCCCTTCCATGCAAGTGAATTCTATTTCTATTACTGTGGAATATAATATGACAGCCAGCAATTTAGTCTAATCTAGTAATATTTGATGTTCTGTAAGAAAAAAGACTACTGACTTGTCACAGCTGCGAGATACCCAAATTGTGGCGTATTAAGATAACCTCTGAAGCTTCGAAACATCCTTCCAAAAACGACTCAGTATAAAACATGAACCAATGTTGGGATAGGGTGATGGGTCATTTTGAAATGCGAAAAAAAAATTGATAAATCAATGTGTCATAGTTTATTTAATGAAATAATTAGACAAGGCTAGCTTGACTAACAATTATAATGTATGAAAAACAGTCAAGTCCATCATCATCAGCATCATAGTAAGGATCCCACTCTGGATCAGAGGTGGCATTTTAATTTCGTCATCATCCCCACGACAAAATTATTTTTCTCTCTATGCATTTAACTGGATATCTACATTTTTTGAAAGATCTCAACATTCAATTGCTGAGCATTTGGAATTTCATGGGCATTTTATCCAGGGTACTGCTGCGACAGAATGGACGCTCAGATTTTGCCACTATCTAACAATGCATCACTGCAAATGAGTAATTTTAGCATAGATTTTTGATAGTCTCTGCTTAATCTTGGTCTTCCACAACACTAAGCATTTCTGTTTCATAAAGTAACTATACCAATTAGCTGTTGCTCCAAAACTTTGCTGGACTCAGGGTTTGAATTGGTTCATCTAAAAGTATAAACATACCTCGCATTTCTAGTGACAATATAACTATTCTCAAGGGCCTGTTCCAATACGTGCTCATCAACATCAGGCCAGTAGTGGTCCTGCTTCTCATGATACATATGGTCTTGGGCATCTTCTGGGCAAATTGTTTCTTATTTCATTCCTGCACTTTTTCACCAACACCAAAATCCCTCATTGCAGCGCAGTAATTTGACGAGTTAGCAAATGTTATGACATTTAACTTAAAACCATCTTTATATTTCATTTCTTTTTGTCATTCATCACGCATAGACATGTCATAAACTCTTGTACATTTTGTTGGCAACATGTCTGTACTGCCTGCTTGATCCCAAGCACCTACTGAAAGGTGATTACGAATGCGAACTTACCAGTCATTCATGCCATGCTCCCACGCAGCAAAGTTGGAGAATATGGTGCCCACCAAACCTCCATTCACAGGAATGGAATGGAAAAATCCTTTCTTTGTGAATAACATTTTGGCCTATAACTCTAAAAAGTTCTGGATGAAAAGATATCTAATGTGGATATAAGCCTAAACATGCATTTATTAGCCAGAAAATGGGGTGGGCGTTGGAAATCAACTTATTTAAAGTGTTGACTTAAACGTGCTTTTTGGCACTGAAAAAAATTGAGCTGTCCTGTACACTGCATTCTACAATAGATTTGGATCTATCTGACTGCTGATCAGATCAAAGGAGGACTACAGAAATTCACAAGAATTTAAGCTCACAACCAATTTCATTCCTTTCAAACTGACCTTACTTACTTCAGCAAAATCTGAACAGAAAAGGCTGTAAATAGTGCATGTCAACCACCTACGTGAAACATCAGAACCTGTCTTATTTCATTACCAATGCAATATTTAGAGCATTTTCAAATTTCCAGCAATTTCAATTTCTTCTGCTTATTTTATGCTGCTAAAGTTGTACTCAAATTTAGCTAATATAGTTTATTTTTGTAAACTATCTCCTGAAATACTATAGCATATAGGAGCACAACCTCTAAAATATTACAATTGCATATAATGTACATTTCTTATTCTCTCAAGTCATCTGTATTGCTCAGATTGTGTGTATTTGCCTATTTGTATAGCTGATCTAAATCCTTCTGCAAACTAAAATCCTCTCCTTATACTTACCTCATTTTGGTGTTTTGATTGTAAATATTCCCTAGCGTACATGCTTGGCAAATTGCATTAGTGAGAAAGATAATGTGTAATAAACATAATTATTTTGCTTGATTAATGTCTGCTCAAGAGAGCAAGAGATTTAAATTGTATCAGAATGTAAAAGGGATGTTCTCATTGGTAATTAGACGTCCCAGTCCATTCAAGTATTCAAAACTTCCATCATTCCAAGCACTGTAGATCAGGACCAGTACAAATCCAGCAGATATACCAAAGATAATGCACAAGCGATAAACCTTCAAAATGACAAGTTGGATTGGTTCCAAGCTGCAAGTAAGCCTTTTGTAGAATACTGGTATCTCAACCAAGCCTTTCCAGTGGCAAGATAATTACTCCAAAAAAAAAGGTATAGTATGATCATGTGACAAAAAGTACAATTCATAATATTCCCACTCTGTTAATTCTAGTGTTATTTAGCTTTCTTTAAAAAGCTACGAGGTGTCAATATCAACATCGTGCACACATTCTTTCTGTCCTTTGTTTAAATTTAATTTAATCTAGCCATAACAAAACCTGCAGTGTTACAATTCCATTTTTATAAACCAATTCAAAATGAGAGCAGGCTTCTTCAATCCCTCAATAGACAAAAATAACTAAGACGTACAGGAAGTTGATGGATTGCACTCGATACATGTTTGGCCCTATCAATCTCCAAAGTAGAAGCAGACACTGCACATTCATTTCTTGTTTCACTGCATATATACTGGCAACAAACCACCAAAAGACATAAATAGCATGAAACAAGGCAAGAACAGTTAAAAAGTGTCCATTAAACTTCTTGCTGACTATTTAATTTGTCGAGACCATTAGTCACGTATAGAATTAATTCTAGGCTTAAAAGACTTAACCAGTCTAACTTGCAGGCTGCCCAAAATCAATACATATTTTTCCATCCCACTGATATTTTTTGAGCTTTAACTGGTGAACCAAAGGAGCAGGGATCCACTACAAGTGCAATTCATGGTAGATCACAGCAACATGCTGTACAAACACAAAGCACAAGCTGAGGCATTTTATTAGCAGATGCTCATATGCCACATTAAAAATGGAACTGATCATCTTACACTTATAACTTACTGTGATATAAATATTTCAGTCTCCACTGACTGTCCAGTTTTACAGATGTCCTTTATGTAGACCTCTCAGCAATACTGCAAGAGTCTCCAAGTAAATTTTCATAATCAGTACTGAATTTAAAGCAGGAAGTGTTCTGTTCTGTTTCACAGAAACATAGAAATAGAAGCAGGAGTAGACCATTCAGCTCTTCAAGCCTGCTATACCATTCATCATCATCATCCCCCCCCCCCACCCCCAATATCTCTTGAGCCCCAAGAGCTATATCTAATTCCTTCTTGAAATCACACAATGTTCTGGCCTCAACTACTTTCTGTTGGAGCAAATCCCACAAATGGATGAAGAAATTTCTCCTCACCTCAATCCTAAAAGATTTACCCTTTATTCTCAAACTATGACCCCTAGTTCCAGACTCCCCCACTATCGGGAACACAGTTTCAACCAGGTAAATGCGAGTTGCATTGTTTTCTCAACCTTTACTTAATGCCCATTTTTTCTACCTCTGGCCAGTTTCAAAGGATCCAAGAGCATAATACTTCTCTAAGCTGTCATCTGTATTCTGGGGAGAGGAGAGAGAGCGCAAAGGTTTTTATACAGCAGCCCAGGTTTTCATATTCCAGGCAGGTTTAGTGCAACTGATGTTGGGGATTTTTTTTCCTATTCACTTTAAATCAAAAGAACAAAGAAACAAACTCATCTTAATGTGCATTGGTGAAAACCAACTTATATTCATAATACATCTTCAATACAATAAAAATTCCCAAGCTGTTTCGTGGGAGCATTTGAAACCAAGCCACATAATGCAATATTAGGGTAGATGGCCCAAAACTCAAGTCAAGGAGACACGGAATCAAAAGGGTTTATGGAGGATATCTCAAATGGTGAGGAGCTGGAGGAAATCAGAGATAGAGAGAGGTGAAGCCATGAAGACATTTGAAAATCAGGATGAGACTATTAAAATCAAGGCACTACTTGCATGAGCACCCATGTAAATCATCAAATACAAGAGCAATAGGTGAATTGGACATGATGTAATTAAGGACATGGGCAGTAGTTTTAGGTGACCACAGAGGATAGCCAGTAGCGCACTGGAATAGTCAAATTCACGGTTTTAACAGCAGATGACATCAAGACTCTGACTTAGTACTCTGACTTAATTTCAGATACTTGCCAGAGAGTGATGCAGTCAGTGTCTAGCAATGGTGTTTGGAATGTGGACCAAAAACAATGGCTTCAGATTTATCAATATTAATTGGAGATGATTTCTCCACATTCATTACTGGAAGTTGGATAAGTAGTTGGACAATTTATCAACAATGGAGGAACGTCGTGAGGTATAACCAAGTGTCACCAGCATAAACGTGAAAACTAACTGTGCTTTCGAATGATGTCGCCAAGGGACACCATGTTGACAAAGATGGGGCAAGGTGACGAAACAGTGACTTTCAAATTTTTTGCTGCAGGGGCATTGACTGCAAATATTAGCCAAGACTCTGGTCCCAACCTCAAAGTCAGCTACTGAAGGTAAAACAATCATTGCAGAAACATGAATAATTAGCACACAACAACAGAAACAATAAGCTAAGTCAAGAAGTACAGAAACCTAATGACAAGACCTACTGCTGAGGATCGTCTTCATTCTCCTCGCACATCCCCTAAAGTTCAGTTTTAAAATGTATGGAGTGGAGCTACAAAAAAATTACAAACTGAAAGTTTGTTATAGATGCTTATTAATATCAGCCATATGGATATAAATTTCAAGGCATAAAATATGTTTTTCAAAAGAGCAATTCTGCCATAAAAGACCAGCAACAAAATAGGCTATTCCTTTCAAAATAACAGAAACCGAAGATTGAATATTCTGCCCAAAACATCTTGGGAACTTTGTTCCTTTAACCAATCTTAACACTAGGCTCTGGCTTACCTCCTTTTCAGTGCTCCCAGATCACAACCAGACTTTTCCTGAACACTATGCATTTTCCTTGAAGGTTTTCCTGCACACGTGTGTACAAACACACCAAGGAAAAAAAAAAGTATGGAAACAATGAACGGTTAAGGCATCTTGGACCTAAAGTTTTACTGTAGCACTTACAACTATACACTCCCATTAAAGGAACACCACCTTCATAAAAACATTAAGCCACCATTTATTCTGGAGCCTTTAGATTACAAAGTTTCAAGGTTATGGACTCTACAGAACGACAACATCACATTATGAAGAATATACTTTTTTTTCTTTATTTTACAAAAAGGGAGCTTATATTATTTCTCCGGTTTTCTCACAATCTTGTACCTCTGGGTGTTATACACTTTTCAACTAATATAGCGCTCATTCAATTTCTGTTGCTGTGCCCTGCATAAATCATCCAAGATGAGCATCAGTTCATCTCAGATTCTTTCTCAATCAAATGATCCAATCAACTTTTTGAGCCTTCTAAATAAAACTCTCAAGTCTTCTTCAACGTAAAACAATTTTATCACCAATTTTCTATGAAATCAGATATTTTGAGAAACGTGGAAAAACAGACAAGAATGCTTTAGATTGTGGGGAATAAGGGACTATTCTCCTGCTATATCAATATACCTAATTCTAGCTTTCTGCACTATCTCCTTTCCTTCATTACATAGGCACGCTTTGCCTCAATAACGCACAAGAAATAATACTTTCAATGTGAACGCATACATTTGACAATAATAAATCAAATGCTTTAATACAACAATATCACACAGTGCATTACCAAAACACTTCACCCACACTCTAATTCACACAGACAGACACTGTGCACAGACCCTTCAGTTCAGCAAGAAGGGAAACAATATCTAAATTGGCTGAGTAGAATTTTCCTGTAACTAATCACTGTGTAGATTTAGAGCCATTGGCTTCAGCTGACATTACAAACTCCATTCCCTAAACACCAATTCCATTCCTCTCCCTGGCAACTGTTCGTGGCTGAACCAGTTAGTTCATAACTTTGGTGTCATATCTGACTGAGATGAACTCTCACCACATAGCCACACGATCACGTTTCCTGTAACATCACCCTTTGTGTCATTTGGTCTAATACCTCTTTATGTAGCTCTGTCAAATTTTGTTTGATAAACATTGCTTTGCTGTATTAAAGGTGCTATATAAATATAAGGCACTGCTGCTGTTGTAAATTTAGGCACAATCCTCAAAAAAACTACTTTCCAATAAGAAATAGGAGATGTCCAAAAACTAAGATCTTTTTCGCACTTCAAACAAAAGACACATCGGATGAACAATGACCTCAAACTTAGCGTACTATGCACCATTTCAAAAATCTGCAAATGATACAAAATTTGAAAGCACTGTAAAACTTCAAAAGGACATATAAAAGTTGATGGAATGGGTGGAGAAGTGGCAGATGAAGTTCAATGCAGAGAAACATGACCCAACTCATAGAACATAGAACATTACAGCGCAGAACAGGCCCTTCGGCCTTCGATGTTGCACCGACCAATTATGAAAAAAGCAATGACCCTCCAAAATAAACCATTCCCTTCTCTTCCATAAACTTATCAACTAACCTCTTAAACGCCACCAAACTTGGTGCATCTACAACTGCCGCAGGCAGGGCATTCCACTCCCTAACCACCCTCTGGGTAAAGAACCTACCTCTGATATCCGTCCTATAACTATCACCCCGTAATTTAAAGCTGTGTCCCCTCGTGCTAGCTTTCTCCATCCTAGGAAAAAGGCTATCACTGTCCACCCTATCTAAACCTCTAATCATCTTATATGTTTCAATAAGGTCTCCTCTTAGCCGCTGCCTTTCTAACGAAAACAACCTCAAATCCCTCAGCCTCTCTTCATAAGACCTGCCCTCCATACCAGGCAACATCCTGGTAAACCTCCTCTGTACCCTCTCCAATGCCTCCACATCTTGCGTATAATGTGGGGACCAGAACTGCACACAATACTCCAAGTGCGGCCGCACTAGAGTTTTGTACAGTTGCAACATGACGTTGCGGCTCTGAAATTCAATCCCCCTAACAATAAAAGCTAAGACTCCATATGCCTTCTTAACAACCTTATCGACTTGACTGCCTACTTTCAGGGATCTATGCCCAAATACACCAAGATCCCTCTGTTCATCAACACTATTAAGAATCCTACCATTAGCCCTATACTCTACACATTTATTATTCCTGCCAAAGTGCATTACCTCACACTTTTCCACATTAAACTCCATTTGCCACCTCTCAGCCTAGCTCTGCACCTTGTCCAAGTCCCTCTGCAAACTATAACGCCTCTCTTCACTATCTACCACTCCACCTACTTCAGTGTCATCCGCAAACTTACTAATCCATCCTTCAATACCCTCATCCAGATCATTTATAAAAATTACAAACAGCAGGGGCCCCAAAACAGACCCCTGAGGTACACCACTTGTCACCGAACTCCACGATGAATATCTCCATCAACCACCACCCTCTGTCTTCTATCTGCTAGCCAATTCCTAATCCAATTAGATAAATCACCCTCTATCCCATACATCTGCATTTTCTGCAGAAGCCTTCCATGGGCCACCTTATCAAACGCCTTACTAAAGTCCATATATACCACATCAACCGCCTTACCCCCATCCACCTCTTTGGTCACTTTTTCAAAAAACTCAATAAGGTTAGTAAGGCACGACCTACCCTTCACAAAACCATGCTGACTATCCCCAATCAATTCATTTCTCTCTAAATAACTATAAATCCTATCCCTAATAATTCTCTCCAATACTTTGCCCACAACAGAAGTAAGACTCACTGGCCTATAATTCCCTGGAAAGTCTCTCTTCCCCTTCTTGAACAATGGGACCACATTCGCTATCCTCCAGTCTTCCGGAACTATACCCGTAACCAACGACGACCTGAAGATCAGAGCCAGAGGCTCTGCAATCTCCTCTCTTGCCTCCCAGAGAATCCTAGGGTAAATCCCGTCCGGCCCAGGGGACTTATCCAACTTCAAACCCTCAAGAATATCTAGCACATCCTCCCTATCTACTTCAATACTTTCCAGTTTGCAACCCTGTACCTCAGTGTTCTCCATAACTACATTTACATCTCCCTGCGTGAATACCGAAGAGAAATATTTGTTCAGTACCTCTCCAATCTCTTCAGGCTCCACGCACAACTTCCCACTGCTGTCTATGACTGGCCCTAATCTTGCCCTAACCAATCTTCTATTCTTAACATATCTAAAGAGAGCTTTAGGATTCTCCTTAATCCTATCAGCCAAAGTCTTCTCGTGTACCCTCTTAGCTCTCCTCAACTCACTCTTTAGCTCCCTCCTGGCTAATCTATAGCTATCCATTGCACTAACCGAGCCTTCAAGCCTCATCCTGATATAAGCCTCCTTTTTCCTTTTAACCAGCGAATTAACTTTTTTCGTACACCAAGGTTCCCTTACTCGACCATTTCCTCCTTGCCTGACAGGGACATACTTATCAAGGACTCGCAGCAGCTGCTCCTTGAATAAGCTCCACATTTCAGATGTTCCCAGTCCTGTAGTTTCCTAGTCCAACCTATGCACCCTAATTCTCTCCTTATGGCCTCATAATTACCCTTCCCCCAGCTATAACTACTGCCCCCAGCTTCATGCCTATCCCTATCCATCACTAAGGTGAACGTAACCGAATTGTGGTAACACGTAACTGAACATAACCATAATAGGAAGAACATGGGAAAGACAATATAAAATAAAGCATACAACTTTAAAGGGCATGCAGGAGTAGAGGTATAAGAATGTATGTGTGCATAACCTATTGCAGGTAGCAGGACAAGTTGAGAATGACTAATAAGGAATAAAGTATGCTAGGCTTTATTAATAAGGTCATAGAGTACAAGGGCAAGGAAGTTATATTGAACTTCTACAGGACACTAATTTGACCTCAGCTAGAGTAATCTGTCCAGTTCTGGGCATTGCACTTTAGGAAGGCATTAAGAAGAGTGCAGAAAATATTCATGAAAATGGTTCCAGGGATAAGAAGCGTCAATTATGAAGATAAATTGAAGAAGTTAGGACTGTTTCTCTTGGAGTGTGGATTCAAGGAGATTTGATAGAGGTATTGAAAATCATGAGTCTGAACAGAGTGGATAGGGAAAAACTCTTCCCACTAGTAAAATGACCAAGAACTAGAGGGTGCAGATTTAAAGCAACTGGAAAAAGCAGCAAAATCAGTATGAGGAAAGCTTAAGATAGAATGCACTGTCTGAGAGTGTGCTTGAGGCAGATTTAATCAAGGCATTCAAAAAGAAATTCAACTGTTATCTAAAAAGGGAATATGCAGGGTTAAGGGAAGGCAGGGGAGTAGCACTAGGTGAATTCCTCATTCGGACCATCAATGCAAAAACCAAATGGCCACCTTCTGTAAAATTCTGTGATTCTAAAGTTTAAAGTTTTATTTAATAGTTACAAGTAGGCTTATATTAACACTACAATGAAGTTAATTAAAACTATAGCATGTGGTGAGCCCTGGATCCTCATGACACTAAACAGGAATATCTCTTTCTCTATTTCCTACTACAATCATCAGGCTTTAAAATCCAAATTCAGCCATCACCTAACCAATAATTATTGATGCACGTGGTCTTCCCTCCCACAGTTTTCAGCACTAATAGAATCCTGCAGTACAGGCTGGACATTTCCCAACTGCAACTGTTATAAAACACGATCGTGCTTACTCAACATTGCAACCTTACTACAATGCCAAAAATGAAACTGCCGCTGATGCCAGAGAGCAGACCAAAGTGACAAATTTCTATCTGCTCCGGACCCAATTGTTGCTCCTTTCTTTCCCCCACTTTCTTCTTTTCTTCCCTCCACAAGTGTCCAAAACAGCTGGTAACACAATTGATATTTTGTTACATTAAAACAACTTGCATGACTAACATCTAAATACCAAAGGGCTTTATTATTACCTGCAGGGTTTTTTTTTTTAGGAAAAGCCTTTTCTTTAAACCCAGAAAATGTTTTGGCAATGGGTTCCCTTCATGCTCACAGATAATCTAGCATTTTAAAAGTAGTATTTTATTTACTCCCAAGTCACATAAATTTATAGACACGTACAGAATAGCAGATACCCAAAAGCAATTACAATTAATCAAATCATCAGCTACAAGGTCAAAACTAGAGTAATTTTATAATAGCCATCAGAACAATGAAATTGGATTGGTGCCTTATGATTATTTCAGAACATGTTTCCCCTTGTCTAATTTATATTCTGTAAATATCTTTTTATGTGCAAGTCTATTTTGTGGACACAGTATAGATAAAGCTGCCAATTCCATGCCTTTTTAAAAATTCTTCATGGGATGTGGATGTCACTGGCATGGCCACCATTTTGCTCCTTCATAGTGGCCCTAAAACCGACTAACTTGCTAGGCCATTTCAAAGCAATTAGGAGTCAACCACATTTCTGTAGGTCTGGAGTCACATGTAGGCTAGACCATACAAGGATGGCAAATTTCCTTCCTTAAAGGACATTAGCGAACCAGTGTTAGTTTTATTGTTACTATTACTAAGAATAGTTTTCAATTCCAGATTTCATTAAATGAATTTAAATTCACCAGCTGCCTCTATTCGTTTTCCCTATATTCTTTCACGTATTATGACAGTCATTAGCAAAGCCAACATTTGTTGTCCATTCCTAATTGCCCTCGAACTGAGTGGCTTGCTAGGATATTTCTCAGGCCAGTTAAGAGGCGACCACATTGTTTTGGGTCTGAAGTCATATGTGAGTCAAACAGCACAAGGATGGCAGATTTCCTCCTCAAAAGAATATTAGTGAACCAAATTTACGAATTGATTTCAAAATCCATGAGCTGCTGTGGTGAGTTTTGAATTGTGTCCCTGGGAGAATAAACTGGATATTTGAATTACTAGTCCAGTGACATTAACACCACACCTTGTCTGAGTGACCTGCTGACTATTAACTTCGCAAGAACTGTGGCAGTCCACAGGTATTTATAGATATAGCTCTCGGAGCTCAAGGAACTAAAGGAGTCAAGGGATATGGGGACGGAAGGAGAAATCAAGATGTTGAATTCAGTGATCAGCCATGATCAAAATGAATGGTGGAACAGACTCAAAGGGCCGTATGTTCTACTTCTGCTTCTAGTTTCTGTGTTAACCAAACTGAAATAAATTGAGCAATTCTAAGTATATGTGCAAATTTAGGAAAGCTAAAACTTTTCTTCCATTTACTTTTTCTATCTCCTATACTTGGGATATTTCCTTTTTGTTAATTCAAAAACAAGATCTCAGCATTTCCCAACCCATTCGATGAGCAGGTCAGTTGTCTCTTGCAGTGATTTATGGCAAAAAAAAAGCAATTCCTAATTCTCACTTAGATTCATAACAATCCAATCAAGCATTTATTTCAGGAATGCCTGAGCAAATAAATCTCCTGGCTTTAATGACACAAAATATTTTTTCTGTTACAACAGCACAGGAGGAAAAAAAGGGATTTATTTTGGATTGCTTTAGCAACAGATACATTGGGCCAAGTGGCCTCCTCCTGTGCAATCAACATCTATGATTCTAAAACAGTTCATTCTTTGACTTGCCATGAGCAGCAGCACAGGGGAAATTATGCAAAAAGAGAAGATTGCATTCATGCAGATGCTCCATGTATTTCTGGTCATTCTGGACATCTAGACAACCTTCCCAGAAATGCAAAACATTGCACAACAAAGCTTCCAACATCACAAATCCTCATCAGTTCTAAGAAACCAAAGTACCCTGCTATACAAATATACCAAACTACTCTTCTGTATACAGGAAAAAGATTTCAAAGCAGCATGCTTTACTATATATTCAACATAAAAAGTTATTTATTTATTTGTAATGTTATCAAAACCATGAAAAAAAGGTACTGTAACTTTAAATAGTTTTACTACCCTAAACTATGGACTGTCTTCTGGTGGCCTAGCAAACATTCCTCCTTCAGCCAGCATCACTAAAGAAAAGATTAATTAAATCATTGGCTGCTGTATTAGTCTATACTTCAAAAAATTTATGGAGGACTAATCATTTTAAAAATATACATTTTTAGGGTTTCAAGACATCCCAAAGCGATTTACAGCTTATGAACTACTTTTGAAGTCTCAACGCTATTGTGATGTAGGAAGCGTTCCTGTATTGCACCGAGACCCGAATTGTACATTAGCAATACACAAGGGTGCTGGATAAATTAGATCAACATTAAATCTGGCAGATGTGCCTGGAGGCAATAGAAGGGCCTGTATTCTTGAATTCAGGTTCTCAAGTATTCAGGAAATACTGCAAAATCAGCTTTGACAGAACGGCCATTCTCTCAACTCTCAAAAGGGCAACATTCCAAGGGAGGACAGAGAAAATTCTTCAAAGACACTTTGAAGCTTTCCTTGAATCACAGCAGTATTGATCTTAAAGACTAACAATCACTCAGAAATGGCAACAACTGGTCCATCAAGCTTTAAGACCCAATGCTATAACAATGAAAAAAAGCAGTGGCAGAGAAGGACAGAAATAGTAGCAAATCCTGCACTCTAGATCCCACTACCTCACAGGATGGTGTACCTCATGTACCCAAAGACCTGCTGATCTACATGAAGGCACATGGCAGAAACTCACCACCACAAGTAGATATTATCTTCAAACGAAGGGCTTTCATTGTGGTTTGTTGTAATGTGGGTTATGCAGCAGCCAACTTGCACATAACAAAACCCCACACCAAAAAAAAAAGACAAGGCTAGATCATTTAGTTTCAGTCATGTTGACTGAAGAATAAATATTGGTCAGATCACTTGGGAAAATTTCCACGCTCTTGTTCAAAATATTTATTTTGTCTCCAAAAGACGGTATTGTCCAACAGTGCCTAATGATGGCTCTGAAAGTGTCAGCCTAGCTTTTTGGCTGGTCAAGTCTCCAGAGGGAAACTTTCTGAATCAGAGGGAGACTACTCCTCACCATGTGATGGCTAACAACTCAATTAACAGCTATCCTTTACATCAGTTATTCTTTAATGTCACATTAGGCTCACATTAACACTGCATTGAAGTTACTGTGAAAATCCTGTGAAATCCAGCACCTATTTACATACAGCAAGGGAGAATCAAATATGGCCAATGCACCTAACCAGCATATCTTCTGAACCACAGAAGGAACCAAAGCACCCGGAGGAAACCCACACCAACACAAGGAGAACTTGCAGACTCCACATGGACAGCAACCCAAGCCTGGAATTGAACCCAGATCCCTGGCAATGTGAGATTGCAGTACTAACCACTGTGCCCCATTAGAGTGACATTGCCCATTCATATTTAAAATTGAACCACACCCCTCCCCACCCCTCGAAAGTTTACTCTTCTATTCAAGTCTTAAAAGCAGCAAGTGATTTTCAACAATAGTCCAATAGCAAAATAGAACAAATACTGGATGTAGCCTTGATCAAACCCTGCATTTGCATAGGCTCTTGGACTTGCCCATTCCCACGTGAAGCTTTAAATGACCCCTGATACCATATTGAGTGTGCAATGGCCAAATAAAAGGTTAAAACTGGCAGAGGAAGCTCTGCAGGCCCTGCCTTACTCCATCACTCATGTTCTACATCATCTCACGTTTATACATCTGTATCTATATAGGCGAGCTCAATGAGCCAGTTACCAACCGCAATGATAGCGACAAGCATTAATTGCAACATGAATAAAAACTGAAGCGAACATTTTAAGCCACCTGAACACCGCAGCTCTCGGATGAAGCTTAAATGGAATCCGCAGCGAGAGCGGAAAAAAAAATACGCCGGCCAGTCAAGCTTGACTGCCAGCGCTCAGACTAACTTGATAACTACCCGAGCTCGCGCCCGCCTGGATTGGCTCATCTGCCGCATCGCCCGCTGCTACCCCATTCTGATTGGTGTAGAGTAATGCCAATCATATCCCGCCCCCCCACCTCTTCCCCGGCCACCCCCCACGCGTGCTTTCCAATTTGAACGGTCAACGGCACGTCCTCCCCTCCCCCTTTCACCCACTCGCCCTACATCGCGTGGCCCCGCCCCCTTTCCGTCCGTCCGTCCCCTCCCCACCGCCTGATCGCCGTACAGAACCGATGACGTCAGTCGCTCTCCCCTGCTGGACTCCGATTGACCGGCTTCGCATGTCAATCAGGAGACGTCAGCGTTCTCCCCCCGCCCCCCGGGCCAGGGGCGGGGAGAAGGGACTGTGCCCGGCCGAGCCTGCGCGCTTAGCCATTGTCTTGCGTGGGGGTGGTTCGTTCAAAATGGCGGCGCCCTGTCAGTGACTCGTTTGGGAAGTTGATGCAAGTCGGAGTGAAAGTGCCGGTCAGGGATTCGGGACAGTTTCGTTCGTTGAGCTGTCGTCGCCCTCACCACTCGCCTCTTCTACTCCCCGCGGCTGTTGAGACTGAGCCGCTCGATTGTTACCGCGGGGGGGAGCGGGTAGAGTTGGAAGGTCGGAGGTTGAGGGAGCTGAGCCTGGTGGTGCAGTGGAGGCTTGGGGCCTCAGCGCTGTCTCAGGTAAGAGAGCGCGGCGGGCACATGTCGGCAGCGAGAGACTGCTGCCGCCACCCCGGGGTTATGTGTTCACTTCTGAGGCTAATATCCGCAAGCCGGTGGCTGTTTCGGACCAGTCACCCTCCTTCTTTTGAGGAGGCGGGAGTAAATAATAGTGGGTTCATATCCAGTTTCACATATTCTGGCTGAAGTGGTTTGGATTGTGTAATGTACCTCCCCATAAAGGGGATGCGTTTTACAAAGAGTCCTTTCTTTAACCCCTGGATAATTTGTTGTTGAGCTGTTTTTCTGTTGTTGAGCTGTTTTTCAGTACATAGAGGACCAAGGGCTCCCCATGCCTTTGTTTTGTGCGAACTTTCTAAGGACAACTGCGGAGAATGCTCCCTTGTAGAGTATGTAAATTTCGGGATATTATGGCTTTGAGGAATTCTAATCACTTGCTAATACTTCGATCAATTTTATTGACGAACAATTGAATTATATTTGTTCTATTGTCAAAATAAGTTTTGGAGAATTGATGTACATTTTTCTTTCTTAAACTCACTTAAAATGTGAAGTATTTTATAGCCAATTATTTTAATACCTATTTTTCACAGCCATTTGCGCACAACAGGGCTAAAGTCAGTTAGATAAATTAATCCCTTATCATTACTTATCATCATTTCTCAAACAATGACAAGGCAGAGTAGAGAGAAGAGATAGTGAATCTGTGAAATAGTGTGATGATAATCTTTCTGTCAATGTAATAAAGGCAATAGACATTGACTTCAGGAAACATAGTGGAGAATATGCCACTGTATTCATTAGCGATGAAGTGGGAATGGGCAAGAGTTTCAGGGTGTTCAGATTGCGAACAATTTGTCCTGGTACCACTATACCAGTGCTACAGTTAAGGAACTCAACCAACGCTTCTACTTAGAAGGCTAAGGAAATTCGGTATGACCATTACGATGCTCCAGTTTTTACAGATGCATCATAAAGAACAAAGAACAAAACAGCATGGGAAACAGGCCCTTCGGCCCAACGAGGCCGCACCGCCACCCTGATGTTCCCACCTCTACTCGTGATCCCTGTCTATGTTTATAAATCTATGGATAAAAAAAAACAAATTTGAGACAAATTTAGGGAGAATTTGTTTTGCCAGTTAGCCTAAGAACACATTTTTGGGATGTGAGAGGAAACCAGAGCACCCAGAGAAAACCCATGCAAGCACGGGAAGAATGTGCAAACTCCCACAGACACAGGCCCAAATCCATGTATCTGCATAGCACAGCAATAGTCACTGAGCTGTTGTGTTGCCCATTAAATGGTCCAGGTCAAGCGTACACTAACGACATGAAGCACTGGGATACTCTCAAAATCCAAGAGCAGCCCCCTCACAACCCATCGCGTATATGCCCCTTGTTAGACAACAAGGTGGACCAAAGCACTTGTAGGATAAAAACAAGTACATCAATACCATCATCTATTTACACACTTCCTAGGGACTCCCAAGGCTCATGATCCCTATTTTAAATCAGTTTTCTATACCCTTCCATTCCCATTCTGTTCATGTGCCCATCTAAGTATCTCTTAAATGATTCTAGAGTGCCTGCCTCCACCACTTTATTTGGCAGTGCATTCCATATCCCCACCACCCTCTGTGTGAAAAAACTCCCTCTAGCATCCAAATTATACCTTTCCCCCCTCACCCTAAGCCTGTGACCCCTCGTGCTATTTGAGTCCATCCTAGGAAAAAGTTTAACCCTGTTTACTCTATCTATACTCTTTTGTCATGGAGGAACGAATGGGCGAAAACTCAGTTTCAGGTTGAATAGGAAACTGAGATTTCAAACAGTCTTGTGTCTCATTTGAGACAATGGCAAAAAATTCCGAATGTCAAAGAATTGTCCAAGGAGCAGAAATTCACAATTGTAAGAAAGAATTTTGCAAAACAACTGGGAATCTTAATACAAAATTGTGTTCTTAAACTATTTAATATTGGGTTTGACTTCAAATGCAAAGAGATGCTCTGTGTGTGTGTGTTAGTACCAGTTTCTGTAAACGTGCAGAAGTTGTTCATGTTCAAGTGGGATGAAAGCCTAGATCTGGAGAAACATTAAACTTTGTTTAAATTGGTACAAATATTGAAATTGATAACAAATTGCAATTGGCAATCCTACTTGATTCAAAATGTTATGCTGACTGTTAGAATACCAGATCAGAAACTCTTAAGGTATATTAGGTCAGACTAGACTCAACAATTTTCTATTTTGGTATTAGAGTTGAGAGGATTGGATGTTGCCTCCCCGGGCATGATTCTACTGACAAACTGGGAAGCATTTTTCAGAACAAAGTTTATTTAACAGCACAATTTAATTATAACAGAATTAGAATTAAGAATTGAAAATATATAATCATGACAAGATACAAACCTATCGGTTTGAGTTCCAATTTTGGGCAATGTGCCTCTTACAGACTTAAACTCCCCTTTACAATTAGTTAGCAAAACGCAGGTATACTTGTCTTGGGCTACTAGCCTTTGGAGCTTTCTTTGGAGAGAAAGAGACCGCAAGACACCTGTTTCATGGTGCAGTGTGACACCAGCAGCACAGATTCAGTTCCCAGCCTGCCTTTTCAACCTTGCCTGACATGTGGTGACCCTCTAAGAATTGACTGGACGATGAGTTAATTTAAGTGTGTGTGTAACACAATTAGTAAGACTCCAGAAATTTGAAAAACCACTAAGTGGAGGTCTGATATCTAAGTGCTTGCAAATGTGATTAATTTGAAACGTAAGTGCGCATGTAGAAAATCACATTTCTATATTGAGTGAGTTTTGTAAGCTGTTTACAGGCAGGACCTTTTAAGACGGGGGGGGATGTGTATTGTTAATCTGTGATATTCACAGTCGGAAGAGATCTATGCAGTCTTTCAAAGATAGAATATAAAATCTGTTTTGTTAGACACTGAACTCATTGTCTCCCAACAATCGATGTTGACAAGTCAGTATTGTATGCTAACACCAAAAGATCACTCATTTACATACTCTGTTCCCCTTTACCACTTTTTCTGCCCTCATTCCCATATCCACATCTGTGTCATTTTTTTTGGCTCTGTTACAATTTTTCAACTGTTGTCTGTCTTTCCTCAGCCACTTATACTTGCATTAAATGTTTCAGTCTTGACCTATGCACGTCCATTCATACTGTCCTCATTGAGCCTATTCTTCCCACTCCAAGACTTGCTCAGATAGATAGTAGGATTTTAATTAGTTTGCAACTCCTTTTTCAGCAGGCAAAATGTCGATGAAAATTGATCCTTGATTTGACAACTTGTAAATTTAATAGAAATGCTGTCACCAGATTGAAGTAAGTTTGCACGGGATGAATTAGATGGTTTGCATCTTAAGTGAGAACTATTATTCTCTCTTGACTGATATATAAAATTTGCTGAAGTTAAATTTATAATGGATACTTTCCAATTATCCATTGTTTCTCCTTAAGCTGAAATAGTTGCTAAATTATGGTGCAAAACATGCATATAAAACAAGGCTTGCATTCTGAACTCCAATTCTGAAATCTAGCCTTAGTATTGAACGGTATTGCAACACAATTTGCAGAAATTATCTTTGTCTCTTAACATTACCTTTTATTAAAATTCTTGTTTAAAGATAATTAATTCAGTGTTTTTCATTGTGGAATTTATTTAGAATGCAGAAATTTTAAGTTTATTTATTAGTCACTTAGCTTACATTAATGCTGCAATGAAGTTACTGTGAAAATCCTCAATCGCCACATCCCGATGCCAGTTTGGATCAGTGCACCTAACCAGCATGTCTTTCAGACTGTGGGAGGAAACCAGAGCACCCGAAGGAAACTCATGCAGACACGGAGAACTCCATACAGTGACCCTGCAGCTGGGATTTGAACCCAGGTCCTTGGCACAATGAGTCAGCAATGCTAACCACCATGCCATCAACTGCAGTCTTATTACTGTCAAGTTATTATACTTACAGTTGACTTTTGTTCTTACCTTGGATTCCTTCCAGTCTCACACCAGAGTTCAGGAGCAATTATTTGCAAATGGAGATGAAATATGTCTGCACAGTCAATACGAGATGCACTCATTGCAAATCCGCAGCCATTTGTCCACTGCGCCAGAACTGCTTCCACTGAAGGTCTCTCAACAATAATTCAAAGTCTTTTTGGAGACTTAGTTCCCAGTCTTGCTATTTGTGTTTATTTCATTTGGAATTAAAACCTTGGTAAAACTTAACACCGCTCCTCATAAACTTTAAAGGTCAACATCAGTTGCGTTCTAACAGAATTAACTCTCCCGAATGCTTTAAATCAGTATTTCAGTCTAGTGTGTTTTTGGAAGGTCAATGGTTTTCCATAATTTAATAGTTTTTGTAAAGCTAATTATGAATTTAGCAAACTGGTTTTAAGTGAATGCTTGCTTACCTGATTCCAGGTAGATGAAGGAAAATAAGGAGAACTCCACCCCAACGACAGCACTGGCAAACGTGGACCTCAGGAAGCCATGCTGGTATTGGGATAAGAAGGATCTTGCACACACCCCGTCACAGCTGGAGGGCCTTGATCCAGCAACAGAGGCACGCTACCGCCGGGAGGGTGCCAGGTTTATATTTGACGTGGGAACACGTCTGGGGCTGTATCCTTTCAATGCCGTGTCTCTTTTCAAAATTTTTGTTCGATGAGGTGAGGGTGCCAGGACTTGAAAAACAGATGTTCTCTCTCTCTTACTCAATGTCAGGATTTTCCACTCCAAGTCCTACCACAGTTTCCTTGCAGGTGGTAAAATTGCCAAGAGCGTTGTGTTCATTAGAGGTTTACTGTGATTTGAAGCAGGTGCTTCTCATTTTTCCTACCCCTAGAACCTGGTTGTGAGCTGCATTCTCTATTTTTCTGCTGTCTTTTCATAATTTAAAATGAAATGCTCCTAAACATAATCAAATGCTCATGCGTTTGAAATCATTGTTTCCACTATGTTTATAGCTGCAACGGAAATTGCAGCGATGGAAAATTGTTCCAATGTTAAGGAATACGTTGAGTAAACTTCACGTGAAAGTGTCACAGCTGGCAGAGAGGTGATTTTTGACCCAATTATTTTAGCTAGATTCAAACCCAGGTCACGTAGCTCTTCGATGACACAGATCTGGCAACATCAATGGATAGAGGAAATGTTAAAGTTTCGTGTCTGTGACGCTTCTGTGACAACCTAGATTAAGTAGTCTTCCAAAATTTGTATCTTGCTGACTGAATATGAACCTTGCTGTAAAATTTGATACTATTTATTCATTACATTTCTCAAAAGAATATGTTACAGCTTCCAATCCATTGCTGTTATTTCTTGTATAGCTAGTCTGATGGTAGCACTCGTTGCTCCTGACTTCCCCTTCTGAGGATTGATATTCCCACTGAGGAATTAGAAAATAGGTTGGGTATAATGAGTCCCATCAGAGATTATTGCTTTAGAAATTGAACCATTGTTTTTCATTTATCCAATTCCAGATACAAATAAGGAACCACAGTTTCCTTGCAGGTGGTAAAATTGCCAAGAGCGCTGTGTCCATTAGAGATTTACTGTGATTTGAAGCAGGTGCTTCTCATTTTTCCTACCCCTAGAACCTGGTTGTGAGCTGCATTCTCTATTTTTCTGCTGTCTTCTCATAATTTAAAATGAAGTGCTCCTAAACATAATCAAATGCTCATGCGTTTGAAATCATTGTTTCCACTATATTTATAGCTGCAACGGAAATTATTGCAAACTGAATCTTTCTTTAACCAAAACTCCCAAGACATTATGACACACTGGCCACAGGGATCATCTACTTTCATCGTTTTTATATGTTTCATTCCTTCAAACAATTTCCAAGATATGTAAGTACCAGTTCTCAATGAAATCTAAAAGCTTTCTAATACTGTGAGGATGAGATAAGTATATTGCTCCAGTATGTCCTCTGCAATATCTTGTGTTAATGTAATAAGGGAAGAGTGCTATAAAACAGAATTTCACGTCATACTGCGTAAGTTGATTTTACTGCAAAAGACCAATAATTTGGTTGAAGCAGCATCTTTAAGAAGAAAAGAAAGGTGAAGCTTTAGGGAGGGAACACTGAAGTTGTGGCCCAAGATGTCTGTAAGCACAACAACCAGTGGTGGAGCAATTGCAATCGGGGTGCCAGAATTGGATGAACACAGATACCTTGCAGAGTGTGGAGTTTGAGGAGGAAAGAGGTCATGGAGGGATTTAAAAAGAAGTATGTGTGTTTAACTGGAATCAGTGTTTGTCAGCAAGCATGAGGTCGTGGATGGCTGGCGAGTATGATCGTGGGTGGTAGAGTTTTTATGGAGGATTGAATGTGTGATGCTAGTGTGATTGAATGTGTTGGAAAAGTCAATTACCAAGGTAACAAAAGCCCAGTTGAAGTTTTCAGCAGCAGATGAACTGATGTAGGAATGGAATCAGGTGATGTTATGGAGATGATAATCAATCTTATTGATCACACACAAGTGGTGGGAAGCTCACCTTGCTTCAAAATATGAAGTCAAGGTGTGAACCTTCTGGTTCAGATTCAGATTTTTTTCTTAGGGTAGGTATAGTTAGGGAACAGAGGCTGAGACAACCACTTGGGTCTCCCTGATGTACGATTGGAGAACATTTCTAGATATTGAATAAGCAATCTGATCATTTAGTAGCGTGGCAGAACCTTGACCAGAGGTGGTGAGGCAGACCTGAGTGTTGTCACTTACGTGTGGAAACTAATGCTATGCTTTTAAATGCTGTTATTAAAATGCAGTTTAGAAATAGGAGGGGAGGCAGAGGCAGGATAGATCATTATGGAATGCCAGAGGTAATAGCGTAGGAGTGGAAAGAGGATCCATTGCAAATAATACTCATCATGATTCAATAGATAAGAATGGAATTATATGAGCACAATTCCAACAGCCAGTGGGTGAAGGAAAAGAAACTGGAGACTAGCTAGTTAATTGGCTTCAATCATAGTGGCAAAGAAGTCATCACCTTTGTTTGGAGGGAGACACGGGTCATGGATTTAAAATGATAGTTTGCAGTGGAGTTTTCTGCTTTCTGGGTAATCTGGGAGCAGGATCCAGATATTCATCCTTTTTTTTCCACATAGAAAACTGGGTAATGCTGCACACTTTAAAACTTGGTGTGCTGTGTGTTATCTGGTATTCTCATTTTGTTTCTTCAACCTCCCTTGTTACAATACAGGCAGTAAAATGAAGATTTTAAATGCTTTGAGCATAATATATCAAGGCACATAATCACCAATTCTAGCATTACAATTGTTCCATTAATGATGCAGAGATAGCTCGCTCTTGACTCCGATTCACAGAATAGGATTGACTCTATTGGGCTGGTAAGAAACACTGTAAACCAGGGATTACCAGCATCTTGGGGCAACCAGTGCAGAGCAATAAATGCATCCTTGCCCCTGAGGGCCACAGGCTCTGAAACTAATATTCCTCCTTGAGACCTCAACTTGCAGGATTTCTTTTAATGGAAGTTTGAAGCTTTACAAACATTTCAAAACATCTTTGGGTAAGGACAGATCTTTGTGGATAAGGAAAGCACCCCTGAGTGTTGATTTAATAATCTTTGCAGAAATTTGGAAAAATCATTTCTCTAGAAATGTTACATTGGCAATTTTTTCACTAATTTAGATCTTTTGAGGAGGTAATATGTTGTGTATTGTAAATAATTAAGTCTGGTCTGTGAAATTGGCTCTGTCCTAAATACTTCCCAATAAAAGACCGGAAGATTTCCGTAATAGTGTCATTATTCCAATCAAAGCCATTATATGCTGCATTGGATAAAACATGGATTGGAGTGTATGCTAAATGAATTAATCCTATTATTGCACACACATTGGTGGATCTGACCTGGAGTCCCATGGGCCACATACTGTCTTTGAACTCAAAAGAACTAGCTGAAAAGAAGCTGGAGAATCTGACTTGAGAATGGAAAAATGGAGACACTTCCTTCCAACCTTCTGACAGGGCAAGCATTTCCCCACAGCAAGAGAAAGCTCAGCAATTGTCAGTAATGTGTTATGAAAGGCTGTTTGCAGAACAGCACTGGCGCAGGTTGAGTAGCCTAGCTGTTTATCTGAGGAAGGAGCATGGTACAGGAAACTAAAGGATAAAGAACTTATTTTGAAAAACATTTGGGGTTTGCAGCAACTGTTAAGTGTTCCGGTTGGATGGCCTGGGCCAATGCCTGTAGAGGTATTGTCTTGTTGAAATGAACTTTACAAATCATCACAGATCCAGTACCTTGGGTTCCATTCACCACAGCAAATATGTCGTATTCATGTATCCCTGACTTTTTTATATTAATTTACTTTGTAGGTTACAGGAGCCTGCTGTCTCTTTCTGGCTGGGAAAGTAGAAGAGACTCCCAAAAAGTGTAAAGATATCATTAAAACTGCTCGAAGTTTGCTGAATGACGTACAGTTTTCACAATTTGGAGATGATCCCAAGGTTAGTGTTCATTGCAGTTCTACGTGTTTTAAGATACACATTAACAATGTGGTAAATCATAGAAAATTTCTGACACAAGGAAGTCATTCAGTCTGTTGTGTCCATGCTGGTATCTTTTAATGGTGATGAGTTTTTCTCATCTCTACCTTTTTAGTTTGTCAGTTCTAGCCTTCTACTGTCATCTTCTAAGTGAAAAGTATTCACGGTGGAAAGTGATCTGGGAGGATGCACTACAAGTTTGCGGCAGACTGAAAAGATTGAGTATGTAGATATTAAGGAAGCGGATGTGTTAGAACTTTTAAATGCTATCAAGATAGACAAGTCTCCAGGACCAGATGGGATGTACCCCAGGTTATTGTGGGAGGTGAGGGATGTCATTGCAGAGCCCCTGGCGATGATCTTTGCGTTGTCGATTGAGACGGGAGAGGTTCCGGAGGATTGGAGGATTGCGGATGTGGTCCCTACTTTCAAGAAAGGGAACAGGGATAGTCCTGGAAATTACCAACCGGTGAGTCTGACCTCAGTGGTTGGTAAGCTGATGGAGAGGCTTCTGAGGGACAAGATTTACGAGCATTTGGAGAAGTTTAGGTTGATTAGAAATAGTCAGCATGGTTTTGTAAAAGGCAGGTCGTGCCTTACGAGCTTAATTGAGTTCTTCGGAAATGTGACTGAACACATTGACGAAGGAAGAGCAGTGTACGTGGACTTCAGCAAGGCATTTGACAAGGTCCCACGTGCAAGACTTCTTGAGAAGGTGAGAGGCCATGGGATCCAAGGGGCTTTGGCCTTGTGGATCCAGAACTGGCTTGCCTGCAGAAGGCAGAGGGTGGTTGTGGATGGCTCTTTTTCTGCATGGAGGTCGGTCACCAGTGGAGTGCCCCAGGGATCTGTTCTAGGACCCTTGCTGTTTGTCATTTTCATAAATGACCTGGATGAGGAAGTGGAGGGATGGGTGAGTAAGTTCGCCGATGACACGAAGGTCGGTGGTGTTGTGGATGGTCTGGAGGGATGTCAGAAGTTGCAGCATGACATCGACAGGATGCAAGACTGGGCGGAGAAGTGGCAGATGGACTTCAACGAGGATAAATGTGTTGTGGTCCATTTTGGCAGATCCAACGGGATGAATGAGTACACTATCAAAGGTAGGAGTCTTAGCTGTGTGGAAGAGCAGAGGGATCTTGGGGTCCGGGTCCATAAGACTCTCAAATCGGCCTCCCAGGTGGAGGATGTGGTTAAGAAAGCTTACGGTGTACTGGCCTTCATTCATCGAGGGATTGAGTTCAGGAGTCAGGAGGTAATGCTGCAGCTTTATAGGACCCTTGTCAGACCACACTTGGAGTACTGTGCGCAGTTCTGGTCGCCTCACTATAGGAAGGACGTGGAAGCTATTGAAAGGGTGCAGAGGAGATTTACAAGGATGTTGCCTGGATTGGGAGGCATGCCTTATGAAGACAGGTTGAGGGAGCTGGGACTGTTCTCCCTGGAGAGACGAAGGTTGAGAGGCGACCTGATAGAGGTTTACAAGATGTTGAGAGGAATAGATAGGGTGGACTCTCAGAGACTATTTCCCAGGGCTGAAATGGTCGCGACGAGAGGGCACAGATTTAAGGTGCAGGGAAGCAAGTACAGAGGGGATGCTAGGGGAATGTTTTTCACTCAGAGGGTGGTGAGTGAATGGAATCGGCTGCCGTCGGTGGTGGTCGAGGCGAACTCGCTGGGGTCTTTTAAAAGACTTCTGGATGAGTATATGGGATCCAATGGGATTGGGGGTTATAGATAGGTCTATGGCTGGGTAGGTTTTGATGTGTTTGGCACAACTTGTGGGCTGAAGGGCCTGTTTGTGCTGTAGTGTTCTATGTTCTGTTTCATCACATTTTTGTACCTGCAATTGTCTATGATCATATTTTGTTTTTAATCAGTACACATCAACAAAGCAGCACACAAAAATGCCCTTTGGCCCTCCAAGCCAATGTTGATCATCATTGCCTTAACTGAGCTTAAAAATAAATCTTCAGTCCGCATCCCTCTGTCCCTTCCCTATTCTCGTACCCATCCAAGATTTCTCTTAAATGTGCCTGCTTCTACTACCTCTGGCAGTGCATTCCAGTCACCCACCACTCTCTGCGTCGAAAAATCTCTCCCCCATATCTTCCTTAAACTCCCCCTCCTCACCTTGAACCTGTGCCTCCTTGTAGTTGACGCTTCCACCTTAGGGAAAAACCTCTGACTATCCACCCTGTCTATGCCTCTAATAATTCTGTAGTCCTGTTGTCAGGTCTCCACTCAGCTTCTGCCTTTCCTGTGAAAACAATCCGAGTTTATTCAACCTTGAGTCATGGGGTTTCTCCTTAAGTATTGGAAAATCTGGCACATGTTGGTGTTTTGTTGTCCTTTCTGCTATAACATAGAATTTTGCAAGTTCCTCTACCCCCCTCTCACCTGTATAAAATAATATTTTCTGGGGTAAGGTGGTGTAGATGTGATTGGTCCATCAAGAGACACTCAATATTAGCCAATATGAATTTATTTTTGTCATCTTTATTGAATTGTAATTGTTCCAGAATGAAATCCCTTTGTAGCATAATCTCAATTTATAAGGGTCTTGTACATCAGCTTCAGTCTGTGTGCCTTTTATCTGACCCACAAGCTCATTTTACCGAGGTAAAGAGTAGAGGTGAAAAGAATGAAGAGGATAGAAGTGACAGACTTTGGAGATTAGGAATCTCGGGGGTTTTTTGTGCATGGTGTTGGTGGGGGGGGGTGCTCGTTATTTAGTTGTCCACCTTTTAGAGAGAGGTGTGGGCCCAGCTTCAAATGATTTTGAAATGAGCACACACTGCTCGTTCTTCTCGTCTGCATTTTAACCCAAATTCTAACAAAGTGCCAAATTAAAGATTAGTTGCTGTAACAAATAATTTCACAACTTGGGAGGGAAGCATTTTTGAAAATGAGTTAATGAAGAAACTGACTGAAGTTTTTGGATACATCTGGACTTGAACCTTAGATCACCAAGACTATTAGAACCTTGTTTTTGTCGAAGAAATTGATCTTAAGCTAGACTAATTTACTGAGGTGTTGTACTGTCACTGGGTTTCTGATAAAAAGAAAAGCAATTCTGTTCATTATATCCAGCAAAACAGAGATTTGTTGTACATTTGGTTTCAAAAAACTGTTCTTCTTTATCCAATTGTCCAGATGCATTGCTATAAATGGGATGTGTTGTATTTCTCGAATAAACTTCGACATATACAGATTTAATATAAATTATGTCCAATCTGTTAACTCCAAACCAGCTGGCATAATATAGTTCTGTACATGTGTATATTGTGGCAGTACTGTGGTTTTGGAATGGGGTACCGTTTCAGCATGCCTTCACTTATTGTATTTCTTTCTGCCTTATTTCCAAATTAGGAAGAAGTCATGGTACTTGAGAGGATATTATTGCAAACAATTAAATTTGACCTGCAGGTTGAACATCCCTATCAGTTCTTGCTTAAGTATGCCAAACAACTTAAAGGTACTGCAATTACATGTCTATGCAGAATATCTGCAATCTCAGTTTATTGCATTTCTGTTTTTATCACTGCATGTTCAGCATAGCAGGCACATATTTCAAACAAAAGCTGAAACCAGAGGTTCTAAAAGCTCTATTTCTGAATGATCAGTAATTACAACAATATATGGGTTCTAGATCCTTGGAAGTTTTCAAGAGGTGGTCTCTTGCCGACTGAGTACCAAATGCATTAAAACATTGGCTTTAGCAACTGGTAATTTAAAAGACCATAAAAAAATTGCCCACTTGGGCTGAGATTCGTGTAAATCATGAGAAAACTTGACAAAACAACTACCTGAATCCCAAAATTTGATTAAAGCCTTGATAAATCTTATCTGGTGTGGTTTTGTTTGATTTGTGCATGTTGATATTGACAAGCCATAGCTTGCTCTGTATGATTTATTGGATGTTCACACTGAAGGATTAATATATACGTGTCTAAAACTGTTGTAGTAATGTTGATTTTGGGAGGGGGGGTGTGGGGGGAGTATTTTGCATATAAGCGCACATGTACACACACCCTACACTTGGCTGTCTAGTCTGTTTGCAAGAAAGAAGCAGTGTGATTTCAGGCATGACTCAAGTGGTGTGGACATACTCGCTTTGCATGTACCCATCTAATGTATAACTTGCTTTGTAAATGCACAACCGAATATGATACGAAGCCATAGAAAAGAAAATGGGTCAGGTATGAGTTCTCAACTGTGCTGATATTGTTTAGTTTAATGCATTCTGCATGGTTCGGGGAATGCCTTTGAATAGTTTAAAAACTTCCTAATGACTATTTTGTGCTTTCACTTATTCAATGAAATTAGAAACAGGAATAAGGCATTTGGCTCTTTGAACCTAGTCCGCCACTCATTATGATCATGACTAATCGTCAACTTCATTATGATCAGAGCTAATCGTATTTAATATCTTGAATCCTTTAGCCCCAAGAGCTATATCTAATTTCTTCTTGAAATCAGACAATTGATTGCTTGGCAATTCCATTCCCTTTAAGATTTGGAAGTCTTTGAAAGTGCTAAGATTTGCAAGACTGCAAGGACCTGCAAGATCAGATTTGACCCCCACCCTTTACAGATCAGTTTTTTTTTAAGAAAACACTCATCCTTGAGTTTGCACTATTGCATTTTGTGGTTTATTAATTTTCCATTTTTTTGGAGTAGCGAGTTGTAATTAACGAATCTAATTGGCTGCCTTGGTTGTAAGTGTTGCCTATGACTCACTGTGTAATTATTCCTCACTCCTCCAGCCTATCTGAACCTTCAGGTTTGGATTCTTGCTGGGATATTCTTTCCTGAAACATTCAACCCTTTGTGTTGGTCAAGTGTCCATTCTTTGTGAATCACAACAGAACTATTTGAGCATAGATGGGCATTGGTTTCAAACTCCCGTTTATCCTTATTTATTCACTTATTGAAAAATACAAAATTCTTAGCTGCCTAGACCAGATAGATCCCCTGGCTGCAGGGTTCAGATCTTGAGGCCACAATTTTAGGGTAAGCAGTCTTATCGCTTTAGGGCAGAAAGGAAATTTCTTCATTCAGAAGGTTGTGAATGTTTGGAATTCTCCAACAGGGAGAATTCTGGATGCCTTCTTGTTCGACATATTCAGACAGATCAGCCTAACTTTAGAAATTAAAGGAGGTGAAGATAAAACAGAGAAGTGGTATTGAGGTAAAAGATCAGCCATGAGCTTATTTGAGTGGCTCAGCAGATTCAGAGGCCATTTGGTCTACTCTTCCTTTTTCCAATGTTCATGAATACGCATGTCCACAGTAGAAGTTATGAATAGGACAATAGCTCTCTCAAATGTTTCCATTTCCCTTCTGAATTAAAGAAAAGGCTGAGGTGTTTATAAATTATGGCAACTCCCACGATATTTTTTCTTTTCCACTGTTGAAATAAGCAGACATACCAAGGGCTAAGTCTGGGATCTTTCTGGCTAAGTACCATGCCGTGTGGTGCATTTACATGATTGCAGTGTGTAGTGGGGAATATTCTGACGTGAACTTGACGCAAGAGCTATGAAATAAATGCATGTTGTGTTGATTTCTGCAGTATGGTTAAAGCTGAGTTAGTTAAAGCGGGGTGTCTAACCTGTATTCCTGGAGTTACCTGTGACCACAGAGCCCAAAAAGCCTTGAAAACTTCATTCTATTTGTACTTTCATTTCTAAGTGTTCAGTTTGTCCTGGATTTTGTGCAACCTGGAAATTTGGAAAGATTTTTTGGTGGCCAAAGCAAATCTTAAATCTGAAAATCAAGATCATATCAGCATTTTGGGGTAGACACAAGTTATTGATGATATAAGTATGAACCATATCAGTATCAGAGGCTCCATGTGATCTCTTGATCCAAAAAGCTTGGACACCCTGAATTAAATAATCAGTTCTTGAGGTTTGGCAAAACAAGGCATGGCACCTTTTAATGATTTAAGTTACAAAGCTTACTACAATGTGTTTTTGAATGTGGTGCGAAAATAATGGAATTAATTGCACTGTAATGCTTTAATCTTAACTCTCATTTTCTTTTTAATTCATAGGTTTTGAACTTAGAGGTTACACATAATGTTAGTCCAATTTTCTCTTTCTGCAGGTGACAAAAATAAACTTCAGAAGCTGGTGCAAATGGCTTGGACCTTTGTAAATGACAGGTAACTATCTTTTTGAAGTCTAGTCTCGTTTACAAAGTTGTGACAACGTATTTATCCATTTACAAACTAAAATACATTATTGCTGATATTTGGTCTATTTCTTGTTGTCAGGTACTTTGCTTTGGTTCCTGTGTTAACATACTTTTTTGTCTTGCAGCCTGTGTACCATGCTGTGTCTCCAGTGGGAACCGGAGATTATTGCTGTGGCTGTGATGTACCTAGCTGGTAGGCTGTGCAAATTTGAGATCCAGGAGTGGTCAGCTAAGCCCATTTACAGAAGATGGTGGGAGCAGTTTGTACAAGATGTGCCTGTGGAACTGCTAGAAGGTACAGTAAACACTCCAGACCAGAAAAGCAGTGTTAGCAATATGGTGTGTGTACGTGTGTTTCTAACCTTTCAGCCTTGAAATAACCAAGGCTATTTAAAAAAAATAGAATCGGTTTCCTTATTAAATTTAACCTGAAAATTTCAAAGTAGATCTTAGTTTCTGTTGTGATGTACAAGTCCTTTTTTTAAAAAATTTTACTTCGTTCTTAAAGTTACAGAGCCAAAGGTTGGAATGGACTGGGCAAATCCATTCCATGCTTGCTGCAAAAACCAAATTCAAAATCCAGTTGAATCCCATTCGCTGGCCTTGTTTTTTTTTTTGCAACATGCCATTGGCTTGTTAAATTTAGTAGTTTAGATTTCAAGTAAACTTTTTAAGAAGGTGGAGAAAGAAAGGAATTCCTAAAACTTTTAGTTTCATTGATGGGATGCTCGTGGCATTTCTTAATCCCAGTAAACTAATCGACTAATTTAGTGAGGACTTGAAAATTTTTTCTTTAAATTGAAACTAATACCCATTTATACTCAAATGAAGCAGCCATTGTATATAAAATTAAGATGCTTCTACTTTGTAATGCAATACAATCATTTTAACTTTATCAAAGATTCAGTAAAGTTCAGCTTTGATCCATTGTATAAAATCTGTATGCTGAACTTTGTAACTAGATGTTTCTTTTGAAAGACTCTGCAGTTACAATGACTGATGTCTCTTTATTTTTGGTCTCACATAGATATTTGCCATCAGATACTGGACCTTTATTCCCAGGGGCAACAACAGATGCCCCAGGCACCCCAGCAGCCAATGCCAACAATCCCGAGCTTGGAACAACCGATACCACCACTACAGGTGCAGCAGACCAAGAAGCTTTCACCTCAGTCAACACCGCCTCGGCAGATCAAACGACCTGCGGTAAGTGAAGTAATATGAATAATAGGTACAGACATTTTCTTAAGATATATCCTTTGTGATTAAGGGTCCAGACTGAGAGCAGAGTGATACGTGCCACTAAGCTCCATTTTATGCCTTTGCAAGTTCAGTTGCTAGCTATTATCTTAATGTGTGTTGAATCTAACCTTTTGTATGTGTCCTTCCCTTTGTTAGGTTTCTTCTCCGAAGGAAGATGGCAAGACAATAGGTAGCATTTTTAGACTTTAGTCTTCATTGTAGTCACAGTTTTCATAGTGACTGGACTGTGTGTGTGTGTGTGTGTGTGTGTGTGCATTGTCTGTCCCTTGTCGTCTGGAATTGGCAAAGGGTCCATCTTTTAAATGTAACTATTGTGTTATGATCTCTGTAAGGTAATTATTGCTCAAGAATCAAGTTTACTAAAAAACCACACCCCCTCCCCTCCCTGAAAGAAATTACTACATAATTTCACTTTTTGTTGTAACTTGAACACACGTCAGTGTGAGTTGACATAAATTTAAAGGGAAATCATATTTCAAATAAAAAGGTAAATTTTGCTAATAGTTGATGAAACAAAGGCACCTATACCACCATAAACATGCGCATCACTCGTTGCACATATATGATACTAGAAAGCTATGTAATATGTTGCAGTTCCAAGCAGGGTAGGTCAAGGATTCTTTCCAATAACACCAATTCTCTGAATTTCATTGGCATCAGTACCATCAGCAAGGCTCAGTTCTAAGAACATGGTCCCCTCTTTCCTGAATTAATCCTGACCTGCTCCCAGTTTGGCAACTCGTGGAACAGCACCCAGATCATTCGTGTCTCTGAGCTTAGGGTACATCTTCCCAGCTGTTAGACCTTTCTGGCCTTCAAGACCCCCTGTCCCTGACTACTTTGAGAGTGATTTAGTGTGTTGTTTTCCCTTTGAAGGTGAGAAGCCTACAGACACAGAAACAGTTTCCAGTTCTCTACTTGTAGCTCTCCTTTGGGTCTGCCAGTCACATGGCTTTGGGTCTTAATTTCCTGTTGGTACTGCTTCCAGGTCAAGGTTTTCATATTTCATGGACCCATGTTTCTTATTAACCAAGAAAATTGCAATTTATGCCTTTACAACTGATTCCAACTATTAAAAAAAATCTTTTTCAAATGTTCTTAAAAACAATTACAGATTCCACAGACATTTTAAAGAAACTGCAAATTTTCCTTTTGAGTCAAAGGAATTATTTGTGTATGAGTGGATTACCTGGCTAATGTTCTTCAGAGAATATTAAGAGTCAATCACACAGTGTGGAGTAAGTTATTTATTTATTAGTCACAAGTAAGGCTTACACTAACATTGCAGTAAAGTACTGTGAAATTCCCCTCATGGCCACACTCTGACACCTGTTCGGGTCAATGCACCTAACCAGCACTGTCAGACTGTGGGAGGAAACTGAAACACCCGGAGGAAATCCAGGCAGATATGAGAGAATATGCAAACTCCACACAAACAGGCCAGGAATCGAACTTCGGTACCTGGCATTCTGAGGCAGGAGTACCAACCACTATGCCACCATGCATTGAAAAGTTGGCTGAGAAAGGACTCAAGTGAATAGTTGGGTTTTAATCAGGTCGTTTTAATTTTATTTTCTGGTGCTAGCCTTCAAAATACCAGATTTATTGAATCCAGTCCTTTATCTCTTTTATATTTCTGTATGTACTTGAAGCCTAAATGTGTATTTCTCAACTTTCTACAGAGCTACAGCCTCCTAAGATTCCCAAATTGGAAACCCCACATCCAACACTACCACCAACCAGCCATCCTCCTCCAGGTGGGCTTTTGAATTTCTATCAGTGGATATTGATACACCAACAAAATATGGCTGTCTTTACAAGTCTATTTTATTTGCCATATATTGCCTGTTTTATAGTTGCTGAATTATTCAGTATGATGGTTTATTCCAAGTTTGGCATCCTTCAATGTGTTTTTGAGAGCATCGTTGAATGGGTCGGTTGAATACAAAACTTCACCCTTTGATGAAAGAATATAATAATAATGTAGTTGTGGTTCTTATGCTGACAAATAAACTTGGATTATTTTACATTTAAGTGTTAATTTTTCCTGTTGTATATGAGAGAGGGTGCAATTTCTGAGAGTTGTAACGATGACATGTCAAGATTTACTTAACAGTAATGTGGTTTGTGACATCCTGAGTTTGATGAAAGGTGCTATAGAAAAGCAAGTTGTTCCTGAGTTTCTGAAGTGAATTAAACAGCTCAGTCTTTCGGCAGTGATTATAAACAATATTCACCTCAATTGAGTTAACACCACCTTCTTTTATTCTCTTTGAGCCTGATGGATAAAAGGGAAAAACATGTTTCTATCACATTCACCGGTTTTCCATTCCATGTCCCCGCATCAAGGCAGGGTGGAGAAATCCCAGTGGGCTGGTGAGATTGGAGGAGGAGGAGAGTATAAGCAAGTGAGATAGGAGTTTTGAGGAGTGGAAGCTGAAGAAGAGAGGACATGAGTCAGTGACTAAAGGAGCTGAGTGGAATGGTAGGATGAAGTAATGCGAAGCTGATTGGAAATAGGGGGGAAGGTGTGCAGGGGAGTTGTGGGATTGGGGAAGGGTTCAGACGGCACGAGTGGACAACTTTTAGTTGGGAAGGGCAACGGTGATAGAGTTGGAAGACCGACTGAGGCAGGTTGAATGGAACGGGAGGATGTCTAACAGGGGATGGGAATGTATTATCTGGAATTGAACCACAGTACTTTAGCTGAGGCCTAACTAGTATTTTATAAAGATTTAGCATAGCTTTCGTTTTCAATTTTTTTATTAATGAAGCCAAGTATCACACTTTTTTTTAAAACAGCCTTCTTGTCCTGACACAAATTTGTGTACATCCACCCTGCAAGTGTCTTTGTTCCTGCAACTCCTTAAAATGTTACCATTGAGTTCATGAGTTCCTTTTGAGTAGTGTTCCAATAAGCACTTTCTTCTATATAAGTATTTTACTGGGTTTTTTTAGGGTTCTAAAGCCCCCTGTGATTACACACAGATTCAAACTTCATAGCCCTTTTCGAAAAGCAGATCATTCAATAGTTAACTATGTGGCTGAATTGTATCAGCTTTCAGAACACTGAATTTGGAGCAGGTTTAGATGTGCTTAGAGATGGGCTGGTCTGCGGCATTAATGAGGACAGGATTCAACGTTGGTTGTTGAGTGAAGCCACGCTTACCTTTGGGAAGACTAGAAATTTCCTAGGGTATAGAAATGACTGCTAGCAATGCTGAAGATAGTCAGGAGACTAATGTTCATGTCCGGGGGAGGCACTGTACCAAGTACAGAAAGAAGCTGCAAGATGAAAGCAATGATTTGTTTTGGGTGTGGAAGGCCACATTGTGTGAATCGTTGCAAGTTTACAGACGTTGTTTGTCACAGATGCAATAAGAAGGGATGTTTAGCAAAGCAATGCAGGAATGTGAATGGCAAGGCCAAAGCTGAGCAATAAAATTTAAACTCGAGAGCATCAAGCAACTACTCATTATGTGGAACACTCAGGAGGAAGAAGTGTACAGTTACAACATGTTGAATGTTAATGAGGTTTGAGAGGAGCCAATTTATACAATGATTGCTGTTGGAAAGCAAATCAAGACGAAAATGGCTACCATAGCCACTGCATCCTGTAATTAGTGAGAAGGCCTACAAGTTGAGATGAGATTCTAACCAAACATCAGCATGTACTCTGGCGTACATCAAACTTTGGAAGTATGCCGAGAGTCCATTCCATTACTTAGGGTGGAAGTCAATATTGTGTGTAGTAGTCAAGCAGCAAGGGCACGCCTCCTTGTGATCAGAGAAGGGGCCGAGTTTGCAAAGGTGAGATCAAGCACAGAAAGATGACTGAAAATTTAAGACATTTCCAGATATTCAAGAATGAATTGCTTGTATGTAGTTCTCAGGCTCTCCGTGTTTTTTTTCAAGCCCAGAACTTCACCCAATGACATGAGAAGGAAAGTGAACGAGGAGTCAGAATGGCTGTGAAGACTTGGAAATATTGAGTGTATTTGGTTTTCCAATTGGGCAGCTCCAACTATTCCTGTCCTTTAAAATAATGATATGGGTGAAATATGTGGTGAATGCAAACTCACTATGAACCCGGTTTCCAAGTTCAATGCTTACCAATACCTATGATGGAAGATATGTTTCCAACTCTTGTGGGGGTGGTGGGGCAAGATATTTTCAAACTGAACATGAGCTGGGTATATCCATAACTCTTGGTAGAGAAAGATTCAAAGCAGTAAGTGACCATCAGCGTGCACAGAAGGTTGTTCAAGTATAATCGTTTGGTTTTTGGCATATCCTCACTGGAGAGATTGTAGAGAATGGCAGGTGATACTTAACTACAAAGCTCAACATTTTTAGTCCAGTATTTTATCATGCCACAATCTGCTACAGGGTTTTTTCCAGTGGAATTGTTGCTAGGTAGAAGGCCAAAGTCTCATATGGATCTGCCTCATCCAGATCTGAGCAAAGCTGGGCAGGAAACAAAAGAAACAATCGGAGAGACATCACCAAAGATCTGAGATCATTACCAGGAATAATTTTAAGCCAGGATGGCCCAGTATCTTGGATTGTGAGACTGCAACACAGAAGAGCTGCTTGCAGACACCAAGAACACACTTGTTTACATTATGACTAAGATTCAGGAAAGTTTTGAGTCAGGCACTGCTAACATAGTGAAGGAAGTGCTGCTGTCGATTTTCACTAGGAAGTGGTTCCTGTATTTCCAGGTTTGCCAATTGACTCTGCTGGGGGAGGGGATGAGAACCACTCGCATACAGATTTTTAAACTACCTCTTCACCTATGATTCCAAAAATTCACTAGCGGTATTGTTGGTCACAACATAATCACAAAGCTGCTGACGGACATGCCAATAGTTCAGATATTTCTTTTGTTGTGTTTCTGCCCTGATGGAGGACCAAATTTTATAGGTGGGCAGAGGTGATGGAGTTACTGTTCTTATAAGCCATTTCTCTGCATGATTGTTCTACTGATGTCTGAGTGTTCTGAGCATATGCTGGTTTTTGGAAGGCTTTTCAATCTGCACGCAAGACCTGTTTTACTTGCATTCCTGATTTCATAGTACAGTTCTGTTGAGTTACTGTTATTGTTAAACTTTGTCATTTTATTTATAAATTCTTTTAAACAATGTCTTCAACTATCTTTATTGTAGTCTCAAGTTACTATATCTTTTCTCGTGTTTCCTATTGTAATGTATCACTTCACACTTCTCTGTTCAATTTGATTTGCCTCCACATTTCACTAGTCAGTGTTTCCTGATAGCGGGGAAAGGCAATGGGTTCATGAGGTATTTGAGGATAGAACTGGAGCCTTGTATTTACACATTTCCAAGCTTTCATTTACACCTCCAATTGAACCTGGTTTCAACATGTTCCTAATTGCTCCTAAAGTAAAGTTAGTTTATTAATTACAAGTAGGCTTACATTAACACTGCAGTGAAGTTGCTGTGAAAATCCCCTCCGTCACCACACTCCAGCACACAGAATTTAGCATGGTCAATGTACCTAACCACATCTTCAGGACTGTGAGAAATCCACACAGTCACGGGGAGAAAGTGCAGACTCCTCACAGACAGCCAGGAATCAAACCCAGGTCCTTGGTAGCAGTGCTAACCATTCTGCCACCCACAGAGATATAAGCACAGGTGAAACCCCAGTTAGCACCCACCATCTGAATACAATTGAGCATCCAATAAATGCACAACTAACAAGGAAGAGAGAGCTGATCAAATGAAAAAAATAATCTGTCAATGTAATTGATTTGAGACACAAATGCAGTAGACCATTCCATTCTTACAATCATTGGGAAATGGTGAACACGTCGCAGAAAAATCAAAGGACATCCAGCTGGCAAACCATATACACTCGTAATTCCAGATTCATCCCCACATTTCCTGAAGCACCAAATTATGCTGGGTGTAATTCTAGTTGTTTTGAAACTTGTTCAAGTTTGCTATGAATGACCTGGAAGTGGTTATTACTGGGCTGGGCTTAATTCCAAAGTATGTGATTGACGTGACACTTGGGGAAGTGGTAAACAGTGAGACTCCAGTATAACACTGATTCCTTGCTGAAATATGGTTCCACACTTTGATCGAGCTTTGCGGCCACTCCCATTGCTTTATGTTTGAGAGAAGCTGTTTGACTTATTAATAGTTACAGCAGTGTTTCCATTTGTGCTTCTGCTGACTGCTTTCTGTCACTTATTTTTCCTTTCCCCAAACAAGTAATGCTGCATACTATGTTTATGTACAAAGTCACTACATTTGTCAAATGTTTGAAGGTAAAATTTGCTTTTCTTTATTAACTTGCAGAACGCAAACCATCCATAAGTACAGGGGCCAGCATTATAGAAAGTGAACCACCTTCAACAGGAAACTCCTCTGAAGTGGCCAAAGCCTCCATCCCACCGCCTCTTCATCCTCCTACTGTACATCAGCAGCCACAGATTCCCCAACGACCCCCACCCGCTGCTGCCTACATAATGGGAATGTCGACAACGAGCTCCTACATGTCAGGGGAAGGTTTCCAAAGTTTGCAATCTATGATGAAGACTGATGGACCCTCTTACGGAAACATACCATCTTATGGACCACCGACTCATGTCCCTTACCATCCACATGTTTACCCCAATCCATCCGTGCCGCCTCCCACAAATTATCCACCCAACATTCCCCCTCCAACCCCAGGATATCCTCCGCCAGGGTACAACCCTACTTATTTGCCCCCTCCTCGGATTCCTCCTGCTCACACAGTGCCTCCTCCACCAGCACTGGGCCTTCCACCGACCAGCTACCCTCCTCCCACAGTACCGCCTGGGGGGCAACCTCCTGGGCCACCTCCACCGCCACCAGGCCTGCCGCCTGTGGCCGGGCTGACTCGGGGAGGTTGGTTGAGGTAATGGATGTTTGGACGTTGGTAATTGGCGAATGAGGTTTGGTTTTTGAGATTGGGGTGGCCCCAAAATGAACCAGGCACATGGTCCACATTGACTTTCCACATCTGGGCTACAATAATGCTTATCGTTCAATAGTTGTATATACTTCAGTTTTATTTTCTGCCGTACATTCTAAGGTACAGGTGAGTGAAAAGGAGCTTCCTCATCGCCTGTGTTTAGCCAGCTTTCTCTCCCTCTCCCTCCCCACCCAAACACAGTCCTGCAACTTGTTCTATCAGTTGCTGTTGCTTCCAGTTAAAATGCGTCAGCTCTTGAAACAGCTAAGTGAAATTATCTGGCAAAATCAGTGACCAGATGTTTCTTAATATGTGATGGAAGTTTTCCTCTTCTTGCCAAGCAGTTTTTGGCCACTAATATCCCTGTTGGATCTTTTGCAAAAGGTGGTAACCAACTCAATGGCAGAGAAGAGAATGAATTGGGGGTGGGGGAATAAAGACACCAGCTTTGTATTGTGTTCTGTACTGGACCTGTCTCTGGCTATGAAGATTATGTGAATGGAATCTTATTATACAGACTTCCAGTACAGATTACTAAACCTCCAATAAATACAAACTTGAGAGCCAATAAGAGTTTTTCCAATGTAATATGTTCTTTCCACTTTCCCAAAGGCAATAATAACAGACATTCTGTTGCCTCTTCATCCATTAGCTTAGACAGTCACTGTTGGAAGACTTAAAACTGTGGAAAGTTATCCTTGAACCTGATGATGTGCTCTCCCTACTGTGGATTTCATCAAAGCTTGAGAAAATGCTAGAAAATTTCAGCAGGTCTGGCAGCATCTGTAAGGAGAGAAAAGATCTGATGATTCAAGTCCAGATGACCCTCTGTCAAAGCTTTGATGATTCTTGCATCCTCATTATGATACTTCCACACACATCCTCACTCCCTCCTGCTCACATCCCCATTTCAAAGCAAAGATACAGGTGATTTTCTCTTCCAGAACTATGCTTATTATCCCAGTTGATGTTAGCAGCTATTCTACCTTTTTAGGGGGCATCATTATCCCCATGGTTGATCCTGGCCTCCGGGTAAGGAATAGGAGCCTCTGCGGTTATATTTCTAGCTCTTTCCTTGCTGGACCCCAGTGCAAGGAAACTAACACCAATTCTCATGCCCTGATTGTTGCATCAGCTGTGACTTGCATAAAACAGCACAAGTGTTTGCTCTGCCACAGAAACCCATCAGGTTATGATTTTGCCTATTTTACTCTCTAATTTGCTGGTATTAAAAAAACAGGAGAAATTGCAGTTTTTCTTATATGGATAGATTTGTTACCCTGAAAAGGTGGGATTAATCTCTGGGTATTGTATTCAGTAATTTTTTTCATCTCCCAGGGCTGCTGCTGTTTGAACCTTCACATTGTCTTTCAGTGGAAGAACCAAAAAAGAAAAGTCTGGGGCAGTGAACTCTCTGCCCTGGAATGAGAAAGCAGTCCCCATCGTTGCTGCTGTGACCAGAATGACATTTCTATTTCTTCTGATATGTCTACTTGTGTTTAAAAAGAAAACATAATTGTATGTGAACTTTACTAACTTCTTGAAGTGTAATAAGAATGTGTCTCTGTGCTGGTCAAGTGATCATTTGTTCCAGCCAACCTGACAGATTTAAACCAATGCTATTCCTGGGATTAGCTCTCAATTGGAACACTCCACTCACAGTTGGCAACTTGAAGCTGGTCTTATTCACCACCACCCCTACCCCCCATTTAGTTTAAATCCTTTCTCCAGTTACCAGACACAACTTGAAAATAAGAATTCTGTGTAATTTAATCTTTCTCTATGGACTATTTGTCTATAGGTAGAATTAAGTTTATTTTTCCAAAAAAGTGTCAAAGCCTGAATGTAACATATGAGATTGTACTGTGAGCTGGTCATTGACCATTGTATTGTACATTTAGTGGCTATTGTAGCCTAATAAATTTGCTATCAGAGCTACTGTGTCCACTTATTGTTAAAAATGTTTTGTTGCCTTACAGGAGCTGCATGAAAGGTTTAGCACAAATTTGGGATATCTGGTAATGAGATCTGAGTTGAATGGTTACATCTAATCCATGTGTAGTTCAATAATTCAATCTGTCAGCAAAACAAATTAGAAGCAGATGAGGAGTAGGCATCTCCTATCACAATGGTCCTGTATGTGGAGATTTTTCCCCAAGAAGTCAAACTGGTTTTCTTCCAAAATATACAGGTTCATTTTGGATTCTCTTCCAATTTGCTCTCTCCCTTTCTCTGAAAAGGTGCTGGCTCTTGCTGTGCATTCAATGTTTTATTTATTAATGTCACAAATAGGCTTAAATTAACACTGCAATGAAGTTACTGTGAAAATTACCTAGTTGTCACACTAGTTGTTTACCCTGTTTGGATACAACTCCGGATGAAATTAGCATGGCCAATGCACCAATCCATCTTTGGACTGTGGGAGGAAACAAGAGAACCCAGAGAAAACCTGCACAGATATGGGAAGAACTTGCAGACTCTGCGTAGACAGTGATCCAAGCTGGGAATCAAATCCAAGTCCCTGGCACTGTACCCGCTCATTATCTTGCGTAAAAGGCCATTTGTGTTGTATAGATTCCTGGATCACCTTGCCCCATGTTTGCAATATTACTGTCTTCTGGAGATGTTGTTGAGTCAGGCAGTCCAGTAGGAATTCTGAATCCTGTGTGTGCAGTGATGAAGGTGCAATGCTGAAAACCAAGTGCTGACATAATATGTCAGGATGATGCCAGTCTGTATTCAAGATTCCAGTTGTAACTGGATGACCCAGTGAGTTAGACACTGGCCCCAGGAGCTTGGGTCCACAGCACAAGACTATCTGATGCAGCATTATTGCTTATCTCATCATTTGTTTACTGAGTTATTAGGTGTATGTTTGGTACTGCTGCCCATGAAATATGCTTTATCAACGTAGGTGCAAACCTCACACCAGAAGGCAATATTAGATACTGAAGGATCTACCTTTTGGGTGGATGTAAACCCACTGAAAGCCCAAGCTTTGAGTTCCTGTGAAGTGAATAAATAGCTTTTAATAATTCAGTTACAGCAATAGATAGCACAACCCATCATCTCTAAGAGCAACACAATCATTTTGTTCTATAAATTTCTTTAATTTTATGACCTTTTTAACTGTGCCACTTCTATGTTAAATAGTTTTCAGTTGATGATCCTTTGTAAAATGGCATCTGAAAGCATGGTGATTATCAGAGATTTTTAACTCTGGGAAGAGGGAAATGAATGGACAGTAGTTTGGGTGGCACAGTGGGTTAGCGCTGCTGCCTCACAGCTCCAGGCACTTGGGTTTGATTCCTGGCTTGGGTCACTGTCCATGTGGAGTTTGCACATTCCATGTCTGCATGGGTTTCCTCCAGGTACTCCGGTTTCATCCCACAATCCTATGATATGAAGGTTAGGTTGACTGGCAATATCAAATTGACCCTAGTGTCATGGGGAAATTAGCTGGGTAAATATGTGGGGTTGTGGGAAAGGATCTGGGTGGGATTGTGGTTGGTGCAGACCCAATGGGCTGAATGGCCTCCTTCTGCACTGTAGGTTTTCTGTGAATGACTTGATTCTGGATTAACAGAACTTCTCACAGTGTGCTGTCAGTGAGGAACTGAGGTGAGAAAATCTTCAGCAAACTCTGAATGCTCAGCCCTGATTTACTTCCCATTAGACCTGAAGATTGGAAAATCATGGGCTTGGATATGCACCTTACTTCTTGTTGCATTCCTGTACATCGGGAATGCTAAAGTGGGAATTATCTTGTTAACATTGCCTAGAGTAAAGTTAAACTTTATTATTGCTAATTTAAAGGGTTATGGGTAAAGGGATGCACTGTGTGGGACTAAATTAGGCAGTATATGAGATTAAATGGGTAAAAGCAAATTACTGCAGATGCTAGAATCCAAAAAGAAACACAATGCAGGGAAAACTCAGCAGGTCTGAATGTTGGTTCTGTTCTCTCCACAGATGCCGTCAGACCCACTGAGATTTTCCAGCATTTTCAGTTTTTGTAACTTATTGGGTGCATGGGACAAAATTAGGGAGTACATAGAGTTAAATTAAGCAAATAGATTATATGGGATTAGATTAGGGACTTTAAGTGCAACACAGTGGTTAGCACTGCTGCCTCTGCCATGAACCCATGTTCGATTCTCAGCATGGGTCACTGTCTGTGGAATTTGCACATTCTTCCTGTGTCTGCATGGGTGTCCTCCCTGATGCTCTGGTTTCCTCCCATGGTCCAAAGACATGCTTGTTGGGTGCATTGGTTGTGCTAAATTTTTGTTAGAAAGGAGGCGGCTAAGAGGGGACCTAATCGAAACATATAAGATGATTAGAGATTTAGGTAGGGTGGACAGTGATAGCCTTTTTCCTAGGGTGGAGAAAGCTAGCATGAGGGGGCACAGCTTTAAATTAAGGGGTGATAGTTATAGGACGGATATCAGAGGTAGGTTCTTTACCCGAAGGGTGGTTCGGGAGTGAAATGCCCTGCCTGCAGCAGTTGTAGATGTGCCAAGTTTGGTGGCGTTTAAGAGGTTAATTGATAAGTATATGGAAGAGAAGGGGATGGTTTAGTTTGGAGGGGCATTGCTTTTTATATTGGTCGGCGCAACATCGAAGGCCGAAGGGCCTGTTCTGTGCTGTAATGTTCTACGTTCTATGTTCTAAATTCTCCCTCAGTGTACCTGACCCGATGTCGGAGTGTGGCGGCTAGGGGATTTTCATGGAAACATCATTGCAGTGTTAATATAAGCCTACCTGTGACTATTAAATAAACTTTACTTTAAAATATGGAATTAACCAAATAGGCATATGGGACTAATTTAGGGAACTATTTATGAACTGAATGTATGATTCCATGATTGTATCTTGAATGCACGTTCAGTTGATTTTCTGCATGTTATTTCAGTTCTCCAGCCTTTGTGCTGTGGTATAATTTCTAAGAGAGAGCTGGATGGATTTATCAAACAAATTGTAAATTCCGCCCCTCACCCTAACAAAAAAGTGCACCCTACCAGTGCAAATAAACACAATCTGAAGGAAGGGTGGGTTTGTGCAGACTATATCGTGCACTACTTCATCAATCCTATTCTGCTTCTAACCAGGGTTCAAACATTTCCCAATAAACATGACAAATGATTTGCTTGCTGTTATGGAATATACACTTTGTAATGTGTATTTTTATTCAGCAGGGGGCATATCGGTATCACAAAGTAGGTAAGGTTGATGAACTAGGATTGTTCTGCATTGGGTGTCGTTGAAATCATTTTTAATTTGTTAATGATAGAAAACAGCAGCTGTAACGGGGAGTTGCTGTGGCAACTGGCACTTTTACAGCACGTTGTAGTCCAGAGCGATGACTCGTGATGGTGGAAGCTCCAGTTTTGTTGCCCTCATATTGCCGATTCAGAATCTCTCCCGCTCGTAACTACATGCCATTGCGAGGGTTTACAACCCTCGTTAATATCATACCTTCCTTGATTAGCGAGTCCTGGAGTGGGACTTGTACCTGGAGCTTCTTATTCAGCAACAGGCACACTCTCCATTGCAGTACACAACCATCTCAGACATAACTGGGACAAATGCAGGAAAATCTGATTAGTGTGCTTTTAGTGATGGTTATAGCCGGTGCAGACCTGATGGGCTTAAGAGCCTTTTTTTTTGCACTGTATGGCTCAACAATGATGTGAGTGAAAATGGATAACCTAAAACAAATATAAAGACAATGTGGGTTGTTGACTCTCAGCTGTCCTTAGGCAACTATTTATGGACAATAAACGCTGGCCAGCCAGTGACGCCCGTGTCCCATAAATGAATTTAAACAAAATTCACCTCACTTGTATTATTATAAATAGTTACACTCAGATGCTCCTGCAAGCACCTCTCTCTTCTGCTCCCCTCTCCTTCTCTTCCCTTCCCCCAGTGCAAACTCCCCAACACAGCTGAAGTATGGTTTCACAGAGTGCATCAGCTTTGTGGAACTGTTCTTCATCTGCCAAAATGCCTGTGTGCTATTCAACCTTGGGAGTGTCACAGCCATGTCAGGTCATGCCCTCATCTGGCATTTGTACATCTACCGGGAAACGCTGAAGTGTAATCAGAAGCAGACTTGACCCTCTCTGTCTCAGGGTGTTGAAGCCAAACATGGGTTCAGCTGGTTCGCAAGTGCACTTAAGTTCAGCAAACACCTGAGACTTTTATTCTTCATTCATTGGGTTTGTGGGTGTCACTGGCTGGGCCAGTTTTTGTCATTTATTTGACATTTAAGAGTCAACCACATTGTTGTGGATCTGGAGTCACATGTAGGCCAGGCTAGGTAAGGACAGCAGATTTCCTTCCCTAAAGGGCACGAGTGAACCAGATGCACTTTTATGACAATTCACAATGGTTTCATGGATGTCACTTTGGAATCCAGATTTTTATTGAATTCAGATTTCATCATCTGCCACAGTGGGATTCGAACCCACTTTTCCATAGAATTATCTTGGCTCTCTGAATTATTAGTCTAGTGACAACAGCACTATACCACTGCATCCCCTTAAGCACTTTAATGCTTCTTGATTCTCTGGAGCAATACCTCAATAGGTTAGAGACATAGAGGTTTACAACATGTAAACAGGCCCTTCGGCCCAACTTGTCTATACCACCCTTTTCGTTAAAACCCCTAAGCTAATCCCAATTGCCTGCATTTGACCCATGTCCCTCTATACCCATTGTACCCATGTAACTATCTAAATGCTTTTTAAAAGATAAAATTGTACCCTTACTTACTAATACCTCTGATAGCTTGTTCCACTCATCAACCTCTGTGTGAAAAAAATTGCCTCTCTGGACACTTTTGTATCTCTCCCCTCTCACCTTAAACCTATGCCCTCCAGTTTTAGATTCCCCTAGCTTTGGGAAAAGATATTGACTATTTATCTTGTCTATGCCCCTGATTATTTTATAAACTCTGTAGGTCACCCCTCAGCCTCCTACCTCCAGAGAAAAAAGTCCCTGTCTATTCAGCCTCTTCTTATATCAATCCATCAAGTCCGGGTAGCATCCTAGTAAATCTTTTCTACACTCTTTCTAGTTTAATAATATCCTTTCTATAATAGGGCAACCAGAATTGTACACAGTATTCTATATGTGGCCTTACTAATATCTTGAACAACTTCAACAAGACGTCTCAATTCCTGTGTTCAATGTTCTGACTGACGAAACCAAGCATGCTGAATGCCTTTTTCACCACTCTGTCCACTTGTGACTCCAATTTCAATGAGCTATGAACATGTACCCCTAGATCTCTTTGTTCTTTAACTCTCCCCAGTGCCAACCATTAATTGAGTAAATCCTGCCCTGGTTCAATCTACCAAAATGCATCACCTCACATTTGTCTAAATTAAACTCCATCTGCCATTCATCAGCCAACTGGCCCAATTGATCAAGATCCCGTTGCAATTGGAGATAACTTTCTTCACTGTCCACCATGCACCAATCTTGCTAATCATGCTTCCTATATTTTCATCCAAATCATTAGCATAAACGACAAATAACAGTAGGCCCAGCACTGATCCCTGAGGCACGCCGCTGGTTACAGGCCTCCAGTTTGGAAAACAATTCTCTACAACTGCCCTCTGGCTTCTGCCAAGAAGCCAATTTTGTATTCATTTAGATACCTCAGCCTAGATCACAAGATTTAATTTTATGCAACAACCTATCATGCGTTACCTTGTCAAAGGCCTGCTAAAATCCATGTAGATAACATCAACTGCACTGCCCTCATCTACCTTCTTGGTTACGCCCTTCAAAAAACTCAATCAAATTTGTGATTTAATTGGTGCATTTAATCCTTATAAAATATTTTAAAATTTATTTATTAGTGTCACAAATAGGCTTACTTTCACACTGCATTGAAGTTAATGTGAAAATCCCTGAATCACCGCACTCTGGCACCTGTTCAGGTACACTGAAGAAGAATTTAGCCTGGCCAATGCGCCTAACCAGGACATCTTTTGGACTGTGGGAGGAAACAGGAGCACCTGGAGGAAACTCATGCAGACACAGGGAGAATGTGTAGACTCTGCCCAGATAGTAACCCAAGCCAGGAATCAAACTCTGGTCTCGATGCACTTTGAGGTAGCAGTGCTAACCAATGTGCCATCCTGCTGCCCAACTAAGCCGTGTGTGAAGGATGTCCATCTGGGAGATCCCAGAGGAGGTCTGAGGTCCATTATGAGCCATCAGTTTGGATGATCAACTTCAGCAGAGGGGAGAAACAGAATCTACATTCAAAAGTAATTTTGATAATTTACATAAACAATGTAATCTTTCCTTGTGAATTGTAATGCTCATCCATGTTAAACACATCAGACTTCAACTGGTGAAGTTGGGGGCAGATATCAGGAAATGCTCCTTCTAACTAACAGTGAATACATGGTATGGTATTTGGAGTATAGTAGTGGAAGCAAAGAAACACTGGATTCAATCAAGATACCGTCAATGTCTTAGGATGGAAAGAATCAAACGTTTGTTAATGAAGATGGCTTCACACTGTAATAGGCAACCTGCAGCTCCGAATGCAGCCCATCTGGGTTCTGAGTGCAGTTATAGAATCCGACAGTGCAGAAGAAAGTCATTCGGCCCATTGAGTCTACATCAACCATAAGCCCACTCAAGCCCTATGTATTTATCCTAGCTTGTCCCCCTGACACTAAGAGGCAATTTAGCATGGCCAACCCACCTAACCTGAACATCTGTGAACAGTGGGAGGAAACTGGAGCACCTGGAGGAAGCCCATGCAGACACAGGGAGGATGTGCAAACTCCACACAGACACTGACCCAAGCCGGAAATCAAATAAGTGTCCCTGACACTGTGAGGCAACAGTGCTAACCACTATGCCACGTTGCCGCTCTTGAGACATTTTGTTGACCCTTGCCCATGCACAGGATTGTCACATTCAACTGATTTCCATCTGCTTAGTTTTTTTCTACCAGTATGATTGAATTGATACATGCATAAAGCAAGGACAAGTGAAGTGAGGTCCTTGCTGATTGCTCACAACATTGACTGTGAGAGCCATGCATTCCCTCTTTGTCCAAAGCGTAAATACTTCCTTTCTTTTTAACTGGTTGACAATAAATCTATTAATATATAAATGAGTAAGCATTTTCTATTACTTATGAAATATTTGCCATATATTAAATATATTTCATCTTATTCATGGGGCTCATGGTTAGTGAAGAAGCCCCGATTTCAATCTGAGATGAAGGTCGAAGATGCTGGCTGAAGATGCCCTTCACTGGTTTGGCACATCCTTATTGTTGGATGTTTCAAAAACAAAAGGCGCACACATGTACAGTGAATCTGTATGTTTATTTTGTCTTGAAGCCAGCTAACAGTTCAGAGGAGACATATTTCCCTTCGACGTTTTTATCTAGAATATTGAAGACTCAAATTGGTATTTTTAAAAAAAATACACTCAGAGGTGGGAAAATCCACTAAAGATACAAATCCATGTCAGACCCACGGAGCATTCATTATGTACAGAAAGGGCTGTCAAAAACAGCAGTACCTTCTTATTGTTTACAAATTTGCATGCAATATACAGCAGGTTAAACAACAGCAGGAATTTCCCCCATCACAAGTTCCACAGTGAAACCTCAGTTGCAAATCCGCTCAAGTAGTAACACTTCGCAAACTTACCAAAATAGTCATCTTTTATGTTCACAGTTCACCTACTCTCCATTTTTCTACTTTGTATTTATACACATACATATCAACTGATAAATCCCTCAGGAAAAACAAAACGTATTATTCATTTTTTTAAAAAAAATACCCACTTTCTGGCTCACTCACTGCCCTGGAACCATTCTTCTGATTCTTTCAGTGCAGCTTTTCCGAGAGGCATGGGTGAGTTGGAAGTGATCTGTTTGGCAGGATGGGTTGTTCAAGTTAAATTACGATTCTATAGATGGTTAAGTTCCACTTTAGTAATTGTCACTTATCAGGTTGCCATGCTATGTTACAGGTGGGACAAAAGGTATCAACAGCCATAATATTAGCCGTTTGCAGATATTTGGAAACATGCGTTCTTAGCAACGCTCAACACAACTTTGGTACTAAGTATGGAAAAAAATGTTTTATTTCTTGCAGATTATGTTCTTCCTGTGCCCTCACTTGAAAGCATTAACCCCCCCCCTCTCTCCCACAAAAAATCCTGATGTGCCCATTATGGTCTTTGTGACTTATTCATGAAAAATAGAAAGATTTCGGGAAGGGAAAGAATAGTTTCCCTGGGACTTGAGACACATCCAGGAAGTAATAAACCAATAGTAAAACGTAAGCTTCTCAAAAATTGAATTCATCAATGCAATATTGTACTGCAAAGAAAAAAAGACTGTTAGGCAGCCAATTGTTTAACTGAAAGAGAGAGTTGTCTTGAAACCAGATTGCTGGCTTTTCCTGTATAATTCCCATCAAAAGCAACCTTTGATTCAGGGCTTAACAACATGGGAGACCTCTCTGCAGAGTATCACATTCGACTGATTAACTGGGCTGTGTACCTGCATTTATTCAATCTCAAGACAATCAGCTACAAGGTTACTAGCATTGCAAGTAGGAAGTGAGGGATACCATGGCAACTTTCTCTGCTTGCTACCTCTGGCTCTGCAAGTGTTGGCCTAAAGCGTGATTCATGCTCAGTTGGGTTTTTGTCCAAGGGCTCTGTACTAAAGTAAAGGCTCAGAATCTACAGGCCAACATGCATCTGTAGACAAAGAGACATTTCAAAAGGCTAGTCAAGTGGATACATTTTTGATTGCTCAGTGCGTTGAGTAGAATGAATTATAGTGGGGGATGGATTTGATGACTTTTCAATCTAGCCAGGTAGATAAAGACACACTTTACATTCTTTTTGTTCCTCCATGGCTTTGGGATACAGTGTAAGTTTTTAATCAAGGATGCCTGGGTGAAGTATCAGTTTGAAATATTAAACATGCTTGATTGAACAGGAATGTTAATATTTTGCCTCTGTCTTTATCAAGGAAAAAGATGCTACCCAGGCCATGATGAATCGGGAAGTAATTCAGACACTCAGGGCGAGATTTTCCAGCCACGCTCACACCAAGATCGGAAAATCCCACGCGAGGTCAATGGACCTTTGCACGGTTGCCCCCCCACCCACCCCCCCATTACAATTCCCGTGCTTGTCCATTCGAGAAGAGTTTAACATTGAATATGAGATGGTATTTGATGGGCTATCTGTATTTAATGTTGATAAGGCACCAGGGTCATTTGAGACAAATACCAAGAGAAGTCAGAGCACAAATTATGGAGGAATCAGTCTTCCTTAGCTTCAGGAGCCAGAGCACTGGAGAATTGCAAATGTTATACTCTTGACCAACGGAAAGGTTTAAAGATAAGCCCAGCAACCATAGGACAGTCAGTATAGCCTCTGTATCAGAGGAATTTCCAGTAATGATAATTCAGGATAAAATTAATAGCCTCATGGGCAAATGCAAGTTAATTAACGAAAGCCAGCATGGATTTTAAAGGGAAAATTATTTTTATCTAACTTGCTGAAATTCTTTGAAGAACTAGCAGAGAGTATTGATGAGGGCAACAAAGTGTGCATAGACTTCCAAAAAGCATTTGCTACAGTGTCACACAACAGACATAGGAGCAAAGTTAAGAGCCCATGAAATAAAAGGGACAGCAACAATTGGTTCAGTGATGGAGAGTCAGGGCTAACGGATATTTTTCAGGTTGGGAGTAGGCTTGTTGTGGAATTCCCCAAAAGTGTTAGGATCTTTTCTTTTCCTAATATATGTTAATGACCTAGACCTTGGGCTCATTGTAAGACTTGCAGATATTACAAAACTTGGAAGCATTTGAACTGTGAGGAATATAATGTAGAGCTTCAAAAGGACAGTCCCACATTCTGTCAATGATATTGATGTATTTGTTTTATTCTACAGATGCTTCGCTCCGCCTTGTTGTCTAACAAGGGGGCATACAAGCGATGGGTCGTGAGAAGGTTGCTCTTAGATTTTTTTTTGAGAGTATCCTAGTGCTTCACGTCATTAGTGTACGCTTGACCGGGACCATTTGATGGGCAACACGACAGCTCAGTGACTATCACTGTGCTGCGCAGATACATGGATTTGGGCCTGTGTCTGTGGGAGTTTGCACATTCTCCCTGTGCTTGCGTGGGTTTTCTCCGGGTGCTCTGGTTTCCTCCCACATCCCAAAGATGTGCTCTTAGGCTGATTGGCAAAACAAATTCTCCCTAAATTGTCTTGCAAATTTGGTTCCAATGCATAGTTCTATAAACATAGACAGGGATCATGGGTAGAAGTGGGAACATCGAAGTGGCGGTGCAGGCTCGTTGGGCCCATTTCCCGTGCTGTTTTGATCTTTGTTCTTATCCTGAAAGATGTGTTGGTTAGGTGCATTGACCCGTACAGGCCCCTAGAGCGTGGCGACTAGGGGGATTTCATAGAAACTTCATTGCACTGTCAATATAAATCTTACTTGTGACTAATAAATAACTTTAAAATATAGACAAGTTGGTGAAATGGGTGGACAGATGGCAGATGAAGTTCAGTCCAGAAAATGCAAAGCGATTCATTGTGGTAAGAAGAACAAAGGGAGACAATATAAAATAAAGGACACGAGTTTATACGGGATGCAGAAGCAGAGGGATCTGGGTGTATGTAGAATCATAGAATCCTTATATTGTAGGAGACCATTCAGCCCCGCAAGTCTGCACCGACTCTGACAGGGTAACTTACCCAGACTCTCTCCCCTGTCCTATCCCTGTAGCCTCACACTTGCTTCATTAATCTAACCTACACATTTTAGTACACTAAAGGGCAGTTTAGCACGGCCAATCCGCCTAACTGCACATCTTTGGACTGAGGGAGGAACGCAGAGAAACACATGGGAAGAATGTGCAAACTTCACACAGACAATAACCTGAGGTTGGAATTGAACCCAGGTAGATTGGGTGAAACTGTTGCCAGTCAGGAAAGGAGGCACTGAGTTAAAACAACTAGAAAAAGAATAAATAATATGAGAATAAATGCTCAGGGCACTGCCTGAGACTGTAATGGTAACAGGTCCAATCAAGGGATTCAAGAGGGAACTAGGCTATGAACTGGAAAGGAAGAATGTGCAGTGTTACAGGGAGAAAGCAGGTGAATTATTTATTCAGAGAGCAAGTACTGACACGATGGACTGAATGGCTTCCTTCTGTGTATTGTGCGATTCTGTGAGCTCTAATGCTAAAGTCAATAGCTAACTTGGCACTATGACCAATGAACAAACATGACAAAAGCAAGCTGAAAATATTGCTCCCCCCCACCACCCCGGCGAGAACTAGTTGATCTAAACTTTCATTTCTCGTCTGTTAAGACAATATTGTGAGTTATTGTAAGCCAGCTTGATCTTGTTCCCTGTGTGGTCCGCTGGCATGCAGATTTCTAGCAGGAATCATTGATTAGAGATGAGAAAGAGGAATCCCATTTTTCAGTAACCTAAGGGTGCCCAGTCACGAGGGTGCCCAAATCCCAGCAGAGACCAAAGCAACAGGAGGGGTCATTCAAGTAGATTGTGGCTTATCCATTTTAATCACCTTTGCACTATGTCTCTTGACGTCTTTTTACACAACTAAAACCTGCCAATCTTGGCCCTTAAAGTTCCAGTTTCCATATTATTTTCAGGAATTGAACCTGGAAGTCCGTTCTGTAGGGTTTAACGAAACAGCAAATGGTGCCTTTCCTCTGAAGGTCTTCAGGGAACTGGTCTTATCTATGTCTCTAAAGAATCTGCAACTCCAAAATTTACTACTGACAGTGCAAAGAAAAGAATATCCACAAGATAGAGAATCTTACAATAGCAAAATCATTTCTATTAGATACCTATTAGGTAAGCTACCGACAGCAATGATTAATAACAAGCTGAGTAGGAATAACTCATTTTTATCATTACTTGTAAGTGGTGAAAGAAAACCCAATCAATATGATTTATTGACTGGCCACAGAGAGTGGGAATTGGAATTATAAAGGGGCTGTGGAGATCAACGGTCGCAGTCAATTAACCAGGAACCTTTCAAGTGTACTGCATTTGAGCCAAGCAGCGTAAATCATCCTCTAACTAAACACTTGCTGTGCAAGAACAAAGATTAATACTCAGATTCACAGTTGGAACAAGTTCCTAAGTGATTCCCATCGATCCTGATATTCTATTGCATAATACCTTCAGTGCACTCCTCATCCAGTTTTAGCTGCATGATGTGTCTGCCATCTCAAGGCACAGAATAATTAAAATGATCCTAATTAATGAAATTAGACTGACACTGAAAAGGAGCTTTCTAAGATATCTATCTGCTCAGCTGTGCTGTGATTTTGGGTAGTACGGTGGCACAGTGGTTAGCACATGCTGCCTCACAGCGCCAGGGGCCTAGGTTCAATTCTAGCCTTGGGTGACTGCCTGTGTGGAGTTTGCACATTCTCCTCATGTCTGCATGGGTTGCCTCCGGCTGTTCTGGTTTCCTCCCAAAGTCCAAAGATGTGCGGGTTAGGTTGATTGGCCATGCTAAATTGTCCCTTAATGTCAGGGGGATTGGCAGTATAAATCCATGGGATAGGACGTCAGTGGGATTGTTGTCAGTGCAGGCTCGATGGGACAAATGGCCTCCTTCTACACTGTAGAGATTCTATCGTTAGACTTCCAATGACTGTTGCCAATAGTCCTCGTGTGGCAACTTTAAAAGTGCAACAATCATGCCTTTGGAAGATTTAAAAATGGGACCATTGCCTTAAGTTGTCAACCCAATGAATAAAATACTACAATGGGCACTTCAAACTCTAGTGCTGCACTTAAAGTCACTATTAACAAGCAATGGATCATCACAACAGTATGTCATCAATGGCAAAATATGCCAATTCAATAGCGGTGATGTGGAGATGCTGGTGTTGGACTAGGGTAGGCACAGTAAGATTGCTTCCAATAACTCAGAAGCAGTTCTGAACTCGATTCCAGAACCAGACTGGTTTAGCTGTTCTGCATTTGCTTCAAATACAGACTCTAGCATCAATAATAAAAAAATTCAATTCTTTTTTAACTTTGTTTTTCAAATAAAACCCCTTCAGTATTTTCTATGTAGATCACAACAAAACGGGTGAGAATATTTGTTTATTAAATGCTGATAGCATCCAGTGAAGCAGCAAGAAGTGGCTAAGGCTGAAGGAAAGCGATTAATCACCTAACATCCCTCCCTTTCTGTTAATTACTCCTTATATACTATCACTTCAATGCAGTCTAGCTCATTTTGTTTCCGAGACACCTTATCCCAGTCTCAACAGCTCTTGCAAATTAAACAATTTAAAAAGAAGCTGAAGAAACCAAATTATCAGAGCTCTGAGATTCTCGATTTAACCGTTAGTTATTTTTCCTTTCCAGATGTTGATGGCTCCACTGTGAACTCCTGTTTTTATGTCACAGCCATCGAATTGGTAGATCGATTATTGAAAGGGTAATATTAAAGCAAAATACTGCGGATGCTGGAAATCTGAAATAAAATCAGGAAAATGCTGGATAAACTCAGCTTTTTGCGCAACCCGAGACCAGAAATCTCCCACCTGGAGTCAATGGACCTTCCCATTTCCCGCTTCACGCCCACTCCGATTCTCATGGCAGGCGGGGCAGAGGAATTTTGGTGAGCAGGTCTGGCAGTATCTGTGGAGAGAAAAATAGAGTTAACGCTTCCAGTCCGTATAACTCTTCGTCAGAGCTCTGAGCTTCTTCAGCTCTGCAGAGGAGTCACGGCGATTGGAAATGTTAACTGTTTACCTTTCCATCGAAGTTGCCAGAACTCCTGGGTTTTACCCATCATTCTTGATGATTGAAAGCATTGATTTTTAACTTGTTCCAAAGCTAAGGAAATGGAAAAGCCTTATAACATTCAGAGAGATTTTTTTTATAAGCGGCTTTGGCCGGCATCTTATCACTATTTATGCCAGTGGGGATTTTCCCATCCTGCCGTGGTGAACGGAGATTTGGCTGGGCACCAAATTCTCCACCTTTGTTGCAGCAGGAGCGTGGCGTGAATGGCTAGTAAGATCACACTCACTGTTGTTTTGGCTTTGCCAACAGTCTTCCTTCAGCCGTGGAAACAATAAAATCTAAAGAAATCTGGTCAAAACCGTCACTGCAGAAGAAAATGTATCCTTTTTAGAAGTTTGAAAATATTGCATTTAGCAGCATTTGGGACTAAGAACACAAGAAATAGATATAGGAATGGGTCACCAGAGCCCTCAAGCCTGCCCTGCTTTTCAATATGACATGGTTGGTCTATGCCGGTCTCAAATGAAAATATGTTGAATAAATCAATTGAGAACTTTATTGCCATTCATTTACTACTCCTGGGCTGTGTGTGTTTGGTGAAAAAGGGATCAGTTTCTCCAAGTCACTTCATCCATAAACCATAATATGTTGTCTCCAGCCTATTGACAATGAAAAAAAATCAATTCTTTTCTTTGTTTTTCAAACAACAAAACCTCGGTATCTTCTACGTAGATGATAACAAAATGCTGTAAGTACATTTGTTTATGAAATGCTGATAGCATGTGTGGTCAAAGCAGACTTGATGGGCCAATTGACCTCCTTCTGCACTGTAGGGATTCTATGGATTGTACGAACAAAAAACAGGGACCAGGAACCATCAACGGAAGGGAGGGGAAGTCGGCAACAAGTGGAAAAATCTTTAAGAATTTACCCTTTTAGGACAAGTGGACCATCTATTTTTTTCCCTTCACCAATATCTTTTTGATAGCGGGAGTGTGATAAATGAATGCAATGCTCTTAGAAAAAAATAATAATTCTACTGGTTTTATTTTTAAACCCACTGCAGCAATCAATTCAGAATCATCCACAGGATAGGACTGAGCCTATCATTCCTCAACGGCAGCAAGACATCTTTCAGTCACATTAAATGAAAATTACATAACATATAAATTTGCCAAGATAAATTTATACCGCAATCTTACTCAAATATTATACTGTCAGAAAACAATATTGTATTGGGTATTTATTCCAGTGTATAACTCTTACATTGTAATATTCTGAGGTAAAAGAAAAGCTTTTAATTCTCCAGGGTTTAGAGAATGTTGCGGACGGCATATTTACAAGGGGTTAGTGCGCAAAAAAATACAACACAGCTGCCTTCTGAGTTTGATTTTCCACATTCTGATTTGAACAATGATTGGATGGGAAATAAAGCATTATTGTTCTTATAAATTGATGACTGAGGTTGTTTTTGGAACACACGGGCTGGAAATGGACCTGTAACAAAATGGTGATGAGTCCACCTCAGTCCTGTCATCTTTTAAGAACTCCAAATGCTCGGGGATATTGTGAATCTCATACTCATTTTAAGCTCCTTCGTTTGACCCTGTCAAAGTTTTAAACCAGCCCGCTGTAAGCTCAAAAGGCTGACCCAGGACCGATTGATTTAGTACATCTTCACCGCAAGATAAAGCAAGCCTTAACCTGGTACATATCTCAGGAATTTTTATGGTTTCCATAAAGTGAATAAGCCAGTGTGCAAAAGTCCATCGTTTCAAAATGAAGTTTTGATTAAATATCTCCTGGTTGGTATTGTGCCCACCCTGAGACTGGAACTTCCTGCCCGAGGTCAATGGGCCTTTAAATGGTCCTTTGAATTTTCCATCCCATCTGAAATGATTCTCGCAGCAGGAGGGACCAGAAATTGTACCCCTTTGCTTCGCACTATCTGCTTGTAGGCTCGTCACTCTGAACCAACTAGACAACAAATACACCTCCTCGCTTTCCTTCTCGACAATCAGGATAATGATCACCTTCTCAGGTATCCAGCTGAGACAGCAAACCCAGCATCTGGAGCACCATCGTGTTGGCATCAGCCTAGTACGAAAAACTATGCTTGCGAATTCTGAGCTACAGTTCAAGTCTTCCTTCTGAACTGGAAGGTGTTGGGACTCTGGAGCTGCAATCTTCTGTAGCCCACCCTGAATGATCCTTCTTCACTTGAGACCCCGCCAGTGAGTGGCAATTAGCTAAACAAAGAAAGGGGTCCAACTTTGACTGGTGCTCTTAGATACAAGCACATCATCAGGAGATATTTATTGCATCCTAGCCATAGCTATATGGGGACTAATTATAACGTCCACAACTTCTGCCACACCCAATAAATAACCCACTAAGAATAAGCTGCAGGTCAAACCAATGAGCTGTTGTTCTATATGGTCATGCATCAGATGTTACACTGTACTCTTTCCTCCTGCGTGGTGTGTGTTTTGTGAATAGCACTCTATAAATATTACAATCCAACTCCTTAACCCAATTGTGTTAGTGGCAATGGAATTTGCTTAGGAAACTTGTTTCAGAATCACTAGGGTCAGATTACACGGAAGATGTATCAGTTAGCAGCGTAAGGTAAGCAAGTTGATACTAGCAAAATAAACAATTCTGACCACAAGTCACCTGGGAATGGTAGTCAAAGAACAATAAAATCAGATCGGGCACAGATTGAAACTATTGTGTTCTGTGTTGGACCCTGACATGTGTAGACCCTCTATGTCAAACAAATGAAAATATTTGTTTGGTTCATGTTGTCCTGGTTGAGGGGGGAACAACTGCTCAGACAAATGTAATGTTAATTGTCTCTTTCTTCAAGCATTCCCTGTGCTTCTCTTTTAAAACAATCCTTACAACCTAAACTTTTGGTCATATGTCCTAATGCCTCCTCCTTTGCCTCAGTGCCAATTTTAATGCCTTGTGGGCAGCACAGTGGCACAGTGGTTAGCACCGCTGCCTTACAAACGCCAGGGACCTGGATTCAATTCCCGGCTTGGGTCACTGTCTGTGTGGAGTTTGCACATTCTCCCTGTGTCTGCCTTGGTTGCCTCCGGGTGCTTCAGTTTCCTCCCACAGTTTGAAGGACGTGCTGGTTAAATGCATTGTCCCAAACAGGCGCCTAGGGGAATTTCACAACAACTTCATTGCAGTGTTAACGTCAGCCTTATTTGTGACTAAAAAACTCCGTTTTACTTTGCAATGTATTAGTATACTGAAGATACAACATATAAACTGGACAAACACTGCAAGATGGTTGAAGTTCAGATGAGATGTTAAAAAGAAGCACTGACTGCTATATTAGGTGAATGGTAAACATGACGCTGGCATCTTACGAAGAACAGAGAGCTATTTTTACTGATACATTTCCTTCAAATATTTGACTGGTCATTTATTTCATTGCAGTTTGTGGGATATCGCTGTGCACAAAATGGCTGCAATGGCTACAGGTATAAACACCACTAGGCCTTGAAATATGGTGAAATGCTGAGATATAAGGGCTGGAATTCCCCAACGTTGTATGCCCCACCACTGCTAACAGGGAGAATGGAGAATTTGGCTAAATCTCCGTTCACAGCAGCAGGACTGGAGAATCCCAGCCACAGGCAAGGTCAGAGAATCCCACCCAAGATTGCATTCTTTGTAAAGATCACTATATTGTCCCTCCCATCACTCACGTGAGTGAGGAAATCATGCAGTTCACTCATGTCAGTAACCAGGGAGAAATATAACCTCACGATGGAACTGAACAGAGAGGGGAAGGCTATGGAGTTGAGGAAGGAATGAAGTGAAAACGCTTAATGTAGGAGTTAAATTGTAGAGGTTAGCTGCTGGGTCAAATCACAGAAACCTTACAGCACGGAAGGAGGCCATTCGACCCATCAGTCTGCACCAACAACAATCCCACCTACACTCCATCCCTGTAACCCCACATATTTACCCCATTAATCCTAAGCAAGCATCCCAGGACACTTAAGGGGGAATTTAGCATGGTAACTGCACCTAACCTGCATATCTTTCAACTTTGGGAGGAAACTGGAGCACCTGGAGGAAACCACACAGACAGGGGGAGAATGTGCGGACTCCATACAGACAGTGACCCAAGCCGGGAATTGAACCCAGGTCTCCAGCACTGTGAGGTAGCAGTGCTAAGCACTGTGTCACCGTGTCACTCCTTTCTCACTGGTGATGCTGGTATGGTTGAATATCTCAGGTCTGAAGACTTACGAGTTCAGACATTCTAATGAAAACAATCTCATTAATGGCATTCCCAAATATCCACTGCATACTGTTAATATTCAATTCAAAACCAGCGCTGATCTCAAGCGGTCAGTCACTCAACATGGAGTAGTTGGAATTGTGTCATTTCCTCTCCCACAACTTAAAATAGTACTATTTGACATCTAACTATTCCCTGTCTGTTACCATTCCAATCTCAAAGCCTCACCACCATCTGTCAGTGAGGCAGTATTCCGTCTGATCACAAAAGGGAGCTTCCAAATTGAAAGTGGGCAATAGTTCAGGTATATGTGCAACACTTCAGTGATTTTGGTTGGATTAAAACCTATTTCACAGGACATAAAATTGCGCTACACTCATTTATTTCAAAACTGAACTTCACTGCATCAATTCTGCACAGCTTGTGACCTCCGGCATCCAGAATAAGGGAGATGGGAAACAAATCACACTGGAAAACTGCAAATGTAATTTCACAGCAGGATCAGAGCAATAAGACTTCCTGAAATAGACTAACTCAGGACAGAAGGTAAATTTCGGCTGTTGAAAAGAATACTGTCTCTTTAAAGAAAACAATGTTTTCCCCTTGATTGCCACATCTTTTAACTGTGAAAATTCTGTCTTTTGAACCCTCTCAGGCACCCTGTTCTTAGAGTCGCACATTTCGATGGCTTTCTAAACCAAAGCTGGTTCAAGAGTTTTTCACTGAAGCTGTACATCTATATACTGACAGAAAGGTGTATTACAGGGCCAGGGTTTTCCTGGATAGGGAAACGTGATCCTTTCACATTGATCCTGCTGAACAGACTCGATAGAACTATTGCTGCATATGCTGGCACTGGGATTCGCTTATAATGTCTCCCAGTCACGTTGTCCATTCCAAGTAATGTAATGAGGAAACACTGCAATCAAAGGAGCTTGCTTATAATGGAGTCATCGCAATCATTAATGTGAATGGGACACTCGGGGAATGGGGCGGGGAGATTATTTAACATTATCCAGAGATCAATGCATTTGAGATTAATCTCTCTACACAGACTCCATTAAATCAATTCATGTAACTGCAGAATGCTGTGCAGTACACTTTACCAGAGCTGCATTTACGGTCAGCAACATATGAGTAATTTACATTTGCTTTATGGTCAGCGTGAGATGGAACTCTCCAGCACAATAGGCACATTCTTTCTTCACATTTAGACAGTAGGTGAGGCCAAGCTGAGACACTGGCCAGGATTACACTTCTCAGAAGTTCTATTCTTTCCACTTGTGTACAGATGCAATGAGAATGCGTTCCCATCCTTCTCTAGTCCATGCCTTGCAGTTTGACAGCACTACAAAGGTCCCTTGAACTGGTTGCCCGAGAGATGTTGTCTGATGGAAGGGTTTGAGCCAGCCGCATCCCCGAGCTTACGCCAGACCACCTGAAAAGTAGACACATTACACTTCAACAAAACCAGGAGACTGACTTTCTCTTTCATTTACCCTATAGTGCAGAACGAGGCCATTTGGCCCATCAAGTCTGCACTGATAACAATCCCACCCACGTCCTATCCCCATCATCCCGCATGTTTACCCCGCTAATCTTTCTAACATATGCATCCCGGGACATTAATGGATAATTTAGCATGGCCAATCAAACTAACCCCATATTTTTGGAGCACGGGAAGAAACTGGAGCATCTGGAGGAAATCCACGCAGGCACAGGGAGAATGTGCAAACTCCACAGAGACAGTGATCCAAGCTAGGAATCTGACCCAGACCCTAGTGTTGTGAGCCAGCAGTGCTTATCACTGTCCCACCGTGCCATCCCAAACATATTCCATTAAGCTCGCTGCTTCTCTCCTATTTCCCAGGCTGTGTAAAGATTGAGGTCCATTATGTGATTTCTTATTCTTTCTTTTTCACCGTTAAGTTTTTCTTAAGCGTGAGATTTCCTGGAGCCCAGAGTCTATGTCGGACAGCTCCCACAGCTGCCTACTGGCTTGGTACCATTGTGATACCATCACTGCTGGGTCTGTCCTGCTGAAAGAGACACAATATATCCAGGAATGGTGATGGTGGTGAATGGGACATTATCGGTAAGGTATAAGTCAGGCAGACTGTCTGTAAATCACTCTCCCTATCTTGACACAAGCCCCAGATGTTAGTCTGGAGGACTTTGCAGGATCAACCGGTCTGGATCTGCTGATGCCATTCGTGGGATCTGTCCGGTTTAATTCTTGTTGGACTTTGTAAAGGCTTGGAATAACGTTGTTAGGTTTGTTAGGCCATTTCAGAGAGCATTTAAGAGTTAACTACATTGCTGTGGGTCTGAAGTCACATGTAGGCCAGATCAGGCAAGGCAGATTTCCTTCCCTAAAGAGCGTTAAAGAACCAGGTGAATTTTTACGACAACCGGCAATTGTTTTGTGGACACTGTGCGAGAGGCTAGCTTTTAATTTCAGATTTTTATGATTTGAATTTAAATTCCACTAGCTGTTGTGGTGCTATTTAAACCCATGCTCCCAGACCATTCACCTCGACCTCTGGATTAAGTGGACAGCACAGTGGCACAGTAGTTAACTCTGCTGCCACATAGCACCAGGTACCCGAGTTCAATTCCGGCCTCAGGTGACTGTGTGGAGTTTGCACATTCTCCTCATGTCTGTGTAGGTTTCCTCCAGGTGCTCTGGTTTCCTCCCACAGTCCGAAAATGGGTGGGTTAAGTTGATTGCCATTCTAAATTGCCTCTTAGTGTTGGGGGTGTAGCAGGGTAAATACTAATGACTGAGCCTGATTGGGATTATTGTTAGTGCAGGCTTGATGGACCGAATGGCCTCCTTCTGCATTGAAGTGATTCAATGATTAGTCCAGTGATATTACCATTTGTGCCAGGTTGTGCCTAACTTGCTGAGTGTCTCGTGAATATTCTGTTTACAATGAATCATTGGAATGATAAGGCCATTGGAAATATTGTTCACCATGCGACTGCATAAGCTGTACGCTAATGCAATAGAGTTAGTCTTCCTGTTGATTTTAATCCATCAGGGTCTTGTGTTGGGTAAAGACTTTAATGTTCTAACTCTGGACAAACACAAGGGGGAAGAGTTTGACTTTGTCTGACAGTATAAACCTGGCTATACTGAATCAGTGGCTTGTTTCACGCTTCCCCTGACCTTAACAGGACTAATAACTGGGAGATGTAAATGAGTTGCCAGTTCACTATCGCTCATCGTGCACTGTTGCACATTATCAAACTCTACCCAAACCTTTTGCTTCTTATTTCCTAAATATAACTTTGCCGTGTAGATTCCCACTGCGAGGGCCCGTTAAAAACAGGCAGCGCTATCTGATATTGTCCTGTCCTGGTGTGGTTTCACGTTACTAAAACAACAGAATCCTTACGTTACACATCTCGCGAACAATGGCCTTCTCCTTCTCACTCAAGTCATCGTGCTCGCAGTCTTCCGGCAACTGTCTATCCAGGTTGTCGTGAACTTCCAGGACCTGGGAATCCGAAATGTACATCAAGTTAACAGTGGAGAAACTCTGGGTCAGTTACATGCATTCCAGGATATAGCACACTCAGCTCTTTGTAATTATACAGAAATGTCCAGCAGTGTTTGGCCTAGCTTTCTAATTAGTCTCATCATGCACTGAGCCATACAGGAGGTGCCTAGGTTTGGTGCTCTGTTCTGTATTATATTAAGTTAATATAATATGAAAGGGAAATTAACAAAATCAAACAGGGAGCCTGATTACCAGCAAGTGATTCCTGATTTTTGTCTGAACATTTGTGGGTGGCACAGTGGCACCTGAGCAGTGTTGGGGTTAGCACTGCTGCCTCATAGTGCCAGGGACCCAGGTTCGATTCCCAGCTTGGGTCACTGCCTGCGTGGAGTTTGCAAATTCTCCTGTCTCTGCATTGGTTTCCTCCCACAGTTGAAAGACGTGTGGGTTAGGTGGATTTGCCATGCTAAATTATCCCTTAGTGTCAGGGGGACCAGCTAGGATAAATGTATTGGGTTATGGGAATGGGATCTGGGTGAGATTGTGGGTGGTGCAGGCTCGATGGGCCAAATGGTCTCCTTTTGCACCAGAGGATTCTGTGGTTCTATGATTAGGTGTGGCTGCGATGCCCTGCAATGTCAATAAGCCTGCTGGTAACAATTCTTCATATTCTTGTCTGGCAGCCTATCCCTCTGGGAGAGGAGAAGATGAAGTTTTAAAAAATATATTGAGTAAAAAATTATATTTAAAAACTTAAATGCAGCGGTAGTGCACACTAATGGGCTAGAAAGTTATCTTTGACAATAACATCATAAAGAGTATTGTTTGCCTTGCATACAGCCCAACCCAGCCTGTGCTCTACTAAAATCAATGGAATCACACAAAGGACATAGTCACCAGCCAAAACACACTCACTATGTCATTCAGTCCCTCCAGCCTGTTCAATTAGTTCAATTAGAGTTTGGTCGATTGATATCTCACATGCAGCGCTTCCACAATCCTTAAAATCACCGCCGAACAAAAAAATATTGAATGGGCAGCACAGTGGCACAGTAGTTAGCACTTCTGCCTCACAGCGCTAGGGACCCGGGTTCAATTCCGTCCTTGGGTCACTGTCTATGTGGAGTTTGCATATTCTCCCCGTGTCTGCATGGGTTTCCTCCAGATGCTCTGATTAGGTGGCCTGACCATGATAAATTGCCCCTTAGTGTCCAGAAATGTGTGGGTTTGGGGAATTAGCAGGACAAATGTGGAGTTATGGGCGGCGAGGGGGTTGCAGGTAAGGATTGGGCCTGGATAAGGTGTTGGAGAGTCAGTGAAGACTCAATGGGTTGAAGGGCCCCCTTCTGCATGGTATGGATTCAATGATTCTCTGAAGTTCAGCATTGAAATTTGCAGCTGACACCACTCCTCTTTCCCCTCCACTCCCATCCAGTCTCAACAAATTTGGGTGGGGGGGGTAAGAGAGTTGCAGATTTGCACCAGCCCCCTTTCACAGTGACACAATGGCAATGAAAGATCTTTCATGTGGCAACACAGTGAACTCCGATCTTCAGAGCTGCGAAATGTCCAAAAGGTGACCACACTTGAGATATGATTAATCACAACCCCTCTGTTAATAGACAGTGCTCGGCCTCCAGGACATACACGTGCCTATTTGTCTCTGAGAAAAGGCCAGCTGTCTGTAAAAGCTGTTGCAACAAGGCCATTGATAACACTGTTTCTGTGGAAAATTATGGAATTGGACAAAACACTGGTAAATCTCATAATCCCACGCAAGCAAAAAGAGAAAGCAGAAAGAGACCTCCTCGAATAGATTTTAGGAATTGCTGCTACAGGATTGGAGTGGTGTAATATGCAAGGAGCTCCCTAATGGGATTGAGAGTCAGGGGGAAATACAGCACAGAAACAGGCCCTTCAGCCCAACTCGTCCATGCTGACCAAGTTTCCTAAACTAAACTAGTCTCATTTTATGCTAAATTCTCCCTCAGCGTACCCGAATAGATGTGTAGCGACTAGGGGATTTTCACAGTAACTTCATTGCATGTTAATGTATGCCTATTTGTGACGAATAAATAAACTTCTAACTTTGCCAGTGTTTGGCCCATATCCTTCTAAACCTTTCCCATCCATGTACCTGTCCAAATGTATTTTAAATGTTGTAATTGCACCTGCCTCTACCATTTCCTCCAGCAGTTCATTCCCTATACGCACCATCCTCTGCGTGAAACGGTTGCCTGCCACCATCTCCACCACCACACACACCCCCGCCCCCCCACCCCCCTGCCCACCCCCGCACTCCTTTCATTGCTGGTTAATCCTGCAAGTGGGATTGGCTCTAACTTCCCTTCTCTACGGCCCCGGAAAACAAAACTCTGTGCAAGTTGACAACATGACCTCTGATCCATTGAAGGAACAGACCCAGTAACAGGACAGCGTTCCCAGAATCCGGTAAAAGAAAAACATGAAGTAAAAACAGAATTGGATTTGTCCGGTCATTGTAAAATGATGGCCCCGTTAAATCCTCTGTGAGGGATCTTCACCTTAGCACACGGGAAACGGACTCCATTGACCTGGCATGAAGGGTGAATAAAAATGGGTGGGGGAAGGGGGTGGTGGGAGAGGGAAGGGGAGGTTATGAGATGGAGCTGGATGGAACTTTAAAGATCCAACAAACTTCTAACTTCCTCACAGAATGGAAGCAAATAACTTGGGGAGCAGCAGGTGCACGTGGGAAGGCATCTGTCGCTAGGAATGGTTTCAGATGACCATCATTACTTTATTGGTGGGGGGGCTGTTTTAAAAGCAAGAGAGAGTCGAGGTGACAAAAGGCCTATTGATTGTGAATGGCTCTTCTATCGGCTAATCCACAGAACAACACGGGCCTGTCTCCGGGTTAGCCCAGATGGAGCTGGGAATGACGTGTTAGACGGAGGAGGGCCAGTTGGGGATTTGGGTGGGCGGGTGGGTAGCAAGACAGAAAGAGAACTGGACACCAAAGTGAAAAAAGATAGCCCTGTGAACGCAACGAAAATAAACTCTGGGGGAAAAAAAACATTTATTTGAAGGACTGTTTTCGTCATGGGTGATTGACGCAGGACTGGCTGGCTGGTTTTATTTTATGGTCACTGATTACCTTTGTCAGTCTGACAAAAGAACACAAGGTTCAGCCTATGATGCACATTCGCCTGCTCTCCAAACGTTTCCAGCCCCCCACTTCCCCCCACCCCGCCCCACCCCGCCAAGTTCACAGAATCACTTTTGTTGTTATTTCAGGGGCCAGTTAAGTCTGCACTCTTAGCAAAGTCCAGTTTTTTTTCCCCCCCCTCAGTGAATAAAGGCATTGCCTTGAGTGGGGGTGGGAAGGGGTCTGCAGCATTTTACCTTCATCGCATGCACTACAGCCTCGGGCTTTTGAGCAGTTTGTATGAATCCAGGTGGAACCACTGGGACATTGGGGTCCCCAGTCACCAGCCACGGAGGACCCTGTTTAAAAAAGACAAAAGTCGTGAACACACTGCATTACACCAACAGGATGCAGTGGCAGGTGGAGAGGGACGGGGAAAGGGAAAGCAAGAGAGGGGTAGGGAGATAAAATGGAAGGAAAAGGTGGCGAGAAGCGTAGATGTGAAGTTTATTTATTAGTCACAAGTAAGGCTTACATTAACACTGCAATGAGGGAAGTGGTGGGACTAGAAAGGAAAGGAGAGGATGGTGGGGGGGGGGGAGGGAGGTGGATGGCTAGAGAATGGAGGATGAGAGAGGAACGAGAGAAAGAAACGAGCAGTGGGGAATAAAATTGGAGAGAGAGGAATAGGTCGGAGTAACAGAAATAAAGAAGAGACTGGGGGGTGTTTGGGGAGGGTGTGGGGGAGGTGTGGTGCCAAGGAATGGAAGGGAGCAGACAGAAAAGAAGGGGAGGGAAAGGGATAGGTAAGTGAGGAAGAGGAGGGGAAGGGTAGGTGAGGAGGAAAGAGAATGAGACTAGGGGAAGTAAAGGAAAAATGTACCAGGTAATGAAAATGAGAGAGGTGGAAATGGGTTCAGTTTAGTCAGCAAAACTGTGGGATTTTCAGCAATAACTCAATTACTTGCTTAAACTAGTTACCATCAAAACACATCAATTTGCAAATATGATCCTGTGGTGAGAATATAATTTGCAGAACAAGATGCAACGGAACAACACAAGGTTATCCAATTTACTACATTGCTCCTGGGAACTGATCTTCTTAAAAGTAAGTGGTGCAACTTATAAACCTTTACAAACACTTCCACATTTCTTGCACCAAGGATGAAAGGAATGGCCGGCTGCAACACTTGAGTGTTTTCAGGGTGGGTGAGCCCATAACAAGTGGCTACCACACACAAGGAATAATAGGTTTTTTCCTGCCTCCATCATTCAACACCAAGAGAGTTTTAGCAAGGAACAATGAAACAATTTACTAATTCAACTATAAACATCCCCAACTAACCCAGCAATACTACACCTGCCTCCAGGCATCATTTGTTTTAGGTTTAATGTACGTGTCACTGCTAACAAAAGAATGTAGAATAGACTTTCAAGTAGGTTAAAATAGCTTTGAGGAATTAAATCAACAGCTTCTCATCCTCCCTTGAGTCAAGTGAATAGTCACAGTGTTTGAGGGAGATCTTTTTTAAAATTGCCATGAGTTGAATATAACGGAAAAAATTTTTGATTTGATTTCTTATTGTTACATATATTAGTATACAGTGAAAAGTATGGTTTCTTGCATGCTATACAGATAAAGCATACTGTTTATAGAGAAGGAAAGGCGAGAATGCAGAATGTAGTGTTACAGTCATAGCGAGGCTGTAGAGAAAGATCGACTTAATGCACGGTGAGTCCATTCAAAAGTCTGATGGCAGCAGGGAAGAAGCTGTTCTTAAGTCGGTTGGTATGTGACCTCAGATTTTTGTATCGCTTTCCCGACTGAAGAAGGTGGAAGACAGAATGTCTGGGGTGCTTGAAGTTACAGCAGGAATTGCACATTGCAGCTGAGTTCCTTTCTCCGTTAAGAGACTCCATTGGTGCAGTGGTAGAAATGCATACTGAGATTATAACTTGTTCACTTGCACTGAATTAAAAGCAGATTCATATAAAAGGTACAACACAGACACAGGTCAGACAGTCAAAGCAGAGTCTCCATTTATCCTCAATATCTCTGGAGCATGATACTTGTTCTAATCACTGCTCTCAGGACTTCTGTACACATTATTCAGATCGCAGGATAACAATTTCGAAGTTGTATAACCATATTTTATCTTACTAAATCCTTTTCTATTACTGAATAAGGAGACATTATTTTTGAAGCTTTTCATCTTGTACTCAGCAGGACAATTTGCAAGAATATAATGCAAGCAAAATGAACAAATATATACTGTATGAGCACAGAGTGTCAATTGGTTGGCAAATGGACTCTTGATTAGTAGAGGCATCACATGAAGAATGGATTAGTTGAAGGTAATTGATAGTTAACTGCCAAACTTTGTTTGAAATTTAAATCATTTGACTCTGATTGGTTAAGATATTGCCCTGAGAAATGAACCAGCAAATCCTTGTCATTTATTTTGTTTAGTTGAAACAGATACAATGTGTGTACCTCTCTTTAATGTCTGCAATGAAAAGAGCCCTGAGTAGAACACAGAACATAGAAAAACTACACCACAAACAGGCCCTTCAGCCCACAAGTTGCACTGATGATATTCATACCTACTAGGCTTACCTATAACCCTCAATTCTATAAAGTCCCATGTACTCATCCAGAAGTTTCTTGAAAGATCCTACTGAATTTGCCTTCACCACCACCAACGGCAGCCGATTCCACTCACCCACCACCCTCTGAATGAAAAACATTACCCCGATATCTCCTCTGTACCTACTCCCCAGCATCTTAAACCTGTGTCCTCTCATAGCAACCATTCCAGCTGTTGGAAAAAGCCTCTGAGAATCCACCCGATCTATACCTCTCAACATCTTATACACTTCTACAAGGCCACCTCTCATCCTTTGTCATATTCTTGCATATTAACATATGCAGCTTTCAGTATATGCAAATAAGTCGCCCAGTGGACCTGACTGACAATCTTAAATGGGTTGTCAGTATAATTCTTAATACATTGAGAATTATTTAGTAAATGCTAAATTTCAGAATCACACCTAATATTGGACACTGTTTTTGAATTTTTCAAGCACAGGTGGGATTGTTACAGTCTGCGTCTTGTCCATTGCAAACAGTGGAAGGGACATGCTGTTTGATACAATCCACCAGTCTTTGGGATGTATGGCCTACATAGTTGGCATTACAATGGCACTGAAATTCATTTATCACCTTACTCAGTTATGTGATAGATAGAAAATACTTCTTTGGCTTGATGGTAGCATTCTGTTACTGGTGAACAGCACTTGTGTCACTACTGCATAGGGGCAGCATGAAACAGTTAGTTTCTCCTGTTTCTGAAATATTTTCAGGATAATCAGGCAGATTGAGAACTTTCCGAGGCCGAAAATGGTGGCTTTAGGCCCATTCCTGAGTTTGTGTGATATACCACGAGCAATGATCCAATTGGAGTAGCCAATATCCCGCAGGATATCTCTGATGTGGCCGATTTCAGCATCAAGTTGTACGGTGAGAAATTAACTTGGATCCTATTTATGAAGTTGCTGATAAGGGCAATATTTTCACCTGCAGAATTGGAAGAATTCCAACATGTACTTCACCAATCAAGGTAGGATTGCAAACCACCTTTTCTCAACTAGTGTGCCAATGAAAGGGAGTCCATTTGACAGTTCCCATTTCAAAGGTGAACTAAAGTGTAGGACACAGACGCTGCTGATGTTGAGGCAGGCTGTTTAAATGGCCCACCCTCAGTACTGTGGGACTTTGTCCCAATTGTAATAAAAATAGAGAGGCCCTTTAGGTCTCAGCCTTTACATCCCTCAATCCCCGCAACACACACACTTTCCAAACCCACATCTATAAAACCTCAGATGCCCCCTCACACATGACTCATGAACTCTCATGGTACCGTGTCAAGAAAAGGACATCCACCCATCTTTATGTCCCTCACACCCTCATGCCAAGCTACAGCACTTCCATGCCCATTCACACACCATACACTGTACAGAACCAATGAACCCTATAGTGAAAGTGTGATGTTATAAAAATATTTTTCAAGAAAAGTCATTCATGGACAAATTTCCACTTTTGAAAAGAAATCTCATTTTTACTAGTAGGGCTCAGGGGTTTAGTACTCTCATAGATGTCGAGCTCTCAGCCTAGAATACATAATGAAGATTTGCTGAGAATACAGAAATCTGTTAGTGGATTCAAACACTTAAACCTTAGTGAAAACATTGTTTGATTGAAAGCTCCAACTCTCTGATCGATGCTGCCAATTGAACAATATTTATTAACACAAAATAAATAGATTTCAAGTGCTTGCAGTTTCTGTTTTTGATACTTTGAAAGGCTTGAACAATTGACACTTTTCAGGGACTTTGATGGGGAGAGCTAAGTTATAGTGTTTTAACCTGAGGATTGCAATACCTCAGTCAAGGGGCAAGGTTGAGGAGACAGGTTTTCATGAATAACCTCAGCCAGTACGGGAATTGAATCCATGATGATGGCGTCATGAACCAGTGTTCAGTCAACCGAGCTAATCCTCGTATTATGGGTCAATCCAATAGAAATCTCACTTTCTTCTGCCATCCTACCACAGACTCTATTCTCCCCATTCCTTTCATTTCGTTTTGTTCTTCCCCCATCCCGTTCTGAAGAAAGGTCATCAACCTGAAACATTAACTCCGGTTCACTCTCTTTACAGATGCTGAAGTGTATTTCCAGCACTTTCTGCTCTATATTAACTGACCTCTTTCTGCTTTGTAGGACTTTGCTCTTCACAGTGTGACTATAAAATGAAGACACTTCAAAAAGTACTTCAGTGGATATGAAGCTCTTTGGAGTATACTGAATGTGTGAAGAGCTTCTGTAAAAAGGCAATTCCTTTCCTTTTTCTGTTTGAAATGGCCTTGAAACTGTTCTTTTATATTATGTTTTGGCTAAATCCAGGTAAAATCCTCTTCCCTGCTTCTCTGCTGGGGACTCTTAGCGTTCTCTTACCCCAATTATTTTTATGTTGAAATGTTCCTCCTTCTTTTCTCCCCCCCCCCCCCCCCACTTCTCTTAACCTCCCAACGCAAACTTCCTATCTGAACACATTCCCCTTTCACGCACGGCTGCACAAAGAGATGACCCCATTAACCGTGAGCGCAGGGAAGGGAGGGACAACTATTCTCCCGTCAGGGGAATGACTGCTTCCTGCCAGAATAATCAACCTGCATGTTGGCTATTACTCAATCTCGGCACCATTTAAACAAGTGAAAACATTATTCCTGGTGCAATGAAATGGGTCATTCAGAGTAAGTGACCCCGGGGTGTGTTCGTCTGGGCTTCTCACATTTCTGACACGAACTTCCTCCCATCAATGTTAAAAAAACAAACTGCTGCTATCAGGCTTGAAAACCTACTCATTCATGCAGAGAGGTACATCCATCTCCTGCATCTGTCCTGCCTTGAAATACCACCCCATACCCCAGATTTCTATCACTGCACCTGCTCCTTTCCAACTTTCCAAATTTCACTGTTTAAATCACAATATTCTGCTGTATTAATCAATGTTAGTCACTCTCCGCACTAATGTTGAAGGCCATAAGACATAGGAGCAGAATTAGGCCACTCAGCCCATCAAGTCTGCTCTGCCATTCAATCATGGCTGATGTTTTTCTCATCCCCATTCCCCTGCCTCTTCCCCATAACCTCTGATCCCCTTACTAATCAAAATCTGTCTTAAAGATACTCAATGACTTGACCTTCACAGCCCTCCTTGGCAAAGCGTTCCACAGATTCACAACTCTTTGGCTCAAGAAATTGCTCTTCTGTTTTAAAGGATCACCACTTTAAGCTTACACAAAACCTACAAGTATTTTTGCCTTACATGATTCTTGTGAAATTCTACTCCCCGTGTTTTGAATGAGTTGAGTGGACTGTGGGTAATGTGACACTTCCCACTGCCTCGGAAAAGCAGCCAGTACAATCAAGGACCCCACGCCCTCCGGACACACTCTCTTTCACCCTCTTCCTCCAGGAAATAGATACAAAAGTCTGAGAACACATACTAACTGACTCAAGAAAAGCTTCTTCCCTACTGCCATCAGATTTTTGAATGGTCCCATTGCACATTAAGCTGATCTTTCTCTTCACCCTATTGGTAACTGCAACACTACATTCTTCACCCTTTCCTGTTCTTGTTCCCTACGTACCCTATGAACGATATGAATTGTCTGTCTAGTGTGCAAGAAACAATACTTTCCAATACAATAATACGACAATAATAATTCAATTCAATTCAATTGTTAAAATTAAATTTAAATACGTTTCTCTGTTCCAGTTCCTCACTGGGCTAACCCATCAAACCATTGGGGGTTGTCTTGGACCCAAATCACATAATGTCATGGAGGCTGAAGCCTGAATTGTAAGCCTAATGTTTGCTTCTAAAGTTGTCATCCTTGGCTCAATATTGTACTTTTGCTCAAGTCCCCAATCTATACCGATATTCCTGTGCTGTCCTGAAGAAGGGCTATAACTTTCAGATAATATTGTAAACCAAGGCACTGCTTGCCCTTTTTGGTAGGTGGGAAAGATGCCATGCACTAATTCACAGAAGCATCCTGGCCAATATTTATCTCTCAACCAACACCCAAAATCTGGGTCACTATCACACTGCTAATGTGGAATCTTGCTGTGCAAATTGGTTGCTGCGTTCTGTACATTGCTACTGAGCATGTTTTAGAGGGATTTCATTGGTCGCATAGTGTCAGTGGGCATCCTGAGTTCATGGAAGGTACTGCATAAGTACAAATCCTTTCTTTCTAGATTGAAGGTACTCAGTAGGTCAAAGCCACAAAGCAGGGTAACAAGGGTTGACAGATACACACTGACTTCCAGCTCTATCTGTTACATTCAGAACTATCAAGTGCTTCTGTGGATTACACGTCACCTTGAATATTTTTACCCATCACTCATATCCAGTGATTATAACTAGGATGGGATTTCTCAAGCCCTGAGCAGGTTAACTTCTGATTTCACATCGACTTGTTAAGGGAACATCTCATGGATCTCAGACTGTCACACATCCTTACGGAGGGTAGTTATCATAGAACATAGAACACTACAGCACAAACAGGCCCTTCGGCCCACAAGTTGTGCCGATAATATCAGTACCTACCAAGCCATAGAACTATCTGTAATTCCCAATCCCATTAAATCCCATGTACTCATCCAGAAGTTCTTAAAAGACCCCAGCGAGTTCGCCTCTACCACCACTGATAGCAGCTGATTCCATTCACTCACTACTCTCTGTGTGAAAAACTTACCCCTAACATCTCCTCTGTACTTGCCCCCCCCAGCACCTTAAACTTGTGTTCTAAATATTCTTTGAAAGGAAAATGCCAATCATCTAACCCATCTATATCCATTTGTAAATTTCTTATTTCCTCATTGCAAGTTACTATCCCACCGATTTTAATGCTGTCTGCATATTTGACCATGGTAGCTTCGATCTCTATATCCAAGTCATCAACATAGGATATAAATCGGTGGAGGCTGAAAATTGAACCCTATGATATCCCAGTAATCGCATCTTGCCAGTCAGGAAAAGATCCATTTATCCCGATCTCTGCCTTCTGTCAGTTAGCCAGTCTTCTATTGGTGCTGATAAATTACCACTAATTCCATGTGATCTTACCTTGCCCACTAACCTTCTGTGTGGCATCTTATCATTGGTCTCCCTGCAGTCCAGATATGCTACATCTACAGGATCTCCATTATCCACTTAGCTTGTTACATCTTCAAAGAACTCTAGCAAATTAGTCACACATGATTTACCCTTCGTAAAATCATGATGACTCAGATGGATTGTCTTTTAAGGGTTTTGTTCTGCTGGACAGATCTGACTGGTATGATATTGAGCTTCATCTGTTTATTGTTGGATTATGAATCCAGCAGTAATATCACTATGCCACTGTCTAGCCCCTCCCCCCCATTCAAACCGCATATGTGGACATCAAAAGAGGATAGGACATAAGGTTTTGGTCACCCATTCTGCTCACCAAAAAACCAGAAGGATGTGGATGCTTTGGAAAGGGTGCAGAACAGGTTGTTTATCAGGATATTGCCTGGTTCTGGAGGGTATTAGCTACAAGGAGAGGTTGTATAAATTCGGTTTGTTCTCACAGAAACAACGGAGGTTGAGGAGGGATCTGATGAGGGTTTACAAGATTATGGACATGGACAGAGTGGATAGTCTTTTTTTGGGTAGAAAAGTCAAGTATTAGAGGAAATAGATTTACAGTGCATTGGGAAAAGTTTAGAGGAGAGGTACGAGGCAATTTTTTCACAGAGAGGGTGATGAATGTCTGGAATGCGCTGCCCAGGGAGGTGGTGGGAGCAGATACAATAGCAACATTTAAGGGGCAACTAGATGAATACATGAATAGAATGGGAATGGAAGGATATGGACTCCATAAGTGGATATGGTTTTAGTTTAGACAGCATCATGATTAATGCAGGCTTAGAGAGCCGAAGGGCCTGTTCCTATTCTGTACTTTGTTCTTTGATACAATGACGATATTTTTGAATACACCAATGTGAAGTGTTTCTCAACACTGAAAGTACTAAATAAATGCATCTTGTTATTGATGTTGTTGACGTAATTTAGGGTTGACGCAGACCAGTGAAAGGAAGGATACCGTGTTTCTGCCCATTCAATAATGAGATATTTCATTAGGGCAGGACTCAACTTGCTACCATATGTCTGTGCCAACTCGTGAACGCACCAAGTGCCTCTACCAGCTGCCATGAGTCTGCTCGTGTGGTCACACGTCATCCGTAAGTCTGTGCAGCACCTGAGTGATGAAGTACCAAGGTCATTTAGCACATATTCATCCTGCCCGAACAATCCTGCACTAGTTTCTAATCGGAAGCTGGCATTTCCAAATCTACAGCTCATCACAATGGCACAGTCCTGGCACATTTTATACTGAAACAATCGACAGTGAGCGCATTAAAATAAGGGATAGTCATCATGTCCAGCACAGTCATGGAGGACTCTATCTTTACAATTTCCCACAATTTAGATTGCTCATTTATTTGATCTGATGTGTTCATCATTGCATCTTCCGGTTATAGTTACTGAACACCCGTTGACAGATTTAGATGTTGTGGAGGTCTAAATGTGCCCCCAAAACTTCAGCTGACTCACCTGCATTCCTACCCTCACTGGCCTCTGAACGGGCTCAGCCCTGAGAATCTAAGTTTTCATCAGTGTCCCACCTATCCAAAAAATAGACCTGGCTTCTTTACCCCCTCTCTGGTGAAAACACGGCCCTCTGACTCTCTGCGTGCTGCCAGACCTGCTGAATATTTCCAAAGATCTTCGTTTTTCATTTCAGATATCGAGAACCCATAGGATTTTTGTTTTTCTAATACCACTTTGCTTTGTCAAACCTTGGTTGATATCACTCCTGTGTAGCACTGGAGGATGTTTAACAATGTTAAAAGTTGCATGCAAGTTGTGGTTGCTTCTTAATAAAATGTGTGCAAATGTTCCTGGGGCTCTGTTCCTAAGTGTGGCAGAACAGAATCCACATTGTCCCAATCTTGGTGTCATTTGCATGTCAGGGGTTTTCCCCCTGACAGTGCGTGACACACAGCACAATCCGCCTTTCTGAGACAGTACTGAGAGTTAACTAGACGATGCAAAGTGAGTACTCAAAAATTATTTTGTTTCTTGTGCATGTGGAGAATAAACACATGGGTTTCAGTATGATGTTCTGAGCAGATTCTATAAAACAGTTTCAGTTATAGCATTCTGCAGCCTATATATGCCAGTTAAAACACCAATAGCACTACAGTTTGGTGTGCACTTTCAATCAATATAATTTGGCATCTTTTCGATCCTTAGTTTGTATATTTATTGCTCTACACGCAGATGTGCAGAGTCCTTGACATTTTAGCACACAATGTTCAGTAAACATCCTTATCCCTAACCACAAACTGCACCCAGAAGTGGGTCTCAATTCTCATACTTAACCAACAGACCCACATCTTTCACCTGCTAACAGCTGACTCCAACTCCTACAATATAACAACAAGGGGAAGTGATGGCCCAGTGGTATTATTGCTAGACTATTAATCCAGAAATTCAGCTAATGTTCTGAGGACCTGGCTTCAAATCCAGCCGCTGCAGATGGTGGAATTTGATTTCAATAAAAAATATCTGGAATTGAGAACCTATTGATGACCATAAAACCATTGTCGATTGGTGGAAAAACCCATCTGGTTCACTAATGATCTTCAGGAAAAGAAATCTGCTGTCTTTACCTGGTCTGGCCTATGTATGACTCCAGAGCCACAGCAATGTGGTTGACTCTCAACTGCCAACCAGGGATTGGCAATAAATGTTGGCCAGCCAGTGAAGTTCATGCCCCCTGAATAAATTTTTAAAAAGTTGTACCTTGCCATCCATCTAGAGTTTAGAAGAGTGATCTCATTGAAGAATATAAAATACCTAGTGAGCTTGGCAGGGTAGACATCGACACCCCATTTCCTCTCGCTGAAAAGCCTGGAATTTGGTGTCATAGTCTCAGCGTAAAGGGTGGGCCATTTGGGGCTGAGATGAGGAGAAAGTTCTTTATTCAAAAGGTTGTGAATCCATGAAATTCTCCACTCCAGAGAGCTGTGGATGCTCTGTCATTCAATATACTATATTCAAGACTGAGGTTGATCAATTTTTGGACATTAAGGCATTTAAGGAATAGGGGCATATGGCAGGAAAGTGGATCCGAGGTCGAAGGTCATGGTCTTAGCCAATAGCAGTGCAGGCTTAAGGGGAATGGTGGCCTACTTTTTTTCCTGTTTTGAATTTTCTAATGTTCAGCTGAAGCATCATGATCCCATAAGGTTCAAATAAATTGAACAAATGTTTCTTTCTAAGTATTAATTTTCCATAGCAAACCCAATCCGTTGTAGGATTTGGAATTTCAAAGACAGAGCAGGGTCTGACGAGTAGATTCTCATGTCATGAGCTACTGTGGTAGTCTTTCAAAGGCATAGGAGAAGGAATATTCTGGGGAATTCTGGGAACTCCTTCAGACAATTTCTACCTCATTGGCAGAGAGGGTGGGGGAGGATAGAAGACACACTTAGGACTCCCAACTGAAATTTAAAGGACAGCACTGAGACCCCACACACCACAAGATAAAGTTTGCATCAACATTTGTTCCCCATCCCACAACCCTGGACAAAAAATGAATTACGCCCTTTCCCTAGCCAAGAATTCACCAAAATTTGCATCTCCAAAAAATTGGATTTGCATAGTTCTTAAAAGGGAGAAACTGAACACAAATCATTCAGATACATGTTTTAAATTGATTTACATTTAATTACAGGCATAGGTTCCACTTTATTAAAATGTGTTGTGTCTGGGAGCATGGAAGAAGTTGCTGTATAATCCAAATGTTTGCGATCAATGTTGACCATATCACGATGGGGAGATGCTAATGCCCAATTATAAAGAGGAAGCAAATACTAGAGAACCAATATGTCCTGCAGGCCATTCTTGTGCGTCTCTGTGATAGGAATGAGTTTGAGAACTAGACCTTGGCCTCTCCTTTTATCGAAGGGAAGTTTGTGCTGTTTGGCCAGATTTCAAAGAGGGCAAGAGATATCTTACTGAAAACATGACTCGCAACTGAAGCAAGAAATAAGATGGGATTTGCCAATCAAATCTCAACTGTATTTTCACCCCCTTATTCATACAGCCACTGCCAATAGGAAATCCCGTAATTATTATCCTTAGAGTAAACTACTTTCCAAACTAATCCGGAGACCCTCAGAATATGTCTATGTGTAACATCAAGAAAAGAAACCCAAGACTGAAGGTTGCCCACACTGTTACTATTGATGAATGTTAGTGTCAGGTTTCACAGCTTTCTGCTTACTGTGGCTTAGCACACTTGCTTCTGAATGAGAAGGTTTGTAAATTTAAGATCTATTCCAGAAAGTTCAGCATAAAACCTGGGCTGATGCTCCAGGACAGTACTGAGGGACTGCTTATCCCAGTGGTGGACAACCTATAGCCCAGGGGCCACATGCTGCCCATCTGGGTCTGAGTGCAGTCCACGAGACATTTTGTTGACCGTTGCCCAAGCACAGAGCTGCCACATTGTGCTGATTCCTGTGTGTAGTTTTTCTGTCACCATTAGGATGGCATGGTGGCACAATGATTAACACTGCTGCCTCACAGCGCCAGGGGCCCAGGTTTAATTCTGGCCTCAATGTCTGTTTGGAGTTTGCACATTCTCCCCATGTCTGCATGAGTTTGCTCCGGATGCTCCAGTTTCCTCCCACATTCCAAAGGTGTGCGGGTATGGTTGATTGGCCATGCCAGATTGACCCTAGCGTCAAGGGAATTAATAGGGTAAATATATAAGGCTATGGGAATAGAGCCTAGGTGGGATTGTGGTAGATGCAGACGTGATGGGCCAAATGGCCTCCTTCCGTACTATAGGACCGAAGTAATACACTCATAAATGGAAGGCAAGTGAAGTGAGGTGCGTGCTGACCGCGCACAACATTGACTATAAGAACTGTGTGCTCCTCTGCATCCAAAGGGCAAATATTTGTTCTGTTTTTACCACATGAAATTGATGACAGTTTTATTAATATAGAAATGGTTAAGCATTTCCTATAACTCGCTCTGAAATATTTGGTGTATATCAAATGCATTTAATCACATTCATGGGGTTATGGTTCATGAACAAGCCTGATTTCAAACTTGCAACCCATTGTATTGAAGGAGGGCTATTCATGCAGCCCAGGCACTAGCTGAGATTGCCCATCACTGGCGAAGTACGAAACGGTATTCGAAGGTACTGTCTGACCCCTCAAGGATTGAAGATGATCTAAGGCCAACCCGACTTTCACTAATGTTTACCGATGAACACGGTAAGCATCCTTTACAATGTATCACAGTTTGATATGACTCCTGCTCTGCCCAAGACCGCAAGACACTACAAAGGGTTGTGAATGTAGCCCAACCCATCACGTAAACCAGCCTCCCATCCACTGACTCCATCTACATTTCCCACTGCCTCAGAAAAACAGCCAGCATAATTATGGACCCCACGTATCCCAGACGTTCTTTCTTCCACCTTCTCCCATTGGGAAAAAGAAACAAAATCATACCAACCAACTCAAGGACAGCTTCTTCCCTGCTGCCATCAGACTTTTGAATGGACCCACCTTATATTAAGTTGACCTTTCTCTACACCCTAACTACGGCTGTAATATCAGAGTCTGCACTCTCTCCTCTCCTTGAACGGTATATTTTGTCTTCATAGTGTGCAAGAAACAATACTTTTCACTGTGTCCCAGTATATGTGACACTCAATGGAGGCAATTCAGACCATTGAGTCTGCACTGACAATAATTCCACCCTGGACCTATCCCCGTAACCCCAAGTATTTGCCTGCTAATTCACCTGACACTAAGGGGCAATTTAGCATGACTAAGGACAGCACAATGATTAGCACTGCTGCCCCATGATGCCAGGGACCCGGGTTTGATTCTGACCTTGGGTCACTCTCTGTGTGGAATTTGCACAGCAAGTACCTACATGAGTTTCCCCCGGGTGCTCCAGTTTCCTCCCACACTCCAAAGATGTGCTTGCCATGATAAATTCCCCTTAGTGTCAGGGAGACTAGCAGAGTAAATATGTGGGGTTATGGGAATAGGACCTTGGCGGGATTGCTGTCGGTGCAGGCTTGATAGGCCAAATAGCCTCCGTCTGCACTGCAGGCATTCTGTGGAATCTACGGAATCGATCCACCTAACCTGCACCTCTTTGGACAATAATAAATCAAATCAAATCAAAACAAAACAGATGATCCGGTCATTACAATATTCTTGGTTGGGCACAAATTGGCATTTGCACTTCGGCATCACAACAGCAAGCGCACTTCAAAGAATAATCCATTAGTTACAAAGAGCTTCAGGAAGCTCTGAGGCTGTGGAAGGCACCATATAAATGCAAGTCCTTCGATTACAAAATATAATCAGGGTGTTCAAAGGACTTCACAATCAAATCAATTTCAGAAGCTGGTGATTGTAGCACCAGCTCTTCAATCAAGATAGTTATAGGTTTGAATCCCAGGGAGGCATATGCTTCATTTCAATTGCCCCAAATGCAGCGAGGATGAGCTAGCAGTCCTTGGATTACCAGCACGACAGAAGAATACATGAAAACAAGAGCATGTGAAAGTGAATTTTGTTTGAAACCACAGCCCACACTGAGAGCTCACTGTGCAAAGGCAAATGACAGGCTTGCTCCAAATTCCAATATACTGCGGCTAAATCCCCCAGAGCCACATCCAGTTTGTTGCTGCTTTCAGATCCCAGCTGGCATCTATCACGCTGGATTCTGCTACCAATTATACAGAGAGCAACGCGTTTTACCTCCACGTATACCAGCCGTAAATGAATATGAATGGTCTAATTTAGACAAATAACCTTGCGGTTATCAGGGATTCGCAGAGCCATGTGTCATTACTCATGCCACCGTAGAGCCACACAGGTCATTAGTGATGAAACTGTGTCTGTACGAGTGCAATTAGGTTCAGAATAATGCTGTGCTTGAAAGGATTATGTATTTCTCATTGCAATCGTGCGTAAAGGACACAGCTTAATGAGTCCCGACTGGCAGAAAAACAATTGAAAACCTTGCCTTGAGAGCTTGGGTTCCTCAAATTATCCACTTGGCTGAAGATTTTGTTGGAGTTTTCATCGCACTGTCTCTGATTTTTCCCTTTTCACATTTTATCAGCAACAATAATCTTCTAACCACACAAAAACCTTTCCCATAGTCTCTCCCAGCAGGGGATCGGAGGAGGTGTAAACTAATCCAATCCTCTTTTTACAGTTTCCCATTTCCGTTACTATTTCGTTACTGGACGCTTTGTGTGCCTTTCTATATAAAATATTGAATTCCAGCATCTGAACAGGCCATTCGGCCCAACAGCTCCAAGTTCCTAAGATTCCCCTTCATTTTCACCAGGTCACCATCAGCACATCCTCTATTCCTTACCCTTACACACTTCTGTAGCTTCCCTTCAATAGTGATCACACACACTGTCCCCGTGTGTAATGGTGATCACACTCACTGTCCCCGTGTGTAATGGTGATCACACGCACTGTCCCCGTGTGTAATGGTGATCACACGCACTGTCCCCGTGTGTAATGGTGATCACACGCACTGTCCCCGTGTGTAATGGTGATCACACGCACTGTCCCCGTGTGTAATGGTGATCACACGCACTGTCCCCGTGTGTAATGGTGATCACACGCACTGTCCCCGTGTGTAATGGTGATCACACGCACTGTCCCCGTGTGTAATAGTGATCACACGCACTGTCCCGTGTGTAATGGTGATCACACGCACTGTCCCCGTGTGTAATGGTGATCACACTCACTGTCCCCGTGTGTAATGGTGATCACACGCACTGTCCCCGTGTGTAATGGTGATCACACGCACTGTCCCCGTGTGTAATGGTGATCACACGCACTGTCCCCATGTGTAATAGTGATCACACTCACTGTCCCCGTGTGTAATAGTGATCACACGCACTGTCCCCATGTGTAATGGTGATCACACGCACTGTCCCCATGTGCAATAGTGATCACACTCACTGTCTCCGTGTGTAATAGTGATCACACGCACTGTCCCCGTGTGCAATAGTGATCACACGCACTGTCCCCGTGTGTAATGGTGATCACACACACTGCTCCGTTCTTATATTTGGACCCTGATTGCTGACCTGGACGTTGGTGATTGGTGGCGATGAATGATGGTTGTTGGATATCAGACTTGTGTGTGTGTGTGTGCGCAGTAAAGAATTAACAGTTACCTGATAGGAATTCCTGCCCTGAGCAATACTCACGTTTTGTGTAGGTTCCTGAAACGGTGGCTGCAGCGGTGAAGAATGTGAAGAATCTGACTTGTGTGGCGCTGAGTAAGTCTTGCGGCTGGCCTTCAGGTCCCCAGTGCTCGATTGCTTTAAGAGAAATGGATGGCCTTTATTAACGAGGTCAGACTTCCCACACTGTTTCAAGTAACTGTAGACAGTGCTTACAGCATCTTTAATCATAGAATCCCGAAAGTGCAGGAGTCCTTTCAGCCCATCAAGTCGGTGCTGACTCTCCACCCCACCTTATCCTGTAACCCACACATTTACCCCACCAATCTCTCTAACCTACATACCTTGGGACACTTAAGGGGCAATTTAACATGGTCAGTCCATCTAACCTCTACACCTTTGGTCTGTGGGAGGAAACCAGAGCAACTCAGAGGAAACCCATGCAGACATGGGGAGAACGTGCAGTCTCCACACAGACAGTGACCCGAGGCCAGGAATTGAAGCCGGGTCCCTGGTGCTGTGAGGCAGCAATGCTAACCACTGTGTCACCGTGACACCTTTATGGCAATCCAACCAAGCTTACTTTTGAGCAGAAAGCAATATGTCACAACAGATACTAAAGGGATGACAATAATCTTTTGGAAATCAAAACAAAACATAAAATGGATGAAATCCACAGCAGGCCTGTCAGCTTGTGAAACTGAGGAGACAGGTAGATCCTGTAGAAGAGCATCAGTCAGAGCCCAGTTCTGATCCATCAAAGCCAAATCCTGCACCTTTCCCTTCCCACTGCAGGAGCGAAGAACTTGCTGCGTATTTCCACTATTTTCTGGTTAATACTGGACAGCAATTGAGGATTGCAGTTGTACGGGGCGGGATTTTTGGGCCACGCTTATTGTGGAACAGGAAAATCCCACACAAAGACCCCATTATTCCATTCCTTCACCAGCTCACTATGACCCTGCCTTTATTCCCAACAAAATACACACGCTGTTTGGCTATTGTCAACCCATGGTCTGCCCCTCGCCTGCTCCAATTCCTGTGGCGAGCGGGACGGTAACATTCGCTCACTAGTGTCTGATCGAACCTCAGCATATCCAACAGGAACCAACGTGTGTACAGCACCTTTATCATAAAACGCACCAAACTGCTTCACAGGGCATCATGAAACAAAATGTGAGGCCAAACATGCAGCCAAATCACTATTGAAATTTCAGAAACCAGGGCCATTCTATTGTGTTGAGAAGAAACATTGGCCATTGTGCTTCATTATTGAGTGACATCCATGTGAAACTGGTCCCAGAACTGCCTCACCCCAGTGTTTTGGTTCCTAGAGTCAGGATCATGGCTGGGGAAAATATCTATAACTTTAGTCCAAGACAATAAAAACTCAAAATGCGATGACTGAAACCCAAGGGTCAATGTAGTTATTGGAAATGAGTTCTGAGAATGAATCGCGTGTAACCGTTGGTGATTCTATTTTGTTGGCTGTATTGTACGATCAAAGGTTATCAAGCAGGTTTCTCAGTTGAATGAATTGCAGCCCATTGTCCCAGGCACTGATTAGCTGTCATGTAATAGCCAAACATGTGTGTTTTATTGAGAATAAAGGCAGGGTCATAATGAGCAGGTCAAGAGATGGAACAATGGGGCCTTTGAAATACACAAAAACACAAGAAACAGAATCAGGAATTGGCTACTGGGCCCTTCAGGCCTGTCCCCCCATTCAAAACCACCATGGCTGATCTACACCAGCCCCAACTCCTTTTCTGTACCATTTCCCCACAGCTTTCTATTCCTTTATCAACCTCCACTTTAAATACTTCCAATGATCCAGCCTCCATCACCCTTTGGGGCAGAGAATTCCAGAGATTCTCTTGCGAGAAGAGATTTCTACGCACCTCAGTTTTAAATGACTGGCCCTTTATCTTGTGATTTGGAGATGCCGGCATTGGACTGGGATAAACACAGTAAGAAGTCTGACAACACCAGGTTAAAGTCCAACCAATTTATTTGATAGTAAACTCACAAGCTTTCGGGGTTTGCTCCTTTGTTAGATTGTCAATCATCAGGATTACAGATTACAGTAATCTGTAAACTGTCTGTGCTGTTATATGCTCTGTCTGAGGCCAGAACTCTCCATTCACCTGATGAAGGGGCAAACCTCGAAAGCTTGTGAGTTTACTATCAAATAAATTGGTTGGAGTTTAACCTGATGTTGTCAGACTTCTTACTGCCTTTAACTTGTGGCCATGTTCCCTTATTTAAGATTCTCCCACTAGGGAAAATATCTCACCATCTACTCTATCAAGGACCCTCAGGATCTTATACGTTTCAATAAATTCACCACCTGCTAAACACCAAGGAAAAGGCCTTGATTTATTGCTTGATCTGAAAGATGGCACCTCTGACAGTGCAGCACTCTCTCAGTACTGAACTAAAGTAGATTTGTGCTCAGATCGCTGGACTGGAATTTGAACTAAGACCTGGAACGCTAATCACTGCGTCAATGCCTGACGCCAGCAAGGTTTAACAACTAATGTCCTTCTGCCGTTCTGCAGTTATTGCTATTTGTTGACTATTTCTGTTTAAAAGACTAATGAGATCTTTAGGAATGATAGCCTTGAGGAACCGCCAGTGTAAACATAGATTCTTTAAAATATATCGTGTTCCTGCCACAGTCAATATTTGCAATGGTTGCAGTTGCAAGTTTGGAAGATCAGAACTGCCCGCCTCTCTGCCCCCCCCACTCTCCCATACACTACACACACAGACACAAACACAACCATGCACACACACATAAACAGACACACAGACACACACAAACAGACACAGACAGACAGACATACAGACACACACACACACAAATAGACACACACACACACAAACACACAGAGACAGGTTTGCTTATTTGAGAGGAAAATACAACATCAGCCCAAGTGTCCAAGACTGAAGGATCTATTCATTCATCCTTATCCCAGCATAGTTCCACCATGGTGGCACAGTGGTAAGCATGGCTTCCTCACAGCGCCAGGGACCTGGGTTCGATTCCTGGCTTCTGTATGTGGAATCTGCACATTCTCCCCAGGTCTGCCTGGGTTTCCTCCGGATGCTTCAGTTTCCTCCTGCAGTCCGAAGATGTGCGTGTTAAGTGGATTGGCCATGCTAAATTGGCCTCTTAGTGCCAGGGGTTCTAGCTAGGGTGAATGCATGGGGTTACAGGAATAGGGCCTGGGTGGAATTGTTTCCAGTGCAGGCTCGATGGGCTGAATGGCCTCCTGCTGCACTGTAGGGATTCTATGATTCTATGCTCATCGTAAGGGCAATTGGAGGGGACAAATTTAAACAGATAGCAATGATTTTTAATTAGAGAATTTGCTTTCACAGTGTCGGCATCAGTACTGGGTGGCCTACATAAGCGAAGAAAGACATAACTCAGCCGAGGAAAATTCACAGGAATTAAATGCAGATGAGCTGTGTCAGGGGAAAGGCTCTAATTCACTATCTTTAGATCTGAAGTAGCTTTGCAACGATACAGTTTCGCTGTAAGTAATGCATTACTCTGGAGAGTGGGGAGGTAGGGGCTGGAATCAGAGATGATGTCTGACCTCAGCGTTATGGTTTTTACCAGCAACGCTTGCGGGATCCAGTTTTCTTTTAAAGAAAACACAACATACGATTTCAAAACCAAGTTGGCATTCTCAATTAATATGTCAGCACTTTAACAAGCACCTACACACAACATAAATATTCAACAGCACTTGAGAAGCCAGGAGAGGAAATACTTCTGCTACACCAGGAACTGAATTGCTCCAATATTTTGGATACTTGATGAATGGTTAATCTGCAGAGACTTGTCCACTGCTCTGTACGACATAAATCAGAACCATAGGGTTACAGGAACCCATAACCCTGGTTACAGCACGATGGCACAGTGGTCAGCACTGCTGCCTCACAGCGCCAGGGACCTGGGTTCAATTCCGGCCTTGGGTCACTGTCTGTGTGGAGTCTGTACATTCTCCACGTGTCTGCATGGATTTCCTCCGGGTGCTCCTGTCTTCTCCCACAGTCCGAAGATGTGTGGATTAGTTTGATTGGCCATGCTAAATTGCCTCTAATGTTTGGGTGATTAGCAGGGTAGATGCGAGGGGTTGCAGGAATAGGGCCTGGGTGGGGTTGTAGTTGGCACAGACTTGATGGGCCAAATGGCTTTCTTCTGTATTGTAGAGATTCCATGATGTTAGCCACTTAAATATCTCATCCTACCCCCACCACTATTTTACCTCTAACAGGGAGAGGGCCCAGTAGTTTTAGTTGTGTGGGCTGGGCAGAGTGTCACCTTGCTTTGGGGGTCCCCTGTGTCCAGTGAAGGGACATGTTCCCTGCGCCCCCCCGCCCCTCCAGGTTATATCCCCCTTTAACCCTGCCCTCGGCAATCTCTCAAACCTGCAACCCCACCCCACCCTTCACTCTCTCTTCATTGGGGCCCACTGATTGATGCCTCGGACTTAACCTTCAGTCTAATTCCCATTAGGGTGGCACAGCGGCACAGTGGTTAAACTGCTGCCTCACAGTGCCAGGGACCTGGGTTCGATTCCCGGCTTGGGTTGCAACCTGTACATTCTCAATGTGTCTGCGTCCGTTTTCCCCCTGGGTGCTCTGGTTTCCTCCCACAGAGTGCTGGTTAGATGCATTGTCCATGCTAAATTCTTTCCCTCGGTGTGCGCAAACAGGTGCCAGAGTGTGGCGATGAGGGGATGTTCACAGTAACTTCACTGCAGCATTAATGTAAACCTACTTACGGCAATAATAAATAAACCTTCACTGGCCCTTCGCTGGGGCCTTTCAGTGGATACCCCTGACTTTGCTTCAGTTCGATTCCCATTAGCTCCTCATCTTCAGGGACTGCCGAGACAGCAGAGTTACCTGTCATCTAATTGGTTGGAAGCTCTCTAAGAGGAGACCTGTTCTCCAGATGGAAGTAGGCCCTGCCATCTGAAAATTTCTGCACACAGTTTCTTAGCAATAATTTGTCATTATTCTGACCGACGCAATTACTTAATAATAATTGATGGAGTTATTGGGTGGAGACTGCCTCAGCAGGAGTTCGATGAGAAAACATTGCGCCGTGGCTTACTACATCCCCAAGTTGGCACAGTAACTGCTAAAGGCCTGATCTTCCAAAATACCAATCATCTCCTTTACATTTCCGTCCTCTCAGAATAGTATATGCCACTTGTGGAACTATCCCCAGAATAAACTCACACTTGGATGACACATGGCACAGCGGCTAGCAGCACTAAGGACCTGGGTTCGATTCCAGCCTCGGGTCACTGTCTATGTGGTGTTTGCACATTCTCCCTGTGTCTATGTGGGTTTCCTCTGGGTGCTCTGGTTTCCTCCTACACTCCAAAGATGTGTGGGTGAGATTAACTAGCCATGTAAATTTCCCCTAGAGTCGGAGGACTCACAGGATAATTATGGGGGGAGCGGGTGGGGGGGGGGGGTGGTTGGTGGTGGTGGGCAGTCACAGGAATAGGGCCTGAGTGGGATTGTGGTCAGTGGAGACTCATTGGGCCAAACGGCCTTCTTCTGCACTGTCGGGATTCTATGATTCAATAGAGGAACCAATTCCATAAACTTCGACAGTGCAGAAGGAGGCCATTCAGCCCATTGAGTCTGCACGGACTCTCTAAAAGAACATCTGAAGCATGTCCACCCCTCTATCTCCGCAAACCCACACGTTTACCATGGTCATTCCAACTAACTTATACCTTTAAGAAATATGAATGTGCAAATACCATTGATACACTTGTCTTCTGTCAATTTTCTTCATAAAGATTTAAGTCAACGATAGCTAGTTCTTTAAAAGTGGGAGTTCTAAAGCCTATCACCTATGGTTGAGATATTGTCCTCCACTCCACAACCTCTCCCCCTGCCTACTCTCATTCCCACCTACCATTCCCTGCAGTAACAGAACTACAGCTGTTTCTCATCACTGTGGCACACAATCCATCTCTCCGGCTCCTCTTAATCCCAGCAGTCGGGATCAGTGTGTTCTGTGCTTCAGGGTTGGGACCTTTCCAGCCCAGGACCCCTGAAGTGGCCCAGTGGGACTATTCATCTGTGCAGCTGTCAGCCATCCTCAGATCTCGAGTATGCCCTCCCCCCTGGAGAGCTTCACTCTCTGACCTCCCACACGCCTGCTGCAGTCTAAGTACTTGCACAGCTAATAAACTTAGTAATCCCCGGCGGTTCAGAGTTGGATCATTTCCCTGGCTCTGTAGGAACTGCAGTTCAAAATCATTGCAGACTTGACACCTTATTATAACATTGCCTCATTAAGCTCGCATTATCTCCTTCCTTTCTCAATTGTCCAATTACACTGTAATTCAGAAGTATCATCTGACTGATTTCTTTTTTAAACAGGGCCTTTTCCTGAGCAGATAAGCCAGGAGTCAAAGCTGCTAAATAAAAATGGGCTTAGCTTCCTCATGGCTCCATTATTTGCAGTCCCTGAAGACAGACAGAGAGAGAGAGAGAGAGTAGAAGAGCTAATTGGATTGCTTTTTTTCAAAGGGCAAGGCACAGGCCTGATGGCCTGAATGGACTCCCCCTGAGCTGTATGGGTTCTATGATTATTCTGGCCAGCTAGGGCAGCAGGTCCATGTGGAAGACAGGCCTTCAATCCACCCCCATCCCTCCACACACACAAAAAAGCCAAAATAGAGCTTTGATTCCACTCAACACAGCATTGGCCAGGAGCAAACACAAGGAACCTGTTCTCTTGCAATCCAAACTGGCTAAACAGGGATGACCGCAATTCCCAGATCTGAGGTTGTGGTTGGGATGAGGGGCTGGGGGTTGGGATAGGGTGAGTGTAGGGGAGTGAAAGCACGAGGCGGATAGATAAACGATGGGTCGAAGGAATGCGATTGAAATTTGCTGATATACTTGTGTGCTTGGCTGTTTATTGAAGTGGTTAACAACTGTGTGAACTTTGCAGGGATGTCAACCAGTGCCTCACCACAGGAATGAAGTCCACAAACAGGCAGAACAAAGCGGTGTTACCAAACAGGACTGCCTGCCAATGTCAAACTGTATTAGCGCCTCTTCTTTGATTTCTCTCCATCTTCACGACACAATTAACGGTGCTCCTCCCTGCAAACTCTCTTAAAGCACAAACAGCACTATTTACCACAAGGAGAATAATGGCAATAAGCCAAGTAGGTAGCAGCAGGCTCTGGCGCTGTTTTCACACAGCTGTACTGACTGATGGACTCTCTATCTGCTTAACATACGACTTCTCTGGGCCCAAGCCGTGTTCAGTCAGTCTGCCAGACAGATGCCCACTAACAATGGCCTAGAAATTCAATGATGTTCCATCTGTTTCACGGAGGTAAAATGGATGCAACAGTTACAACCGTTAGGGTACAGACACCAAGCTCTGTGCCTGAAAAGAGTCAGGCCCAGTTCTTTTGTGCAAAACAAGGGCCTAATACCTTTTAGAGGTCTTCTTAGTAAAATTCGATTGGTCTGCCTATTGCCTGCACCCAGTGGCCGGAATTTTACCGTCCCAATTCCAGGAGCAGGTGAGGCATTCTCCATTGGGATCATATGACCCTCGGTCAGATGTGCCTATAAAATTCCAGGCAGTTCTATTCACAGTGATCCTTAAAGGGCTTGGTACTGACCACCATCACAAATGAGCCCACATGAAATTTGCAGGCATCAAACTTCCCATTGTTCACCCATACCGTCCCGGTTGCCAGGGTCGCTGTCTCACGCTCTTCCCTCAGCCAATTGCTCCCATCCCCTTCCAATTGTTCCCTCCACTTCCAACCCCGTGTTGCTGCCGCAGGCCAGATTTCAAACGCTCTTTGTTAATGAGCAGCCTGGAGATGCCCCGCAGGCTTCTGCAGCTCACTGGCCTCATGGGGAAGGAGCCCAAAGCCCTGTACTGGTTGGGCCCTTCACTCCTTACCTTCTGGCACTGAAACTGTTCCCTGTGAGCATTTCCTGTGACTTTTTTTTTAATAGGAAAATAATGAAGCAATGTCATCTCAGAGATGTTAAGTGCAAAATGCATTGAGTTAAGTGCAAAATGCATTGAATTTATAGAATCCCTACAATGCAGAAGGAGGCAATTCAGTACATTAAATCTGCATTGAATCTGTCCAACAGAGCATCCCACTCAGACCCCATCTGTGTAACCCCACACATTTGGGCTGAAGAGCCTGTTTCCTGTGCTGTTTTGTTCTTTGTTCTTGTTCTTCTTATTTACCCCACTAGTCCCCTTTACCTGCACATCTTGGGACATTAAGGGGTAATTTAGCATGGCCAATCCTTCTAACCTGCACACTTTGGGATACCAAGGGGCAATTAGCATGGCTAATCCCTCAGTTTAGCATGGTCAATCTTCCTAACCTGCGCATCTTGGGATACTAAGTGACAATTTAGCATGGCCAACCCTCCTAACCTACATATCTTGAGGCATTAAGGGGCAATTTAGCATGGCCAATCCCTCTAACTTACACATATTGGGACACAAAAGGGCAATTTAGCATTGCCAGTCCACCTAACCTGTACATTTTTTGGACTGTGGGAGGAAACCGGATTACCCGGAGGAAACACATACAGACACGAGGAGAACGTGTAAACTCTGCACAGTAATCCGAGGTCAGAATTAAACCAAGGTCCCTGGCGTTATGAGGCAGCAATGCTAACCACTGTGCCACTGTTGTTATTACTCTATAAGGTTATGTGAGTGATGGAATAAACTTAAAAGTCTGCAATTGTTGCTGTTGGGGCAGTGTTCAAGATTACAAAAGTTTCAACTCTGGGAGCTGAGTTTGAATGGGGCTTGTGGGATTTAAATATCTGTCTCTTTCAGGCAACCTTTCAAATAAGCTCAATTCGGGTCCCGTTGGGTTTGGAACCACAGACGTACCAATAATTCAGTACTAATTGGCAGTAAAAAGACAAGCGAACCAAGCAGAGCAGAAGCTTCAACTAATGAGTCGCGAGGAGACTGGATACATGGCATCACTGAAATGTTTGTGTTCAGATTTCAACAGTATCAGATTGATCTGCTAACAGCCTAAATCAATCATGTAAGCTTTGCATGCAGTTGGTTTCAATCAATTTGCCAAGAACATAACTGATACTTGGTTGGAAGTCGAAGAAATAATCAGACTACTGTGAAGTGCAGTTTTTTTCTCAATATAAAGGATAAAGCAACAGGTTGCACTGAGTTGGAGCATCAGTATAGCCTGTCTTGTACCAACCACACCATTCTCTCTGCCCAACCTGTTCTGGGATCTCTTGCTACTTATCTTTATAACCTGTGATTAGCCTGCAACTGAATACCCGTGCAGGAACATTAGGCCAGATCAAATCAATTCACAAACGTGGTCAAAGTTGTCCTTCATCTGGACATTCATGAGATGATTTCCATGTGGGTGGAACCCATCCGGAGCGGATCGCCTGCTCACTGCCCACGCGCCCAGCCTCATGTTTTTGTGGGTTAATAGAAACCCTACAAAGCAGAAGGGGCCATTCGGCCCATCGAGCCTGCATCATGTTTGCTTATCCCTGCAGCAAGAGGTAGAGAACTTTGGAAAGATGTGCAGATTGGGTTGATTGGCAATGCTCAATTGCTTCTTCATGTCTGAAGATGTGTAGCTTAGGTGAACTTAATTAATGCATTACATATTTACTGTAATTAAATTAAATGGGCAGCATGATGGCACGGCGGTTAGCACTGCTGTCTCACAGGGACCTCAGTTCGATTCCCAGTTTGGGTGACTGTGAGGAGTTTGCACTTTCTCCACGTGCTTGCGTGGGTTTCATCTGAGTGCTCTGGTTTCCTCCCACAATCCAAAAATATGTGTATTAGATTACTTGGCTATGCTAAATTGCTCCTTAGTGTTAGGGGAATGTGTGGGAAATTAGCAGGGTAAATACATAGAACATAGAACATTACAGCACAGAACAGGCCCTTCGGCCTTCGATGTTGCGCCGACCAATATAAAAAGCAATGCCCCTCCAAACTAAACCATTCCCTTCTCTTCCATATACTTATCAACTAACCTCTTAAACGCCACCAAACTTGGCGCATCTACAACTGCTGCAGGCAGGGCATTCCACTCCCGAACCACCCTTTGGGTAAAGAACCTGCCTCTGATATCCGTCCTATAACTATCACCCCTTAATTTAAAGCTGTGTCCCCTCGTGCTAGCTTTTTCCATCCTAGGAAAAAGGCTATCACTGTCCACCCTATCTAAACCTCTAATCATCTTATATGTTTCGATTAGGTCCCCTCTTAGCCGCCTCCTTTCTAACGAAAACAACCTCAAATCCCTCAGCCTCTCTTCATAAGACCTGCCCTCCTTACCAGGCAACATCCTGGTAAACCTCCTCTGTACCCTCTCCAATGCCTCCACATCTTTCTTATAATGTGGGGACCCGAACTGCACACAATACTCCAAGTGTGGCCGCACTAGAGTTTTGTACAGTTGCAACATGACGTTGCGGCTGACGGGGACAGGGCCTGGATGAGATTGTTGTCAATGCAGGCTCGATGGGCCAAATGGCCTCTTTCTGCTCTGTAGGGATTCTATGATTCTATTCTATGAAAGCTGGGTCAGTTTGATTCTATCAACGACTGTATTTCAAAGTCAGTTTACTTCTTCTGAATTTCTTTGGTGTTACCAATAAATAAGACAAAAGACCATAAGACATAAGAGCAGAATTAGGCCACTCGGACCATCGAGTCTGCTCCACCATTCAATCATGGCTGATAGTTTTCTCAACCCCATTTGCTTGTCTTTTCCCCATAATCCCATAAATGCATTCATCCATTGATGCTTCTACATTCTGCGAATGGTTTAGTTGCCAGCATGGTTAAGAAACATGGAGTTTTGTTGGGAGAATTGACATTTTGAAATAGATCTAGTCAATTGCATCAGCCATTGCTTGCTGTCAGTTAATATAGACATATAATATAGATACAAAATATCTACAAATGCACATATACCATAAAGTTAAAATACTGTATATTTATTATAAAATGGCAGAGCAGTTTGGAGGGAGACTTCACATGCTGTCAATACTGCCCCTATAGGCTAGAATCTGTAAGTACACAGGACGGGATTTTAAGGCCTTGTTTGTCCTGAAACTGTAAAATCCTACTTGAGGTCAACAGACCTTCCCACTGTCCGTTCCCCACCCGCTCCGATTCCCATGGCGGGCGGAGCGTAAAAATTCCACCGCCAGTTCCGATCAGGATTTTCTTTCACTTTTAGATGTTGGCATAAAAATGTGAAGAAAAGGTGCGACAACCGGGGGCCTGGGCAGGAAGCATCCACATTTTCAAATATCTTTCCGCGATCTCCACTTCTGACCGAGAGATATTTGGTGTTCACAAACAGCTTCCGAAAACATTTCTTCCAATGTGGTTCAAAGGCAAACTGAAATGTGGCATTGAATAAAGCAGCCAGGTAGGGAAATGTCACTGTAAATAGGGCAGTCACCTCTCCAGACTGGAAGCCGCCAGTGACCTTTCTGTCGCTGACTAAACTTGTAAGTGTACAAAAAGATAAATAATCAAACACAAGAAACATGCACGTTATGAAAAGGAACAAAAAACAATCCGGCAGCACATAAAACGGTTCAGTCCAGACGTAATCTGAAATGTGCTTTGGATGAGATAAGGACAAAAGAGGAGCAGGAGTAGGCCTCAAGGCTCCTCGAGTCTGCACTGCCATCCAGGAATTCAATACTGCGCTATGTCTGAATCCCCTGGCCTGTCACATGGGGAATGGTGAGTTATTACCATTCCTGGCTGGTAACATGGTCACAATTCAGGGATAAAGCACCAAAATATACTGACGTCAATACTGACCAGGGCAGTCCTCATGGACAGGCAGAAAGGAACTTGGTCAAGAAAACCCTGGGATCCAGCTTTTCCACATGCTGTGGAAATTTTAACTCCTCCATCATGAGTTCACGGGGCCGCACGGTGGTTAGCACTGCTGCCTCACAGCACTGGGCACTGAGTTGCATTCCCAGCTTGGATCACTGCTTGTGTGGAGTTTGCACATTCTCCCCGTGTCCGCGTGGGTTTCCTCCAGGTGCTCCAGTTTCCTCTCACAGTCTGAAAGATGTGTAGGTTAGGTGCACTGGCCATGCTAAGTTCTCCCTCAGTGTAACTGGAGTGTGGCGACCAGGGGATTTTCACAATGACTTCATTGAGTGTTAATATAAGCCTACTTGCTTATATTAAATAAATATATTTATTTAATAAATAATAGATAAATAAACTTTATTTGTCAATGTGTGCCTCAGCAGGAAGCCCATCTGATTGGCAGCCTTGACCTCCAATTCAGCGGGGCACCGTTAGCAACTGCACATAAAGAACTTATTGATGTACTAGTGAGAGGATCTGGAGTGGTAGCAATCCAGAAGGGGAGTGGTTAGATGTTGTGGGTTGTGGGAGGGTGTGGGGGCCAGGGGGGGGTCTGAAGATAGTGAAGGGGGTACCTTGAGGATCTGGGGAACAGATCCCTGCTCCTCCTGACTCATCAGCAATGTTAGAATGGCTTTTAACCTTTGCCCTGTACCAGTACTTCCTTTGAGCTGTTGGCTTTCCCAAGAGATGCCGGCGTTGGACTGGGGTAAACATATTAAGAAGTTTTACACCAGGTTAAAGTCCAACAGATTTATTTGGCAGCAAACGCTACTAGCTTTCGGAGTGCTTGCTATTCCTTCGTCAGGTGAGGAAGGAGGGCAAAGGAGGTCCTGACAAAGGAGCTTGTGATGTTTGCTACTAAATAAACCTGTTGGACTTTAACCTGGTGTTGTAAGACTTCTAAATGGTTTTCCCAAGCCCATAGCAGCCAGCCAGCCAGCCAAAGTTAATATGGGAAGACCAACAAGGTCCAACCCAACATCATTATACTGAAATGGACAATCCCCTTCCTTGGAGAGAGTTGGTTGCCCTCTCCTTGCTCCATCCCGATTAAAGTATAGGCAGGTTGGGCTGAGATTTCAGGAGTTAAAAACTTCTATACCTCATCCAATCCCAGACCACTTATTTTTGGGGGGTAACAGTGATAGGGCATGGAGGGATCTGAAAACCAGGATGAGAATTTCAAAATTGAGACGTCACTTAACTGGGAGCTAATGTCGGTCAGCCCAGCAAGAACGTATAGAGAGGCAATGGCCTAGTGGCATTATCACTGGATTATTAATCCAGAAATTCAACTAATGTTCTGAGGACCCGGATTCGAATCCCACCATGGCAGACGTTAGCATTTGAATTAAATAAACAAATATATGGAATTAAGAATCTACTAATGACCATGGGACCAATGTCGGAAAACTCTATCTGGTTGTCCTTTAGGGAAGGAAATTTACCCTCCTTACCTGGACTGGCCTACATGTGACTCCAGAGCCACAGCAATGTGGTTGACTCTCAACTGCCCTCTGAAATGGCTGAGCAAACCATTCAGCTCAAAATCGACTAGGGATGGGTAATAAATGCAGGTCAGCCAATAATGCCAATGTCTCATCAATGAATTAAAAAAAAACAGGGGTGAAGGAGGCACAGAACTTGATGCAACATTTGGATGTGGGCAGCAAAGTTTTTGGTGAGTTCAGGTTTGGAGAGGGAGAGGACAGTGGAGGCAGACGGATAGTCAGATCCAGAAGGCAACAAAGGCGTTAGTGAGAGGTGTGGGCGGCTTGTTTGGAAGCTGTACATTCCCATGTCGCCAGTGTCTGAGCCAAACAGTGTTTTTGATGTTTATTTAATCAGATACAAGAGTAAAAGGAAATAGACAGTCAGTCCAAGGATGCAGTTTGCTGCCTGTTTACCCGGTGATGTTCAATCCCCTCGAGGAGCAAAGAATGAAGTCTGCCGAGAGCTTTTACTTCAGCTTTTCTTCCCTCAGCACAATCATTCAGGTTGGCTTGCACTTTTCCCTCCTCCTATTATTGGATTCTGACAGGGTGCCTCTACGCTGCTTGTGCTGGGCTGACACATTACACATTACCCAAACTCACTGTCAATCTCTCAAAGGCCAGCTAGATACACAGCATCTTTAAACAATAATGTGCACGAGTTATCCTAATTTGCTGTCAGTCCATTTTTCGGACACTCAGTTCAAATAAGATTGAAGAGACAGCTCCTGTGATGAAATGCTCGTGCCTATGAATTCTTCCAACTAGCTTTCAGTCGCAACGTGACATTAATAATAACTTGCAGCGCTGACTGGTTTGGCGAGCTATTGCCGAGGGATATGATTATTACAAAGCAGGGCAGGAAGGAGGGGAGGAAATGAAAGGCGGCTGACTAGTCACAGATTACAGAATGGTTACGGCACGGAATGAGGCCATTCAGCCCACTGTGTCTGTGCTGGCTTTCCATAGGAAGCCAGAATTGCTAAGGCGATGGAATTCTTACAAGTTCATTTCAACGCAAAGCAGTTGGATTTGGACATGCCGTCGCTTTAAAATGAAGCAACATACAGTCCCAAGCAGGACTGAATGGATAGATGGACTTGTGGGCAGGATGGTGCCAGGTTCAATCCCCCAATTGGCCCATCACTAACAATGGCTTCCAATCAGCATTCCCAAGACCAGCTGGCTAGGAATCCCAATCCTGATTTTGCTCAGTGACTCCTGTCGGATGTATGTGTCCACACAAAGGTTACTGGAAGAATTGTGATAGAATTGGACAGTCCTTACAACGGAACAGCCCCGTCACACTCACCATCTAGAGACTCTGCAGGACAGACAGATAACTAGGCCCAAATCACGTGACATTTCCTTCAGGAATGGTAAGACAAGAGCATTGAAAGGAAGCCATGTGTATGGTTCTCTTCAACGATCCAATGGATTTAAGATTTGAACATATGACTAACCCAGGTCAGAATGGGCATAGTAAGGAGTCTCACAACACCAAGTTAAAGTCCAATAGTATTATTTGGAATGGTTAGAATTTGAGTTGTTAAGGCTCACATTCCAACCATTACCTTGCAACTATGTCTTTGTTATATATATATCATATTTGTGAGATCTACCTCTGAAAGTCTGTGATTCCAAATAAACCTGTTGGACTTTAACCCTGGTGTTGTGAGACTTTTTTTACTGTGCCTGCCCAATCCAATGCCAGTATCTCCATATCAGGTCAGAATGGGTCAAGGTTAGATCTCTGGTATTTTACTGAGTTACTGATTCCAGCCTGCATACTGGTCACGGATACTAATATTCCCTTTAACATTCTAGATTAGGGGATCTAATACATTGCAAGTATTATTATTATTATTAGATCATTATTTAACCAGGACTCAGTTATAACACCTTACCCACTCCATATAGTCCGCTAACCTCCTGTCACTCACAGCCTACCCTCCCACATGGAATATGGCTAATCGGAATCACTGGTTCCCATGGAAACAAACCTCAGCGGGAAGAGAAATCTGGGAGGAAACACAGAAACTAGATGGAGGACTAGGCTATTCGGCCCTTCGAGCCTGCTCCACCACTCATTTTGAACATGACTGATCATAGAATTCAATATCCTGATCGACCTCCCCGCCCCCCCCAATATCCCTTGATCCCTTTAGTCCCAATAGCAAGGAAGGTCCAAAGAAAGTAGCAGATGGGAATTTTGAGTCCTCCCAGCATATTGCTAGGACTTCACATGCAGACCAGGCTGTGTCGAAAATAAACTGGCAACATATCTCTGATTCTCCACTTGTCTCGCGGTACATATGAGGCCACCTGTGACATATTTTTAAACCAAAGCTTTAACACCTTATCCTGCAAGGGTCTACTTAAAAATAATTAATCCAACACATCTCAAACCAGATGGTTTCATATCATTCCCTAGCAGAGGTAAAAATGCTGTAATTTTTAAATTCTACTGAGCTGGTTGCATCTCCACACTCAACAGGCCTACCAAATATTATTTAAGGACAACTTAATGGAAGGCCCTGACTGAAGTTCATGGCTTTGACAAATATGATGCGGAGTCGCCGGCGTTGGACTGAGGTAAATACAGTAAGAAGTCTCACAACACCAGGTTTATTTGATAGTAAACCCACAAGCTTTCGGAAACGCTGCTCCTTCATCATGTGTGTGGAAGGTTCTGATCAGAGCAGGGCATATTAAGGCACACACGGTTTACATAATACTGATTAGATCTCACACATCTCTTCAACCTATGCCTCATGTAATCTCCACTCACATTATCTGCAATTTTAAGACTTGAATAGCAGGTTAGCTATAAAGACTCACATTCTAATCAGTACTCTATAAACTGTGTGTGCCTTAATATGCCCTGCTCTGATCAGAACCTTCCACACACATGATGAAGGAGCAGCGTTTCCGAAAGCTTGTGGGTTTACTATCAAATAAATCGGTTGGACTTAAACCTGATGTTGTGAAACTTCTAACTTTGGCAGAAATGGCCAGGTGAAACAAAAAATCCAGCTGACTCTCCAGTGCATCACTGAGTGTGTGCAGCACCGTCTGTGACCAGAATTCTTCACTCACCCGACGAAGGAGCAGCGTCCAAAGGCTAGTGGCGTTTGCTACCAAATAAACCTGTTGGATTTTAATCTGGTGTTGTGAGACTTCTTATTGTGTGCAGCACTGTCAGAGGTGCCACCTTTGAAAAGAAAGGTAAAACCTTAGGTCTGTCTGCTCTCAGGTCAATGTAAAAATTCCCCCCTACTCCCCAACCATCACTATTTCAAAGAGCGGGAGAGTTACTCTGGTATCCCAGCCTATATTTACATCTCAGTCAAGATCCACAGGAGGAGAAATTAGTAACAAATTATTCTGTTTTACTGTTTGTGGTGGTTTGTTGTGTTCATAGTTATATGTGACTCTCCAGAAGGAAGCTATTTAAGTTTTATTAAGCTAATGGTATTGAGTAATACCAAAAACGGGAGAATTTGGAGCAAGGAGACAGGTCAACCATGGTCTAGTTGAATGGCAGAAAGAAGCTCAAGAGGCTGAATAGCCTCCTCCTGTCCCTCCTCCTACATAGTAAGAAATCTGACAGTACCAGATTTAAGTCCAACCGATTTATTTGATAGTAAGCTCACAAGCTTTCAGGGTTTGCCCCTTCATCAGGTGAATGGAGAGTTCTGGTACCTCATTCCCTACCTCATTCCGCACTCTCCATTCACCTGACGAAGTGGCAAACCCCGAAAGCGTGTGAGTTTACTATCAAATAAATCGGTTGGACTTAAACTTGGGGTTGTCAGACTTCTTAGTGTGTTTACCCTAGTCCAACACGGCATCTCCACATCGTGCCTACTCCGACATGCCAGAGGATTTCTTCATTCCGTCCCTTGTTGACAAGATGGTGGTTCCCCGTTGCTTGCTGAATAACTGTCTCGATTTCACGTTTGACCAACAGGGGGAAGCAGTGACTGGGCCTTTTCTAATGGGAGGGAGAGAAAATTAAGTAAAAATTTGTGAGGGGAGTCAAAATGATTCTTTAGAGTCTTTATAATGGGAGCAGGTCATATGGCCAGCCCGTGTCAGATGATTGCGTCCACATGAATGACTGGAGGGAGGGAGGAAATGACCATTTTAGTATGCAAGATCAGACTGTGTTATATTTCCAAAAGTAATACAGGAGACACAGAGAACAGAGCAGAGCTGTGACGTGATAAAATGTATTCTCTTATTGTATGAGGAGGGGACAGGCAACAGCAAACAAAACAGAACAGAAAAGTTACTGCAGAGATTGCACAGCCAGTAACCTTCCTCTTGACAGAACGCACTGTGAATTCCTTTATGTTGGTAACATTGTGCTGCTCCCTCTGATCCGAGTTTCTGACTGCAGCAGTGTTTGTCCAACACCTTCCTGTGTTACAGGGGGCAGCAGTCACTGTAACACACAACCACTGCACTGCCATTTTATATGTTATGGACTCCAGACTGCTGCCCCGAAACTCTCTGTCTGAAACAAAACTTCAGACCGCATGAAAACCACGTTGGCGCAATACGGTGGCACGGTGGTTAGCACTGCTGCCCCTCAGTGCCAGGGATCTGGGTTCGATTCCCGGCTGGGGTCACTGGGAGAGAGGAAGGGATAAGGTTCAATTTTACTCTGAAGACTCCAGACAACACCATTGGTGACTGGGCAGCATGGTGGCACACTGGTTAGCCCTGTTGGGTCACTGTGCACGGAATTTGCATTTTCTCCCTGTGTCTGTGTAGGTTCCTCACACAGTCCAAAAGGTGTGCTGGTTAGGTGCATTGTCCGTGCTAAATTCTCCCTCAGTGTACTCGAACAGGCACCGGAGTGTAGCGACTAGGGGATTTTCCATAGCAACTTCATTGCAGCGTGAATGTAAGCCTACTTGTGACGCTAATAAGCAAACTTAAAACTTAAATAAATAAGCTTAAAAGCTGGCAACCTGCTCATTCTGAGACAGATGGATAAAACCAGCAAGGTAGTGCAGGCTGAGCCAGAGTGACGGATTAGGAAAACGTGATCAATGCCAGTGTTTTAACACATTTTTTACAAATTCACGTGCACCTGAAAATGCAGCTTCTGTTTTTTTCCCTCTTTATAATATTGTCAGCTTTTTGTTTTGATCGTTGACAGTGCCGGGGTTTGACATTGGGATGGCACAGTGGTTAGCACTGCTGCCTCACAGCACCAAGGGTTTGATTCTGGCTTCGAGTCGCTGTCTGTGTGGAGTTTGCACGCTGTCCCTGGGTTTCCTTCACGTGCTGTCGTTTCCTCCCACAGTCCGAGAAAAGGTGTGGGTTAGGTGGTTTGGCCTTGCTAAATTCTGCCTTAGTGTCCCAAGATGTGTAGGTTAGGGGACTACTGGGGTAAATGGGTGTTGGGGTTACAGGGATAGGGTGGTGGTGATCCTGAGTAAGATGCTTTGTCAGAAGGTCAGTGCAGGTTCGATGGGCTGAATGGACTGCAGTATAGAGACACTATGATTAAAGGCATGAATGGAAGAGGTCACTTGCTGTAAATGAGGATCCATTCATCCCTGGGACTGGATTCAAACTTTGGTGCAACTAATGAGCTGATGATTTCCGTTCTCTAACGCCAAAAACTGGGTACAGTTGCTTGACTGGCATGAAAGCAAACTGCCCAGCTCTACAAGAGAGACGACATGCAAGGCTGGTGCAGAAACCTGCTCTGGTTGGGACAGCTGAGCACTAACATCTGAGGTGGGTAAGAAAGGTGAATGACTGACTTGCAATTAAAATTCTTCACAAAGCTGCTCCTCAATGATTACGTAGTGTCTTCTCCCTCGCTGTGTGATTATTTTATCAAATGGGACTTGTGCGGCACACCATAAAAACCACACACTCAACAATGGAAGTTCAAGGGTGGGGAGGGGAATTCTCTGATCTCTCCGTGATGTGTTTCTCGTGGTGGGGGGAGGAGTACCATAGCGGGATTTTCTGGATTCGCCGCTGTCGATCGGATTTTCCATTGACTGCATCCCACATCATTGGAAATCCAAGTTATCACACGATCCTGCCAGTGTGAACAGCCAGAAAACTCCAGCCTTATCTCTGTGAAACTTCTACATGCATGTTTCTGTTCTGCCTACATCCTATTTCAGCAGAGGAATGATTGTTCTCCCCTACCCTCAAACACAAAAGCTAGTCTCTGGATAGGCCCTCGACTCCATTTTGATACAGACACATGCTGATGTAACTGGAACTGTCTTTCTTACTTCAGTATTTGAGAATCATGGATCCAGGTTTCCATGGGCCTACAAATATGCTGGTTAATAGAACTGGCCTTGTTTAAGTACAACTATGGGAAGAAGATTTCCATATCCACAGTTGTGGATTCCATTCCCCCATCATGGGATGATTTTTTTTAACCAAAGGTGCCGCACAACATGCGATCGTGGAAACCGATGAAAAGCAAGAAAGCTTGTGAGTGTAAAGCTTTAGGACTGAGCCCATTCCTGGACATGTTGAATCTGGCCTCCTTCAGCTGAGGGTCCAAGATAGACACTTGGCTGAAAATTGCAAGGTGTTCCACTGCCCAAAGTGTCCTGTTCTCTGCCATGTGTAGGAGCTCACAGACCTCCTTAAAGGTTTCCAAACAAAGCGCTTGAAAAAAAATCAGGCAGGCAAAATTACCGATAGACTCAATACATTTCAATTGAAAGCACAAAGATGCTGAGTCAATGAGGGGTGGCACGGTAGCATAGCACACTGTGTCATAGCACCAGGGACCCAGGTTCGGTTCCCAGTTTGAGTCACTGCCTGTGCAGAATTTGCACATTCTCCCTGTATCTGTGTGGGTTTCCTCCAGGTGCTCCAGTTTCCTCCCACTGTCCAAAGAGGTACAAGTTAGGTGGATCAGCCATACTAAATTGCCCTTAGTGTCAGAGGGACAAGCAAAGTAAATACATGGGATTGCAGAGAGAAGGCTTGGGTGGGATTGTGATTAGTGCAGGCTTGATGGGCTGAATGGCCTCCTCTTGCACTGTAGGAATTCTATGATTCCAATGACTGACATCTTCACAACCCCCACCAAATGTGCGAAAAGATTTTCAGCTAAATTCGACCAAGTGAAACAGAATAGCCCAGAGTACTGCCATGTTTCCTGCTGCTTCGCCACTCAGAGCCACCTAACCCATTGAGCTATAGAAACCTTATAGTGCAGAAAGAGGCCATTTGGCCCATCAAGTCTGCACTAACTCTCTGAATGAGTGTCTTACCCAAGCCCTCCCACCCCACCCTATTCTTTTAACCCCACACATGTACCATAGCTAATCCAACTAATTTACACATCTTGGGACACTAATAGGCAATTTAACACAGTCAATCCACCTAACCTGCGTGTCTTTGGGGTGTGGAAAGAAATCGGAGCACCTGGGGGAAACCCATGCAAACACGGAGAGAATGCGCCAACTCCGCACATTCAGTCACCCGAGACTGGAATCAAACCCGAGACCATGGCGCTGTGAGGCAGCAGTGTTAACCACTGTGCCATCGTGTTGCCCATTAAAGCTCTGGCCTATAGAATTACCTAGAGTAGAAAGTCCGTTTCCCAGTGAGAGGTCTAACCTCCCACCCCAGCCACAGATCATTCAGGCTAGCTGGCCAGTCACCAAATCACCTAACAATGACGTGCCTCACCTTGATTGAGTACGAAGGTGTCCCCGAGCAAAAACTAGAAAGATGTGAGCTGTGCTTTGGAGAACAGTCCTTGAAAGAAATCTAGAGAAATTAAAGATGAAAGCTAGAGAACTTGTCAGGAAATGCATCAGACAAAACCAGAAAGTAAAATGGAAATGGAAAACATCCAAAGACGTTTACGAGAAAGAATGGAAAACACAAGAGCAAACAGCAAGCTGGCTAATGCACTGATAATTTTCACCAGAGGAGCTTATGTTTGTTCACATTCTATAATTTAAGAGTTTCCTCCCCTCCTTGCTGTATATAACCCTCTACATAACTACCTCCTGTGCTTAGTGGAGTTCTCAAATGCAACCCACCTTTCACACTTGTACCAATTTAATCACTTCAACGGTCAGAGGGAAGATAAAGAGATACTAAAAAACATCTGATCTCAGGATGAAATACATGAAAATAAAACTAAAAAGAGCTCTCATCCATCTTTTCGTTACACAATTTCAGCAGAGTCTCTCCCCTCATGTCAGTACTGACTCTTGCTATGATATATAGTGATGAAGTTTTTGACCCAGTCTTTTTTTTCATTCATGGGACATGGGAGCTGCTGGCTGGGCTAGCATTTATTGCTCATTCTTAGTTGAGCTTGGAGGCAGTTGAAAGTCAACCATTGCTGTGGCTCTGGAGTCACATATAGACCAGACCGGGTACGGATAGCACGTCTCCTTCCCTGAAGGACAAATAGGTTTTTCTGACAATTGGCAATTGGTTTCATGGTCATCCGTAGATTCTTAATTCCAGATATTTTTTATTGAATTCACCATCTGCCATGACGGAATTCAAATCCAGTCTCCAGACTGATTTTCAGGATTAATAGTTTAGTAATAGTTTAGTTTAGTAACAATAGTATTGTTAGGCCATCGCCTCCCCACAGGGAGGTGTAGGATGATTGACTTGAATGAAGGTTGGTGCTTCTAACCATACAGTGATGCTTGGCTCTATTCCCCAGTGAAAGATATCTGCTCCTGATGTTCGGTGTTTGGCAGCATTACCTTGGCCGTTTCCTGGGCTTGTCATGCATGGAGTAGACTGGGTCTCTTCTCTGCAGAGAAGGGTGAACCTTCTGGTGATGCAGGATAATGAAAAAGTTTAATACAGCAAATGGAGGGAATGTTTTCCACTTCTGAAGGAATCCAAAACTAGAGGTCTTATAATATGATATCACTAATCAGTCATATCAGGGATTTAAGGAGGAACTTCTTTAGTCAGAGAGCGACAAGGATACAGAACTTACTACCAAAGAGAGTAGTTGAGGCAAAAGAGAAAATGCTGGAAAATCTCAGCTGCTCTGGAAGCGTCTGTTAGGATCCAGATGACCCTGTCAAAGAGTTGTCTGGATTCTTACAGATGCTGCCAAACCTGCTGAGATTTATCAGCATTTTTTCTTCTGGTTTGAGATTCCAGCATCAGCAGTAATTTGCTTTTATAAAATAGTTGAGGCAAATAGTATAGATGCAAACAATCGGGAGTTAGATAAGGACATGGGTGAAAATAAGATAAGGACATGGGTGACATGGATAAGGACATGGGTGCTAGCACGAGGGGACACAGCTTTAAATTAAGGGGTATGAGTTATAGGACGGATATCAGAGGTAGGTTCTTTACTCAAAGAGTGATTAGGGAGTGGAATGCCCTGCCTGCAGCTGTTGTAGATGCGCCAAGTTTGGTGGCATTTAAGAGGTTAATTGATAAGTATATGGAAGAGAAGGGAATGGTTTAGTTTGGAAGGGCATTGCTTTCTATTTTGGTCGGCACAACATCGAAGGCCGAAGGGCCTGTTCTGTGCTGTATTGTTCTATGTTCTATGTTCTAAAACCAAATAGAAGGGTATGTTGGTACGGTTAGATGAAGAGGCACGGAAGAAGGTTAGTTAGAGTATAAGTTCTCCTGGATAAGTGAAAACTTGTTCCTTTAACAATTCTCCTTACTATTGCAGATCATAAAATAAGATCATTTGGCGCATTACAACTGTGCTAACTCCTTAGAAACAACTATCCCCCTCAGTCCATTCCATAGCTAATTCCCTTTTGAAAGTTACTGTTTAACCTGTTTCCACCTATCTTGCAGGCATGACTTTAATAACTTGCTCGAGTATCAACACCCTTGGACTAAAATACATGAACATTAATGTTTCATTTTAGTCTGACTCAACCAGCTGAGTGTGGTGAGAAAGAGATTTTGGGAAGTGTTCGCCAGCAATGACCTTGGAGCTGCCAAATCTTAAAAGCTCACCCGTAAAATCCTCCACTCACTTGCCCAGTTTTAAAGCATGAAAACTGACGTTCTAGCCTGAGGCAGGACAATCTGGTTAGAAGGCTAACCTACAGCCGCCACAATAGTCCATGATTACAGCAGACAATATCCTGACCTTTTCCCTGTCACTCGTGTCCTTTCCAGTTAATGTGCAGAACAAATTAGAATCGCAGAATCCCAGAATCTCCACAGTGCATAAAGAGGCCATTCAGCTCTTCAAGACTGCACCGACAACAATCCCACCCATCCTATCCTTGTAACCCCACGTATTTGCCTTGTTAATCTCTTTGACACTGAGGGGCAATTGTGGACAATCCAGCTAACCCACACATCTTTGGAGTGTGAGAGGAAACCGGAGCACCCGGAGGAAACCCCACGCAGATACGGGGAGAATGTGCAAACTCCACACGGACACTTACCAGAGGCTGGAGTTGAACCCAGGTCCCAGGCGCTGTGAGGCAGCAGTGCTAACCACTGTGCCACCATGCCATCCACACTTCTTTTGGATCTTTCCTTCTCCTCTCCAAGGGCCCCTACCTGATGGTCAACTCTTCACCAAGCTGGCTGAGATCAGTTAACCCAGCATCAGATAGAGAAGAGATCAAACTTGCAGCCTTCCTGGTTTATACAGCTGTGTCTACAGCATTCGGATTACGTGCTAATTATTCAACATCGGTAGCTCACATGGCAATAGAAATTTAAAAAAATATGCACTGAGGAATAAGCAGGCTCCGAATGCAAAAACATTAATATTGAAATCCGGAATGCCCTTCCATTCATTCTGTGATTACTCTCGAGTTTACAATTAAGTGCATCTTAGCCCCTAACAATTAGAGTTACATAGATTGAATTAAATAGAATGGAATAATAACCAAACGCTTTTAAATAAATATTACTACTTGGAGGGGATAGGATGAGATGTATACAAAACGAAGAAAAGGAGCATTCCATTCTGGAGTCCAAACAGAAAATGCTGGAAAACACTTAGCCCAGGCTGCATTTTATGGAATCATCAAACCTATACAGTGCAAAAGAGGCCATTCAGCCCGTCAAGCTGCACTGACTCTTTGACAGAGGATTCCATCCAGGCCCTATCCCGTAATTCCACATATTTATCCTGCTAATTGCCTTAATCTCCACAATTTGGGGCACTTAAGCATGGCCAATCGACCTAACCTGCACACCTTTGGAGTGTGGGAGGAAACAGGAGTACCTGGAGGAAACCCATGCAGACATGGGGAGAACGTGCACAGTCACCCCAGGCCAGAATTGAACCCGGGTCCCTGGCACTGTGCGGCAACAGCGCTAACCGCTGTGCCCTTTCTGCGCAGCAAGAAATGGAATTATTGTTTCAGGGTGACATCTTCCTCAGAACTGAAATGTAACTGCTGTACATTTCCGGCATTTTCTGTTTTTACTTCGGATTTCCAGCATCTGCAGTATTTTATTTTTCTTTCAGTTCTGGAAGTTTCTCTGGTGAGACAGATCCCTTGTGCCAGTTGTGTAAAGTGAAAAGCAAAAAGGAGAAAGTGTCACTACATCAAGCACCCAAGCATCACCATCACAAAAGCATGCCTCCCAGAATGCCCAAGAGCAAGAATGTACCTGTGCGAAATTGTGTGGCACATTAGTCCGTCCTGCAAGCTAAGAGGGAAGGTAAAAAGAGAAATTGTTTGGTCCTTTTGTGGGGAACTGATCATCCTTACCTTCAGATGAGAGAATGCAAGCATCAAAAACAATGTCCCCGCAAATAAAGTATCAGCTGGCTGGTATCATAAGCAAACTTACTGTAATGTCGGAAGCTCAGGAGATACTGGAATCTAGGCCCGGATCTGGATACACCCAATTCCCAGCATTCAGCTATAGGTTCTGGGATGGGTCTGTGAGGGCGAAACTTTCTCCCTTGGAGAAAAGTGGGAATTGGAAGTGTGGGATGAGGAGGAGGTGGAGACCCCCAACAAGCTTCTTGCAACCGTCACTGAGAGGCAGTGCATGGCTCACAGAGGGGCAACAGATGCAACCACGCCCAACCAGATGAAGCCCTGCAACCCCAAAAAGAAACACCATTATGTTGTAAAAAAATAAATTTACGTCTGGATTTGTGCCTTGTAGACGATGTACAGGCTTTGTGGGCAGTGGGGAGGAGGTCAGGAAGTGAGTTACTCTCTACAGGATTCCCAATCTCTGATCTGCTCTCTTAGACGTCATATTAAATGGCTAGTCCGGTTTAGTTTCTTGCCCAATGATAACCTCCCCAGGATGTTGATAGTGGGAGATTCAGTGATGCTAGTGCCAGTGACTGACAAAGGGGCGATGGTCTGATTCTCTCTCATTGGAGATGATCATTGCCTGGCATTTGGATGGTATGAATGCTATTTTCCACTTGTCAGTCCAAGCCTGGATTTTGTCAAGGTCTTGCTGTATTTGGATATGAACTGTTTCAGTATCTGTAAGGCACGAATGGTGCTGAACATTAAGCAACCATCAGCAAACATCCCCACTTCTGAACAAACCAACTGTGAAACAGACATTAGCCAATGACATTGCAGCAATGATATGAATTTTTTAATATATGTGAAAAACTTCCACATTTTCCAAAATGCTCCTCTTTGTGAAAGTGGTAGAATACTAAATTTAAACTGGGTTCATTCCCTTTAGTGACATTGGTAGTGAGGAGGTAAAGGAATCTTCAGAGGAGGGAATCTAGGCTGATACTCCCAGGCCTGTCCTTTACTATCACATATTAAACCAGGGCTCCATTCATCTTCTCACATGGATGTGAATGATCCCATTTCAGGAAAAGCTGAAGAGTTTCCCGCAGTGACCTGGGCAATATTTCTCTCTCACCATTAACCCAGATTGGGTGGTCTTTATCACATTGCCTTTTGTGGGAGCTGGATATCTTGCATTGCAACAATGGTTACACTTCAACCTCACATTCTACTTAAAAAGTTATATTTCTGCACTCATCCTATCTACAAAACCTTACTTCACGTTTCGCTAGACTTGTCTCCTTAACTTCTACTCATTACATAGAACATAGAACATAGAACATTACAGCACAGAACAGGCCCTTCGGCCTTCGATGTTGTCCTGACCAAAATAAAAAGCAATGCCCCTCCAAACTAAACCATTCCCTTCTCTTCCATATACTTATCAATTAACCTCTTAAACGCCACCAAACTTGGCGCATCTACAACAGCTGCAGGCAGGGCATTCCACTCCCTAATCACTCTTTGAGTAAAGAACCTACCTCTGATATCCGTCCTATAACTCATACCCCTTAATTTAAAGCTGTGTCCCCTCGTGCTAGCTTTCTCCATCCTAGGAAAAAGGCTATCACTGTCCACCCTATCTAAACCTCTAATCATCTTATATGTTTCAATAAGTCCCCTCTTAGCCGCCTCCTTTCTAACGAAAACAACCTCAAATCCCTCAGCCTCTCTTCATAAGACCTGCCCTCCATACCAGGCAACATCCTGGTAAACCTCCTCTGTACCCTCTCCAATGCCTCCACATCTTTCTTATAATGTGGGGACCAGAACTGCACACAATACTCCAAGTGCGGCCGCACTAGAGTTTTGTACAGTTGCAACATGATGCTGCGGCTCCTAAATTCAATCCCCCTACCAATAAAAGCTAAGACTCCATATGCCTTCTTAACAACTTTATCCACTTGACTGCCTACTTTCAGGGATCTATTGACACATACACCAAGATCCTTCTGTTCCTCAACACTATTAAGAGCCCTACCATTAGCCCTATACTCTACACATTTATTGTTCCTGCCAAAGTGCATTACCTCACACTTTTCCACATTAAACTCCATTTGCCACCTCTCGGCCCAGCTCTGCAACTTGTCCAAGTCACTCTGTAAACTATAACGCCTCTCTTCACTATCTACCACTCCACCGACTTTAGTGTCATCTGCAAATTTACTGATCCATCCCTCAATACCCTCATCCAGATCATTTATAAAAATTACAAACAAAAATTACGTATTCTGATAATAGGCTCTGCTTATGTCTGGTGTAATTACACCTTCCGATTACCAGCAGCGACGTAGCTTCACACTTTTGCAGTTCCCACCTCCTCAGACTAAACTGTCCTGGGGCAATCCTACATTGCTGCTGAAGGAGATGTTGGCTATGACTCTGTAAATAACATCAAATCAATGCATTGGAGAAAATTCAAGATGGAAAGCACATCTTTAAGACGGGGATTGGATCATGAGGTTGGACTCCGGTCAAATTACCAAATTATTCCTGGTTTCCACTCCCACCCCTCCCCCCACCATTTCTCCACTTAGTTACAATGCTCTGGGGGTCATTTTGACCTGTATCACTTGGTGAGAAACTGATGCCAGCAAATCAGCTGCACATACTACACTTGCTCTGAAATTTCTATTACACTGATATTATCAAATGTTTATTGAAAGGTGATAAAAGATAAAATGGCATTGCGTGGCCACCTACCCTCCCCCCCTCGCACTCCATGGGTAATGCTGTGTAGGATCGACTACTGTCAATGTACAAAAAATGATTCAAAGGAGAAGTGTCACTGAATTGCGATTCCTGAGGAAGGCTCAAATTTACTCTGAAGACTCCAGGACATACCCTTGGTGGCACCGTGGTTAGCACTGCTGCCTCACAGCGCCAGGGACCTGGATTTGATTCCCAGCTTAAGTGACTGTGCAAAGTCTGCACATTCTCCCCATGTCTGTGTGGGTTTTCTTCAGGTGCTCCAGTTTCCACTCACAGTCCGAAAGATGTGCCGGTTAGACACACTGCCATGCTAAGTTCTCCCTCAGTGTACCCGAACAGGTGCCCGAGTGTGGCGACTAGGGGATTTTTCACAGTAACATCATTGCAGTGTTAATGTAAGCCCACTAGTGACACTAAGTATAAACTCAAACTTTAAACATTTAACTGTGGCAGACACTTCATCTATAATCCCTGCAAAGCCTCACTGTTAGGATTGAATCTACATAATAGAGAAAAAAAAGTGGCTAGCAGATCCCATGCATGTGCATCAAGGAAAGTGCTCTGTCCAATGCATGTGCAGAGGTGAAAAATGAATTTCAGGATCCGACACAATATGCTAAAGCCAAAATCCAGGAAAAGATGCATCCTGTAAAGGTCTGATCCAAGACATAATCCCAGATTAAGAGGTGATCCTGGAAAATCCAGGATAGTTGTCACCACGGTACTGGTGAAGCAGGAGAATAGTTCTGAGGGGATTCTTGTGTGTGTGTAGAGACGATAAACAAGCAATTGATCAAAAAGGTTTTCCAAGATCATTTAATGAATGACAATCCCTCTGACTCATCATGTGTTAAAAATTAAAACTAAATTTTCTTTTCGGCCTTCGGGAATATTTACGGAACTCAGAGAATTCTACAGCACAGAAAAGGTCTGTTTGTTCCATTGCGTCTGTACCAACACATTGAGGGAATTATCCAACTAATCTCATTCCGCTGCCCTTTGCTTATGCAAGTCTATTACTTTCCAGGTATCTATCCAATGCCCTTTTGGAAGTTAGCATCCTAACCGCTTCCACCGCATTTCAAATCGTAACAATCGCTGCGTTAAAAAAAAATCCTCCATCCCACCTCAGTTTTCTTTGCCACCTAGGGGGAGATGGTGGTACTGTCACTGGACTCGTAATCTAGAACCCCAGATTGCTGCTCAGGGGACAACAGTTCAAATCTCAACACAACGAGTGGCAGCATTTAAATTCAGCCAGTAACTCTGAATTTTTTTAAAATTCATTCATGGGATTTGGGCGTCACTGGCTGGCCAACATTTATTGCCCATTCCTTGTTGCCCAAGGGCAGTTTGTGAGTCAACTACATTGCTGTGGCTCCAGATTCACATGTAGGCCAGACCAGGTAAAGATGGCAAATTTCCTTCCCTAAAGAACATTAGTGAACCGGATAGGTTTTTCCAACAATGGTTTCATGGTCATTAATAGATTCTTAATTCCAGATATTTTTTACTGAATTTAAATTTTCACCATCTGCAATGGTGGGATTCGAAATCAGGTCCCCAGGAGGTTAGCTGAGTTTCTGAATTAATAGTCCAGCAATAATACCACTAAACCATTGCCTCTTAAATATAAAACTACACTCAGAGACGGTGACTGCAAAGCTATCGTCAGTTGTCATAAAAACCCAACTGGTTCAGCAACATCCTTTGGAGAGGGAAATCGACTATCCTTAACTGGTCTGGTTGACCTGTGACTGCAGACACAAAATATGTGGTTGGCTCTTAATTATGCTCTTGAAATGGTTGAGCAAATTGCTCAGCTCATGGGCAACAAAATACAGGCTCTGCCCTCTTATTGAGTTTACTCCAGTCCAACGCCGGCATCTCTACATCAGCAACCCCCACATCCCACGGAATAACGAAGAAAAAATGCACGGGTAGATCAAAGAATCATAGAAACACCACAGTGCAGAAGGAGGTTATGCGACCCATCGAGTCTGCACAGACAACAATCCCATGCAAACCATATCCCCGTAACCCCATGTATTTACCCTGCTAATCCTTCTGACACTAAGGGACAATTTATCATGGCCAATCCACCTAATCCACTCATCTTTGGAATGTGGGAAGGCCCAGAGGAAACACATGCAGACACGGGGAGAATGTGCAAGATCCATATAGATAGTCACCCAAGATTGGAATTGAATCCTTGCGCTGTGAGGCAGCAGTGCCAACCACTGTACCATCGTGTCACCCTGCCACCAAAACCACCCAATGACGTTTTTTTCTGATTGACTTTTATTGATGCACGTTTCCTCTTCGCGCTCCCCCCAGTGTAACATCTCCTCCCCCATGGGAAGTGACATCGTACTTTGGAGAGTAACGAATAGGGCCTCACTGCTGACAAAGGAAAAGCCATTCATTTAATTGGAAGCTTTTTTCAGAAAGGAAATCCATTCAGGGCGACATTACAATATATTCCCACATTCACAGCCACCTTAATGTGGGGGTTGTCTAAATATTTGCCTACAATTAACATCAGCCTTTCTAAAATTAAAATGAAGGATTGGTGTACTCTTAAATGAGAATCTAAACCGCCTTCGCGAGAGTGAATGAAGAGAAAGTCTCCTCCCTCTCATCAGCGAATTCTTTCCTGATGGGAAGTGACAGCTCATGTCCTGAATATTATTAAATGCACAATGGAAGATCTGTTTATGGTGGCACTGATTAGGCCGCAGCACTGAATTTGGTTAAAAAGAGTATTGTCCGATCCCTGGTGACATTGTGGTCAGGCACTACAATAATTAAAGACCAGACAAATACAGTTAGATAATGGGCGCACATACAATAGGGACTTTCATCAGTTAACCATTCATCGAAAGGTTTTTCTTTGCTGCTGGGTAACACATCTCTGGAGATAAACCCACCGACATTGTTTTCAAAAAAGGGGCTAACTGTCCCTCTGTGAAACAGAGACTGCCCAGGTAGGCTTTGTACTTAAACCCCGAGGCAAACTTCACTCTTAAAATGCCGGCTTTGTTCGCTGACGGACAAAAGAGTCAAAGCGGCACTGGCTGGAACCTGATCTAGAAGGCCTGAGTGCTGAGCGGTTTGCGAGAGCATTAACGGCCGTCATGGCAACGTCTTAGAGTGGAGCAAAGGGAAAGAATGCAGAACTGCAAACATCCAACTTTGGGAGATTTACTTCTGAGATGTTCAGCCGTACACGATAGGTAGCAAAGGCACCGCTTTTCTCCATAAACAAAAGCACAGTTAACCAGAGCAGGCCATCGCTACGAGGGATTCAGCAAAACAAAATTTATTAGGGAGTTGAGAAGAAACCTCTTTAATGAGAACGTGAAACTCGTGACCACAGGGAGTAGTTGAAGCCAATGGTACAGGCACATTTATAGGGCAGCACGGTGTCACAGTAACTAGCACTGCTGCCTCACAGCGCCAGGGACCCGGGTTCGATTCCTGGTTTGGGTCGCTGTCTGTGCAGAGTCTGCACGCTCGTCCTGTGTCTGCTGTTTCTTCAGAAGGAACTCTTCAACATGCAGCTAATGAAATTACAACAAAACTTATCAATCAAAGAAAGGATTTAATAAAGAAACATCATTACTCCAAACGAGGAGTCTCACCCGGGGCCACTCCAAGCATCCCACAGTTTGACATTGTTCCTTATTTATGGCTGGTCAGCTGACTATTACATCACTCTGTAATTGGTTCCATGCTTTACTGGGTCAGCTGACTCTTATATCTTGTTCCCATTGCTCACATCACATCCAATGCAAAGTTGTTACTGGTTACAATCTAATATCTGCATGTGTTTCCCCCGGCTGCTCCGGTTTCCCCCCACGGTCCAAAAGCCATGAGGTGTATTGGCCATGCTAAATTCTCCCCCAGTGTACCCGAACAGATGCCGGAGTGTGGCAACTGGAGGATTTTCACAGTAACTTTATTGCAGTGTGACTGTAAAATTAAAAATTAAGAGTAAACTATTCTCACAAGACCAGGTTAAAGTCCAACAGGTTTATTTGAGAACGCTCTGAAAACTCGTGATTCCAAATAAACCTGTCGGACTTTAATCTGGTGTTGTGCCCGCCCCAGTCGGATGTCGGCATCTCCATCTCAAGAGTAAACTAGACAAGGGACAGGGAGAAAAGACCAGATGATTGCAATGATGGGTTTAGATAAGGAAAGATGGCAGGAAGCCCAAGTGGAGTATAAACACCAGCATGGATGGTTGTGTTGAATGGCTTCTGTTCCCTATGGGGGTAGGGATTGGGTGGGATTGTTGTCAGTGTAAGCTCTATGAGCCAAATAGTCTCCTCTGACTCTGTTAGTATTCTATTTTATTTTATTCTATTGAATATAAATTATGTAAATAGTTACCTGGTAAGAGAGAGCTTGAATATTGCTGATAAAAAGGCATGTTGTCAAAGCTTTTTGTCATGACAATTTCCCTCAGGACAGATCACAAGAATAACAATGTAAAGGGAACAACAATTTATACTGCATGAGATGAGAGAGCTGATTGGTTGGCAGGTGCACTCTGATTTGTCAAGTCATTACCATGGAGAATGCACCAGTGAATGGATAACTGACAGTTAACTGATTGATTGCATGAGGAACGAACCAGAGAATGGCTGTAATTTATGTAACTTGCATCTATATAGCGCCTTTGATGTAGCAAACTATCCATTGGTGCTTATAGGAGAAAGGATCAAATAAAATTTGACACCCAACTACATTCAAAGATATTAAGTAGCATCTTAACGGAGGAAAGAGAAACTAAAGAGGGGGAGAGGTTGAGGGAACCTCGAAGCTTAAAAACAGGTAGTGGAAGACACAGCTCCCAATGAAATTGTGAAATTGTGAACATCGAGGATGCGCAAGGGGCCAGAACTGGAAGAGCACAGAAACCTCAGAAAGTTGGAGGAAGGAGATGAGGTTATCAAGAGATTTGGGAGCCAAGGAAGAGCAATGAGATGGTTGAATGGGATGTAGTGCCGACTGGACTACAGGCAGTAGAATTTTTTTCTATTAATATCCAATCAAAAACCAAAGTGGTTCAATCAAAGTCCCTACTAGAGAGACATTACAGATCCAAACTGACAAGAGAAGATCACTTTTTCTGACTTGGGCTCGATCAGCAAGATCCAAACTCATAGAACATAGAAACCCTACAATGCTGAAGAAGGCTATTCGAGCCATTGAGTCTGCACTGACAACAATCCCACCCCAGGCCCTATCCCCACAACCCAACACATTTACCCAACTAATCCCTCTAACTACACATCCCAGGGCAATTTAGCACGGCCAATCCAATTAACCAGTACATCTTTAGACAGTGGGAGGAAATCAGAGCATCCAGAGGAAACCCATGCAGACATAGGGAGAATGTGCAAACTCCACATAGACAGTGGCCCAAGCCGGGAATTGAACCCGGGTCCCTGGAGCTGTGAGACAGCAATGCTAACCACTGTGCCACAGGAGCAGGCATTACATCACCTCCATGCCTAATCTGAACTTCATCTTAGCCAAAAGGCCTAGATGGCGGTTTTAAAAATAGCTTGAAATGAAGCCTCAGTGTAACCTCACTGACTTCTATCAAGTGTAGGATCAGTAAACGACACTTGATCAAAGCCAAAAGGCAATACAGGCAGTAGAGCTTTGGACAAACTCTATGCTGGGTATGACTTGGCGCAGTCCTCGGGTGAGAGAAGGCCAAAATCTCACTTGGGAAAAGTGGTGCATTCATTGGAGGAGGTTGGGGAAAGTGAGCAAAAAGTTAATCTTTTTTCATTCATTCGTGGGACATGGGCATCGCTGGCTGTCAGCATTTACTGCCAATCCCTTTGAGAAGGTGGTGGTGAGCTGCCTTCTTGCTGTGGTCCATGTGCTGTGGGTTGACTCCCAACGCCATTAGAGAGGGAGTTCCAGGATTTTGACCCAGTGACTGAAGGAGTGGCGATATATTTCCAAGTCAGGATGGTGAGTAGCTGATCATTGAATTTTAGAATCATAGAATCCCACAGTGCAGAAAGAGACCCTTTGGCCTATCGAATCTGCACCAAACACAATCCCACCCAGACCCTACCCCCATATCCCTACATATTATACCCACTAATCCCTCTAACCTACGCATCCGAAGACACTAAGGGGCAATTTCTTAGCATGGCCAATCAACCTAACCTGCACATCTTTGGATTGTGGGAGGAAACTGGAGCACCAGGAGGAAACCCACACAGACATGGGGAGAATGTGCAAACAGACAGTGACCCAAGCCAGGAATCAAACCCAGGACCCTGGAGCTGTGAAGCAGCAGTCCTAACCACTGTGATACTGTGCTGCCCAATAGTTAAAAATGTAGGGCTCTTGTCTCAAAATTAGATTTACTTACCCCTTACTCTGGAAGTAGGAAGTCCTCATTTATCACCAAAACTTTCATGACGTTGAGCCTAAAAATATTATAGCTTTAAATCTGAATCACCTCTCTCATTGTTCAATAACAATTCTGGGCACAGATTTTTCTCTCTCTTCCCCACACTCCCGCCACTTTGCAATTTACCAATTTGTCACAATAACCTCTGGATCGCTCACTATTCAAACAGTGGCTGGCAGAGTCAGAATGAGCAATGAGAGCAGCTGGCCTTCCACTAAATGAATGAATCTAACCTGACCAAGCGCAAAGACGGTGACTAAAGTGACCGCCCGTGGACATGGCCAGATGCGATCATTACACAAACCGTTTTCACTGCACGTAGCAAACTTGCCATTACCTAAAAGCAAGGAGCAAAGCTCCTACTTGGGGAACTAATGGGGGTGCAGCAGCTGTGTGAAGGCCGCCGACACTGCGGAATTCTGGGAAAGGGTTAGGGAGGTCACGGAACGGCGTTCGCAGACTGATTAAGTTGGGATTGGAGTGAAGGCATTGAGGAGTGGTTACAAAGGAGCTTTACTGCCCTAGACTAATGAGAAGATTGCCCTGCTGCAGTTCATCTCAGTGATTTGGGATGTGTCGCAATCGTACAGTGTTTTTCAGGAGGTTGTCAGCCTGAGGAGAGCATTAGCTGGTTTCTGGCCTCACCTCAAACCTCTGATTCCAGGTATTGTGACAATTATTGAACCATCTTTGAGAATAAAAGATCGTTGTGGCAGGTTGCGATTCTAGCTGCAACCGGTCACCGTTGCAAAGGGAGAAAAGGAGGGGGGACTCTCCTCCAAAGACCAACTCTCCCCACCCTCGCCCCCCCCCACCCTCCCCCCCCCAACATCCTCCCCGGGATGGCACAGTGGCGAAGTGGTTAGCGCTGCTGCCTCAGAGCACCAGGATCCTGTGTTCGATTCCCGGCTTCGGTCACTGTCTGTGTGGAGTTTGCACGTTCTCCCCGTGTCTGCCTGCGTTTCCTCTGGGTGCTCCGGTTTCCTCCCACTGTCCAAAAGACACGCTAGTTAGGTGCAATGGCCACACTAAATTCTCCCTCGGAACAGGCGCTGGAGTGCGGAGGCTAGGGAATTTTCACAATAACATAATTGCAGTGTTAATGTAAGCTCACTTCTGACAGTAATAAATAAACTTTAAACTTTTGCTTTCAGCGCCCAATAACCCAGCAAAGAGGATTCAGAGGATGTGTGTGTCACTCACATTTATTGCCCGTCCTCCTCGGAAAGGTGGTGATAAGCCACCTTCTGTCTTTGTGGCACTGAAACACGCATTATGGTGTTAAGAAGGGAATTCCAACATTCGGACCTAGCGACAGTGCTGTAGTTTAGATGGTGAATGAGCCAGCGCGGAACTCACAAGCGGTGGCACTCCCATGCATTTGCTGATTTTGTTCTTTTAAATGGTATGGATGTTGAAGGCACTATCATAGGAGATCTGTCAAATTGCTGCGGTACATCTTATAGGTGTCACACACTTACTGCCACTGTGGCAGAGGAATGCCAGAAGACATTGGCATTGGACTGGGATGAGCACAGTAACAACTCTCACAACACCCAGGTTAAAATCCAACAGGTTTATTTAGAATCACGAGCTTTCGGAGCACTGCTTGCCTGAGGAAGCAGTAGTTCTCTAAAAGCTTGTGATTTGAGGAATTAGTATAACAAGATAGTGAAATCACAAAGCTCGGGAAGCAGGCACACAAACAGATCTATATGTACGCGCATTTAGATTCTCGTGCAAAGTGAAACAGGATCAGCGGATGATTTCAAGATTAATAAGGGAAAATTGCTGAACCTTCACAGGTTTCCTTCAAGCCTTTCTAAACTTTAAGAGTTGACTAAGTGGAGTTTGAGTGAGTGCTCGGAACAGGATGTCCGGAGGCTGACTGCAGACGTAGAGTTAGTGCTGAGACGGCAGGTAGAGATCTGTAAAGGAATTGTTAATGAGGAATCCTCCAAGCAGTGCATTAATGTCACAAGGTATACTCCGCAGACACAACTTCCCAGTGATAATTACCATGCTAGAGAAAGTCTCTGGCCACAGCTCTAAAACTGCACAAAGACTGTAAGATCAACGACCAAAGGTTTTTTAAGGCATCTAGGACACCCATTTCACTGGAATTGGTTCAATTTGTCTTTGGAAATTTTCCTGTTAAAAGCCATTTGGCGCTGAGAAGTCAGATACAAAGCTTCGTTTTAAAACGTTATAAATGTCAACCATGTCACTTGATTACTGGCTCCAAATCAGGTTATGTGTTCAAGTTCCACACCATTGAAAACCACAGATGAGGAGATGCTGGTGTTGGACTGGGGTAAACACAGTAAGAAGTTTCACAACATCACGTTAAAGTCCCAACAGGTTTATTCGGTAGCATAAGCTTCGGAGCACTGCCTTCAGGAGAACAGTGAGCACGACACCACATAACCCTGCCACAGCAATCTCTACAAGACGTGCCAGCTCATCGACACAGATTCCATCATCTTACGTGAGAACACCATCCACCAGGTACATGGTACATACCCCTGTGACTCAGCCAAGCTGATACGCTACAGGAAAGGGTGTCCCGAGGCATGGTACATTGGGGAGACCATGTTGACACTATGACAACGGATGAATGAATAGCGCTTGACAATCAGCAGGCAGGAGTGTACCCTTCCAGTTGGGGAATACTTCAGCAGTCACGGGCATTCAGCTTCTGATCTTCGGGTAAGTGTTCTCCAAACCTTCACAACACCCAACAGCGCAGAATCGCTGAGCAGAAACTGATAGCCAAATTCTGCACACATGAAGACGGCTTCAACTGGTATCTTGGGCTCATGTCACACTCTCTGTAATCTCCACAACTTGCCTGGGCTTGCAAAATCTCACTAACTGTCCTGTCTGGAGATAATACACATCTCTTTCACCTATGCCTAACCCTCTCTCCACTCTGTCTGTAACTTTAAGACTTGATTACCAGTAAAGATTCGCATTCCAACCATTATCTTGTAAATTGAGTTTGTGTATATGTATGCCTTATTTGTGGACACAACTCCTCACCCACTTGATGAAGAAGCAGTGCTCCGAAAGCTTGTGCTACCAAATAAACCTGTTAGACTTTAACCTGGTGTTGTGAGACTTCTTAGAAGAGATATGACGAGCTAAATCCATGAGGTATGTCCTCTAAACACCTCGCTGCACACCATCCCACCTTCCCAAGCTTTCCCATCTTCCCTGCCCCACAGGATCTCTCTGACTTCCCTGACAGGCCTAACTGTTCTTGTAGGCCTCTGGCCTGTGAAACAGGCTTCCTGTCTGAAAGGTCTCCAACTGCCTCTGGGTGAGAATCCCAATCCAAGGCTTCTTGGGGCAGTTAAATTCGGCTGAACATTCAAGAAACCCCTTCTTCCAGATTCCCTGACTCACAAACATGCCCTTATTTTCTCAGGAGGCTAAGGAAATTCGGCACGTCCATTACAACCCTCACCAGTTGTGACAAATGCACCAACTTAATATGGCTCCTGCTCTGCGTAAGACCTCAAGAAACTGCAAAGAGTCATGAACATAGCCCAGACCATCACGCAAACCAGCATGTCATCCATTGACTCCCACTTCCTACTGCCTCGGAAAAGCAGGCAGGATAATCAAAGACCCCATGCGCCGTGGACATTCTCTCTTCCACCTTTTTCCATTGGGAAAAAGATACAAATGTCTGAGAATACGTAACAACATACCAATTTCTTCCCTGCTGCCATCAGAGTTTTGAATGGACCTACCACATAATAAGTGGATCTTCCTCTACACCCTACCTGTAACTGCAACAGTACATTCTGCACCCTCTCTTTTCCTTCTCCCTATGTATATTATGAAGGGTATGTTTTGTCTGTATAGTGCGCAAGAAACAATACTTTTTGCTGTATACATGTGACATAATCAATGAAATGAAATCAAATATAATTAGGAGGAAAACGGGTCACAGATTTTTCTGACTTGTAGTAATGAAGTGACTACGGTGACACTCCATTCTGTTAGGTGTGTATCTGTATACACCACAACCTGGAATCAACATTTGGGCAGCGTGGTGGCACAGTGGTTAGCACTGCCTACTTCACAGTGCCAGGGACCTGGGTTCAATTCCCGGCTTGGGTCACTGTCTGTGCGAAGTTTGCACATTCTCCCCGTGTCTGCGTGGATTTCCTTCGGGTGCTCTGGTTCCCTCCCATAGCCCAAAAGACGTGCGAGTTAGGTATATTGGCCATGCCAAATTGCCCATAATGTCAGGGGGACAAGCTAGGATAAGTGCGTGGGGTTACGAGGATAGGAACTGAGTGGGATTGTGGTTGGTGCAGACTCAATGGGCTGAATGGCCTCCTTCTGCACTGTCGGGATTCTATGATTATGAGCATGTCTGAGAGTGGGCAGATGGAACTGCCACTATGGAAGAGTAACTGCGTGGTTACAGCAGGTCAGGGACAGAGATGATGTGTGGCTGGTTCTGGCAGGGTTGCTGCAACACAATACAATTCAGTTTAATTTGTCAGTTACAAATGATCTGCCCAGTGTTCCTCTGGTCAAAACTGTACAGAAAATATTTTCATTCAGCTGGATCTGTTGAATCACTAACCTCCCCTGCTGCCAGGAAAGTTGTATTCTCTAAAACAACAGGCACGGTGGCACGGTGGTTAGCATTGCTGCCTCACAGCACCAGGGACCCTGGTTCAATTCCAGCCTGGTCTGTGTGGAAAATTCTGTCTGTTTGCACATTCTCCCCGTGTCTGCATGGTTTCCTCCATGTGCTCCGGTTTCCTCACACATGCTAAAGATGCGTGGGTTAGGTTAATTGGCCTTGTTAAATTTCCCCTCAATGTCGGGGGGATTCACAGGGTAAATATGTGGGGTTACAGGGATAGGGCCTGGGTGGGATTGCAGTTGGTGCAGACTCAATGGGCCAAATGGCCTCCTTCTGCACTGCAGCGATTCTATGATTTTAAAATGCTGGAAAATCTCAGCAGGTCTGACAGTGGCTGTGGGGAGAGAATAGAATTAATGTTTCAAGCCTGGATGACTCTTCAATGGACGGTAAATGTTGGCCTAATCAGTGACCCCAATGACCAGAGAATTGAATTTTTAAAACACCACAAGCATTATGTGCTTTTTTGCAGGCTTCTTTCCACAAGCTTTAACGTTTTCACACACATTAAATCTAACAGTAACTCTCTTCACTTAACTGTGATAATGTAAACACTCAAACTTATCACCCAACACCAGGGGAAACTGGATGGTGTAATCTGTCACTAAACTGAATATATTGTTCAGGTAGGAGAGTGACAGAAGTGTGACACCGGTGCAGCAGGGAATGATCTGAGGTTGGCTGAAGCATGTTGTTCCGACAGACTGTGGCAGTAGTTTTGCGCGAGGGGCCCCTTTGCAAATGTCGCCATTGGTTACACTGCCTCTGGGAATGGAATTCCACTGTTCCGCAATCGCTCAGATCTCCGCATTAATTTAAAAAATGGTGCCAAGGCACTGGAGAGTGAGCAAGAAAGATTTGCAAGGACGATACCAGAACTGAGAGGGTTTACATCACAGGAAAGAATAAACTGGCGGGATCTCTTTTCTCTATAAAAGTGAAGGGTGAGGGGTGACCGAATAGTGGTCTTCAAAATTATGAAGATTTTGATTGGATAGATATAGCGGAGCTGTGCCCCACTTTGTGGGAATGATATAAACTAAAGGTCATAAATATATAGTCAAAGAAAGAACAAAGAAGATTACAACACAGGAATAGGCGTTTATGTTCTACAAGCCTGCCCTGACCATGCTGAATTAAAACCCCCTACCGTTTCGGGGGCCATACCCACTATTCCCACTCTATTCACGTATTTGTCAAGATGCTCCTTAGAAGTCACTATCGTACCTGCGACCACTTCTGCCCCCAGCAGTGAGTTCCAGGCACCCACCACCTTCTGTGTAAAAAACTTGCTTTGTGCATTTCCTTTAAACCTTGCCCCTGGCACCTTAAACCTATGCCCCCTGGTGATTGCCTCTTCCATCTTGGGAGAAAGCTTATAATCTTGTACACTTTTAGCAGGTTGCCCCTCACTAATGAATTGGATAGGATATTCAGGAGAAAATTCTTTATACCCAAACACTGGGAGTCACCATGTAAAAGAGAAGTTAAAGTGACCAGTACTGATTCACTGAAGTAGAAATTAAATAAGCACAGGAAGGGGAAAGAAATGGAAGGATGTGTTGATGAGTTAGATAAAGAGGGATGGAAAGAGGCCTGTGTGGAGCATAAATAGGCCAGTTGGGCTGAGCATGCTTCTGCACTGCAAGTGCTACATAATTCTATGGACCCATTTTCTGACGGATCCTTTTCCAATACCAATACGCTCCCAGACACAATCTTTCCTCAACTCCAAAGAAGAAAATGGTTTATGTTCTGTCAGATACGCATAGTAGACAAAAACTGGGAAAACACGGAAATTTGATGATAAAACACCACTGAGTTCTGGGGGTTCCTCAGGTATCCCTGAAGACTCAGCTACTCCAGTTTAAAAACCTGTGGGGTAACTGCGGGGAGGGGTTACCTCAGCAAACATCCAAGCTGGAATGTCTGTTGTCAACATGGTTCCCCGTTGATAGCTTTTACCCAAAACCCTGTCAAGTGGGAGATTCACGACATAAGGTCCAATTTTGTAACTGAGAAAAGATCAAACCATTTGATCTGCTCTATCAGCATCGAATTGTAAAACACTGAGAGAAGTCATCAATCCACTGTGCCTATTGCTCTTTGAACGAGCAATCCAATTAGTCCATTCCCCTGATCTTAGCTCACTGCTCTACAAACGTCTCCTTTTGAAGCTTATATCCAATTCCCCTTTACTCAATCTGTGTCCTTCCTTCCAGGAAATGTTTACACAGCAGCTCGCTGTGCGTAAAAGATTTTCATTTCTGGTCTGGATGTTTTGCCACTTATCGTAAGTCTGGGTCATTCGCTTAATCACCCTCCTGCCAGCGGAATCAGCTTCTCTCCATCAGTGTTCCTCACTTCAGCCAAATCTTTGAACACTCTATCCAACATGATTAGTGCCTGGGGGAAGTGTTCAGCGAACTCAGGGCGGCACTGTGGCACGGTGGCTTAGCACTGCTGCCTCGCAGTGACAGGGACCCAGGTTCCAGCTTGGGTCACTGTCTGGATGGAGTTTGCATGTTCTCCCCACGTCTACGTGGGTTTCTTCCAGGTGCTGCAGTTTCCTCCTACAGTCCAAAGATGTGCAGGTTAGGTTGATTGGCCATGCTGAATAGACCTCTAGGCCTAGAATTTTACTGGCACGCCTAATTCCGGGGATGGGTGAGGCTTGGAGAGCAGCATTCTTCATTGGCCTCGGGTGGAATTGTATGAATCTCGGGTGGACATGCCAGTAAAATTCCACCTTTAATGTCAATGGGATTAGCAACGTTAGGGAGATAGGGCCTGGGTTGTCGGTGCAGATTCAATGGGTCGAATGGCCTCCTTCTGCACCATAGGGATTCTGTGATATTTACCCCCAGCGGTTGCCTAACTTGTTGCATTTGAAACAGCAATTGTCTCTTTCCAACAGTGGCCTAGTCACTTAAATTCACTAACTTGCCTTGATGGCTTCATAACTGGAATTCACCACCTCAAATGAGATGCAGGGTTTTCTTTTCAAAGGAAAGATTTGTGGAGCTGGAGCAGAATGGCAAGGTTTAGTTGGAGGTTTCGGGTGGTATTGGTGACAGCACTGGGATCAATTGGACAGATCTTTCAAGGAGCCAGCACAGCCTTGATGGCCCGAATGGCTGCAGTGTCCTAGTCCCAGCCAAATTCACCAAGACCTCCCCTCCATCGCAAGGCCAGAACTGGGGATGTTCATTGATTGCACAATGCTCAGCATCATTCGCAACTCTTCAGCTATTGAAGAAGTTCTTGTTCATATGAAGCAAGACCTGGATTACATTTCAGCTTGGGGCTGATGAGTGGCCAGTGTCATTCGCATCACACAAGTACCAGGCAATGAACATTTCCACCAATTTAACCATCTTCCCATGACATTCAATAACAGTATTATTGCTGAGTCTCCCACCATCCACAACCTGAGGGTTACCATGGACCAGAAACTGAACTGGACTAGCCATATCAATACTATGACTACCAGGACAAGTCAGGGGCTAGGAATCCTGTGATGATCAGGAAACTCATTTCCTGATTCCCGAAAGCATGTTCATCCACTACAAGACACAAGCCAGGAGTATGATGGAATACTTGTCTGAATATGCGCAGCTTCAACTACACATAAGAAGCTCAACACAATTCAGGTCAAAGCAGCCATTTGACTGACACCTCGTCCACCATCTTACATATCCATTCCTTCTATCACTGGTACACTGTGGTAGCGATGTATACAATGTACAAAGCACATTGCAGCAACTCAGTAAGTCTCCTTCAACAGAACATGCCATACTGTAATATTTACTCTCTAGAAGGACAAGAGCAACTGACACATGGCAGGAACTTCAAGTTCCCCTTCAAGCCGCACACTGTACTGACTTGAAACTATATAGCCATTCCTTTACTGTCACTGGATCGCTGTTCCTTCACTGTCACTGAACTCTCTCCCCAACAGCGCTCTGGGTGTATCTACGTGACATGGACAGCAAGTGATTCAAGAAGGTGCTCACCTCCACTTTCACAAGGGCAATTAGAGATGGGCAAAAAATGCTGGCCGCACGTCAAATGAACATATTTGGAAAAGGCCTTCATTCAATGATTCCAACTAGCGACATGATCTGTGAGCATAGTGTTGTACAACAAAAATCCTCTCCCATTCACCTGTGGAGTGGTATTCACAGCTTGAAAATTTCAGTAGATTCCCCTTTACACTTTCCTGAGAAAGCTAATGTTAGTAGGCAGTGAAAAAACAATGTGAGGACAAATGAGAATAAACTGGTGCACAACCAATTCTAAATAATATGGAATTAAGGGACCCATACAATTCTACTCGAAAAGCAGAATATGCTGGAAATCAGAACATTTCACAGAGAATGCTGGAAATACTTAACAGATCAGGCAGCAAGTGTGGTGAGAGAAACTAGGTTAATGATTCAGGTCAATAACTTTTCATCAGAACTGGAAAAGTTAAATGTGTAACAGGCAAGAGGAGGTAGGACAATGTCAAAGGATAGGGTGGAAGGCAGGAATGATTAAATGGTAGAAGAATTAGTCGAAGGGATTAGAGGAGAGACAAGAAAAAAAAGATATGCCTACAGCACAAGAGGAAAATTGAAACTGGCAAAGGAAAGGAAACAAAATGCAAGGTCAGAAATTGTTGAACTCAATGTTAATTCCAGAAGTCTGTAAAAAGGCCTAATCAAAATATGAGGTGCCATCTCTCAAGCTTGCAGTGAGCTCAGCTGGAACAGTGCAGCAGGTCAAGGCTTGGGATGTCAGCGTGAGAGCAAGGCGGAGAATTTAAATAATAGGCCACAGGAAGCATGGCATTGTACTATTTTTATTCATTAGATGGACTTGGGTTCCACTGGCTGGTCAGTGCTTTATTGCCCATCCCTAATTGCCTGAGGGCGGAAGAGAGTGAACCCACATTGCTGTTGGTCTGGAGTCCATGTAGGCCAGAGAAGGTAAGGATAGCAGATTTCCTTCCCTAAAGGCATTCGTGAACCAGATGGGTTTTTCTGACAATTGATTCATAGTCATCTGTAGATTATAATTTCCAGATTGTTTTTTTCTAAATTCGAATTCTACCATCCGGTATGATGGGTTTCGAACCCAGTCCCCAAAACATTAGCAGAGTTTTCTGGATAAGCAGTCCAGCGATAATACCAGTAGGCCATCGCCTCCCCTTGTGGGCTGAAGAGAAATGTTCCACAAAGCGGTCACCCATTCTGCATTTGGTCTCCCCAGTGTGGAGCAGACTACGTTGCGAGCGGTGAATACAGAATTGAAAATATACACAAATCACTGCTTCACCTGAAAGGAGCATTCATGTCCTTGGATAAAACTCCAGCGCTTAATTAAAGAAAATCATTCCTTTCATGCTGACTAAAACACAAAACAGTACGCCATTAAAATACATTCAGAATAATGAAGTAAATAAATCAAAGTGGTGGGGGCTCATGTTTGGTTGGCAAAAATCAGCATGTTTCTGCATTCTGCATGGCACAGGGAATACATTGCCCTCTTCGTTAGGCCAGCTGACACGATGTTATTAGAGCAAGCTATCACGATTGGTTAAAAAGCAGAAGTTTTTCATTACATCAAGGTCACATTGGCTCTCGGGCTAGCTTTGTTCCCCCTGGCTAACAAACTAATGACAGCATTGCCATTGATAACCAATCTAGAAGCCTTTAACAGATCAATCAGCCGCTAATGGAGCCTTCTTCTCCCTCCTCCTGACACTTTCACACAATAGAGGGACTCCACTGTATTATCATAGAATCTCTACAGTGCAGGAGGAGGCCATTCGACCCACCAGGCCTGCCCGAACGACTATCCCAGCCAGGCCCTATGCCCGTCTGCCGCCTTTTATAGGAATAAAACAGCAATCATCTTCTCTGTGAATGGGATCCCCAATCTCCCCAAGAGGTCATTTCAGGAGTGAGTAGCATCTCTTCAAGTGCTTATTGGGAAATCATTTCCCAGCATTCATAGCAAATGTAGGTCAGAGGGCACAACCCCAGAGTCATAAAATGGCCCTCTTTCAGAGCAGGTGCAATTGTTCGTCTCAGTTTTGTATGTAATGTTAGACACCCTGTGTTTCCACGGAAAACCGCAAATGTGTAGCCAGTACGAGTGGAGGTTGCAGTGACCTGTGTAAGAACATCATGGAGGTGACTCCCCGTGAGGCACACAAAGGAAATGCATTCACCTCCCTGCCAAGTGTGGAAAAGGACTGCTATTTTTAAGGAGCGTTTTTACTCAGTTAAAAACAATTACCATCCTACGCTGACCATTCTGAATGTTCATTTTAATTCAATAGGATGTAGCTTCACAGGCACGGAGAGTTAGCAACTTGCATCACATGGATAGGTTCCAGATTCAAGGCAGACTAATATATATGCAAGAGTCCGACATCAAACAGATTTTATGCAGTCGCAACCAATTCCTGTCAAGCAAGAACTAAGCTGTCCTTCCAATTCAACGTTCAACTGCTAATCTCATTTGGAAGTGCCATATGGTAAAGCAGCCACTTCTAATTTGACCAAAAGAAAAATACTACAGGGGCTGGAGATCTGAAAAATAAACAGAAAGTGCCGGAGACTCAGCAGGATGGCTGGAGAATTAACATTTCAGGTTTGCTCTGATGGAAGGTCACGGGTCTGAAATGTTAACTTGCCCTTTCTCTCTTCCTCCAGTAATGTCCTTCCAAACTTGCAAGTGGAGAATCATAGAATCATAGAACCCTACAGTGCAGAAAGCGAACCTTCGGCCCATCAGGTCTGCACCAAACAGAGGTCTGCGGGGAATACTTTGAGCTTTCTTAGATGAAGGGGCAGATGGGTGGTAGAAAAATGTCACATTAGGAAAACGTGCCTGCTTTCCTGAGGCACAGGTCTGTTTGCCATTGGTAAGAAGTCTTACAACACCATGTTAAAGTCCAACAGGTTTATTTGATAGCAATCCCACAAGCTTTTGGAAACGGTGTTCCTTCATCAGGTGTGTGTTGTGAGACTTCTTACTGTGTTTACCCCAATCCAACGCTGGCATCTCTACATCATAACTTTAGTAGGGCCAGAGGACCCTGACACAGCATCTGCTTACAGTGTCGCAGAGTTTATACAAAACATTATCTATCCCAGCGCTAAGATCCTCTTTACCCTCATGAGAGCAAAAAGTAATTGCAAACTAAGCATTGTGACACCTTTCAATGCACGGTTCTTGCTGTTGTCCACAGGGTTCAAAGCTGAGGTACACAGAGCCAGATGTGCAGGTTAGGTTGATTAGCCGTGCTAAGAAATTGCCCCTTAACGTCCAGGGAAGCGTAGATTAGAGGGATTAGTGGGTATCATTTGTAGGGATTTGGGGTAGGGTATGGTGGGATTGTATTCAGTACAGACTCGATGGGCCGAAGGGCCTCTTTCTGCACTGTATGATTCTAGGATTCCATGTACTGGCATGATCTCTGACATCAATTCAGTCAACAATCAGCTGACAGGGAACTGAGGTCAGACTGCAACATACCAGTCAGAAATAGCAGTACTGGAGCAGCAGTGAGTTCCTGTTATTTGAATAAACTTAAACACCCTTATTTATTATTTAAAATATAACACAGTTTTTTTTAGGGCTGATTGGTGATCTAATACTTATGCCTCGAGCACCACGATGATATTTTCATTGTCTGTGCGAGAACCCAGCCTGAGGCCTGTGACTTTTGGACACCCTGGGAAACAGTCACGATAAGCAAAGGTGCTCCTCAGGAGAATGTCAAAATCAAAATAACACAGAATAGAAATCCACAGAGAGGCCACTGGCCCATTGAGTCTGCACTGACTCTCCGACAAAGCATCCAAACAGGTAGTCTCCTCCGTCCTATTCCCACCACCCCGTACATTCAGCACTGCTGATCCACCTAATCTGCACGTCTTTGGAGCACCCGGAGGAAACCCCGTATGTGGATACGGGGGGAATGTGCAGACTCCACACACACAGTGATCCAAGCTGGAAATCGAAACCTGGGTCCCTGGCACCGTGAGGCAGCAGTGCTAACCACTGTGCCATCGAGCCACCGTTGGACATATTGGACATACAGGCATCAGGTACCAGACAGAAGAAGGCTCGCAACACCAGGTAAAAATCCAGCAAGTTTATTCGGAATCACTGATGAAGGAGCAGTGCTCTGAAAGCTCATGGTCCCAAATAAACCTGTTGGACTTTAACCTGGTGTTGTCAGACTTCTTGCTGTGTCCACCCCCGTCCAAGGCTGGCATTTCCACATTCTGTTGGTGTTGCTGGGGCGAGCCAGTTTCTCCTGAACGGTTGTGTAAAGCTATAACAAGTTATGGAGTAATAAAGACACAAAGGCTGAGCGTGTTGATTCGAGGCTGAATGTTCCACTCAGATAACATCACAAAATCGAGCCAAGATTTTCAGATAGGGCAGATTTGTATTGTGACTCAAGACGCCAGAAAGAAACAGTAAAGAGAAAAGCCACCTATAAAAATGCTTCAATGGAATGTTTTCACGGGCACAGGTAGGAAGACAAGGTGAAGGCACAGGCCAGGGTTCCAAATGTAATCAGAATCCCTACAGTGCAGAAGGAGGCCATTCGACCCATTGAGTCTGCACTGACAACAATCCCACCCAGCCCTCTTTCCATAATCCCACATATTTACCCTGCTAATCCCCCCTGACACTAGGGTCAATTTAGCATAGCCAATCAACCTAACCCACACAACTTTGGAGTGTGGGAGGAAACTGGAGCACCTGGAGGAGACATGGGGAGAATGTGCAAACTCCGCACTGTGACCTGAGACTGGATTTAAACCCAGGTCCCTGGCGCTGTGAGGTAGTAGTGCTAACTACTGTGCCACCCCAGATATAAAGCGCCTGCCCTGCAGGAAACACGCAATATTGCTGATGCATGAAAAGCAGCTCAACGAACCTGCCCTGGGATTCAGACTGGGAACACTGAGTTCCTCTGTCTGCACATCCTCAACTGAGGCTCTGGATTTCGCACTGGAGCAGAGCGGGGCTAAATGAGAATGGCATACGGTGACAAATGCAAATGGACAGCAGTGCACACCGTCTGCTGTCAGGAGGCTGGGATGTCAGGGGATTGGAACAAAAGGAAGGGGCAATGATGAAAGCACCTTCAGTTCTGTGTTCCAGGCGCGACCGAGTTGAATGAGGATGAATATTCATCGATTGCTAAATTAGCCAGACCGCTTCTGGGTATGGTTCGGCTTTCACCAGTTGACACCTTCAAGTCGTTATTGTGTGGCTTTTGACATCTTGCTCAGTCTTTGAATTTGGGACAATCGGATTGGTTATGATTGCTTCAGTCTTACCGCTGACACCACAACCTCGGCTGCTGTCAACGGATGTGTCCGAGTTTCCTCTAATTACATTTTGCAGTAATTGTTCACAACCCGTTGGATACTTCAAACAGCATTCCAAATCAACCAATTAGGGCGGGATGTGAATATCTTTCGAAACCAATCCACGGCTCTCCGTGGCTATTTTTATATCTTTACCCTACAAATGACCAGATTCACAGCATTCCTTTTCGGAGAGAGAGACTGACAGATAAAAATAAACATGCTCTGAGAGGTTAAGAGAGAGTGAGCTAGTAAGAGTATAGTGGAAGCTGAGAGATTAGGAAAGGAATGAAAGCAGGAGATAGAAATTGAATCCGACCCGTGTTCAGCAGTTGGATAAGGGTGACACAATGGTTAGCACTGTTGCCAGGGACCCGGGTTCAATTCCAGCCTCAGGTGGCTGTCAGTGCGGAGTTTGCACATTTTCCCCGTGGGTTTCCTCCAGGCACCCCGGTTTCCTCCAATACTCTGAAGATGTGCAAATTAGGTTGATTGGCTACGAAAAGCAGCTCGACAAATCTGCGCTGGGGACTCAGACGAGGAACACAGATCCATCTGAGTTCCTCCGTCTGCATGTCCTCAATTGAGAAACTGGATTTTGCACTGGAGCGGGGGGAGCAGTAGGGTAAATACACGGCATTATGGGGATAGGGCCTGAGTGGGATTGTGGCCAGTTCAGGATCGATAGGCCAAATAGCCTCCTTCTGCAATGTAGGGATCCCATGATAAATAGTTTAACCTCAGTTCCCAAGGACAGGATCAGGAAGATACATGTGGTGATCCAGGTGGCTGCTAGCAACAGATAAAGTGAAAATGCTCAACATTTCAACTGAATGAGGCAAAGACCAGAGTTTCTGTTTTGCCGTCCAAGTTTGATTTGTGGGCATGGAAGTGAGTGACTTCTGTCTACAGTGTGGCTGACCATGCGTGACATTATTCTGTTCAGCTCATTTTATATGCATCCATCAGGAAGTCGCCAAATTTCCTGGCAGGGGCAAGCAGGAAGCCACCATCTCCACAATTACCTCATGGGGTTGGAAGGCAGGGCGCTATATTTAAAGGGTATTTAGACAGCCTGCACTATCCCTACCACCTTTGCCCAGCCACTGCTCCATCCTTCCCCACTAACCCTATCTCCCTGTCTTAGTCATCCTCTGTGCAACTTACACCGTCGCCACCTGGTCTCAAGCATAGGCTGTCTTTTACAGACTCTCCCCAAAGCGGATAAAGCAACTCAGCATCAATCAGGGAAGAAATCAGTTGAGGTTGTCAAGGTGAACTTTCTACGATCTCGCTGGCAGGGACTTAATTTGGATGGGAAGATTACTCCTAGCAATGAGCTTACATGAAATGCTAATGCATGCAAAAGGCTTTCCCAACATTGTTGGTCAGTAAACTCAACCCGTCTTTGAAGTCCCAGATCTTAATTGCTAAAGTTCATCCCACTGCCGCAAAACTGATTTTTGGTTTCCTGCCCAATCAAGTCTCCCTCCCCCCCAAACGTGTGCGAATCTTCCCATTGCTGCGGGATTGGAAGATTCCACCCTGAGAAACCACTGCCACCTGTCCCTTGTTGGGATACGCGCCCGATGTCTCAAAGGTCAAAACTTGCACAGGTAGTAAATTGTCATGACCAAATGAAGCTGTGATTCTTGGGGAAGTATGTAATGATTGAATGGCACACTATTGAATCTGCTGCTGTACCATCATATATGGACATATGGGCATCACTGTTAAGCTTGGTTGTGATTTCTATTCTGGGCAGCAGTTACCATGAAACTCATACAGAAGAACAGCCTGAGTGGGGTCACTGAGCGGTACACTGGGCTATATACCAGCCTGGTTCCCTCCCTTTATTAACCAGGTAATTCTGTTGGGAGACCATGTTTAACTTCTCACACATCAAGGTATTGTCGCCTCTTTTAAGAACTAGGTTGATCAACCTACAGTTATCCAAAATACAACAGTGCAGAAGAGGCCCTTCACCCCATCGAGTTTGCACCAACGCATGAAAGGCCCTGAGCTGCCCACCTAATTCCACTTGTAGCACTTGGGCAATAGCCTTGAATATTATGGTGTGCCAAGTACTCATGCATCCCGCCTCCGCCACTATCCCAGGCAGAGCATTCCAGATCGTCACCATTCTCTGGGTAAAAAAATAGATTTCCTTAAATCCCCCCCACCCCCCAAAACTTCCCAAAGTAGATCAGCTTAATGAAGAAAATTTAGGAATGTGGATGTTCAATAATCCTGTACAATGAATCAGAGTCAATTGGGGAAAAAAAGAAACCTGCCTTCAGAGTTTCAAATCAGGGTGACTTCCTGCTGTCGGTGGATTAATCCATTTGATACTCAGTTTAGCTGAGGTGACTTTGGCCCATTTTAAAAGTGGCCCATTCTCAATGAAAATACATCTCCACACTTTTTGTTAACCTTCCAAGTTGAACTAAAGTTTTGCTTCTTTAGGAAAAATGAAACACGGACGTAGAATCCCTATAGTGCAGAAGGAGGCCATTTGGCCCATCAGAGACCCCATATCCCTCTAATCCCCTTGATACTAAGGGGCAAATTAGCATGGCCAATCCACCTAACCTGCATATCTTTCGACTGTGGGAGGAAACTGGAGCACTCAAATGAAACCCATGCAGACATGGAGGGGGGAGTTGGAATGTCAGAAAATCTACACAAACAGTGACTCAAGCCGGGATTCGAACCCGGTACCCTGCTGCTGGGAGTCAGCAATGCTAACTGGCTTATAGAATCCAGAGTGCTAATTGTTACAATGCAGAACCCAGAACCTTAATGTTAGGGAGTCAGTAAACAGGATGAAGTGTTGTCCTCTCCCTGTGAAATAATTGCCGTTTGTGCATTTCGGGAATACCACAACATCTGGTGTAACAAGAAAGACTGTGGTTTAAGTAAGTAAAGAAGCCTTTCCAATCTGCTTTGAATTGTACGCAGTTCATCGCTGACTCCTTCACTGTCTACATTCCTCCCAAAATAGAACTTATTTATGACATTTGTAAAACCACATGACAAAACACTTGAAAATTACGGGGAGCTCAATAAAATTCGACCTTTCTCCATCAAGAATGTCCGACTCTGAGATGCCTCTACACAATTGTAATACTCACGATAGTTAAAATATACATTCCATGTCAGGCAGACAGCCTGAGGGCAAAGCAGTTCAAATTGAAAAATTACAGAAAGTGCAACAGAATTAGAAATTTCCTCCACGTGACAGGTTTTCACTCTGAGCAGCCGCAAAACCATTTTAATACTCTCGATATTCACAACACACATTCATGTCAGGGAAACAGCCCCGGAGGCTGTATACATTTCCCAGATCCTCAGCACACTCTGGCTCAAAAGGTCTGAACAGCGACCTTCCCCCATGGTGCCTCTGCTTTGTTGTCGCTGAGGAGATTTTCACACAGCCCTGTGCATGATATCCCTCAATGCTGTGCTGTAAAAGTAGGACACGCCAGCATTCACACACCACCCTCACAGTCACTCTATCTTACATCCAGAGTTGCACATTGTGTAAACAATAGAAATCTACAAATACGTGGGTGGAGGTTCAGAGGTAGGTTTTTCAGGTTGGTTTAAAGCTGGCATTGAGGATCAAGTGCCTATTATCAACATTTTTTTTAAAGTTTAGTTATTCGTGTCACAAGCTGGCATACATTAACATTGCAATGAAGTTACTGTGAAAACCCATGATACCACATCATGCAGCACAGTGGCACAGTGGTTAGCACTGCTGCCTCACAGTGCCAGGGTTCAATGCCAGCCTCGGGTGAATGTCTGTACAGACTTCGCACATTCTGCAGTCACATTCTCAGTCTGCGTGGGTTTCCTCCTGGTGCTCTGGTTGCCTCGCATACTGTAGATGTGCAGGCTAGGTGGATTGGCCAAGATACATTGCTCCTTAGTCTCAGGGTTAAATAATTGGGGTTTTGGGCATAGGGCCTGGGTTAGATTGTTGTTGGCACAGATCCGATGGGCCAAACGGCCTCCCTCTGCACTATTGGGATTCAATGACAACATTTCTGCTCTGCTTTTTCTCTGCGAGGGTCCTGGCATTGAGCACGATGAGTGGTGAATGATGCCGGAGGGCACCGCACACTATCGCAATGCTTGATCTGAACTTGAAGGTAAGCAAACGAAAAAAGTCTGGCAGGACTTACCTGTGATAAAATCTTATTATCTTCTTCCAATAACTTGACTTTGTTTTCAAGCTGTCTGATGTAGGCTGAAGCTGGATCTATAAAAGAGGAGCAAGACTGGAGTAAGGAAAGGCGAGTGACAGAGAGCTGGCAGTAACATTGAGCTTGGTTCCCTCCTAGATATCGATCCACCACATCAAACTCAGTGCAGCGATAACATTCAGGGCATCACCAAAGGGCAGAAACAAGACAGAAAGAGACACCGCTTCTTAACAACTTGAGAATTTTTCTTTCAAATTCCAAACTATTTTCCTTCCCCAAAGTGCGACAAACACAATGAGGTAGAATTTTGCCTTGAGGAACAGCAATGTGGCCCGTTTTGTTTAGTTCAATTAACGTTACCAAGACTGACCAGCAGGAGAGTATAATGGGTAATTAATGTCATCCCACTTGTTTTACATTGCTGACTACAACAAATTTATACTCCAATATATTTGACAAAGCTTGTAGGTGTTACATTGAAAAAGACCCATTAAAGTTTAGCTGCAAATTGTTAAATATGGACGAGAAAGTCCCCTTCTTACAACAGAATTAGGGTGTTGTAGTTTGAGGATAAGGGGTTAAAAAGGAGACAAAAACTGCACACAATTTTCTAGGTGTGGCCTCACCAAGGCTCTGTATAATTGTAACAATACATCCCTGCTCCTGTACTCGAAATCTCTCACAATGAAGGCCAATAACCATTTGCCTTCTTTACTGCCTGCTGCACCAGCGTGCTTACCTTCAGTAGTAAGGACAGGTGGCCAAAAACTTTGTCAAAGAAGTGTGTTTTAGTTAGCAGCTTATAGGAGCAACACAATATAGCGAGGGAGAGAGGTTTAGGAAGGGAATTCCAGAGTTTCACATCCAGACAACTGAAGGCATGACCACCAGTGATGGATGGGATCATTAACATCAATGAGGAGTGCAGATATCCTGGTTGGGTATGAGTCTGGAGGATATTACTGAGCTAGGCAAGGATGCAAACAGGGAGGGATTTGAGAATTATGACAAGAATTTTAAAAAGAGGCCTTATTTGACCAGGAGGGAAAGCGGGTCAATGATCACAAGGATGATGGGTGAACAGACTTGGTGCCAGCTAGGATGGCTAATGGAGACTGACAGTCGGGTTGATTAAATAGCAGGCAACCTTCTGGCAAATGTAGTATGTGCTGACTGAACTGACATGCTCTGTTCACCCAATGGGGACATGCACACACATGCCCACATGCACTCCACCCTCCCCCCCTCCTCCACATCCCCGCTGTCAACAGCCTTTTCTGCGGCTCACATCTTTCAGAGCTGGGGAACTACCCCGGGGAGGGAAGGAAGGTCGGTTTGGGGGTGGGGGGGTGGAGTGGCAGGACCAGAAAATCCCGTCAGTGGAAAGGGACCTGAGAAAGTTTGGCCTGAGCTCCAAGAATGGGTCCAGGAACAACATGTGGGCTATGCTGGGTTTTCTCAGTCTGGCATTCTGATGGCATAAAGAGACGGGGTCAGAGAGGATTGGCATAAACACCTTGAAGTTACCCTCCAACCTCCTGATACAATGTGAACTTTCAGCGCAAGGTCTTGGGTAAGGATTCGAACATCTCCCAGTGCGTTAAGGAAACAAGGAGCGGTCTGGATGCTGAGAGATTGTAACCTGCAACAGGTCACCCTAACCCAAACTGACCACACGGCTGGCAAAACAAACAGTCAATAAGACAAACCCAGCTTAGCACAACGCGACTGCATTCCAAAAACTCACATCTCTTTCTAACAGACATCAATCAGTGCAGACAACACAGTGTCTTATTAAAACATGGAAGAATGAGAGGTGGTCTGAGGCAGCGAAGGTTGTCAGACGCAAGAAGAGGTTTGGAATTTAAAAATGATGCTGTGCTTGAAGGATAATGATCAGGATAAAACATAAACAACAAACAACTGCAACGGCAGAATGGGCTGCAACAGATTCCCTTTCAGAATCAACAAGTAATTCCTTCGCCACAGCTAAGGGCTGCATTACACTTTATGTTTCTTCATCCAATTCCTGAATTATCCAATAATTCAAATTCCTCATTTGCTGTTTTATTTCTGCTGCCAGTGGAATCCAGCAGGCGTGAACGGCCGGAAAACTCTCACCAGATGGTCGTAGAGGACTTTTACAGCCAATGGAAGCTGAGCATGGATCCTTAATGCCTTTGACATTTAACGGCGAGCCATTTTTACCTGAAGTGAGCTGTGGGAGAGGGGTGGTGAAGGAAGATGGAAAGTAACCTGATGTGCACGGAGTTAAGTGTCTAAACAAAGAAAGATCAAATCACAAGTCCATAGCACGCATGCCTCCCCATTACATATCATTACCATTCCTCACATAACATTGTCGGGATTCCTTAATAAATGAACAGTTTGTGACTGGAGACGCAGCATCTATTTCAGCGAGGGAGGTTTTGAGATGTATCTGAAATGGATGGCGGAAGGTGGTGTGGGTTATGGAGGGAATCAGGCACCTAGACCACTTAGACCTTATTATGGGGCAAAGGAATATGCCATTGGTCACCAGACGTAATTCTAACCACCAACACAAAATGACGGGTTATCTCAGGAGACATCCAGACTCAAAAAAGATGGCACAGTGGTTAGCACTGCTGCCTCAAAGCACCAGAAATGGGTTCAATTCCGGTCTCGGGTCACTGTCTAAGTGAAGTTTGCACAGTCTCCCCATGTCTGCATGGGTTTCCTCTGGGGTTCTCCAGTTTCCTTCCACAATCCAAAGATGTATGGGTTAGGTTGATTGGCCATACTAAATTAACCCAAGTGTCAGGGAGATTAGCAATGTAAATATGTGGGGTTACAGGAATAGGGCTTGAGTGGGATTGTGGTCAGTGGAGGCTCGATGGGCCAAATGGCCTCTTTCCGCATTGTAGAGATTCTATGATGTTAACTCTCTTAAAAAGATGCTGTCAGGCTTGCTGAGATTTTCTGTTTTCTGTTTTTAAAGTTTAAAGTTTATTTATTAGTGTCACAATAAGGCTTACATTAACACTGCAATGAAGTTACTGTGAAAATCCTCCAGTCGTCAACACTCTGGCACCTGTTTGGGTATACTGAGGGAGAATTTGCATGGTTGTCCTGTTGCACCAGTTCACAGATATTAACAAGGTATGCAGACAGGATTCGATGTGAAGTAGAGGGGGGACTTGGATGGAGTGTGAATCTGGCAGAGACATGTCAGATTGAACATGTGACATTCAACGCTCCTCACTCACTCTCAGTGAGAATCACCATTCAGTGATGAGGGAGCACAGAAACTGGTCATTTATTCCAACTGGTCTGTACTGAATCACAGTGCAGCAGGAGGCCATTCAGCCCATTGAGTCTGCACTGACTCTTCGAAAGAGCATCTTAACAACCCTACCCCATCCTATCTCCGTAAAGCCTAACAACATTTTTGGACACTAATTTAGTACGGCCAATCCATCTAACCTGCATATCATTAGTAATGATACTCCACATAATTGCCCTCCCATTCCATCTATCTTGCTCAGTAGCTTGTAAGCTACGGAGTTCAAGTGCTCATCTAAATGCTCCTTCAATGTTTTGAGGATTCCCATCCCTTCTACGCTTTCACTTTGGTCTTTGCACAGATTCCCTTTTCCTCTCACTGACCTCTCCTACTTCTTTTTGGAAGCATCCAAGCTATTTGCTTCAATCACTGCCTGGGATAGTGAATCCCACCACTCTCCATGAAGACAGTCCTTATTACGTTGGGAGGAGGCAGTCGTGGTGAGAGGAAGTGAGTGAGTGCGAGTGTTTGTGCGATTCTCAGACCTTTCTTTCAGGGGAGAGAGACAGTTTGGTTTTCAACAGCCTGCCCCTGGGGAAAATATTCTTTCATCAGGGCAAGCAACCCCTTGGACAACAAAGCAGTAACACTCGAGAGGGTTAATGACATTGGTAAGAAAACCTGCTTTTCTGCTTATCAAAAGACAATAAGAAGCCCCACAACACCCGGTTAAAATCCAACAGGTTTATTTGGTAGCACGAGCCACTAGCTTTCGGAGCACTGCCCCTTCATCAGTTAAGTGAGAGTTCTGTTCACAAACAGGGCATATAAAGACACAAACTCAATTTACAAAATAATGGTTGAAGTGCGAGTCTTTACTGGTAATCAAGTCTTAAAGGTACAGACAATGTGAGTGGAGAGAGGGTTAAGCACAGGTTGAAGAGATGTGTATTGTCTCCAGCCAGGACAGTTAGTGAGATTTCGCAAGTCCAGACAGTCAAAAGACTGCCAACATTCCCAGCATTCCTGGTGTTGACCACTGACGCCTTGATAGGTGTGGAAGAGGCTATGCAAAACAACTCGACAACTCCTTCTACAGTCAGGTTGGATTGGGCCATGAGTCACACTGCCTTCTGAATTTCGCAATGTTTTCAAACAGCTTATTAAAAATGCGACAGGCAATGCTTACACTGTAACCCTTACTTAACTCTCAGTCAGGAAGTGATGGTGAGGGTGGAGCAACTTTCCACACAGGGCTGCCCCCCATATTCAGGCTTGTCCAACTATGTTCGACTAGAAACAGGTTGTAAGAACCCACATGGGGTTGCGTAACTCCAAATTTTACTGCCAATTGCTGCTGAGGTAATCATTTTGGCAACAAACCCAAATATCTTTTAAACAAATCTCCATGAAGTAAATGAGTCTGATGCAGGAAATAAAATTGTCTCCAGTCTGGTTAGATTTGAATATGCTACACCCTTAATGAAAGAGTCTGTATGAATCACAGAATCCCTACAGTACAGAAAGAGGCCTATCAGCCCATCGAGCCTGTTCCATCCACAATCCTACCCATGCTCTCTTCCTGTAACCACTCACATTTACTTTGCTAATCCCCTGAAACTAGGTGCAATTTATCATGGAAAATCAATCGAATCCGCACATCTTTGAACTGTGGAAGGAAACTGGTGCACCTGGAAGAAACCCACACAGACACGGGGAGAATGTGCTAACTCCACACAGACAATTACCATGGCTGGAATTGGACTTGAGTTTCGGACGCTGTGAGGCAGTTGTGCTAACCACTGTGCCAACGTGCAGCCTGTATAGTGTGCAAGAAACAATACTTACTGGACATTCATACATGTGAAAATAGTAAATCAAATGAAATCAATGTGACGAGGTACAAGTCCCCTTTTGGAAAGTGCATGGTCCAGTGCCTAGTGCTTATGATTTTGGACTCATAATCCAAAGGTTGTATATTTAAACCTCACCAGGACAGCCGGGATGATTTGGAGACTGTGTCCTGATCAAACAACTATGAAGGTTGTTGGATTATTATCAGAAGCAGACTGGTTCACTAACATCCTTCAGTCAAGTGAATTCGCCATCGTTGTGTGGTCTATGAGGTAGATGCTCAAAGGGACAGGTAGCAAAAAAGAGCAATAAATATGGGTCCGATGTGCCCAGTGTAAAAATAAATGCCTGTCTGTTCTGTCAACATTTTCATTTTTCCAAGACTTAGCTGCTTTCCTCAGTTATTGGAGTGGGGTTGGGGGAAGCCTATGTAGGTCGGCAAGATGTCGGCAAGTCAGCAGAGGTGACAAGTACAGCTGTCTCACAGCACCAGGGAACCAGGAATTCTGCCCTGTGTTTGTGGAGTTTCTACATAGTTCCTGTGTTTCCTCCGGGGACTCCAGTTTCCTATCACTCTCCAAGTATGTATGGGTTAGGTTGATCGGCCATGTTCAATTGCCTCTTAGTATTAGGGGATTACAGGGTAAATACATAGGGTTATGGAGATAGTGCTCGGGTGAGATTGTTGATGGTACAGGCTTGATGGCCTAATTGAATTGTAAGGAGTGGCTGGATTTACTGGGACTTCTTTCCTTGGAGCTTAGAGTGATCTTATAGAGGTCTATAAAATAATGAGGGGCATAAATAAGCTAGATTGCTAGGTTTAAGGTGAGAGGGGAAAGATACAAAGGGTCCAGAGGGACAATTTTTTTACACAGAGAATGGTGAATGTCTGGAACTAGCTGCCAAAGACGGTAGTGGAGGCAGGTATAATGTTTTTTTAAAAATCATTTAGACAATTACATGGTTATGATATAGTATGGAGAGTATAGAGGGCTATGGGTCAAAGGCAGGCAACTGGAACTTGCTTAATATTAAAAATTGGGCGGCATGGACAAGTTGGGTTGAAGAATTTGTTTCTATGCTGTAAACTTCCATGACCTCCTTGATGATATTGGAGCTGATAAATGCTCCCCCGCACTCACTGCTGTAATGCTCCAGGGTCCAGGATCGCCGGCAGGCTCATCCCAATCTCTGGAGGCAACCCTAATCCCAGGCATTCCCCAGGTTAGTCCTCATGTGTTCTGTGTTTTTCCACTGGCATCAGGGAGAATCGGACAGGGCAAGGAAAAATCCTGGTCAGGCTTTCACCTGCATCCCATTAGGAGGCTGCAAATCAGTTTCACGCTCAGTTTCACGGTGGGTTTTCCGATCTGTCATGGTTGGCACCAGTGGAAGATCCCACGTGAAATTAATGCCAGCATGAAATCAATTTTTGGGCCTCTGGCCAAATTCCATCCTGCATCCTACACCCCCCCAACCCTACTCCCACCTCCTACCACTGAAGCTGCCGCTGTGGGTATGAGAATATTCTACCCGTGATTTTGTTCCCCTGCTCCTGCAAGTGCGCTCAGGCTAATTGTAATACTCCAATGCCAGCCACTTGCAACCATCTTCACAACAATACGTCCTGTGCCCATTGGCAGAATTACTGTACGTCCGTACAGGCACTGAGGATGTTCTGTTTCACAGGAAGGGAACACTAGATATTTCTTCTTCTCCTACAGAGATACAATATCAACCATTGCTTTAGTTAAATGCTCCAGCCACAATGCTCACTTGTACATCATGTTCCTCAGGCAGTGTGCTGAACACGAAGACAAATCAACTGCAGTGTAGATCAGGACAAAAATGTCACAAAGTGCTCATGTGGCTGAGTGAATTAAAGAAGTTAAAGGGACCTAATCATTTCAGCAGAAGTAATGCAATTAAACTACAAAGTAAACACTGATACCACTGTTATCAACCAGTGAGTTGGAGGCAGGATATAACCTTGAGAGCTCTAAACTCATGCAAATGTTCAACAGGATTATAAACTCTGTGAAATGCAATGAGCGGAGGATATAACAAAGTAGAAACTGTGCATAAAACAAAAAAGTAAAGCTTAAAGTTTATTTATTAGTCACAAGTAAGGCTCATATTAACACTGCAATGTGGGCAGCATGATGGCAGAGTGTTAGCACTGCTGCCTCACAATGCCAGGGACCCGGGTTTGACTACTGACTTGGGTCACTGTTGTGTGGAGTTTGCACGTTCTCCCCATGTCAGTGTGGGTTTCCTCCTGGTGCTCCAGTTTCCTCCCACATTCTGAAAGACGTGCCGGTTAGGTGCATTGACCCGAACAGGCGTTGGAGTGTGGCAACTTGAGGAATTTCACGGCAACTTCATTGCAGTGTTAATGTAAGCCTTACTTGTGACTAGTAAATAAATTTACTTATTAAGTTATTGTGAAATTCCCCTAGTTGCCACACACCAGCACCTGTTCACGTGAAATCTTTCAGATTGTGGCAGGAAATCGGAACATCTGGAGAAAACCCACACAGACACGGGGAGAATGTGCAGACTCTGCACAGACAGTGATCCAAGCTGGGAATGGAATCCAGGTCTCTGACGGTGTGAAGCAGCAGTGCTAACCACCATGCCACTCACGATATCATATTGCTTCATAACTGATGAATTTCCTATAAGGTTGGTTCACCATTGTTACACGGGCAAATGTCGTGCCCGCTTTTGTTCACAGAAGGGCTCCACTTAGGCAAGTGTCCTAAATTTAGAGCATGGCATGGATATTATGTAGAGGGCTGTGTAAAATCGTCCTTATGTGGTGTAGTACATGTGTAGTGCTGTAACCGGAATGCTTTGCTGGGCCATGTGCATTAAGAGCCAACCACATTGCTGTGGCTCTGGAGTCATATGCAGGCCAGACCAGGTAAGGAAGGCAGATTTCCTTCCCTGAAGGACATTAGTGAACCAATCTGGTTTTTACAGCAATTTCACTACTGTGACTAACTTTCAATTTCAGATTTATAAATTAATTGAATTTGAATTCCCCCAGCTACTCCTGGGCCTCTGCATTCTGCACACATTACCACTGTGTTATCGTCTCTCCCTCTGACTCCTATGACAGATGAGACAAAGCAATCCCAAAATGATCAATTTTCCACGTCTGTTGAATGATGGCTTGGAAAAAAAATCAGCCAACAGATTCTATACTCCAGCATCATCAAGGACTCTCTGCATTCCAAACATTCTCTCTTCCACTTTGAGAAAAAGATACAAAAGTTGATGTCACATATCAACCGACTCAAGAACAGCTTCTTTCCTGCTGCCTTCAGACTTTGAATGGACCTACCTCGTATTAAGTTGATCTTTCTCTACACCCTAGCTATTGACTGTAACTCTACGTTCTGCACCCCCTTCTCTCCTTCTCTATGAACGGTATATTTTATCAGTATAAACACGCAAGAAACAAATATTTTTCACTGGATACTAATGACAATATTAAATAAAATCAAATCAACATCATGTATGATCTTTTATTGCCCAATCAGCTTGATATTTGTTCAACCAAACAGTTCACAGATTGTAACAAAACCCCCTTGTCTTCCAACCAGCTGAATGCCAGTGTGTGCAGAACTCCTGTGGAGATCACTGTGGAATTATAGAATCCCTACAGTGGAGAAGAAAGCCACGCATTCATTGGGTCTGCACCGAGTCTCCGAAAAGCATCTTATGCATTTACCATGGCTAACCCATCGAACCTATGATGTGGAGATGCCGGCGTTGGACTGGAGTGGGCACAGTAAAAAGTCTCACAGGTTTCTCCAACAGGTTTATTTGGATTCACTGACAAAGGAACAGCACTTTGAAAGCTCCTAACTTCAAATAAACCTGTTGGAATTTAACCTGATGTTGTGAGACTTCTTACTGTGCCCATCTTACCCACAGATCTTTGGATACTAAGGCAATTTAGCATAGCAAATCCACCTCACGTACGCATTGTTGAACAGTGGGAGGAAACCCACCCAGGGGCTAATATGCAAACTCCACATAGACAGTTACTCAAGGCCAGCATTGAATCCAATAGTCCCTGGCGCTATGAGGAAATAGTGCTTGTGCTACCATGCTGCACCACAGGACCAGCAAGAGTGTATTCATTTCAAATCAACCACAAGTTGGAAATATTTATTCAAAGGATGGATTATAGACAGATGAGCACACTTGAAAAGTATTTCATTAGCTACAAACAACTGGGAAACATCTTAAGGTCATGAAAAGCCACTTTAATCAAAGCAAACATCTTTCTGTTTGCAGAACACAATCACAGGATTCCATCATCGTGTCTATTCCAGGACCTGGTGATTTTAGCAGCAGCTCGTCAATCAGGGAACTTTGCATTCCAGAGATTTTTTTTTCTTCAATTCGCTCCTCCTGGATTTATTCAAGACAGATTAGCCTGTGCTATGAAAGGAATTGGTCCACAGTGAGTTAAAGTGATTCGCTAAGAAGCCCCCCAGACCTTAAGCCTCTCTTCCTATTCCTTGTGACCCTGTAATCTTGTCTACAGCTGGTCACCTGACCCGCACTGTTGAAGTGACTTGTTCAGACGTTCACCCACTGATCAGACTCTGGCCTGAACAGGACAGCAAATTGGAGGCACAGGTTACATTTCTTCAGCAAGTAAGAAATCAGGGGATTCGCGCAGCACCCAGTATTATGATGAATAAGCTGCCAAACACCTTATCCATTTTCCTCAGTACGCACCATCCCTCTCAATAGCTTCACATATACTCATTCCACTGGAGCTGCCACTTCAGAAATGCGTGCGCATTTCAACTTCTGCATGGATGCACTAGTCAAATCTGAGTGCCCAGAATCATTGGACAGGGTTATAAACGGGTGATGTCTATTTCGAGTGCAAATTCTATAAATAGAGGATTCGGGAGAATCCAATTGTCACGCGGGGTGGAGCTGAAAAGGCTGCTTGTTCATTTTTCAAAAATCTTCATTCAGCACCAGATGGGACACTGTGCAAAATCATCCTGAGCTGAATGAGCAGCCACTGTACAGTTATTAAATCCTAAAATCTGCTGCCAAACAACTGCCGATATTCGAGCACAGAATGCTTTATAAAGGAAGCCTCGTTCAGACACAGGACAGAGTTTTCACGACTCAATGGATTCAAATCCAGGAGTTATCCAACAAATCTGCCGGCTATTAAATAAACCCTTGCAGGTTCATATATTTATTCCAGAATTTCTTAAATGTTTATGGCCTTCTCGATTTTGCAAGAGTGAAACTAGACATTGTTAAAAAAAATCTGACGGAGATTGTAAGGAGCAAATTTTACACCAATAACTGAGAATTTTTTTAAAAAAACTTCAATTATTAGTGTCACAAATAGGCTTATGTTAACACTGCAATGAAGTTACTATGGAAATCCCAAGCACAGTCTGGTGCTTGTTCGGGTCAATGTAGCTAACTAGCACGTCTTTTGGACTGTGGGCGGAAACCCACACTGACACAGGGAGAAAATGATGTAGAAATGCTGGGGTTGGACTGGGGTAGTAAGAACTCAGTAAGAATTTAGCAACACCAATTTTAAATCCAACCGATTTATTTGATAGTAAATTTGTGAGCTTTCGACACTCTGTGTCATTTGCCTGACAAAGACACAGAGTGTCGAAAGCTCGCAAATTACTATCAAATAAATCTGTTGGATTTAAAATTGGTGTTGCTAAATTCTTACTGAGTTCTTACAGGGAGAACATGCAGAGTCTGTGCCAACAGTGACCCAAGCCAGGAATTGAACCCAGGTCCCTGGCACTGTAAGGCAGCAGTGCTAACCACTGCGCCACCGTGCCAACCCAATGTAAAAACAGATGTGTGGGAGCCCTGTGCGTGATCCCTTGGTATTCGTGCACGCAGAATGATCACAAAAGCATTCTCATGTCGACTGTGTGCCCAGACTTGCTAAGCAACCTAATTCCATGGAAGTCATTAAATCAAAAGGATATTAAGGAATAAAGATTACTTCATCCATTTCTTCACTATCTCCTTTCATTTTCTCTTTCTGAAAAGAATTTTCAATCTTGAATCTCACATTTTCCTGGCGCAGATACAGGAAAGGGTTTTCACGACTCAATGGATTCAAATCCAGGAGTTAGCCAACAAATCTACCGGCTATTAAATAAAACCTTGCAGGTTCGTACATTATTCCAGAATTTCCTAAATGCTTATGGCTTCTCGATTTTGCAAGAGTGGAACTTTCAATCTCTGTGCCGTATTCATGCTAATTATGCCTCCAGCACAATTTGCCATCAGCAGCAGTTTTCCAGTTGGGTATTCCTTCATCTGCTCTTTCCTGCCCATTTAACTCCTTTCTTCTCACCCCAAATATTTCTCCAAAGTGAAACACTTACAATTTAGTGCACTGCTTTCTCCGCTCATGAAGTGGTCCCCTTTGCAATGGGGGGAGCAGTGGCAGATTGAGTGAACTGCTTTTTGGAACGCTCCAATTCAGTCCACAACATGACTTTGAGCTTTTCCCACCACATCACTTTCATTTTCAATCTTACTCCCACTCTGACCTTTCAACTGCAAACATTCCGATGACGCTCCATACGAGCTGGACAAACAGCACCTCATTTATTGACCATCTGAATTCAACATGGTGGAATGACTTCAGCGAGGCCCAGGAGGTAGGCCCCTTGGAGTATGAGCTCCCTGATTGAGAACGTAATTACCTGCCCCACGTTATTACTCCCATAAAAACGGGAATGTCACGTCTTCTGACACTCCTGATTCTGACTGTGAACAAGAAGCGGTCTCGGAGTGGAATGGAGTTTGTAAATAAGGGGAATGTGGTGAAGGTACACACTGAGGAATCATTCCACACTGAGTCCCACAGTTTTACATCATCACCTCAGCTTCCATTTTGTTTTGTGATTTTTTTTTTCCCTCTTTGCTGGTTTGTTTTTTAGAATCTCATATTTTGTTCTTTTCTTTTTAACTTCATGTTCAGATGACTGCTATCCTGCCATTCACACCTCTTCTAGACTTTTGTTACTGCCACTCCCTTTAGCCTTGAACCATGAAATCATTTAGCGTTAAATCGCTCCTGTGTCCTGAGCCCTACCACAGAGTTTTCCTTTTGTTCTTCTTTGTAATCACCCCCTCCTCACCCTGCACTTTCTCAGACATTTCTAACTTCTCTCAGTTCTTACGGAAGGTCACAGATCTGAAATGGGAACTCTGGCCCTGATTTTACCGGCACCGATTCCGGGGTGGGTGAGGTTCGCAGAACTGCATTCTCCGCTGGCCTCGGCCGCAATCTTATCGCGTGCCGGTAAAATTCCGGCCTCAGTTTCTCCGTCCAAGAACGCTGCCTGGCCTGCTGAATATTCCCAACGTTGTTATTTCTGGCACTTGCTTTCGAAATGTGGGTCTCTCCATATTTCACCTACGCACAAACTCACACTCATACCTCCGGTTTGCTTCCCGCACACATGTCCAAACCCGCACCGGAAGCAATTAACTATAATTAAAGTAGCGAGGGAGGCAACAAAGAGTAAAGGGCATTTGATGCCAACAGCTGCATTCCAGATCATGCTAAAAATGTTTCCGATTCAAACTCATCTACTTGTAAATTGCGCTGCGATGTAAAATTAGTTTGCATGAAGTCTGTGACAGTTGGTTAATGCAGCCTGCCCCTATACACAGTCATCAGTATTTCGTATTGTCTCGTGCTTGTAGGCTAATCTTTAGGCTTTGGGTTTGAAAGGCCAGTTCAGATTTGTTACAGAAGCAAAAACAAAGAACCAAAAAGGAAATTAAAAATCTCGACCAGAAAGTAAGATTAATATTTTATCTGGTAGTAGGTGTACCCCCAAAAAATGTCAGGTCCAATCTTTTACAGACTCAGTTTGTCATGCTGTAATAATTCCTGCTTTTTGTTTTCACTTGCCTGGTAGATTGTATTGCTATTGAGTACATTACACAAGGAGTCTCCTTAAGCACCTCTCTCCTCCATGTTAGAGTTCAGTTTTCTCTAATCTCTCCTCGTGGCTAATCCCCTTTATACCTTGCTGATTCTCTCTCCACAAGCACTGTCGCAGATGTGTGTTGCTGTGGTTCGGTGTAGTGACCACGATTGCACGCCATGCTCCAAATTGGTTGATCCAGTGGGTTATGAAGCTTTAGATTAGCCTCTGTGGACTTGTTCCCTCCCAGTAAGAACATGAGGACGAGGCGCAGCATGAGGTCAAACAGCCCCTCGGTGTTGGTGCAGGCTTGGTGGGCTGAAGGGCTTGTTCCTGTGCTGTGCTTTGTTCCAAGCCTATCAATATAATCATGGCGCAGTGGTTAGCACAGTTGCCTCACAACTCCAGGGACACAGGTTCAATTCCGGCCTTGGGTCACTGAGTGATGTCCGCGTGGGTTCCCTCCGGGTGCTCTGGTTTCCAAAGACGTGCAGGTTTGATTGATTGGCCATGCTAAATTAGCCCTTAATGTCAGGAGGAACAGCTAAGGTAAATACATGGGATTATAGGGATAGGGCCTGGCTGGAATCGTGGTCAGTTCAGACCCAATGGGCTGAATGGCCTCCTTCTGCTAGAAGATAGGAGGAGGCCAGTTGACCTCTTGAGCCTGCTCTGCTATTCATTATGATCATAGCTGATCATGATTCTATGATTCTGCAATCTTCTGCATCATTCCATATCCCACCCTATGTTCTTTAATTCCCTTCGAATCCAAATATCTACCGATTTCAGCCTTGAATATACTCAATGACTGTGCATCCACACATCTAAGGGGGCAGAATTTCAAAAATTTACAACATTTCTCACTCTGCATCCCTTCTCCTGAGACTAGAAACTCGTGCTTCTTGATTCTGCAGTCAGGCAAAATCAACTCCTGATTCCAGTGCTGGTTAAGCAGTAACTTTACTCTTCTGACTTTGCATCCTGTTTCTTTCTCAGAAACCAAAAATTATGGGCAGGATTTTCCATGCCCGCCGCAGAGTGTTTCGCAGCGGCAGAGGCGGCACACCATTGGCTGACAGCGGGATCTTCTGGTCCCGTTGCTGTCAGTGGGGTTTCCTGTTCCAAGCTGGAAAACCCGTGGTGGGGAGTTTGCCATCGACAGGACTGGAAGACCCTGCTGGCCAGAAAACTCGGGCTAATCGCTCGGATTCCTGAGGCCTTTCCCTAAGGCTCTCAACTGTTCCAAATTCTATTTAGTTTGTCGCCCTACTTTTTCCAAAATTCTTATCCGTGTCAAATGCCATTAATCTACTCGAACTAGTTCAGCAACTCTTGGCAGCATGGAAACCATTCTGTTTACGACGCTGTGAGAATTCCTTACAGTCTAAACAAGAGCAAAAATCAAATGCACCATTGTCTTCAAAGCACGGCTGAGGTGTCTGTTTTCATGCCTGTGGGTCCTCCCTAATGGGAAGGGAAGAGGCTGGGAATTGGAATCAAAGCCAGAGGCCTATAGCCCCAGGCAGAAACAATGGCAGTAGCACTTGTACCTTGACTGCGAACACAGTTGGCGCACAGGTTACGTGTTGCCTTCATGAAATAAGCCACCCGAGGGATTAAATCTTTTCCTTTCTTTCAAAAAAACAAAATGAATCAGGAGTTCTGAGTGTCAGCAACATTTCTTTGGTACCTACTGAAGTGAATCAGTTGAAATCGCCTCAGTAACACAATAATCTGGCACCGTCTTCATCGAGACGAATAATGGATAAAATTGTTACTGCGTTTGCCAACTAACCTGGATAAAAATATATATTAGGTTCATAAAATCCTCCACTTTCCATGAGGTATTGTTTCCATATTAGAGTTCCCAATCCTCAGGGATGTGTCACAGCCTCCAGGAATTAAACGCAAATCCTTGCAAAACTACTATGAGCACAAACCTGGGACAAAACAAAACACCACGATGAGTATTCTGTGTTTCCTCAGTCAGGCCACTGAGGTTGGAGTGTGAACAGTTGATCCGTATCAGGCCAATCAGGGAGTCTTTGCCTTGTACTTTACCGGGAGTGGCAGTTCCTCTGACACCCCCAGAGACAGACTGCTAACAGACAGCACTCTGTGTCATGCTGTTAGAGTCTGTAAATGAGAGGTTTGGGTGAAGGGATTTCTGCCTCCAAAGGCAAATTAGAGTTTCTTCATTTCCTTTGAGTCCTCCTGTTGATTAGCTGTAAAAATATTTGAGATGAGAGCAAAAGACTGGCTGACTGGGTGATGGAAAACGAGGAGATGACACATGAATTGAACACATACTGCGCAATAGTCTTCACAATGTACTGCGTACAAGTCACATCCCATAAGTAGCTATAAAGCAGGAAATGGAAGGGAGGGAGGAACTCAGGCAAATTACCAGAGATATGGTAGAATCGTAGAATCAGTGCAGGCTTGATGGTCCATTTAGCCCATTAAGCCTGCACGGACAACAATCCCACCCAGACTCTATCCCCATAACCCTGCATATTTACCCTGTTAATCTCCCTGACAGTAAGGGCAATTTAGCATGGCTATTCAACCTAATCTTTGGACTCAGTGAATAGTTGGGTATGCAAACTGACAGGCAAGTCTGATGGACTTGATCCCAAGGTCTTAAAAGAAGTAGCTAGTGAGATAACTAGCGCATTAATTTTAATTTTCCCAAACTCCTCAAATTCAGGGAAAGTTCCATTAGATTGGAAGATAGCAAATGTAACTTCATTATTCAGAAAAGAGAGAGAGAGAGACAGAAAGGAGGAAATTACCTGTCAGTTTGTTTAACAATTGCTGTTGGGAAATGTTAGAAGCTATTATTAAAGAAGTTATAGCAGGGCAGTTGATAACCTCAAGTTAATCAGGCTGAGTCAACATGGTTTTGTGAAAGGAAATCATGCTTGACCAACTTATTGGAGCTCTTTGAGGAAGTAACACGTGCTGTGGATAAATGGGTAGTGGTGGATGTACTGTACTCAGATTTCCAGAAAGCATTTGAGAAAATGCCCCATCCAAGGTTACTGTATGAAATAAGAGTTCATGTTATAAGAGATAACATATTGGCACGGATAGAAGATTGGCTGGCTAACAGGAAACAGAAAGTAGGTATAAATGGGTCTTTTTCAGGTCGACAAGATGGATTAAATAGCATGCCACAAGGATCAGTGCTGGGGATTTCAATCGTTTGCAGTTTATATAAATGATTTGGATGAAGAGACTGAAGGCATTCTGCCAAATTTGCTGATGACACATAGATAGATAGCAAAATAAGTTATGAAGAGGACATAACGAGGCCACAAAAATATATAGATAAAGTGAGTGGGCAAAGATCTGGCAAATGTGAAATCATCCATTTTGACAGGAAGAATAAATAAGAAGCATATTATCTAAATAGTAAGAGGAAGGAGACCCTAGGATCAAGTCCATCAGAACCCAGGCTCCTGTCAGTCTGCAGACTCAACATTTCATCAGGCCAAAGATGTTAGGTTGATTGGCCAAGTTAAATTGCCCTTAGTGCCAGGGGACTAATAGGGTAAATATGCGGGGCTATGGCAATAGGGCCCGGTGGGATTGTTGTCAGTGCAGACTCAATGGGCTAAATGGACCATCGAGCCTGCACTGATTCTATGATTCTACCATATTTCTGGTAATTTTCCTGAGTTCTTTCCTCCCTTCCATTTCCTGCTTTATAGTTAATTCTGGGATGTGGCTTGAATTGTGAAGACTAATGCACAGTCTGTGCTCAATTCATGTGTCATCTCCTCATTTTCCATTACCCAGTCAGCCATTGCTCTCATCTCAAATATTTTTACTGCTCATTAACAGAGGGATCTGGGTGTATTAGTGCATGAATCGCAAAAGACTAATATGCAGGCACAGCAAATAATTATGCAAGGTAGTGGAATGTTATCATTTATTGCTGGGGAATTGAATATACAAGTAGTGAGGCTATGATTCATTTGTACACGATGCTAATGAAACCGCATTTGGAATATTGTGCACAGTATTAGTCACTTTATTTAAGGAAGGATGTAAAGTCTTTGGAAGAAATTCAGGGAAGGTTTGCCAAACGAATACCCAGAATCAGCAATAGTTTTGAATGGACAGGCTAGGCTTGTACCCACTGGCATTTCAAAGAGGAAGAGGAGGTTTGATTAAAAGAGATAAGATCCTGAAGGATCTTGACATGTTAAGATGTGGAGAAAATCATAGAATCCTGCAATGCAGAAAGAAGCCATTGGTCCATCAAGCCTGCACCAATCTTCTGAAAAAACATCCCACCCAGACTCTCCCCTGCGCCCTGTAACCTCGTGCATTTACCATGGGTAATCCATCTAACATCTTCTGACACTGAGAGGCAACTTAGCATGGCCAATCCATCTAACCTGGCCAGTATTTATCCCTCATTCAAAGATTATCTGGTCATTATCACGTTGGGAGCTTGGTTCTCACATTTCCGACATTAAGCAGTGACTATACTTCAAGAGCACTTCATTGGCTGTAAAGTGCTTTGAGGTTGTGAAAAGTGTTATATAAATACGAATCTTTATCTCTTTTCTTAAAAAAACACTTCATGCGTATTACATCCTTCCCATTGCATTGAAGGTCAGAGTGTAAACAGATGACATCATTAAGTTTCTTTGTCCATAATTCATTTTGCTGACAGATGAAAGAAGTTTGATAGAAATCAAAACGAACACCTTCCAACCACAATGAATCACGAAGGCACTAAACACGCTAGTTTGGCACGGTGCCAGTAACTCCACCATGGTTTCATGTATCTGCTGGAGGCATTTCTGCAACATCTCCGATTTAGAGGGTGAGTCAGGCACAAAGAAACAATTACTAACTTTGCACCAAAACAGCAACTTTTCTTCTTAAACTGTATTGACTGCTTCAAGTGCTGGAGTTTCTGAGAAACATGATACAGCTAGGTACAAAAAATCCAAGTCTTTCTTTACACCGGCAGTGCGTGCGTTTCATTGCCAGTGTAATGCAGTGCGGCAACCGTAAATAGGGGTTATAAAGGGAAGATTTGTGTTTATTTGGTGCATTTTGAGACCGCAGGATGCCCCAAAGTGCTTTACAGCAAATGGGGACGACTCTGCAGCCCCATGAGCCTAGGCACAATTCACCATGAGGGCGTGAACCATATTAAATCAGAATTTAATTATGCATTTTTTCTTTGTTCATGGGATTTGGGCATTGCTGGCGGGACTGGCATTTATTGTGCACCCCTGGTGGTACTGCTGCACATCTGGAGGCACATGTAGGCCAGACCAGGCAGATTTCCTTCCTTGAACGGCATTCATGAATGACATGGGTTTTTACAACAATCGACAATGGTTTCATGGCCATCATCAGATTTTTAATTCCAGGTTTTTATTGAACTGAGATTTCACCAACTGCCATGGTGGATTTTGAACCCCGGTCGCCAGGGTATTTTTCTCAGTCTCTGGATTACTCGTCCAGTGACAATATGGTAATGCCAGTGTGACATGGTGGCATAGTAGTCCAAACTGCTTACTCACAGCACCTCTGGGTTCGATTCCTGGCTTAGGGGTCACTGTCTGTGTGGAGTCTGCACATTCTCCCATGTGTCTGTAGGTTTCCTGGGGATGCTCCAGTTTCTTCTGAAAGACATGCTGGTTAGGTGTACTGGCTGTGCTAAATTATCCCTCAGTGTACCCGAACAGGTGCCAGAGTGTGGTGACTAGGGGATTTGCACAGTAACTTCATTGAAGTGTTAATGTAAGCCTACCTGTGACACTAATAAATTTTGCTCCAGTGTGGGAAACAAGACTGGCAATAGCAATGTAGTAATGATCTGGTTTGATGCTGTTGGTTAAAGGATGAACACAGTATGGGTCTGAAGATCTTGGAGGTCTCCACAGATCTTCTTCAACACACTGGTCATAGGATCTTTTACATTCAGCTTTGAGGGAAGATATGGCTTCAGTTTAACATCTCAGCCTAGGGGGAATATCTCCAACAGTGCACCACCTGCTCACCACGGGCACTGGAGTACCAGACAAGATTCTACACTCAGATCTCTTCAGTGGAACTTGAACTTAGAAAGCATTTGTGTTCAGAGGAATAGTGCTACCAGCTGACATCACGGGTAGCTTTAAGGAAGTGTAAGATTGATCTGGAGTTTACCCATCATCGAATAAATAAATTGGGATGGTGTGTAAAAGGGGAGGATACTGAATCATGAAGAAGAAGCAAATCATTGAATCTGTACACTGCAGAAGGAGGCCATTCAGCCCATTGAGTCTGCACTGACCACAATCCCACCCAAGCTCTGTTCCCCACATACTTATCCTGCTAATGCCCTGACACTCAGGGTCAATTTAGCATGGCCAATCAATCTAACCCGCGCATCTTTGGATTGTAGGAGGAAGCCGGAGGAAACCCACGCAGACACAGGGAGAACGTGCAAGCTCCACGCAGACAGTGACCCAAGCAGAGAATTAAACCTGGATCCCTGGTGCTGTGGGGCAGCAGTGATAACCACTGTCAACAGAAAAGGGTAGGTTGGTTCTCAGATTGAAAAACTGCAACCTCCTTCTCAAGTCAATTCGCAGCTAAATTGAAGCAAAAATGATCAGCCGTGTGAAGAAAGAATGAAAAGGCAAAACCAAAATTTCCCTCCGGTCCTCTGAATCTAGATTCCTATATGTGCCGCTGTTTGTTGTCAAAACAATTACCTCATCGCAGACAAGATTGCATTGGTCAAGGGTTTAGTTTGCCTCTTGAACAATTTTCTTGCTGCTCCTTTTCCCTGCGCCCCTCCCCCTCCCAATCCGCTGAAGAGATGTTCGACCTCTGAACTACATCAGCTCAAACCCAACCTGCAGGTACAAGAATCTCCCTCAGGATTGCAAGAAGGCCGAGGATGAAACGAGGGCGTCAACTCGTTCAGTATCTGACATTTATTACGTCGCACATCGAGAACATTGAAGCAATACAGGCGATCAGAATTATTGTGCCAAAGAGAGACTAAAGCATCAGCGCTGACCTGGAATGGAATGCAGCTGAGAATGAGAGAATAGATCAGATAATCACGCGCTTCAGACAAAATCATAAACCAGAAAAACGGAGCTTCCTATGCACTATAACCCATATCTGAATCATAGAATCCTACAGTGCAGAAGGATGCCATTCAGCCCATCGAGTCTGTACCAAATACAATCTCATCCAGGCCCTATCCCCTTAGCTCTATGCATTTACCTTGTTCAGTCCCTCACACTAGGATCAATTTAGCATGGCCAATCAACCTAACCTGCACATTTTTGGACTGAGAGAGGAAACGGGAACTCCCGGAAGAAACCCACGCAAACAGGGGGAGAATGTCCAGACTCCGCACAGACAGATCAAAATTGAATCTGGGTCTCTGGCACTGAGAGGCAGCAGTGCTAATCACTGTGCCACCATGCCACTCATAATGGTGTGCAATGGGAGTTACAAACCAACCATTTGTGCCCATCATGCTGAGGGATGGGGTGTTTGTATTCAAAGGGCACCAAGTACCCTGTTATAACACATATTACAACCGCTTTGTCCTAACCATAGTGCTCATTTTTGGGGAGGCAGTCGCATAGTGGTATTGTCCCTGGGCTGCTGTGGGGATATGGGTTCGAATCCCACCATGGCAGATGGTGAAATATGAATTCAGTAAAAATCTAATGATGACCGCAAAACCATTGTCGTAAAAATCTATCTGGCTCAATAATGTCCTTTGGGATAGGAAATCTAACCTGATTTGGAGTCTATGACTCCAGATCCACAAATGTAAATGTCACCACAATCTCAGGGGATCAAAGGCTGCTCTATCCTTTCAGAGAGATCTAACTTGATGGTGGTTTAGTCCCTAGTTGTCTTTGGAGGGCAGAATCACATTGCTGGGCTCTGGAATCAAATGTAGACCAGACCGGGTAAGGATGGCAGATTTCCTTCCCCAAAGGACATTAGTGAACCAGATGGGCTTTTCAAACAATGATGGGTATCAGTAGATTATTAATTCCAGAGTTCAAATTACACCATCTGCAGTGGTGGGATCCAAATGCAGGTTCCCAGAACATTAGCTGAGTTTCTGAATTAGTAGTCTAGCAATAATACCACTAGGCCACCGGCTCCCCAATAGGATCACCGTATCTCCAGTGAAGGACAAGGTGGGCACCTTCATGAATAACCTCAGCTGGTACAGGAAGTGAACCCCCGTGGGGTGGGAAGTATGGGGCGCATGGTCTCTTTGTCAATGGGAAGATCTTTTTATTTAAGATTAGGGGCACCCTCTTCTGGAGAGTTATTGTTTCTGACTCTATGAGGCCCTACCCTTCCAGCATGTCTACTTGAGACAGATCTCAGTCATTTATTTTTAACTAACTGCTGGAAAATATGCAGAGAAAAGCCAGCTGTGTGGCTAGTGAGCTGCACACTGATGTTCTGGCCTGGTCTGACACTTGGGCAAGAAAATGGAAAATATTGCCCCCACCTTGGAGTGATGGAATGATAGTGGAATGATAGCCTTGTGTGTGAGAGATATACTTGTACAAAGGGGGAAAATGAACATGTGAGACAGACAGTTGTTTAAATATGTTTCACTAACTGGTTTGTGTAGATTTGGATATTTAAATCTTGGAAGTGAATGCAATATTTTGACAGCACACAATTTATCACTGAACTTCCAGACAAGACATTTAAATTTTGCATGTCAGGGATCAGCTGGGAATATTGGCACTCAGTAATTACGGAATAGATCTGGGATGCTGAGTTCCTATTTGAGCTCAGTCTGACAACAGCATGGAAGAGGAGATGTTGAGAAATACCTTTAGCAAAGGTATGGAGTATTGACTTCCCAACTGCAGGCCATATCACCAAGAGAAAGGGAGAAAATGGTACAAAGGAAAGAGCTTCACAGTCTTTAGAGGTAACAATGTGAATCCAAGACTAGATGCCATTGACTGGATTTTTATTTGATTTGATTAATTATTGTCACATATATTGTTATACAGGGAAAATTATTGTTTCTTGCGCAATTTACAGACAAAACATATCATTCATAGAGAAGGAAATGAGAGAGGGCAGAATGTAGTAAGAGATTGAATTAGAGCATTGGTAGAGAGTTTAAAAGAGTTAGAATGAAGAACAAGAGTAAAAGATAGAATCAGAAGGTATTCTGGGCACAGCAAGAAGTCACCTCGCTCCAGCACCATCTTAAATTAAGACTGAGGGAAGATTGGGCAAAGGCGGGTAATCCCAACATTCTTGCTGCAGAAAGTATTTTCCATTGGAACACAATGCTGAAAAGGAAATCAAATATTTTGCATACAAGATTCTCAAGATACAATGGTCACAGTGAATAATATTCTCATTCATAGCTGGACACAAATCTTAACAAATCTCATGGATTCTCTCAGATGTTCAGGGATTCCACCCAGTTTGAAAAGATGCAGATTATCTCTATTTCAGTCTCAACAGAACACAATCATTTGTACTTAATCCTGGGACAGAGGAGTATGTGGATTGTACAAAATTTTTGATTTGATCTGATTTGATTTATTATTGTCACATTTATTAGTGTGCAGTGAAAAGTATTGTTTCTCCCGTGTTACAGACAATGCATACTGTTCATAGAGAAGGAAAGAGTGCCGAATGTAGTGTTGGGTTTCCTCTGCGTGCTTTGGCTTCCTCCCACAGTCCAGAGATGTAGGGGGTAGGTTGATTGGCCATGTTAAATTGATCCTAGTGTTGGGGGATTAGCAGGGTAAATACGTGGGGTCACAGGAATAGGGCCTGGGTGGAAATGTGGTCAGTGCAGATTTGATGGACTGAAAGGCCTCCTTCTGTACTGTAAGGATTCTATGATTCTATGGCTGACTTCACTGCCCTCCGAAGAAGCCAAACAACTGTAACAAATATGGATGGGCAATAATTGCTGGTGCTATGCGCATCCTGGGTATCAATTTTATCAAGTAACACACATCGTCTTTTTTTAAGTTTATTTGTTAGTGTCACAAGTAGGCCTACATTAACTTTGCAATGAAGCTACTGTGAAAATCCCCTAGTCGCCTGTTTGGGTTCACTGAGGGAGAATTTAGCACGGCCAATGCAATTAACCAGCATGAATTTCGGACTGTGGGAGGAAACCGGAGGAGCCCGAGGAAACCCACGCAGACAGGTGGAGAAAATGCTGTCTCTACACAGACAAGCCAGGAATCGAACCCAGGTCCCCGGCACTGTGAGGCCGCTGTGCTAATCACCATAGAGCCGTAGAGTAATACAACACGGAAACAGGTGTCACAAGGCTTTTGTAAAGAAGATGGAGCAACCTTCAAGAATGCCCAGACTGTGCTACAGATTCAGGTTTATTTTTACAGAGAATCTAAGATGCAGTGCAGGGGTAGACTGAATGCAGGAAGTGGTCAGCTTGAACCAGCAGGTTTTTGTTCACAATAATGTGGATTCTGCCGGCGTGTGAGGAGCGGAGGAAGACAGCCTGTCACGACAGTTTGCTGGATGGTGAGGAGATGAAAACGCAGCGGCTGACACGCTTTTCATTCTGGATGTTAATGGGAAGCGGCTGCTGTTGCTCAGTGCTGAATATTTTATTATCCGACGCTGCTCCAACAGCAGTGGGTGGAGTGATCTGTGATAACTATTCTAATCACTGAGGCAATCCTACACACTGTAATGAACTACCCGCAGCTCTTTGAAGCACCGTTCATAGAATCCCAGCACAAGGAGGCCATGCGACCCATCAAGGCTGCACTGAGCACAATCCCACCCAGGCCCTATTCCTGTAACTCCACATAGTTACCCTGTAAATCCCCTGACACCAGGCTCAATTTAGCATAGCCAACAAAACCGTACATCTTTCGACCGTTCTTTGTCTAACTCTTTTCACCCACTGCCCTGATCACCTGCTTTCTTAAAGACTGGTTGAATTTCGGTGCTGTGTAATCCAGAGGAATTGGCCTTTACATGAAAAAGAGGGAGAGAACATTCCTACTCTTGCCTGACATCTCCCTTACCTGCCCCAGGATTCCGAATCCAGTTATCTTGAACCACCGGACCTTTACTGAGCAGAAGGAAGCCATTTGGCCCAGCGAGTGCCTGTGGGGCAGCACAGTGGTTAGCGCTGCTGCCTCATAATGCAAGGGACCTAGGTTCAATTCTGGTCACGGGTCACTGTCTGTGTGTAGTTCGCACGTTCTCCCCATGTCTGCGTGGATTTCCTCCGGGTGCTTCAGTTTCCTCCCACATTCCAAAGAAGTGCAGGTTAGTTTGATTGGCCATGTTAAATTGCCCCTTAGAGTTAGCTGGGTTAAGTACATGGGGTGACAGGGATAGGGCGTAGGTGCAATTATTGTCAGTGTGGGCTGAATGGCCTTCTTCATTTGCACTGTATGGACTTTATGAGTCTGTGCTGGCTGACTGAAAGAGCACTCTACAAAAAATGTGTCAGGAAGTATTCATCTGAGGCCCTATTGATTTGCATGGTACATTTCCATTCCTGTTTCCCACCACTTCATGTCACAGGGTAGCACGGTGGCGCAGTGGTTAGCACTGCTGCCATACAATGCCAGGAACTCAGGTTCGATTTTGGCCTCAGGCCACTGCCCGTATGGAGTTTGCACGTTCTCCCTGTGTCTGCATGGGTTTCCTCCAGGTGCTCCGGTGTCCTCTCACACTCCAAAGATGTGCCAGTTAGGTTGATTGGCCATGCTAAATTAACCCTAGTGTCGGGGGGATTAGCAGGGTAAACGTGCGGAGTTATGGGAATAGGGTCTGAATAAGATTGTGGTCGGTACAGGCGCAATGGGCTGAACAGCCTCCTTCTGCACTGTAGGGATTCTATGTCAAATAATTGTCAGCATGAAAAATGTTCAAAATACACAACTTTGATGGGAAGTAACTGGATTTAACGGCTGTTTGTAAATAAATGAAAAGCTCTCAAGCTATTACTGTCCAGTTGTGTTTATTTCCTGTATTTCTCACTGGTGTTCAGTACTTTGAACAGCTTTAACTTACATGAAGCCACCGAATGTATTTCTCAGAAGTGGGCCTGTGTGCAAAAATGGCTGCTGTGTTTCCGACATCATAACATTCCACTTCAAAAGTAATCTGATTGACTGTGAAGCACTTTTAAAAATTCCCTGAGCTCATGAAAGTCGCTTTTCAAGTGCACTTCTTTGTTTCTGCAGGTGGCTCGACGCACTTTAGACAGTCTTGACAGACAATTGGACCTGACGGGATTCGAACAATGTCTGCCTTCATTTGGCTTTGTGCTTTCGGCAGGGCCCGTTTGTCGAGGGCTTATTTTCTGGTACCAGTCCCACTCGCTCCCCATCGCAGACAAAGTCAGTGGGAAAGGAAAATGATTGTGCGACACACCCATGCTAGGAAAATACCACGAGAAGAAACGGGAGATTAGATTAAGGCAGTTTCCCTTTGATTGGAAGCCAAAGGCAATGTCACTTGAAGGCTTCTTGATATTTTCAAGGACAAAGCTTGTTAAGGTGGCCCTTATATGGAACTAAGTCACCTCTTGGCTTTTATTAAAAGAGCATTTGATGTCTGCTGAGCTGCTGGATCTCAGCCAGAACAACGCTAGGGAAGCAGTTGATGGTTTGTCCACTCTTGTGCTCGGAAGGGGGTTGGGGGCTTCATCACTAATCAGCATCCACTACCCATCCCCCCACCCCACTCCACCCCCACCCACCACGGGGAGCTCATATCAAACGAGTTACAATTGCACGTGGTTCTTCTGAGCTGGCAAAGCAAGAATCGTATAAAATAGGCTGTGTAATTCTCGCTGAATAACTTAAGCTACCCTCACCAGCACAGAGAGAGAGAAAGCAATCATTCTGTGTTTACTCCGTGTACAGAAAATGATCAAGGAAAGTGACACTCGTTGGCCATGGGGTATGATTCTTGTTTTGGGTTTTGCAATCCACAAACTTGCGAGAGGTCCCAAGTTCAAATTCCGGACGGGCCCTCATTTGCAAGCAGCACGGTGGCATAGTGGTTAGCGCTGCTGCCTCACAGCGCTAGGTTCCAGGTTCAATTCCAGCCTCGGGATCACTGTGTGGAGTTTGCATGTCCTCCCTATCTCGGCGTGAATTTCCTCCGGGTGCTCCGGTTTCCTCCCACAGTCAAAAGATGTGCGAGTTAGGTGGATTGTCTATGCTAAATTGACTTTAGTGTCATGAAATTAACAAGGCAAATCATAGGGTTACGGGAATAGGACCTGGGTAGGAATGCAGTCGGTATAGACTCGGTGGGCCAAATGGCCTCCTTCTGTACTGAAGGGATTCTATGATGGGCAACGTAACTGTTAAATGCTTGGTTTGTCCTAATCATCAATAGTTCAATTAACCATCACCAATTGTCATCTGGACTGAACTCCACTTTTAGTCAGTATTCCAATGAAGTAAGTGTTAACAAAAGAACATACATTTATATAACACCTATATACAGGTTATCCCAAAATGCTTCAGAACCCAAGTGTCATTTCATCTTTTGTTAGTGTGTCTTTTCACGTCAAAGTGAGGGATTAAAAGAAAACTTTTAAAATTAAGTTGAATGAGTTCGATGAAAACAAAGTGAAGTTAGTGGAGCCAATCTTTCCCTATGGTTTATACACAGATATTCAATTACAGGCATGAAGATGCCTCTTTAGATTAAAAACCTAGCTATGCAACCTGGATTAGAATTACAATGCAACTCAAACACGGTTCACATCCACTTTCTCAGAAAGCTAAGGAAATTTGCATGTGGCTGGATAGAATATTCATGGAGAAGACGTTTTCAGTAGTTGGAAAAACTAGAACCAGAGGACACAAACTTCAGGCTAAAGGGACACTCCTTTAAAACAAGATGAGGGGGAATTATTTCAGCCAGAAATCTGTGGAACTCTTTGCTGCAGAAGGCTGTGAGGCCAGATCATTGAGTGTCTTTAAGACAGAGATAGATAGGTTCTTGATCAATAAGGGGATCCGGAGTTATGGGGAAAAGGCAGAAGATTGGAGATGAGAAAAATCAGCCATGATTGAATGGCAGAGCAAACTCGACAGGCCAAGGGCCTCATTCTGTTTCTATATCTGATGGTTATGAGCTCATGTCCACTATGACTTTCACTAATTTTCACAGATGCACCCAAGAAAGCATCCTTTCTGGTTGGATCACAGCTTGGTATGGCTCCTGCTCTCTCTAAGATAGCAAGAAACTTCAAAGGGTCGTGAATGAAGCCCAGTCTATCACACAAATCAGCCTCCTATCCACTGACACTGTCTACACTTCCCGCTGCCTCGGAAGAGCAACCAGCATAATTAAAGACCTCAGGAACCCCATGTATACTCTCTTCCATCTTGTTCCATCGGGAAAAAGATACAAAAGTCTACACTGCTTAATAATCTCCTCAAGAACAGCTTCTTCCTGCTGCTGTCAGACTTTTGAATAGATCTATCTTCTATTATGTTGATCTTTCTCTACACCCTAGCTATGACTGTAACATTATGTTCTGCACCCTCTTCTTTCCTTCTTTATGAACGGTATGCTTTCTCTGTACAGCGTGCAAGAAACAATACTTTTCATGGTATACATAATACATATGACAAAAATAAATCAAATCAAACCAAAGATCGGGAGACTGGGAAAGTTGAGTAGAGGCTGTTTTGTTGGAGGGACTGTAATCTTTATTTCTACTGTATTAAATGACAATGGTTGTGAAGATTCCTCATAACATAAGAAATAGGAGCAGGAGTAGGCCATTTAGCCCTTCGAACTTGCCCCACTATTCAATAAGATGATGGCTGATCTGAAGTGGATCAATTCCACTTACCCAGCCTGATCCCCATAACCCTTAATTCCTTTATCTATCAGAAATCTATCCACCCGTGACTTAAATAATTGCACTGCCCTCAAAATGACAATTTGGAGGCTCCACTATGGGTTCCTGCTGCTAAGTTAGTTACTCTGAGCTGGTGCAATTGATTTCAGTACTGTGGGCTTGGGTTTGCAATGTGGGAAGAGAGGAAGGAAGTTCTGGGGCTGCTGCACCTGATTGCCATCCACTCCATCCCTACCTCCAATTCACACACACGTGACTCGACAGATTAGACTGGCCCTTCATGAGCCAATAGCCTGGTGATGTTCACCAACACAGCTGAAGACTGTGTACTTGGACCAGGGACTGGAGGGCGAGACCATAGGAGGAATATGATACCATGTGGAGACAGGAGCAATTGAGGGGAAGAAATAAGAATAGGGCGGCACAATGGTTGGCATTTCGCCAGGGAACCAAGTTTGATTCTCAGCTTGTGTCATTGTCTGTGCGGAGTTTGCACGTTTTTCCGGTGTGTGGGTAGGTTTCTTCTAGGTGCTCCAGTTTCCTCCCACGGTCCAGAGATGTGTGGGTTAAGTGGATTGGCCATGCTAAATTGCCTCTTGGCGTCAGGGGGACTAGCCAGGGTAAATATATGGGGTTAGGGCCTGAGTGGGATTGTGGTTGATGCAGACTCAATGGGCCGAATAGCCTCTTTCTGCTCTGTAGGATTCTGTGAAATAATATATTTCTTTTTTAAAAAGTGAGCAAGTACTTATAATTTACGAACCTTTTATTACCTTCCCCCAGAGAATTGAAGCCTGCATAATTATTGTGTTATAGCAATAAAACAAAAGCCTCAGTATATATTATACAACAAAGTAACAAGGATGTGATTTATGCCAAACGTGTGTGCAATGAAAATGAAACTGTTTTACAAAGAGACATAACTCTTGTTCTGTGAAAGAATACAAAAAGTGTACTGCCAGGGACCAACCAGACAGCAGGGTGCCCACAGGACTGATTTTGCACATGGGAGGAAGATTTGATTTGATTTGATTTATTATTGTCACATTTATTAGTATACCATGGAAGGTGTTGTTTCTTGCGCACCATCATGACAAAGCATTCTGGTCATACAGAAGGGTTACAGCCATAGCCAGACTGTAGAGAAAGACCTCGAGGTTGGAGCATTCAACAGTGTGACAGCAGCAGGGAAGAAACTGTTCTTGAGTCAATTGGTGCGTGACCTCAGATTTTTGTATCTTTTTTCTGATGGAAGAAGGTAGAAGAGACATTGTCCAGGGTGTGAGGGGTCCTCAATGATGCTGGCTGCTTTGCCGAGACAGCGAGAAGTCCGCACAGAGTCAGTGGATAGGAGGCTGGTTTGCATGATGGATAGGACTACATTCAAGATCTTTGGTAGTTTTTTGCAATCTTGGGCAGAGCAGGAGCCATACCAGGCTGTGATACAACCGGAAAGAAAAGGGGGAGAAGGAAGCGACTATAAACCATCAAAGGATTCCACAAGATTGGGGTAAATTTCATGGGACTGTTTTCAAGTTGCAAATTGGAAATAGCACCCCAGACTGACTTCTAATGGTGTGCGCAATTTCTGACTGGCACACAGGAAATTCTTGAAGCGTGTGTCCTGTTAAGAGTACGTTCCAAGAGGAAGTAGTCACACATGAGGGAGAGGAGAATGTTAGACAGCTAACAAGAGATAAGCTCTAGTGGATCAACAGCAAAAGAAAAAGAGTAGGGTCCAAAATCCTTTGTCACTGGGAGAGAAATACATAAGCAGTTAGTCAGGGGAATGGTATTGTGTGCATACATGCATGTGTGTGTGTGCACTGTGTGTATGCATACGTGTGCAGTATGGGAACAGGATGGAATACTCTGGCTGATGCTGAACCAGAGTTCCAAAGGGATTCATTATCGGGTTTGTATTTATATTCTTAGCCTCTGTTTATAAAGCACTGGATGTCTTTTCTCTCAACCAGATTCAATAATTCCCCTGCTCCTGCATTCCTTTAGAATTTTGCCCTTTGTTTTATACTGTCTCCCCTCAGTCTTCTGACCAAAATATATAATTTCACACTTCTCCAAATTAAATTTCATCTCCCATGTGTCCACCCATTCCATCAGCTATGGCTATCACTTGGCAGCAATAGTATTAGGCTATTTGGCCCATCGTGTCTAGCCCCCTATTCAATGAGATCACGACCAATTTGATGTGACAATCCTCAATTCCACTTTCCAGCCTAATCTTCATAACCCTTGATTCCCTTCCTGATCACTGGGATAGCACGGTGGCACAGTAGTTAGCACTGCTGCCTCACAGCGCCAGCGACCTGGGTATGATTCCGGCCTCAGATCACTATCTGAGTGGAGTCTGCATGTTCTCTCTGTGTCTGTGTGGGTTTCCTCTGGGTGCTCTGATTTCCTCCCACAATCCAAAGGTTGTGCGGGTTAGATTGGTTGACCATTCCAAATTGCCCTTTAGTGTCGGCGATTAGCAGGGTAAATACATGGGATTAAGGGGATAGGGCCGGGGTGGTCAGTGCAGACTCGATGGGCTGAATGGCCTCCATCTTCATGGTATGGGTTCTATAATTAAAAATCTCTTTATCTCAGCTTTGAATATATTTAGTAACCCGACCTCTACAACCTTCTGTATAAAGAATTTCACTGATTCATACCCTCTGAGAGAAGAAATTCCCCCTTATCTCTGTCTTAAACAGGCAAACCCCTTACTCAGATTGTACCTTTTGGCCCTACAGGGGTAAACAACCTCTCTGAGCATTTATCCCAATGATGGGCAACTGGGGCCCAGGGGCTATATGTGGCCCATCAGGATTCTGAGTGCGGCTCGTGAGATATTTTGTTGTTCAATGCCCATGTGCAGGGCTGCCACATTCCTCTGATTTCCATCTACGCAGTTTCTTTTTCTACCGTATGACTGAAGTGATTTGCACAAGGACAAGTGAAGTGAGGTGACGCACCCAACACTGACTGTGAAAGCCGTACGCTTCCTCTGAGTCCAACGTGTATAAATATTCTTTTTGTTCTTTGCCAGTTCAAAATGATGATAATTTCATTCATATATTAATGATGAGGCATTTTCTCCAACTTGTTATTAAATATTTGATGTGTATTAAATGTATTTAATCATGCTCATGGTGAGTGAACAAGCACGATTTCAATTTTGCAGCCCATTAAGATCATAGAATCCCTACAGTTGCAGAAGGAGGTCATTCAGTCCATTGGATCTGCTCCAATCCACCTTTTTTTTATCTTACCAGGCCCCATCCCCGTAACCCCACATTTTTATCCTGCTAATCCCTACCACATCTTGGGGCACTAAGGGATAATTTAGCATGGCCTCTCCATTTAACTTGCACAACTTTGGACTGTGACAGCACCCAGAAGAAACCCACGCACACAGTGAAAGAATGTGCAAACTCTACCCAAGGCTGGAATTGAACCCAAGTCTTGATGAAGGAGTGCCACTCCTGCGGCCCACTCACTAGCCGAGGTCGCTCTACTTTGTCTACTATGTCAAGCCCTGAAAATCCTATATGTCTCAAAAGGCCACTTCTCAATCCTCTACAGGTTCACAATACTTCCAAGTTTGTGTCCATTGCAAATTTTGAAGTATGCCCAAATCAAAAAAAAAGCAGGCATCCTAACACTATCCTTTAGGAATACCACTAATTACCATCCCTCTGTCCAAGAGAAACTCCCGTTCACCACTACTCTTTGCTTCTGATTGTGCAGCCAACTTTGTGTCCATGCTGCCCCTGTCTCCTGTATTCCATGGACTTTGTTGACAGGTTTATTATGCAGCAATTGCGCTGTTCGTTAGCACAAGGCACCAGGAAAGCAGCTGTTTACAAACCATTCCCCCACGGCGGGGAGGGGAAGGGTGGGGAATTCTGCCTGAGTTATGACAGGACGGTTCCCCAGTGAGTTTAAGGATCTACGTCTGGAAGAGAAAACAACTGCTGCAATGGGAGAGGTCCAAAAGCATGCATCAAGTACTTAAGGGAAATACAAGACAACCGTTCTGGAGCATTGCCATGACAACACAGAACATATAAACACATACAGTCAGCCAGTGGAAGGTGTAAGTAGGCTTCTACAAGGAGAAACATAAAAAAAGAGAGGTGTTATTGAATGAATTTGTCCAACAAAAGGAAATAGTATTCATTCATATGACGGCATTATTTCGATGAAGAGTTGGGGAGTTATTCCCAACTTTCCTGGGCAGAATTTATCCCTTAACCAACACCATAAATTATCTTGTTATTATCACATTCTTATTGGTGTGAGTTTGTTATCTGCCACATTTCCTACAGTGACTGCACCTCAAAGAGCACTTCACTGACCGCAAGGCATTTTGGAATGGCTGACAGATTCTTTTTCCCAAGATGGCACTGGGGCGAGGCGACTTCTTGCAACCTGTGCCCAGCATACCTTCTAATTCTTTTACTCTCGTTCCCTGCTTCTAAAACTTCATTCTAACTCTTTTAAACTCTCTAACAATGCTGCACCCTACCTATGACTGTAATGCTACATTTTGCACTCTCTTGTTTCCTTCTCTCTGAATGGTATGTTTTGTCTGTATAGTGCACAAAAAACAATGCTGTTCATTGCATACTAATATATGCGACAATAACAAATCAAATTGAATCAGTCATGAAAGCAGCTCTATAAATGCCGGCATTTTCTACCCAAATGCATCAATGAACATTTAGAATAATGTAGCAGAGAAGCAGGCAACATGGACCAGAAAACCTACACCAGCCTTTTCTCCACAAATCCTCTCATCAGATCCCAGGATATAAGAGCAGATACAAGAGGGGAATGCTCCGCTATTTAATCATGGCTGCTAAGTTCCTCAATGCTGCCAAATAAACCTGTTGAAATTTAACCTTGTATTCTGAGACTTCTTACTGTGCTTACCCCAGTCCAAGGCCAGCATCTCCACATCAAGTTTTTTAACCCCCATTCTGCTTTTTCAAAGAACAAAGTATCAGCCCTCCAAGCCTGTGCCAATCATGATGCTCTAACTAAACTAAAAAAAACCTTCCTAAACTAAAAAAGCCCTTGCTTGATCCATATCCCTCTTTTCCCTCCCTATTCATTTCCCTGTAACCTTTAATCCCTTTACCAATCAAGACCTTATCTATCTCTCTCTTAACTGCACTCCATATCCGGCCTCCAAAACCTTCTGTGATAATATATTTGACAGAGTCACCACTCTCTGACTAAAGAAATTCCTCCTCATAGTTATGCTGTTTAATCTTCCCTAATTTCAAACAAACATCAAACTCTCTTTGACGGGTATCTATACAGCTTCAACAAGAGTTTGGTGCATAGAGATCCACATTCTAATCACCTTCTGTGCAAACATTTCCTTATCTCCCTTTCAGTGATTATTTGAAATTTATGTCTTCTCAGGACTGACTAGTCGGAAACAACTTCACAATTTATCTAATCATTACTCTCAATAATCTTAAAGGTCATAATCTGCTCAAACATTGCAGAGAAAGAAATCCCCAACTTCCAGAACCTCCCTCCCCGCTTCCCAATTGGGAGCCCTATTGGGTAATTGTAATAAGTTTTTGGAGGCAGAAGTCCCTTCACTAAAATTCCTTTATTTATAATTCCAACAGCAGTACACAGAGTGCTAGCAGTCAGCAGGCTACCTTCGGGGGTGCCAGAGGAACTGACACTCCCAGTTAAATACAAGGAAAAGACTCCATGATTGACCCATCAATTGGATCCTTAATCAGGGAGTTCGTATTCCAATAGGTCTGATTGAAGTCATTACAGTCACAATCCAGGAAATCCACATTGCACCATTCCCATTCTCTCGGATCCCTCCTATAATGGAGAGGTAAAGCAGAATGCAACCCAACAGCTCCTTTACATTTTGAAGTCAAAACATGAAATGGTGCAAATGTGCATCGAGTGGATTAGGAGCTAAAAGTGAAAACAAGATCACTTGTTTGCCTGAGTGGAAACAGGCCAGGTTTCAATGTGTTTTTTTCTGATCAGTAATGTTTACATTAGGTTGTAATAATAATTTTCAAACTCACCACATGATTTGAATGGAATGATAACCAGGCAGGCACTCACCAGATTACTGCCTGTGCAGACAGAAATTTCCCCCTGTCATGTTTCACTCCTTACCAATGTTTCCTCTCCTGACCCAAGGGCATATCCCTCTCGCTGCGTTGCTCCACATGGGGTACTTTTGATCTAAGTGATTGTCATCCACATTCACTCTGACAGGAGTTGACAACTGTAGCACCTCACACACAACAACACAGGCTTAGGGCTGAAATGAGCATCTTTCTGCCCCTCCGTATTCAATCTTCTTCTGCTCGAGTCTGCAGCTTATAGAATCATAGTGTCCTGCAGTGCTAAAGGAGGCCATTTGGCCCATCGAGTTTACACTGACCGCAATCCCACCCAGGCCCTATCCCTACAACTCCATGTATTTACCCCAACTGGTCCCCTTGATACAATTTAGCATGGCCAATCCATTTAACCTGCACATCTTTGGACGGTGGGAGGGAACCGGAGTATCCAGAGGAAACTCATGCAGACACAGGGAGAATGTGCAGAGTCACTGTCCCAAGCAGTGTCACTGTCTGAACCCGGGTCCCTGGTGCTGTGAGACAGCAGTGTTAACCACTGTATCACTGCGTTGTCCCCAAACATTTCCTCTCCTTATATACTTCCAATATGGCTGGCTGATCTGTTGCTTTTTGGCTGATAATTTAACTTCAGACACATTGCGCTAAGTAAGTAATGGTATATTATGTTACTTGTCAGATACCAAAGTTGGATAAGAACGTTCCTCTAACAGGTGCCACGTACTGTTGACCTGGCAACACACTGTTGAAATGTTGTCCTCTTCAGTTGATAAGATTGCTGTCCTAATCTGTGGTAATAAATAACAGCCTCAGAGTTTCAATCCCCGTTTCACCTTTTGAACTCTTCATTAGAGGCTGTGTAACTCCTTCCTCACTGGTCACTTCTTGCTCCCAGTCTGACTAATCAGGTAAACTCTGAGAGTAGCGCTGCCACAGTCTCAGGCTGTGATAATTCCACACACAAGGACTGTACACACTGGCCCAGTCTCGACCCGCCCATTCTCTTGCTTTTTGGTGGATCAAGTGTGACATTAACAAAATTTCATCCTCTTAAATCTTACTCCCTTACACTGGCGGTCCCATTGAACTCAGCTTTAGCGTTGTGTTTGGACGGGAGACTTAATGCAAAGGTTAGCCAGGGTGTAACATTATAACATAGCTTTGGCCTAACTAGTATGTTGGTCTGTTTATTCAGCCACGAGCCTTGTGGCTTTTTTAATTATTCCCAGTAGGATATTTATTATTCAGCCCTTCCCTTTTTCTCAGATTACAGACTGACACTTGATCCCAGAATGTAATATTATTCCTCCTATCCATTTGTCAAACTATTTCCGAGTTCTCGCATGGAGACAGATACAAACCCCATTTTCAGAAACTATTTCAGACTTTTACTCAATTAAGGCTGCATCACGTGCTACTCCTGTCTCTGTGCCTTGTTGTTTCATATCACGTAGACTTCCTGCTTCTGCAACTCATAGTCAGTAGTCTTTGCATGTTCCTACCTCCCTTACCTTAATCAGCTAAACTAATATATATTCATAGACAGCCTGTGTAATCTAACTGGTGACACTCAATAAAGATTAGTCCAAACGCAAAACAGGAGGTCATAAACATAATGGTAAATGTGCAGTACAGATACCCAGTTGGAAGGAGAAGTTTAGAGATATGCCATAGACACTTTCCTATTAATACCCTGCCCATTCCCACATCCAGTAACAAAAGGCTCTTTCTTAATAAGATTCCTTTACTTGCTAGCCAACATACATATTGGTGAGAGGCTTACAGAAGAACTTGCAGGTGATGCTGCTCCAATGTATCTGTTAGTCTTGTCCTAGCTACAGATTTGGAAAATGCCACCAAAGAGTATTGGTGAATTGTTGTAGTTTATCTTGTAGATGGTACACATTTCTGTCAGTGTGTGTTGGTGGTGGAGGGAGAGGCGGATAGAAGATTAAAGAGAGATAAAGGGCCCATATTAACCTGAAGGGAATTTTGATCAGTTCAAAATTCCCCATTGGATTCTCCTCACCAACAAATGTAATCATTCCTGTTTCTGCTGGTTTCCTTACCCACCCCCTTCCCCACACAACATCCACCCTCTCACACCCAACACCTGCATCCTCACCCCAAGTTTGACACACCACCCATCTCATAACTCACAATGCTCATCCATCCTAACCCCCAACTCCCAGCCCCTCACCTCCAACTCTCATCCAGCCCCTCACACCCAACTCTCACCCACTCACCCCATCACCTCAATTCTCACTTAACCCCAACCCCCTCACCAATACCCACATCCTCACCCCCATCTCTCACCCACTCCATCACCCCAACTCTACCCAATACCCATCCCCTCCCCCCCCCCAACTCTCACCCAACACCCATAACGTCCACCCCTCCCCTCACCCAATACTCACCCCTCATCCAACACCTGCCTGCTCACCTCCAACTGTGACAGAAACTTCCAGATGCTCACTGTAATAGCTGCTCTTACAATTGGCAAGTGTGAGTTTAGAATTAGAGCTTAGGCAAATTGCTGTCTAGAGGTGTGAGTAACTGCAGGATGTGAAGTTACAACAAATCCACTAGTTTAACAGTGGCCCATTGCAATTTTCCATCCCCTTCTCCCCACAAACCCTCCCTCCGTGATGGTGATAACACGCCAAACAATCTTTTAACACCAAGGGTTACCAACGCTCCGTATGTATGTGTATGTGTGTGTGAGGTGCGTTTGGATTTGCACAGTGGTTAGCCTCACCTCACCAGGGACCTGGGTTTCATTCCTGGCTTGGGTCAGAGTCTGCAGATTCTCCCCGAGTTTGCAAGCTCTCCCTGTAGGGTTTCCTCCGGGTGCTCCGGTTTCCTCCCTTGCTAAATTCTCCCTCAGTGTACCCAAATAGGCACCAGTGTGTGGGGGATTTTCACAGTGACTTCACTGCAGTGTTAATGTAAGCCTCCTTGTGACACGAATGAATAAATTTTACACTTTAACGCAGCTCCCAGTAGCTACAAGTACACATTCTAAAAATAGCCCCAGAGCTTGCATGGTGAACACAATCAATGTGCTGCTGAAATGAGGCCAGCCCAATGAGTGCCCGCAAATGAGCTCATATTCAAAGGTCCCCTGTCATTATTCAAATCTGTGTCTGCCTGACATTGCCAATTACAATCAGTGGCACAATTGAAATGCACACTCGGTTCCTATGAAAAGAGCTTCACAGGAATGCCCCTAAAAAATCAGGTCAGGGCAAAATATCACTTGTTACAACCTATTTACAATCACCAGGGAGACACACAGTGTAAATGTGCAACAGAACATTGAGGTTCCACCACAAATGGACGCTTCTTGTAGCTATGTTGATGGCAGCTCTGCACTGGATCTATGCACCATTATCTCACCTGTCTCGATACTTCTCCCTGAGTGTTTATTTAATTTTCTCCACCCCACCCCTTAAAATGTCTATTTCTCACTCCGCTTCAGTAACCAGCTGTTACAAAGTGTGGTAATGTTGGCCCTTTTGATGCAGAGGTGGCAGTGAATCATCCGTTTGAAGCAAAGCGCTTCCTTAAGTGAGGGAAAGAGCAAAACACCGCAGTTAACGAGAGAAATCTAGAGAAAAAAACACATCAAATGCTGGAGAAACTCATCAAACCAGGAGATCCTTCACGGAGAGAATACACACCGGTATGACAACTTATCCTAATGGACAATGCAAGAACTTCTGAATATCTCCAATATTCCCATTTATTGCCCAGGGCTCCTGTCTGTACGGAGTCTGTGGGTTTCCTCTGGGTGCTCCAGTTTCTGGTCAATGTAACCCCCAGGATGTTGTCTGGGCTTGGCTCAGTGACTGCACTTTTTCCAGGAAGTCAATAGGATCCTGCTCTAGAGACTTGAGTACAAATCTGGGATGAGACTCAGTGAAGAACTGAAGAAATGCACAAATAAACCTAACAATTGAGCCACCTCTTAGTTTCCACTCTTTGCAAAAGGGCGGCAAGGTGGCACAGTGCTTAGCACTGCTGCCTCACAGGGCCAGTGACCCAGGTTCAATTCCAGCCTCGGGTCATTGTCTGTATGGAGTTTGCACATTCTACCTGTATCAGTGCGGGTTTCCTCTGGGTACTCTGGTTTCCTCTCACAAAGATGTGTAGTTTAGGTCGGTTGGCCATGCTAAGTTGCTCCTTGGTGTTGGAGGAACAGCGGGGTGAATATGAGGGGTTTCAGAAATAGGGCTTGGGTGAGATTGTGGTCAATGCAGACTTGATGGGCCGAATGGCTTCCTTCTGCATTGTAGGGATTCCATGAGAACTGTTTCTAAATCATGTCAGTTCACAGCACAGAAGGAGGTTATTTGGCCTACGTATGTACCCACAAGCAGTACAAAAACAATCAAATCCATTTATTGAGTTTTACCTTCTTCAATGCAACTGTCTTGGCCTCAAGCACCCCAGGTGACAAATCATTTCACATCCTAACAATCTGCTTATAAACAGGCATTTCTGAAGTTCTTTTTTCAGTCCTTCAGCCATAACTTTAAATTGATGACCCCCTCATCACAGTCTTCCCTTTTGAAAAATTCATTCCTGGCATGTGGGCATTGCTGACTAGGACAGTCCAGTCCATCCCCAGTTGCCCTTGAGAAGGTGGTGATGAGCTGCCTTTCTGAACCGCTGCATCTGCAGTTAGAGAGGGAGCTCCGGGATTTTGATCCAACGACAGTGAAGGAATGGCAATACATTTCCAAATCAGGATAGTGAGTGTTTTGGAGGGGAAATTTCAAGCTTCCCCTGTGTCTGCTGCTCTTGTCCTTCTAGATAGCAGTGGCCTTGAGTTTGGAAAGTACTGTCTCAGGACACTTGGCGAGTGTATCTTGTAGATGGTATAAATGGCTGCCACTGTGCATCGATAGGGGAGAGAGTGAATGTTTTTGAATGGAGTGCCAATCATGCGGATTGTTCTGGATAATGTCAAGCTTCTTCAGTGTTTTTGAGGCTGCACTTATCTAGGCAAATGGACCCTGTAGATGGCGGACAGGCTTTAGGGAGTCAGGTGAGTTACTCACCACAGGATTGCTAGCTTCTGCCCTGCTCTTGTAGCCACAATATTTATATGGCTGGTCCAGTTCAGTTTCTGGTCCATGATAACCCACAGGGTGTTGATGGTGGGAGATTTAGCAATAATGTTTGTTATTGAATGTCACAGGGTCATGGTTAGATTCTTGCTTGTTGGAGATGGTCATTGCCTCGTACTTGCATGGCATAAATATTCCTTGTATTTGTCAGCCCGAACCTGGATATTGTCCAGGTCTTGCTGCATTTGGACATGTACTGCTTCTGTATCTAAGGAAGTGCAGATGGTGACATTGTACATTGTACATCAGTGAACACTCCCACTTCTGACCTTATGATGGAAGAAAAATCATTGATGAAGCAGCTGAGGATGGTCCATTGCTTCGGTGAGGCACTCCTGCAGTGATGTCCTGGAGCTGGGATGAATGCCAACCCCACCCCCACCAACCACCAGAACCGTCTTCCTTTGAATCATAGAACCCCACAGTGCAGAAAGAGGCCCTTCGGACACAATCCCACTCCAGGCTCTATCCACATATTATACCCATTAATTCCTCTAACCTACGCATCCCTAGACACTGAGGGGCAATTTCTTAGCATGGGCAATCAACCTAACCCGCACATCTTTGGACTGTGGCAGGAAACCTGAGCACCCGGAGGAAACCCACACAGGCACAAGGAGAATGTGCAAACTCCACGCAGACAGTGACCCGAGCCGGGAATCAAATCCAGAACCCTGGAGCTGTGAAGCAGCAGTGCTAACCACTGCGCTATCGTGTCACCCACTTTGAGCTAAGTATGACTCAAACCAGTGGAGAGTATTCCCTGATGATTCCAGTTTTGACACCTTACTCGGTCAAGCACTCGATTTTATGGGCAGACACTCCCACCTCTATCTCTGGAATTCAGCCCTTTTGTCCATATTGAAAGAAGACTGTAATGAGGTCTGGGGCTAAGTAACCCTGTCAGAACCCACACTGAGTGTCAGTGAACAGTTATTGCTAGAGAAATACTGCTTGAGAATGCTGTTGATGACCTCTTCCATCATTTTACTGGTGATGGGAAGTAGACGATGGGATGGTAATTAGCTGAGTTGGATTTGTCCTGCTTCGTGTGTACCGTACATACCTGCGCAATTTTCCACATTGCCGAGTAAATACCAGTGTTGTAACTGTGCTAGAACAGCCTGGCTGTGAGACAAACTGAAATTTGGACATCTGACGCATTGATATTAGATATTTACAGTTTCAAACACAACTGAAAAAAAAACAAGATTTAACCTTCTTTGCTACTTGAGTGAAAAAAGCCTCCGTATTCATTTAAATTATTCTATTCACTCGTGGGACATGGGCATCGCTGGCTAGGCCAGCATTTATTGCCCATCCCTAGTTGCCCTTGAGAAGGTGGTAGTGAGCTGTTTTCTTGAATTGCTGCAGTTCACATGCTGTGGGTTGACCCACAATGTCGCAAGGGAGAGAATTCTAGAATTTTGATCCAGTGACTGCGAAGGAGCGGCGATATGTTTCCAAGTCAGGATGGTGAGTGACTTGGAGAGGAATTTGCAGGTGGTGGTGTTTCCCATGTATCCCCCCTTGTCTGTCCAGATGGAAGTGGTCGTGAGTTTTGGAAGGTGCTGTCTGAGGATTTTTGGTGAATTGCTGCAGTGCATCTTGTAGATTTTGTCCTTCAGGAAGGTGAGGTTTATTGAACAGGTTGAATAAGCAGCTGTCCTGATCACGGAGTGGGTTTATCAAGGTGAATAGATGAGTCAGAGAAATCAGGGAGATTCTAAATCTGGTTCCTTATCTACGGCAAAATTAACTGATCTCCTTTGTGACAGCAGAGAACGATAAACAAGGAGTTGATGCAAATAAAAGACTAAAATTCTTGAAATGCGCAGCAGTATCTAAAAGAAATAGCTGGCTAACAGTTTGAGTGTGACATTTTTTTAGCTGACATGTGATACCTTTCTGGCATTGTTGGAACTTATTTCCTGCAGTCCCAGTCTTAGGGTTTGAGCAGACTGAGATTGTTTTCCACAATAGAATACCGCACGCTATTTCCTGAACTTAGATCAGCGATAAAAAGCCTTACTTGTTTCACAAATAGACAGCACACATAATTTACATCCAAACTTCCTAACTGAACTGGGTGCGACTTCTGCTGAATTCTTCACCATAATCCGATCAATTGCTTCGATCGACAATCAAAATTTCTTAATGGTCACCACCTTCATTCTGCATTCTAATTTGCACTGAATCTGGGTTTTTACCCTGAGTTATTTTTTAGTGAATATTTATTTCACTTGTTTCTGCCTCAAAGTAGACAAGTTGAAAGACTGCAGCACAGCTGGGAATCTGCAATCTCCCCGATGGCCCTGCCTCACTCTATATAAAATAACATCACCGTGTGTATTCCACATTGCTTCCAAATTACTGCTTTCCATTAGCCACTTATTCAGTCACTGTGATCATACTGCCTCACAATCCTGAAAACACAGTAGCACATCAGTTAGCACTACTGCCACACTGCCAGGGATCCAGGTTCAATTCCTGGCTTGGGTCACTGTCTGTGTGCAGTTTGCACATTCTCCCTGTGTCTGCGTGGGTTTCCTCTGGGTGTTCTGGCTTCCTCCCACACAGTAAGAAGTCCCTCAACACCAGTTTTGTCAGTGAGCACTCTCTGATCACACTCACCTGAAAAGGAACAGCATTCTGAAAGCTAGCGGCGTTTACTACCAAATAAACCTGTTGGACTTCAACCTGGTGTTGTGAGACTTCTTACTGTGTTTACCCCAGTCCAACATCGGCATCTCCACATCATTCCTCCCACACTCCATAGATATGCTAGTTAGGTGGATCGGCCATGCTAAGTTCTCCCACAGTGGACCTGATCAGTTGTTGGAGCGTGGTGACTAGGGGATTTTCACAGTAATTTCATTGCAGTGTTAATGTAAGTCTACTTGTGCCTTCATCCTTCCTTGCTTGACGAACACTAACACTTACATAGTAATCAAGTGTTTCAAGACCTCCCAGTGTGTGTGCAACAAATTTACTTAGAAGCGTAGCCTCTGTCACGCTAATTAAGTTTCTTTCTCCTTTTATTAGCTCAATGACCCTTTTTGCTCCATTTTGAGGCACAGTTTCTTTTTGTGCATTTTTTATTTAATTCATGGGATGTGGATGTCGCTGGCTAGGCCAGCATTTATTGCCCATCCCTCGTTGCTCCTTGAACTTAATGCTTTGCTTGGCCATTTTCAACCATATTGCTGTAGCTCTGGAGTCACATGTAGGCCAGACCAGGTAAGGGCGGCAGATTTCTGGGCAGCACGATGGCGCAGTGGTTATCATTCTTGCTTCACAGCACCAGGGATCTGAGTTCAGTTCCTGGCTTGGGTCACTGTCTGTGTGGAGTTTGCACATACGCCCTGTGTCTGCGTGGGTTTCCTCCGGGTGTTCCGATTTTCCTCCCACAGTACAAAGATGTGCGGGTTACATGGATTGGCAATTCTAGTGTCAGGGAGATTAGCTGGGTTAAATACATGGGGTTATGGGGATAGACCCTGGTTGGGATTGTGGTCGGTACAGACTCGATGGGCCAAATGGTCTCCTTCTGCACTGTAGGATTCTATGATTCTAAAAATTTCCTTCCCCAAAGGACATCACTGAACCAGATGGGTTTTTCCAACAATGATTTATGATCAGGGTCATCACTAGATTCTTAATTCCAGATTTTTACTGAATTCAAATTCCACCATCTGCCATGGCGAGGTTTGAACCTGGGTTCCCAGGACATTAACTAAACATCTGGATTAATACCACTAGCTAAGGCTTCCCTGGGTGTATTAGAATCCAGGAAGCCTGACTCTTTGCTTCCTGCAGGTATTCTGTACGCAATGTTTTGGCCAGACCAGGTAAGGATGACAGATTTCCTTCCCTAAAGGATCTGTCCGTGCCTCTCATAATTTTATAAACTTCTTTTGAGTCACCCCTCAGCTTCCGACATTCAAGTGAAAACAAAGTGAGTTTGTTCTGTTTCTTTTCATAGCTAACACCCTTCAAATCAGGCAACACCCTGGTAAACCTTTTTCTGAACCTGCTCCAAAGCCTCCACATCTTTCTGGTAGTGTGGCTACTGTAATAACTCCACAGAGGCAAAAGTCCCGTCACCAAGTTACTTTATTTGCACCATACATCCGTACACAGCCAGCTCTCCAGTTGCTCCCCGCTAAATACAGCCTGGGAGTCTGACACACCCGCTTTAAATAGGGAACATGAGGTTCCCTGATTTAACCGTCGATCAGGACTCATCAGGCATCTCTTCTGCATATCAAACAAATAAACTAACTCAAAATAACATAGGGAAGACTTATCAGATCGTTCATACTAGCAAGCCAACCTCATTAGCCTGGCTGAAGTTATCACAGCGATGAGAACTGTATGCAAAAAATTGGCGACACAGTGGTTAGCACTGCTGTCTCACAGTGCCAGGGACACGGGTTTAATTCCACCCTCAAATGACTGTCTGTGTGGAGTTTGCACATTCTCCCCGTGTCTATGTGGATTTCCTCCAGGTGTTCCGGTTTCCTCTCGTAATCTGAAAGACGTGCTTGTTAAGTGCACTGGCTGTGCTAAATTCTCCCTTAGTGTATCCAAACAGGGCTGGAGTGTGGTGACTAGGGGATTTTCACAGTAACTTCACTGCAATATTAATGTAAACCTACTTGTGACACTAATAAATAAACTTTAAACAATATTCCAGATGAGGTTTAACTAAATTTCTATACAGCTGCAACCTGATTTGCCAATTGTATCAATTTCTGGAGGTATTAATGTGCCATATATTTGGCAACACATAATTTTTCACCAATTTTTATCATCTGCAAGAGGTGAGGGCTTCCTCATTATGACAGCTAATGGAGAATCCCAATTTGAACAAAATGGCTGGAATTTTACCATCTCGCCACGGGAATCGGAATGAGTGAGGGGTAGAACGTGGAAAGGTCATTGACCTCGGGTGGGATTTTAGAGTTTCAGGATAGACAAGGCCATAAAATTCCACCCACAATATAGAAACCACTACAAGGAGTGACTGCACATACCGATTTACACTTGTCTTTATCAGATTAGCCATAGACATTTAATTCTCTGAGCCCTTAGCTTGTGACTAATCACACATCTGGCTACTGTGAGTTTAGCCTCTAGATGCAATAGACAAATCCTCTTCTACATTCCCCCCCCCACACCCTGCAAATCCTCTTGTACATTCCCCCCCCCCCCCCCCCCCCCCCCCCCACTCACAAGACTGCAGGGAAGTGTCACAATCCTGAAATCAAAGATTTATGGAAGTAATAATTTGAATCTGAAACCCATTACATTTCATGCTGTAGAAATTACAAGATAGACATTTACACAGGATCATCTCTGACCCTCTGTCTCCATTCACTTTCATCTGCAAATGCACATTGCTTACTCAACCCAGATATTGTTCAGAAAGAACTCATTACTGTTCCAGGGTTTGGAATTTACCCAGCGTTTCCAGGGAGCAGCGGGGGGGGGGGGAATTGAGAAATGATGTAATGCCTCAAGAAAGTTAACGAGGCTTCCGGTAAAAACGTTCTGCAACTTGATGCCATATCAGGAGATGGGGGCCGGAATTTTACCAACCTGCCTGCTACAGGAATTGGAGCGGATGAGGGGTAAGCAATGGGAAGGTCCATTGACCTTGGGTGGGATTTTACGGTTTTGGGAACAGCGAGGCCGTAAGATCCCGCCCGTTGTGCTTTTATGTTGAAACTATGCACAGCATACACACAACAGCAAGAAATTTCCATGTGGAAAAATTAAATGGAATAGGAATTCATGAATAAAAACAAGATAGCAGCCCTGCAGCATGGTGGTTAGCACTCTGTTTAACAGTTCCAGGCACACAGGTTCAATTCCATTCTTGGGTGACTATCTGTGTGAAGATTGTACGTTCTCCCTGTGACTATGTGGGTCTAAAGATGTGCAGGTTAGATGGATTGGCCGTACTAAATTACCTCTTCAGAGAAAATGCTGGAAAATCTCAGCAAGTCTGGCAGCATCTGTAAGGAGAGAAAAGAGTTGAGATTTCAAGTCCAGAAGACTCTTTGTCAAAGCTCCGACATTTATCAAAGCTTCGACAAAGGGACTCGAAACGTCAGCTCTTTTCTCTCCTTACAGATGCTGCCAGACCTGCTGAGATTTTCCAGCATTTTCTCTTTTGGTTTCAGATTCCAGCATCCGCAGTAATTTGCTTTTATCCGAGATTACCCCTTAGTGTCCCAAAACTAGGCGGTGGCCTCGTGGTTCTATTGCAGTGAGATAATTCCCAGGTAAATTGGGTCTTTTTCAGGCGAAAACTATTTATTGAATAAACATTGACTATGACTCTTGGGAGAACTCCCCTGCTCTTCTTTGAAATAGTGTTATGGGATCTCTTGCTTTGCCCTAAGGGGGCAGATGGAGTATTTTATTCAGCATCCTATTCCTCTGAGGGAGAGTGCAGCACTCCCCGCCGTACTGCACTGCAGCATTTGCCTAGATTCCATGCTCTGGATCCCATGGCTGGTTTGGGATTTGAAAGCGTGGGCAGGGCACATCTGGACAAGTGTTAAAATTCCCTTCCTTTTATCCCATCCCCCACTTAAACTTAAAATGTGGTTTTTAAGTTTGAGGAGTTGACATCTGTTTCACAACCAAATAAATAAGAGTTGCAGAACTGGCCTGTCCCCCGGATGAAAGCGACTCACTCGAGACATGCACTGTCAGGCTTCCCACAGCATCGGGGCTGAGGATTTGAATGCCTGTGGGAAGGTGTTTTCATGAGTTAATCCTCCTAAACAACACTGGATTAGGGAGCAGTTAGCAGGGAATAGGCTAATATGCTGAGCACAGTGTTTACAAACCATGATAAACACAGCTTTTGGTTTACCGCAGTGCCCTTTAATTGTTGTGTTACTGTGGCTTCACCCTGCAGAGGTTCAGCAAACGCCCCATTGTGGGGGGCGGGGGGGGGGGGGGGGGGGGGTAGTAGTTAAAAAACACACACACAAACACAAAATATAGGGAACCTGAACTAACAAAAGACTCAAACAAACCTTTGAAGGTTTCAAACAAATGAAAACCTGCCTTCGCTTTCTGCTGCAATGCCAATTTACCGATCCAGTCCATTTAACAGGAAGCCGTATTATTTTCTCTCTATCCCAGTTTCCATCAAGGAATTTCTTTTATTCATTCGTGGGGCATGGGTATTGCTGGCCGAGCCAGCATTTTTTGCCTGTCCCTAGTCGCTCTTGAATTGAGTTGCTTGCTAGATCATTTCAGAGAGCAGTTGAGAGTCACCCACATTGCTGTGGCTCTGGAGTCACATGTAGACCAGACTGGGTAAGGACAGTAGATTTCCGTCCCTGAAGGTCATTAGTGAAACAGATGGGTTTTTTCCAACAATGGTCATCAGCTGAATCTTAATTTCATACATTTTTATTAAACTGAAATTCCACCATCTGCCGTGGTGGGATTTGAACCTGGGAACATTAGCTGAGCTTCTGGGTTAATTGTCGAGTAGTAACACCACTAGGCTATCGTCTCCCCCTACACTTCACTATTTTCCTGTGCAGAACTGTTCTTTTATGGTCCCATATCCAACATCCAAATGGAACCAGTAAATTTCCAGCAGAGGTTTCTCATCGTTCCCTGAGCTAAATAAGGTCGATTAGCTCAGTTGGTTAGAGTGTAGCGCTTAATGTCAGGGGTATGGGTTCAATTCCATGCACCAGTTGAGGTATCTCCTGAGGCCTATCTCTTCTACCTGTCCTATTGTGATATCACGGCATTAGTGAGACTAAAATTACCAGTCAGTGAAATGCCAAATGCTTCAGCCACTCAGTTTATAATACCCCCAGCTTTGCCACATTTTCCACTTCCACCCTCATATCTCTCAGTGGCACGATGCCAGTGACACTGGCATCTTGTTGGGTCATGCTTCCATTTATCCCCTTAGTCATCTGTAAAGCACTTTGAGACATGGGCAGGTATGATAGTACAGTGGTTAGCACTGATACCTCACAGATCTAGGGATCTGGGTTTGATTCTGGCCTTGGGTTACTGTCTGTGCGGAGTCTGCACATTCTCCCTGTATCTGCATGGGTTTCCTCTGGGTGAACAAAGAAAATTACAGCACAGGAACAGGCCCTTTGGCCCTGCAAGCCTGCACCAACCCTGCTGCCTGACTGAACTAATACCCCCTACCCTTCCAGAGACCATATCCCTCTATTCTCATCCTATTCATGTATTTGTCAAGATACCCTTAAAACTCACTATCGTATCTGCTACCACTACTTCCCCCAGCAGCGAGTTCCAGGCAGCCACAACCCTCTGTGTAAAAAACTTGCCTTGTACATCTTCTTTAAACCTTGCCCTTTGCACCTTAAACCTATGCCCCCCAGTAATTGACTCTTCCACCCTGGGGAAAAAACTTCTGACTATGCCTCTCATAATCTTGCAGGTAGCCCCTCAATCTCTGTCGTTCCAAAGAGAACAGTGAGAAACCAAATTTCTCCAACCCCTCCTCATAGCTGATGCCCTCCATATCAGACAACATCTGGTAAGTCTTTTTTCTACCTTCTCCAAACCCACCACATCCTCCCGATAGTGGGGCAACCAGAATTGAACACTATATTCCAAGTGTGGCCTAAAGTACTATAAAACTACAATACGACTTGCTGATTTTTAAACTCAATACCATGACTGATGAAGGCAAGCATGCCGTATTCCTTCCTGACTACCTTCTCCAGCTGCATTGCTACTTTCAGTAACCTATGCACCCAGATCCCTTTGCCAAGCAATACTCTTAAGGGTTCTGCCATTTACTGTATAGTATATAAATGGTACTCCAGTTTCCTCCCACAATCCAAAAGGTTAATATATTGGCCAGGCTAAATTGTCCCTCGGTGTATCCAAATAGGTACTGGAGCATGGCAACTAGGGTATTTTTTCACAGTAATTTAACTGCACTGTTAATGTAAGCCAATTTGTGACACTAATAAATATTGAGGCATCCCTGGTTTGTGAAAGGCATTATAGTTATAAAATTTTCTTTTCTTCTTTTCTGGTCCAGCTGGTTGCTTTCCAGATTAATTGGATGTATTATTAATCAACACCAGGATATTGGGGCTCACAGGAGATCCAAACCCTCTTCTCAATCAACCATGCACCTCTCAGAATGGAGTGGGGAGGCGGGCATTCAGCCTTCACGACACAAATAAGTGTTCTTCAAGGCGGCCTTCACGACACACGACAACGCAGAGTTGCTGAGCAGAGACTGATAGCCAAGTTTTGCACACATGAGGGCAGCCTCAACCAGGGTTCATGTCGCACAATCTGTAACTCCTATGACTTGCCTGGACTTACAAAATCTCACTAACTGTCCTGGCTGGAGACAATACACATCTCTTTAACCTGTGCTTAACGCTCTCTCCACTCTTATTGTCTGTGCCTTTAAGTCTTGATTAAGACTCACATTCTAATCATTATTTTGCAAATTGAATTTGTGTTTTCATATGTCCTATTTGTGAATAGAACTCCCACTCACCTGGCGAAGGGGCAGCAAGCGCTCCGAAAGCTAGTGGCTTTTGCTACCAAATAAACCTGTTGGACTTTAACCTGCAGTTGTGAGGCCTCTCACTGAGCGGGGCAATCCCACAGGACAGCAATCTTTCACTACTCAACAGGGATTACACCAGCAGAGATCAGCTTTCACTCGAGAATTCAGAAACTTGTCGTAAAACAAAAGATAAAAAGCATTGATTGCTGTTGGATTATTTTTAAAAATGCATGTAAAGGATTTATGGATCACATGTCATGATCTCTGCATGCTCGCTGACAGAAAGCGCAACCTCAAACCCACTTGAGACCACCCCTGTGTGAATCGGAGAAGCAATCTCCTGGATAGTGCTGGCAAACAAAACTGTAAACTGACAAAACACAGGACGTCCGTAAAGTGATGATGTGAGCATTGCTACTAAGCCTGTTTGCAATTCCAATACTGGAAGCAATAAGCACTGGTATGCATGGAATCCCAAGCATTAAGATGCATAGGAAATAGTTTTGGGGAGAAAAAGGACAAAAATAGTTAGTTGAACGTACACTGCCTATTAATGGCATTTAACCTTCCATACACTGAATTACTTCTAAAGGGAAATTAGGGATGGGCAATAAATGCTGACCTTACCAGTGATACTCACAACCCGTGAACGTTAAAAGAGAACTCTTGCTGGGACCTCATGCATAAGATCACAAGCTTTAACAATGTTCTTTCTTGGTGGTCTCCAGTTGACCTGGTCAGTAGAATGGATGGGGTATACATTACACATTGCTAATCCGGGGAGCAGAAACTAGCAGATAGACATGGCTCACCTGCAATCTAAACCAATCCTACTCGGGGGATGGAAAGAACAGGTACAGAGGCAGATTTGTTTGCAAGGATCATCGCAATTTTGATCTTGGATTTACACAAAAGTGGTCCAAAGCAGACTGTGTCAGGGAAACACAAAACAGTGAAACAAGTTATTCAGTCTCACAGATCTGTCCCAATGTTTTGTGAGACTATGCACCATTGCCACCCTAACAGCTTATCTTTCTATCCCTTCCTCCTTCCTATACTTATCTAGCTTACCCTTAATTGCACCCATGCGAGGCACCTCAACTGCACATTCTCTGGATGAGGAAGATATTACTGGATGTCCTAGTGGATTTATCAGCGACTGGTTTATATGTGTGACCCATAGTTTGAGACTCCTTTCCCCACCAACATGATATAAATCATTTTATACCATGAAAACAAAAATCAACCGTCAGTTATTCTCTTCATTGAACAGCTAAAAGATGAAAACAATTGCTACTACACCCAGGAAACCCTTACTCTGCACTTGGTGGAAGTTGCTACGAACAACTAACACAGATTCCCTAACTATAGGGGTGTCTGCTCCAATAGAGAGCAGTTAGAAGACAGTACAGGTTGACTATATTTCCTGCACTGAGATAACTTGGTTAGAAGCTTGGACCCGTTAATTGACAAAAGGAACTGAAACTCAATCAGTTTGTTTGTCAGTGCAAGGTTTAAACAAATTAGTGGAGGAATTATTATCTCCTAGTGCCTTAAAGTGCAAAAAAAAATTCAAAACATTGCATGCAATGAGACAACGTAATTTGCATAACTTCATCATAAAAACTGATGTGTTACTGCAAAGTAATTTAGTCCTACTTTGATGTCACCACTTCGACATGATGCAGAAGCTGAATATCATCAAGTCCTCAATTCAATGTCAAGAGTGGAATTTTACAGATCCCGCCTATCACTGGGGTTTTCCAGTCCTGCTGAAGTCAATGGACTTTTGAGTGGCTCTTCACATTTTACGGGGCCATTCACATCACAACAGGCTTGTAGGAAGGTGGTGAGTTCAAACACAAACTCCTCTGATCTTAGAATAGGATGAGGAGAACAGTTAAAGGGCTGAATTTTCCTGTCCCGCCCACCATGGGAATCGTAAGGGGCAGGGCAGGACCATGTAAGGGTCCATTGAAATTGGGTGGGATTTTCCGGTCTTTGGGATGGGCGTGGCTGGAAAATCCCACCCAAAGTGTTTGTGTACTGGAGAATCAAATCTACCAGGTGGCATGGGAAAGCAGGTTAGGGCAAATACCACAGAAGGAAACTGCTACTCATTAGCATTGTTCTTACTGTATAAAGTATTGAAGACAGGAACCTACTGTGCATTTATTTAATAAACTTAAATTGCTCACAAAAAAAAATCATTGCAATAAAATTACAAATGCGAACTTTGTATTACATTTTCTAGGCTTGATTGCTTCCCTGTATGGTGTCTTCCACGCACAAAGAGCACACTCAGCGTTAGATAGTTGCTCCATTTCTGCTACAATACCAATCCATTTATGTGGTCAGGGGTCACTGAAGATATATGATAAGATTTGAACAGCATTCCTTCCACCTTATAAAGGAGCACGCAGTCTCTCTTCAGCCGCCCCACCCTATACACATTCTGCTGTAAGCTCCTGTTGAAACCATTGTGAAAGAGGCAGCTGGATAAATGTCATTAGTTCTGGAGCCTCTTGGCCTCAACATAGGCTGGAGAAGATGGGTGAGGATTAGAGGCTTCAGTGAGTCTTCATTCCATAACCGTAGAGTTCAGGGCCTTTATTGCTCCCACCCTGCATCCATCAACCCATTCTACATGACAATCCCAGGAGATGGTGGTAACAGAACATAGAACATAGAACATTACAGCACAGAACAGGCCCTTCGGCCTTCAATGTTGCGCCGACCAATATAAAAAGCAATGCCCCTCCAAACTAAACCATTCCCTTCTCTTCCATATACCTATCAACTAACCTCTTAAACGCCACCAAACTTGGCGCATCTACAACTGCTGCAGGCAGGGCATTCCACTCCCGAACCACCCTTTGGGTAAAGAACCTACCTCTGATATCCGTCCTATAACTATCACCCCTTAATTTAAAGCTGTGTCCCCTCGTGCTAGCTTTCTCCATCCTAGGAAAAAGGCTATCACTGTCCACCCTATCTAAACCTCTAATCATCTTATATGTTTCGATTAGGTCCCCTCTTAGCCGCCTCCTTTCTAACGAAAACAACCTCAAATCCCTCAGCCTCTCTTCATAAGACCTGCCCTCCATACCAGGCAACATCCTGGTAAACCTCCTCTGTACCCTCTCCAATGCCTCCACATCTTTCTTATAATGTGGGGACCAGAACTGCACACAATACTCCAAGTGCGGCCGCACTAGAGTTTTGTACAGTTGCAACATGACGTTGCGGCTCCGAAATTCAATCCCCCTACCAATAAAAGCCAAGACTCCATATGACGCAATGGTTTGAGAGGTGACAGGGGGTAGAGCTGGGGGGAAAATGAAGTTTGGTCCTCATAATTGCCAGAAAGTGTGAAATAGGCAACCAGTGATGGTCGCAGAGGGAAATCTGTAGTGTGAGGTTTCCCGTGCTGTTTTGTTCTTTGTCCTTCGGCCAAATCTTTGATCACCTTTCCTGATATCTCCAACACACTCAGAATCAAATTTTGTTTGACAACATCCTCCATGAAGCTCTTTGGGATGTTTTATTCAGTCGAAGGTGCTCTATGAAGACAAGTTGTTGTAAAAGTAAGCGTATAGAAAATCCCACCTATTATTTCCAAATGGACAGATAAAACAGCATGCCAAAGCTTCCAAATAGTAAGTCTTACTGCTAACTAGATTCTTCCACATTCTCTGCTGTTACCCTGTCCCCAATTGACCCTCTCTCTGTGACTTATCTTTCAAACTACACTTCAGCAAGAGCCAATACTTACAGTAAGTAGGTGAGAGTACAAAATAGGCCAGAGGGGAAATCCTGCTTACTTTCCTTTATAATTACAAAGCAAGTAACAACATTGATTAAAGACCTTCAGCTTTTCAATAGTCCTGTTTCTCTCCACAGACACAGAATCCCTACAGTGCAGACACAGGCTATTCAAACCGTCAAGTCTGTACTGATTTTCCAACTCAGGGACCCTATCTCTGTAACCCCATGCATTCACCCCAATAATCCCCCTAACCTACATATCTTGGGGAATTAAGGGTCAATTTAGCATGGACAATCCACCTAACCTGTACATCTTTGGACTGTGGGAAGAAACCACAGCACTAGGGGGAAACCCATGCAGACACAGGGAGAACATGCAAACTCCACACACGCACTCACACACACACACACACACAGAGGCCGGAATTGAACCTGGGTTCCCTGCACTGCGAGGCAGCAGTGCGAACCACTGTGCCACCTCTTGCTGCATGCTGAGTGCTTTTAGCATTTTCTGTTTTGGTTCGAGAGTTCCAATTTCTATAACTGGGCCATCCGAGTTTCTATTGCTAAACAGGAGCAAGAAGGGTAGGAGAAAAAGCAGCCAGAATGTTTAAATCGCCGAACAGGCAGAATATTTAACTGGCCTCATCAAAGTTAAATTCTGCCTGGATAACACTGTCCAATCCCCTCATGGTTAAGGTCGCATTAATTTGCACAGTGTGTTGTCTGGAATGAAGATTATCTTTTTGCAGATTCCTGATACTCTCCGCGAACCTTTGATGATGTCGATTGTCTGCAGCTGATTTATCTACAGATCGACAGCGGGCCTGATTGGACCTGTTCAGTTTCCTCTTTGTTCTCCATGCAAATTGGGTTTGATTTCGTGCGCCAGGTTTCCTTGGCAACCCACTTACCAGCTTCTTCAAGTGGGACGAGTCGAACAATATTTGGGAACTCAAATTAAGTTGGCGCGTTACTCGCCAATTCACAAATTTCGTTTTGTGCTGGCGATATCTCGTTACAATCATGTGGTTGCCGCAGTCGGGTTTGCAAAGGACTGGCGAAGGGCAGCATTTTCCAGCAGGATCTTCTGGTCCCGCCGAAGCTAACTTCACCAACCCCGCACCCCCCCCCCTCCCAACCCTGCAGCGGATTCCCTGGCAGCAGAACAGGTATACAAAATGCCACAAGATCCCAAAGGGACTAATACACCTCTGGGGACAGGACTGGAAAATCCTGCCCTCAGAATCTGTTGTAGCCCAGGGCGGTGGAAATTGGAGTCACTGAGGGGCTGATCTATCTCCGTAATGTCAGTCACCATATCTTTTACTTAAAAACTCTCAACCATGACCTTTTTATGTTCAAACTTGATACTTCCAAAGCTCTCTTTGCTGGTTTCCTAACCTGCGCCGCAATGTAAACCAGAGCTCTCCCTAAACTATTAAGATTGCACCTCATTTCATCCATTGGCCAAGAATTTCCAGCATCCCTGCCAGGTGTTTCCCGCCAGTGAGAGGTGGCACGTTATTTGCGAGCAAGAGGATTTTTCAGTCCTGTTGCTGCCAGTGGGAATTCTGGGAAACCTGAGAGTGGGGGTGCATCACTGGTAGGACAGGAGAATCCCGGCAGCACAAACAGCTGGAGAATTCTGGCTATCTTCATGCTCCCTAACCCACATTGATTCTCAATCTAGTGCCATCTCAGTTTCAAAATTTATCGTCCTCATTTTCACATCGGTCCATTGCCTTGCCCTCTCCCAACTCTGTATAACCTGCGGAAGCCCCAAAGTCCTCTGAGAGCTCTGTGTCCCTCCAATTCTGGCCCCTGGTGCATATCAATTTTAATCGCCCCGACATTGGAAGCCAAACCCAAACTTTAATCACTGGAATGTCGTTCCTAATCCTTTCCATCTCACATGGCGGCACGGAGGCACAGTGGTGAGCACTGCGGCATCACAGCGTACCCGCGTACAATTCCGGCCTCAGGAACATAGAACATAGAACAATACAGCACAGAACAGGCCCTTCGGCCTTCGATGTTGTGCCGACCAAAATAAAAAGCAATGCCCCTCCTAACTAAACCATTCCCTTCTCATCCATATACTTATCAACTAACCTCTTAAACGCCACCAAACTTGGCGCATCTACAACAGCTGCAGGCAGGGCATTCCACTCCCTAATCACTCTTTGAGTAAAGACCCTACCTCTGATATCCGTCCTATAACTCATACCCCTTAATTTAAAGCTGTGTCCCCTCGTGCTAGCTTTCTCCATCCTAGGAAAAAGGCTATCACTGTCCACCCTATCTAAACCTCTAATCATCTTATATGCTTCAATAAGATCCCCTCTTAGCCGCCTCCTTTCTAACGAAAACAACCTCAAATCCTTCAACCTCTCTTCATAGGACCTGCCCTCCATACCAGGCAACATCCTAGTAAACCTCCTCTGTACCCTCTCCAATGCCTCCACATCTTTCTTATAATGTGGCGACCAGAACTGCACACAATACTCCAAGTGCGGAGTTTGCACATTCTCCCCTTTTCTGCATGGGTTTCCTCCGGATGCTCCGGTTTCCTCCCACAGTCCAGAGATGTGTAAATTAGGTGGATTGGCTAAGTTAAATTGCCCCTTAGAGTTCCAAGATATATAGGCTAGGGGGGATTAGTGGGATAAATACATGGAGTTAAGAGTCAGTGCAGACTCAATGGGCCAAATGGCCTTGTTCTGCACTGTAGGGATTCTATGATTCCTCTTTCTAACCAATCCCATTTTGCTACATTTTTTGGCCATCTGCTGTGTTAGATTCTGTTCTATTCTTGTTTGAAAACTCTCTTGCAAAGTGCGTTAATATGTTTCAATACATGAATATGGAATATAAACGGAGATTGTTGGGGTCCATACTGCACATTTGCATCATCCAGGCAACTAAGTATCATTGCCCTAGACAAACCAGCTGTCAATATAGAGATGCCAAAATGAAGGGAGTACAGAGAGCCTGCCATCCCAGGACAAAGCTATGGCAGAGTTGACTTCATAGCTCAGTGGTTAGAGCACTGGTCATGTAAACCAATGGCTGAGAGTTCAAGGGGTGGCACAGTGGCACAATGGTCAACACTGCTGCCTCATGGTGCCAGGGAGCTGGGTTCGATTCCCGGCTTGGGTCACTGTCTGTGTAGAGTCTGCACGTTCTCCCTGTGTCTGCGTGGGTTTCCTCTGGGTGCTCTGGTTTCCTCCCATTGTCCAAAAACGTGTAGGTTCGGTGGATTGGCCCTTAGTGTCAGGGCAAATGAGCAGGGTAAATGTGCAGCGAGTGGGAATACGTCTGGGTAGGAATGTGGTCAATACAGACTCGATGGGTCGAATGGCCTCTCTCTATACTGTAGGGATTCTATGAAAAGAATTGTTTTAGATATTGCTTACTAAGGGTGGGTCAGGGGTTTGTCAGTGAAGAGACTGGGTGTTACAGGTTACCCCACTGCCCTTGTACTTCCCAGCTAGGGAGCGAAGATTCCTTTCCTGTTGGCTAGAAAGTAGAGTCAATGGGCAAAAGCCAAATAGTCAAAAATAGAAACCAAACCATTACGAGTGATAGCTAAATCCATTCCACCAGGAAATGTGCCTAAAACGCATAAATTCCACCATGTCACTTTACAATGACCATTCTATAGAATCACAGAATCCATATAAAGCAGAAGGAGGCCATTCAACCCATCAGATCTACACTGACTATCTGACAAAGCATCTTACCCAGGACCCTTACTTTTGGTGCCTCCCCAGTTATAATTTATCACTTGTGGCAGCCAGACCCTCAGTTACCAAGCCAAGGTAAGGAATAATTGTTCTACCCCTCTCCATCTCACTTTTCTCCTTTAAGACACTCCTTAAAACCCAAGGTCTGAACTTTTAGAGCCTGGCTCTCTCATCTGACAAGTCGGTGGGAAGTGGAAGGTAGTCCAAACTACTCTGGGCCTTCAGGAGAAGGTGCCCCAATCAAAAGGAAGCTTCCACTGCCTGTTCCATGTTACTGCCCACCCAAGAAGTCATCTTTTTCTGTTTTCATCCCTGATATCATTCGCCCACAACCAAAAATTGAACAATTAGCTTCATGCACATCCACACTCCCACCAAAGACCTGCCCACCCCATTGCAAAATGGCTTCCAGATGGGATCCTGAAGGAAATAGCACCCAGGCAATTTCATGCTATCCTACATAGCAACCCCCCACATCTGCCTCATCATTTCTGGGGGTTGGGGCAGGGAGCATAAAATTCTCGTCTATATCTTTGACCAAGCATTTGGTCACTTGGTCTAATTCCTCCTTCCTTGGGCAGTGTCAGTTTTGTTCTATAAAAGCGCTAGTGAATTGCCTTTGGGACATTTCATTACAGGAAATTGTTGTTTTGGATCTGGGATTGGACAACTTGGGATAACGAACATCGTGCGGCTCAGAACCATTGCCAAGCTCTTCCAACAAAAGAAAACTGCAATGTGAGGGAAATGGGCTTTTCAAAAATTCACCAAAGATCCTTAGACAGCATCTTCCAATCCCATGACCTCTTCCATCTAGAAGGGCAAGGGCAGCTGGTATATGGGAACATGGCCCCTTGCAAGGTTCCCTCCAAGCCACCCATCATCCTGACTTGGAAATATGTCACCGTTCCTTCCCAGTCGCTGGGTCAAAATCCTGGAATTCCTTCTCTAATGACATAATGGGTCAACCCACTGCATGTGGATTGGAGCGATTCAAGCAGTCAGCACACCACCACTTTCTCAAGAGCAACTAGGGATGGGCAATAAATTTGGGGCAACCAACGACACCTGTGTCCCACAAATGAATAAAAAATAATGATTATACGATAGCAATCAGCAGAAAAAGACAAGCTGGGCCGTTGCATCTATCTCATACGCCCAATGCTATAGTTAGATACTTCCTAACCCACTCCCTCAGTCCGCCCACGGACAATCATGTCATCCTGTCAGGAGACCAATAAATAGCACATGATGAGATGGGGGGAGGTGTGAGGGTGCAGATCTATTTAATCCCTCCCTGAAGGGGAAATACTACTAGACTTTTTAAAAAATTTAGTTGCCAAGAAGAAGAAAAGGAAACTTGTATTAAAACAACACAATTCTTTTGAACAGATTTTGAAATTGTCACTTCAGATTTTTTTTTCTGGAATTGGTGCAATCAATTGTACAGATTTCCAGTAAACCGAGAAAGGCAAAGGGCTCGTTCCTGTTCTCTGTCTGGGAGATGTGTTTCGGCATTGTGCTAATTGGAAGCACCGGGCTATCATCCTTTAACTTAGACTTCTGTCCTCACATGTCAGAGTCAGGCAACATTTATTCATCAAAAGAGACTGGAAAAAGGAAGGAATATGCATCCTGAATTCCCTGAAGAGCTGCCACTTCCCCTGTACCATGCAGTAATTGGATGAATCATTCCCTGTCCATTGTTTCAGCAGACAGATAGAAAAAAATATTTTCTTTTTCCAATGCCATTATTTTATAGCTACTGTATATTTACTGTCACTCCAAGTAGTTAGGGTCAATGTCTATTAAAAGCAGGGCGTCGCCTCAGTCTGAAAGCCTTTGGAGAGCTCATTCAAAGCATTCCATACATGATGTCCCTTATGTTTAGTTTTTGCAACGCTGGATATCTGAAACAGGAACAGGAAAAAGGCACAGCACTCGCCGACAAAGACGTGACGATGCTTTGAAAAGAACGGCACAGCGGCACCATGGTTAGCACTGCTGCCTCACAGCACTGGGTTCAATCCTGGCTTCGGGTAACTGCCTATGTAGAGTCTGCACGTTCTCCCCGTTTCTGCGTAAGTTTCCTCCAGCTGCTCCGGTCTCCTCCCATAATCCAAAGATGTGACGGTTAGGTGGATTGGCCATGTTAAATTGTCCCCTAGCGTCCACCTCAAGGCATACAGATTAGGGAGATTAGTGGGGTACGTATATGGGATTACAGGGATAGCACCTGGGTGGGATGTTCAGTCTTGACTCAATGGGCTAAATGGCCTCCTTCTACACTGTAGGGATTCAATGAAACCTTTTGTCAAAATTCATTCACGTCTGTTCTAAGGGAGATTTTATTCCAAATGCTGAACTGGTCTTTCCTCTCTTGACAGACGTTGACCCTATTTGTGTACCCGTGACAATGCCCTTTTCAGGCGTACAGGTTATGCCTGACCATAACCAAAATGGAAAAATCACAAGGTCTTTCCTTCTCAGGAAGGCATGTCACTGGGATTGCCAAGAGTATTTTCACTCATGCCCCTTACCCCAAGGTGTCCCGTGCTTTCCTGACTGAAACAACACTGTAGTTGAGGACAGCCACCCTGCCACCATGGCAGTGCGGGTAGACCAATTGGTGGAAAGCGTACATGGGGAGAGCAGCTTCAGTGAGGGACAAGGGAGCACCAAACCAGGAGTGAAGTTTCAGTCAAAACCAAGACATCAAGGCAGCCATCCACAATATAAAAGTTTGTGAATGATAGGAGCTTGTTGGTGAGTGGATGGACAGGCCAAGCAGAAACAAAGTGATGCCAATTCCAAAGTAACTGCTGTGGAGTGTGGCAGAGGTAGGAGGTTGGCTCCAGAGAGCGGGAAGAACACAAAGGTCCAGCAAGAGAGGATTATATTCACTGGAGTTTAGAATGATGTCATAGAAGCTTATAAATTTATAACAGTTTTTTGAATCTGCCGATTCAGAAAATATATTCCTGATGGTGGGAGAGTCCAGAACTAGGGGTTTGAAGGTGAAGGGTAAACCTTGTGAAGATAAGGGATAAACCTTGTGGACTGAGGTGAGAAATTCCTTCATCCAGAAACTGGTGCATCTGTGGAATTCACTCCCACAGAAAATAGTTGAGGCTATAACATTGTGCGATTTCAGGAAGGAATTTAAATTGGGCTAAATTCTTTGGGCTAAAGGAATCAAGGGACATGGGGAGAAGATGGGATCAAGATATTGAATTTGATGATCAGCCATGATCATAATCAATGGTGGAGCTGGCTCAAAGGGCCAAATGGCCTACTCCTGTTTCAAGTTTCTGTGCTTTAATGAGAGTTAGGGGTTAGGACTTCTGTAGAATACAACTGAATAGGCAGCATTGCACTAAAGCACAACGCTGAACTGGCAAGTAGATTGTTGCTGTAATTCTGCCAATATCATGTCTGCAAATTTTTTGTTTTTTAATTTGATTTATCATTGTCACATGTATCAGTATACAGTAAAAATAGTTTCTTGCACACAAAACGTACTGTACGTAGAGGAGAAAAGAAGAAGAATGCAGAATGTAGTGTTACAGTCATAGAGCACTGTTTGAGAGTTTAAAAGAGTTAAAATAAAGTTTTAGAAGTATAGAAAGAGAGTGAAAGATGGAATTAGAGGATATGCTGGGCACAGTTCACAAGGAGTCACCTCACTCCGACGCAGTCTTGGAACTTCAAGTAGCTATTGACCTGTACCTGATTGAATATTGAATTTAAATCTCAACTTGTACCTCCTGGTTCAGATTCTACACTGCTCGAGAACAATTCATAGGCACGACATTGCAATGTATAAAAGCTAGCACAATATTACAGATTCTGTCATTTTAAAATGCTGAGATTAATTTCACCCCTCATTGTCTTTTCACCATGGGGAAGAGGAGAGATTGGAAGGAACAAGGAACATGCACAAGTCCCAGCAGCTCCAATCTTCCTTCCAAGATGCTCTCAAACAGTCCAATATGCACACAGTGGTTAGCACTGCTGCCTCACAATGCCAGGGATCAGAGTTCGATTCCTGGCCCGGGTCACTTGCTGTGTGGAACTTGCACGTTCTCTCCATGTCTGCATAGGTTTCCCCTGGGTGCTCCGGTTTCCCCCCACTGTCTGAAAGACATGTTGTTACCTTAATTGTGCATTCTAAATTCTCCCTCAGTGTACTCAAACAGGCAGTAGAGGATTTTCACAGTAACTTCATTGCAGTGTTAATGTACGTGTACTACGTGTGACATGAATAAACAAACTTTAAAAGATGCTTGTCAGCAATGGATTAAGCAGCAATACACACACGACCCAAGTGTTGTGCTGCGGCCATCTGTTCATAGAGGCGTTCTGGACCACTGTGCCAGAATTTGTCTCTAATCAGGTTTCTCAAGGAAACCCAGACACTGCAATGGCCAACTGGACAATCTCAGGGCTGAGAGGTCAGGTCATTCAGGAGCGAGGCCAAGAAGCACAGCTTCATACACGGGGCAGTGGAAATCCCAAGCACTCTCTTGCAAAGACCACAGATGATGCCATCTGAAACCTTTGGGACTGAGGTCAATACATTTTTATTAGGTATTAGTGCCAAATATATGGAGCAATGGTGGGCAAAAGGAGCCAAAAAAGAACAACCATCATCTGACTGGAACTGGTTCCAAAGGCTGCTGGCTCTCTCCCCGACACAACGAATTATCGAACCCACAAACGATGCCCCAAGTAATTCAGAGGATGGGGCAAAAGAGATTAATTACACAAGAGACAGTGAAAGTATCATTTTCTTATTCAGAATTGGCATTTTTTTTCAGCTATTTCTGTCTCCCATCTCTTCCGGACATGCAGGCCAGGATTTTCTGACCCTGGTCCCACTGAAAGTCACTAGCCCACTGGATCCCCCATGGCGGATCCGGAGGGAGATTCCTACTATGACCTCTTGCCAGAGGGGCTGACTCCTCAGCCACGAGGCACCACCTGGTATCTCATACAACTGGCCATTTTACGTGCATGTTTGAGTGAGCACATTCCACCGGGTCACAGCGAAGCCTAACACCTGCATGAAATTGTAGCTGCTATCAGAGTTGTATGCTATTGTACCACTGCCAGTACACAAAATCAACCACATTTCTCTGAGCTGAGAGACTCAGTGGCTGAAATTTTCCAGCCACACTTGCTTCAAAAATTGGAAAATCCCGCCCAAGGTTAAAGGACCTTTGCACCATCTGCCCCCCACCCCCCACTTTGATTCCTGTGGTGGGCGGGATGGGAAAATTCCTCCCAGTAACTCAGTGGCTTTCCTAAACCAAGTAAAAAGTCTCACAACACCAGGTAAAAGTCCAACAGGTTTATTTGAAAGCACAAGCGACTAGCTTTCGGAGCACCGGCCCTTCGCTAGATGAGTGGGAGTTCTGTTCACAAACAGGGCATATAAAGACAAAAACTCAGTTTGCAAAATAATGACCAGAATGCAAGTCTTTACAGGTAATCAAGTCATAAAGGTACACAGTGGAGAGAGGGGTAAGCACAGGTTAAAGAGACATGTATTGTCTCCAGGCAGGGCAGTTAGTGAGATTTTGCATCGGGATGTTAGGATTGTCTTGAAGTTGTGTTTCATGCGGTAGGGACTGAAGATTACTGAGTTATTGGGACCTGGCAATTCTTGTCTAGTGTATAATCACTCATAGTAATTTTACTGGAAAAAAATTACAATTCCTGACAAGACATGGCAGCAGTTTTTCCTTGTTGTGAAGTTTTGTACTTTGGGATTTTTGGGATGAGGGATCTTTACATTCATGCATTAGTGCTATTCAGTCCTCCATAAGGTCCAGTGTGTGAGAAGTAAAGTTCTCTCATGGTGCTGCGGCCAAAACTTCAACTGTGGTGTGTTCCCACCATGCAAAACCAAGAGTGTTCATTAGGGGTTATGGAAACACATTATGGGTTCATTTATTGAGGCTAGGCACATGGGACCAGGAGGTATTAAGCCTGCACGCACCAGAATTGCAGACTGGTGTGCGTACACGCTTTGCAGGAAAAGCAAAAATGAAATTAGAACTGGAACATGACACACTTCCCATCCAGTGATGTCATGCTGCAATCCCTTATAAGTCATATTAGAACAAGGTAAGTGCTCTTCATTTCTCAGCCATCCTCAAGAAATGTGTTTGATCGAGGCTAAAATTTAGTTTTAAATTAGGAGCGGATTTAGCAACGCTCACTAAAATTTGACATTACAATGCCTGCAAGGGTACTGATTTCCCAAAGGGAGCAGGTGTTTACCCACCAGCCTGGATTTTAACCCAGGCGTCTCAACTAAAACATCAAAGTTTAAATCAGTGTAAAAAGTTAAGGTTTATTCATTAGTCAGGCTTACATTAACACTGCAATGAAGTTACTGTGAAAATCCCTTAGTCGTCACATTCCAATGCCTGTTCGAGTACACTGTGGGGAAAATTTAGCATGGCCAATCCATTTAACCAGCACAACTTTTGGACTGTGGGAGGAAACTGGAGCACCCGGAGAAACCTGTGCAGATATGGGGAGAATGTGCAAGCTCCGCGCAGTCAGTGACCAAGCTGGGAATTGAAACCGGGTCCCTGGCACTGGGAGGCAGGAGTTCTAACCACTGTGCCGCCCTTATATTACTCAGCCCCTCTGCTGAGGTATTGTTCTTTCAATTTTCAACAATTTTAATAGCAGTAAAGTCAGGGCAATAAATGCACAAGTTCAATGTCAAACACCAATTTAAGATTTAATACACCCTTGCATTACTAAATTTATTGGTTAATTTGGGTGAATTCCGTTCTCCCTCAGCAGATGAATGTACAGTTACTACTATTTATCACAGATCCAGAGAGGTTAATCCTTAACGGCTCGATAATTAAAACAAATCATAACAAATAAAGTTTAAGGTGATTATTTTATGCCTGCGCTCGAGTGGAAATGACTAAATCAACACAAACTACCATGAAGTTATCTGCACCCAATTTCTCGATTAAACAAGAATAATCCAGGGATTAGACACAGAAAATTCTGCCAGACACCACGCTGAATAATTAAGAGAGATTACAATGTGGCCGAGGCAGAACCAGGGGCAGCAGCCGCTAAATCTTCCAGTCAGGCCAACACAAATTGACAGAAATGAGAGAAAACGTGTGTTCCCTATAGTCAGCAAGAAAACGATCAGAATGGTAAAACAAGCATCAACAGATGCTCTGCCACTACATTAATATTACAGCCAGAGTGCAACACAGCTCATAACAAAAAAGGCTGTAAGGTTTCTAATGGATTGGGGGCAATACTATCTCTTTGGTTGGTCAAATTTGAAGCCTGCCTCCAGGCTTAATCTTTATTTCAACTGAATAATTTGGGTAAAAGGGCCAAGATGCAGAAAGGAAAGTTGGCGAGAGGAGCTGGTAAAGAAGATAAGGAAAAACCAGAAGTCTATAAATGCTAGGAAAATGATCAGTGCCAAACAGACTGACAACCAATGAGAAGGCTTTATATTGCAAAGTCAATAAGTGCTCAGGCAGACATAGCTCAGCACAACATCGATGGCCGAAGGGCCTGTACTGTGCTGTACTATTCTATGTTTTATGCTCGGAGGCGTAAGTCCCCTCAGCAGGGTTCCTTTATTTACAAAATCCAGCAAAGTGCTGGATACAGAGTGTTCTCAGTGAGCAGTCTACATCCAGAGTGCCCTATCCCCCTAACCCCATGCATTTACCTGAGCTAGTCTCCCTAACGCCAAGGGGCAATTTAGCATGGCCAATCCACCTAACACACACATCTTTGGACTGAGGGAGAAAACTGAAGCAAACCCATGCTGACATGGGGAGAATATGCAAACTCCACACAGACAGCGGCCGAAGCCCGGAATCAAACTCAGGTCCCTGGCACTGTGAGGCAGCATGCCACCCCTATCTGCTTTCTCCCCGTCACTTCAGAGCTTTAATGCGAATGAAATGCATCGACCAGAAAGGCAGAAAATGAGAGCCGCAAGCGCAACTTTAAACAAGTGCACGTTTTATTAACCAAACGTGTGCATTGATTCGGAATGCAGAGAATACTCGTACGATACTAATTAGTTCTGAACCCAGCTAAACCCAAACTCAATGTGCAAAAATTCCTCCTCATCCCAGCTCATCACTGTAATGACTTTAATCAGGCAATTGAGGTGGGCCTGTTGGAATACGAGCTCCTTGAGTGAGGGCCAAATTGATGGGCCAATCAGGGAGCTTTATACATAACCAGATGTGTCAGTTCCTCTGGCGCTCCTAGTGTAGACCGCTAACTGAAAACGCTCTAAATCCTGTTGTCAGACTTGAAAATAAAGGGATTTTGGTGAAGTAATTTGTGCCTCTGAGGGCTTATTACTGTGACCTTATCTGTATCCTTCACTTGTTGCTGCCTCACATTTGGTATGGACATAGCCAGCCAATGCAGATAGATAATTCGACTTAACAGAGCAAAGTGCAAAATCTTTACTCATCAGGCCCAATATTATTTGGGTTTAGATTCTAATAATTGCTATGCTGTGCCTCAAGCAAGCCTTTAATTTAATGATGGATGAAGGTAATTATAGTAGGTAGGACAATTCAGGTCTATGGTTTTGCAGTCAGTGTGTAAGCAATGCCAAAAAAAGAACAACCTCAGCTTTCCACTCTGTAAATGCAAATACAGAAACCGGTTACCAATTTAACACATCATTATTAAAACTCCAGGCTTCCAAACCTTACGGTCCCAGAATCAAATTCTCAGCAGAAATATTCACTGTATAATTGCAGAAAATGCTGGATAAACTCAGCAGGTCTGGCAGCAGCTATGGAGAGAGGAACAGAGTAAAAGGGCCAGGATTCTTCTGCCAGTTCAGTGGGTGCAATGAACAGAGATTTAGCACCAAATTCTTCATCCTTGGCAGCGGTGGGTGGTGGCGAGGATGGCCAGAGAATTCTACCCAGTGTTCCGAGTTGACAGAAGGGTTCTTGAGAAAGTGTGGGTGGAATGCTCTGGCCTCGCTGATCTAATAGCCGGAAATTCCCACCCAACTGTAAATGGGGTTCCACATTGTCTGCAACCTGTCCGCTAAAATTCCAGTGGTGGGCAGGATGGGAGAATTCCGGCCTCTGTTTCTCTCTTCATAGATGCTGGGGCATTTTCTGTTTTTATTTCGGATTTCTAACAGCTGCAGTATTTCGCTTTTGTCACAGTATAACTACACCTACACCCTCTAACTTCCACAGGACTTTCTGCTTAATAAAAGCAACTGTTGACTGAATTTTTGGATTGGGAGGAGAGAGGGAGCAAGGACCATTCATTCTCATCAAGTAAGGCAACATCTTCAATCAATTAGAAGTCGTTGGGAGGCAGTGATGAAGCAATTATTGGTTTTTTGATCACAGTGAATAGGCTGAGATTAGCCGAACAGTCTTACTCATCCATCTTGAGAGTACAGATTATGTGTGATGGCAGTCGATGGTTTAAGTGGTCACAGTGAGGACAATGGAAAGATCATTATAAATACTGTGCAACATATTGAACACTAGGAACGTTAGATTGATTCCAGGGATGAGAGGATTGTCGTGTGAAGAGAGACTGAACGGGTTGAGGCCCATCCTCTTTGGAATTTAGAAGAATGAGGGCAGATCAAATTGAAGTGTGCAGGATGATAAAAGTTATGGATAAAGTAGATGTGGACCAAATGCTTCCTCTTGTGGGACATTCTAGGATGAATGGATAAGGGGTAGCAAATTTAAAAAAATTTGAGGAGAAACGACTTCTCCCAAAGGGTTGTGAATCTGTGGAATTCACTACCCCAAAATGCGATGGATTCTGGGACAGTGAGTAAATTTAAGGAGGATTAGACAGATTTTTAATTGCACGTTGAAGGGTTATGGGGAGAAAGCAGGAAAATGGGGATGAGGAGCATATCAGCCATGATCAAATGGCAGATCAGTGGACTCGATAGGCTGAATGGTCTAATTCTACAACTATTTTTTATGAAATTATGAACCAGGAGAATCACCAAAAAAACCCCTCAGATCAAACAACTACTAAATTTCTCTTCCTTTCCTCAACAGTAACCATCCCAATGCATCACAGCTTTGTATGGTTCCTGCTCTGACCAAGACCACGAAAAACTACGTCGGGTCATGAATGAAGCCCAGTCCATCATGTAAACCAAACTCCCATCTACTGACTCTACAATTCCCGCTGCCTCGGAAAAGCAGCCAGCATAATCAAAAATCTCACATACCCCAGATATACTCTCTTCCACATTCTTCTGCTGGGAAAAAGATACAAAAGTCTGAGATCACCACCAACAGAATCTAGAACAGCTTCTTCCCTGCTGCCATCAGACTTTTGCATGGACCTACCTTATATTAAGTTGATCTTATTTTGCACCCTAGCTTTGACTGTAACACTGCATTTTGCACTCTCTCCTTTCCTTCTCTGTGAATGGTATGCTTTGTCAGTATAATGCAGAAGAAATAATACATTTCACTGTATACTAATACATGTGATAATAATAAATCCAATTAATTCAAATCAGGTAGTTCCCTGGCAGCACCATTATTTATTGGGGTAAGATCCGGATAGACAACATTGCTCTACAAACAGCAGAATAATGATACTGTCCCATCCAGCTGTCCTCAACTCCTTTTGGCTGTCAGGCTTCCCCAGGGTCTGGGAGAAAACAGATCAGCCATTGTTAAAACTGGAATGCAGATAAAACGGGAGGCACGTAGGCTCATTAAAATAGTTAAATGAGGGATCAGGCACTGTGAGGGCAATGCCTGCACCAACCCCACTCTCTTTAAGCAGTGGGTTTACTCACAATCACACAAAGAACTGAGATGGGTTGGGCTCAGGGTTGAAATCTTTTATATTTTAAATTTCTTGCTATTTGTATTGGGGAGGGAGAACAGCCCCCTCGCCCTGCCCACCACCACTGACCCTTACACACACTGGTCTGAAGAAGGCACTGCCCTCATCAGCCACCTCTACGAGGGGATTTTCACAGTAACTTCACTGCACCGTTAATGTAAGCCTACTTGTTACTCTAATAAATAAACTTAAACTAAAAACTCAAAGGAATTCATCGAGTTAGTCAAACAATTTGGGGAAAATCGGCCAGATCTGATATTCTGGTTTCTGGCTCAGTGTCAAAGCACCTATCTACCAATCAAAGCAGAACAATTTATCCAGAGACTTTCATCAAGCAAATCCTAACTTGCAAAATTTTGACTCTCATTGAATATTTAACCCTTCAAGCTTGCGCCACCATTCAATTTGATGGTGGCTGATCTCTGGGCTCTGTTCATACATGATGTGAACAGCATAAGACTGGAGTAAACACAATAAGAAGTCTCACAACATCAGGTTAAAGTCCAACACTTCCCACTCACCTGACAAAGGAACAGTGTTCCGAAAGCTAGTGGCGTTTACTATCAAATAAACCTGTTGGACTTTAACCTGGTATTGTGAGATTTAGATCATAGAACCCTACAATGCAAAAAGAGTCTGCACCGAACACAATCCCACCCAGGCCCTACCCCCATATCCCTACACGTTATACCCACTAATTCCTCTAACCTACACATTCCTGGACACTAAGGGGCAATTTCTTAGCATGGCCAATCAACCTAACTTCTTACTCTATTCACACATCATTGCTCCATACCTCTTGATATCCTTCCCTACCATTGTTCCGTATCTCTTGATTTCGTTCCCTGACAGAATCTAATCATTTGGGAATGTCAATCAATGCAGCATCCAAGACCATGGAGGAGGGAATTCCACAGGTGCAGAATCCAATTCACTCAAAGCCCACTCAGCTTAGACAGTTAAAATTGAGTCCAGGCTGTGCAAATGGGCTTTGAGAGATCCTGTGTATGCTTGGCTCTGTTTGCTTCAGTCTATGCAAAGACTTCACTTTACGATATTTCTGCCTGTGCAACTAACTCTGCTAATTTGACTACATTTAGAATCAGAAGACTAAAGGTTAGCTAAAAATTGACTGCATTCCCAATGCAGGCAAAACAAAAGCATTATCGCTGCTGCAAGAATTGCTTTTCTATGTTGGAGACAGACTGCAAAAAAACATTTCCAATAATGAGATAACAGTTGAAATATAGGTTGGATTTTAATGTGTGTTTTCCAGTTTGTTCATTTTCGAGATCTGTTCAGAAGAGGGGCTGGTAGTAGAAGCCATTCTACTACCAGGTGAATGGTGGCACGGTGGTTAGCACTGCTGCTTCACAGCACCAGCGACCCAGGTTCAATTCCCATATGGGTCACTATTTCCTCCCACAGTCTGAAAGATGTGCTGGTGCATTGACCATGCTAAATTCTCCCTCAGTGAACCCGAACAGGTGCCGGAATGTGGCTACTAGGATATTTTCACAGCAATTTCTTTGTAGTGTTAATGTAAACCTAGATAAAAGCAAATTACTGCGGCTGCTGGAATCTGAAACCAAAAGAGAAAATGCTGGAAAATCTCAGTAGATCTGGCAGCATTTGTAAGAGCAGAAAAGTGCCGAGATTTTAAGTCCCGGTGACCTTTTGTCAAAACGTGAAATGTCAGCTCTTTTCTGTCCTTACAGATGCTGTAAGAAGCCTCACAACACCAGGTTAGAATCCAGCCAGTTTATTTAATAGTAATCTCACAAGCTTGCGGAAACGGTGTTCCTTTGTTAGGTGTGTGGAAGGTTCTACATGCCTTATAGATGTTGCCAGACCCGCTGAGATTTTCCAGCATTTTCTCTTTTGGTTAATGTGTGCCTACTTCTGACTAATAAATAAACCTTAATGTTTTAAGTTCTATTCAACAAAATAAAACATTTTTAAAATTTGTCTCCTCGTTTATTCAAACGAATGAATGATGGTTAGATTTCAATGGTAACCTAACCATCTCGGAATAGCTTTCCCTACTTAAGATTGTGGTTTGCTCAAATGGTTATTAGCCAAGCAAAGATTTGTTTATTAGGGCTGTATTACATTTTACACACATCATTAACTGATATTTAGTGAGCTACCTTCAAGCTACTTTCTGTGCTTATTACACACCAGGGACCCCTGGCTTCTCAATCTTTGCTTCATTGAAGTTCACGTATTTAAAATATAAAGTGATTGCTGTGTTTACTCTGTTTCATAACCCATGTTTAATGAGTCAGAGCTCCATACAGACTGTCAGTGCAAATTGATTTGCTTTCTTGGCACTTCTGGTTCCAGCTGTGATTTTATCTGATGATCTTATCAGTTTAATTCTGCTTTAACTCTAACATTGAAAAGGAAGGCCAGTGATGGGCGATAGCCTCAGCTCCAGAGGAAACTGGGGAAACTGGGCGGGTGGCCAGTACAAATTGTCCAAACTCGATATTCAACATCCAGTGGCTGGGTTCAGCCAGAAAGATGCTTCTTGGACATCGAACTTCAGTTCCAGAATCATAGATTTGCCATAAAATCCCTGTGGTGACAAATGGCCATTGAGCATGCACCAACAACCATTCCAACCAAGCCCTAAACTCATAAACCCACATAATCACACTACTAATCACCCTGACTCTAAGGGACAATTTAGCATGGCCAACCTACCTGACATGCACATCTTTAGAGTGTGGGAGGAAACGAGAGCATCCCGAGGAAACCCTAGACATGGGGAGAAGGTGCGAACTCCACACAATTACCTGAAGTTGGAAATGAACCCCGGTCCTTGGCAGCAGCACTAACCACTGTGCCACCGTACCACCCTGATGTCGCTGTGTTGCATATTCCAAAGAAAGAATTTGCTTAGTTCTTAGCCTTCCATGGCATTACATTTTCACTGAACCATTTAATTCCTATTTGTGAGATTTCCTCCATCTGTTAGTTCTATGAGGAGCTCCATTAGGTCCACTTCATATCGTTAAAATCAGGATGTTTTAGAAATACAAAGCAAGCAAGAGGAAACAAAGGGTGGGATTTTCCGTGCAATCTGCTGCAGTCATGGTAGTTCCGGAAAAAGTGTGAGAAATACTGGAATGGATAAACATAGGGGGAGAGAAAGGAAAATATTAAAGGGTTTAGCGCCTTTGAAAGTAGGTAAATCATCAGATCTGGATGAAATGCATCTCAGGCTATTAAATGGAGCACAGGAAGAAATAGCAGGGACTCTGGCTGTCATTTTCCAACACTGTCCAGACAGAGAACTGATACGATTCTGCAGTTGCTTAACAAAGTAGGAAAGGATAGCTCGAGGAATGACAATTGGGATTATTATTGGAAGGAAATCTGACATAGGATACTATAGAATTATTGAATGGTTATGGTGCAGGAAGTAGGTCATTCATCCCATAATGCCCATGTCAGCTCCGCAACAGCAATTCATCCAGTCCCACTCGAACAAGGCGTGACATTTACAATTCTCCACTGCTGTGATGCCATCCTTGTATCTGAGAGGGCTTGACTGTGTCTTTGCACGTTCTAACCTCACTTTCTTTAGCATCCTCAAATGTATCCCGCTCAGTCTGAGTGACTTATCAATCTTAAACAGAGCCAGCCTTTCCAGTGCCAACGTTCAGCCCATCGAGAACCTAACTACTTCCTCCTTCACTATGACTTTGGCATCATCTTCTGGAGCAGAGGTGAGCTAGCAAAATGGGGACAGAACTGGCTCAGTCATAAAAGACAGAGGGTAGCAGTGGAAGGGCGCGTTCTGAATGGGGAAGTGTGACATGCTCCTCAGGGATCAGTGTTGGGACTTTTGCTGTTTGTAGTGTATATAAATGAATTGGAGGGAAATATAACGGGTTTGATTAGTAAGTATGCGGACAACACAAAGGTTGGTGGAATTTCAGACAGCGATGAGGACTGTCAGAGGATAGATCAGGTGAATGAAGAGATGGCAGATGAGAAGTAAATGGCAGAACCCTTAAGAGTTTTGATAGACAAAGGGATTTGGTTGTATAGGTACACAGGTCACTAAAAATGGCAACACAGGTTCACAGGGTAGTCAAGAAAGCATACGGCACGCATGCCTTCATCGGCCGGGGCACTGAGTTTAAAATCTGGCAAATCATGTTGCAGCTTTATGGAATCTTAGTTAGGTCACACTTGGAATTTCGTGTTCAATTCTGATTGCCACTATCAGAAGGATGTGGAGGCTTCGGAGAGGGTTCAGAAAAGATTTACCAGGATGTTGTCTGGATGGGGAGCAACGAGTTGTGAGGAGAGGTTGGAGAAATTTGGTCTGTTCTTACTGGAATGACGGAGGTTAAGGGGCAACCTGATAGAAGTCTCCAAGATTATGAGAGGTATGGGTAGAGTGAATAGTCAGAAGCTTTTTCCTAGGGTGGTAGAATCAATTACTAAGGGGTAGGGTTTAAAGTGCGAAGGGCAAGGTTTAGAGGAAATGTACAAGGGTGCTGGGTGCCTGGAGCTTGCGCTGGAGGAGATAGTGGAAGTAGACACCATAGTGGCTTTCAAGGAGTGTCTTGACAAATAGATGAATAGGATGAGAATGGACAGATGTGGTTTCCGGAAGGATAAGGGGTTTTAGTTTAGTCGGACAGCATGATTGGTGCAGGTTTGGAGGACCTATGCTGTAATGTGCTGCTCCTGTGCTGTAATTCTCTTCCTGTAATGACACACGCATTCAACCTTTGATCTTTGTGTAAGTGTTCTCCAAGGCAGCCTTCATGACACATGACACCGCAGAATCATTGAGCAGAGACTGATAGCCAAGTTCTGCACACATGAGGATGGCCTCAACCAGGATCTTGGGTTCATGTCACACTATCTGTAACCTCCACAACGTCCCTGGACTTGCAAAAATCTCACTAACTTTCCTGTCTGGAGACAATACACATCTCTTTAACCTGCGCTCAACGCTCTCGCCACTCATATTGTCTGTACCTTTACGACTTGATTAGCTACAGACTCACATTCCATTCATGTAAATTGAGTTTGTGTCTTTACATGCCCTGTTTGTGATCAGAACTCCCACCCATCTGACAAAGGTACAGCCAGTTCCGAAAGTTGGTGGCGTTTGCTACAAATCAACCTGTTGGACTTTAATCTGGTGTTGTGAGACTTCTTAAAATATTCTTACCCAAGCCCGATCCCCCACCCTATCCCTGTAATCCCACTCATTAACTAAACTAAGCTACACGTCTTGGAATACTAAAGGACAGTTTAGCATGGCATACACTTATCCTGAACATCTTTGCAGTGTGGGAGAAAACCGGAGTACCCAGGGGAAATCCATGCAGACATGGGGAGAATGTGCAAACTCCACACAGACAATGTGAGGCAGCGGTGCTAACCATTGTGCCACCATGTTGTTCTACTGCTGATTTCTTTCACGAAAGGATATAAGCAATGAAAGCTTCAAGGCCACTAACACCAAGGCTAGCTTCCACTTCCAGATTTTTTTATTTGATTTGATTTATTATTGTTATATGTATTAGCATACAGTGGAAAGTATTGCTTCTTGCGTGCTAAGCATACCGTTTATAGAGAAGGAAATGACAGAGTGCAGAATGTAGTGTTATAGTCATAGCTAGGGCATAGAGAAAGATCAACTTAATGCGAGGTAAATCCATTCAAAAGTCTGACAGCAGCAGGGAAGAAGCTGTTCTTGAGTCAGTTGGTACGTGACCTCAGACTTCTGTATGTTTTTCCCGACAGAAGAAGGTGGAAGAGAGAATGTCCCGGGTGCCTGTGGTCCTTGATTATGCTGGCTGCTTTTCTGAAGCAGCAGGAAGTGTAAGACAGAGTCGATGGATGGGAGGCTGGTTTGTGTGATGGACTGGGCTAAATTCACAACCTTTTGCAGTTCCTCGCGGTATTGGGAAGAGCAGGAGCCATACCAGGCAGTGATATAACCAGCAAGAATGTTTTCAGTGGTGCATGTGTAAAAGTTGGTGAGAGTCATACCTGACATGCCAAATTTCCAATGATTTATTTATTGAAATTAAATTCCACCAGCTGCCATGTCCCCAGAGCCTGGGCCTCTGGATGACTAGTCCAGTGACATTCCCATCATGCCACTGTCTCCCCCGGCAGAATTTTTGGGTCACGAATCAGCATTTGTTTTTTCGAACGAGCAGCATTGCAGTACAGTCTCCCTGGGAGACGCGTGCATATTACACAGATTGGAGCAAGACTCAATGGTTTTTCAATAAATGTCAATACTTTTCAGGGGCATCAAGAGGACTTAATTAGAACTACGGCTAAATTTGATATCCCACTGGGCTGCACTTTTTAATGAAGCGGCCCTTCAGCATTGTTTGACAGAGGGCTATTTTTACACACTGACAGCAACCAGGAACAGTGAACCCTAATGGAAACAAATCAACTGCAATGTCGGTCAGTGACAACAGAGGTGGGACCATCCACACCCAAGCTGAATTGTCACATCAATGATTTTTGCACGTCTTTAGTACAGGCTCTTTGGGAGATTCTCTTGGTTCCTCACTCAATACCTTTCAGGTGTTTTAGATGTTGCCTGGATTGGGGGCATGCCTTATGAAGATGGGTTGAGATAGCTAGGTCTCTTCTGCCTGGAGAGACGAAGGTTGAGAGGCGACCTGATAGAGGTTTATAAGATGTTGAGAGGAATGGATAGAGTGGATTCTCGGAGGCTATTTCCCAGGGCTGAAATAGTCGCTACGAGAGGATACAGGTTTAAGGTACTGGGGGGAAGTACAGAGGAGAGGTTAGAGGTAAGTTTTTCACTCAGAGGGTGGTGAGTGAATGGAATCGATTGCCGTCAGTGGTGGTAGAGGCGAACTCGCTGGGGTCTTTTAAGACACTTCTGGATGAGTACATGGGATTTAATGGGATTGGGAGTTACAGATAGTTCTATGGTCTGGTAAGTATAGATATGATTGGCACAACTTGTGGGCTGAAGGGTCTGTTTGTGCTGTAGTGTTCTATGTTAACACACAGCCAAGATTCACTTTCGACTGCTTACCATCAATCGCCTGTTCATTTGTGTGTTTATAATGTTTAGTTTATTTATTTATTTGTTACAAGTAAGCTTACATTCACACTGCAGTGAAGTTACTCTGAAAATCCCCAAGTCGCCACTCTCTGGTGCCTGTTCGGGTATACTGAGGGTCAATTTAGTATGGCCAATGCACTGAATCAGCAGCTGTTCGGATTGTGGGAGGAAACCAGAGCATCCGGAGGAAACACACACAGACACAGGGAGAAGGTGCAAACTCCACACAGACGGTGACCCAAGCCTGGAATCGAACCCAGGTCCCTGGCGCTGTGAGGCAGCAGTGCTAACCACTGTGCCACTCTGAAGGGTTACTGGAAACTTAATGGACAGAAAGTGGGAGACTGCTTTGTCACCGTAATTTATTCGAAGTGGCACGCCGGCACAATGGTAGTACTGCTGCCTCACAGGGAGCCAGGTTCAATTCCTGCTTCGGCTCATTGTCTGTGCAGTGTCTGCATATTCTCCACATATCTGCGTGGGTTTCCTCCAGGTGCTCTGGTTTTCTCCCACACTCCAAAGGTTAGATTGATTGACCATGCTAAATTGACCCTAGCGTCAGGGGATTAACAGGGTAAATATGTGGGATTATAGTCGGTGCAGACTCGATGGGCTGAATGGCCTCCTTCTGCAGTATCAGGATTCTATGAGCCAATGTGTGTTTCTCAATCAGTATCATTGAAATGAAGAACTGTGCAGTAACCCTTTAACCATCTAATGGAGGCTGATCTGCTTTGTCAGTCGTGATCAGATGTATTAGAATTGTAGCATTAGATGGCAAAATTAGATCATTCAGTCCATCATACCTGTGGCAACTCATTGAAAGAGTGATCTAATTAGTCTATATTCAAATATTTATGCTAACCCTTTGGAAAGTTACAATTTAATTTGCTTCCGCAACCTCTTTTAGACATTACGCGCTGCACCACTGCAGGCCACTACAATCAGAGAATCCCTACAATGCAGAAGGAGGCCATTTGGCCCTTCGAGCTTATACTGACCAAGGCCTTATTTCATACATTTACCCTACTAATCCCCCTGACACTAAGGGGCAATTTAGCATTGCCATTCAATCTAACATGGACTGTAGCAGGAAACCAGAGCACCCGGAGGAAACTCATGCAAACATAGAGAGAATGGGCAAATTTCACACAGACTTGAACGTGGGTCCCTGGCACTGTGCCAGTGCAATGGTAATCACTGTGCCATTGTGCTGTCCCCTACATGAAAACATTTCTAACCATCTTCTCTGGTTCGAATCCCACCTGCCAACGGGAACAATTTATCCCTTTATTTATTGACTAGATCAAAAAAAAACCCCTCGATACGTTTTGAACACCACTTTAAATCTCCAGATTTTCTGTTTCAGGCAAGACAAGGGCAACAGCATACAATTACAGTCACACAGTTCTTCTGCCCATGGCAAGTTCTTGACCTCAAACTGAGAGGCCCGGACTACAGCTAAATATTTCTGCAGATGCAGGCGGAAGAGGAAGGGATGCGAGAGGGGAGATACGATAAACAGCCGGCCTCAGGGAACCCCAGGGACCTGTGCAAGGTTCAGAGAGGAGAGAAAAGCACGTTCAGCCCTCCTCTTGGGTGCCACGTGCAATTGAGTCGTGCGGCACAGACTCACGCAAATCAGAACCACCAAAGATAGGGTTTCTGCTTTCAGTTAGATTAAATCGGACTCCGCCAAGGCTGTACGCAAGGCTGCTATAATTAGCCTCAACATCCTGTGCTAGGGGAACGAAAGTATCAGGTAAAAGTTGTTAATGTTGAGTGATATTTGTCACAGTGTGCACACAGAGATCTCAAACTGTGTTGGCTTCTGCTGAAAAGCCACTGCAATCAAACAACTCCTCTGTTTAGGTTCATACATGGAAAGTGCTAATTTTAAGGTACAAAAGACCAGCTAGAACCTGCGCTGATACAGCTCTGGTACCTGCTGGGGACTCCAGTATCATCTGTGAACTTGGGGAGGGGTAGGCAGCTCAATCCTGCCACTGGCACTGTCTGGTAGGAAGTACCTTTGAGATACATTAACCTCCCTTTACTCTCCTAAACAGAGAGGCAATGGCCTAGTCCTATTATTGCTGGACTATTAATCCAGAAACTCAGCTAATGTTCCCAGGTCCAGGGTTCAAATCCCGCCACAGCTGGAGTTGGAATCCAATAAAAAATATCCAGAATTAAGAATCTACTGATGACCATGAAACCATTGTCGGAAAAATCTATCTGGTTCATAATATTCTTTAGGGAAGGAAATTTGCTTTGGATTAATTCAGGAAAGTAATTGCAGATTTGTTAAAAGCAAACCATGTTTAACTCACCTGAGTTTTATGCTGAGGTAAGGAATGGTGGTCCGGTATTTTGAGTATTAATGATACGCAGCGCACTTCCTCCCACCCCACTGACTCACGTGGATTCACTGATGTCTTGGAAAATTACAAATCCCAATTGTGACACAGTGTGAGTCAAACTCCGAGAGTGACCTTAGTGCAAACACTCACCCTGCTGGGTTTTATAAAATTTGAAACAAATTGCTTAAAAAGCTTCTTGATGTTCCAAGGCTTGAGAAATGACATGGTATCAAGCACAAGCTTTAAAAAAAAGCTTATTTTTATTAGTCACAAGGAAGGCTTGCATTAACACTGCAATGAAGTTACTATGAAAATCCCCTAGTCACCCCACTCCGGCACCTGTTCAGGTACACTGAGGGAGAACTTAGCATGGCCAGCGCACCTAACCAGAATTTCTTCGGAATGTGGGAGGAACCCAGAGGAAACCAAAGCTGACACAGGGAGAATGTGCAGACTCCACCCACACAATGACCCGAGCCAGGAATCGAACCCAGGACCCTGGCGTTGTAAAGCAACAATGCTAACCACTGGGCTGCACAGGGAGGCTCATCGTTTTTGCAAAACTGTCACCAAACTGACCCTTTCAAAATGTCACTTCTGTCATTCTTAAAGCCATTCAAATGCTTCGAGGAAGATAAAAAAAGGAAAACTCTCTTTAACTTGCATTGCAAATGTTATTTTTAACACAGCCTCTACTTTGCACAAGTGGGTAACACTGCGAAATCTAGATGGGCCCAAACTCTGAAATGGACATCAGCTGTCCTGAGTGCTGGATAAGTAAAAAGCAAATTTAGCCAGCTCCCTGCTGCAAACACTTCATTTACAAATCAGCCTTTACCCCAAACAAAACAGCAACTGTAACAAGCTGTAATTAATTAAAGGAATGCGAGGCTCACTAAGATACAACACACATTGCTCATTCAGGCACCTCATCAATGTTTAAAATTAAGAAACAATGTAGTTTCCGTTCCTCATTATAAAAAATATCCTGATGTTCCATGACCTTGTTCAGCTGAATTACCTCAATAGAACATTTTGTCCGATAACCTTACTTTAACCTTTTTTTCTTGAAGTTCCACGCCCTCAAGTTCTGAAACTGGTTTGTAACGATCAGAGAGCTTCCAAAAACATTTCCCCCCATCCCTGAATTCTCTCCGCTCCTTTCCCCACAGGCAGGGAATGTTTGCAGGGATTCAATTCCGGGCGCGCTTGAGTGATCACGACACTGAATCTCATTTGTGAAAGGAATTCCAGAATGTTCCTTCAGACGCACACCAGGAGGAGGGTTGGGAGGGGGAGAGGCACTCTGGGGCAAACTTGGGATAGGCAGCAGAGAGCATTCCTTCACGCTACAGCCGGAATGGGAGACAAGCAGGGATTCAATCAGGCCAAGACGCCAGGCTCATTTTAAGAAGCAGTGAGATGCTGGAGTGGGTCAAAAATAAGGCTGGCATTCTGGAACGAAATTCTCTATCTCAACAATATCATGTTTCAGTCGTTTGGTTATACAGAACTTGAATATTGCTAAAAAAAAAAAGACATGCCAGAGCTTTTGGCCTTGCACTCATCAGAACGCTTCACAAGAATACCAATACAAGGAGAAAATTTATACTGGCACTTGTTGCAAACTATCCTGATGAGTGCAAGATAAAAAGCTTTGGCATGCCTCTTCTTTTCAACAAAATCACTTCTTATACTTAAGGCACGATGGTTAGCACTGCTGCCTCACCGGTCCAGGGACCTGGGTTCAATTCTTGTCTTGGGTGACTGTCTGTGTGGAGTTTGCACGTTCTCCCCATAACTGCGTGGGTTTTCTCCAGTTCCTTCTGTGATCTGAAGATGTGTATGTTAGATGGATTGGCCACAATAAATGCACAGGTTACAGGAATAGGGTGGAGAGGAGGGCCTGGGTAGGATGCTCTTTCAGAGAGTCAGTACAGACTTGATGGGATGGATGGCCTCTTTCTGTAGGGATTCTATGAACATAGTTTTTCAGTCTTGAAGGTAATCACATGTTGCCTAACTTGTAAAATTATCATTTAAAAAAATACATTCCTTTATGGGATATGAGCATCATTATCAAGGCTAGTGTTTGTTGCTCATCTCTATTTGCCGAGGAGCTAGAATGCGTCACCTGAATGGAGTGAGAGGTTACACAGTAACTTTCAAAAAGCAGATTGATGGCCTACGAGACTGCTTTCAAGTGCAACTATGAGTCAACCACACTGCTGTGGATTTGGAGTCACATGTAGATCAGACTAGGTAAGGATGGCAAATTTCCTTCCCTTAAGGGCATCAGTGAACTTGATAGGTTTTAACAACAATCAGTGATAGCTGTCATGGTCAGCATTACTGAAAACCAGTTTTATATTCCAGATTTATTCAGTAGATTTAAATTCTACCAGATGCTGCGGTGGGATTGAACCTGTGCCCCCAGAATATTATGCCGGGCTTACTGATTTACAAGCTCAGTGACATTATCACGACACCACTGTCTCGCCAGCACAGGAAGTGGCCACTCTGCCCGTCATAACAGCGTTGGCTCTTTGAAAAAGCCAAACAATTTCCCAACTAGCCCGGCTCCCCTGACCTTTCCGCACAGACTGAAAACATTTCCTTTTCCAGTATTTATCCAATTTTCCTTTTGAAAGTTACTGTGAAATCTTATCATCCCTGTCAGGGGCTGTATTCCCAATTGTAACTGCGACATGAGGGGAAAGTCACCTCATTCCAACACCCCCCACCCCCATCCCCATCCACACACCCATCACCACCCACCCTCCTGTCCTTGCTCAACATGTATACGTGTTCATCAGGAAGGGATCACTGCCTGATTGGTGAAACTATGGAACAACTAACCGCTGGCCAATCTGAAAGATTGTTAGTTGGTTGCCACAGTACATTTCTTGAAGACTGAAGCTACGTTTATGAGCCATCGGTGTATTGTTTGGGGAATTTTATGTATTGACAGCAGTTCTGTGATCCTGAACACATCCACCCACTGCCACTCACACATAAGCCCTGATAGCATTTCCCCATCTCTCTCTCTCAGCCTCCCCATTTTGTACCTTTAGCACCCTTTCCAGGTCACTGTCTGTGTGGAGTTTGCATATTCTCCCCATGTCTGCATGGGTTCCTCCAGGTGCTCCGGTTTGCTCCCATATTCCAAAGACATTCGGATGAGGTTGATCAGCCATATTAAATTGCCCCTTAGTGTCAGGGGTATGTGATGGGGTTATAGGGATAGGCTCTGGGTGGGACTGTTGTTGGTGCAGACTTGATGGGCCGAATGGCTTCCTTCTTCACTCTAGGGATTCTGTCGCAAAGGATCTGGACTGCAACTGGATGTTTTGTTTCCCAAATCAATTAAATGGAATTATCAACCATAGCATTTGACTTGCAGTGCCTCTAATTCAGTGGCCATGCTTAATTCACAGGATAAAATAGTTATTTGTAGCATTCTGACTTGTTTAAGCTGATTTCTAGGGTCCTATTCTCAGCAGCGGGCTGAATTCTGAGAAAGCAGCCCGGGGATGGCTGCAGTGAGAATCTGGAGGCAGTGCCTAATGCAGAGAACTCCTCTGGAGACCAAGGATAGCAGGTAAGCTCTGCAACTGGGCAGTTCCAAATGAACAGACCAGGGTCTGGTTGATCACGAACCCCAACCCACCATCCGCCAGACAGATGCCCCCTCCTGTAAATGTTCCAAAATGTAATGCCCAGATCATCAGAGAGCAGTGGAGTTATCAGAGCAGAGAAGGCATCCCTCCATAGAAAGGGGGGTATTCCTCCACAGGAGATGGAGCAGAGGGTGGCATCCTTCTGCCAGAGACAGAGGCGCTTCTTTCCATAGAGAGAGGAGGGCATTCTACCAGGGACAGAGCAGAGAGATATTTCTCCAAGGTGACTGAACAGAAGGGGCATCCTGCTATCAGAGATGGAACAGAGGGGCATCTCCCCATAGGAGAGGGAGCAGAGAGGGGCAGGTTTCCACAGGAGAGGGAGCAGAGGGGAACAGCTCTCCATAGGAGAGGGAGCAGAGGGGAACAGCTCTCCACAGGAGAGAGAGCAGAGGGGGACAGCTCTCCACAGGAGACGGAGCACGGGGCGGGGCATCTCTAAACAGGAGATGGAGCAGACAGGGGCATCTCCCCATAGGAGACAGAGCAAAGGGGAGCATCTCTAAACATGAGATGGAGTAGAGGGGGGGCATCTCTAAACAGACGATGGAATAGAAGGGGGCATCTTTAAACAGGAGATGGAGTAGAGGAGGGCATCTCTCCACCAGAGATGGTGCAGAGGGGTTATCTTTAAACAGGACGTGGAGCAAAGGGGGGCATCTTTCTACCAGAGACGGAGCAGAGAAAGGCATCCTTCCACAAGAGGGAGGGCAGAGGGAGACATCTTCCACCAGAGATGGAGCAAAGGAGCTGCCTCAGGTCCCACCACAGGATCTCTCCACAGGAGACAGAGCTGAAGGGTAGCCATCTCTAAACAGGAGACAATAGTCTGCATCCAGGCTGGTGTACCTCACTGCCCAACTGATTCGTTCTGTGCTCATCTTGTATGAGGCGCCTCAGGCCCCCACCTTCCTGACCTGCCAGCCAGAGACTGCCACCATGCCAGCCACAGCCAGTTGCCATGTGAAGTGGGCGGGTAGCCACTGTGCTGTCAGAAGCCACCTCCGTGGGCTGAGAATGTGCAGTCAGGCGGCACAGAGTGGGGTGAGGAATGGCTGGCACACCTATTGCCACATTGGCATGAAAATTCAACCTGCCACAGGCAATGCCATAACAGAGCAGTTAGTTATAATGAAGAGTGTGGGGAAAATTTACACGTCAATCTGAGCCTTCCTTTTACAGTTGATGGCTTGCATTCGATCCCAATCCTCCGTGTCAATATAGTTTCCACAGTTTTCTGCTAATCAATAAATAGAAGTCACACTCCCCTCCCCTACCCCCTGATCCTTGCATACTTGGTGACTGCCATCTTGTCACAATAAACTTTCAAATTCCTTTAAGAATGAATGCTTAAAAAACCCACCACAAGCTTTTGTTTGTGAAGTAATCAGAGCGTGCAGAAGGCGGGTGGTCGAGAATCAGTGAGCGCCAACCAATTGTTCGACCTGACAGCCTGCTGGAGTAACCCTTTGTACAGAGGCCTGAATAAACTGTTACTTGGCATTAGGCGCAGGCATACGCAACACATACCCAGCACAAGCAGTGCCAAGCACAGCAACTACTCTGAGGAATTGGTCCAGCATTTTAACATCCCTTCCATCCTACAATCCCAAATGTGCAATAACCAAATTTCCTAATTAAATCTGCTCCTTCACAGTGGAAGGGCAAAGGCGGATGGGTGGAGCGATGGTACAGTGGTTAGCACTGCTGCCTCACAGCGCCAGGGACACAGGCTCGATTCCAGTCTTTGGTCACTATCTGTGTGGAGTTTGCACATTATCTCCCGTGTCTAAGTGGGTTTCATCCGGGGACTCCGGTTTCCTCCCACAGTCCAACGATGTGCAGGTTAGATAGATTGGCCATGTTAAATTGCTCCTTAGCGTTAGGTGGATTAGCTAGGGTAAGTGTATGCGGTTATGGGGTAGGACTGTGACTGGTACAGACTCGATGGGCCAAATGGCCTCCATCTGCACTGTAGGATTCTGTGAACACTGCAATAAATGCTGGCCTAACTAGCAATGCATGAATGAATTTAAATAAAAGACCCCATGTTATTTTTCAGATCGAAGGGCTTCACTGTGCTCAATAATCAGACTCCAAACTTGTCGGAAGGGATTGCTGCATTTAGAGCGAGCTTCAGAAATCCAATGGGCTGTGACAGAGGCTGCCAGTCTCTTGCTAGAGTGCAGCAATTCTCTTTGCTTCACCGCAATGATCCGACCTCTCAGAAACAGACTTTGCCAACATTGTACTGCGCTGCCCAAAGCCCCACCCTACGCTGGGCCACGGCCAAGTCTCAATCAGTCTCGTCCCCACGGTAACGCATAACTCGCAAACCTCACAGGCAGAGAACAAGCTCAGAGCCAAGGTTTTCTGCTAACCAGTAAAGCACCTTGATGTGGCAGAGATCCTGGATTATTAAAGGACTAGGCCGAGGAATAAATATCACGATATCCTTTCATTCTGAGGATCAGTGATTTTTTTAGCAGAAATGAGGACTGAGAGGGGCTGTAAAACCCATGACTTTGAACCCCCACCCAGCCCTCTCATTGTATAACAGCACGGGCGACAGGTTTACTCCTTCAGAATGTTTTCGGAACACTTTAAATGCGACAAGTGCAATAAAAAAAGTGCTAATAACTCTTCCCTATTGGATGACTTTTGGATTCAAGTTTGCCATTTTCCACCCCCATTAATTGCACTCCTACCCCCTAAAAAATCCTAATGTAAAATTATTTTTGAACCTCCCTCCACCTTTCCCTTCACTTCCCCCCCAATTTCAAACCCTATATAATAATATAAGCAACTCTCTGAGGTGTCTGCTGTTCAACGAACCTCTAAAAACCAAGAGTCCCTTGTTAAGGCAGCCTCAACCCATTCAAACTATAATCTACAACAAAAAACTAAATGCAATTCACATGATTCACAATGTTCTTTTAATTCATTCGTGGGGGGCATGGGTGTCGCTGGCTGGTCAGCAGTTATTGCCCATCTCTAGATGCCTGGCAGGCATGGTGACACAATGGTTAGCACTGCCACCTCACCACGCCAGGGACCCGGGTTCGATTCCTGGCTTTGTCTGTGTGGAGTCTGCACATTCTCTCTTTGTTTGTATGGGTTTCCTCTCAGTCTGAAAGATGTGCTGGTTAGGTGCACTGACCATGCTAAATTCCCCCTCAGCGTACCCGAACAGATGCCGGAGTGTGGTGGTGACTAGGGGATTTTCACAGTAACTTCATTTCAGTGACCTATTTGTGATGCTAATAATTATACTTTAAACTTTGAGGACAGTTGAGAGTCAACCACGTTGCTTTGGATCTGAAGCCATACGTAGACCAGACCAGATAAGGATGGCAGATTTCCTTTACTAAAGGACATTAGCGAATTAGATGGATTTTCACAACAATTTTCAATGGTTTCATGGTCATCAGTAGATGCTTAATTCCAGGTTTTTTATATTGAATTCAAATTCCACCATCTGCCATGGCAGGATTCGAACCCAGGTCCCCAGCACATTAGCTGAGTTCCCTGGATTAATAGTCTAGCGATAATACTATTAGGCCATTACCTCCTCAATTGAAGAGAACATAAAGAACATAAGCAGGGCACAATTCAAAAAATAGCCACTGACCATTTTTTAGTTTCTTCAATTTGCTGCCTCAATGCTCTTCACATCAGTAATTTTAGCAGCATTTGAAACTCGTAATTCTGAGGAGTTCGTTCTGAGTACTGTCAAGACTGAAGAACAAAGTTTCCCCATTTACACAAATTCCACACCAGGGCATTTGCATGCAGGGTTTGCATGCTCTACCCGTGAGGTTGTGGGTTTCATCCGGGTACTACGTCTTCCTCCCACAGGTCAAAGATGTGTGGGTTAGGTGGATTGGCCATGCTAAAGGCGCAGGGTCATGGGGATAGGAGGGGGTGGGCAGGGGCAAGATGCTCTTTCAGTAAGTCAGGCATATTCGATGGGCCGAATGGCGCTGCAGGGATTCTATAGTTAACTCAGGAGGAGTGTTTTTTGTTGATTGGGCTGGAGACGAGGGTGAAAGATCAGCCAATAATCATTGTGGTTAATGTGTTAGCAAATTGAGGATTTCCTTTCAGTATCAGAGGACATAGTCTGGGTTTCTTTGTTTGTTTTCAGGGTGTGATGTTTCTGCTATATTTATTGATTTATTGCTCATTCCTACTTACCCTGGACAAGTGGTGCTGGCCTCGTTTTTTTTCTAAGTAATTATTTGTATAACTGAGTGGCACTTCAGAGAGCACATAAACTTGTCAGTGACTCAGCTACCTAACCATCCAACCACCAGCTGTCCCTGCGCCTCTGCACTTTTGAATTGGCCAGTCACCTCAGAATGAAATGAATTGGAATGAAAGCAAGTCATTGATTGTGAGGGACTGCCTCAGAAGGTTGACGGGTAAGGACAAAATGCAGGATTGGGCTTCATGCGGGGTGGTTGGCACTGCTGCCTCACAGCGCCAGGAACCTGGGTTCAATTCCAGCCTGGAGGGACTATCCGTGTGGAGTTTGCACATTCCCCTCCAAGAACTGCATGGGGATCCTTTGATTGTTCCAGTTTCCTCCCAAAAATTGGACTGGATTGGCCATGCTAAATTGACCCTTAGTGTCCCAAGATGGCTAGGGGGATTAGCAGGGTAAATATGTGGGATTAGAGTGAAAGTGTAGATGTTGGCCTGGGTTGAGTGCTGTGTCAGAGAGCTAGTGCAAGCCCAATGGGCTGAATGGCCTCCTTTTGCACTGTAGACATTCTATGACATTCTATGATACTCTATGAACAAGTGGCAGGAAACAATCGTTCAAAGACAGGCAATACCTCGTGGTATTACTGCTAGATTACTGACTCAGAAACTCTACTAATGTTTCGGGGACCTGGGTTCAAATCCCATCATGGAATTTGAATTCAACAGAAAATAATATCTGGAATTAAGAATCTACTGATGTCCATGAAACCATCGTCAATAGTCAGAAAACCCATCTGGTTCACTAATGTTCTTCTAACTGATGTTAGAAGGAAATCTGCCGTCTTTATCTGCTATGGCATCCATGGAGCCAAAGCAATGTGGCTGACTCTCAACTGGTCTCAGGCAAGTAACTAGGGTCAGGCAATAAATGCTGGCCAGCCAATGGTGCCAATGGCCCATGAATGAATTTTTAAAAAATTCAACCACAATTTAATAAGGAAATAGCTGATCGGACTCAAATCTGCATCTCACTTTTACCCATTTCTGCCTTAAAAATACTCAAATGTGATGGCAACTAGCTGTGAGAGGCATTAACAAGACTGGGAACTGGAGGGGAGGTAGTGTAAGGAAGGCATAAAAACCAACACTTTTAAAAGTAATCTCTGCAATCAAGGACAAGTATTCTTGTCAATTTGCAAAATGAATCTTGAAGTTTCAAAATCAGAGTCAGAATAGATTCTTCACTCTCCCCGATTCTTTTGCAGACAAGGGAAGAAGTATTCTGTATTCTTCATCTGAATGTGAATTGAATCACTTACAGTCCTCTAAAGAATAAGCTGGCCAATTCCTTTTCCCTCTCTCGTTTCTCCCGCCCAACATAATAAAGTACTTGTCTTGAAAGCTTCAGCCACGAAATGACAGCCACTTGTCTGCCACCAGCTGTGACGACATATTGAAACAAAGGGACAGTTTGTCAAAATGCACAGACGCACAAAGAGAGGACAAGCAAACGCTGAGTTGGTTTATTAAATTTAAGGGGCCAAGTCTCCGATTAAATTCCAGGGACAGCTTCTTCACAGCACAATTTGCTACTGGCTGTTTTGATAAATTTCTCCACAAATTAGGTTAAAGAAAGCGGAGAAGTAGAGTTTGTCCTCCTCAGAATTGAAATAATGGCCAAGATGGGTGGCGCGATGGCACAGTGGTTAGCACTGCTGCCTCACAGCATCAGCAACCCAGGTTCGATTTCCGGATTGGGTCACTGCCTGTGTGGGGTTTGCATGTTCTCCCCATGTCTGCATGGGTTTCCTCCGGGAGCTGCGATTTCCTCCCACAGTCAAAAGATGTGCAGGTTAGATTGATTAAATTGCCCCTTAGTGTCAGGGGGATTAGGAGGGTAAATATATGGGGTTATGGGGATAGGACAGGACCTGGGTGGGATTGCAGTCCATGCAGGCTCGAGAAGCCCAATAACCTTCTTCTGCACCGTAGATTCTATTATTTTCCAACCTCACCCGTGACTGGGATTCTCCAGTCCTGCTGCAGGGAAAGGAGATTTAGCTGGGTGCCAAATTCTCCATTCTTGTTGGCAGCAGTGGTGGGTGTACAAGATCGGAGAATTCCAGCCAATGTTCAAGATACGAAAAGTTTCCGATTCTTTTCATCTAAAGGGTCAGTAACAAAAGGACACAGGTTTACAGCAATTTGGCAAAAGAGACAGAGCAAAGTTTGAGGGTTTTCCTTTTTACATACAGGTGCGTTTTTTTTCCAACCTGGAATGCATTGCCTGAAAAGGTGGCAGAAGTAGATTGAATAATAACTTCCCCAAAGGGAGGTGGATAAATTGAGAAGGTGAACAGAACAGGGCTACGAAGAAAGACCAATGGAGTGGAAATAGTCAGATAGTTTGTTCAAATAGCCGAGAAAATGGCCGGAAATTCTCCCTGCCTGTTTTTTTTTGGTGGGGGGAGCAATATTCGATTCAAGACTCAAAATGGCTTTTAATTTGACAGGATTTCCCTGTTCAATTGTACCACGATGTGGAGTTGCTGTCATTGGGTTGGGATAGACACAGTAAATAGCCTCACAACACCAAGTTAAAATCCAACAGGTTTATTTGGTAGCACGAGCTTTCGGAGCACTGCTCCTTCTTCAGGTGGGTGAAGACTTTGGTTCACAAACAGGGCATACATATAGACACAAACTCAATTACAAGATAACGGTTGGAATGCAAGTCTTAAGAGGTAATCAAGTCTTTACAGATGTCGTAATGTACTGCCAATGCTGTAGCGGGGATACTGACTGGGCAGATTTACCTCCACGTTAGAAGGTTGGCTCACATTAGCATGAAGGCACGCCACAGTGAACCACAACAGCTTCACCACAACATGTATCTCGTCAACAGACCCCATTGGAGGCACATAGAAAGATACTGCCCCGGAGGCAGAGGATCATGTCTGGGCAGTACCTTGGCACTGCCCCCTGAGGGGGGAAGGAAGACAGTCCATGCCTTTTTCTTAAAAAAATCAGGACGCCCTTTAAATGGATCTTTTAAAGTTGCTGGAGGGACCAGGTTTGTTTAATTGTCAGCATGACATTGTGGGAGCCACCCCATCACTATTTTTTCCCCCAAGAGTGTCAAAAAAATATGGTGGGAAAAGCTGGCAGCGGAGGCGGCAGGCTATGTCCCGCTTTTCCCGCAAGAGCTGGCACTTCCAAATAGAAATCATAAAATTCCACCCAATATAAAGAGTGTTCTCCACAACAGGGTAAAATCTCTCTTGTGAAAGCACTTCAAATAAAATATATTGCACAGACACCAGTCTGGTGTCTGTATATTGTACAAGTGATACATCCAGGTAACAGCCTAGACTCCGTGTCTCTGTGGTTCATGAAAGCCAACTGCAATCTCATAATTATTCTCAAACACACCCTTTCAGAAGGCGATTACTGCATCTTCAGCAGGAGTGAGCAGGAACTGGGCAACAATTACCTTCCTACAGGGAACGAGACACCCAAAACCAGAGTATGGATCAAATCTAGAGTGCCTCTGGTTTGTCCAACTTGGTGCAATACCATGTGCTGTTAACGGGAAGTATCAGTTAAGGACGGCAGATTTCCTTCCCTAAAGGACAGTAGTGAATCAGATAGGATTTTCTGACAATTGACAATAGTTTCGTGGTCATCAGTAGATTCTTAATTCCAGATATTTTTATTGAATTCAAATTCCACCATCCGTGGTGGCGGGATTCGAATGCAGGTCCCCAGAACATTAGCTGAGTTTCTGGATTAATATTCTAGTGATAGTACCTGACTACTTGCTGTTTGGAAAGAATATTCCGCAACTGGAGCATTATTAACCAGTGGGGCATATGTGCCAGTTTAACAGTTTTACTAAACTGTAGCAACAAAAGACTTGTCTCAAAATCAGAAACACCGTCACATTTATCTTGAGAAGCACATTTTGAAAGGCTGCCAAGCCAAGTTTTGTACACACTTCAAAAAGGACCCAGATCCTCAAAAATGTGAGTAATTCAGAACTAATGATCTAACTGACACAAATGTCGCACAAATAATGTTGTTTTAAAAGCTGGCAGTTTCTGTTAAGCAGACAAAACAGTTTGGATTTGCAGAGGCACCCAACGTTTTGCATTGCTGAAGGAAGCCGGAATATTGCCAACGCAGTCATCATCAACAATCTGGCCTCTAATTAATGCCATCACAGCACACCGTCTGGGCTCTTAGCTAACTGATGGCGTCGAGCAGCAAGCTGATCAATCAAATTGTCATTAAATGAAAATTCCCAGGGTGCAGTTTATAACGGCACGGAGCAGGAAGCTAACTCATTGAGCTCAGTAGGGTGGGCAGTGGGGGGGAGAGAAGACACTAACACACAGGTGCTCACGCACAAACGCACACGTTTTGAGAACCTTTTTGGCTCATAGTGCAAAGCGGATAACACCTCAGGAGATCCAGACCCCCGTCCCAATTCTGCCACTGTGGCTTTTTCTCGGGGAGGGATGGGAGCTCCAGCCTGGTATCCACCCCCACGTGCTAAGTTCGCCCAGGCGTGATGATGGGAGTACGGGCGGAACAGGCCACAAATTGTGAGGAGATTTCAGACTGTTAATAGGACAGGGAAGCATCTCAAAGACTCTCAGTTCTTCCGATTCATATGGAAGAAATGGCACAACTCTGGATCATAGTGGGAAAGGTTAATGGGCGGTGGGGATTGCGGGGAGAGCAGTGAGGGTTGCAGAGAAGATGGTGGGGGTTGCAGGGAAGGTGGTAGGGATTGCGGGGAGGGTTTTAGAGATTGCGGGGAGGGTGGTGGGTGGGGATTGCAGGAAGGGCAGTGGAAGTTGCGGGAAGGGCAGTGGGGGTTGCAGGGAGGGTGGTAGGGATTGCGGGGAGGGTGGTGGGTGGGGGTTGCAGGGAGGGCAGTGGAGGTTGCGGGGAGGGCAGGGGGGGTTGCAGAGAGGGTGGCAGGGATTGCGGGGAGGGTGGTAGGGATTACGGGGAGAATGCTGAGGGTTACAGAGTGAGGGTTGCAGCAAGGGTGGTAAGATTGCAGGGAAGGTGCTGAGGGCTACAGAGTGAGGGTGCGGGTAAGGTGCTGAGGATTGTAGGATGGGTAAACAATGAGAATTGATGTGAGCAGGCAAGGCAAAGAAAAGAAGTTGCAAGGGAATAAATCCCATCATCTCGTCTTCTGCCAGATTAGTCTGGATCTGTAAATCAGGGCTGGGCACTGTTTCTACAAATTATAACTTTGCCTCATTAATTTTCACTCCACCTTTCCAGAGTGTGGATTCCTTGTTTCAGACACCCTGCTATACACCTCACTCCAACAGGTACTAGTTATGTAGAAATGGCTTTCCAATTGGAACTCTGCAATTCAGAATGATTATGTTGGAGAATGGATGAGGCACTGTATTAAACACCACATAACCACAATACAAGTGCCAGCGTGTTACTTGCTAACCACGACATGCTTCTTATTCCTCCCTGGCAGAGACAGAAGAGTGAGTGCTGGCAATGTATTCAACCTCACAATCTAGATCAATTTGTCCTCCCCTGCTGTCTCCACGTGATCATATCCAGCACAAATTTAATTGAGTTTTTTGAAGGGGTAACCAAGAAGACAGATGAGGGCAGTACAATTGATGCTGTCTACAAGACTTTAGCAAGGCCTTTGACAAGGTACCGCATGGTAGATTGTTGCATAAATCTCACACGATCAAAGAGATCTAGGGACACATATTCATAGCTCCTTGAAAGTGGAGTCACAGATGGACAGAGTGGTGAAGAAGGCATTCGGCATGCTTGGTTTCATTGGTCAGAACACTGAATACAGGAGTTGGGACGTCTTGTTGAAGCTGTACAAAGCATTGATAAGGCCACGCTTGGGAATACCGTGTGCAATTCTGGTCACCCTATTATAGAAAGGGTATTATTAAACTAGAAAGAGTGCAGAAAATATTTGCTCAGGTGCTAGTAGGACTTGATGAAATAAGGAGAGGCTGAATAGACTGGAACTTTTTTCTCTGGAGTGTAGGAGGTTGAGGGGTGACCTTATAGAGGTCTATAAAATAATGAGGGGCATAGACAAGGTAGATAGTCAATATCTTTTCCCAAAGGTAGGGAAGTCTAAAACTAGAGGGCGTAGGTTTAAGGTGAGAGGGGAGTGATACAGAAGTGTCCAGAGGGGCAATTTTTTTCCACACAGAGGGTGGTGAGTGTCTGGAACAAGCTGCCAGATGCCGTAGCAGAGGCAGGTATAATTTTATCTTTTAAAAAGCATTTAAATAATTACATGAGTACAATGAGTATAAGGGATATGGGATTAGCTTAGAGGTTTAAAAAAAAGGGCAGTATGGATAAGTTGGGCTGAAGGGCCTGTTTCCATGCTATAAACCTCTATGACTTTATGAATTGTCAGGAAGCTGAGGGAGGATTTGGCTTCATATAATCTCTCCTGCAGCAATTGAATCAACGTTCGAAATAGAAGCAGGTGACGTTGGTGTGACCCCTTGGGCCTGCCCTTCCATCCAATAAGATTATAACTGATCTTGTAATTTAACCCAATCCCTATGCCTCTCGATTCCCTTAGAGTACAATAAAAAAACTTAATAATACACAGTGGGTGGCATGGTGAAAAGTAGTTAGTTGCTTCATGGCACCAGGGACCCGGGTTCGATTCCCAGCTTGGGTCACTATGTGGAACTTGCATGTTCTCTCCATGTCTGTGTGGGTTTCCTTCAGGTGCTCTGGTTTCCTCCCACAATCTGAAAGATGTGCTAATTAGGTGCATCGGAGTGTGGCAACGAGGGGAATTTCACAGTAACTTATTGCAGTGTTAATGTAAGCCTCACTAATAAATAAACTTTTACTGTATTTTGACGGAGAGCCTTCAGGGGTAGCCAATTCCAGTGAATCACAACCCTTTGAGACCAGAAACCTCTTCTTGTCTCAGTCCAAAATGGTCAGTCCCTTACTTTGAACCCAAGCAATCCCCTTCCCCACCAAAAAAAACCTACACATTGCAGCCAGGGGAATGAATTATACATGTTGCAATGAAATCAAGTCTTACTTTTGTAATTCCATTCTACTCAATTGGCCAACCCTCTCATAAATGAATATCTTTACATTATACCTTATCTGACCGCAGCTCTTAAAGTATTTTGAGGCCATTTAAGTACAGTTCAAAACATCGTCACTGTTATAAAGGGAAGTAACCGCAGTGAGCAATCTGCACAGGGCACGCAGCAGTGAGATAGATTTGATTTGATTTATTATTGTGACATGTATTGGGATACAGTGAAAAGTGTTGTTTCTAGTGTGCTATACAGACAAAGCATACCTTTCATAGAGAAGGAAAGGAGACAGTGCAGAATGTAGCGATACAATCATAGCTAGGCAATAGAGAAAGACCAACTTAATATCAAATAAGTCCATTCGAAAGTCTGACGGCAGCAGGGAAGAAGCTGTTCATGAGTCGGTTGGTATGTGATCTCAGACTTTTGTATCTTTTTCCCGAAGGAAGAAGTGGAAGAGAGAATGTCCAGGGTGTGTGAGGTCCTTAGTTATGCTGGCTGCTTTTCCAAGGCAGCGGGGAGTGTAGACAGAGTCCAATGCAGGGGAGGTTGGTTTGCCAGACGGATTGGGCTAGATTGACAAGCCTTTGTAGATTCTTACGTTATAGACCAGGGTCTCCAAACTACGGCCCGCGGGCCATACCATCCCCCACAATCAATTAAATATCCTACATCCACCCGCGAGTGCAGGGAGAAACTTTTTATCTGAATAGGTCACCGTGAATGGTGCAGCACTCCCTTATGGTGCTGGAATTACAGAGCAGGAGTGAGAGTTCTGGCCAATTGCCTCCTCCTGAACCCACACTCACTGTAACCAATGACTGGGTCTGAGCCGTAACCTTTGCTGAAATCGGGTAAGAGCAGAGGGTCAAACTGAACATCCCTGATGGCCGGGGCTCAGTTCCCCCCTGCCTTCAACTGATTTCATATTCCCAGCAGCTTGGGCAATTGAGGCTGAATGCAAAAATACAATCTGGGTCAATTATACAGCAGAGTGGGTCAGTCACAATCAAATTATCCATCAGGCACACAGGCCCCATCAGGGCCGGTTAATAATGCTTCTGTTTTGGAATATTCTTTCCAAACAGCAAGCAGTCAGCAAAAGGATTAACTACTTTTTTTTGAAGCTCAGGATCTGAGTGACCCTGGCAAGGTGAAGTCTTTAAATTTAAAGTTTATTCATTAGTCATAAGTAGGCTTAAATTAAACTGCAATGAAGTTACTGTGAAAATCCGCTGGTCGCCACATTGCGGCGCCTGTTCAGGTACACTGAGGGAGAATTTGGCACAGCTAATGCACCTAAACAGCATGTCTTTCAGACTGTGGGTGGCATGGTGGAACAGTGGTTAGCACTGCTGCCTCATAATGCCAGGGATCCAAGTTTGATTCCCGGCTTAGGTCACTGCCAGTGTGGAGTTTGTGCATTCTCCCCGCATCTGCGTGGGTTTTCTCCAGGTGCTCCAGTCAGAGTTCAAAGAGGTGAAGGTTAGATACATTGGCCATGCTAACTTGCTCCTCAGGAGGGACTAGCTAGGGTAAATGCATGGGGTTATGAGAACGGGGCCTGGGTGGAATTGTGGTTGGTGCCAACTCGAGAGGCTGAATGGCCTCCTTCTACACTGTAGGATTCTATGATTCTAAACCAGGGCATCTGAGGAAACCCATGTAGACACAGAGAATGTGCAGGTACCGCACAGACAGTGACGCAAGCCAGGAATTGAACCTGAGTCCCTGGCACTGTGAGACAGCAGTGCTAACCACTGTGCCGCCCCAAGCACAAGCAATGAGGGATGTCAGTGTAACTCGAGCACATCACTTCACAGCTCTCATTCCTGCAGAGGCCAATTGAAATATTGCAGCAGCATTAGTAAGTACTGCGGCATTAAGATTGTAATGTTCAAGGGACTTTGGTAAGGCGTAAAGATGCCCTTGTGCTCTGAAAGAGAAAGACTGAACTTCTACCTGGGAGCCACTCATTACGTTATCACTCAAAATGCAAGATGGAATTTCACGCCCCCTTCCTGCTGGTGGGATTTTCCAGAACCGTCAAAATCAATGGACTTTTATATGGCATGCTGCTTTTCCAGCCCTGCCTCCAACCACAACTTTCCCCAGTATTTTCCAACAATTCCCACATTATCATCCCCACCACAATGCAAAAAAATCAGATTCAGAAATAGGAGACGTTGTTTAAAAAAAAGTTCAAATAAAAAAAAACACTTGAAGAGAAATTTGGAAGCAGGAGAAATGCCTTTGATGGACTTGTCTTCCTGAAAGCCAAATCAAGCTGTCAAATTTTCATTCTCCCACCACTGGTCTCAACAAGAATTAGATATTGTCCTTTTCCAATAGAGGAAAGAGTAATTACCTGCACATGTACACGTACATCCCCCACACGTGTACACACACCATCCTCTGCACACGTACACACCATCTCCCACTCATGTACACATACCATCCCCCGCATGTGTACACGTATCATCTTCCACTCATGTACACATACCATCCCCCACTTGCGTGCATGTACCATCTCCCGCACATGTACACATACCATCCCTTGCACGCATGAGCATTGCCACTCCTAGCAATGTTGCAAATTAATTGTTAAAGTGTTAGCCAGTTTGCTGACCCTTCAGTAGATGCTTTGCCAACTTGACTGTAGCCCAACCGTGCTCAGATCTGATGCCACAAACTACTAAGCCAAAGTACTTTGAAGTTTCAATCAACCTACCGCTGATTGGATCCAAGAAGTTTGAGTACCATATGTTTCAGCAGAACAAAAAGAAAGCTTTCAACCTCAATCATTATACATAAATCTGTCCATTTGGCTTTCCAACATTCGCGAACTGGCAAGAGAGCCATAGAACCCATAGTTCATTCAAAAAGGATTCACCAAAATGATGTCCCAAAATACCAGGAGGAAGAACAACACACTAAGATGTTGAGACAACTTCTGTGGTCTTGGAGCTAAGGTTGGTTAAGAGGGACCTTTTCTTCAATCTTTTTAACATTGCAATGAACTGCAGCCTTTGACTCACATTAAACTTGTCTTTATTGTCCAACATAGCTGCAGCTATTTGCAGTCCTGCCACATGTTCCTGTGCTTCAAGAGGTAATTGAATTGCTAACCACAGCAACCAGCTCCTAATCATTCACGTTTGCGGTGATATGCTGCATGTTAACATCATCATCGCCCACTTTGCGTTAGTTGAGCTGCCCTGAACTTGTCCCCTCATCGGTTTCACTAAATTTCAGCCAGACACAGTTATTTACTTCAACCAGCCTCAAATATTCACAATTCTCCCAGTGGCTAGATGCTTGCAGACAATGCTTTCGGAAACTTGTGAAACCTCAGTGTGTCTCGAACACAGTGCTTCTTGGAATGACCAGTGTGTCTTCTGTTGATCTCCTCTGCAAATCATAGAGCCAAGTGCAGAAAGAGGCCATTTGGCCCATCAAGTCTGCACCGACCACAATCTCACCCAGGCCTTATCCTCACAACCGCATGCATTTACCCTAGCTAGTCCCCCTGACACTAAGGGGCAATTTAACACGGCTAATCCACCTAATCTGCACATCTTTGGACTGTGGGAGGAAACCGGAGGAAATCCATTCAGACACGGGGAGAAAGTGCAAACTCAACAGACCATGACCCAACACGGGAATCAAACCCAGGTCCCTGATGCTGTGAGGCAGCAGTGCTAACCACTGTGCCACCGTGCTACCCAAATCTTTATTGTGTCTGTGTGTGCCTGTGCATGTGTGTGTGTCTGTGTCCTTGTGCCTGTGTGTATCCTTGTGTGTGCATGTGCCTGCTATGTGTGTGCATGTGTGTATGTGCGCGCAGGCGAGCCCTGTACAACTTTAGTTTGCACTCTTTGAGTTTAGGCCCGTACTGTGTGAAACATTCCAGGCAGGAACATAATGCAAAGGAGCAGAATTGTTTACATTATTTTAAACAGTCACACCAGAGATTTGTTGATGATCTAAACTCCACTATAACATATCAGTAATGTAAATCACCATTCAGGAAAGTATATCAAATTGGATCAAACTGGTTTGATATCAGGTAAAATGGCTGGATTCAGTGAAGCTTTGTGCTGCATTGGATGGATTGTCCACATACACACACACACACATGCTCTGTGTCAACGCGCACACGCGCACAGTGTCAACACACACACAGTACACTCACCATACACATACACACAGTTACCATTGTGGCGTATTCTGTGCATTCTGTTCTAGGGGTGTAGTCTACCTGGAAAAATTCCTTTCTTGGGCGGTGGCACAATTTCAAGGCTTCAAATAAACCACATGCTGCGGCATGTGGTTTTTCCTTGGCACCATAATGACAGCAAATTTCAGTGAGGGGGGAGCATCCTGCAAGCGCACCAAATGCGTACATAAGCACCAACCAGGCCTGGTGTGAATGGGGAGGGGGATCAGGCATGTTGATCCCCAGACATGCATCATACATGTGCAAAAGCCCTCCTGTTCTGTGGATGTGTCCAGTATTTGTTCTGATCTGGCTGGAAGAGCAGGTGTAATAGCAACACACATCGACTCAGCCTCAGACTCTCTTACTGGAAAATCAGCCACTCTACTTAAAAGTAGGACTTAAGATAAAAAAAAAGTGTGCTCATTGTCTGATCAGGGAGCATGCATGATGTTTTATAAGGGCTTCACTTCAGAAACAATTCCTTCTTGTGAGATCTTGCTCTGTGGAAGCTGGTTGGCATATTACTTACAGGCCGACCGTGCAGTGCTTTGTGACACCATGAGGTCATGAAAAATGTCACGATTGGCAGCATAGTGGCACTGTGGTTAGCACTGCAGCCTCACAGTGCCAAGGATCTGGGTTCGATTCCAGCCTTGGGTCACTGCCTGTGTGGAGTTTGCACATTCTCCCTGAATCAGTGTGGGTTTCCTTAGGGTGGTCCACTTTCCTCCCACAATCCAAAGATGTGCAGGTGGATTGACCATGCTAAATTGTCCCTGAGTGTCGGGGGATTCGCAGGGCAAATACAGGGGTTACAGGGATAGGGCCTGGGTGAGATTGTTGCTGGAACAGGCTCGATGGGCCAAATGGCCTCTTTCTGCACTGTAGCAATTCTATGATTCTATAAAGGGTGTTAGATAAATACAACTTCTTTTCGACATTTCTTGTTCTGCTTTTCTACGAGAAGAAATACTACCACACAACATTTTAACATCAGGATTTGTGGTTTCAGATTTAATTCCTCAACAGTTCACTAATGCAAATAAACACGCTTGCTGTTTGCCATCTCCTTTCTTTGTTCGATTTATTATTGTATTAGTGTGCAGTGATGAGTATTGTTTCTTGCGCGCTACACAGACAAAGCGTACAGTTCATTGAGTGTATAGGGGAGAAGGAAGGAAGTGCAGAATGGAGTGTTACAGTCATGGCTAGGGTGTAGAGAAAGTACAACTTAATATATGGTAGATCCAATGAAGAGTTTGATGGCAGCTGGGAAGAAGCTGTTCTGGAGTCGCTTGGCATGTGATCTCAGATTTTTGAATCTTTGCATCACTTTAATACTAATATCAGCAAAATTCAATAAGTTTTATCTCACGTTGACTCACTGAGCCTCACAGATTACAGACGAATAGCTACACCAAGGAAAGGCATCTGTCAACTGCACCGACAAGTTATTTTGACATGGCACTTTCCTCTTCCATTAGCTCATGCCATTCCTGCCAATTTGCCTCACAGCCAAACTCAGAACTGGCACAGGGTGTGTGAAACCGCATCTGTCCGGGAATCAAAGCAAGGAACAGGAACAAAAAAAAAATGAACCCCTTGATCTCACGCAGAGTTCCAATTGCAAAGATGAGCTTGGATCAGAGTCCAGCACAGCTGATAAAGGGAGTCTGGCATCTACATAGGCCGAGTGACCTTCTACCACACTGTAACAGTTCCATGATTCTGAGATCGCACTTTTCATAATCTCAGCATGTTTCCAAAGACTTCACAATCAACGAGGAAAACTTTTTTTTTTGCAGTGCAATCAGTGTCAGAACGCAGTAAAAGCTGCAGGAAATTTATATCCGTTACCTCGTTGCTGCCTGGGGTATCTTGCCATGCGCACACTGCTGGCAGTGTTTTCCTGCATTGCAAGAATGGTTGCACCTCAGAAGTACAAAACGGCGAAATGCTTTGGGAGGGCCAGCGATTGTGAAAGGTACTACGGAGTGGAATTTTTCATTCTCTGCACAGGTTGCTGGTTAAGGAGGGAAGACGGGGGTGTAGCTCACAAGCTGTACTTCTACCTTCTCTCGATAGGTGATGCAGCGCACCGTGCAGAAGAAAATTGGAAGGCATGATCTATACCGCCATGATAGCGGTGGCAGGGTTGGGGGTGGGACTTCTGAGAATGGGGTACAATTTTTAAAAGGTGCCCCTATTTCAGATTGCAAACTTTTAACCCCCACCCCACCGCCACAGCTATAGGCATGGGGACCAACTCACCTCCACAGACAAACAAGTGGAGCCCCCTTCAAATAATAAAGGAAGGTTCCTCCTCCGCCATGGAGTTCCCCATAGGAGCTCAATCCCAAGCACTATTCCCCACACCCCCCCCCGGCACTCCCCTGACACTGCCAGGGGATAGTGCCAGGGCACATCCCTCTCCCCCTGGGGTTTATACTTAGCTGCGCGCTTCCCAATGGGTTCCCTTCGCCTGGTTCCCATTTTTAAAAAGCAGTTGTAAATTTCGCCAACATGCCATCATGTCAATAGGATTCTTATTTTCCGTGTCTCGCGATATGCACTCGCAGCAAATGCTGACATTAAAGTCTTGGCATATGTTAAATATATATTAGAGTACTTACCGTGGGTCTCTTGCACCAGCGGACAATTTTCTCAGCTTAACCATAGAACCATACAATCCTACAGTGCGGAGGGAGGCCACAAGAGCATTTAAATCACTTGAGGCTGTTTCTTTCCAATTAAATAAAGTAAAAAGACAATACGGTCATTTGAACGAAGAACGCGATTCACAGACACTCCTCTATAATCCATTTTCAATAGCTTTGCAATTAGGCTCAGTTATACAACTTCACTGATGATAATGGGTCTGGCCTTGGTAATTGTAGGGCAGGATTAAGCAAGGCTGTGCAAGCACGATGAGAGCAATAGCTGTCCAAGGGTTTACGTGACTCGCTTACTCTGGACACAATTGTAAAGAAAATATGGAGATTGCTGAAACTGCACTTACATAGCACCTTCCAGGGCCCAAATTGCTTTACTGCCATGAAGTAATTTTGAAGTGTAGTAGTTGTTGTAATGAAACAAAAACTTTAACAAGGTCCCTCACGACAGACTAGTTCAGAAGAAACATGGCAGTTAATTTGTAGACAGCAAGCCCTCACAAACGACAAGACAATCTGGTTCAGCAAACGTGAACTGCTAAATTCATACCACCTCCAAACCAAGGGCTGCTTTCGAGGAATAGTATATTGTTCAAGTGTAATACAATGTGCACTGTCACTCTCATATGGTGAGGAGATTTGAGGAGGTGATGGCCCAGAGTTATTATCACTAAACTATTAATCCAAAAATTCAGCTAATGTTCTGGGGGACCTACAGTAAAATAGTGCAATTTGAATTCAATTTTTAAAAATCTGGAATTAAGAATCTATTGATGACCATGAAACCATTGTCGGGAAAATCCATCTGGTTCACTAATGCCTTTAGGGAAGGAAATCTGCCATCCTTACCTGATCTGGCCTTCATGTGACTCCAGAGTCACAGCAAGGTGGTTGACTCTCAACTGCCCTCTGAACAAAGGTGATAGGAATGGGCAATAAATAATACCAGATAAAATTACTGTGGATGCTGGAATCTGAAATCAAAAGAGAAACTGGATGGAAAATCTCAGGAGATCTGGCAGCATCCAGGAGAGAAAAGAGCTGTTGTTTCAAGTCCAGCCGGCTTTTTGTCAAAGTTAAAAGGCATAGAAAGTGGGGATATTTATACTGCAGGGTGAGGGAATGAAAGATGACCACATGACCAAATAAACCAGGGGAAAAGGCTGCTAATGGCAGTCCATAAGGAGAATAAAGCATGTGAGTGGCCAGAAACTGAAATCAGAGGGTAAGTTGTGACAGATGAAGATGTGGAGGGAGGGGGGAATGGGTGGGAGAGAGATAAAATTTAGAAAAAGGGAGTGGGGGAAGAAAATGGGGAGATAAGATAAGGAAACAGGGGATAAAGTTAGAAATTACAGATGCTGTCAGACTGGCTGAGGTTTTCCAGCATTTTGTTTTATAGATGAGCAATAAATGCTGGCCAGCCAGCAACGATGTAGAAATGCCGGTGTTGGACCGGGGTAAACATAGTAAGAAGTCTCACACAACACCAGGTTAGATTCCAACAGATTTATTTGATAGTAATCCCACAAACTTTCAGAAATCGTGTTCCTTCGTCAGGTTTCCCTAACCTTCCACACACCTGACAAAGGAGCACCGTTTCCGAAAGCTTGTGAGACTACTATCAAATAAACTGGTTGGACTCGAACCTGGTGTTGTGAGACAGCCAGTAACGCCCAGGTCCCACAAATGAATTAAAAAAATCTGTATTAATACTGTAGTGGAGAGAGGGCTGCTATCTTAAACACTGGAGGACTTTTTGGATGCCCTTAACAATTCAATTCCATTGGAACTCATCCAAAAACATATTACTGGGTTTGATAATCATTCCTCACAGGTACCAGGAAATAAATGCAAGGAAACTCAGTCACCGTCAGGTAGAGAGAGCTCCTTCTTCTAATTAAGCTCTCAGAAGATTTAAACAGCTGCCTTGACATTTATTGCTGCTCGACTCTGACTGCAGGCTGTTTCGTGTGATAGATGTCCAATTGAGTTATCAATGAAGAATATATTGTGAACCAGACTCCACTGGCTGCCCAAGCAGAAATCGTGTTGCAGCTTTGCAAATGCAAAAGGCACTCGTGCACACCGTGGCTGCTATCTCTCCCTTAAATTTCCACATCAAAAGCGAACCTTTTTCTATCTTCACGGTTCTCTGGGAAACAAAGCATGATAGATAGACAACACGCAGTTGGCTGTCACGGTGGGGGGGCGTAATTAATCCCACCAGATCAACCCGTTAATTTTATTATTGAAAGAGGTTCAAGTCACCATCCAAACAGTAATCCCAATGTTGTGCTATACTGCAATCCAGAAGCCAATAATAAAAAACACAAGACATCAAAAAGAGAGAGGGACAGGAAAGAGAAATCGTGAAATGTGCACTTCAGTATTTTGTGAGACTGAATGCTTTTGAATTCTGCCACCTTGATGCACAGCACGGTGGCACAATGGTTAGCAATGCTGCCTCACAACACCAGGGACCCAGGTTCAATTCTGGTCACTGTCTGTGTGGGAGTCTGCGCATTCTCCCCATGTCTGCATGGGTTTCCTCCGCGTGCTCTGGTTTCCTCCCATAAGAAGAAGTCTGACAACACCAGGTTTAAGTCCAACCGATTTATTTGATAGTAAACTCACAAGTGATCAAATAAATTGGTTGGACTTAAACCTGGTGTTGTTGGAATTCTTACTGTGTTTACCTCAGTCCAATGCCAGCATCTCTACATCATTCTTCCCATAGTCTAAAGATGTGAGAGTTAGGTTGGTTGGCCCATGCTAAATTGTCCCTAGTGTCAGGGGGCTTAGCAAAGTAAATATTTGGGATTACGGGAATAGGACCTGGGTGAGATTGTGGTCGACGCAGACTCAATGAGTCAAATGGCCACCTTCTGCACTGCAGGGATTCTATGCAGCTGAACTAATCTTGTGGCCAAGCATTGCTTCCATCCAGAATATCCAACATGTCCACAAAAGCTCCCCAGAGCTCCCAAACATACAAAAATTGACAGATAGGAAAAGGATGTCAGCCCATTTAGCTTGTCCCATACAGTTTTCATATCCTAGGATCCTGACGCAGACAGCTCCCATCCCATTCAAAGCCATATAATCTGCCATGAAACAGTTAACTAAAAATTTTGTGACAAAAACCTACATCAATTGTGTCAGAAGTACTTGCAAGACACCTTAAAGTGGACAAATGCATCATAACATTACATAGGGTGGAATTTTCCCATCGTACCACGGAAATCACAAAGAGCGGGATAAGGATCGCGCAAAGGTCCACTGACCTCTGGCAGAATCTTCCGGTTTCAGGGCGAGCGTGGCTGGAAAATCCCACCCCACAGTCTTAGCTCTAATAGAAAATCCGGTGAAAAAGATATTAATTATGCAATGCTGCCACTAAAATCAGTCACGGATATCCATCAAATATTCAAAGTCATGTTTTACCTTAATCCCCGAATGTTCCACTTGTCCAAGAAACAAGACATAAAAGGCTTTCTACTTTAAGATATCCGGTCCCACTTCAACCAGAGAAATATTGGAGGCTTCAAAATACATTTGAAACTCTTAGAAAATACTTCTGATTTTCTAGAGAGAAATCAGCATGTTGATATCCACCTGAACTGGTTCAACTCTAGCATAGCTTTAGCAGTTATGAATGCTGCTGCTCTGATTAAATTCCTTCTTATTCAGTCTTAATAATTCACTATTGCTTAATTGTTAAAGATTCTTATGGTTATTATTACTCTGAACAGATAGTTGGTTAATGTACGCTCATAATACATTCTAATATCATTCCTGATTACCTTCAATGGCTTTTATATTTTCAGAAGGTGAATTGAAACTTTAATAGAAAAATAAAGATGATTAGGGCAGCACAGTGGCACAGTGGTTAACATTGCTGCATCGCAGCACCATGGACCTGGGTTCAATTCCCAGCTTGGGTCACTGTGTAGAGCTCACACATTCTCCCCGTGTCTGCATGGGTTTCCTCCGGGTGCTCCGGTTTCTGCCCACAGTCCAAAGATGTGTGGGTTAGGCGGATTAGCCATGCTAAATTGCCCTTTAATGTAAGGGAGACTAGCTAGGGTAAATACATGGGGTTATGAGGATCAGGCTTGATTGGGATTGTGGTCGGTGCAAACTCGATGGGCCAAATGACCTCCTTCTGTATTACAGTATTCTGTGATTCTATGATTAAAAGTCATGTTTTTCTCTAGCTTGGATAGAGTTGTATTCCTACAATATTGATTTTTGTTACAGGCTGTCTGATTATGTCTGATTCTGACACTGAGCTCAGTTCGATGGATTTCTTCTCAATATTGATAATGGCTATGATACCAATGTGACAACATTAATCTACCCTAAATTTCCTTTGCTACTGAATAAGGCAATTAAGCTTATCTCTACTTCCAGAAAAGGAATACACAACAGATGGTATGAGCAAGGGAATGACTAGTACTGCCCATTCTGTGTATGAAGGCTTCTGGCAATAGATGGTTTTCTGTTTGCCTGTATCCATTTTCTCAATACTAAAGTATATCCTAAATCTATATGAATTCCACCACTTTTGGGGGTGTAGTGAGGGGAAAAAAAACGTGGCAATTGAAACTGATCTTTAAAATTACATTGACCACGATGAGGGTGGCAGGATGACACAGTGGTTGGCACTATTGCCTCAAAATGCCAGGGACCCAGGTTCAATATCAGCCTTTGTTGACTGTCCATGTGGAGTTCGCACATTCTTCCTTGTCTCCGTGGGCTTCCCCTGGTGCCCTGGCTTCCTCCCACACTGCAAAGATGTGTGGATAAAGTAGACTGGCCATGCTAAATTGCCCCTGAGCATCAGGGTAATTAGCAGGGTAAACACGTGGGTGGAGTTATTGTTGGTGCAGAGCTGATGGGACGAATAGCCACCTTCTGCACTGTAGGGAATTCTATGATTTGTATTAACGGGGTACCCCTCATAGAATGGTTACATCGCAGAACCTTTCGCTTAGTATTAAGTTCAAAAATGTATAAGTGGAACGCTTTCTCTCTAAGAAATCAGTGGTATTATAGAAGGGTTTCAAGTGAATTTTGAACTCATATTTCTCTGGTCAAGGGACTGCATATCTTAAAGCAGATGAGGCTTTTGCGGCCTGCTTCTCAAACTGCTGAAACACTAGTATGAGACCCTCAAAACATTTTTTAAAGGAGTTAACACTTGCCAAACACAGACCAATTCCCTAACATTGAGCATCTTACACCATCCCCAGTTCTCACACATAACTTGGTCTTGTCAGTAAACTTGCAGATAATTCCCCAAATATCCTAATTATTAATGAAAGCAATAAGAAGCTAAAGGCCCGAATACCAATCTCTGCTGGGCATTGCTGATTAAAAATGGTCTCTAAGCAGCCTAAAATTCTTAATTATCTTTTTAGCCATGACCAATGCACCAATTCACAATCCACTACAGCATAATACTGTCACTTCCGCAAGATTCTACCTCAGAAAGAAGTTGAAAGATGTACACATTAGGTGCATTGGCCATGTTAAATTGCCCCTGAGTATCCCGGGATGCAAAGGTTGGAAGGATTAGTGAGGTAAGTATGTGATTTGATCTGATTTATTATTGTCCTATGTATTAGAATACAGTGAAAAGGATTGTTTCTTGTGCACTTTACAGACAAACAATACCGTTCATAGAGAAGGAGAGTACAGAATGTAGTGTTATAGTTATAGCTAGGGTGTAGAGAAAGATCAACTCAATGCAGGGTAGGTCTGTTCAAAAGTCAGCAGGGAAGAAGCTGTTCTTGAGTCGGCTGGTGCGTGACCTCAGACTTTTGAGTCTTTCCCCTGACAAAAAAAGACGGAAGAGAGAATGTCTGAGGTGAATGGACGTAATAACTCCACAGAAGCGGAAGTTCTCTCACTAAGTTACTTTATTTACACCATACATGTGTACACAGTCCAGCTGCTACCTACTGAAAGAGGCTGGGAGTTTGACACACCTGCTTTAAATAGGAAGTATGAGGCTCCCTAACTTAACTATCAATTAAGACAGTTCATACTCGAGCGAGCCAACCTCATTAACCTGGCTGAAATCATCACAATAGAGTTCTTAATTATGCTGGCTGCTTTGCTGAGGTTACAGTGACAGGGCCTAGGTGGGATTGTTGTCGGTGCAGACTTGATGGGCCAAATGGCCTCCCTCTGCACTGCAAGGATTCTCTGATTCATTGTGATGTACTATTAAAACTGTCCAAAAGTTCAGTTAGCCAATGTCTGCTTGGTTACCCCCATCTGTTAACTTAGTGACTGCTTCACAACAGTTCCAAGTTTGTAAGATACAATTCTCCATTTCAGAAGTCCGATTAGGTTTCTGTGATAAAGCCCATCCAATTGCTAATACCTTTGAGCATCTTATGTGAAACCTTGGCTTCTTTAAGGCTGACACTTTTAAAGCTAGGCTTATTTACTATACTGACTCTCAGTTTGCCAAGTCCCTCCATTGTCACATCCATTGATATCTCTCTAACCTACTGTAGCCAGAATATATTCCAAAATCTCACAGTTCCAACTCAAGAGCAAGCCACACTTCCTTTATCCTGCCAATGGCAACAATGCCATCAGCTCTCTAGATCCCAAGTTCTGGATTCCTTCCCAAATCTCTTCACCTCTCCAGCTCCTTTACGACTCTATTTAAACTGTCATGGGCACGCAATATAGACCGGAGTGACCCAAAATGGAGTTAAGAGGTCAGGTGACCTTGTTCTTTCATGTTAATATACATGGAATGATAAAAGGTTCCACAGCTAATCTTTATTAGGCATTAAAAATACTAACAAATTTTCAGGACATCTTCCAAGTGGCATGGTGGTACAGTGGTTAGGACTGCTATCTCACTGCACCAGGGAGCGGGTTCAATTCTGGCCTCAGGTGACTGTCTGTCTGATGTTTGCACATTCTCCCCATGTCTGTGTGGGTTTCCTCCTGTTTCCTCCCACAGTCCAAAAGATTAGGTTAGGTTATGTGGATTAGCCATACTAAATTAGCCATACTAATTAGCCATACTAATTAGCCATACTAAAAGCCATACTAGGCAGTCAAGTGGATAAAGTTGTTAAGAAGGCATATGGAGTCTTAGCTTTTATTGGTAGGGGGATTGAATTTAGGAGCCGCAGCATCATGTTGCAACTGTACAAAACTCTAGTGCGGCCGCACTTGGAGTATTGTGTGCAGTTCTGGTCCCCACATTATAAGAAAGATGTGGAGGCATTGGAGAGGGTACAGAGGAGGTTTACCAGGATGTTGCCTGGTATGGAGGGCAGGTCCTATGAAGAGAGGTTGAAGGATTTGAGGTTGTTTTCGTTAGAAAGGAGGCGGCTAAGAGGGGATCTTATTGAAGCATATAAGATGATTAGAGGTTTAGATAGGGTGGACAGTGATAGCCTTTTTCCTAGGATGGAGAAAGCTAGCACGAGGGGACACAGCTTTAAATTAAGGGGTATGAGTTATAGGACGGATATCAGAGGTAGGTTCTTTACTCAAAGAGTGATTAGGGAGTGGAATGCCCTGCCTGCAGCTGTTGTAGATGCGCCAAGTTTGGTGGCGTTTAAGAGGTTAATTGATAAGTATATGGAAGAGAAGGGAATGGTTTAGTTTGGAGGGGCATTGCTTTTTATTTTGGTCGGCACAACATCGAAGGCCGAAGGGCCTGTTCTGTGCTGTAATGTTCTATGTTCTATAAATTGTTCCTTAGTGTTGGGGGATGAGCAAGGTAATTACAGAGATAGAGCCTGTCCATCTGGCCTCCATCTGCACCATAGGGATTCTATGATCTCCTTGAGAAGTCATTACAATGTAGTGGAGTTTTCATGTGGTTAATGACTATCCCTCTCAAAATAATTTGAGAAAATGGTTCACAATACTGCAGGCAATGCTTTTGGCTGCAGAGTGGAATTCTGAAGAATGGTTGCACAAAAGTCCCCTGAATCGATCACTATGATATGTGAACCAGACCCCCATTGTTTAATAATGGATTTGTTATCAGGAATCCTTCACAAGGATAATGGGCAGAAGCCCTTGAGACATGGGATAGAAACTAGCTTTCAGATCAAGACATTTATTTTGGAGCAGGAAGAGGAGGAAGGTGCAGGCCAGCAAAGGAACGAGGCCCTGCCTAAAAACTATCAGGTTGGAATTCAGGTTGGTCTGATCTAGGAAGCGAACCAAGTTTTCACTATAGGAGTTCAACTGGACCTCGATTAGAATGGAGCAACAACAACTGCAAATAGTAAAACCATCATAAATTCCTTCTAAATCTTTCTGATTTTATTGTTCAGTGGCCATGAGAGTCTGTAACATTTCAAGATTTGGAGTTAGATTTGGGGTGAGATTTCCCAACATCAACTTCAAAACATGCATGGTATGTTTTGAGGTGGCGGAGACAATCTGTCACTGGCCAGTAGTGGAATCTATTAGTCTAGCTGCTGTCGGTGGGTTTTCCAGTTACTCACCCTTGCAGGGCTGGAAGATTCCACTGACAGGAATGACTGGAAGACTTAGCAAAGTAACTATGAGGTGTAGTGGGATTAGGGCCTGGATGGATTGCTCGATGGGCCAAATGGCCTCCTTCTGAGGCCTTTGACTCACTAAGTGTGAGAGAAAAAGGTGAATTTTTAAGATAGAATTGCATGCTACCTTTTTGCAGTCATCGTTTATTTTTTCTTTCTGCACTTTAGTGTGACTGCATGATTGGGTGTGGTTGTGAATACATTCAAGTGTTTTTAATAATAAGTATTTTTCCTTCTTTTCCTACAAGGAAACATGTTATCTGCCTGTTCTTCACAACTACATCATTCACGCAAGAGTGGTAGTTAAAACACTTTTTTTCGATAAGCGAGAGGTGGAAAAAAGGAAAACCATTTTACGGTCTCTTCCACCAATAACAAAACCCTAATATCTCCTTCTTCGGCTCACTGTCAACTTTTCCCTTGACTGTGTTTCTGCAAAGTGCCTGGGGAGTTGCAGTGCCACTTAAAACAGAGCTATATCAATGCAAGTTGCTCTTGTAGTGTTATGCAACCCCTGGGAAATTGCAAACAACTCTAGGTGGGCAGCCATCTGGCTCTTTGACAGCTTTGCTTTGTAAAGTGCGCCAATCTCTCGAGGGGCCCCAAAATACAGGGAGAACACAAATGTTCACAGGCCTCTTCCTTTGATTCCTGCGCAACATGAGGGCATCAAATCAAACAGAATTATGAAAAGGAACACCAGTGTGGGAAATGTAGCGATTGAAACAAGTGCAACATGGTGATCCAACTCCAAACACAATTTTTTGCCAGCTCAGAAAACCATACGGGCATATCTGGGCTACACGCAGAGAAAGGAATGTGCTGTCAGCATTCAGTACAAATGGGGACGTCCAGGCTGATTGAAGGATTACATTGAGAAATGCATGAATTCTGTTGGCTGTTTCAGTGAGTGGCTATATCAGTGGTGGAACAACCAGCATATTCAAGGACCCCACTCACTCTGGCCCATCCCAGACATTCTCTCTTCCACTTCTTCCTCGGGAAAAAGATACAAAAATCCGAGGTCACGTACCAACCAACTCAAGAACTCAAGTACAGCTTCTTCCCTGCTGCCATCAGACTTTGTAACTTTATGTTAAGTTGATCTTTCTCTACATCCTAGCGATGACTGTAACATTTTGCAACCTCTCCTTTCCTTCTCTATTTGGCTTTGTCTGTAAAATGCAAGAAGCAATTCTTTTCATTGTATACCAACACACGTAATAATAATGAGTCAAATCAAATCACCAATGGGTACAATAAAATCCATGTTGATTGGAGCAGCACCTAGATATGGGAATTGAGATATTGCCATTACTCGGTGGAAGAGAGAACGTCTGGGCTCTGTCGGGTCCTTGATTGGGCTGGCTGCTTTCCCGAGGCAGCGGGAATGTGGTTTGACTTAAAGCACCAAAATTGAACTTTTTTTTGCAAGTTCTCATTTTTGTTGGAAACATTTCATTTGGGGCGGCAAGGATAGCACAGTAGTTAGCACTGCTGCCTCACAGTGCCAGGTACCTGTGTTCAATTCCCAGCTAGAGTCACTGTCTGTGCAGAGTCTGCATGTTCTCCCTGTGTCTGCGTGAGTTTCCTCCGGGTGCTCCGGTTTCTTTCCACAGTCCAAAAATGTCATTGGCCGTGCTAAGTTTACCCTCAGTGTACCCAAACAGGAGCTGGAGTGTGGCAACTAGAGGATTTTCACAGTGTGAACGTACGCCTATCTGTGACTAATAAATAAACTTTAACTTTGCTTTTTAAGGAGATAAGCCTCGCTGTTTCCCATGCTAAAAGGCGGCATCTTAAAAAGGGCCACCACTCCCAGCAGTCACTCATTTACTCCATGTGGTTTAACTGAGAGTTCAGGTCCTCAATGGCAAACACAAAACATGGTTAACTCCAGATCGATACCCAATTTCAATGCAGAGAGATCTGGAAGTACCAAATCAATCCCTATTTACTCCCATTACGCAGAACATACAAAGGCATAAAATGGTGTCCAATTAGTCACATTTCCCTTTCTCAGTAGCCAGTGCAGTGGCTGTTGCCAGGGTAGCAAACAGCCATCTTCTTTTTCATGTTAATCACGCTTTGTTTAAAAAAAACTGTTCTGGCTGACGTCGGAAACATTAGCCTTTCTCCAAACGCTAAACCAATTTAAAAAGGCACAAAATGCTTGCGTTTCCAGCGCTTTCTGCTTTAATTTGAGTTTAATGATTTGCTCCCAGGAGCACAAATTGTTTACTCTGTAAAAGATCCTCCCCGAGATTGTGACCCTTTGCAGAACGTTTCCTGGCAAATTGATTGAATTTCAACAAACGCAAAATAATGACCCATTCATAGAGGTCATGACATAACACAAATGTGAAAAATCCACGGTTATATTGCTAAAGATTCATTTATAATCATGGAATTGGAGACTGTTTGGTTACATGCTTCTTTTTATTCTTCCATGGAGTGTGTGCCTCAGTAACAGGCAACCATTTGTTGCCCATCCCTAATTGCCCTTGAAAAAGGTGGTGGTGAGCTGCCTTCTGTGCCAGTGTCCGTGCCAACTCATTCTACATGAACCCAAGCCCATGCCTGCTGATCAGTCCTTTTCACAAAGCCTTTGCTTTAAATTCTAATCATGGAATCCCTACAAAGCAAAAAGAGGCCATTCAGCCCTTCACTGACCACAATCCCACCCAGACTCTATTCCCATAAACCCATGCATTTACCCTAGCTGGTCTCCCTGTCGCTAAAGAGGAATTTTGGCATGGCCAATCCACTTTACTGCACATCTTTGGGCTGTGGGAAGAAACTCTGACACAGGGAGAATGTGCAAGCTCCATATAAACAGTAATCCAAGCTGGGAATTGAACCCGGGTCCCTGATGCTGTGAGGCAGCAGTGCTAACCACTTTGCCATGGTGCCACCCTTAATTTCCCAAAAGATTCTATGCATTTCTCCTAATCTCTCCCTTTACTCTTGAGGTGGGATTTTCTGCCCCCCTCCCCTATCCATGCGGCATGTTTTCCAGCAGCGGAGTGGGCCTTTGGCATCAGTGGCATCTTCTATCACTGTGATGTCAATGGAATTTTGAGTGGTTGGCCTGTCCAACCACTATATTCAGCGGGACTGCAAGATCCTACTGGTGGGAAGAGCAGGAAAATCCCACCCCTGGTGGCATTAATTAGTTGACAAGTCTTCTTCGGAGTTGACAACCTCTGGAGTCTTGTGGATTTGAGGTTTGATCTCCCAGGCACCTGTGAGTAGTCCTGGTGTAAAGATGTGTCATCATATCTGGCTTGATCCAACCTCCCGGAGTCCGTCCAAGCACAAGTGACCATCTCCTCTCACACAAAATCCTGGAACTGGGTCAAAATCTCAGAAATCTCCCTCACACGCACTGTGGCGGCTCACCACCACCTTCTCAGGGACAATTAGGGATGGGCAATAAATGCTAACCTAGTTGGTGAAGCCCACATTCCCATCAAAGAATTTTTTAAAACTGCAAAACATCATGTGAAATAAAAGCAAAATGTGCCAGGGGAACTCAGTTGGTCTGGCAGCATCTGTGGAGAGAGAGTAGAGAAATTTTGAGTCAAATATGGCTGTTCCTTGGAATGCAAGATAACTTGCAAGGTTCTGAAGAACATATTGGACTCAAAATATTAACTGTTTCTTTCCCTCTCCACAGATGCTGCTCGACCTGAGTTTTTCTAGTCTTTTCTGTTTTCATCTCAGATCTCCAGCATTCATGGTATTTTGCTTTAAATATCAGTGTACCATGAGATGCCCAATGCCACCAGTGCGATCTCATCATTTTTGGTCATCAGCTGTGATATGTGCTGTTGGAAGTTTGATCATGTAACCGGAGTTTGCAACCCCACACCGACTGCCAAACCAGCAATGTCTTTTCCTGGTCAAACCCTTCATTACTAAATCCCATCTGCTCCAATGGAACGTGACCCTGCTATTAGTCAAACATCATCATAAAAATCTTTCAATAGATTTTTATCTATTGAAAGTGTACACTTCCATAAAAAGGGTGGGGGATACTGAAGTAAAACTTTGCAGTATCGATTATAAATGGAGTACATGTTATTCAGTTTAAAGTTTATTTTATTAGTGTCATGAATAGGCATACATTAACACTGCAATGAAGTTACTGTGAAAATCCACTCGTCGCCACACTCTGGTGCCTGTTTGAGTACACTGAGGGAGACAAAGGATAATTAGCATTACAAATGCTGTCAGACCTGCTGAGATTTTCCAGCATTTTCTCTGTTGGAGGGCGAATTTAGCATGGCCAATGCACCTAACTGGCACATCTTTTGGACTGTGTGAGGAAACCCATGCAGGCACGGAGAGAATATGCAGACTCCGCACAGACAGTGACCCAAATTGGGAATCGAATTTGGATCCCTGGCGTGGTGGAGCAGCAGTGCTAAGCACTGTGCCACCACAGTAGTACGATAGAATGTACACCATAAAAAGAGATCATGGACCGCGATAAGCCATGCCAATGTCTCTGGTCCAGATGAATCACTTCCCACCTAACTTCATTTAACCCCCACCAACACGTTTCATGTTATGGCTTCTCCGTTCAGTGAGTCTCTCACATCTCATTGAGAGTCAAGCTGTAGTTTGGGAACAAATATCCCACTCTAATTCTGACATGCAGAAATTGTTGAAGCTTTGCTCCCACAGTGCCCATCATCCGAACTGATCTATTTAACTGCAAAGAAACTCCCTGTTGGCCAACCATTATCCTGGAAGTACGTCATCATTCTCCACAGATTATTGGATTTTTTTTTGTTGCAAGGTTATGAGATCTCCTTGTGGGAATCTAGCACAGTGTTCTGTTTGCGAGGCCTCTCTAATGCTGCTGTTAATTTACAATTCTCAGCTCAGACTGGCCACAGACTCGGCACTACATTCAAACCCATCTTCTAAAGTCTCCTCAGAGATACAAGTGTGTAAGTGTTGATAGATAGCAGTACTAAACTTCAATTTGGGAATATACACCGTCAACCTCCACTGCTCCAACACTCAATCCATTATTAAATAGAAACACAGAATCTCTACACTGCAGAAGGAGGCCATTCGGCCCATTGAATCTGTACTGACAACAGTCCCGCCTAGGGCCTATCCCCAGATGCTAAGAGGCAACATAGCATGGCCAATGCACCTAACCCACATATCTTTGGACTGTGGGAGGAAACCAGAGTACACTGAGGAAACCCATGCAGACACGGGGAGGATGTGCAAATCCACACAGACAGTGACCCAAGCTGGGAATTGAACCCAGGTCGCTGGAGTTGTGAGGCACAGTACTAAGCAATGTGCCTCAGTATCTTCTCACTGTGGTTGACCTTTGCCAGCAGTTGTACTTTTTGGCTCAAATTAAGACATTTATGAGTGTCTTACCGAAAAAGGGATTTAAATCAACACAGTGAATCATAGTATCCCCACAGTACAGATGGAGGCCATTCAGCCCATTAAGTCTGTAACGACTCTCGCTCACAGCATCTTACTCAGACCCCACCCTTGTAAATGCATGTCTTTACTCTGTCAATTCCCCTAATATATACATCTTTGGATACTAAGGGGCAGTTTAGCATGGCCAATCTATCTAACTCGCACATCTTTGGACTATGGGAGAAAACTGGAGCGTCCAGAGGAAAATCACGCAGACACGGGAAGATGCTTTTTTGGAGAGTTGGGGCAGACTCGATAGGTTGAGTGGCCTTCTTTTGCATTGTAAAGGTTCTATCCCCAATAAACTCCGTGGGCATATTCTGGAATTGCATTTATATAGCACCTTTAACATAATAAAATGTTCCTCACGATTGGAAAAGTTGTTTAACAGAAATCTTCATCTTCAAATCTCATCTGGAAGCTTTGTGAGGTGTCTGGTTTGGTGTCAATGGATCCAACTGAACAGAGATAGTTTGATAAATAATATCACTTAATTACCTCAGGAGCATCCAATGCATTTTATTAGAATATCACAAAAAAAGCAAACTATGTCCTTTTTGAAAAAAGCATATACTGTTTTGCGTCAGCTAAATGGAGTCTGCCTTTAGTTCAAATGGAACCCTGGCCTCTTGTCTCTCCATCAACCTTAAAACAAGCAGTGATCGCAATGCAATATGACAATCACTGTAAATCTACAAACTAGATACAAAAGATACAAAAGTGCTGAGGTCACATACCAACCCACTCAAGATCAGCTTCTTCCCTGCTGCCAGACTTTCAAATGGATCTACCTCACATTAAATTGATCTTTCTCTACACTCCTAGCTATGACTGTAACACTACATTCTGCACTCTCTCCTTTCCTCCTCAATGAATGATATGCTTTGTCTGTATAGTGAGAAATCTCACAACACCAGGTTAAAATTCAACGGGTTTATTTGGGATTCCTTCATCAGATGAGCCAGGAGAAGGGACGGCGTTCCGAAAGCTTGTGATTCCAACTAAACCTGTTGAACTTTAACTTGGTATTGTCAGACTTCTTACTGTGCCTACCCCAGTTCAATGCCGGCATCTTCACATCTTGTCTGTATAGTGCGCAAGAAACAATACTTTTCACTGTACACCAATAGATAAATCAAATCATATCAATACTAGGGTCTGATATTATATACAGCAAGTAGTCTTACAACATCAGGTTAAAATCCAACAGATTTATTTGATAGCACTGTCCAACACTGGCAACTCCACATCATGATATTATATACAACAGTAACATTAATTTGCCTTTAATGGAAAAACTGTATGAAAAGTTATTGGCAAACCTTTAACTTTTTTTGTTGGCAGAGGGAGAGGAAAATGGAAAAAGGGAAAGTTTTCCTCTCTTCACGAAAATGGTGCCCTTTAAATTCAGCCTATCCTATATTGAAACAGATTGGGCTAAAGAGAGAGAGACACCAGTGTCATGTCTGCACCCAACTTCAAGCCAATGAACATTTTATTTGTCTAAACACTGACCTTATAGTCTCTGGGTCAGGTTCTTTGTTTATCCCCAGGATGAATAAGAATCTTGTTTGGAGTGTGCTAATCGGAGTGGTATTTAAACAGCATGCCAACTCCGTCACACACAAAGATAACTCTGATCTTTTTATTTGATGTTTGCTATCAAACAGAAAAGATTTGTAACAAGCTACCAATCTCATATTTCAAAGAATTTCACAGAATCCCTACTGTGCAGAAGGTGGCCATTCAGCCCATCAAGCCTGCACCAACAACAGTCCCACCGGGGCTCTATACCCATAACCCCACGTATTTACCCTTCTAATTGCCCTGACAATTTAACATGGCCAATCCACCTAACCCAAACTTAGGGCAACTAGTGATGGGCAATAAATGCTGGCCAGCCAGCGACGCCCATGTCCCAGGAATGAATAAGAAAAGAAACCCTATATTATATTTATGGGTGGCGCGATAGCACCGTGGTTAGCGCTGTTGCCTCACAGCGCCAGGGACCCAAGTTCGATTACTGCCTGGTGGAGTTTGCATGTTTTCCCTGTGTCTGCGTGGGTTTCCTCCAGGTGCTTCCGTTTCCTCCCACAATCCAAAGATGTGCAGGTTAGGTGGCTTGGCCATGCTGAATTTCCCTTTAGTGTCAGCGGTAATGACTAGGATAAATACATGGGATTATGGGGATAGAGCCGAGATGGGATTGTGGTCGGTGCAGATGCGATGGGCCGAATGACCTCCTTCTGCACTGTTGGAATTCTATGATATTCTAGAGATTGCTTTCCTGAGGCAGGAATCAAACATTCAGCATTATTTATTGTATCTTGCAATTTCTGTGTTTCTCTTCTGACCCTCTCCCAGGCCCAGTTAACACTGGTAACTCCCTGAACAGGGAACTATTTCAGGAGCCCAGCGCACTTAATCACTTGCAGATAAAGCCATTAACATAATTATGTCTGCATAAAGCATATGATTAATATATAAAATGTAATTTGATATATGAAATATAATAGGCCATTCCATTCTTTTTAAAAAAAGGATGTTAAGGTACAATCTCAAGCTCTCTTCAGTTTGTATTATTCAATGAAATTTGTCACTGTCGCCCACACATCAATCTAGTTTTTACTGCTTGGAGCTTGTATAAGGAACTCAAATAGGACCACTGGGGAGATGTTAGATGCACAAAAGAAATCAAACTTGTCAATGCTGCTGACATGTGAGTTATGATAGCTAAACAGTCCCTATAGTGCAATGTATTTGCTGAGTATTTCCAGCATTTTCTGTCCTTATCTTTATCGTGCAGTGCTGTTCTCAAATCTGTCACCAAAAGCTTTAGATGGGGAGGGGACACGGGGGGAGGTGAACGGGATGTTATATTGCATTTAGGTGAACACTCTTGATGCTGAATTGCAGGATGTAACAATCCAGTCACATTTTCAGATATAAGTCAGAGACCCTACCATAAAAATTTAGGTGGGGAACAGAGAGAGGAAAGATCTTTTTTAAAAGCTAGTCCTGCTTTCAATTTGTTCAAAGTCTGCTGCTCCTGTGTGAAAATGTGGAAACAATATTCTAATATTCTCCAGATGCACTTTAACATCTAAAAGACACCAGGTACACTACAAAGCTCTTTGAATATTTACCCCACCCTTCTCTTTGACGTTGATACAGCTGAACATCGTGGGTGGGATTTTCCAGCTGCACTCTTCCCCCCACCCCCTCCAGTCAGAAATTCCCGCCTGAGGTCAATGGACCATTGCACAGTCTTTCCAATTTTCTGTTCTGCCCGCTATGATTCCTGAGGTAGGCAGGACGAGAAAATTCTGCCTCTTGAGTGGGATTTTTCACCTGTTCCCCCTGCTAGGATCCCCTGCCAACGTCAACCTCCCATCCTCACAGGTTCCTCAGCAGTGGAGGGTGCGAGCAACAGGGAATCCCATCACTGGCTGCAGGATTGGAAAATCCTGCACATAGAATCCCGACAGTGCAGCAGGAGGCTATTCGGCCCACAATCCCACCCAGGCACTATTCCTATCAGCTCACATATTTATCCTGTTAATCCCTGATAATAGTGTTAACTTAGCATGGTCAATCAACCTAACCCACACATCTTTGGACTGTGGGAGGAAACGGGAGCACCCGGAGGAAATTCACGCACTGATGGGGAGAACATTCAAACTCTACTCAGAGAGCAACCCGAGGCCAAGAATTGAACCCGGGTTCCTGACACTGTGAAGTAGCAGTGCTGACCACTGTGCCATTCTTGTTTTCAAATCCCTCCATGGTCTTGCTCCTCTCGATCTCAGTAATCTCTTCTAACCTCACAACCCTCTTGAGATATCTGTGATCCTCTGATTCTGATCTCTCATAAATTCCCAATTAGAATCCATGGAATCCTACAGTGCAGAAGGAGGCCATTTTCCCCATTGAGTCTGCACTAATTGAACTTACAATTCAGTTTTTCAGCCACAAAAAGAGAAATACATATTTAACTAGCGCCTTTCATAACTCCAGGATCTTACAGCCAAATGAAATAGTTTTGACAGTGTGGTAATGGACAAAATGTGACAGTCAATATGCACGCAGCAAGCTCCTACACACAACAATGTGATAAGTGAACAGATTTTTTTATGCTAGAATTTGGCCAGAAGGTGGTGAATAACTCTCCTTCTCTCTTTTGAGAACGTGCCATGGGATCTCTCGTATTCAGAGGACAGGCAGGGCTTTGGCTGAACGTTTTAGCTGAAAGACAGCAGCTCCGACAACAGGGCAGTATTCCCTCGACCCTGCACCGGAGAGGCTGTCCTAGAATTTTATGCACAAATCTTGGAGTGGTCCCAACCATCTGACTCGAGATTCAAGAACGCTACCAACTGAGCTACAGCTGACACAAATCTGTTCCATTGGCAGTTCGATACCTTCGAACTTTGGAAGGAACCTCTCTCTTTTGAGCTTCTGGTGAAAAGAAATAGGGCTGTTAGCCTGAAATACACCGAGATGAAATGGAACAAAAATACAAGTTAGTGTGAACAGTCGGGCGCCCACATCCATGATTCAAAGTAGAAGGCAAAAATAAAGGAAAGCTGGGACACACCTCGCACAGGCTGTTTATTAGCATCCGCAGCTCCAAACAGTCACTGTATAGCTTGCCAATACTCATTATGGAAAGCTGCTCATCAGCCCACACAGTGTAATCTCTCAAGTGACCTGCAGAAGCGGAGGTGGGGTGGGGGGAGAGAGACGGGCATGTGAGAGGTACCACACACACACACACACACACATTAGAATGCTCAGGCCTGCTGGAAAAATCCCCATGGTAGGCTACTGCAGAAAGTGCAGATACATGGGATTGAAGGTGATTTAGCAGTTTGGATTAGGAATTGGCTAGCTGATAGAAGACAGAGGGTGGTGGTTGATGGGAAATATTCAACCTGGAGTGCAGTTGCAAGTGGTGTACCTCAAGGATCTGTTTTAGGGCCACTGCTGTTTGTCATTTTTATAAATGACTTAGATGAGGGTGTAGAGGGTTGGATTAGTAAATTTACTGACGATACCAAAGTGGGGAGAGTTGTAGATAGCGAGGATGGATGTTACAGTTTGCAGAGGGACATAGATAGGTTGCAGAGCTGGGCCGTGAGGTGGCAAATGGAATTCAATACGGATAAGTGTGAGGTGATTCACTTTGGTAGGAATAACAGGCATATGAAATATAGGGCTAATGGAAGGACCCTTAATAGCATTGTCGAGCAGAGGGATCTTGGGGTACAAGTACATAGCTCTTTGAAAGTTGGCACCCAGGTTGATAAAGTTGTTAAGAAGGCGTACGGTGTGTTAGCTTTTATTGGTAGAGGGATTGAATTTAGGAGCCGTGAGGTTATGTTACAACTGTACAAAACTCTGGTGCGGCCGCACTTGGAGTATTGCGTACAGTTCTGGTCGCCGCATTATAAGAAAGATGTGGAAGCATTGGAAAGGGTGCAGAGGAGGTTTACCAGGATGTTGCCTGGTATGGTGGGAAGGCCTTATGAGGAAAGGCTGAGGGACCTGAGGTTATTTTCATTAGAGAGAAGAAGGTTACGCGGTGACCTAATTGAGGCGTATAAGATGATCAAGGGATTGGATAGGGTGGATAGTGAGAGCCTTTTTCCTCGGATGGTGATGACCAACACGAGGGGACATAACTTTAAATTAAGAGGTGGTAGTTATAGGACGGATGTCAGAGGCAGGTTCTTTACACAGAGGGTGGTGAGAGCGTGGAATGCCCTGCCTGCAGCAGTTGTGGACTCGCCTACTTTGGGGGCATTCAAGTGTTCGGTGGATAGGCATAAGGATGATATTGGAATAATTTAGGTTAGAGGGTCCACTGGCCGGCGCAACATCAAGGGCCGAAGGGCCTGTACTGCGCTGTAATGTTCTATGTTTTATGTTTTGCATTAGCGTACCCTCTGAAGTGCAACCCCTCCACTATCCACATTAGAACTGAGCATTTCTCACTCAGCTTGCTCACTAAGAAAATTCATCAGTCTTTATCACCTGCACTTTGAGTCACAGGCAAGGCTCCCACTGTGGAGAGTCGAGTAAGTTTTAATGAGGTGGATTTATCACCAGGCTAGCTGCTGCTAGTGACGCAGTGGTTAGCACTGCTGCCTCACAGCTCCTGGGTTCGATTCCCGGCTTGGGTCACTGTCTGTGCGGCGTCCGCACGTTTTCCCTGTGTCTGCACGGGTTTCCTCCAGGTGCTCCGGTTTCCTCCCGTGATCCAAAAGACGTGTTGGTCAAATACATTGGCTCTCTGTGTATCCGAAAAAGTGCCAGATTGTGGCGACTTGGGGATTTTCACAGTAACTTCATTGCAGTGATAATGCAAGCCTACTTGTGACACTAATAAATAAAATTTTAGCTTGACAATTCCAGTTTAGCTGTTGCAAAGCCGCATTACAGCTTCTCCAATCTAGTCAGTCTGCAAGCCTTCAACCTTGGAAGTCTCCAAACACCTGCTGAGATGGGAGCACATTTAACATGAGAGAGTGGAGCGTGGGTCTAGAAATTCTGTCCCACCGACTCTGAATGAATGTGTGCCTAATCCAAGCATAGAATTACAATGTCCCTGATCACTTCCTGTTCTGCCTCCCATTGTACAGATTCCCTGACCCTTGCCTAGCACTCTAATGGATTATGCAGATCCAAACAGGAACGTTTCTCCATTTACATCTGCCCAGCTCAGCAAACTGAATGATACTTCATTAACATCTGCCATGATGTTGATGTTAAGCAATTGTTTTTGTACTATTACCGAACATCATTTTCCACCCCCCCGCCTCTTCATTACCCCACAGCCCATATCCTGCTAGCCAACTTTATCACTGCACAAAACTGTTGCTTTTCTAACTAGTGCTCACCTCAATGACTCACTGAAGTTATTCATGTGCAAACCACAACAATGAATATCAGCAGGTGGTTCAACAGTAGGTGGTGGGGGGGATATTGAGTCAAATCTAAATCCTACCAATACCCACACATTGGAAGCAGATAAGAAATCATTCAATAACACCCAAGAATCTCGGCCAATCTTCCCTTCCCTAATCTGGGGATTAAGTAAATTGTTAATTATAGTTTTCTTTTCCAGCCCTTGTGCTATCAATCTTGTCTCAAGAAACAAACAAAAATATCAGCCCTGATTAAATCCATTACCCAGGTTATAATGTGCACCAAAGCAACCTTTATCTCCCCGCCAGATGGATAAGTATGCGGATCTGTTGTCCCAGAGCTCCTCTCAAACCTACCGCAGAGGCCCAATCTTTCACTGCTGCTTGTCCGAGGCTCAAAACATGATCAAAGAGACACAAAGGACACTGCCTCACTCCCCCAAAACAGAGCAGCAGGTGATGTTAGATATCACCCACTGCCATCTCGCAAACCAGCCAACTGACTATGGGGACAATAGCACATATGCATTCAAAACTTGATTTGCTACTTTAGCACAAATCCATATTCAAGTTTGAACTGCACTCTGATGATTGTCAGGGCGGGTATGTGAAAGACAATATGTCACTTTTACATTGTGGGAGTTGATGAGTTGCTTCCCGTAATGAATATTGGCAAGCTATACAGTGACTGCTTTGAGATACAGGTGCTAAATAAACAGCCTGTGATAGGGGTATCCAAGCTCCTTTTTGATTGTCTGCGAGTCATGAATGTGGGCACTAGCATGTCACAGTAAGAAGTCTCACAACATCAGATTAAAGTCTAACAGGTTCATTTGGTAGCAAAAATCACAGTAGTCATGATGTGGAAATGCAGGCATTGGACTGGGGTAAAGTGAGTGAATTGGACTGAGGTAAACATAGTAAGAAGTCTGACTTACTCCAGTCCAACGCTGGCAATTTCCACATCATGACTAGCATGTCACACATGAGATTGTATCTATGTTCCATTTCATCCATGTGTATTTCATTTTGCTGATATTAACAGACCATTTAAAGTTTATTTGTTAGTGCCACAAGTAGACTTACAGTAACAGTGCAACGAAGCTACTGTGAAAATCTTCTAGTCGCCACACTTTGGCGGATACACTGAGGGAGAATTTAGCATGGCTAACGCACGTAACTAGCATGTCTTTCAGACTATGGAAGGAAACCAGAGCACCCAGAGGAAACCCACATACAGAGGGAGAACATACAAACTCTGTACAGACAGTGATCTGAGCTGGGAATTGAACCCAGGTCCCTGGCGTTGCGAGACAGCAGTGCTAACCACTGTGCCACTCACGCTGCTCGACTAATTTTTCACCACCGTAGCAAATGGGCTGCAGAATTTTTGGGAAGGTTAAACTGAAAAGTGGCCAGGCTTTTGGGGAGTTGGGGAATATTCACAAGCTGCCAAAATTGTCTGGGGCCATGTGGGTTGCTGTGAACTGCATCACAGCTTCAGGCAATGTCTTATGGAGAAAAATGTGTGAGTATGGGATGGGTGGGGGGGAAGGAGATGTGGAAGGGGGCAAAAGAGTTTGGATTTTTTAGAAAAATGATCTGTTGTGAAGAGCTTTGATCGCAGAGTTACATTCGTAGCTCAGATCCACAACAAGTACAGATAATGCCAAGTCACCCTTCGTACCGCTATACCAATACGTTCAATGGGGCTGGGTACGCTCGGGAGGTCGCTGCCCGTGGACTTTAAACTATTTGGACGTCTCTGGTTGGAGTATTTTGTAAATCACTGCGTTGCAGCTGCTATGCAACAGCCAATAGCAATAAAGATAGCGTTTACCACAGGAGATAACACACCCCCACACATAGAGAGATTGATTGCTCCAAACCTCTCTTCCCCCGCCTTCTCTCTCTGGGCCTGTCCAAAGATTCTCTGCTTCGACACCATTCAACCACCAGGCTCCAGGGGCCCAGTCAGCTGGAATCCAATTACCAAGACAAAAGGGGCGATTTGACGAGCAGTCCCTTTCCCCTGGCTGACCCTTCCTAACCACCCCCCCCCCCCCCCCCCCCCGCCGCCCCAGACCTCAAAACAACTGTCACGCTCTTTTCAGTGTCTTTTGTTGTGTTCCTTTGAAAAGACGCAGGGCAAACAAAAGGAGACGCATTCATGACCCTAAATGAATGAGATTTCAGCGACATAAAAAAGGAGAGGGGGGGGGGAAGCAGCCTGACAATGGGGAAAGGTATCCTCCTTTACTGAAACTAGTTTCAACTGGAAACAGTTTACCACAGCAGAAACTGAACATCATCCTTGTACAGATTTCTCAATTAGAAAGTGTTTTCCCACTAACCCACACCATCGTACCCTACTCTGTTCCTTTCATTAAAGAGCCCATTGTGTCACAAAAGACAACATAATGCAAGAGTTCAAACGGGTACAATGGATATGCATTCCATTGGTGTTTTACCTGCACAGCGAGAGAGAGAGAGAGAGAGAGAGATAGAAAAAGAGAGAGATCATTATCTCACACTGAAGAAACAGCTCATCCCATCAGCCCATCTCGGAAAATTGTCAGTGAAAACACGCTGGAAATGTGAAGCAGGGTGGAAAATAAAAAAAAAGGACCCCTGATGTGTGCAGGAAAACATTTGCCATGGCCTAGGGCTGCAATGAGTATTCGATGAGGGCAACTTGAGCCCACTGCGCCTTCTGAAATTCTGCAGGAGAAAAAGCATTGCAAATTTACTGCGCTTCTCTAAAAACATTTACCCCATTGGAGGTAATTGTTTTCTGGCTTTGTAAATGCAAACCCAATCCTAAATCATATTCAGACTTTCTTACTCCAACTGCAGCCACGGTTCAGCAGCTAGCACTTGCCAATGCCATAGGTCCAAGTCATCTCCTTTCCTTCTCTATGAATGGTATGCTTTGTCTGTATAGTGCACAAGGAACAATACTTTTCACTGTATACTAATACATGTGACAATAATAAATCAAATCAGGCTGATGCATTATTGTGGTACTGAGGGAATGCAGTACTGTCAGATGCCATGTTTCAGCTGGGATGTGAAACTGAGGCTCTGCCTGCCTTCTCACCTGGGCGCATATGATCCTATTACACTGTTTTTAGGAGCTCGGGTAATCTCCCCAATATCCTCATCAATATTAAACCCCTCACCAATGTCACTGAAATAAATCAGTTGGTCATTATATTACTGTCTATGAGACCTGGCTGTGTGCGACTTAGTTGTCCCAATACACATTTCAAAGGAGCTCATTGGCTCTGAAGTGCTTTGTTGACCTTGTAAAGTTGAGAAAGACGCTATATAAATGCAAGCTCTTTCCTTCAATATTTTTCAATTTGCCACCTCCATGCCACAGACTTCAACATACCAAACCTCTGCTGCTTCTCGGCCTTTTGGCTAAGATCAAGTGTAGTATCAACATGCTACACTTGGTTGAAGTCATTAGGTTATATTTCAGCTTCATTTGAAGCAATTTTTTAAAGCGGCATCTCAGTCTTTTGGCTGAGATATAAATACGATCAAGCCTTGGAGGAGGAGCTACACTTACTCCAATCAGCTTGGATCATATAGATCAAGCCCAAGGCAGGTGGTAAGAGCCCTGTCTTGTCAGCTTGGATTGGGAACGTCCCAACTTGTTGGAACTCTGAATTGGCTTTAAATTTGTTTTGATTGGATTGGAATAAAGATTAAAAAAAACTTGTGCTATCGATATCCCTTTTGCCATCAAGCCCTCACCATTTCTGATAATCTGTGTTGGTTTTTCCAGCCTCCCCAGTCCTGAAAATGATTAGTGCGTTTACATCCTTTAATTGTATCTCCACAAATCCATCCAGCTTCACTACTAATGCCCCCTCCTCTGTTCAAGCCCATCAACCACTCCATCTCCTGCCAACCCATTTGCTGCCTCAGTGTCAGGAACCCAGGTTCGATTTCCGGCTCAGGTCGCTGCTGAGTCTGCACATTCTCCCCGTGTCTGCGTGGGTTTCCTCTAGATGCCCCAGTTTCCTTCCACAGTCTGAAAATTGTGCTGGTTAGATGCATTGGTCATGTTAAATTCTCCCTCAGCACACTCAAGCAGGCACCAGAGTGTGGCAACTAGGGGATTTTCACAGTAATTCATTGCAGTGTTAATGTAAGCCTAATGCTAATAAATAAAGTAAAATAAAAATCAATCAAGCTTTTTGTATCACCTGATCTAATCTCTTTCCTTAGGCTTGGCCTCCATTTTATGGATTATGTCAAGTATCTCAGGTTTTTTCTTTGGGCTAAAAGGACTCTACATTTTCCTGTTGCGTGCATTCTATAGTGAGGCTGGGACCCTCCTCCTTTGATGATAGCAGGCGGATACTATTGCGGTCCCAACCACTCAGGCTGTTGTAACAGTTACCACAAGCCAGCTGCCAAGTCTCTCATGTTATTCAAAGATCAAAGAACAATACAGCACAGGAAACAGGCCCTTCGGCCCTCCAAGCCTGCATCACTCATTGGTCCAACTAGACCATTCTTCTGTATCCCTCGATTCCCAGTCTGCTCATGTGACTATCCAGATAAGTCTTAAATGATGCCAACGTGTCCGCCTCCACCACCCTACTTGGCAGTGCATTCCAGGCCCCCACCAGCCTCTGTGTAAAATACGTCCCTCTGATATCTGAGTTAAACCTCACCTTGAACTGTGACCTGTCGTGTTTGTCACCTCTGACCTGGAAAAAAGCTTCCCACTGTTCACCCTATCTATACCCCTCATAATTTTATACACCTCTATTAAGTCTCCCTTCATTCTCTGTCTTTCCAGGAAAAACAACTCAGTTTACTCAATCTTTCCTCATAGCTAAGACCTTCCATACCAGGCAACATCCTGGTACACCTTCTCTGCACTCTCTGCAAAGCCTCCACTTCCTTTTGGTAGTGCAGCAACCAGAACTGGACTCAGCACTCCAAATGTGGCCTAACCAACGTTCTATACAGCTGCAATATCAGATGCCAATTTTTACACTCTATACCCCATCCTATAAAGGTAAGCATGCCATATGTCTTCTTCAACACCTTCTTCAAATAGTTTAACCTAGAACTTGTTAATTTGTCTGTTGGATGTATTACTGGCTATGTTGACTGGATTTGATCAACACTACAGCATGCAGCCTGTTAACTGTGATTGTAATGCTACACTTGAGAATCCCCAGCAACTGAATCCACTCCTCATATTTACACTGCACCCTTTAAAGTAAATCAGGTCAGAGTGAACAGCCATTCTGCACGTGGGAATATAGACAGTTTCACAAATTCAATTATTATGTTACTCCTCCAGGCAAAAGAAATTCTAGTAAAGGCTTGTACAGTATATCAGTGGCTATTGATCAACAGCATATGTCTGTATTCAGTTTGCATCAACAAGGTGTGCTACATCTAGATTGAATTTCATAATCACACGCCTTGAATTTAAACCGAAGCCAATCTTCAGGAAAGGAACAACCCTTGCTTTGTGCAATTAGAATTTCAGATGTTTGTTTTTAAAGGACTTGTCCGACACAGGAGGGCAGAGGATAATGGGACATGCGGGGATTAGATTAGCAACAGCAATCTCTCCTTCCAGTTTGACGCTGTGCTTAACAAACAATACTTAACTCAGAGGATTTGGGAGGGGAGACTTGCAGAGGTTCCCAGCAACAAAATAAAACTGCCTGCTCCTCCTGGAGCCAACTCGAAAGCATCGGGATGAAATACTTCCCACGACCCGCACCACTGCCCTCTCCCAGCCCCCTCCGCCTCTTCACATAAGCCCAGGAGGTTAAAATGGGTCGAGTGTTACTTCTAAGGACATTTACTCTCTAAATGATGTGATCTCCATCCCAGCCAAGAAGCAGTCCAGCTCCCTCTTGTAGGTGTGGAATATGTCAGCACCCACAACATCAACCAGGAATGTATTCCAGAGATTCAATGCTCTTCAGGAAAATATCCACTATTTCCAATCCATTCCTATTTTTCAGGAATAGCAGTGATTAACATAACTGCCTCACAGTGCCATGGACCCGGTTCAATTCTGGCATTGGGTGACCATCTGTCTGGAATTTGCACATTCTTCCCGTGTCTGCATGGGTTTCATCCAGGTGCTCCAGTTTTCTCTCATATTTCAAAGATGTGCTGGTTAGGTTTATTGTCCACGCTAAATCATATCATAGTGTTGGAGGCAGGGATTAGCAGGGTAAATGCGTGAGTTTGAGGGTAGAGGGCAAGATTATTATCAGTGCAGGCTCGATGGGCCAAATGGCCTTCTTCTGCACTGTGGGGATTCTATGATCTCATGATCTACTCCAATCTGTTGAATCGGGGATTCAACAGATTGGGGTGGATCAAGAGATTATAGAATCCTACAGTGCAGAAGGAGGCCATTTAGCCCATTGAGCCTGCATGAGGGATGGGGGAGGCAGCAGTCACTGAGCAACAATTGAAAAATCTGACTTTCTCCCTAACCTAATTGCATAAGAGTTCAATGTTAGTACAGCCTTTGCCAATGTGACCGCAGAACAGATTGTTCAAGGCTAGATTCTCATTTGGCATGTGCAACTCAGCCAACTACTGAATAAATGCAGAGCCAATACTCCTTTGTGAAATCTTTAATCAACCTTCTGTAACATTTCTATTCTCTTGGTATGTAAACAAATGAACCTTTGTCTACAGAATGCCGATTTAAGAGACTCATCCTTGGCACAACAGGGATTTGGACCCACTGCCGGTTAGCGCCTATCTGTTCAAAAAGGTGTTAGTGCCTATCTGCCAGTATCGTAAAAGGTGAACATAGTTCACTTTAGCAAATAATTAATTTGATCAGTGCTGGTGAAACTCCCACTTCAGAGGCAGAGATAGGCATCCAATAATATCATCTAAACAATGCCACTGCCTGACAACTGTAATGTTCAAGGCTTCCTTAAAAGGACCCCAGGGATTTTGTATCATGTCTTTAGTGGCACAAATTGCAAGAGATGCCCAGGTGATCAAAACCTGGCATTGCCTCACTGACTACGCAATCAAGGTGCCACCATTTATGCAGAACCCGGCAAGTCTACCGGAATGATCTCCTATGTCTGGATCAATGGGGAAGGGATGCAATGCTGTGCCACCTGCAAAATGGACAAATGCAGCAATTGTGCACCATAAACCGAGCACATGTAGTGATATTGATAGCAGAGCTCGTGGCCTGAGTTTTCCAGTCTCACATGCCCTGCCACTGCTGCCAGCGAGAACAGTGAAATTTGGTGGTCTCCATTCACAGCTGCTGTGAATGGAGACCTTGATTGCGGCCGGACTGGAGAATTCAAGCAGCAGTTGAGGGTGGAGAATCCTGGCTCATGTGTGGGGAATCCTGCTTACATTCACTTCCTGAAGCCCCATCTCCAAGCACTGTCCTGAAGATTCGTGTCTGCAGCTTGGGTTTCTTTACCCCTTCAATTTTGCCAGTCTTTTCTTGGTCTTTTCTGCTGTTTCAGCTCTAGTGAAGGTTGTTAAAGTGTCCTGCTATAATGACAGGAACACAAGAGTAGCAGCAGTTCATTTGGCCCCTCCAGCCTGCTCTACATGTAGAATCATAGAATCCTACAATGCAGCAGGAGCCACTCGGTTCATCAACCACTGACTCTCTCTCCTGTAACCTCACGCATTTACCCTAACCTACAAATCTTTGAACACTAAGTAGTAATTTTAGCATGGCCAATCAACGTAACCCATACATCTTTCGACATGGGTGGGGCGGTGTGCAATTTAACATGGCCAATCTAACTAATCTGCACATCTTTGGACTGTGGGAGGAATCCAGTGCACCCAGAGAACTTGCAAACTCCACACAATCACCCAAGACTGGAATTGAACCAGGGTCCCTGGCACCGTGAGGCAGCAGTGCTAACCACTTTGCCACTGTGCCACCCTTCAATTGTCTCCATTCCTTTAAATTTCAATTACGTGTCAATTTCCACTCCCACTGCACCCTCCCAAATGAAATCTATAACTATGGATGAATATAACACACTTCCATCTGAGTCCGTTTTAAGTCTGCCAATTTCCACTCTGGTGGTCTATAACACCGTGTCAGTACTTTTGGCTTGGCTTACGCCAGCACTTTGAGATGAATAACATTTCATAAAAGTTAAATGTTAATCATGTGAGAAAAAGAAAGGACTGATTTTGTAATGTCTTCCTTCTCACAACTAAAATTGGAAAGACAAGACAACAACTAGTAATTAAATGTGGCTCTTTTCTTGACCATACCAGCTATCATGTTCCACGCCACAATAGTGTATGTTTTATATGGTTAAGGATATACAATTAAAAGCTTTACTAATCTACTCCACCTTCAAGCCAAACGTAACCTACGTGCAATCTCCTGCCAACTAAGTGTAAAGTACAACACAATAAAGCACAGTATAATAAACAGTCGGTTATCTCAGAAAACCCTAGCGTTAAATTATAGTTTCCATAGTGCTTCACTAAAGATTAAGAACAATCGCCTGGTTAAAGTTCAGGCCTGGTTAGTATGATCTTCCCTTCCAGTTTGTAAAATTGCAACATACAATCATTATTCCGAGAAAAAAAACAGCTACCAAGTGGTGGCCAAATGTGACGAATTGTTTGCTTGTAGGCACTGTCTTGGCGCACATAGAAACAAGCTGGGGCATGAGATTGAACAATGGCTGGAACCAGTGGCACAGCTCCCACCCACAGTCCACACCTTGAGGAAAGATGGAGAGGAACTTCAAAAATAATGCAACAGAAAGTAGTTGCTGATTCAGTGACAGTTTGGATAGGAACCTCAGAACAGCAGGGAGTGTAGCAAGGTCCGAGTGAGAGAGGAAAGTCATGTTTTTTGCCTGATTGACAATCTGAGCCAAGCAGAGCTTTCTCCACACCTATTCTCTCAAATCCATCCATAGGAGATAGTAACACAGAGTAATAATGTTATTGGGCTAGTATTCCAGAGGGCTGGACAAATAAACAGCAGTTCAGGTACCACCATTGCAGCTGATGATAAATAAAACCTAGAATAAGATGCTAACAATGACCACAAAAATGACAGTATCATAAAAATTCATTGAGTTCACTCTCATCTTCTGCCATCCTTACCTACAAATCTTTGAACACTAAGTAGTAGAACACTAAGTGGGACTGATATCGCACAGTAACATGGTTGACTCTCAACTGCCCCCTCAACCAGCCTGCAAAATAACTCAATTGTACTCAAGAAGTAAGCTCTCCAATACCTTCACAAGGGCAATCAGGGGTGGACTATAAATGGTGGCTCTATCTGCAATGTGGGTGTACCTACACCACATGGACTGTAAGGGTTCAAGAAGGCAACACACCACCACCTTTGAGGGCAATATGGGATGGGTAAATGCTGGTCTAGCCAGCAACACCTACAAATGGATAATAAAAAAAAAGTTTCCCGCAGAACCCCTTATCAAAAATTTAGTGAGTTAATGTAGGGCAGGAAATTTATTTTTTAGTGACTTCAAAGTTCAAAAAGATAGGGGAGCAGCACTGGGTAAATTGCTTTTTTAAAGAGGCAGTGCAGAGATAATAGACCAAATGTCTCCTTCTGTGCAGTAACTGTGCTGTGATTCTGTGACAAACACATCAGAAGGTTTTACGTTGAGAATTGAGAATACTTAGATAAGACTTTGAAATTCGAAATTCATAATGAAATAAGCAAATGAGTCAGGAAATGCCACCGTACCAGTGAAAACGGTTAAATAGGCTGTGCATACCTGGCTGCAGGTGCACTGAGGTAATCTGAACAGGTGAACAGATACAATGTAGGCCACTTGCATATCACCAGAATTCAAGCTCTAAACCTGACTGACCGCATTCTCCCTACACATTTAATATATCTCTTCCGGTTAAAAAATGACACTATTTGTGAAACATCCCCAGTTACAGAAAATGAATGCATTGTCATTTCTAACAGTAGCCGCCCCTTCACTTCTCAGTCGCCAGACTTCCCCACCATCCCGGATCCAAGTACAAAGGACAAGTTGGGCCGAAGGACCTGTTTCCATGCTGTAAATCTCTATGACTCTATAACAAGATTGACTGAAATCAACTTACGTTTCTTAAAATCCATGCAAGCGACTAAACAAAAAAGGTGATACATTAATGATCATTTTTCAAAGGAAAATTAATCCTTATATCTTTCCCTCCTGTACCTAAATTTTTTTTATCCTTCCTCCTCAGCTCACCTTTGCTTTCTTCCGTCTTCCCCATTTTATCCCTTCACACAACGCCCCCCCCCCCCCCCCCCACCAAACTATATTTTCTTTAATTTGTTTATGGGATATGAGTGTTTCTGCTACCGAGCAACTTCTCAAACCTGTGATTTCACCATCTAAAGACACGGGGAACAGATCACCTGCGAGTTCCCCTTCAAGCCACACACTATCCTGACTTGGAACTATATCATCATTCCTTCACTGTCACTGGGTCAAAACTTCCTCCCTCCCTGACAGCACTGTAGGTCTACCGACACCAAAGGGACTGCATTGGTTCATGAAAGCAACTCACCACCACCTTCCAAAGGACAAGCAGGGATGGACAATAGATCTTAACCGTTTCTGCCACTCTCATGAACAAATAAAATGAAACAGAATTTTTTTGTTTCTCTCAAGCAAGGAGAGCTGGTAAAGGCCAATTCCATACAACCAAACCCATCGATTAGCGAGCAACCGTTCCCAGTCCTCCAAGAAATCGCACACACATACACAACCCCCTCCACTCACCGTGCATAATCTCTTCCACCTTCTTCCGTAGGGGAAAATATACAAAAGACTGAGGTCATGTATCAACCATCTCAAGAACAGCTTCTTCCCTGCTGCTGTCAGACTTTTGAATGGACCTATCCTGCATTAAGCTGATCTTTCTCTCTTCATCCTAGCAATGACTGTAACACTACATTCTACACTCTCTCTTTTCCTTCTCTCCTACATACTTTATGAACAGTATGCTTTGTCAGTATCGCGCGCAAGAAACAGGACTTTTCACGATATACATGTGTATACAGTGTACATATAATAAATCAAATCCAGTCAGGTTAGTGTGCCCGAGCTCACTTTTTAAGCTCTACCAGCTGTACAGCTCACTCCTTCTCCTCAAAAGTCACCTTCCCAACAGCACAGCGATCCTGAGATCGACAAATCCAGCTGCTTTCCCACCAGGTCAAATCAAGCATCATATTGCGTATTATCTGTCAACTTGTATGGGACTAATACAGTAAGTAAAAGTAACTGCTGTGTTGATGCAAATCACAACAAGTAGTAGATTCTGGACTGTTGAGTCAACAATGCAAATCCACCACAGGCCATCCCCACCAAGCTTTGGTTTGATGCCAGTGGTTTTATTCGTTTCAATGTGACACTGTAAACTCAAGTACAATACCCCTTGTTAATCTGCAGTCTGGAAAATGCTGTGCAGAGGTACCATGGTTTAAAAAAAGGAAGAAAAATGGTATGTCGCAGCAGGTTAATGAAGTTGAGCTTACATCAAGCATAACTTGGAAATGACCCATCCTTTCTGAGGACGATCATAGCTGTGAAGCTAGATGTATTCCTTTTCCCAGTACACTGGTACTTCAGAATGTCCAATGTAATCCTGGGATAAGCAGGACAGATTAGAGGAAACTGGTTGATAAGATCACAGCGAAGCGTTTTGGCTTGGATAACGGTTCCAAGAATAAAATGGCAAGTGTAACTAAACACCATTATCTGCATATCTAACAATGCAGAGATCATCAGAAAATGAACAATCATGTTGTTTCATCCTTGCTTTCAACTGTCACAGAAATAAAAGCCATAGACATTAGAATCAGTTTTAAATAAATAAGTCAATGAGCTCTGAGTTTTGATGCAGCAAAGATTCGATATTTACACGATCTAAATACAACAATTAATTATTTCATTTATTATCATCAGAAGTAAGTTTACATTAACAATGCAGTGAAGTTACTGTGAGAACTCTCTAGTCGCCACACTCCAGCAGCTGTTCGGGTGCATCTAACGGAAACCCGGAGAATAAGCAGACTCTACACAGACTATGACGCGAGTCAGGAATCGAATCTGAGTCCCTGAACTGTGAGGCAGCAGTGCTAACCACTGTGACATCCAATTAATCAATTATTCTTATTATACAATTAAATCAATTGTATTCTTGTTGCTCTTTTAAATAGGGACATAAGAAAAATAGTGGAACAAGTTACTGATATTCAACCCTTGCTGAAAAGGAATTCCAAATGCTGACTGTGATTTCTCTCTGACTTTTTCCACAACAGAGCCACAATATCTAAAAGCTGAAGTGAAATTGATGGTACACAGAAACCCCCATCTATACAATCTGCTCTCAAAGGCAGTCATCTTTGATATCCTAACTCACACTAAGCTCTGTGCCTGCTGATCTACAATGCCGTTCAGCTTGACAATACCTCGAATCAAAAGATACTTAGCTATAGTCTCGCTCTTTCAAATTTCTGTAAACCCCTCCAGCCCTACAACCTTCCAAGCATACTGTGCTTCTCTCATTCGGATCACTCCAATTTTAATCATTTCACTAATTCTGGCTGTTTCGAACACAGAATTTCCTCCCAAGCTTCTCTCTCCTGCTTTAAGACATTTCTTCAAATCTAACTCCTGAACCAAACTTTTGGTCAGCTGTCCTAAAATCTCCTTAAAAGGTGCACAGTGTACAATTTTGGCACCTTAAGATACTATGAAACACCTGAGATATTTTTGCTATGTTAAAAAGGTGCTACATAAATGCAAGTTGTTCTCCAGCGAACAGAAGAAAAATGCTAACCGTCTGCTCTCCTCGGTCTCTCTCTTTACACAGTTGGAGGGAAACACAGATTTTAAAAACAACATCAAAAAATTAATTCAGCTTTTGTCCAAAAAGATTTAAAGATTCAAAGAAAAAGAAAACTTGGCTGCAGAACTGAGACTAATTATTTCTTTTCCCATGCAAGTTTGCAGAGGTTACAAGTAGTTTTTAATCAGTGTCCAGCTTCTGAGACCAGCACAGATCAGGGATCAAAACCGGTACATCTTGGCTTGTATGAATGAGTATCACAGCAGGTAATGCTCCAATTCACTCGGTCACCAGGAAGCCTTTCTTTTAAATGAAAACTGGTTCCTTTCTGTGAGGGCTATTGGCTCAGTCAGCAATAGCACTCTTGCACTGTTCAAGTCCCACTTGAGAGGGAAAAGAAAAACCAAGGCTAATATCCCAGCGCAGTACCTAGGAGTGGTGCTCTGCTGGAATTGCCATCTTTTACATCAGATGATGAATCTGCTTTCTCTGATGCACAAGATCTGTGGCACTATTTTGAAGAGCAGGAAAAGTATCTCCCATGTCTTAGCCAAAATTTATCCCTTAAATCATATCATACACAGCTACTCCTGATTATCAGGTCATTGTTACATTGCTAACTGGTTGTCCAACTGTCTACGTCGCAACAGTGACTACACTTCATTAGATACTTCCAATCAGCCCCACATCCAGTGATTCCATTGACACTTCCCGCTGCCTCGGAAAAGCAGCCAGCATAATCAAGGACCCCACGCACCTCGGACATACTCTCTTCCACCTTCTTCTGTCAGGAAAAATATACAAAAGTCTGAAAACGTGTACCATCCGACTCAAGAAGTGCTGCCATCAGGCTTTTGAACGGACTTACCTTATATTAATTACAGCACAGGAACAGGCCCTTCAGCCCCCCAAGCCTGTACCAACCAACCAAAGCAGATTTTCCTCTACACCCTACCTGTAGCTGCAAGACTACATTCTGCACCCTATCTTTTTCCTTCTCCCCTGCGTACTAAAATGGTACATTTTGTCTGTATAGCACATAGGAAACAATACTTTTCACTGCATACAAGCAGATGTGACAATAAATCAAATAAAATTATTGGTTGAAAAGAACTTTGAGATGTTCAGTGGTTGTAAAAGCACTGTAGAAATGCAAGTCTTTCTTTTATTCCTCTCTGTCCTTAAAGAGCAGATCTGGCAAACTATTCTGACATTGTTCAAATGGTTGAGTCGATATTGCAATGTGATAACAGTGCATGCATCAGTGTGCCCGGCAAGGCAGGGACCATTACAGTGAAAACACAGCAGTTTGTAATTATGTTGCAGCCAGCATTCTCCAAAACAAGAAGCAAACTAGTATACCAATTAGTCGCACATGATATTGTGTATACGTTGAATGCAATGCAGTCAATTTTCCAATGATTCCAATACTAAAGGATGTATCCTAGTAAGGTTATGACTGACACCCCTTAGGATATATCACAACCCAGTTGTTCAACAGAATAGGGGCAGGAGTTGAACATACTACATGCTCTTTCATCCAATGTAATTATGACTAATCATTGACCTTAACTCCATTTTCCTACCTACTCCCCATATCCTTCAATTCCTTGAGGAGTCACTTTGATGAGAGGTCATTGACCTGAAATGTTAACTCAGTTTCTCGCTTCACAGATGCTCCCAGACCTGCCGACTATTCCCAGCAATTTTCTCCTTTTTTTAAAAATATAAGGAATGATTTCTGATTCCAAGTTGGAGATTAAATTACAAATGTTGTTTCTGAAATTGAACTTGTAAAGAAATTCTCATATGGTGCTTTATTACTGAGTGTGGGCACAGGGAATAATCTGTCCAACATTAAGCGGAGTAATACCATTGATTAAGAATCCTGCATTTTACAAGGGCATTTTGGCTTTTTTGACATGGAAAAGAAATGCAAAACCATCAAATAAAAAGAAGTGGATTGGATTCCTGTTTCACTCCAGATGCCAAAATGTCTATGATATCTTTCCAGAATGTGAAGTGGCTTTACATGTCAATGTTACAGCTTCAATGTGTGCTGCACTTGCATAGCGTATGAAATAACTGAACGTGGGTCCAAAGTCCCTCTTAACACAACAGGGGAGATTGCTGTGTTTCTCTATATTCATTAATAGCAGCATGTGAATCTCGACACATGCCACGACTGGGAATGCTATTTTGCATGCTCGTAATAAATAAAGTTTAAGAAACAAAAGGTGAATTTAGGAAGTTATAGGGGAAAAAAATGCTACGACAATATTCAGTATCCAATTCCTGGTCTATTAATAAGCATATACTCAAAAGAGTCATTGTCAAGTAGTCAGAGGAAGGAAATGCTTTAGAAATCAAATGCAATTTTTGAAATAGCTTCTTTTAAAGGACAGTGGTGGTAAGGTGGTTAGCACTGCTGTCTCACAGCGCCAGGGACCTGGGTTTGACTCCCGATTTGGGTCAATGTGTGTGTGGAGTTTGCTAGTTCTCCCCATGTCTGCATGGGTTTCCTCCAGCTGTCTGGTTTCTTCCCACAGTCCAAACTTGTGCGGGTTAGGTGGTCTGGCCATGCTAAATAGTCTCTTAGCATCAGGGGGACTGGCTAGAGCTGATGAGGTTGTGGGGATAGGGGCTTGGCGTGATTGTAGCCGATGCAGATTTGATGGACAGAATGGCCTCCTTCTGTACCGTAGGATTCTACAACAAAGGGAGAACAGGGGATAAGGTTAAGGCAAAATGCTGCGGATACTGGAATCTGAAACAAAAACAGAAAACGCTGAAGAAACTCAACAAGTCTGACAGCATTGGTGGAGAGAGAATAGAACTTGGATGACACTTTGTGGCTCCATTCTCTCTCCACAGATGCTGTCAGACCTGCTGAGTTTCTCCATTATTTTTTGTTTTGTTTCAGATTCTAGCATTCTGGGATAAGGTTTCTTGCTTAATTCAAATTACTGGATACAGTAGTTACATTTTGAGTACAAACCTTCCTAAATATGAAGTGTTTCAACTTTCAGTGTTAAGGGAACTAGTCAATCAACTTATCACCAAGAAGAACAATCCAAGTGGTAACTTTGATATGTAAACTTGTACTTCACACGCAGCATGCTGTCAAGATCTTAAATAGAAAGTTTTAAGGGCGATTTTAGCTTCACGTGCGTGAGCTCATGACTAAACCCCACAAAGTCTGAGGTCACGTACCAACCAACTCATCAACAGTTTCTTCCCTGCTGTCATCAGATGTAGTATTAAATTGTTCTTTCTCTACACCTAGGTATGACTGTAACATTACATTCTGCACTCTCTCATTTCCTTCTCTATGAATGTTGTGTTTTATCTGTATAGCATGTAACAAAACTTTTCACTGTGTACTAATACATGTGACAATAATAATAAAAAATCAGAATCAAATGATTTTCACAGTAAATGACAATGTTGATGTAAGCCTACTTGTGACACTTGAAGTTTAGTTTTTGCGCTTTCTTTTCCTACCATTTATTTTTGACAAGGCGAATGAGCACAAAACTCCAGCAAGACCCTGCCCAGACCCTGGGGTGACATGGTGGCACAGTGATTAGCACTGTTGCCTCAGCGCGCCAGGGACCCGGATTTGATTCCCAGCTTGGGTCACTACCTGTATGGAATCTGCACGTTCTCCCCATAACTGTGTGGGTTTCCTCCAGGTGCTCCGGTTTCCTCCCACACGCGTTTGGTTGGCCGTGCTAAATTCTCTCTCGGTATACAAGAACAGGTGCTGGAGTGTGGCGACCAGGGAGATTTCACAGTAACTTCACAGAACAGTACAGACCCTTCGGCCCTCAATGTTGGAACCAATCTAATGACCCTCTAACTTAAACTATTCCCATATTATGCATATGTCTATCCAATGATCATTCGAACGCCCTTAAAAGTTGGCGAGTCCACTACTGCTGCAGGCAGGGGATTCTATACCCTTACTACCCTCCGAGTAAAGAACCCAGCTCTGACATCTGACCTACAATTATCATCCCTTGCGGTGTTAATGTAACACTAATAAATAAACTTAAGGGCACTCACCATTCAGCCCATTGGGAATGCTCCTGTGATGATGGTGGTGAGGAGGGGGTGCTGACAGGTCGTCAGTGGACCTCTTGCTGGGTGCTCCCTTGTCCCCGGCTTTGGGGGGGTGGTGGTGGTGGTCAGGGCTGCCGGCGCTGCCCGCGCTGGAGGTGCTGCTGCCGTCGCCCACGTCCCGGGTGCCGGTGCCCCCGTTCAGGTTGCTGAGGCTGTCGATGGAGCTGCGGCTGCCGCCCTCGGCGCGCTCCTCGTCCAGCATGAGGGCGATCTCCCGGAGCTCCAGGTTGTCGCGGAGCAGAGCCTCCTGCCTGGCCTCCAGCTCCCGCAGCCGGTGCTGCTGGGCGGCCACCTCCTTCCACACGGCGCTGGCGGTGAAGCGGCCGAAGCGCTGCCACTCTCGCCACAGCTTCTTGCCCTTCTGCCGGTCGTCGTCCAGGAAGCAGCAGAGCTCCCGCAGCTCCTGGTTGTCGTCCTGCAGCCGCTGGTTGATGTCCTTCAGGCCCCGGATCTCGTGGAGGTGAAGCTGGAGGCGCCGGTTCACGTCCTTGATCAGGTTGCCGTGCTCCAGCATCAGGCTCACCCTCTCCGCCTCGGTCTTCCTCAGCCTCTTGACCAGCTCCCCTTTCCCCCACTTCACCAACTCCTCATCGGCTATCTTACTCAGATCCTCCCTGGATCCGTCCGGGGAATTTTTAGCCATATCCTTCCCCCCCCCCCCCGCCCACCTCTCCCTTCTTTTCTAAACTGCCTTTAAATAATCTTATCCCAACCCCTTCCTGAGAAATCTTTTACCACCTCGCGTTGCAACAGGACCAACTCATGTTGACCCGGAGAAATTGCCTTGAAACCTCACGCCCCAGTACTTTGGACAGTCACTTTTTTAAAAAAAGACACTTATTTACAGGGCTTGAGATCTCACCAATAAGTCTCCATGCAAAAGGATCCGGATTGAGAAAGTGAAGGCAAAAAAAAAAGACTTCAATAAACGTATTCGAGTCTCTCTCGATTATAACCTCGGTGAATTTTTTTTCCCCCCTTGGTTAAATTCCTCGCCGGCTGAGATTTCCGGGCTGTCAGCTGTTGGGTGGTTTAAAATAAACCGGTTCACGATCACTCCGATTTTGAAATGAGAGCAGAGGCGATCAGCGCCTCTCCTCTGGCAACAGGAGGAGAGGAATCCAATGGAAACATGGACGGGGTGTAATCCACCTTCTGAATGATGATGTGCCCCCCTCCGGGCAGCCCTTCCAACACACACAAAAAAAACTCCCCCAGGTTCACTCCATCTCCCGCTGCAGGGGAACAGACTTCAGCGTCCAGACAATTGTAAAGTGCAACTGACTTCCTCAAAATCGATACTGGTTAACAAAGAACTTTGACTCGTCTTTCACACACACTCTCTCTCTCTCTCTCTCTCCTCCCCAGGAGAGGATTTGAAGCTCTCACCCAATGATGGTGCAAGTTATTCCACAGGCTCTGGCAGCGAGATCCAATCAAAGTGAAAGCAAACAGAATTAAAAGCAGGTAGAGAGATTTGTATGGAGGCACCGTCATGTACAGGGCTAGTCTCTCTCTCTACACACACACACAGGCTACGCTTTATCACGTGTGGGTGGGAGCTTCTACCAAATTGTATCACTTATCCCTTATTAACCATTTCACAGCCCCAGTTACCTGTAAGCAGATATCATATTCCAGTCAATCGTTTAAGATTTAAATCCCTCTCTGGGAGAGTGACTGAAGCAAACTCAATTGTAACTTGCAGAAGGAAGTATATATATATTTGGTATACCAAAGGTATCTGGGCACGGCCAGCGTCTCGTTGCTGCCCCTAATTTGATTTGGTTACCTGCATTTTAGTATCCTGGCATGTTATTCAGTCAGCAAAAGATAACCAGTTGCTATACAATGTGCACTGGGGTTCTGGCTACACGGTAGCGACACAGTACGCTGTACATTTCTAAAATAAACCTTCAGCCGTTTCAAAGAAAACCACACACTCTCGCTTGCCAGGATCCACTCGCTGGTTAACATAAATCCCAAAAGTCGAGGTCACAAAAGTGCCGAATTCCTGAGCTCAATGATTATTACTTGTCCTTGGGAAAGGACAGAAAACTATGTGTGGGTGGGGAGGGAGAGGAGGTTGTAATTTACACTGCTCCTCACTCCAGTCTCTCTCTTGCTAATCGGCGGGTCTGTTACATAGAGGTTCACATGAAAGGAGACAGTGTGAATAGCAACCTGAAATCGGATCCCACCAGAGACAGGTACACCTGTTGCTTTAAGAGAATCCTGCTGTGGGATTCTGCAGTGAGACTTGGCAGGATTTTAAACAAATCCTGTATAAGGGCACAGATCAGCTCACCCTTCATTGCTTTTTAGCCGCTAGCTGGGATTATTGAACTAACTGTGCGTTGGGGTTGTTACATTTGATGGGTTTGTATCCAAATTGGAATGAATTTCCCAAGTGTGAAGGGTAAGGGTTACAATCCAGGCAGATGGTTACCAATCGATTGTCTGTGTTGTTGATTGTCACAAATTCATTTTTGGACGGGTTGGGGGGGGTAGTGTGAAGGGGGGGAAGTAAGAATGATGACTACTTAATTAAAAATGAATATTGCCAAAGCAGTGGGGGAAGGGTTTTTTGTTCATTCCTGGGCTATGGGTGTGGCTGGCTGACCAGAAATTATTGCTCATTCCTAGCTTCCAGAGGGCAGTTGAGAGTTAATCACATTTGCTGTGGCTCTAGAGTCACATGTAGGCCAAACCAAGTAAGGATGACAGATTTCCTTCCCTGAAGGACATTAGTGAACCAGATGGGTTTTTCCGACAATCAATTTTTAATCATTAGATTTCTGATTTGAGATTTTTTTTTACTGAATTCAAATTTCTCCATCTGCTGTGGTGGGATTTGAACCCCAGGTCTTCAGAACATTAGTTGATGTTTTGAATTAATAACTATAATACCATTCCCCTTAAAATCCATTCATTACTTTAGTTGTGACACTTGACAGCTTTTTACAGAATTCAGACCACATTTTTTTGCATTTAAACCAATTGGCAGAAAATTGCCCAGAGGGATCAGTGGGGAGGTGACATTACTGATTTATTTCCCATACAATTTTGACAGTTGTTAAGATCTGGAATGCACAGTATGAAAGGGCAGTGGAAGCTGCCTCAATATTTACTTTTAGAACATAGAACATCACAGCACAAACAGGCCCTTTATCCCACAAGTTGTGCCGATCATACCCATACCTACTAAGCCATAGAACTATCTGTAATTCCCAATCCCACTAAATCCCATGTTTAAAAACTTAATCCCATATTTTAAAAGAATTGGATAAATCCTTGAACAAGGAGAATGTTGAGGGACTAAAAGAGAAAGGGGGCAGTGTGATTAATTCGATAGAATCACAGGATTGTTATGAAGTGGCATTGTGGCACAGTGGTTAGCCTCACTGGGTCACTGTGTGAGTGGAGTCTGCATGTTCTCCCTATGTCTGCATGGGTTTCCTCCCACAATCTTAAAAACATGCTGGTTAGGTGCATTGGGCCATGCTAAATTCTCCCTCAGTGTACCCAAACAGATGCTGGAGTGTGACAGCTGGGGGATTTTCAAAATAACTTCATTGCAGTGTTAATGTAAGCCTACTTGTGACACTAATAAATAAACTTTATGGTGTAGAAGAAGGCCGTTTTGCCCATTCTGCCTGCACTCGCTCTCCAAAGTACAATGACTTAGTGCCATTCCCCTGCCTGTATACTGTTTCTATGTCAAATAATTATCTAATGCCCTCTTGAATGCTTTGATTTAGCAATGGTTTGAATGGCCATTTTCTGTGTCCTATGTGTGAGTCAAGAGAAGGCATAACTTCACTGCTTAAGGAATTGTAAATGATTTCTTCATTTGCCATTTGCATATAGATTACAGAAAAATGACACTATTTTCTTTGCATGTTCTCCTGTTTATATCTCTGCATTCCACTTCTGAGAATTTAGCTTCACTATATTTAACTCTGTAACAATTAAACAATGTTGAAGTTATGCATAGATACATTTTTCTTACTCTGACAATACAGGGTTGCTCAGAATGCTGATTTTAAAAGATAATTACAAACACTGATAACAGCTTACAGAAGGCAGCTTCTAATGGCTGGATGCTGTCAACTTTGACATAGATTTTACTTGTTGAATCCACTATCAGTAAAGATTGCAGCCAGCATGAATTTCATCACTATCTTCAATTGGCTTTTCATAAAATCCCTACAGTGCAGAAGGAGACTATTCAGCCCATCGAGTCTGCACCAACTCTCCAACAGAGCATCCCATCCAAGCTTTATTCCCGTAACTCCACATATTTATCCCACTAATCTCACACATCTTGAGACATTAAAGGAAAATTCAGTATGGTCAATCCACCTAGCCTGCAAAATCTTTGGGCTGGTGTGGCCATTTGTCAACAGGTCTGGCTCAATATCCACAAACAAAACCACTGACTACTTGATGCTAGATAGATTTTTGTGAATGAATTGGATGATTTAAAGATGAAATGAGATCAACAATTAATCCTGATCCCCTCCAATGGCAGAATAGGCTGAGGGGAAAGCCATGAACTAAATGGTCCATTTCTCGATTCTGACTCCAGGATCTTCTGGGAGAACACGAATAATCTCTGGTTTTTTCCACCCCGCCTTCCAGTTCTCAATTGCCCCATCTCCTCTACACCCATCCCCTGCTAGCTCTCAATTGCCCCACCCCGTCTACCCTCATCCCCTGCTAGCTCTCAATTGCCCCACCCCCTCTACACACCCCATCTCCCCCATGACCTGCAGCAAGTTCAAAGGGAGCATGGACTTCTTTGTTCTGACCAAACGCCGACCTTGCATCTTTCTGGAGTATCTCTTTGAACTCCATTACCATGCCATCCCTTCAGGTGTTGAGCCAAAGCCCCCCTTTCCCCCGCCACTCACCACACCCCACCTTGCCCTGTCATGCCCTCTCTGAGCTCATCACCAACCCATTGTGAATTTCCAACTTTTGGCACTTTTGAATGATTTAGAATCTGTTTATGATGCACTTTGGGAATCCGCATGTCAGTTTGCAGTATCGCTGATGCAAGCTCCCCAACATGGGAGTCAACACATATCAAGAGGGGTGATGTTTATCATTGGCTATGGCCTGACAGCCACACCAATTAAAACCGTCACAAGGATGTAAATTGACTTTCTGCCTTTTAGAAGTGGAAGCAGTGGGAGCTTGAAGCAGCCTAACAGATGGAGATAATACCCGCAGCATTAGAAGTGAAGGGGCCTGCAATTGCCCTGAAATCACCCATTAGTATAATTAGTAATGGAATAATGGTCTGGAAATCCCTGGCAATTGAGTTTAAAACGCAATGCCCTCCAGTACTTTTCCACACACATTAAATAAGATTTGTACAGAGAAATAATGAGGTTATGAAGAAACAAGAGAAAAAATTGAATACTTACAAAAATATGATTCGAAATGGCATCTTGTGTGTTTTACATTGGCATCCCCTGGTGGACAAGAGTAGCAATAACATTGAATGGAAATTCCAAACGCAATATTTATATTGTCTCTGAAAGCAACAAAACACAAATTGAATCAACACTTTTCAATTGCTAATAACTCCAACAAAACTCACCTTTGTGCTCAGCTGCTGACTTCAGCTGTGCGCAGTTCTGGTCGCCTCACTATAGGAAGGATGTAGAGGCTATTGAGAGAGTGCAGAGGAAATTTACAAGGATGTTGCCTGGATTGGGAGGCAGGCCTTATGAAGATATAGGTTGAGGGAGCTGGGACTCTTCTCACTGGAGAGACGTAGGCTGAGAGGCGACCTGATAGAGGTTTATAAAATGTTGAGAGGAATAGATAGGGTGGACTCTCAGAGACTATTTCCCCGAGGGGAAATGGTCACTACGAGAGGACACAGATTTAAGGTGCAGGGAAGCAAATACAGAGGGGATGTTAGGGGTAAGTTTTTCACTCGGAGTGTGGTGAGTGAATGGAATCAGCTGCCGTCGGAGGTTGTTGAGGCGAACTCACTGGGGTCTTTTAAAAGACTTCTGGATGAGTATATGGAAACGAATGGGATAGGGGGTTATAGATAGGTCTGTGGATTGGGAGATGTGATCGGCGCAACTCATGGGCCAAAGGGCCTGTTTGTCCTGTATTGTTCTATATTCTATGTTCTATGTTCATCAGCATGCCTTCTCTCCATAACACACTGTTCCTGTAAAACCCCTTCATCTACCAATGTCATCTTCATTTCATCCAATAGAATCCTTTCAGGTTTATTTATTAATGTTACAAGTGGGCTTACATTAACACTGTAATGAAGCTACTGTGAAAATCCTCTACTTGCTGCACTCCAGCGTCTGTTCAGATACACTGACGGAGAATTTAGCCTGGCCAATGCACCTAGCCAGCATGTCTTTCAGACTTGTGGGAGGAAACTAGAATTCCTGGAGGAAACCCACGCAGACATGGGGAGGACGTGCAAACTCCACACAGAGAGTGACTCAAGCCGGGAATTGAACCCAGGTCCCTGCCACTGTGAGGCAGCAGTGCCATCCAGAAGGAAGCCATTCAGTCTCTTGAGTCTGCACCAACTCTCAGCCAGGTTTACTCCGTGGCCTTCACATTTTTGCCCTGCTAACTTATATATCTTGAGACACTAAAAGACAACTTAGCGTGGCTTTTTGACTTAACCTGCACGGTTTTGGACTATGTGAGGAAACACAGACAGTCACCCGAGGCTGGAATTGAACCCAGGTCCCTGGCATTGTGAGGCAGTAGTGTGACCACTGTGCCACCATGCCATCCAAAAACTGTAAGAAGCTCATGTGTTCTTTGTCATCAAACGAGGAACAACCCATCCAGTCAGTTGCCTCAGATGATCCTCCCTGGTTTCCTGGGTCAGCAAGCTGAACTGCCTCCCACCATTTTCCTCAATCTCAGCCTCTCCGATTGCTCTCCCACATCCCTAAAACCCTTTTGAAGCTCATCTCATCCATGTACATCATCTCTTGCTCCTTTGACCCCTGCCGCTGAACACCAGCCCCCTTTTTAACTGCCATGTCAGTTGACACTGTAAATGGTTGCATCTTCCTAGGGATACTGTATCCATTCCTTCACCTCTGGCCTTGTAACACAGACCACCGCCTCTCCATCCATGCAAACTATGGGGCCATTTATAAATCCCTTAAATATGTTGTAACATTGCAAATCCATGTTCAATTCTTCCACAACTATCACTTTAATCAGTCTTCCACAATTTCCACAACAGCCTTAACCAAGCTCACAAATGGCGGGGTGGCATAGTGGCACAATGGTTAGCACTGCTGCCTCACAACTCCAAATGCCTGGGTTCAATTCAGACTTTGAGTGACTGCCTATACAGGTGCATTTCATGGATGCACAGAAAATATTTCAAAAGCATTTTGTGCTGCCCTCGCACTAAGTTCACGTACCTCTTCCTAACTGTAGGATGAGGAAGTGGCATAGTGATAATGTTGCTGGACTAGTAATCAAGATACCCAGAATAATGATCTAGGGACCCAGGTTCGAATCCAATCAAAGCAGATTGTGAAATTTGAATTCAATAAAAATCTGTAATTAAAAGTCGAACAATTGTCATCAAAACCCATCTGGTTCACACATGTCCTTTAGGGGAGGAAATTTGCCATCCTCACCTGGTCCGACCTAAGTGCAACCCACAGCAATGTAGTTGACTCTTAACTGCCCTCAGGGATGGGCAATAAATGCTGGCCCAGCCACATCCTGCTACCTTGCTAGTGCTGACCTAAGTATTTGTGCAGTGTCTCATTTGGAAGGGGCCAACAAATACTGGGAGTCAAAGTTGAGGAGCTGGATGGTAAGGAGAGTAATTAACCAAGGCAGGTAATTTTTCTTGTCCCCTCATTTTGATTCAAGTTATTGCAGTTTTATATTTCAGATAACCACTTTGCCCAGTGAGACGTATGATTCTGTCCTTCTCTAGAGGAATGGTAATGGATGTTGGAACTGTTGTCTGAGAATTACAGTCTCAGTTTGTGTCTGAGAACTCTGCAACTAAAGCTGATGCTGAAGGAGACTGCACATCACATTGTGACAACAGATTCTTTCTAAATTGGTTAATTAGCATTGGCCATTTGACCCTTTTTAATTTTTTTTTCCCAACCCTACCCTCCCCCTACATCCTTCAGGGCTATCTGTCATTGGTACTTGTCCTTAAGTTTTGCTTTCACAGAGCGCTGACCTTGTTCTGCTATTAATATATCCTACTAACTTACCTTTATATTACTAGTAGCACCTCCCTGGTGACAGAGTGGGTAGCACTGCTGCCTCACAGCACCAGGCACCCAGGTTCAATCCCTGGCTTGGGTCACTATCTGTGTGGAGTTTGCATGTTCTCCCCGTGTCTGTGTGAGTTTCCTACAGGTGCTCCAGTTTCCTCCTACAGTCCGAGAGACCTGCTGGTTAGATGCATTGACCCGAATAGGTGCTGGAATGTCGTGACTAAGGAAATTTCACAGTAGTTTTATTGCTGTGTTAATGCAAGCCTTACTTGTGACTAATAAATAAACTTTACCTTAGTCTTTACCATTAACACTCCCTTTGTCTTATGCCCGTAACATAATTGTCAAATTTCTTTGCTCCTATCTCTCATTGATCTCCCATTTTGCTCCACCTCCTGTCTAACAGTACAAAATCCAACACATTTCCCCCCTTTAATTCTGAAAAAAGGGTAATGCGGACTCAAAACATTAACCCTATTTCTCTCTCCACAGATGCCGCCAGACCTGCTGAGTTTTTCCAGCACTTTCTGCTTCTATTTCCTCCTTCTGCGTTTGCTGAAAATCTGCTCGTTGCCTGAGTTCCAACAAAACTTTAATCTCATTTCTCTCTCACTATCGATGTTGTCTTGACCCCGCTGAGTATCTGCAGCAATTCTCTGTTTTTATTGAAGTCCGAAGCACGATCTGTTTCATTATGAGATTCACAGACCATTAGCATGTCAGCACCATCAAGCGCTGCAGCATCAGCGAGAGATGTGATCGCTGGCCCCAAAGGCTATGGGCGCTTGTGTAATGTTATGTAAATGCGAAATCCACATGCACAAACAACTGCCAGTTGTCAACAGATGGAAGTCGTTCATGCCCATAAGGGTAGGCTTCACGCAAGGATTAGCTCAGAATCGGGAGCAGTGTTCATTCTTGGGTGATTTGTTTGTGTGCCTATATCTTGTCATTTTCCCTATTTCCTGTGATTGAGTTGCTGGAACAATACAGTCAGTAGCCAGGTGTATTCAAAGTCATGCATTAACCAGGGCATCATATGGCATTTTTACCTTGCTATCCCGAGGGAGCAGTGCTGCAGCCGTCCCTTTTATCTGTCTTTGCATTGTTGCTCACAATCAAGGTGAGAAATCCTCAGAGCTGAAAGGTACAGATTCTGGTCCCTGGGTTCTGGATTCAGCCTTTAAAAAGCACAAGAATAGAACTGCTTTGATTTTTGTCTCGTTTCAATTGCGGGAGATCTGAATCCAGACATTTCAAATGCCCAGCTTCGTTATTTCAGAGGCAGATTCAGTTTGTGGCGGGGGGGGGGGGGGATTGAAACAAAAAAATATGCTGACAATTCTGCAGCTGATGTAAAGGCAAATGAAAGTGACAGCTGGGTTGCCAACTCGTGCTTCGGACTTAAATAAAAACAGAAAATTGCTGCAGATACTCAGCGGGGTCAAGACAACATCGATAGTGAGAGAGAAATGAGATTAAAGTTTTGTTGGAACTCAGGCAACGAGCAGATTTTAAGCAAACGCAGAAGGAGAAAATAGAAGCAGAAAGTGCTGGAAAAACTCAGCAGGTCTGGCGGCATCTGTAGAGAAAGAAATAAGGTTAATGTTTGGAGTCCAAATGTTGCTGTTAACCAATCAATAAAAAAAAAGGAAAAGCATTCAAAAATATCATTTTTGTTTTTAAAAGAAGCTACTACTTTTGTTCATTAGGGATAAAAACATCTTTGAGTCAGGGGATTTTAAAGAGATAAAAAGAAAATAGTCTTGTATTAACAAACAAAGAACAAAGAACAAAACAGCCCGGGAAACAGGCCCTTTGGCCCAACGAGCCTGCGCCGCCAGCCCGATGTTCCCACCTCTACCCGCGATCCCTGTCTATGTTTATAGATCTATGCATTGAAACCAAATTTGAGACAATTTAGGGAGAACTTATTTTGTCAATTAGCCTAAGAGCACATTTTTGGGATGTGGGAGGAAACCGGAGCACCCGGAGAAAACCCACACAAGCACGGGGACAGTGCGCAAACTCCCACAGACACAGGCCCAAATCCATGTATCTGCACAGCACAGCACAGCGATAGTCACTGAGCTGTCGTGTTGTCTATCAAATGGTCCAGGTCAAGCGTACACTAATGACGTGAAGCACTAGAATATTCTTGAAAAAATCCAAGAGCAACCCTCTCACGACCCATCGCATGTATGCCCCTCGTTAGACAACAAGGTAGACCAAAGCACCTGTAGGATAAAAACAAGTACATCAATATCATCATCTATTTACACACTTCCCAGGGACTCAGAAGGCTCATGATGTCTATTTTAAATCAGTTTTCTATACCCCTCCATTCCCATTCTGTTCATATGCCCATCTAAGTATTTCTTAAATAACTCCAGAGTGCCTGCCTCCACCACTTTACTTGGCAGCGCATTCCATACCCACACCACCCTCTGTGTGAAAAAACTCCCTCGAGCATCCAAATTATATCTTACCCCCCCTCACCCTAAGCCGTGACCCCTCGTGCTATTCGAGTCCTTCCTAGGAAAAAGCTTAACCCTGTTTACTCTATCTATACCCCTCATAATCTTCTACACATCTATTAGATCTCCTCTAAGTCTACGTCTTTCTAAGGAGAACAGCCCCAATTTGCCTAACCTCTCCTCATAACTCAGACCTTCCATACCAGGCAGCATCCTGGTAAACCTCCTCTGCACTCTCTCCAGACTCTCCACATCCTTCCAATAGTAAGGTGACCAGAACTGGACGCAGTATTCCAAATGAGGTCTAACCAATGTTTTATACAACTGCAACATTAAAGGCTAGCTCTTGAACTCTATACCCCTTCCTGTAAAGGCTAGCATACTATATACTTTCTTCACAACCTTCTTCACCTGCTCTGCCACCTTCAGAGACTTGTGCACCTGCATCCCCAAGTCCCTCTGCATTTCAATACTCTTAATAGGTCTACCCTTTATCATATACCTCCCCACTACATTCTTTCTCCTGAAATGCATCACCTCACATTTATCAGGATTGAATTCCATCTGCCATCTATCTGCCCAAGCTACCAGCCTATCTACATCCTGCTGCATTGCCTGACAATGCTCCTCACTATCCGCAAGTCCAGCCATCTTTGTATCGTCTGCAAACTTGCTGATCACTCCACTTACTCCCTCTTCCAAGTCATTTATATATATTACAAATAGAAGAGGTCCGAGTACCGAGCCCTGCAGCACACCACTAGTGACCGACTTCCAGCGAGAAAAACACCCTTCCACTATTACTCTCTGTCTCCTATTACCATGCCAGTTACTTATCCATCTAGCTACCTGTCCTTGTATCCCATTAGCCTTGACCTTCTCAACTAACCTCCCATGAGAGACTTTGTCAAATGCCTTACCAAAATCCATATAGACAACATCAACGGCTCGCTCTTCGTCGACCGTTTTCGTCACCTCCTCAAAAAATTCTACCAGATTTGTAAGGCACGACCTCTCCTTAACAAAGCCATGCTGCATATCCCTAATCAGATCGCAACGCTCTAAATGCCTATACATCCTATCACTAAGAATCCCTGCCAACATCTTCCCTACCATTGACGTCAAAATCATCGGCCTATAATTTCCAGAGTTATCCCTACTACCCTTTTTAAACAACGGTACAACATTAGCTATTCTCCAGTCCTCTGGGACCTCACCTGTGTCCAAAGAAGAGACAAAGATTTGCGTCAGAGGCCCAGCAATTTCACCTCGCACTTCCCTAAGCAGCCTGGGATAAATGCCATCAGGCCCCGGAGATTTATCAGTTTTAATGCTACCTAGAAGCTCTAACACTTCCTCCCTCGGTATGGATATTTCTCTCAACTGGTCCACAGCTCCCTCAGAGACAGGAGCTGCCAACAAGCCCCTTTCCTTCGTGAATACCAACGCAAAGTATTCACTCAGGATCTCCGCCATTCCCTCGGGCTCTAAGCACAGCTCCCCTCCTCTGTCCCTAAGAGATCTGATTTTTCCCCTAACCATTCTTTTATTCCTAACATAGGAGTAAAAAGCCTTTGGATTTTCCTTAATCCTATCTGCCAAAACCATTTCATGTCTTGGACTCTATTGTCCTGCCAGCCTGATACTAGAGTGAAATCACAACCAGAGTGGGATAATGAAGCTACTGAACATATTAAAAACAATAAATAAAAGTTTATTCACTAGTCACAAGTGGGCTTATGTTAACACTGCAATAAAGTTACTGTGAAAATCCCCTACTCACCACATTCCGATGTCTGTTCGGGTACACTGAGGGGGAATTTAGCATGGCCAATGCATCTAACCAGCACATCTTTTGGACTGTGAGAAGAAAGCGGAGCACCCGGAGGAAACCCGCACAGACATGGGGAGAACATGCAGATTCCACACAGACAGTGACCCAAGCCAGGAACTGAAACCTGATTCCTGGTCCTGTGAGGCAGCCATACCTACCACTGTGTGGCTTGGTGAGGTAGGATATGGTTAGCCTTCCAAATCATTATGTCATAGACCCGTTGCATGTTAAAATGTCTCCTTCATATCTACCTGAGTCACTCAGAAGAAGGTGCTTCCAGACAGAGAATTAAGAGATCCATTCTTCCTGTGTGGCCCTGCTTTTAGTTTTAGCTGCTCATTCTGCTGGTCAGATGTAGAAAGAAATAGAAAATTTGCTTTTCAAGGTAAAAGAGGAATGTGTGTGTGTATGTGCGCGTATGTGTGTGTGTACATGCGACTGTGTGTATGTGAGCAAATGTATATGTATGTGCGAGTGTGTGTGTGAGTGCATATGTGTGCAAGTGTGTGTGTGTATGCAAGCGTGTATATGTGAATGTGTGTGCAAGTATGTGTGAGTGCATGTATGCGCTAGTGTGTGCATGTGTGTGTGCGTGCGAGTGTGTGAATGTTTGCACAAGTGTGTGTGTACAAGTGCACGTATGTGTGTATGCATGTGTGTGCACATATGTGTATATGATTGTATATGCGTGTGTGCGCAAGAGTATGTGTGTGTGTGTGTCTGCACGCAAGAGTATGTGTGTGTGTGTGTGTGTGTGTGTGTGTGTGTGTATGTGAGGGAGGGAGTTGAGAGGATGTTATACCCAATCATATTTTAATTAAACAAGGTCTCTACAAATGGAAGTGTTGGGAAACATTTCTAAACATGAGTCAAACTGCAGCTGTGCAGACAATTAAACTCAATTTGCAGTGAAATAAATCATCTTGGCGACATGCGATTTAATTATGAGTATTAAATCCATAAGAAGTAGATTATAGGGCAGTGTGGATTTAATTCAATCCCTAATTCCAGACTGAAACTGAGTGGCTTTTTTAAAACTGTGAATTGATTACATAACGTGAAGCTCGTGAAGCAGGGAGTTGTTATCAGATAATTTAATTCAATCACGTGGTTCCAGTGATACTTTTAACACAGTGCAAAATGTGAGACGCTGTTCCGCCTGATATTCCACCTCCTCAACCACAAATTTCCAACTTCATGTGTCAATTCTGTGGCCGCAGAACCTAGCCCCATTGCTAGGTTGAAACCAAAAGAGGAAATGCTGGAAAATCTCAGCAGGTCTGGCAGCATCTGTAAGGAGAGAAAAAAGTTGACGTTTTGAGTCCTGAGGATCCTTTGTCACATCTTTTTTTCGCCTTACAGGTGGTCCCGATAAAATAAAGTCAGGAATTTATTCTCTGGAGATGGATTCATTTGGACTCATTTTTCTTCCCCCTCTTCTATTCGCTGCTCTTTCTGTCATCTTCTCCTGTCTGTCTCTCCCTGCCTTCTCATCGAATTGTTGCAGAGTAGAGAAGGAGGCCATTTGGCTGGATGTTTGAATGAGCTAAGCTTCGAGTGTCATTCTCCTGCCTTTTCCCCCTAACACTACACAATCTTCCTTTCCAGATAATAATCCAAATGCCTCTTGAATGCCTCAATTGAATACACAGTCAGTGTATTCCCGGCAATAACTACTTGCTGAGTGAAATAACTTTTCTTCAGGCCGGTATTTTATGACCTCGCTCGGGCAAGGCTTGTAAAATCCCGCCCGAGGCCAATGAAGAATTCCATTGTGTGAGGCTCAGAGCGGGCGTGCTGGTAAAATTCCGATCCTTGTCTCCATTGTCCTTTTGCCAATTACCTTAAAGCCATGCACTCTTGTTCCTTCCATCATTGGGAACAGATTTCTTTCCTCAGCTACTGCCCAGACCCCTTCTTTTTTTCCCCTAGGAGAACTGTCTCAACCTTTTCTTCTGCCTTCTCCAGCTTTTCTTTCATGCCATCTCCATTTATTCTCTGCCTTCTTTATTTTACTTTTCCCCACCCTTGTTCTCCCCACTTCCTTTGGCTCCTGCACCTTAACTTACTTTCTCCTTCACTTCTTTTCAGTTTTAATTTTCTCTCCTGTTATCCAGTCCCCTCTCTTTCTTGTGATGTTCATTTAAAGTGGGAAAAGGGAGGGCAATGTGAGAGGTAACAGGAGGGTTTATCTGGAGCTTAACATATCCAGAATTCTGATACGGTGTACATCAAAAGGAGCAACACTGAGTCAATGGGCTGAATAGCCTAATTCTAAGCTGTATTATCTGATGATGCAACAATAATCTAGGCTTACACTATAGTGCAATGCTGAGGTGTGTGAAATTGTGGGACATGTTATAAATTGAATGAAATGTTAAACCAAAATCTAATCTATCCTGTTGGCACAGTTAAATATTACATAGTCAAAACAGAAAATGCTGCCAATACTCAGCAGGTCAGAAGCTCCGTGGAGAGTGAAGCATTATTAACCAACTCCTTGGAATCTCTTCTATGTTGACCTATATAATTACTCTGCAACAATACCCATGGGATTTAATGTTTTGATTTCATATCAATACAAGTATAATTGTCCTTCCTAGGTAATGGATAAACTCTGGAAAAAGAATAAAAGCTGTTTTTTTATTTGTTGAAGGCTCCCAGTTAATTTGGAGCTCTTAATGAACAGGTCAATGAGATACTAGGATGCATCTCAAGGGCTTTTAATTATGTCAAGAGAAATAATGCTAATCTAGTGGGTTTTTCCAATCTGCTAAAAATAGACTGCAGAGCAGGATGTCCATAATATGGTGAGGGGAGCTAGGGAGAGGGGGGAAGTATAATAGCTAACATCTCCCTTTCACCAAAGCATTCTACTGATGGCAGGAAAGCTGGAGGGCAGTGTTCCTGCCCAGAGGTCGATTGTGCCATTTAACTGACCAACGAAGGACTTCTTTCTCTCCCATTGGCACTTTACTAGTGCCGGGTGAAGTCTCTCCCAGGTCAAGAGATTGCCCGGTGACCCTTGGTGATCTTGCTGTGGGTATCTATGGGAGTTGTCCTGATCGGGCACTCTGTGGCCCGCGGAGGGGTTGCATGGTGGCAATGTGTGCCCCAGTGGCAACACAACTCCACTTTCAGCAAACCCCTCTCCCTTCACTTAAGGCCTGATTGACTGGCCCCTGAGAGCCTGACCTCATTGACTTAGTTCCAAGCATAGCATCCATTGTTGCATTGTCTCAGTGGGCTGCAGTCTCCCCATCGGCCATTACTCCCATTGGTGGTGCTGCAGCTGAAGAACAGGAAAGTACATGCAGACGCCTTCCTTTACAACAATGGGACCCCTGACGGATTAGTCGAGATTATGGTAGAGAATACCACTGTAATGATTCAGGAAGCCCAGCTGGAAAGGAACATAGTTCATTATAGGATGTAAAGTAAAACCCCTACTGTGGTGTACAAACACTAATTCTTGCCTGAGTCTACAGTTCAGCAGGCCCAGTCCTAGACCTGCCTTATAACATAACAGAACAGGTTACTGCCTGTTACCAGGGGAACTCCTACTCAACAAATCCCACAGGGAGATCAATCAGTGATTTCCCCATGATCTCGTGGGAGTTATCACACCCCCAACCTGCTGAGGTGAGGCCAGCCTCTCATCAGAATCCTCGCATACCTTACAAAATCTAGCTCTGTGTAACATGTGGTAGAAAGCCCATTCCAGCTTCTCAGAGCATCTAGGGATGGACAATATATGCTCTCTTCCCCAAATAAAGAACAAAGAACAAAGAACAAAACAGCACGGGAAACAGGCCCTTTGGCCCAACGAGTCTGTGCCGCCACCCCGATGTTCCCACCTCTAACAGTGATCCCTGTCTATTTTATAGATCTATGGATTAAAAATCAAAATTGAGACAATTTAGAGAGAATTTGTTTTGCCAATTAGCCTAAGAGCACTTCTTTGGGATGTGGGGGAAACCGGAGCACCCGGAGAAAACCCATGCAAGCACAGGGAGAATGTGCAAACTCCCACAGACACAGACCCAAATCCATGTATCTGCACAGCACAGCGATAGTCACTGAGCTGTCGTGTTGCCCATCAAATGGTCCAGGTCAAGCGTACACTAACGGCATGAAGCACTAGAAATGGCAACTGATGTCAGACAAATTGTAAATGTTAAACCTGATTTTTGTTTTTTGATTTTGATTTGATTCATTATTGTCATGTGTATCAGGTATAGTGAAGTGTATTGTTTCTTGCACGCTATACAGACAAAACATTCTCTTCATAAAGTACATTGAGGAGAAGGAAAGGAGAGGATGCTGAACACAGTGTTACAGTGACAGCTAGTATAGAGAGGAAGTTCAGCTTAATATAAGTGTGTCTATTCAAAAGGCTGATGGGAGCAGGGAAGAAGCTGTTCTTCAGTCAATTTGTACGTGATCTCTGTCTTTTATATCTTTTTCCAAATGAAAGAAGGTGAAAGAGAGACTGTCTGGGGTGTGTGGGGTCCTTAATTATGCTGGCTGCTTTCCTGAGGCAGCAGGAAGTGTTAACAGTGTCAATGGATGGGATGATGGTTTGCGTAATGGATTGGGCTACATTCACAACTCTTTGTAGTTTCTTGCGATCTCGGTCAGAGTAGGAGCCATACCAAGCTGTGATGCATCCGGAAAGGATGCTTTCTATGATGCATCTGTAAAAATTGATGAGAGTCGTCAATCATAGGTATAAGGAGCATGGGCAGAAGGAGGGTATGTAGACCTAGCTTGCAGAACAGCCATGACCTCATTGCATGACTAACAGACTCAATGGGGTAAATCACCTGATGTCTTTCTAAAGCTGCACATTTTGAGAACAGCCTCAGGAGATGGAATGTTTTTACAGTGGTGAAAAGAGGATTGAGAGGAAACATAACTTTGGATCTTGTGAATGCTGAAAGGTGGATGTAACCAGGCTATTTAACTTCAACCACAAATACAGAAACAAAGGATATGAGCACAAAATCTGGCAAGCCTTAAAAAAAGGTGGGGGATTTTGAGATTTCAGATATGGAGGGATTAATATAAGAATTAGAAAACCACAAGCACAAGTGGTGACTGGAAGATTTTGTCTGCCCACAGAGTTTTGAATTTGGACCTTATGTAGTTAATCCTGTTTTAGGATGATATAGCAAAGATTGCTTTGTTTACAAGTATCACTAAACCACAGGATAGATTAGTATAAAGAATGCCCTATCTCAACTAAAGTTTATACATAATGGTTAAAAAAGGGTCAAAGAATCAAAAGAAGGTGCCTGATACTTATGTTCCTTCACTTTAATGGCCTTGCCCAGTGATAATAGTGATCAAAGAAAAACTTCCATTTATATATTAATTAATCAGTTCTTCACAGATATTTCAAAGGGTAGCACAGTATAATATTGAAGTGTGTGATCTGTTTATACAGTGGTAAAAATGGATCTTGTCTGCTGCTGAGCTGAATCCAGTAAATACCATTAAACCTACTCTATTATCTGCTTTTATATCTGCTGTTGTGGACAGAGGAGAGATATGGGATAATTTCTCCCATTTTCTGAACTTTCCACTGCCCAAAGCAAGATGTATTTTAGAGAATAAGTGTTTAGACTCCTTGAATATTGTGACTTTTAAGCACAGTCACAAAACAAGCTTTCTGCTAAGTTTAAATCGAAAGATAAACATTTATTTTTCATACCACCCAATGAAAATCATAATAAACAGCCACTCCTCATCCACCCAGATGCACATGCATATAAACAGAAGATTTCTAAAGATGATCAACAACATATCATTTCTATAAACAGTCCTGAAGAGAGTATTTGAAATGTTGCGTGCCTGAAGGATTCTCTCTTGGTTCACTGTAGGCAATAGAGGTCTGATGTTGCTGGAAAACTGAACTAAAAACAGAAATGTCTTCTTCCTAGTCAATCCCTCAGAATCGAAGATGACTTGTTTCCACTTGAAAAATGCATTCTGAGGTAAGTGAGGAATGCAATGTGCAGCTGGTACGGAGGTGGGGCAGCTGATGGTTGGAGGAGAAGGTGGGTGGGGTGCCTGAGTTGCTACGCCCTCCTCTCACCATCAATTTTTGGCTCCAGCTGAGTCTCAGAGATGAAGCACGAGGCGTTCACCTCCTTCCCCAATGCTTTTCCTCCACTTCGAGTGATCTCGGTTCAGGGATTCCCAGGTGTTGGTGGGGACATTGTACTTCTTCAAGGAGCTTTTAAAGGTGCCCTTGAAGCGTTTTCTCTGCCTTCCTGGGGCTTGCTTGCCATGTCAAATCTCCAAGTAGAGATAAAAATAAAATATTGCAGATGCTGGAATCTGAAACAAAAACAGAAAATGTTGGAAAATCTCAACAGTTCTGACAGCGTCTGTGGGGATGCTCCGTTCTCTCCCCACAGATGCTGTCAGACCTGCTGAGATTTTCCAGCATTTTCTGTCTTTGCCCTGACCAGAGGGTTTGCTTTGAAATTCTCGAATTAAGCATGCAGATGATGTGTGGCCTACTGAGCAGAGCTGATCAAATCTGGCCAATACTTTGATGCTAGAGATGTTATCCTAGGCAAGAACACTGATGTTGGTGTGCCTATTCTGCCAATGTATTCCAAGGATTTTGGGGAGGCAGTACAGTTGGTACTTTAGCAGGGTTTTGAGTTGCCTGCTGTACATAGTGCATGTGGCAAATTTTCCCATTCCGCCTGTTATTGTAGTGGGGACTATGCAAATGTTGATTGATGTCGGGTGGGATTTTCCGTTTTCGGGACAAGCACAGCCAAAAAATCCCACCCTATGTCTCTGAGCCTATGGAAGGGTGAGTATCAATGTTGCTCTATAGACTTGGTGCCAGGTCTGAGGTCCAGGTCTTCAAACTATGCAACAGATCAGTCAGTATCTGTAAAGAATAAAAGACAGGCTCAGGGTTTTAATGTTAGCACTTAGTTTAAATATCTTGTGTAAGTGTTGGCCCATCTAGGATTAAGATGAAGAGAAAATTTGTCATTCAGAGGGATGAGAATCTTTGGAATTCTCTCCTTGAGAGGGATTTTGGTGCTCAGTTGTTGAGGATGCCCAAGACTGAGATGAATAGCTTTTTGGACACTAAAAAAAAATCAAGGAACAAGAATTTGGGGCAGGGATATAAACATAAAAGGAATAACGTGCCATATATAACTGAATGGCAAACAGGCTCAAGGACTATTTCTGGTTCCTATTTCTTATGATTTTGTCCTTCTCCGGGTTGTTGTAAGCTGGATCTCTTTGGGATTAAAAGCAATTCCAGGATGACATGTGTAGTAATAAAACATCAGACTCAAGTCAATGTTCCCCAATAGATGAGAGGAATCTGATACGTGAGTCAGGTAGTTCCTTCATGCAGCCAGACATAGTTGATAATTGATCAACCAACCTGACTCATTAATGAAACCTGTAGGGGAATCAAACGTATAAAATTCTTGTATTTTGTTATGTATTAAAGGAAAGGGCAACACAGTGAAAGTTGCAATTTGGTCACAATTTTATTGGTAGGTTATTTTGTTGATAAATTATTCCTGGTTATGAATTATTATTAGTTAGCAATCTCAAGGGAGAGAAACGAACCAACAAATAAAAGATAACGTCAAAACAACAAAAGTTAACTTGACTAACATTACAAATAGTAAGTAGAACATGCAGTAAACAGGATAGAAATTTACTTGAAAAAAACATACTTACACTAAAGTGATAAGGAAAAGGAGATAAATAAAGTAAAAATAAAATTCAGTGATTGTGTTTAGATACTGGCACCATCTTTTGAATCATACCTCTGTGGAATTCAAATCTTTCAAGGTTAAAAACTTCAAAAAAGAGTCAATGCTATTCAATTAATTTTCACATTGACTTCCGAATGATTTCATTTTTTGCAAATTTATTTAAGAAACAGTTAAACTTCTGATTGGCCAGTATTTATTGTCCATCCCTAACTGCCCTTGAGAAGGTGTTAGCGAACTGAATGGTTTGTCAAACCACTTCAGAGCACTGTTGAGTCAACAACATTGCTGTGGCTCATGTAGGCCAGACCAGGTAAGGACAGCAGGTTTCCGTCCCTAAAGGAACCAGATGGGTTTTTCGGTGATAATTTCATGGTCACCAGTAGATTCTTAATTCCAGATATTTTCTTTTATTGAATTCAAATTTTATCATCTGGCCTGGTGGCATTCGAATCCGGTTTCCCGGAGCATTATTTGAGTTTCTGGATTAATAGTTTAGAGATAACACCAGAAGGCTGTCACCTTACTCATTGTATTAAATGTTCCTTTATATGTTCTCAGGTAATCATCCAAGATTCGAATAAGTAGAACCCGTATACGTGCAATCTTAATTTATACTATTAACACTAATGAATATTAATCAAATGAATTATCTATGCTTAATCCATAGTAAGTTACCCCAAAGGCCCAGATTTCTTGACAGCCTGTGCCATTCTAAAGATGTAGCAAAGTGGTAGGGTTTTTTTTTAGAAAAAACCAAAAGAAAAAGTAAATTTGAGTAAATTTATTTATACTGCTCCATATTTTCCAAGGACTCTACTGTAATGTTGCAGCTATTGTTGTTGAAAATAGGAATCATAGAATCATAGAACCCTATAGTGCAGAAGGAGGCCATTCAGTCCATCGAGTCTGCACCAATCACCATTCCACCCGGACCCTATTCACATAACCTCGCACATTTACCGATCTAATCCCCTGACACTAAGGCCAACACAATTAACTTGCACATCTTTGTATTGTGGGAGGAAACCAGAACAGCCGGAAGAAACTCGCACAGACATGAGGAGAATGTGCAAACTCCACACGGATAGTAACCTGAGGCCGAAATTGAATCCAGGTCCCTGGAACTGTGAGACAGCATTGCTAACCGCTGTGCCACTGTAGATAACTGCAGTAGCTTTTCCCTTATTAAAATCAATAATGGTCATAATTTTCCTGCACTTAAGTTGGTTTTCATGCTGTGGTCAATTAACCTTAGAATAATGGTTGAGATTTTCCAGCTCGGCCCATCATTGGGATCTCCCAGTCTCAGTGAACTTTTGGCTGGCCCATCACCGAGGGACCAGAATATCATGGCCTATGGTAGAACATAGAACATAAGAAATATGAGCAGCGCAGTAGCACAGTGGTTAGAACTGCTGCTTCACAGCTCCAGGGAACTGAATTCGATTCCCGGCTCGGGTCACTGTGTGTGTGGAGTTTGCACATTCTCCTCATGTCTGCATGGGTTTCCTCCGGGTCCTCTGGTTACCTCCCACTGTCCAAACATGTACGGGTTAGGTTGATTGGCCATGCTAAAATTGCCCCTTAGTGTCCTGGGGTGTGTAGGTTAGAGGGATTAGTGGGTAAATGTACGGAGATAGGGACTGAGAGGGATTGTGGTCAGTGTAGACTTGATGGTCCGAATGGCCTTTTTCTGTACTGTAGGCCTCTATGCTCTATGGTGCTGGCATAGCCTGATCTGTTACTCTAAGAATAACAGAGAAAACAGAAAGCCAAAATCCAATTGGATTCCAGGGCTATGTTTATCTATTAGTGATAATTGTTTTGATGATGACCTTCTTCAAACATTTCCTCTACCTTAGTTCCCAAAGGAACAAAAAGAGTTCTCACTCAATTGCTTACTTAGGCCACTGTTAGCAGCTATACTACAGGATGCTGCGAAGGTCGAGTTCTTGAATTTTTTTAATTTAATATTGTCAAAGGTAGGCTTACATTAACACTGCAATGAAGTTACTATGAAAATCCCCTAGTTGCCATACTCTGGCACCTGTTCAGATACAGTGGGAGAGAATTTAGCATGGCCAATGCACCTAACCAGTATGTCCTTTGGATTGTGGGGGGAAACTGGAGCACCGAGAGGAAACCCACATAGACACAGGAGAATATGCAGACTCTGCACAGACAGTAACCCGAGCTGGGAATCGAACCCCGGTCCCAACCGCTGTGAAGCAACAGTGCTAACCACTGTGCCAACATGCTGAGATCGACGGGTTTTGAATCAATAGGGGAATTAAGGGTTAGAGAAAGAAGGTAAGAAAGGGGATTTATTGAGTGTTAGATCAGCAGTGAACTTATTGAGTAGTGGAGCAGGGTCAAAGAACTAAATGGCCAGGGACCTGGGTTCGATTCCTGGCTTGGGTCACTGTCTGTGTGGAATCTGCATGTTCTGCCCACGTCCGCATGGGTTTCCACAGATTGCATCATAAAGCCAGAAGAAATAGAAACACGATTAGGCCACCCAGCCCTTTGAGCCTGCTCCGCCATTTCATAAGTTCCCTCCTCCTGTTCCTATTTCTTTTGGCCTCTTTTAAGGTCAAACCAAGTAAACACACTCAAATTAAACTAGGACAAAGTAAAAAGGGGTAGCTCCCCAAAAGGATGGGGAACAGCCCGAACAAAATCAAAGTACAAAGGAAACTTAAAAACGCCAAATTAAAATGTGATTATTAGGGTTGTTAATGCACCCCAGCCCCTGTGATGCCCATTAGGCACGGAAGGTGTCATCTGCGTCCATGGGCACCGCATGGTCCCTCTCCAGGGACGCCTAGCTGCGAATGTAGCCGCAGTAGAGGGACAGACAGTCAGGATGGACGTCCCTCTCCATCAACCTGGACTTGTAAATGGCATGTTTCGCCAGGCCCAGGAGCAGGTTCGTGAGGAAGTCGCCATCCTGACCCTCCCCTCTCCGCACCAGGTGCCTATTTCTTTTGGCCTTATGGTGCAATGTGTGGAAACAAAGTAAAATATTAACGGGGGTCAAATCTTTACATTCGGCCCAAAAGAAAGAGTTACAAATATTTGTTCATCAAATGAACGGCTTCAATCCAACCTATGACAAGGAAGTTGAAGAATGGAGTAATTAGAATACCAAACAATTTCAGTGGGTTAGGAACAATGATTTTTAATTGCTATCACACTAATGTTCTACTGATATTGATTTTGCAATGCAGTTACTGTCAAAGTCAATTTTCTTCTGCTGTGGAGATAATTGAGGTACATGCCCATAATATGATGCTAACGATATGCTCCGAGATTGCAATTAAGCTGCCAGTGTAATTTACTGTGCATGTTAAGCAAAATAAACAGTGAGAGGAGTTTGTCAATAACGCTGCAATTAAGGGACAGCCTTCTTCACTGAGTGCCACCATAAAGGTGGATCCAGTATTTCTAGAGTAAGCAATCTCTGGATTAGTCTATGAGTTGGATGCTTTTCCTTGTCTTTCAGCTCCAATTATTTCTGCGCTGCCAACTGAACATTGATTATGTCACAGTGACCAACCTTAGTACACAATGGGACAAATAATCTATCTCCTAGCCAATGAATTCTAAGAATAGGGAAAGAAACAGAGGAATAAAGGACAAGTAACAAAGGTACATTGGATACGGAAGAGAAAGAAAGATCGAAATAAGAGAAAGAATTAAGAGGAAGGATGTCACAGTGACACAGTAGGTAGAACTACTGCTTCATAGTGCCTGGGACCCAGGTTGAATTCTGGCTAAGGGGACTGCTTGTGTGGAGTTTGCACATTCTCCCTGTGCCCAGGTTAGGTGGATTGGTCATGCTAAATTGCCCCTTCGTGTCTCAAGGTATGTAATTTAGCTGCATCAGTCATGGTAAATGTGTGGGGTTAAAGGGATAGGGTGGGGGAGAGGGCCTGAGAAATGTATTTTGTCAGAAAGTTGGTGCAGATTTGATGGGCTAAATGGCCTGTATGGCTTCTATGAAAAGAGACAAAAATATGAAAAAATATTAAAACAGTTTCAATTTAAATTCTATAAACACCTCAAGGAACAAAGAACAAAGATCAAAGAACAAAACAGCACGGGACACAGGCCCTTTGGCCCAACGAGCCCATGCCGCCATCTCGATGTTCCCATCTCTACCCGTGATCCCTGTCTATGTTTATAGATCTATGCATTGAAACAAAATTTGAGACAATTTAGGGAGAATTTGTTCTGCCAGTCAGCCTAAGAGCACATCTTTGGGGTGTGGGAGGAAACCGGAGCACCCGGAGAAAACTCAGGCAAGCACGGGGAAAATGCGCAAACTCCCACAGACACAGGCCCAAATCCATGTATCTGCACAGCACTGCAATAGACACTGAGCTGTCGTGTTGCCCATCAAATGGTCCAGGTCAAGCGTACACTAATGACGTGAAGCACTAGGATACTCTCGAAAAAAAAATCCAAGAGCAGCCCTTTCATGACCCATCGCGTGTATGCCCCTTGTTAGACAACAAGGCAGACCAAAGTACCTGTAGGATAAAACAAATACATCAATATCATTGACTATTTACACACTTCCCAAGGAACTCCCCAGGCTCATGATGCCTATTTTAAATCAGTTTTCTATATCCCTCCATTCCCATTCTGTTCATGTGCCCATCTAAGTATCTCTTAAATAACTCCACAGTGCCTGCCTCCACCACTTTACTTGGCAACGTGTTCTATACCCCCACCATCCTCTGTGTGAAAAAACTCCCTCTAGCATCCAAATTATACCTTACCCTCCTCACCCTAAGCCCCTGACCCCTCGTGCTATTTGAGTCCATCCTAGGAAAAAGCTTAACCCTATTTACTCTATCTATACCCCTCATAATCTTGTACACCTCTATTAGATCTCCTCTAAGTCTACGTCTTTCTAAGGAAAACAGCTCCAATTTGCCTAACCTCTCCTCGTAACTCAGACCTTCCATACCAGGCAGCATCCTGGTAAACCTCCTCTGCACTCTGTCCAGAATCTCCACATCCTTCCGGTAGTAAGGCGACCAGAACTGGACGCAGTATTCCAAATGAGATCTAACCAATGTTTTATACAACTGCAACATTAAAGGCCAACTCTTGTACTCTATACCCCTTCCTATAAAGGCTAGCATACCATATACTTTCTTCACAACCTTCTCCACCTGCTCTGCCACCTTCAGAGACTTGTGCACCTGCACCCCCAGGTCCCTCTGCATTTCTGTACTCTTAATAAGTCCAATTCATTACCTGTAGGAATGAAGCCTCACTGATTCAATTCCTCCCTTTCTGGAACAGAGAGGTTGAGTTTTCTGTGAGGAATGAGCGAATGGGAGCAATCACTTTTTTGACAATTGAACTCTACAGTAAATATTGATGTCCTTCTAACATTACACATCATAGAGAATGTAGGAAAAATCATTGACTTGGCTGCATCTTTTCTCTGGTGAAACTTTGCCAATGATTAATATGAAAGTAAGAGCAAGTTCACAGGGACTATCATTACCACTTTGTAAAAATCTCATTGATTTACAGTGAGGAAGAGATATGCCATGAACAGCAAATCATTACAAATTGCTGGATGATTGCACTATTCCGACATTAGCCTTACAGCCAAGTTCACCCACGGGGAGGCGGTGGCCTCATGATATCATCACTAGACTTTTAATCCAGAAACTCAACGAATGTTCTGGGGACCGGGTTCGAATCTTGCCATGGTAGATGGTGAAATTAGAATTCAATAAAAGGAAATGTTAAGAATCTACTAATGATCACGAAATCATTGTTGATTGTTGGAAAAAACCATCTGATTCACTAATGTTCTTTAGAAAGGAAATCTGTTGTTCTTAACTGGCCTGGCCTACATGTGATTCTAGAGCCACAGCAATGCGTTGACTCGCAACTGCTCTCCAAGGGCAATTAGAGGTGGGCAATAAATGCTGGCTACTCAGTGATGCCTGCGTCCCATGAATAAATTAAAAATAATGTGTTTCAAGAAACTTGTGCATAATTACAAATGAACCTAGCTGTAGAAAGACGGGGATGCTTTGTCAAACTCTCTGGGTGGTGAAGGCACCTCGCTTCAGCTCTTCAGTCTGGCTGAGTGCTTTACTTGCACTATAATCACTGTGTAGTATACCAATTAGAAAACAGCAAATTTTAGAATCAGTTCGAAACAGTTGGTCAATGTGTTAGATGGCTATGGATGATTGTCTGTATGCAATTTGCACATTCTCCCTGTGTCTGTATGAGTTTCCTCCCACAGTCTGAAGATGTGCAGGGGTTAGGTGGATTAGTCATGCTAAATTGCCCCTTAGTGTTCCAGGATATGGAGGTTAGCTGCATTAGTCAAAATTTCTCACACTTGTTAGCAATTCACCAACAGGGCTGCAAGGATAAATGGTGTGAGACAACCGATCTGGGCAAGAAAAGGCAGAATGTGGAAAGTTGTAAATGGAAAAGAGGGAGTCATAAGGAGGACACCAAAAATCTTCAAAGGGATATAGTTAGGTTAAGCGAATTGGCTGAAATTTGGGAAAATATGTGTTTGTTGACCGAATAGAAAAGTAGAACATTATTTAAAAGGAGAGAGACTGCAAAATACTGCAGTACAAAGGGATCTGTGTGTCTTTGTATATGAATTACAAAAGGTTAACGTGCAGGTACAGCAAGTAATTAGAAAGGCAAATAGATTATTGGCCTTTATTGGAGTATTAAAGAGAGGAAGCCTTGCTACAGTGGTACAAGGCATGATTGAGACTGTTGCTCGAATGCTGTGTAGAGTTCTGGTTTCCCGACATAATTTCTAATATACTTGCAGTAGAAGCAATTCAGTGATTAATTAGGCTGATTCTTGGGTTGAAGCGGTTGTTTTATGAGGAAAAATAGATTAGGCTTGTACTTATGGAATTCAAAAAAATGAAACATATAGGACTCTGAGGGGCTTGACATAGATGCTGAGAGGATGGAGAAATCTAGCATGAGGGAACACAGTATAAAAATAAGTGGTCACCCATTTAGAATGGAAACAAGGAACAATTTTTCCTCTGAGGGTCTTTAGTAATTCTCTTCCACATGGGTCACTGAATATATTCAGAGCTGAGTTAGACAGATTTTTGTTTGACAAGAGTGTCAATGGATATGGGGGCAAGCAGAGAGGTGGTATGGAGATCTTAATCAAATCAGCCACGATCTGATTAAATAGTGAAGTGAGCTCAAGGGCCTTTGAGCCTACTGCTGCTCCTATTTCTTACGATCTGAAGATCTTATGTGTGAAGGGAGGGGATGTAGAACAGGAGGTCCCTTCACAGAATATCTCTTCACAGCATTTCGAACATGCTGCTGAAGGACCATCAACTCAGTGAACGATGTTCTTTGACCTGCCTGGAACTTGGTGGCCCTCCAATGTAAAGTGCTGTTAGTGACCGAGTGTTGCAATCTGACACATTGCAAGTTCCAGGGTTAAATGCTGAAGGACACACTAAAGCTTGGGACAGCTTTCACAAAGTGGGAAAAGTCCATTGTGCAGGCCTCCTGCCATGATACATTGAAAGGCTGGAAATTATAAATCTGCTCAGGCTGTACTTGTTTGATGTCAATATATAAATATTAACTATAAATGAAGCAAGTGACATATTGTATAATATTGAAAGAAATAGATACATTTTGAACTTTATGTAATGTCACTTTAAACGATTATGAAATGAACTCATAAATTTTATGAATTAAGTATACTTTTAGAAAAATTGTTTAACCTCCACATACAGAGTTTGCCTAATCCTACTTGCTCACTCTGTTACATTCCTTTATTCACTTTACCTGCAACCACAAACCTAAGGGGAAAATGGCACAATTAATGCTTAGTATGATGGATGGGGGTAGTTGCAGTCATTAGCAGTTTCAGCCAGTTAGCATTGGCAACGTCTAGCATTGTTCTGAAATCTCCTGCAATTCAAGATTAATCTTTGTTATTACAGCAAGAAAAGCAGGAGAAAAAGGCATGAAACAAATGTGTTTCCCACTTCCTTTGAACGTTTTTACTTATTATCTGTGAAAGTATTTGAGATGAGCGGGGAGGACTGACTGGGTGAGGCAGTTGAAAGCAGGACATTGCGTAATGCTCCAGGAATGCAACCAAGTAGAACTGGTAACCCTGCAACCTGTTGTTTGGAGATGTTGCTTTGATTTTTGCCAGTTCAGTTACATTTTGCTGATTTTTTAAATGATTCTGCAGACGTTCACTTACTGTTTCAGTGAAAACATTCCACTCATTTTGCTCAACACTTAGAGCTCCACTGCTTTTCCACATCACCAACAACCTGTCCTGGTCCACCCCATGTCCACACTATAGTTAAGAAGATTAAGAAAATTTGGCCTGTCAGCTATGACTCTCACCAACTTCTATAGATGCAACAGAGAAAGTATAGTATGTTAGCTTTCATAGAAAAGGGTATAGAATACAAGAGTAGGAGTTTGATGTTGCAATTGTATAGAACGTTGGTTAGGCCTCACTTGGAATACTGCGTCCAGTTCTGGTCGCCGTACTATCGGAAGGATGTGGAGTCCGTGGAGAGAGTGCAGAGGAGGTTTACCAGGATGCTGCCTGGTATGGAAGGACTGTCTTATGAGGAACGATTAGATAGACTGGGGTTGGTTTCCCTTGAAAGACGTCGGCTTAGAGGGGATCTCATAGAGGTGTATAAGATTATAAGGGGTATAGATAGAGTAAATGGAGGTAAACTTTTTCCACCTTTAGAAATGGATAGGACGAGAGGTCATGGCCATAGGGTGAGGGGGGCTATGTATAGGACGAATAGTAGAGGGCAGTTTTTCACACAAAGGGTAGTGGGGGTGTGGAATGCACTGCCGAGTAAGGTGGTGGGAGCAGGCACGCTAGGGCTGTTTACGGGTCTCTTGGACAGCCACATGAGCGTTATGCAGATAGAGGGATATAGTAGGACTGTTTAACTATGGCTTTTTTTTCCACAGGCTTGTTGACCAACAAGGTGCATGCATTCGGCAGGTCGTGCGAGGGCTGCTCTTGGATGTTGCTTCAGGAGTGGCCTAGTGCTTCAAGTCGTTAGTGTATGCTTAAACTGGACCATCTGATGGGCAACATGACAGCTCAGGGACTATCGCTGTTGCTGTGCAGACACATGGATTTGGGCCTGTGTCTGCGGGAGTTTGCGTGTTCTCCCCGTGGTTGCGTGGGTTTTCTCCGGGTGCTCCGGTTTCCTCCCACATCCCAAAAATTCGCTCTTAGGCTGATTGGGAAACAAACTGTCCCTACATTGAGACTCTTCCATATTAGGAATAACCTAAAATTGGAATAGGATAATGGAATTGTTACAATATAGTTATGACGGCGGCGCGGGCTCGTTGGGCCGAAGGGCCTGTTTCCTGTGCTGTGTTGCTCTAAAAAAAAGTATTCTTTCTGGATGTATCATAGCTTGGTATGGCTCCTGCTCTGACCAAGACTGCAAGAAGCTACAAAGTGTTGTGAATGTAGCCCAGTTCATCATGCAAACCAACCTTCCATCCATTGACTCTGTCTACACTTCTTGCTGCCTTGGCAAAGCAGCAGCATAATTAAGGAGCCCACGTACCCCATACATTCTCCCTTCCATCTTTCTTTGTCAGGAAGAAGATGCGAAAGTCTGAGGCCATGTACCAACCGACTACCGACTCAAGAACAGCTTCTTTCCTCCTGCCATCAGACTTTTGAATGGATCTACCATGCACTAAGTTGATCTTTCTCTACACCCTAGCCATGACTGTAACACTACGTTCTGTACTCTCTCATTTCCTTCTCTATGAACGGTATGCTTGAGTATATAGCACGCAAAAAAACAATACTTTTCACTGCATATTAATATATGTGACAATAATATATCAGATCAAATTCTATCAAAGCTTTCATATTTCAGTCTCACAGTGTTTCTAAAGGTTTCTCTTAGTTGGCAACTTTCTGAGAGATGGCCAATGTGTTTTTCTAGACAGGGAGCTGCCACATAACAAGACATCCCATCTGCTGTTTTCAACTTGTCACATAACATACATTTGCAGGTCAACCCACTGCTGCAGTGCTCTCACATTTCAATATTAGGGAAGCAGCTGGTAGATTTGCCTGATCAACAATGAATAGGCTGTAAAATTTTCAAATTTAATCATTCCTTTGAGAAACCCATTTTGTACCCAGTTTTTCACCTTGGTTATTCATCTTGGCTTTCCCCTCATTGTTGAAGTAAAGATGTGAATTTTGCAATCTCCTATCTTTGAGAGCTATCAAATAATGAAATGGATTGAAACTGAAAAAGCAAGGAATTATGTCGCAGGTCAGACAGAATTAAAACCATTCATGTTGATGAGCATTCATGCAATTGAATCAGAATTGAATTGATTGACAGAATGTTTGGCCTTATAATGTTGAAAAATTATATTTATCCTTTCAATTTACATTTGCTAAGTATGTTGCAGATCTAGTTAGATTGGATTTAACATAACTTTCCAACTTAGGCAATTCAGATCTATATTTCAAATAACATTTTAAAGTTTATTTATTAGTCACAAGTAAGGCCTACATTAACACTGTAATGAAGTTACAGTGAAATTTCTCTAGTTGCCACACTCCAGCACCTGCTTGGGTCAATGCACCTAACCAGCATGTTTTTCAGACTGTGGCAGGAAACTGGAACACCCGGAAGATACCCACACTGACACAGGGAGAAAGTGCAAATTCCACACAAGCCAGGAATCAAACCCAGGCTCCTGGCGCTGTGAGGCAGTAGTGCTAACCACTGTGCCGCCCCATTGGTTGCTGACTTGATTAACGTCTGCTCATCAGATTACAAAGCTGAAGTCAGACTTGTCAAAACTTGCTTACTGAAGTAATACATTTGTCTATAATAAAATGGATATCTCTGCTGTTTGTATTTATGGTTCTCTCCTCTTGAACAAAAGAGACGCTGGAGAATAGAGATTAATAATTATGGCAAGGAGATAGTGATGTGTATCATTATGTAATAGTGTTAACATTGGTCATGTGCAAGGAATTGAGAAGATGAGATAGAATAATCTATACAAGAAAAAGATGTACTTATCTAGAAACTTAGAATAAAGTTTTGTATCATGGAAATTTTGAAGAAACCTATGAAGTTAGACCTAAGTCACTAGTAAATGTGGGGAAATTTTCCCATTTCAGAACAAGCTACGAGTGATCCCAGGAGACATCCAGAGAGTATTGAAAGTAGAAACTAAACCACAAACCAGCAATCACTCTGTTTTGATCTCAAGCATTTTTTTCCAACAGAAGTTTAAAAAGTCAATAAATCGAAGTTAACAAAGATTAGTGAGTAAATATTTAAATAAACTGAGAATGATTTACTCAATAAATTCACTGTATACAAAAGACAATCATGGGAATTTGTATTGAATTTCTTTTAAATTTCACAATACAATGGCACAAAAATTATTCACTTGACGTGAAGATCCAGCAGCTTGCACAGGTATTGATTTTATTACCAACAGTTCTTTATAATACACACATCCCTCTATTTTCTGCCATCCATCTCTGCCAAGACAATTTTGCTGGAAATGGCAAATTGAAAACTCAGTTAAAAAAAGATGTGTGTGTATATGCATATTTCAAAAGTTCATTATTGGCTTACAAGTTTTTTCAACACATTCTGTTTTTATTTCAGATTTCCAGTATACACAGTATTTTGCTTTTATTTCATTACAAGTTTATGATTCACGTTGGATGTTGACAAGTCTGACAAGCTGGGACTGTAAAGATTGGTGTATATTGTGCACACTATAAATAATGCTACACAGAAACCCTAGAGTGTAGAAGGAGGCCATTTGGCACATTGAGTCTGCACCAACAATAATCCCACCCAGACACTATCCCTGATAGACTACAGATTTACCCTGCTAATCCCTCTAACATAAAACACTCAGGGAAACTAAGGAGCAATTTAGCATGACCAAACAAACTAACCTGAATATCTTTGGATTGTGGGAGGAAACTGGAGCACCTGGAAGAAACCCAAGCAGAACATGGGGAGAATGTGCAAACTCCACATAGACAGTCACCCAAGTCAGGAATTGAACACAGGTCTCTGGAACCGTGAGGCAACTGTACTAATCATGGTGCTACCATAACCACTTACATATAATGCTTTGATTTAAGATTCTGATTTTTTTTAGTTCCCTTTTTGTATGAATTGGGCATTTACAACAGGTGAGAAATTTCTGAGTAGGGTATTTTTCAAAACATAGGAACTGGATTAGGCCATTCCGACCCTCAATAAGATCATGGCTAATCTGTAGTCTAACTACATGTACCTGCCCTATGCACATATCCCTTGATACTTCTGTTCAATTAAAAATTTGTCAAGCTAAACCCTAACCCCAGTTGGAGTATTGTGTGCAGTTCTGGTCGCCTCATTATAGGAAGGATGTAGAGGCTATTGAGAGGGTTCAGAGGAGATTTACAAGGATGCTGCCTGGATTGGGAGGCAGGCCTTATGAAGATAGGTTGAGGGAGCTGTGACTCTTCTCACTGGAGAGACGTAGGTTGAGAGGCGACCTGATAGAGGTTTATAAAATGTTGAGAGGAATAGATAGGGTGGACTCTCAGAGACTATTTCCCCGAGCGGAAATGGTCACTACGAGAGGACACAGATTTAGGGTGCAGGGAAGAAAATACAAAGGAGATGTCAGAGGTAGGTTTTTCACTCAGAGGGTGGTGAGTGAATGGAACCGACTGCCGTCGGAGGTTGAGGCAAACTCACTGGGGTCTTTTAAGAGACTTCTGGATGAGTATATGGAAAAGAATAGGATAGGGGGTTATAGATAGGTCTATGGATTGGTAGATGTGATCGGCGCAACTTGTGGGCCGAAGGGCCTGTTTGTGCTGTATTGTTCTATGTTCTAACAATTGAACCAGCATCCACCACCTTTTGAGGAAGATAATATCAAACTTCTACCACCTGCTGAGTGTTGAAATGTTTTCTAACATAATAAAAACAGAAAATCCTGGAAAAACTTAGCAGATCAGACAGTATCTGCGGATAGAAAATTAGAGCTAATGTTTCAAGTCTTCATGACCCTTCATCAGAACATTTTCTGTTTTTTTTTCAGATTCCAGATGTGGAGGGGTTAAAAGGTTCAAAGAGTTCAGATTCAAAAATGTGCAGGTTAAGTTGATTGGACATGCTCAATTGCCCTTTATTGTCAGGGAGATTAACAGGGTAAATATGTGGGGTTATGGGGATAGAGTCTGAGTGGTGCAAGTTGTTGGTGCAGGCTCAATGGGGCTGTGTGGCCTTTTTCTGCACTGTAGGGATTCTATGATCCTATTCTAGCATCTGCAATATTTTTCCTTTATCTTCATGTTTTCTAACATCTCTCCTGAAGAGTTTGGCCCTAGCTCTTATTTAAGCTGATGGCATAGAATGGTCCAATTTCGTTTTGAACAAAAACAAAAGGCGAATGGTGATGGTGGTTGATTTTCACCATGTTTCTGTCCCTCCATGCTTATGTTAAAAAAGTCCATCAATGACTCTACTTCCTCAGGAGGCATGTTTGCCATGACTCTCACCAGTTTTTACAGATGCGCCATAGAAAGAATCATTTCTGGATGTTTCACAACTTGGTATGGCTCCTGCTCTGACCAAAACTCACTCTGTCCACACTTCCACTGCCTCGGAAAAGCAGCCAGCATAATTAAGACTCCACCTAACTCAGGCATGCTCTCTATCACCTTCTTCTGTCTGGAAGAAGATCCAAAAGTCTGAGGTCACATGCCAGCCAACTCAAGAACAGCTTCTTCCTCGCTGCCTTCAGACCTTTGAATGGACCTACCTTATGTATTAACCTGACCTTTCTCCACACCTTAGCTGTGACTATAACAGCATATTCTGCACTCTCTCCTTTCCTTCTCCCTATGTATTCTATGAATGGTATGCTTTGTCTGTAGAGCATGCAAGAAACAAAGCATTTCACTGTATCCCAATATATGTAACAATAATAAATAAATCAAATAAATCAAATCAATAGAATCATAGAATTCCTATGGGACAGCATGATGGCTCAGTATTTAACACTGCTGCCTCATAAAAACATAAGAACATAAGAAATAGGAGCAAGAATAGGTCATCTAGCCCTTCGAGCCTGCTCCGCCTTTCAATAAGATCATGGCTGATCTGAAGTGGATCAGTTCCACTTACTCGCCTGCCCCCCCATAACCTTTAATTCCCTTATCGATCAGAAATCTATCTATCCGTGACTTAAACATATTCAACCAGGTAGCCTCCACCACTTCAATGGGCAGAGAATTCAGAGATTCACCATCTTTTGAGAAAAGAAGTTCCTCCTCAACTCTGTTCTAAACTGCACCCCCCCTTATTTTGAGGCTGTGCCCTCTAGTTCTGGTTTCTTTTCTAATTGGAAAGAATCTCTCTACCTTTACCCTATTTAGCCCCTTCATTATTTTGTAAGTGTCTATAAGATCCTCTCTCAGCCTTCTAAACTACAACGAGTACAGGCCCAATCTACTCAATCTCTCGTCATAAACCAATCCCCTCATCTCCGCTATCAGCCTGGTGAACCTTCTCTGTATTCCCTCCAAGGCCAATATATCCTTTTGCAAATAAGGGGACCAAAACTGCGTATATTTTTCCAGTGCAGCCTCACCGGTGCTGCATAAAATTGCAGCAAGACCTCCCTGCTTTTATATAGGGTTAATGGAAGGACCCTTAATAGCATTGTCGAGCAGAGGGATCTTGGGGTACAAGTACATAGCTCTTTGAAAGTTGGCACCCAGGTTGATAAAGTTGTTAAGAAGGCGTACGGTGTGTTAGCTTTTATTGGTAGAGGGATTGAATTTAGGAGCCGTGAGGTTATGTTACAACTGTACAAAACTCTGGTGCGGCCGCACTTGGAGTATTGCGTACAGTTCTGGTCGCCGCATTATAAGAAAGATGTGGAAGCATTGGAAAGGGTGCAGAGGAGGTTTACCAGGATGTTGCCTGGTATGGTGGGAAGGCCTTATGAGGAAAGGCTGAGGGACCTGAGGTTATTTTCATTAGAGAGAAGAAGGTTACGCGGTGACCTAATTAAGGCGTATAAGATGATCAAGGGATTGGATAGGGTGGATAGTGAGAGCCTTTTTCCTCGGATGGTGATGACCAACACGAGGGGACATAACTTTAAATTAAGAGGTGGTAGTTATAGGACGGATGTCAGAGGCAGGTTCTTTACATAGAGGGTGGTGAGGGCGTGGAATGCCCTGCCTGCAGCAGTTGTGGACTCGCCTACTTTGGAGGCATTCAAATGTTCGGTGGATAGGCATATGGATGATATTGGAATAGTTTAGGTTAGAGGGTCCACTGGCCGGCGCAACATCGAGGGCCGAAGGGCCTGTACTGCGCTGTAATGTTCTATGTTCTATGTTCTATATTCTATCCCCCTCGCTATAAAGACCAACATTCCGTTCGCCTTCTTGATCACCTGCTGCACCTGCATACTGAGGTTTTGCGATTCATGCACAAGGACCCCCAGGTCCCTCTGCACAGTAGCATGCTGCAACTTTTCACCATTTAAATAATATTCCATTCTACTATTATTTCTTCCAAAGTGGATAACATCACATTTGCCAACGTTATACCCCATCTGCCAGGTCCTTGCCCACTCATTCAGCCTATCCAAATCTCTCTGCAGACTTTCCGCATCCTTCACTCAATTCACTTTTTCATTTCAGCAAACTTTGTTACCCTACACTCAGCCACCTCTCTAGACCATCTATATATATGGTAAACAGTTGAGGTCTCACAGCTCTAGGCACCTGGGCTCAATTCCTGCCTCGGGTCACTGTCTTGCGAGTCTGCATATTCTCCCAGTGTCTGCATGGGTTTCCTCTGGGTGCTCCATTTTTTCCCCTCAGTCCAAATTATGTATTGATTTAGGTGCATTGGACATGCTAAATTCTCCCTCAATATACCCAAACAGGTTCAGGAGTGTGGCAATCAGGGTATATTCACAGTAACTTTCTTGCAGTGCTAATGTAAGCCTACTTGTGATACTAATAAATAAACTTAAACTTGAAACTTAAAACTGTTTCTACAATTTCTGCTGCCTTGGAAAAGCAGCCAACATAATCAAGGACCCCACACACTCTGGGCATATTCTCTTCCACCTTTATCCATCAGGAAAAAGATACAAAAGTTTGAGATCATGGACCAACCAATCACAGTTCCTTCACTGCTGCCATCAGGGAATGGACCTATCCCATATTTAGTTGATCTTTCTCTATACCCTAGCTGTGATTGCAACACTGCATCCCTGCACCCTCTCCTTTGTTCTCCCTTATGTACTCTAGGAGTAGTATGTTTTGTCTGTAAGTGTCCAAGCAACAATACTTTTTGCTGCATACCAATAATATGACAATAATAAATACAGTAAATCAATAGAATCATAGAATCCCTAGAGGGTAGCATGGTGACACAGTTGTTAGCATTGCCTCCTCACAGTGCAAAGGATCAGGATTCAATTCCTGGCTGGGGTCACTGTCTGTGCCGACTGTGCACTTTCTCCATGTGTCTGTATGGGTTTCCTTTGGTTGTTCTGGTTCCCTCCCACAGTCCGAAAGATACGCTGGTTAGGTGCATTGGATACACTAAATTCACACTCATTGTACTTGAATGGACGCTGGACCATGGCAACTAGGGGATTTTCACAGTAACTTGCAGTGTTAAGGGAAGCCTACTATGACTAATACATAAAAACAATCAAGGACTTGGCTTTCACAGCTTCTTGGGGAAAGAATAGGTTAGATGTATTGGCCACGCTAAATTCTCTCTCAGTGTACTCGAACAGGCACCGGAACGTGACGAGAGAGGGGATTTTAACAGTAAATTCATTGCGCCGTTAATCTAAGCCGATTTGTAGTACTAATAAGTAAAATTTGACAATAATAAATGAATTAAACCAAATCTCTCTTGAAATGCTTTGCCCTAATTTTTATTTGAGCTGAGCTGACGGCATGAATTGGTCCAATTTAAACACAACAAAAGGCGGACTGACGGTGACTCTGTTCTCACCATGTTGCGGTCAACCGAAAGAATTATTGTTGCTCTCCCACAATGCTACGCGGCAGCTAGCCCCAAGATGGCGGCGGTGAAAGTGCCCTATCTCCCGCTCTGTACCCAGGGTGCTGGGCGGCGTGCAGTTGCTGACGCTGACAATATGGCTGCCGTTGAGTTGGCAGAGCCGGAGCTGAGGAGGGGGATGAGGCGGGAGTAAGTGAGGGACGGACGGGCAACAACAACAACAACAACAACAACAACCGCCAGAAACAAGCGGCTCGGTGGCGGCGGCACTGACACAGTGAGCCGGATCTTCAGTCACTCTGTGCCTTGCGGCTCTCCCCGAGGCTGCGGGCCTGGAGCGGGGGGGGGGGGAGTGCAGAGGAAGCCAGGGACTCGGTTTAACCCCACCAGCCGCCCGCCGCCCGCCGCCCGCCGCTGCCTCCTCCAATTCCCGGTCTCCCCACCCCACCCCTCTCAACCATGTCTTCTTGGTTCGGCGGCATCGGCACGGGCCTGGGCCATGTCGGGGGCAGCCTGTCCTCCCTGACCGGACAGCTCTCTAGCTTCACCAAAGACATGTTGGCAGAAGGCGCCGAGGAAGTGCAAGGTGAGGAATCCGTCCCCTTACACAGAAAATAAATGCTGCAGACCAGATATGCCACAGTGGCATCTGCAAACTATGGCTTTACGTTTTATTATTAGTTTTCTGAATGCCTTTGAACTCAGACGTTTGTAGGCACCGCATTCTTCCATTTGCTTCCACAACAGCTGTTTGGACAAGTGTCACTGCAAGCACTGTTTTTGTCTGCAGTTTTCCTGCTCTGGAGGAGACACATAAATTGGGTGTTTTTTTTTAGGTGAATTATAAATTGGTAGTCGGTGAAGTTAATCAGAGTCGGATTTTTTAATATTTTATTCATAAGTAAAGATGTACATTAACAATGCAATGATGTTGCTGTGAAATTCCCCTAGTTGCCACACTCTGGCACCCTGATCAGGTCAATGCACCGAACCAGCATGTCTTTCAAAGACATGTTTGCAGGAGGAACCTGGATGAAACCCATGCAGACATGGGGAGAATGTGCAAAGTCCACATAGATAATGACTCAAACTGAGAATTGAACCCCGGGTCCCTAGTGCTGTGAGGCAGCAGTGCTAATTGCTGTGCTGCTCTGCTGCCCTATTATTGCCAATCTCTCATTGTCAAGACAACTGAGTGGGTGGCTCACTTAAAGGGAGTATGAAGAGTCACAGAGAGAATGTGCAAACTCCACACACAGTGACCCAAGCTGGAAGTTGAGTCTGGGTTCCTGGTGCTGTGAGGCAACAGTGTGAACCACTGTGCCACTATGCTGTTCTATACATCATTCCCTATTATGGATGTCTTCTGTTCAGTTGGGTATGACTTTGGTATATATTAGGTGTACCAGAAGATATTTACAAATATATAATCTGTCTATCCCAAAGAAAAACTGGAAAATGTGTTTGTATCTTTTTATGTGGAGTTTGAGATTAGCAGTTGTCTATAAAATTGTTTAGTACCTGGTTGTATTTGATTATTTCAGACTTGTTTACAGATTGTGAATTGCATTTGACAATGAGGACATGTTCACTGCTGCCGTTGCCTCATTCAGCTCTTATTGAACCACCTCTGTCTGCATAGAGTTTGCATATAAACATAAACACACTTTGAAACAATTTCTGATGTAGAGTGATGCATTCTCAGATAAGATCAGACCAATGATACTAATAATACAAGCCATAGGATGCCTACAACACAGAAAGAGACCCTTTCATTCAAATAAAAGTGTAAAGGTAAGTCCTGAAGTCCTAAAGGCTAGTCAGTTGAACCTTCATGGTATGGAAGCTTCTGGAAATCATAATGCAGGACAAAGCTAATAGTCACTTGAGCAAATGAAAGTTAATGATGGAAAGCCAGCACATAATTCTTAGGGGGACATTATGTTTAACTAATCTGCTGGAGAGATTTTTTGATGAGCCAACAGAGATTATTGGTGAGGGTAAGGTGTTGATATGGTGTCCATAAGGCATTTGATCTACTGCCTCTCAGCAGAGTTGTGAACAATGTTACAGTTTGTGAAATAAAGAGGAACAGCAGAACCATGGATATGAAATTGGCTGAGTGGCAGGAGATGAAAAGTATTGGCTAATGGATGTTTATTGGACTGGAAGAAGGTTTTCAAGAGTTCTCAGTGGATGTATTAGGATGCTGGTTCTTCCTTATTTGTAATGATGACCAAGAACTTGGTGTAGAAGGCACAACTTCCAAATTTGCAGATGATAAGAGCTCAGAAATATGGTGAACTATGAGGAGAATCAGTGTAGAACTTCAAAATAATGTATGTTGAAGGACTGTGTGGACAAGTAGCAGATGAAATTTAACAGAGAGCAGATACATTTCTGTAGAAAGATTGCAGAGAGACAATATAGAATAAGAGTGCAATTCTAAAGAACTGCAGGAGCAGAGGGATCATAGAATCATAGAAAGGTTACAGGTCATTCAGCACATTGTCTCTGCGCCAGCCAAAAAAAGGGAAAAAAGAAACCATTCATTTTAATTCCACTTTCCAGAATCAGGTTTGTAGTTTTGCAGGTTACAGCACTAGAGATGGAGATCCAGGTACATTTTAAATAGTTGAGTGTTTCAGCCTCAACCACTAACTCAGACAATGAATTCTTGATGCCCACCAGACTCTGGGTGTCAAAGGTTTCTTACATGTCCTCACTAGGGGGAGGCAAGGTCCAACACAGATATCAGGGGGATGTATTTTACAGAGGGTGGTGGGGGCCTGGAATGCACTGCCAAGCAAAGTAGTTGAAGCGGAAACTCTGGGATCTAGATAGTCACGTGAGTAGACTGGAAATAGAGGGATACAAATGAATGATCTGGTTGGGCGCATGAGCGGCACAGGCTTAGAGGGCCAAAGGGCCTGTTCCTGTGCTGTACTATTCTTTGTTCTAATCCTTCAACAACCACCTTAAATCTATCCCCCCTGATAATTGACTTTTCAGCTCAGGGAAATAAGTTTTTCCCATCTACTGTACCTTAGCTCTTCAAAATTTTGTGCGCTTCAACTAAGTCACCTCATCCACCTCTGTTCTAAAGAAAACAATCATAGTATATCTAATCTGTCCCCATAGCTGCAATTTCAAACCCTGATAACATTCTTGTAAATCTTCTCTGCAATCGTTTCAGTGCAATTATGTGCTTCTTTAAAGTGGTGACCAGAACTGTATACAAAATTCCAGCTGTGACCTAACCAGTGTTTTTCCATCATTATGTCCCTGCTTTTGTATTCAATACCTCACCCAGTAAAGGAAAGTGTTCCATATTCTTTCTTGACCACCTTCTGTCCTGCCATCTTCAAGGACCTGTGGACTCCAAGGTCTCTCATTTCCTCAAACCCTGTCAATAGCTTCCCCATTTACTGAGCATTCCCTTGCTTTGTTTAGCACCCCCCCCCCTCACCCACCCACCCACCCATCCAGGTGCTTTATCTCAGGACTTGTACATGTGCACAAGTTATTGACAGGACAGGTTGCAAGAGTGGCTAACTCTAAGCTTTATTATTGGGGCACAGAATACAAAAGCAAAAAGCTCGTATTAAGCTTGTATAGAACAGGGATTCAGCTTGACTGGAGTGTTGCATTCAGTTCTGAGAGCAACATTTTAGAAGAGATGTGAAGGCATTAGAGAAAGTGGTTCCAGGAATGATGGACTTCAGCTGTGAAAATAGACTGGAGAAGTTAGAATTGCTTTACTTGGAGAGGAAGAGGTTAAGAGAAGATTTTATCATATCAAACAGATTCTTTGCAGAAATGTAGATCCCAGTGGCTAAAGCACTTAATCATTTCCAACTATTGAAGTTTAATGTGAACCAGGATATAAATTAAGACTGAAACATCTCCACTGTAGGCATTGATAAAATGTATTTCCTGATTGAAATTGCCAGGAAAGGTTTAAAGCAGGCTTGTCCAATCTTTTCGCTCTGTAGCCACATGCATAATTTTTTTACTCAAGGGCCAGTCAGGAAATTTTGGACAGGTGGAGTTTGACATTCACTGTCTTGTGGGCATGTACCAATGGTCTCTCACTTTCTCTCACTTGCATGTGCTCTCTCTCACTTGCTCTCTTGCCCACAAAGGCACCCATTCAGTCACCATCTCTATCCCAATCCCACCTAAATGAAAAAGAATCTTGTTCCAATGTAAGTTTGCCTCCCAGGTCTGCCAAGACCTCACCTTTCCCAGCCCTCAATGTTCCTGTCTCGAAGGCTACATTCCCAACGTGGCACAACGTCCTCACCATTCTTTGACTCTCTGGGTCTATCAGCAGCAAACTGAAAGTGTCTTGAATTAGTGGAGCAACTCCAACTGGAATGGGGGTGCAAGCAGAGAGGCTTTGTGGCCTGCATTTAGCTGGTTTAAAGACATCCAGCAGGTTCTTATCAATTCTACATGACCCTGTTTATACTCTCTGATTGCCATTCAACCTGTTGCATCAGTGCAAACAGTTTTCCAAGGTACATGCACAACTCTGTACAATATTGTGCCAACAATCTCAGTGCATTTAAATAAGCTCTGGATCTGTTTCTAAGATGTGCAAGAGGTTTTAAGATTTTGACTTGATTTATGTTGCCCAGAAATGTTTACATGAATGCTTGAGACTCCCATTTTCAGGTGGAGTCTCACAGATGCTTTGTGAGTTTGGATGGTATTAAACTGTGACAATGTTTCAACTGTTTACAACTTTCCAAAGTGGAAACTACTTTGTGTGGTTGCAGAATAAATGAGGTTTAGTGGGAGATATTAAGAACAATGATTTTTTTAAAAAGTCAAAAGCAAAGAAGCTCCTAGCACCTCGGGACGTTTGGCAGAATTAGGGGATGTGATATTGGGAGACAATCTCAAACTAAACGATTGATTCTTGCAATCATCGATTTAACTGATGCGATGAAGGACCGGCAAATGCTCCAAAAGCTGGAAGTGTTTGCTACCAAATAAATCTGTTGGACTTTAACCTGGTGTCATAAGATTTCTTATTGCAATAAAAGGCTGACAGTAAGCATTCTTGAAATGAACGTGATAACTCACTGAGTCAGAGAAGGACCAGGGAGAGTAGCTTTTGGGTACAGGCAGAAGTAGGATATAAGTGGAAAAAAGGTAAAGATAGAGGAGCAAGATCATTTTCGTTTATATAGCACAAAAATTTCTGTCCCAATGCAAAATCCATCCCTTTCCTCTCCCCCCACTGGGCCATCTGTTACTTGTTGTTAAGTTTTACAACATCTTTGTTACCATTTTTCCAAGCTCCCTTTAATCTCTGTTTTATTTGCCCCATCTGATCTATTCACTTCAGTCTGTTCTGAGTTAGAATTCCACATTCCTATCACAGCTTGGGTGAAGCTGTTTCCTCTGAATTCTATTTGATATACTGGTTTCTATCCTGTATTGATGGTCGCTAGTTTCTCTTCTTTCACAAATGGAAACTTCTCTGTGCCTGCTCTATTAAAGTCTTTCACGATTTTAAAGACTTCTATTAAGCCATCCCTCAGCCTTCTCTTTTCAAGAGAAAAGAGACCCAAACCTATTCAGTGATTTTTATTTTTGATTACAAAACTCTATTACGTGTTTTAGTTCTAGCAAGTCCTGTTTCCCCATCATCCCTGTGCTCACTGATCTACATTGCTTCCTGGTAAAGAAACGTCATTCTTATTTTCAAGTCCCTTCGTGGCCTTGTGTTTCCTATCTCAGTAATCTATAACCTCTCCTCTGGTCATGCTTAATTTATAATTGCTTCACCATTGGTGGCCACACCTTCAGTTGTCTGGTCTAGGCCCCAAGCTTTAAAATTCCCACATGACTCCCCTCATCCTTGTTTTCCTCCTATGAGATACTCCTTAAATCTTACCTCTTTGACCAAGCTTAATCTAATCGAAGCATTTGCTCATCCAACTTAATATTTCCTTACATGGTCCATGTCATTTTTATAATGCTTCTGTGAAGCATCTTGGGGTGCTTTATAATGTTAATGGCAATATATAAATGTAAATTGTAGCCTGAATATGCATCAGTTAATTTATTTTGTTTCTGTTCGTATCTTATATTCAAACTTTATTATTGGAGGTATGAAGCCTAGGTTATTTTGGAAATTATAATCAATATGGAAAATTAATGCTAAAATCAAAATTTAAAACCATCAGCATAAGGAGATTAGATGGTCAATAATGTTGTTGTGGAAATACATTTAAGAAATGTCTTAAAGGATGAAAAAGAGGTGAAGAGACTGAGAAGGATATTCTCTAGAATTAGGACCCATGTAGCTAAATGATGCAATTCAGATTGGGAATGTGCAAGAGGCCAGAATTGGAGCAGCTCTGAGATTTTGGTAGGTCAGAAGGCTTGGGGAGGTTATTATGATAATGCGGGACAAGACTTTGGAAAGATTTGAAATGGATGAGAACTGTAAAATTGAGGCATTGCTAGACCCCGAGGCAGTGTAGGGCAACAGGTACAGGGCTGATCCCAAACTTGGTGAGAGTTAGGTCAGCCACTGCAGCAAAGTTATTTTTTAAAAAGTGCTCAAGTTTATGGAAACGCAAGATGGTTGGTTATCCAGGAGAGCATTGGGATAGTTAAGTCCATAGATAACAAAGTCAGAGATAATGGTCTCCATTGCATGTGAGCTGACGAAATAGGCAGTGTTATAGAAGTGGAAGTAAGTGTTGGTGATGGAACAGATTTGTGGTTAGAAGCTCGTGTGAGTGTCCAATGGAAGACCAAGGTCGTGAATGGCTTGTTTGTACAGTCCTACAGCAGTTTGTGAGAGCGTAGGAGATGGGTCTTATGAACAAGATGAGTTTGCAGATTGTGTTAGAAGAGATTGTTGATAAAGATGTGAGTTCAAGCCTTGGACAATAAAATAAAGCAGAGTCAACATAGTTTTATGAAAAGGATATCATGTTTGACAAATTAACAAACATTCTTTGTGATGGCACAAGCAGGGTGGATGTTGTGTATTTGAATTTTTGAAAGGCATTAGATAAGTTACCACATAAAAGGTTACTGCACAAGATAAGAGCTATGGTGTTGGAGAGATATGTCAGCACAGATAGAGGATTGGCTAACTGACAGGAAATAGAGTCAGGATAAAAGGGTTAATTTCACTCTGGCAAACTATAACTAGTGGAGTGCTGTAGGGAGTAGTGCTGGGCCTCAATTATTTACAATTCATATGAATGATTTGGATGAAGGGACATGTATCGTAGCCAAATTTACTGATGATACAAAGGTAGTTGGGAAAGCCAGTTGTGTAAAGGATACAGTGAGCCTGCAAAGGGATTAAATAGGTACTGAATAAATCTTGGCAGATGGAGGAAAATGTGGGAAGTGGGGGGGCAAAGTATTATTTAAGAGGAGAGAGATTGCAAAATACAGTACAGAGGGATCAGAGTATCTTCATCAATCACACGCAAGTAATTAAATAGGCAATTGAACTGTTGGCTTTATTGCAAAGGAGATGGAAGTTGTGCATTGGCATTGGTGAGACTGTGGAGTTCTGTATAATTTTGTACTCCATATTTGATGAGGGACATTGTTGCATTGCAGAAAGTTCAGAGAAGGTTGGTTCCTGTAAAAAAAAAAGAAGAATTTGAGCTTTTTTATTCATGGGATGTGTGTTACTGGCTGGACAAGCATTTATTGTCCATTCCTAATGACTTTGAACTAAGCAGCTTGCTAGGGCATCAGGCCTTTGCAGGAGTTAACCACATTGTCATGGATCTGAAGTCACACGTAAACTGTACCAGGTAACGATGGCAGATTTCCTTCTCTAAAAGACATTTCTGAATCAGATGGGTTTTTACAACAATTGACAATGGGGTCATGGTCACCATTAGTTCCAGATTCTTCCACCCCCCGCTATTGAAACTTACTAATGTTGAAGGCTTGGTGCTGAGGATGTTTTCTCACCTGGGGGCAAAAGTTTAAAAGTAAAGGATTTCCCATTTAAGAGAGCATTGAGGAGGAATTTCTTTCAGAGTCATGAGTGTTTGGAATTCTCCTTTCTAGAAAGCAGTAGAAGCTGGGTGATTGAATATATTCAGGGCTGAGTTAGACAGATTTTTGATTAACATGGGAGTGTGAGTTATGGGAGCAGACGGGAAAGTGGAGTTAAAACCACAGTCGGATCAGCCATGATTTTATTGAATGGCAGAATAGTTTGCTACTGCTCCTGTTTCTACTAGGGTTCAAGAAGCTTGGTTTAGTGGGCTAGGGGAAGGGAAGAAAACAGCAGACACAACTGGAGGAAGGGGTGAACTAATCTTAGTAATCTCATGACAAAAATATTTTCAGAGTTCCCCTTTCTGCTTTGAAGCTAAAGTACAGGAGGTAGGGAAGGTGGTTGCATTCCAGAATTGTGTAGTTTTGGTTAAAGAAAATGGGACTTGATGTGTTATGTGGTTCAGCCAGATCTAATGGTGATCTTCAACCCAACAATCCACGATGCACTGATTTCACTGAGTTGATGATTGTAGCGCATATTGCAGTTTGAGCTCAGAGTTCAAAAGTGATAAAGTCATCCAACTCAGTGGTTACGTGTTTGACGTTAGATGGAATACTTTCTGATGGTTGTAAAAGCTTTTGCTTTGGGAAGAAAAGTTGCTACAATGACTAGTTTACTTTAGAGTCATTTAATATTTTTATATTAGCTGGGTTTCCAAAGTGAGTTGTCATCTTTGAAATAAAGATTTATTTTTCAGTGTTAACTAGTAATATGTTCAGAATATTTGTGTTTTCAGTGTCTTAAAATGCGTTGAGCAATGCAGCAACTGTTATGCAGAAAATGCATCAGATATTCTATGACAAGGGCATTGTAACAAGCAACAAAAGAAAACCACCAAATAGTTAGCTTTCCTTGACGTAGAGATGAAAATAGTGTGAGGGACACCAGGATGACTCCCAACTCCTTTTCAGACAATGTCATGGGATCTTTACATCCATGTGAATTGTTGGAACAGAGAGATGGAACCTGCATTGGTTTTGGAGTTAAAGAAAAGAATCAGGTGTTTCTGTTGTGTTGTATTTGTTTTTTTTCAGTGCAATTTGCCTGAAATTGGCTAAGTCTGTGCAAAAGTTTGTATAATTTTAAGCACAAATTAAATTCAGTGCACATCAGGTTTCTGTGATTATTTCACTTGTTTGACTAACGTGACACTAAAAGTTGGTTCTGGCTACGAAACTGGCTATGCCCCAGATCAATCTAGTCACCATCGAGATTTTCTATTAGCCGTGCCTATTTCCAGGTATTAGAGGAGACTTCAAAAATTAGGTATATTTTGGATGGACTTGAAAAGGTGCTTTTTAAAAGCTTTTGCATTTTAATAAGAATATCTCCTGTTCACCAAAGTAGCTAGTAAAAAATTCCACATCATTTTTAACATTAATTTTCAGTTATTTATATTGTGTTACTCACAGGATACTTTGATTTAAAATGCTTAATTTTTATGATAAATCTATTAACACCTGTATTACTCACACTGTACCTAATTACCACTCTTAAATATAATCAAGGTGTATGTTTAAATGCAAAATGAAAGCAAAGTATTACGTTCTGAAAAGCTGCATCATTATGATAGTTCAAGTTAGATTTTAGTGTTCGGTAGCAGCAAATGGAGCTAGTGGAAATAATTCTCAAAACTCGGACAATTTTCACTTGGATTACTGGTTGGACTGAAAGCTGAAATCCTTGACACTGTAATTTTTGTTTTGACTCGAAGCAGTAGTCCAATCAAGCTAAGGAGAGGATTTCTGGGAAGAACGAGGAAATATTGCCAGTGGCTTGTCTAATAATTAATAGCGACTAGAGTGCATTGGTGTATGTGTTGTGTGGATTTGTGGTTCTCTTGCTTGTTAAGTAGTTTACGCAGCTGAAAGCTCTTGTGTGTCTATCTTGTTTGTTCGTGTTGGTCTCACAGGAAATGTGCTGCATTTACATCCCCGAGTGGGAATCTTACGACTGTTATGCCAAGTTCTTGGTGCTGTTCCTCACCTAGCATTTACTGCAGTGACTGTTTGATCCATTGTGGTTCTGCCATACAGCATGATTAATTTTGTGATGCTTGATTTACCTAATGAGTGTAAACACATCAGCAGTTAACAGATGATCACTGCTGAAATCATTAACTGTAAACTGACAGTTTGCATTGCAGTCTCCCGTTAATCCCACGCAATTTGAATGATTTGTTTTAAAACTCATCATTAGTATTCAGAAACAAAACTATAAATCAAATAAACAGACTTGTCCAACCTGTTTGCTTGGGGAAGAGGGTGGTGCACATTTGCATATTTTCTTAATCAAGGGATGAAAGAGCAAATTTCAAAATGATGAGGTTTGGCACAAAAGTAAATCGAATTTAAAAGCAAATTTGTGGCTTTAGGGAAAGAAACAACTGCTGACTGAAAGTACAGTAATATTATAAATTGTTAAGCTTAAAAAAAGTGAGAGAGGGTCAGTGTATGTGTTGGTGAATGGCAAGATACCTAAAACTGGACATAAATTAGACTCCCACTCACCCCACAAATATAGTCTCTCACTCCCACCCGAGGTCAGTTCCTCAACAGAATTTCTACAGAATGCTACTCTGTTGCAGGCACAGTATTAATCTGACTGCTCAGTTAAATTTCTAGTAAATGCTAGCGCCTAGGATTTTGATGGATGATAAATATTGTGTGTTATTGTTGTACACCGTGGAAAGATGGTTAGATTTTCTCTGGTAGTAGGTGGTTTTTCCTGGCATTTGTGTGATCTGAATGTTACTTGTCACTTCTCAACCCAACCTTGAATGTTGTCCAGGACTTGCTGGATTAAGGCATGGACTGCTTCAATATCTGAGGGATCTCATATGGTACTAACCATTGCAATCACCAGTGAACATTTTTTCTTATGATGGAGGAAAAGTCATTGATGAAGAAGCTGAAGGTTTTTTAAGGAGGATTTTTTTAAAAAAGAGAGAAAATTATACAATACTGATCCTACATAAGCTGTAGCTATTGGAAATCTGAAAAGGAAGTAGAAAATTCTCAGCTGGCTTTGCAGCATCTGTGGAGAGAGAAACAAAGTTAATGTTTCAGATCATGATCTTTTATCAGAGCCAGTTTTTCTGTGGGTATTCTTCCTTCATCCTCCCCAAAAAAGTAATGAGTATAACTCCCAACAAAAACATTTGAATTGAGGAGAAAACGGAGGCTGAATAAATAGCTCAGAATGGCTACAGAGATAAACTAAGATAGTCACATACTTCCCTATAGATGTTCCCTATGCATGAGGAGAGTTGTTTGGATAATAGGAGACCAGGGTTAACTCATGGGAATATGAAGATGCAAGAATATTTTGGAGTTTTTTGTGATGATCCTTTGGGGAATAGTGAGTATTCCGGAGGTGGTTGATGTACTGCATAGCAGGGTTTGTGAAAGGAGCAGGCTTGAAATGACAGTATAACTATTCCTATGCATTATATTATTAAAATGAGCCCCAGCATGATTCCAGTTGAACTGTGTTGATATTTTAATGTGGAGATGCCAGCATTGGACTGGGGTATATTTTAAAACAAGTGTAAGTCACTTGTAAGTGGTAGGATTTTTTAGGAAATTATTAATGTTTACAAATTAAACTTCTTTAAGAAAGGTAACAAAAGGATGACAACAATGCAAATAGTCTGAGTTAATCCTTTTAACATTGTTCTCAGTTAAGTGCAATTATAAAAATGAAGGAATTGTGTAGTCCTGTGTGTACACAGGTGAATGAAGCCTGATAAAGTCTAGCTCTATGGTTTTAGAACAAAGTTTCTCTTACCCTGCTGTTACTAATTTTGAGCTGGTCTCTTCTATGATGTGTGGAGTGCCTTTGCAGCACGTTATCTGGGTGTATCGTAGTGTGATCTAGTGCTTTAGTCCTTTATTGTACAGACTGGATTCTCCAGTCTTTTAAATGATCGATATATGGTTCTTCCATCATACGGGAGGTAAATTGAGTGATCTAGTGAGAGCTACTGGTTAATCAGTGAGCTGGTTAATTTCATATAAAATGTATGATTGAGTGGACTGCAGGTTTGAGTGATATTCTAGATTGTCCGTTGTGATGCCAGACATAATTAATTCTGCACACCTTTCCTCTGACATGGCTCAACCTTCACATCATAAATCAGCATTGCTAAACTGACAGGTTCTCACTTAGGAAGAGAGTTCCTCCACCCCCACATCCTGCATTCTCTGTTTCAAACTCAAATCTATCACAAATTAATGATTTCTCAATTTGAGATTAAATCAAAGAGCAAATTTGTGTTCTCCTCCAACATTATCTCTAATTCAACCTATAGCTGTGTAAATTGGCTCATAAAAGTTACTCACCAGATATATTTTGGATCGGGGGGAACTGTTTGGCTAGGCTTCCTGCTGCATTCAATGAGTGACACCAGTCTGATGTTCAGTGTGTACCTTTCTGGAATGTGCTAATGCCCTCTATTATATCTGAGCAACACAATTTTGTTTACGACTTCTTTTGATGATGGACTAAACCTACATCCTGAACAGCTTATAAGTTGTGCAAGTTCATCCAATGTGTGCTCAAATTTAATTTAATTTAGCACCATAACATGAATTTCAAGTCCCCCTTTTAGATAAAATTCTTGAAATTGGAATTGCTACTTATTCAAAATGTATACAGTATAAATAGTGTTGTGCGTTGCAGGCAACCATTTTGAGGATTCTACTTTTGAACTCAAAAGCGTAATTATGTTGGACTTAAGTGGAAGTGTATGTTTATAATTCAGTTTGTTTATACTTTAGTCTTGAATGCGCTGGGCACCAACTGTGATTGTGCAAGATGAGGCATATGTAGTCTAAGTGTAAAAGTCAATTTTCAACAGTTATAAATAATTGTGTGACTAATACAGGAATGCTGATACTGTGATGGCAAAGAATAACTGATTCATATTTGCAAACGTGGAGAGTTCACAGGTGACGTATAATCCTTATGACTGGACTTAACTGAACTTACCTTGCGTGATATCTATTCAACGTGAGTGATTTTTGTAATTCTGACAGGGTTTGATTGAACCTTTGCAAAAAAAGAGACATTTTTCTGAAATATTTGGATAAATTGCCAATCAGTAGCAAAAATGGGGTTAAATTCTTGATATTTCATCCCAATTCTCAATTGTTAACCTACTAAATTGTCTTACCTATAATTTATGATAATACTATAAAGAAATGGGTTGTATATGAGGTGCTTTGAGGCATTTTTGAGAAGCATAATGAGTCTTTTATATGTTAAGCAGTCATTATCCATTTCAAACAGTCATTGAAGTATGCCCAGGTTAAATCCTGGGGATGGCTTTTGGCCTCCTTAGTGAAATGTGAGTGAAATAATTTTTCAACCAGCTTCATTTGACCCTACAATACTTAATTTTAGAAGTATATTGAGAGCATTGAGCAAGAATTGAAAAATAACTAAAGCTTTGTCCTTTTATTCCCTCGTTTGCTTTATATTGTCCTTTGTAAAGGAGGATTGAACGCAATTTATGTAACAGCTGCATGTTCTCACTCCAGAATAGGTTTCTGCTAGTCGGATACTTTCGAATTACAAGCACTGTGTTTTCTGCAGAAATGTGGCATCTAATTTGCACAGTTTCCACAAATTGAGACAAATAGCCAGATTTGTGGTAGATGGAGTTAAGGGAGAAATATTAGCTGGGACATCAGGAAAGCTCCCAGCTTTCCTTTGGTTTTCCATTTGATTACTTGGGAAGAATGGTTGGAAATGTCTGGTCTCAAAGATGGCACCTCTGAAACACTCCCTCCATACTGTACTGACATATCAGCATGGATTACATGTCTATTCCACACTGAGTTCAGAATTTGATGTAATAAATTTGAGGCTTTGGGAGCAGGAGCGAGCACGTACTCTGCAGAGTAATATAGAGGAATTCAGATAAGAGGAAGGGTTATACAAGGAGGGGAGTGGGGTTAAAATGCTCTTTGAGAGACACACTGCAGACTCAATGGGCAGAAGGAGACTATTCTGCACTACAAATATTCTGTGATTAAAAAATAAAAATGTTTCATTTAAGCTGTAAAAGGAACAGCTGCATTTGGAGTATTTTGGTTCCCACACATGGTAAGCGAGCCCGCAGGTTGACATCTTGTGTATTGTGACATGCTGTCTATGAGTACTGGGGTAAATTGGATTAAATTATAAATCTAACTAATTTATCAATTCTCTAGAACAACTCGCATCTGACGTTTTGAGAAATAATCCAGTGAGGTAAAGTCGCCATAGTACCTGATGACTATGGGCTGGTCTGACTTAACCTGAGAATCACCACCCCTCAGGCAAGGAACAAAGCTGAGAAGGCAGGCCATTGTGAATAACCTCAGCCAGTATGTGAATTGAGCCTGCGCTGTTAGCATCACTCTGCATCATAAACCAGCTGTTTAAAACAGCGAGCGGGAGTAGTTTTTGCCGTTTTTTATTTGAACTAACTTGTAACCGGAAGTCGTCACTAGGAGGCTGCCGGTAGTTGTAGTTTTTAAGCTATATAAGTACTAACCTCTGGGTATCGGCCTCATTGTTCCATTGGAGCAGCACGGAGAGGCAGCGATTTGGGAGAGCGAGAAGTTCGATTGTTAAGTAGTTTTTTAACTTTTCTCTTTGTCTAAAACAGCGAGCGGGAGTAGTTTTTGCCGTTTTTTTTTTATTTGAACTAACTTGTAACCGGAAGTCGTCACTAGGAGGCTGCCGGTAGTTGTAGTTTTTCTCTCTGACTCTATAAATTGGTAAGAATTTAGCAACACCAATTATTAATCCAACCGATTTATTTGATAGTAAAATGGCGAGCTTTCAACACTCCCGTGTCTTCATCAGGCAAGTGCAGTGTTCTGGTCTGCAATAGCACACATCAGCACAGACAGTCAGAGATTGCTGATTAGAATGCGAATCCTTACATCTAACCTGCTATTCAAGTGTTAAAGTGGCTAACAATGTGTGTGAAGGGGATCCTGAGCATTGTTAGAGAGTTGTGTATTTTCTCCAGACAGCACAGTAAGTGAGGTTTTTTGCTAACCCAGGCAAGTTACGGGGGTTACAGATAGTGTGTCATGAAGCCAAGATCCCTGTTAAGACCGTCCTCATGTGTGCGGAGCTTGGCTATCAGTCTCTGTTCAGCGACTCTGCGCTGTCGTGTATCACGAAAGCCCCCTTGAAGAACATTTACCCGCAGGTCGGAGGCCGAATGCCCATGACTGCTGAAGTGTTCACCCACAGGAAGGGAACTGTTTTGCCTGGTGATTGTTGAGCGATGCTCATTCATCCGCTGTCGTAGTGTTTGCATGGTCTCCCCAATATACCATGCTTCGGGACATCCCGATGTCTTGAAGCATGGTATATTGGGGAGACCATGCAAACACTACGACCACCAGATGCACGGTACATACTCTTGCAACTCGGCCAACGTTGTCTACCTAATACGTTGCAAGAAAGGATGTCCCGAAGCATGGTATATTGGGGAGACCATGCAAACACTACGACAGCGGATGAATGAGCATCGCTCAACAATCACCAGGCAAAACAGTTCCCTTCCTGTGGGCGAACACTTCAGCAGTCATGGCATTCGGCCTCCGACCTGCAGGTAAATGTTCTTCAAGGGGGCTTTCGTGATACACGACAGCGCAGAGTCGCTGAGCAGAGACTGATAGCCAAGCTCCGCACACATGAGGACGGTCTTAACAGGGATCTTGGCTTCATGACACACTATCTGTAACCCCCGTAACTTGCCTGGGTTAGCAAAAAACCTCACTTACTGTGCTGTCTGGAGAAAATACACAACTCTCTAACAATGCTCAGGATCCCCTTCACACACATTGTTAGCCACTTTAACACTTGAATAGCAGGTTAGATGTAAGGATTCGCATTCTAATCAGCAATCTCTGACTGTCTGTGCTGATGTGTGCTATTGCAGACCAGAACACTGCACTTGCCTGATGAAGACACGGGAGTGTTGAAAGCTCGCTATTTTACTATCAAATAAATCGGTTGGATTAATAATTGGTGTTGCTAAATTCTTACTGAGTTCTTACCACTCCAATCCAACGCCGGCACCTTTACATCTATAAATTGGTCCAGAGAGGAAACCCGATACTCTACACAGGTAGAGTATCCCACCCTCCCCCCTCCTCTAGCCTAATAATAAAAGTGTGTGTGAAGTTTTTTTTCTCTCCTGGAAATTAAAGTAACAGTGATGGCAGTGCAGGCAGTACGTTGCACCTCCTGCAGTATGTATGAGGTGAGGGACACCAGTAGTGTTCCTGCCGATTACACCTGCAGGAAGTGTGCACATTTGCAGCTCCTTGAGGATCGTGTTAAGGAACTGGAGCTGGAATTAGAGGAGCTCAGGGTAATTCGAGAGGTTGAGGAGGATATAGGCAGGAGTAACAAAGAGATTGTAACTCCTAAAAGTGATAATTGGGTAACCATTAGGAGGAGGGGTAAGAAGCAATCGGGGAGACAATCCCCTGGGGCTGTTCCCCTCCAAAATAAATTTTCTGTCTTGGAGGCTACAGTTGAGGAAGAATCAACTGGAGCTGACCAAAGGGAGCAGGTCTCTGGGGGTGAGCCTGCTGAGAATGCTCAGGTGGGTGGGGGGAATAAGAGATTAGGCCTAGTTATAGGAGACTCCATAGTTAGAGGGACAGATAGGAGGGTAAATAGTAATAAACAGGACTCAGGGCTGGTGTGTTGCCTCCCAGGGGCTGGGGTCCAGGATGTTGCAGATCGGGTTTTTAAGATTCTTAAGGGTGAGGGGAGTCAGCCCCAAGTCATGTGGGGACACATGATGTAGGTAGGACAAGGGAAGGGGATATTAAACAGAAATTTATGGAGTTAGGGTGGAAGCTTAGGTCCATAACAGGCAGAGTGGTTATCTCTGGACTCTTGCCTGTGCCAAGAGATAGTTTAGAGATGAACAGAGAAAGGGATAGTTTGAACTCATGGCTGCGTGGATGGTGCAGGAGGGAGGGGTTCAGGTTCCTTAACAATTGGGACTCATTCTGGGATAGGTGGGACCTCTTCAAGAGAGATGGTCTACACCTGAACCAGAGGGGGACTAATATCTTGGGGGGAAAATTTGCTAAGGCTATGATGGGGGCTTTAAACTGATTCGGGGGGGGGGTGGGATCCTAAGTAGTTGGGGTGCTGAGAGGGATGAGAGTAAGGGGGTTATAGAAGAGAGTTGTAAAACACAGCGGTGTACGGGTGGGGTGGGGCATGGTTTGAGATGCGTATACTTTAATGCAAGGAGTATTCGCAATAAGGGGGAGGAACTTGCAGCTTGGACCAGTACCTGGAACTTCGATGTTGTGGCCATTTCAGAGACTTGGGTAGAGCAGGGACAGGAATGGATGTTGCAGGTTCCGGGGTACAAATGCTTTAGTCGGAGTAGAGAAGGAGGTAGAAGGGGGGGAGGAGTGGCATTATTGGTCAAAGACTGTATCACGGTGATAGAAAAGAAGTTTGATGAGGACTTGTCTGTTGAGGTAGTATGGGCTGAGATTAGAAACAGGAGAGGAGAGGTCACCCTGTTGGGAGTCTTTTACAGACCTCCTAATAGTTCTAGAGAGGTTGAGGAAAGGATTGCGAAGTCAATTCTGATTAGGAGTGAAAGTAGTAGGGTAATTGTGATGGGGGACTTTAACTTTGCTAATATTGATTGGAATAGCTATAGCTCTAGCTCGTTAGAGGGGTCAGTTTTCGTACAGAGTGTGCAGGAAGGTTTTTTGACTCAGTATGTAGAGAGGCCAACTAGAGGTGAGGCTACATTGGATTTGGTGCTGGGCAATGAGCCAGACCAGGTGTTAGGCTTGGAAGTTAGTGAACATTTTGGTGATAGTGACCACAATTCGGTTACGTTCACCTTAGTGATGGACAGGGATAGGCATGAAGCTGGGGGCAGTAGTTATAGCTGGGGGAAGGGTAATTATGAGGCCATCAGGAGAGAATTAGGGTGCATAGATTGGACTAGGAAACTACAGGGACTGGGAACATCTGGAATGTGGTGCTTATTCAAGGAGCAGCTGCTGCGAGTCCTTGATAAGTATGTCCCTGTCAGGCAGGGAGGAAATGGACGAGTAAGAGAGCCTTGGTGTACGAAAAAAGTTGATTTGCTGGTTAAGAAGAAAAAGGAGGCTTATGTCAGGATGAGGCTTGAAGGCTCAGATAGTGCAATGGATAGCTATAGATTAGCCAGGAAGGAGGTAAAAAGTGAATTGAGGAGAGCTAAGAGGGGACACGAGAAGATGTTGGCTGATAGGATTAAGGAGAATCCTAAAGCTTTCTTTCGATATGTTAAGAATAGAAGATTGGTTAGGGCAAGATTAGGGCCAGTCATAGACAGCAGTGGGAAGTTGTGCGTGGAGCCTGAAGAGATTGGTGAGGCACTGAATAAATATTTCTCTTCGGTATTCACGCAGAGTGCTGGAAATGTAGCTATGGAGAACACTGAGGTACAGGGTTGCAAATTGGGAAGTATTGTAGTAGATAGGGAGGATGTGTTAGAAATTCTCGAGGGTTTGAAGTTGGATAAGTCCCCTGGGCCGGACGGGATTTACCCTAGGATTCTCTGGGAGGCAAGAGAGGAGATTGCAGAGCCTCTGGCTCTGATCTTCAGGTCCTCGTTGGTTACGGGTGTGGTTCCGGAGGACTGGAGGATAGCGAATGTGGTCCCATTGTTTAAGAAGGGGAAGAGAGACCTTCCAGGGAATTATAGGCCAGTGAGTCTTACTTCTGTTGTGGGCAAGGTATTGGAGAGAATTATTAGGGATAGGATTTATAGTTATTTAGAGAGAAATGAATTGATTGGGGACAGTCAGCATGGTTTTGTGAAGGGTAGGTCATGCCTTACTAACCTCATTGAGTTTTTTGAGAAAGTGACCAAAGAGGTGGATGGGGGTAAGGCGGTTGATGTAGTATATATGGACTTTAGTAAGGCGTTTGATAAGGTGGCCCATGGAAGACTTCTGCAGAAAATGCAGATGTGTGGGATAGAGGGTGATTTAGCTAATTGGATTAGGAATTGGCTGGCAGATAGAAGACAGAGGGTGGTGGTTGATGGGAGATATTCATCGTGGAGTTCGGTGACGAGTGGTGTGCCTCAGGGGTCTGTTTTGGGGCCCCTGCTGTTTGTAATTTTTATAAATGATCTGGATGAGGGTATTGAGGGATGGATCAGTAAATTTGCAGATGACACTAAAGTCGGTGGAGTGGTAGATAGTGAAGAGGGGTGTTATAGTTTGCAGAGTGACTTGGACAAGTTGCAGAGCTGGGCCGAGAGGTGGCAAATGGAGTTTAATGTGGAAAAGTGTGAGGTAATGCACTTTGGCAGGAACAATAAATGTGTAGAGTATAGGGCTAATGGTAGGGCTCTTAATAGTGTTGAGGAACAGAAGGATCTTGGTGTATGTGTCAATAGATCCCTGAAAGTAGGCAGTCAAGTGGATAAAGTTGTTAAGAAGGCATATGGAGTCTTAGCTTTTATTGGTAGGGGGATTGAATTTCGGAGCCGCAGCATCATGTTGCAACTGTACAAAACTCTAGTGCGGCCGCACTTGGAGTATTGTGTGCAGTTCTGGTCCCCACATTATAAGAAAGATGTGGAGGCATTGGAGAGGGTACAGAGGAGGTTTACCAGGATGTTGCCTGGTATGGAGGGCAGGTCTATGAAGAGAGGTTGAAGGATTTGAGGTTGTTTTCGTTAGAAAGGAGGCGGCTAAGAGGGATCTTATTGAAGCATATAAGATGATTAGAGGTTTAGATAGGGTGGACAGTGATAGCCTTTTTCCTAGGATGGAGAAAGCTAGCACGAGGGGACACAGCTTTAAATTAAGGGGTATGAGTTATAGGACGGATATCAGAGGTAGGTTCTTTACTCAAAGAGTGATTAGGGAGTGGAATGCCCTGCCTGCAGCTGTTGTAGATGCGCCAAGTTTGGTGGCGTTTAAGAGGTTAATTGATAAGTATATGGAAGAGAAGGGAATGGTTTAGTTTGGAGGGGCATTGCTTTTTATTTTGGTCGGCACAACATCGAAGGCCGAAGGGCCTGTTCTGTGCTGTATTGTTCTATGTTCTATGTTCTAACCAATTGAGCAAACCAATCCCCAGAAATAATCCACACAGGCACAAGGGATTATTCTATTTTCGTTAATGGAATGTGGCATTTTTTGCTTATACCTAACTGCCTTTAAGTAATCAAAGGGTGAGCCACCAATTTGAATTGGTGCAGTTCGTGCTGCAGTTATACCCACTCATCTGATAGGGAGCGAGTTCCAGGATTTTGACAGTGATGATGAAGAAATGGTGACATTGTTTCAGGTCAGGATGATATGTGGCTTGAAGGGGAACTTGTAGTTGGTGATGTTCTTATCTGAGTCCTGCTCATAATCTTAGAATCATCGAATTATATAGTGCAGAAATGGCCCTAAGCCCATCAAGTCCATACTGATACATTAGAGACACCTGAGCTTTTACCTAATCCCATCAGCTAGTACTTGGTCAAAGCTGTAAATGTTATGATGTGCCAAGTGCTCATTCAGATACTTTTTAAAGGATGTGAGGCAATCCGCCTTTTCCATCTTCCCGGGCAGCGTCACCTCCCTTTGGGTAAAAAGGTTTTTCCTCATGTCCTCTCTTAAACTTCCTGTCCTTCACCTTGAAGCTATGTTGCCTCGTGACTGATCCTTAAGGAGTATGGTTGCTCCTTATCCACTCTGTCCATGTCTCCCATAATCTTGTACGCCTTGATCCGGTTGTCCTTCAGTCTTCTCTGCTCCAATAAAAACAACCTAAGCCTATTCAACCTTTCTTCATAATTTAAATGTTCCATCCAGGCAGCATCCTGATAAATCTCCTCTGAGCCACGCAGCTTGTCTATTTCCTTGTCCATAACAAGCTTATACTATACCATGTTGTGATTGCTATCACTAAAATGTTCCCCCATCACTACCTCAACCGCTTATCCAGCTTTATTCTCCAGAATCAGGAACAGCACAGCTCCCTCCTTTGTTGGATCCTCCACATACTGATTTAAAATGTTCTCCAGTACACATTTCAAGAAATCTACTCGAATCAATCTCCTAACGCAATGTATATCCCAGGTATTGTTGGGAAAGTTGAAATCACTTAATACAATAACCCTAATGTTATTGTTCTACACATCTCCACAAACTGAGTACATATTTGCTCCTCAACATCTCTCTGACCCTCAGACAATGTGGCTGCCCCTTCTTTATTACTAAGCTCTATCAAGAGCTGGCCTTTAATGTTGCAGTTGTATAAAACGTTGGTTAGACCTCATTTGGAATACTGCGTCCAGTTCTGGTTGCCCTACTACCGAAATGACGTGGAGACTCTGGAGAGAATGCAGAGGAGGTTTACCAGAATGCTACTTGGTATGGAAGGTCTGAGTTACGAGGAGAGGTTAGGCAAATTGGGACTGTTTTCCTTAGAAAGACGTAGACTTAGAGGAGATCTAATAGAGGTGTACAAGATTATGAGGGGTATAGATAGAGTAAACAGGGTTAAGCTTTTTCCTAGGATGGACTCAAATAGCACGAGGGGTCACGGGCTTAGGGTGAGGGGGGTAAGGTATAATTTGGATGCTAGAGGGAGTTTTTTCACACAGAGGGTGGTGGGGGTATGGAATGCGCTGCCAAGTAAAGTGGTGGAGGCAGGTACTCTGGAGTTATTTAAGAAATACTTAGATGGGCACATGAACAGAATGGGAATGGAGGGGTATAGAAAACTGATTTAAAATAGGGATCATGAGCCTTGGGAGTCCCTGGGAAGTGTGTAAATAGATGATGATATTGATGTACTTGTTTTTATCCTACAGGTGCTTTGGTCCACCTTGTTGTCTAATGAGGGGCATACATGCAATGGGTCGTGAGAGGACTGCTCTTGGATTTTTTTTTCGAGAGTATCCTAGTGCTTCGCATCGTTAGTGTACGCTTGACCTGGACCATTTGATGGGCAACATGACAGCTCAGTGACTGTCGCTGTGCTGTGCAGATACATGGATTTGGGCCTGTGTCTGTGGGAGTTTGCGCATTCTCCCCGTGCTTGTGTGGGTTTTCTCTGGGTGCTCCAGTTTCCTCCCACATCTCAAAGATGTGCTCTTAGGCTAATTGACAAAACAAATTCTCCCTAAATTGTTTCAGGTTTGGTTTTTAATCCATGGATCTGTGGACATGGGTGGGGATTGCGGGTGGAGGTGGGAGCGTTGGGGTGGCGGCACGGGCTTGTTGGGCTGAGGGGCCTGTTTCCCGTGCTGTTTTGTTCTTTGTTCTTTCATTTGATGCCCCCTCCATTATATCACCTCTCCTTACTGCAGTAACTGACTCTCCTCTCTCCTCCCCTACTTCGTCCCCTGTCTCATCTGAAGCTTCTATTAGCTCTCTCCATGCCCCCTCCCCCACTTTAACAAAACACATTTTTAGAATGAAGTATTTCTAATGTTGCCTATTCTTACTTTAATGGAATACTGTTCTATCAGCCAAAGATAGCTTATTGTTAGGCCAACAATACAATCTCTATGTGAAAATGAATGCCCATTGCTGTGCTGTGCTTGAATTTCAGATGCTGCCAGCGAATTACATGTATCAAATTCCAGACTGAAGGATATTGAAACAGCATACGCAGCGCAAAAATCAGAGGTTGGTGTGTGAATACTTTATGCTACAGACACTTAACTAATAAAACAGGCACTATTTCAGCTACCATTTTGAATAAACTCCCAATTTTCCCTATGTTATATTGACCATTCGCTTTTGGTGCTTTGAGAACTGATTGATTTTGTACGTTAGATCTTGATTGGAATTAGTTTGGACTGGTTTTATTTCAGGTTGTCAGTACTTACAGGTGGATATCCCTAATATTACACCTGAGCATCATCACTGACGTGCAGTAGCAGCATTGTCTATCATCTATAAGATGCATTGCAGGAATTCATCAAGCATCTTATGCAGCATCTTCCAACCTACAACCACTACCGCTTAGAAGGACGAAGGCGGCAGACACATGGAAATGTCAAGATCTGTAAGTTCCCCTCCAAGTCACTCACCATCCTGACTTGGAAAAATGTTCAGATAGAATTTAGCAACACCAATTTTAAATCCAGCCGATTTATTTGATAGTAAATTTGCGAGCTTTCGACACTGTGTCTTTGTCAGGCAACACTGCATTTGCCTGACAAAGACACAGAGTGTCGAAAGCTCGCAAATTTACTGTCAAATAAATCGGTTGGATTTAAAATTGGTGTTGCTAAATTCTTAGAGTTCTTACTACCCCAGTCCAACGCCGGCATCTCTACATCATTGGAAAAATGTTGCCACTCCTTCACTGTTGCTGGGTCAAAATTCTGGAACTCCCTCCCTGGCAACATTGTGGTTGTGCCAACAGCCCATGGATTCCAGCTGTGCAAGAAAACAGCTCACTACCATCTTCTCAAGGGTGCTTTGAGGTGGTCAATAAAGGAAGGCCGAGCCAGTGAAACTACATCCTTTGAACAAATTTTGTTTCAAAAATTAGAAAATATCACACGATCGAGCATGACTTTTGGGCTAAACCTAATGGTTAATTTTATTCACCAGCATGTTAATACAAAGGAAGAGAGAAGCACAGCAAATGAACTAAATGAATCCTCAACTTGTATCAAAACAGGACAAATCTGTAAAAGTTGATTCCAAAAATTTCAGAACTGAAAATTTTCATGAAACATCACATCAACAATTGAGTTCTCTGGATCCCTTTTGCTACCTCAAAATGGAAAACTTAAAAGACCTGAAGGTCACTTCTCAGATACAGTGTTGTCTTACTTTGAAGTGGAGGCAAGATTCATTGACAAGCAAATGGACTGTATTATTGGAGTGAAGAGGAGTACGATCCCTTAGATCGAAAGGCCTTGCACCATTTTAGAGTCAGTCAGTTCATCATATCTAATTGAGACACTCAAAGATGGCATTCATGCAACACAGTTTTGGCTTTGTATTTATTCTGACTTTGTGAAGTGCAAAATAGAGTCAAATAAAGTAGCATGTTCAAGTGTACTGGCTTCTAACTGCCTGCACTGAAATAGAGATGTGCAATTGAACCCAATGATCAGAAGGGAAGAAAATGAAGAGTAATAAATGCTACATTTCCATGCTATGGTTTGAGCTTTGAGTTGCATTCCACTGGAATAGAGCAGTCTTGTCCAGCCCTTTGATTTGTCATAAATGCTCTGCAGTTGATCCATGAAAAAAAATGGCATTGTAGCACTTGTACATGTCATCTTCTTGAAGCTGATGAAGGAATATAACTTTCCACTCTCCAAACCTCTTAATAATCATTTTAGTGAAGAAAGCTGCGGGTGTGGATTTAAAGTCCCTTTGCTTTTCTGCATGTGCTTTTTTAAGCATTTTATAATTCATTTTTCCAATTTCAGTATGAACGGTTGAAGAAACTTTACTCAGACCTAGAAGAGAAAGAGGCAGCAGCAGAGCTCCAGATAAAGCACCTATCTTCAGAATACAGATGCCAGCTGCAGCAGAAAGAAGTAGGTCAAAGGCTTTGTGCATTTTTCTGTGCCTTACAATGGAGCCTCTTGTTCCAAGGTCAAGATAATTGTGCAGTGCATTGTGAGAAAAGGGCGACTATAGCAAATTTAATTTTCTTTTCTTTTCCATTATTATTTTCCCTTTCGTCAGTGATGTTGAAGTTTTTGTTTAGTGGGAGGAGCCTTTCTGTGATACTCGCCTGTCTTCATTGCTTGTCAGAGTGATCATCTTTCAGGTGTGAACGTAAACAAGAGAGTTTTGGCAGCTTACTTGGTGACGCGAAGCATTATGAATTTGACAGATCCTATGTTCACCCAGTGATTGGCTATCTTGGCTTTGGTTTGCTGACTAGTGATTGGTCAGGGTTGTTGTGGTTCTCTCCCCCCGCCCCTCCGTTAAGCTGAATTGTGACCAGTTGCAGCATCCCTAACAGTTAGTAAAAACTGCAGGTAAAACTTGAGACTTTCTAGGTACTCTTGGATCTAATGCAGTTAGTTAATCAACAGCAAAGTAGCACAATGGTTAGCACTGCTGCTTCACAGCGTTAAGGACCTGGGTTTGATTCCCGGCTTGGGTTACTGTCTGTGTGGAGTTTGCATGGGTTTCCTCTGGGTGCTTTGGTTTCCTCCCATGTTCTCAAAGATGTACTGATTAGGTGCATTGACCCGAACAGGCACTGGACTGTGGTAACTAGGGGAATTTCACAGTAACTTCAGTGCAGTGTTATTATAAGCCTTACTTGTGGCTAATAAATAAATTTTAACTTTTTAATTGCCTTTGTGTTCCTGTGTGTGGTACACAGACACACAATCATTTCCTATTTCTATTTCTAAACTAAAAAGATATTTTCCCAGCTTTTCAGAATCGTGGGTTTGTTTCCCATACAATAAATGGCTTTATTTGCTTTTCTAAAAAATATGCTTTTTAAATTGTACTTTTGAAAGAGAGTACTATCTTGTCATCTGGATCTGAAGTGGTTTGCATTGGAGACATGTGGTGAAATTCTCAAGAGGAAAGGTAGTGGATTGTAAATGTTAGTTGAAAGCCCATGTGGTGTGTGTTCAGAGGATGAGCACACACAATCAGGAAATTGGACTGTATTCATAATTTATTGTGTTTGAATAGTTGATTTGTCACAGTCACTAGATTTTAATTACTAAAATCATTAGATAATGAGCAGTCCCATGCCAGTTTAAAAACTCAACATTATCGCTGGCTATAAAAGAACCTGAATTAACCAGGATTTAACCTTTTTTTTTGTTGTCTTGAGAGGGTATGTTTGTAAGCACTGTTACGTAATTATGTTCTTGTGTGGCAAGCAGCAGGTGTTTCAGAAAGTTAGTAACATTTTTGTTTGATTTCTTCAGCAATTTGTGCAGCTAGTAGTGCACAGAATGAAAGTAGGCCTTTTTAGATTTTTACATTCTTGTTGCATCTTTCAGTCCAAGCTCATTGGAGCACATAGTCAACTCAACTGTTGATTAGGCTCAGTGAGGACACACAACAAAACTGGAACCAGATAGTAGAATGCAGGTTTCGACTTTCCATCTATCAATCAGTTTTGCCTGTCCTGTCATTTGGAGGTACCACCAAGAGTGATGTATACAGGGACATAAACAGGAGGTCTTATGCCAGCTCTGAATTTGTATGTACAGCTATATATACACCTTTTAAAACTTAAAAGTGTTACTTGCAATCAAACCACCAGAGACTGTTACTAAATGTTTGGAAAAATCAGAAAAAAGATCATTAATCCAATGTAATATTCTAAAGATTAAATTTCGTCCATGTTCGAGAGCTGCATCTGTCTCTTTCAGATTGGCTTCCAAATGACAAACTGGCAACAAGGAATGAGAGCCAAGTCGGTCGTCTTTGGCAGATTCAACAGTTTGGGAGCTAGGATAGGCAGCTTTTGCTCTTGGATGCTGCCACATTAATGTGGTTCATTAGCAGCAAGAGAGGCTTACCTGTTACTGAATGCTGGTACTTTTTAAAATTGGTTACCGATAATCTGCAAACTGCAATGCTTCTCAGGTAGAGTGCTTGTAGCTGGAGAAGTAGTGAAGCTACCATGAGAGTAAACTCCATGATTTTAGTTAATAAAGACTCCTGTGCATATTTGGAAGCAGCCAAGAGATATCTCTAACAGTTAGATTTGGAAAGTCTTAAACATACTTACATTCTAGGTCCCATTTACTCAACACTGACAATTGAGTGCACATGATGGGAAAAGGGTGTTTTGGGCAGGCAAAGCACTTTTTTTAATTGAAATTTATCAGTACAACTAAAGAACTGAAGAAACTAGTTTTATATATATCCCATTCTAGGGCAGCACAGTGGTTAGCATTGCTGCCTCATAGCACCAGGGATCCGGGTTCAGTTCCTGCTTGGATCACTATCTGTGTGGAGTTTGCACATTCTCCCTGTGTTGCATGGGTTTCCCCCACTGTCCGAAAGATGTGCTAGTTAGGTGTATTGGCCATAATAAATTCTCCCTCAGTGTACCCAGACAGGCGCCAGAGAGTGGTGACCACAAAATTTTCACAGTAACTTCATTGTGGTATTAATGTAAGCCTACTTGTGATAATAATAAATAAAGAAATAATACGAAATTTCTTGATTCCCATGTTGATCCGTTCTATCTCAGGCTTGGTGATTCAGTTCAGATTTTGATTAAGGCAATTTATAAATGTTGATAGTTGGTGACTGTAAAAGGAGTATTGTTCCTCTGAAGGGGAAATGGCTGGGTTTTCTCTTATTGACAATGATTGCTTTGAGACACTTCTCTGTTCTGAATGTTACTTTCCTCTTGTAGTTCTGGTTTGGCTTTGAATTGATTTTTTTAATTCAGCCCATTGGATGTGGCTGCCTGTCTGATTCACTATTTTGTTATTTTTTATTTTCAGGTTACGATAAGCCACTTGAAAGCCAGACAGAATTCCTTACAAGATCAAGTACAGAAGCTACAATCTGCTGCTCAGTCATCACAAGCTGGTGTTACCTCAAGTACAGCCTCTACTGCCTTCCTGCCTGTTGACATGTCTCGCACGTCAACATTTCATGGGGATACCATGGATTTCGGTGATGTCATCTGGTCCCAGCAAGAGATTAACAAGCTTTCCAAAGAAGTCTCCAGGCTGGAAGCTGATGTTGCCCATTGGAAAGCACTAGCACAGGTCAGTGAATGCCATCGTGGAGATAGCCCAGTAAGATGGAGTAATTGGATAATTACTGACGTCGTTTTATGGGATTTTCCATGCTGCTTTATTCATTCTTATAGTCAGTACATGAGTGCCAGTTCTCATCTAGCTTTGAGTTCTAAGTGACTTGTGTATTTTATCTTCTCTCAGGTAAGCCTATTATTTGATATTTGGGAACAGTGGTAATCAGTGCTATTCCACACTGATCGCAGTATAACTATACATAACAGATTTGGAAGTAATCTTCATCCAAATATGTGACTTAGTATAAAAGTAAAAAGACAGGAAATAAATAGCCTCTGGAGACACACCCTGGAAGTAAGGACAAACTTTAAAAATGTTTTCATGGGCAAGGCACTGCTTATCCCTAATTGTCTGCGAACTGAGTGCCTACTCAGCCATTTTGGAGAATGATTAAGAGTCAACCAGATAGCTGTGGAGTAACGACCAGACCAGGTAAAGGCTGCAGATTTCCTTCCCTCAGGATCATTAGTGAACCAGACAATTGATAGTTTGATGATCACCATTACTGAGGCTAGCTTTGTTCCATATTTATGCGCCAAAGATGTGTGGATTGGTTGATTGGCCATGGTAAATTGCCCCTTAGTGTCAGAATTAGTAGGATAAATGCATAATGTTATGGGGATAGGGCCTGGGTGGATTTGTAATTGATGCAGGCTCTGTGGGCTGAATGGCCTCCTGCACTGCAGGAATTCTATAAATTAATTGCATTTAAATTCCACCATTAATCCACGTCATTTTACTAGTCTAGTGACATTGCTATTACACTGCTGACTCCCTGTGCAGTAAACATGGGGATACTTGACTGATTAGGTGGAATGATGTAGGATTTTGATGCCCTCTCCAAAATAGAAATGGTGTGTGATTTGACATGACTTTTTTTTATGATTGTTGTCTTTGGATGGTAACTGGTAGAGATAAATAATGAAGACTTTGGCATGAATAATCCAATGATTTTCTGTTCACTTGTGACATTCTGGAAGGATTTTAATTTTCATTTTTCACTTCCCTTTAAAATGGAATTCAAGAAGGTACAGTACACAAACAAGACATTAAATTATCAAGTCTTTGCATTTATTGAAGCAAATAAAATCCAATATCACTGCTCTAGGCTCTCCCTTTAGCTCTGTATCTTCCGTCTTTTGAAGGATGGATGCTGATTCAATCACTTGATAGCAAAATGCTCCATGTTCCAACAACCCTCAATGTGAGGACATTTCTTCTAACCACTCAATGATCACTGTAAATTGATAACCTCTTCTCAACCAAAATAAATGTTCTTTCATCCAGTCCAAATGTTAAAAGCTTCTATTAAATTCTTCTCTGCGCTGATGGATATTTTCCCACCACTATATGTCTTAATTCTTAGTACATCATTCTGGAGGTTATGCTTTCTGTAGATTTAATGCTCTCTCTATAGAGTTGCTGAGCTTGATGGAAAGAGCAGACTGAATGGACACTTCTATATTTAATCTAGATCTTGTTGAATGCTTGTTACAGACCATGATGTCATTTTAGGAAAAACATTGACATCTTACAAACTTAATTTTCAGGCATCCAAGGGCCAAGGAGCAGTCAGCTCTGATCAAGATGATAATTACAAATTGCAAAAGACAATTGAGGTAAGAACTTCTCAACAGTATTTCTCATAAGTCATGAAGAATGGCCTAAGATCCAGCAGTCATCATCATAAAATATCAAAGTATGAGTATGCCACTGTTGAAATCATCATGGTTCTTTTTATGTCTCGGTATTTTTTTCCTCCCTCTGTCTGGCACTGGTGTGTGTGTGTGTGTGTGTGTGTGTGTGTGGATGAAGTCATGGTTGCTGACAGTCACTTGATACTTCACTCATGTGACTTTTCTCATTTTGATACTAATTTGCAGAGAGCAACATCACCAACAAATCCAATCTTATCCTCACCTGGTGCCCGCTGTTCCCAATGATGGTCAGTGGCTGACATTGAGACGTGTGCTTCAGTTTACATAGATTTACAGTCAGAATCCATTTAAGATTAGAAAGCTCTTGCTGTTGTCTATTGAAAAGCATGTGGATGTCCATTGCATGAAAATGTAATGGTCTGTAACCCTTGGCTCTTTGCTGAAGCTGTAGTATTGTGTATGGAATGCTGAATGAGACACTTTTAGTCCCACTTCCCAGTTAAATTGTAATCATTCAATTCATAATTGATGTTCTTCATAAGATATTTTGATTGCAGTAATAATTGGCTGATACAGCTCTAATGATATCCAGCTGGTTAATTACTATAGGAGGTGAAGAAACAGCTTAGTCAGGAGATTGATGACCATCAGCACGAGCTGTCTGCTCTGCAGGACGCACATCGCCAGAAATTAACTAGTCTCACGCTCCGGCATAGGACTGAGCTTGCAGAATATGAAGAACGGATTGAGGAGTTGGAGCAGCAGTTGCAAGGTTAGAAGCAATCTTGAGCAGTTATACTTTTTAACTTGAGTTTAATTTTGCAGAGAAATGTTTGCGAATTAGAATTTTCCTTATGTGAATGTTAAGTTTTTTTGTGTGATTATGTGAATGCTGTAAATTATTTCTCCTCGTGACCCTGTTTTCTCTGAATTACTTTATAATTGACAATGCAGCTTCCAGTCGTAAAGTAGTGTACATCTCACTGTGCTGGTGGGTGGCACAGTGGTTAGCACTGCTGCCTCACAGCACAAGGGACTGGTTTCAGTTCCTGGCTTGGGTCACTAACTGTGTGGAGTCTGCATGTTTTCCCTATGTCTGCAAGGGTTTCCTCCAGGTGCTCCAATTTCTTCCCACAATTGAAAACACGTGCTGGTTAGGTGCATTGACCTTGCTAATTCTCCCTCAGTGTACTCAAATAGGCGCCAGAGTGTGGCAAATAGGGATTTTTCATGGTAACTTCATTGCAGTGTTAATATAACAGTAATAAATAAACTTTTAAACTTTAAAAAAATTATATTTTTAAGATGGTAAAAAGAAATAGTTTAGTTTTGGGGAACAGCAACTTTTAAAATTAAAAGTTTTCCTTTTGTTTGGTGTAGTGAGGCATTGGTAAATTTGTGTTTGCTGCATATACAATGTTCGCTAATGCCAACTGATAAGCTTTTGCCGCCTGGTAAAGACAGATTTGTGTTGCAATTGGTGCTTATTTAACTGACTTCAGTTGAATTAGATTAGTGAGGACACTTCAGTTTAGTCTCAGTTCTGAGGATTCATGCCCTTGCTCACCACCTGGAAGCTACCTGCTGCCAAGTGAGCATATTAGAAACTTGGCTGAGGACAGGACTGTGCGAGAGCAGTAGTTACTGTGCAAGTTCAAGTGCTTTTGGGCATGGCAGCAGAGGATAACCATATAACTGTACCATAGCGAGAGTTATTAGAGGGCATATTTCCATGGAGAGCGTCATTCCCCTCAATCAGAGAACAAGAAAATAACCATTTTTAGAGAAAATCTCATGAGCTGCAAATGTTCTTAGCTTTAATATTTTTATTCCACTTGCTATTTTGGGCCTCACTGTTCCAGATAACAGTTAGCAATCATCAATTTTAAGAAATTGTCAAAGAATCAGTAGCTTTATTTATGGGACCTTGACTGTGATGACTTCAGCCAGGCTAATGAGGTTGGCTTGCTAGAGTATGAACCTTCAGTTAATTTGTTAGTTTATTTAGTATTTGAAAGGGGTGCTGATGAATCTTGTTGGTACCTGAAAAGAAGTACCTGATGAGTCTTAATTGATGGTTAAATCAGGGTGCCTCATACTCACTATTTAAAGCAGGTGTGTCAGACTCCCAGGCTGCATTTAGCAGGGAGCAACTGGAGAGCTGGCTGTGTACGGATGTATGGTGTAAATAAAGTAACTTGGTGACATGACTTTTGCCTCCATGAAGTTATTACACCACCCTTTGGCTTAAAGCATTTACACTGCTAAATCTATTTCCTTATCCCACATAAAAATGCAAAAGAATGATTCTTCAGCCTGCCTTTTACCAATAGAAAGCTGAATAATAGTATGGACCGTCCCCTCTGCATTGAGCGGATGTCCTGCATTGAATTTTCTTTCCTCAGGCATCAACAGAACAACACTGCAGAGAGGGGATTTGCAGTTAAGGTGCAAGAACAGAAATTTCAGGAAAAACCTTGTATTAATATAGTTCTCTTGGAGCATCCTCAAGTGTTTAATACCAATGAAGAGAAGTCACTTTTTGTAACCTAGGAAATTTAGTAACCAATTTTCACACAGCAGTATTCTCAAAGTGTTGTTAAAACATATATTAGCTAATTTGTGGGGGAAGTGAAAATCACCTTCATGATTTTGTGTAGGAAATGTCTTTCATAGGCAACTTCAAGCCTCTGATATTGGTGATAATTTGCTAGATTTGGCAGCCCAGCAGATCCACTGAAGCTCCACTGAGTCGCCAGTTTAAGTGAAGGGTCCTAGTTTTCCAGTTGGCTTGTTGCTGGCTGTGCAGAACTTAAGGGTTTGCTAAAGAAATGCATTTTTTCCCAAAAATTTGTATTGAAAAATGTTCCTTCCTGCTTTTGAAGTGTGGATGTACTTTGGTCAAGTTAAAACAAAGTTTATGTGGAATGTTTGCTTTCCCTGACAGTTGTTTTTCATAGACATGTGAAATGTTTATGTGGAATGTTTGCTGTGCACAAAGTCAAATTAACGTTACCTTCTTATGGGTGGCACAGTGGTTAGCACTGCTGCTTCACAGCACCAGGGACCTGAGTTCGACTCCCAGTTTGGGTCACTGCCTGTGTGGAGTTTGAGTGTTCTCCCTATGTCAATGTGGATTTCCTCCTGGAACTCCGGTTTCCTCCCACAGCCTGAAAGATGTGCTAGTTAGGTGGATTGACCCAAATAGACGCTGGAGTGTGGTGACCAGAGGAACTTTACAGTACCTTCACTGCAGTGTTAATGTAAGCTTTACTTGTGACTAATAAATAAACTTCTTCCATGCAACTGTCATTTTTTTAAAAATACGCTGAATCTTTTAACTGGAGCATGAGAAGTTCCGATCATTGTATATACCAACAGAACAACAAACAAACTTATCTAATTTTGTGATCTTGGCAATGTCTTTACTGCTGGATTAAGCAATCAAAGCAAAAATATGAAGTAGTGTTCCAGAAGAATGTCTTTCCAGATTCAGAAATTGTGTTTTGAATAAATTCACCGATTTTGTGCTTGTGGCTGAAGCAGGTGCTGCATCCTCAGACCATTCAACACCCTCCGAGGAGAGAAGGACTCAACTGGTCGCCGGAGAGGAGCTGGAAAAGCAGGTTAAGACCAGAAATGATGAATTGGCTGCTGGTTTGCTCCAAGAGAGGGAAAATGCTGAAGCAGAGATCAGTCGACTGAAGGAAGAGTGTGAGAGGCTGCAGGAGGAGTTCATGAAGTCACAGCACTGTATAATGGAGCTGCAGCAAACAGTGGAGAAACAGGAAAAACAACTGTCAGGGAAAGTGGCACTGGAGGAAGAAGTGCTCCAACTAAGGGAGGGTGCGACAGGTACAATATGCTATTCAGTGTTGGTGCTTTGCTTTTTTACACCCAAGAACACCATACAACTGGAGGGGTAGGAAAGAATTCCTACAGCAGTTACTTTTTCCCTGCTGATCTCCAAGGTACACAAATAGAGCTCATTTATTTGTGACAATACAGTGGCGTGGCACATTTTGATTTAAAAGACAGAGAAATCAGGGCAAGAGTAGACCATGTAGCCCTGAAGATCAGTTTGCCATTCAGAAGGATGGTTCATCTGCTATACACCACTTTCTGCTCAATCCTTAAACCTTTTCATTCCTTGAGTGCCCAAAAATCATATCAATCTCAGTCTTGAATCAGTCCAACAATTGAACAAACACTGTTCTCTGGGATAGAAAGTTTCAGAGATTCATAATACTTCTAAGAGAAAACATTTGTCCTTGTCTGCCTTAAATGGCTGACCTCGTATTCTGAGACTATGACCTTTACTTTTAGACTTTTCGGCCAAGGTTAACTATGTTGGAGGTATGGAGGTTGAACAAGAAAGTTGGGGAGAGAGAGTTTACCAAGGATGCTTACTATAATTGCATAAAAGTGTACACTAGAAACTGGATCAGACTGCTCACTTGCTCAAGCATATTAACTTTCATTCCATTATTCTGGACTAGATTTAAACACAGCTCCAGAACTGAAAGGAAAATAAGCTCATCCAATGGACATCACACCCAGCTCTTCACACTGTAGAATTCTAAAAGTTATAGTTGATAAATTGTTCTTTTTCTAATAGTACCATAATACTAATCTAAATAGCTGATCTATGTAAAGCTGCAGCTTCACTTTAGATGATACTTACATGGTACTTATTTAACTGGACTGAAATTACACTTTGCCCATCTGAATCCAGTACTTTTGTAACACTTAGTGCATAACCATGAAACACTATCAGATTCTTTTAAACTTCCTATAAATCAGATAGCAAATTTTTGGTTAAATCAGAAATACTTGATCTATATTCCAATGACAGACGAGATCAGTTAGGATTTTATTTTCTATGAAAAGGAAGAATTACAAAGAGAAAAAGGTAGGCAAAGTATCTTGTTTCTCATTTGGGACTATTGTTTGGATGAATTTAAATAACTATTTGAGTATGGTCTTTTTATTGTTTCTAATTAAATGCAATTTTTATTCAGGCAATTTTGAACATTCCATGAAGATGTATTGTTCTTCCAGGAAATTTGTAACAATGAATAAGGTGGATTTTGTCCTTTATATCTGGGTTTTAACATGTTTTTATGTTTCATTTGACTATTGCAGGTGCAGAGAACGAATTGAAGAGACTGACTAACATGAATGAAGTATGCCTGTTGTCATCTTGAGTTTGTCTTGAATCTTTCTGACTTTTTTTCAGTTTGTACAAAGATCTGAGAATTTATCAGGCTGTCTTGATAATTCCCGAGTGATATGTTCTGAATTATAGTTAGTATTATCCATGGATGGGATGCAATGATGCACCATGCATCTATGTAATTTGTGCCTTAATTAAAAATCAACCGTGAAGACTTAAAGTTGAATATAAACATTTCATAAAAAATGTTTTTAATGGTTTATTCCTTTGTGATAAAGTTTATCTGGGTTTAGTGATCATGCTTTCAGCATTTGAAGAAATATTTCAATTGACAAACTCCAGTAATTAAAATATATAAAACAATTATTAAGTAAATCTTAAACTTCGCAGTCATTTATAAGGAATGGAATGAGGAATAGTGTCCTTGCTATTGTATTTGAGACACTGTATACTAACACTATATTTCCATTTATTGAGATGTAAATATAGAACTACAGTCTTGATTGATAGGGTATCCAAAAAACTACTTTATTAGTTCCAAACCTGATACAGTAAACAAAAAACAGAGGCTTCCTTCAGTGAGGGGAGAATTGATGGAATCTGAAATATTATACTAGTAATGCTCTCATTCTTTTTATTCTTTATTCACACTACTTTGAGCTATATTTAATGAGAGTGCAGGCAAATGATCAGCAGTTCTGTCATTTGTATGTATTAGAATTATTAATACATAAAAAGATAATCTCAATATAAAAGCATGCAATAAACTTACGTGAATTGTTCAGAATTATGTTCCAAATTTCTATGACAAATCTGCTGGTTTTTGTTCTGAATAGATCATAGTTAGAGGAGCTTGTCTCATATGTTTTAATCCTGGACAAGGGTAACTATACATGTTGCACATTGTTCGTTAAAATAGAGTTCAGAAAAGAAGGGAGAAAATCAAAAACCATTTGGAATTAATTGAAAATTTGTTTGTAGTTTAAAGTATTCTCACTTATACTAACATTTGTTCAGGTTCTTAATTATTGTTTTGAATTCCTTTTAAGGCTAAGAATAAAGATATTCAAGAGTTGAAAGCAAGCTTGCAGTTGCTGAACTATGAAAAGGAAATGCTACAAAAAGAAAAGGTGGGCATCGTATCTTGTTTTATTTTTCATTTGGAGGCTGCTATCTGGATGAATTTAAATAATTATTTGAGAGTGGTCTTTTCATTGGTAATATATCTTATCCTGAAAATCAAGTTGACTAGGTGGTACGCTGTAAGCCAGCCCTAATCAGCCTTTCCACTTGAGGTTAGAGGCCACATTTCCATTTTTCTGTCACTAAAGGGCTCAATGAGCACATTTCAGAAAGACAAGGTTTTGTGCAGCATTAAATGTAATTTTCAAAATTAGACACCTAACTTCCAATGGGTTCACTTCTCCCTCTTTTGCTGAGTTGTAGTGTCCTGTGCCAATTGAAAATTACTTCTCCCAATTTTCAGAGAATGCTTGAACTGACTGTCAGCAGTAACGCTCATTCTGGCAAATTCTCTTCCCAGCTTCACCAGCACAAATTTTCTAGAATCAATACATTGCCATGAGATTCATTTCTTTGACTAGAGATCATTCTTCCCCCCCTGCATTCTGCCTGATAGCTTGCAGAAGACTACCATATCTCTATTTCTCTTGCTCTCTCTAAAACCACACAATGCTCTTCATTACTCCGTTTACTTTGAATTCAAGAGACCATCCAAAACACAATTATTTTATAAAAAACCTGGCATCTGCCACTAGTAGTAACACCATTCTTTGGGCTTTGGACTCTGTTTTAAACAGTGACCAATAAGTTGGTGGCAATGAGTTTGTATGTTGTGGTGATTTGTGTAGCTTATGGTGTCTACTATCTACCAACTCAGGCTAAAACTTACTCTGTCAGTTGTCTAATAACCATTTTTTTTTTGGGAGGAGGCAAGTAATCCAGTTTTTTTTTTGAATCTGTGATTTTGAGATAACATGGCTGACAATCAAAGATTAGAATCAAGTTAAACTACTGGTAGATTATTATCCTGTGCCTCTGAAATTAATTCAGAGCATTTAGGGTAGCACTTTGATTAGCATTGCTGTCTTACACTTGCAGGGATCCAGGTTCAGTTCCAACCTTGGGTGACTGTGTGGAGTTTGCATGTTCTTCCTGTGTCTGTGCAGGTTTCCTCTGGTTTCCTCCCACAGTCCAAAGATGTGGAAGTTAGATTGATTGGACATGCTAAATTGCCACTTAGTGTCCAAGATGTATAGAGTAGATGGACTAGCTGTGGTAAATTTGTGAGATCGCTGGGGAGCGGGCCTGAATAAAATATTCTGTCAGCAAGTCGCTGCAGACTTGATGGGCAGGATGGCCTCTTCTGCACTGTAGCGATTCTATGATTCATTGTTATCAGTTGATTAGCTAAGCTGACACACTAATGGAACCTGGAAGGCGTTACTGGTACTTTGGAGTTGGAATTCTCCTCACTGGACTCCAGATAAACTTGCAAACCAGTACTGTAAATGGATTAACTGGTGCTGTCTGGATAAGCAGTATAAAATTTGCCAGTGCTCTGTCCTGGTACGTAGATGATGGAATGCCATCAGTGTCCCTGTGTGCACTTTAGTGGCTTTCCAAGCCTTTATTGTCAAAAACCTGTAGCTAAATTTCCTGGGTTCACATAATTGTTTTTGGGACGCAAGTCCATATTTGTATATTAAGCAAATCAGTTCTTGATGTGACTTGGTCTTTTGTGATCTGTAATGTATCTAATTTTTAAAACAGTGTTTCTCCATTTCTTGAGCATGGAATATACAGAGACATGCAACCACATGAATCTTGAATGGCAAATGAATGGTTAGCATTCAACAGCGCCGAGGTCTCCATTACATGTCTGCTGTTAAACCATATTTACTTTTTTTATTCATTCAAGGGATGTGGGTATTGCTGGTTAGATCAGTATTTATTACCCATCCCTAATTACCCTGGAAAGTGGTGATGAGCTGACTTCTGAACTGCTGCAGTAGGCACATCCACAGTGCTGTTAGGCAGAGAATTCCAGGATTTTGACCCAGTGACAATGAAGGAACAGCGATATGTTTTCAGTTTGGGATGGTGAGTGGTTTGGAGGGAGGACATGTAGGTGGTGGTGTTCCCATGTGTCTACTGCCCTTGTCCTTGTAGTTAGTAGTGGTCATGAGTTTGGAAGGTGCTGTCAAAGAGGCTTGCTGAGTTCCTGCAGTACATCTTGTAAATGATACCTACTGCTACTGTGTGTCGGTGGTGGAGGGAGTGAATGTTTATGGACAGGGTACTTGTCCTGGATTTGGGCAAGCTTCTTCAACGTTGTTGGAGCTGCATTCAAGGCAAGTGGGAAGTATTCCTTTACGCTTTTGACTTGTGCTTTGCAAATGGTGGACAGGCTTTGGAGAGTTGGGAGCTGAAATAGTCACCACAGGCTTCCTAGCCTCCAACCTTATTCACTGTGCTAATGAACTAAGATCAGTCACATAAATTATGATGCTTCACGTGCGTGTTATAGATTGGTTGATTGAAATTAATTTCTGAATAAAAACTTTATTGAACCTGACTCTGTGCCCAGATAGTTTTTTTTTCTTTCAGTACAAGCTAGCTACTATGTGATCAGTTCTGCATTAATGAGTGCCAATTGACAGAAGTTGTCTTTCTTTCCTCAATGCCAGGAGGCTATCCAAAAGGAACTTTCAGACCTGCAGACTTTTCAGGGGAATGACAGTGCTCTTTTGGACCTGGATAGTTTGACCGTGGAATTGAATGAACTGAAGCATAATTTGTCAACTAGAGAAAGTGACTTGACAGAGGTCTCTAGGCAGAAAGACACATTAATGTCTGAGTTGGAAGAACTGGACAAGCAGAATCAAGAAGCTACTGAGGTTTGCATTGCACTATTAGTAGTACCTCCGTAATCACTAGTTTATCCTTGTAATTTCTAATTCCTTTAAATAAGAATTTAAAGCATTGCAGTTGTAACTTTCTAATTTCTACAAATGCTTCAATAATTAACTTTCCCTGCATGATAGTTTTGAGAGCAAAATTGGTCTATTTTTGATTGGTTGCACTTTCCTCCAATCACCGTTCTACTTTGAGCAAATGAGCAGATAAGCCACTCCCAATCACTTTTCAATATTATAAAAAAGTTGAATTTGTGTCTTTTTTTAAGTCATTACAACACAGAAGTGAGCCATTAGGACTATCAAATCCATCTGGCCGTCATGGAGCAATCCAATCCATCTTATTTGCCTGCTGTAGCCCCAAGTTTATTTCCCTCAGATGTTCTTCCAAAATTCTTTTTGAAATCGTCCATCTTCTCCTGCTTCCACTGACTTTTGTAGTTGGTGTGTTTCAGGTCATTACCACTTGCTGCATTTTAAATAAAAACCTTCCTTGTGGATATCATAGAATCATAGAACCCTACAGTGCAGAAGGAGACCATCTGGACCATCGAGTCTACACCAATGGCAATCCCACCAAGGCCCTAACCTTACTTATTTATCCACTGACTCTCAACACTAAGGGGTAATTTAGCATGACTAATCAACCTAGCCTACGTTTCTTTGGTCTGTAAAGTGTCCCCCTTAAATCTGAAAACCTTTACATCTGTATTTCCTGATCCTACCATCAGGAATGTTTTTTTTCTGGCTACCTTGAAAAAATCTTGTGATAATCTCATAACTCTCTACCTAGTCTCCTCTCATCCATCTCTTGTGGAAAAAGGCATTGCTTTTAGATTAACTGCTGAGATCTGGAATTCATTGTATATTGATTTGTGGAATATATTTTAAAACATTGAAATATGAATGTAAATGTGCACATTTTATCATTGAACATTTGTTTAAAAATTCACTTATTGAGAAAACATAAATGATTGCGTTTCAGATTATTTTGCGCAAGTCCTTGTAGTAATTGTCTCTGTTGCATTTTTCTGTCACCCAGTATTTTGTGGCTTGAGAAATTAGTCGCACAGACTTCTATTGGTTCTGCTGTTTATCCAAGTGCTGGGATGATGAGCAATTTGCACCACCATTTTGGTTCATTCTGTCCATTTGCTCCATTTCTCTTCTTCCTTCCCCTGCTGTATAGAATTGTCTTCCTACAGCTGGCACGTGCTCATACCATTGAGAAGTAGATTTTTAACATGTTATGCATTAAAGACATGCAATTGAAACGTGCTTGTATAACATTGTACTTTCTTAACTTTCCCTGAAGCATCTGATCACATTGAAAGATCTGCTGGCACAGCAGCGAAAAGATTCTGAAGGAAAGATCAAAGAATTGCAATCGGAATTGGAGACTGTTGCAGCTGATAAGGCATTGTTGGTACAAGAGGTGGAATCTCAAAGAGATAAGCTGAGTCAGAGTGCTTTTGCTCTTAATGAACTTCACATGACCAAGCAGCAACTGGAAATGGAGGTCAAAGATCTCACAAAGAAACTAAACAAATCAAATTTGCAAAGCTCAGACTTGAAGGCTGAAAATATAAGTCTGTTGAACAAACTAGAGAATGCAGAATCTCAGCTGTCCATTGGAGCCAAGGTAGAGTTAACACAGGCTGTTCAACAAGCTCCAAGCCATCAAGATCAGGAATTACTTCAAGATAAAGAGAACGAAATTTCAGAACTCAGGAAACAGCTCTCGGAAACGAAGCGTCTCAGTGACGAGTTACAAACTAAACTTTATGATCTCAAAATCCAAAATAAACAGCTGGATGCTGAGAAGAGGGAAGCTGATGTAGCTCGAAATGAAGTTGAAGAACAACTTAAGGAAGCTATCACAAGCAAAAGCGAAATTTCCCAGGAGAACGCTACTTTACTGGAGGCACTGCGAATGGAGAAAACCCAGCTGGAGGCTGAATTAAACCAGGCTGAAAAACGGATAAGTGAAGAAGCAAAAAAATTTGAGCACACCATCAGTGAACTGACAAAGGCCCGAAACTTAGATGCTACAGCTTTGCAGAAAGAGCATGACAGCCTGATCAAGTCAAATCAGGAGAAAGATTTCCAGATTGAGGAACTCAAGCGCAATGTACAACAGTTGGAAACCGACCATGAGGAGACCAGAGAAATGTTAAAATCTAGCCTGGAGGGTCAGCAGCAGTTGACGGACCTTTTGAATGAAAAGGAGGTATTCATTGAAACGCTTAGGAAAAAAAGCTCAGAGTTACAACAAGAAATTGAAAAGAATGCCAAGGTTTTCAGAGAGCGCGAATCCTTGAAGCAAAATCTCGAGGAGAAAGACCGGCAATTAAGTACAATGAAGGAAGAAAATAACCATCTCAAGGAAGAAATGGATCGCTTCAGGGACCAGCAAAGCCGCTCTCAGGCTATTGCTGAACCCAAGACGCTTGATATAATAACAGAACTTGAGACAGAGATAACTGAGTTAAACAACAAAAAGAACAGCCTTGAAGAGGAAATAAGACTTCACAAAAAGACAATTGAGGAGCAAAAGCAAAATGTTTTGCAGCTTCAGCGTTCTATACAGGTGCAAGGGAAAGAAGGGGATGAAGCAAAAACCCAGCATGAAGAAATTACTTCAACATATGAAAAGTTAATTTCGGAGAAAGATCAGGAAATCCGCAGCCTCCAAGAATCCATCAATCAAATGAGAGCTCAGTTTCAGAGAGAACTTCGGGTTGCTCCTACGGATGCTCCTGTTATTCTGCAAGAATCCAAAGTACTGACAGTGAACGGAGAAAATGGAAATGAAAAGCATGATTTGTCCAAAGTGGAGATTAACAGATTGGTCAATGGGTTAAAAGAGAAGGAAATGGAGATAAAAGTATTAAATGAAAAATATCTGTCTCTGAATAAGCAGTTGGATCAGCTACCTATTTTTAAAGATGAAGTGGGACGACTAACTCAAATTATTCAACAGAAAAACTTGGAGATCCAAACCCTTCATGCAAGGGTGACACCTGGCTCGTATATGCAGGTTGGTGCAGATGTGGCCTACTTGCAGCAGCAATTGCAGGCTTACGCGAATGAGAGAGAGCAGATGTTAGCAGTATTAAATGAAAAGACGAGAGAGAACAGCCAACTGAGGACGGAATATCACAGAATAATGGACATTGTGGCTGCGAAGGAAGCTGCTCTTTTGAAATTGCAGGAAGAAAATCTGAAAATGGCCAACAACAATGAGAATGAAAGTCAAGACATGGTACGGGAAACTATCCAGAATTTGTCTCGGATTATCCGTGAGAAGGACATTGAAATAGATGCTCTTACTCAGAAGTGCCAAACTCTGGTAACCGTCCTGCAAACATCTGGAATGGGATCTGGTGGTGAGTCAGGCTTGGTGAGCAGTAACCAGTTCGAAGAGCTCTTGCAAGAACGTGACAAGCTAAAACAGCAGGTAAAGAAGATGGAGGAGTGGAAGCAACAAGTGATCACCACTGTTCAGAACATGCAGCACGAATCTGCGCAGCTTCAGGATGAGCTCATTAAGCTTCAGGGCCGATTGTCGACTGATGGTGATTGCAACTCTCGGCTTCAAATAGACTACAACTGTTTAATTCACAGCTACGAGCAAAAGGAGAAGAGATTGCAAACCCTGAGTCAAGAACTAGCAGAAGTGCAGCAAAGCATTGGGCAGCTCAGCAGTACCAAGAACCTTATACTCGACAAGTTGGACGGAGTACCCCCAGAAGCACACGTGGTTGCAGCAACCACAGGAGTGCTGCATGCCCCAGTTTCTTCCAGTGGATGCTCATCAGATGGACACTTGGATCAAATTAAAAAGCTGCAACAAGAGGTAGAAAGTTTGAATAAAATATTGGAGGACAAGGAGGCCACAATAGTAGAACTTCAAAATAGCATTAAATTATCCAGTTCCCTGGCAGTGGTTGCTGAAATGGACAAGAAGAAGCAAGAGGATGCTGCTCTGGAGATCAAGCAAATGAGAGAAAGAAATGATGAATTGCAAAGATCATTCCGGGAAAAAGATCTGCTCATCAAATCTAAAGGTGATCAGTTGTCATCAGTGGCAGAAAGTTTGAGGAACAGGGACAGCGAGAATGAAGTCTTGAAGCAAGCTGTCACTAATCTGAAAGAGAGGATTTCATTTTTGGAAACAGACGTTCGTAAAGTCCAAGAAGAGAACGACCGAATAGTAGCTAAATCAAGAGAGAAGGAAACGGAATTCCGAGCCCTGCAGGAGACCAACATGCAGTTCTCTATGATGTTGAGAGAAAGAGAGTTTGAAAAAAATTCCATGAGAGAAAAGGCTTCTGCATTAGAACAGCTGCTAAAGGAGAAGGAAGCGGTGAGTTGAAAATCTTAATGAAAGCCTGCTGTACAGACTGAGCAGATGTTGAAAATTAATTTGCAGTGTGAGGTATGCTAAGTACAAATATATTGAACCATTTCTGTGTGCCTGGGCTGATTCTAATTTAGGGCAACATTGATAGCACAAAATAATTGTAACAAATTACATGATTAATAACAAAGTTGATATTGTGACTCCATTTTTATTCTCAACAATGCAAAGCCAAACTATATCGCTTGCAGACAAATGAGTCGTCAGACACAGACACTCTCTGGATAACTTAGAATGGATCTTTAAATTCTCATTGATATTATTTATTAGTTTTCTGTATTAGGAGTGGTAGCTGTTTCCATCTGGTCTTCAGGATGCTGTGGTGGGTTTGAGAATTGTATGGAATCGTAGAATTTTTACATGCAGAATGAAGTCATTTGGCCCATCAAGTCTACATTGACTCTCTGACAACATCTTGCCCAGATCCATCGTCCCAAGTCCAAGTAACCTCATTTAACACCACTAATCCACATTTAACCAAACTAATCCCCCTAATTTACAGCATCTTATCCAGGTCCACACTTCCTCTATCCCAGTAATCTTATTTAACCCCATTAATCCCCCTTACCTACACAAATTGGGACACTAACTGGCAATTTAACATAGCCAGTTCACCTAATCCGTGCACCTTTAGAATGTGGGAGGAAACCGGAATATCTGGAGGAAACTCACATAGACGTGGGGAGAATGTGCAAGGTTTACATAGCCACCCGAGACCAGAATAGAACCTGGGTCCCTGGCGCTCTGAGGTAAGTGTTTCCTACTTGCACCATCATGCCATCCCAACACTGAACATTCTTAACATTCTTGATATCCTTTGCCCCCAGTACGTACATAGCTGCTCTTTTATCACCTTAAACCTACCTGACTTAAATCACCCAACTCATAACTGCAAGAGTACCTCTGTCTTGTGTTGGATATCTCTCTAATGACTTTTGTTACCTCATTCCAGTTACCCTTCAATTTCTGGCAAAAATACGAGATATGCAGAAAAGCTTTATATACACCTTCAACATGTCTAATTCTTGGACCCATGTAGCTGACATGAAGCTGGCCTTGTGTGATGTGTGCAAAAACTAAACTGTACTAAGCATACACATGGCTTTGTTCACATGCCATTGCTAACCCAGATTGTTTTGCAAGAGATGTGTTAAATCTGTGAATGATATTTCAGAACCAAATCAACTAAATCTGCTGAAAGGTCACAGGCCAAAAGTGTGTAAGCCTATTTTTCTCCCCGCAAATGCTGGCTGACCTGCTGAGTATTTCCAGCATGTCTCTCACGTAAACACATACCCTGCTCTTGAGAAGTGTGCTCTTTGTTCCTTATGCCCAAGTAACCTGCTATGAAGCCAAAGGAAAATTTGGAATTTTTTTGTCAAAAGTAAGGCATGTATTTCTTATCATTTGAAAGAATTGCTGAACTTCTCACCTGGCTTTTATTCCTGGAATTGTTTGTGTTTCCCTACTGGGTAGCTCCAGTGATAATTAAAGGCACTGTCTATATTTTCTAACATTGGCATTCATTTTGGTCTAAAACTTGATCCAGGAACCATCTTACTCTTTGGGAAATCTGCATACTTATCCAGTAGAATGGTTTCCCTAGATTGGACATTTTCAGCTTGGCTGTTGATGCGGTTTTAAGTAGAGCCCTTTTTCTACCTCCCCGGCATACCACTGTTGCCATTGAAACTGTTCAGGGATTTTTTCAGTGGTTGGAGACCCAAAATGTCAAATGCTGGGGAAAAAGAAACCTTGTTGCACCAGTAAAAGGGATATATTAAAACATTGAAGAAATTTGAGAAGGGATGTTGCTTCTGTTGAAATACAGTACTTGAAACTCATCTGCCTTCTCTTACATTAGGCCCTATCTTTCTCCTTAAGGTGTATTGTTACACATAAAAAAAAAGACATGAAATGTGTAAGTTCAATAAAGATGTTTTAAAAAAAAAAGTGGTACAACTCTAGAACTACAAAGTGGCTTTGTACAAAATTACTACAGTTAATTAAATGGTTTTTAAAAAGATTTGCCGACTTCCATCTTGCTAGACTCGAACTTCATTATAGAATTGATTAGATCTGTTCCATAATTTGAAGGGGAAGACTGGTGAGTTAAATCAGCTGTTGAATGAAGTGAAATCAATGCAAGAGCAAGCTGGGATGTTTCAGCATGAGCGAGACCAAGTAATGCTGGCCCTGAAACAGAAACAGATGGAAAACTCTGCGTTAGTGAATGAGGTAAGATATTATTCAAATGAAGATTACATTCAAGTATTTTAAGTGTTGTAAAACAAATTGAATACAGTGGAAAGGAATGAGCTGATTGCAACTCAGAAACTTGAGTTTAAATTTTGTTCGGATTGACACAACTCAAAACCACCAATCTAGTGCAGATAAACACGTGTTCGCAGTACAAAATTTAACTTTGGGTTTGACGCTAATCTGCCAGTGGTACTAACAGAATTAGCAATGTCTTACTTAAGCTCAAGCTACATAGCATCTGATGTGAACATGCTCGGTGCTTGCATTCCTTTCACATTTGTGTTTTCTCATTGGGAGCCAGATTATTAACTGTCTACATTCCGACTCTCAACAAAGAAGCACAAACTTTTGATGTCTGAGATAGAGTCTTCCAGTAAAACAAAACATCCCATAGTCATTGAAGTAATATGCTGCAAAGACCCTACTCCAGGTGATCTTTCGTGCCTGGAGAGAAACAATGGCAATCCTTCAAACCAATTTGCTTTGTTTCAGTTTTGCTGCACATCTGTAGTGCAACTGTGTTGTGCATGAAACTTTTAATGCCTTCTGGGCAAGAGCCTTGACATTTTCCTGGACTTGACATTTTCCTGGATGTTGAGCATTTGGGTCATTCGAACTTCCATTGACATCAAATTTCTAACTGTATGTATGAAAGCTGACTATATTGCTAAATATACTAATGCTAAAGAAGTGTCCAAGAATTGATCCTTCAGAGGCTTTGAAGTGATAGTGCACAGTGGGAAGAGAAGCCATTGCTGAAGATGATCTGGCTGCGATTTACTGGGTAAGAGTAAAATGAAGCAAGGGCAGTGCCACTAAACCAGATAATGGTGGAGAAGTATTTGGGGGGAAATTAGTAGTGTACCATATCAATACTACTGAGAGATTGAGATGGTATAGTAACAGCATTGGTTATTGAAGATATTCATTACATCTCTGCTCAGGACTTTATTCGTAATTTGCAATGAGCAGAAGGGTGATATCCTTGGGTCTTTAAGTGAAAACATCTTTTATGTATTTTGGAGATGGTACAGTAGTTGACAGTGGGACAGTAGTTTGCAAGATTTGGTATCTTGAACAGTAAAGCGATCTTTGGAAAAGAAGGCAACGGTGCCTGACCAGAAGGAGCAAAGTACAGTGGAAAAAGGGAAGGAAAATTAAATGTTTAGCAATGTGAAATGTAGGAAGTTGGAGGTGAGTCTTGAAAATAAAATATACTCCAGAAAGAGGATGGGTGAGAGAGCAGAAGGAGGGAGATCAAGATGGAAATTCAGGACTAGAATGGATGAGCAGAAGAGAGGTTCGGCTTAATCGGAAAGAGGACAGGAAACAATAGAGACATCTGCTTGGATTTTCCCTGTCTGGTGACAAAGCAATCTGTGAGCTTCAGGCACTTATTTTTTGTTTTCTTTTTATTAATGACGATTTTAGTATACAAGCGGCACGGTAACAGTGGTTAGCACTGCTGCTTCACAGCTCCAGGGACCTGGATTCGATTCCTGGCTTGAGTCACTGTGTGGAGTTTACACATTCTGCTCGTGCCTGCGTGGGTTCCCTCTGGGTGTTCTGGTTTCCTCCACAATCCAAAGATGAGTGGGTTAGGTTGATTGGCTGTGCTAAAATTGCTCCTTAGTGTTCTGAGATGTGTAGGTTAGAGGGATTAGTGGGTAAAATATGTAGGGACATGGGAGTAGGGCTGAGTGGGATTGTGGCCGGTGCAGACTCGATGGGCTGAATGGCCTCTTTCTGTACTGTAGGGTTTCTGTGATTTCTTTGGTAAGTTTGAGAAGTGAAATTAAATACAGCACAGCAATAATAATCTCAATGTCACGCAGACAAGCAGAACTGATCCATGGGAATTAATATTGCACAGTAAGTCCTAAGACGGGTCGTTGACGATCTTTACATATGATATGAAGACAGGAATCACTCTGGTAGTTAGTGTAAGCAATTCCTAAACCCTTTTCTGCCCCAAACGTAATAGGCCAACTATGTTGCTCAAAAATCACAACAGAAAATACAATTCCTGAGAAAAGCCAACATCTAATTTTATCAGTGTATCCATCATCCTCATCTCCACCTTCTTAACCATTTTGATCTCCGCCATCTTAGACTGCGGTAGATGGAGCAAGCTTTAATGAAGCAGTTGACAGCCGAGAAAAGAAACAATTAGTTAACTTTAAGTTAATTGAGATGGCTTGATAATGTTAGGCTTTGTAGGGAATAAGCTGAAAATGATCACATGATCAGTTGTGCATTATCCAGCTAATGACTGCGGAAGATATAACAATGGTTAGCTTTGCACCTCACTGCCAGGGACCTGTGTTCAATTCCGGTCTTGGGTGACTGCCTTGTGTGGAGTTTGCACGTTCTCCTTCTGTCTGCGTGGGTTTCCTCTGGGTGCTCCAGTTTTCTCCCACATCCAAAGACGTGAGAGTTAGCTGGATTGGCTTTCTAAATTGCCTCTTAGTAACAATGGCTATTACGAAGCCCTTGTAACTAAGGGGCAGAGTAAATACTTGGGGTTGCAGGGATAGGGCCTGGGTGGGAATATTGTTGGTGCAGGCCTAATGGGCTGAATGGCCTCTTTCTGCACTGGATGTGCTCTATGATAGAATCCATCCCAGGTACAATGTCTTACAAGTAACATACTATGCTTACTTTCTGTTCATTATTTGTTCAGTATTGTACCTGGAATAGATTCTGTCTCAATTTAACGTGAGGTCGAGGAAAACAAATAATGAACAGAAAATAAACATGGTATATTACTTGGAAGGCCCTTTCAGTCCCATAAGCCTGGCTAGTTGAGCTCGAAACAACATTCAAAGTTTTGCATTGCATTGTAGCTGAAAATGTTTCAGGATATATTGCTCAATGAATTTGGTGAAGCAAAAGGCAGATTGTTAAATGGAAAATAACCTGGATTCTCACTAACCTCAGGACCAAGGAGTAAAAACAGAAAATGCTGCAAGCACTTGGGTCAGGCAGAGCCTGTGGAAACAGAAATGTTAACTTGGTATCACTCCACAGATGCTGCCAGACCCGCTGAGTGTTTCCAGCGTTTTCTGTTTTTACTTCAGATTTCAGGAGCCGCAACATTTTGATTTTGTATCAAGAAAATAAAGATTGGCTACTTAAGTTTGGTGAATGCAGGCAGGAGTAGAGAACTAACTTTGTTTGCTATCGTTTGCACTTTGTTAAAATAGAAACTTAAATAGAAACTTCGTCTCGATGTCCTATTAAGTTACCAATCTGTCTCAAATTCTATGCAGTCTGTTATCTTGGAGAGTGACCATTAGCAATTTTATTCCAATACAATGGAATGATGATGGTGACTTCTGTCCTTAATGCAGTTGCAGCACACACGTGATAAAGAGCAGCGCTTGAACCAGGATTTGCAGCGGTTGCGTCATCATTTAATTGAGATGGAAGAGTCCTACACCAAAGAGGCCTTGGCAGCTGAAGACCGTGAGGCTGAGCTGAGGAAGAGAACTAATTTCCTGGAGGAAAAATTGGCCTCATCATCTTCTGCTGTGGAAAACGCCAGGTAAAAGCAAAGCCTTTTTTCTAAATAATAGATTCTGCTGGTGATTATTAAAGGTGTATGTGCACCACATGACATAAATTTGGGCTACAATTGGCTCTAAAATTAATTACTAATCTCAGTTATTACATCATAGAATCATCACAGAAACCTTACAGTGCAGAAAGAGGCCATCCAGCCCATCGAGTCTGGACCGACCACAATCCCACCCAGGCCCTACTCCCATATCCCTAACATTTACCCACTAATCCCTCTAACCTGTGTATCTCAGGACATTAAGGGGCAATTTTAGTATGGCCAATCAACCTAACCTGCACATCTTTGAGAGGAAGCTGGAGCACCCTGAGGAAACCCATGCAGACACAGGGAGAATGTGCAAACTCCACTCAGACAGTGAGCCAAGCTGGGCATTGAACCCAGGACCCTGGAGCTGTGAAGCAGCAGTGCTGATCACTGTGCTACCGTGCCATCCTCATCTTGTGTGAAAGACTGGGCTGACTAAAACCTTCTGCAAGGATGAAGATGATAAACCTGTTTGTCTGTCAGTCAGCAACTGCCCAGTGTTCAGGTCAGAGGGATAATTATTGTGATAAGTTTGTAAGATAAGTAAACGATGTTGAGCTGCACAGGATTTCAGAGTCAATTCTTGCTGTCCACCAAGTTAATTAATTTTAGTGGACTTGAGTTCATTACAGTTGGTTCAATGGTCTCAGGCTAGGAAGAGGGGAAAGTTGAACTTCAGTTTGTAGCCCTGATCCTTAGGTGCTCAATCTCTAACAAATGGACATGTAAAACAGAAAGAAATAAAGATTTTTGCATTTATGATGGTGGCTAATCATGTCAGCCAGAAATGCCAGAAGTGTTTTTCAAGTGAAATGTTAAAACATACTGTCACTGTCTGATCTGTCAAGAGGATATAGAGAGTCCCATGACACTATTCCAAATAATAGTTGGGGAACGGGCCAATATTTATCATAGAAGCATAGAATCATAGAAGCCCTACAGTGCAGAAGGAGGCCAGTGGGTCCATTGCATCTGCACTGATCACAATCCCACTCAGGCCCTATGCCTGTGATCCCAAGCATCTACTAATCACCCTGATACTAAGAGTCAATTTAACATGGCCAGTTAGGTAACGTGCACATCTTTGGAATGAGGAAAGAAACTGGAGCACCCGGAGGAAACCCGCACATCAGTCAACATCACTTAAAACAAATGATCTAGTCATATCTCATTGCGATTTTGGGAGCTTACACTCTGCACGTTGTCTGCCATGTTTCCTGCATTATAACAGTTCAAAGTCATTCAGTGGGCCTAAGACACTTGGGAAAATCTTATCATTGTGAATAACACCATATAAATGTTTACCTTTCATTTATATTTGTAATTAAGTACTGCATTACTCAATATTGGTAGTTGTGTTGATCACAGAAAGAATAACAGCAAAAATTGCTTTTAGATAGCATCTTTAACATCAAACATCAACAGCAATATTATAAAACAACATTGGATATGAAAGGAGATTAGTGCTTGATGCCCAAAAGATTTGTCAAAGGGATAGGTTGAGCCTAGGTCAAGACATGGAGAACTTCCTACTCTTCTTTCAGTAGCAGTATTGATCTTTAACACCTGCCTACACCAGCTGAATAAGCTTCATAAACTTTTAACCGCCTTTCTGATAATTCAGCACTTCCTTTGTACTCAGCCTGGATATATGTGCTCAGATTCATGAGTTGAGCTTGAACAAGCCCCTGGTTTGGTTCAATTGGTAACAAAATCATAGGGTGATATAATTCAAGAGTTGGATTCATCCAAATGGGAAAAAAAGTCAAAATAATTTCAAAGTGTATATAAAATGGAAAACGCTATCTGCCTTTATTTTACATTGGGAACATTGAAATATTGTTGGTTGAGTGATTAAATGCTGTCAGTGTGAATGATGATCCATTGAGTACACATCAGCCGAAGTCTTGGGGATTAGCGCCATTAAGACTTATGAACCTAGCTAAGGTGCGGTGGCCAATTCTAGCCAAAAAAGGGATATTTTGCTGTACAGATGCTGGTGAAGCTGAGAGAGTGAAGGGGGGGCAGGGGTAGTTGACTGGCAGACATGAGAGGTGGTGAGGTCAAGGTCCTCAAATGCGCAATCTGCTGTCACCTGCCCGATTCACCCCCTGGGCATCTGCAAACCAGCCCCGATTGCAAAGTTGCTAATGTGCCATGTTCAATGTATATGAAAAGAAAGGCACTGCTGGGTACCAGCAAATCGGTAAAGCCTGACTCAGGACGCAGAACACAAGGCAAATTGCAGGGCTATTCCGGGAAATCTGTGACAGTGAGTCACTCCTGAGCTAGGTAGTGTGTGGTTTGGTGATGACTGTCTCCAGGAAGTAGGGAAAGAGTGGAGCTCCTGTTGCAGGTGACTTGTGGCTAAATCCATTAAGTGAGAAATCCAACGCAGTGAAGTTGGTAAGACCATGAAATTGCATATGGACCACGTTAAAGCGAGGAGTAATGTAAACATATATCATCTTGTGAGCTAGAATTTGTTGTATCTGCTATTCCATGTGTAATTTATAATTTGTATGAACCATAATGTGTCTGTTAATTCATGTTTGGTTTGTGTTAAGTTTTAAAGTTCATTCGTTGTTGTCACAAAGTGGGCTTACATTAACACTGCAAAGAGGTTACTGTGAAAGTCCCCCAGTCACCACACTCTATACACTGAAGGAGAATTTAGTATGGCCAACGCACCTAACCAACACGTCTTTTCAGACTGTGGGAGGAAACTGAAGCACCCAGAGCAAACCCATGCAGACACGGGGAGAACGTGCAGACTCCGCACAGACAGTGACCCAAACTGGGAATCAAACCAAGGTCCTTGGCACTGTGAAGCAGTAATGCTAACTATTGTACCATCATGCTGCACTAATCCTGATTTTCTGTTAAAGTAAAAACTACAAAATCTTCTTAATTTCTTCATTTGGTGGTTGTTTGATAAATTTTAGTTATTTTGGTTTATGGTTCCTCCACAGGAACCATTACACATGTGACTGTGTGGTGTTGCCATTATATAAATGTAAACAGCTTCTTCATGTGTGTTTCTGAACCAGTTTTTGAATCTTCGGAACTCACTTCCTCATAAGCCAGTGGAAAGAGGTGGGGGGGTGGTTTACAGAGAAAGGATTATTGGAAGATGGGTGATCGGCAGGAGGTTAAAGATCAGCCATTAGCCTTTAAAGGGCGAAACAGGCTATTCTGAAGGGCTATTCTGCTAAATAAAATGGTTGGTGGCACAAGTTGGTGTGTGTTAGAAAATCTGAATGACTTAAGCTGCACAGCTGTTCTCTCTTCCAGCCACCAAGCCAGCCTTCAAGTGGAGTCCTTGCAGGAGCAACTTCAAACTGTCGCAAAACAGCGAGATGAGGCGATGATGCAATTGAATACATCTCAGGAACAAGTGAAGCAATATGCAATGTCACTGACAAACCTGCAGATGGTGATAGAACAGTTTCAACAGGGTAAGCAAATATTGAAAGTGACTCTATTTTTTGGGATGGATCTAGCCAGGCAGGAGTTTAACTGAGAAGTTTTACTTGATTACTTATCAGCTTTCCTTTTCACTTTCCCAGTTAATTATTTTAAGATCATCTCACACAGTAAATACTTTTTATTCAAACGACTAAGACTGAAGTGCATGTTATCTGTTGCACATTAAAACCTGACACTAGGGGGCAGAGGCGGTATGTACGGAGCAATTCTCCAATTTTCTTATGTCCTTAGATTAAATAATCCTAACTCTTCATCTCCCATAATGACCTGGCTGTAATGTGGAATTGCTGTAGAAGAGATGCAGATGTGATCCTGTTTCATAGTGTCTCAGTGGCTTGGAGTGCATTGGTACCTTTTAAATCAAAAATAGTTTACCAGTGTATATGGAATAATCCATAAACTGCTGTTGTAAATAAATGCCTTATTAATCCCTTTACTAATGTAACCAATGTTCAAAGTCCACTGACAGTATTCAGTCCTTATACTACCTTCTTGATAAGGGACATGAATGGTAAAATCATAAAGACTAATCGTGGAGCCAGAGTTGGAAACCATTTGTTTCTGGAGACTAAAAAGTTTTCCAGAAAGAAATGCATTTTAATGATATTTCCAAATGTAGACCATACAGCCAAGATCCAGCTCAGTAGTTGGAATGGATTGCTGAGAAGAGCAGTTGAAGCCAGAACACAAGACTCCTTTAAGCCATAGTTCAATGTGGTAACAGGAAAAACAGATTTGGCACTTTGGAAATGTAAAATCAAATAACCTGAAGAGAACCTCCTTCAGCCCAAACTATTGTAATGAACTGTATGGTTCAAATGCTGCATGTATATGGAGTTGTAAGGGAAACTGGAAGAGTCAAGTAATCATAAAGAAGCAAAATACCTGCAAATCATCACCTTACCTCAAAATAACAATGTCTGGTGATGAATTATATGGAATTTGACAGCTATGGTATAAAACTACTAGTTGACACTGAATGAATACATCGACTTGTTTTATAAATGCTCTTATTGGAATATAGCATTTCAGAACACTCTGTGATGTTTTAATGGACTATGAATTGAAAATAATCAAGCACCATTGCATGAGTAGACTGTCATTTCAGCTTGTCACACTTTATTCCTCACTACAGGCCTCATTCAACACCTTTCTGTCCGTCCCTGATTTAGTGCCAGGTCATTGTCAGTTTAGGTTTTATCAGGAATTGAGCCATGTCATTTTGCTAGTTTTGAGTGAATGTATTTATTACACCTGCCCCCCACCCCCCGTCAATTCCCATAACCCCACGCATTTATCCCACTAACTTATGCATCCTGGGTTACTAAGGGGCAATTTAACATGGCCAATCCACCTAACCTGCACACCACTGCCACTGCCACCATGTTGTGTGGAATGGGTAAACAGTAAGACTAAGTGCATAAAATCTATAAAGTACAAGTTTACGTTGCTCAAACCATTTAAAACAAAAGAGAAAGCAAAGGATGACAAATTTATACAAATCATTGCTTAGGGCATATTTCTATACTGTAAAATGGGTATTAAACTAATAGTCAACTGCTGACTAGGGAGAAAAAGCAGTGACTGCTGAAGTTCAGCAAATTAACATTTGCTATGTTTAAAAAGAGATGATAGAATAAACATTTTCTAAAGAGGGTTTTAGGAATAGATTTTGGCATAGCAAGTAGTTTGAGGCAGAAACATTGGGTATCTTGCAAGACAAAATTAAATGTGGGGGGAATAAAGGACTGTGGAATGAGAGTGAAATTTGTTTTCGATTGTTTAGAACAAAGGTGTAGTACTGATTGAGTGCTGAATGATATCCACCTTTGCTGTAAGCCATTATTAAGCCTGTTACAGCCAGTACACTTTACATTGAGAATCACTCCAAACATAAACCTCGCTGGCTTTCTTCCCTCCTTTGCTTTACCCTCCATCACTAATTTATGGGATATTGAGGATAATGTAACACGTCCACTAACCTCCTAATTGTGATCAGATAACTCAAAGTAAACTAAAATTTGAATTTTTGATGTTTAATGCTTATAGTCAATCAGGCAGAAGTCATGCTGCATCTCATGCTACATTTGTGTGTTGTAACTTTACAGCTCATTTAACTTATCTATTTACATAAAGTCATAGGCAATGTGCCTCCACAGTGTGTGATTCACTGTGCAATTTCTTTTTATTTGTCTGCTGCACCCTGTATTACTCATTACTAAGTCCTTTACATCTATAATTGTCTATTTTATTCCTAATCATTGAATGCAAACAGGAACCTTTTGGTAACCAGTAGTACATATTGTAAATGCTTGTTATTTATTATTAGCTTGTATTTGTTAAATTAATATTTAATTAAATGTCTGATAGAGCCAAGGCGAAAAGTCAACTTTTAAAAATTCCACCCAAGCCTATTTCTGGTGCTGAATTTGTGCTCAGTTCCCCAATATGTTTTTTCATCCTCATCATTTTAGCACTGTTGATAAAATACAATCTTGTGCACCCCACTACTGTTGCCAGCAGGACTGTAGAATCCCCAATTGTGGGTGAAGTTGGAGATTTCTAGCCAATGTCTTTATTAAATAGCCCATTTGTCCCTCAAGGTTATTTTAAAATGATCCTTCGTTACTTAATGGGTTTCTATTATGATTTTTTTTCTTGCTGCCTGCTATAACAACTCACTTTGGATCTTTAATTTTATTTCATTAGTAGGCACATGACCTTGATTAGGATGCAGTAGCATGGTGGCCTTGTTGCTCATAATCCAAAAACATGAGAACAAAGAAAATTACAGCACATGAAGACGCTGTCTGGCCTCGAAGCCTGCACTGATCATGCTGCCTGACTGAACTAAAATCCCCTACCCTTTTGGGGACCATAATCACTCTATTCCCAACCTATTCATGTATTTATTCAGACATCCCTTGAAGTCACAAAGTGAGTTCAAATCCTACCACAGCAGTTGGGAATTTAAAGTTAGTGAATTAAATAAATCTGTAATAAAATCAATAATGGAGACCATTAAGCACTGGGTTGCCATAAAAATCTAGCTGGTTTATTAATATCCATGATAGTAAGAAGTAAACCTATCATTCTTACCTGGTCTGGCCTGTAGGTGACTCCAGATCCCACAATAATGTGGTTTACTCTTAGCTGTCTTCTGATGTAGTCTTACAGACTAGTCAATTGTATTAAAAAGTTGAAATGAAAAGCTTTGAGCCATGTGAACATCAGTGGTTCCCCATTCTGCTTCCCAATGGCTAGTTTGAACAATTAGTGCTGGCTCTTCCAGCAACCCCAATTTTGTGTCAATGAGTTCAAAGAAAATTGAAGTAGTAAATTTCTTATGGAGACAAACATTATTAATTTTATTTGATCTAATTAGCACTTTTTTTAATGACAATTCATATGTTTGTGTAGAGGAGAAAGCAATGTATGCAACTGAGTTGGAGAAATATCAGAAGGACATTGCAGAGTGGAAGAAGAAAGCATCAAGTCTGGAGAAAACAGTCACAGAATTAGAGGTAAGGAAAATATTTCCTTTAGTTTTCTAGCCAGGGATGCAAGTCAGTGGATAGTGAATCTTTCTGTAATTTGCCATTCAGAAAAACTCTTACCACTGTGAGGTTTTACATCGGTGATATCCTAGGGTCCTATATTGCATTGGTTATTTTACTTTGCTTCAATAGCTGGGGGCCCAATTTTACCATTTTGATTCTAAGTGCTGGGTGGTTTTGAAATGGAAGTATTTCAGAAGTGATATTTTAGCCCGCTATGAGATGCCCCACATGCACTCAGCCTGCAAAAATATCAGTAAATCCAAATCGCGTTGCAGAAGCCTGTGGGAGAGGCTGAACACGCTCACAATCCTGTAGCTCTGATTGGAGCCTTCAATTGCACATGCGGAAAAAAATAGGGATAGAATGCTGCTCCCCTGCCACATCCCTCCCGAGCTGAATAATGCGTCCTGCTGGCTGCCATGAACATTGCCCCATGCCCTATATCACTGACCCCTTATTTCCCCCCTCCCCCTATTGATCTCTGCCTGAGATCAATGGGTAGCAGACCCATCTCTTCCCCTCTCCTAATCTCAGACAGAGTAAGAAGTCTCACAACACCAGGTTAAAGTCCAAGCAGTTTATTTGATACTAAACCCACAAGTTTTTGGGCTTTGCCCCTTCATCAGGTGAGTGGAGAGTTCTGGTCTCAAACATAGCATGTAAAAGGCGCAAACAGTTTACTAAGGCAGAGTGGCAGCGGATCCCATCCCCTTCCCTTCCCTTCCCCACCGATCTCAGACAGAGAGACAGCAGACCCCCTCCTCCTCCCCTGATCTCAGGCAGAATGGCAACGGACCCTCCTTCCTGTTACCTAACCCATCAACCTGTGGCTTCTCTACACTATGGGACAGCTTTTGAATTTTTGGGACAGCTGAATTTAGTTCTCTGAAATCTGTCTGTTTCGAAGATTTCAACAGCTTGGTTCTCTGCTTATTACAGTTTTGCTGTTAAACTAGTTTTCCTGACTGCTGCTCTGATGCTACTTCTGAAAAGTGTCTGTACTAAAAGCCTTGAATATTTTTAATTAGCTTTAGATCTCTGGAATGAAGCCATCTATTTAAATAGGGTGAGAAATCTTGACATCTGTTAAAAGCCTGAATTATCTCAATCAAGTTGACAATAATCAGAAAAAGCAGTGTGCTTAGCATCAATTGTTTGGAGACGTAAAGTGCCAACGTGGAATTTGGGCCAATTATTATAGTAATTATAATAACTTAGAAAATATACAAACTCCATTAGAAAATGTGGCAGCCAAAATGAACAAAAGTGAGCCTGCATCACACTTGTTTTCAATCACTTAACATAAGAATATGAGAAATAGGAGCAGGAGTAGGCCATCCAGCTCCTTGAGCCTGCCCGCCATTCAATAAGATTATGGCTGATCTGGAGTGGTTCAATACCACTTTCCCACTTTCTCCCCATAACCCTTAATTCCCTTGTCAATCAAAAACCTATCCACTCTTGACTTGAACATATTCAGTGAGGAAGCCTCCACCACTTCATCAGGCAGAGAATACCAAAGATTCACCACCCTTTGCATGAAGAAATTCTTCCTCAACTCTGATCTGAACTGCCCCCCTCCCCCTCACCCCAATCTTGAGGCTGTGCCTTCTAGTCCTGCTATCTTTGCTAAGCGGAAAGAGTCTCTCAACTTCTACCCTATCCATCCCCTTCATTATCTTATACATCTCTATAAGATCCCCTCTCAGCTTCTAAACTCTAAAGAGTACAAACCTAGCCTATTCAGTCTCTCCTCATAATCAATGCCCTCATCTCTGGTATCAGCCTAGTGAACCTTCTCTGCACTCCCTCCAAGGCCGATATATCCTTCCTCGAAGCGGCGACCAAAACTGCACTCAGTACTCCAGCTGCGGCCTCACCAGTACCCTATACAGCTGCAAAAGTACTTCCCTACTTTTATATTCTATCCCCCTAGCTATAAAGGCCAACATTGCATTTGCCTTCTTAATCACCTGCTGCACCTGCATACTGTGTTTTTGCGATTTGTGCACAAGGACCCTAGACCCCTCTGCACCGTCGCATGCTGCAGCTTTCCACCATTTAAATAGTAATCCTTCCTGCCAATATTCCTACCAAAGTGGATAATCTCATTTGCTAACATTATACTCCATCTGCCAGGTCTCGCCCACTCACTCAACCTATCCAGATCTCTCTGCAGGCTTTCCACACGCTCCACGCAATTTGCTTTTCCACTTATGTTCGTGTCATCAGCAAATTTCGTCACCCTGCACTCAGCCCCTTCCTCCAGTTCGTAAATGTAAATGGTAAATAGTTGAGGCCTCAGCACCAATCCCTGGGGCACTCCACTAGTCACCAGCTGACTAGTCACTGGTCACCATACTTCCAGTATTTTTTTTTTGTAAGTATTCACCTAAAGTTATTTCTGAAAATTGTAACTTTAAGTGAAATATGGATTCCCTTAGGAGCTGACATTAGAAGTGGGATAGGTTCTGTAGGATTTTCTTTGTCAGGAAGAAAACATTTAAAACACCCTGCATTAAGTTAAAATATTAACATCGCTACATTACTATGTTAGTGAATGGAATAACTTTTAAAGCAAAATTAAATTTAAAAACAGAATTATTTGAGGTTTATATTTGCACTACTTTTTGCTTGTCTCCAATCCCATTTGCTGAATTTTTAATTTCCCGATAGTCCTGACCGCTGTAGGTCCTTCCCCTCCCTGACTGTCTGACTTGCAGCCTCTCCGAATCCTGACCCTCTGACTTGAGGTCATTCCCGTGATAATTCCACTCCCTGACTGGCCCTCTCCTCATTTCATCTCCTGAATCTGTGTCTCTGTTCAAAATCTGGGTCTAATCCCGATTTCAGAAATTGTTGGTGCATCAAGATGATGCAAAAATAAGGAGCTGGGATCTTATAATCCATCTTTTTTTTAAATGCACCTGCTTGCTTTTTCTCTCTCTTGAATCCTTGCTGCAGATGAATGGAGAAAGACAGGAAGAGCAATTTAAATGGTGATTTGCAAAGAAAGGATTATGAAAAACTCAGTTTAGCACTTCTGTACCATTGGGACTTGCACCATGAAAACCTCAGAGCTCCAGCAGATCAGAGCTGGAGTTTGAGCTAGAATGCAGGTTCAGGAGTGAAAAAAGATGAGTTGAGGAGCAGGAAGGTGGGTCTAGCACAATTCGGAGATCCAGGAGGAGGAAAGGACACGAGTCCAAGGGTCAGGCACAGGGAGAAACCTGAAGGATTGGGCTTGGGGAAAGGTCACATGTTGAAAGATCAGGCAGAGACAACAAGTCTGAGGGTTGGGCCTGGAGAAAATGACAGGGTCTGGCATAGGTAGAGGCCTCAAGTCACATAGTCGAGCATAGAGAGGCCACAGATTGATGGGTTAGGTAGCAGGGGAGGCTGCTCCAAAATGGCACCAATAGAGCATTGTGGGAACCAATGCAAAAAACAAATCTCTCCATGCCCTACAAGCTAATCGGCCACATCCTTCATTAAACTACTGACATTAAAACAAAACAACATTAAATGGGGACTTGGTAATATGTTGCAATTTTGTTTGCATTTGGATTCCATGTAGAGGGAATTTAATTGGTGATCAGACAAACCTTTCAGCATATCTATAGCACCTGTTCTCAGCACCCATGAGAAATTATTCTTTTTTCCACCCATATTTTACAATTGAATATAAACTGCTTTTCTTTTGTTACAGGAACATTTAAAGGAAGCAAATGATGCTCTAGATTCTGCATCAAGATTAACTGAACAGTTAGATCTTAAAGAGGAGCAGTTGGAAAATCTTAACAAACAAGGTAATGCATTGCATTGCAAGTATAACTGGTTCATTTAAAAGTTAATTATAAGAGTTTGGTATCCCACTATCTTCCCCTCAAACTCATTTGTGATTTTAGCCACTTTGGTGCTGAACGAACTCCAAGATGGTGGTATAGGAAAAGAGGGCATTGATTTGATTTATTATTGTCACGTGTATTAGTATACATGAAAAATTTTGTTTGTTGTGCACTGTACAGGTACAGCATACCGTACCTTGAGAAGGAAAAGAAATAATAAAGAACGTAGTGTTGCAGTCACAGCTAGAGAAAAATCAACTTAATGTGACATAGTGACAACAACGCATTTACAAATTTTGAAGGGGGAAAGTGGAGGTTGGAAGGAGACAGTAGTTTGCAGAGGGGTCCAGGGTTGAGTTTTGAGGAGCTGGGTGGTGATAGTAAATTTGAAAGAGACTGGGAAAAATTCTGAGAAAGCCATTAATGATTTTGGCTTAAGTGAGGAGTCATTAGTTTCATGTAACAGAAATAACTATAACCTTAAATGAGGACTATGGAGAAGGAAGTCAAGGGGAATAATATTGTCTATAGCCATATAGGGCCATCAACTTTATACCATTAACGAACATTTGAGTTAAGTGGACCTTATCCATCAGTATCTAAAGATGCAGTTACCTGTGTGCATTTATATCTTGTAGCACTCTCTGACTTGGTAAATCCTAAGAAGAAATATTTGCTAGTTGAGTAAAACCGCACACTGTATGCTTATTTTATATGGATTCCTATGCAGACTTATGTGACACTCATTAAAACTTACTGTTTTAAAAACACTAAAACTTACTGTTTTAGATTGTGTTTTACAAACAAAATCTGCATATGGGTCTTGTAGACTGTTGGAGCAACTTGAGCAACGTGCAACTAAAATGTCATTAGGCACATTGATCTGAACAGGGGCCAGAATGTGGTAACCAGAAGAATTTCACAATAACTTCATTTGTAGTGTTGTGATGTAAGGGTTACTTGTGACTAATAAACTTTAACCTTTACTTTAAATGATTCTCTTTTTCATGATGAATAAACACCACAGTGCAGTTATTGGAAGAGTTTATTGGTGACTTGGAGGCAAATGATCAACAGATGAGGCCAGAATGATTTGAGTGCTGAAAAAGTTTTTCTCCAATAGAATAGTGAGTGAGAGGACTAGCCTCTGTGTTCAAGTTGTTCTTGCTGTGTCAATTAACATTGAAAACAAAAATCTGGACACATATCTGATTAGTAACAGGATTTAAGATGATAAGTATAACTGCTGATGTTGATAGTTAAGAGCTGTGTGGATCATGGTTGCAATCTAAGATGTGGGGGCTAAAAAAGAATTAGTCTAAGATAGATAATGCAGTATAAAACTAAATAGTTATTCAGGATGTTGCTTTGTTAATATTGTTGACAGGGTGATGCTTTCTTTAGGTGACTGTGCTGTTAGAGTCTGTGATGCAGCAAATTATTGCAATGTCTCTGAAAGGGATGAATTTGATGGGTCAGTTTTTCTCTATACATTCAAAGCTTTTCTGTGCTGTTACAAAGAGTGATGAGGGTGACAAAGTGGTTAGCACTGTTGCATCATAGCACCAGGGACCCTAGTTCAATTGGCAGCTTGGGTCACTGTGCAGAGTCTGCATGTTCTCCCCCTGCCTGTATGTGTTTCCTCCGGGTGCTCTGGTTTCCTCCCATAGTCTGAAGGATGTGCTGGTTAGGTGCATTAGCTTTGCTAAATTCTCCCTCAGTGTAACCAAATATGAGCTCGAATATGGTGACTAGGAGACACAGTAACTTGATTGCAGTGTTAATGTAAGCCTGAATGAACTGAACTGAGGGGACTTAGTGTAACCTTTTACGTATGGCAGTGTGTAAAAGTTTCAACTACATTTGACTGCTATTGGAAAGCTAAATTGGTGTTCTAAGTGCCGTGGCTTTGGTTTTGGATTGTTGGAAACAACCTGCTGTGCCGCAAGGTATCTGGAATGTTTTCAAATGTTTTGAGGAGTTTTAATCATAAGCATGTCTTTCCTAATTCATTGCATAATTTTGAATGAAGTTAAGGATCCATCATAGAAGTCACTATTTTTTAATCTTTTGGATTACCTCTCTGCACCAAAATTTGTTTTTTTTTTAACCTGTGATCTGCAATGGGCTTGCATTAAGAGTTGATCTTCACTGGAGAGGGTGATGCAACAGCAAAATGACAGTCCAAGTTTATGCTGCAGCAGAGACAAAGCTTTCCACATATAAGCTACAAATCACTTTCTGGCATATGAATGAAGATGAAGGTAAGCACCATTAAAGGATGAACGGGAAGATAGTGGAACATGGTGAAAAGCATTTATGATTGAGAAATTTACGTGTTCCTAAAATAGAAAAAAGCTGATTTTGACCCACACCAGTTGTTTTGCTATTAAATGCAATATTTTTTAGTACAAAAGTAGGTGAGCCAGCAAAGCTGACTTCAAGATTGCAGCAAATTCTCCATGCTGAAATGATCCAAAGCCAAGTTAAAATGTATGGATACTTTAAAGGAATGACACAATCCAACTAGTTTTGTAATTTTGCAAAAACCAGCAATGTCTTGATCACATTAGTGTCGAATGGGTCAGTAGCATTTGTCCACGTCTTTGAACGTGATTAAAAATATGTAGCTTCACTTCATCAGTGATAAATGTAGATGTTTTATGTGTTGAGGCACTCTGTTGCCAGCAATGTTTCCTGCATAACTTCATTCTTTCTACTTAATTTATTGGCTTATGCTCTGACCTTTGATTACTCAGTGGTAAAGTATTTGTTGAAAAACAAACAGTTGACTAGCCAAAAAAAAGTGGAGTGGATTTGGGGGGGGTGGTCAGGCAGGAGAGGAAAATACCGATTGAGAGTCAAAGTCAAGCTAAATATGGAGCTCAGAATGGAGCTGCTTGTCTTATTTAATTTTGTATTGAACTAAGCCAGTCTAGTAAACTAAATCTTATCAAATGTACTCCAAACAAAATGGTATTTCTCCCTTACCCCTTGCTGTTTACGGTTGACATGCATTTTGGTTTCCAGCACAAGTGGGAGCCTTTCTATATTTTTCTCAGTTTCTTACCTAACGTATATTCATTGATATTGCTGAAGCTTTGCCAGTCATTTTTTTTTTGGTTACTCAGACCACCAAGTTCCTGTGGTTTATTTTTCTATTTTGGAGCATTGGTTTTTTACTTTAAGGGTTGTGGGCATTGCTGGTGAGGTCAGCATTTGTTATTGAACCTTAATTACCCTTGAAAAGATAATGGTGAGCTACTTAAAAAGTACCTGAATATTCACCTTAAGTGCTGTAAGTTGCAGGTCTTTGGGCCATCTGCAGGAGGATGGGATTAGAAAGGGCACTTGGCTGTCTTTGGGTCAGCATGGACAAAATGGGCCAAATGGCCCCCTTCTATGCTGTATCATTTCTGTGGTTCTGTGCCTTCTCGAATCACTGTTCAGTCGGTGGAAGTTCAGTCTCAGTTCTGTAGAGGGAATTCCAGGATGTCTACCGAGCAGTTGGGAAGGAATGATGATTTTATCCCAATTCAGCATGGCCAGTAATTTGAAGGGGAAGTTGCAAGCAGTGATGTTCCCATGGGTCTCCTGTTCTAGGTGGTGGAGGTCGCAGGTTTGGAACTTGTTGTCAAATGAAGGTTGGTAAGTTGCTGCAGTGCACTTTGTAGATGGTGTGGGAAGCGCACTCATCCATGTAAGAGGTGACTATTCCATTACACTCTTTATGCCTTGGAGATGGTGGGCAGGTTTTTGAAGTCCTTTCGGGAAAGAAATCTGCTGCCTTACCAGGTCTGACCTACACGTGACTCCAGAGCTGTACCAATGTTGTTGACTTTCAACTGCCCTCTGAAATGGTCTAGCAAGCTGTTCAGTTCAAGGGTGACTAGGGACAGGCAATAAATGCTGGCCAGCCAGTGACATCCATGTCCCACAAATTAATTTTTAAAAAGCCAGGAATTGAGATTAATGCCACAGAATATCCAGCTTTAGACTTGTCTTTGAACCACAGTATTCGAAGCTCATCAGGTTAAGTTTTTTAAGGCGATTAATGTCAGCAGAAAAGAAACACTGAAGAAACTTAGAGGCTAAAAGAGACAGATCCTCAGAACATTGCCATCTCTTTATGTAAACATGGACTATTCTTTGAATGGTGATGTTTTAGATGTATAACTTTTAGTTATGTTAAAGCAATAAATGTCCGATAAATAGAAAAATCTGTGTTTGAGAAATTGGTAAGCACCTCTAAGAAAATTACCATTCAAAGGATAATCCACAGAAGTCAAAGTATGAAAATGCTAAATAATGGGCTATTGTTCTTGGGTTTCTTACAAGTAAGAAGTCTGACAACACCAGGTTTAAGTCCAACCAATTTATTTGATAGTAGACTCACAAGCTTTCAAGGTTTCCCTCTTCGTCAGGTGAGTGGAGAGTTCTGGCCTCAGACAGTCTGAAATATTAAAAGCTCCTTTGTGACAAAATAGTTTCTTGGTGGACTTGCCAGATCCAGGGCAGTTAATTGTGAATTCTTCGTGTGCTTCTCAGAATTAGCAGGTGATAATCAATCTAAATTTGTGTTGGAAGCATCCCAAGAGTACCACATTACCATGGAAGTGAACATTATGGATTAGTTTTAATTTGCTTTTTAATTTAATTTTTCTGTGTATGTCCACCCATTGAAACAAGCAGCTCAGCTTTGGTCTTGTGTAATTTGCAGTTCACTGAGTGTTAAGGGAGCAAGAGAGTCAGGCTGGCATGTTGAGCAGAGAAAATAATAACTTTTGTAACAAAAAAAATTATTATGCTGAATCTTTGACGACGACAGATGGTATCAGGCATCTAGGTGGGGATGCATCTGTAACATTGGATTTCAGTTACTGAGGCACATTGGTCTTTTGTGTAACCTGTGATTGCCACATTTTCAGGTATGTCAGTGTATAAATTAAATCGATTTAAATCTGTGCTTATATGCATGCTCTTTGAATAAAAATGAGGGTAGATGACGCATTGAAACCTAACTGGGAAGACTTTGAAAATCCCCATTTCCCATCGCTTTTGAACATTGCTTCCAAGTCCCGTATGTCTTGATTTGAATCTTCTCCTCCCACTGTTAAAACCCCAGAGAGTATTCCTCTGACTTTGGCTTTGTGCATATTTATTCTTTGCCCAACATTGGCAACCCTGTCTTCAGTTCCAAAATCCCTTTCTGTCTTGCTGTTCTCCTTTAAGACTCTTGTTTAAACCACTTCTGACTACACATTGTCACTGTTCTTGATTTCCCTTCCTTAAACTCGGTGTTCTTTTTTTTTGTCGCATTATATCGCTGTGAAGAGTCTCAGGATGTTTTTCTATGTTAATGTTGCTATATGTGTACAAATTAATATTGTTGAAGTTACTCTCAACATATTCCATTTAGTACAGAAGCAGTACTACCAGGAGAGTCAGTGTATGCGTAAGATGTAGATCAGTTTGATAAAGTCGCTATTAAAAATGTTAATAGTGCATTACATATTCAGTAGTAATACTAACGTAATATCATTTAATTTAGGAACCAGACAAATAATTAAAGTGCATTGGTTTTCAGTAGTAAAGATAACAGCAAGGTGACAGTGATTCCAGATCAGAGTGCTGGTAAAACTGATTCCACAGGAATAAATGCAGCAAATGTCTTGGTTAGGATTAAAGCATTCAAGGCTCATGGAATGACTGGACTCTTGCCATTTACTCCAGAGCGCTTAAGAAATGGGAGATGAATTATGCAAACCACTAATAGTTTTTTTAAGGACCTGAATGAGTTCCAGTGTAATGAAGGAAGGCATGCATTGTGATCCTAATATTTGAGGAGGGAACGAAATCAAACGCCTGGTGTTATAGGTCTGTAAGTTTCAAGGGAGTTTCTGGAATGCATTTATACAGACGTGATCTCTGTGATTATGGTAGAACTGACAGTTATTAGAGGATCCCAGCATAACTTGAATAAACTAAAGCAGCAGCAGAAAATGCTAAAAAATCTCAGCAGGTCTGACAGCATCTGAAGAGAAAGCACAGAGTTAATGGGTCCGGTTGTTCCAAAAAAATTCGAAGTGCTAAATTGGCGAATTGCAAATCATGATTGTTTTCTCAGTGGGGGTTCGGACTTTAATCTCCCACACTCTGTGCACTGCAGAGGTCTCAACTGAGAATATCATCAAAAACTCAGGGCATGCAGGCCCTATTCATGCTCAGAATCTGACAGTTCCGTGCCTCTGCGCATACGCAGTGGCCCTGATTTGTCAGATTGCAATTTGTACTGCCCGATGCCTGGTGAGCAGTGCCAAGATGCCTTCAGGTGTAGGTTCTTTGCCCCTTGGACAGTGCTGGGAGTACAGGCTGGTATTACCAGGGTGCCCATGCCGAAGGGGCACCACCTCCCGGTTGCCCATTAGTTCCCTGCAAGTGGTGAGCTACCCTAAACCCCACTGGAGTGAAATACTCCTGGCAGAGTGGGAGATGCTATCAGGCCCAGAGAATTACGTGCCTGATAATGTTTTAAAATACATTAAAAACAGATTCAAATCACTTACCTGTCTTCGCGTCGGTTTCCAGCGCGATCCCGGCTGAACCTGCTGTCTGACTGTGGGAAACACATGTCAGGAACACATGTGCGAATCCTGCAAAATGGCCAACACACATCTCTCATCCTGATGCACCAAAAAAACGTGCGGATTGGGATGTGAGAATCAGGCCTAATGTTTCAAGTCTGGCTGACCCTTCATCACAACCCAACTGAGTTTAAAAAAAAAGGAAGCTTTGCCTCCCTAATCTGATTGAAGAATTCTTTCAGGCTGACGCCAAATTAACAATGGTTATATTTTTAAAATGCTCATTCCCATCGTCAAATCTATGGCCCAATCCTTGGAAAATTTCATTGGCACACGATTGCATTGCTGGAAATGTTGAAACCAGACAAAGTGGAGTGGGGGAGATGTGGGTTACAGATAGGACTGAAGCACGTGGGCTGCTCTTTATTAAACGGCATTCCTTCTTCATAACAAATGATTATCTTCTAACCCAAAGGAAACCTCCCTCCCTGATTCTTTTGTATTTCCTTTATAGTGTTGGCTCAGCAGGACATGTTGGACGACGCTCAGAAAAAACTATTGAACCTGGTCAACAACAGTGAAGGTAGAATTGACAAGTAAGCACTGATGTTCTTTTGATGTTCAATGTATGAACATTCTTTTATTGAAAGGAATAGATTGTATGCAATCCTAAGTTTCAGAAGTGCTTCAGCAACATCACAAATGAATAATTTTGAGTCACATCATCCAGTAAAAGGAGGTTTCTGATTATTCAGAATTGAATTAATTCAACAAGCTATCAGGAAACATTTGACGTTCAGTGATGCATATTTGAGCAGCAGTTACAGCCTATCCTATACTTTGTTTCCTGACCATTATGATCATCTTTTGCCTTTCCCTTGTGGCTCTTGATCTGTCTTGCCTTCCAGCCTGCCACAAACTGCTTCTTTTTTTTCCTTTCCTCTCCTTCTCTGCTTGAACTTATTACATCTCTAACTTCATTCCAGTACTGACAAAGGGTTATTGACCTGAAATCTTAGTCTTATTTTTCTCTCTCTGCAGATGCTGCTTGACTTGCTGGGTATTTCCTGCATTCTCAGTATTTAACTTGTGTAACAATCTAGAGTTTTGACTGAGCTTTTTGTCCTAGGATTATTTATTTATTTAATGGATGCAAAGTCCCTAAGCCAAGCCGTTTTTTCTAGTCCTGCTGTGTTCAATACAGATAGGCCTCCACTGAGTCTCTGGATTGGACACTTCTATGATGTTGTGTATAGTCTGCTTTCTCCCACAGGCACATAGGGGGCTGGCAGTCATGCACCATCTGTGGAGGTCAAGTAGGGATTGTTGACAGTCCTGAATCTGTTTAGGGTGGATCACTCTTTCCTTGGAACCAGACAAGTATGGGGTTGGGTTTGAGACCAGGTACTTGTTTCTTGTGTTCAATGATTCCCATTCATTTGTCCAAGTGGAATTTGCATTGCAGTCCTGTGAGGGAGAGTATTTCTGGATGGGCCTCCTTGATAGGAATTGTACCTGGGGGCAAGGGGTGAGCTGAATTGATCAGCATGAAGTGACAGACAAAGCCATTGCAAACTTCTATCATTTTGTGGGTTTTGTAAATTGATGGATATGTGGAGAAGTAATGTTTGCCACAACAGAGAGCTAAGCGAGTGGTGTTGAGCGCAGTGTTCCGTTAGTAATACATGTGGTAGAATTCAGCTGGATGTCAATTGTATGTGCGTGCGTATTCTCTTGGAAAGGTCAGTCTCCTATTTAAGGTCAATTTGAGATATGGTGGATATTGCTTTGTCCTGGAACGTATGAATTTATTGGCTAGTCTTCTGTTCAATTCTAGTTTAAAACTCTCATTTTGGTGGGGCCCTTCACTCATGTCAAGCTTTTTTAGATGATTAAAACTGAACACTGAGCTCTGAGATCATCTGAACCCTACTGACCCCTCTATGATGTTTTTTGTGCTTTCAACACAACTATCACCCTCACCTTGACTAAAAGCACATATTAAGGTGACCAGTAACTCTTTGATAAGTAGCAATTCTCAATGAGTGAGTTCGGCCATGTTTTTTCAGTAGAATGGTTCACTAGAGATTATCAGACCCAAGCCCAAATCTGCACCTGTTAGATATCTGCATGCACATATTTTTCAGTAATCCATTGACTCATACTCAGGTAAAGGATCCTTAACTTCAATCTCTCTCAAATCTGTGAGTTATCAAGCCATTTCAGTTTAATCTTAGCTAAACCAGGCCTGGGCCAGAGGAGTGAATTTAAGATTAACTTGGTTTGCATTGCTCAGTCCCGTATTGTTTGGTGCATGTTCTCATTGAAACAATGAAGAGGATTTTCTATCACTTTACAATATGAGCAAATACAGGAATCTAATAAAAAAATATTATTTTGTTGCTTTTCCAATATCCTGACTTATATGTGATTTTGTAGTTAATTGCCTCTGTTATCTGATTCAAGCAGCCAGTCTCTCAGTGATTGCCAGTTACGATTAACCTTTGGGGATCAGTACATTCAAGCTAAATCCTGATGTCATCCAATATTCGCATGTTCATATTTTAAAGCAAAGATCAAGAATAGTCATTATGTGTGAATTCAGGCTCATTTCTGGATTGGACACTCTTCCCACGATTGCACATCCTACATTTCACACCGCGAATTGTGAGGCCAGTTGTTGTACCTCTGTTATTGCCTCATTTGAGATCAGTTAACTTCTAACAACTTGCAAAGATGTTAAAATAGTCAGCATTTAGCCTTACATTCCACACAGCTGGAGAATATCTGCTAAAAGTTGATTCTCTATGTATTCAAAAGCAAATATTGAACAGTGAATGAAGCAGATAATCATTAAACAAAATTTTGATCACTTTAATTAGAAACATACAATGTTCTTGCCCTGAATTCATCAGCTCAACTTAGTGTCTGGGAATGTGTCTTTTTTTTAAGAAATCCCGTTGTAGATCTTGCCACTCTGCATACCAACCAATCCAAGTATAGTAATTTATTGTGTTCACAATACTAAGCCCTTTTACATTCTTTTTTCTTTTAAAGGGTCTTGATGCGAAATTTGTTCGTGGGTTACTTCCATACTCCAAAGAACAAACGTAATGAAGCAATGCGGCTGCTGGGAAGTGTTCTGGGGCTAAAGAAAGAAGAGATTAGTCAGGTATGACAAAATGGTCACCGCTATTTCCACAGCAATTAGTAAAATTGCAAAGACTTTACAATAATTTGCTTTCTTGAAGCTAAAAATCCCATCTCAGTTACTTCCCTCTCCATGTTTTCTTGTAAAATGTTTTTTGCGAAAATAATGCCAACTGTGACCTCTTTAACTTTAATTTTCATTGTATTCCAAATCCTCAGAAATTTAGTATTTTCTATTTTTTTCCTCCTTTTATGAATGTCAAGTTTGTGAAAAGTCTGATCCATTTTACTTCCTTTTGAATTTGGAATTCTCCATAAACCAGCCTACGCAGGTATTAGAAATACTATCAGCAACACCATAACTACATTTTAGTGTGGCAAACAGAGGAGCTATGGCTTCAGTCTACGCTGAGAATCAGGCGGCAGTTTTTGAGCAGTATATATCTGTATTGTGTCAGAATTTAAAAGGATTCAAACAGCAAAACCTTTTTTTTTTCTTTTGCATGCAGCAGAAATCAACACATTACTGCCCTAGACATTGTAATATATAGTTCCAAACAGATCACATTTCATTGGAGAGAGTAGCATTCACTGTCTACCTTTTCTCCAGTTTCTTTAGCCAAATATGTTTTTCATCCTGCCACCAAACCACAGGGCAGCATGGTGGCACAGTGATTGGCACTGCTACCCCAGTGCCAGGGACCCAGGTTCGATTCCCGGCTAGGGTCACTATCTGTGCAGAATCTGCACATTCTGTCTGTGTCTGTGTGGATTTTCTCCACGGTCCAAAAGACATGCTGGTTAGATGCATTGGCCATGCTAAGTTTTCCCTCAGCGTACCTGAACAGGTGCCAGTGTGTGATGACGAGAGGATTTTAACAGTAGCTTCATTGCAATGTTAATGTAAGCCTACTTGTGACACTAATAAATAAAGAACAAACAAAGAACAAAACAGCACGGGAAACAGGCCCTTTCGCCCAATGAGCCCGCGCCGCCACCCCGATGTTCCCACCTCTACCTGTGATCCCTGTCCATGTTTATAGATCTATGGATTAAAAACCAAATTTGAGACAATTTAGGGAGAATTTGTTTTGCCAATTAGCCTAAGAGCACATCTTTGGGATGTGTGAGGAAACTGGAGCACCCGGAGAAAACCCACACAAGCACGGGGAGAATACGCAAACTTCCACAGACACAGGCCCAAATCCATGTATCTGCACAGCACAGCGATAGTCACTGAGCTGTCATGTTGCCCATCAAATGGTCCAGGTCAAGCGTACGCTAACGATGTGAAGCATTAGGATAGTCTTGAAAAAAATCCAAGAGCAGCCCTCTCACGACCCATTGCGTGTATGCCCCTTGTTAGACAAGAATGTGGACCAAAGCACCTGCAGGATAAAAACAAGTACATCAGTATCATCATCTATTTACACACTTTCCAGGGACTCCCAAGGCTCATGATCCCTATTTTAAATCAGTTTTCTATACCCCTCCATTCCCATTCTGTTCATGTGCCCATCTAAGTATTTCTTAAATAACTTCAGAGTACCTGCCTCCACCACTTTACTTGGCAGTGCATTCCATACCCCCACCACCCTCTGTGTGAAAAAACTCCCTCTAGCATCCAAATTATACCTTACCCCCCTCACCCTAAGCCCGTGACCCTTGTGCTATTCGAGTCCATCCTAGGAAAAAGCTTAACCCTGTTTACTCTATCTATATCCCTCATAATCTTGTACACCTCTATTAGATCTCCTCTAAGTCTACGTCTTTCTAAGGAAAACAGTCCCAATTTGCCTAATCTCTCCTCATAACTCAGACCTTCCATACAGGCAGCATCCTGGTAAACCTCCTCTGCACTCTCTCCAGAGTCTCCACGTCCTTCCGGTAGTAAGGCGACCAGAACTGGACGCAGTACTCCAAGTGAGGTCTAACCAATGCTTTATACAACTGCAACATTAAAGGCCAGCTCTTGTACTCTATACCCCTTCATATAAAGGCTAGCATACTATATGCTTTCTTCACAACCTTCTCCACTTGCTCTGCCACCTTCAGAGACTTGTTCACCTGCACCCCCAGGTCCCTCTGCATTTCTATACTCTTAATAGGTCTACCCTTTATCATATACCTCCCCCTACATTCTTTCTCCCGAAATGCATCACCTCACATTTATCAGGATTGAATTCCATCTGCCATCTGTCTGCCAAGCTACCAGCCTATGTCCTGCTGCATCGCCTGACAATGCTCCTCACTATCTGCAAGTCCAGCCATCTTTGTATCGTCTGCAAACTTGTTGATCACTCCACTTACTCCCTCTTCCAAGTCATTTATATATATTACAAATAAACTTAAAAAAAATTCATTAAATATTTTTAAAGAAGTGTTCATAATTGCTGATGTAGTTCATAAGTTTTTTATTAATCACCAACACTTTCTTGAGACTCTGTTTGTATCGTGGTTTTGTTCACACGTGCAATCTACACTTCAGAATGACTCAAATTACAGTATTTCTAAAACTGCCTTGAGTTGCCACAACTTTAAAATTTATGCAGATTATTGCATTCTCAAAAAAGACTTTTATCCCCTCAACAGTATTTTAACAGATAAATCTGTAGAATCATAATTATCCGACATGTTTAAGGAGACAAAACTCTTCACACTGGTATCTTGATAACAGGACATATTAGTGTTATGACCAGAGCTTATAATGCTTGGGCAAACCAAATTCCAGGGATAACCTGGCTTCTGGGCTGTATTTGTTTTTGATATTCTGAAAATGAGAAAAGTTACTGATCTCAACAGCAAGAAACTCTAACATTTTTGGGATTTTATAAATTAAACTTAAAAGATGTTTTAATGAGAAGAAAAGAAAACTTAAAGCACACAAGATTATAGCTACACTGTTAAAATTAGTTTTAAAAAACACTCCCTTACTATTTGGTCAGACTTAAGTAAATACCATCGAGGCAAAAATCTCTTCGGTAATATTATTCTTGTAACTTTAGTAAGGTAAACTATACAACCTCTCAGGCTCACTTCCACTGTACTGTGGAAATCCAAGAAATCTTAAGAAATAAGACTGATTCTAAAACCATTCTGGCATGATTCGATGGCTGATTTGAACTTATCTTCTCTCAGCCCTGAGTTGTTTCCTCACACAGGCAACCCCAAATCCTCTCAACACCTCTTAAATATTCTTTTCCCCTTGTATCCAAAATTCTATTGTCCCCCGCACTATGAATTCAACTTTTCTGGTATAAATCAAAATCTTCCATATCCTTTCTATTGCCCTCACTTTTGAGACCAAATGAAATTCAATAACCTTCCCTTGTTTATTTATGAAACCGTTGCCAGCTGTAAAGTATTTTACTTTACTTTGAAACTTAACAACTGAAAACAACACATCTTGTATCTCCTAATGCAAATTTCAAAGCCTAGCTTAATTATTTATAAACTACTTTATAGAACAGGAAAGCCTCATTACAATTGCACGTTTCTAGCATCTTTATTTCTTTTCCCTCAACTCCTCCAGACAAATGGTTTTCATTTTTTTCCAGCTTAACTAAAACATTTACACCAACATATAGTCTTTAAAGAAAACACAGTATTGTCCAAACACCTTTTTAAAAATAATATCCATTCTCACATCAATCCACAGCTCCACATTTTGTAGTCATCCACATTGGATATATCCTCTCTTATTCCACATAACAATTTAAGTGTAATTTATTCATATACATGTTACTAAATACTTGTTCTTTGAAATAAAGAGAGAACTTCTTCTATGCTCCTACAATTGACAGAGATAAATCAAAAGTTAAGCCTTGCATCAGGTAAAGTCGACAGTTATATTTTCTGTAGTTCAGTTGTAAAGTTTTATGTCAAAAATATAACTTGTGTGCTATGTCTTTCTAGCTCTTGGATGGTGAGCATCGTGGTGTTACTGGATGGGTAACCAGTTGGCTTGGTGTTAACCGAGCTAGTGGAACCCAAAGTTTCCCAAGCACCCCCCAGAGGCCAAACCAGCGTACAATCTTCAACAGTGTAAGTTCGGCCCTCTCTTCATACATTCTTGTTCATTGCTAATTTAAAAAATGCACAATAAAGGAACCAGATCAATTCAGCCTAATCTGGAGAACTAAATCCAGTACTGGACACTGCACTTTAGAAAGGATGTGACATTGTTAGAAAGGGTGCAGAAAAGATTCATGTAGTTCCAGGAATGAGGAACGTCCGTTATGTAGAAAGATTTGAGAAGTTGGGTCCGTTTGCTTTCTTGAGCTTTTGGAATAAAGCATAACCTGTCACCGTTCTTCATTCAGAATTTTCTTTTTTATAGGACAGCATGAAATTCATGAGTCATTTTATTGTGTTTATGGGGGTTTCATGTTATATAACAGTCAAGGTGCTGCATTCAGCTAATACGAGGGAATAATTTTAATAAGTGTCACATGTTTGCACACTGCATTATTTCCTGGTAGCAATAAAAGTATGAAGTGTCAACTTGGTGACAAGGTTTAAGTCTTAATTCCAGAACACACTTGAACAGAAAATCCAGATTGATAGTGCAGCATGCAGTGCAGAGGCACCGAGTTGTTGAAGCTGCAATAATCAGGTAAGAAGTTAAACCAAGGTCCTGTTGGCCCTCACAGGTAATCACAACAGATCTTCCCGCATTTTCTACTTTGAAGATGTTATACAGTCACAGGTCACTGTAGTAGTGCATTCCATATTGTAATAAATCTTAACTTCCTTGGCATTTTCCAAAGAACAGTAGGAGTCTTTGTCACGGTGCCCTGGCTGACATTTATTCCTCATGGAATATCGCTAAAAGTAGGATTATTACTTTGTTACTACCTTACTTGTTGGGAGTACACATTTGTGCCTATCCATTTCCAGTGACTACACTTCAAAGTATTAGCTGTGAAAGCACTTTGGAATATTTAAATTGATGAAACACTTGATATAAATGCAAGTCTTTTCATTTTTGTAGCATAGAGAATCACAGGATCCCTACAGTGCAGAAGGACGCCATTTGGTCCATCGAGTCTGCACCGACCACAAATCCACCCGGGCCTGATTCTCATAACTCCATATATTTACCTGCTAATCCCCTGACACATGGGTCAATTTAGCATGGCTAACCAACCTAATCAATGCATCTTTGGCCTATGGGACGAAACCGGAGCATCTGGAGGAAACCCATGTAAACGTGGGGAGAATGTGCAAACTCCACACAGTGACCTGAGGCTGGAATTGAACCTGGATCCCTGGCGCTGTGAGGCAGCAATGCCGACCACTGTGCCACCATGCTGCCCAAATTGTATAAGCACAAATTTTTTGTTGAACTTTCCATCATTGTAGTTTGATTGTATTTATCTGTGACACTCAGATCCATTTGTTTATTTTTCTGGACTCTTTTTTTTTTGAGATTAGCATTTTCCCACAGCTAATGAAGTAGTTACTCATTTATCTCTCAATCCTTATAGCTGCATCTTCAGGATAAGTGACAATGTTCCTCATTGAAAACCCATCTTGGATCCACTGGAATTTCTTTTTAGCATTTGCAATAATCACCAATCCAAGCAATAGATTTCATGGTGACTCGATGGAGCCCTCTGCTCAACCTTGTCAAGGGCAATGTCATTGATTCAAGTTCACCACAACTGCAGTCTGAGTTCCCTGCAAGACCCCACTTGTGCCAATACTGGAAATGGACCACAAACTTAATGCTGCTCCCTTTTTCTGAGCCGTTGCCATCTCTTTTCTCTTTGTATCTCTTGTTTCATCCCTTTATTTACCTCCTGCTCTTCTTCCTACCACCGCAGATTTACTCTCAAGAAATTCCAGGGAAATGTTGTGGGTATCTAGCTGAATTCTTTATAAAACTAATACTTAGTACAATTTAGAATGCACTGCCATAATGAATTGAGATTGTATAATGACTCTTAACAGAAAATGCAGAAAACCAATGGAAAGAGCTGAAAGACTGGTGCTGAGCCATTGTTGAGTGAAATAGGAGAGCTGATTATCAATCTGGTTAAAAGGATGGATTTTAAAAGTTTTTCAAGGGGGAGAGAGAGAGAGATGTGCAAGAGTATCAGAAAATTCACGAAAGTAAGACAAAGGCAAAATTACAAGTATGGAAAGTGCATCACTATGTCCCAGGATTATTTGCTACCATTGAATCATAGGATCCCTGCAGTGCAGGAGGCAATTTGGCCCATCGAATCTGCATCAACAACAATCTCACCTAGGCCCTATCTCCATAACCCCAAGTATTGACTGTGCTAATCCCCCGACACTAAAAGTCAATTTAGCACGGTCAGTCCTCCTAACCGGCACATCTTTGGAGTGGAATACTTTTATAATTTACTCATTATTATGTGGATATCCAAGTCAAACCTGATGTTTAGGAAGGAATTATGTTAATGCATCAAGAAAAATATTAAGCGACGCAGGGACATTAAAATGGGATTAAAGTAGATAACTCAGATATGAAGTTAATGCACTAATATAGTGGGCCAGATGGCCTCCTGCATAATCTGGTTGTTGTGATTCTGATACATGGCCCTCTGTTACAAATCAAAGTAAATCTTCAAATGGGCAAACTGGTTAAAAATGATCGATATTATATGTTTTATTGGAGAATTCAGTAATGATGAAGTACGTTATCATATCAGATAATTCGCTGTAATTTTCCTGACAGTCTTTCTCAGAAATGTTTGTGAAGTTCCTGGAAGTGGAATCTCGACCTTCCCTTCCTCCTCCAAAGCTTCCAGTTTACGATATGCACTCAGTTGGAGCCGCCCCTGGAAGTAGTCAACCATCCAATAGCTTTTCTGGACATTCTGCAGGTACAGGTCTCTATAGTGTTACATTTTGTATTTCTTCAATTAATATTAAAATATAGAAGGGTGTAGATCCTCCATAACTGCAAGTATCAATGTTGGGTTGTACTTGGATTTTGTTTTTTATGGGACTGGAGGAACAAGAGAAGCAAGACTCCTCCATTGGCCCTAGTCCATCTTCTTTTGCCGCAGTCCAGTAGGTGTCCCATTCTTGGAAGTCCAAGTTCTCAATGTACTTCTGATGTGGAGATGCTGGTGTTGGACTCAGTAAACACAGTAAGAAGTCTCACAACATCAGATTAAAGTCCAACAGGTTTACTTAGTAGCAAATGCCATTAGTTTTCAGGGCTTTGCCCCTTTGTCAGGTGAGTGGGGAGTTCTGATCACAAACAGGGCATATATAGACACACACTCAGTTTACAGAATATTGTTTAGAATGTGAGTCTTCACAGCTAATCAAGTCTTAAAACTGCAGACAATGTAAGCAGAGATAGCATTAAGCGTAGGTTAGAGATGTGTATTGTCTCCAGACAGGACACTAAGTGAGATGTTACAAGCCTGATCAAGTCATGGGGGTTACAAATAGTGTCACGTGAATCCAAGATCCTGATTTGAGGCTGTCCTTGAGTGCGGAACTTAGCTATCAGTTTCTGCTCAGCGTCTGTGCTGTCATATGTTGTGAAAGCAGTTTTACCTGAAGATCAGAGGCTGAACGCCCATGACTGCTGAAGTGTTCGCCAACAGGAAGAGAACAATCTTGCCTGGTATCGTGCAGTGTTCATTCATCCATTGTTGTAGCATCTGCCTGGTCTCTGCAATGTATCATGCCTCAGGACATCTTTCCTGCAGTGTATTAAGTAGACAACCTTGGTTGAGTTGCAAGAGTATGTACCGTGTACTTGGTGGATGGTGTTGAGATGATGGCATCCGTGTTGATGATCTGGCCTGTCTTGCAGAGGTTGCTGTGCAGGGTTGTGTGGTGCTGTGGTCAGTGTTCTCGTGTTGTTTGCTGCAGACAATGGAGTGTTTGAGGTTGTGTGGTTGTTTGAAGGCAAGAAGTGGGAGCATGGGGATAGCCTTGGCGAGATGTTCATCTTCATCAATGATATGTTGAAGACTCTGGAGAAGATGTCATAGCTTCTCTGCACTGGGGAAGTACTGGACGATGAAGGGTACTCTAACCACCATATCCTGTGTTTGTCTTCTGAGGAGGTTGGTGCAGTTTTTTGCTGTGGCATGTTGGAATTGTAAGTCGATGAGTTGAGCGCCATATCTTGTTCTTATGTTCATGTCACATTATTCGTAACCCCATGACTCACTTGCAACAGCTCACTTACTGTCCTGCCTGGAGACAACACACATCTCTTTAACCTATGCTTAATGATACCTCCACTTACATTATCTGCACCTTTAAGATTTGATTAACTGTAAAGACTCAGATTCTAACTAGTATTCTGTAAACTGAGTGTGTCCCTTTATATTCCCTGTTTGTGATCAGAACTCCCCACTCACCTGACAGAGGCAAAGCCCCCAAAGCACTTGCTACCAAATAAACCTGTTGGACTTTAAACTGATGTTGTGAGACTTCTTCCAAAGTACTTCACCAAGATGCCTTTGACCAGTCCCATCAACATCTTTAGCCCGATTTGAAAAGTACAAAAAAAAAAGCACTAGTGTCCTCTACAGAGGGAGAATTTCTATGCTTCTCAATTCTCTTAAACTTTTATTGAACCTTGGTTAGATCACAATGGGTACCTTGAATTGTTTTGATCTCCATATTATAAAAATGGGGTGGAGGGACACTGAGGAAAACTAAGAATTTACAAGCATGACACCATAACTGAGAGATTATACATAGTGCGAAGAAAGGCCTCTTCTCTAGAAAAGGGAAGACTAAAGAGTGATACGATAGAGATTTTGTAAATTGAGGGAATGGAAGAGGTAGATGTAAAGAAAACGTTTCCACTTGTGGGAGAGACTGAACCACGGACCATGAGTATAAAATAATCAACTATCAATCCATTCGAGGATTCAGGAGATTCTTCTGGTAGGAATTTGGAATTCACCATTTCATAGAGTAGTTGAAGCAAATAGTGCAAATGCATCTAAGGGAAGTTGAGCAATTAATTATGAGAGTAAAAAGAATAGAATAGGTAGGACTTGGTGAAGAGAGGTGGAAGAAGGCTCCTGTGAGCTGAATGTCAATTTCTGTACTCTGTATCTATGCAATATGGGCAGACTGTGAAACAAGCTCTTGAAATTCATCAGTGTCCATCATAGTATGCGTATATATTTGAGAAGGAAAGATTTCCAGGTATTGGGGAAAAGAGCAGGGACTAATGGATAACTCTTACAAAGAACTGGCACAGACAGTAACTGAGAATTGTAGCAGGCAGGGCACGGACCATGCAAAGGTCTGTTGAACTCGGGTGGGATTTTCCAGTCTTGGAGCGAGGGCAGGCAGAAAAACCCACGCAGTGAGTTTGAATGGCCTTCTGTGCCATTTCATTCTGTGCTTTCTTTCAAATGATTGAATTCCTCCTTTATTTAGTTGACCAACTGTTACAAAGAAATAATTTGCCACGTAATTCTAGATGTTATTGTGTCCTTACAGTGCAGAAGATGAATGCAGAGAACTTTGTTTTTAACTTTGTGTATATGGGTGTTTTATGGCTATGCTGATAAAACGTAGCCATTTACCAGAATGTTTAATTCCCAAAGTTTTAAGACAAGCCCTGGGAGCTTCCACTTTGACCTTTTCCTTGTTACATTGCCCAGCCTGCATTAACTGGACTTGTGCCACTTCGGAGCGCAGAGTTCATTGTCGGTATACAATCACTTTAAGTGTTTGAAAATATTTGTAGAGTAATGAATGTTCATATTATTGTAATCCCAATTAGTGAAAAACACCTGCTGAATATACAGTACAAGTTATTTCTGCATTCAGTATCTTATTTAATTGGCATAGTAATTATTATCATGAATAATGCTTTGAATTTTATTTGCAGGTCTATCAGGAGAAGGGCCAGTGAAAAAATCCGATTCCAATCCTTTCTTGGCTCCACGATCTGCTGCCGTCCCTCTCATTACATCGACAGCCACTAGTAGCGCTGGGATCCCCCATCTCCTCATGAAACCAATTTCCAACGCCCTTCCCACCTTCACTCCTCTGCCAGTGTCCCAAGATTCCAGTGCTGGGGCTGTACTTAAAGACCTCCTGAAGCAGTGAAAAAAATACTGGAGCAACCTACTACAGCACTTTAAAGTGAAATGACACTACAGACTACTCTAACACAGAGAGGCCTTCTGCAGTGTGCGCAAAGTCTCCCAAGCGTTATTTATATCTTGTAAATGCGCTTCTTTCAGTTAGACAAGCTAAGCCCATGAAGATTGCAAGGGCGCCAGCCGACAAGCCACTTGGGAAAGGATCGACTCAAAATGTAGAACATTTGCCATCTCTAAAAAAACATAATTCTAGTACTAAGCACGCAAGGTGAGCTTAGGATATCTGGCACTTAACAGTGATCTAAGTTGGGTAATCACAGTTCAAAATAAATGTACAGATGCTGCTGAGTTTCAATATCCCTTCACAATCCTAATGGGATTTCTATAATTGCAAGCTGTATACATGAATAGATTTCCATATAATCCTCTCTTGGGGGGGGGAAAAGATAAAATCTCTTCAATAGAGTTCCAAAGAAATACAATTGCAGTGTTGCATACTTGAAGCCTACTATAACTGGACTGCCTCTTGTAAGTTGTTGTACTATTGTATGTGGTACCTGCCATAGTAGTAAATGGTTTCTCTTGCTCTTTGTTGCTGCATTTAATCACATGACCAGAGTAGTACCAGTGGTGGCCAAGTTTCACTATCGTTCATGTTTTTGCCTTTATTTAGGGACAAGAATGAAGTGATTAACTCTACCTCCCTCACCTCTTGCAAACTGCAGGAGGATTGAGAGATTTGGAGGCAAAGCCCCTTAATTAAAACACAAGTCTGCTAAGCAGTTATGAATCTAAATATAAATTAAAACATTGGTTTAATAAGGGAGTTTTTACTCTTCCTTGTTGTGAATGAATGAATTCCTCCTAAAATCCTTAGACATATCCCACAATTATAAAGCCTTGTAGCCCATTGGCGTCTTTTTGTTATAGTTTTGAATTTCAGGAATTTGGCTGCAAGATGTTTGTTTGAAAGTAATGTTCTTATTTGATGGTGGAGTCATCTCAGCCCAAGATGTGCCTCCAAGGTTCTTTTCTTCATTTGCTGAGTGGGTATGTTTTGAGCATTTCTAGTGGCCCGATGTTCAGAAGCACAAAAGATTTTTCAGTTGAATCCTAGAGGTACAAAAGATTTCACTGAGCACTAAAATTGGAATAAATAATTTGGGCGGATACTTCAGCTGCATGAATAAACAATAGCAATCTTAAATCATGCCTGGAGAGTATAATCTTAATGTGCTTGATGCAGGTTAGTGCCAAGAGATCTATAATTTGTGTGCAAATAATGTTGGTCTGATGATCTATCACATTTTGTATTATGTTTCTATTGAAATAATTTGTATGTTTCTGGACCTCAGACTGTGGAGTCACTCCAGGTTGTTCTGTTGTACATTATCCGAGTTGCATCTCGCTGTATCAGTGAGAGAGACCACAATCACCAGCTGACAACAGAATCCTTTATATAAATTATTTGCTGTTTTCACAACTTATGTTCCATCTGAGATACATCAACTGTTTGAGTTCTAAGTTATCCATCATTGAATTTAATGGATCTGGCGTGTAATGTGGTTAGCCTAAACATTTATATCTCTTAGAAATATTAAAGTTCAATAAGAAACTTAATTTTGTCAACAACATTCAGGTTTTTTAATTCACATGGAAGTTTGTGTGTATGCGTCAAAATGCAAAACATGATCAAAACTGGAATCCTCACCCTTGGGGTTGGTTATTTTTTCTATATTTTGCAGCTGAATTATTTAACATTTTAAAAAAATCCTGATTTAAGAATAGACATGATAAACTTCTCAGACTTCTGAAGAGCAATGAAGCTGAAGTAGTAATCTGCAAACTCAAATTCTCCCAAACTTACTTATGACTCGAATAATGCAAACTAATTTTATTTTCCTTTTTTGAGGTTCTAAGTTTATTTTTCTCCATTTTTCCTGAAAGTGGTGACTTGTTTTTCTGGGTGTTATTCTGTGGCTGAGAGAGACTTTCTCTTATCTGGGTCACGTGTCTGTTGTTTTATTATAAGTGAAGATGGTGACTCTATAGGGTGGTTGCACACCAGCAGTACCACTGCTCTCCCAGAACTGTCCACGCATTCCACCTGGGGTTAGAATCTCGGTTAGGTTTGGAATTTATATTATTAGATATGTTATATTATTAGATTGGAATTTTAAATTAGTGCAAGTGAAGAGCATCATCGGCCCCACAAAATTTGCACTACTTAGATTAGATCATTAAAGGTAAGACAAAATTAAATAAACCATTAAAATGGTTAAAATTATTGTTTTAGAAATGTTAGTGTCAACGCAGCTACCCAGAAGGGTGATGTAATGTTTGATTTTATGTACAAGCCCAATTTGCTTGAGGTGGTGTCAATTTTGGATTGCATCTTAAGTCAGAAGAAAGATTTGCATTTCTAAAACACCTTGCATGACTCCAGGGCTTCCTATGAGATTTTACAGTCAAGGTAATACTTTTCAGCTGTACTCACTGTGGAATTTTAGAAAACAGGTGTGGCCAATTTGTGCTCAGTAAGTTCTCACAAACAACAAATGATAAAGACTAGAGAATCTATTATTTGACTTATTGATCAAAGACTGTATGGTGGCCAGGACAGAGTGAATAATAACTCCCAGTTCTTTGAAATAGTATCAATTTTATGTTCACTTTAGAAAGCAGACGGAACCTTGACTTGATGTTTCATCTGCACCTCTAGCAATGCTGCGCTCCCTCACTAGTGCACTAGAATATTAACCCAGATTTTTGTATTTGGAGTGGAGCTTGAATCCACAGCCTTCAGGTGACAGACCTACTGACTGAATATTGGCTAACACTTTGAAGATATAAACTCCACTCCAGCATTTAATCTAAGCTAACTTTTCAGGGCATTGCTGGAAGAGTACTGTACTGTTGGAAGTGACATCTTTCAGATAAGATGTTAAACTTCTATTCTCTTGTTCATAGTTCTATTCAAAATAGAGGAGTTTTCAAGGTGTTCTAGCCAATATATATCCCTTAGCCAAGCTATGCATCCAAATCCTTTATCTCATTACTGTTTTTGGTGCACTGCAGTGTATGCATTGGCTACTGGATTTTCTACATTACCATAGTGAATCCAATTCAGAAAAGTATCCCATTGACTTAACACTTGAGATGTGCATAGATCATGAAAGGTGTTTTTCAGTGAATGTTGTTTAATTTCTTAGCTGCCAATGTTGATGTAACATTATCCATTGTTGAGCCTGTACACCTGAATTCTAAAATCTGGTAAGTTGAAACACTCAATCAGTGACCCATCCAGAAACTATGTCTTGTAATTTTTCTTGAAGATAAGATGGTAAGCATGCTGGATGTTGCAACACTATTCTATATTTTCATATAAAGCATTGCATCAGATGCTTTTAATTCCAGTGTAGCATAGGTCATGCTCAGAATAAATCTGTGTCTCAACAATGGAACTTAATTTCAGAAGATTAGTTATATTATTTGATCTGTTTCTGCTCCAATCATTCTAGCAGCTTCTGTGAGATTGCCATTGCTTTTGCTACACCTTCTGATCAGAAAACATTGCATCTCATCTTGATAGTTAAATACGCAGAAACTTGGACAATGTATTTGTTTATCTGTGAGGCTGGAGAATTTAGATAAAGGATGACTTGTCAAGAATGTGCATGATGCAAAGAATATCTTCCTTGCTGGATCCATTAGAAACCAGTGCTAACTCTTGAGACTGAAGTTACCTACCTATTGACTGAGTGACTGCAGTTTCATATACATGCTTTTTTACTAAAAAAAAAATACCCATCCTTTCTTACTCATGATTTAGTATTATCTTCACTCTTAATGACCAACAAGAATGGCTGGGGCTTTAGAGAAACAAATGTTTCAGTTAAAATAAGGTACTGGATGCTTTAATGAAGGTGGGCATGGGAAGAATCCTCACAAAACCAGGTTAAAATCCAAAGGTTTATTTGGAATCACGAGCTTTTCTGACTGCTGCTCCTTCACCAGATGAGAGAATTAATGTCTGAAAGCTCGTGATTCCAAGTAAATCTTCTGGACTGGTGTTGTGAGATTTCTTACTGTCTCCATTCCAGTTCAACGCCAGCATTTCCACATCATTTCTGAAAGGGGGAATTGAGGTGTGTTATTGAACAGAATTGAAACAGCTTTGGAAATGTGTAACTAAACTCTCAGGGCTGAATAGTAAATTGAGTGAAATTGGACCAGTGTTCAAATAACAGGCTGGGATGCTGCTGCTTGAATTGAATATTTGTGCTGAGTGCAATGCTGTTGTCAGACCTTACAGCTGGGCATTTTTTTGAATGGATCAATAAATAAATTGCACTAATAATGTAGTGCTGAGCCATGCAGAACCAAAAGACCCAGATTTAATTGGTGCTAGGTTGCACTTCGCTTCATTACTCCTGGCCCTTAGTGAAAGTGTGCACATTGGTCAGGTCATGATTGGGTTTAACTTGAAATTCCACTCCAGCCCCACATAATCTACTCATCTGCTGACATTGGTACCAGTGCTGATACATTAACAATGCCACTCAGATATCTGAGACAATAACAGGGCATCAAAATGTTGATCAAGATTGAGGTGCAGTCATAATAGATAAGAGGAGATTCAATCAGAGTGTAAATCTCAAATGTACAATTGTTTTGTTTTTAGTAGGAAGTTGAATGTGTCACACAATTCTATTTCTTTACATCTTTACATGTCTTTTCAGTTTCCTGTTACAAATTAATATAGCTCTGTACTTCGTAGTTACTTCATGAACATGTTTGCAATACCTGTCATTGTCAGTAGTAAGCTGTTTTTGTTGTCCCTGATGATCGTACCTTACAGCAGAATTCATGCTTCCAGCAAATTAGAAAAATGTTCATTTGCCTCATCTATACAAAGGAATGTGAGATGACTTTTTTGTGATTTTTTTTTTAAAGCGTATATTTACTCCAACTGTTGAGATATGTTTAATATTGTTACAATACAAGTTATTGGAAATGTGTTAAAATGTTTGCTATGTTCATTCAAGTCAACCTTTCTCTCTCAATTTTTCTCTCTCAATTCTATTAAGCTCCATAATGTCAGTTTTTTTTACCCTGAGGTGTCTGTACTGATATAGAGTGCATATCAAACTAGCTAGTGTAAAAATCCAAAGAAATGCGTGCAATACCATGAATGCAGTGTTGCAGTTGCTGTGAGCATTAACTGGGGCACGTGTGAGCCAAATAATATAATTGTTAGGTGTAAGCTGAAGGCCAAATGATTAATTGGATTAAATTCAGGCAAAGACTGAGTAGATAGAACACCCGCTCACAACTGGTATTTATACAGCACCTTTAATGCAGTAAAACATCCTAAGCCATTTCATAGGAGTATTATTGAATACAATTTAATCCCAAACTATGTAAGGAAACATTGGGCCAGGTGAGAAAATCCTTGGTCCAGAAGTTATGTTTTAAGGAGCATCTTAAAGGAGAGAGAAGTGGAGGGGTGTAAAATGGGAATTTCAGAGTTTTAGGTTTGAAACAGCTGAAGATAAGGATGCTACTGATGGAGTGCTTAAAATCGGTGATGTGGCAGAAACCAGAATTAGAGGAAAACAGAGGTCTCATGGCTGTAGTTCTGGATACAATTTGAAAGTCTCATCTCAGGCAGATGTTGAGAGCCTGTGTTCAATTTCTATAACCTGCATGTTCGTAGCACAAGAGGCTTTGTATGGGAAATGGAAATCATCAACGGTATAGTAGAGGGATTTTTCTGAACTTTGTATTTAAAAGGGAGGGAAACTAGGGAATAATTAACAATGCAAAATAATTCCCACTTGTGCACTTTAATCATAAAGCTCAAATGGTGGAAGCATTATGTTGAATCATCACAGCACAGGGTCAATGGATTTAATCAAACGCTAGTCATTTTAGCTGCTCAGCAGATAGATGTACAGATTCATTTGGGTCCTGGGTGTTGAATTGAAGCAACAAGACATTTTAAAAAGTACTTACTACCTGAGTAACACTGACTGAGACCAGTTGGGCAGCTGTTTTTTTAAAAAAGCCTTGCTTTTAATGTTAGTAAGGCATCAATCACCTTTTACCTTGCTTCCACATTGAGCTTCCAGCAAACTTAGAAGGGAAAGGGCCAGTGACTATTTCGTACAAAAATACATGTATAGGACACCGAGATTTTAAAATATTTATCATTTGATGTGCAGGTCAGGTATCCTGTATCCAAAATCCTTGGGGCCGAATGCATTTTGGATTTCAGATACTGCATAAGAACTTATATTGCCATAACCTAAACTTAGATTTACTATAGTCTAAAAGTAAAGAAAATGGCCAGAAAAGTTATACGTATCACTGAATAATAAATGCAGGCTACCTGTGCATACAAACAATTAAACTTTCCCCACTAAAGGTCGATGAGGTTCAAAAACATGTTTTTTGGATACATTCAGTGTTTGAATTACAGATCATACTGACTTGACCTTGAATCGTACCTGACTTCTGTGTAGCATTTCCAGCAAAGTTTTTTTAAAAAGTCCAATGATTTTTAAAATTGTTTATACAAGTATATTTAACTCCACTTCAAAGCTTGTTCTGCATTCAGCCATTATGGCATATATCATACTTACAATGACTTTGTTTAAAGTTGTTCAATATGTTGATTCCTCTTTAGCTGTTTCTCACAGAGCAACCTCTATTTTTATACAAATTAGCCACTATAAGCAACAGGTGTCTCCATGGTAGAAAAGTCTAGCAACAGCCTAATTCGAAATGGTAGGTTTCCACGGGGAATGGGCATCTCGGACTTCTGTTCAATAGTTAATAAGTTAATATAAAAATTAAAAGTTAATGAAATTGTGAAATGATCGAAGTTCATAAGTGGGTTATACTTCATTGTGCATCCTTCTGCTTCAGTGCTTGTTGGGACTTGGGAATGTGAAAGGGGACACTAGTGAACGTTGGTGTTCAGGTTGACTTGGAAAACTTTGATTCCCACAGTGACAGAACTCTTCCATTTCCCCAAACAAATGCCTTGTTTCAACAAGCACAAAAAAATTACTTTGTTAATTTGTGTTTCTGAAATACTAACCATCTTAATATATGCAAGCTATTGTATTTTGACCAGCTTACATACAGTATTAAATCTTAATTTAATGCTTTAAAAGGGATTAGACTTTACGCTTTTTTTGATCTGGTGGGCAAGGAATGCATTCCCGTTATAATGTTATGCAATGATAGCATAGTGCGATGAAACGTGAGAAACATTAAATTAGCTTGAGTGTTAGTGGTTTTATCACGGGATTGGATTGGAATTCCAGTGCTATTGTTTTAATGCTAACATGCTAATCATTCATATTGGGAGATTGCAGGACATAGACATTGACATTTTCAGTAAATGATGTTTTTACATGACTGCCACTTTTGTTGTTTTGCCTACTGTTTGACAAGTTATTGGTGTGTGATGCCATGGGCTATTTCTGATCATTGTGTTCTTGGAATGATCATAATCTGTTCTAAGTGGTACCTAAAGCAACGGTTGTTGCCATTCTATGAAGAATGTATATAATAAATTAAATATTAATTTGCATAGTATTGCCTGTATCTGCCTCTGTTTTCTGAATATTTTGATGCTGACAATATTTTTGTATAGAGCTGGAAGTTGGCTGTAAATACAGAATGACTGAGAGCTCTAATGGGCCAGTAGTGACATTTTAAAATGCAAATACATCAATGAAAACTTTAAAAAAAAGTTTGCTTTCTATCTTTTTATAGATCTTTTTCACTAAATTAAAATAATGAATGAAGTATTGTTTGTACCTCGTTTTTCAGTTATTTTGAAAGCCTGTGATGATGAGATGCCCTTTTATGGGAATAGCTTTTATCTGATTTAGAACCTGGCAAAGAAATATGGTGACCTAACTAGTCAGTTTGCAATTCTTTTGGGGGAAACAAAAACTATATTTAGGAGACCAGGAATGTGTAAGACTGGGAAAGACCACCACGGTCCATCTGGCCAGCTGAAGATAAGCCTAGTCTTATGTAAATGTGCAGGAATGTCTCAGAATGATTGTGCATGTCACTAAACTCCCCCGTCAAAGAACTAATATGTAGCATATGGTGGTGACAGGCTGTGTCAGGGTTGTTCTGTGACATGTGAAATTAAATGCTTTTCACACACTCGATTAAACTTGTCTTACAATTTATAGTAATGAAAGATACCAGATGTGTTTTGATAAACTAATTTACCTGGAAAATTTTTTTGTGTATATTCATATCCACACTTTTTTTTACTGTTTTGGGGAATTATGAGGGGGTAAGTGGTGGAAGAATTCCTGAGCTGAATATTAGCCCATTGAACCACATTCAATGCTCCTTCTCTCGCCAGCAATTCTTGGCATTGAACTCGAACCTGGAGTTTCTGGCCCAGTAGTAGGAGCGCTACTATTGTGCCATGAGGTCTGCTAGAAATTTGGTGAACAGCAGCGAAAATCCTTTCACTAAATATTTAGGATAGTCTATATTTTGAATGCATTTTGCTTCTTACATATGGTCCTTCCCCATGGGATTGTGGAACATGTTTAAGTCAGAAAATGTTGGCTGTTGTATATGGCATACAAATAATACACTGAAAACATGAATAATACTTGCCGGAAATCATGTTGCTCCAGACACACACTTTTGAGATATTCCACACTTGTTTAGTATTGAAAAATGATTAATTCCTTTAAATAGCACAACAACTTCATATTTTATTTATTATTGTTAAGTGTATTAATATACAGTGGAAAGTATTATTTCTGGCATGTTATACAGACAAGGCTGTTAATGGAGAAGGAAAGGAGAGTGCATAATGTAGTGTTACACTCGTAGCTAGGGTACAGAGAAAGATCAACTTAATGTGAGAGAGGTCCATTCAAAAGTCTGATGACAGCAGGGAAGTTGTTGTTCTTGAGTCAGATGGTACACGACCTCAGATTTTTGTATCTTTCTCCCGATGGGAGAATGTCCGGGCCGTGTGGTGTTGTTGATTATGCTAGCTGCTTTTCCGAGGTAGCGGGAAGAGAATTCAGATTCAATGGATGGGAGGCTGGTTTGTGTGATGGATTGGTCTTCGTTCATGGTTTCTTGTGATCTTGAGCACAGGAGGAGCCATACCAAGTGATACAACCAGAAAATATGTTTTCTACTTATCTCTCAGGTTTATTGTCTTGATATTTTTTCCCATGATTTACGCTTATACCAGGATTAGACAGCAAAATGCAGATCTTTGTTCATTTACATCCATTTTGTCATTTTCTTTTCTTCAATTATGTGGAACTTAAGTATTTTGTCCCTGTCCTCACAGAAAACACATGGATTTTCAAGAATATTGAAAAAACTGATGTCAAGAACTTAAAACAGTCATGATCAAGAAAAAATACAAGTAAAACTGATGGAACGAATACAGCGCTTGTGCTGTGGGTCTAGAGTGAAAATTTGGGGAAGTACGAGAGATGTTAGCAAGATTGGGTTGGCCTTTAGTTGTTCGATGTGTGCCAAAATAAACAAAACAGTGAGATGGTAGGTTTTACTTATTGAAGTGCACATGAATACATGAAAATCATGTGTTTTTAAACTTAACATTTTCACAAATTTTTTATCTTCCTGGTTGTAATGGCACAGTATGACCGCCCCCACCCCCCCTCCCCTTTGTCATTTTCCGTTCTTCCAATGGAGATTTGTGTTGATAGATGTGACCCTGTCCAGTGTCAGGGCCACTTGAGTGTTCACATCAATCCCCCTCCCAGCAATTTTTAAACCTGTTGTATACGAAAGTGGTCAACTCACTGAAAAGGTTACCACACAGTGGATTGTTTAACCAATTTGTGGAGTTTCACTAAATAGGTACAAGAAAGATACAGAAAATCTGGTGAATTGGTGCCATGACAATCTCTCCCTCAATGTCAGTAAAGAGGAGATAATAATGGACTACAGGAAGCATTGTGGAGGATGTGCCTTTGTGTACATCAATGGAAATGAAGTGATCTGCCCTGATTCTTCCATGCTGACATAATTAAGAAAGCCAATGAATGCCTCTACTTTCTCAGGAGGCTAAGGAAATTTGGGATGTCGTCTACTACTACTACTACAATTTTTACAGATGCATCATAGAAAGCATCCTTTCTATGATGCATCTGACCAAGACTGCAAGAAACTGCAAAGGGTTATGAATAAAGCTAGTCCACCACGCAAAACGGTCTCCCATCCTTTGACACTATTCCACTTTTTGCTGCCTCAGAAAAGTAGCCAGCATAATCAAGGACTCTATACACCCCAGATACACTTTCCCACCAGGAAAAATATTTTTAAAAGTCTAAGATCGCGTACCAACCGACTTGAACAGCTTCTTCCCTGCTGCCATCAGACTTTTGTTTGGACCTACTTTATGTAAAATTAATCTTTCTCAACACATTGGTATGATGTAAAGCTACAGTCTACACCCTCTTTGTGTATTCTACAAATGGAATGCTTTGTCTGTATAGTGTGCAAGAAGCAATAGTTTTCACTATAACAATGTGTGTGAAACTAATAAACCAAAGGCATTGTTTGCTTATAATCCAGGATGGAAGAGGCAGAAAATCTCCCAAATGCCTCTGATAATGTCTTCACGTAGTCATTGGGGTATCCTACTCCGAGGTGCATTGGTTTTCAATACGTAACAACCAAAAAAAAATTGGATGTGGGTATTATGGGACCTCAGAACTGGTCCCAGATTTTTCTGACAGTCTTTCAACCTCTCAGCTGATGTTGCAGCGTCAGACCTTGCCATGCCAAAATCTTGCCCGGGATTCATGATCCATGGTGTGATAACTCCTGGAATAAAAGCTGAACTTGATGACATGTGTCCTAGAATCTTAACATAAATGGCTGTCACGAAGGTGCATGCATTAATTATAATCTTCCAAAGTTGCCTACATTCTGGAAAGGTCCCAGCAATTTGGCAAATAAATGTAACACAGTTATTCAAGAAAGGAGAAAGATGGAATGTAGGAAACTATAAGCCAATTTTCATAGCAAGTCATTTAGAAAATCATAATACAATCAGGTGGAGTTGCTATGGTTTTCTGAAAGGAAAATAGTGTTTGAGAAATTAGAGTTCTTTGAGGATGTAATAAGCAGGTGGATAAAGAGGAACCAGTATTTGATTTCCAAAAGGCATTTGATAAGGTGCCATGTAAGTTACTGCACAAGGTAAGAGCTCAGTTTTGGGGTGATAGTAGCATATGTAGAGGATTTGCTAACTAAAAGACCGAATAAATGGGTCAGTTCCAGGTGGCAAACTTAACTAATGGAGTGTCACAGGCATTAGCCATGGGGCCTCAACTATTTATGATTTGCTTTACTGACTGTATGAAAGAGCAGACTGTATTCTGGCCACATTTGCTGATAGTAACAAAAATAGAAATGAATGAGGGATACAATGAGTCTGCAAAGAGATGTAGATAGCTTAAGTGAATGGGAAAATTTGGCGGATGGAATATAATGTAACAAATGTGAGGTTGTCTACTTTTTGCAGAATAGTAGAAAAATTGAATATTTAATTGGAGGGGATTGCAGAGTGGTGCTGTACAAAAGATCTGGGTGTCTTTGTACATGAAGTTACCATGGAGGTACAGCAAGCAATTAGGAAGGCAAATGGAATGTTGTCCTTCATTGCAAGGAGGGATGGAGTATAAGATTTGGAAAGCCTTGCTATCACTGTACAGGGCACTTTTGAGAATATACCTAGAGAACTATATACAGTTTTGTGCTCCTAACCTGCGGAGGGCTTTGCTTTCATTGGAAACATTCCAGAGAAGGTTCACTAGTCCAATTCCTGGGATGAAGAAGTTAGGTTGGAGTTTAGGGGAATGAGGGGTGATCTCATTGAAATATATAAGATGCTGAGGAGACTTGACAGGGTTAGATCAGGTTTCCAACTAGCTGTGTAGATGGGGCCAGGTGCTCAACTGTGGGACAGCTCTTTTCAGTGTGGATTGCTAGGGAAATGTTAGAGACAGACTGACCTTTGGAATTCAGCAAAACAATGTTACTTGTTCCAAACGTCAGAGGTCTAAGTAATGTGAGCCTCACCTGTCCACCTCGTCTTCATCAAAGGATGTTTCTTCTTCATCTGGAATTCCACTGAGTCTTAATGGTTAAATATTCCAGTGAAAGGAATGCTCAAGGGGCCTTGTGTCTCAGCAGATCCTCTGTTTGCTGGTCAGCCTGGGCTATCAAATGCAAATGATCTTTATAAAAGCAAATTACTGTGGATGCTGGAATCTGAAACCAACAGAGAAAATGCTAGAAAATCTCAGCAAGTCTGGAAGCATGTGTAAGGAGACAAAAGCAGATGTTTCGAGTCTAGATGAAGCTTTGACAAAGGGTCATCTGAACTTTAAACGTCAGCAAATTATCTTTATTTGGTTCTCTTTGAAGTTGGGCAGTGTGGTTTCCAGGCAATCATTAGTGACACTTCAGAGATAACGAGATTGAGTTTTTCTGAAGTTGCAAAGTGGCTTTTTTTGTTCTGGAATCACAGGTAGATATTAGGTTTGCTATTTTAAGGATCGTGTTCAGCCAAAGTCCTGTTGTAAAACTTAGAAATAGCATTGAATCTGTAGATAGAGGTGTGGTGTGAGCAGATAACACCATACAGGGTTGCAAAATACAAATCCCTGAATGATAAACACCCAGCACTGACAGACAGTTGCCTCTGGTTCTGCACTTTAGATAGTGGCAATTCTGCCCTGCTCCATCCTGATGGTTACATTAACAGAGTCATGTGCTCTATCCCCAGGCTGATCGCCTTATACTCTGTGCCAGTTCCCTTCCTTCAGAAGTGCTGAATCCCCTGCCAGCTGACACCATACTCAGCTCAACTGAGAGAAACAGGCAGAGGGACAAGCAGTGATGCCCGTGAATTCAATGGGCAGTTTAGTGATTCCACCACCCCTCCCCCATGCATGGGTTTCCTGGCAGCAGAGACAGTTTGCCATTGGTGACTGACTGGATCCCAATGGCCAATTGTATTGCTCACTGTCGCACCATCAGGGAGCCTGCGACGGGAGGTCACCTTAGGTGGGACCGGGAGATCTATCATGTGGGAAAGGCTGAAAAATTCCTTAAATAATACCTTCCAAACACAACAGTTAGAAAGACAAGGACAGAAGACACCACTCACCATACAGCCTTGGAAATATATCACTGTTACTTCACTGTCTTTGGTCAAAATTCTGAAATTCCCTCTCAGCACTCTAGGTGCACCTACATCGCGTGGACTGCAGCAGTTCAAGAAGGAAGCTCACCACCACCTTCTCAAGGACAATTAAGGATAGGCAATTAATGCTGGCCTAGGTACTGACACCAAATAGTGTATAGTGGGTAAATGAGCATGGAAGTACCATTTGCATAGGGGCATGGGGGACATTAGATCATTTAGGGATAGGAGGAGACAATGGAGTTTGTTGGGAAGGCAGTGATGGTAGCTCATCTTAGAATGGAAGGGTCATGAGGAGAACCTTTTGAACTTGATTTCCCTCATGCAGGCTATGGCTTATGACATTGCTGAAGTACCTTGAACCTTAACGCTTAAAAGCTGCCTTGTCACCATGATAATCGCAGAAACCTCGGACATATCCATCCCTGCAACAGGAACGATGGAGTGGTCTGGTGACCTGAATCAGCCCGAGTCCTTGAAAGGTACCTGGAAAAATTGGAAACCTCAGGGATGGTGGTCTGGAATCCTGGAATTGGGACCTGTCTTATTCTCAAAGGGCTCCTTGACAGAAATCCAGCTCGCTATCTCCATGACAGAGCTGGGGTTAACAGAAGCTCAACGGGCCGATTGGCATCGATCTGCTTCGGAATTTTTACGCTCCTGCTTCAAAAGCAAACCCATAATATTCCATCAAGAACGTTGGCCAAGAAACTGTAACCAGCTCCCTCTAGCAGCAAGCAATTCTCACTGGAAAGCAGTCCTGGGACCATAACCCCTGTGACTAGTTGTTTTTATGGGAGCCAGATAATCCACCAGCTGTGTTACCCAAAAGAGCTTTAGCCACAGCTTCCAAAACTATGAAGCAATCTTTTTGCAGCAACTTCCAGCAGCTTTTGCACCTAATCAGTAGCATCCGCCTTCAAACAAAATCAGGATGAACAGACACCCAGGTTCAAGCACAATTTTGACACAAGGCCTGAACTCTTAGTGCATGCTTCACTTTCCAGTCAGTCCCATGTTACAGAAACTCCAATTCAAGCATGCCATATCCGTGCCTTTAATTCTATTTTAATTTGAAACTTCATGTTGCGGCTAAGCTTTGCAATATTTGCTCTTAAGAGTGTTGCAGGGGATGAACACACTGTTACCATTAAGTTAATAAGACTTTACCAGTGTGTACTGCAGTTAATGCACAATAAGGTATTCTGTGTGTTATTGCAAAGCGTGTAAAATATTTAATGTACAGAAAAAGATCCTTATCTAGCCATGACTTTGAATTTCCTGGCAAGTCAGTTTTTGGATTAACAGGCTCCAGCTGGATAAATTGTTGCATTGAGACGCTATCCAAGGCGTCATTGCTGGAAATTGGCTGCCCGTCAGTTCCCACATTGTGTTAAAATCAAATGTTACTGACTTTTCCTATTCTGACAAATTTTATCTGGAGTTGCTAATACAGTTGAGAGACTCTTGCGACTGTGAATGCCAAGTTTGATTCTCATGTAGGATGTATAAGAAAGCACTTACACTTATATAGTGCCTGTTAGGACCACGGAATGTCCCGAAACACTCTAAGGTGTAGATGCTGTTGTTGTGACGTAGCAGGCAATAGATGCACTGCAGGGCTGAAATTTGTTGGGGCACTGGCTCCTACAAGCCAGGGACAAGCCTGCCTCAGTCCTGACAGAAAGCCCTGAGTTTAATCATTCTTTTGGGATGTGAGCATTGCTGACTGGGCCAGCATTTATTGCCCATCCCTACCTATTCCTCCATTCCAGAGGGCATTTGAGAATCAATTGCAGTACGGGTGGCACAGTGGTTAGCACTGACCCAAGCTGGGAATTGAACCCAGGTCCCTGGTGCTGAGGCACAGCACTGCTAACCACCAGGTACCATGGCACCACAGGTGGAGGTGGAGGAGAGAGTTCATGCTCTGAAGTTGTTGAACTTGATCTTCAGTCTGGATTTAATTAAGGCTGACTTCAATACGATACGCAATGTCACGTTCACCGAAAACTGAGCAAATCTACTCATGATAAAGAGACAGAAGACCATTGAGAGGTGGTCAAAAATCAACTTATAAGAGATTCACTTGCCAAAAAGAAACAGTGGATAGTGTGAGAAATAATGGAAATATAGAAAAGAAATCATACAAACTGCAAAAAAGCCTGGATTTTAGGCGGGGGAGACTTTGCAGAAAGATGGTTGGCACAGTAGTTAGCACTGCTACTTCCCAGTGCTAGGGACCGCATTCAATTCCTGATTTGGGTCATTGTCCATGTGGAGTTTGTCCATTCTGCTTGTGTCTGTGTGGATTTCCAGCCACAGTCCAAAGGTATGTGGTTAGGTTGATTGGCCATACTAAACTGCCCCTTAGATGCCAAGGGAATTAGTTAGGGTGAATAAATGGGGCTACGAGTATAGGGGTGGGTGGGATTGTGGTCAGTGCAGAGTCAATGGGCTGAATGGCCTCCTTTTGCACTTCAATGAAAAGAGACAACTAAATTATGTCAAAGAGCTAGAAGGGAGGAATACAAAAAACTGACACATTCAAATGATCCTTCCAAACTTAAAATAAAAAGAATTGGCAGGAAAACAATTGACAATGATTAGCAACTAGCAAAATCAGCATGTGTTCAATAATTACTTTGTGTCATTATTTAGCTCCCAAGGAAGCTAATACTGAATCCAGGGAAAGCAAAATAACAGGAATGAATAAAATAATGACAAGTTAAAAAGTGACAAGGACCGGGACAGTTTCCATTCCAAGATTTTGGAGCACGTATGAAGTGGAGGATTCTTTAGGACGGTGCCAACTTATTGCAAAACTTAAAATTGCTTAAAAAAACTCACATAGGCGAGGCTCAAAAGACCCACAATTTATTTAAAACACAAAAATCATATATCACAAACAAACATTAACCTTTGGATATGGGAGGCCTTTGGATGATCAAATAGCTCTGGTTCAGTGCTAGAAAACCCCTCCAAAGATCTGAGGCGCTGAGCCAAAAGACAGAACAATTCTGTTATCGAAGACATACCTTCTAACTAGGTTAGATTCAATTTCATTCCACGTTAATGTGTTAGTCCAGTACAAGATTACCTCAGCCAATTGCAATAGGCTACTTCACATAATGGTATTCAATTTGTCCGTTTGAAACTAGACATCTCCCATTTGGCAAAACCTCTTCCTGTTTGCTATGTTGTTAAGGACACCTCTACTGCTATTTCTTTCCCATAGATGTATTGCTGAGACAACCAGATAAGCACCTTCTCCACAAGAAAGGCCTTTCTTTATGTCTGGACAATAGATATCTCTTCAGTACATTATATTTAAATAACTGTCCTGGGATTTTGAAACCTCTAATGTTTACTCTGTTGGTTAATGGATTCTAACTGCTGAACTTCATCATTATTTCTGCCACATTTGCATTTTTGACTGAGGCAGACAAATATGTTTATATATTAAAAGTACATTTAATATATTAAAATGCAGAATCGCTTAATGTTCCAATGTATCCATCAAATCATTTCTGTCTTGTTAATACTGTTATTGCATTCACATAAGAGCAAACTATTAACGCTATCTTGTTGTGTGGAATCATTTAACCCTTTCCCATTACACTGTCACTAAAACTAAATATCTCATCCACAAAACGGGTGACAGCTTTGCCAATGCCTTACCTATAATTCTTCCAAAGTTCTCTACATTCAGGAGCTGTTCCTTGAAATGGAAAATTATGCTTCTCTCAGCTATTTAAGGAAGGTGAGACAGGGAAGCCAGAATTAGCCTCATGTAGTCTGTCAGGAAATTATTTGAGTCCATTATTAAAGGTGGAGGAAAAGTAAGGTTCATTTATTTATTAGTCACAAGTAAGGCTTACACTGTAATGAAGTTACTGTGGAATTCCCCAAATTGCCACACTCCAGCACCTGTTCGAGTCAATGTACCTAACCAACACCCCTTTAAAACTGTGGGAGGAAACCGGAATACCCAGAACAGACACAGGCAGAATGTGCAAAGTCCACACAGACAGTGATCCAAGCTGGGAATCGAACCCAGGTCATGAGCACTGTGAGGCAGTGGTGCTAACCACTCTGCCGCCCAGGAACTGAGCACCCTGAAAATTTCAGCTCATCGGGATTGGTCAGGACAGACAAACCTGACCGGCAGGCTTGAAGAGGAGACTAATGTAGTAAAAAATGGAGACTGTCAATGGATAGTATCTACACGGGCTTCCAGGCTGTTAGCTGAAGTTGAAGCACGTGGAATTGAAGACAAATGATTGGATTGATTAGGAGTCTGGCTGAGGGTCAGGAAACAAATGATGGACAGGGTCTCTAATTGTAACTGATGGTGTCCCTTAAGGATCTGTAAAGGAGACTCAACTATCACGAATAATTCAGATGAAGGGATAGATTGATACATATCCGAGTTTACAGGGGCACAAATAAAGATGTCATGGTAAGCAGTGTAGATGGAAGTATAAAATTCCAATGGTTATGAGATTATCTGAAAGGGCAAAGCTGCAGTCTGTGGTTGTACAAATTTGTGGTCTTTACTGTAGGTAAATGTGAGGTCATCCACTTTGGACTTAAAAGCAACAGAACCTGGTACTCACTAAACAGTGAACAGTTAAAACAATAAAGGCTCAAAAGAAATTTGGGAGTGATGTACATGAGTCATTAAGATGTCAAGGACAGTTACAGAAAATTATTTAAAATAAAAACTAGCATAATGTTGACCTTTTATAGTGAGACGATTTGAACACAGGGGAGTGGAAGTTATGTTTCAACTACACAAAGCACCAGTTAGACAACACCTGGGAAAGGGGAGGGGGAGAGAGCTTTCCAAAGGAGAGGAATCTCAGGGAGTGCAGTTCAGATTTGCCAGAATGAGATCTGGGATTCAAGGGGCGAATTACCAGGAGAAGTTACAGAAACTGGGCTTGGATTTCCTGGACTTTAGAAGGTTGATCTGACTGAAATTTTTAAGATAGGAAGGGAGCAGGCAGAGAAAAGTGAGGGAAATTATTTTGGCTGGATAGGAGATATCGATCTAAAGGAAGTCATCTTTAAATTAGAGTCAGAAGTCAAATTAGGAAAGGGTTCCACACATGATGAGCAGTAGACATTGATAATTTTTCACCGCAATTGATCATAGAAACCCTATAGTGTAGAAGGAGGCCATTTGGCCCACCGAGTCTACACTGACAACAATCCCTCCTAGACCCTTTCCCTGTCAGCCCATATGTTTACCCCAATAATCCCTTTAACTAACGCATCCTGGGACACTAAGAGGCAATTTAGCATAGCCAATTAACCTAACCTGCACACCATTGGCATGTAGGAGAAAACCGGAGCACCCAGAAGAAACCCACGCAGACATGGAGAGAACATGCAGACTCCATACAAACAGTGACCTAAGCCGAGAATTGAACCCGAGTCGATGGTGCTGTGAAGCAGCAGTGCCAACTACTGTGGCACTGCGCCAGATTGAGAAATGATTTTTTATATTAGATATTTTTGCATAGTCCCTATTATTCAACACTATCAGAGTTCACTGGGTTAGTGTTAGTGGTTATGGTATATTTTAGAACAATCTATAACTCTTGTAGCAGATGCAAGAAGCATGTAGCAGAAAAGTTTTCAGAGGGCTTTACCGTGAAATCTTGATGAATGGTGGAAAAATTGTAGAAAGGCTGTCATTCACTGAACTAGTTGTGTAATTAGCAATTTCTGGTTGTCATTAGAGTCTGCTTTATTTCTCTATCGTTCAGATCATTTGGAACAGTGAACAGCTGCACGACCAGCTGTAGAGGCATTGCAAATCTGAAATGTTGTTACTTCAATGAAATAGGCTTATCATTGTTATTTTTGTAAGGTGGTGTGGTTTCGGAATTATTTTACAGCTGCTCTATGTTAACAGTTACCATACCTTTTCTTAACCGGGGCCTTTCGCTTTAAGTGAAACTATCCTCCTTTTTTAAATTGAATCTGTTCCCCTGTTGTTAACTGGAGGTTTCCCCTGTTGGTAACTTGAGCAGTCCTCCTTCGTAAACTGGAATTTTCCCCTGTTAACTAATGGATTCTAACTGCTGAACATCCAAACTCTATCATTATTTCTGCACATTTGCATTTTTGACTGAGGCAAACAAATATATTTATATATTAAAAATACATTTAATATATTAAAATGCAGAATCACTTATTCTAATATATACTTTGAATCATGTATCATTAATTTTAATATTTTGTTATTGCATTCACATATAAGCAAGCTGTTAACAACAGGGCAAAAGCTTCAGTTTACAAGGTGAACAACCTCAGTTAATAACAGGGAGAAAGCGCTCCGCCTGTCGTTAACTGATGTCTTTCTATCAAAGTTGAGGACGGTTGGGAGATCAAATAACTCTTCACGTTTTCAAAATCTGGCCACTTGTACCATTTTCAGGCCAAGTGTCACATGGGTTGAATGGTTTGAACCAATTCCTTTAAATGGCATACACAAATACACTTACAGCATGATGTCTATTTATTTTTGCTTTTCACCCTCTGAGCTGACTCAGTGCCATTTAACTGCCTGTCGATTCACATTTTAATGAAGCAAGTGACATGGGAAAAAGGCACAGTAAGCTGTGAACTGAGATGGGAAAAGCAGTAAAATTGTCTCCGAATGTTTTTGGAAGGGCGCACACAGACAGAATATCCAACAATTGCAATTAAAATCCAAACAAAAGCAGCAGGAGAATTCACTGAAAGATTATTGTCTTCTTACTTAGTTACAGAAGCTGTTCCCAGGACTTGGGGAGGCATGAGCTTCTTGGGCCAAATTGCCTGTCTCTGAGCTGTGCATACCAAATGATGTAAAAATGTTGTATAATGTAAAAATTGTATAAATGATGTAAAAATGTCAAAGCTTGACCTAATGGTGGAATTGTAAGAAATTACAAAAGGAGGAATTGCCATTCAACCATTGAATATCCATTTAATCCAGGATTGTCCAGGATGAAGGATGCTCTGCAATGTATTTAAAGAATAGGCACTGATGAAATGGCACAGTGATTAGCAGTGCTGCCTCACAGCGCCACGGACCCAAGTTTGATTCCTGGCTTGGGTCATTATCTGTGTGGAGCTTGCATGTTCTCCCCATGTCTCCATGTATTTCCTTCAGACGCTTCGGTTTCCTCCCACAGTCCAAAGATGTGCAGGTTAGGTGGATTGGCCGTGCTAAATTGCCCTTTAGTATCCAACGATGGGTTAGTTAGGGGCATTAACGGATAAATACGTATGATTACAGGAGAGGGTCGATGCTCTGTCAGAGAGTTGGTGCAAACGCAATGAGCTAAATGGCCTCCTTTTGTGCTGTAGAAATATGATGATTCTATAAAAGTAGCAGAGATGGAACCCTGAAATATGTCTTTTCTTCATATTGTTCAAGAAATTTCATTATCTGAATCTGCCATTAATATCTTTTTCTTTTGTAGTCAGTCCCTCAGGAACAAGGAATACTTGCTCTCTAATTCCATGGATTCTGGGATGGCCGCAAAATCCAATACATGATCTGCAGACTCTGCCAGCTGTGGGGCGGGTTGAAGGCTTGAGTAGATGAGATGTTTGGAAGTTTGTGCATGCACCCCTGGTGCCTTCACTTTGTCTCTGCATGCTTACGAAGAAGTGTCCTGGAGTATTTGGTGCCTTATTGGTTGAACTCTCTCCGTTGCACATAGCAAACATCTCCGAGTGGCAATGTGGAATTAACCAGATCATCTGATTTGGTGATGCTGATTGAGGTGTAACCATTTTCCAAGGGCAACTCTGCTGCTCTTCTTTGTGATAGTTTGTGGGTGTGTTTTCCGCAGCAAGCAGATGGAGCCTCCACTTAACATTTTATCTGAAAAACAGCACCCTCTGACAATGCAGCACTCCCTCAGAACTGCACTGAAATGTTAGTCTTGATTTGTGTGCTCAATTCTCGAGATTCAAATTCAGAACACCTCGTGAGTCAGAGGCAAAGGTGCTGCCAAGCAGGTCGGGGTTGGCACTGACAAATCCAAATGGTGGAAGGATTTATGAACTCCTCGACCCGTGAAAAGGGGGTTGGTCGAGGTACCAAAGCTGCTTCCAACATTCCACTAGATATCCAACCAAAATTAAAAGCTGGATCTCGGGTTTCCATTTAATTGTCATTTCATCCCTCTGGTACTTTCCTGCTCTTGGCTAGTCACCACTCCACCTTTGAGTCAGGGAATTTGACTTGAACTGCAAATGTAAACTTGCATTCCCAACATTGCCCTGGTGACCACGTTTAACTAGCGCTTCATTCAAACATAGAAGGTAGGATCAGGAAGAGGGCATTTGGCCCTTTGAGCCTGCTCCATCATTCATTAAGATTATATCTGATCATCCAACTCAATAGCCTAATACTGCTTTTTCCCCATAACCTTTGATCCCATTCACCCCAAGTGCAATATCCAGCTGCCTCTTGAGAAATATCTCCTCACCTCCGTCCGAAGTGATCTTCCTTGAATTCTCAAACTGTGACCCTGGTTCTGGACACATCATTCCTGCATCTCCCTGTCCAGACCTGTTAGAATTTTGTAAGTTTCTATGAGATCCCTCCAACATTCCTCTGAACTCTAGCAAAACAGTCCTAACCTAATCGCTCTTTCCTCATACATCAGTCCTGCTGTCCTTAGAATCAGCCTGGTAAACCTGGACCATTTGATGGGCAACACGACAGCTCAGTGACTATCGCTGTGCTGTGCAGATACATGGATTTGGGCCTGTGTCTGTGGGAGTTTGTGCATTCTCCCACGCTTGCGTGGGTTTTCTCCGGGCACTCCGGTTTCCTCCCACATCCTAAAGATGTGCTCTTAGGCCAATTGGCAGAACAAATTCTCCCTAAATTGTCTCAAATTTGGTTTTTTAATCCATAGATCTATAAACATGGACAGGGATCGCGGGTAGAGGTGGGAACATCGGGGTGGCGGCGCGGGCTCGTTGGGCCAAAGGGCCTGTTTCCCGGGCTGTTTTGTTCTTTGTTCTTTTGTTCTTTGTTCTTTACCGCCTGCTGCACCTGCATGCTTACCTTCAGTGACTGGTGTGCAAGGACACCCAGATCCCACTGCACATTGCAAAGGAGAATGACACTTCCGAACACTCCTTATACACACTTTCTCGGTGAGATCCGTGCAGATACTAATTAAGACAGCTCAGGATCACGAGGCCCAGAGTGGAGACTGTTTCAGGTCGACTCGCTGCCAAATAACAACGGGGTACCTTTGTTCCGAGGCACCGAGATGAGAGCTGGACCTGTCTCTGCAATGCACTGTGTAGCTGCAAACGTGCTTCACTGCCTCTGCGCACACCGCCTATAAAAGGTGCAGTAACATTCCCCCAGACTCCCATCCATACGAAGGGAAAAAGTTGCACAAGTGTTCTGTACATCCCATTTAAACGGGTACTGACTTCGTAGCAAACATCAATGTGTTGGCGCTTTTCCAGAATAATTTTAATTTAATACAAATTCAGATTTCCATGAGCTAACGTAGAAAAGCAATGACCCATCAGATTTTGCAGTTTCAACACGCTGAAGGTTTCTAACTTTTCAAGAGGACGGAGCATTGAGTTCTAAACTGCCAAGATCCACAAGCTGGTTGTGGGAACTCACGCCAGTTGGTGCTTGGTAATTTGAACCAGCTGTCAGCAACACACACAGACTCCCATTTGCGTTCTTAAGCGTACTTCCAGGGTGAAGTGTTCATTTTTAGCATTCTTTGTCCAATTGGTTTAACGCTGCACTGAAAGGGGGGCTTGAACAGAACCAGGTGCTGCTCACTCCGAAACCAGTATCTCCAAGATAAGTGTGGGGGGGGGAGGGAAGGAAAAAACTTGCGTGGAGGAAGGACCGTCAGCTTTTTTGCAAATTGAAATCCGGCAGCTACACAAATCTCAAAGGAGCCTATTAGAGAGAAAAGGGGAAATATACAAGCAGTTCTGCCGAACATCTGTGCCCTGGATTTTTAATTCTACTTTTCAGGGAAACACAACACTTGAATGAAAATAATCAGGTAGGTGAGTTCTGCAATAAACAACTGAGAACAGCTGATTATCCAGGTTAACAGGGTACTCACCTTAGGAAGTGTGGTTTTCTCTATAAACTAGTCTATTGTACTAACATTGCTGGAGAATATATGTAAAGTAGGGACATGGTAAATGATCTGTGTCAAATCTACAATCATCATACCATGTAGTGTTTTAATCTCTATAACAATTCGACGAAGTTTCAACTATGAAGGCTTTATTGCCAATAGAATGTTTGTATGTATAAGATCATCAATGTAAGACTCCTTAAAAGTGCTCCTGTGTATTCCCACACAGCCGCTCCTTGACCTGCTCTCTGCGCCCTCCTGCGGATTGTCTCGGCTTCCTGCCGGAGCAATCCATAGGATCCTCGCTGGTCATGAGGTCCTCGGAACATGCCTACCCCTCCCCCTTCAAGGGCCATGTTACTACAATTCTGATGATCAGAGTATTATCAGCTACTGATCAGACTGGGAACTGGAATCCCTGCAGTGCAGAAGGAGGCTGTTCGACCCATCGAATCTGCACCAACTCAGCATCTTAACCAGGTCCACATCACCCTCCCTTCCCACTCCCCAACCACTACCTGCCTGCCCAATCCTCGTAACCCCTAATCTACCTTGCCTACACAACTTGGAACATTAAGGGACAGTTCAGCAAGGCCAATCCACCTAACCTGCACAGCTTTGGACACAATTTATATTATTAATTCAAGAAATATACCTCTCGCTGGCTAAGCCAGTATTTATTGCCCATCTCTAATTACCCTTGAGGAGCTAGATTCATAATTAGTGGATCAAAAAATCTGTAAAAATTACTCCTGACGCGACATCAGGCTGTAACTTCTTGTGTACCCCATCTTAAGACTTCAATTTTTGAAATTGTTATTTAAAAGTTTTAGTCAGTTTGATATATTTTGGACATTGGGCTTGACATTTTTTGAATGATAAAATTATTTGCATAGATTGACTTTTAATTTGCAAAAAAAAAATCAAATATTGTAATAAAAATGTTAGGTTCAATCTTACCTGCCTTTCATGCCATCTCCCACTACAAAGAGGTTGGAGAATTTAATGGCCAACCTAATCTCCGTTCACTACAGCGAGTTGGGAAAATCCTGCTGGCGTAAACGGCGCTAAGATTAGAGTCAAAGTATTGCAGAAAATGAGGAAAATACTGTGCATCCAAATATTACATCTATTCAGAATAGAAAAAACTCAAAGTACTCAACGGCTCAGGCAACATCTGTGCAGACAGAAACAGAGTTAACGTTTTGAGTTGAATTTGACTTTTCGGAACACAATATCAGGATCTGTTCTAAAGAAGGGTGTTGGTCACACAATATTAATGAAAGAAACAGCATTTAGCGATCCATAGTTTAAGTCTACCTCAGTGCTTCCTTACTCAACCAGAAAGCTGAGATGAAGGGAGGTGGAATTTGAATTCAATAAAAAATAATCTGGAATAAAAAGTCTCTGATGAGCATGAGGCTATTGTCAATTGTCGGAAAAGCCCAAGTGGTTCACTAATGCTTTTTAGGGAAGAAAATCTGCAGTTCTTACCTGGTCTGGTCTACATGTGACTCCAGAGCCACAGTAATGTGGTAGACTCTCAACTGCCTTTGAAATGGCCTAGCAAGCCCCTCGGTTGTATCAATCACTATGATGTCAATACAAAGGAATTAAACTGCACAGACCACCTTGCATCGAGGCTCTGGAAAAGACAATAGCAAAAAAAAACAACCATGTCAACCTGGCAAAGTCCCCTTTACTAACATCTGATGGCTAATGCTAAAATTAGTCCAGCAGTAGCCAGGCGTAGTCACTTTCATGGAATCATACCTTACAGATAACACTCCATCACCAACCCCGGATATGTCCTATCCCAGGGGCAGGAGAGGCCCAGCAGAGGTGGTGATGCAGTGCTTGACAGGAGAGAGTTCCGCAATGCTCTATGATATAGTTCAATCACTCCAAAGAGTTTGTGTGGTTTGACCTGCCTGGTGTTAGCTTGAAATTGCTGCTCTTATTCATTTTAAATTGTTATCATTTATTCTGCCTTTCCTCATTGCGTAAGCCTGTTTATCATTCCCAGGACCACACTTCTGGCTGCTTGTAAAAACAGGAATGCTATTCATTCTCAGATTTCTGGCGCTATTGCTGGATTTAATGAGGCTCAAAAATATCCCACTGCAGGCCCAGTTATCTGAATATTCAAACTCTCCAGATTTTTTTAATGATCATTTTGTAACTAATCACTGTGATCTCCAGGATTTTGCAAGCTGTCAAAGTGGCAGTCTTGTGGAATCAAACAAATACCCCCACCCCTGCTCGCATACACGTATGAGTCAGATTACAGAAAAGAGACTAGTCAGTGATGCTATGTTACAGCAGAGGTTGGGGATCAGATTCTGCCTTCAGAATTGGCAGTGATATCGCAGGCATGGCTTATCGTTTATCAACGTCTCGAGAAATGCAACAAAATTCATATGAATTAGGAGCCAGAGTATGCCATTTAGCCCCTCTAGCCCTGCTCGCATGCTGGCACAGTGGTTAGCGCTGCTGTCTCACAGCACTAGGGACCCCGGTTCAGTTCCAGCTTTGGGTGACTATTTGTGCAGAGTCTGCACATTGTCCCCGTGTTTGCGTGGGTTTCCTCCAGGTGCTCTGGTTTCCTCCGATACTCTGAAAGACATGCTGGTTAGGTACTAAGTTCTTTCTCAGTGTCTTACACAGGCAGCAGAATGAGGTGACTCGGAGATTTTCACAGTAACTTCATTTCACTGTAATATAAACTGACTGGTGACACTGATAAACTTTAAACTCATGGCTAAACTGATTGTGGCCTCTACTTTTCTATCTACCCCCTCCCCCCACCCACTTTTGACTTCTTTGTCAATCAAGAGTTTATTTAACTCAGCCTTAAAAATATTCAATGACTCTGCCTCCTCTGATTTTGATTTGATTTATTATTGTCACATATATTAACATACAGAAAAAAATTTTGTTTCTTGCACGCCATATGCAAAAAAAATACTGTTCATAGAGAAGGAAGCGAGAGTGTGCAGCGTGTAGTACTACAGTCATAGCTCAGGGGTAGAGAAAGATTAACTTAACGCAAGGTAAGTTAATTCAAAAATCTGACAGCAGCAGGGAAGGAGTTATTCCTGAGTCAGGGGTTGGTACATGATCTCAGACTTTTGTATCTTTTTCCCAAAGAAAGAAGGTGAAAGAGAGAATGTCTAGGGAGTGTAGGGTCCTTGATTATTCTGGCTGCTTTTCCGAGGCAGTGGGAAGTGTAGACAGAGTCAATGGATGGGAGGCTGGTTTGCGTGATGGATTGGGCTATATACGCAACCTTTTGTATTTCCTTGTGGTTGTGGGCAGAGCAGGAGCCATACCAAGCTGTGATACAACCAGAAAGAATACTTTCTATGGTGCATCTGTAAAAATTAGTGAGAGCTGTAGCTAACATGCCAAATTTCCTTAGTCTTCTGAGAAAATAGAGGCATTGGTGGGTTTTCCTAACTATATTGTAGTCATGGGGGAACCAGGACAGATTGTTGGTGATTTGGACATGTAAAAACTTAAAAGCTCTCGACCCTTTCTACTTCATCCCCATTGATGTAGACAAGGACATGTTTTCCTTTATGCTTCCTGAAGTCATGACAATCTCCTTCATTTTGTTGACATTGAGGGAGAGATTATTGATGCCCCATCAGTTGACCAGATTCTCTACCTCATTCCTGCACTCTGTCTCGTCATTATTTGAGATCCGACCTACTACGATAGTGTCATCAGCAAACTTGAAAATCAATTGGAGGGGAATTTGGCTGCACAGTCATTGGTATATAAAGAGTACAGTAGGGGGCTGAGAACACAGCCCTGTGGGACATTGATGTTGAGAATGATTGTGGAAGAGGTATTGTTGCCTATCCTTACTGATTGTGGCCTCTGAGTTAGGAAGTTCAGGATCCAGTCACAGAGGGAGGTGCCAAGGCCCAGGCCACAGAGTTTGGAGATAGTTTCGTGGGAATAATAATATTGAAGACTGAGCTGTAGTCAATAAACCAGGAATCTGACATAAATGTCCTTATTATCTAGGTGTTCCAGGATTGAATGCAGGGTCAGGAAAATGACATTGTTACTGGTGCAGCAACAATAATCTCTCCCTCAATGTCAACAAAATGAAGGAGATTGTCATGACTTCAGGAAGTGTAAAGGAAAATATGTCCTTATCTACATCAATGGGGAAGAAGTAGAAAGCGTCGAGAGCTTTAAGTTTTGTCTACCTGTTGTGATAGTAGACAAAGTGTAGTGAATCCAGGTAGTCCAGGAGGCCGGGATTAATTCGCGCCATGACTAAGTGCTTCATAATCATATCCGCTTCTGTGGAAGAAAATTCCACAAACCAATGACTCCCTTATAGACTAGAAAATTCTCCTCATTTACGTCTTAAATAGGAGAGTACATATTTAAAAATAAGTCCCCAAGTTCTAGTCTCTCCCACAAGGGGAAACATCCATTAGCACCTACCCTGTCAAATCCACTCAGGATGTCTCAAAAAGATCACCTCATATTTTTCAAAACTCCAATGGATACAGATCCAACTTGGCCAACATTTTCTAACAGGACAACCCCTTCAGCCCCTCAGTACCGCACTGGTGTCAGCTTAGACTTTGTTCTTCAGTGGGACCTGAAGCTAAAATCTTCCGATAGGGAAATGGGCAGTGGGGCAGGGGTGGGGGGTGGGGGGGGGGGTGGGGGGGGTGGTTTGGTTGCGTGGTGGAAGAAGAGGAAGGAGTGGAGTCATGGTGGTGAGGGAAATACCAACCAAGCAGCAGCTGGTACCTTCCCGATGTGAAAATAAAATTGAAAAGATTACCTTTTTTTTTGCAGAAGCACTAGTGAGCATCGGGAAGGTGTCCAATGTTGAAGGGACAGAGGAAAGAGGAGGGTTTTGATTTTAAATGGCGGTATAGCTCGATAACGTCTATCACAGAATAATGGATTGTAACAAAGTGGAAAAATAAAATGTTCTGTTGTTGATGTTACCTCCTTTTTCTCCTCCCCTTTGCCTGAAATGAACTACCTGGTTGTCCAGACATCACTGGGAGACTGTCACTAGTAAGTAAAAATCATTCTGATCCAGGATTCCTGCTGGATTGGAAAATCCAGCCTTGAATTTAAACGTGTACATAATCTCCACAAAATGATGCAGTAACCTGGGGCAGAATTCCCCCATCTGTGATGGAGGGTGGCTTCGATAGTCCTCACCCCACTGACCAGTATGGTGGGGTCCAGCATCAGATTCTGCGCTCGGAACCTCATTAATTATGCACTGGCAAGCTCCCCCCTTGACTTTCCTGGTGGGCTGGTAGCTGATCCTGTGCCCTCCACCTTCCCCCCATCCCCTAGTCCCTCCAACCTCCCCCTCCCCCCACCATTGGGTTCGAGGTCCAGATGCTGTATTTCAATACTAGTCCAGCATACACTCTATATCGAGCAGTGTAATTGGGCAGCAGACTCATGGATGTGAGAAATGGGGAAGTTGTTAGGAATGGGGGAATTCTCAATGGTTTGTTGGATCTTTCTGATATTAGTCACTTCCTTGCGCAACATTTTGTGTCACATCAGATCCTTTCTCCTCAGCTGTTGCCAGCAGTAGCTCTCCCCATTTGTATAGGAAAGTTATGCAAGAGGCTACTACAAACCACCATGATCCTTGAGGTTGTCTCGGGGTTGTACTGTAAGGGGCTCTCCAGAAGGGTTAAGGGTCTCGAGTGAATGGTAGTGGATCTATTGGAATCATAACTCATTCCCTCTGGTCTCCACAGAGATTCTTGAGAGATGGAGTGGGGTCATCAGCCAGGTTTAGAGCAGATATTCTCCATTTCCCAGCAGACAGTTTGTGACATGTTGTTTCTTGTCAAAGTGGCATAGGGATTGCTAGACTGTCACAGGACATAAGCTTTTTGAGAGATGCCTGAATGATGGGCAAATACTTGCATGAACCACTGATGGTCACAGATCAGATGCATAATGAGGAGGTTCAACCATATGCAGTTCACATGACTTGCTGGCTGTAACTTTTCTGCCTACATGTGTGTGTATTTGATGGTAACATTCCAATGGATGTTGGATTCCACAGGCCAGTGGGACACTGCCCTTCCCTACTAGCTCTTAGGATCCATTGGGAATATAATGAAAGCCTTAGCAAACAGAATGTGTGTGACTTGCTTTGTTCAGGAATGCACCACTGACGGATTTGCACAGCATCTCTCCCACTTGCAGTGTGGAGTGCTCCTGGTATATTCTGATAGACTGTGATCTACAGACAATGCAGTGGGTCCTATCTCTGGCTATAACATTCTTCACTTCAAACCTCTCATAATCATCTTAATTTCCTCCTAAACTGCTCCTCCAAGGTGTTCAATAGCCCATCCGTGGTTTATCGACCCTAGGAGAAATGAAGACAGCAGCTTTCCTTCTTCAATGATTCCTTGACTAGCCAAGTGTTAATCCCTGAAAAATAGGGTGAAATTCTTGTTCCTTATATAAGGAGTGACCAACATCACTCTGATTCTACAGCGCACCAAACTCTTCCATGAGCAAATGGGACGGTGCCATGATTTGCGAAAAGAAGTACAATTACAATTGACAAAATGTTTTTGGAGAAAGCTCCTCTAACTCTCCGTGTGGGTATCAATGATGTCAGTGCTTGCAGGTGAGTTGCCCAGAGCCTGGGCAGATCCAGACCTAATCATTAACCACTCGAAGTTCACGGGAGAGATGTCCCATTGATATCCTGATGTGCACACTTCAATGTGACTCCTAACTTTTTCAGAAGTTCTATCTGTTTTGATCTAGGCCCTGATCACAATGATGCCAGATGGAGTATCAGTGGAAGTGAGGCAGCAAATTCAATGCTTCCAATTTCATTGCCCCGCTCCCACAAAAATAGGGTGAAATCGGATCCTTTGCTGTGTTTGATTGGTTGAGGCTGGGTGTTGGCTCAGAGACAGATAAACGTACTCCACAGAAGGAGCCGAAAGCATGAGAGGATAGATATTTTAAAACATGGTTTAAAAAATACTCTGCAAGTAATGATCCTGCACACTTAGAAGCTACTCTCACCTCCACACTGCCCTGAGAACATTAGAACATAAGAAATAAGAGCAGGAGTAGGCCATCTAGCTCCTCGAGCCTGCCCCACCATTCAATAAGATCATGGCTGATCTGAAGTGGATCAGTTCCACTTTCCCGCTTTCTCCCCATAACTCTTAATTCCTTTGTCTATCAGAAACCTATCTACCCGTGACTTAAACATATTCAGCGAGGTAGCCTCCACCACTTCAATAGGCAGAGAATTCCAGAGATTCTCTACCCTTTGAGTGAAGAAGTTCCTCCTCAACTCCAATCTAAACCATCCTACCCTTATTTTGAGGCTGTGCCCTCTAGTCCTGCTATCCTTTCTAAGCGGGAAGAATCTCTCTACCTCTAACCTATCCATCCGCTTCATTATCTTATATGTCTCTATAAGATCCCCCCTCAGCCTTCTAAATTCCAATGAGTACAGACCTAGTCCGAGATAAATTAAATACATAAAATATATAAGACTTATGATCATGGCTTTGTTTTCCATCTCACAACCTCAAACTCCTTTACCACCTTCATCATCTTTGTCCGTTCCGTTGTGCTCCTTCTTATCTCTGCTATAATTCACCTTCATTTCAGTGTCCTCTCCTGGCTCAGCTCATATATTCCTCAGATGCAAAGAAACTGTGTATTCTTGAAGATGTCTTGAATGCTTGTATGGTCCCTGCCAGTTTACAGGTCTCTATCCTCAATCCCTTTCCTCTTTGTTACCCCAAAACATGGTATTAGTTTCCACATGTGCATTAGCCTCTCTGTCTCTTCCTCAGATCCAAAGACTGTTGCTATGCTGCCCAACTGCCCTTCTGACATTAAGAACGGCATGTATATAATGCCTTTAACATAATCCAATGTCCTTCGGTGCTTTACAAGACTGTTATGGAACAAAGTTCAACATAATCCACATACGGATGTATAAGACCAAATGGCCAGAGGCTTAGTCAAAGGTAGGTTTCAAGGAATGTCTTAAATGAGGGTAGAGAAGAGAAGTGGAGAGGTATAGTGAGGGAACTCCAGAGATTGGGACAGAGGCAGCCGAAGATACAACTACCAATGATGGAGTGCTTAAAATTGGGCATGCTCTAAAGGAGAAGGCTGGCAGAGTGCAGAGATTGAGAGGGATTGTGGAGATAACACTGATAGGATGGGATGACGTCATGGAATGATTTGAACACAGGGCTGAGGATTTTAAAATTGAGGTCTCGCTCAATTGCAGCCAGTGTCAGTCTACAGTGTGAGGATAAATAGGAGGACTTGGTCCTCAACACCCATGTGCTATTTTGGTACAATTATAATGTCAGGAATGAAATCAACTGAGCTGATTGTGAGTTAATTCCATAAAACCACTTAGATCCCCAGTTTGTGTTTGCGGTGGCCAATGGTGGTTGCTCGCATGTTTACTTAGCTCAGTATCAATGTCTGTGGGAAAGAAAACAGTGAGGAATTTTTATTAAATTACTGCAGGAAACATTTAGAGTAAATTACTGTAACTAAACAATTGCAGCTGCCTCGATCCATATTCCTGCCTCAGGCCGAGAAATACCTGAATACTCAAATCCATTTGTATAATTACCTCCCATTCATTCGGCACTCCTAAATAAGTGACATGTTATTAAATAAGCTTGCTTGCTACAAATAGTGACATCTGTCAGAGCAGTGAATTGCACCTTTTCCTGTAGTTACCTCAGTGCATCGTGAGGGGTTTAACTACCTAGCTTGAACATTAATTCCCTTGATCAGTTCACGTTGACCCAAAGGCCTGAAATGCTGTTTTGTTTGTTTACCTCGCCAGATGAAGTGCCAAGTGTTTTTGTCACATTCTGGGTAAGAGTTTTTGGAATTTTATCAGGGTCTCACAGTTAAAAATTAGTTAGAATCACAGAATCTCTACAGTGCAGGAGGAGGTCATTCGGCCCATCGAGTCTGTACCAACAATAATCCCACCCAGGACCTATCCCCACGTATTTACCCTGATAACCCCCTTGATACTAAGGGGCAATTTAGCATGGCCAATCAACCTAACCCGCACATTTTTCAAGTGTGTGAGGAAACTGGAGCACCCAGAGGAAACCCACATAAATATAGGAAGAATGTGTACTCTCCACACAGTCAGCTGAGGCCGGAATTGAAGCCAGGTCCCTGGACCTGTGAGTCAGCAGTGCTAACCACTGTGCCACTGTGCTGCCCCTTGTGCTAGAATAACCGTGAAAATCGTTAAAAAAAGGACTCTAGTCTTTCAACATCTGTACCAAATGAGGCGCAAGGGTCGGGGTAATCTTAGAATCGTTAATAGCGCTCCTGTGACTGACTCAGTAAGTTCACTGGTCAAGTCTTATCCTCGACACTTAGGTGCAGTGATGAGGAACTGTAATAATTCCAGTTCACCTAAAATAACAACTATAGTGTTTATTTACTTGTAACTATAACACAGAGGCTTGCAGCCCCATGGCTACCTGTCAGCTGATTAGAAGATCCTAGAACGGAAACCCCAGCTCAACAAGGGTCTTCGCCCATCCTGTTTCCCGATTGGTTCCCTGGATCATGTGACACTTCCTTTTTTATTAATTGATGGGATATGGGCATCGCTGGCTGGACCAGTATTTATTGCCCTTCCTTAAGGGCATTTAAGAGTCAACCACATTGCTCTGGGTCTGGAATCGCATTAGGCCAGACCAGGTAAGGACATTAGTGAACCAGATGGTTCTTTTACGGCAATTGATGATGGTTTCAAGGTCATTGTTAGATATTTGATTCCAGGTGTTTGTTGAATTCAAATTTCACCATCTGCCCTAGTGGGATGTGAACTCTGGGTCTCTGGATTACAAGTCCAATGACAAAACCACTAGGCCATTGCCTATGTAGATTGACCCTTAAAGATACAATCACTACAGGAACGCTGCACTGTTACTTTCCGTGAAGTGTTGAATTAAGATCCCATCCTCCTCCTGAGTGGCTCAAGTAGATTTTCAAGAACCATTGGCCCTATTTCGCGAGAAGGGAGCTGTGTTTCCAATAAGAAGCTACAAAGTCATTCACCTCATAGCTGTTTCTGTGATCTTGCTGTGCACCAAATAATTCTATTACCACAATGCAATGCCCCATGAACTCTTGGTGAGAGGTATCACAGTTGTAAGCTTTTTGGGTTATTTTTTAAAACCCGAATGCTGATGGGTTTTTGCAGATAGAATATTGTGCATTGCCAGAGTTATGCGGGACAACTTTCCTGTCAGGAGACAGGGACCTCCAGCAAGTGCTGCACACCTGAGATGCAATGTGTTTCCAGATCTCTTTACGACACACTTGCACTGGTGGACATTAGAAATTCTGCAGCATCCCAGATGCCCAGTGCTTTGGAGGCAATCAAGATAGGAAATATAAACTCATATAAAAGCAAAATACTGCAGATGCTGGAAAACTTATATCAGTAAGAAAAAAGCTGAATAAACTCAGCTGGTCTGGCAGCATTCATGGAGAGAGAAAAGCACATTTAATGTTTTGAGTTTTTTTTATATATTCGTGGGACATGAGCCTCACTGGCTGGCCAGCATTTATTACTAATCCCTAGTTGCTCTTGAGGGCAGTTGAGAATCAATCACATTGCTGTAGCTCTGGAGTCACATTTAGGCCAGACCAGGTAAAGATGGCAAATTTCCTTCCTTAAAGGACATTAGTGAACCATTTCATTCTGTAGAAGGTACATATGGATTCGAAATGTCTCATCCTCTTTCTCTCTTCACAGATATTGCCAGATCCATTGAGTTTATCCAGCATTTTTCTGTATTTAGTGTGGAAAATATGTACAATGTTAAATCATTACCCTTTCATTTGAACACAGCACAAAACTATCCTGACTTATTCAATACCTGCTGAATAATCTCTGAAGCAGTTGGGTAGGGAGTGTCATTTAGAATCATTCTGGGGAAAGAATGAAAATGGGCTGATTGGCCACTTGGAATTCCCTCCTCAAGCCGTTTTACCTTTCTCTCTTTCTTCGAGATACATCTTAAAACCTACCTTTGACTGAACTTTTGTTCAATCTCCTAATATCTCTTTTTTTATTATTTTTGTGAGCATCATTGAAAAGCTCAGCATTTATTGTCCATCTCTAATTGCCCTTGAGAAGGTAGTGGTGAGCTACCTTCTTGAACTGCTGCAATGTGCTGTAGGTACATCTGCCTCTTGCCCTTTTAAGGATGGTGGTTGGGATTGCAGGTTTGGAAGGTGCTAAAAGGAAGTAATTTGCTACATTGTATCTAGTAGATAGTAAATATTGCTGCTAATATGCATTGATGCTGAAGGGATTGAGGTAGTGAATAGGATCTAGAATGGTGTTGCGTTTCTTGAGTGTTGATGTGGAGATGCCAGTGTCGGACTAGGGTGGGCACAGTAAGAAGTCTCACAACACCAGGTTAAAGTCCAACAGGTTTATTTGGAATCACAAGCTTTCGGATTGCTGCCCCTTCATCAGATGAGTCACCTGATAAAAGAGAAATGCTCCAAAAGCTTGTGGTTTCAAATAAACCTGTTGGACTTTAACCTGCTGTTGTGACGCTTCTTCTTGAGTGTGTTAGAGCTGCACTCATTCAGACAAATGGAGAATATTCCATAACACTCCTGACTTGTGCCTTGTGGAAGTGGAAATGCTCTGGGGAGTCAGGAAATGAGTTACTTGCAACATAATTCCAAATCTGTGACTCGCTCTTGTAATCAAGATATTTATATGACTGGTCCGATTCAGCGGCTGGTCAATTCAATGCCCAGGCTGTTGATAGTGGGAATGAGATGATGGTAATGCTTTGAAAATTAAGGGGAGATGGTTAGAATCTGCCTTGTTGGACATAGTCATTGCCTGACACAAGTATGACGTGATTGTGGCTTGGTTCATGATAATGTTTATTAAGAACACTGAAATGTCTAAGTTAAAAGTGTGATACAAGTGAGAACGAGCTTGTGAACTAGAAAACCATTCAGTTTAACAGGAAAAAGATACTGGCCTTTGGAGTTATGTTATAGAACGCTACAGTGCAGAAAGAGGCCCTTCGAGTCTGCACCAAACACAATCCCACGCCAGGTCCTATCCCCATATCCTTACATATTATAGTCCCTCTAACCTATGCATCCCTGGACACTAAGGGACAATTTCTTAGAATGGCCAATCAACCTAACCCGCACATCTTTGGACTGTGGGAGGAAACTGGAGTACCCAGAGGAAACCCATGCAGATATGGGGAGAATGCGCAAACTCCACACAGACAGTGACCCAAGCCAGGAATTGTACCCAGGACCTCGGAGCTGTGAAGCAGCAGTGCTAACCACTGTGCTACCGTGCCACACAGTTTGTGCAATAAACAGTTACGTATCTGCCTTTATTGTATAAATCTTGTAAAACTTCAGAACCTGTGTGATATTCCATATTTTCGCTCCAATTACAGCAATTTGGGGTAGATTTGTTGTTGATACAGTCTTGATGGGCCAAATGGCCTCCTTCTACACTGTGGGGTTTCTGTGAAAAACTATAACAGCCATGGGAGAATATTGGAACAAATCTTTTACAGGCTTGTGCATGGAAGTATGTATCTGTTAGGAATGAATGAATGAATAAATATTGCAATGCATGATCTGTTTTCTTCTTATTGATTCTACTTGCAGGATGCTGATCGTGTTGCTACTGACAGTGCTGCTGATCCAAAATGGGCAAGCTCAGGAGGCTGATTCAGCTGTATCATTTACGGTAATTACCAATGGGAAACTTTAGAAGGCTTTTTCACAATAGAGTGAGTAAAGTGTACGCCGTTCAGGAAAAAGAGATCCTTCACCAAGGGAAGGAATGAAGTGTTGGTCTAATCTTGTTGGCATAAGGGCTGAAGTGCTTATGTTGAATAGGTGATGCAGGGAAGGCACTGTGGCACGGTGGTTAGCACTGCTGCCTCACAGCGGGAGGGTCCTGGGTTTGATTCCCTGGCTTGGGCCACTAGCTGTGTGGAGTTTGCATGTTGTCTGTGTGGGTTCCTCCCACAGTCTGAAAGACATTGGTTGGGTGCATTGACCTGAATAGGCACTGGAATATGGTGATTAGAGGAATTTCACAGTAACTTCATTGCAGTGTTAACGTAAGCTTACTTGTGACCAATAAATAAACTTTAAACATTTTTGGAAGAATAGAGCACTGGGCACCAACACAGGAGTAGATGATCACTTAAGACACTGAGTATTTTGGCATAACTGGAGTCAGAAATGGGAGTAATGCTGGGGTCAAAGGTGAGTACAGTACAGTGTAGGGGTCAAAGATAGGATTAATGCTGGGGTCAAAAATGGAAGTAATGCTGGGGTCAGAGGTGGGAAATAATGCAGGTGTCAGAGGTGGGAGTAATGCTAGGTTCAGAGGTGAGAGCAATGCTGGGGTCAGAGATGAAAGCAATGCTGAGGGTTAGAGGTGAGAACAATGCTAGGGATCGGAGGTGAGAGTAATGCTGGGGTCAGAGGTGAGAGCAATGCTAGAGGTCAGAGGTGATAGCAATGCTAGGGGTCAGAGGTGGGAGTAATGCAGGGGTCAGAGATGGGATATTGCTGGAGGTCGAATCAGAGAGGAACTTTTACTTTAGTTTGTAAATTAAATCAAATGGATCATAACTACAATACATTTGCTGTCTTTCAAAAGACAAATTGTTGACTTTTATGTAGAAATTTGTAAAGCTTTGTACGGATTACAGGGTTAATAGTGATTTAGTGATTGGAGTTGGGAAATGAGAACATATAACACACTGAATAGGCAGTTAGTCAATTGGAACAGAGAAACAATACCAAGGTGTGGAACTTCCAATTGTTTGCGTTCACCTTACGCACTCACATTCCAATTCAATGTTCAAATGGTTCAAATTGTCCTAAGGCATTTACCAATAAATGAGTTAATGGCTATATAGAAAATAATACACATGATAAGAGAAACACTAGAACGAGGGGACACTGTTAAAAATATTTTCAGGATTTTCTGGCTGTGCTCGCTCCAAGGCCTGAAAATCCCACCCGAAGTCAAAGGACCTTTACATGGGCTGCGTTCCACTAGCTATGTTCTGACGGCGGGCAAGATGGGAAAATTCCACCCAAGGTGTCTACCATTTAAGATGGCGATGAGAAGATTTTTTTCTCTCAAGAGATTCATGAGTCTTTGGCACTCGCTTCCCAGAGAGTGGTGGAGGAAGGGTCATTGAATATGTTTAGGGATAGGTGCTTGGTTGAAAGGGAGCAGAGGGTATAAGAAAGAAGGTGGAGTTTCAGTTACAACGAGATCAGCCATGATCTTATTAAATGGTGGAGCAGCCTCATGGGGCTAAGTGACTTACTCCCACTCCTAATGTGTAAGTTCATATTGAGTGTTAGTTGTTTCTTTGTGATCTCTGCCTATAGTCTAGATTAATTAACATCTGTTAAAATTGCAAAAGAAGATGCCTGATAAATAAGTAGTTTTTTAATTAGAGAAGAGCATGTACTCCTGGGGAATGCCCCTGGATGTTGTCACTATTGATCTCTCTTTGCCCTCCTGTTGGTATTCCCTCTTTATTAACTATCTGTGATGGTGTCCTTTCATTAGCACTGCTGCCTCGCAATACCAGCGAACCAGGTTCAATTCCAGACTGTGGGTGACTGTGCGGAGTTTTTACCTTCTTCCCATGTCTGTGTGGGTTTTCTCCGGGTGCTCCGGTTTCGTCCCACAGTCCGAAGATGTGCTGCTTAGGTGGATTGGCTGTGCTAAATTGCTATCCCATGATGTGTAGGTTAGGGGAGATTAGTGGAATAAGTACATAGATTTACAGGAATAGGGTAAAATACTCTATCAGAGAGACAGTGCAGACCCGATGGGCCAAATTGCCTCCTGTACTGTGGGGATTCTATTCTGTATTTTTAAGATGTTGACAGTTGCTTGGCAATAGAGAGGCCCAAGCTGGCCTGTCTCACTGACTGAATGAGGCCGTGAACTGCAAAACAATTATTATTGCACAACTGAAATAAAAATTGGAAAACCACCACAAGGGAAATTAAGATGCAAAAAAACTGACCTGCACCAGAAAAGTAGTAAAAATTTACCGGCATCTGGTCTGAAGAATAGCAACAAATCAGCAAATGAAGATGCATTGCTTATTTTAATGTTTGTTTCAATAAAGAGGTTGTTTTATGCTGTTTATTTCCAGCAGTGCTCTGATGGATATCGACTGGACCGTTCAACAGGACAATGCAGAGGTGAGACTTCTTGGTTATCACATCCCACTATAGTCCCAAATGCAACAATAAATTATATATCAAAGTGAAATAATTGTTACTGATATTTTTAATGCAAATAGCCTACCTTTTTAAACATGGCAAGAGACAAGAAACAGATGAGATATTCAATTGTCCCCAGCTCTCTGGAGGTGGCACACCGACCCAGTGGTTAGCACTTCTGCTTCACAACTCCTGGGACCCGGGTTCAATTCTGGCCTTGGGTTACTGTCTATGTGAAGTTTGTACATTCTCCCCATGTGTGCACGGTTTTGCTCCAGTTGCTCCCATACCCCAAAGATGTGTGGGTTATCATGGTTATCATCAAAAACACACTGGATTATGCGGGTTACTCGTCCTCAAGACTTCAGAACCCCTCTGGACAGAGATGCAGAGAGATATCTATCTTCTAACTGTCAGATACCTGCCTCCAGTGAAAAATTGGTCATGCTAAATTGCCCTTGGTCTCCCAAGATGCATATGTTAGACAGATTAGCTGTGGATAATGTGTGGGGTTACCGAGTAGAGTGAGAGAGAGGGCCTGGCTAAGATACTCTGTCAGTCAGTGCAGACCTGATGGGCCAAATGGCCTCCTCTGCACTGTAGGAGTTCTATGATGTTTAACGGATAAAGACATTTCATGATTTAAGATATGCTAAGATGCTGTGCAGCCAATGAAGTGCTTTTGAAGTCATTGTTATAATAAAATAGAGACACAGAGTAATGTAGCATAGGTAAAATGAGATTCACAAGCAGATATCAGTTTTGACAGTGGTTTTTGATATACACGACTCCATTACCTTTTTTCAAATTGTTGAATAGTGCCATGGAAATAGTGCCATGGGATCTGCCCAAGAGGGCACATCTTATTCTTCATCTGAAACAAAATCATCCTCGGTACTACACTGAAGGGTCAGCCTGTATCACATTCTGTTAGGGACCCCAGATTAGAAACTCCAAGCGATAGTGTTAAGTTAGCCTAGACCCCAACTATTTCTGATTTTAACATGTTCCTCTAGTTTGAGGGGTCAATCACGAGTGGGTCATGGTTTTAGGGTAAAGGGCAGGAGCTTCATAGGGGAGTTGTTCACTCACAGGGTGGTGGGAGTGTGAATGCACTGCCTGAGGAGGGATTGGAGGCCGGAAACCTTATAACCTTTAAAATATATTTGGAAGAGCGATTGAAATATCATAACATTCAGGGATATGGGACAAGTGCAGGAAAATGAGATTAGTGCACTTTTAATTGTGGTTATTGACAGTGCAGACTTGATGGGCTGAAGGACCTTTTCTGTGTTGTGTGATTCTATGACTCTATGATTAGTGTGAGAATAAGGTATTTCACTCCAGGTATGATTTTATTGATGCACTGGGAAATTTTTATTAAAACAAACATTATTTAACCATACAGTTTAACAAAAAGAATTAATGTTGAAATATTTAAACATGACAAGGTATAATTCTTAACCATTTCTATTAGCTCCAATTTACTCCCCACAGTCATAAACAGAATTGGTTAGCAAAAACACACAGGATTATGTGGGTTACTGATCCTCAAGCCTTCAGAACCCCTTTGGATAGAGAGGCAGAGAGATATCTATCTTCTAACTCTCGGACACCAGTGAAAAATCTGTCTTCAAATAGCAGAACTCCAGAGATAGAGAGGAGAAAACACCTCTTGTTTTTTCGCAGACTTCTGGAAAGATGTATCTATTTTCTTCCAGAATTCAATTTCCAGGGAGAGGGAAATAGAAAGAGCTGCTGTTCTTTTCACATTCAAACAGAAACTGCCTGCTTGTCTTTCTGTCAGCTCAGCCCTGCCCAGTCACATGACTCTCTCTTTAAGCGGTCAAATGAAACCCTACTCTGAAACCCCAGGGGATAACATTAAAAATAACTAAACTCCATTCACTCAGATTTAAACAAACACTCCAGTAATTAGGAGCTTTTTTTGTTCTGCGTTATCAGCATGTGGGCTTTCAGTTGCAGAAAATTGGCATCATAATCAGAGCTGACTTATCAAACAATCCCTTTACAATAAACATGACTCTGTTGGTGAAATGATTGCTGTACTTTCTATTAGTAAAGGGAGAGGGATAGCCAGATTCCATTATGTCAACACTGAGTGACTCAATGAAGCAAAATCACCTATAAGCAACTGGCCAACAAGGATAAGAAGTGAAAGTCAATGTGACCTCTCAATTGTCCTATTTTTTGTTTTAATTTCCACAGATATTAACGAATGCCAAACCATCCCAGATGCCTGTAAAGGGGACATGAGATGCATCAATCACAATGGGGGATATCTGTGCTTGCCAAGGACTGCTGCACTTGTGCTGGCTAATGGACCATCGAATCCAACGTACCCTGCATCTTCACCAACGGGACGTTCTGAACCTTCGGTCTACCAACAAGCCTCAATACCCAGATATCCTGTTCCATCGAGATCTCTGGTCTGTCGTTTTGGCTACACTGCAGATGAGAATAACAATTGTGTGGGTATGTTGCTGCTTTATTAATCAAGGAGTGCAAAAATAAACTCGCTCACTTGCTCCCACCTTCAACAGTGCTGATTTCTAAACAGGAAAATGTAGTTTGTAGATTTTGTTTAGCACTTTCTACCACACAAGTAGGAGATCTTGTGGCCAGTGGGTAGCGTCCCACCTCAGGATTTGATGACCAGGGAAGGTGCCTTCATTACGTGGCCAAACAGGTTGTGTATCAACCTGCAAAATCATTAGAATCCCTACAGTGTGGAAAGAGGCCATTCAGCCCATCGAATCTGCACCGACACCAATCCTACCTAGGCCCCTTCCCCGCAATCCCACATATTTACCTGCTAATCCCTCCAGCCTACACATCCTGAGACACTAAGAGGCAATTTACCAAGGCCAATGCACCTAACCTGCCCATTTATGTGGGAGAAAACTGGAGTACTCAGAGGAAACCCATGCAGACACAGGGAGAACATACAAACTCCACACAGACAGTGACCAAGCCGGGAATTGAACCCGGACCCCTGGTGTTGTGAGGCAGCAATGCTAACCACTGTGCTATCGTGCCACCTATAACCCAACACATGCTAATGTCAGGTAATAAGAGTGGGAGAGAGGTCGAAGTTTTTGCCTTTAGGGTATATATGGTGAAGTGACCAGGAAAGTTTATTAACTAGCCAACAGACATCTCAATGCTCTTTAGATATTGGGATCATTGAGCTGCAATGTGCTGAAGATTAGATGGAGTTAAATTGAATTGAACAAGCCTGATTGGCAATTGCTATTTTCTGTTCCTTATATCTATGGAGATATATTTTCTAATCAGTGCTGATCCAATATGATGCTTATTGCGCTTCTCAGTAACCAACAGGCTCCGTTATGTTAGGTTATTAGTATAGCCACAGGGCTCTCTACCCTGAGGGTGCGTCTACACCAGGATGTGTGTAGAAACATCTCTCTCTTCCTACAGTTGTGGTACATTTAAGTCTATCACGTCTATAATATGCTCTTTGGGCAGTTGGGTACAAAAGAAGCACTTCTAGTTTCAGAGAGACGTCATTAGGGGATGGAGTTTTGCAATAGTCGATAACTGTGAGAGTGCTAATATCAAAACCACCCATCGTGGATGGTTAGAAGCAGTACTGCAGTATGGTGCATTGTTGGAGGATGATTTAAATATTAAGGTACAGGAGGATTTGGCATTTATAGAATCTTCGGCCCAAACTGGTCCATGATGACTGAAAAGCTAACCCTATTTGCTTGTATTTGGCCCATATCCCTCTACACCTTTCCTATTCGTGGATCTGTTCACCCACTTCCTCCGGCAGTTCATTCCACATATGTACTGCTCTCTGTGTAAAAGAAAAGTTGCTCCTCAGGTTCCCATTAATTCTTTCTGCTCTTAGCTTAAACCTGTGCTCTCTAGTTCTCGATTCCCCAATCCTGGGAAAAGGACTGAGTGCATTCAATCTATCCATGCCTCTCATGATCTTATATACCTCAATAAGATCATCCCTCAGTCTTCTACATCCAAAGAAAAAAAGTCCTAGCCTGTCCAATCTCTGCTTATAACTCAGTCCCTTGAATTCCTGGCAACATCTCGAAAATCTCTTCTGCACTCTCTCCAGTTTAATAATATTTTTTTCATAGGAGCAAGGCAACTAAAACTGAACAGAATACTCCAGGTGTGGCCTCATCAACTGCAACATAACTTCCCAACTTCTGCACTCAATGCCCTTCTTTACTCATGGGAACACTTATACAGAGCCTTAACATAGGAAAAGGCTTGACAGATAACCAGGACTGGAGGGTGCAGTGTGTATGTGTGTGTATGTGTGGGGATGGGTGGGTCATAAGGGCCCATTGTCCTGCGAGGAGTGGAATGGTTGGACAGGCTGGTCCTGTATCTACTGGAGTTTAGAAGAACAAAAAATGATCTTATTGAAAGTTTTAAGATCTTAAGGGGACTTAGAGCAAAAACTGAGAAAATTTTCAGTTTTTATAGGAGAGATTAGAATGAGAGGACTTACTTAAAAATAAGGGGTATCCCATTTAATACAGATACAAGGTTCTTTTTTCTCTTTGAGAGTCATTGGTCTATAGAATTCTCTTCCTCAGAGAGCAGTGGAGGAAGAGTCACTGAGTACTTTTAAGACAGGGGTTAGATACTGAACCAGTGTGTTGAAGTAATGTGAGGCCATTTGTGGATAACAGATTCAAAAGGTGTGACAGATCAGAGATTTAAAAGTCGTTCTTGAGATCTTACAATGAAACTAACAGGAATGGGCAGATACAGATTGGCATCCGGGTGAGATTAGACCAATTATGTTGGCCAGCTGTTGCATAGAGACAAATTAGACTGAAAATGCTCACTCTTTCAGATACATTTCAGATGGCATCTCGTTGTAATTTAAAATCTCTGATCCTTTACGACCAGTTTGCTTATTCCAATGTTTTACCCCAGTGCCCTTATTTGCAAGGTGGACAAATGACAAACACAAGTAAAAGTTCAACTTCAAAGGTTATTGTTTATTAACAATAACACTGCTACCCCTTAAATTACCCACATAAAACAAGAGGATACCTCAAAATCAGATATACTACCTGCAAAGATGGTTTGGTTAAAACCGCGGACTCAATTCTCTCAGTCCCTCTGGTCAGTCATCATGAAGGTGAGTCTCGATGGCAGCTTCTTCCTTCCTTCCTTCTCTGGTCAGTCTTCTGAATTGTCATCGAGTCTTCCCTCTCGAGTCTGAAAGTGTGATCCTTCATCCCCTGCCTGCTTACCTTTCCAGAAACTTCTCTGGCTTCCGGCCAATGAGGTCATAGGAGTGGGTTTCAATACCCAGTCAGGATATCTGCCAGACAGGACACCAGGGTCCGCCCCCAGGTGTCAATCTCCATGCTGCTGTTTATATGTAACCTGTTATCAGATTAAGCCAACTGCAGGAACTCTTGGTGACAGAAAGTCTGGCCCAATCTGGGCTTCTAACAATAGGTTGGTGCATTTCAATGGGGTGCAATGATCTCCTGCTAAGTACCAGTAGGGTGCAAAGACCTTTGATAGGAGGTTGATGAGTCAGGCATAGACTGGTTTGTGAATTGTACACCTGGCCTGCCTGAGGTTTGACTGCGTTTGATTTTTAATATGCCCAATTCTTTAATTTAGGATATCCAATCAGCCATAAAACTAGGTCCTGTTTATGTTACAATCTGAATTCTCAATTTGTTTGGACTCTGGCAATTGGGAGCAGAACGTTCTCCCAGTGACATCTTGGAACAATGTCTTTCTGCTCTTTAGATTGGCACAGTTTATGGAGTTATGTTTCTCCGTCCTGAGGTGTGGTTCCCTGGTTCAGAGAGCACAAGTATACAAAGTTATAAGAGCTTATTTAAAAAAAATCATTGATACTTTTCAAAATTCAACTCATTTCAGGGTTTGAAATTGAGGGACTATTAACGGGATTGGAGAATGAGGCACAGGTGATGCACACAGCTGTGTGTGCCCACAGTGGATCAAAATAAGACTATGATGTACGCTATGCAAATTAGTTTCTCCGCCGTGGTGCCCATATCTGAATAACATAGAGGTAGCTTTACAACTCTGCATTGTGCTTGCATGGGGAGGAGTGGAGAAAGATACAGGTAAGTACTGGCCAACCTTTCCAGCTGTTCTGCTGATGGGATCTTCCAGTTCTGCTGATGACGATTTCCCCACTATGGGTTCTCCAGTGGCAGAAGGTACAACCAACAGGAAAAACCATCGACAGCGGCAGGATTTTCCAATCCTGCCAGCAACCAATAGTGAGACACCTTTGCCACTGCAAGATACACGATGGGGGGTGGTGGACAGACTTTATGCGACAGTGTGAAACAGGTGATTGTAAGTTCGCGGCTCCTTTTCAATCCCTTCCGTTTCTTTGATTTCAGTAGAAATGAAATATCGGGAGAGATGATGAAGAGGCAGCTGACTCGCAATCACCCATTTTGCTGCACGAAGAAAATGTCCATACCATGTTCCATTTCAGTCATAAATCTCTCTTGTTTACAGCAGAATTGTGGGCAGCTTCAAATTGGCACAACATGGGTGCTGGTTTGGACGCTTTTGAACTTGTTGTAAAGGTGCCAGAGAGAGTATGGTCTTGTCCATAGAGCCAACCTCCAGCGCTAACATCACTGCAGAAAGTGTATATGTAGCCCCATTAAAGTTTATTTATTGGTGTTTATTTATTAGTGTCACACATAGACTTACATTAACATTGCAATGAAGTCACTGTGAAAGTCCCCTAGTTACGCACTCTGGTGCTTGTTCAGGTAGAATTTAGCATGGCCAGTACGCTTAACCAGCACGTCTTTTGTACTGTAGGAGGGAACCAGAGTACCCAGAGGAAACCCACGCAGATATGGAGAGCACATGTCCGTACAGTGAACCAAGCCAGGGATTGAACTCAGGTCCCTGGTGTTGTGAGACAGCAGTGTTAACCACTGGGCCACCATGCCGCCCCACTTAGTTATTAAACTCGCTGGCAACAAAACAACTCTTTGCCTAGCTATTCTGCAGTGCCTGATTTTGAGATTGTGGGTGGCACTGAATGCAATCACCCAATGGTGATTGTTGTCCTCATTATTGGCACCACAACCACTTTGCCCGATATGGAAGGAGGTGTATCACTGTCTGCACATGTGAACGTTTCCTTCCTGCAACATTGGATGACATTGCCAGAATTTCACTGTCTCGTCCGCCCGAGGCCAGTAGAGAATGCCGTTCTGCAAGCCTCGCCTACCCTGATTCAGGGGCGGGTGTGCCGGTACAATTCCTGTCTTAGAGTCCGATCGCTAACAGAGAAACAATAACTGAAAGATTAAATCTTGTGTCCTGTGACATTCTGTCGCTGCCTGGAATAATAAGCACTTTTCATAACAGACTTCTTATACTGTCCTAATAACAATAGGAAAATTATATCCCCTCTCAGGGCAGAATGACTTTCATACATGCATTCATCTACTGGTAAAGAAAGTAGGGTCAGCAAGATGGCACAGTGGTTAGCACTGCTGCCTCACAGCACCAGAGCCGGGGTTCAATTCCCAGCTTGGGTCACTGTCTTTGCAGAGTTTGCACATTTTCTCCATGTTTGTATGAGTTTTCTCCGGGTGCTCCAGTTTCCTCCCACAGTGCTGGTTAGGTGCATTGGCCATGCTAAATTCTCTGTCAGTGTACCCAAACAGGCGCCGGAGTGTGGCAACTAGGCGATTTTCGCAGTAACTTCATTGCTGTATTAATGTCAGCCTACTTGTGACATTAATAAGTAAACTGAAAACTTTAAAAATTGTACAGGCACAGAGGGACATCGGATTTAATGTACACAAATCCTTGAAGGCAGGAGGACAAATTGAGGGAGTAATTGGCAAAGCAAATGGGATCTTGGGATTCATAAATAGAGCTATTACAAAAGCAGGAAAGGTTATGTTGAAATTTTGGTTAGGTCAGAGCTAGGGGGTTTTACACCCAGTTCCGGTCGCTACAACAATGTGAGGGTCTCCGAGATGGTGTGGAGGAGATTTACCAGCATGGCTTCAAAGTTGAGGGATTTTCAGCTCCAAGATTAGGGTTGGAGAAGCTGGGATTTTCTCCCTGGAGCAAAGGAGATTAAAGGAGATTTGCTCGAGGTATACATGTTTATGACAGGTTTCCTTTCACTGTCCAAATATGTGTGGGTTAGGTTGATTGGCCATGATAAATTGACACTTAATGTCAGGGGGATTAGGAGGGAAAATATGTGAGGTTACAGGGATGGGATCTGGATTGTTGTCGGTGCAGGTTCAATGGGCCGAATGGCCTCCTTCTGTACTGTAGATTCAATGATTTGAAGGATTTGGTTTAGATAAGGTGGTCAAAGGAAAACTTCCCATTAGATATGATAAAAGGCCAGGAGACACTGGGTTTTCTACAAGAGAGACTGGGAATGATGCGTAGGAAAAAATTATTTTGAGTGAATCTTTTGACCTGGAGCTTGTTTCCTACAAGGGTGGTGGAAATTGTGATGATGAATGATCTCAAAAGGAGATTGGGTGGATAATTGAAGAAGTTTCAAAAGGATAGAGCTGGGGAATTGGACTGATTGGATTGCTTTTTAGAAAATGGCCCAGTGTCAGCAAGCCGAGTCTCCTTCTGTGGTGCAATGACACAATGGCTCTGTAATTTTGTAGAATTTTCATAGAATTCCTACAGTGCAGAAAGAATCCATTTGGTCCATCATATCTGCACTGACCACAATCCCCTCCAGCCCTACCCCCGCATATTTGCTCTAGCTAGTCCCACTGATACTAAGGGGCAATTTATCATAGCCAATCAACCTAACCTGCACATTTTTGGGCTGGAGAAGGAAACTGGAGCACCCAGAGGAAACCCACATAGACACGGGGAGATTGTGTAAACCCCTCACAGATGTTGACCTAAGCCAGGAATCAAATCCGGGTCCCTGGAGCTGTGAAGCAGCAGTGCTAACCACAGTGGCATTCCTGGTTAAACATATAGGAATCAAAGCCACTGACAATAACTCACAACTCACTCACTCACAAGGTCCTACTACCTTGGGCTGAATGACTAGGTCACCAGTGGAAGAAGATGGGTAGCACGGTAGCACAGTGGTTAGCACTGCTGCTTCACAGCTCCAAGTCCTAGGTTCGATTCCCGGCTCGGGTCACTGTCTATATGGAGTTTGCACATTCTCCTTGTGTCTGCATGGGTTTCCTCCGGGTGCTCCAGTTTCCTCCCTCAGTCCAAAGATGTGCGGGTTAGGTTGATTGACCATGCTAAGGAATTGCCTCTTAGTGTCCAGGAATGCGTAGGTCAGAGGGATTAGTGGGTATAATATGTAGGGGTATTGGGGTAGGCCTGGGTGGGATTGTGTTCGGTGCAGTCTCAATAGGCTGAAGGGTCTCTTTCTGCACTGTAGGGTTCTATGATTAAAACAATGAAAACCAAGGATGTGTGGAAGGCCAGGAATGGAGGAACACAGAGATCCCGAAGGGTTGTAGAGCTGGAGGACTTTACAGGCATGGGAACTGGACAACCCGCCCCATAATCCTCACATAATCCTTTCATTCCTAGCACACACGTAAAGAATTCCATCAGCTACGATAAGGTTAACACAAATATGAAAGTGTACATAATTCATGACTGCTGCTGGCACCGGCCTACCCCACTGATCTCTGGCATGGGAGAAGGATTCTGTTGTTATGGATGAGGTCTTTTGTTGAGACTCCAGGCAGAATGTTTGCTGAAAATAAATGAGTTTTGGATTGCTGCACGCTGTTTGCTCACAATTAATTGCTTAAATTAAAAAAAAGGCCTTTGAGAATAAGATTAATGTGACAGAATAAATAATTGTTACCCTACACACTAAAAAGGGCAAATGAATAATGTCTTAACAGTGCAACATAGGAAGACTAATTGAAAGAACAGGCAGGGATCCTCTAGACCTCTCTGAATGGGGTCAGTAGAGTTGAGGTAGAGAGTTAGCTTTGATCTTGTTGAATGGCAGAACACAAAGGGCCAAATAGCCTACTGCAGCTCCTGTTTCTTACATTATTATCCCTGACAATATGGCCGGTGCCATTTTGAAAGGGGCATACTGCTGGGTGTACACAAAATGCGTGTTCCTGATGGCAAGCACCTTTCTTTTTAATCGATCATAGGATGTGGGCGTCACTGGTTGGGCCAGCATTTATTCCCCATCCCTGAGGGCAGTTAAGAGTCACGTGTATTGACATACAATGAAAAGTATTGTTTCTTACATGCTATACAGACAAAGCATACCATTCATAGAGAAGGAAAGGAGACAGTGTGGAGTGTAGTGTTACAGTTATAGGCGGGGTGTAGAGAAAGATCAACTTAGTGCAAAGTAAGTCCATTCAAAAGTCTGACTGCAGCAGGGAAGAAAGAAGCTGTCTTTGAGTTGGTTGGTACGTGACCTCAGACTTTTGTATGTTTTTCCCAACGGAAGGAGGCGGAAGAGAGAATGTTCGGGATTAATTATGCTGGCTGCTTTTCCGAGGCAGTGGGAAGTATAGATAGAGTCAATGGATGGGAGGCTGATTTGTGTGATGGATTGGGCTACATTCATGACCTTTTGTAGTTCTTTGTGGTTTTAGGCAGAGCAGGAGCCATACCAAGCTGTGATACAACCAGAAAGAATACTTTCTATACTGTATCTGTAAAAATTGGTGAGAGTCGTAGCTGACATGCCAAATTTCCTTAGTCTTCTGAGAAAGTCCACGAGCAGCGGGAGCAGATGTCAGGTGTGCTATACTTCACAATAAGCCTCCTCGTTAATTTTATTTGTACATTGTCTTAACCTGAAATAAAGAACGAACATTATTATTTACCAGTCTTTGTCATGCGATTGGTATATTTCCGTATAACAAAGTCAGGGTTGACCCCACTGAACACTGGATTTATCACAAGACCATTGAAATGGCTGAAGATTAATGACTTCGGAACTCCTTTGTGTTCTGTAATCATGCCGCAGTCGGCAAAGTTAAATTAATGGCCACATTTCATTGAAGTCAGCACGGCAACTTTGAATCAGGGTGTTTACTTGTTGAAAGTAGTTGGCAATCAGTGAAATTAGCTGCACTAAGGAGTGTCTGGGAAGCAGTTTGGCTAAGTGCTTCCTGACACACCCTCTCCCGTGCTTCCACTGATTAACATCAGGAATCTAACAGGCCATAAAAAATCTGCATCTGAGCCTGGGCACTATAGTAATCAAAAATCACATTTTGCACAGGTAATAAATTAATGCCGCAACAAAACACTGGCAAGAGTCTCTGTTCCAATCAAATTGACAGTTTCTAAATAAAATGCTGTTGCAAAGTAAGCAGGTGAGCTAAAATCTCTCTTGTCAATCAAAGTGTTTTGATCAATGAGACCAGAGATATAATAACAGGCCTGAAAGGAAATCCTTGTCTATTCTGCCCTCTAATATAATACTTCCAGCTCAAAGAGAATGGGGAGTTGATGAGGGTAGGAAGATCTGTCCTTCTTTATATATTCTATACATTCAGAGAATCATAGAATCCCTACTCTGCAAAAGGAGGCCATTTGGCCCATCAAGTCTGCACCGACTGCAATCCCATCCAGGCTCCCACAACCCCAAACATTTACCCTATCTAGTCCCTCTGGCAATTTAGCTTGGCCAATCCAACTGACCCACACATCTTTGGACTGTGGGAGGAAACCAGAGCATCTGGAGGAAGCTCATGCAGACCTGGGGAGAATGTGCAAACTTTTACACAGACAATGACCCAAGCTGGGAATCAAATGGGTAACTGGCACTGTGAGGCAACAGTGCTAACCAATGTTCCACTGTGCTGCCCCTACACTTTTAGGCTGCTGCCATTCTGTCAGTTCAGGCCTCCAGGACCACCCTGCTAGCTCCAGGAATTAAAGACCTCGGCAGTGAGCTATCCAGAAGAAACATCATAGCAGTAATTTAAAATGAAAGTGTTCTTTAAAAGTTCTTCAAACTATTGTAATTACAAAGGTGGAGGTCATGTGGCGCGGTGGGTAACATACCTGCCTCTGAACCAGAAGTTTGAGTCCCACCCCAGGATTAGATGACCAATGAAGATGTGTTCATGATGCGGTCAAACAGGTTGAGTGTCAACCTGCAAATCCTTCCAAAACAGGTCAATGCAGTGGCACACTATAAGCTCCAGGCAACAGACTAGTGGCTTGTTGCTTGAATAACTAGCAATGGAAATGGATGGAAGACTGCTTTTGTGCACCATAGACGCGGGAAGAGATTTGGAATGGAATTCTAATGTGCAGTGACTAGGGGATTTTCACAGTAACTTCATTGCAGTGTTAATGTAAGCCTTCCTGTGACTGATAAATGAACTCTACACTTCATAAAGACATCAGTTTTGTAGAATTTGGGCTGCTTAACTGACCAAAAGTAGGATTGTAGGGACTGTGAGTTGGAAGTTTTTGGTTATGTAGGCTGAAACCTCCCACAGGAAACATAATGGGCGAGACAGAAAATTTGGCAGACCATTTACAGGTCCATTGAGCTTGGGCAGGAATTTCCAGTCTAGGGACTGAGCACAGCCAAAAATCCCATCCATAATCACATTGTCAGGAATCTATTCAACCAGGGATGGTAACCCTACATTGCTGGATGTCAGGGAAAACAGAAACAACTCTTTCTCCAGTCCATCATAGAATGTTGTCAAAGATGATTTGATTTGATTTATTATAGTCAATGTATTAAGATACAGTGAAAAACACTGTTTTTTTGTGCACTATACAGACAAAGCATACCATTCATAGAGAAGGGAACGAGAGAGTGCAGAATGTAGTGTTACAGTCATAGATAGGATGTAGAGAAAGATCAACTTAATGCAAGGTAAGTCCATTCAAAAGTCTGGCAGCAGCAAGGAAGAAGCTGGTCTTGAGTCAGTTGGTATGTGACCTCAGATTTTTATATCTTTTTTCCCAATGGAGAAAGGTGGAAGGGAGAATGTCCAGTGTGTGTGGGGTCCTAAATTATGCCGGCTGCTTTTCCGAGGCAGCTGGAAATATAGACAGAGTCAATGGATGGGAGGTTGGTTTGTTTGTTGAAGTGATTCCTGATGATTTGGGAATGTCAGAAATCCTTGGCAGGCGTATCCTTGGAAAAATGATGGATGTTCCGGAGTTTGTCCTGATGGTGTCATGCCAAAAGATTTGCATACTGGGCTCTCACCTTGGCATCAGTGTCCTTGAGTTGGGCATGAGTCCTTGGAATTATTCCTCTCTCAGGGTTATTATTTCTACTTAATTGAGGTTTGAAGGAAGTTTTCATGCATCGTTTAGTAATGTTGAAGAGGTCAGTGCTGTGGTTTTCCTATTTAGATCGTATTCTTTTTCATTCCTGCCTGGAGGACATTTTTGGCGTTTGTTTGATGGAATCAATTTTTGGGTTGGCTTACAGAGAAAGCTGGATAAGCCTGTATTTTATCTGTTCAGACCACCCCAAGAGAACAAAGACAAGACCAGGAAACCAAAACATTACAAATCTAACGCACACAACAATCAGGGGAAAAGCAGATTGAACTTATTCCCAGCTTTAGAGAGTGAAATATCTACGAGGTGCTCTCGAGACATTAAAGAGTAGAGGCCTGGATTCAAAATCCAGGGTATCCCAGTTCAAATCCCACCTTGACTAATTGGAAATTTGACTTCAGTTTAAAAGGAAATGGAAATAGAGCTGGTAATGGTGAACACAAAATATTGATTGTCATGAATACCCTGTAACATTTCTGACCCCCTGCTTTTCTCCATATCTCTTGATCCCTTTAGCCCGAATAACTATATCTAATTTCTTCTTGAAATCACGAAACATTTTGGCCTCAACTACATCGTGAATTTCACAAATGCACCACTTCTCTGGGTGAAGAAATTTCTCCTTGCCTCAGTTCTAAAAGGTTTACTCCTTTTCCTCAAATTATGATTCCTAGTTTTAATTCTGAGTGACAGGATCTGCAGGCATTCAGAGAGTCAAGGACTGATTAGGGACAGTCACCATGGCTTTGAAAATCATATCTTATGAATTTGATTGAGTTTTTTGAAGGGGTAATCAAGAAGATAGATAAGGGCAGTGCAGTTGACATAATTTACATGGACTTTAGCAAGGTCTTTGATAAAGTACTGTGTGGTACGTTGTTGCATAAGTTTAAATTTCACAGGATTCAGGGTGAGGTAGCCAATTGGATGCAAAAGTGGCTTGACAATACAAGACAGAAAATGGTTGTAGAGGGTTATTTCTCAACTGGAGACCTGTGGCCAGTGGTGTGCCTCAGGAATCGGTGCTCGGTCCACTGTTATTCCTTATTTATATTAATGATTTGGATAAGAATTTAGGAGACATGGTTAGTAAGTTTTTAGATGACACCAAGACTGGTGGATAGTGGACAGTGAAGAAGAACGTCTAGGATTGCAATGGGATCTTGATCAATTAGGTCTTGGGCTGACGAATGACAGATGGAGTTTATTTCAGATAAATGTGTGGTGATGCATTTTGGTAGATGCTACTGGCATCCTCAGTTAATGATAGGGCATTGGGGAGAGCTTCAGAACAAAGAGATCTAGGTGTACAGGTTCATAGCTCTTTGAAAGTGGAGTCACATGTGGATACGGTGGTGAAGAAGGCATGCTTGGTTTTATTGGTCAGAACATCAAATATAGAAATTGGGGTGTCTTGTTGAAGTTGTACAAGTCATTGATAAGGCCACACTTGTAATATTGTGTACAGTTCACAATATTATAGAAAGAGTATCATTAAACTAGAAAGAGAGCAGAAGAGATTTGCTAGGATGCGAATGGGACTTGATGGTTTGAGTTATAAGGAGATGCTGGATAGACTGGGACTCTTTTCCATGGAGTGTAGGGAAACTTAGAGGTAAACTTACAGAGGTCTATAAAATAATGAGGGGCACGGATTAGCTAGATAGTCAACATCTTTTTCTAAAGATAGAGGAGTCTAGAACAAGAAGGTGTCGATTTGAGAGGGGAGGGGAGGGGTACAAAAGAGGGCAATTTTTTCACACATAGGGTAGTGAAATGAGCTGCCAGAGGTAGTAGTAGAGGTGGGTACAGTTTTGTCTTTTAAAAAGCATTTAGACAGTTACATGGGTAAAATGGGTATGGAGGAATATAGGCAATTAGGAATAGCCTGGTTAAAAACTAGCAAGTTTGTGCAAGTTGGGCCGAAGGGCCTGTTTCCAAGCTGTAAACCTCTATAACGCTATGATTCTAATTCTGGACTCCCTCATCATTGGGAACATTCTTTCTGAATCTATCCTTCTGATCCTTTTAGAATTTTCCAAGTTTTTATGAGCTCCCCTCTCAGTCTTCTAAACTCCAATCCTAACCAGTTTTGTCCCTCCTCATATGACAGACCTGCCATTCCAGGAATCATCCTGGTAAACCTTCGCTGTACTCCCTCTATAGCAAGGACATCCTTCCTCAGATAAGTAAATAAGGCTACTGGCCGCATACAGTCCAAGTTCAAGTTTGAAGATGAAGTTGCTGATAACATAACAGAACGTAACCTCAGCTGGCTTCAGCCAATGCCTCTTTAGCCAACAGACATCATGATACAAAGTCTAGATGGCATACACCAGCCAATCAATAACAGAATTATTTCTGCTATCAGCTACAATGGCTGGCAGATCTTTGAGTCTCTCAATGTTCTTCAGAAGCAACAAGCATCCTTGTTGAGTGACAATGTTCACATGCCTCAGGGGGGACGGGGAGAGGAGGGTGGACAGTGGTTAACACTGGTGGCACAGTGGTTAACAACGCTGCCATTTAGAGCAAGGAACCCTGGTTTAATTCCGGCCTCATGTCACTGTCTGTGTGGGAGGATACACATTCTCCCCATGTCTGCATGGGTTTCCTCCAGGTACTGCGGTTTCCTCCCACAGTCTGAAGATGTGCACGTTAGGTTGATTAGCCATGCTAAATTGACCATAGTGTCAGGGGGATTAGCAGGGTAAATATGAAGGTTACGGGGAATAGGGCCTGGGTGGGATTGTGGCCGGTGCAGGCTCGTTGGGCTGAATGGCCTCCTTCTGCATTGATTCTATGAATCCTAGACACACAAGGTAAATTTCATCATTTGAATGACTCATGCAACAACCTTCATCTTTTTTATTTAGAAGCAGTGAAAATGAACCGTGAGGTTGACAATGTTTATACAATTAGCAGTAAGTTCCTTTCTTTCACAGGGACACAATCTACTGATTCAAGGTAGACCAGGAATCTCTCAATGACGAAGATAGTCCTGAGGTGGAGGGTACAAAAGGCACTGCAGCAGATATATCCCCATAAAGACCTGCCAGATCTGAAATGGCTCTTCCTACAGGGGGATGAGGAGAAATTCTTTGCAATACTGAGTGATCTCTTGGATGTTGAGGTTTTAGTGAATGACTCATCTTTCTCCTTCGTGGGTACACTTGTGAAGGTTCTTATCTTTTTTTGAAGAATCAGCTGTGGTTTTAGTGGCTAAGCAGCATTCAGCTCTTAGTTCCATTGAGCTTACTGATGTATTGCCTACTTCATTGTTCTTTGCTCTTAAAGAGTTTTGCAGGGAGAGTGATTTCCCTGATTCCATATTCAAGTTCATAGAGGATCACACTGCCAAACGGGGCAGGGATTTCCAGTCTCGGGGTGGGTGGGACTGGAAAATCCCACCCATTATCTTTGATACCATTATTGCCACTCCCTTTGTGTTGGGATCTATGACACCTTTGTCATTCGATCTCTTCTGCCCTCCAATCTACCCCTGATCTTCTAATGTGCCTGACTGGCCCCCACCATTTTTGCAACAGCATAAAACGCATCACATTTCTCTCGTTCTAAAAAAGAGTCATGTTGAACTCAAAACATTAACTCAATTCCTCTCTCCACAAATGCTGCCAAACCCATTGAGTTTTTGCACTATTTTTCCCGTACTTGATGGCACAGTGGTTAGTACTGCTGCTTATAGAACCAGGGACACAGGTTCAATTTTGGTTTGGGTCACTGTGTGTGCGGAGTTTGTACATTCTCCCCATATCTTGAGGTGCTCTGGTTTCCTCCAAATAATCCAAAGATTGACCATATTAAATTGTCCCTTAATGTAGGCTAGGAGGATTAGCAGGGTAAATATATAGGATCAGGATGTGGGCAAGATGCTCTGTTGGAATGTTGATGCAAAATCAATGGACCAAATTCCTTCTTTCTGCACCATAGGGATTCTATGATTTCTGATTTTATTTCTGGTCTCCAGCAACCACAATATTTTGCTTTTATTTTAGCACTGTCACCTCTTTAGATGTGGTATAAATGAGCGAGTGTTAAACAGACATCAAATCATGTCTCCAGTCCGCCCAAGAACCAAATCCCACGCTGAGGGTCCAAGGCATGGGGCCACGCCTCTGAACATCCGACATTTTGAGATGTCCAATGGCCTGCCTGTTTTAGGTGCCAGAATAAGAAAGTTGCTGTTCTGTGACTGCCTTCCTGCGGGCGATGGAACTGAAGAGGCCCAATAAAGTTAAGTGTTGAATTATTTTTGTGGGCCCCAGAGGAAGAGTTCACATTTGGAGCAGATGTCAAGCTTGTTGGAGCCAAATTCTCTGAAGTGTGAGATTTTAACTGGAAACAGGTGGCCTCTGTTAGCACTGGCCATCGGCCATCCCTGGGCCAGAATGATTGTAAAATAGGCTTTTACGTGCAAATATAACAATCTATACTCTGCCCTGGGATTGATCCTCATAGGCACTTGGAGCCTTCTATTATTTTAATCTTTATCTTGATGAATTCCACTGACCATACTAATGATTTCATTCTGTAACAATGCCTTTTTATTTATGTCTTCCAGAAACAATGCAAATTATTTTCCGAACAAGTCCAAAAAAGGAATATCTTTTGCACTCAGAGACCACATCAATCTGTTGTTCTTAATCTTTTCTCTGGCAGGGATATAGGGTTTCATTTAAACACTCTAGCTCTCGGCTGGCTTGCACCTCAGATTTCCAGTTGCACAATCTTTTTTCTGCTTCATTTTTAAAAACTTTTACTCAATCTTGTGTATATTTGATGCAATCTGAGATCATTCAGCCAGTGATGACTTTGGCTTCAAGTCTGGTGATTGCAAAGGTGGGGGAGAAAGAAGAATGTCTCACTATTGACCGATAAATAATATTCCCAGTAAGTCTCTGCTTTATAAGTCAGAAACCATACGGTGCTGAAGGAAGCCATTCGGCCCATCGAGTCTGCACCGACCACAATCCCAGTCTAGGCCCTTTCTCCACAACCTCACAAATTTACCCCACTAATTCCTCTAACCTACGCATCCCAAGACATTAAGGGACAATTTAGCATGACCAATCCACCTAACCCGCACATCTTTGGAAGGAAATCTGAGCATCCAGAGGAAACCCTCGCAGACACAGAGAGGATGTGCAAATTTCACACAGACATGATCCAATCTGGGTATTGAACCCAGGTCCCTGGAGCTGTGAGGCTGCAGTGCCACCAAGCTGTCCATATCAGGTGTAGAGATGCCGGCGTTGGACTGGGGTAAACTCAGTAAGAGGTCTGGAAACACCAATTTTAAATCCAATCAATTTATTTGATAGTAAATCTGCTAGCTTTCGGCGTTTGTGTCTTCGTCAGGCGAATGAGGTGAATGGAGACCAGAACACATCATTCGCCTGACGAAGGCACAAACGCCGAAAGCTAGCAGATTTACTATCAAATAAATCAGTCATATCAGGTGATCAGGGATCAGTGTGGAACTAACCCACAACTTCCAGCAACTTAACGGGGTTGTGGAAATGGCAGCAAGGTTAATTTTTTGAAAGATGGCTCGTCTGGTCATTGCCATGTTTCTCAACACAGAGTGAGGTCAATCACTGTAAAGAAAGTGTACCTTTCAGAGTTTAGTTTGACAGTAGGGAAAGGGGACAGATTGTTTTGTAATGAATAGAATTAACATCTATTGCTTACTGGAATCATCAAGATGCTTTCAATTTTTCCTAAGGCTTCAACCTTGCACTAACAATATATTCAGAGCTGCAGAGAGGATTCTGAAACAGATTTGATTTGATTTATCATTGTCACGTGCATTGGATGGGACACAGTGAAAAGCATTTTTTTTTTGCATGCTATACAGGCAACACATACCGTTCATAGAGGAAATAAGAAGCTTCATAATCCCAGGTTAAAGTCTAACAAGTTTATTTGGAATCATGAGCTTTTGGAGTGCTGCTCCTTCATCAGGTGAATGGATGCTTAGGCACTGCTCCTTTATCAATGAAGGGGCAGCACTCCAAAAGTTCGTGATTCAAAATAAACCTGTTGGACTTTAACCTGGCGTTGTGAGACATCTTACTGTGCCCACCCCAGCCCAATGCTGGCATCTCCACACCATTCATAGCGTACGTTGGGGAAAGGAAAAGGATGGTTTTGCAGTTACAGGTCGAGTGAAGACTTAATATATATTAGGATGATTCAAGAGTCTGATGACAGCAGGAAAGGGACTGTTGAGTCTGTTGATAGATGTTTTCAGTGGTTGGAGGAGTTACATGGCCTACTCCTAATAAATTCCTAACAGTTGAAAACTGTTCAATAGAAACTTAGAAACACAATAAATAGGAGCCGGGGGTAGGTCATTCAGCCTTTAAACGTCTGCTCTGCCATTCATAATGATCATGGATGATCATCCAACACAGTAACCTGTTCCCACTATCCCCCATACCCCTTTTGCCCAAGAACTATATCTACCTCTTTTTTGAAAACATGCCAGAATTCTCCAATATCATACAACCTGCCCCTACTACCGGTGTATAAATTTGGTGTTCAGACTTAAAGGGACCAACCACTGCAAGAGAATTTGCACAATGAGATTTGTTCGAAGCTGCAGGAATCAAAAACGTGCAGAAATGAACAGCACGAAGGAATGAAATGTTATTACCTTGGACAGACTTAAATGGCTGAATGATCTCCAATGAGCTGAGAACGGTGTGAAAATTGCTACAGTTAGAGAACGTGGTTTGATTTGAATTAACGTACTGATGGTGAAACTCTCCCTGAGGATTGTTATAATAAATTCTACACTTAACTGTAATATCAGATTAATAACCATCTGGGAATTGTGATGTGAGATATAGAACATATTATTAGAACAGATTATTGAACAACTAAGCCAGAAATGACCAGAGCAGCAGGAATACAATAATACAACATAATGATATAATCACTAAAATGGAATCTTTCCACTGGCTTTTATAATATTTTTATAGAGATATTTGGGGCTCTGCATACTGCGGCAAGGAATTTGTTGGACAATTTTCTCCCAGAGAGATGTGTTTGATAATATTTGTACTGGAGAATGCTCCCTCAATAATTACTTTCATCAGCTATTACCGACTCAGTTCTCCTGCTTAATTAATGGTTAACCTTCCTCTCCTCAGAGCACCCAGCTCCCAGACTCTCTTTCTCTCAGACCTCACTAACAATGGGATGTAAATGTACTGAAAAGGGGACAATAATGAAATGTGTATAAATAATGATTTTTATTTCATTAAATCAAAGATTAGCAAGTTATTTAAGGGACAAATAGAGAGCTGGAACAAGCTCAGGGATAATTTTGTGGTCCTCACATATCGGGCAGTTTGATAATCACCTCTATGAAGCTCCATCAGATGTCAAAGACACCATATAAATGTACGTTCTTGTTTTTATAGGCGTTGCCATCATCTCATGCTCTGCTCACTGAGAATCAAAACAGATACACACCCTCGATTGCCTTTGTGGTTTTATTAAGAGCAATCAAAGAATTAAAAGGTGGCATGTGACACGGTGGTTAGCACTGCTGCCACTGTGAGAGAGTGTCCAGGGTGCGTAGGACCTTATTAATGCTGGCTGCTCTGCTGAGGCATCAGGAATTGCAGACAAAGTCAATGGATGGGAGGCTGGTTTGTGTGATGGATTGAGCTATTAATTAATTATTATTATTTTTTTTTATTAAGCAACACAGCACGGGAAACAGGCCCTTCGGCCCAACGAGCCCGCGCCGCCATCATACCAAATACATTATCCTATTTTAATATTCTTATATAATATATATATTATTCCTAATATGGAAAATTTTCACCATAGGGACAATTTGTTACCCAATCAGCCTAAGAGCGAATTTTTGGGTTGTGGGAGGAAACCGGAGTGCCCGGAGAAAACCCACGCAACCACGGGGAGAACGCGCAAACTCCCGCAGACACCGGCCCAATTCCAAGTGTCTGCACAGCCACATCGATAGTCTCTGAGCTGTCATGGTGCCCTTCAGATGGTCCACATAAAGCACTCATATACGACATGAGGTACCAGGCAACCCATGAATCAACATCCAAGAGCTGTACCCGCACCACCTGCCGAATGCGTGCTCAAATTATGGACCGAATTACCTGTGGAAAAAAGCCGTAGTTAAACAGTCCTAATATATCCCTCTATCTGCATACCGCTCATGTGGCTGTCCAAGAGACCCTTAAACAGCCCCAGCGTGCCTGCTCCCACCACCTTACTCGGCAGTGCATTCCACACCCCCACTACCCTTTGTGTGAAAAACTGCCCTCTAATATTCGTCCTATACATAGCCCCCCTCACCCTATGGCCATGACCTCTCGTCCTATCCATTTCTAAAGGTGGAAAAAGTTTACCTCCATTTACTCTATCTATACCCCTTATAATCTTATACACCTCTATGAGATCCCCTCTAAGCCGACGTCTTTCAAGGGAAAACAACCCCAGTCTATCTAATCGTTCCTCATAGGACAGTCCTTCCATACCAGGCAGCATCCTGGTAAACCTCCTCTGCACTCTCTCCAAGGACTCCACATCCTTCCGATAGTACGGAGACCAGAACTGGGCGCAGTATTCCAAGTGAGGCCTAACCAAAGTTGTATACAACTGCAACATCAAACTCCTACTCTTATATTCTATACCCTTTTCTATGAAAGCTAACATACTATACGCCTTCTTTGTCACCTTCTCCACCTGTGAGGACACCTTCAGAGACTTGTGAACCTGCACCCCCAAGTCTCTCTGCGTCTCTATGCTCCTTATAGTTTTACCTTTTATCCTATAATTCTCTTCTACATTTTTCCGGCCAAAATGCATCACCTCGCATTTTTCCGGATTAAATTCCATTTGCCATCTATCTGCCCAATCTACCAACCTGTCTATGTCCTGTTGTATTGCCTGACACTGCTCTTCTGTACCCGCCAATCCAAGCATCTTGGTGTCATCAGCAAATTTGCTGATCTCACCACCTACCCCTACTTCCAAGTCGTTTATGTAGACCACAAATAGAAGAGGACCTAGTACTGAGCCTTGTGGCACTCCACTAGTGACAGGCTTCCAGCCGGAAAAAGAGCCTTCCACTACTACCCTCTGTCTCCTCCTTCCGAGCCAGTTTTCGACCCATCTACATACCCGACCCTGTATCCCATGCGCCTTCACCTTCTCTATCAGTCTACCATGAGGAACCTTGTCAAACGCCTTACTGAAATCCATGTAGACGACATCAACAGCCTGTCCTTCATCAACTGTTTTTGTCACTTCTTCAAAAAATTCCACCAGATTCGTAAGACAAGACTTCCCCTTGACGAAGCCATGCTGCGTATCCCTGATCAGATCGCAGCGCTCCAGATGCTCATACATCCTGTCCCTAAGGATCCTCTCCATTAGCTTACCTATAACTGAAGTCAAGCTCACCGGCCTATAGTTCCCTGGGTGATCCCTCTGACCTTTTTTAAACAACGGTACTACGTTTGCTATCCTCCAGTCCTCTGGGACCTCACCTGTGTCCAAGGAAGAGACAAAGATTTGCGTCAGAGGCCCAGCCAAGTCTTCCCTCAACTCCCTTAGCAGCCTGGGGTAAATGCCATCAGGCCCCGGAGCTTTATATGTCTTTAAGCTGCCTAACAGCCCCAACACCTCTTTCCTCGTAATCCTTATTTCCCTCAACCGATCCTCAACTTTGTCAACATCAGGCACAGACATCTGTCCAGTCTCCTGCGTGAATACCGACGCAAAGTATTCATTCAGGATCTCCCCCATTCCCTCAGGCTCTAAGCATAGATCCCCTCCACTGTCCCTAAGAGGTCCAATCTTGCCTCTAACCATCCTTTTGCTCCTTACATAGGTGTAAAATGCCTTTGGATTTTCCTTAATCCTACCTGCCAGAGCCACTTCGTGGCCCCTTTTTGCCTTTCTAATACCCCTTTTAAGATCCCGTCTACACTCTCTATAAGCTTCCAGCGCTATCTCAGTCCCTAGTTGCCTAGATCTAATGTAAGCCTCTCTCTTTTTCTTGATCAAGTCCTCAATCTCCCTGGTAAGCCAAGGTTCTCTAATCCTACCTTTCCCATCCTTCCTCCTTGCCGGCACATATCTTTCCTGCAGAGAGTTTAGTTTTCCCTTGAAAGACTCCCACATGTACCTCGTCGACCTGCCCTCAAAAAGCTTATCCCAATCCGTATCTTTAAGATCTTGCCTAATCTGGCCGTATCTAGCCCTCCCCCAGTTAAATACCCTCCCTTTTGGGCCAGTCTCGTCCTTTTCCATTAATATCCTAAAGCAGACAGAGTTGTGATCACTATTTGACACCTGCTCTCCTACCTCGACGTCAACCACCTGGCCTGGCTCATTCCCCAGAACCAAATCCAGTATAGCCCCCTCTCTAGTCGGGCCATCCACATACTGCTCCAAGGACCCTTCCAAAACACACTGTACAAATTCCTCCCCATCCACTCCTACAGCCCTGGGCACACTCCAATCTACTCCAGGAAAATTGAAATCTCCCACTACTACCACCCTATTTTTCCTACACTTATCTAAAATGTCCCTGCATATCCCTTCTTCCGCAGCCTGCGGGCTGTTGGGCGGTCTGTAGTAAACACCCAACAGAGTAACCACTCCCTTCCTATTCCTCAACTCCACCCATAGAGACTCAATTCCTAAATCATCCATACCTCTCTCCCTCTGCACTGCTATGACGTTGTCCTTAACTAATAAAGCCACTCCCCCGCCTCTCTTCACACCAACTCTGTCACACCTAAAACACTTATACCCTGGAATATTCAATTGCCAGTCTTGCCCCTCCTTCAACCACGTCTCGGTCACCGCCACCACGTCTAAACTCCTCGTGAACATTATTGCCTTCAGTTCATCTGTTTTGCCAGTCACACTCCTCGCATTAAAACACATGCACTGAAGACCCTCAGCTCTCGGATATTCCTTTCTACCTACTGGTGTTACCCTATCATCCCTCTCTCTCCCACTCCCAGTTCCCGCTGTCTCCCCACCCTCCCTCCCTATTAGTTTAAACATTTCTGAAACACTCCAGCTAACCTCCCAGCTAAAATATGTGTTCCCCTCCCAGTCAACTGCTCCCTATCCCTCGTGAATAGGTGACCCTCCCTCCTGAAGACTTCCCAATGATCAATAAATATGAAGCCTTCTGCCCTACACCAATCCCTCATCCATGCATTTAGTTGGAGTGTCTCATTTATTACCCAATCGGTCCCGGGCACAGGCAGCAGCCCAGAGAACGCCACCCTGGAGGCCCTACCTTTCAGTTGAGCCCCCAACTCCCTAAACTGTCTACGTAAGTCCCCCCTGCGCTTTCTTCCTACATCTTTTTGTCCTATGTGAACTATTACATTTGCCTTAGACCCTTCTCCCTTCAAAATTCCCTCTACCCTCTCTGATACATCCTGGACCCCTGCTCCAGGGAGGCAGACTACCATCCTGGAGTCTCTCTTTTCCCCACAGAATCTCCTATCGATCCCTTTAACCATCCCATCCCCCACCACTATCTCACCTCCTGCTTTCCCGCCGGTCTCTGTGGCATTCTGTTCCCCTTCACCTGCCCTCTCCATCACAGCTTTTACCCCCCCCCTTGGTTTTCTGGGAATCCTCCTTAGAGATGGCCTTTGTGCCTTGATTTTTGTTCTTGTTCCTTGTAACTGTACCCAGCCCATCCCTACTACTAGATCCTGGGGTCCCTGCAGGTCTGCCTTCCCTATTCATTGTATCCTCATTTTCCCTCACTAGACAAACGTCCTCCAAGCGCAGCTCCAGCTGTCTCAACTTTGCTCGTAAACGTTGCAGTTCTAAACATTTTGCGCATATGTGGGGCTTCGGGAGACGTGATGCCTCCAAGAAGGTCCACATATGGCAGCGTACACAGTGGACGCGTTTGGCCAAGTATCGTGGCATTTTATATACCCCTTTAAAGGTGATTAGGTAAGAAGCACGTTACTCACTGCGTCCTAGCCTGCGCTCGCCCAAGCCCAGTGAGCTTAAGCCCTTGTTGTTCTCACTCTAATTCCCGTCTCACTCCACTGCCCGCTCCCGACGCTGCCCGCTGTCTTACCTTGGCCTTCCTTTTATACTCCCGCGCTTCCTCCACTGCAGCCCCCCGCGCCTACCTCCCGCTACGGAGCGCCGAAATAAACACTCTACAAAATACACTCTACATTCATGACATTTTGTAGTTTCTTGCAGGCTTGGGCAGAGCAGGAGCCATACCAAACTGTGATACAACCGGAAAGAATGCTTTCTACAGTACATGTGTAGAAGTTGATGAGAGTTGTAGCTGAGGCAGCAGCGGCAACATAGTGGCACAGCGAGGCTGGCATGGTGGCATAGTGAGGTCAGCATGCTGGTACCATGGTTAGCATTGCTGCCTCACCGTTCCTCAGACCCAGATTCAATTCCTGCTTGGTTCGTTGTCTGTGTGGAGTTTGCACATTCTTCCTGCATGGGTTTCCTCCAAGTTTTCCAGTTTCCTCCCACAGTCCAAAAGCTGTGCAGGTTAGGTGCATTGGCCATGCTTAAATTCACTCTCAGTGTACCCGAACAGGCACCGGGATGTGGTGGCTAAGGGATTTTCACAGTAACTTTGTTGCAGTGTTAATGTAAACCTAATGAATAGATTTAAAGCTTTATTTGACAAGCCAAAGTTAGTGACGGCTCAGGAAAACCCAGGCTTGTTAAAGGTCATTGATCCAGGGAGGGAATTGTCCACATTGCATTGGACCCTGCATGAGTGCTCTATCTGTGATCGGAGCAGCCTAGTGTCCTATAGGTGATCCTGCTGCTCATTGCAGTGAATTCCTTACTGTGCAGTATCCTGGAACATGCAATTGATCCCATTACTGAATGGTTGGTGTCTGTAGCTGCAATTATGGGAATCCCACCTTATCATAGTCTGGCCTTGGATGCAATAACCTCAGAACACCCTGCCTGTGGCTGGGTTGTTACAGGGCTTCAGGGAGTTTGCAGAGAATTGGGGGTGAAAGATTGAATGACAGGATGGGGGAGGCGATGAGAGGGGGTAGCGGTGAAGATGGCAGATGACCCACCTGCCATGAGGCCAACTGAGGAACATGTGACCTGTTGGAAACACCTCCCCCTCAACTTCTTACTACCTCCCATTAAACCCCTTCCCAAGGCCTGCCTGACCAAACCCAGCAAGCCTAATTCCACTCATCTGAATTCCAGGACCTCCTCCATCGAAGCTCATGCTGCTTGGTTAGTGTGCCAGACGTGGCCATCCCATAGAATCCAATGCATTGTCTTCATTCATTGGAATTTGAACAGTCGTGCCTAAACTTTCTTCAATGAATGCACCAACGGGACCACATTTGCTCACTGTGTATCTGGCCTAAACTTCCCGTGCCCACTGAAAAACAACCCTGGCAGTCCCACTCCAGAGACTTGAGTACAGAACTCCAACTGACACAATCCAGTTTAGCCATGAGGACATGCCATCTTTCAGCTGAGATGTTATTCCGATGTCCTGCCTTCCCTTTGAGGTGGATATGAAAGACCCCTTGGCTCTATTACTTAGAAGTGCAAAGAAGTTGTTGTGGTCAACATTCATCCCTCAACTGATATCACTGATATCTTGGTTGTTATCGCATTGCTATTTGTGGGATCTTGCTGTGTACAAATTGGCCACTGGTTTCCTCCAGCAAAAGAGGCATCAGCGACATAGGCATGGCATGATGACCTGGTGGTTAGCACTGCTGCCTCAGTGCCATTGACCCAGGTTTGATGCTCAGCTTGGGTCACTGCCTGTGTGGATTCTGCACGTTCTCTCTGTGTCTGCCTGGGTTTGCTTTGGGTTTCCTCTCACTGCCCAAAAGATGTGCTGGTTAGGTGCATTGGCCATGCTAAATTCTCCCTCTGTGTATCTGAATGGGCGCCGGAATGTGGCGTCTAGGGGATTTTCACAGCGACTTCATTGCAGTGTTAATGTAAGCCTATTTGTGACTATTAAATAAGCTTAGTCGAGTGCTTTGGAATGTTGCAAGGCTACAGAAGGTGCAATATGAATGCAAGTCTTTCTTTTGTCTATTGATTGTCTGTGTGATGAACAGGGGAACCATTCAAGCTTTTCATTTGGAGATCTGTGGCCAGTATAAAGTGACAGTAAGAAGAGAAACTGTCCCATATGAGATGATAGTATTTAAGTACCATTTTTCCAATGTAACATTGTGACTGTAAATAGCCACTATGGTTCAGCAAGTTATCTCTCTTTGACTTCCACCTTTAAAGAAAGATCTGAAAGTAATCTTGCAGCATCACAAACATATTTGTCTTCCTTCCCCTGTGTAGATATTGATGAATGTACAACAGGGACCCACCAGTGTAACCCTTCACAGATCTGTATAAACACTGAAGGAGGCTACAGCTGCTCCTGCACTGAGGGCTACTGGTTAACAGAAGGACAATGTATGGGTAAGTGTCAATTTATTCTGATATGCATGAAGGAAGTAAAATTAATCTCCCAGGATTTCTACTCAGAATGCCACCCCTGTAGGGTAGAAAACAAATGATTAGAAAATAAATCATAGAATCCCTGCAGAAGGATGTCATTCAGCCCATCAAGTCTACACTGACTACAATTCCACCCAGCCCCTATCCCCATAACTCATGCATTTATCCAAGCTAGTCCTTCTGACACTAAGGGGCAATTGGGCATGGTCAATCAATCTAAAATGATGTAGAGATGCCGGCGTTGTACTGGGGTAAACTCAGTAAGAGGTCTGACAACACCAATTTTAAATCCAACCGGTTAGATCTAAAATTGGTGTTGTCAAACCTCTTACTCAATCAATCTAACCCATGCATCTTTGGACTGTGGGAGGAAACCGGAGCGCCTGGACACAGGGAGAACACGCAAACTTTTCATAGTTAGTGACCCAAGCCAGGAATCGAACCTGGGTCCCTGGCACTGTGAAGCAACAGCGCTAACCACTGTGTCACTATGCCACCTAGGCTCAATTTGTTGCAGCTTCTTCACTCAAGTCTCCTATTGTTTGAGCTCATGTGTGAAGAGTCATCAGGTGAGTGAGGTAGCAAGAGTCGGAACCTGCCTGATTGGTATTGTCACTGGACTAGTAATCCAGAGATCAGAGTAATGCTCTGGGGACCTGGGTTCGAATCCCACCATGGCAGATTGTGAAATTTGAATTCAATAAATACCTGGAATTAAAAGCCTGATGATGACCATGAAACCATTGTTGTGAAAAATACATCAGGTTCGTTAATGTCCTTTAGGGAAGTAAATGTGTTATCCTTACCTGGTTGACACGTGACTCCAGATCCATAACAATCATTGACTCAGTTGTGCTCTGATATGGAGGGCAGTTAAGGAAGGGGCAATAAATGTTGGCCCAGCCAGCGATGCCCACATGAATAAAGTTAATTTTCTGTGCCATAACACAAATAAGTGCAAATAACTCATGTTCATCCTTGAAGATATAGAGTAAGTACGATGGTGAAATGTTATGATTAGCTCTTGTTCCGAGCGTGAAATGTGTATTACATAAATTAAGATTAAACTCCACTCTGTTTCCTCATCAGACATTGATGAATGTCGACACGGATACTGTCAGCAACTGTGCGCCAACATCGCTGGCTCCTATTCCTGCCAGTGTAATTCTGGATTTCTGCTAAATCCTGACGGAAGATCATGTCAAGGTAGCATCATTTGACCTAAGTGATAAAATTCAAAGTGGGAGTAATCCCAGATCTGACTTTTGAAATAATTGGACTTTCCAATCTAATAAATCACATGTGCACAAGTATCTGAGCCAATGCAAAATGTTTCTCCTTGCTGCTTATTGGCATTTTCCTATTCCATGAACAATGTCCAACGTAAGTCCAGTGAGAAGTCTCACAACGTCAGATTAAAGTTCAACAGGTTCATTTGGAATCATGAGCTTTCGGAACACTGCTCCTTCATCCTTCATGTTGTGAGACTTCCTACTGTGTCCATCGCAGTCCAATGTTAGCATCGCCATCTCACAACGTAAGTTCGTGAGAAGTTTGGAAGAGATGTTCACTGATTATTAAAGCCACGTGTAGACCACTTCCAATTCCCTGCGGAATTGGAACTAAGCCTATCTTTTTCCTACTCCCTCATGGAAACAGAATGCTCCAACTTGTCTCAGTCGTGGCTCAGTTGATAACACATTTGCCTCTGTGCCAAAAGGTTGTGGGTTCAAGCCCCACTCCAGGACCTGGGCACAGAAATCCAGGCTGACATTGTAATGCATTACTGAGAGTAAGATTTGCTATCTTGTGGATGCAGTGTCAAACTGAAGTCCCCCCTTGTCCTCTTGTGTGGATGGGAACAATCACGTGGCATAATTTTAAAGAAGATCAGGGAAGTTAATCTCAGTGTCCTGCACAACATTTAAATCTCAATAAATCACCAAAATAGATTCTTTCATCATTTTATTACATTGCTGTTTGTATATTGCTGTTATTCAGTATATACTACCATGTATGCTCTGACAAAGGGTCACCCAGACTTGAAACATTAGCTCTACTCTCTCTGCACCGATACTATCAAACCTGCTGAGGTTTTCCAGCATTTTCTGTTCCTGTGTTGCCCTGTACAAATTGGCTGCCGTGTTTCCTACAATAGTGATTGCATTTCAAAGGTACTTCATTACAGTGAAGCGCTTTGGGATTAAATAAACTATATAAATGCAAATCTTTCCTTCCTGTCTGGCTTTGCTTGTTTGAACAGAGGTATTATTTGTAACACTGAATAGTGGTCTTGGCAATAAGTTAATAGCTTCAGATAAGAATTAGTTGCTGCCAAATTACACTTGAATTTATTTCCTTAGCTCATAACAAAATCCCTTTGTTCCCCTCACCTGATTTGGCACATAGAACTTAACTTGCTAATTACTCTTCAATATTTGATTGCGTGGCTACTTGATCCACAGTTTCAATGAGAACAGCCTTGGCAATCTGTGCTGCTCTTGATGCATGCTTCATGTATTCAGAGTCTCATTCATCCATGTTCTCCTTTTAACCCCTTCCAAAACCAGCATTCATTTCATAAGCAGTATGTTCAAAACAGAATCAGTGCTTCAGTCATAGCTCAGCTCTAAACTTACATACATGCACACATGCAACCATACACACATGGAACCATACACACATGCAAATGTACACACATGTACATACACACACATGTACATATGCAAACATGTATATATGCAAACATACACACATGCAAACATACACACATGTAAAAATACATACATACACACATGCAAATATACACACAAGTACATATACACACATGTACATATGCAAACATGTACATATGCAAACATACACACATGCAAACGTACACATTCATGTGAACATACACACATATACACATGCAAACATGCACACATGTAAACAGTTATTACCCTTCTCTGGATATGTACAATGGGGATTTGATGCTGGAGTCTAAATATTTCACTTTATGTATGTGAGAAATAGTCAGTTTTCCACTGGTATCCTCATGCCTTACAAACATGAAGGAAACTCGCGGGCACCCAACCACAGTAACTCTCTGACTCAGATCCAATGGGTTAGCTCTCCCTGTGCCCCCCCGTTTGCCATTTCAAGAAACATTATTGTCCAGGTGGGCAGTGCTAAACACCACTTCATGCCAAGTACCGCCAGCTGGTACTTCAGCGGCAACTGCTGAGCTGCTGCCATAACGTGGGGTTTTGTTCAATGGAAGCAAATGACAAGTGGAATTGACTTGCTCCATGACAGCCTGCACAGCCCTGACCAGTCCATTGGCTGACAGCTCCAGCAGTCCCTACGGCTCCCAGGGTGCATTTGTGGGTGCTCCAGGCTGCAAGCTGCTCTATAAAGGAGGGCCAATGGCTCCCAGAGTAAGGTACGTTTGTGGCTTTGGATGGAATGGACTTGGGCATTTTGGAGAAGAGGAATTGAGAGGTGGCAGGTAGGTGGTTTTAGAAAGCAGATGGGTAGCACAAAAGGCAGGGGCTGCTCCTAAGACACAAAGGACATCCCCCAGAAAGCAGTACTCCCTCCCCCACTTTTTCTTCCCATCCATTAAAAAACTTACAGCCTACCCACTCCCATCTGACTCCCCATGTATTCTGTCATGGGCAGCATACTGTTGGGATCAGATGGCTTGTTAACAAGTTCAATTTACCCTTGAATATTTATTTAAATATATCGGGTGGGCTGCCAATTTCCATGTTATTGTGGTGTTGGAAAGGCAGTGGCGTTGACACTCCCCTATTTTGTATGACCTCTGCCCCAATCCTGAAACTATGCCCATGGTCCTGTTTCATAGTCTCATTAACTCCAGCCCAGCATCTCATTTCTATTCCTCTTTTGATCCTTCACCCTATGGCAGGTTAATCCTAACAGGAGTGTGTAGGGTTAATCTAAAACTGGGGGAAGCTGGCACCAATGTTGCCTCAGCAAAATAGATGCCATCAGTAACTCTTCCTGGAGATCACTCACAGCCAGAGCAATATTTATCTCAGGTTTTTTTGAATAATTAAGTGATTTTTTTTTGCCAGTTCTTCTTTTGGGTGATCTAACAGGTCAGAATGGTCTCAATCGTGCAACTCTTCAACTGCAATGAGTACCTGTTGAGGAAGAAGAAGGTAGAGCTTGCATTAATAAAGTGCCTGTTACTATCTGAGGACATTCTAAAACACTTTACAGCCAACAAAATAATAATTATTGTGGGAATCGTGGCAGCTGACTCACAAATAACAAAATCTCACAAACAACAACATGGATTAAATGATGTAAACTGTTTGAAGCTTTATCTCCTGGTGTGAAGGCTCACATGCAGTTGTGATTATCAAACTCCTTTGTTGCTTTGAACAGAACACCATTTTTTCATGTACACTTTTCTCATGTGCATTTCTTCCTGTACGTTTTTTCATGTATATTTTAATGTATATTTTCCCCTGTGCAATTTGTCATGAACATTTTCATACACATTTTTCCATTTGCATTTTTTCATATACACTTTGCCTGTGTGCCTCTTTTCATGTACACATTGCCTGTGTGCATTTTTTCATGTGCATTTTTCGTGTCCTTTTTTATGTATATTTGCCCGTGTGCATTTTTGCATCTATTTTTTCATGTAATTCCTTCTAATTTTACAAATTTTTTTTGCCATAAGTATTAAGACTGTGGTATCTTCTCATCTCATGTACACAAATTCAGCCATGTATTTGTCTTTAACAGTGTTTAATTTGTAAGTTACTTCCTGTAGCCTCATGTGGCCTTGAACGTTGCATTTGTCTTTGACAGTAGTCACCTGGAGTTCACTAGGGCTTGATTTTAATAAGAGGATTTACTTTATCCCTACATGTGACTTATTGTGCTGACATTTGTTCTATATCTCCGTAATCTAGATGTCAACGAATGTGCTGGAGAGAATCCTTGCAGCCAACATTGCATCAACACATATGGTTCCTTCTTTTGTCGCTGTGATACTGGATATGAATTAAACTCAGAGGGAACAGGCTGTAACGGTAAGAAATGGAACAGAATTTTCTTTCTTAAAAGCCAGTCTTTAATTTCTTGCCTCCAATTCCGCCTTCCATCACCCGCAAGGCTCTAACCCAAATATATACTTCATGTCTGGTGGCATGGAGGCACAGTGGTTAGGACTGCTGCCTCACATCGCCAAGGACCCGAGCTCAATTCTGGCCTTGGGTCACTGTCTATGTGGAATTTGTACGTTCTCCTTGTGTCTACGTGTGTGTTTGCTCTGGGTGCTTTGGTTTCCTCCCACAGTCCAAAGATGTGCAGGTTAGATGCATTGGCCATGCTAAATTGTCTCTTAGTGTCATAAGATGTGTAGATTTGGGGGATTAGCAGGGTAAATATGTGGAATTACGGGATAAGGCTTGGATGGGATGCACTGCTGGAATTGATGCAGACATGATGGGCCAAATGGCCTCCTTCTCTATTGCAGGGATTCAATGATTCATTGAGCAATGTGTGAAGTACTCCATGATTTCTTTAACATGATTACTTCATACTTGGTCAACTATCTGGTTATTGTTGGAAACACTCCCAAGACTCCATGCCTTGATACATCATGACCAGTATACAATTACTTGCTGGAAACTAGCAAGATTCAATAGATCTACAACCAGTGAATGTGAACAAGTTTATATCTGTGCTGACTAAATTAATGGAGTCAATGACAAGATGAGGCCAAATGCCAAAAAAAGGGAAATTGCTGCGCGAATGGTTTTCAACTAAACTGGAAGCTTAAACTATAATAGTTATTCAGAGGACCATGTTTTCAATGTTAGATACAGAAAAATAAACAAGTAAAGCATTAGGCTTATGTTAATGGTTTTACAAATAATCTGTAGAAAAATAAACATGTTATATTCAGAGAAAGCGAATATGAGGGCGTTAGATTATTCTGTTAAATTGCCATTTGCAAACTGTCTTTTAACACGCCCACTAAAATCTGTTGATTGTGCAGTGTTTACAAATCATCTCGATTGTTGTCTCAGCTTTGTTGTAGCCTTTGAGTTTGAGGATTGTTTCTTTCATGTTTGACATTGAAAACATGGCTCTCTTCAGCAACATGGAGTGTTTTGATTGTCAGATAATGTTATGTGAATGCACGTTGTTTGTTAAAATGTGCTTTATGATCAGGTACTCAACATTCAAGCCAAAAGAATCCAGGTCTTAGTCAGCACTGCTCACCCTGAAATTATAGAATCCTTATAGTGCAGGAGGAAGCCATTTGGCCCTTCAAGCCTGCACCAATCCTCTCTTACAGTTTCCTTATCTAGACCCTTTCCCTCCAGTAGCTTCATACATTTGCCATGGCTAATCTATTGAATCAACACACCTTGATGCACCAACGGGCAATTTAGTATGGCAAATCCACCCAACCCGCACTCCTTTGGAGTGTGGAAAGAAACCAGAGCACCCAGAGGAAACCCATGCAGATACAGGGAGAATGTGAAAATGCCACACAGTCACCCAAGGTTAAAATTGAACCCAGGTCACAGTGGTAACGACTTTAACATTGTGCTGCCCTTCTTGCAGTTAATGCTGTGATGAGGCGTAATTTAGGATGGATGAATGAAGGGTGCATAGATAATCAACACAGCAATAATTTTGATATGTGATGCCATCAATGCTTTGATATCCACTCACTTTCTCATCTAACCTAACAAGCCTACATAAATTCAAATTGATTTGGGCCACTTAGGTAACTGTATGCTGCAAGTGGCTTCTTGAGCTGAGCAAATGGTAAGAAGACATTGAAGATTTAGCATTGGAGAATGTGTGGTAGACAAACAAGATATGAGATCAGGATGGATAATAGAGACAATGTGGGTTTTTCCAAGGCCCATGCCCTAATGGGTCAGTTAGGATTAGTGCTAGTGTTAGGGTTAGGGTCAGGGGAGATTTTGGCTTTGTGAAAGAAAAGACATTGGGAACAAAAGTGGGGAAAGGGGTAAATGGGGTTCCCATCAGCTGCTTGGCACAGCGCCTAGCACTGCTGCCTCATCATATCAGGGATCCTGGGTTCGATTCCCAGCTTGGGTCACTTGGGATGAGGCCTAAATGAGTCCAAGGCAACGTTCAGCTTCCATCAACTTGAGTACATATCATCAGAAACTACAAGTGGCATTTTCTAGAAGAATTTGACATGAACTGCAGTTAATATAAAACAAATGATACATCTGTCAACTGCCGGAAAGGGTAACAGCGCTGTAATTGCTAAATTCTTCACTATTTCTTAATCCAGCTTGAATTCCAAATAAAATATTGTATTAAGTCATTTCCTGTCACAAATGAGAATTTTTTGAATCGTATCCCATAGTTGGGCTGTAATTTTCTTGAAATAACAGATTACACACACAATGTTATGACTGAAGTCGCAGACTTTTTTATAAAAAAAAACACAACTCTGTTTGTTGTTAATATTCATAATGAGTGATCAGGATGAGTGTAAACCATAACATAAATTTGGATTTTAAAATTCTACTCACTTAACCAAATGTCAATATTTGTAAATTGTTAAGGGTGGATTGAGAAAGTGGTTAAAATGGTACACAGGGTATTGGGCTGGGTATCAAAGCAAAAAAATTATGATGAAGCTGTTTAAAACACTGGTGTAATCTCCACTGAAATATTGTGTCCAGTTCTGAGGCATTAATCAGGCCACAATTAGAATAGTGTGACAGTTTTGGTCCTCTTATCTAAGGAAAGATTTACTGGTATTGGAGGCATCCAGAGAAGGTTAACAAAGTTGTTCCCAGGTATAGATGGATTTTCCTGTGAGATGAGGTTAATTAAGTTGGGCCTATACTCATTAGAGTTTAGAAGAATGAGAGGCAACCTTATTGAGACATAGAGGGTTCTCAGGGATCTTGACAGGATAGACGCTGAGAAGTTGTTTTCACTTGTGGGAGAGTCTAGAATCAGAGGGCATAATCTCAAAGTAAGGGGTGACCCATTTAAGACAGAGATGAGGAGGAATTTATTCTCTCACAGTGTAGTGAATCTGTAGAATTCTTTACCACAGGGAGCTATATATCGGAAAGACACAGCATGGGTTCACGAAAGGCAGATCATGTTTAACTAATTTAGTGGAATTCCTTGAGAACATTACAAGCATGGTGAACAACAGGGAACCGGTGGATGTATCTGAATTTCCAGAAGGCATTTGACAAGGTGCTGCACAAAAGCTGCATTAGATAAAGATGTGCAGTGTTCGGGGTAATGTATTAGCGTGGATGGAGGATTGGTTAACTAACAGAAAGCAAACAGTGAGGGTAAATGGGTGTTTTTCTGGTTGGCAATCAGTGACCAGTGGTGTGCCTCAAGAATGAGTGTTGGCACTGCAATTCTTTACAATTTACATTGATAATTTAGATTTGGGGACCAAGTTTAGCATGACAAAGTTTGCAGATGACACTAACGTCAGTGATAGAGCAAAGCGTGCAGAGGACACTGAATGTCTGCAAAAGGACGTGGATAGTTTAAGTGAGTGGCAAAGGTCTGGCAGATGTAGTACAATTTGGTAAATGTGAGGTCATCCATTTTGGTAGGAATAACAGCAAAATGGATTATTATTTAAATGGTAACAAATGACAGCATGTCCTTGTGTATGTATCACAAAAAGTTGGTTTGCTGGTGCAGCAGGTAATTAAAAAGGCCAATGGAATTTTGCCCTCCATTGCTAGAGGGCTGGAGTTTAAAAACACAGGTTATGTTGCTGCTGTATAAGGTGTTGGTGAGGCCATACCTGGAGTACTGTGGACAGTTTTGATCTCTTTATTTGAGAAAGGATATAGTGGCACTGGAGAAGGTGCAGAGGAGACTCAACTAGGATCATTCCGGAGTTGAGAGGGTTGGCTTATGAGGAGAGACTGAGTAGACGGGGAGTACAGTCATTGGAATTTAGAAGAATGAGGAGGAAGATCTTACAGAAACATCTAAAGTTATGAAGGGAATAGATAAAAATAGAAGCAAGGATATTGCTTCCATTAGTAGGCGAAACTAGAATTAGGGGGCATGGCCGCAGAATAAGGGGGAAAGAGTTGTGAATCAGTGGAATTCCCTGATCAGTGAAGCAGGGGGCTTCATTATTGAATATTTTTAAGGTAAATAGATTTTTGAACAGTAAAAGAATTAAGGGGTATGCTGAGTGGGTGGGTAAGTGGAGCTGAGTCCACGAAAAGAATGACCAATGATTTTACTGAATAGTGGAGCAGGCTCGAGGGACCTGATGACCTATTCCTGCTCCTAGTTCTTATGTTCTTATGTCATTAAGTATATTCAAGATTGAAATAGACAGATTTTTAATCAGTAAGGGAATCAAGGATTATGAGGATAAAGCGGGAAAGTGGAGTCAAAGGTTATATCAGATCATCCATAATCTCATTGAATGGCAGAGCAGACTAAATGAGCCAAATGGCCTACTTGTGCTTCTACATCTTTTGGCCTTATGAAGCACATTTTATTATGTTGAAGGGAAGAGAGAGATACAGAAATGATTTATGAAAATGGTTCCAGGAATAAGGGGTTTTGATTTCCAGGAATAAAAGAGTTCAGTTATGTGAATAAATTGCTGAAACTGGGGCTGTTCTCTTTAGTGAGGCCATTTGACATGGATGTTCAAAATCATGAGGGGGTCTGAATGGAGTGGATAGAGAGAAAGTGTTCCCGTTGAAAGAAAAGCAAGGAAACACTGCAAAAGAAACAATGATGACATGAGGAGTTATTTTTTGGGCAGTAAGTGGTTAGGATCTGGAGTGTGCTGCCTGAGAGTATGGTGGAAAAAGTTCAGTTGGTTGACTTGGTGGCACAGTGGTTAGCACTGCTGCTTCACAGCGCCAGGGACCCAGGTTTGACCCCGGCTTGGGTCACTGTCTGTGTGGAGTTTGCACGTTCTCCCCGTGTCTGCATGGATATCGGCTGGGTGATTCGGTTTCCTTCCACAGTCCAAAGATGTGTGGGTTAGATGGATTGGCCATACTAAATTGCCCCTTAGTGTCAGATGGAACTAGCTAGGGTAAATGCATGGGGTTATGGTGATAGGGCCTGGGTGGGATTGTGATCGGTGCAGACTTGATGGACCAAATGCCTCTTTCTCCACTATATGATTCTATGATTTGGATAAGTTCCTGAAGAGAAAGAATTGGAAGGCTCTGAGGAGAGGCCCAAAGAGAGGGGCTATCAGTGGGCCAGTATAGACATGATGGGCTTGAATGACTTCTATCTTTGCTACAACTATTTTATATGGAAGTGACTGTTGTATAATTTGATATCAAGTTACACGTTTGTGTATGTGTTAATTTGTTCTCTAGGTAACTAGGTGTATATCTGATTATAAATGTCTGTAAGTAATGTTTTCTCTAATGCTTTGAACCTCATTATTTCATATGGGTGTATTCATATCTGACAAATCAAAGTGATTATTCAGCGGTACCCATTACTTTAAAATAATAGACAAAAACAAAAACTGCTGGATAAGCTCAGCAGAACTGGTAGCATCTGTGGAGAGAAAAAGAGTTAATGGTTTGAGTCCAAATGACCATGCTACAGAACTGTAGAAAAGTAGAAACGTAATGAATTATGTAGCAGGAGAAATGAGTGGAGGAAATGGGGCAGAGTAGAAGAATAGACTGAGGCACAGCACAGATTGACAAAGATGTCCTAGAGTAAGACAAAGGGGAAGTGTGCCATTAAAGGATGAAGATTGCTAATAGTGGCAAAAGGTAAGATAGCAGAATGTGTTATTGGGAACACAACTGAATGAGAGGCAGGAGACATACGAGGGAGTGGTGAGGTTATGTTGGAACAGGCCAAGGGAAATAAAAAATACAAAAACAACAAACTACAAAATTGGGATGGAGAGGGGGTCAATTCGGAGGGAATTTTCACAGTCTAAAGTTGTTGAGCTCATTTGTTGAACTGGAATTTAGAAGATTGAGGGGAGATCGAATTGAGGTACACAAGATGATAACGGTATGGATAAAGTAGACATGGAGCGGATGCTTCCTCTTGTGGGACATTCAAGGATGAAGGACTATAGTCTTAGGATAAGGGATCCCAAATTTAAAACAGGTTTGAGGAGAAATGACTTCTTCTAAAAATTTGTGAATCTATGGAATTTACTACCCTAAAGTGTGCTGGACGCTGGGACAGTGAGTAAATTTAAGGAGGAATTAGACAGATTTTTAATTGATAGTTGCTGAAGGGTTATGGGGAGAAGGCAGGAAAATGGGGATGTGGAGCATATCAGCTATGACTGAAAGGCAGAGCAGACTTGATGGGCTGAATGGTCTAATTCTGCTCCAATATCTTACGAATTTATGAACTCAATTTTGAGATCAAAAGTCTGTAGCATGCCTAATCAGAAGTTCTTCCAGTTTGCGCTGGGCATCACTGGAACACAACAGTAGGCCTAGGAAGGAAATAATGTAAAATGTGGAGTTGAATTGGCAAGAGACTGAAAGGTTGGAATCTTGTTGTTCGTGGATGGAGTGAAGGTGTTCTGCAAAGTGGTCACCCAGTCTGCATTTAGTCTTCCCAGTGGAGACAGTGTTGTTTTCCTCAGTGTATTTAGGGATGCCATTGCTGGGGGGATGAAACATTTTCCACCACTATATAACATTCAGTGACAATGATTGCACAAGGCCCAGCTCAGGGTGTGACACAAGGCCCAGCTCAGGGTGTGACACAAGGCCCAGCTCAGGCTGTGACACAAGGCCCAGCTCAGGCTGTGACACAAGGCCCAGCTCAGGCTGTGACACAAGGTCCAGTTCAGGCTGTGACACAAGGCCCAGCTGAGGCTGTGACACAAGGCCCAGCTGAGGCTGTGACACAAGGCCCAGCTGAGGCTGTGACACAAGGCCCAGCTCAGAGTGTGACACAAGGCCCAGCTCAGAGTGTGACACAAGGCCCAGCTCAGAGTGTGACACAAGGCCCATCTCAGGCTGTGACACAAGGCCCATCTCAGGCTGTGACACAATGCCCATCTCAGGCTGTGACACAAGGCCCAGCTCAGGGTGTGACACAAGGCCCAGGTCAGCCTGAGACACAATGTCCAGCTCAGGCAGGTCCAGAATAAAACTCCCTCTGCCCTGTCTGCATCTGATTGAGCCCTCTTGAAATGGGAAGGAGTTTCTTTTCATTTGGAACTCTTGTAACTGTGGAGGAGTTTGTCTTGTGTGTCTCGACTGGATTGCATTCGAGACACATAAGACAAAAGGAGAGGAGTCGGGACAGCGTGTTCCTCTGACAATCTGCTAATCCTTTCAGGAAAGTTTTTCTTATAAGGAAATGTTCCTTTGTTTGGAAAAGGACAAATGATATATTACTAATGGAGCTGATGTGGAGGAGTTACTGAACACAGCAGTGCGAATCACTCGTTCATAATAACCATGGAAACCATAGACACCCTATAATGCAGAAGGAGGCCATTCAGCCCATCCAGTCTTTACTGACCACAATCCCACTCAGGCCCTACCCCATATCCCTACATTATTTTACCCATTAATCCCTCTAATCCACGCATCTTAGGACACTAAGGGGCAATTTTAGCACAGCCAATCAACCTAACCCACACAGCTTTGGACTGTAGGAGGAAACCAGAGCACCCAGAGGAAACCCATGCAGACATGGGGAAAATGTGCAGACTCCACGCAGAAAGTGACCCAAAGCTGGAATTGAACCCGGGTCCCTGGTGCTGTGAGGCAACAGTGATAACCACTGAGCCACCAAGCCATCCCAGATATTTTCCCATCCTGCCTGTCATGGGAGTCCAGCAAGCAGGACAGGACCACACAAAGATCATTGACCTTGGACGGGTTTTTCCAGAGTTGGGGCAAAACTCCTGCCCAATGTGGTTAGTACTGCTGCCTCACAGCTCAGAGACTAGAGTTCAATTCTGGCATTGGGTGACTGTCTGTGTGGAGGTTGCATGTTCTTTCCATTTCTGTGTGGGTTTCCTCCAGGTGCTTCGGTTTCCACCCACACTCCAAAGACATGCGGGTTCAATGGATTGGCTATACTAAATTTCCCCTTTGAGACGGGGGATTGGCAGGATTTTCATTAGACTGGGCAGTCAGAAACAGGTTCCTGAGTTTTCGTGAAAATGGAAACATTTTGGTTCCTACAACATTTACAGATTTTGTCCCAAGAATTGTAGGTTAGATGGATTAGCCATGGTAAATGTGTAGGGTTACGAGGAAAGGCTGGGGGGGAGGGCCTGGGTAAGACACTCTGTCAGAGAGTCGGTGCAGGCTAGATGGGCCAAATGACCTCTTCTGCACATAGGGTCTCTATGGTTCTATGAACAGCTCATTCCTTCTTGCTCCGTTCCCAGATCTTGGCAATCGCACAACAGATTGTAGCAGTGAAAGAATGTGATCCGAACATGAGATGTTACAGCTCGCCTGCAATCTTAAATTAAGAAGGACTTGCATTTGTACAACACCTTTCATGATATTAGAATGTAATCAAAGCACTTTGCAGCCAATGTTTTCAATTCACTGTTTTAATGCAAGAAATGCAGCATCCAATTTGCACTTAAAAAGATCCAATATCAGCAATAAGCAGAGAAGCTGAGCTTTTTTTCCCTGATGTTAATTGAAGGATTCTGGGGAAATTCTTTGTTTCAAATCAAGCGGTGGCATCTTTTGCATCTTGAAGAGGCCAAATCAGATTTAATACCTCAATTGAAAGACAACAGATTCGACAGTGTGACACAGTGGTTAGCACTACTGCCTTACAGCTTCAGAGAAATGGGTTCGATTCCAGCCTTGGGGTCACTGTCTGTATGGAGTTTGCACATTCTCCCTGTGTCTGCGTGGGTTTCCACCGGATGCTCTGGTTTTCTAGCACATTCGTAAGATGTGCCACATAGGTGGATTGGCCATGCTAAATTGTCCCTTAGCATCCTAAGATGTAGGTTAGACGGATCAGCCACGGGATTATGGGGATAGAGGTTGGGGGGAGAGCGCCTGGGAAAAGTCAATGGGCTGAATGGCCACTTGTGCACTGTAGGGATTCTACGGTTCTACGATTCGGTGACAGTGCAGCATTCCCTCTGCACTGCACTGTCATGTGTCAGCTGAAATGATGTACTTAAGTCGCTGGAATGAGACTGTAGCCCACTACCCAAAGATGAGAACACCATCACCGATATTTGACAGCACAGGGATAATATTTGGTTTAGCTTCTTATTAGAATGAGGCGAACACCTTAAAAATACAACACCTTAACTGGCTGTGCGATAATGGTCTACAAAAATCAGCAGCATTGACTAAAAGCAGTGTTTTTAGTGCCCTGCTACTGTGGATTTTAAGGTAGTTTTGGAAACCACCCAACTGTGAAACAGTGCAGTGGACTTTGTTTCACAACTGGAAACTGTTACTCATGGGCAGAAATCAAATAAAAGAATACACACAGAAAGAGTGATGCCATGTCTCAGAGAGCTTGTAGAACAGTTGCTAACAGACCCCATCGGTGCATTTTGTTACATTCTTTAATGCATGTTACAATACAAGCCCTTGTTGAATTGCCTGTGCGTAATCCACCATTAAATTGCAATCCAAGAAGAAACATATCAATATGTAGTAAGCTTGTATTTAATATAACCTTTTGATGCAGGGCATGTTTTGTTCTTCAATTTTTGCCCTCTTCATCAAAGATATTCCTTTAGTTTCGCTGCCACATAGAATGACAGTTTTACAGATTCATTCATGGGTATGGGCGTCGCTGGCTGGGCCAGCATTTATTGACCATCCCTGAGGGCAATTGAAAGTAAACCACTTTGCTGTAGAGTCTGGAGTCTCACATAGGGCAACCAGTAAGGATGGCAGGTTTCCTTCCCTAAAGGGGCATTAGTGAACCAGATTGGTTTCTACGGCAATGTTTCTTATTAGTTTTTTTTTAAGTTGAATTCAAATTTCACCATCTGCCATGGTGGGGGTTTGAACCCTGGTCCCCAGCGCATTACCCTGAGTCTCTGAATTACTAGTCTAGCGATAATACCATTACACCACCACCTTCCCATAGACTTCCCAGCACTGAATTAAGACCATCTGCCCATCTTACTGTTTATGCTTTATATAAGCCTCCAGCTACCTCACTTCACTTAATCCCATCAATAAAACTCTCTGTTCCATTTTCCCTCATGAACCCCATCCAGTTTTCCCTCGAAATGCACTAACGTTATTGAATGGTGAGTCACCTTAATACAGAACATTGCACGATCTCAGGATGTCACTAAGCACCTTACGGTCAATGAAGTGACATTTTAAAACTTGTTTGCTGTTGTAATGTGGGAAATGCCGCAGCCACTTTCTATGCAGCAATTTCCCGTAGACAACAGTTCAATTATAAACAAATAAAAGTTTTTTTGTTAAAAGCATGGTATTGCAGATGCTGGAATCTGAAACAAAAACAAAAAAATGCTGAAAATCTCATTAGGTCTGAGAGCAGCTGTGGAGAGAGAATAAAGTCAACATTTTAAATTGGGATTGTCCAGAGCTTTCTGTGAAATGGTTTTTGTGTTATCTTTATTGAGGGATAAATATTGATTCAGACATTAGATGGAGCTCTTCTCTTGTTGTCAGGATCATAGGCAGGTGGTTTAATGTTTTGTCTAAACAATGCACTGGATATTTGTGCTAAAATTACTGCAGAGGAATGTGAAGATGTAGAGATGCCGGCGTTGGACTGGGGTAAACACAGTAAGAAGTCTGACAACGTCAGGTTTAAATCCAACCGATTTATTTGACAGTAAACTTACAAACTTTCGACCCTATGGTCTTCGTCAGGTGAATGAGGTGTCCTGGTCTCCAACAGCACACATACCAGCACAGACTGTTTGCAGATTACTGATTAGAATGCAAATCTTTACACCTAACCTGCTATACAAGTCTTAAAGTGGCTAACAATGTGAGTGGAAGGAGCACTGAGCACAGGTTAAAAAGATGTATATTGTCTCCAGACAGCACAATAAGTGAGGTTTTTTGCCAACCCAGGCAAGTCATGGAGGTTACAGATAGTGTGATATGAAGCCAAGATCCCTCTTAAGACTGTGTGTGGAACTTGGCTATCAGTCTCTGCTCAGCAGCTCTGCACTGTCGTGTGTCGTGAAGGCCCCCTTGAAGAACATTTACTCAAAGGTCAGAGGCCGAATGCCCGTGACCGCTGAAGTGTTCGTCAACAGGAAGGGAACAGTTTTGCCTGGTGATTGTCAAGCGATGTTCATTCATCCTCTGTCATAGTGTCTGCATGGTCTCCCCAATGTATCATGCCTTGGGGCATCCTTTCTTGCAATGTATTAGGTAGACAACGTTGGCTGAGTTGCAAGAGTATGTACCGTGTACCTGGTGAATGGTATTCTCACGTGTGACGATGTCATCCATGTCGATGATCCGGCATGTCTTGCAGAGGTTGCTGTGGCAGGGTTGTGTGGTATTGTGGTCACTGTTCTCCTGAAGGTTGGGTAGTTTGCTGCGAACAATGGTCTGTTTGAGGTTGAGCGGTTGTCTGAAGGCAAGAAGTGGGGGGGGTGAGGATGGCCCTAGCGAGATGTTCATCATCATCAATGATATGTTGAAGACTCTGGAGAAGATGTCGTAGCTTCTCCGCTCCGGGGAAGTACTGGCAACATTTTTCTAAACAAATAAAGAACCTACAATCAATCTGTATGTACATAGTCTTCAGAGAAAAGTGTTATGAAGAAATTTTTCATTTTGTCACTTATGCTGTTGAACTATCCCTGTTTCATGTTTAAGGACAGCCATATTCTCTAGTGTCTATTTATGTAAGAGATTTTATTGAAGTGGTCATGGGATATTTGCCTCCGGAGGCAGCCTCATGGGATGGATACATCACTACGGAAAGCCTGAGGTCTTCATCAGACCATTTACATTTCAAAATCCAGATCGTGCCCACTGCACCATGGCTATGCGGAAATTTCTCCCTCCCCGACCACCCCAGGCCCTGCCCCTCCCTCCCCACCACCATGTTACATCAGAGCAGAGTGTCTTCCCCTTGTATTGTGAAAGCAGAGCAAATGGAAGCCTAAATCAAGGTCAATACCTTGAGACTGAAAGGAAGATACAGGAAAGTTGAAATTTTCTCTCAGATTTGTCCTTTTAAAACAATATTAAAGCAATCAATGTGACAGAGAACTGGAAAGTTCAATATTTAGTTCAACCACTCCAGCCTGCATCAACTTTAAAGCGGCAATGCTAAAGGCCTCCACCTTGTGGCCACTCTGTAACAGTACCCATCCATTGCAGGAAATTTCAATTTCCTTTATTCAGGCGCTGCTCAGGACTTTATTGCATAAATTGTATTTAAAAATCCACTCCATATTAAAGTTTTTTTTCCTAAAATGTATTATTTAAATGTCTGTGTTAACAGAAGTTAAATTATAACTTTGATGCATCTCGCTTGGAATATGATTCTGGTTATATTCCCTCGAAGTCTCTTCATTATTTAATGAATCAGCCTAAGTTCTCACAATTCAGATCATTTCATGTTTCAAATATATTCTAGCATAAATATTGAATTGTCAGGAACATTTCCTGCTTACTTTTCGTACAATTGAAGATGGTAATGTGTTGCTCTGCCTCCAAGACACTGTTTAGAATATTTGGAGAGAGGGCACTGATATTTTGTTATGTCCTCCCTTTTACCTACATTCTACTGCATCATATGAATCCTTTCAAGGTAGAAGGTCCCTGATGAGCCCTCCATCTTTGAGATCCGGCCTGCCATCTTTAAATTAATGGTCTCTGGACACTAATTAAGATTTCCCTCCCTCTCCCCTCCCTGCACCCACCATTAACCCAGGGTGCTCTCAACATCGTGAAACTGTCCCAAACTCTGGATTACCATCTGTAGGGAAAGTCCTGCCCTAATTAGTTTTACTTTTTTTTTAGTTATTAGTAGGCTTACATTAACACTGAAATGAAATTACTATGAAAATGCCCTATTATTAGATTTATTTATGTTTGTAAGTATTTCCATACAAGTGTTACATGCCTGTGTTGATTTATAAACTTGCATCCAATGTAGTTCATGGTGTGTAATTATAATGATCAGATATTTCTCTTCACCCTATCTGTAACAGCAACATTCTGCACCTTCTTTCCTTCTCCCCTATGAATGGTATGTTTTGTCTGCATAGTGCAAGAAACAATATTTTTCACTGTGTGACAATAATAAATCAAATCAAATCAAATAATCTGGCAAATAAACATGTTCAATTGAAAAATGAGACCTAGACTGAACAAGTTGGCCTTGCACATCTAGGACTTGTGTTTCAACCAAAATACTGGGATGAATGGCTGTTTTTGTTACAATTGTAAAACTCCAATTTGTTTTCAGTTTGGGCAGTGTATAATTTGAAATAAATATTGTCACATGTATTAGGATACAGTGAAAAGTATTCTTTCTTGTGCATTAAACAGACAAAACATACCATTCATACAGTACATAGGGCAGAAGGAAAGGAGAGGATGCAGCATGTAGTATTATAGTCATAGCTTGGGTGTAGAGAAAGATCAACTTAATATAAGGTATGCCCATTTAAAAATCTGATGGCTGCACAGTCCCAGGAGCATTGTGGTCCCAATACATTAACATAGAATCCTGCAGGAGGCCATTCAGCCCATAGAGTCTACACCCATCCAGGCCCTATTCCTGTTAATCCATTCATTTACCCTAGCCCGTTCCCCTGACACTAAGGGACAATTTAGCATGGCAAATCCACCTAACCCATATATCTTTAGAGTGTAAGAGGAAACAAGAGCACCCAGAAGAAACTCACGCAGACACGAGGAGAATATGCAAACTCCACACAAACAGTGACCCAAGCCAATATTAAATAATGTTTTTTGTTATTCAACTCTTTATAGTGAAGTTTTAATGAAAGACTTTTTTTTAACTCAGCACACGTGAAAAAAAACATATTGTTACGTTTTTGAATGGGGTAAATACGTCATAAACACGTCACAAATATAACAGTGTGATAGAAAAGTAACGAGTTGTTAATAAGTTTTGAAAACATGGCAGGACCCGACGCTGTTCTATTTCTAACCCAGATATCTGTTCTCATTTCTAGATATCAATGAATGCAGTTTCTCAGATCTCCTTTGCCAGCACCAATGTGTGAATGAGCCAGGCGATTACTTCTGCATCTGCCCTGAGGGTTACACCATGTTCAGTGACAACAGTAGGTGCCAAGGTAATGGGAGGCTGGCATTATTCACTCACTCTTTATCAAGCATCATAACCTGCGCTTGTGTTTTATCTGAAGGTCACATTTGTGGAGGGAAAAATGCATCCTGCTGACTAGTTCCTTTCGTTCAACTGTAAGCATTTCACCACTGGGATAAAAGGACATCAATCATGGTCACCTAATTATGAAATCAGAACTATTTCAAGAGGGATCTGTCAGGCATCTAATCCTTATCTTCCGTTGTTCAGCTTATTCATCGCCCTGTAAACACGTAAGCAAACAGCAGAGACCCACAATTTGTTGGAAGGTCTTAAAGATCCCCAGGCTGTTTAAATTGGGCCATACTTCACATTTCCTGCTGTGAATTAAACACCCTTTACTTACCCATACTTACCTTTCACATCAAACCAAATGCCTTGATGTTTGAAACCTGATGGATTATTTTGAAGTTTTAGTTGAAGTTATGGTGAGTTATGAATGGTCTCCTTCTGATGTCACTTCTCAGTTTAAAAGGTGCCGACCTTGCTTGGACAATGCGACAAATTTGAATTAAATATTTTTCGATTGTCTTCGATCTAACCTACAAACTTGCCTCAACTTCTGTTATTTAGAATTATAGAATCCTACTGTACAGAACGAGGCCATTTGGCCCATCAAGTCTGTACTGGTCACAATCCAACCCAAGCCCTAATCTCACAACCCCATACATTTACCCTGCTAATTCCCCTGACACTAGGGTCAATTTATCTTGGCCAATGCACCTAACCTGCACGTTTTTAGACTGTGGGAGGAAATTGGAGCACACAGAGGAAACCCACACAGACATGGGGAGAACATGTAAACTCCATACAGACAGCTGGGAATTGAACCCACGTCCCTGGAGCTGTGAGGCAGCAGTACTGTGCCATCCTGGCACCTGACCTCACCAGGATTCAGCAGAAGGGAAAAATGAGGCTTGGAGTTTGCCACGAGGACTGAAGTTGTGATGTGTGGAGCTGAGGCAAGGCCTGGGAGGGCAGCAACGGTTCCACTAATTAAGGACAGTGGGCTGCCTCTCCGAACTGCCAACCTGCTGACATGGCTAGGGGGTTCAGTGACTTCAGTACTGGCATCTGAGAGGTTACAGGAGGTTATTCCATACTGAGATGCCCTTACAGGCAAGTCCGTCACTTTATTTCTGTGCTGTGGCCTGGCAGGCTCTGCTCCAGTAGTTGCAATGCTCTGGGGCAGCCTCTGTGGGGCAAGATGTCTCTGGAACCAAAGTCTCGCTGCCTAGAGACTGCTAGGATACCACCTCAATACAGCTGGCAGAATCCTTTTGTGGCAGAGACTCAGTCTGACACTGGCACAATGCTGCCAAATGCCTGTAAATTACCCACTTAATGAGGTGTGCATATGAGCTGCTACCATTCTTACCTCCAGGAATATCCCCTGGTGACCGGGAAGTGTCAGGCTTAGCCTTTCCTGGCAATTTTAATCATTCCTCCCGTGTCCAGCCTGTCTCCAAATCCCAGAGAAAATGCCGGCCTGAGTCTTTCCCGAAAGGATGAGCTCCACATGCAAAGATACTCACTCACATGTGCACTTATGTTGGTCAATTCTGCTTTGACACGATGAGGAGGGAAGCTCCTCGGTGTGGTACTGTGTGTCACTCCACATGCTGCAATTTGGGAAATATTTTAAAAATTCTTTGACAGGATTTGGGTGTTGCTGACAAGGCCAGCATTTGTTACCATCCCTAATTGCCCTTGAAAAGCTTGCTGAGCCACTTTAGCACAAGCTGAGGTATTGTCGCTGAACTAGTAATCCAGTAAAGCAGGACTAATCCCACCACGGCAGGTGATGAAATTTGAATTCAGCAAAAATCTGAAGCTGAAAGTCTAACAATAACTGTGAATCAATTGTTGTAAAAACCCAGCTGGTTCACTAGAGTCGTAGAGATTTATTGCTTGGAAACAGGCTCTTTGGCCCAACTTGTCCATACCGCCCTTCCTTTTTTAAAACCCCAAAGCTAATCCCAATTGCCCACATTTGGCCCATATCCCTTTACACCCACTGTACCCATGTAAGTGCCTAAATGCTTTTTAAAAGACAAAATTGTACCTGCCTCTACTACTACCTCTGGCACCTTGTTCCAGACACTTACTGCCCTCTCTGTGAAAAAATTGCTCCTCTGGACTCTTTTGTATCTCTCCCTTCTGCCCTTAAACCTCTGCCCTCTAGTTTTAGACCCCCTTACCTTTGGGAAATGATATTGACTATCAAGCTGATCTGTGCCCCTCATTATTTTATAGGCCTCTAAAATTGGAAACTCCCACTTGAGGTCAATGGACACCATGTAGTCCTCCCCTCCCCATGCCCTATGATTCCCATGGCAGACGGAATGGGAAAATTCCTTCTTTTGATTCTGGTGTTACTAAGGCCAAGCTGACTGTAGAATACAATTCCTCCCTGTGTTCCTAGCATCAGTCAGGACTAGCTGATTGTAATATAAGAACATAAGAAATAGGAGCAGGAATAGGTCACCTAGCTCTTCGAGCCTGCCCCTCCATTCAATAAGGTCATGGCTGATCTTGTAGTGGTTCAGTTCCACTTATCTGCTTGCTCTCCATAATCCTCAATTCCCTTACTGGTATGAAATCTATCCACCTGTGACTTAAACACATTCAACGAAGTAGCCTCCACCGCATGTGAATCCAATCCACTCTGTCCACCTCACACTGTCTAATGTCGATCATGTTGAGGTTTGAAAGCCGCTACCAACTCATGTTGCCAACCTGCCTTGGATTGCCCTGGAGCTTCTTCAGAATCAATGGTAAATCCCCAGGTTGCCGTGAGCAACCACGGGGTGGAGGGGGGAGTTCTGCTTGGTCATCTTTCTTCAAAATCATTTTCTAAAATTATCAGGGATGGGGGTTGGACAAAGTATGCTGCATGACTGACAGCCCATATCAGCCAATCAGGAGTGTCTACTTTCAGTGAGAGGCCGGATATTGGAAGATGGGCGTGTCAGGCTAATAATGGTGAAAATGTAGGGGTGTGACAGTTGGCCAGACAGATGAAATGTACAGGCATACGTTGAATCAGAGTTGGCGACACTACTGCCATTGAACATGTACCAGGACAGAATCTTGTGGCTCGAGCTACTGTAGAGACCAAGCACAGATACTGGATGGAACTTTTCCCCAGCACTGCGCTGTTTGAGTAGCATAGCAAAGTGGGAAATATGAGTGAAAAGGCAAAAAATCGGGTTCGAAAAACTGGGCTTAAGTAACAAGCGGTTCAGATCCCAATTGGTGGGGGTCTGTGGGAAGGGTGGAGGGGCAATGTCCATGGGGGATGGGAGTTGACAGATCTCCCAGTATATTGTGTTCACTGTGTATGCAGTGCAGTAGGAAATTGAGGTCCTGCGCAACGGTACCCCGAGCAGTCTGCAGCCAGTTTCCTGGTATGAATAGGCTCCACCACTTCCCCCTATGGTGGGAATCACATTGAGGCCTCTGTATTGCACAGAGTGGTGTAAATTACCACCACTTACCTCGCTGGAAAAATGGGGGAGAAAATGTCCTGTTTTCTTGTGCATTTGACACTTAGAATTTTTTTGAGAAGCTTCTGCCCCAATATGTCTAAGTATTTCTCTGTTTGTTAGATATTAACGAGTGTGAAACCACTAATCACACATGTACAGAACAACAGGACTGCTACAACATTGCAGGAGGATACAAATGTCTGGAGCAAGTACGTTGTCAAGATCCTTACGTACAGTTGAATGAAAAGTAAGTACTCCAGCAGACAGCAGCACTGTAAAGTAGCATTTTAGCAGCGGGAAAATAGGCGGCTTAATGTATTTATAGATCGTGAAGCATTTCATTGTGAAAACCGTCCACTGACATGTTACCTCTCTACTTGTGTCACAGTCGCTGTATGTGTCATGGAGACAATCCAGGCTGTGCAGACCAACCGTTCACCATCTTGTACAAATACATGGACATACTGTCAGGAAGGAGCGTTCCCTCAGACATCTTTCAAATGCAGACCACGTCACGCTACCCAGGAGCCTACTACATCTTCCAGATCAAATCTGGAAATGAAGGCAGAGAGTTCTACATGAGGGTAAGACCTCAGCTTCTGTAGCTGTGCTTGAGAACGCAGAACAGCATCAGAAAAGTGGCAAAAATGTGTCTTAGCAGCGCTGGCTTAATCAAGTCTTTCTAAAATAGACATGACACACTCAATATAAGCTCAGTTTAAATATAAACACATCTTGTGTTGGCTTTACTGAGTGGGATTTTCCAGCCACGCCATACACCCCCAACTTTTACTCCTTCCCCATCCCCCTTCCCCCCCATCCGCTGGAAGACTGGAAATTCCTTCACGTGGTCAACGGGCTTTAAACGCTCCGGCAAATTGTCCTGTGAAGATTCCCATAGCGGGCAGGATCAGGAAGTTGCTCTTCCTTTCGTTTGGCGGTGGAATGGGGTGGAGGATGGCTTGGGCTGGTGCTGGGTTTTGATTACCGTTGAAGGCAAGTGCTCATTCGATGAAACAGAAAAGAGGATTCTGTCAAACAAAGCCGGGATTTTCCTGGCCCGCCCGCCTCCGGAATGTTCCAATCCCGCTGAAAGCCAATGGACCTTTGGCTGGCCTGTCACGTTTCCCGGAATGGGGGATCCCATCACAATGGGTTCAGACAATCCCATATCCAAACCCAGTGCTGTGAACAATGACAGTGTTTAGTTTGCTGCCGGAGTATCATTGTTTTGGCAAAACTTGCAACCAGAAATTGCCAGTGGGAGATTTAAGGTGAACTACTTTCCAGACAGAGCCAAGGAGAGACACACTCTGAAATATTCACTTCAAGCCCAACCAGATTGTTTGCTGAGATACTTTTCATAGAATCTTCCTTCCAAAACACCCATCTCCTCGTTCCCCTACCACCCGAAACACAACTAGTGATAGCAAGGACAAGTAATCCCAGAGGCAAGTGTTACATCATATTTCATTCTCGGCGTTGAACAAGATTATAAAATATTGAACGATACATGGGCGCAGCACCCAAAATCAGCAATGTTTACCGCCACCCATTAAATATTAAGCTGTCCTTGTTTTTTTGCCTTCCTCACAAACCCATAGCAAACGGGGCCGGTGAGTGCCACACTGGTGATGACCCGTCCGATCAGTGGACCGCGAGACATCGTACTGGACCTTGAAATGATCACAGTCAACACCGTCATCAACTTCCGAGGGAGTTCCGTGATCAGACTGACTGTCTTTGTATCTGAGTACAAATTTTAAAGCCCCTGATTTTCTGGGGGTGCTGGGGTTCAACATTTGATAGGTTATTCAGCTATTTTAATGAGTGAATGTTTCACTGTTGTCATTAAGGCAGAAAGATGCTTTTGGTAACGCATTGCAACTGTTTAGATTCTTAATTCTTTCTGCTTTTTCTTGTCTGCCTAGGTCAGAGACTTTGTATAACAGCCCATAAATAGAAATGTTAAGCCTTGAAACTGCAGTGTATTCAGTAAGGCATTGTGATGTTCTTAGTCCTTGTTTGGAACTGTATTCAGCAAGAGGGACCATGTATGAAGAATTAGAGGAACACCAGAGGCAGTTTCTTTAAACATATATTCACTTCTTGCGATTTGTGCCATGCTGAAAAGGCCGCATCTATTTGGTGCCCAGAGAAGGTGGACATGAACCTTCTTGTTAAGCCATTACAGTTTGGTAAGGGTGCAATCCTAATGTTATCAGGCTTTTGGCCCAGCGATAATGAGATCCCAGTGTTACAGTTCCCAGAGCTGTGTGACTTGGAAGGGAACTAAAAGGTGAAGATATTCCCCTGACATTGGTGCCTTCTATTCCCTTGGTAATAGATGCCACAAGGCTGGAATGTGCTCATAGAAGTTAATTCATTGGAGTTAATTCAGGTCTTTGGAGTTAGAGGAACAGGAAGAACATTATCCATAGTTTGCGAGGGCACATTCCCTCAATCGCCACCCAACACAACAACCCCACCCTCACACCATTTCCCCCCCATCTCACCTCCAAAACCATCCCCTGCTTCCCCCAACCCCCTGACACACATACACACACACACACACGCACACCCCCATATATACACACACACACACACACACACACACACACACCCATATATACACACACATACCCATATACACATGCACACACACACACACAGAGTTATAGTTGAAGGCAACATTGGCAAACCATGTCTTGCATTATATATGATAGCAATTGTAGATCCCCAAACTCACAGTAAAATGTTTTATTACAATATTACCGTGCATTAGTGCCAATTTCTTGTGAACAAGAAATGTTATATCCATTATTTTGAACACTCAAATGGATTATAAAACTACACAAAACAAAAGCCCATAGGGGATAAGGAGCAAGTTGCTTAGATCTGGAAATACACTAACTGAAGGGATGGTGGAAACAAGATTGAATGATGAATATCAAAGGGATTAGATAAACATTATGGGGTAAGGGTAGGGGATCTGTGGGATAACTGGGCAGCATAGACCAAATGTCTTCCTTATGCCTAGGACACAAAACATGGGAAGAAAAGTACTGAAAATCAGCGTCCACTGAATCAATTATTGAACAATAAGATCCAAGTGATTGTTCTGCAGGCAATTCCTTTGGAATATGATAGTTCTATTTCACAAGTGTCTACAATGTAAATGTATCAAATATAATGCCACACCAGGGAACAAATGTTATACAATTACAGTGTGTTCAGTTTAAAACTCCACATCAACGTCGTCTTTAAGGAACTAGTTTTCTTTGAAATAAAACAACAGTGTCTATTTTAATCCCTTAATTGAGAACCACCCTTTAACAAGAGTTGAATTTATCCCTGAGGAAACTGATTCCACGGTCACCTGCGTGTTGACTCCGAGAGGATGGCTAACAGGCAAATAGCAACCTTTATTGTATGTTGTTCGAGAGACATTGAGAACTGACCTAAATTCTAAAGTAATTAAAGAAAGATGTGACTATGTAGATGTTAATTTAACTAAATTGATTCCCCCCCCACCCTCCAGAGATGTCTGTTTAGTTCAATTAAACTCATGAAACTCAAGTATATATATTGTCAGTGAAAAGACAGTTTGGAATGTGATTGAACCTTCTCAGATGAAAGTTTAAGATGCTCAAGATTCACTGGTCATGTTTATACACTTGTTACATTCTCCCGGTTACCCGTCACTGTTTTATCTCTTGCTTAGAAAGCAAAGAGAATTGCCCCAATCCCCTGAGTCAACTAGACTCCTTTGTGGAGAATTTCTGTTCTCAAACACTGGAGTATCCAAAGTCTTTCTTATTGATGCTGACATGTGTTCATTTCAGTAGCAGCACCAGGAAAACTGAACCCATCAGGGCTGTAGAGGCAATATAATCCTGAATGATTTCAGTCGATGAATCTTCCCAGCTGAACACTGAGTTGAAAGGGCTTCAAGTGGTGTACATGGAGCATTAACACATTGCCTAAAACCTGAATACTAACCTGATTGAGATGAAAAGTCTTCTCTCGCTGTTAATTCGAAGGGTCCTCCGTGAATTGAATCTGCGCTGGTGAGAGTGGAGTTCACAGCACAAAACAAAACTGCCCTAATTCACAAGCTTCGTCTTTCTCATTTGTCCTTCGGGGCGAATGTCACCGTGCTCCGCATCTGGGATGTCCGATATGGTTCCGGTGGGTACTCGGGTGACAGCTGATGCCACTCTGCTTCCGGAAGGTTCAGCTGAAAGCAGGAGGGGATTCCGCAGATGATTGAGTTTCAGACGAGTTACTGGCTTGGGTTTCCTCCCTTCACAGTTCCTCTGTCTGCCCCTGACAAGCGCTCATTTTCAAAGAAGGGCACACCAGTTGTTTTCTAATTGGCAGGGGCAGCGATTATGGCCGAGCTGGGAGTTTGGTGTCAAAATCCCTAAGCGAGGCTTTCAGAAGGTCTTTGGAATACATCCTTTGACCACTATGAGAGCGCAGCCCCCATAGAAACTCACCATTGAAGATTCGCTTTGGTGAGTGAGTGTCAGGTATTCTGGCTTCATGGATAGTCTAACTGTCTCACTGTGGTGTGGCTGCTTAGTATGCCTGCTCAGGCAAGCACCTCAGTGTCTGCTTTCTTATCCTGCCTTCAGAAGCCTATGAAGGCAGATCATGTGAAAGTGGTTGAGCTTCTTGGCCTGACACTAGTACACAGTCCAAGTCTGGCTTTGGTAAAGCAAAGAGAGCAGGACTATTGTTCTATAGACTCTCAGTTCAGGCAGGCTTACTCGTTTTCTTTCCCAGACTGATGTCTGAAATCTGTCAAAGGCTGTGCTTGCTTTAGAAATCTTTACATGTATCCCTCTGTTGAGATGAGAGTTGAGAGAATGTGCTTACCCACTGCTGGCTGGTTCTGCTCATGGACTGGGCTTGAGATGGAGCTTTCCTGGAGCAAGCCGTACGTTATTCCAGCGTTCTTTATGCTGATCATAAATGCAAAGTTGTCGCAATGATTTGGAAAACAAGTCCACGCCGTGTTGCATGCGCTGCTCTGAACTGGCAGACAGGAAACGGCAAAGTGTGTCCATGGAGATCTTGATCTTTGCTGGGAGTCATCTCAGATTGAGAAGCTGGTGATGTTTAATTTCAATGCCAGGATCACCGTCATGGAAGATGTATTGAAGAGCACGGCAGAGGAAAAGATTCCAAAGAGGGTTAGCACTAGCAAGCAGCTCCTGGAAGTAGATTATCATCCAGGACCTGGGAAAGCATTGCACTGTGAAGTTATTGTGATGAGTTTCTCATTACGGCTGAATTCTTCCATTCATAAGCTGGAAAGATGAGGGAAGGTATTTGGTCCATCTTAATGTCCGTAGAGATTCTCACATCCCTATTTGTTTATGAATTGATTTCAGGAGTTTGTTTCTGCGGTACTGTTTCAACCTGTTCCACATGCAATGATTGTACTCTGTGTAAAGAAGAATGAAGAAAGCCTTTCCTGATAGTAATTATTTAACCAGTACAAACCTGTGACTCCTGGTATCACTCACATACTTTAATGTAAAACAGTATTTCGGGTTCATGTGTCGTGTATCAGTACACAGTGAAAAGTATTGTTTCTTGCGCGCCATACAGCCAAAGCATTCCGTACATGGAGAAGGAAAGGAGAGGGTGCAGAATGTAGTGTTACCATCAGAGCTAGGGTCTAGAGAAAGATCAATTTAATGCAAGGTAGGTCCATTCAAAGGTCTGATGGCAGCAGGAAAGAAGCTGTTATTGAGTCGATTGATACATGGCCTCAGATTGCCTCCAACACTTAGCAAGGGGAACTGGATGGCCTGACTGGAGAATTATAAATTGTGATCATTATCTCCATAATCACGTTCCAGTATTTGGGCTTAAGTAATACAACACTTTGTTAGCATTGAGGTTCCTAAGATCCCTTGGTCTCTTTAGTGACTTTAACACTAAGGGCAAAATTTTACATTGCCCCGCTGGCATTGTTTTGCAGAGGGAGAGGGGACAGTGCCCATAAAACTCCAAGGCTGGCCTTTTCTACTGGTCTCAACCTCTCTGCAACTTTACAGTGGAGCAGATAAGGCCTTGGCAAGCCCACCTCCTCTTACCCCAACTGAGGCCCTTATTTAATAATCACTTAAGAGCTGTTTCCCTCCAGGGTCAATATCCAAGTTGGTGGGAGGAGTTCAGGGGCATGAGGAGAAGTCCACAAAGTGATCCTGTTCAGGCATCGGGCAGGGCACACAATCAACAGGCTCCTTTTAATGTCATGCAACCCCCCCCTCTCCTTCCATAATGTCTTGTCCTTTTGAATGCTGCCCCTCCCACTTCAAACTCCTCCAGCAACACCCCCCCCCCTCTTTTCATCCTCCTGGGACTCACCTACCCCCACTGCTACCTGTTCCATATGCTACCGGCATATAGAACATAGAACATTACAGCGCAGTACAGGCCCTTCGGCCCTTGATGTTGCGCCGGCCAGTGGACCCTCTAACCTAAACTATTCCAATATCATCCATATGCCTATCCACCGAACATTTGAATGCCCCCAAAGTAGGCGAGTCCACAACTGCTGCAGGCAGGGCATTCCACGCCCTCACCACCCTCTGTGTAAAGAACCTGCCTCTGACATCCGTCCTATAACTACCATCTCTTAATTTAAAGTTATGTCCCCTCGTGTTGGTCATCACCATCCGAGGAAAAAGGCTCTCACTATCCACCCTATCCAATCCCTTGATCATCTTATACGCCTCAATTAGGTCACCGCGTAACCTCCTTCTCTCTAATGAAAATAACCTCAGGTCCCTCAGCCTTTCCTCATAAGGCCTTCCCACCATACCACGCAACATCCTGGTAAACCTCCTCTGCACCCTTTCCAATGCTTCCACATCTTTCTTATAATGCGGCGACCAGAACTGTACGCAATACTCCAAGTGCGGCCGCACCAGAGTTTTGTACAGTTGTAACATAACCTCACGGCTCCTAAATTCAATCCCTCTACCAATAAAAGCTAACACACCGTATGCCTTCTTAACAACTTTATCAACCTGGGTGCTAACTTTCAAAGAGCTATGGATGATATTGGAATAGTTTAGGTTAGAGGGTCCACTGGCCGGCACAACATCGAGGGCCGAAGGGCCTGTGCTGCGCTGTAATGTTCTATGTTCTATGTTCCCCCAACCCTGCAACATCCACGCTTATCTGGTTGGACTGTGGAGACCGCTTGCAATCCCAGTCCTGTCCACTGCAGTCTCTGGCGCTGGTGGGGCAAGAAAGCTACTGGCCAATCAGATTGGCCAACATCTCTCTGAGGTGGCACTTCCTCCCATGTAAAAGACAAAGTCCCAGCTCCAGTCAATTCACATTTGTCGGAGAGCGAAATGGAAATGGGGCAGCCAGTGTTGACAGGATGGTTCTTTGGATGATTAGAAGAAAAACCCTTCCATACTAAAAAGCTTGGCCCATTTATATTTCCTTCCTACTTTACACTTAACCTAATTTGAGTGGCCTTTCCACAACCCTTGCTTTCTTGAATGTTCTTGGATTGTTGAAGATCACTCATGGATTCCTTAATTAATATGTCCTTTAAGGGACAACTGTCCATATGTTGTGAATTTCTTGGGACAGAATCAATTATGTAATCAGCTAAAGACATGTAGAATTAGAATCGCATGAGTCTTTATTATTTATTCCAAGCAGACTCCCTCTGCTGGTACATGTGTGGATGGTGGCCTCAAGTGGACAGAAAATACGCAATGCAAGTTTCAATATGCTACTTATTCATAGAATTCAAAATCAGTTGGAGACACCTTTCAATTTGATTTTTTTTATGATTGTGTCAAGTTCCTGGCCTCTCAATTGCAGCAGTTGATATTATTGAGTCTATGTGGGCATGGTACTTTAAGCATAAATCACATTTTAAGAACTGAGCAGAAGAAAGGAAAAGGTTAATGCAGATGAGAAAGATATTGAGGAATAACTGATAGAAGGTAAATTCAGTGTGAGAAATGCAGCGAATGCAAACGTTCTGCCTACTTTTGGATATTTAACAGTTTATGGATGATATTGTCAAAATCCAGATCTGTTCTTTTTTATTCTAAATATGTATATTTTACACATTAAGTACTGTATTTTATATGTTAACAAAACAAGTAACATTTTGTTCTCCTAAACTCTGAAAAACTGCATTCTGTAATCTTAAAGAGACAGGATTGATATTTTGGATAGAGGTATCTAGGTTTTTGTTATGTCACCATTTAATCCCTGAAGATGTTCGCAATGGTGTGTAGTTTGGGGTTAGCACAGAGTTGTAATGTTCAGTTGACATTCCTGACCCCACTGTTTCTTTAGTACCCTGCCCAGGTATTTCCTGTGAGGAAGTGACTGAACCAGTTTCAAAGTTGTTCATCATAGCTGGGCATTTTTGCAGATTGACAGCTGCTTGGCTTCTCCAGCTCAGCAGAAACAAATATTTTTGTTTCTTTTTCTGGCAAGATTGACATTGGCCAACTTTTATTTTGGATGATTGAGTTTGAAATGGGATGGAGCATTGTAGAACTTTCATATAAGTATGTGATACTTAATCCCTTTTCCATTGCGCAACAGATTGGAACATGAAGAATTTTAGACATTGGAAGGAAATCAAGTGCTGAAAATTAGCTTTGGGATAATGAGTTTGGTTCAACGCCTTTGAGCAGGCGTAAGAGTAAAGGCAAAATGAATCAAGAAGTTGTAATTAGGTAATAGATTTTAAAGAGCCCAAGATAGTCTCACAGAATCAGAAGAGTTCTGACTTGGTGTAATGAATTACTTCCCAGTCAAGGAATGGAATGGTGAGGTTTAACTGTCTCTGATCTGTATCATTCTGTTCAAAAGCAGAATTGTTAGAAGTGAATTAGAAACCATTGCTTGGCATGACTTGGGAATTACAGAACAACTCATCACATGCTGGTTTTTCTGCTCAGCTCTCAGTCTGGTCGCTGGCAGAGGGCTGACAGAATGTCAATGTCTTTGCCTTGGCGGAACAAGCCAGAATGGACATTGCTCTGCTGCTGGGAAAAACTTATTGCTCCTTATAGTCCTGCTGTGCTATGCCTCTGGCTAAAATTCCAGTTACAACATTGGCAAGTTGCTGAGCATCAATAGCAGCATTGAAGAATGATACAGTTGTATTCCAGCCAGCCACCCTGTCCACTGAGGAGAAACATCCACTTAGACCTGAGTACCACAAGCCATTTACCCACACAAAAACTAATGCTAGAAAAAAATCCTAAAGTTTATTATAACTATTGGAAGTCCCAGTATCTGTCAGTTGTACACACAATGTAATCCAATAAGAACAAGGGATCCTGTCTCTTTAAAACCTGAATCCTAATGTACTGGAGAAACAGATTTATATGTCGGTTGATTCAATTGCAAATAAACACTGTTAAATCCATGTGTGTGTTAAACTTTTTTTATACATTCATGGGCTGTGGGAATTGCTGGCTAGGTTGTTTTTATCCATCCCTAATTGTCCTTGAGTAAGTGGTGGTGAGCTGTCCACTTTGAACTGTTGCATGCCATCATACTGATTTTTGGTGTAGTCTTAACAAAAGCATTTGGTTAATAAGACATGGCCAACGCTGTAATAGGCACTTCTCTGATTATGGAGCTGATGTACAAATGTATGAGCAAGTAGCATCAGTAGCCATTCCGTCCTTTGAGCCTGCTCCATCATTTCGTAAGATCATGGCTGATCTGATAGTAATCTATAAACTGCATCCTGCTTATTGCATGTGCCCCTCCCCCATTAACTTGTCACTCTCTTGGTCACTGAGAATCTATCCACCTCTGCCTTAAAAATGTTCAAAGACTCTGCCTCCACCACTTTATCAGGAAGAGAATTCCAAAGAAAGTTAGGTTGGTCATTCTAAATTGATCCAATTGTCAGGGGGATTAACAGGGTAAATTTGAGGGGTTGTGGGATGAGAGCCTGGATGGGATTGCAGTTGGAGCAGACTTGATGGGCCAAATGGCCTACTTCTGTACTGTAGGATTCAATGTTTCTATGATTCAATGACTCACGGCCTTCTGCGGATATGTTCATCTTCATTGCTCATTTCCATTTGTTAAAAGGTATTCAGTATCATTTTCCTCACCTTTTGTGGAGACCTTTACCATGCTAGAATGGGACTGGCTACTTTGCCGATGAGGAAATCTGGCTGGAAGACACTTAGAGCAAAAAAATCATGGGTGCTAACTCTTTGGAAGAGCTTTCCAATTATTTTGACTCCCCTGCTTTTCCCTATAATCCTATCATTTTTTCCATTTCAAGTACTTATCTGCCTTGCTTTAAAAAGTTAAAAAAGCGCTTCATTCTTGTGGATGGTGCAATCCAGATCATAACGTCCCCTTGTCAAAAACAAACCTTCACCTGTCCTTTCATTCCTTCTAAGTTATCTGAAATCTGTATTCTTTGATTACCATTTCTCCTGTTGATGGATAGAGTTTTCTGTGTACGTTCTATCAAAACCCTTCATGATCTTGAACACCTCAATTAAATTCCCCCCTAACTCCCCTGTTCAAAGGAAAAATCCCCGGCTTCGCAAGTCTCTTCATGTAACTGAAGTCCTTCATTCCTGAAGTCATTCTGGAAAACCTCCCGTGCAATTTTTCCAAGGCCTGAACATTCTGCCTATAACATGGTGTCTAGAATTGGATACAGTGGATGTAATCTTCTCATCTGAAGTTTCCTTCTGGGGAGTCAGGATAATTTTTGGGTTTTGACTCGGATTAATCTCGGGATTGTACATGAGGCTCGAGGTCCAATTGGTCATCAAACACAGTACCTTCATCACAGTGTAATGTAAGCCCACTTGTGGCTAATAAATAAACTTTAAATGTTTTAATTTGGAATGAGTTTTTCGTGTAGTCAACAGCATTTTGCCATTTTTGGCATCAAATGCAATTAAAGGCAAAATGCAGCTGAAGAAGTCAAGTGCACTCAAGAGCATAGAGTAAGTTCAAAGGCGTCAAGTGTGCTTGAAGCTCTTGGCCACATTCAAAGGCATCAAGTGTGCGTAAAGCCATCAATAAGCTCCAAGGTTTCAAGTGCACCCAAAGCTACCAATTATGCTCAAAGTTATCAAATGAGCTCAAAAACATCATATATGCTCAACAACCTACATTGAAAAATGCAAGGAAATTAATTACTTAAATATTATCTGAACTTACTAAGATTTTTCATTTATTTCTAAACATCTTTCCACAATACATGTTTTAGAGAATGACCAGATCCCCATCAGTTCTTAACTCACATTTTAATTGCATCCTGGGAAAAAATATACAGGAGCAGGGGTGATCGACATGAGTTTTGGCATCCCCATTGCATTCCTTTCCTCCTCCACCTCCCCTCAGTTTTCCCTCTTCCTCTCCATTTTCCAATGTCCTCCTGGTGACTCAGCCCAACATCCCTCACAATCGGAGAACTCTCTCCTCTATACCCCTCAGTTTTGGGTTCTACGTTACCTTCCTTCCACAGTCTCAAAGTCCAAACCATCCTGCCTCCCCCGCAACTATTCCCTAGTCTTGCACCTAAACCATCAGCAGGGCTTTTAAAATGACCTGCCAGCACTCTGTTTTTCCAGTCGTTTTGACATTTTTGACAGGTTTTTGTAGTGATCTTGATTTTGTTTTTAAACAGGACTGCTGATAGGTCTATGAACTTGACAGTAATGAGTTTATGCATTTTATATGCACATTTTTGGCTACATTTAGCAATTTCAAAAAGCACCTGACTTCCACCAAAGGACATTTTACCTGCCCCAAAGGTAACCCGAGACCAGATTTATAATGATACTTTTGCCTCTCCAGAGGAATAAACTGGCTATCCAAATGATTTGACAAAATTCAGTTCTGTTCTTACTAAGTCTAATCTGCATACTTCAAGGTTCACAATCTGTGGCTACCAAATCCTATTTGAGTGCTGCCAGCCAATGATTTAAATGGTCATGTGTAAATTGTGTAGTATGAAATGTTCCCTGCCTCCATTCCCAGTCATGATGTGGAGATGCTGATGTTAGACTGGGATAAACACAGTAAGACATCTGACAACATCGAGGCACGGTGTGGAGACCATACTACGAGATGGATGAATGAACACCGTTCAGCAATCACCAGGCAAGAGTGTTCTCTTCTAGTTGGGGAACATTCAGCAGTCATGGGCATTCGGCCTCTGATCTTCGGATAAGCAATCTCCAAGGCAGCCTTCACAGCACATGACAACACGGAGTCGCTGAGCAGAGGCTGATAGCCAAGTTCCGCACACATGAGGACAGTCTCAACTGGGATCTTGAGTTCATGTCACACTATCTGTAACCCCCATAATGACTTGCCTGGGCTTGCAAAATCTCACTATCTAGAGACAATACTTTAACCTGTGCTTAACCCTCTCTCTACTCACGTTGTCTGTACCTTTAAGACTTGATTGCCCATAAAGACTTGCATTCCAATTATTATTCTATAAATTGAGTTTGTGTCTTTATTTGCCCTGTTTGTGAATAAAATTTCCACTCACTTGATGAAGGGACAGTACTCCAAATGCTAGTGGCTTTTGCTAACAAATAAACCTGTTGGATTTTAACCTGGTGTTGTGAGACTTCTTACTGTCCATTCCCAGTCTCAGAAAAATAGGAATTACTGCATTGAAGGGCTGGACTTCAGATGTTTGGCCACTTCTGCCATTTTCACCACAACAGAGAGTCTTTCCATCATGGCAAATATTTGGGCCTGTGAGATCACCTCTCATTTGTTTAAACTCCAAAGAATACAGGTACAATTTACTCAGCCTCTCATTCAATACAACCCTCTCATCTCAAGGCCAATCTAGTGAACCTTAGAATTCCAAAAGAGATAAGTGCAAAGGCAATGGTCACAGGGGTTTGATTGTCTAAAGTTCCCTACATTCTGGAGCTATCCGAGTGGATTTGCTGAGTTCTATTAGCAATTTCAATAAATGGGAATGTAAGATGTGCAGAGTTAGTTCCTTAAAAAATTGTCAAATCCAGCTTCCCCTTTGTAAAACCATGTTGACTCTGTCTGATCTATGGTTTTCTAAGTACATTCTTAAGACTTCCTTAACAATAGAATTCAGCTCTGTCCTGATTACTGATGTCAAACTAACTGGCCTAAAGTTTCTGTTTCCTCTTAGAAAGGAGGGAAAAAAAAATAACTTCAAATCTACCAGGACAGCTCCAGAATCTAAGGAATTTTGGCAAATCTTAACCCTGTGACTGTTATCTCTGTATCTATCTCTTTTAGAACCCCAAGATGTAGGCCATCAGGTCTAGGGGATTTGTCAGATTTTAGAGCCTTTAATTAGTCCAATATATTTTCTCTACTGATATTAATTACCTTAATTTTCTCAGTCCTATTAGCTCCAAAGCAATGAGCAATTGACAGGGTTTCACTTGTGAAGAAAAATTTCCATTGCTTGAGACTATAATTGTAATGAAGGCAAGAAATGATCAAGCCATTCTCTGTAATACGCTCCAGCCAAGTAAACCTGCCTTGCCATTTTGCAAAGAACTGAGCAACGAACCATAAAATAGATCCTTGAATCAAATTTGAAGAACATAAGTACCAGGAGCAGAAGTAGGCCATCTGGCACTTCGAGCCAGCTCCACCATTCAATAAGATCATTGACTGATCGCGGACTCAGCTCCACTCACCCACCCAGTCACTATCATCCTTAATTACTCTACTGTTCAAAAATCTATCTATTCTTGTCTTAAAAACATTCAAAGAGGTAGCCTGAACTGCTTCACCTGGCAGGGAATTCCAGATTGAGTGAAGAAATTTCTCCTCAACTGAGTCCTAAATCTGCTCTCCCTTATTTTGAAGCTATACCCAGTAATTCTAGTTTCACCTGCCAGTGGAAACAACCTCCCTGCTTCTATCTTATCTATTCCCTTCATAATCTTGTATGTTTCTATAAGATCTCCCCTCATTCTTTTGAATTTCAATGAATATAGTCCCAGTCTACTCAGCATCTCCTCATAAGCCAACTCTCTCAACTCCAGAATCAATGTAAAACATGTAGATCAAGTAATATATTTGAAAATGATTTACTGTAGATTCCCCTCCACCTTACCCAACAAAGCAAAGTAACTAATACCCACTTATACGTGTGACAGTAAGTGTGAGCATTTCAGCTGTATTCCTCTCCAAAGTCCAGTCAAGTTTGGGTAATCTATCAAGGTTGCTGAATCGTAACATAAACACAATCACTGCCAAGTGAAAGTCTGCCCAAGAATGTCATGTGTTGATAACAAAAGATGCAATCTTATTGTTTCCCCTTGTTATGTCAATGGGACAGAGGCTGGAGATTCTAGCATGATCTGTACTTCTGATGATTTGCTTAATTTAAAATGTGGAGCTGTGGTGACAATTTGGCTCATCTTGATCTCTTAATTTCAAATGAGGCTAAGCTAACCCATTGTAGCATCCAGTTAGTTCATATATCACTGCAAGCATTTTATATCCAGATCCATTCTTCGTGTTGATAACTGAGTGTGCAAAGAAAATCTGCTTGCTATCAATCCCACATTTGCCCTTTTCTACTTGTGTGCCCTTGTTCTATTATTTATTAACTTAAAATTTTTTCCTGCTAGCTTTTCTGCCTCTATAAGATCATTTCTCTCAGACATCCTTCCAAAGCGTTAAGATCAAGTTTTTTTAATCTTTCTTCATAGAACATAGAACACTACAGCACAAACAGACCCTTCGGCCCACAAATTGCACCGATCATATCCGTATCTACCAGACCTATCTATAACCCCCAGTCCCGTTAAATCCCATGTACTCATCCAGAAGATTCTTAAAAGACCCCAATGAGTTTGCCTCCACCACCACCAATGGCAGCCGATTCCACTCACTCAGCACTCTCTGAGCAAAAAACTTACCCTGACATCTCCTCTGTACCTACTCCCCAGCACCTTAAACCTGTGTCCTCTCATAGCGACCATTTCAGCCCTAGGAAATAGCCTCTGAGAATCCACCCCTATCTATACCTCTCAATATCTTATAAACCTTCATAACTCAGGTTTGACACCAGGCAACAGCTATTTGTTTTTTCGGTGCTCAAATGTTTGAATGTTTCATAGAATCATAGAATCCCTACAGTGCAGAAGGAGGTCATTCAGTCCATTGAGTCTGCTCCAACCACAATGCCACCCAGGCCCTATCCTTGTAACTCCACATATTTACCTTGCTAATCCTCTGACACAAAGAGTCAACTTAGAATGGCCAATCAACCTAACTCACACATCTTTGGAGTGTGGGAGGAAACAGGAGTACCCAGAGGAAACAAATACAGGCAGGGGGAGAACGTGCAGATTTCACACAAAAAGTAACCCTAGGCTGGAATTGAACCTGGATCCCTGGCACTGTGAGGCAGCAGTGCTAACCTCTGTGCCAGCATGCCAACCCTTAAAGAACATCCTTCCAAAGTCGAAAAATCAAGTTTCTTTCATTTTTCCTCATGATTCAGGCTTTTGACTTTAGGGATCAGCTATTTGCTTGTTCAGTGCTCAAATGTTTGAATGTTTCATAAGGTGCACTCTGACTAGCACACTGTACAGTTCACTGAAGGCTTTCTGGCTGGGATTTCAGCAGGCATTCTCCTGACCCACCAGAATGATCTCAACAGCAACTCAGTGGAACCTTTATAGCAACATGTAAATCTGCTCCCCACTCAAAGCTCTGGAAATCATATGGGAGAACCGTCCAGAGGATGGGGTGATATGGTGACACAGCAGTTAGCACTGTTGCCTCACAGCACCAGGGATCTAGGTTCAATCCAGCCTCAGGTCACTGTCTGTGTGGAGTTTGTACGTTTTTCCTATGTCTGCATGGGTTTCCTTCCAGTGCTCCAGTTTCTTCTCACGGTTCAAAGATGTGCAGGTTAGGTTGGTTAGCCTTGATAAATTGCCCCTTAGTGTCAAGAAGGTTAACAATGCAAATATGAAGGGTAATGGGAATAGAGCCTGGTCGCTGCAAACTCGATTGGCTGAATGGCCTCCTTCTGCAATGTAGATTTTACAATATTTCTGCCTTAGTTCTCCCTTCTTATTGGATCTGTGTATTTGGGACCTCCATGGATTTAAAGAAGTTTGAATTGATTTGATTTATTATTGTCATTGAGATATAGTGAAAAGTATTGTTTGTTGTGTGCTATACAGCCAAAACATACAGTTCATTGAGTATGTAGGGGAGAGGAAAAGGAGAAGATGCAGAATGTAGAGTTGCAGTTACAGATAGGGTAAAGAGAATGATCAGAAGAGACTTATAAAGAACATTATTAGAACGTTTAAAAGACTTAGAGTTCAGTTTTAAGAGCATTAGATGGGAGTAAAAGGGGAGTAGAGGGGGACAGCTCGCAAGAAGGCGCCTTGCCATCTTTCTTCAACAGCAGAGATGGAGGTAATTCAGCCAGTCAATGGTTGTACCAGCTCTTTAGTAGAGGTATAAAATTATCGCCTTTCACTCACTCTTTCTGCATATGCCCATAAATTCTCTTCTTTCCAGCAATTTCCAATTTTGTGTAATTCCCAGCCCAATTCCCATGTGAACTTTACAGCACATTCCAGGTCACAAAGTGGAATGTATTAAAAAAAATGTTCCTTCAGGTGACCCCGAGGTCTTTTGCCTATCACCATTTGTATTAAGGTCAGTTGATTTACACTGCCACAACATTGCTAAATACACTATTTTAGTGCCAAGTCTAGTTCCATGCTGGTGACTAACCTTGAGGTATTTTGGCATTCATGGGGTAATCACATTGCAAATATACATTCCTTTAAGGATTGGAATTTACCTTTTTATTTCTTGAGTGATTTCCTGACTGTAAACAGTGCAACAAACGTTGTGAAGGAAGTTTATTTCCTAGCAGCAGTTGGCAGCAATCCAATCCAATTTTATTGTTCAATGGTTTGTCCTCACATGATATTTTTTCATGCATCTTACCCCTCCAGAATATCCAGATTTTAGTGAGTGGAATGTTCCTGTCCGGAATGAACGAGATCAGAAATAGTGATCTAGATCTGTCAGGAAAAGGGAACATTCAAATAACTAGTTATAGCAAATAAAGAAATAAAGGCTGCTACAGGCAGGTGAGGATGAGCAACACAGTGGCACAGTGGTTAACACTGCTGCCTCCCAGTATCAGGGACCTGTGTTCAATTCACAGCTTGGGTCACTGCCCTGTGTGGAGTCTGTATGTTCTCCCCCCTGCCTGCATGGGTTTCCTCCAGGTGCTTTGGTTTATTTCCACAGTTTGAAGATGTGCAGGTTAGGTTTATTGGCTTCGCTAAATTGATTCTAGTATCAGGAGGATCAGCAGGGTAAATGTGAGGGGTTATAGGAATAGGGCCTGGCTGGGATTGTGGTCAGTACAGAGTGGATGGGCCGAATGTGCTCCTTCTGTGCCGTATTGATTCTATGAATGCATGGGGCTCCTCTTCTTGACTGGTTGCAACACAGGTATTTAAATTTATTTTCCCCGTTGGTGTCTTTTTCAAATCAGAATCGCAGAATATTACAATGCAGAAGAGGCCTTTCGGCCCATCAAATCTGCACTGATGCATGAAAGATCCTGACCTGCCCAAATAATTCCACTTGCCAGCACTTGGCCCAAAGCCTTGAATGTTATGGCATATCAAGTACTCATCCAGATACTTGTTAAAGGATGTGAAGCATCCCGCCTCCACCACCCTCCCCGGCAGCCCATTCCAGACTATCACCACCCTTTGGATAAAAAAGTTTTTCTCAAATCCCCCTAAATCTCCCACCCTTCATTTTTGATTTGTGTCCTCTCATAACTGACCCTTCAACCATGGGGAACAGTTGCTCCCTATCCACCCTATCCATATCCCTCACAATCTTGAACACCTCGATCAGGTCATTCCTCAGTCTTCTCTGCTTCAAAGAAAACAAGAGACTCAACTGATGAAGGGCCAAACTCCAAAAGCTAGTGGCGTTTACTACCAAATAAACATGTTGGACTTTAACTTGGTGTTGTGAGATTTCTTACAGAGAAAACAACCCAAGCCCAATCAATCTCTCTTTCTAATTTAAATATTCCATCCCAGGCAGCATCCTGGTGAATATCCTCTGAACCCCTTCCAGTGTAATATAATGTGGTGACCAGAACTGCACACAATACTCGAGCTGTGGCCTCACCAAAGTTCTATGCAATTTCATCATGACCCACCAAATATATTTTTCATACTATCTATGCAGTGAACAATAATGAGCTGTTTGCAAGGTTTTCTCGAGTTAAGAAGAGAGCAAGTTTATTGTCACTTGTTTTGAGGTGACACTTTGTGGCACAATGCTTAGCATTGTTGTCTCACAGCTCCAGGGAACCAGATTCACCTCCCGGCTTGGGTCTGTGCGGAGTCTGCACCTTCTCCCCATGTGTGCATGGGTTTCCTCCAGGTGCTCCGCTTTCCTCCCATAGTCCAAAAGATGTACTGATTAGGTGTATTGACTGTGCTAAATTCTCCCTCAGTGTACCCAAACAGGTAGTGTGGCAACTTGGGGAATTTCACAGTAGCTTCATTGCAGTGTTAATGTAAGCCTACTTGTGACACTCATCAATAAAATGTTAAAATCTGAGAAAGAATAAAAAAAGACTCAACATCACACAAACACAAGCATCAGGAATAAGGAAAGCTAAAAACTCTTTGCTTGTCTTTGAGGCTTAGATTATTTGATTTTGTGGCCAATTGAAGTTACCTTCTTCCTTGGAGAAAGGAACCAGATTTCAGGTACGTCTTGGGTATGCTGATTTCTCAAACCAAGGGGATTCTTGTTCCCAGGGAGGGAGAGAGAGAAATCTCATCAGTCTGTTTTCCTGCAAAAGATGTTTTCCAAAATCTCGATGGGCATTCACTATCTCTTTTCTGTTTGATTTTTTGACTGTAAAGACAACACTTTACATACCTTAGAGAGAGATTCCTTCCTGCTCCATTCTCAGTTTCTCAGATTCCTCCACCTAAATTTGGCAAAACCCCAGTTCTTAAAGATCTGCTCACTTTCTATTCCAAAGGAATTTAATTGCCATGTTGGGGGCTGTAGTCATTGTCTTAGAACAACTATAGGAGATGGGATTCTTTCTTCCTCCACATGGGGATTTAAGTACCTGTTGTTTATATATCCTGGCTGGCTAGTAGTTCCTTATTATCTTCATTGTTACTTTATGAAGTGGATCTTATCACTCCCAGATGTGACATTCCAGGAGTAATTGTGTCAAGACATGCCAATAGTTCAATCCACAAAGCTACTTTCCAGAAAACATTAACTCACAATTGCAAACATCAGGTGATTTGTGGCAGTCATCTTTGACCAGTACTTTGTTCTTGACTAGAATTTTCTGGTCATTTACTCTGACGGAATTCTCTGGTCCTGTTGCAATGAATAACGATTCGATTGAGTGCCAAATTCTCTGCCCTTGCTTGTAGTGGCAGCAGGGCGTGAATGTCTGGAAAATTCTGGCCCTTGTCTTTATGAAGAGAGGTTCCCTTTACAGGCAGTGGTTTTGGTCAATGGGTGAAGGTGTCCCTCGGCAACTTCTTTCAAAAATATTCAGGTTGCACGTACACGTGAGCCATACCCAATGCTATCTGACCATCACTTCTCTTGTTGTCTTGCTGGTGAGGGCTTGAGGCCCAGGGGGCCTAACAGCTTCTGAAAAACTTGGGGACAAAGTCTCAAACAACTGAAATGGGCCTTCGAACCAACCTATCTTGGCACTTGCCTGCCCTTGCGGCCCCCCACGCTCTGTTTTGAGGGTAGGGTCAATCTGTAAAGGGTGAGCCATTTCTAAGAAAACAATTCCTCATTTTGAAGAAGTAACTAAAGTAATAGACAGAGGAATAGCTATTGATATTGTTTATTTGGCCTTCCAGAGGGCATTCAATAAGGTTCCACGTGGCTAAAGATAAATTGATAGACTTGAAGGCAAATCAGCTAGCTAGTTGAGAAATTGATTGGGTGGTAAAGGACAGAGGCTAGGGATAATAGATGTGTACTGAATGGAAATGAAGGGATGATTGGTGTGCCACTGTACAGAAATATCTACTCTTCATGATATTGATTTAGATAAAACAATAGACAGGCAAATGTTCGTCTACCAATTACACAAACATTGCATCAGAAGACTGGAGAATGGTAAATGTTGCTCCTCTTTTCAAGAAAGCAAATAGGAATGACCCTGTAATTATAGGCCAGTTAGTCTTGCTTTGGTGGTCGGTAAGTTAATGGAAAGGGTCCTGAGAGATAGGATTTATGACCATTTGGAAAGATTCAGGACAAGTCGGCACAGTTTTGTGAGGGATAAGTCCTGCCTCACAAATTTGATGAAATTCTTTGAGGAGGTAACTAAGTGTGTGGACGAAGGTAGAGCAGTTGATGTTATATACATAGATTTTAGTGAGGCATTTGATAAGGTTCCCCATGGTAGGCTCATGGAAAAGATAAGGAGGTATGCGATAGAAGAAAATTTGGCTGATTGGATAAGTAACTGGCTGTACATTAGAAGACAGAGGGTGGTGGTGGAGGGAACATTTTCAGACTGGAGGCCAATTACCAGCAGTGTATCACAGGGCTCAGTGCTGGGTCCTCTGCTATTTGTGATTTTTATCAATGACTTAGAAGAAGAGGCTGAAGAGGGGGTTAGTAAATTTGCCACAAAGGGGTCTGGGTATCCTTGTACATCAATCAATGAAAGTGAAAAGCCAGCTGCAGCAAACAATTAGGAAGGCAAATGATATGTTGGCCTTCATTGCAAAAACGAACTGAGTTTAGAAGTAGGGATGTCTTACTGCAGTGATACAGAGTCTTAGTGACACCACACATTGTGCGCAGTTTTGGTCTCCCTACTTAAGAAAGGGAGAGCAGTTGAGGTTGACTAGGCTGTTACTGGGGTTGGCGGGATTGTTCTATGAGGAGAGATTTCTTTAACTGGGCTTGTATTTACCAATGTTTAGAGGAAAAGAGGAACTGTGATTGGAAAGTATAAATTTTTAACAGAGCTGTGCAGCCTAAATGCAGGGAAGATGTTTTTCCTAGTTAGGAATCTAAACCAGGGGGCACAGTCTCGGGATGTGGGTTAGACCAGGGAGGACGGAGATGAGGAAAAATATCTTCACTCAAAGGGTATGGAATTCTCATGGAATTCTTTACCACAGAAGGCTGTGGAAGCCAAGTCACTGTATGTATTCAAGAAAGAGGTAAATAATTTTTTTAGATTTTCGTTACATTAAGAGGTATGGAGAAAAAGCAGGAACATGGCATTGAGGATCATATTGAAAGGCAGAGCAAGCCAGAAGGGCCAAATGGCTTGCCTGTGCTCCTAGTTTCTATGGTAACATAGTGTGTCCCCTCAGCATTGGTAAATAAAACAGGTGACATGACTTGTAGCGTGTTATTGTTCACTGAGGATGTTTTTACTTGGACAACACTTCACCGGTTTCAGGAGACCATCTCTCACCTTGAGTATGTTAAGTGTGGTTCAGTTTGTTGTGGGTTCAAGTCTTGCTCCAGGACTTGTTGAGTGCAGTAAACCAGGTTGACATTCCAGAGAGGGAACGCTGCACTGTCGGGGATGCCACCTTTTGGTTGAGATGTGAACCATCTATCCCCTCGGGTAGGTGTGAAAGAACCCGTGAAAGTATTTCAAGGACGAATAGTGAAGCTATCCCTTGTATCCCAACTAATATTCATCCCTCAAACAACATTACACAAAACAGATTAAGCTGATCATTGAGATAGTGCTGTTTGTGGGATCTTGCTGTGCACAAATTAGCCTCTAAGTTCCCTGCATTGTGAGTGTAGACACTTCAGAAAGTCCTACAGTGGTTGTAGAGCAGTTTGCGATGGTCACTGGTCATGAAAAGTGTTATATAAATGCAGATTTTTCTTTCCTTTTATCTTGTAAGAAGTCTCACAACATCAGGTTAAAGTCTAACAGATTTATTTGGTATCATGAGCTTTTGGAGCGCTGCTCCTTTATCAGGCGAGTGAAGAGTTGGGCTTACAAACAGGGCATATATAGCTAAAGTTGCAATTACAAGATAATGGTTGGAATGTGAGTCTTAACTGGCAATCAAGAATTTACATGTACAGAAGGTGCAAGTGGAGAGAGGGATAATCACAGGTTAAAGAGATGTGAATTATCTCAAGCCAGGACAGTTAGTAGGACTTTGCAAGCCCAGACCAAATGGTGGGGGGTACATGTAAGGTGACATGAGCCTATGATACCAGTTGAGGTCCTTACGCGTGCGGGTCTTGGCTATCAGTTTCTGCTCAGCGATTCTACATTGTTGTGTGTTTTGAAGGCTGCCTTGGAGAACAATTACCCGAAGGTCGGAAGCTGAATGCCCTTAACTGCTAAAGTGTTCCCAACAGGAAGGGAACGCTCTGACTGGTGATTGTCATGAGGTGTCTGTTCACCCATTCTTGTAGCATCTGCATTTTCTCGCCAATGTACCACACCTCGGGACATTCCTTTCCTTTTATCTTGGCCATCAGAAAGCTACTCTTCAAACTCTTGCTGGGTTTTATTAAATGCTTTCACTAACAACGCACTCAAAGAACAAAGAATAGTACAGCGCAGGAAACAGGCCCTTCGGCCCTACAAGCCCATGTTGCCACTTTAACACTCAGTGAGTGCCCTATTCAAGTCTTTCATTGACCGACGACGTTTTTATCTACCTCTACTGAACTCCACAAGAAAGGGATGCAAACTTAGGGAATTATATGTGGCCAGATTAAGGGAAATCCAAATTGAGGGACAATTTATTGACACCAATCAACCTAAAAAGCACATTTTTGGGATGTGGGAGGAAACCAGAGCACCCGGAGAAAACCTACACAAGCACGGGGAGAATGGCAAACTCCCACAGACACTGTCTCAAGACGGAGATCTGAGCCACGTTCCTATAACTGCACAGCAGACAGGAGTAGTCACTGAGCTGTCGTGTTGCCCGTCAATTGGTCCAGTTTAAGCGTACACTAATGGACATGAAGCACTAGGCAACTCTTGAAGCAACATCCAAGAGCAACCCTTGCACGACCCACTGCTTGTACGTCCCTTATAGGCCAAAAGGCGGACCGAATCACCTGTGGATGTAAAAAGGAGATATCTATAAACATCAATAGACATACAACAGGCTATGCAGACACTAATGGAAGGTTCTCACTAGCTCCAATGTAAGTGACAAGGTGAGCCTTAAAATTTGTTGGACGGCCACTAGGAATCTATTAATTCACGGGAACATCCTGAGGCTCTTGGTCTTCAACTAGAACATTCTTTTGTATCCCTCTATCTCCAGTCTGCTCATGTGTCTATCTAGGTAAGTCTTAAATAACCTTAGCGTTCTGCCTCCACCAGCCTACTTGGCAGTGCATTCCAGGTCCCTACAACCCTCTATGTAAAAAACATTCCTCTAACTTCTTAATTATACCTCGCCCCTCTCATCTTGAGCCCGTGACCCCTTGTGATTTTCGCATCCAACCTGAGAGAAAGCTTCCCACTGTTCACTCTAACTATACCTTTCATAATCTTATACACCTCTACTAGGTCTCCCCTCATTCTCCGTCTTTCCATGGAGAACAACCCCAATTTGACCAATCTCTACTCATAGCTAAGATCTTCCATACCAGGCATCATCCTGGTAAACCTCCTCTGCAGTCTCTCTAAGGTCCAGAACTGGACGTATTACTCCAAATGTGGTCTAACTAACGTTCTATAAACTGCCAGCTTTTATACTCTACACCCCTTCCTATAAAGGCAAGCATAACATATGCTTCTTCACCACTTTCTCCACCTGTGCTGCCACTTTCAAGGACTTGTAACTTGCACACCTAGGTCCCTCTGTGCTATATTCTTTATGGTCCTACCATTTATTGTATAACTCCCCCTACGTTATTTCTTCCAAAATGCATCACCTCGCATTTATCTGGATTAAATTCCATCTGCCATTTCAATGCCCAATTTATCAGTCTATCTATATCCTGCTGTATTGTCCGACACTGTTCGTCTCTATCAGCAAGTCCAGCCATCTTTCTGTCATCTGCAAACTTGCTGATCACACCAGTTATTCCCTCTTCCAAATCATTTATATGTATCACAAATAGCAGAGGTCCCGGTAAGGAGCCCTGCGGAACACCACTAGTCACAGGCATTTAGCTAGAAAAAGACCCTTCCACTGCTACCCTCTGTAACCTGTGACCGAGCCAATTCTCAACCCATCTAGACACCTGTCCTTGTATCCCATGAGCCTTAACCTTTTTCACTAACTTGCCATGAGGGACTTTGTCAAATGCCTTACTGAAATCCATATAGAAGACATCCACAGCTCTTCCTTCATCAACCGTTTTTGTCACCTCATCAAAAAATTCCACCAGATTTGTAAGGCATGACCTCCCTCTTCCAAAACCATGTTGCCTGTTACTAATGAGGTTGTTCTGTTCTAAATGCGCATACATCCTATCTCTAAGAATCCTCTTCAACAAATTCCCTACCACTGACATCATGCTCACCGGCCTATAATTACCCAGATTATGTTTGCTACCCTTTTTAAATAATGGTACCACATTCGGTATCCTCAAATCCTCTGGGACCTTATCTGTGTCCAAAGAAGAGACAAAGATTTCCGTCAGAGGCCCAGCAATTTCATCTCTTGTCTCCCTCAGCAGTCTAGGATAAATGCCATCAGGCCCCGGGGATTTATCAGTTTTAATGTTCCCTAAAAACTAACACTTCCTCCCTTGTAATGGAGATTTTCTCTAACAGGTCATCAATTCCCTATAAGACACTGCCAGACAACAAGTCCCTCTCCTTTGTGAATATTGATGCAAAGTATTCATTCAGGATCTCCCCTATTCCCTGTGCTTAGGAACATGAAATCCCATATCTGAATGTCAGAATTCCACAATAGGGGGATGCAAGCGTTGGACTTGGGTGGGGCACAGTCAGAAGTCTTACAACACAGATTTTTTTTCCCTGTGCCTGACTAAAGAAGGAGCCAGCACCTGGATGGCACTTTTCAGTGTCTTAAGACATCGCAAAACGTTTCACAATGAATGAATTGTTTGCACAATATAGTCACTATGGTTACACGGGAAACACAGCACAAATAGATAATCAGCTAACCTGCTGATGAAGTGAAACCACAGAGGTGAATGTTGGCCTTGACACTGGAAAAAGTTTCAGATTCCAGCACCCGCCTTTAGCAATGCCCTGGATTCACGGCTATTGGAGTTACTTCTACTCCTCCTGAGTTTAACATTTAAATTAAGTACAGGATCGCTGGAAAATCTCAGAAGGTCTGCGGAGAGGAAGAGAGTTAACATTTCGAGTCCAGTGTAACTCTTGTCTGAAATCTTAATTCCGTTTTTCTTTTCACAGGTTTTCCAACATTTATTTTGTTAACTTATTAGGCTTACATTAACATTGCAATGAAGATACTATAAAATTTCCTGACTATTTTTGTTTTGTTTTAGGATGAGCATTCATTCTGGAAGACAGCACCTTAAAGCACTCCCTCAGTTTAAATGTCAGCCTGGATTATGTTTTCAATTCCTACAGTGGGTGTGAAGTCACGGCTTTTTGATTCACAATATCTATATGTCAGTAATTACCAGTATAAACTATTCACTTAGCTTGCAGCAGAATCATAGCCTCATAGGAACATGGGTGTACAGCTCACTCACGTGATGAAGGAACAGTGCTCCAAAAGTTCGTGATTGCAAATAAATCTGTTGAACGTTAACCTGCGTTATAAGACTTCCGGCTGTGCCCCATCCAAGTCCAACGCTGGCATCCCCACGTTGTGGAATTCTGACATTCAGATATGAGATGTTGCGCTCCTGAGCACAGAGGCTCTGTGGAACCAACCCCCCCTAAAGTGCCAAAGAACAGAATTGTGATATTAGTGGCCAACAGCCAGCCCAGAAACGAGCAACAGATTCCGACCTTGAAGGAATGAAAAGTTCCATCATAAATTACACACAGTCACAAATTAACTTGTCAATCTATCAGGTAGCAGATTTGAAGTATGTGGTGATGTGATACAATAAAAATGCTGCTAGCCTGTCAAAGTGGAAATGTAATTAACATTGTGACAAAGAGGCAGAGGCAGCTTGGATACCGACAGGTTGGGACTGGGAAGGGAAACTCACCTAAAAATAAATGTTTCTTTGCACGAACAACGCAATAAATCAGTACCTCATCGACATTTGTATTGCAAATTGTTATTTCGCAATACTTTTCTGATAAAGCCTATTGTTTAAATTGGTTCTACGATGTTGGCCAGCTCACAGGGTTAGATAAAGAAAATATGTCATCATCTTTTAAACAAAGAAAGGGTGCTTGACAGCTTTTTGCATAAGATTTGAGTCTGAGGCTGAAATTAAACAGCCAAATTAATGACCAGTTGCGAAATGGAACTCCATTGGAGTAGCTCCAGCCTTCGTGGTGTGGGCTGTGACTCAGAGGAAGGAGTAAAGAGGCAGGATGGGTCACTTACCTGTTGTAGAGCCACAACACATCACTGGCCAAAGCTATGAAAGTGATTCCCAATAAGACTGGTTAACTATGGTGCTCACATCAGATAATGGTAACACCTACCGAGTACCATTACATGTGACCTCTGCCCTGTAGTACCTAATTGAAGCATTGCCTATTACTTCTCCCAGGACACATCAGGAAAGACAACAAACATGCTAACATTGCCCATTTGAGGATGTTGAAATTCTATGCACTTCTGATAACTTATATTAAACTGCTCAAAATCACAGGATCGTTACAAACAGATAGGTCAATCGAACTGATCTCAACTCACCAACCAGAACAAAAAACATAACAGTCTTGCCATCATGTGTCTAAGGTTTCTGCCTCCAATAGTCAGTCCAAAGTGCATGGTGGCACAGTGGTTAGCATTTCTGTCTTATAGTGCCAGGGAACCTGGTTCGATTCCTGACTTGGATCACTGTCTATGTGGAATTTGCATGTTTTCCCTGTGTCTGTGTGGGTCTCCTCCAGGTGCTCTGGTTTCCTCCCACAGTCTGAAAGATGTGCTGGTTAGGTGCATTAGCCGTGCTAAATTCTTCCTCCGTGTACGCGAACAGGTGCTGGAGTGTGGCGATTGAGAGATTTTCATTGCACTGTTAATGTAAACCAATAACTTTAAACAAACGGTCACACTGCAAGTATTGAACATTGTTCTTTGCTGTAGATTGCCCTTTCATTGGTCTTTGCCAATGGCATTTGTTCTAATATTTTGCTTGACAGTTTTATGTTATTTTTGCCATTTACGTTTCTCTATCACTCCCTTTCAATGAAAGTGCATCCCAATTTTTCTGTGACTCAAGCTTCAGCTTCAGCCTTGTAGACCTTCTCTGTACTTCAATGTTTGATTGTTTTTTTCCACAAGATATTTTTGTATTTGATGTATAAAGTTCACATCATCTCCAAAACACAAAGCCATATTACCTTTGAAGAGAGTATTTAAAAGTCTACATTAAGTACTAATGGGCTAATTAGCATGTGTAGACTAGTACTTAATGACCTCGCTTGGATGAAGTTCATAAAATCCCGCCCGAGGCCAATGGAGAGTTGTGTTTTGTGAGCCATGCTGGTCCCAATTCTAAGGCGAGTGTGGTGGTAAAATTCCAGCCATAATATTTTTGTTCAATTGGAACTAACGTGCCAAAAGAAGGACTTCACTACAACAAAATTCCTTTAACTAACTTACTGCAACAAATTACTTCATAGAATTATAGAAAAATAGAACAGTGCAGCACAAAATGTGGCTTTTTAAATTTTTTTTTACTCCATCCTTAAAGTTACAAAGCCAATTCTCAGAATGGACTGGGCCAACCCAAATCCTTGCTGTCTGTAAATGCCAATCCAATTGGATCCAATTCAAGGTCCACTTGTGAGAGACAAACAAGATCCAAGCTGACAATATGAGGCATTGCATCACACCATGGGCTTGACCTGATGCTTGACCTGAGCCAAAATATGTCAGCTCTTTCAGAAATCAATCCAGGATGGACACAGATGGACAGGGATGGACACAGAAAGAAGTTTCACAACACCAAGTTCAACAGATTTATTTGGAATCATGACCTTTCAGAATGCTGGCTTCTTTCTCGGCTGAGTTCACCCCTCACTTGATGAAGGTGAAGTGCTCCAAAAGCTTGCAATAAATCTGTTGGACTTTAACCCGGTGTTGCGACACTTCTTACAAAAATCAATCCAATTAGTCTCATTTTACAGCTTTTTCCCCATTATCACTGCTTGTTTTTTTCCTTCAAGTATTTATCTAATTCCCTTTTGGAAGGTAACAATTGAATCTGATTCTATTTGTGTTGATGAACAGAGGGATCTTGGTGTATATGTGCATAGATCCCTGAAAGTAGGCAGTCAAGTCGATAAGGTTGTCAAGAAGGCATACGGAGTCTTAGATTTTATTGGTAGGGGGATTGAATTTCGGAACTGCAACGTCATGTTGCAACTGTACAAAACTCTAGTGCGGCCGCACTTGGAGTATTGTGTGCAGTTCTGGTCCCCACATTATAAGAAAGATGTGGAGGCATTGGAGAGGGTACAGAGGAGTTTACCAGGATGTTGCCTGGTATGGAGGGCAGGTCTTATGAGGAGAGGCTGAGGGATTTGAGGTTGTTTTCATTAGAAAGGGGCGGCTAAGAGGAGACCTTATTGAAACATAGAAGATGATTAGAGGTTTAGATAGGGTGGACAGTGATAGCCTTTTTCCTAGGATGGAAAAAGCTAGCACGAGGAGACACAGCTTTAAATTAAGGGGTGATAGTTATAGGACGGATATCAGAGGTAGGTTCTTTACCCAGAGGGTGGTTAGGGAATGGAATGCCCTGCCTGCGGCAGTTGTAGATGCGCCAAGTGTGGTGGCGTTTAAGAGGTAAGTTGATAAGTTTATGGAAGAGAAGGGAATGGTTTAGTTTGGAGGGTCATTGCTTTTCTTTTCATAATTGGTCGGCGCAATATCGAAGGCCGAAGGGCCTGTTCTGCGCTGTAATGTTCTATGTTCTATCTCCCTAACAGGCAGTGCATTCTAAACTCTAGCCATCACTGTGGAAAAAAAGATTTTTCTTATGTTGTCCTTTTTCTATTCATTCATGAGACATGGGCATCTCTGGCAAGACCAGCATATGTTGCTATCACTATGTGCACCCCATCCCCCTGCCCCCCCACCACTCGCTATACAGCCTACACTATGAAGGTTGGAATTACCCTATGGAGTTGGTTCCCTTTCTTAAATACAATATATCACAACAGAATCCCTAATGTTCCCCATGGTTTAGCAAATGGCAATATTGGGTTGGGGAAAAATACTTCATACAAATTTGGAATGCTATGTGCCTTAATAAAAATGACCAAGAACAAAACCTTAAAAACATTTCCTTTCTCCTACTTTCATTTTGCTCTCACTAGTATGCATTTGGAAGGTACACATCCTCAGAACAGCATGAAGCTATAGTTTATTCAGGTGACACAACGGTTAGCATTGCTGCCTCGGAGTGGTTAGCACTGTTGCCCCACTGCGCCAGGAACACGGGTTCAATTCCAACCTCAGGTGACTGTCTATGTGGAGTCTGCACACATTCTCCCCATGTCTGTACGCATTTCTTCTGGTGCTTTGGTTTCCTTCCACAGCCAAAGATATGCAGATTAATTGGATTAGGGGATTATGGCGATTGATTGGAATAGAGGGCTTGGGCTGAATGTTCTCATTCTGCACTGTAGAGATTCAATGATTCTATTAGCACTTCCTACCAAAATAACACTACAAAAGGAAAGTACTCCTTTAGGTTAAGAAAACGTCAAAATATTGAAATAACTAACACTATATTCAGAATAAAATGCTGAGAAATATAACTGAAAAAATGAAGAGAAAATAATAAAATATTGAGCAATTGAGTTAATGAAATAAGCAATGGCAGGTTTAAAGTATTTTACATAAGAAACACTTTCCTATATTTGGTTTCCTGATGGTAAAACCAAGTGATAAATCAGTTTTATGAATGATATATTAAGGTGCTATCACAACTTCCCCTCAGCTTATTAGTACTGTTTTCAGCCTATCCAGTTTGCACAGACTCTCAGTACGAGCATCCTGCCCACTGTGGGAGGAAACCGGAGCAGCCAGAGGAAAGGTATGCAAGCACAGGGAGAACGTGCAGACTCTGCACAGAGAGTGACCCAAGCCGGGAACCGAACCTGGCTCCTTAGTGCTTTGAGACAGCACTGCTAACCACTGTGTCACCACATTTATAATGAAATGATTGCACTGAACTGTAGCAGTTTTAAGGGTGTATTCCTAAAAGTTAGAAAAAACTGAAATAACAATATTTTCAAAAGCAGTATGTTTCTTTTGGATGGGCTGAACGGCCTTCCGCCGGTTATGATATTTCAGAGTTCTTTAGCTGAGGTTAGATGGACGTAAAGATGGTTGCTAAGATACAGAGTTTCATGGTAACTAGGACATACAGTTCAAATAAGCCAACTATTCATAAGCAATCAAAAGTATCGTTTGGTGTTGCAAGTGTTGATAAAGCTGCTCTCTTAACAGGATACTCCTACCTGGATAGTCATTACTGGTTATGTGTGAGCAGCAAACCTGCAAATATCATCTGGGGAAATCAATGAAACAATCTTGTCCTCTGGAAAAGTGATAATATAAGAAGCAGCACATCTTCAATATTAAAATAATGAATGTAAGCTATGGATCACCATCTGATATCACCGACTGGAGAAATGTTGGCATTTCGGAAACATTTTGAATCTCCATTGATGTCACAAAACCCATTTGAAGTAACTGATAAATGTTTGAAAGTAGCACACGCATACATACACGCACACAGCACACATATGCACGCATGCATGCACACGCACATACACACACACGTGCACACATACACACATGCACATGCGCACATACGCATGCACACACACATACGTGCACGCACACATATACACACACACAGATACACACGCATACACGCAGGTACACACACACACATTAGAGGAAATTAAATGTCAAGGTGACACTCTTGCCTGCATGTGTTACTGGAGTAGCAACATGCTGAGCTTTGGAAAGTAGGCTGAAAGGAAGACAATTTGAGAATTGCTAAATCCAACACTTGTGTGTCACCAGATTGGATACACGTTCTTTCCTTTCAAAGGCTCTGTTGTTTTTCTTTGTGCTGTTTGATGATAGGGCTATTACAAAAAGAGCTGACGCATTTCTACAGCAGTTTTATTTGTCACATCCTGTCCTCTTATTTCTCAAATCACCGCACTCATCAATGGTAAGCATGCTTTCCTTAATGAGATTAGGGCTTTCTTATTGTGTTATCACAAAGGAAATGTCCCTGTCCAAAAATGCTACAATATTGTGGACTTTGACTGCCCTTTGCAATGCACGAGTGCATTCACCTTCAGTGGAATGCACACTGGCATTATCTGCACCGAGGCCAGATTCCAACAATATGACATTCGCTTGCAACCACTCTTCTGCTAAGTGGCATTTGTAGTAAATTTTCAGCTCGGTTCAACTTCTGATTAAATACATTGTGTTTGCCAATAAGCTCAGTTCTCCAGTCTTTAGCAGCATGACTACAACTGTTCATGTGCAGTGCAAAGTCTCAACTGGCCAATGCATTGACTGGTTACATATACTTTGGACCGTCATCAGATAAGCAATCACATTTTTGGCAGATGGAGAATGGAGTGAACCTTATGGAGATAAACAGAGAGAAAAAATGGACATCGTTTCCAAATTTGGCAACAAGCATGAATGAATATTAAACTCTTCCAGATCAACAGAAATGAATTAACATAAATTGAGTGTAAAATCCTCTATAATTAATTTGATTCTGGCTAGGCAGAACTTTGATTCCAAGTGGATATCGTCTGCATAAGTAGGACAGAGACTGAAATAATAATCAGGGCAAACTATGCAAAAGATGCAACCAGATTAAATCATAGAATTCCTACAGTGCAGAAGGAGGCCATTCAGTCCATCAAGCCTGTACATCAACAATTCCACACCCTATCCCCGTAACCACACATATTTACCCTGCTAATTGTGGACTAAGGGGTAATTTAGCATGGCTAATCAACCTAACTGGCACATCTTTAGACTGTGGAAGGAAACTGGATAACCAGGAGGAAACCCCAATCAGACACAGACAGCAACCCAAGGCTTGAATTGAACCCAGGTCCCTGGCACTGTGAAGCAGCAGAGCTAACCACTGTGCCACTGTGACATCCATGGTGGATTATTGGACTACTGAACAGCAAGTGGTGTTCAACATGTAGTGGGGAAATGATGGCCTAGTGGTATTAACAATGGACTGCTAATCCAGAAACTCAGCTAACCTTTTGGGGGACCCAGGTTCGAATCCCACCAAGGCCAATGATGGAGTTTGAATTCAATAAAAAATATCTGGAATTAAGAATCTATTGATGACCATGAAACTATTGTCGATTGTTGAGAAAAATCCATCTGGTTCACTAATGTCCTTTAGGGAAGGAAATCTGGCATTTTTACCTGGTCTGGACTTACATGTAATTCCAGAGCCACAGCAATGTGGTTGACTCTCAATTGCCCTCCAAGGGTAACTAGAGATGGGTAATAAACGCTGGCCAGCCAGCAACGCCCATGTCTCACAACTGAATAAAAAAAACAGAAATGGTGTAAACTGAAGATAAAGGAGAAGTTGCCTCATTCCTTAATCATTACCTTCAAACAATTTTCACCGAGGAGGAAAAACTAGTAATAAATTCAATTTCGATTTGTGCAACGCAATAATTAACCTGGGATTATTTTGAACGTGGGAGTTGGTGCATTTAAAAAGCTAAAAAAAAATTAATGCCAACAATCCCCAGAGTAGATTATACATGTCCCAGGCTGCAGAAAGAAAATAAGGAGAAAAAAATTTGTAAGCTAATGGCAATAGTCAGGAAAATATCTTTAAGAGTTGCTGAAGTTCCACATATTTGGAACTGAGCAAAATATAGAATTTAGATTAAAGAAGAAGAACAATCTGACCCAGCCAAATACAGATCCATTTGCCCAACAGGGAGGTGATGGCCTAGTAGTATTATTGTTAGACTATTAATCCAGAAACCCAGGTTCGAATCCTGCCATGGTAGATGATAGAATTTGAATTCAATAACAAAATACTGGAACTAAGAATCTTCTGGTGAGACCATTGTTGATTGTCAGAGAAACCCATCTGGTTCACCTTGAGGGAAGAAAATCTGCCGTCCTTTTCTGGTCTGGCCTACATGTGACTCCAGAGCCACAGCAAGGCGTTGACTCTCTAAAAAAGAATAAGCAGGGATAGGCAATAAATGCTGGCCAGCCAGCAACGCCCAAGCCGCATGAATAAATAAAAATAAAATGCTTACAAATTGGTTAGAATACTGGAATCTAGGATAAAGTGGCTGAAGTGTGTCTACAGCAGTAAGAGGCAGCATGCAGGAATTCAGAAACGGACAACCCAACTTGTTAAATTTCTTTACACTGGTTTGTAGGCGCTACAAATAAAATAGAAAGTGGAACATGGTATGATAGAATTCACTTTCACAAAGCTTTTGATAAGGGCTGATAAAGATAAAAAAAACATACAATGTTGTACAAACTGTAATTAATGGAAACTATTTGCAAGATTGGAGTGTTAGGCTAAAAGAGTTATTCAGTAGAGAACTAAAGGGGCCGGTGTCTTAATATTACCTGACAATGTAAATTGTCTGAATTTGATTTGATTTATTATTGCCACATGCATTAACACACAGTGAAAAGTATTGTTTCTTGTGTGCTATACAGACAAAACATACTGTTCATAGAGAAGGAAAGGACAGAATGCAGAATGTAGTGCTACAATCATGGCTAGGGTGTAGAGAAAGATAACTTAATGCAAGGTAAGTCCATTCAAGAGTCTGACAGCAGCAGGGAAGTAGCTGTTCTTGAGTCGGTTGATAAGTGATCTCAGACCTTTGTGTCTTTTTTCTGACGGAAGAAGGTGAAGAAGAGAATGTCCAGGATATGTGGGGTCCTTAAGTATGCTGGCTGCTTTGCTGAGGCAGCAGGAAGTGTAGGCAGAGATAATGGGTGTGAGGTTGGTTTGCGTGATCGATTGTGCTACATTCGCCACCTTCTGTAGTTCCTTGTAGTCCTGGGCAGAGCAGGAGTCATACCAAGCTGTGACACAACCAGAAAGAATCTTTCTATGATGCATCTGTAAAATGGTGAGAGTCATAGCTGACATGCCAAATTTTCTTATTTATATATTCTCATTAATTAGCCTTGCTCCCTCACGGCTCCAGAGACCTCGCTTTGATTCCTGACTTGGGTCACTGCCTATTGGAGTTTGCAGGTTCTCTCTATGTCTATGTGAGTTTCCTCCGGATGCTCTGGTTTCCTCCCACAGTCCAAAGCTGTGCAGATTAGGTGCATTGACCATGCTAAATTGCTGTTTGGTGTTCTGGCATGTGTAAATTAGAGGGATTAGTGCGGTTATGAGGATAAGGCCGAGGTGTGACTGTTGTTCAGTGCAGACTCGATGGGCCAAATGGTCTCCTTTTGCACTGTAGGGTTTCTATGGTTCTATGGTTCAAAGTAGAACAAATTTAGCACAGGGAAATTAGAGCAAGGTTCCAACAACTTGCATTTATATAGCACCTTTGACTTGGTAGACCTTTGCAAAGAACTGCCAGGGGTTTTACCAGACAGAAATTGACAGTGGGCCAAAGAGGGAAACAAAGGATTGATGACTAAAAACTCGATCAAAGAGATAGATTTTAATCTGGGTCTTAAGGGAGGAAAAGAAAGTTGGAAATGTTTAGGCAGTAAGGAATGAAGGCACGGTTACCAATGAATGTGCAAAAGAAGGCAGTAGACAAAAGACCACGATTGGATGAGCATTGAATTCTTGGAGAGTTGTAAAGTTGGGAAAAATTACAGAGATAAGGAGAAGAAAGACCATAAAGAGGTTTGAATATGAAGAGTCACTTTTAATATCAATATCTGTGAAACGGTCAATATTGATGTCAATGTTAATAGGATGTGCAGAATAATGAGACAGCAAACAAAATGTTGAGTTACATTGTTGGTGGAATGTACCTGCCAAACCACAGTGGAATGTGTGTACAGAATTGACAATCACCTTACAAAAAGGTAGATTTATGAATTGGAAAAAGTTCAAAACAGGGCTCATTGTAGTAAGCAATGAAGAAAGACTGAATGAAGTAAATGTGTTAGAACCCGTAGAAAGGTAATGTTTTACTTGCAATTCTGGGAGGCGAGTGTCACTAGCAAGACTAACATTTTATTGTGCATCCCTAATTGCCCTTGAGAAGGTTGTGTTGAACGATCTCCTTGATCACGTTCCAGTCTAAGTGGTGTAGGAACACCCAGGGTGAAGTTTTCCCATCTCACCCGCCATGGGAATCTTAGTGGGGGAGGGAGGGCGGACCACACAATGGTTGTTGATCTTGGATGGGATTTTCCAGTATTGGGGGGAGTGTGGCCGGAAAATCCAGCCCCCAGAGTGCTGTTAGGAAGGTAGCTTGGGAATATTTGATTCAGCATCAGTGAAGGAACGGTGATATATTTCCAAGTCAGGATGGTGCGGGGCTTGGAGGGGAGCTGGCAGGTGGTGCTGGTTTTGTTTTTCAAGGTCATAACGGTCACCGTTTGGAAGGTGCTGTGGAAGAAAACTTGGTGAGTTGCTACAAGAAATCTTGTACCTATTACATGCTGCTGTGATTGTGCACTGGTGGTAAAGGAAGTTTATGCTTAAGGTGGCAGGATGGGATGCCAATCAAGTGGGTTGCTTTTTGCTAAATAGTATTGGGCTTCTTGAGTGTTGTTTGGCATGCACTTATTCAGTGAGTATTCCATCACACTCCTAGCTGGACAGGCTTTGTGAAATCAGGAGGTGAGTTAGTTGCTGCAGATTTGCCTGGCTCTGACAGTATTTAGATGGCTGGTCCCATTGGTTTCTGGTAACACTCAGGATGTTAATGTTGGAAGATTCAGTGATGGTAATGGCATTAAATATCAATGGGAGATAGTTAAATTCTTTATCGTTGGAAATTGTCATTGTCTGGTATAACATGAATGTTATTTGCTATTTGGGATGGCTACATGGGAATGGAGGGGTATAGAAAACTGATTTAAAATAGGGATCATGAGCCTTGGGAGTCCCTGTGTAAATAGATGATGATATTGATGTACTTGTTTTTATCCTACAGGTGCTTTGGTCCACCTTGTTGTCTAACAAGAGGCATACACGCGACGGGTCGTGAGAGGACTGCTCTTGGATTTTTTTTTCGAGAGTATCCTAGGGCTTCACGTCGTTAGTGTACGCTTGACCTGGACCATTTGATGGGCAACGCGACAGCTCAGTGACTATCGCTGTGCTGTGCAGATACATGGATTTGGGCCTGTGTCTGTGGGAGTTTGCGCATTCTCCCCGTGCTTGCATGGGTTTTTCTCCGGGTGCTCCGGTTTCCTCCCACATCCCAAAGATGTGCTCTTAGGCTAATTGGCAAAACAAATTCTCCCTAAATTGTCTCAAATTTGGTTTCTAATCCATAGATCTATAAACATGGACAGGGATCGTGGGTAGAGGTGGGAATATTGGGGTGGTGGCGTGGGCTCGTTGGGCCGAAGGGCTTGTTTCCCATGCTGTTTTGTTCTTTGTTCTTTGTTAGCCTATTCCTGAATGCCCAAGTCTTGCTGCATACGAGCATAGACTGATTCAGTAACTGAGAGATTGTGAATGGTACTGAACAATGTAAAATCATTAGCAAACATCCCAATTCTGAATTCATTGGGGGAAAGTCATTGATGAAACAACTGAAGATGGCTGGGCCTAGGGCACTAGCTTGAGGAACTCCTGCAGTGATGTCCTGGGAGTGGGATCGTTGACCTTGAAAATCCATAACCATGTTCCTTTTTGTAAGGTATAACCCCAACACATGGAACCCTTTCATTTTGATTCTCATCGACTTCATTTTGACTCGGGTTTTTTGATACTGTACTCAGTTGAGGGCAGTCACTCTCACCTCATTTCTAAAATTCAGCCTTTTATCCACAAGCTGTATAATGAGGTCTGGAGTGACTGGCTCTGGTAGAACCTAAATTGGGGATTGTGAGCAGATTGCTGCTAAACAAAGTTGTCTTGACAACATTATCAGTGGCATATTCTGTCCTGAATTTGTGCTGTATTTTGTGCACAGGTCCCTGATGGAAATAGCAATGACTTCTCTTAGTTGCAATGTTGTGGAACTTGGAGACTCTCTGGGGCTTTTTCTGAGTGGTCCAGGAATTATAAGCATTAATGAAGTTACTAATGGTCTGCACTTTAGTGGCAGCATGGCTGTCACTGTATATCCATCATCCTGTGGTGGTGGGATGCTGGGGAGGGTGCTTCAGCTACATTTACAGATAATATTAGTTGTTTCCGAGGGTAATCCTTTCTGTAATCGTTGCTGAAGGGCAACAGTGATGGGAACTGCAGCCTGCTTCAGGAGAACACTATAGTTCCCATCAGCTGTAGTGTCCTGCAGCTTGCATCATGTCTGCTGCCAGCATAGTGGATATTCACCAACATTACAGTCTGGACATGGTTGTGCACCAACTGCTAATGAACAGAGTGGAACTTTTCAATCCCCGTACCTCTCAGAAGACTAAGGAAATTTGGCATGTCCGTTATGCCTCTCACCAACTTTTACAGATGCAACTTTTGCAATGCTGGTTGTATCACAGCTTGCTATGGCTCCTGCCCTGACCAAGACCACAAGAAGCTACAAAGGGTCGTGAACAAAACCCAATCCATCATCAAACCAGCCTTCCATCCATTGACTCTATCTACACTTCCAACTGCTTCAGAAAAGCAGCCAACATAATTAAGGATTCCACGCACTGTGAACCTACTCTCTTACATCTTCTTCCATCGGGAAAAAGATACAAAACTCTGAGGTCAAGTACCAATCAACTCAAGGACAGCTTCTTCCTTGGTGCTGTCAGACTTTTGAATGGACCTACCTCGCACCAAGCTGATCCTTCTTTACGCCCTCGCTATGGATGTAACACTACACTCTGCACTCTCTCCTTTCCTTCTCTATGAATGGTATGTATAGCGTGTAAGAAACAATATTTTTCACCGTATACTAATACATGTGACAATAATAAATCAAATCAAATCAAATCAAAATCAAATCTCTTCTTTAACAGGAAGAGACATACGTGTGTGTGCAGTCGATAGCCCCCTGTGCCAATGCGAATCTTGTTATCCTGTTCATGCACCTACACCCTGCTGTTCTCTGGTTAAAGAGACAAAAATGAATTTATCTCTTCCCCCATACAGTGCTCTAATCATCCTTAGCATATAATGAAGAGTGGCACATGAGAACAAGTGTGTTATGTTGTCCATTCTTGCCTATAGGATTGCTTGCAAGTTGAGATTGATGATGATCTTGATAGCTATTGGCACTCTGCCAAAAAGCTGCAAGTCCTGTTGGGGAGGTGGCATAGTTCTGTACCCATCTCTTCAGGTATTTTTTCTGGCTGAGAAGTGGGTAGGAGAAATTCTCTCTGAAATCGATAAAATGGGAGAATATTTTTTACAATGATAATAAAAACTGACTTTCGTAGTCCTTAATCATTGCTCTGGACCAATTAATAATTACTTTTGAAGTGCACTGTGGGAATGCAGTTAAAGAAATGAAGATTGTGAAATTCTGGATTTTGATAAGGGTGCTGAATCAATTTGCAGTGCTGCTGCATGGAACATAAATTTGATCTGCATAATCTTGAGTTAAAGCTACATTCTGAACAAGCTGGGTGGAACTCTTTTCTCTGTAAAAGGAAAAATAGAAAGGCAAGCTGATGGAGGACTTTAAAATATGAAGGAATTCAATGGGGCAAATATAGAAAAAAATGCTATCCATTTTATGGAGGGAGAATCCAAAACTTGGGAGCATAAATATAAGATAGTCATTAATGAATCAAATGAGGAATTCAAGATCACCCAGCAGGTGATGAGAATGTAAGCTCACTATCAGTTGGACCAGTTGTGGTGAATAAAATAAATATACTTAAGGGGAAGATAAATAAGCTAGAAATGGAGAACTTGGGATATGAGGACAGGCTGATAGGAAATTAAGTGGGAGGAGGTTTGTGTAAAGCTTAACACACCAGTATAGTTCTGACAGACTGGATGGCCTTTTTCTGTTCTTGATTTGATTTTGATTTGATTTATTATTTTCACATTACCATACAGTGAAATGTATTGTTTCTTACACGCTATACAGACAAAGCATATTCTTCCTAAAGAAAGAATTGAGAAAGTGCAGAGTTTAGTGTTACAGTCACGGCTTGGATGCAGAGAAAGATCAACTAATGCATTGTAGGTCCATTCAAAAGTCTGACAGCAGCAGGCAAGAAGCTGTTCTTGAGTCGGTTGATACGTGACCTCAGACCTTTCTTTCTTTTCCCCGATGGAAGAAGGTGGAAGAGAGAATGTCTAGGGAGTGTAGGGTCCTTAATTATGCTGGCTGCTTTGCCGAGCCAGCGGGAAGTGTAGACAGAGTCAATGGATGGGAGGCTGGTTTGCGTGACGGATTGAGCTACATTCATGTCCTTTTGTAATTCCTTGCGGTCTTGGACAGAGCAGGAGCCCATATCAAATTGTGATATAACCAGAAAAAATGCTTTCTATGGTGCATCTGAAAAAGTTGATGCGAGTCGCAGCTGACATGCCAAATTTCCTTAGCCTTTTGAGAAAGTAGAAGTGTCTTTGTGCTTTCTTAGCTATAGTGTCAGTATCAACATGTTGTTGGTGATCTAGACACTTAAAAACATGAAGCTCTTGACCCTTTCTATCTCGTCCCTATTGATGTAAACGGGGGCATGTTCTCCTTTATGCTTCTGTGGATTCTGTGTAGTTCTTTACACCACAGAAATAACATGCTTTATGGCTACTTGATTATGGAGTTAATGTGTATTGATGCTCCCAATCAAATATTGACTTAGATATTTAAATTTACAATGTTTTAAATTAAATACTAGATTGCAAATGTTTTTTAGTGCATAAGGATGTGGAGGCTTCAGAAAATACACAGAAAAGGTTTACCAGGATCTTGCCTGGTTTGGAGGGTGTTAGCTATGAGAAGAGATTGGACAAACCTGGTTTGTTTTCACTTGTGATATGGAGATGCCAGCGTTGGACTGAGGTAAAACACAAAGAAATCCCACAGCACCAGTTTAAAGTCCGAACAGATTTATTTGTAGCAAACGCCGCATGCTTTCACTCGAATAGCAGAGGCTGAGGGAGTGAACCTGACAGAAGTTTACAAAATTATGAGAGGCATAGATAGAGCGGGTGGTTAAAGTCTTTACCCAGAGTGGGAGTGTCAATGACTAGGGGACATCGGTTGAAGATGAAAGGAGGAAAGTTTAAAGGAAATGCAAGAGGCAATTTTTTGATTCCAAATAAACCTGTTGGATTTTAACCTGGTATTGTGAGACTTCTTACTAGAACTTCAAAGAAAGCTGTATTATATATTTCGAGCTGAATTTAATATTTACAGTATTTTGCTCATTATTTTATTAAAACACATTTGAAATTCACTTAGCAAAGATCAATTTGAAAGATAGGTTTGTTTTTATTCCTTATGATTTTAAATGAGAAACTATCCACTGGATGGGTTGTTATCCAGGGTGTTCATACGGCATTAGAAAACAAGCCTCCCTTATCGACTACCCTTGTTTTAGCAGCGGTCAAAGCGAAAGCGACACTGCGAGGGTTAATAGCCCTCATTGCGGGGATGGGTAGGACCCGGCGGACACCCTTTATATTGCAATGATTGGGAAATGTAAATAGGAGGTTTATCCAGAATTGAGTGGAAGTTGCTGAGTTCTGGAGAGTGGGGAATGGGGTCAGTGATCGGAACAGGAATAAGCAACATTCCTGTTGCTGTGAACAGCCAGTTTGGGGGAAATAAAGTTTTCCTCCTCTGACTCCACAACTTGTATATCTGAGCTTTCACTGTGGATCTCGGGAATTTGGTGTCATTTTTAAATATATATAGACGATAAAGCACAATTTTAACATCCGGCAACTTAAAACAAAAACAATTCTTGCGAAGGAAAGTCTTCTGTGGTTTGATTTTGAGAAGATGTCAGCAGAAGTTACTGAGTTCCCTCCTGCCCTACATCTGTGGCACTAATAAATCGGTTGGATTTAAAACTGGTGTTGCAGACTTCTTACTGTACTAAGTGGAGCAGCCAGATGTGTACGTGTGTGTGTGTGTGTGTGTGGAGCTGACCCATTCCGGCTCCTGCTGAAATCTTGAACACTTAGCACAAGAGACTGAAAGAAATCCTTAGCAGAATCCTACAGTGATCACAGAGAGGTAAGTGAAATTAATCCCCACATAATCCTATCTGTCCCTCTTTCTCCCTGGGGATAAACATTTCTCTTTGGAAGCTTTGTAGCCACTGAAATTTGATGTTTTCTCTCTCTGGGGTAAATATTTCTCTTAGGAAGCTTTGTAGCTACTGAAATTTATGATGTTTGTGAGTCAGGCAAAGTTTCTGAAACAAAATGAACTTACTTACTTTTGCGAGAGCGGGCAAGAGTAATCACCGGAGCTAAACAATAAAAAAGGGTTCACTTGATCTGGGACCGTCAAATTTAGCTTCCACCCGGGGATCTGCAGTTTCCTATTTATTTGTTACACTGGGTGGTGCTGCTCTGCTGGGTTAACCAGTGATGTTGAACAGGTTCCTCCACCTATTAATTGCCACATCTCCCAGGCGCGGGGATACCTGCCCAGTGGGTTAAATGGAACGGGAGGCAGACACGGGTTCAGAGGCAGAAGGATTAATGGAAGGGTTCCGATCTTGACCATGTCGCGCCGATGGTTTGAAAAGTGGTTCCTTTCACAGACCCCTGAGTGTGAATGGGCCCCTATACCAACCAGTCAATATACAGCGACTCCCTGGTACGCAGATTACATTAAGTTGCTACTATTGCCTGTCTCTCTCTCTCTCTCTCTCCCATTGTACAGTGAGTACATGTTTTCATTTCTAATATTTGTGTCGACTGGTGTTTCTGTTTAAAGTTAGCAGGCCAGCCTTACCAATGTAAGAGGTGAAATATTTATATTTTATTTTATTGGAAAACGCCTCCCTTTTTTTTTTAGAAAAAAGACACTGGTTTACTTAACGGTTATTGGAAGGAACTTAACTGGGAATTATCGTCAATTCGATGAAGTTTTGGAGTTGTACAGAAAAACTCCCGCATAGCCTCTGGAGACAGCACTTTTACTTTTGTACTCTGTACGGTAGAGGACTTGGTGGGGCTGAAGTATGTAGAGACAGAAGGAGATCAGTGAACAAGAAATTCCCCAGAAAGTATGGTCAGAATTAAGTTGTGAAATAAAAGGGAGAGATCAGACCAGACGGGATGTGTGAGGAAAAGTATGGGAGTGTCGGAGAGTGCCTGCTAGAAATTTTGTGGGAGTGCTGGAGGGACAAGATACATAGACCTGAGTTAGAGTACGGGGTGAGATCCCTGGCAGCTGGTAAATCCTATTATTCATTAAAATGCAGCAGTTTTTAATTGTGGCTGTATCAGTGATCAGAAAGGGGCAACTCTCTAAGAGACTCTTCTGTTCAAATACTTTTGAACTCCCCCTCCTCACCTCTCCCCTGTATCATTCAGCATCATTCAATAAGAAAGGGATTTGTGTCATGTAAATAGAACGATTTGGGTGCACAATGGTTAGCACTGCTGCATAAAGTGTCAAGGACCCAGGTTCAATTCCAGCTTTGAGGTGACAGCCTATGGAGTTTGCACATTCTCACTGTGTCTATGTGGGTTTCCTCCAGATGCTCTGATTTTCTCCCATAAAGATATGCAGGTTAGGTGGATTGGTCATGCTAAATTGCCCCTTAGTGTCCCAAGATGTGTAGGTTATGGGGAGGGGGCTTAATGGAGTAAATATACGGGGTGATAGGGATGTGGCTTGGGTGGGATGCTCTGTTGGAGAGTCAATGCAGACTCAATGGGTTGAATGGCTGCTTTCTGCACTGTAGAGATTCTGTGATGTAGTGATTCAAGGCTGGACACAAATTCCTGGATGTTTTATATCATTAGTTTTATAAACACAAGAGCTCGCCCTTACCTTCCCTGTTGCAAAACAATACCTCATTTGTGCTGTTGAAACAAATTAAACTTGGGTGTGGAAAGGTTAACTAATGAAATAAAGGTTCTTTCAATGAAGAGATTAAATTTGTTGCAATGCCATGCAATCCTTATCTGGCACAGCACAGCCTCATTCCTGCAGGTGGTAAATCATTCCTGTTAAATTTGAAAGTCTTGTTTCTTACTTTACCTTTCCTTTGTCTCAATCAACTTTTTCCCCCTCTTTATTTCTTTTTCTGTATTTCATTTGATTTAAAATTTCTTTTCCTGCACTTAATTAGACTTAAATTTGCCCTATTTCCTCCTTCATCATTTGATTTGATTTGATTTGATTGATTATTATTACACATACTGAAATGCAGTGAAGAGTATTGTTTCTTGCAGGCAAAGCATACTGTTCATAGGGTACATAGGGGAGAAGGGAACGAGAGAGTGCAGAACGTACTGTTACCATCATGTCTAGGGTGTAGAGAAAGATCAACTTAACAAGAGATTAACATAGAACAGTATTAGAAAGTGTAAAAGAGTGAGAATACAATTTTAAAAGCATTGAATGAGAGTGAAAGATAGAATCAGATGGAATACTGGGGACAGCTCACAAAAAGTCGCCACATTCCAGCATCATTATTAAATGTTTCTCGAACTTTAACTCTGACTGAAAATTGACTGCTGGCCCCATCATTCACCAAGGTCCCTCCCAGACATGTCATTATGCGGCACGCCTGAGATCAAGTCTAAGATTGGGAGGATTCAGTTTGATTTTGAAGTGGTTTTTGGAGCAAGCAAGGAAATGGATTAAGGGCTTGGCCACTCTGACTCCACTCTGAGCATTGGCTGTGTAACTTTAAGTATGCCGTAACTTCGTTTTTAAACTGAAGGGTTGAGGAGGGAGTTTAATTCACAAAACTCACACAATGAGATGCCTCGCTTCAGCAAATTCTGGCACAATGCAATCTTTAGACCTGTACCACGTAGTGGCTAGGGTGTAATTCTCTGTTCATCGAGTGAAAAGTAAGTAAATCAAACTCATGTGTTCTGAAGTTTGATATTTATTTGTGTGTTGTGGTTACCACACTTGTAGCAGTTGATGATCCTTTGACTCTGTATGGGTGAATCTGTGAGCTGTTGCATCTATCTGACTAGAGTTTGAGTTAAAAAGCTAAAAAAGGGTGCTGATCATAGAACTGGTATGATGCAGAAGGAGGCCATTTGGCCCATCATGTCTGCATCACCTCTCCAAATGATTATCAAGATTTAGTGTCGTTCCCCTGCCCTTTCCCCTAAACATTTTCTCTATTCAAATAATCATCTTATGGCCTCTTGAATAGCTCAATCGAACTTGTTTCCACCACATTTCCAGGCAGAGTATTCAGACCTCAACCATTCACTGAATGAAAAAGAATTTTCTCACATCAGATCAAAAAAGGAAGTCCTAATAGTAAAAATCTGGCACTCAAGGGAAATACTTAAAGAAAGATTATTATCTTTTTCATTATTTTGACATGTTACAAAGAGATTGAGAAGGCGCAAGAAATCTGATGCTGCAGTTGTTAAACATTCTTGATCTTGTGTCTGTATTAGCTAAAGATTGACTAAGGCATTGCTAATCATTTTAATATCAAATCTTTTTTATTTGCAAGGTCAGATTTCTGAACTGCAAAAGCCAATTGGGGTGGATTTTCCAGACCCCCTGCAATGGCTTGCCATTGGCTGCCAGCAGAATCTTCTGGTCCTGTCAATGTTGTGCTATACTCTCCCTGTTATCCCATATATCAGGTAGTACTTGCATCTGTTATAATCATGCGAGGAGAAATGATCTAGCTCCCTTCCATTCAGCACCCTCAGTTGGTCACCACATAGGTTTTTAAAATTTAATTTCTCAGTGAATGCCTTTTTCCATCCAAATGTATTTTTATTATCTATGCATTGGAAAATATGGAGCCCATCGCAAGATCTGCTGGAGCTAAAGAAAAGCAAGTTTATTAGTTATTAATGGGAGAGAGAAAAATAATAAAAATGTTACCCACACATAAGTATCAGAAGTGAGGAAAGTTAGAATCTAAATAAGAAGTTAAAGGAACATCTAGTTAATCCATTTTTTCAATTTGTTAGTGGGACATGGGCATCGTTGGCTGGCTAGCATTTATTGCTCATCCCTAGTTGCCCTTGAACTGAGAGCCTTGCTAGACCATTTCAGAGAGCAGTTAAGAGTCAACCACATTGCTGTGGCTCTGGAATCACATGTAGTCCAGACCATGTAAGCATGGCAGAATTCCTTCCCTAAACGACATTGGTGAACCAGACGGGACTTTCCAACAATGATTTCATGGTCATCAGTAGATTCTTAATTCCAGATTTTTAAAATTGAATTCAGATTCCACCGTCTGCAGTGGTGGGATTTGAACCCAGGTCCCCAGGACGTTAGCTGAGCTTCTGGATTAATAGTACAGTGATAATACCCACTAGGCCATCACCTCCCTTTGCTTGTCCTTGAAGCACAGATTGTTGAAGGTTGCATCCAGTGTAAGCCAAATGGTTCCTTTAAAATCACAAAGTTGAATTGAGGTTCATGGAACTTCACTTGTTGGAGATAATTTCCTTTTGTAAATCTGTAATCCATCCGCCAGAAAATGATGAGTTTCTCCTCAGGTTCTTTCTGATGGACATTCACCATCTCTTCTGCTGGATTTTTAAACTGTAGAGATGGGGCTTCACTTAAGGGAGAGAAAGATTCTTTACTGCTCTAATAGCAGCTTTGCGCAATTTCTTTGCAATTGCTTGGCAAATCCAATTCTTAAAAGTCCTACTTGCTGTATCTCCCAAAATAATTTAATTACGTGTCTGCAGCAGTCATTGTTGCAGAACAAATAATCATATTCTGATGTCTCAGAAATCTTCAACATTTTGCAAGATAATAAAAGTCAACAGTAGATAAGGATCTAAAATCTGGCACGGAGGAGAGGGATGGTCTGGGTGTCATTTTGGTTGTGTGCCTTGGGTGGTCAGCAGTTCCCTTTTGTTTTGATAGGATTATAGTCGAATAATTCTTGCACTTTTTTTATATCTTCTTACCCATAGTCCTTTTTGAAGTGGACATTGACATCCCCAGGTGTAAAATTCTATGAGCAACATGACAGGGCATGCATGCAATGTAATCCATATAGTAACTATTCAGAAGAGGTCTACTCACAATTTCAGACATCAGGTGACTACTGACTGTATGACTCTATGACTATGACAGCCATTTTTGGTCAGTGGCTTTTCTTGTATTTTATATGTTTTTGGTTAGCTGGTGAAATTGTAGGTAGATATCAATCAGTGACAAGTCCTTGTCATCATGATTTATGGAAGAAGCTATCAGGAGAGAATTGTCAAAGCTAGATGTCCACAGGCACAAATCATACAAGTGACCAGATTTATTGAATCTGGGTTCACAGCTGACCACAGTGGAACATGCACTCAAAACTGTGGCGTTTGCTAATCTGGCACCACAACTAATGTGACAAGCATGGGTTCAACCCTCCACAACCTCCCCCAAGTAACTGGGGAAATTTCAACTCTCAGCTCATTAAATGAATCTGCAGTTTAAATTTTGTATCCGTAATAGTGACGATGAGATTGTTGTACAAACTCAACTGGCTCGGTGATGTTCTCTGGCAAAGGACATGCATTGTCCTTAGCTAATCTGGCTGATAAATGAATCCAGACCCGCAACAATATGATTGACTCTGTAATTTTCCTCCAAAGCGGTCTGGCAAACCAGTCCATCATTATCAACACTGCTGCAAACAGTTTCATCCCACATCCACTGCATACGTCCAAGAAAGTGATTGTCCAACACTTTCTCAAGGGCGATTAGGGATGAAGAAAAATTGCTACAGATGTCATTGCACAAATGAATGAGAAAAAAGAGCTGCTTATTCCTGGTGGCCCTCCAATCAGTAGGTGGAGGTCTACTGTAAAAAAAAATAGAGTTAACATTCGTTCCATGATGAAATCAAAAAGTAAACCTAAATTATAATCTTGTTCTGGGATTCAGATAAGTGTTGCAAATTGCTATGCCTTTGCTTGCATGCTTAGACATCAGTTAAATTTCCTGATAAGATTGCAGCTCTAATTGCTCTAGTAATCAATTACATGAGCATGAATTCAATAGAATGAATGGAAACCATTTGAAGGCTGGTTGCTATTTTGTAGTATTCTATATCAAAACTTTATCTGTGAGGGATGATTGACATTTTTGTATGGAACAATCACATCTTTCAAACACACACACACACACACTTTTAAAAATATATTTATTGCTTTAGCGCATTTTCTTGTGATTGTCTCCTTTTATTTTCCATCCTTTACCAGCCAGCTCTTCACCTGTAAGTGTTACTTTTCTCCTCCCTTGCTTCCCCTCCAAGCGCTGTGGATTTCCATCTCTTTTTGTTTGCTTGCTCTGTTCTTTTGGATCCCTCCAGCTGTTCCCCTGCCTGATTCACCCTAACCTGGTAACCCCCAAACACTTAGTCAACCCAGCAGACCATTATCCCAAACTGCCCCATCTCTCTAATCCATAATATCCTTTAATTATCTTGCACACCTCAGTTAGAGCATTCTTAATCTGTCTTCTCAATCATTTAAATATTTGGGTAGGTTTCAATAAAATGCTTGAGAGTTCACTGGAAGTTATATACTCTGTGGAATCAAATTCAAGGCATGCCTGCTGAAGGCAAAAGGAGGTCTTGTATGGTTTCTCATCAGAAGCCATTCAGGAGAAAGCTCTTGAGATATACTGCAACTTTTACACCTCTCCAGTTTCAAACCAGCTTTTTATCGTGACAATGTGGTGTAGAAATGTATCTGTAGACTGAGACAAAAAGTTGGCAGAGTGATTGATTAGTTCTCTTTCATTTTTAGCATTTAACTGGATAATGGAAGTGAGAAGCAACTGCAGTGCAAGGGACTGAAGAGAAGTGTGTAACCACCCAAGCTGAGTGCTTTTGAATTCATTGATTTTGGAATTTATGGATATATGATTATATCAAGCATGTGATACACTGATTTAGCGATTAAACCAAGATAAGTGGATGGTACAAAAGCAAACTATTGCGAATTGCTAGAGTTTGGAAATATAGTATGGAGAATGCTAAGACAACTAAGGGTGGCATGGTGGTGCAATGGTTGGCATTGCTGCCTCACAGCGCCAGGAATCCAGGTTCAATTCCAGCCTCAGGTCACTATCTGTTTGGAGTTTGCATTTCTCCCTGTGTCTGCGGGGGTTTCCTCCAAGTGCCTCAGTTTCCTGCCACAGCCCAAAGATGTGCTGGTTAGGTTGATTGGTCATTGGACACCATAATGTCAGGGGGGTTGGCAGGATAAATGAGAGTTATGGGAATGGGGCCTGGGTGGGATTGTGGTCGGTACAGACTCAATGGGCTGAATGGGCTTCTTCTGTATTGTAGGGCTTCTATGATTCTACAACTTGGCAGTTCTGGCAGCATCTGAAGAGGGTGAAACAGAGTTAGCTTTTCAGATCTGAGATCTTTTATCAGAAATGGAAAAATTTAGAAATGTAATAGGTTTTGAGCAAGTGAGCAAGCAGGGGAAGTTGGTGATGGGAAGAACAAAAAGGAAGATTTTGCTTTTTGCAAACACGTTATCTTAACCAGTATAAAACTTAGCTATATGTGACTCTATCAGAGGAGGTAAAAGAGTAAAGTAAATTTTATTTATTGTCACAAGTCGGCTTACATTAACACTGCAATGAAGTTACTGTGAAAATCTCCAAGTCACCACACTCCAGCACCTCTTCGGGTACAAAAAGGGAGAATTTAGCATGGCCAGTGCACCTAACTAGCACTTCTTTTAGACTATGGGTGGAAACCCACACAGGCATGAGGAGAATGTGAAGACTCTGCATGGACAGTGTTCCAAGCCAAGAATTGAATCCAGGTCCTTGGCGCTGTGCGGTAGCACTCCTAACCCCACTGTGCCACCCAGGTAGATGGCACACTCCAGATCATTTTTATTGGTGCACAGAATACATTGAAAGCTTTAATGAGGATTGAAATCTAAGGCCACACAGTAATGTAATGGTAATGATAGGAATGTAAATATTGTGAGTTCAAATTATGTTTTGGCAAATCGTTAAATTAGTTTTGGTAAATCTGGTTTTGGAAGAGGACATTGGAAACTTTGATTATTTTAAAAACCAAACTAGTTTCCTAATGTCCTCTGTGAGGGAAAGTGACTATTCTTACCCTGTCTAGTTTACATACCCCATGCTATGTTGGTCACTTATTCACTTTTATCAGGACATCTAGAAGTGGATAATAAACACAGCTTTGTCAGTGTTGCAAGAATATTGCAAAATGAAGCAAATGCATAATTGTTCTCATATTTAGATATTCCAGAAATGATCTGCAATTTATTTGGAGGTAATACAACATTTTTTATTTACTGAGACCCATGTTAGGAATGGGTTATCAGGCCTTCCAATTAAGCCCTAATTTGATGTCAATTATCCAATAGAAGTCACTGATATATATATAGGGGTTACAAGTGGCATTGGAGGGTGGGGACAATTGTATGTGGAGTTGAATTAAAGAAATAAAGGTAGTTTATGAAGAAGCAGACCTTGTATCTCCTCTATTGAACTGCAACTGAGTGGCTCAAACATTCCGTACTTGTGGTAAATCTAAAGCAAACAGATATAAAGCTCACTTTTCATTGTTCACCTTCACTTCTCCCCATCTACTTGAAGTTCTGTAGATTTTCTTTCCTTAATCTCTGGATGATAATAAAGCAAAAACCTGATCAAACTCTACCCATTCTTAAAATAATCACTGCGTTTTGGCTTCTCTATAACCTTTGCTCTGATCAAATAATCTGTAATTTTTAGACATGCACAGAAAGTATTTTAAACAGAGGGTGCTGGGTCCTGGAACTGAGGCCAGGGGAGATATTGGAAGCAGATGCGATAGTGACCTTTAAGGGATATCTTAACAAATATATTAATAGGTTGGGAATGGAGGGATATGGTCCTCAGAAGGGTAGGGGGTTTTACTTCAGACAGGCTGCATAGTCACTGCAGGCTTGGAAGGCTGATGGGCCTGTTCCTCTGCTGTAATTATCTTTGTTCTTACTTCTTTGTAATTCTTAAGTGAGTTTAGTGAAACACTCATTTTCAGCTGCCTAGCCCCAAAGTTCTAGAATTCTCTGTGTAAATCCCTCCAACACCAAGGCATGAACCTCCTTGATCAACATTTCAGTTACTCATAATATATTTTTTGCACGCTTGTTTTGTCTCATTATTTCCCTTCTTGAAACTGTGGTGCTTTTTTCGTACATTAAAGGTGGGACATAATGGGAGTTGTTCTTAAAATGTAATGTAATTCAATCTGCCAGTCCACAGTACAGACTGTAACTGTGTCAAACCTCACAATCACTTGTAATCTAGCCATGCTACCTTCAGCAATGAATGCTCAGCACCAAATTATTTCTAAATCACAGGAATAGCACAGAGAATCCATAAGTGAGCCTCAAATCACTGCTAACCAACCACAAAGTAATCTTTCATTAACCACATAACTTTCTATTGTGAAGCTAATCTGTCATTAATTCCATTAGTTCCACTTCCATTAAAATCCTCTAGTAGATAGCTGTTTCACATTGTAAATGGAATAACAATGTAAAGCTTTATGCATTGCAAATAATCACGAAGAGATAGCATGTATCTTAGTTACCCAGCGTGCTGGACACGTGCACTTGTTGAGTCGCTAACTATTCAATGCACAAGAAAAACTGCAGGCACTTCACTCGTACAATCTGTTCTCACGTTTTGCACGAGTGAACTCTTCTGGACCTTTATTGTCTGACAGCAGTAGTTTTTTTTCCTTTTCTATCTTGTTCTTTACTGATGGAAAATTATTTCAAAGTGCCGTTAGTTGTTGGCAACAAAAGAAAGGATATATTTCCAATATAGTTCAGCACTGTTTGCTTACCCCATTGTTGTTCATATGAGGCTTGGCTCAGTCATGGAAACACTGTCAATGCATTTTACAAATGCTCTTGAGACAAGAGAAATTATAGAATCCCAATAGTGCAGACGGAGGCTATTCAGCCCATCAACTCTGCACTGACCATGATCCCACCCAGCTCCTTTTCACATAACCCCACATATTTAGCCTGTTAATTCCCCTGACACTGGGGTCAATTTAGCATGGCCAATCCACCTAACCTGAAGCATCTTTGGACTATGGGAGGAAACCAAAGCACCCGGAGGAAACCCACACAGACACGGGGAGAACATGCAGACTCAGCACAGACTGTGACCCAAGCCGAGAATCGAACTTGTGTCCCTGGTGCCACGAGGCAGCAGCACTAACCACTGTGCCACAGTACTGACAGTTATGTTGCATTTGTTGCGTACTCCTAGTTTCTCTATTAAGAGTGAACCAAGTCGTGGAACACGTAAACCTGACCAGATTAGGATGACAGGTTCCCTTTGCAGAAGGACACAAACTTAATGAGTTGGAATTTTGCAGCAATGTTTCAGCTTCTGTTTTCCTGTTTAATGAGCAAATTTGTTGAATACTATGACAACAGTGGAAATCTAATCGTTGGGATTGAAGCATGCAGTTCCTGGAAGGATAGACATGGGTTTGAGATGTGATAACACGTTCAAGGACTTTGGACAGGAAAAAGAAAAGCTCGATAAACATGTCAGGGAGAAAGGAATAGTAAGTAATATGTTGATACAATGAGGGGAAGCAGCATCGGAAGAGATTCATATGAAGTCTGCATTGCTGCCTCACAGCGTCAGGGACCTGGGTTCAATTGCGGTCATTATCTGTGTGAAGTTTTCTCTCCATTTGTGCAAAGGTTTCCTCCGGATGCTCTGGCCTCCTCTCATGTGGATAAAAATGTGTCGGTTAGGTGGATTAGCCAGAGTAAATGTACACAGTTATAGGGATAGGGCAGAAGAGAGGGTGTGGGTGGGATACTCTTTTGGAGATTCAGTGCAAACTGGATGGGCCAAAAAGTCTCTTTCTGCACTATATGGAAACTATGGTTCTGGTAGTTAGGGAAATTGGTGGGATAAACATGTGAAGTTATGGAAATAGATTGGGATACTCTGGGAGAATCAGTGTGGGCTCTCTGTCTGCACTGTAGTGATTCTTTGATTCTATAAATAGCAGCACGAAACAGATGGAACAAATGGCCTGTTTCCGTGTTGTACCTCAATGTCATTAACGAGGGTTTGAGCCAGGATTTCCCAGCCCTGACACTGACATGTATCATCATCGCAGGCAGGACAGGGACAGTTGGAGAGGCATTAAAAGGATCTTTGCAGACTGCAGCTTAAGCATTTATTTTAACTTGCACTCCCTGCACGACTAAACAGTGAGACTTCAATCACCAGCCCGAAAACTGAATCACTGTCACACATTAACAATGACCCTGTCTCTCAGCAGAAAAGTCAGAGATGCTGCTGACGTTTTGCTGGGTCACCGGCTGATCCTGTGAGTACTCCATTCCCGGATCTCTCCCATTCACTGTCCAGGAAATTGGACAAGAAGCAGCTTCCCACTTTGGGAATTCGAGCTATTGCAACTAAGCGTAGCTGCTAATATATGGCAAACTCTGTAAGTGACAGAATGGTGTTAGCACTCAGAATTTTTATTCTGAAACCAATGCATCAGAGGCCTTAATATATCTGAGCTCTCTTCGTGATGCTGCCTACTGTTTATTTTCAATTTATACTCTCAATTTGCAGCAGGAATGTTTTACCTACTTAATGTGTTCACCAGACTCTTAAACTGGGAAGGTAATTGGAAAAATATACATAATTAAGCATGACCAACCAAAGAACGTTTTAACTTCATGATAATTACACCTCTTGTGTGTGAATATAAATTATTTGAGATCGGTGGTGGAAAAATTGAAGCTTTTCTGCATGTGGAGGTGGGGTGGTCAGAATGGACTTGACAAAAGCAGCTGACAAATTAGAGAATAGAAGCATTTGCACTTTCACAAAGAATTAATTTACAGCAAATCTTTCATGGTCTCCCACTGTCCCAAATTCTCTACAGTCAGTGAGTCACTGGTAACTGTTGGGATGTAGGAAATGTGGCAACCAATTTGCGTGAACTAATTCTCAGAAACGTTCATTGTGATTAGATATTCCATTTTGATGACACTGATTAAGGGATAGATATTGAGCTGGGCATGGGACAGAACTCTGCTGCTCTTCATCATATCGCACCCAGGCAATTTTCATCTCTACTTGAATGGATACAGCTAACCTGGGTTCATGTTTAGTGGCACCTCTGGTAGTGCAGCATTCCCTCAAGATTGTAATGGAGTTTTAGTTCAAACTATACTCTAAATTTGGGGTTCGAAATCAGGGTCAGGTCTAACTCAAAATGATACCACTCAGTCAAAGTTGAAAAGAAAATTACTGCGGTTGAGTCTTGAAATCCAAGGGTGGCACAATGGTCTCACAGCACCAGGGATCTGGGTTCGAATCCTAGCTTGGGTCACTGACTGTGCAGCGTTTGCATATTCTTCCCCTGTCTGCATGGGGATGCTCCGCTTTTCTCCCACAGTCCAAAGATGCGTGGGTTAGGTGGATTGGCCTAGCTAAATTGCCCCTAGCTAGCTAGGGGCTAGCAAGGGGTTACGGGGATTGGGATTGTGGTTGGTGCAGACTTGATGGGCCAAATAGCCTCCTTCTGCACTGTAGGAATCTATGATAAATCCTACCTCAGTGTACCCCGAACAGGTGCTGGAGTCTGGCGACCTGGGGATTTTCACTGTAACTTCATTGCAGCGTTAATGCATTTGTGACATTAATAAATAAACTTTAAAGTTTTGCCAGGAAATGGCAAGAGCAAAAACAAGAAGCTCTCAGCAAAAGAACAAAATATGGCCAATGCTTGAAATCTGAAATCAAAACAGAAAATGCTGGAATAGCGAAGTTGATCTTGTTTCAGGCCAATGATCCTTCCAGGGAAGCTTCCAGCTATCTATACTTGTGATATTAAATCACTTCCAAATATCCATGATCGAAAGATATTTTTTACTTTACTATTGCAGAAAACCAGCTCTAATTTAAATTCTTTTAAAATTTAAAACACTCGCTAAATCAGATGCATTGTGGAAATAGAAATTAAATTCAAAGGCAGAATTCTCATTTTAATGAGTAACTGCTGATCCACAAAATGCTGCTACTTCTTGGAATCATAATGTGGGATTTTCCAGCTGTTCCCGCTGGCGGGATCTTCAGTCCTGCCGATGGTGAATGCCAGTGTGGATTCACTGGCGTTGGAGGGTGCGAACAATGCCAAACAGCAGTGGGACTGGAAGATCTGGCTGCTGGTGGGTTGCCTCTGCAGGGTGGGGGTGTTGGAGGAATAGTTAATTGAACCTGAAATACCAGAGTCCTTTGAATTTGTTCTTTTTTTAAAGAATGTTTTTATAAGCTTCAATATTTTCCAGTTTACGACAGCTTTGTTAAAACATTAACAGAACGAGGCATGAAAAATCTAGCTTTCTAATCTGAATAGAAGATTAGCTCATGGTTCCTGGATCGATGATTGAAATGTGGAATGAGCAAGTGGGAAGAAAGTTAACCATGCTTACATTAAACAAGGATGCAGGAACTAATTTCTTTCCTCACTTTCTGAGAAATTAAATCTTAGGTTTATGACTATTCCTGTTAAAGGTCCATAAAGAAAATAAGCAACAGCTGTGAATGATATTCAGAATGTTAATCTAATTGAAGTCAAATAAAACTTTATATCTGCAGCCATAGTAAAACTGTGTTATTGGTAACACAGAAGGGGAAACATTAACTTATTTTTGCGCACGGTGTCATACGGAATCTGTGTGTCTCTGTGCATGCAGGCTATAAATGCAGTTGGATTTACAACAAGGCAACCGTTCTAAAGTTAATTTATTAGTCACAAGTAGGCTTATGCAATGAGGATACTAGTCTCTCAATGAGACTAGTAATACTGCAATGAGGATACTAGTCTCTCTGTGAATAGAAGAGTTGCTTTACCCATCAGCACTGGTTATCTAATTTAAAGGAAGAATTGTATTCTTGCCCCTGAGACATGACAAACTTATCTGGTTACCTACAAGTTGGTCCATTGTTTTAATTGTGTTCCTGGATGCTTGCTGTGTTGAAGGCGCCGTATAAATACAAATCCTTCTGTTGTTGCAGAGCTGCAGTTGTATGTAATGGCTCGAAGGGACCATCAAAAGAGGGAAGTTTGTGAAAAGGGAACCTTAACCTATGGCAAAACTAAGACAGGGATTGCATCCATATCATGGAATCATAGAATCCCTACAGTGCAGAAGGAGGCCATTCGGCCCATTGTGTCTGCACTGATCACAACCCATCCAGGTCCCATCCCCATAACCTCATGCATTTACCCAAGATAGTCCCTCTGACATTAAGGAACAATTTAGCGTGACAATCCACCTAACCTGCACATCTTTGGACTATGAGAGGAAACTGGAGCACCCCGAAGAAACCCACGCAGAAAATGTGCAAAATTCCACGCATCACAGTGACCCAAGCCAGGGGTCAAGCCTGAGTCCATGGTACTGTGAGACAGCAGTGCTAACCACTGTGCCACCGTGACTTCCCTTCAGTGATCATTGTCTCTTCCCCTCCAATTAACAGAAACAGATTAGGGGTAGAATTAGTGGTAATGGACGGAGCAAATTGGTCGCCTTTTGTGGGAGCTGCCAATTTCATTTCATTGACATCTGTCCCATCAGGAATTTATGACAGGACCATCACCCAGGCAGTGAAAATGTAAAGCAATGTCTTACTCCTCTTGTCTCCCCGCCATCTCAGTTATGATCTGAAATATAAATGTTTGGTTAGCCAACTATAGCAGTCGCCTAGCACCAGACAGAATTGCAGAAAGATTGGATGAGTTGTTAGTTAATTTTGCTTTTGTTTTGGTGGTGTTGGTTTAGGGAGAACTGCTTTCTGTTTGAATTATGGCTTGGGGCTACTTAAACGGGGGCACTATCTCACCAGTTCAAAAGTGGATAACATTTTGATTTACATTCCAGCACGTACCTAGACTATGACTCCAGCCTATGGCAAGGAATTTAAATCCTGTAACATGAGAAAGATAGCTGCTGATTGAATCAAACTGACGCCATTAGACTGAGGGGAACCATGGTTGAGATAAACTGGCCTCCCAACAGCGTGTTTCCCGCCAGAGGGGGTGGTGGGGTGTTCGCTAGGGTAGGATTCTCTGCTCCCATCGCTGTCAATGGGAATTGCCATTTACATCACTGCATACTGGCGGGAAACTCATGAGCGGGGACGCACTGCCAGTGGAATAGAAGGATCCCATTGGCATGAGCAGCCGGAGAATTCCAGCCATGTTGTTCTAAAGGATACTTCCTCTTGCCTTGTGATTTTTAAATTAAAAGACAAGTATCACTGAACTTCCATTGAATTTGACTTGAAATGAATTATTTACAGCACAAAAGAACACATTTTGTGAAAAGAGGACAATAACCTTTGCTGGTGGCCTCTATAGTGTCTGTCCAAGGTCAAACCAATACGCATTTTGTTGTTTTGCAATACTCATTAACTATTGGATTGTATTATTTTCTGGTTTTTCTAACTCAATCCTTCTGAAAACCACTTTTCGGCATGGACGACCCACTGTTCCTTTTATTTCTGCAGGTGTGCTATGATATGTGGAGATCTTTTAAAAAAATCCTAAAAATCTTGGAGCCCTAGCGACCGAAATAATGGCAGGCCTTCAGTTACTTACACCCGCACCAGGTATGTTTCTGATATTATAGCTGGAGTTAGGAATCCAGTTTTAATGAGAGGCATCCTTTGTTCTTTGCTCAGTTTCTGGCTCGCTACACTGCTGTAGAATAAGGCAGGCTAGAAGCCATCCCATCTACCTGGTGATAAAGCACTTTGTGACTAATCGCATATTTAATCCAAGGGCAGATCAATGTCCCGCCTGGTACCAGTCAGCACTCAATTGAGCGTAAAATGGCATTGGAGCTGTTAGAGTCAGTGGGGATGTGTTCCCCACTGACTCTCAGGGGGAAGTGTTCCCCACTGACTCTCAGGGGGAAGTGTTCCCCACTGACTCTCAGGGGGAAGTGTTCCCCACTGACTCTCAGGGGGAAGTGTTCCCCACTGACTCTCAGGGGGAAGTGTTCCCCACTGACTCTCAGGGGGAAGTGTTCCCCACTGACTCTCAGGGGGAAGTGTTCCCCACTGACTCTCAGGGGGAAGTGTTCCCCACTGACTCTCAGGGGGAAGTGTTCCCCACTGACTCTCAGGGGGAAGTGTTCCCCACTGACTCTCAGGATGGTGGGCTCTAATTGCTTGTCATGCTGAAAATTCAGGGCAATTACCAATACAGATTCTATAGAATAGAAAAGATTAAATGTCAAACATTTTGTAATGAATTCGAAAATAGAACCTACCATTTGTTGCTCTTGAGAGCTTTTGCATTTTAGGAAACTGGCAATCACTAATTTCAGCCCTTGCCTGGTTCAGTAACCCTTTGTATCGGCTAATTATAGGAGAGTTGACATGAGAATTCTGGTCATCTGGTATTTTGTTGGACCCAAAAAAAATCCTTTTAAATAAGAGAGAGGTTTATATAGAAATGTCCTTTATTTCAATTGTAATGAAAATTGTTATCACCTCACCAGCCCTGTTCTTCCTCAAGATCATTGCCCTAACCTTAACTGTATAAATTTAATCTCTGGGAGTAAGTTTCTCCCTATCACTCACCTACCCATTCCCTACAAATTAAATTCTAGCTCATTCCTAACTCTTATTACTACATGCCAAAATTGTTCCACTGTATTGCAAATGTGAATAATCAAACTGAGATCGATAGTGTTTGTATTGCTTATCAATTAAATACCCTTCTGATGCCTTGGGATTTGATTTGCCTTACTGGTGACCACCTCACATTGGCTAAAGATTTCAGTGAACAATTCACTCATTAGAATAGAATCTTTGGATTCCTGATTCCTTTGGCAATATTCCAGAGTATCATTCTTTTCTCGGCGCATTTTCCCATATTATCTGCTTCACCGTGTTACTGTAATTACTTTCCATTCACACTGAAGGTGAAAGTTGTATTTGAACATGAATAGTGTTCTCACAACTTATCACCTTAACAAAAGACTTTGTGTTTTCAGGAAATTATGTATGCCTACCACCATCGCTGTCCACCCCCGTCCTACCCAGCTCTCTCCCCATTACATTGTTTACAAAGAACAGGTCATGTGAACATTTCATACCACTACTCCTGTCCTGCAGTAATATTTCTATCGACTTTTTTGTTTAATATATTTGCTGGATATCATTTGGCTGTCATATTGCCATGCTTTACGATAGCGATAATGCTTCAGAAGTTCTCCATTGGTGACGCATGTGGGGATGTATGAAAAGCATTTTCTCTTATGTTGACCCAAATTACAGTCCAGTAAGCCAATTTGCCACTAATTCCAGGAAAGTTGCATTTTCAAAACCCATGCAAGGATGCACCCTCAAAAAACTCCAGCCGATTTGCACAGCGTCCCACGTCATTTACAAATCCATGTTATGCATTTAATATTTCCACTCTTCAGTTGATAACATGCTCCAGAGTGTCATCAAATATTCTTTATCCCAGTACAGATGTTAAGCCTACTTGTGTTTGCTTCTGCCAAACCCCCATGACAACAGGAAAGTGAACACTAGACTGAGAACAGATGGTTAGTCCAAACTAAAAAAAAGTAATAAATGAAACATAAATGACAGTTGTTAAATTAATTACGAGGAAGTGCTCACTACTGTGCAGTACCTGCTAATTTGGAAGCTTCTAATGGGCTGACGACCACTATGAACCTGTGCTCTTAAAGCTGTAGAATTTGCTTTCAAGTGAAGAATGATCAAGCACAGAAGAAGGAAATTTCACCCTTCCTGCTTGTTTTAGCTCTTTGGAAGAGCAATTCAATTGCCTCCCCCTCCCATCTGCTCTCTTTGCATTTTTCTTTCTCCATAGCCGCACAAATTTTTCTTTCAGTCTCAAGGTTTGGAAGCCTCAATGAGCTACTGTTCTTTTGGAAGTTATTGGACATTCCTATTAACCATCATCATTCCCATCTCTTTCAGCACCACTTTGGCTGCTTATCCCAGTTTGCGTTGGATTATTGTTCAGCGTTGTATTGGGCCTCACCGCAGAGTTTCTGAAGGATTGCTGCAAGAAAACGTTTTCAAGCACAAAGGAGAAAGATGATAGCAAAAGTAAAAGTAGGTTTCTTATTCTATTCCTATTGAGTTTCATCTTGTGCTAACGATGTGGTGAAATTGGGCTGATTTGCAATTTGCCACTTAGAATCATAGAATCGCTACAATGCAGAAGGAAGCCATTGAACCCATCGAGTCTGCAATGCCAATAATCCCACCTAGGCCCTATCCCCATAACCCCACATATTTATCCCACTAATCCCTCTAACCTAGACATCCCAGGACACTTAGGGACAATTTAGCATGGCCAATGCACCTAATTACACATCTTTGAAGTGTGGGAGGAAACCGGAACACTCGGAGGAAACCCATGCAGACATGGGGAGAATGTGCAGATTCCACACAGACAGTAACCTGAGCTGGAATTGAACCCACGTTCCTGGGGCTGTGAGGCAGCAGTGCAAACCACTGTGCCACCACGTGTTGCCAATCAACCACCATTCATTAATTAGATCCAATTTCAGACTGATAGGATAAATTACTTCCAGCGAGTATTAAGAGGCAAGGGTTTTATTCACCAGATGATAGAGTGCTCATTTATCCCCATGTTACTCTCCTCTGCTGAAAACTCAACTATGGAAGACAGTACGTGAATCCCACATCATCATTCCCTTGGGAAGATTGTAAAATTGCTACATTTAATCATAGTGAAGTGAATTTTACAGGTTTGCTTAATGGATGGTGCTTTAAGAATCAAAACATTTCTTCCTATTAAATACTCTAGAAATACAATCATCAGTGTGTTTTAAAACAATGGACGCTATCCCAAAACATTTGGATGATCAGTGTGGCTATGTATGGTCAGAATGAATCTGTATTATTTGACATGTGGAAAATTGGCTTTTGACTCATCTTAACCATGGCCACTAGGATGCTCGTTTAGAATTCCTGTGCAGAAACCCGTCAGTTTGTAAAAAATGCACACTCGATATACAAAATGACAAAAAGTTATGGAGTTAAGCATTCAATTTTAATCCTGCCCCAGCCAACTGAATCCAGGCACGTGGAGAGTTGAAATGGCCGCAGTGCTTTCCATTGGGATGTCACTGATCTTGCTCCTTTGAGCAGGTGAGTGGAAGAGTGTAGGATCCTGCTTTCTGGCCAAATTCCTGTCACTAACACCAGTCTCCAATTTTAACCAGAAGCCTCTCTTTTAGGCCCAACTGGCAACAAATGGGAGCAGGGTCCAGGAGAGTTGAGCATTTCTTTAAAAAAATACATATGAGCTAAGAGAAACAGTGTTGCTGCTTCAGGAAAGTTTGAACCTCAGCTTCTCTGGATCACCTTCCTCCATCCCTGTGCACTTTTGACTTCTGCCGAAGTAGTTTTTAGACAATTGGTTGGCCACTGCATTGTAACATAGTGACCTCCTGTCACCCGCTATCTTGCTCCTGCCAACCCAACGAGCATTTCACTATCAGCCAACACCCATCAGCTCACCCTCCCCTTCTAGGGGCTGATAAGAGTTTTAAAATTTATTTATTAGTGTGAAAACCCTCTAGTTGCTACACTCCGGTGCTTGTTCAGGTGCATCGAGGGAGAATTTAGCATGGCCAGTGCACCTATCCAGCACATCTTTCAGCCTGTGGGAGGAAACCAGGACGCCTGAATGAAACCCATGCAGACACAGAGGGAACATGCAGATTCTGCACAGACAATAACCCCAGTGGGAATTGAACGCAGGTCCCTAGCGCTGTGAGGCAGCAGTGCTAACCACTGTACTACCCAGAGGCTGATAGGGATTGTGAAACATGATCTCGGGGTTGAAGTGTCCTGGGCCTCCTGCTGTGGATTGCCAAACTGCTTTCTTTAAAATCACCAGTCCTTTTAATCAAGAATTGGGTTACCAGTTACACCATTGTTGATCAAGCCTTTTCACGGTTTTGGCAGTCGTGGTTAAACAAATGAATTGATGTTCAGTAGGTTGGTAATGGAAATGGATAAATATTTTTTTAAAAAAACATACCTTAAAATCTTCTCAGTTCATAGGGAACCTGCAAGTCAAGATTCCAAACCAGAGGCCAGTTCTGACCGGAAGATGATCAGGTTTACTGAGGATATTTTACTCTCCAAACTGCCTCCTGATGGCAGGGAAGTGCCCTTTGTGGTACCAAACTTAAAGCCAACCTATGTGCAACCCAGCTTTAACTGGTACTATGAAGACACTGTGCCAGGTATGCCAATGCCCTCAGCTTTGCTCTGGTTATTGGTGGTGTTTGCTGAATGATTGAGTGCATTGCTTTTTAACTTCCTGACTGTAAGTATAACGGCAAGAGCAGAAATTTGCATTCGTAGAGAGTAACATCGAAGAATGAGCCAAGGCACTTCACTCTGTGCAAGGAGGGAAAGGAGAATGTCCGAGCCAAAATGAGATACTTAGAATAAAAACGGAAAATGCTGGAAATTTAGCAGGTCTGGCAGCATTTGTGGAGCAAGAAACAAGAGTTTATGATTCACATCCGCATGGCTTTTCTTCACAGTGCAGACATTTAGAAGACTGGTCAAAGAGAAGGGAGAGGTTTATTGGGGGAGTTTCACAGTGTGAGATGTGCACACCTGAAGGCAAGGCCATCAGTGGTCGGGCAAGGAACAGGAGAGGTGGGGGACGGGATGGAGGGGGGAGGGTGCAAAGAGAGGTTTGGATTGGCTTGGGAAGAAGGTGCACCAATATCAAGCCAAGACTGGGAAGGCACTTAAACATGGGAATCAAGTATTTTTAACTTCATGCCGTGGAGAGTTATGAGTCTTTGTAAGTGAGTGAAGAGAGAGTACATTAGAATATGAAAACTAAGAGCAGGAATAGGCCCCTCAAGCCTGCTCCACCATTCAATAAGATCATGGTTGATCTTTTCTTGGACTCAGCTCCACTTACCCATCTGCTCACCATAACACTTAATTCCTTTACTGTTCAAAGATTTATCTATCCCTGCCTTAAAAACATTCAGTGAAGTAGCCTCGACTGCTTGACTGGGCAGAGAATTCCACAGATTCATAATCCTTTGGGTGAAGAAGTTCCTCCATATTTCAGTAGGGTTTGATGTGGATAGGAACCTTTCACAAGCGAATGAATATTTTAAATGATGACTCAGTTGACTTTTCTTAATAATTTGACTTTCAATGGCAGGTTACTCAAGAGCCCATTATAGTGAGAGAAAGTTGGAGCTATCCAATGCACGTCAACAGATGCAAGACATCGATGAGGTCTATAATCCCAATTATATGTTGCAGCACATTGCCCCAGGACCAAGTAGACATGTCTCACCTCAGGGAAATCCAGGCAGTCCATCTGATTCAGGTAAGGAGTGACTTTGGAATAAAGTCAGAGAATGGGGGAGGGGTGATGGCTAGAAAAATCAGTTTACAAACACAGGGCATGGAAAGACATACCACAATGGCAGATAACGGAGACAGATGACAAAGGCAAGAATGCACAAAACTGCAGGAATGGAAGGGTCACTGATATAACGTTTATTAATGAATGCCTAGTCCTTGAAATTAGTAAGCAAGGTGAGATGTATTTGGAGTCTAACCTGCACATCTTTGGACTATGGGAGGAAACTGGAGCACCGGAGGAAACCCACACAAATTCAGGGAGAATGTGCACACCATACACAGACATTCACCCAAGGTCAGATCCTGCCTCCATCAGCAAACCCATGTGAAGTGAATGTTTTAAATAAGCCAACTGACCATGAAAGAGCTAAGTGCAGTACATATAATAAAATAATAAATGCTTGTTTTGTAGATAATTGGGGTGATGTGGTGGCACAGTGGTTAGCACTGCTGCCTCACAGTGCCGGGGACCAGGATTCAATTCCAGCCTTGGGTGACTGTATGGAGTTTGCACATTCTCCCCGTGTCTGCGTGAGTTTCCTCCGAATGCTCCGATTTCCTCCCACAGTCCAAAGATGCATTGGTTAGGTAGATTAGACATGTTAATTGTCTCTTAGTGTCTCAACATATATAGGTGAGAGGAATCACAGGTTAGATGTGGACTGGGCCTGGGATAGATGCCCTTTCAGAGAGTTGGTGCTGATTCCCTTCTGCGCTGTAGGGATTTTATGATTCTACAATTGAGCCTATTGTTGAATACCAGGCTTATTACTCATTGTGTTACTGGTTAGGTGATGGGACTCATTTGCTGCAGGCAACATTCCATTGACTGAAACCATTAATCACACTGAACACAAACAGATTTCAGATATGATAGCCAAATCATATTTTCAAATAAACTGTACAGCATGATTTGTAAGTTATCTTTACCTCATAGCACTCTCATCTGAGTAGAAAGCTATGGGTTCAAGAGACTCGAGCAGACAATCTAAGCTGATATTCCATTGCAAGACTGAGGGAGTGTTACACTGTCAATTATTTATTGTTGGTTTTGGTACAAACTTTCCTTTCAATGGTTGCAATGAACCTTTAATCCACAAGACCTCCTCCTCTGGGAAAACCATAATGGGTGAGCGATCTTCTTCAGTGCTGTTTCAGACTACGATTATTTCTGTACCTTTCTTAAAAATATTATACTCAGGGGTATTTAATTTCAAAGTCACAAGCAAATTGTGTCTTTCAATCAAGGCGAAAAGATCATATCTCTCCTTCTAATCAAACGAGTGCCTCTGGTTCTTATTCTATTGAGCAATGCCACAATCCTAAACCCATCATTCTCCAACATAACCTTCTAGATTTGTTGATTTTCGCTTTACCTTCTTTCAGAGGAGGTGGTAGACCAACACTTGTCCCCTGAAGTGGATGTAAAAGGAGGGGGGTAGGGGGGATGGGGGGGTGTCACCGACAGTCAGGCCAGGGAATCATGCCGTTGTAAACAGCTGGAGAATCCTGGTCTTCATCTTCCTCAATTCTCTTTCCTGACAGCTACCTCCTTCCCAAATTCAAAGGCAATATCATTTCATAATTCTGCTCTATTATTTCTCAGCCCTGGTGGTATCCTTTTTCCTTTTGGTCCCTGACAAATCGCTAAACTACTGAACAATTTCAAAAGAAAAATCATTCTGTGCTGCATGAGAGTCCATCCCGGAGCATGCATGAGAGTCCATCCCGGAGCACAACCTTCAGTACAGCAGATTGGAGAATGCACTGAAACACAGAGGGTGGGATTTTCTGACTGTACTCATTCCAAAACCAGGAAACTCTGCCCTAGGTCCACGGATCTCCATGACTTGCCCGCTACGACTCCTGTGGCAAACTCTACCCAGAATTTTTCCAACATATGGAAGAAGAACCTATTTCTCCACCAATAGTTTCATTTTTAATCTGTTCATTTCCTTACATTTGCTCAGGTGACTAATTTTGCCAAAAATTGCCATTAAATTTGCTGGCTGTCAGCAGCACAGACAACTTCTATATACTAATTGCCAAGGGTAACTATCTATTTTAGATGGAAGGCTTGAGAGAGAGAGAGAGCGAGAAAGAACAAGTGAGAGAGAGAGCGAGCGAGAGAGAGAGAGAGAGAGTGTGATTAAGAGAGAGAGTGAGAAAGAGGGAAAGAGTCCAGAAACTTAGTTAATATTCTGGGAACCTAGGCTCAAATCCATCCATAGCAGATTCTATATTGAATTCTATAAAAAAAATCTGGCATTAAGAATCTACTGATGACTGTGAAATCATTGTCGATTGTCGGAAAAACCTATCTGATTCAATAATATCCTTTATGGAAAGAAATTTGCTGTCCTTATCTGATCTGGCCTACATGTGACTTCAGAGCCACAGCAATGTGATTGACTCTCAACTCTCCTTGAGCAACCAGAGATAAGCAATGAATACTGGACGGCCAGCGATGTCCATGTTCCAGAAATGAATAAAAGATTACCAATCAAATGATCTCCAAGGGGCCAATATTACCTTTGACCAAATTCCACCAAAGGTGGTGCCTAAATCTACTCATATAATAATCCAACAACTTCATCATCCAATGTTACTGGGCCATAAACATGTCATTATATGTAAATTAATAGTTAACAGTTGAATGACCTGGTGATTAGGCACTGGAAAGTTTCACCTTGTTTTAATCATTAGGAAATAAATTGTGTAGCACTTTGCTTCAGGAAAGCAAACAGGTTGAATTTAAATTCCCAAGTAGAGCAGATCAGGAAACTTGAAACTGAAACTTAGCCCCCCTTGAACCTGCTTTTTAATACAAACAGGATGATGGATGATAACCAAACTGCTTGTGGGAAGCAGGTTGTATGTTGAATTATTATAATAAGATTTCAAATATCATTGTGATTCACCATTTAGATATTGCTGGCTGGGTTTCCTGGCAGTGATAGCTAACTAAGAATTTGGTGAATCCAGGAATTAATATCTTTACACCTACCTCTTGCTTGCAAAACTTTGTAAACAGGTACTGCAAGCCCCCAAGCTCATCGCCAATCACTGATTCCTTCCTTGACATGTGACTGCTAATCGACAGTCCATCTGGTGTAGCATTCCCTTTCCCCACCCCAAGGATGACACCCTCATTCTGTGGCACAGGCTTAGCTAACCCGATGGATTTTATTGACCTGTTCCCCATCAGTTTGGAAGCTGTCAATGGGCAGGTAATCGATTAGTCTGGCTACGCATATACTGTAGAATTAAATGTCTGCAGCAATGCAGGGCAATGATGGCTTCTGGGTTTCCTCTGACTTCTGTTCCAGACAGTTCATGCAAGTAGAAATTCAACCCCCTGATGAGGGTCATGATTTTTAAAGTCTACAATCGTTCTGGAATGATTATTTTATTTTGTAAAACTCCATGTGTTCTTTGTGTTTCAGTGTGGGATTTGAGGAGCCCAAGACTGAGTATTGCACAAAGCCTAAGCGGTTCATCAGTTGATCTTACAAATCCACTGAATATACATGTAAGTCTCTAACCAATTCAGGTTCTGTAACTAGCCTGGACAACATTAGTGGTGAGGTTGAGAATGTTGGAATAGGTGTGCACCTTCTCAAGTTGCAGCTTCATAACAAGAGGCTTATTCTGTGTGAAGACAAGTACCTTGTAACCGTACAACATTTATCTTTCTCCTCTCGCTACATGATACTCTTGCCTCTAGCAATTGGCAAATCGTATTTTTGAACAGTTCACTGGGTCTTTTTAAATTTGACACAATTTCTGATTGTATTCTCCACCGCCCCCTTCAACCCCATATCCAACTCCACGTCAAACTGCTGTGACTTTCGGATGGTGGGGTAATTTAAAACGGAATGCCTTGAATGGCAGTCCATTCGATGGCTTGCTGAGTGAGGAAGTGAGGTGCTCTCCAGAACAAATCTCATTGGGCAGCTTTGATGCCACATTTTCAATGGTTTGAGACTCATGGCTACAAACGCTTTTTGAGTGGTCCCTTCACCTTCTGCTTAGAACATAGAACATAGAACATAGAACAATACAGCACAGAACAGGCCCTTCGGCCTTCGATGTTGTGCCGACCAAAAATAAAAAGCAATGCCCCTCCTAACTAAACCCTTCCCTTCTCATCCATATACTTATCAACTAACCTCTTAAACGCCACCAAACTTGGCGCATCTACAACAGCTGCAGGCAGGGCATTCCACTCCCTAATCACTCTTTGAGTAAAGAACTACCTCTGATATCCGTCCTATAACTCATACCCCTTAATTTAAAGCTGTGTCCCCTCGTGCTAGCTTTCTCCATTCTAGGAAAAAGGCTATCACTGTCCATCCTATCTAAACCTCTAATCATCTTATATGCTTCAATAAGATCCCCTCTTAGCCGCCTCCTTTCTAACGGAAACAACCTCAAATCCTTCAACCTCTCTTCATAGGACCTGCCCTCCATACCAGGCAACATCCTGGTAAACCTCCTCTGTACCTCTCCAATGCCTCCACATCTTTCTTATAATGTGGGGACCAGAACTGCACACAATACTCCAAGTGCGGCCGCACTAGAGTTTTGTACAGTTGCAACATGACGTTGCGGCTCCGAAATTCAATCCCCCTACAATAAAAGCTAAGACTCCGTATGCCTTCTTAACAACCTTATCGACTTGATTGCCAACTTTCAGGGATCTATGCACATATACACCAAGATCCCTCTGTTCTTCAACACTATTAAGAGACCTACCATTAGCCCTATACTCTACACATTTGTTATTCCTGCCAAAGTGAATTACCTCACTTTTCCACATTAAACTCCATTTGCCACCTCTCGGCCCAGCTCTGCAACTTGTCCAAGTCTCTCTGCAAACTATAACACCCCTCTTCACTATCTACCACTCCTCCGACTTTGGTGTCATCGCAAATTTACTAATCCATCCTTCAATACCCTCATCCAGATCATTTATAAAAATTACAAACAGCAGGGGCTCCAAAACAGACCCCTGAGGTACACCACTTGTCACCAAACTCCACGATGAATATCTCCCATCAACCACCACCCTCTGTCTTCTATCTGCCAGCCAATTCCTAATCCAATTAGCTAAATCAACCTCTATTCCACACATCTGCATTTTCTGTAGAAGTCTTCCATGGGCCACCTTATCAAACGCCTTACTAAAGTCCATATATACTACATCAACCGCCTTACCCCCATCAACCTCTTTGGTCACTTTCTCAAAAAACTCAATGAGGTTAGTAAGGCATGACCTACCCTTCACGAAACCATGCTGACTATCCCAATCAATTCATTTCTCTCTAAATAACTATAAATCCTATCCCTAATAATTCTCTCCAATACCTTGCCCACAACAGAAGTAAGACTCACTGGCCTATAATTCCCTGGAAGGTCTCTCTTTCCCTTCTTAAACAATGGGACCACATTCGCTATCCTCCAGTCCTCCGGAACCACACCCGTAACCAACGAGGACCTGAAGATCAGAGCCAGAGGCTCTGCAATCTCCTCTCTTGCCTCACAGAGAATCCTAGGGTAAATCCCGTCCGGCCCAGGGGACTTATCCAACTTCAAACCCTCGAGAATTTCTAACACATCCTCCCTATCTACTACAATACTTCCCAATTTGCAACCCTGTACCTCAGTGCTCTCCATAGCTACATTTCCAGCACGCTGCGTGAATACCGAAGAGAAATATTTATTCAGTGCCTCACCAATCTCTTCAGGCTCCACGCAAAACTTCCCACTGCTGTCTATGACTGGCCCTAATCTTGCCCTAACCAATCTTCTATTCTTAACATATCGAAAGAAAGCTTTAGGCTTCTCCTTAATCCTATCAGCCAACATCTTCTCGTGTCCCCTCTTAGCTCTCCTCAATTCACTTTTTAGCTCCTTCCTGGCTAATCTATAGCTATCCATTGCACTAACTGAGCCTTCAAGCCTCATCCTGACATAAGCTTGTGGAGGAGGAGATCACGTCATTCACATGCTGTGCTGATCCTGTTGAGTCTTGCCTACTGTCTTCATGGGAAGTCAAAGGAAAGCGATTCCTACCATTGATCAGTAAGGAGGTGTTTGCTGTTTCATAGAAACATAGAAAATACAAGCAGGTATAGGCCATTTGGCCCCTTCAGTCCCCATGGTTTGATAGTGGCTTGATTTTGATGAGCAGATTTAATCAATAAATGAATGTTGCAAAGTCTGCCACTTGTGTTCTTTAGAGGTTTGACAATGTTAGGTAGAGTAGATAGCACTCCAACAGCACATTGGCTTTCTAGAGCACTAGAAACTAGAAGTAGGCTTAGGCCATCCAGCCCTTTGAGCCTGCTCCACCATTCATTTTGATCATGGCTGATCATCAAATTCAATATCCTGATCCTACCTTCCCTCTCATCATCCCTTTAACCTCAAGAGCCGTGTCAAATCCCTCCTTGAAATCACACAATTTCCTCAACTACTTTCTGTTGGAGTGAATTCCACAGGTTCCCCACTGCCTGGGTGACAAAATTTCTCCTCACCTCAGTCCTAAAAGATTTACCTCCTACCCTCAAACAATGGCTCCTAGTTCGGAACTCCCCCACCATTGGGAACAATCTTTCTGAATCTAAGAGTTTAACCACAGATTGACAGAGTGGCACTGGAGCGATACAACATAGGAAAGGCCGGCAGATTCCTCCACTTGGAAAACCCCAATAGTAATTGAAGGCCAGAAAAATAACCACATTTCTTTTTACAAAGATGGATCTTGCCGTGGAGAATTAACCCTGGGGTTGTTGGTCAAAGCACGGCATCCATAACATGTAGCAGGGATTGCAGTCTCTTCAATACTTCGTGATCTTTTCTGAAATTGATTGGAGAATTTTCGGCATGGGAGAAGGTCACTCACCTCCATAGCTTTTTCTAAAGCTCTAATTAATTTTTTTCCCTGTGTTTGCCAGCATGTTTTTACATGCTAGGGCTAGAGACACACAGCAGTGTGCTGGGGGAAGACCTAAGGAAAGGGAGGAGTCTTTTTCCTTTGTTCTGTACAATAATTCATCACGTGTCACATCTGTTTCATGAATTCTATCTCCACGCAAAGGGCAACTGCAGTTCAGAATAACAACGTCAGGGTTTCTCCTTTCAGTTCGAAACCAAGATCAATTTAGTCGGATTAATGACCAGTGAGATATGCCCTGATTTAGACATGTCAACACTCCTGAATTATCCTGAAGTCTCTTGAAAATAAAACATTAATCCCTCTGGCACTGCTATGAACAACTCTGGGAGAGGAAATCACCATGGGGCATCAAATGCATCAAGTAAGAGATCCAGTTGGATAAGTCGAGAGATTCTGGTGAAGGCAGTGCAGGTTTTAACGCCCTTACGTAGAAACATAGAAGCTAGAAGCGGGAGTGGACCATTCAGCCCTTTGAGCCTGCTCTGCTATTCATTTTGATCATGACTAATGATCAAATTCAATATTCTGATTCCCCCCATATCCCTTGATCCCTTTAACCCCAAGAGATAAATCTAATTTCTTCTTGAAACCACACAACGTTTTGGCTTCAATATTTTCTGTGATAGTGAATTCCACACATTCACCACCCTCTGGGTCCTTACCTGAATGGATTGCTGCATTGCATGCCTCTTGTCACTATTTCTTAGCTTTCTTTTCCTAAAGTGTCTCTCGCTGTTCAGTATTTGGATCAGAAGCTCTGGTTTATTCAGCAATAATCTTTAAAGCATTTGACTCATGTTTTATTCAAACTTGGAGAGTTTTATTCCAACGCTGAAGAAGGCAAGGTGAGGCTGCAAGTTGCATGTTACAGGACTCCAGGCATAAGAAGCTGAATGACTTTTTCCTGTTTCTGACTTAAAACTGTGCCTTTTTTTTTCTGCTCCTGCACCCAGAGATTTAGCTCAGCATCAAGCATAAACAGTACAGTGTCCTCTTTGATGGATTCCCTAGGAAGCTCGCGCAATCTAGGTGAGTACACTCTTCGGAAATGACCCTTCCTCTATTTCAGAGAATGTTCTAAGTACATCTCGGTGATTATCTAGCCTAATGCCTGGCTTCTGAGGATTGCACCCTTCACTTTCTGCTTCCAGGTTTGCCAGGATGCCAAGTGGAACTTTCAATGAATTAGTTAATAACGATCTCTCTGTCCCTCCCTCTCCAATATCTTTCATTGTATTCCAAGCACCTGCTTCCCTCGTGGTTTTGTGTGCATACAGACACATACACACGTACCACCCCTTATCTGTAAATAACAAGCATCCAGCTCCAACCACTGCATTTATTTTTCCACTTAGAGCTCTGCTGCTAAGTGCTTGATGCCCTTGTGCCCACGAGTCTACGTAACAGGTTCTTAATTTTCCTCATGCGGCATGGATACTTGGAGCATGTGATGAATAAATTATAGAATCAAAAAGCACATTTCTATACCTATTGCAATTTTAAAGAGGCAGCAAAAACCTGAGGATGAACAAGATGCCAGTTATTATTTAAGGTGATAAGATCATAATCTTTGGGTGGGTTTTTCCAACTGCGCTCACCCCAAGGCTGGAAATCCTCCACCCTAGGTCAAGGGACCCTTACATGGTCTGCCCAATGCCCGCTACGATTCCCGAGGGCTGGAAGGGAAAATTCCATGATGTAGAGATGCCGGCGTTGGACTGGAGTAAACACAGTAAGAAGTCTCACAACACCAGATTAAAGTCCAACAGATTTATTTGGTAGTAAACACCACTAGCTTTTGGGGTTTGCCCCTCTGTCAGGTGAGTGGGAATTCTGATAGTGGTGTTTACTACCAAATAGACCTGTTGGACTTTAACCTGGTGGTGTGAAACTTCTTACAGGAAAATTCCAGCCAGTGGGTAGGGCCCAGTAGCTGTGATTTGTTGGGGGATGGGGCAGAGTGCGTTATACACAGCTCCCACCTTCTTGCTATTTCCACGGACGGGACCTATACTCAGTAGGAGAGAAACGTTTGCAGGTTAAGCTACTCTTGTAAGAATTTAAAACAATGAGATGTGAACAGTGATAAAATTCCATTGAAAAGCTGATTCTGTCACGAACTGGGATTCTCTGGCTGTTCATACCAGCAGGATTCTCCCATCCTGCTGCAGTGAATGGAGATTTGGCTGAACACCAAATTCTCCATCCTCTCTGGCAGCTGCGGTTGAGCGTGAACGGCCAGAGAATTCCAGCTACTGAGGTTAATAATTTATTTTAGCCAAGTTCTTTTAAGGGGCATTTTGACAAATACATAAACAGGATGGGAATGTCCTCTGGAAGAGTAAGGGGTTTTAGTTCAGTAGGTTCGGTGCAGGCCTGGAGGGCCAAATGGGCCTGTTCCTGTGCTGTAATTTTCTTTGTCCTATGTTCTATTGTTAGTCTCTTCTTCTCCCTGCCCCCATTCCCAGATAAAGAAAAATATGAAACTTGCCCCACCTTCTGTGAAGGATATTTGTTCTAACAAAATCTCTATGTCACTGAGCTGTGGTTTTAAAGATTATTTTTAACTCATTACTTTTACAAGAACAGTAAACAGCCATTTAGCCCTTCAAGCCCATCCCCTCCAACTCCATTTAATTGAATCATGTAATCCAATTCCATTTATCCATTTTGTCTCCAATTGCCTTAATATCCTCACTGAGTAAAATGCTTTTGCGTACAAAATGATGGCGGTTGCAAAACATTCTTGTTTTAACCATGTGATAGTGGTTGTGTTAGTGTGCTCAAAGCATTATTACAAATGAAAATCTCCCAGCTTGGACCCCTATAATGGAAATGATTTAGACATCAGGGATACAGTTCTGTCCTAATCATTAAAAAGTATATTACGGCCAAGATTCAACAATCTAGAATGATGATCATCGCACAGTTTTTATATGATTGTGACTATTTCACGTCAGAGGTTTGATGTGGGAGCTGCAATGTCACCAAATATTGGGAAGTGGGAGAGAGTCATAGTGGTGTTTGCACCGGACTAGTAATCCAGAAGCCAAGACCAATGCCCTGGGGTCATGGGTTCAAATCCCTCTAAGGCATGATGGAAGTTAAATTCATAGATTGTACAATCATAGAATCCTACAGTACAGAAGGAGGCCATTTGGCCCATTGAGTCTGCATTGGCCATAATCCCACACAGGTCATAACCTTAGCTAGTTCCCCCTGGCACTAAGGGGCAATTTAGCATAGCCAATCAACCTAACCTGCACATCTTTGGAGGAAACCCACATAGACACATGGAGAATGTGCAAACTTTACACAAATAGTGACTCAAGCCAGGAATCGAACTCAGGTTCTTGACATTTGAGGCAGCAGTGCTAACCACTGTGCCACCATGCTGCCAAATTCAATTCAATTAATTTAAAAAAATCTGGAATTAGAAGCAAGTCTCAGTAATGGGAATAGTTTTTCAATCATGAAAATAGTTTTTCAACTATTCAATCATGAAAAACTATCATCAACTGCCATATAAACCCGTCTGCTTCACTTAATGTCCTTTTGGAAAGGAAATCTGCCATCATTATTTGGTCTGGCCTACAAGTGACTCCAGATCCATAGAAATGACTCTCAACTGCTCTCTAAAATGAATGGGCAAAACACCAGCTTCAGGGCAAGTAATGATGAGCAACAAACGCTGCCCTTGTCAATAATGTCCACATCCCATCAAAGAATAAATAAAAATTAAATATTGTTACCTCATCATTTCAACAATACAAGTGCTTGGCCAACGAAGCTGGAGAATTGACCAATCATCTCATTCCAATTTCCAAATTTAAGAATAGGATGCGATTTTCCGGCCTCAATTGCCCCAAAATCGGAAAATCCCACAATGGACCTTCTCAAGGTCTATTCTTTCCATTCCCATGGCATGGTACTCAGCTCCTGCCATAATGAATTGGACAGAATCTGAGCCCATGGTTTATTTTTGCCATTGATGCTGTTATTGCTCATTGCAAGCCAAACCACCTAGAGCAAAAAGAAATGGAAGCTCCAGCTTCCTGGAGATGAAAACCGTTTGGTTACAATGTACACTGATTTACAGATTGCATTATTGAAGTATGTGATCTTCCCCAGATACAATCACGTATGATTTTGGAAAACTCAATCTGAAACTGAGTTACAGACCAGATGTGGAACAAATCTGGATCAAAGTGTTACAGGTGAGGCCTAACCATATGCCTGAAAAACTGGAAGCCTATTGTAGTTTTTGCTGTTGGTTTATTTTTCCTTTGCTTTCTTCTAAATGACGGGAGCTGGTAGCTGATGTTTCTATTTTTGTGGAGTTACTCAGTAAGTTGTTGCAAATAGAGAGCAATCTCTTGTTCCATTAGCTTGACATCTTATAAACTTCCAATGAGCTTCTATCTTTTTCTAGCTCTTGATGTGGTCCTTCAATCCACTCTTCTGGTGTTTGCCCTTTCCTTTCTGTATCTCCAATCTATCACTAGAATTCTCTGACCTCCCCATGGCTTTTTTCTCTGTGGTGGGAGATGGCACACTATTGATGCAGTGGGATCTTCTGGTGTGGGAACTTCGGGCTACTGGGAAACATGGGGCAGGGATATACTGTCAGTGGGACTAGAAGATCTTGCCAGTGTGATCATCTCAACTTGGTTCTTAGAAGAAACTTGTGAACATGCTTACGAATTAGGAGCAGATGTAGTCCATTCAGCCCTTCGTGTCTGCTGTACCATTCAGTAAGATCATGGCTGATCTCTAGTATAAGCTGCACCATTTTCTAATAAATCAACTGTGCATCAGGCAATGAAGTCTCTTCTTAATAACTCAGTTGATTTTACAATAAAAATCTGGTGACCATTTGAATTAAGCAAAATGATTATAACAGCAAACTGCTAGAAACATCTTTATTGATGTTTTACATTTCCTTGATGTAAAATTACAGTTGTTGTTCAATACCCAACCATATGAAAGAATATTAGATTATTTGAATTAAAATGAGCGTATCATGTCTGTATGATTAAATTGCCTTTAAGTTAATGACAAATCACTAATAATTATATTCTCACCCTTTAACAGATTACCGATTTATATTTGCGTTGCAAACCTACAGAGAAAGTTACCGTTTATCTTAAAGGGACAATAACCTTACCAAAGCCTGTGCACTTCAAATCTTCTGTGAAGGATTGTGCCAGTGTAAGTGTTCTTTAACGAGTCAGTTAATGATGCTAATTCTATACCTAACTCCACTATAACTGTTTTATTACTCTTTTCTGTCCTATTCCTGGACTCTAAATTTACAACTTGTGTTTATACTCCAGTTCTCTTCCTGCACCAAATGGTGCAAGAAGCAGGACTGTTGTCTCTTTCCGTAGCTAGTAATTCCCTGAACAAGTTGCTAGTCTGTCGCCAGGGGCTTATGTTTGAGGGGTGCCTCACCACATCACGCGTGGCTGACCAGGAGTCTCTCCCGCTCTTACTGCCTGCCAATTTGGCATGTTTGAAAGGATTTTGCAAGTTGAATAGTCAACCGGTTTGACCTCATTATGAGCGCACTTTCCTTGGCAATCAAAGGTGGGGCTTGAACCCAGAGCCCCTGGCTCAGAGGTTACCCAATGCACCTCAAGACTTGCATATTTACATGGTGCCGTTTATATCATGAAATATCTCTGGTAATTCATGGGAGCATTATAAAGCAAAATATCCCGCTAAAATATGTCTGGCAATATTAGTGCAGGTGATGAAAAGATTGGTCAAGAAGGTAGGTTTGAAGGACCATATTTAAGAAAAAGAGCAAGAAAGAGCAGTAAAGAGATTTGCAGAACAAATTCCAGACCTCCTCAGGTCACAAGGCACTGAAGACATGGCCATCAATGTTGAAGCAATTAACATAGGGAAGGCTCAAGTAGCAAACACTAGAGGACATCAAGATGGAGTGACACGGTAGCACATTGGTTAGTACTGCTGACTCACAGTGCCAGGGACCTGTGTTCAATTCCAGCCTCGGTCACTGTCTGTGTGGAGTTTGCACTTTCTCCCCATGTTTGCATGGGTTTTCTCCGGGTGCTCCAGTTTCCTCCCATAATCCAAAGATATGTGGGTTAGGTTGATTGGCCATGCTAAATTGCCTCTTGATGACAGGGGGATTATCAGGGTAAATGTTTGGGGTTGCAGGGATAAGCCCTGGGTGGGATTGTGGTCAGTACAGGCTCAATGGGCCAAATGGCCTCCTTCTATACTGTAGGAATTCTATTTGTGAAGGTGAAGCAGGTTATAGAGCCTGGGAGGGACGAAGTCAAAGAGGGAAAAAAATGCAGATTTTAAATTTGAGATGTGGCTTAATTTGGGAGCCAATGTAAATCAGCGAACATTAATCTCTCCATAATGCTAAGCACAAAATGCCTTTCACAAAAAATGATTAGAATTCCCTATCACAAACACTTCTCGGAGCACAGTTCCTTTCTAACATTCAATGAGGCTGTTGTTTAAAAAGGAGAAACATTGAGAGGATACAGAAGCTGCAAAGGGGAGTAGAATCAGAATAGTTGGCTTGCATAGAGAAAGAGACCAATGCAGATTAAATGGATCAAATTGTAATGGTATTTCATCCAAGAAACATGTTCTCAGCTCGAAGCCTAAATTGCAGATTAACTTACGACAAAAATTCATATGTAGTGTACATATCCGATCAGAAACTTGAAAACATATAACAATCACATAGAGATCAAAATAGATAAGCAAATTGAGTAAGATATTTTAAAAAGTGCAACATTGAATGAACATGACCCCAAGATTACAAACCATTACATTACTCCTACATTATAGCCCCTGAGGTGCGTATAAGTATCAGTGACAGATCACTGAGGATCTGAACTATGTATTGAATAGGGCTACATCTGAACCAGTCCTTTGCAGCCTTGAATTTAATCCAATTTCTGAGTTGCCTCTATTGTTCTGGGCGTGGTGATGAAAACCAGTGTTGAAATTGGATAGATCATATGAGGGACTTTCAGAATTTAGTACCTAGAAGTTAATTTGCTTGCCTAAAGAGTTTTGAGCATGGTAACTTGAAGGGCACTGTCAAAGATTTGGCTTACAATCAGTCTCAGCCGTGTTTGTGCTGTAATACTCTGTGTACTTTAGGAAGAGTAAAATATTAACCTGCACAGAGGCATTGTTAAGATTGTCTAGACAATTGTCTCACGGCAGATGTTTTATGTTCAGAATAAATGATTTGGGTTTCCATTGTGTGAGTTTTGTGTGACGTAAAAGGATGCCAGAGCTGTTGACTATGTTCAAATTCCTGATCATAAACTTCTTCATTGTGTTTGCTGAATTATGACACTCACTTTCAGAGTTTCTCATCATTCCCTTAGAACACTCAAAAGATCTCCACGTCCCATACCCCGTAGTGTGTTTCCAAAAGCTGGTGGTGAGATCTCCCTGTCCCATTGCTATCAAATGGACTTCCCCTTATTCGTACCATCCACTGGAGAACCCATGGTGGGGTTAGGGGGGAGGGTGTGCCATCATTGGGACCAGAAAATCTTGCCGTCGGGAATGGCTGGAATTTGTATTGTGTGGATGTGTTCTTATATAGGAAATAAGGTTCATCTGTCACAAGTTTTCAGTTATGACCTTACCAAGAGTGCTGATTATAACACACGTGCTGCCCTGTTTGAGTTTTTGGATGGAATTTTCACATCCCACCCACCACAGGAATCACAGCGGACAGGACCCAACCATTGCAAAGGTCCATTGACATTAGGTGGGATTTCCTGGCTTTGGGGCAAACACGGGTTGGAAAATGCTGCCCTTTCTCTTTAATGTAATTTGGCGTGGCAACAATAGTTCTTTGAGTTTGATCACTCACTTAATGTCTTGAGTTGTACCAAAGTTCAAAATCTGCCCCTGAAATTTAACTCCTGAAATCTCAAATTCTTGCCGACTCTTGTGAGCCCCAGTATTTGTGGAGTGGGACAGGGTTAGAGTGGGCAAAGTTGGGGACAGTGGGGGAACTCCAGCCAATTTTACCAACTCTGCTGTTTCCTGCCGGACAGCCTTTCAAACAAGCATCCAGATGGAAAAATCAGAGGGAGGAAGCTTTAGCCAGGGATTCTTGTGGACAGCAACTGAGATACTGAGAGTAAAGACAGAGCAACTGGGAGGTGGGAACCACAATGGAAGGGAGGGAGGGAGAGATTGAGGTTAAGAAGAGGAATGAGGTACCAAAGGGGGAGGGAAAGAACAAGAGATAAGGCATGAGGTACAGGAACGTGGATGTGTGGGATGGAAGTGTTTGGGAAATGAACAATTATGGGCAGAGAAAGTGTGAGAGCAAAGAAGAAGACAGCTGGGAAAGAGGTTAGTAGAGGGGCATATTGAGGATTGACCTTGGCAGTGTGTGACAATGTTACTAGCTTTCACGTCTGTTGGCCAGAGGATTATCTCTCCATCTTTTCCTAGAATTTGATGTTCCTGGAGACCTTTGTGTTTAATATCAAACTGCCTATTCTCCAAAAACATGGCCTTGTCATCAACATTATGACTCAACTCCCCCGGAAGAGGATTATTGGTGAATGCTCAGTGTCACTCAGAGAATTAAGCAATGTGGAGTCAAACCTCTGGCTTGATATCACTCAACCTTCAAAGAACCCGGTGAGTATGTCTTGTCTATTACTTATCAATTGGGGGGTTTGTGCTGAGCACTGTATTAGGATTTCACTTGGAGTGTCTCCTGTAGTGGTGATCATTTACATTCAGGATGAGTCTAGGGAGAAACCTCATCGTGGGCAAACATAGAATCATAAAATCCCTACAGTGCAGAAGGAGGCCATTCAGCCCTTTGAGGCTGCACCGACAACAATCCCACCCAGGCCCTATCCCTGAAACCCTATCTATTTACACTATTAATCCCCTGGCACTGAGGACAAGTTAGCATTGCCAATCAACCTAACCTGTAGATCTCTGGAGTGTGGGAGGAAATTGGAGCATCTCAGGGAACCCACACAAACATGTGGAGAACTCCACACAGACAGTGACCCAAGGCCAGAATTGAACCCAGGTTTCGGGGGTTGGGGGGGGAGAATCCCAACCTTTGTTTCGGTAATCCCATTCTCCAGTTATCGTAAGGTGGGGAGGCAGAGGATAAAGAATGAGACTAGAATAAATGAGAAGTGTGGTTTTGAGAAAATGTAACATAGGATATTTAAGTAACAGTTAATACTCAAGGCAAAGACCAGCCAAGTATCTGAATTAATTATTTGTCTGTAAGATTGTAATATTTGCTTCAAGGTTAATGTAGCAATCATGTTCCTGGTATTGTAGTACACAAGATACTTTGCTTTGGCATTTTTAGTGTTTCCAGTATTTGGGCCTAATGCTACAAAACCGGCTATCCTAGGGCAAATGTATTTGTGTATTTGTTTTTTAAACTAACATTTATGAGCTGCTGTTGATCTTAATTCTATTTCAATTTGTTTTATCTTCTGCTGATGACCCAGTTCTCTGGGCTTCCAGGAAACTCGCTTATAAGAAAACAGGATTAATGATTAATGTACTTTGCCTTGGTGCACATAGGACTTGGCCTCCGGCCAATAACTGAAAACGGGCGTGTGTATTTTCACTTGTAAATGGCATTCAGATCCAGGTCCCAGTGCAGAACCTGAACATCTCACTCAGAAGCACAGCGGGGAGGCTTGAATCAATCTGATTGAATATGTTTATCTGGCAGAATTGGTTCAGTTTTGTCATTGCTTTGGGTCATGGGGCATGTTGGGAAAGTCAGTTTAATATATTAAGATTCAGATTTTTTCAAAAGCCGCTTTGAAATTATCTTCCAAATCATTACAGTAGCAAGCAGGAACTGAATTGTAACTTAGTTTTTTTTGTGGCAGCACAGTGACACAGTGATTAGCCCTCGCAGTGCCAGGGACCTGGGTTCAACTCCTGGCTTGGATCACTGCCTATGTGGACTTTGCACATTCTCCCTGTGTCTACATTTGTTTTTTTCTCCGCGTGCTCTGGTTTCTTCCCACATCCTGAAAGACATGCTGGTTAGATGCATTGACCCGAATAGACGCTGGAGTGTGACGTAGAGGACTTCCACAGTAACTTCATTGCCACGTTAATGTAAATCTAGTTGTGACTAATAAGTGAACTTTAACTTTTAACTTTTAACTTTCTGTTTGTTTTTTATGATTTTTCTGACTAAGTGTTGAAGTTTGATATTTTCTTTTTGTCCAGAGCTGCCATGCGATTCTGCGAATAGGAACATGTTTTCAGGCTGTCAGTAATCGGATCCAACTACAAATCCTGGAAGTACAGAACTTGCCAACATCCTCAACACCTCTGACGTTAAGTAAGTGCTAATGCAGACTTTGTTTGCTCAAGTTCTGAAACTGGTCAGTGTTGCTCTTATTAACTTTTGGAACAACTAAATTGAAAATGCACTGGGGCCTTGGTGGGGGGAGGGAGATGGTGTAGAAATTTGGACAGTTTTTGATCTTCTGATGGGTGATAGGGCACAATCTCTGTGACACACTGAGGACCAAGTGATCTATATTATACCCTGGGCCTTCAATAATGTTAAGCCAGTCTGACACACGAAGATTGGGTTTGCTAAAGTTATAGTGGAGTTCAGGTAAGAAAGAGTTATTTTCTGTCTGTATCAGGTGAGCTTTTGAGTAAGAACTCAAATAATTTGTTCAAAGCTTTTGTCTCCATTTCACAAACATGGCTCCTGAAGTCTGCCAATAGCCAATATTTCCCCAACTCAAACTTGCTGCCTCGTCCAAATGATTCCGGCCCATTATCTCTGCATCCACTCTATTAAAACCTTTCATAATTTTAGAGACCTCTTTTAGGTTACCCCACCAGCCTAGACAAAGGGTGGAATTCTCCCATGGTCCGCAGACAGGCCCAATGGCAGTCAGGATGGGGAGAATTCGATGTGGCTACAAAATCTGTTTTGCATGAATTTTCTTCCGCTCGTGCCCACCACGGCAGATCAGGAAAACCGCTGAAGGCTGGCATGAAACTGAGCTACATCCCAGTCCAGAGCAAGTCTGGAACAGCGCAGTCTGCATAAGCCAGAATTTGCATGAACAGTGCCCATGCTGCTTCTGGAGTTTGAAATAGAGGCCGCCAGCAATTCAGGATCCCTGAGCACCACTGCAGTGGATAGGGGAGCACCTACAGGTGAATCTTCCAGATTCTGTATCATTGAGGAGGTCCATCGTCCAGTGTCTGGGTGTTGCTGGAGATCCATCTTTTTCAGGAGGTCCATTTCATTTATTCAACAGTGGATCGGCCATGTTGGTGTCTTTTCAATATGGTGCCCAGATATAATGGCAGGACTAACATCATGGAATAGGGCACCCCAATCCCCGGGTGCATAATTAATGAAGTTTTGTGCTGGCCTTCGCAATAGGAAACATTCCACATTCCCATCATGGGATTTGATCCCAGATGGAAGAATTCCAACATGAAAATCCTTTCCTGAAATAAAAACCCCACACGTTTGTGATATGATCCTTGGAAATCTTATTTGCACCCAATACATTCATATCTTTCTATAAAATGCTGGCCAGAACTGCACATGGCTCTCTGAGTGTGCAACCATATGCAATGGAATTCAAGGAGTGTGAAGATCCAAAGTGTTGTCTCAGATTCTGTGAATCAGGAAGACAGCAATTTCCCCCAAGGATCTATTTTCTTGGGCAATTGAGTGCTTCCTGCATTTGGGTCGTTCATAGAATCATAGAATTCCCACAGTGGAGAAGAGGCCATTTGGCCCATTGAATCTGCACTGACCCAATCTCATCCAGGCCCTATTCCCGTAACTCCAAACATTTATCCTGCTAATCCCCCTGACACAAGGGTCAATAAAACACAGCCAATCAATGTAACCCGCACATCTTTGAACAGTGATTTCCCTCCAAGGATCTATTTTCCCGGATGCTTCCTGCATTTGGATCATTCGTGCAATCATTGAATCTGACAGTGCAACAGAGACCATTTAGCCCACCGAGTCTGCATCAACTCTCTGACAGAGTACTTTCCCAGACCCTCTTCCCTACTCTATCCCTGTAACCCTGCACGTTTACCATGGCCAATCCCATTAATCCCGTCCAATCTACACACCTTGGGACAATAAGGGGGAATTTTGCATGCCCAGTCCATTCTTTTTCTTGGTGTACCATCAAAATGCAATGCTTTCTGGAAACTGTGACAGGTTTAAGGGGTTCAGACTGGACAAATTCTTTCTGCTGCATTTCTAAGTGTGCGTTTTTCCATCGACGCCCCCTCCCCCACCCCCCTTTAGATTTCTATGTGAAGATAACCATGGAAACGAAAGATGGGCTGTATGACAAGAAAAAGACTCGTCCCCTGAAAGCTGTAGGCGGTCAGGTGAAATGGGGAGAAACGTTCTTGTTTCCTGTCGTTCAGAATAGCCTCCATCTCCAGAGGGTCAGTTTCACCGTGAAACTCTACAGCAAGAGCTCAGTGAGAAGAAAACACTTCTTGGGTCAGGTAATGTTGGCTAAATTGGTGGAATTGGAGATATTCATGAAATGGGAAACACAATGCGTGTTTCGAGCTTTGTTGTAAACTCGCTTTTGGACAGTGAGTCAGCAATCTGCACTTTACCTGGGACCTGGGCGACATTTTAATCTAATCCTTCCTATTGTGTTTTATTTATATACTCTTTTTTGCTGGGGGACCTGAGGGCAGTGATAGATATTTCTTCCAACCCACATTTCCAACCAGAAAGAGGATAAACACAAATATAAGAAAGGGGTGGTGAATTGATACGAACATTGCAATATGTAGTGAAAACTGGCAGGCACACTTTTTGTTCGAGCGCTGACCAGAAACATGGCACTGAATCAATGCCTCAGATTTCAGCTGCAGCTGTTCTACATTTATGATTTCTTGATAGATTAAGAGTTGTGAGCTATTGGGACAATCAGTTTCATCAGAAATGCTGGAATTCTGGATGTAGTGAGTAATATTCCTGAATGCTTTCAGTTATCATTCAACAAGTTAAGGGTTTATTATTGACGTCGGCCAGCTGGAATTCTGGCTTTGATTTGATTTATGATTGTCACATATATTGGGATACAGTGAAATGTATTCTTTTTTGCGCGCTGTATGGACAAAGCATACTATTCATAGAGTACATAGGGGAGGAGGAAAGGAGACGGTGTATGATATTGCATTGCGGTTACAGGTAGGGTGTAGAGAAAGATCAGCTCAAGATATGATATGTCCATTCAGATGCTGATTGCAGCATTTTCCAGCCTGGATCAGTATCCTAGTGACAGAGCTGGGGCCTGGCATTCCAGGTAGGCCCTGAGGCTCACTGGAGAGGTTCCACCCTCACCAACAACGCTGCGCAGACTGCTGAGGCCATTTTCTATGTTAAATAGAACACCGATAAACAGTCATCCAGACCCAAAAGGTTGGCTCTATTCTTTCTCCACAGATGCCGTAAGACCTGCTGAGATTTTTCTAGCATTTCCTGTTTTTGTTTCTATTTTAAATTGCCTTCACAGCTCTCCATTGTCCAATCAACCTTGCCGTGTCAACCCATCAAGTACAACATTTTTAATATAATCCAATCGTGGGACATGGGCGTTGCTGGCTGGCCAGCATTTATTGGCCATCCCTAGTTGCCCTTGAACCGAGTGGCAGAGTCAAATACATTGCTCTGTCTCTGGAGTCACATGTAGGTCAATCTAGGTAAAAACGGCAAATTTCCTTCCCTCAAGGGCATTAGTCAACCAAGTGAGTTTTTCCGACAATCAACAATTTTCATGGTCACACTAGATTCTTACTTCCAGATTTTTAAAAAATTATTCACTCCAATTCTATCATCTTCCTTGATGGGATTCGAACCCAGGTCCCCAGAGATCAGAGTTTCTGGGTTAACTAGATTTGGTTAAGTATTTTTGCAGAAGTTCTCTAATCTACAAGATCTCTTTCCAGAAAAATGACTTTCCAACTCTATGTAGGGCAGAAAAGATTTATTTCTGCCTATCATTATTTATTATTATTTTTTTCCTGCAGAGTTAGACTTTTAGTATGTAGACACAACACTGCACCTCACCCTTGTTTGAATCCTACACATAAATAGACCAATTCCTCGATTGATATGTAACAAGAAAGGCATTCCCTTAACTTGGATCTTCTGTCCTTGAGTTGGTGTATCTGACTCAAATCTTTAGTCACATCTTCCACTGAAGATGGATTAAGCCATTGAGATTCATTCTGAAGAGTAGGGAAACCACTATTGGTGAAGCACATGGGATCAATTCAAATTTGACCAATGCCTTCAATGTTTGCTTTATATTGTACAACTTGAGATTTATACCCTTTAAGCACTGCTGATGTCTTGATGCTCGATAGTTTTTACAGTTCAGGTTTCTCCCCAGTTATTTATTTAACAACAAAGCTGCCTTTCATTACAGCTTCAGTTCAATAGGTAGTTCTTGACTATGCAGTGGACTATCCATTACTGTCTCTAGGTAAAATTCTGACTCTGGAAGGTGGCAAATGTCAACCGTATCATTTGTGCCAGTTTAATTTGGGATATTTTTCCTTCAGTTTCTAAAGCTCATTTTCCACTCGATTTCAAAGAGATCTTTATATACCAAAGCAAGTTGGCACCATGGCAGGGTTTGAGATATATAACCTTTATTGCCTGTGCCATAATAGAACATAGAAAAGCTACTGCACAAACAGGTCTTTTGGCACTGTTGTGCACCAAACATTTCTCCCTACTAGGCTTACTTATAACCCTCAATCCTATTAAGTCACATGTACTCATTCAGAAATCTCTTAAAAGAGAATTCTTTGAATTCATTGAATTCACCTCCACCACCATCGCCTGCAGCCAATTCCACACACCCACCACTCTGAGTAAAAAACTTACCCCTGACATCTCCTCTGTATCTACTCCCCAGCACCTTAAATCTGTGTCCTCTTGTGGCAGCTATTTCAGCCCTGGGAAAAAGCGTCTGAGAATCCACCCAATCAATACCTCTCAACATCTTATAGACCTCTATCAGGTCACCTCTTATCCTTCTTCTCTTCAAGGAGAAAAGACTGAGCTCTCTCAACTTATCCTCATAAGGCATGCCACCCAATCCAGGCAACATGCTTGTAAGTCTCTTCTGCACCCTTTCAATGGCTTCCACATCCTTTCTGTAATGAGGCGACCAGAACTGAGCACAGTACTCCAAGTAGGATCTGACCAGGGTCTTATACAGCTGCTACAGCTCCTAAACGCAATTCCTCGATTGATGAAGGCCAGTACACCATATGCCTTCTCAACCACATTCTCTACCTGCAAAGCTGATTTGAGAGTCCTAATGTAGACTGTAACATGGGCCAGGATTTTTGGTTTAAAATCAGGACTTGAACAATCACCCAGCAATGATTTTTGCTGAATAGGGTATCAGTGTTCAGACGGTGTGCTTGCCACCTACTTAAGGATGGTAGACTGAGACTGAGGGCTCAGAGGATTCCAGCTGAAACCAAGACAGAGAGCTTTTTTTCATGAAGAGAGTTATTTGTTCAACATAGGAACATAGAAGAGCAGGAGGAGGTCATTTGGCCCTTCCAGCCTGCTCTGCCATTCATCATGATCAAGGCTAATCATTCCAACTCAATAGCCTAATCCTCCTTTTTCCCCCAGACCTTTGATCCCATTCGCCCCAAGTGCTATATCCAGCTGCCCCTTGATTCAATGTTTTAGCCTCAACTACTTCCTGTGGTAATAGAACATAGAACAATACAGCACAGAACAGGCCCTTCGGCCTTCGATGTTGTGCCGACCAAAATAAAAAGCAATGCCCCTCCTAACTAAACCATTCCCTTCTCATCCATATACTTATCAACTAACCTCTTAAACGCCACCAAACTTGGCGCATCTACAACAGCTGCAGGCAGGGCATTCCACTCCCTAATCACTCTTTGAGTAAAGAACCTACCTCTGATATCCGTCCTATAACTCATACCCCTTAATTTAAAGCTGTGTCCCCTCGTGCTAGCTTTCTCCATCCTAGGAAAAAGGCTATCACTGTCCACCCTATCTAAACCTCTAATCATCTTATATGCTTCAATAAGATCCCCTCTTAGCCGCCTCCTTTCTAACGAAAACAACCTCAAATCCTTCAACCTCTCTTCATAGGACCTGCCCTCCATACCAGGCAACATCCTAGTAAACCTCCTCTGTACCCTCTCCAATGCCTCCACATCTTTCTTATAATGTGGCGACCAGAACTGCACACAATACTCCAAGTGCGGCCGCACTAGAGTTTTGTACAGTTGCAACATGATGCTGCGGCTCCTAAATTCAATCCCCCTACCAATAAAAGCTAAGACTCCATATGCCTTCTTAACAACTTTATCCACTTGACTGCCTACTTTCAGGGATCTATTGACACATACACCAAGATCCTTCTGTTCCTCAACACTATTAAGAGCCCTACCATTAGCCCTATACTCTACACATTTATTGTTCCTGCCAAAGTGCATTACCTCACACTTTTCCACATTAAACTCCATTTGCCACCTCTCGGCCCAGCTCTGCAACTTGTCCAAGTCACTCTGTAAACTAAAACACCCCTCTTCACTATCTACCACACCACCAACTTTAGTATCATCTGCAAATTTACTGATCCATCCCTCAATACCCTCATCCAGATCATTTATAAAAATTACAAACAGCAGGGGCCCCAAAACAGACCCCTGAGGCACACCACTCGTCACCGAACTCCACGATGAATATCTCCCATCAACCACCACCCTCTGTCTTCTATCTGCCAGCCAATTTCTAATCCAATTAGCTAAATCACCCTCTATTCCACACATCTGCATTTTCTGTAGAAGTCTTCCATGGGCCACCTTATCAAAAGCCTTACTAAAGTCCATATATACTACATCAACCGCCTTACCCCCATCCACCTCTCTGGTCACTTTCTCAAAAAAGTGAATTCCACAGGCTCACCACTCTGGGTGAAGAAATATCTCCTCATCTCTGTCTCAAACGATCTACTCTGTATCCTCAGATCTTCAGATTCTGAATCCTGGTTCTGGACTCACCCACCATTGAGAACATCCTGACTGCATCTACTCTGTCTGGTCCTGTTGAATTTTATAAGTCTCTATGAGATTCCCCCCATCCCATTTAGTGTCACTCCTCCTTCAGCTCTCCTTCCATCTCACCCAGTGTCCCAGCCAGCCCCTATTGATAAGCTCTTTTGAAGAAAACCAAAAGATTAACGAATAAGAAGGATGAATCCTTATTCCTATGGGCTCAGAAATAATTAATACCCATCCTCTGTTTGTCTTGCCCTTAAATTGTGTTAGCATCATTGTTTTTATTTAATCCGTTAATTTGTTTAGGATTCTCTGTGAGATTTGCCATTGAATCAAATCTTCCAACTTCTTTAAGATAATAGCGAATTACTGCAGATGTTGGGATCTGAAACCAAAATAGAAAATCCTGGTTAAATCACAGCAGGTGTCTCAGCATCTGTGGAGAGAGAATAGAATCACCATTTGAAGTCAGGGTCTTCCAGACTTAAAACGTTGGCTCTATTCTTTTGCCACAGATGTTGAGATTTTTCCCAGCATTTTCCGTTTATGCTTCTAACTTCCTGGTTTAGATTTTGCATGGTTCTTTGAGGATTCTTCACTCCAGCAAAGGAATGCAATTGCCTGTCCTGGTTACTGAGGGCCTGCATTCTCTGATAAGATCACACTGTTACAGATTCCTAATTACTGCAGCTTTTAGTGTGTAGGAAGTCCGTGGCCAAGTGTACATGTGTTGAACACGTGGCCATACAAACAAGAAGTAAGAGGAGGCCATTCAGCTCCTTGAGCCTGCTACACTTTTTAATAAGATTGTGATTGATCTAATAGTAGTCTCAACTGCACATTGCCCTGATAACTTATTTCCCCCTTGCTCACCAAGAATCTATTCACCTCTGCCTTAAAAATATTCAAAGACTCTCCACCACCTTATCCGGAAGACTCAATCCTCTGAAAGAAAATAATTTTGCCTCATCCTGGCTTTAAACAGTGACTCCCAAGTTCTCAATCCTCCCACAAGGGGAAACATGTTCTCCACAGTCACTGACCCCTCGAGATCTTATTTAACTGAATCAACTGACTTCTCACTCTCCTAAATGGTTAAAAAATGTTCAGGCTCCAAATTACCTGGTTAGAGAGGCAGGTTTTGAGGAGTGCATTAAAGGAAAAGAGACCAAGAGGCTTAGGGAGGTAATTCTGGAGCTTGGCACCTGGGTAGCTAGAGACAGGGGCAGCAACGGTGGGACAGTGAGATCCAAGGTCCTCTTGGGTAAAGGAAAGAAAACCCAAGTTACAGCTTTCCGAGTAAAGGAAGAATTGCATTTGTGTAGCACCACTCACAAACACTAGCCATCCCACATTGTGGCTAATGAAGTATTGTTGAGTATCATCACTGCCGTATCACAGAAACTATGGTGGTTGATGGGAAATATTCAACCTGGAGTGCAGTTACAAGTGGTGTACCACTTGTTTTAGGGCTGTTTTAGATCTGTTTTAGGGCCACTGCTGTTTGTCATTCTTATAAATGACCTAGATGAGGGTGTAGAGGGTTGGATTAGTAAATTTGCTGACGATACCAAAGTGGGGGGAATTGTAGACAGCGAGGATGGATATTACAGTTTGCAGAGGGACATAGATTGCAGAGCTGGGCCGTGAGGTGGCAAATGGAATTCAATACGGATAAGTGTGAGGTGATTCACTTTGGTAGGAATAACAGGCATATGAAATATAGGGCTAATGGAAGGACCCTTAATAGTGTTGTTGAGCAGAGGGATCTTGGGGTACAAGTACATAGCTGTTTGAAAGTTGGCACCCAGGTTGATAAAGTTGTTAAGAAGGTGTACGGTGTGTTAGCTTTTATTGGTAGAGGGATTGAATTTAGGAGTCGTGAGGTTATGTTACAACTGTACAAAACTCTGGTGCGGCCGCACTTGGAGTATTGCGTACAGTTCTGGTCGCCGCATTATAAGAAAGATGTGGAAGCATTGGAAAGGGTGCAGAGGAGGTTTACCAGGATGTTGCCTGGTATGGTGGGAAGGCCTTATGAGGAAAGGCTGAGGGACCTGAGGTTATTTTCATTAGAGAGAAGAAGGTTACGCGGTGACCTAATTGAGGCGTATAAGATGATCAAGGGATTGGATAGGTGGATAGTGAGAGCCTTTTTCCTCGGATGGTGATGACCAACACGAGGGGACATAACTTTAAATTAAGAGGTGGTAGTTATAGGACGGATGTCAGAGGCAGGCTCTTCACACAGAGGGTGGTGAGAGCGTGGAATGCCCTGCCTGCAGCAGTTGTGGACTCGCCTACTTTGGGGGCATTCAAATGTTCGGTGGATAGGCATACGGATGATATTGGAATAGTTTAGGTTAGAGGGTCCACTGGCCGGCGCAACATCGAGGGCTGAAGGGCCTGTACTGCGCTGTAATGTTCTATGTTCTATGGCTGCCAGTTTATACACAGCAAGCTCCCACAGATAACAATGGAATAGGGACCAGATCTTTTTTTGTGTGAGATCATGAAAATTGAGGGATAAATATTCAGCAGAATTCCCCTGTACTTCCTGCAGCCGGCGTGGCAAGGTGGCACAGTGGTTAGCACCGTTGCCTCACAGCACCAGGGATCCGGGTTTGATTCCCAACAGCACCGTGGTTAGCACTGTTGCCTACAGTGCCAGGGACCCCAGGTCAATTCCTGACTTGGGGGCCACTATCTGTATGGAGTCTGCATGTTCTCCTCGTGTCTGCATGGGTTTCCTCCGGGTGCTACAATTTTCTCCAATAGTCCAAAAGATTGCAGGCCATCCTAAATTGCCCCTTAAGTTTGGGGGGATTAGCTAGGACAAATGCATGGGATTATGGGGATAGGGTCTGATTGGGATTGTGGTCGGAACAGACTCAATGGGCTGAATGGCTCTCTTCTACACCGTACAGATTCTATGAAGCTGGTGTTGAGTGACTTCTTACATCCACCTGAGAAGACCTCAGATCAATGCTTCATCTCCTGGAGTGGGATTTGAACCAGGAACCTTTAGCAATTCAGAGAGTACAACCAACTCAGCTACATTTGACATATAAAATCTTTTTCCTTCCCCAGCTTTAAGGCAGAAAAGTGAGGCTGCCCCACATCCCTCTAGTTACTCACAAACAATTAAAACCCCTTTGATTTATTTCTTATTCTCCTTGCTGACTGACTAATTTGCTAATTGTTTTTCATGGCATCATTGGCAATATTAAACATTCCTGAAGATTACTTGCTCCTCAGTTAGGTTTGATGAATCATTTTTAGCCTGGGGAAGTCAGGGTACATTATAGGCATCTAATTACAGAATGATTACCAGTAAAGCCTCTGTTACACAAAGAATATTTTCTTTCGGGAAGTGACAGGTAGCTAAGGTACTAAGAATACTGATGGGTAACTAAGAAAACAGTACTCCAGGCAGAATTAAATTAAACCCAATTTATCCAGCAACTGTAGGAAATCTTAAAGTCTCTTGCTTGTTAATTCTGATCAAGGAAATGAGAGATGAGTAGAGAGTTGACACAGTGGTCGGATGTCAGGGTTGATTGAAAAAGCAGTTTATTATTATCAGGCTTGGGTGTGGCAGGCGTGACGTGAGGAGAGGGAGCTATTGACATTTGCCAGGAATCATAGAATCCCGATAGTGCAGAAGGTGGCCATTTGGCCCATCAAACCTGCACTGACAGCAATCCTATCCAGGCCCTATCCCTGTAACCCCATGTATTTTCCTTGCTAATCCCTCTCACACCAACAGGCAATTTAGCATGGCCAACCAACCTAATTCACACATTTTTGGACTATGGGAAGAAACTGGAGCACCCAGAGGAAACACACACACAGACACAGGGAGAATATCAGTATGGAGTTTGCACTATCACCCAAGGCTGAAATTGAACCCGGGTCCCTGGCACTGTGAGGTAGCAACACTAACCACTGTGCCACTGTGCTGCTACAGGGCTGCAGTGAGAATGATGGTCCTGATGTGTTAGTTGAAGAAATCCAATTATACCTCCTGATTGGCCTTGGGATGAAAATGGGAAAGTCCAAGAAGAGGGAGATTTGAGGAAGAGCTATTATGAGTCTAGAAGGGGTGGTTGTCATCTAGAGGAGGAGCTGATGGGGGGGAGGTGGTCCAGCTTCTCCCCTTGCCTTTCCATAGTTCTGGAGCGCTCAGAAGATTTGAAAGCAGAAAGGGGAGAGCCAATATTGCTTCAGGTAATTGAGCCAGATTTGGTGAGAAACAGCCAGAACCTTGTGTGCATTAATTACACAGATTAATGTATACAAGAGTGGGACTCATACAAAGGGGCTGGACTCGAACGTGCCTTTGAATCAGCTACGAGAAAGAAAACTGGAATGTGAGAGGAGCCATAAGGAACAACATAAGGAGCTGTGGTAATGTCTGAAACATTCCAAACATGACCCAAACCTGCCTCAAGCCTATTTAACAAATGGAATGATCAGCAAATTCCAAGGATGTGCGTTGGCCTTTTAAATATTACGACACCATCAGTCTCAATTATTTTTAGCTTTTGATTTTAACTGCACAGGGCTGGGTTTCCTGCGGAAATCTGCTTGCAGGTAAAGGTTAACAGATCCATGAAGCAAGTGTCTTCACATATACCTGCTGGGTGTAACATGCCAACTTGGGCAATCCCCCAAAATGGGCATCTTCCCCAAATCCCTGAATTCTAATTGCTAGGACTCTAATTCCACCTTCAGCATGTCCCAGGGCTACAGGATCCGCACCGCATCCCCCCCCAACTCGCTCCACCGCGCACCCACCCACCCACTTCAATTTCCCTCCTGTGGATCACCTCACCCATTGTCATCGGGCACAGACTGACACTGTCTTGCAATCTCTACCTGTCTGTTTCCCATCTAACTGAATGTCAACATTGCCAACCAGGTGATACCACATACACTGTGGAGTTTTAAGGAACTCCTGACTATTAGGTGCCCTGTGACTTTGGTTCTTCAACCCCTTCCAAGACCCACACACCTCCCAACAGGCCAATGAGTTGTAACATTGTGCTCTGCCCGGTTTGGCTCTTAGCAGGCAGTGATGAGGAATAATATTGAGTCAAAAGAAAAATTAATGGATTTTTAAGAATATTCTTCCTCGCGATTTGGGTGTCAATGGCAAGGCCAGCACTTGCCATTATCCCTAATTGGTGCCATCCCTAATTGTCCATATCCTGAATGGCTTATCGCTTTGGAGCAACGTTAAGAGTCAGCCACATGGTTGTTGGTCTGGAGTCACATGTAGGCCAGATGAGATAAGGATGGCAGATTTCCTTCTTGAACAGGCATGAGTGAACCAGATGGGTTTTTACAACAAGCTGAGAGTTGCCTTGGTCACCTTAGCTTAACCTTCAATTCCATAGTTTTTTAAAAATTATTTAACTGAATTATTAAACAATTGCATCTTGCTGGTATGTTCCCCATGCCCCAAAAGCATTATTTTGGATGTCTGGATTACCAAAGAAAATCCCATTATTATCACCATCTCCAACCCCAATTGAGTCCTGTCAACCTTTAACCCAGAGTACATGATCCATTTTTAAAAACCTTTTTTTCTTTTATTATTTGAAACAAAGAAACTGCAGTTGGTAAGCCTAGAAACAGAACAAGAATGAATGCAATTTGGCAATATCATTCCAGTTTAACTGAAACAGAGAAACCAGTTTAACCACATGTTACTCATGTTTGACTGTGACTTGCATGCTTTTCATTTTTAGATCACGATCGGATGGGACAGCAGTGGAGAGGCTTTGGAACAGTGGCAAGATATGAGCGCCAATCCAGAGAAAGTTGTTATCAAGTGGCACAACCTGCATTTCACTTGAGGTATTTTGTTGAAGCTGGTGGCCCATGCCAACTAGATCTGAATCAATAAAGAACCAGGACTGAAGGATGAACTGCGTTTTAGTGTTGTATATCTTATAATTAGATTGACTGGGAATTTTAGTATAATAATGCATTTTCTTGATCATCAACCTTTGGACTTTGTGGGCGTTCGAACACAAAAGGCAAAAAAAAACTTCTCATAGGTCACCACGATATTCAAAATGGTTTAATGTGAATGTGATTTCCTCAGGCTGTGGAACGGTCTTATGGCCTTGTGATGTACCCAGAGTGTATGATATACAAGACTGTTGCCTTTCTTTAATATTAATACTTTTGCCTTCTTTCTTGCAGCTTAGACAATGATCAAGGTAGCCTTTCCATTTATTGTGTCAATTTAGTAGCCACAGATGATAGTAATATTGAATTTTATCTCAATGTATATAATAGAAAACTTTTGCAGCCTCTGTGTATTTGTGTATTATACCAATATGTATATTATAAATAATAGTTTTAAAAACCAGCACTTTGAAGTAAGTTAAATAAAGGCACTTAATTTTTGACTTTTAACTTTAAGCACAACTTCAGCATAAATGGCAAGCTCAGATTATTCTGGAGACCAAAACCTTGAAGTGTATTTTTGTCATGGTGAATAAATAGATTCCCGTGCTGAGGACAGTTAGGTGTTTAATTTTACTCTGCGATGTTGTCTGCGTGGTGTAGCCAGAATTTGTCAGCCATCCGCACCGGCAGGATTCTCCAGTCCCGCTGTAGCGAATGGAAATTTGGCTGAACAGCAAATTCTTCATCCTCGCTTGCAGCGGGGTGCAAACAGCCAGAAAATTCCAGCAATATCTAATTAATATAGAAAATAAAGTATTTAATCTGAGCAACCTCAGTGCTCTCCATCCTGCATTTGAATTCTCCCAAATATTAACCGTTACTCAGTAATTAAGACAAAGTTAGTCAATTCCTCTGAAAAACACTGGCTGGAATTCTCAGACTGCTGCCGGTGAGAATAGAGAATTTGGCACTCAGCCAAAATTCCATTCGCTGCAGCAGGACTGGAGAATCCCAGCTGCAGATAAGGTTGGAGAATTCCAGCCATCATTAGGGCAACGCGGTGGTATGGTGGTTAACATTGCTGCTTCACAGCGCCAGGGACCCAGGTTCAATTCCAGCATCAGGTCACTGGCTGTGTGGAGTTTGCATGTTTTTCCCATATCTGTGTGAATTTCCTCCAGGTGCTCAGGTTCCCCACCACAGTCCAAAGATATGTGGGTTAGGTTGATTGGCCTAGTGTCAGGGAGATTAGTAAATGAGAGTTACGAGGATAGGGCCTGGGTGGGATTATGGTCAATACAGACTCGATGAGCCAAATGGCCTCCTTCTGTGCTGTGGGGATTCTATGATCAACTCTTATTAGGGATACAGGCATATTTTTTGCCTTTTAAATACCTCCAGAGGTTGGAGTTTGTCCATCTGTAGTGGTATGTGCTGCCAACGTAAAAATGTGTGATCTATGTTTCTGGGTTCTTTGTACCTTTACCTTGTATCCATATATAGTAAGTTCAGGCTGCTATCTACACACAATTTGATACTGTATTTCCCTACTTATTGGATAAGGTAAATGGACTGAATGGTACCTTGAGCACATAAATGCATGTTATTTTCCATACAGATGTTTTTCCCTGGTTAATGTCAATATAATCCATGCACAATGTGTGTTTTTGGCTTGTTTTATTGGACAGAGTTCTGATATGCTGAGAGAGGGGATATTGCTGCTCATTTTCTACTGTGCCCACTGTCCTGTTCACCCCTCCCCATTGCCTTCTGAGCAAGACTGGATCCAGGCCTAACAACAATCTCATTTCCAAAATCTCATCTTTGCTTTCACATCTCTCCACAGCTCTGCTCACTCATTGGCCAAAATCTTCTATCCTCACTTGGAGCTGGGATTTTCCAGTGCTGCTGAATGGAGCCTTGGTTAGAACCACAGATGAGACCAGAAAATCCCTCTTACTATTTCTCTAACTTATTCCGGACCCACAACCTCCAGAGCTCTCTGCACTCCTTCAATTCGCATATCTTGTGTATAGACGGCAGTAATCATTCCACCATTGACAGTCCTTAATTCAGCTGCTTTGACTCTAAGCTTTGGAATTCTCTCCCTGATCCTCATCACTTCTCGTAAGACATTCCCTCAAATCTACCTCTTTGACCAAACTTGCCTACTGATCCTAATGTCTCCTCAGCATCAAATAATATTTGATAACTCTCCTCTGAGATGCTTTGAAAAGCTTAGTTACATTAAAAGTACTTAAATAAATACAAGTTATCATTGATCACCTCCATGCATCAAATTTCATTTTTGGGACTCGTCCAATCCTAAAATATACAATTCAGGAAGAACTTAAACAACTAGTTAAACATTTCTGATATGTTTTCGGGAAGTTTAATTCTGTTGTCGAGATGGAACGCTATCTCTTATCTCCTTACTAGAAATCAGATGGTGTGTGGAATATGCTAAATGTGACAGTTGTTTTCAGAACAAATTCATCTCATGATTCATCAAACATTGCTGACTGGTCACATTTGATTAGTGCAATTTGCATTCTTCCGCACTGAGTGCCCACTAGGTCAAGAAGCCTGAATTTGCAAATGTAATTTGTTCTGAATAAAAATGCACCGAACTGTGTCATGTCACCGATGCCCCAAGTTGCTGGATGGCTTTTTAATACATGAGATATTGGAAGGAATTGGTCACGCCTGACCTATTGGATTTCTCTTTCCACCGAGCAGGTACTGTTTAGTATGTGTGGGACTCACCTGAGCGTTGCAGCTAATTATGAATAAAAGAAACACTGAGATAAAAGTTTTCTATAACGAGTCAATCGAATGAACTATTTGCCGCAGGAAGCGGTGGAGGCCAGGACATTGAGTGTCTTTAAGACAGAGATAGATTCTTGACTGATCAGGGGTTACAGAAAAAAGGCAGGAGAATGGGAATGAGAAAAATACCAGCCACGATTGAATGGCGGAATAAACTCAATGGACTGAGTGGCCTAATTCTACTCCTATTTCTTAAATTCTGAAGGTCTTATGGTCTAATCCTGTATATCTTTGGGATGCTGCCTTCCTGTTACATCCTACACTGGTCAGTCCTGATGTCTTCCATTTCACACGTAAAATCGTAGAATATCCACTGTACAGTGGCAAGCCATTCTGCCCAACAAGTCTGCACTGACTCACCGATACAGCATCTTATTCCAGGTCCTATCCCCATAACTCTATACATTTACCCTGCTAATCCTCCTAACCCACACATTTTGGGACACTAAGGGGCATTTTTAAAAAAAAAATCATTTGTGGGATACGGGCATGGAGAGCATTTATTACTCATGCCTGCTTGCCTGAGGGCATTTGAGAGTCAACCATTTGCCATGGTTCTGATGCCACACATAGGATGGCAGATTTCCTTCCCTAAAGACCATTAGTGAGCCAAATGGGTTTTTCCAACAATTGGCAATGGTTTCACGGTCATCAGTAGATTCTTAATTCCAAATATTTCTTATTGAATTCAAATTCCACCATCTACCATGGTGGGATTCGAACCCAGGTCCCTTGGACATTAGTTGAGTTTCTGGATTAATAGTCTAGCGATAATACCACTAAGCTATTGCCCCTCCTAATTCACCAATCCACCTAATCTGACATGTACTCATAAATTATGTTCTCATAATTTTCTCATTTTTTTCTTCAGCCCTTTTCTCATAAATGTTTAATTATTTTTGTACTAAAGGAGGGAATTGATTTTATTGTTAATGGCCTTGGAGGGAAGGCCATTCAGATCTGTTAATGTTGTCCACCCACGTTTTATTTTGCAAACACATGCAAGTATATAATTGGCCCAATGCTCTTCAAATATTTGTTACTCTTAAATATTTGGATTGTTTCTCTTCCATCAATTTTCTTTCATTTCTATAAAACACATTGTATTCCATGACATTGTTCCATTAAAACTAAAAGAGTGCAGAAAAGATTTACTAGGATGCTACCGGGACTTGGTGGTTTGAGTTATAAGAAGAAGCTGTATAGATTGGGAACTTTTTCCCTGTAGTGTAGGAGATTTAGGTATGATCTTATAAAGGTCCATAAAATAATGAGGGGCATAGATCAGCTAGATCGTCAACATCTTTTCCTGAAAGTAAGAGAGTCTAAAACTAAAGGGCATAGGCTTAAGTGAGAGGGGAGAGATACAAAAGGGTCCGGAGCAGCAATTCTTTTACATAGAGAGTGGTGTGTGTCTGAAACAAGCTGCCAGAGATAGTAGAGCAGGTACAATTTTGCCTTTTAAAAAGCATTTAGATAGTTACGTGGGTAAGATGGGTATAAAGGGATATGTGCCAAATGCGGGCAATTGAGATTAACTTTGGATTTGAATAAAGGACAACATGGACAAGTTGGGCAGAAGGGTCTGTTTCCATGTTGTAATCTCTATGACACCTCCAGGGAGTTTCTATTTTTAAGTTATCTTTTGTAATTTTTAACTTGGAAAGTATATTTTTAGTGCATCGTTTGAAGGCTAATGCGACACTGGGATAATCATCCAGCTTCACATTAACTGGAATTTTTCAATAATCACATTCCTTCCTTTTGCACCAGAATCCAAATTGGGTCTGTCCTTGTGTATGTTTCAGTTGCTGCTTCTCCAAGTAAATCCCAACCTCATTAAATCCTATCTGTGTCCCTCCAATGGAAAGCAGTGAGGAGTTGTTCTCTATATCATGTTGTCATTCCTCTCTGAAATCAACATCTGGTAATGTCATGTCTGCAATCTGAATTGTTGACTAATTTTGGACTGAATGATGATGGGGATTTGCCAGTGTGGTCTGCGTGTTATGCATCATTGCGTTTTTGTGATTCCTGATGTTGGTAGTCAAAACTAACCATTACAAATTGCTCTTTCTTTCTATTTCGTAGAATCACTACAGTGCAGAAGGAGGCCCATCAAGTCTGCACCAATTCTTACTCAGGCTTACCTCGTAACCCCACATATTTACTCTGCTAATCCATATGATCTATACATCTTAATTTAGCCAATCTACCTAACCCCACACATCTTTGCACTGTGGAAGGAAACTGGAGCACCCAAAGCAAACTCCACACGGAGCCAGAATTGAACAGCAACGGAACAGGAGAATCCCAACCATGGGCAAGGTTGGAGAATCCCGGGTATGATCTGTGGTAATTCATGCTTCTCCTATGGCTGACTTTACTGACTTTCTGTCAAAGATCCTCCCAGCGCCCCCTCTTCCCCTACCCCCGTCACTGAAAATTCCAAACAAGTGTTCAGATTAAAATGCTAAATGTAGTTGGAAAGAGCCATAATCCCAAAATGACTGACACCCTTGTGCTGTTCTAATAATTAGCTGAGACACTTATCCGCCTCTCTCGCACTTCTCCATTACAGTCGAATGAGTAATTTATGTCACATATTTATTTACGTAAAGTTCGGGGAACTGAGTAGAAGAATTGTATGAGAATAACTTGTTCCTGTGAGAAAGTAATTGGCTGATATATTGAGATCCACTCATGTAGCATGAGGTCCAGTAACTAAACAATTGGTTTCAGCAGCTATTTATATATTAGGGTCAAAGACTCCTTGACTCCAATTCTACTATCCAGGTTTCACTTACAAAAAAAAAACAACTCCACTATTTCATCTTGTCAATGCTAGGCAGCATGGTAGCACAGTGGTTCGTATTGCTGCCTCACAGTTCCAGGAACCTAAGTTTAATTCTAGCCTTGACTGGAGTTTGCACATTCTCCCCATGTCTGCATGTGTTGCCTCTGTGTGCTCTGGTTTCCTGGATTGGCCATGCTAAATTGCTTCCTAATGTCCCATCAGCCCATGGGAAATATGTGGGGTTCGGTTGCGGGGAAAGAGGACCTAAGTAACATACTCTGTTAAAGTCAGTGCAGACTCAGGGGCTGAATTGCTTCTTCTGACTGTAGCGATTCTATAATTCTAATGACTGAAAAATGATGGGCAAAGCATCTATGATGTTCTGACATGTGGTATGCGCTGCCCCCTAGTGATATACAGTCTTCTCTATTGTTTAACTCCATTAACTGTTTATACAATGGCCTCACCTCAGGACATCTGAAAGCGATTTGCCAACATACATATGAAGTAGGAGCAGAAGCAGGCCATTTGGTCCCTCGAGGCTGTTCCGCCATCAAAAAGATCATGACTGATCTGTTTGTGTTTCAAATTCCACGCTCCCATCCATCCCCAATAACCTTTGCTTCCCTTGCCTGACAGGATTATATTTACCTCTGCCTTAAGATTGGTCAGTGAACCTGCTTCTACTGTCTCTGAGCCAATGAAAAGCTCAAATAAATAGTCACTAAAACAAAGGCAAAATACTGCAGATGCTGGAAATCTGAAATAAAAACCAAACACTGAAAAAAAAACTCAGCGATGGAATTTTACTGTGCCATTTGGCTCAGGAATCGGAACAGGCAAGGGGTGGATCATGGAAAGATCCGTTGACCTACCTTGGGTGGGATTTTATGGTTTCAGGATGAGCGAGGCTGGAAAATCCTATCCAGCATGTCTGGCGACATTTGCAGAGAGAGTAAAAGAGTTAACGTTTCAAGTTCATATGAATGTTGTTCAGAGCTAAAGGGAGAGGGGGAATTTTCCCTCCAGTTAGCTCTGAAGAAAAATCATATAGATTCGAAGTGTTGAGGAGAATTCTCCCATCCCACCCAGTGCGGGAATCATAGTGGGCAGGATTGTGGGGGGGAGGGGGGGGAGGCTGCAACCAGGCAAAGGTCCATCTCTGGTTTAGCGAAGAGTGAGGCTGGAGAATCCCACCCATTAACTCGGTAACTATGGTTATTGCTGTTACATTGGAAGCACAACTATCAATTTGTGCAAAGAAAGACTCCACAAACATCAATTAATAACAATCCAGATCACTTGTTTAGGTGTTCGCTTAGGCATAAATATTGGCCAAATTCAAGGAGACACTCCCTTGCTCCTCTTCAAAATAGCCTCTGCGATGTCTTTTGATGCCAACTGGAGAAGCCAAAGGGATCTACATTTAATTTTGCATCTGGGTTTTCCTACAGTGCAACTTTCCACCGAGAGTGTGTCTGAACTTAATGTTGATTCCTAAATCCACTAGCTGTACAAATTAAGAAGTGGCCTATTGTAATTAGGCAATGTGAAAAGTCATTCTGTGGAAGTTTTATTAATAGGCTGGGTATTTATTCTAGATGAAATAGTTGGCTTGAAATACCCAAGGAAGCAGACTATTGGGTTTCAGTTGAATAGCATCACTAATGATTAAATCTAGGTGTGAACTTTAATGTTTCATCTTTAGCACGTTTTACAGATAAAATATTTTTTGTTATTTTGATCTTTCCCAATGAAAATGTCCATTCTGAATTAATTTATCGGCAAAATATATCTACAACCGTGTCGATTCATGATCTAGATCCATGTTCATGCAGCTGGAGAAGTAATGAAATACCTTCTATAGCTGTCTCATTCCATCTGCCAAATGTGCATGAGACATAAATGTATGTCCAGAACTGTGCCTCACTGATAAGTTTATTTATTGGTGTCACAGAGAGGTTTATATTAACACCGTAATGAAGTTACGTGAAAATCCCCTAGTTGCCACATTCGGTTGCCTCCTCTTCAGGTACACTGAGGGAGAATTCAGAATGGCCAATGCATCTAACCATCACATCTTTCGGACTTTGGGAGGAACAATAGCATCTGAAGGAAACCCAAGCAGACATGAGGAGAACATGCAGACTCTGCACAGACAGTGACTTAAGCTGGGAATCGAACCTGTGTCTCTGATGCTGTGAGGCAGCAATGCTAACCACTGTGCCACTGTAATATTTTGATTCGATTTGATTAATTGTAGTCAGATGTATTAGTATACAGTGAAAAATATTGTTTCTTGCGTGCTATACAGAGAAAACATACTGTTTATCGTGAAAGAAACGAGAGTGCAGATTGTAGTGTTACAGTCATAGCTAGGGTGTAGAAAAAGATCAATAAAGAATGCAAGAAATTCTATATTTAGGCTGAAACTGAAGAAATTAATTTTACAAACTGATGATGATAATACTTAAGGATATGTATTTACTGCTCCTATCTTAAATTTATAATGGGTAAAACATTCATTCTTTTAAAATGATTGCTGTTAAATTCTTGAGAACTTTTTTTAACATTCAAAGAAATTATTGTCTACATGTATCTCACCACAATTATCGCTACAATATCATTCTGGTTGTATATAGTCCTCTACATTATAGTTTCTGTTCTAGAGATAGAAAGCATTGCAGGGACTCTGTTCCTTTTTTACAGTTTTTACCTGATTCACGTACAGTAGTCAATTTCAGCTAAATGAATAACTTTGCAATCGCAAGCTGGAGTGCCCCACATTGCTCAATCTACTGATTATTAAAGTTCCAGTCATGCATGTCCAACTTTGATTTGAATCGGCAGGAACAGGACAAGGCCATTTAACACACTGGGTAACACTTTTTATTCAATCAGTATATAAAAAATAGTGATAGGTCTGAGATGTAGTGGGGAGAGAGCATATTTCAACTTCCCTGAATTGACTCCTTCCCTTGAGCGTAAATAGTAAGAAAAGATAGAGTAACATTTAATCTCAAGGGAAGCATTATACTGCACCAAGCTCCAACTGTGAATAAAGGCAGGCTTCATGTCTCTCTGGGCTGTAACCTCGGGTCACATGTCAATGATATTCACTCCTGGTAACGTGCCGCTGAATTTTGCAAAGAACTAATGAAAGTTGCAATGCCAACAGTGTAAATTGTGTAGCGGGAATCTCAGATTACACCTGGCTCTGGTGAGTGACTCTCTGGAACCTCCAGCTTTATGCAACAGAGATTCATCTCAATGCTGAGCTAAAAGGCCTGAAACTCAATCACTTTCTTGCATTAGGTATTAAAACACATTTAATTAAAGTCACTGCTAAAACACTCTTGGCTTGAAAAGCGATCTGCTCTGCCAAATGAATCACAGGTGTATTTGATGATTTTGGTAATCTGACATTATAGGGCTGGGTCTATCCTTGGTTCTCTTTCTGCCTTTTTGGTGACCTCATCTGAAAACACAGCATCAGTTTTCACGTATGCACTGATAACACCCAGCTCAATCACATCCCCATTGCTCTTGAATCCTCTGTGTCATTAAAGTGCTTAACCTGCCTTTTGGCACTCTGTAGAATAGATGTTTCTTCAAATTCAATATTGGGATTGTTTATCTAGTCTTCACTTTGTTACCAAGACACTGACTTTCCCCTTGGCAGGTATCTGTTGAGATCCCTGTTGCCAAGTTCCGCACATATAAGGACGGTCTCAACAGGGATCTTGGGTTCATGTCGCACTATCTGTAACCCCATAACTTGTCTGGATTTGCAAAATCTCACTGTACTGTCTGGAGACAATACACATCTCTTTAACCTGTGCTTAATGCTCTTTCCACTCACATTGTCAGTATCTTTAAGACTTGAATAGCAGGTTAATTGTAAAGACTCACATTCTAATCAGTAATCTGTAAACTGTCTGTGCTATATGTTCTGTCTGAGGCCAGAATTCTTCCATTCACCTGACAAAAGGAGAAACCCCGAAAGCTTGTGAATTTATTATCAAATAAATCGGTTGGACTTAAACCTGGTGTTGTCAGACTTCTTACAGTGTTTTTCTGGGTTACACAGGCCCCAGACTTTTAGCATTCTCATCCACAGCCTTATTTTTCCCCTCCTCTCTCTATAAGCTCCTTCAGCCCTACAACACGACAGAGTATCTGTTCTCTTCCAAGTCTGATTATTTCCTGATGAGCTCAGGTTTTAATTGCTCCATTATTGACGTCAGTGCTTTCAGCTGCAAGCTCTGGTATCCCCTCCCTAAACCCTTCTTAAAGTTTGAAGTTTATTTATTAGTGTCATAAATAGGTTTACATTAATACTGCAATGAAGTTACTGTGAAAATCCCCTCATTGCCATACCCTGGTGCTTGTTTGGTACACTGAGAGAAAATTTAGTATGGTCAGTGCACTTAACCAGCATGTCTTTCAGATTGTGGGAGGAAACAAGAGCACCTGGAGGAAACCCTCACAGCTACTGGGAGAACATGCAGACTCCGCATGGACAGTGACAAAAGCCGGGAACTGGTCCCTGGCTCTGTGAGGCAGCAGTGCTAACCACTGTATAGATTGCCTCTTGTTCTTCATTTCAGATGTGGAAGGCAATGGCTGGGTGTTATTATCAGTAGACTAATGATCTAGAACCCAGGGTGATAATCTGGGGACTCAGGTTCAAATTTCCCATGGCAGATGGTGAAATTTGAATTCAATAGAAATCTAGAATTAAGAATCTATGATTACTATGAAACTATTGTTGATTTTCATTATTGATGAGAAACCCATTTGGTTCACTTAATATCTTTTGGGGAGAAAATCTGCTATTCTTACCTAATCTAATGTGACTTCAGAGCTACAGCAATGTATTGACGCTCAACTGCCCTCTGAAATGGCCAAGTATGCCATTCAATTTAAGGGCACTTAGGGATGAACAAGTGCTGGCCCAACCAGTGGCACCCGCATTCTATAAAGGAATTAAGGAACTGCTTGTTAAGATCTATTACTTTGATTTAATATTTCTTTCTGTGGCTTGGTGTGAAATATAATAGTTTTATAATGTTTCTGTGAAATGTCTTGGGCATTACATATCTTGGACATTATACATATGTTATAAGATCTAGGAGGAGGAGGAATTGTAGTGGGTGGGACACAAAGAACAAAGAACAAAAACAGCACGGGAAACAGGCCCTTCGGCCCAACGAGCCTGCGCCGCCACCTCGATGTTCCCACTTCTACCCATGTTCCCTGTCTATGTTTATAGACCAATGCATTGGAGCCAAATTTGCGAGCTGGTTTAGGGAGAATGCAAAGATCCATTGATCTCAGACAGAATTTTCTTACCTTGGGGTGAACGTGGCCAGAAAATTCCACTCGTGCAGTGAAGGCCTGGTAAAATTTTGGGGAGCAAACACGCCGGTTTTTTAGTCATAACTTGACATTTTGGCATTTTTGGGGGGAAATTCCGCCCCCTGTGTGGGACCCTTATCAAAAGTCTCCTGAAAATTATTTGCAGTGCATTCACTGGTCCTCCCTTATCTATTCTGTTAGTAACAGCCTCAAAAGGCTCTGACAGAATATGATTTGACTTTTATAAGTCCATTTATTGTCATCATTATATTGGGCAGCACGGTGGCACAGTGATAAGCACTGCTGCCTCATAGTGCTAGGGACCCAGATTCAATTCCTGGCTTGGATCTAAGCAGAGTCTGCACGATCTCCCTGTGTCTGCGTGTGTTTCCTCTGGGTGCTCTGATTTCTTCCCACAGAAAGATGTGTTGGTTGGGTGCATTGGCCATGCTAACTTCTCCCTTTGTGTACCCGAACAGGTAGATTTTCATTAAGTCCATTGCAGTGTTAATGCAAGCTTACTTGTGACATAAATAAATAAACTTTAAACATTATTTTCCCAGTGCCCAGTTATCACATACTTTAGGATGGATCCTAATATTTTCCCAACTATTGTAAAAGTACTGAAGTGCAAATTGAAGGAAATTTTGCTTAAACAGTAAAGTGCTCTGGTATTGGAGTACAAATTCATGGGTCCCTGAAATCAGGCATGATCTGATGATGTGCAACTAAGATGCATTAGAACAAAGAGGCCCAAAGGGTATTCCTAAATTTGGCCTCAAACCTTATAATCAACACTGTGTGAGACTATGGATATTTGGCAAAACTCATGGGAATAGAGGCCGAGGTAGGTCTTTAATTGTGTTCTTTCTACAAAGTACAGGAACAGGAGGATGGTGCAGATGAATGTCTAGCCAGAAAGATGGCGCAGGAGGGAGGCTTTTAGACTCCTAGGGAACCTCAGGAAGCAGTCCTTGGTCTTCTCCTGCTTCCCAATAATGAAAGCTATTTAGAGACTAAATTTAATCCTCTCCCTGCCCTCAGCATTAGTCTTATGCCAGGCACTGTCGCTGAGGTTCCTGGAAGAATTCCTGTTCCCAATCATTTTAATCTGTCTTGCACACCACCTCCACCTGCAATTGATCCTGATATTTTTACACATGATAATCTTTGCTATATTTACTAAGATAAAGGAGAGCTTTAGTTTGACATCTTTGTTATGTAATAGAATGAGAAAAGTCCATGCTTATCCATGTTGACCCACTGCAAATTGTTCAACATATTGTTCAACATCTTGTTAAACAGTTGATAGCAAATTATTATGGATGCAATAAAAGTTTACATATATTGTGCCAAGGCAATGTCATTTAATATTGTTTCGTTTTCTCAAAGCTGATGAATAAGTTGGAATGGAATCAATGCAAAGCCAATAAATCTTAATTGGGAGGTATGGAGGCAAGAATAGTAAGCAAGAATCTTGAAGGTGTATATATTATTATGATCATCATTCGCTCACAAGTAAACAACTTCTTCCCAACTTACGCAATTCTGCAGTGTGGAATGGATCAGTCAGAGAGGCTATAAGAGTCACCGAGAGAACCTGTGAGCTTTTTCAAGCAGGATTCAAGCCAGGACAACAAGTCTAGGAGATAAAGGAGCATTGATGGACTGGGGTGAAGACTGAGCAGGCAAAGAACATGAGATCAGCAAAAGGGAAGAACCCAATAATGAGCCAAAAAAAATAAAAAGGGATTGAATTGAATGGGCTCAGATCTAGAGTAGCAATCAGAAATGTGCATGTGAGTGACCATACAGACGATTAAGTAAACCATGCCAGGATTGCCAATAGTAGCTAGAAGGGCAACGGTCCAAGGTCAAAGTCAAATTCCTCTGATGACAGTAAATCACTGAAATGTGAATTGTTATAATATTACTGCAAATTGGATGGCCATCAGGTAATTAGCATACACAATGTTAGTAATGTACCTGAATAATTGAGTAAACGAGTACAAATAAATAAATAATGTAGGTCTTCAATTTAGAGGAATTTTTAATATGCTTTGGGTGTAGAGAGCAAAGAAATATTCTGTTTTCTATGGGTTCAGATCTTCTGAAAAGCAGCAATCATCATCAGATTGCCACTGAATATGGACATTTGCCCAGATTTCTATTGGGATCTTCTACTCCAGGAATGCAGCATCCCTCGTGAAACTCCAACCGATTGTAGTAGAATTGGGGGAAGATCAGAAACGCCCACTTTTTTACAGCACTGGCTGTCATAAAGTAAGTTTAAATATCCAGTCTGAATGTTAGTGAATGGATGGGTGAGTGAGTAGATGGATGAATGGATAAGTGGGTAGCAATGGGTAGGGTCAAGGTGGATAGGTGGGTCCATGAGTAGGGTGGGACATGGATAAATGAGTGGGGTAGGTAGGTAAGTGGACATTGGGTCACATGGGTGAACTAAGCAGTCACATCAGGGTAGTTGGGTGGTCAGGAGGGTTTGTCAGGTGTAGCTGAAAAATCAGGGAATGTCAGATCAGTTCAGAGGGACAGTGTGAGTGATAGGAATGGGGGTATTCAGTTCTTAGTATCCAAGATTTAGACAGTAAGTAATATAGAACTGTCCCAAGTCTCCAATTCTAGCTAAGAGTCAGAGAGATTCACAGAGGGTCCCAGAGAACAGGGAAATTGTCCATTGGAAATTGAAACTTCCTGGAACATTCCCACAGAGATCCTCATGTTAAGATTTCCATACAGTCCTGGTGCTCACCTTGGTCATATCGACCAGGATGTTTAATAATCAACAGAGTTATCGCAGATGGATAGTTTCACTCCTTGAATTTTATTGAACAAATTACATTTTCATCAGCTGTTCTGGTTCCAGAATAGCAAGATTAACCTGTGACTGTAAGTCAACAATACCTTGGAACTCTCGATTCAAATTTGCTTTCTGAAGTGTCATAGATCTTCCCTTCTTAATCAGGAAATCGATGACACCATTGACGTTTGCTCTAATAAATTGTTAGAAGAACAAGTTAAACTGTCTCCAGAGAAACAGCTGAGTTCATGTCCTGGTTATACATTCAGCATCCGTAGTAGATAGCACTAGACTCAGAATGGCTAAGCCAAGTTAAAACAGGAAATTCATGAAGACAATGGAATAAAACTGGAGACAAATGAAGATTTCCTTGTCTGCATGCCTTCTCGCTACACTCTATGGTGTGTTTACATACAAAACAATAAGGACAAGCTTGTTTTCAAGTGTTGGCCTTTCTAACATGAGAAGTTGTATCATTGTGCTTTTCTCAAGCTGAATACACTCAGTTCTGGCTTTTTCTCTTCCTTAGTTACTAACCAGGTCCTATAGCAAGAACCCAGCAAGAATCCCTACAGTGCAGAAGGAAGCCATTCGGCCCATCAAGCCTGCACTGACAACAAACCCACCCAACCCCTACGTCTGTAACCCCATGTATTTATTCTGCTAATCCCCTGACACTAAGTGGCATTTTAGCATGGTCAATCCACCTAACCCATACATCTTTGAAAAATATATTTGAAAAACATATGAAAAATATGAGGCATGGATCTTACTTAAGATGGAATTTAAACTCACCATTTGCTTTTCTGCACTACCATGAAAAATGTGTGTTAATTGAGAAGTGAGCAGTAGACTTTTGGCAGCTCCACATTTCCCCCACTGATTTCTCCATAGTCCAGCCTTTGTTATCTGCACCTTTTCTGGCAGAGTGGAAGCAGAAGGGCAGAAGAATGAAATCCTGTGATCCTGGTCTGAGGCCTGACAAAACAGAACTATAAATCACAAACAGGACTACAACTCTGATATGATAGTGTGATGCCATGCTGAAATCATTGAATATGAAGATGAGGTGAAGTCATAGAGTCATAGAGTTAAGAGGTAAATGGCATCCTTCTGTTCCTTTCAATTGACGTCCTGAGAATATCTTTGCACAGATAATATGGTCATCTTATTCAGTCATTTACTGTTGGTGGGAACTGGCTAAGTATAATTTGCCACTGTGTCAATCTTAAGAGAGTTAAGAGCAACACAGCACGGGAAACAGGCCCTTCGGCCCAACGAGCCCGCGCCGCCATCGTAACTATATAGTAGCAATTCCATTATCCTATTATAAATTTAGGTTATTCCTAATATGGAAGACTCTCACTATAGGGACAATCTGTTTCCCAATCAGCCTAAGAGTGAATTTTTGGGTTGTGAGAGGAAACCGGAGCGCCGGTTGGTCAAGTTGGTCAAGTTGGTCAAGTGTGGACCGAATTACCTGTGGAAAAAAAGCCATAGTTAAACAGTCCTACTATATCCCTCTATCTGTATACCGCTCATGTGGCTGTCCAAGAGACCCTTAAACTGCCCTAGCGTGCCTGCTCCCACCACCTTACTCGGCAGTGTATTCCACACCCCCACTACCCTTTGTGTGAAAAACTGCCCTCTAATATTCGTCTTATACATAGCCCCCTCACCCTAAGGCCATGACCCCTCGTCCTATCCATTTCTGAAGGTGGAAAAAGTTTACCTCCATTTACTCTATCTATACCCCTTATAATCTTATACCCCTCTATGAGATCCCCTCTAAGCCGACGTCTTTCAAGGGAAAACAACCCCAGTCTATCTAATCGTTCCTCATAAGACAGTCCTTCCATACAGGCAGCATCCTGGTAAACCTCCTCTGCACTCTCTCCAAGGACTCCACATCCTTCGATAGTACGGCGACCAGAACTGGACGCAGTATTCCAAGTGAGGCCTAACCAACGTTCTATACAATTGCAACATCAAACTCCTACTCTTGTATTCTATACCCTTGTCTATGAAAGCTAACATACTATACGCTTTCTTTATCACCTTTTCCACCTGTGAAGACACCTTCAGAGACTTGTGAACCTGCACCCCCAAGTCTCTTTGCGTCTCTATACTCCGAATAGTTTTACCTTTTATCCTATAACTCTCTTCTACATTTTTCCGGTCAAAATGCATCACCTCGCATTTATCCGGATTAAATTCCATTTGCCATCTATCTGCCCAGTCTACCAACCTATGTCCTGTTGTATTGCCTGACACTGCTCTTCTGTACCCGCCAATCCAAGCATCTTGGTGTCATCAGCAAATTTGCTGAGCTCACCACCTACCCCTACTTCCAAGTCGTTTATGTAGACCACAAATAGAAGAGGACCTAGTACTGAGCCTTGTGGCACTCCACTAGTGACAGGCTTCCAGTCGGAAAAAGAGCCTTCCACTACTACCCTCTGTCTCCTCCTCCCGAGCCAGTTCTCGATCCATCTACGTACCCAGCCCTGTATCCCATGGGCCTTCACCTTCTCTATCAGTCTACCATGAGGAACCTTGTCAAACGCCTTACTGAAATCCATGTAGATGACATCAACAGCATGTCCTTCATCAACTGTTTTTGTCACTTCCTCAAAAAATTCCACTAGATTTGTAAGACAAGACTTCCCCTTGACGAAGCCATGCTGCGTATCCCTGATCAGATCGCAGTGCTCCAGATGCTCATACATCCTGTCCCTGAGGATCCTCTCCATTAGCTTACCTATAACTGAAGTCAAGCTCACCGGCCTATAGTTCCATGGGTTATCCCTCTCACCTTTTTTAAACAACGGTACTACATTTGCTATCCTCCAGTCCTCTGGGACCTCACCTGTGTCCAAGGAAGAGACAACGATTTGCGTCAGAGGCCCAGCTAGGTCTTCCCTCAACTCCCTTAGCAGCCTGGGGTAAATGCCATCAGGCCCCGGAGCTTTATATGTCTTCAAGCTGCCTAAACAGCCCCAACACCTCTTTCCTCGTAATCCTTATTTCCCTCAACCGATCCTCAACTTTGTCAACATCAGCAACAGCCTTAATCCTACCTGCCAGAGCCACCTCGTGGCCCCTTTTTGCCTTTCTAACCCCCCTTTTAAGATCCCGTCTACACTCTCTATAAGCTTCCAGCGCTGTCTCAGTCCCCAGTTGCCTAGATCTAATGTAAGCCTCTCGCTTCTTCCTGATCAAGTCCTCAATCTCCCTGGTAAGCCACGGTTCTCTAATCCTACCTTTCCCATCCTTATTGAGGTTTATAGCATGGAAGCAGTGCTTTGGCCCAACTTGTCCATGCTGCCCTTTTTTTTCAAATTACTAAGGTTACACGGTTTGGGCAACCTGTATCTTTCAGAAAGGTTGGTTTTCTTTTGCACTTGTGTGGAGAGTGTTTTTTTTTTAGTTTGGTAGTGACCAGACAGATGATTATAATTGCTCTCTCTATTCTGGTTTTAGTCACGTACATGAATTACAGTCTAATAGAAGTGGATGTACAACACTGAAATAATTTTTAATAAGTCAGCTGCAAAAGAATAATTTTATTTATTGCACAAACTAAAGTAAAGCAAAACCACAAGCCTGTGGTGAACAAAACAGTCCCAACCGGGACAATACATCAATGGACCCACTCAGGGACCTACTTTATACAGGGCTCGATACATAAACTCTATCTGGTAAGGTTAATTACCAATCACTAGAGTGTTTGTACTGTACAAATCCTACTGGGAGGTCAAGATTCCCCATGCGAGTCCTGGGGATTATCACCACTGGCTTTTAATGAAGGAAGGAAAGAAGAAGTTGAATTTTTATTGCAGCTCTCATGATCTGAGGATGTCCGTAAGTACTTTACAACCTGTGGGGTACCATGAAAGCCAATTTGCATGCAGCAGGATCCCATAAATACCAGCAATCTAATTTTACATATTCATTGAGAGATAAATATTGGTGGGGAAATGAAGAAAACTCTCTTGCTCGTCATCAAAACACTGCCATAGGATCATTCTCAGCCAATAAGAGAGCACACACGGCCTCGGTTTAATGGCTTTTTCACAAGATGGTGCCACCGAGAGCACAGCACTGAACAATAAACACAAAAAATAAACAATGAGAATACTAATGGCTTCGACAGAGATCAAATTATAGGTCTTTGAAGGGCAATGTTTTGGAAATGCTAATATATGCTGGAATATAATGAACTGGATGTAATAATTTTTAACATACTGACAAATTTTCATTTTCCACAATATGTAAGTCGACAGGAGACAATGACCTTGTGGTATTATCATCAGAAACTCAGCTACTGTTTTGGGGACCTGGTTTCGAATCCCACCAATGCAGATGGTGTAATTTGAATTCAATTTTAAAAAGTCTAGAATTAAAAAATCTACTGATGAAACCAAGAAACCATTGTCAATTGTCAGAAGAACCCATCTGGTTCACTAATACCATTTATGGAAGGAAATCTACTATTTTTACCTGGCCTGGCCAACTTGTGATTCCAGACCCACAGCAACGTGGTTGACTCTCAACTGCCCTCAGGCAACTAGGGATGGTCAATAAATGCTGGCAAACCAGTGACACCCATGTCCCGTGAATGTATAAATAAATAAAAGAGCCTGACAAATTTGTTAGCATTTCACTAACGCTTTCAGATATGAGTCCTTGTGCGGCATAAAATCCAACATTTCATAACCTGTATATAAAATATTCACTTCTTTTGCTCCTTCATAGAATAGCATCATAGATTCCCTACAATGCAGAAGAGGCCATTCAGCACATTGAGCCTGTGCCAAACCTCTGAAAGAGCACACCAACTAGCCCCAATGCTCTGCCGTAATCCTATGCACTGGCTAACCCCCCTATCTTGGAACATCTTGGGACATTAAGGGGATTTTAGCATGGTTAATCCACCCAAACTACACATCTTTGGATCGTGGGAGAGAACTGGAGCGCTGGGAGAAAATCCACACAGACACGGGGAGAATGTGCAAGTTCCACACTGACAGTGACCCTAGGCCGGAATCAAATCCAGGTCCCTAGAGCTGTGAGGCAGCAACGCTAACCTCTGTGCCATAACTTTTTAAAGTTTTATGAAGTTTATTTGAAGTTTATTTATTTATTGGTCACAAGTAGGCTTACATTAACACTGCAGTGAAGTTACTGTGAAATTCCCCCTAACTCGTTATTACTGCACTCCTGGTGTTATGCATAGAGAACTTGAATTGTCTTAATTACTAGGTACTTGTAGTGATATTAAGCAGAAAATTAATGTCCCATTAAACATCACAGGGGATTCTGGCATGAAAAGATAAACTTTAAACTTAAATATCTGATGAAAATCACAGAAGAGAATAAACGCCACGGCCCTCAATAATGTACATAAGATGTTCTAATATGATGGTATGAGGAGGGGTGAAATGATTCCTCTATTCTCTCTCTCCAGGACTGACCGTATTAGGGTATATTTATGGATTTAAAGAGAATGTTCTTTACCAATGCCACATTTAATGCTATTATTTAAGTTTTCAGATTGTGACAAATTAGTTAGACTGGTCTTCTTAGATTGATTAAAGAACAAGCTAAGTTAATTGAAATGATTCCCTGAATGTGAAAACAAACTATGTAAATCACAACCACTGTCACACAGACTTATCCAGGCCCACAACACACACACACACACACCAGTACAGATAGCAGAATAAAAGAATAAGCATAAACAATTTCTTTTACAGTTTGTGAAGAAGATAAAACAAAGGAGTATATGGTCAGTTGATCTTCACATGGTGATTCCATTGTAGCCATTCCACATATGGTCATTTTATTCTTTTGGTTTTCTGGGTGTAAGTTGTAAGGAGTAGATTTCCATTTTTTATTCCTGAAACACATTGGTTTGCAATAAATTTCTCTTTTCAGGATGGTTACTTTGCAAATCTAAGCAGAATGCTACCAAGAAAGGGAGAGAAAGAGAGGGAAGTGAGAGAGGGCAAGCTGTCTCTGCTGCCTGTTTTGTCCCCTTTAATCGCTGCCTCTGAACGAGGAGTCCAGGTTTAATTCCCACTTTGGGACTTGATGGCAAAGGAAAGTTTAAAACACGGCCAAACAGGTGGAGCACAACTTGCAATTCCTTCCAACACATGCCAATGGCAGGTGGTAAGAGCGGGAGAGGTTCCTGGTCAGTCACGTGATGGAAAGAAAGTGGACTCTCTACTATCACTGTCCATAGTGTTCAGACCACTTCATGCATGTAAAAGTACAGCAACTTGGGGTCTCTGAGGAGGCTAGTTAGCTGGGTAGCTGCTTTAGATCATACTAGTGCCAACAGTAAGGGATGTGATCCCCATTCTGACTGGAATGGATTAGGGATCTGTCCCTTTGGCATACCCATGGTAGAGAACGTGGTGGCATTATGGGTCGAATCTGACTTTGGTCAGACAAATAAAGTTCAACAGGTTTATTTGGGATCACAAGTTTTTGGAGCACTGCTCCTTCTTCAGGTGAGTGATGAAGGAGTAGCACATGTTAGATTTTAACCTGGTACTGTGAGGCTTCTTTCTGTGCCCAGCTCAACACCGGCATCTTCACATCAGAGAAATGAAGATGAACCTTTAACCAAAGGCTCTGACAACCCACTGGCTGGATGGAAGATTCTAGGCATTACTAGAAAAAGAATGTGGCATTCTCCCGATGTCCTGACTAATCGACATTACTCAAAAAAGAACAGATGGATTTGATCATTTAACACATTTGTGTGAGTAAATTAGCTGCCTTCTTTCCCATATTAAAGTAATGACTACTCTTTAAGGGTAATTTATTGGCTGTAAAACTCTTTGGACCTTCCAGAGGTTGTGAAAGGTACAGATTTCTTTATATGTAGTGCTATTGGTGGAGGACTCTCTCCACTCTGAACCATTTCAGGGATCTTGTGGGAAAGAATCTTTTGCTCCTGAGATGTCTGGTTGTTATTGGCGGCAGCTGTCCATCTTTTGAAAGCAGCCTCTGGGTTTTACAAAGAGGCTCAATGTGTTTCATGTGTGCCGCCTGTTGAAAGTTTCTATGTGGCTCATCCTTTTGTTCTCTGCTTGAATTAATTCCATCCTGCTGTGGTTTCCAGGATGTCAGTGACCAGAGCAAACAGCAACTCAGACCATTTCTTCCACTTTAAAGCGAACAGGATCAGATGACACTTGAGATTACATGACTTTTGCATTGTATGCCTGCTTTTTGTTAGATCCCTGTTTATCACTGACTCTGACCATTGAAGCTATAGCAACACATTAGCAACAAAAACATAAGTAAAAACCCCCTGGGAAGGTAAAGTTGATCAAATCAATATTTATTCTCTCTGTGATGATTGTTCCAGTGGAAGTTTTACCCAGTTATAGGAATCAAGTTTCTAAAGAGAGAGTGAAAGACAAGAATCCACCTCTACTAAACTTTAATTCAAGTTTTTTTTATTCACTGGTCATCATTTGGTCAGTATTTATTGCCCATCCTTAGTTGCCCTTGAACTGAGTGGCTTGCTATGCCATTTCAGAGGGCAGTTGAGAGTCAACCACATTGTTGAGCTCTGGAGTCACATCTAGGCCAGACTAGGTAAGGATGGCAGACTTGCTTCCCCAAAGAACATTACTGAACCAGATGGATTTTTCCAACAATTGACAATGATTGCACAGTCATCAACAGATTCTTAATTCCAGTTATTTTTGTTGAATTCAAATTCCACCATCTGCCGGGACAAAATTCAAACCAGGTCCCCATAATATTAGCTGAATTTCTGAATTAATAGTCTAACAATAATACCACCAGGCTATCACCTCCCCTGTTTATGATGCTGAGAGGAAATGCTCAACATTGTTGACAAGCAAACAGGACTGTCTGAAGAAACCGGAGCAGACATGGGGAGAATGTGCAGACTAGAATTGAATTGGGTCCCTGTATTAAATTTGTTTTTCATGAGGTTTTTCTATCCTTGATACGAAAGCAAACACCTTTGTCAGAATCTTTGTCAAAGTTCTTTATTTGTCTTACATATGTAGGCTGGCTAACCTTTACTACTTAACCTCCACTCAGTGCTGGAAGTCAGTTAGTAAAAAGCACACGAAGCGACAAAGCTGACCCCTTTTATACAGTTTACAATCCCATCAGGTAGCTGTGATTTCAAACAAGACTTAAGATTAATCAAAAATGTCTTGACTTAAGCACACATCACCTGATTCAATTAAAAATGAATAATTACAGGAATAGCTGCATAAGAAAGAACATTCTATTAAAATACGCATTTACTACTTACAACCCCACTCATCAGAACATAAGCATAATGTCTTTAGGATATGCCATTTGTTAGTGCAAGAGAACATTTATCACATACTCAAATAGACTCGCTGGGCTCAGCAAGCTGGAGCCTGTGGTTTACCTGTTTGTCAGTTTGCTCCCATGAGCTGTTTCTCTGCTGTTCTTGCAAACCAATAGTTCACTTTGCTCTCTACAGTAGACATTAACTCTTTAATATCTCATCTGGTGTTGTGAGGCAGTAGTGCTAACCACTGTGCTCTGCTGCCTTAAGAAGGTTCAATGGGTCTCATTAGTCAGTTCTATTCAGGTATCTGATGTGTCTAAAAAGAGGAATTTCCCAGATAGATAGAGGCCAGTCAGTAGTGGGTGTCTACCTTGAGGGCGTCTGGTGAACCTGAGTTAAAATTTCAGTCAGTATCTGATGATGTGATGGCACCAGCTGATACAAATGTAAAAATGAATACCACTGGTTTTGGAAGATTGTCTTTTTCCTGTTCATACATTCAAATTAAGAGAGAAGGTAGATCAATTCAGGAAGGGTTAATAGCAGGTAAATCAAACAGTGGATTTTAACAGTCCACCAGCAATTTTTAATGGGCAGAGTGAATTTAAATCTCTAAAGAGGAGCATTGAACGAACAGCATGTGAACTGGTCACATGATTACGCTGATATTTTATTTGACATTCAAGCCAAAATCATGACCTCCAGTTAGCTCAGTGCTTTTGCATTTGACATATTGTGAAACGGCTCAATAAGGATCTTACCTTAGATATATTGCATTGTTTTCACAGGGAGGGAACATTGCATTGCAACACTGAGATATGAAAGTTCACTTCTGACATCACCTCCCGTTCCTATTGGAGCCGGATTCACTGTGGTATTTGGTATAATTAAAAAGCACTTTAACACCAAGTTATCACCTCTTTGACATCAGTGGTTTACTAGATATGATTTTATGACGGTACGTTACTTTCTTGCATTAACAGCACTTTAAATTGTGTCACTATTTGTTTGCTGACTTCGACCTTATAATGCCCTGGCATGTATCACTGTGCAAACAAAATCAGGCGTCTTGTGATTGCCATCCTACACTGAACAAAATAAGCAGCATACTAAAAATAGGGACATATCTCCAACAGCCCCTCGATAAACAAGGGATAAATGGACCATCTTCTGATGCTGAGTCCTGCAGATGTCAATTTAAATTTGAAGGAGAGAAGGGAGATGTGAAAACCTGAAATAGAATTTCAAAGCGTAGGACTGAAGGAAAATTTTGATTTGCATACTGAAAAAGAAGTCTGGAAATTTGAATTGGATAAAGAATGGTTTAATTATATGGACACGCAGCAGCAGGCAGGTTTGACAATTAGTTATACCTAACTGATGGTTTTGATTTAACAAGGAATAATGAATCTCCTTGTGTCTAAATACTGTGAGGAAGGAGTTGAAGTGCACTTTGTCTCATTTGAGAAAATGGCAACAAAGTTACAGCGACCACAAGAAACTTGGATGATCCCCATGGTTGAGTGTTTGAGTAGAAAACATGGGACTTTGATGGACAGTCCAAAGATTATCAGGATAATTTTGTGCCCGCGTTCACTGTCAGTAAGAACAGCAAAGCGGATGTAAAATGCTGTGAGAGTCGGGAAATTAGATTCAAGCCAGTGAAATCTCACTTCCTGATTTTCTCCACCCTTTGCTATTGATGTTACAACATTTCATTACTTTTTATACGATTAAAGGCCTATGATCCTAGCCGTATGTTTCCCCGTACTAAATATTTATACCTCGCCAAAGGGGGTGAGAAGGGAAACTGGCCCTGAAAATATGGTGGTGGGGAGGGGCGGGCGTTGTGTCGAGAGGCGGGAGGACTGGAGCAGAGAGGGGGGAGAATGGCCTGACACTGCAGTTGTTGGGTGGGGGAAGAGGAGGAGGGTGGAAGCATGGCTCTCATACTGCGGTCATGCAGGCAGTTCACTCTAATGCTTTGGGATGTGGGCCTTCCATGTCTGTGGGGGCAATCTGGGAGTCTTATTTTTAGTGTTGATCAGGGTGCCCTTTACAGATGTGCCCCGATCCTATGGAGCCAGCCTTCCTGGCACAATCATGCTCTGCCCCACCACCATGACAGTGTAAGCTACAGCCTATAGAATTTTTTTTAATCGGAGTGCCAGAAAATCTGGTCTGAAAATTTGGCAGTGTTTCTGGAAAAAGACACACCGGTGTTCTGTCAGAGTTGGACGGACAAGGGAAAATTCCACCCTGTGATAGAGTTAGGAGACAGCACTAAACATGTATGACCTGACTACAGAAGTGTATTTTGTCTTATTTGAGAAAATTGCTACAAGGTCACAGTGATTGCAAGAAATTTGGACCATCCCATGATTGTTTTGGTAGGGAAGGCACTTAATCCTTTCTAATGAATAGTCTGCAGATTATCAGGGTAGTTTTCTGCCCGCATTCGCAGTCAGTGAAAACGATGGCATGGTTGCAAAATGGACAAATATTTAGAAACTTGAGGTAGGGACAAATCAGACTTTGGTGGAATTTGCTAGACAGAATGGTGTCTGATTGATTGGGGCCTGATGGGGTTAGGGCTTCTGGGAGGTGATTTGTGGGGGAAGGTGTCTTGCTACCACTCTGCATTTGAGCTGAGTGACAGAGGGAGAGAGGGAAGTCAGCAATTGGGCTTGGACCTCAGTGTGGGGTCAGCCTGCTTGGGGGTTGTCGAGACTGCCAGTCGGGGTGGGGGAGGGGAGGGGTGTGGAAAACATTGAAGTGGGCTGGGGATGGGGGAGAGGTGTTCGAGGCATGTTTGGGTTGTTGGGTGGTGGGCGGACATGGCTGGTGATGCAGGAGTCGTGGGATTGGCCAGTGATCGAGCAGGCCAGAGATCGGCCGGCCAGCAGTGTGAGGCTACTGTGCTTACACCAATCTCAGCGCTGACAGATCGGCACACGTGCAGTGGTCCACTAAGCGTTACGCTGCTCGCCTTTCCAGCTAGAATAGGTCCTGCCAATGATTTTTGGACTGATTCACACTAATGCACTCTGCAGTGCTCTGTGGAGATTCATTTTGAAAATCTCACTGAAGAAATCAGCGTGATTTACTCCAATTTTTACTTAAATTTGGCACTTAAACCATTTTGGAAAATGGCTCCCTGTAATTTAATTATCTGAATATTAAAACAAAAAGTGAAGCATTTTAAATGCTCTTAACTTTTTAATTTGCTGTGCTTGAATACCTCAAAGTAATTGACATCACTGCAACTGTATGCCAAGAATCAACTTGAGCTGGCAGCAATTTAAAACTACCATCAGGAAAGGAGAAAATGATGTCACGTAGATTGCTATATCTTTGTAGACAATTCTCTGTGAAGTCAGTGATGATCCCCTTGCTTCACTACTGATTGCAAATATAGGCATAATGAAAAACGATCAATTAACTTGTTTATTTACTGTTAATGGAGCATCCAATATTGGTCATGATGTGTGAAGAACTTCCTGCTACTCTTTTTGATGTGAGAGGACAGTGGCCTACCCAAAAAACAGCATCTCTATCAATGTAACTGTGGCCCATTTTAGGAGCAGGTGTTTGTAGGTCTCGGGATACTATTGGGGCCTATTGGGGAAGCATGCAAAGCATTACTTATTAAACGTTAGGGCAAAGTTCTGGTAGGAGGGAACCTTTAGGGTGAGCCCAGGAATCGATGGAACCAATTTCCTTTACTGAATCATTCTTGTGATTCAAGGTTCCTCATTGTGATACCTTGCGCTGCAACAGCATTCCCTTAAAACTAGCATTGAAATGTCAGCATAATTAGAACATAGAACACTATAGCACAAACAGGCCCTTCGGCCAACAAGTTGCACCAATCATATCCATACCTACCAGGCCATAGAACTATCTACAACTTCCAATCCCATTAAATCTCATTTATTCATCCAGAAGTCTTTTAAAAGACCCCAGCAAGTTCACCTCTACCATCACTGACAGCAGCCGATTCCACTCACTCACCACTCTGAGTGAAAAATTTATCCCTGACATCTCCTCTGTAGCTGCTCCCCAGCACCTAAACCTGTGTCCTCTCGTAGCATTCTAAAAACTGCAGTATGCATACACTTTGGGAAATAGCCTCGGAGAATCCACCCTATCTATACCTCTCAACATTTTATAAACCTCTATCAGATTGCTTCTCAACCTTCATCTCTCCAGGGAGAAGATCTAGCTCGCTCAACCTTTCTTCGTAAGGCATGCCTCCCAACCAGGCAACATCTTTATAAATCTCCTCTGCACCCTCTCAATAGCTTTCATATCCTTATCCCTATTCCCTTCCTTGAAAATGGGAACCACATCCGCAATCCTCCAATCCTCCGGAGCCTCTCCCGTCTCCATCGACGACATAAAGATCATCGCCAGGGGCTCTGCAATCTCTTCCCTCATCTTCCCTCAGTAACCTGGGGTACATCCCATCCAGTCCCGGCAACTTATCTATCTTGATAGAATTTAAAAGTTCCAACACAAGGAAGCACAAATGCACATTTCCCTACTTTAGAAACAAGTAGTTTCATTAAACTGACAGACAATTGATATATGAAGTATTCACAGAATAGTTCTTTAACTCATCAATCGAAGTATGAATGAGATTTATCATGATGTGGAGATGCCAGCATTGGACTGGGATAAACACAGTAAGTTCATGTCATACTATCTGTAATCCCCATGACTTGGCCTGGGTTTGCAAAACCTCACTTACCTTATTGTCTGGAGACAATACACATCTCTTTAACCTATGCATAATGCTCTTTCCACTTACATTGTTGGCATTTTTAAGACTTGAATAGCAGGTTAGTTGTAAAGACTCGCATTCTAAACAGTAATCTGTAAACTGTGCTGTTATATGTTCTGTCTGAGGTCAGAACTCTCCATTCACCTGACGAAGGGGCAAACCCAAAAGCTTGTGAGTTTACTATCAAATAAATTGGTTGGACTTAAACCTGGTGTTGTCAGACTTCTTACTGAGATTTACCATCACAGGGATCAAGATTAATCTCAAATACATTTGAAAGGTAAAGGTATATTTGTCTTTTAAAGTGAAGTATATCAAAGTAAGTCACATTTTCCAACAAAAACAAATGAGTGCCATGGGTTGGAAGGTTTGCTAAAACTGTTGAGACAGAATTATGCCTATATAATTACTTATAGTGTCAATGGTAGAAAAGATCAAAAATTCATTTCAAAATTCTTTTATTAGAGAATTAACTCAAAAGCATTTGTTCCTTTTTTTGGTTTACCATGGATGCAATTAACGCCGAGATTAAAAAAAAATTGTTGAATCATTTTCAAAACTATTTCCTTCTTAAATATCTATTTTAACACAGAATGACTAAAAGGAGAATTAATATAGAGACTGAAGAGGCAGAAATGATAGTCAGTACAATTTAAACTTGATTGTTATTCTTCCCCATTATAGGAGGGATGTGGAAGCTATTGAAATGGAGCAGAGGAGATTTACAAGGATGTAGGTAGGAATATGATCGGCGCAACTTGTGGGCCGAAGAGCCTGTTTGTGCTGTAGTTTTTCTATGTTCTATATTCCCTTGTGCGTAAAGTCACTGGTTTAATTTTTCTAAAATCATGAGGCTTTTACTATCTTTTTTGCATGTAGTATCAGATTTTGAAAATAGAACTGACATGTCAAAATTGCAATGAACATGCTCACCCTGCAATTTTCAACTATTCGTTTTTAAAAATCTGAACTGTACTAAACTGTGTACACTGCTAACCTTGCATTATTAGCAGGAGACAAGTTATAAAAGAGAACAGGAGGATTATGTGCAGCACAACCTGCACTTTGCTGAAATTGGCTCCAATTCTTTTCTTATTCATTCATATGATATGGACATTGCTGGCAAGGTCATGAAACTGACTTGCTTTCTAGGCCACTTCAGAACATAGTCAAAGGTCAACTACATTGCCCTGGTTGTGAAGACATATGTAGGCCAGAGCAGGTAAGGGAGACAGATTTCTTCCCCAAGGACATTAATGATTGTGACTTCTACAACAACAGTTTCAAAGTCATTATTAATGGTTTTATAATCTATATTTATTATCTAAACTCAAATTCCACCGGCTGCTATGGCAGGATTACAACTAATGGACCAAGAACATTAATCTGGATCTCTGGATCACCAGTTCAGTGACATTATCACTATGCCACCATCTCCTCCCAGAGTTCAGCAGTTAGATTCAAGACCAAGGAATAAGAAAAGTTAATAAGCCTTTCTTTCCATTGGTCATAAATTTCCTCAGTATGACAGCAAATGGAAGAATGTTTAACTTACAATTTCTGGAAATGTATACATTGAAGAAATGAAAATGAATGCACCATGGAACATATTAAACTAGTATTTTATATGGATTGAGAAAGGCACACTACAACTACACTAAGAATGTTACAACATATTCATCATTTCTCCTTTCATTACCTCCCAACTGATGCTACCTTTCTCTTGGATTTTTTTTTAGCTAATGTCACTTAAGCTTGATAGGTTTACTTAGGGGAGGTGAAACTCCAAATCCTTTTAATATTTAGACAGTTTTGTGGTGTAACTTTAATTAATGAAAATAAATAATGTATTTTCCAATTTCATGGGGTGGGTGGGGCATATGGTACTGACATCATGTTTTGGTTAAATTGTATGCAGCTTTATAGGTGTCAAAGACTATGGGTAAAAGATGCATCCGAGGACTTGAACACAGCAATCTTGGTTGATACCCTTGGTTGATAAACTGAGAAACTGTTTTTCAGCTGACATGCTAAATGGATGCCCTGATTCCTCTCTCAACTGGATCTTTCAATTCCCAATGCAGTATTTCAAAGAAAAGAAGTTATTCCCAATGACCTGCTAATATTGAACTTTCTATCAATATCACAAAACAAAAAAACAGCTCATTATCACAGTGCTGCTTGTGGGAACTTGCTGTAAGCAAATTAACTGTTGCATTACCTACAACAGTGAGTACACTTCAGAAGTACTTTATTAATTGTGAACTGCTTTGTGACACCTTGTGGACATGATGAAAGACACTGTATAAATTCAAGCCTTTTCTCTTTTATGGTTGCAAACACTTACAAAATGATCAAACCTCAAGCATTGTCAATTTCGAAGAAATACTGTTAAATCCATTTAAACAGAAAGATGAGACAATAATTTTATTTTTAAAGTGAACATTTCTGATATTGTGCAATTGAATTCAACCAAGTAGCATTTAGAGTTGCCAAAGGCATCCCAAAAACTGCAGTATGCATACACATGCTACACAAATAAATAAAAATCTCTTTAACATTTAGTCAGTATCCTTCTAGTTTGAGCCACTCACAATTTTGAGCCTACTGAACTAGTATGGGTTAGATACAGAGATCATGGAAAAAAGCAGATTAAATGAAGTTGGTATGTCTCCAGCATTGCAATCAATGGATGTGAATTAATTGAATATTAGTGCTTTAGGATATTCTCCAATTTAGCCCCCCCTTTCTATCTGGGTTTGACTTGAATCTGATCTTTAAGATGACAGAGGTGCTCCAATTCAATTCCAAATATTCATATCAACTAGTTAAATTTATTCTGCATCAGTTAATATTGGAACATAAGACGCAGAAATTTGCATTGTCATTTTTTTTAAGATTTATTTCTTTTTTTCAATTTGCTTTCTGCCTGAAAATGGATGTATTTTAAACTTCAAACATGGGCTTCTGTTGACAAATTTACTCCAGTAATGTTGTAAAATGAAAAAAAACATGATAAATGCTCCTAGACCGATCGCAGTTATCATGCTGACCAAATAGTGGGTTGGATATGCCATTGGGGGGTCATCAACATAAATCTGAAAGAAAAATGAAACCCTCACTAACATAGAATCATGTTAAATTAATACCATCATTTACACATGTTGCATCATCAATTTGAAATAATATCTACTTGAACTGCAACTACAAACTACCAAAACAGATAAAGGACACAATCTCGTTTTATTTTTTAAAGTCAACATATTTGATAAGTGCAGGATAGAAGCTTCCAAAACATTAGGGCTGACTTTCCATAAGATTTTGCTTTATCTGATTGTGGCCTCAATATTACTCTCAGCTAAGCTCCTCATTCTTTGAAACTCCAGTGGGTACAGGTTGGTCCAACCTTTTCACTTGATAACTACCTCATCCCAGTTTTCTGAACTGCTTCAAATGCAATTATGTCCTTCTTAAATAAAGAAACTAAACTTACACACAATATCCCAGATGTGTTTTCATCAATTTTCTGTAGAAGTGTAACAAAACATTTCTACTTTTATATCCCATTCCCCTCACAATAAACAATAACATTCCACTCACGTTGCTGATCAATTGCTGGACCTGATCAGGTCTAACCTTTTGTGATTCATGTATCAAGAAACCCAAATCACTCCATAGCTGCTGTTTTACTAATCTTCCTGCCAAAGTGAACAAGTTCACATTTTCTCATATTTACTCCATTTGGCAAATTTTGCCCATTCAATTAATCCATCTATAACCTATTATACCTCTTGTGTCCTCTTCACAACTTACCTTCCTGCTTTTTTTGTGTTATCAGCAAATTTAACAGTCAAATATTTGATCCCTTCATTAAAATTATTGATGTAAATTATAAATAGTTGAGGATCTGTTACTGATCCCTGTGACAATTCACTTATTGGGTAGAAATCTTCAATCCTGGGATTAAGTTCTGTGGTGGGGTGTGAAGGAGCAGTGTTTCCTACTGCAGTAGCCAGTGGACAAACATGTCAAATCTGGTCCCATACTGTGTCATATTCCATTATAGGGTAGGCTTGATGTCTGCCATCTTATCCGGGTGCCTTATTGAAAAGTCACTCAACACCAATAACCTACAGTCCAAAGTTTCTCAATGCTGTGTGTTGTACCAAGAGGGAGGAAACTTCACACACTCCATCAGACTGGAGCCAAATCTGTTACCTTGTAGCAGCACAAAAGCTACCCATTCAAAACTGATCCTCAGTTATCGCCAATCATATCTCCAGCCATAGCAAAGCATCCTTGGACAAAATCACCAAAAGAAACATTCAGGATGAACTAAGACAAGACCATCAACAACACAAAGAAGATATCAGCACCATCTGCATTGAGGTTGCAGAACTATAGAAGGTCCTACAGGGCTTGAAGCACAGGATATGACAATATCAAACTACAATTTATGAAACACCCGGGGCCCCGAGCCCTTATCTGGCTGACCCAGTTTTACATGATGGTCATAAATTTGGACACCTTTCCAAAGAAATGGCAGACAGCAAAAGTCATCACCATACAAAACCTGGAAAAGACTCCATACTTGCAGCTAGCTACCATCCAATCTCTCTCCTGTCAGTCTCATACAAAATTCTTGAATACCTCACTCTTCAGTGCATATCCTCAATCGTTGATAAAGTCCTTAGCATCAACCAATGTTTCCCTGACTCACCGCTCTGGGATCCAAGGCTGCCAGCAGCCTCCATACTGAATACTGGAGGAAGATGCAGACATTGTTCAGGCCTTCATTAATTGAGGGATTGAGTTTAGGAGTCGGGAAATAATGATAAGACCCTGTCAGACCACATTTGGAGTACTGGTCGCCTCACTACAGGAAGGATGTGGAAGCTATTGAGAGGCTGCAGAGGAGATTTACAAGGATGTTGCCTGGATCGGGGGGCATGTCTTATGAAGATAGGTTAAGGGAGCTAGGTCTCTTCTCCCTGGAGAGACGAAGGTTGAGAGGTGACCTGATAGATGTTTATAAAATGTTGAGAGGCATAGACAGGGTGGATTCTCGGAGGCTATTTCCCAGGGCTTAGATGGTTGCTATGAAGAAATACAGGTTTAAGGTACTGGGAAGCAAGTACAGAGGAGATGTTAGGGGTAAGTTTTTCACTCAGAGGGTGGTGAGTGAATGGAATCAGCTGCTGTCGGTGGTGGTAGAGACAAACTCGCTGGGGTCTTTTAAAAGACTTCTGAATGAGTACATGGGATTTAATGGGATTGGAAGTTACAGACAGTTCTTTGGCCTGGTGGGTGTGGATATGATCGGTGCAACTTGTGGGCCGAAGGGCCTGTTTGTGCTGTAGTGTTCTATGTTTTATGTTCTGTGAATCCCAACATCTATACATCATATTGTTCCAAATGTGTTTCACACTAGCCTGTTTTCCTGCTGATATTGCAGAGAATCAGGCATAGGCAATTGGACTTTCATCTGTATTTCATTAATGGGATGCAAATCAGTTACATGCTGGCCTCCAGTAAGTTTCCTGATCTGCCATGGCAGTAAGAGGTCCCACTGGAAATTCATGCTGGCTTAAAACTGGTTTTTGGGCTTTCCATGGAATTTCCCCTTCATCTTCCTGCGCCATCTCACTAAACCCATCAGGTTTTGGGAGAATCCCACTATATGTTTTCTATTAGGCAACCAATCTTCTATCCATGTAATATGGTATCTCCAAAACCTTGAGCTCTTAATTTGTATAGTAACCTATGAAGAGGCACTTGGTCAAATACATTGGTCAAACATGATTTATCTTTCACAAAACTATGTTATCTCTACCTGCTTGCATTTTCTAAGTTCCTTAATAATAAATTCCAGCATTTTCCTTTTGACAGATATTAAGCTGCCAGGCTTGTAGTTTCCCGCTTTTTGTCTCTCTTCTTTCTTGGATAGAGAATGAGCTGTTTTCCAATCTGATGGGATCTTTCTGTTATTTTTCCACAGGCACACAGATAGCATCCAGCTCCAACTCAGCACCATCTCTTTTAATGCTTTCATTGTTGCTAAACTATCAGGCTGCTAACTTGATACCTGGTATTGGATGAACAGAAACCCCCTCCAGTTAAACACTGGAAAAACTGAAGCCATTGTCTTCAGTCTCAAATCCAAACTCATTTCTCTAACCATGGACTCCATCTCATTTCTGGAAACTGTATGAGAATAAATTGACTGCTCTCAACCTTTGTGTCATTTTTAACTCTGAGATGAGTTTCTGACTACAAACCCATTACCATCAGTAAAGCTGCCCCTGTCCACCTCCGTAACATCACCTGACACCCTGCCTCAGCTCACCTGGCACTGAAATGTTCTTACTTGACTACTCTAACACATTGCTGATTTCAATCCTTCATTTTACCCTCCATAAACATAAAATGATTCAAAACTCTGATATCTCTGTCTTTACTCACATAAAATCCTGTCCACCCCTATGCTTTGGGCATCCATGGGCATCTGGTCAAGCAATGCCTCAAGCTTACAATTCTCATCCTTGTTTTTAAATCCATTCATGGCTACGCCTCTACCTATTTCTATAAGTTCCACAAGCCTCTGAGATACCTACGCTCATCTATCTCTGACCTTCTGAATATCCTTGATATGAATTGTTCCACCATTGATTGCCATGCCTTCAAATGTCTGGACCCCAAACTCTGGGCTCTTTCTTTCTAAACCATCCTGCCTCTGTCTCTTTATCTTCACTTAAGCATTTTATTGAAATCTACCTTTTTGGACAAGCTTTTGGCTACTTGTTCCAGTAATGCCTTATGTGACTCAGTGTCTGATTTTGTGTTTTTAACACTTTTGTGAAGTTTCTTGGGACATTTTCTTATATTAAAGGTGTTATATAATTACAATTTGTTGTTGTTGGAATGATGTATGCAGGTCTATCCCTTGTGTGCAGCCAAAGTCACTAAACATGGGCGATGATGATGCTACATGCAGTTAAAAGTTAATGTTACTAAATGATCATCAGTCAAAACTCTTTTTAATTTAATGCTTCTATAAAATGAGTGACTATTTGGAATTGAAAGTACCCCCCCGCTTCATACTTACTTTTCTTTTATCAAAATATATTTAAAATATTCAAAGAAAACTTGTATTACCTGAAATTCCTCAACCAAGTTACAGAAAGATACTCCGGAAATTACTGTTATTCGGAAATGGTACAGCTCCGAACCCTATGTTGCAGAAAAAAAAACTCAGGTTAAGCAGATTGAGTATGATTTTGTGAGAAGGATGATAGTGGGACTAACAATGCTTACATTAAAGTGGGGTAACTCGGATGGAAATTCTGGTGTCTGCGCAGTTAAACACAGAAATTCAGAAGCTGCAATCAATATGACACTCAATTCTTCTATAATGTGCTCTGTAACAGTCCACACTAATGGCTTCTACACTGAAATCAACGTAATGGCACGAATTTGAGGTATATTCCACGGCTGGTAGAGGCATACAACACAAAAATAGACTCTTCAGCCCACCAGGTCTATACTAATCCTATATACCAGCACTTTGTTCATAATCTAGTATAACAAACCTTGATGATTTAAGTGTTTGTGCTGAGGATGTAAATTCTGGGAATGTAAATTCAGTGCTACTCTGAGAATTAATTTCCTGTGTTGGTGATATTGAGTCCTGAGAGACAATGGAATACCACACATTTTTTTTTAGACAGGGACACTTTAAAAACACAAAGCAATTGACTCTAATCTCCTGTGGAGATAGTGGAAGCTGATTGTCCACTCAGTGGGCGTAATACTCTTACCAAGGCCATTTTATTTACAGTGAATTCTGAATCCAATTTAGCAGCGACAGAGTGCAGGTCAGACCTGACTGTATGGACTGCCAGCCTGTGTAGAGCCAGCTGGTTTTAAACCTCCCACTATTCCTTCCCTATTGGTCAAACCTCCACTCACCAAATAAGGGAGTTATATCTAATGAGGCTCATGGGGAGATCTATCTTTCATGACCATAATAAAATTCCCTCCCCTCTCAAATCACTTCTTCCTCCGCACCCCTGCATGGGGTTTTTCCATCATTTAATGATCGTCCAAAAGTCAACTGGAAGCAGGACAGGATCTGAAGCTAATGGAAGACCTTCACTTCTGAAGAGAGCACAGCAAAGCCATCGACTCTGGCTCTTTTTAAGGTCTCGCTTTAGTAGGGGTCTCTTCCGTTTCCATAATAGAGTCCGTATCTTCATCACACAAAGGGGCCAGCATGGAGTTGACTTTTGTGGCTTGATACTGGCATCGGCCATTCCCATGGTTGGTAATGAGGCCTGTACTGATTCAGACTCCCTACTCCAGAGAAGTCATCTAAGACTGGAAACCTTGAAACTATCAAGAAAGTAGTTCACCAACAGCCAGACCACTCTCTGCGGGCTACTGAAATTTATAAAATGTGTAGAAAAGCATCCAAATCAAGTATCAGCAGCAGCCAGAATAAATAATCCAACAACCAACTTGAAAGCAGTTTATATAAAGTGAAAGGCCGGCATAGACTTTATAACAGATGGATGCTGAGCTATTTCAGAGGGAATTTAAAAATCCACTGAATCACTGTGGCTCTGGACTCACATGTCAGCCAGACTCGACAGATTTCCTTCCCTAAAGGACACTAATAAACCAGATGGATTTTTCACAACTGTAGTTTCATGGTCAATTAATTCAAATTCCACCATCATGGGATTTGAACCAATGTCCACAGACCATTAGTCTGGCCTGTACATTATTCATCTAGTGACATTACCATTACACCACCATCTCCCCTAATGGAGCATGAAGCTCCAAAATGGCAGTGCTGATGTCAAATTAGTCGAACGATGTTTTGTCTGCTCCTGGTCTGTTAGGTGTGTGCACATTATGACATCCAACTTTCTCTTTTTTTTTGCTGTGTTCATCAAAATGCATGTGTCCTTTCATTTTGTTTTGTATGGCAGTCCACACATAGTAACATCAATCTTGGACTGGCTTCAGCAGGAAGTTGCAGCATAGCCACATGGCAATGCTGCTGAAAAGAAACATTGATGATGTCCATTGTACTTGCAGTTGGACATGTGTGCACGCATCATGGAAGCCATTTTTATCACTTAGAAGGCCTAACAATACCCAAAAACAGGGCACCACAGAGTCCAATTCCTCCCCTGCATGTTTCTGATGGTTTTGATTATTTAAAGGATCTTGCTGAATTGTTCCCAGTTCTCAGACTCCACTAATCTTCTCTAAAGAGTGCCACATTGGATCAAATACTCAATTTTTAAAAAATTGGGCACTCTAAAGCATGCAAAAAAAAACTTTGCAGGAAGCTCGCAACAGGATGAATGGCATGTGCTGCCCAATACTGGGCCAAATAAGAGGTAAGTGTTATACTATAAATGGGACAGTGAAAGGGTAAACATGTTAATATAACTGAAGTTTAAGAACAGGTTGAGGTTGTTTTCGGTGACAAGTGGTGTGCCTCAGGGGTCTGTTTTGGGGCCCCTGCTGTTTGTAATTTTTATAAATGATCTGGATGAGGGTATTGAAGGATGGATTAGTAAATTTGCAGATGACACTAAAGTCGGTGGAGTGGTAGATAGTGAAGAGGGGTGTTATGGTTTGCAGAGAGACTTGGACAAGTTGCAGAGCTGGGCCGAGAGGTGGCAAATGGAGTTTAATGTGAAAAGTGTGAGGTAATGCACTTTGGCAGGAACAATAAATGTGTAGAGTATAGGGCTAATGGTAGGGCTCTTAATAGTGTTGAGGAACAGAGGATCTTGGTGTATGTGTCAATAGATCCCTGAAAGTAGGCAGTCAAGTGGATAAAGTTGTTAAGAAGGCATATGGAGTCTTAGCTTTAATTGGTAGGGGGATTGAATTTAGGAGCCGCAGCATCATGTTGCAACTGTACAAAACTCTAGTGCGGCCGCACTTGGAGTATTGTGTGCAGTTCTGGTCCCACATTATAAGAAAGATGTGGAGGCATTGGAGAGGGTACAGAGGAGGTTAACCAGGATGTTGCCTGGTATGGAGGGCAGGTCCTATGAAGAGAGGTTGAAGGATTTGAGGTTGTTTTCGTTAGAAAGGAGGCGGCTAAGAGGGGATCTTATTGAAGCATATAAGATGATTAGAGTTTAGATAGGGTGGACAGTGATAGCCTTTTTCCTAGGATGGAGAAAGCTAGCACGAGGGGACACAGCTTTAAATTAGGGGTATGAGTTATAGGACGGATATCAGAGGTAGGTTCTTTACTCAAAGAGTGATTAGGGAGTGGAATGCCCTGCCTGCAGCTTTTGTAGATGCGCCAAGTTTGGTGGCGTTTAAGAGGTTAATTGATAAGTATATGGAAGAGAAGGAATGGTTTAGTTTGGAGGGGCATTGCTTTTTATTTTGGTCGGCACAACATCGAAGGCCGAAGGGCCTGTTCTGTGCTGTAATGTTCTATGTTCTATGTTCTATAAGAACAAGGAGCAGGAGTAGGCCATCTGGCCCTCAAGCCTGCTCTGTCACTCAATAAGTTCACGGCTGATCATTTTGTGGACTCAGCTCCACTTACCTGTCCACTCACCATAGCTCTTAATTCCTTTATTGTTCAAAAATTTATCTATCCTTGCCTTAAATGCATTCAATGAAGTAACTTTAACTGCTTCACTGGATGCAGAATTCCATAGATTCACAACCATTTGTGTGAAGAAGTTCCTCCTCAACTCTGTCCTAAATCTGCTTCCCCTTATTCTGAGGCTATGCCTCCCAAGTTCTAGTTTCACTAGCCAGTGGAAACAACTTCCCTGTTTCTATCTTATCTATTCCCTTCATAGTCATATATGTTTCTATAAGATCTCCCCTTATTCTTCTGAATTCCAATGAGCATAGCCCCAGTCTACTCAACCTGTCCTCATAAGCCAATCCTCTCAACTCCACAATCAATTTAGTGAATCTCCTCTGCACCGCCTCCAGTGCCAGTATATCTTTTCTCAAGTAAGGAGACCAAAACTGTACACAGTACTCCAGGTGTGGCCTCACCAGCACCTTATACAGCAGCAATATAACCTCGCTGTTTTTAAGTTCCATCTCTCTAGCAATACAGGACAAATTTCCATTGGCCTTTTTAATTACCTGCTGCACCAGCAAACCAACTCCTTGAGATTCCTGCACAAGGACACGCAGGTCCCTCTGCACAGCAGCATGCTGCAATTTTTTACCGTTTAAATAATAGTCCATTTTGCTGCTATTTCCACCAAAAAAAGGATGATCTCACATTTACCAACATTGTACTCCATCTGCCAGACCTTCTCCCATACATGTAAACTATCTATATCCCTTTGCAGACTTTCAGCGTTCTGTGCACATTTTGCTCTGCCACCCATCTTAGTATTACCTGCGAATTTTGACACACTACACTTGGTCTCCAACTCCAAATCATCTCTGCAACTTGTAAACAATTGCGGTCCCAACACTGATCTCTGAGGCACATCCTTAGTCACTGATCGCCAACCAGAAAAACACCCATTTACTCTCACTCTTTACTTTCTATTAGTTAACCAATCCTCTATCCATGCTAATACAATACCCATAACACCGTGCATCTTTATCTTATGTGGCAGCTTTTGGTGCGGCAACTTGTCAAATGCCTTCTGGAAATCCAGAGACATCACATCTACAGTTTCCCATTGTCCACTGCACATGTAAAGTTTTCAAAGAATTTCACCAGATTAGTCAAATATGACCTTCCCTTCATGAATCCATGTCGTGTTTATCAATGGGACAATTTATATTTCTTCCTTGATGATAAATTCAAGCATTTTTCCTACTCCAGAAGTTAAGCTAACAGGCTTATAGCTACCTGCCTTTTGTCTACCTTCTTTTTTAAACAAGGGCATTACATTTGTTGTTTTTCCACCTGTAGGAACCACCCCAGACTCCAGTGAATTTTGGTAAATTACCACTAGTGCATTTGCTATTTCTCCCACTATCTCTTTTAGTATCCTGTGATGCATTTCATCAGGACCAGGAGACTTGGCTACCTATAACCCCACTAATTTGCCTAGTACTACTTCTTTCATGATAATGGTGGTTTCTAGGTCCTCAACTGCCAGCCTTCCTGTCATCAATTTTTGGCATGTTATTTGTCTTTTCCATTGTGAAGACTGAAAATACCTGTTGAATGCCTCATTGGTTTACGCCCATAGGCCTAAAATCCTTAATAGCCTGACTGAATTCATCTCTGAATTTGAAATGAAATACCTTATTAATCTGGGTTACAGAACTTTTAGTTACAAAGATACCTTAGATGATCTCAGTGGAAGTAAATATAGTTAGGTCAAAGTAATCCCACATTCAATGAACCAAATAAACCTTCAGTTGCAGATGATAGGCAATTATGCAATTCAAGGAGAAAAAAGGCTCCATGGTGAATCCCCATATTTAACAATGGTGCTGTTCAGTTATTGAGTGTAAAAAGCAAGGCTCAAATGTTTGCAACCATATTCAGTGCCCAGTGTCAAGTGGATACTACATCTTGGCCTATCGTGTGGTTTCAATGATCACAGATGCCAATCTTCAGCAATTGTAAAAGGTGGGAATTTAAAGCAGAACTTAGGACCATCAAGTTTCTATCCCTTTTATACCTGACCCAGGGAGCAGGATTTTACAGCCTTGTCTGTCATGAAATCATGAAATCATGCCCGAGGTCAACTGATCTTTCCATTGTCTGCCTCTTATCTGCTCCGATTCCCATGGTGGGTGGGACAGTAAAATTCTGGCTAAGTGTCTGCCTCTTCTACCTACCCCTTTTACAACTCTGTAGCCTTATGAATCATTCTTGAGGTCATTGGAAATTCTGCCATTCCATGTTACGTGCCAACTGAGAATCAGCACAAGATCTAATTTGGGCCAGAAATAGTTTAAAGACAAAAATATTGCATGGTAGTTGATTTCAGATGAGAACTTTGAAATCCTAGTTTGTAGAATAGATAAAGATTTCAAGGCAACATGATTACTTACAAATAAGCTGATGGTTAGTCCATCTGGATTGTGCATATTTGCAGAGGCTCCTAAATATTTTCTTAATTTGTCAAAACTTGGATTAATTTTAGTACCTAGACAAAATAAAAATATCATATAATCATCAAAATCTGATTTAATTTACAATATTAGATTTTTTTAAAATCAGCTGCATGTATTGTATTCCTTTATTTAGCCATTTTAACCATTTTCTCAATGTTTATAAAACTGAAAAATAATCAGTCAGGATGTAATAGCTCTCTTCGACTGCCTGCATATTTATTGGCTGCAGAATTGTGCTAGTTTTAGATTAGTATTTACAGTCAACATATTTATAAATGGATAAGGCCAATAATTTTACTTTCTCTTTCAGTTTCAAATTTGCCATTTTGGACGGAATGGGGCGTTGACTTCCTGATCTTCTCTCTGGTTGAGGCTCATTTGGGTGCAGTCTACCTTTTCTACATTCCATGTTTGCTTTCCTCAGTGGCACATCCTGGAAATAATCCTTTTGGTTTTAGTGAGTTGTGTATATAGTGTTGGACTTTTATGGATTTCCCACTTGCTTGAGATTAATTCATTTGAAAATGTTCACTTTCCTACAACAAAGTATGTTAATGAGACAATGGTGTTGGTGATAATGACTTCAGGATCAGGTAACCAAGAGGCTCCAAGAGAGCAAGACACAGAACAGTCTGTGTCCACAGAACCATGGGCTTACCATGAAGTCTTTGTAAATAGTTTTTAATAAATAGTTTCAAGAAAAACTACATACTATTTTCAAGTCTTTCACAGAGTAAGCAAAACCTCAGCAAAAAATGGTGACAAGTGCTGGAGGTTGCAATTTAAGAAACTGAGATCACAAATTGGCAACCCATAAATGAAGACCTTGGTACAAGGCAATTTTACAGTGAAGAAGAACAAAATTGAAACGTAACTTGGTAGTGGAGAGTGAGCCTCTCATGAAATCAGCAGCCATTGAACAGACATTACGCATTGCACAGCCTTTCCAACACAGAGGGTCTGCATCAAAGAGAGCAATGAGAGCTCCGGCAGAGACAATTTGAAAAGTGCTGAACATCTTCAGGTTGATAAGAAAAAAGCACAAAGACGCCAGTTCAGGATTTTACAGCCCACATGGCATGTCTCCCACTGGCATATGAGGCAGGCCATTTAAATCAGTGTATACTTCAGAGACCAAAATATTCTGCTGAGCAGGAACGGCCATAAAATCCTGACCTAGGTGTGTATTCTATTATAGGTAATTGGAACCATAGCTGATGATATCCTGCTGTTACATGGACCCTCAGAAGTTTCAGCTTCAGGACACTATGAAGGGCTTTGATAATTAATTCAGCTCTAAGAAGAATTTAGTCATTAAATGGGCAACGTTCAGCCAGAAAGGACAGTGGCCAGCTGAATCCATTCATTAATGATTTGTATCGATGGCCAATAGTGGTGACTACAAAACTTCGAGCATGAGTGAATTTATGACTATAGCGTGCATTGTTGGACATGTCACAATCCAAAGAGGATTTACAACAGTGGAATTGTTCACTTCAACCCTTAGACATAAGAATAATAATAAAAAAAGAAACTCTTAATATCTTACAGAACTAACAAATTTCTTTGCTCAGCAAGTTAGCATGGTTTAGGTTTTGGTCTTCAAAAAAACAGTTGATGAGGTAGTAATAGTGGATAGCAGAGCAATGCTCAGTATAGATTTCCCAAGTTGTTTTAAAAACTGGAAAGGCCCAACACTACAGCAGAAAGAAGTCTATTCATTATGCAGTGGCTAGTCATTATTCTAGAATACCATCCCCTGGACCACATGCAGAGATTGCAGATCTCTCACTTCTCTTTGCAGACAGGCTAAGCAGAAACAAGATGCATTTAACAAAACGGTGACCATTAGCTAAAGAATCTTTTAACCTCAGTTGGTTCTTTTGGGACAAAGGTCAGGCAAACAAAGCTGCATTAGAAGTAGATGATTTGTTGGAAAGATCCTAGATCTTACAGTACTCTTCAATTTCACTGTTAATTTGTACTGTCTCATTTGAGGGGAATTATCCTTTTGATGAAGAATGAGGCAAATAATGAGGCAAATTTGTCTAATCATTCTATTCAGCCCATCAATGACGTGCATCAACAAATGCAAGAAATTAGAAACTAGCTATCTGGGGAGATTGATGTGTATTACTTCAATTTGGATTAAACAAATAGAGGAAGCTCAGAACTTATTAATTTACATGAATGTAAGTTATAACTTGGATCTTACTAGCAAATCATGGATGTAATTAAATTTTCTATTGGTAAAGAAGCAGAGGCCCAAACTTTGCAGCTTCTGCAGCTGAAGAGTATTATATAGGAACTTGATAGATCCAAGTCCAGAGGTTTATCCCATTGTTGACAACAGTGCAACTCCACTTTTTTAGACTAACCCTATAATCACATTTATTGTATTATAGCATCTTCACATTGATACAAACATAGCAATGATAGCACTACCTACAAAAATTGTACTTACTACACAAAGAGTACTAAAGACGTCTATCTTTCCTTATATCCTATAGTATCTTCAAGATCATTTTTTTTCTTATTTTCAATTATCTGATTCATTCATTTCTCAGATGATAAATGTTTTGCCATCAGGGCAGCAGTGAATGATACAGCTATGAAGTTCTTCATAAAAGGTGAAAGTGCTTCATTTCTTAAGCTGATGCTTTTACCATTCCCCAGTGTGCAACATAGAAGACAAGAGACAATATCAGCTTTCTTTTCAAGAGCCTTCGAAGGTTTATGTCAAAAATCTGTTTTTCCTTGATTAGTTTTCACAGCTTTTACATCCAGGTCACAGCCAAGGAGTCAGAAGTCATGAGAAGCTGCTATCCCAGTCCACCAATATGCTTGCCTTTTAATGGGAGGATATTAGGGCACATTAGTGGAGTGCCACAAGGCTCAGTACTAGGTCCTCTTCTATTTGTGGTCTACATAAACGACTTGGAAGTTGGGGTAGGTGGTAAGATCAGCAAATTTGCTGATGACACCAAGATGCTTGGATTGGCGGGTACAGAGGAGCAGTGTCAGGCAACACAACAGGACATAGATAGGTTGGTAGACTGGGCAGATAGATGGCAAATGGAATTTAATCCGGATAAATGCGAGGCGATGCATTTTGGCCGGAAAAATGTAGAAGAGAGTTATAGGATAAAAGGTAAAACTATACGGAGCATAGAGACGCAGAGAGACTTGGGGGTGCAGGTTCACAAGTCTCTGAAGGTGTCCTAACAGGTGGAGAAGGTGATAAAGAAGGCGTATAGTATGTTAGCTTTCATAGAAAAGGGTATAGAATACAAGAGTAGGAGTTTGATGTTGCAGTTGTATAGAACGTTGGTTAGGCCTCACTTGGAATACTGCGTCCAGTTCTGGTCGCCGTACTATCTGAAGGATGTGGAGTCCTTGGAGAGAGTGCAGAGGAGGTTTACCAGGATGCTGCCTGGTATGGAAGGACTGTCTTATGAGGAACGATTAAATAGACTGGGTTGTTTTCCCTTGAAAGACGTCGGCTTAGAGGGGATCTCATAGAGGTGTATAAGATTATAAGGGGTATAGATAGAGTAAATGGAGGTAAACTTTTTCCACCTTTAGAAATGGATAGGACGAAGGGTCATGGCCATAGGGTGAGGGGGGCTATGTATAGGACGAATATTAGAGGGCAGTTTTTCACACAAAGGGTAGTGGGGGTGTGGAATGCACTGCCGAGTAAGGTGGTGGGAGCAGGCACGCTGGGGCTGTTTACGGGTCTCTTGGACAGCCACATGAGCGGTATGCAGATAGAGGGATATATTAGGACTGTTTAACTACGGCTTTTTTCCACAGGTAATTCGGTCCATACTTGACCAACAAGGAGCATGCATTTGGCAGGTGGTGCGAGTACAGCTCTTGGATGTTGATTCATGGGTTGCCTGGTACCTCATGTCGTAAATGAGTGCTTTATGTGGACCATCTGAAGGGCACCATGACAGCTCAGAGACTATCGATGTGGCTGTGCAGACACTTGGAATGGGGCCGGTGTCTGCGGGAGTTTGCGCGTTCTCCCTGTGGTTGCGTGGGTTTTCTCCGGGCACTCCGGTTTCCTCCCACAACCCAAAAATTCGCTCTTAGGCTGATTGGGAAACAAATTGCCCCTATAGTGAAAGTCTTCCATATTAGGAATAACCTAAATTTATAATAGGATAATGGAATTGCTACTATATAGTTATGATGGCGGCGCGGGCTCGTTGGGCCGAAGGGCCTGTTTCCCGTGCTGTGTTGCTCTTAAAATAAAAATTTATCCTATATATCCTCCAAGAGAGCTGAAAATACTGTTGGGGATTGATATCTTTGACTTCAACGGAAGGTAGGGGTTGGATGCAAACTATTAACAGTAAATGAGGTCAAGAGAGATGCAAATGCAGTGTAAATAGTTTACAAAATAATTTAATAGTTCTGAGATTATACTGTGGGAGGTGTAGGACAAAGGGTTAATGGCAATGTTAATGCAGCAATGGATTGATATCTTTGCCTTGGACAGGAAGGAGGAGTTGGATACAAACAATAACAGTAAATGAGGTCAAAAGATGATGGGAATGCAATGTGAATAGTTTACAAAATAATTTAATAGATCTGTGATTACACTGTGGGAAGATGTAGGATAAAGGGTTAATGGCGATGTTAATGCAGCAATGGTTTAATTGATGACGTTGGCATGACATTGGGATCAGTAGACCAAGAGGCTCCAAGAGAACAAGACACAGAACAGATTGTGTCCATAGAACCATGTGCTTACTGTAGCATAAAGATTTGGCACACATTGGTTTAATGTAGACATTACCGATTACAGTACCATCCACATGTTAATTGTAAGAATGACCTGCACTCAGGATGAGCTTAATATTGGACAGAGCAATGCAAACATGGAGACAGCTCTCTGTTTTGCTTTATGTTTGAAGGACATTGATGGCCAAAAACAGGGAATTGCTGTTTAACTTGCTTTGATTTCTTCAGGAGCAAAGTGGCAATCTGGGCTATCACCTTTTCTAATCAGCTCTGAGTTCAGTTATTGATGATGTAGAGTAAGTCTGCATGTCAAGGATAGTCTTCATTCTATTACCCACCATCGGTGAACTTCTGGTCACTCTCTCTCTGATGAAAGCGATATAAATTTACCATCTATCTCCAAAGCATCCTCTTCTGTTTGTTGGTTGCACAATTTGTCATGGGCTCCTACCAGGTCTTTGCCTTTCTTTTGTGGTTTCTTCAATAAGAGATAAGAAATCAGATTTGTGAATGAAGAAAGGTCATGTATTCACTTGATTAATGCAGTGCATTTGTTGAGGGGGACTGTTAGACAGATACATCATATTGCTTAAGGATTGGGATGCATGGAAGCAGCAGATTGATATATGGGAAGCAAGGGAGTGCATAGCAAGATAAAGTGTGAGCACTGATTCTGATGTAATATACTTGGAAAGACAGAGTGAGGATGTTGGATCGGAGTTATAGCATGAAGATGAATAAGGAAATATTTTTTCTGACCTGATTAGACTGCACCTTTTCTGAGACTAGAGAACAATGCTTCTGTTGCTCTTCAGTCAGTTCTAATTGCATTTTCTCAGTTATAATAACACTCTTCGTCCTCCCATGGATGGGGAGAGAATGCTCCTTCTGCTTCTGCATATTCAGCAATATGTCAAACAAGTATTAAATCAAGGGTTTTATGCTTTATTCTTTTATTGGATGTATACATTTTTGGAAAGTCATTATTTGTTACCCATCTCTAATTGCCCTTGAAATGAACATTTCAGAGGCAGTCAAAAGCCAGGAAGTGCAGAGCTCCCTATCAGTCATTGATATTTGTAGCCTTTTGGAAGGAATCTCCTTCCAAATTGACCAGTTGCTCACATATTGCCAATGGTGGTCAAGGTTATTGCAGCCTTGCATTTCTTCATCTCAAGCTTCTTCGAGGAGGGCAATTTGACATTTAAAGTCAATAACCAGGGAACTGTTTTAAAGTAATTGTCCCCTGGAAGGAATAAAAGGGAGTTGAGAAATCTTTTCTGGTGGGAGCCTTAACTTGAAGTGTTGTCACCTTTAGAGCTATGACCGAGAGCTGGAAAGTAGGATTAGGTAGGATAGCTGGCATAGAAACAATGGGCTGAATGGCCTCCTTCATGTCATAAGCTTTCTATGTTTCTGTATCTAAGAAATGTTATGATACATTCTCCCTGTATAAATCATGTCTCCCACAGATAATCAAACCTCCAAGCGGAATCAGCAGATGGCTACTTGGCAATAAGGACTACCTTCTCAGAATATGTCTGATGATACAAGTTAGGAGCCCCAACTTGATGTCCAGGAAAGATAAAATTAGCACAGAAACTCAAACTGAGCAGACTGTTGGAATGCTGGAGGTGCAATTTAAGTGGAAGGACTGATTCAGGCATGTTTCAGTGCATCCGAGGCAATATAGCCATCTGGTATATGAATTCTGAACACATCACGCCCCAACAGCCCAAGCACAAAGCACAAAGCAATTCAGCAATCGGAAAATTATTCTTTTTGCTGATAACCATTGCTCATTTTTCATTCTTACCATACCATTCTCCGCAAGGCAGAAGACTACTAGGCAGGTGGCAGGCAAAAACAGGGAAGTCAAGACAGTGCCGTTTTGAAATAAAGCTTATGGTGCATAAATATTGATCAGAAATACATTAAAATAGTTGATGTGAAATGGAATTGTTACAGGAATACATAATATATTCAAATATAGAAATACATTTGCACTTCTTCTGCACGTGTTTCACTTACTAGTCGCAATCCAGTTAGTCCTGTTGTTAAGTTCAGAGATTGAAACAAAGTAAGGAGAGTTCAATTGCTGTTTAACTTGCTTTGATTTCTTCAGGTAAAGTTGGACAAGAAAATTATTGACTGGATAGGTAACCCGGTAAACCTATAGGAATAGATATTGTGTTATTTGTTAGAATGCCACATTAGTATTGTTATAATACATTGTTTTGTATACTCTATTGACAAATAATGATAGTGCAATCATGTAGGAAAAATAGCATTACCAGACAAAATAATGTTTGTATACTCAAGTTCCTATGTGAAGAACATTCTGCTTTTTCATTCTTTTTGTTTTACCCCCAGTAGCTGGTGAATATTCTTCTTTTGCCTCCAAGCTAGGAAGCTTTAACTTACTTTATTTTACTTTGCTAAATGAAAAACTCATTAACTAACTAAATAAATAAATAAAGTCAGACTGAGTTGGCTATGACTTGGACAACATAACCATGGTAAGTCTTCTTCAGCTTGAGCAACTTCAGATCAAAGTTGTAGACATTGTGCAACATTATGATACGGTGGATGGGGCACTTTGTTTTTTGAAAGTAGTCACATGACTAATAATTAAATTCAATACCCTGATTGCACCTTCTGCCCAAATTCTTTGATCCCTTTACCACTAGGAGTTATATCTAGTTCTTTTTAGAGTTGGTTAATGATCAGGGTGTGACTGTGTGTAAGCAGATATAGGATTCAGCATGTAGTGAAGGAGGATGCTCTCTATCATAAAATATCACGCCACCACTGGCTAAATGGGATAGAAGTCATGATGTAGAGATGCCGGCGTTGGACTGGGGTGAACTCAGTAAGAATCTGGCAACACCAATTTTAAATCCAACCGATTTATTTGATAGTAAATCTGCAAGCTTTCGACTTTCGTCTTCGTCAGGCAAATGCAGTGTTTTGGTCTGCAATAGCACACATATCAGCACAGACAGTCACAGATTGCTGATTAGAATGCGAATCCTTACACCTAACCTGCTATTCAAGTCTTAAAGTGGCTAACAATGTGGATGAAGGGAACCCTGAGCATTGATTAGAGAGATGTGTATTGTCTCCAGACAGCACAGTGAGTGAGGTTTTTTGCTAACCCAGGCAAGTCATGGGGGTTATAGATAGTGTGACAAGAAACCAAGATCCCTGTTACGATCCCCATGGGAAGTCTTCAGGAGGGAGGGTCATCTATTCAAGAGGGATAGGGAGCAGTTGACTGGGAGGGGAACACATATTTTAGCTGGGAGGTTAGCTGGAGTGTTTCAGAAGTGTTTAAACTAATAGGGAGGGAGGGTGGGGAGAGAGAGGGAACTGGGAGTGGGAGAGAGAGGGATGATAGGGTAACACCAGAAGGTAGAAAGGAATATCCAAGAGCTGAGGGTCTTCAGTGCATGTGTTTTAATGCGAGGAGTGTGACTGGCAAAACAGATGAACTGAAGGCAATAATGTTCACGAGGAGTTTAGAAGTGGTGGCGGTGACCGAGACGTGGTTGAAGGAGGGGCAAGACTGGCAATTGAATATTCCAGGATATAAGTGTTTTAGGCATGACAGAGTTGGTGTGAGGAGAGGCGGGGGAGTGGCTTTATTAGTTAAGGACAACATCATAGCAGTGCAGAGGGAGGGAGGTATGGATGATTTAGGAATTGAGTCTCTATGGGTGGAGTTGAGGAATAGGAAGGGAGTGGTTACTCTGTTGGGTGTTTACTACAGACCGCCCAACAGCCCGTGGGCCGTGGAAGAAGGGATATGCAGGGACATTTTAGATAAGTGTAGGAAAAATAGGGTAGTAGTAGTGGGAGATTTCAATTTTCCTGGAGTAGATTGGAGAGTGCCCAGAGCTGTAGGAGTGGACGGGGAGGAATTTGTACAGTGTGTTTTGGAAGGGTCCTTGGAGCAGTATGTGGATGGCCCGACTAGAGAGGGGGCTATACTGGATTTGGTTCTGGGGAATGAGCCAGGGCAGGTGGTTGACGTCGAGGTAGGAGAGCATGTGTCAAATAGTGATCACAACTCTGTCTGCTTTAGGATATTAATGGAAAAGGACGAGTCCGGCCCAAAAGGGAAGGTATTTAATTGGGGGAGGGCTAGATACAGCCAGATTAGGCAAGATCTTAACGATACCGACTGGGATAAGCTTTTCGAGGGCAGGTCGATGAGGTACATGTGGGAGTCTTTCAAGAGAAAACTAAACTCTCTGCAGGAAAGATACGTGCCGGCAAGGAGGAAGGATGGGAAAGGTAGGATTAGAGAACCGTGGCTTACCAGGGATATTGAGGACTTGATCAGGAAGAAGCGAGAGGCTTACATTACATCTAGGCAACTGGGGACTGAGACAGCGCTGGAAGCTTATAGACAGTGTAGACGGGATCTTAAAAGGGGTGTTAGAAAGGCAAAAAGGGGCCACGAGGTGGCTCTGGCAGGTAGGATTAAGGAAAATCCTAAGGCATTTTACACCTATGTAAGGAGCAAAAGGATGGTTAGAGGCAAGATTGGACCTCTCAGGGACAGAGGAGGGGATCTATGCTTAGAGCCTGAGGGAATGGGGGAGATCCTGAATGAATTTGCGTCGGTATTCACGCAGGAGACTGGCCAGATGTCTGTGCCTGATGTTGACAAAGTTGAGGATTGGTTGACGGAAATAAGGATTACGAAGAAAGAGGTGTTGGAGCTGTTAGGCAGCTTAAAGACATATAAAGCTCCGGGGCCTGATGGCATTTACCCCAGGCTGCTAAGGGAGTTGAGGGAAGACCTAGCTGGGCCTCTGACGCAAATCTTTGTCTCTTCCTTGGACACAGGTGAGGTCCCAGAGGACTGGAGGATAGCAAACGTAGTACTGTTGTTTAAAAAAGGTCAGAGGGATCACCCAGGGAACTATAGGCCGGTGAGCTTGACTTCAGTTATAGGTAAGCTAATGGAGAGGATCCTCAGGGACAGGATGTATGAGCATCTGGAGCGCTGCGATCTGATCAGGGATACGCAGCATGGCTTCGTCAAGGGGAAGTCTTGTCTTACAAATCTAGTGGAATTTTTTGAAGAAGTGACAAAAACAGTTGATGAAGGACATGCTGTTGATGTCGTCTACATGGATTTCAGTAAGGCGTTTGACAAGGTTCCTCATGGTAGACTGATAGAGAAGGTGAAGGCTCATGGGATACAGGGTCGGGTATGTAGATGGGTCGAAAACTGGCTCGGGAGGAGGAGACAGAGGGTAGTAGTGGAAGGCTCTTTTTCCGGCTGGAAGCCTGTCACTAGTGGAGTGCCACAAGGCTCAGTACTAAGTCCTCTTCTATTTGTGGTCTACATGAACGACTTGGAAGTTGGGGTAGGTGGTGAGATCAGCAAATTTGCTGATGACACCAAGATGCTTGGATTGGCGGGTACAGAGGAGCAGTGCCAGGTAATACAACTGGACATAGATAGGTTGGTAGACTGGGCAGATAGATGGCAAATGGAATTTAATCCGGATAAATGCAAGGTGATGCATTTTGGCCAGAAAAATATAGAAGAGAGTTATAGGATAAAAGGTAAAACTATACGGAGCATAGAGACGCAGAGAGACTTGGGGGTGCAGGTTCACAAGTCTCTGAAGGTGTCCTCACAGGTGGAGAAGGTGATAAAGAAGGCGTATAGTATGTTAGCTTTCATAGAAAAGGGTATAGAATACAAGAGTAGGAGTTTGATGTTGCAGTTGTATAGAACGTTGGTTAGGCCTCACTTGGAATACTGCGTCCAGTTCTGGTCGCCGTACTATCGGAAGGATGTGGAGTCCTTGGAGAGAGTGCAGAGGAGGTTTACCAGGATGCTGCCTGGTATGGAAGGACTGTTTTATGAGGAACGATTAAATAGACTGGGGTTGTTTTCCCTTGAAAGACGTCGGCTTAGAGGGGATCTCATAGAGGTGTATAAGATTATAAGGGGTATAGATAGAGTAAATGGGGGTAAACTTTTTCCACCTTCAGAAATGGATAGGACGAGGGGTCATGGCCTTAGGGTGAGGGGGGCTATGTATAAGACGAATATTAGAGGGCAGTTTTTCACACAAAGGGTAGTGGGGGTGTGGAATGCACTGCCGAGTAAGGTGGTGGGAGCAGGCACGCTAGGGCTGTTTAAGGGTCTCTTGGACAGCCACATGAGCGGTACGCAGATAGAGGGATATAGTAGGACTGTTTAACTATGGCTTTTTTCCCCACAGGTAATTCGGTCCATACTTGACCAACAAGGAGCATGCATTCGGCAGGTGGTGCGAGGACAGCTCTTGGATGTTGATTCATGGGTTGCCTGGTGCTTCATCTCGTAAATGAGTGCTTTATGTGGACCATCTGAAGGGCACCATGACAGCTCAGAGACTATTGCTGTAGCTGTGCAGACACTTGGAATTGGGCCGGTGTCTGCGGGAGTTTGCGCGTTCTCCCCGTGGTTGCGTGGGTTTTCTCCGGGCGCTCCGGTTTCCTCCCACAACCCAAAAATTCGCTCTTAGGCTGATTGGGAATCAAATTGTCCCTATAGTGAGAGTCTTTCATATTAGGAATAACCTAAATTTATAATAGGATAATGGAATTGCTACTATATAGTTATGATGGCGGTGTGGGCTCGTTGGGCCGAAGGGCCTGTTTCCCGTGCTGTGTTGCTCTTTAAAAAAAAAGATAGCTGAGGCTACTGGAATCATCAAAATCCATGGACCCTGACAATATGTCAGCTTTAGTACTGAAGTTATGTTCCGGAGCCAGTCACATAACTAATTAAGCTGTTCCAGTACAGCTAGAACACTAACATTTATCCGACAATATCAAAAATTACCCAGGGATTTTCTGTCCACATAAAACTGGACAAAACTAATCTTCCAATTACTACCTCATCAGAATTCTCTCATTTAGCAAAAGGGATGGAATGTGTCAAGTAGCACTTACACAACTGCTTATTGATGCTCAGTTTAGGTTCTGCCTAGGTCACTCTGCTCCAAACCTCCTTAATGACTTGGTCCAAACATGGACAAAAAGCTAAATGTCAGAGGGGAGATGAGAATGATTGTCCTTGATTGTCAAGGCAATATTTGAAATAAGGTCAGAAGTGGAAAAGACTGCTGTTGGTTACACAATGTTCAGTATCATTTGTGACTCTTCTGATACAGGAGCAATCCATTTCCATATATAGCAGACTGTTGACCTTGTTCATGTATGGACTGATTAGTGCCAAGTAACTTAAACCCCACATAACAGACAATGATCATCTTCAGCAGAGAATCTAACTATCTCCCCTTGACATTCGATAATATTACCCACTACTGATTGTCCCACCATTAACTTCCAGCTGGGGGATATCTTTGACCGGGAACTTATTTGGACAAACCATCTAAATACTGTGATTTGAGTAGGTCAGAGGCTGAACATTCTGCAGCAAATCACTTATCCCAATGCATCTCCAAAGTCTGTCCAACATCTACAACACAAAAGTTAGCAATGTGGTGGAATACTCTCTCAGGGGAGGTGATGACCTAGTGGTATTATCACTAGACTATTAATCCAGAAACTCAGCTAATGTTCTGGGGATCTGGTTTCAAATCCCATCATGGCAGATGGTGGAATTTGAATTCAATAAACAATATCTGGAATTAAGAATCTAATCATGACCATAACACCATTGTTGATTGTCAGAAAAATGCATCTGGTTCACTAACATCCTTTGGAGAATGAAATCTGCTGTTCATACCTGGTCTGACTTACATATGAACTCCAGAGCCCCAGCAATGTGTCTGACACTCAACTGCCTTCCTAGGGAAAGTGGGAATGAGCAATGAATGCTGGCCAGTCAGTGACACCCATGTCCCACAAATGAATAAAAAGAAAATTTTCCTTGAATGAGTGTCATTCCAACAACATGAGGTTTCATTCAGGACAAACCAGCCAGTTTGATTGGCACCCCATCCCACCGTGAGTGGTACCTGTTGAACGCCAGTACCTATGTTCCCCTCCAAGTAACACAAGTCAGAAAACCTGGAACTCACTTGCTCCCAATATGTGGGTTTACTTACACCAGATAGACTACAGCAGTTTGAAAATGTAGTTCAGAATCACCTTACCCTTCCCAGAACAATTTTGTGTGGGTGATAAATACTGGCCTTGTCAAAAATGGTCAGATTCCATAAAAGAACAAAAAAAATTAAACGTAACAGTCAATTTGTGTATAGCACATGTTCAAAATAATATTTTTTTACGTCCATCTGAGAGGGTCTCAATATCACCTCATATTTAAAATACAGCATCTTCTGTTGTGCATCACCCTCTTAGTGCTACAAAGTGTCAGTTTGAACTTTGTGCTCAGATCCTGAAGTTCAACATATCAGGATATCAACAACCTGATATGCCTCATGAGAGACAAAGTTTTACACAGAATGGTAATTGGGAGCAAACCTATATGGAGAAGCTGTTGAAAAAAAACTTCTTGAATTGTCAATCTCTCTTGTAGGGCTTCAGGCCAGTAATGTACCAGTAAACCTCATTGCCAGAATTCTTCCTCATTCTTTGTCACTCGTATGGCCCTCTCTAGTGGAGAAATGCCTCTGCCCGTTATTCCAAAAACTTGCTACCTTGCATCTTTTATGATGCAACATGGCTCTGCCAAGGAAAGTAGAAATCATAGAAACCCTACTTTGCAGAAGGAGGCCATTCGGCCTGTTGATTCAACAGAGCAAACAATCCTTGTAATTCCACACATATACCATTAATCCCTCTAAGCAACGCATCCCACAACACTAAGGGGTGATTTAGCATGACCAATGCAGCTAACCCCAGATCTTTGGACTATGGGAGGAAACCCACACAGACATGGGGAGAACGTGCCAACTCCACACAGACAGTGACCTAAGCCAAGAATTGAACCCAGATCCCTCGACTTGTGAGGCATCAGTGTTAACCACTGTGCCACCATGCTATCTACTAACTCTTTGACAGCTCTTTGTTCTGTACTTTGCATGGGCGTTCATTGACCAATACAAGATGGTTAGAAATGAATGATGGCAAAATCAGCCAGTTATGGGCTAGGCAGCTCCAAAAGATTCTACCTATTGGCTAAATGTTAGCCCCCCATTCCCCTTCCCCAAGTGTGTAAAGGTACTATTAGGCCTTTCCTACAATATTTGATGCCATCTTCAGCATATTCTCACCAGTTTCATTGGATAATAGCAATTATAGATCATTATAAATCATTTACAGCCAGCCACTGTCTGGGAAAACAACATTCTGGTGTTCTTCTCACCACACCAACACTCTGACACATATCACAATTGATCAATTCAAATATTTAGGAAAAAGATGTTGTTCTGAATGGTCGAAAGAATACAATTTCACAGCAAAAAGCAGGGAGGGAAAATACATCGAACAATACAGCGTAATACATCAGACCCTTGGGTGTAATGCATTCTGCTCTTTGTGTCAATGTGACATTGATATTAGCCACTGAGGAAAGGGAAATGTGCATTCCCACATTTTGTCAGAAAAGCACAACTATAATACACAAACTTCAGGTACATCATTACTGATCTCATTACGTGGCGTTTAATGCAACAGCCATTTCTATGTTTCTATAAAAGCAGGGATTAGGCAATTGAATTGGATGATCAGCCACGATTGTAATGAATGGTGGAGCAGGCTTGAAGGACCAAATGGCCTCCTCATGTTTCTATGTTTCTATAATAGATATTGCACGTTGCCAGCCAAAGCTGTGATTATGGGTGCCCTTCAGGAGTTTTCTGAATAAGGGACAGTAACAATTTCTTAAATCCTGATGAATGTTGGAGGTTTTATAAGACTGTAAAATAAAACCATATATTTGTCATGAAACTTGTTTTATAAATACAATGGATCATTGCTGTTATCAGTGTAATATGATGTTAATGTGTTAATGATCTTAAGAACTTGTTGCATTTTAAGTGCTGTTAGAAAGAAAACTTTATCACTATAATTTTTTTTAAAAGTGTTGAAGATGGCTTTGAAGGTTCTGTATCACTTGTAAAGGAATCAATTATACCTTTTGGATAATAAGAAAGGTGATCTGGTGACCCTTGACCTGGATGCAGCGCTAACAGAAAGGAATCTAAAATACAATCACCATGTGGTAGGCAGATAACAGATAGAACTAGAGAGAAGTTAAGAAAGTTCTGGAAGGAAACGTGGCATTGTGTCAGATTGCACAGGGACACTCATTTATGCAGATACTGCTGCCTGTGGAGAATTAGTGTGGTTCTCAAAAAAAAACCAAATGGGAATTCTGCTTGGAAGAACAATGTGACTGAAATTGGACTGCAATGCATCTTTGTAAAATAGTCATTGTTATATCTGCTATTCCATGTGTGATTTATAATTTGCACTGATCATGAGTTGCCTGTTGATTGATGTATAACTTGCGTTGACTCTGATTCACGTTAAAGTTACAAAAAGCAGTATCTTTTCCAATGATATTTTCTTGAGGGGAGGGGGTAGTTCAATAAATTTGGTTATATCGATTTACAGCTTCATAACAAAATTAATTGATAATGTGATTAATTAAATATTAATTTATCCAACCTTATAACTTTGAATTTATAGTTTTTGCAAAATCTTATCAATTTGCATTCAATGTTTAATGTTTAATACTAACCAGTCAAATAATTTTACTTTGTGATTAAAACCTTTAGCTTTTCGTCTTTGAGCAGTCCAATTTAAATTGTGGAATATTTTTTCTGTGACCACAAAAGGTCCCCATTTGTACATTGACCTTGGAATTAGATCGTAACCATATACAGACTGAATATTAGTGCTGATAAGTATTGATTCAGTGCTGATTATCCTAACCCATACAAAATATGTTTTTGCTTTTTGTGTTATAGTGCAAAGCACAGTTGAAGAAATTGAATAACTTCTTTACCCTCTCTTTGCAATCTGAGTATTGAACGAATGAAGATAATTTCATTGCTTCAGTACAGCCACATTCCCCTCTTGATTTCTTCATTGCACATTGCTTGTAACGTCCTGTTCTCTGTAATTAAAATCAGGGCTAAATGTTTTAGTTGAATTTCAACTCAATAAGGAGAACTAGAAGAATATGTATTTCTTCAAGGGAAGTGTGCAGAGTTAGCTGTAAAAATGACAGAGCCTTAAATAGTAAGACATCTAGATGTTGCTGCTATTGACTTGGCAGTTGTTCTGTGTTCTGCAGGCAGCATTGAAGGCGTTTTTTTCACATGGATGATCAACTTAACTGCCTTATCATGTGGTCCTTAATAGTTCCTTTCCAAAAAGTTATTGCGTTTAAGTTAATTAGCCAGACCTGGATTTTTACGCGCAAGCAAACACCCAGAGAATCTGAAACAAACACCAACTCCAGTTCTGAAAAGTTAGGAAATTTTTTTATGATCTCAGATGTGGAGATTGAAACTTTTTAGCATTTTAATGTCAATTATTATAGGGAAAGTCAGTTGCTAAAGTGATTACAAGTGAATAAAACAGCTCATGTTTTAAAAGTTATGGGTAGGATGATCCTTTATTGGACATGTCAGTAGGGACTGCTGTGGTATAGGAAACATTCTGGCTAAAATTACGTATAGCAAATTCCCACAGTCTCCAGTGTCTTAATGATCAAGTAATCAAGCTTAATGATGAGAAATAGGAAGAGCATCAAGAGTGGGTCCTTTGCAATCAGAGGTAATGGTGCAGGAATGGAAAGGAAAGAGCACTGCAGGTTGCTTGCTGGCTACAACTGAACAGATAAGAACGAAATCAGGGGAGTGAAGTACCAGCCAGCTATATAATGTGGAGAGGCATTGAAGGAAGATAGTGTATTAAAGACTGCAGACAGATTGAGGTAGAAGAAAAGAAATCTATTAACTTTGTCCCAATTGTATAAGATGTCAAGTGTGATATTGATAAGAGTTATTTTGCAACTGACCCAGGGCGGAAACTTAATTATGTTGCATCCCAAATCTCTGCCCATCTTTTTCAGGATCTGGAAAAGATGGCACAGATTTGGGTGCAATATAATGTTTGAAGCTTGGGAAAGAAGAAACATTGTCAGGATATTGGAGCAGCAATGGAGGTGGAAAATGCAATCAACCATATTAAGGGATGCAACAGATCCGTAGGATGAGAGAGTTAGTTTATCTGCAAATTAATATATAATTGTTGCTTTGATTAAGTGTATGGCCCAAAATTTGCTAATGACACAATGGTAAGGTTAAATACATATATACACACACACAACACACAAATGTCACAGCAACTTCATGCTTGGGTGGAAATGAAATTAAATACAGAAATCAAAATGTATGTTAGGCTGTTGCATAAAGTTAAATCTCACAGGATCTAGGGTAAGGTGTCTAAATGGATACAAAATTGGCTTCTTGACAGAAGTCAGAAGATTGTTGTAGAGACTAGAGGCCTGTGACCAGCAATGTTCCTTAGGGATCAGTGCTGGGCCCACTGTTATTTGTCATTTATATTAATGATTTGGATGAGAATATGGGGGGCATGGTTGGTAAGATTGCACATGACACCAAGATTGGTGGCATAGTGGACAGTGAAGAAGGTTATCTCCAATTGCAATGGGATCTTGAACAATTGGGCCAATGGACTGATGAATGGCAGATGGAGTTTAATTTAGACAAATGGGAGGTAATGCATTTTGGTAGATTGAACTGGGACCCACTTAGTTAATGGTAGGGCTTGGGGACAGTTATAGAACAAAGATATCTCAGGGTACATGTTCATAGCTCCTTTAAAGAAGAGTCACAGATGGACAGAATGGTGAAGAAGACATACAGTATGCTTAGTTTCATCAGTCAGAACATTGAATACAGGAGTTGGGACGTCTTGTTGAAGTTGTACAAGACATTGGTAAGGACACACTTGGAATACTGTGTGCAATTCTGGTCACTCTATCATTGAAAGGATATTATTAAATTAGAAAGAGTGCAGAAAAGATTTATTAGGATGCTAGTGGGACTTGATGGATTGAGTTATGAGGACAGGCTGAATAGACTGGGACTTTTTTCTCTGGAGCATAGAAGGCTGAGGGGTGACATTATAGAGGTTTATAAAATAATGAGGGCATAGACAAGGTAGATAGTGAATATCTTTTCCCAAAGATAAGAGAGTCTAAAACTAGACAGCATAGATTTAAGGCGAGAGGGGAGACACAAAAGTGTCCACGGGGGCAATTTTTTCACAGTGAGGTGAGTGTCTGGAACAAGCTGCTAGATGTCGTAGTAGAGACGGATGCAATTTTATCTTTAAAAAGCATTTAGATAGTTACATGGTATAATGGGTATAGAGAGATGTGGGCAATTGGGATTAGCTTAGGGGTTTAAAAAAAAAAGGGCGGCATGGACAAGTTGGGCTGAAGGGCCTGTTTCCATGCTGTAAACCTCTGACTCTTTCTTGCTATCAGAGATGGACTCCATGCATTGAGCAGCTTGATGTTCCATCACTGGAATATTAAACACAAAGAAAACTTGTCACAGAACGCATTTCAAACCTAAATGTCTTATTAACAATGTGATAATAGTTGATTACTGCCGGTTAATCTTTCTGGCACTGCAAAATATTTGTTATAATGATCATTCCTTCAAGATTTAATTATTGAAACACATAATTTAAAAATTCTGTCTCTTTCTTTTAATCCTATCTTTTCTTCCTCTCTTTAATCCCCCCTTTGTGCCTGATTTGACATAAATTAGAATTGGTGAATCAATGCTTCCTTTTCAGTTCTTTCACTTTTAATTTCACAATTCTTCAATCTGATTGGATAAGGAGACACATATTTGCTTGCTCTGTTTATGCAGATTCCAGATATCCTGTAGAGGGCACCATACTATTTTTATCTTGCGTTTCCAACAACTGGCATTGTAAAGTTTCATTAATATTAAACACGTAACAAACAGTTTGCTCATTGTCATGTGCAGAAAGTTTGGACTTTATTTTGACACAGAGCACTTGTGCATCAGAATTTGACAGGATGCATTCAAGAATATAGTGTATTCTGGGTACAGATAAACATCATTAAGTTTTAAGGATTGCAGAATGGTTCCTATTGAAATCAGAGCCTGGGAGAATATACCTTGGAGCAGGGAATCAACAAAAGCAATTAATTATTCATATGAGTTTCCTGAAAGGGAAAGAGCTATGTGCTGATACAAACCACAGCTGCAAAGAATTTGTTTCTTGGACTGCCAGATCATGCTGCCATTGCATGAAAATTGTAAATTTGAAGAGTTAGCAAATTGGCGTGATGTTTTCCTCTCCACTTCCCAAGGATTTGTAAGATACAGTATTGCCATAATGCTTTCTCTGAGGAAAGCCCATGCAGCTCAGACCAAGGATCGGAACTGGTCATTTCATAGAATCCTTACAGTGCAAAAGGAGGCCATTTGGCTCATTGATTCTGCACCAACTCTTTCGGCATCCCATGCAGGCTCATTCCCCTCCCAACACCCTTGCATTTGCTATGGCTAAATCACCCAACTTGCATATCTTTGGACTGAGGGATGAAACCTTAGCATCTGGAGGAAACCCACATAGACATGGAAAGAACATGTAAATTCCATACAGTCATCCCAGGTCCCTGGTGCTGTGAAGCAGCAGTGCTAGCCACTGTGTCATGATGCTGCCACAAATTTGTGGAATGTATGGAAATAATTTTTAGTTTTGGTCAAAAACGGTGGTCGCTGTTCAGTCTGCCACCTACCCACCCAATTTTCTTTCTCATTGACTTTAATTGCATTTCATTAGGTTCTTGTATTGCCCCCTTTCTACCTGTGCCCAAATAGAAAATCACCAATTATCAAAATGGATCAATGTTACCATTCCTATTTCACATTTCTGAATAAAATGCTTACTTTTGAAAGTTCATAGAAGTTTCGGAATTTTGGTTGACTCGGATCAGCATTATAGAAGTTCTCTGAAACAGGAAGATTTATTCCAAACGTAGATGGTGGTCTGTAATTCATCTATTGTAAACAAAAAAAATCCACAGAATTTTTGCTACTATGTTGATATTTCTAAAAAACAGATGGTGGGAATTAGTATTTAGGTTAGGTAATGCATATCATAATGTCATTTTATGTGGATCAAGCCTTTGTAATATTGGTCTTTCAGAATACTTACTCTGTCAACTTGTCATACGGCTGGTTGCTTCTCAAATATGTCCTGTTTCAACCCAATCTGCTGTTCATCATCATCTGTTGAAGATGCATTTCCCTACATATGTCCTAGATTTGGCTTCACAACTATGAATTGCACTCTCTAATCTTTTGACACATGTGAAATCATTGTTTTACTACTCTATTTTGTTTTTTTCTCATTCTTTGCCCATCCCTAAAGCGTCATATGTCTCTCCAAGAGAGTGGCGACTCTTTCAATGGATGGGCTTGTGCATTCAAATTCCTGAGTGCTGATGTACTCCTCGTGAGTACATGCATGCTTGTACTCCTCCTCTGATTGTCCATTACTCCGCAATGTCTCAGGATACTCAAGAACTCACCCATCTCTAATGCTGAAATTTCTTCTTTGTGACACTCGAGTCCCACCATCTTTGTCATGTGGGTGCATGTTTGTCTTCTGTCAGCTCTCCTCCTCTTGCCTATAGATAATGTACAGCTAACCACTGTAATCTAGATTTAGGTCAATTGAGGAGAATGTATCTTATCTCTGGATACTATGGAAATTGGATTTCACAGTGCAGGCTCTGTGGAATTCTCCCCCAGTGGGGAGGTTCTGCTGGACTACTTTGTTGTGTCAGCTACAGGCCTTTTAGGAAATACAAGAAGAAGGAAGTGTTGATGAGAACTTGGATAATGCAGCAGGTACATTAACATAACTAATTCCAAAAATGTTACTGGTCAAAAAGCCCACTCTGTACATTGGGTAGTAATTACAATCATTCCTAAGATGGGGCTATCAAATGATGTTGGTTTTCACAGCTTCTAGAACAAAGAACAAAGAACAAAACAGCACGGGAAACAGGCCCTTCGGCCCAACAAGCCCGCGCCGCCACCTCGATGTTCCCACCTCTACTCACGATCCCTGTCTATGTTTATAGATCTGTGGATTAAAAACCAAATTTGAGACAATTTAGGGAGAATTTGTTTTGCCAATTAGCCTAAGAGCACATCTTTGGGATGTGGGAGGAAACCGGAGCACCTGGAGAAAACCCACGCAAGCACGGGGAGAATGCGCAAACTTCCACAGACACAGGCCCAAATCCACGTATCTGCACAGCACAGCGATATTCACTGAGCTGTCGTGTTGTCCATCAAATGGTCCAGGTCGAGCGTACACTAATGACATGAAACACTAAGATACTCTTGAAAAAAATCCAAGAGCAGCCCTCTCACGACCCATCACGTGTATGCCCCTCATTAGATAACAAGGTGGACCAAAGCACCTGTAGGATAAAAACAAGTACATCAATATCATCATCTATTTACACACTTCCCAGGGAGTCCCAAGGCTCATGATCCCTATTTTAAATCAGTTTTCTATACGGCTCCATTCCCATTCTGTTCATGTGCCCATCTAAGTATTTCTTAAATAACTCCAGAGTGCCTGCCTCCACCACTTTACTTGGCAGCACATTCCATACCCTCACCACTCGCTGTGTGATCTAGTTTTGTTGTTGCTGATGGCCTGACACAATGGCACACAGTAATGTCCATCATGGTCTCCCCCAGTTGTGACTTGGTAAAGGTCATGCAATCCACCTCTTATGTGTGTTTTGCAATTTCCTTTCCTGTAATATAATAGAATGATATATTAAGAGGCTGCCCTCCCCTACCTCTTACAGCATGACATTGACATAATCTCTCAGTGGTGCCCACTTCTCATATCTGAGGTAACTGACAATTTTGTGATACACCTGGGTATTTGTTCTGACAATGTTAGGGAGACCTACATGCTCAGCCCATATGCACGCTGCTGAGTGCAGAATTTGAGGTCTGTCACCCAAATGTCACTTGCTACACACATTCCAGATCTTATGGGACCATTCAGTTTCTTGGAGAATATGGGTCCAGTGCCCCAAGTTATATCATGACTGCCCACATTCAACCAGGTACTGTTAGTCTCTTGAGTGGGTTTCATCTTCTGGAGGCCAGGAAGACCATTTGCCACTTCCCATCAACAATCTCAGCAATCAGTTCCAGAGAGACATCTGAAAATCCTGTGGATACCCATGGCTGTTTGTCCCTGCCAGCACCTGATCACCTTTCTGTGCAATGTTGTCCTAAGAGAGCAACTGGATCAGTCACAGCTGATGTTCATCATTTCAAAAGCCCACCTACTCCACTCCACAGCCTGCCTACTCCAGAGACATGAAAACAGAAAATACTGGAAAAACTTAGCAGATCTGGTAACATCTGAGGTGAAAGAGAAACAGAGTTAACATTTAAAATCAATATGGCTTTTTTCCAAAGTCCTGAACAGTTACCCAAATATGGCCATAGCAAGGTAACATTTGCTGTGGGAATCATCATTGGGGGGGGGAGGAATGGGTATTTGATTGAAGTCAACGGATCTTTGCTGTTCAGATGGGAATTTCCAGTCCCAGAAAATCCTGCCCTATGACTGGAGAAATTCCCTTCTCAGCCATGATCCATAGTCCACAGTGATTAAGTTTAATGCCTTATTCTTCACCCATCTAGTGTTGAACATGATGCTCTAACTAAACTAAAATAAATCTTCTGCTTTTACTCAGTCCATATCCCTCTATTCCCTCCCTATTCAATTATCCATCCAGATGCCACTTAAATGTTGCTAATGTGCCTGTTTCCACTACCCTATATGGCAACGCATCCCAGGCAGCCACAAAAAATCTTTGAGTAAATGTTGCAAATGAATGCTTTGTCTTCAATGCCAGTGCCAAAATTTTATTGCCTTGCCGCCTGAGACTCGTAAGATCCTGGCCAAGACCAATGGAGAATGCCATTCTGCCAGCCTCACCTGCCCTGATTCTGGGACAGACAAGCCGGTAAGATTCCAGCCAAGAGCTCAGGGTAAAAATTAGACCATCGAACCAAATGGTAGCAGTAAAGCAGTTTCAGAATCCTGTGAATTTAAACAGTTAAAAGACCTGATTAAAGATAGATTAATGTCAGGCATGTGAAACTCCTTGGTGATAGCAAGTTCATCATATGATGAAGATCTGACTCTAAAAAAACTAGTGTGCATATACATCTAGAGCATGGACATGGCAAAGAATACCAGGAGATAAGTTATGCTTAAAGATATTCCAGGCCAAAAGAGAAGTGCAATCACAGACAAAGGGCAGGATGTGAATACAGTGGAGGACAACATAGAAAAGAAAAAAAGGATTGTCCAGCATGGAGAAAGCAATGTTTTAAATGTAAGAAGCGCAATAATTTCACTTGTTTGGTTAAGAAGAAGCAACATAAGCATACAGAGATGGCCATTTGAGAAATATTGGTAGAGGAGTCTCATGAAGACATCATACAATAGTTTGGTTCAGTTAAGTCAATAGGGATAAATAGTCTGTGACTATTACGAAGATGACTACAGGGAGAGAGAATCAAACAAACAAGAATTGTTAGAGAAACATTGGTGTATCTTGCAACATAATGATCTTCATCCTCTGCAAAGTGGCACAACATGATGATCTGAAAATTTTAAAAATTTAAAAAAATTCTGATTGGCAGTCAGTGACTAGTGGGGTTCTGCAGGAATCTGTTCTGGGATCCCAATTGTTCACATTATATATTAACAATTTGGAAGAGGGAACTGAATGTATTATCTCCAAATTTGTAGATGATACAAAGTTGGGTGGTAGGCTGAGGAGGATGCAGAGATGCTTCAGTGTGATTTGGACAGGCTGAGTTAGGAAGGCAAAATGCAATGTTAACATTCATGTCAAGAAGGCTAGAATACAAGAGCAGGGATACAGTTCTGGGATTGTAAAAGGCTTTTGGTCAGACCCCATTTGGAATATTGTGAGCAGTTTTGTGTTCCATATGTAAGAAAGGATGTGCTAGCCTTGAAAAGAGTTCAGAGGACATTCACAAAAATGATCCCTGGAAATGAAGAGCTTGTTGTATGAGGACTCTGGGTCTGTACTCATTGGAATTTAGAAGGATGAGGGAGGATCTTATTGAAACTTACAGAATACTGCGAGGCCAGGATAGAGTGGATGTGGAGAGGATGTTTCCATTAGTGGAAAAAGCTAGAACCAGCGGGCAAAACCTCAGGCTAAAGGAACGATCTTTTAAAACGGAGAAGAGGAGAAATTCCTTCTGCTAGGAGGGAACAGTGAATCTATGGAACTCTTTGTTGCAGAAAGTTGTGGAGACCAAATCATTGAGTATCTTTAAGGCAGAGATTAATAATGGGATCAGGAATTATGAGGAAAAAACAGGAAAATGGGGATGAGAAAAATATTAGCCATGATTGAATGGCGGAGCAGACTTCAATGAGCCAAGTGACCTAATTCTGCTCCTATGTCCTACGTTCTTATAGAATGCACACCAGATGGGGCCCAATAAGAAGCAACTCAGTTGGACTGTTAAAATGTTTAAGTGATTTTGAACAAACCTGGTGTTTACTCTGAATGAATAAACACAGTATATCCTAGCTTAATCAGATGGTAACTCTAAAGCTGGCCATGAGATGGGATTCAAAACCTACCTTTTAGTAATATTGTTGGGGATGGATTCATTTCATGTTTCTGATATGCCAGGTGTAGGGGAAGTAGAAACTAATTTTTAGAGCAAAGCGAAATCCTGGGCTAAATTGCCTGTCTCCTTCCTTAGTTTAATCTGGAAGTAACAAGGAAAATGGCTGTGTGTTTGAACTGAGAAGAAATATTAAGTGATAATCTCCATAAAAAATGGCCATGTTAAGTGGAATTTTGTATCATTAGTGAAGAGGATCTGGAATCTGGGAGTCAAAAATGTTGGAACAAAGAGCATTTAGCCCAAGGAAAATGACCAGTAAAATGACTAAAAGTACAGCAATTGTGAGTTGTTTGGGACAGTTACAGAGAAAGGAAACAGGAGCTGTGTTTAAATGATGAACTAGAGAATGTGAGGTTAAAAATAGAGCAACTATGAGTAACAATAAAAATGAAAGAGGATGAATTACAGCATGTTGTAGATATAGAAGTAAAGAAAGTACAAGAGGATGCTAAAATTAAAGTTAATAACATGGAGAAAGAGACAGAAGGACTTTGAGTTAAGGTCGCAGATCAAGAACAAAGAAATCAAGTTAATATGCTGCACGTGGCTCAATTTTAGATTCATTCTGAAAAAGCTTATCATGAAAAAGAGTGAGCTGTTATTGAAAAGGGTGGGGCAAGAAAAGCTTTCTCTGCATTAATGAAGAAATGCACAAATATGCCGGCAGCATGTAAGGTTTCATACTGTCAGTAAGGAAGAGCAAACTTCCACAGCTGACCAAAGTGCCAGTGGGAAATTAAAAAATTAAAGTCACAACAGGGAATGATGTGTGCATTTGAGACAGTTGAGGTGTGGGATGAGGACAATGCATTTCATTGGGGTGCCTTGCAGGCAGCAACAAATCAATACTTAGAATATAATAAAAATTGAGGACTTCCACTTCTTTTTGCTATGGGGCAAGACTCTTCAGTGGGGTTGATGAGTCTGAGACAAATACATATTTAACTCAATTCACTGTTAGTTGAGATAGCAAAGGAAGTTATCATTTTGGGGCCAACAGCAGATCTGCTTCTTTCCTTGAAAGTATTAGACAGCAGGGTATGCTTTGGGGATTGAATGAAGCAGAATGGGTAAAATTATGTGTGAGTTTGGCTGTACAATCTGCATTGTCCTATCCTCAATGTTAGGGAGGGAATTTTGGGGAGTTGAAAGAAGCAATTTTTTTAAAAAACTGCAAGTGGATACAATAAAAGTGATGCAGTGGAACGATTAAATAGTGTAGGTAGCATAAGGGGAAATATCCAAAACCTTTGCCAGTTGCTTATGGATCAATTTTCAGAATTTTTTCAGGAAATTAGAGACCGCATTTAGATTAGGAGAACATTGCTAAATGGGTACAGATTTTGATATCACAAGCTACTGAGGGGAGTCAGAAAGCTTGTGTGCTTTTTGAACCAATGACATAACACATAATGAGGCATAGTCTATAAAGCAAATGACTCAAGCTTGGCAACAGGAAGTACAGGATTTAGAGGAGAAAAATAATGATGCCAGCGAGAGCTTCTAATTCTAGTCCTGTATGGAGAAATGAAGGTAAAGGAGAGGTAATTATGTTTACCCACAGACAGCTCCATAATATGAGTTCAATGGTAAAGGTTAGTCTATAGATGATTATAACAGATAAGGTGTTTTCATTGTGAGCAATTAGGATATTTTGCTTATGACTGCAGGGGGCCTTTTCAATCATATACGCAGGATCCATACCCGCTGGGACCAAGATTGGAGCTGGGTCTGAGATCTGGGCAGGGACTTGTAGGTTACAGGGATTTGTGTGGCAAGCTCCAGTGAGAAAGAAAGAAAATGGCAGTTTTCTTTATCTGGAACTCCTGCCATATGAAGCGAGACAATGACAGTGTTTGGCCATCCCAATTTGGATTTGTAATGCTAGGTGTGGTGGTGTAGAGAGACCCTTTGTGAATAGCAAGGTATGAGGCCACTCCATTGAGTTCCTATGGGATATAGGGGGATTCCACATTACCCTTAATACACCCCAAATTATTGAACTGTCCTAGCATACTAACAGTACAACTTTACTCAGGTGGATTTACTAGTCATAATTGCAGAATTATTAGAATTTTGATTGGGGAATGTTGTTATCACCCTACAATTTTAGTAGATCTTTCATCAACAGTGGAGCACATTTTGGGCTCCAATTTAATGACTAATTGTAACCTTTCTTTTGATGCAGTTAAACTATTGTATTTGACGAATGGCTGATATAGATGAAGCTCCAACAGAAGTAGCTGTGAGGTCTTACATAGATAGTATGTGCATGATGAGTGAATTTTGTTTAATCCCGAAACTGATAATTCTGATATGTAAAGGCTTATAGTCAAACACAAGGCTGGGTTTGTGCCACACAAACATGATTGTGGAAGGGTAAAGGGTGAAACCATGGTTGAAGGTCCGGATCCAAAACCACAAAAACAATATGCTTTCCCTGAGCAAGCTGAAGGTGAGCTTACTAAAGTGATTGATAGTCTGCTGTAGCAGGTAGTACTACATCCAGTGGCTTCCACTAACAATTCTCCAGTTTGGCCAGCATGAAAGCCTGATGGTTCTTGGTGATTAATAGTCCATTATAGAATATTAAACAAGGTTACTCCATTAACAGCATCAACTGTAGCCACTAGTCCAGCTATGCTGTTAAAACCAATTCCACGTGCCAAATATTATACTATGCTGGCTATAAGTAATGGTTTTGGTCTGTTTCATTAAATTGGCAGTGTCGGTTAATTCTCCATCTATATTTCATCATCCATTGGCTACAGGATTAAAGGGGTTTTCGTGACCTGAATACTTAGTTCAGTATGTTGATGATCTTTTGTTACAAACTGAAACTAAATCAGAACATCTCCAGTAGTTAGAGGAATTGCTTACCCTCCTCTCTAATTTTGTCTGTAAAATTAACCCTAAGAAGGCTCAAAACATGCGACCTTGTGTGGTTTTTGTGGCTACTGTCATTACTCAATGTAAACGAGAAATTGAACAAAAAATGAATTGGTCCAATCTTATAACTGCTTCTTCTGAAGGATGTTGGTGCACCTCAATCTTCCCTTGGTTTAGTGGGAAACTGCAGGAATTATATTGATGGGTTTGCAACTAAAGCTGCTCCATTGTCAGAGTTACTGCACAAAAATGCTCTGTGGCTGTGGACTGAGCAAAGCACACAAGCAATATCTGAGTTAAAGCATGCTTTAGTTTCAGTGCCAACATTATTGGTGCCAGATCCTGATCTGCTGTTTGCATTGGAAGTGATGACAACAGATTTAATTCTCTCAGCTGTTCTTTTACAGGGAACATGCAACAGACTGGGACCTGTGTCTTATGCCTCTTGACTCCGTACACCAGTGGAACAAGGGTTTACAAGGGTATACGAGCACCATCTTTTAGCAGTGTTTTGGGCAGTACATTTTTCTCATATATAATTGGCTTTAACCCCTTAACATCTTTAACAAAAACACATCTCTACAGCTTTTGTTAGATGGTCGAGTCAAGTTTGTTTACCACGGTGAACTTTTTTGCTTCAGTTCAGGGGTATCATGGTAAGGCGCTAGTCCAGTTACATTGTTAAAACAAATTCCACTGCTCACACTCTTTCCCCTATTCCTGACACAGCTTATTCTCTCCCTCTCCAATGCTGCTCACTTTCCTTGTCCTCCTGATGCTGCCAACTCTCCTCACCTCTCCACTCGTATGCTGCCCTCTCCCTCCACCCTCCCTGACACTGTTCATCCTATTCCCCAACCCCACAACCCCTCTCTCGATGTTGTTCACCCACTCATGTAACACTGGGTTCAGTTGAAAAAGACTGATGACATAAACATTTCAATATTCTCCATTACTGGGATTGAAGAACTGGACATTGTATTTAGGATTTAAAGAACATCTAAGCTTTTCTGACATAGATGAGTTTTGTTGAAAAATGTTATTGTTCTCATAAACATTTTAAGAATTAAAATTCAGTCTCGTTGCATATTACTTACAGGCAAGTCTTTCAAAATGCCATTTTCTCTTGTTTCATAGTTTTGATTTCTGCCTAACCAATCATCCTTTTCGATTTTTACCGGAGTTTCATATACAATCATTTTTCCTACTGGACAACCACATTGCACAGTAATGGCAAAGGAAGTGATTGGACAGAGCAGTGAAGCTTCAGGAATAATCACCAAGATTGTGGTATATCCCTGAAATATTGGGAAAAGAAGTTAGTTTCCAGAAATTGCTGGACAAACTGACACTTACAATTTGGCAGCTTCAGCTGATTCCCCTGAGAGAGACAAAGAGCAAATATCCATCTTCCTGGAAAATGACTCAAATGAAGTTCTAAGAATTCTGAACCTACTAATTGCTTGATACAAGTAGTCCGTTATCATAGTCATGTTCAGTATGAATTGATGATTAAGCAGTGCTTCACCAAATATCAATTGGAGGAATGAGCCCAGTTCATGCCCTCCCCACTGATACTTCAAAACTGGGGTCCTGATTTGCATGGTTCAATTAGACTTGCCTGTGCTCTTGACAGTAACATGGCCTACCAATTCTAAGACATCTAAGAAATCATCTCTGACAATTTTTGAGGATATATCCCATTTTGATCCAAAATTTGCTGATTAATCAGTTCTGGCTCCTTCTGTTCTCACAGCACTGACTCAAATTAATAGGTGCACTAGTAATAGGAAGATGGATAATTGAATCTGTATGTAAAAACATTTTTCTGACAATTAAAACATGTGACTTACAACTGCTATTTGGTGGGAGTTTTGTCCTCAAATTCATAAGGTTTTAACATCTCTAAATTCCACATACTGTTATGAAAACCAAACTTGTTTAAAAATCCAGAGGCTGGGAACTTCGATTCCCGTTGGACTTCGAACATTCTGCTCATGCCCAGGCCTGGATTGGACTGCACATGCACAGTTCTGCATCATTTAAGTTCTTTGGAGTCCAGTTGAACTAGAGCCTCTGAAAACCTGAGTCATCTGAGTGCCAAAGCCCCAGTGAGTGCCTTAGTAGGAGACAAGGGAGGTGGCAGTGAGAAGTTTCAGAAGGAGATCACAGGTGAGTGGTAGAAATAGGTCCCAGTTAGGGAAAAAAGAAAGAAGCTGAGGCTCCAAATTGGAGAAAGGACTGTAGTGAGGTAGACTTTTTAAGTAAAGAGGGCTCTGGAGAATGCCTTGGCAATTGAAGAGGGCTGTTGAAGCAAGACTACTTTGGAGCATTAATATTCAGCTCGGCATAAACAAAGATCTAAAACTGTGCCTAGAATTTTGTGCTTGGATGTGAAAAATGTTTTGAACAAGAAAAGAAATTGCTGATGAATCAGAACATTGAATGCCAAATTTCAAACCAAGACTGATAAACTGTTGGATTTTCATCGACAAAAGAACAAAGGGATTCTTGAATTCTGACACAAGTTGGACAACAAGATGAAAGTAGGTAGTACGAAAGAGCCAATTAGATAGCATGCTGGCACAGTGGTTAGCACTGCTGCTTCACAGTGCCAGGGAGCCGAGTGTTCATTTCCGACCTTGGGGTGACTGTGGGAAGTTTACATGTTCACCCAGTGCCTATGTGGGTTTCCTCCGGATGCTGTGGTCTCCTCCCTCTGTTCAAAGATATATGGGTTTAGTTGATTGGCCATGCTAAATTGCCCTTTGGTGTTGGGGATCAGTAGAGTAAATACACAGAGTAATGGGCATAGAACCTCGTGGGATTGTTGGTGCAGACTTGATGGGCTGAATGGCCTCTTTTGCACTGTAGGGATTCTATGAATATCCAGGTTTAAAGCAGATGAGAAACATTTGAAGAAATAGATTGAGGATGAAACAAGTGAATTGAAAAAGACAAAGGAGCAATTAACAACAATAAAAGGAAAGATTCTGAAATGAAACGAATGCCCAGATGAAGTTGTTAAGCTTCTATAAAAGATTCTACAGAAGATTTTTCTAAAAAAAAAGGGAAATGAACTCACCAGAGTAGATTCTGAGCAGAATGAAAAAATTAACAAACTTGGAAGAGAAATGAAAAATAAAAGTATGATTAAGTATTTGGAAGTATTTTTTGAAATATCAACAGAGAAAATGATGGCTATGGCACATATCTTGGCTAAAAACTAGAAAATTACTTCAGTAAATTTATTTACCTATTATCAGTCAAAACAATGAAAAGAGAAAGTCTGTTAGGGAAAAAGTGAGTGAAAGGGCTATTTTTGAAGGCTATTATCAATCAGGTAAAAATATTGTTTCCATCATAAATGTAAAGGACACACTGAAGCCATTAACAAAATTAATTAACAAAATTTCTCTCCATCTGCGTCCTAAATGGACTGCCATTTATTCTGAGACTGTGTCTCTGATTCCAGACTCACTACTCAGGAGAAACAGCCTATTTACATTTACCCTTTTGCATCCTGTAAGAACTTCTTAAATTTCAATGAGATCAGCTTCTCATTTTTTGAAACGCTATAGAATATCAACCCAATTAACAAAATTTGTGTGCGGTGGATAAAGGGGAACTGACAGTTGCACTGAATTTAGATTTCCAGAGGGCATTTGATAAGGTGCCACATCAAGGATTATTGTGGAAAATAAAAGCTCCTGTTGTGCAGAGTAAGAAATTGGCGTGGATTGAAGATTGATGAGCTAACAGGAAATAGAGTTAGCATAAATGATTCATCCTTGGTTGGCAGGATTTGATGAATGCTTTGCCACAGGGATCAAAGCTGACCCTCAACTATTTACAATTTATATATGACTTGGATGAACATACAGAAGGCATGGTTGCTAAATTTGCTAATGACACAAAAATAGGTAGGAAAATAATTTGTGAAGAAGATGTAAGGAGGCTACAAAAGTACAGAGATAGATAAAGTGATTGGCAAAAATCTAGTAAATAGAGTATAATGTGAGCAAATGTAAAATTGTCTATTTTGGCTGGGGAGTAAAAAATCTAAATGGCGAGAGATTGTATAGCCCGAGTGTGGAGGAACCTCAGTGTCAACAAAGAAAATTACAGCACAGGAACAGGTCCTTTGGTCCCCCAAGCCTACATCAACCATGCTGCCTGACTGAACTAAACCCCTCTACCCAAAGAAAATTAATGTCCTAGTGCATGAATCAGAAAAGACTAGTATACAGGTACAGCAGGTAATTAGGAAAGGTAATAGAATGTTACCATTTGTTGTGAGGGGAATGATTTATAAAAATAGGGAGATTATGCTTCAGTTGTACATGGCATTGGAGAGACCATATCTGGAGTATTGTGCACAGTATTTGTCTCCTTACCTCAGTGATGTAATTGCATTTAAAAATAGTTCAGAAAAAGTTAACTAGACTAGTATCAGGAATGATCAAGTTGTTTTATGAGAAAAGATTGGCGACGTCAGGTTTGCACGTACTAGAGTTTAGAAGAGTAAGCGGCAACTTGATCAATAACTTTAAGATCGTAAGCAGTATAGGCTGGGTGGATGTAGAGAGGATATTTCTACTTGGCAGATAGTCAAAAATAAGGGGTGGCTCATTTAAGAGAGTTGAGGAGAAATCTTTTCTCTCAGAATATCTTGAGTCTCTGGAACTCTCTTCCTCAAAAGACAGTAGAAGCAGATTTGTGAATATTTTTAAGGCAAAGCTAGATAGATTCTTGATTAACAAGGTGATGAAAAGTTATTGGTAGTAAGCCGAAATGTGGGGTTGAAGTTATAATCAGATCATCCATGACATTGAATGGCAGAACAGGCTTGAGGGGCTGAGTGGCCCAATGTGTATATAAAAGAGAAGCAAAAGTGCATTGCCATGTTTTTCTACAATAAAGTTAAGAAACCTATGCAAAGCCAGTTGTAACATATAGTGTGACTAATATGTAAACATATATGTGAAGAAGGGGAGACCTCCAGAGTATTGGTTTGCGGTCACACCAACAAAGTTGAAAACCCTGGTTCTAAAGAGAGATTCAAGCTTGTCAAAATATTGCTGAAGAAAACATATTTTCATTATCTTTGCTTCACCATGAAAAGATTATACCAAAGGGTGTAGGAGTTATGATAATTTTATGATGTTTTGGGATTTGTTTTGGTTAAACCTGTGTAACTTTATAATACAACATGTGTAATTGTGGAACAAGGTGACACTTTTATCTGTATAGTATGTAATAAGCTATTTGTTAAAAGTTTATGATGTTACATGCCTCCTGGTAAAGAAATTGTAAAGTCATTATAAAGAAACAATCATCGTAATGAAATTTTCTTTCTTTCACAAGGGAGGGTGTTGTGAAAGCCTGAGACAGAAATACGTTCCAGTAAAAATTAAAAAAAAGGCTCTAAATGAGAGAGAGGCTGCCGGGAGCAGGCCTTAAGTATTGAGGCTCAAGAGAAGTTCCAATAATTGAAGAGGGCCATTGTTTATTTATTAGTGTCACAAATAAGTTTGCATTAATACTGCAATGAATTGCCTGTGAAAATCTCCAGTCACCACACTCTGGCATCTATTTGGGTACACTGAGGGAGAATTTAGCATGACCAATGCACCTAATCAGCATGTCTTTTGGACTGTGGGAGGGAACAGAAACAACTGGAGGAAAGCTATGCAGACACAGAGAACATGCAGACTCTGCACAGCCAGAGATCCAAACCAGGGATTGAACCCAGCTCTCTGGCAGTGTGAGCAGCAGTGCTTACCCCTGTGCTCCTTTGGAACAGTAGCATTCGGTTCTACATGGCTGAAGATCTGAAGTTGTGCCAGTCATTTTGTTCTTCAGTACATGCTTAGGAATCCAGGGGAATGGAATCTTAGAAGGTGAGATGGTAACAGTGTGGGATGGGCATTGTTGATATGTCTGATTTTGGTAATTGAAAAAGACTTAAGAGAACACTTTAAGATCCAAATGACAGCTGATGATTGGTGACTCTGTGCCACAGGTTGTTGTGTTGAAAGTACTACTGTGGAACTGTAGCATCCTGCTTGACATGGCTAAAGAGCTGAAATTGTGCTTGAGTGTAGATACAGGAGTCCAAGTGAACAGAATCTCATGAAACGAGACTGAAACCATACAAGGTGGACAGCCATTGGTGCTGTCCAATTGGGGCGATTATTGGAGAGAATGTCAAAACGAGATCCTTGAAGGTGAAGATTGAAAACCTTTGTGACAGAGAGTGGTTGACTCGTTGGGCCTGATTTTACCATTTTGATTCTAAGTGATGAATCTGGGCGCAATTCAAATCTGACTTGGAAATCTGCTTTCAAACACTTCCATATGCACTTAGCCTGAAAAAAAGTTATGGGTCTGAATCACGATGTGGGTAGAGGTTAGTGTGCCTGAAATGATTGGAGCTCTGAACTACATATGCGCATCTGGAAAAGAATTTGAAAAAGCTCCCTGTGTCAGATTGCTCCCAAGCCGCAGAAAGTGGAGAAAGCAGCCTGGGAGTGAAAAGCAAGAGCAATGGTTCCCACAGACATCACTGCTCCCGTTATCCATCAACCACTCCCCCCACCTACTACCCAGACTGATCACGACTCCCTGCCTCCTTCCTCCTCCTCCAACCAGAGATCCATCTTCCCCCCTACCCCTACCAGTCAGTGTCAGATCTCCCCCCATCCCCTCCTTTCCAGAGAATGAACTGGACTCTCTCACGGCACCCCCCCCATAAGAGATACATCTTACCTGCCTCGCCTCCCCCCTCCACCAGAAATACATCTTACCCGCCTCACTAGTCCCCTCCCCCCATCCAAGAATGATTTGGTCTCCCCAGCCCTCCCCGCACCCCCCTCCACCTGGAGGAACATCAGATCCACTTCCTCCTCCCTCCCCATCAGAGAACGATCAGCCCCCCTCCTGCCCCAGCAGATAACAATTGGCCTCCCCTCCTCCCGACTAGAGATACACCTGACCTGCCTTCTCCCCCTCCCCCCAACCAGAGAGTGATCTGATCCTCTCCTCCCTCACTCCCCACCACTGATCTGATTCAGAGGGCCGTTAGAAGCTCTGAACTCACTTTTCAGCAACTGGAGAGCCCGATTCAGACTTTTATTAGTAGGTTCATTTTAGTGCAATTCCGGATCAGCAAATGTGGCAGTAAGGGTGGAAATGCTGATAAAGTTTGGCGGGCAGTTCGTTCATTCAATTAAAATAGATGCAAAAGCATTCAAATTGCCATTGCGTCCATTTCGGACGCAAAGCAAATTGCAGCCATTCCTGGGTTTCAGTAAAGTGGCCATCTGTGTGGATGTGGACACAGATTGCGTTAATGGCCTCATACCTGACTTTACCACATTTTCGCGCCTGAAGACAGGCATGATGCAAGATAAAATAGGGCCCATTAGGTTACTAATGTCAATGTGGGCCAAGGAATTTGGTATTTATTGTGTAGTGCAGTATTTTATTTTCCTGATCTTGTATAGTGAAGTTTGTTTTAGCTTGTTTAAAACCCATAGGAGTCTTGTGGTTTTATTCACTGAGCCAGTTCCTTAACATAAAGAACAAAAGGAACAAACTACAGTACAGGAATAGGCCTTTTGGCCTTCCAAGCCCATGCCAATCGTGGTGCCGCAACCAAAGTAAAATAAAACCTTTTGCCCTTACTTGGACCTTAACCCACTATTCCCTCCCTCAAATGTTGTCTACTTTAAAGAAAATATTATTGGTCCCTAACTAGATCTCACCAACAAGCTGGGTATCTGGCCATGCTATTTGATACAGCACTATCCAAAAATACGTAATTTTCAACCAAATTTCAACTTCATTTGTGCAAAGCTGTTGAATGAAATCGACATTTTCAGAAAAACCTAAATAATTGCATTTTAGTTCAAAAGAATATTCTTACCTTCTTGTTAAAATTGCTGATAATCTCTAGATAGAAGATGCTGTTATCAGATTCATCCCATTTACTCTCAGTTTTTATGTGCACCAAGTGTGGATTCCCAATACTCACTTTAAATACTTGTGAACCTGATATGGAAAACAAGATTCAAGAAGATTTGAAAAATGAATTGATTGCTTTCATTTTTAGTAAGGTGAGAAAGGAAAATCCCTTAGTGTTGGAGATTCGATCACCTATATAGAATCAAACATTCCCTTCAAGATCCAGCACAGCTTGGAGAATCCCAACTCTTCTCCAATAATATGATTTTTTGTTTATACAATCATGGGATGCAGACATCATTGGCATGGCTAGTATTTATTGACCATTCTTAAGTATCATTAAGAAAGTGATGGTGAGCCATCAGTTTGATACGAGAGGGTAGGTATACCCACAGTTCTGCTAGGGTAGCAGTTCCAGGATTTTGACCCAGGCTGCGAGGAACAGCAATATATTTCCATGTCAGAATGGTATGTGACAAGTGGGTAGTGGTCTAACTGTAAATATGCCTAACCTAAGGGACAAACCTTTGAGGCCCGATTACTGCTGCAAAACAATGTCTGCTAAACAACTTACATCTCAACTCAAATTTTCACTTGAGTCAAGCAATATCTGGGAAATTAAAGTGGGGTTACATAGAGTTCTTACAAAAGTCAGATGAGACTGCCATTTCATACAGCTTTCTTCAGTTTGAACAAAGGCTCCAGAAGTTATAGATTAGTGTCCAACTAATTAAACCAAATCCCATTTACTAAAAATAAGCACTGGTAATTATTTTATTACATTTATGTTATTGTTTACTGAATTAAAGGTATATTCCAGATGAAAGGGAGGACTGATGGGTGATGATTTAACCTAAGGATCACCACACCTCAGACGAAGGCAAAATTGAGAAGGTGGACCTTTCAGAATAATCTCAGTTGGTATTGGAATTGAACCTGCACTGTTGGCATTGCCCTGTATTGCAAATCAGACATCCAGCCTCAACCACTCTCTGCAGAAGCAGCAGAAACATCAGACACATGCACACACACTCCAAATCATTCTGTTTTCTGTTGCTTATCAAATAAAATGAATACATCTAAAAGTCATTGTTTTGCAATTGATGAAGTTACAAGATCACATGATGACCCATACATTGCAACAACAAAATTTGACATACTAGATGTATAAATTCCAATCTCATACTCCAGAATCAGTTCCATGCTCAGCCAAGCTATTCCACAACAGAGACACATCCAAAGATGTGGGAAGTTGTCTAGCTATCTCCTGTCCACAAAAGGCAGAACAAATCCAACCTGGCCAATTACCATTCCATCAATTTACACTCATTCATCAGCAAAGTGATCATAGAATTATAGAATTCCTATAGTGCAAAAGGAGGCCATTCAGCCTATCAAGCCACACCAACAACCATGCCAGCCAAGTCGCATCCCGGTAACCCCCATGTATTTACCCTGTCAATCTCCCTGACACTAAGAGCAATTTAGCATGACCAACCAACTTAAACCAAACATAGTGTGTATGGTTATGTGGATTAGCTACGATGGATGGGTTGCTGGGATGAAGCTGGGTGGACCCTGGTTGGGGGGGGGGGGGGGAGGTGGTGAATGCCCTTCAGAGTGTCTGTGAGACTTCTTTCTTTTTTTGTCCAAAAACTCATACAGAAAGTCTTCCCACAATCAGCTAGCTGCGCCTGTTAATATTTTACACCTTGCTCTCATCAGCAGTCTCAACCCAGGCCCCTATCTTCATGGTAACTATATTGTACAGATTTATTGCTGGGTAGAACTCAAAGCAAACAACAAGATTCACTTCTTCATTTTAACTTAAATTAAAAAGATTTTAAAACCTTGAATTCAAAGAAGGGCTAAATGGCTTCCTTCTGCACTGTAGAAGTTCTATGATTCCATGATTAACATTCCTTTATTAGCCGAGTCAATTATGCTAACTTAGTCACCACCAATGTACGAGTGTCACTGATTGCCAATCAGCAGTTAATATTTTGCATGCTGAGCTCCCCATTTTATGAGTGCCATGGATCCCCTGCTCTATCTGCATGTGCTTGCCTTTTCATTCTCCCCCATAAAAAGCTCAGGAGAGCACCCTGATCCTCAGGTGCAGGTGCGATAGCATCCTTACAGGGTTCTCATTCTTCTCACTTTTCCAAGATAGAACACAGGGCCTTACAGTGGCCCACTGGGCAGATAACTGTGCCTTACATGAGAGCTTGGGTAATATGAAGTTTTCCAAAGTGATCCCTTGGCCAGGCTGAGTGGTAAACAGTGGTATGAGGTCTTGTCCATTTTGGGACATGGTAAGGGAAAGTTTCTTATTGATAAAATCTTGGAACCTTGAAGCTTTACATTGTTTAAGTGGGGAACCCATTTATAAAACTCCCATGCTCCCTGCAAATCTTAATCCTGAGCTTTTCTCCTCCTTCCAGTACTCTAGCTACACTTCCTGGTTAAATACTTTTGAGTCAAAAGAGTGCCTGAAACATAAAATCTTTTCTAATGATGTTCCAGCTCACCAATTTAGAGCTCTTCAAGATTTTGAAAAAATACAAGGTGGATAGAGTTGGATTGTTTCTACTGATCAATCAGACAGTAATGGGAAAGTACAAGTAATGAGAAAGCAGATTGGGGTTGTTGACTAGCTTTATCAGAACCGTGAATTTGGACAGATACATTTTTTTAAAAAAGCCAGTCTTTCTGGACCGAAGCTCTGGCTGTTTAGTCTGGATGAAGATGACAACTCTTTACAACAAAGCCCTTGGGTGCTGTTCTCCTTAGAGAATAAAATGTTAATAAGTGATTTGATAGAAATGTTTAAAATCATGAGAGATCTGGATAGAGTTGGTATGCTGAAACTAATGCCTTTGGCAGAATCCGAAGACACCAATTTAAGATGATGTAAAATATGATAAGGAGAAATTTACTTACCCTGGGTGGAATGCACTAGTATTTGCTGCCTGAGATAGATTCAATCCTGCTTTTAGAAGAAAACCGGATGATGATTTGAAATCAAAATATTTATGTTGGCAAAGGGGAAATAGCAAACAAGTGGGGCTTGTTTTGTCTTGTAAACAGCAACTGCAGATACAGCAGGTCAAACAACCTCTGTGTTATAATATTCAATGAGTCTTTAATTCTAAATAAACCACCTTATGTTAAAAATAGACAATCCAATCAGTAACTAATTTTTTAAACGTGAAACCATTGCATTCACCACACAGAAAAAGGTTATTATGATAGCGGGGATAATTTTTACTCCTGATTAATGACTAGGCTACAGTAGCCTAGGAAGTCAGTACGAACCAACTGCCCACTCCTGCTTTTGCTGATTCCATAGAAAAAAGGCTTATCTGAAGGAGCCTCTTCTGCTATTTAGGCTCCTCCTTCTAACGTCAACCTCCTAGGAAAACTATTGCCATATCCCCACTCAGGCCAATGTTAAAGAGGTTGTTGGCTGTTAATGTTACATTATATTTATCACTGAAAATAATGATATCAGATATAACAAATATTGTATTTAAAGACTGAACATTTTCATTGCGAATTTTCTGACATCAGTAGTTTGTCTTAGGAGTTTTCAATGCAGTTTGAAATGCAATTAATTGCACATGTACATATTTCAAACAAAACAAAAACTATTAATGGAAGAATACAGCTGGAGTTCAGTATATTTTTCATTCTAGAGTTTTAACAAATTCCACTAGAATGTCCTACCTCTTTTTGTGGTTGTAAATTTGAAGTTAAATTTGACTGTATCATTAAGATCCAAATACACGAAAGGAGTTAGGTACGCATTGTCAGGATCCTCAATCCAGCTGCTACAGGGCTTTTCAAAAACACTCCATGTGGCATTCCTGGAGCTAAAGTCATAAAGGAACCATTTCCCTTCTTCAACTAACACATAGAAAGAAGTTAGCATTGGCATTGTAGCATATGCTAGGACAAGATTGCTGCTGTTTACTCTAAATATCAGAAAACTACTGTATCCAGGAACAACCAATGTCTTCTCAAAATCATCAGCTTCAAAGCCATAATCTGTTGAAACAAAAAGTGGTCTGAATATTAATATATCTGTCATATTGTTCACTCACAGATCCATGGTTGAAAGTTAAGAATAAGCAAAGGTTCAAGACAGGGCAGAAATGAATAACAAAACAAGAATTTCTAATATACACTATGACCAGGAGTTTGCTTTCGAATAATCTATTCCAATGGTATTCATTACAGTAATGTTAAATAACTATATTCAGAATGAAGCCTTTTGCATGAGTCGGATAAAAAATAATTTGTTGTTTATGTGATGAAATTCCAATTGTCAATTTGCAAATATTATTTGTTTCATATGAACAATTGCAAAAATATGGAAAGGAGGAAAATTCTATCAAATTTAAAGGAATCGGGGCAATTAAATCTAAATATTTCACAAGCAAAATTCCATAGTTGTTGGCAAGCAGAAAGAGCAAAGTTCATGTTTCAGATGATTATCTTTTATCAGAATTCTCAACACATTTGCAATCTATGACCAGGTTAATATTGCAGGGAATTAAGAAATGACAGATTGAGATAAAGAAAATTGTATTGGATTAGACTGGAATGGATTGGATCGGAGCCAGCTTTCCAGCCAATGAACAGCCTTGTCTCTTGTAATATAAATTGTTATGATCATTTTAAATGTGTCATTTTTGCATTTGCTCTGATGAGTGCAAGATGAAAAACTTACACTGTCAGTCTATCACATTTGAGCATGTGTATACCAATTGTACCATCATCATAGTTGTAGATATAGAGGCTTCTCAAACTGCTGATCATTGTCTAGTACCACTTCAAATGAAAGTGATATAATAATCTCAGTGAGCAGTAGTTCTGTTCACTGGGGATTTTCCGAGATCTGAAATGTTAATAGACAAATCTGCTCCATGAAGAGAGTTTGAGCACTCAGGAACATGTGCTGTGGCTTGCTTACGATAGTCTTGACCCCTTCCACTGTTGGAGGGGATATAAAGCTACAAAGGCATATTTGCTCAGAAGAAAGAAAGACTGATTACCAACAATGTAAATTAGTTCAAAGAAATGTTTGTTGCCATATTTCAGTGGTTCAGGAGTCACACTGATGACCTGGAGCTGGACTCTCCCATCCTTAAAATGGAGTGTCCATCATAGAAATCCAAAGGCCCTGGAGTCATGGTTCCTTGACTGACAGGATTGACATGCTGGCACCAGAATTAATTTAAAATTCATTACATGACCATCTACCAGAATTCAGTAAGAATTTAGCAACACCAATTATTAATCCAACCGATTTATTTGATAGTAAAAAAGCGAGCTTTCGACACTCCCGTGTCTTCATCAGGCAAGTGCAGTGTTCTGGTCTGCAATAGCACACATCAGCACAGACAGTCAGAGATTGCTGATTAGAATGCGAATCCTTACATCTAACCTGCTATTCAAGTGTTAAAGTGGCTAACAATGTGTGTGAAGGGGATCCTGAGCATTGTTAGAGAATTGTGTATTTTCTCCAGACAGCACAGTAAGTGAGGTTTTTTGCTAACCACAATCACCAGGCAAAACAGTTCCCTTCCTGTGGGCGAACACTTCAGCAGTCATGGGCATTCGGCCTCCGACCTGCGGGTAAATGTTCTTCAAGGGGGCTTTCGTGATACACGACAGCGCAGAGTCGCTGAACAGAGAATGATAGCCAAGCTCCGCACACATGAGGACGGTCTTAACAGGGATCTTGGCTTCATGACACACTATCTGTAACCCCCGTAACTTGCCTGGGTTAGCAAAAAACCTCACTTACTGTGCTGTCTGGAGAAAATACACAATTCTCTAACAATGCTCAGGATTCCCCTTCACACACATTGTTAGCCACTTGAACACTTGAATAGCAGGTTAGATGTAAGGATTCGCATTCTAATCAGCAATCTCTGACTGTCTGTGCTGATGTGTGCTATTGCAGACCAGAACACTGCACTTGCCTGATGAAGACACGGGAGTGTTGAAAGCTCGCTTTTTTACTATCAAATAAATCGGTTGGATTAATAATTGGTGTTGCTAAATTCTTACTGAGTTCTTACCACTCCAATCCAACGCCGGCATCTTTACATCATGACATCTACCAGAATGTCAGGATTCCAAATTGAAGAATTGCATTCTTTGATCTCACCCAGAAAATATGGCTGCGTGCCTTCAGTATCTTGTGGATTATCTTTCGGGCTATTTGTATGGTTCTGGGGTTTTGACTTGCAGTTTGTCCATATGTCCTTATTGGTTGCAGTTGAAGCATTGGATTATATTTGTACAACACTGATTTTTCCTGTGAGTGCAATCCAGGAATTGCTTTCCTTGACAGCAATTGCCGCGGCATCTTTGTGATCTGATAAAACAGACTGAAGTTGATATCTGCTCCACAATAGATACTCTCTCCTCAGGATGGTTTACACAGTTCAGACAGGTTAAATCATTGGATTGTCTTGTCTAAAATAAGATCAACCTTAGCTTGCAGGTCAGAGAATGTCTGTAACATCCCATTCTGTCCCAAATGAACTCAGACCAAATTGCCAGATTCACAGTTCACAACCTTCTGTCATCCTAAAGATCCTCAAGGACTCTCGTAATAAATTTAACTTTTTCAATATTTTGTTGGATCTCAGGTTGAATTAAACATTAAAAGATTTTTAAAAAATCATCAAATTTGATGAATGACTGATCAATAGCTTGCCATGCAATGATGTTGTCTGCTGTTGGTCCAATCGAATAAAGTGTTTATTTCTTCTGCTTTTATTTATTTAGACATGAAGCAACACTGTATGTTAAAGATCTTTTCCTCCAGCGACCCCAACTGTGTGATTCATAAGTCCCTGTTGGAAGTGTGGATCCATCTTGAAGATTTTAAAAGTGTATGTACAGCTTTAAGTGATTACAGGTTCCCAAAATGGCTTTCCTAGTCACTGCTGAACAATGGATTTCTTGCACTAGCTGGTTTTGGTGAACTTTACAAAATTGCAGAGGCATGCTTTGGGAAGGAGACAATGCCATAATGGCTGCATAGGTAGCTAGCTAAATTGTATCGACGATGGAGCATTTTGAATAGGGGAGCATCTAAAAGAGCCACAGGTCATGAATAGTCAGTTAGTTAAATTCATTTTTTTTCTGGACACAGTGGTTAGCAGTGTTGCCTCACAGCATCAGGGACCTGCATTCAATTCCCGGCTTATCTCGTTGACTGTGTGGATTTTGCATGTTCTCCCCATGTCTGCGTGGATTTTCTCCAGGTGCTCTGGTTTCCCCACTGGTTAGGTGGTTTGATCATGCTAAATTGCCCCTTAGTGTCTAGCTAAGGTAAATACAAGCGGTTAGTGGAATAACCCTGAGTGGGATTGTGGTCAATGCAGACTCAATGGGTCAAATGGCCTCCTTCTACACTATAGGGATTCTATGTTGAGATTCGGATCAGGATTATGTCACATTTCATTCAAATTGTGCTTCCAACTGAATGAATAAACAGGGCTTCTCAGGACTGACTGGGCTGGAATTTATTTTCTCATTTCAGCAAGCTACAAGCTTTGCGTACTGAAGCTGAACTTCCAAGAGGGATTCAGTGTGTCTTGTATAAAACTTCTTTTTTTGCCTTCAGGCTCTTCTCTAACCAGAATTTATTCTCCTGTAGCTTCAATTGGGAAATTATTTTAGTTCGAGGTCCATTGAAGATGTATCTATTCTTTGTTTGTTTATACTCTTCTAACAATGAGGTTTCTGATCTGGATGACGTCACCATGAAGAAGCCTTTGCACCCTTCAGTATGTTAACGGCAGGTCTTTATTAACAACACATAACAACTTACATGTACACAGCAAAGGGGCCATCTTATCGCTTGACATATCTAAATCCATCAGTAGACTGACCACAGCTCTGGACTACGTGACTTCATACATTACTGTGTGGGCAGTTGTGTACTCAGTTCCACATTAACACTATCTAGAACATAGGACATAGAACATTACAGCACAGAACAGGCCCTTCGGCCTTCGATGTTGCGCCGACCAATATAAAAAGCAATGCCCCTCCAAACTAAACCATTCCCTTCTCTTCCATATACTTATCAACTAACCTCTTAAACTTGGCGCATCTACAACTGCTGCAGGCAGGGCATTCCACTCCCGAACCACCCTTTGGGTAAAGAACCTACCTCTGATATCCGTCCTATAACTATCACCCCTTAATTTAAAGCTGTGTCCCCTCGTGCTAGCTTTCTCCATCCTAGGAAAAAGGCTATCACTGTCCACCCTATCTAAACCTCTAATCATCTTATATGTTTCGATTAGGTCCCCTCTTAGCCGCCTCCTTTCTAACGAAAACAACCTCAAATCCCTCAGCCTCTCTTCATAAGACCTGCCCTCCATACCAGGCAACATCCTGGTAAACCTCCTCTGTACCCTCTCCAATGCCTCCACATCTTTCTTATAATGTGGGGACCAGAACTGCACACAATACTCCAAGTGCGGCCGCACTAGAGTTTTGTACAGTTGCAACATGACGTTGCGGCTCCGAAATTCAATCCCCCTACCAATAAAAGCTAAGACTCCATATGCCTTCTTAACAACCTTCTCGACTTGACTGCCTACTTTCAGGGATCTATGCACATACACACCAAGATCCCTCTGTTCATCGAGACTACTAAGAATCCTACCATTAGCCCTATACTCTACACATTTATTATTTCTGCCATAGTGCATTACCTCACACTTTTCCACATTAAACTCCATTTGCCACCTCTCGGCCCAGCTCTGCAACTTGTCCAAGTCTCTCTGCAAACTATAACACCCCTCTTCACTATCTACCACTCCACCGACTTTAGTGTCATCTGCAAATTTACTAATCCATCCTTCAATACCCTCATCCAGATCATTTATAAAAATTACAAACAGCAGGGGCCCCAAAACAGACCCCTGAGGTACACCACTTGTCACCGAACTCCACGATGAATATCTCCCATCAACCACCACCCTCTGTCTTCTATCTGCTAGCCAATTCCTAACCCAATTAGCTAAATCACCCTCTATCCCATACATCTGCATTTTCTGCAGAAGTCTTCCATGGGCCACCTTATCAAACGCCTTACTAAAGTCCATATATACCACATCAACCGCCTTACCCCCATCCACCTCTTTAGTCACTTTTTCAAAAAACTCAATGAGGTTAGTAAGGCACGACCTACCCTTCACAAAACCATGCTGACTATCCCCAATCAATTCATTTCTCTCTAAATAACTATAAATCCTATCCCTAATAATTCTCTCCAATACTTTGCCCACAACAGAAGTAAGACTCACTGGCCTATAAATTCCCTGGAAGGTCTCTCTTCCCAGATCTGTGCCAGAGTCTTCAACTACATCAGTATCCATTTCTGAGGAGATCATTGTATGATTCATCAAAGGCCTCCAAGTGAACCTCGGAATTATTCACTAGCAAGAAGGTTAAATGTGACAGAGTGACAGCGCTGGGTGGCGTCCCATTATGTGTGAGTGAGATCCTTGTATAGAACATGGCAGACATGATGCACCACATTCCTAGACAAGCAAAGCACCTGTGGCACAGTCTTTTGCTAATCTCCATTATGAGAGGTGTCTTCTGTAGACCCTTGGTTGTGCCAAGCTTTGTGGAAAATGTCCCCTACTATCTACATTTGGATTTTCCTGGGGCCTCACTGGTTCTTTTTCATATATTCACCTGATGAAGAAACGGCACTCCGAAAGCTCATGCTACCAGATAAACATGTTGGACTTCAACCTGGTGTTGTGAAACTTCTTACTGTTCCTAAGCTCTTCCCAAAGCTGTGTCAAATGGAAATGGGCCATTTTCTCATTCGCATTAAATCTATCAAGAAGGCAATGTTGTCTGCAACCTGCATTCTGCACTCCTTGTCTCTGTAGATAAATAGAATCAAGACATGATTGCATCTTGCCCTGGAATACTTTTCTACCATCATCAAGCCAGGAAGCCGATGTGAATCTCAAGGCTTGCCATCACTTCAGACATGATATTCCAAGCTACCACTTGCAGTGGAAGGGCATCCTGAAAGTTTACAAGTAATTGCTTATCACCCCAATATGACTGCATATTAACAAACAAAGAGGCGTTTTAGCAAACTGAAAACAGCCAAGTGCTCTTACCCTCAGTCAGGCTATTGTAAATCTTCCTCCTTTAGCCTGAACATTAGATCATTCTTGCACCAATTTCATGATTACAAGTGTTGTGGCCTGTAAACGATGGCCATGAAAACAATAATGGAACCTTGTTTTGAGCTTGCTTATCTGCAGTAGCCGTGTCCTCCTAATTGTTTGCTTCTTCCCTTTTCACATGCCTCTGTGACAGCTATGTGGGCAATAAGGTCAAATCAAATGTTGTCCCAGGACTTAACAGATTCTCATGTGAATGCATTCCACGAATTGAAGTCCCAAAACTATTCAATTGGCATTTGATCCATGTCAACAGTTCTCAGCTGAGTTTCAATTTGCACATTTGAGCCAATAATTACTAGCATGCCCCTTCAATCAGCTCAAAATTGCAGTAGTTCACTCCACCAGAAACCCTCAGATCTCTCCCCAAGTAGTTTTTTTCAACTGTTTCAATCCAAGTTCTTGGTCATCATGATGGTGCTACATTCTGTCAATGCCACTACGTTTCAACCTAACATTCTTACCTTCATTTTCTCCTCCATCCTCACCTCTCTTCTGCCAATCAGTCTACTACCTCCCTTGTTATTTTGTAGCCAATCTTTATATATATCAATATTTCTGTCCTCTTTGTGAATCATTTAATGTTGTCTTTTGCCAACCTGATACCTCCCCATCTAAAGGCCACATGCACCATTACTTTCAACACCACTACTGCTCCCAGCCTCCCCCAAACTGGATGAGACCAGCAAATAACCCCCAACGGCTTCCCAACAACCAATTTACAGGATGCAGATCAGGATGCAGATATCTTTCTTGATTTGGCTGTGTCATTTGCTGTCCAATATGAATCATTCAATCATCAGGACAAAAATCTGTAACTGATTGTACACCATGCTGTGCCCAACTATCAGTGCCCAAGGAAACCTTCTCCCTCTCATTAAAGGGTCCAAGACATGTGTGACATGCAGAGCCCTCTAGTATGGCTTGCTCAGCCCGAAGGCTGTCTTCTGAATTTGCTCCCAACAGTGTCATTTCAGTTGGAACTATCACATACAATTATCCTCTGAATCTTTGACAACAACCCCCCACCACCTCTATGCTCAGTCATGTGCCCCCCTTCCCTTCTATATTCCAGGTAAATCCATGTGCTTGAGCCCCAGTTATGCCTCTGCCTTCCCTTTCCCAACAGGTATTGTGTCCCATACACCAGCCATGGTGTAGCTTCTGACAAACACCAAAATCTCATGTTAAGGGTATAGGAAAGCATTGTCTGCAACATCGCTGGTGAAGTGAAGCTTGATGTTGAGATGCCACCGTTGGACTGGGAATCTCGAAAGTTTGTGAGCTTATTATCAAATAAATCAGTTGGACTTAAACCTGGTGTTGTCAGACTTCTCGAAGTGAAACTTAACAGATGAGTATCATCTAAAACTGATCATTCTAATTATCCACTGATTATCCACTGATGAAGCTGTTAAATTTGGAGCAAGAATGTAATTCCAAAAGTTTAATTTTTAATGAGTATTCTTGAGATGCAAATGGATGTAAAAGTGGTTCCCACATAGATCAACAGTAAGGTTGACACATCTTTAGCCCACTATGAAAGTCAGGAGAACAAAATTCCAAGCTAATTTTCTTCTGGCATGTAACTGATATTTTCTATCACATGTTTTGTGCCCCTACCCACCCACCATGAGTCCTACTGTTGGCAGGAGCATAAAATCCTGCTCAATGAATTCACTTATCTTTCCAGCATTTTTGAAGCAATAATTTGTGGATCTAAAACTTGTAACAGTGATTAATTAATCACAGGCCAGATTATTTGAATACACCTACACAGAAAGCTGATGGACACAAAGCAGCTGGTTATTTGATTGGCCTCTCAGCTGACAAATGGTTATGGCATAATAAAATCTTAAGGATGTGTGGTGACAGATATTTTCCAATATTTTCCCAATATCCCAATGATTTACTGTGAAACAGGCTTATATGTATGAGTATGGGTGTGAATAACATAATTATACCAAAGACGGTAGACTGCAAAGTTCAGAACATCAAAGAGGATTAGGTGGGAAAACAAATGGTTGGAAGTGGATATGAATAAAGCAGAGATAGAGTTCCAGAGGGCAGCATGAATGGAAATTTACATTAGGAAGATAAGTGACTTGAAGTTAGCATTCGAAAAGGAAAATGTATCATTGACATTGATTGTAAACTGATTGTAAACAGAATGCTATGTTTATTTTTATTTAAAAAGTAGTGGCTGTAACATAAAAGATTTGTAAAACCTAGAAAGGGTACTTCTGAGGCAATGTGGAATATTTATTTTTCCCTTCTAATAAATGTTCCAATTTAGTTTTTTTAAATCATTACAAATAGTTTAAAATCATTTCTCTTAACTTCAGATATCTTTCCATAAAACAAAAAGTGGAAATCAATCATTGTGATAGCTTGTTCAAGTTTCTCTTTGGGATTTGGGCAACGTGGCACTTAGTACTTGCTGAATCATAACAGGGGACAGGAACTGATGCATAAAATATCTTAAAGGGAATAACATTTTAAAACAGGGTCGAATTAAACAAATGTCATCATCAAGTTGCTTACCAGCATCCAACAGCTGAAGATGGAATATCTTTTCTCTTTTCACAATAAGCAATTTGTTCGAAAAAAGCCTTCTTCGAAAAGATTCTGCATAAAATGGCAAAATGATGTTTGCAATTGCAACAGCCAAAAATTGACTATCAGAATGCTTCTGGTAAACTTCTGATATCTCAGCTGCTCCCCCTATCCTAAAATCAGAAATGTGCATTTGATTAATGATAAATTATAATTTTCCATCAGCTTTATTAATAAATGCTACTTACTTTGTTTGAAAAATAGACAAATCAACAATGCTATATCATTACAACAATAAACCAACCAATGTTGGAGATGATCTTACTTTCTCACCTGCTGGCTGATGGCAGTGACAAGTCAGTAAGATCAAAAGATAGCCAAGAATTCGGGTTCACGTTCAATTTCTCACCTCTCCAGATCCTAACAGCACCAGATATCTAACAAGATCAGCCTTGCACCCTAAAAGGGGGCAAGTCTGATTATAATATTTAAATGTTGTGGTAAATAGCATTTAAACATAATAAATGAATCCGGGATGCAATCATCCCAGCTTGCCTGTCTCTGTGGCCTTGCCGATGAAGGTTCTCTCTGGTGAGGATCACATTTGGCTCCTGTTAAGGGGGGCTTGACATGATGATCCACTGATATGTGGAGGCCATTAAGGTCGGGAGAAAAGGGGGCGTACCCCAAAGGGGCAGCACCTGCGAGGGCAAGGCCAAGTTAGAGTGGACCGTTATGGGCCACACTGTGCACACTGCAACAGTGATCGGGGTGGGAGGGGGGTGGTGGGGGAAAGAGCTATTAGGCAGTCTGCAACCGTAATCAGTAGAGGGGTGGCTTCGGCTGATTGTCTGTATGCAGGAGGGATGACTCCACACACTGCATGTGCGGGGAGGAGTGGGGAGGGCAGCGGAGGCTGGCTATAGCTGGGGGACATAATGATAGATCTCTACGCTCGCAGAGATCTGCACATGTGCAGTTGCGCACCCTGTGCAACTATCATCTGGCATTCAGGAAAGCTAGGCCCTGCCCACTCCTCCTGCTGTCCTGACCTGTTTGACAGGTAAAATTTGATTTTTAAGTCACCTCAAAGAACAGTGCAATTTTTTTTCTGTTTTCATGCTCGTTTAGCACTTAGAATCTTTTTGGTAAGATCGCCCATTGAATTTAAAACATATTTCTAGATTTCCACAAAAAAATTGGGTTGAATTGCTCCATCTTACAGGTATAAAACAAGAGAATATGGTTCTACTATGGTGAATAACATGTGCAAGCTCATTCCATGATGGTGATGCATGGAGTATCATATAGATTAGGACTGTTCATTGATGTTCAGGATATATATCTGAAATTAATACTGCAGCCACTGTATATATATAAGGGCCTCATGGCTGCTTCATGTTCTCTTTGCAAAATTCAGCTCGAGTGATTTTAACGTACACTATGCACATTAGCTTATTTCAAATCACATAGCAAAACATAGCAAGGCTGAGAGAGAAATGATGTTGGAGACCTGCAGTGGGGAGTCAGCAGGAGTCAGATTAAGCAAATTTGAAAAAGAGAAAAACAGTCAAAATCTAACATCAGAGGAAAGAGGATAAGTGATTTATTTGTGATTATTTAATTTTTCTATTATTGAAGCTAGGTGACTGAGTTAAAATGTAAGCTGCAAAATTAAAAACATTATTTGGAGATTTAAAAAGAATGGAATATACGAGTGGAAATTTAATTTGAGCATGATTAAGATCTAGAACTATATGGAATAAGGTTTAAACAGATTCAAAGTGACCTGATATGTCAAAGAATCACATGGAATAAGTTTTAAAGTTAACCTAAATCATTCAAAGCCAAAGCAAAGATAAAGTGATTAATTAATGCAAATATTTAAACTGAAGTCAATTTAAAATGTTATCATATTAGTCCAATCAGTGCTCAATCAATTAATCTGATAATGTCCATATAAAATAAAGTGATGTCAGTAGAAGTGTAGCACCTGACTGGTGAATAATGATTTAGTTAAAAAGTATTATTGTCTAATAAATAGGGCTTTGGCAGGACTGCTTGGGCTCATGGAGTGTGAATCTTCTTCTGTGTGGGAATTCCAGCACACGTCATATGTCTGGAATAACCGTATATGCAGGAAATATCAACTACAAGAGCGTGAGTTTTGATTTTTTGAATAGCATCATTGCAATGCATCCATGAGGTCGACAGCTTTGCAAATAGTACAATTATGGCGGTTAGGTCACAGCCTAAGGGTGTGCAAGGATAGAGGGAATAGATGACTGGTCAGGCAGGAAAGACCATGTAGTGCAGGAGCTCCCTGAGGGTATCTCATTCTCCAACCATCATTGTGTTCTGAATACTAGAGTGAATGATGGTTCATCTGAGGACAGCAGCCAGAGCCAAGCAAACTCAGTTACACAGAGGTCATAAGAATGATTGAAAAAACAACAATGATCCTCCCCCCTTCCTCCTCCTCCCCTCCTTCTGTGAAGAAGAAAGATAGTTAGGGTAACATTAGGCATTTATGTGGCTGCAGGTGTGAATCCAGGTATGTGGCTGCCCTAATCAAAGATGTCGCTGAGTAACTGCAGAGCACTCTGAAGGGGAAGCGTGAGCAGCCATTTGTTGTAGTCCCTATCAGTACCAACAACAGAGGTAGAAAGGAGGTGTGATCCTGCAGTTTAGGGGACTCGGAAGAAAACTAAGGGCAGCATCTCAATGATAGTACTTTCAGGATTAGTTTTGGAATCACCTGCAAGTGAGTATAGAAAGGGAGGGTAGAACAAATTAATGCAAGACTGGAGTAGTGGTGTAGAAGGAAAGGCTTGAATCTTGGGACATTGAGTCCAGTGTTATAACCCTTATTGAGGAACCTTAAATAAAAATAAATTCACTGAATGATCCCCAAATGATGAAATTATCAATAAAAATCCACTTTTTGTAGCGCGATGAGAATCAAATTTACTTTGTCGAGTAAGGCAAGAAACACCAAGTCCTAACTGGCCATGGTAGTTGCATGCATGTGCAGGTTGGGAACAAGTAATACATGTATAATCTGGAAGTTAAAGGATTCAGTCATCCTGAAATTGGTGTGCCTGCACAAATGGGAAAAAAAAGAACAAAAACCTAGATCATGTTATCAGAAGTAGAATGCCATAGTTAAGAAGCATTCTAGGGAGGGAAACAAGAAAAGGTCCCAAAGGAAGAGGGGCCAGGGAAAGGTCCCCAATGAAGAAGAAAGATAAGTGATGAAAGAGGCTCCATGCAGAAAAAGGACTGGATTGGAAATTCCTAAACAGAGAGGATTCAGGATGAGCCTTCGTAATCAGAGAAGACAGTAAGAAGTCTCACAACACCAGGTTAAAGTCCAACAGGTTTATTTGATAGTACAAGCACTAGCTTTCAGAGCGCTACTGCTTCATCAGGTGAATGGGATTTCAGTTCACAAACAGGGCATATAAAGACACAAACTCAATTTACAAAATAATGATTGGAATGTGAGTCTTTACAGGTAATCAAGTCTTAAAGATACAGACAATGTGACAAATGGAGATATGTATTGTCTCCACCCAGGACAGTTAGTGAGATTTTGAAAGCTCAGGCAAGTCGTGGGGATTACAGATAGTGTGACATGAACCCAAGATCCTGGTTGAGGCCATCCTCATGTGTGCGGAACTTGGCTATCAGTCTCTGCTCCAGCGACTTTGTGTTGTCGTGTGTCGTGAAGGTCACCTTGGAGAACACTTACCCGAAGATCAGAGGCCAAATGACCATGACCGTTGAAATTTTCCCCAACAGGAAGAGAACACTCTTGCCTGGTGATTGTCAAGTGGTGTTCATTTATCCGTTGTCATAACGTCTGCATGGTCTCCCCAATGTATCCTGTCTTGGGACATCCTTTCCTACAGCATATCAGATAGGCAACATTGGCCAAGTTGCAAGCATATGTATTGTGTACCTGGTGGATGGTGTTCCCGCGTGAGATGATGGCATCCATGTCGATTGTCTGGCATGTCTGATCTCCAATCAGAGAAGACTCAGAAAAAGCTTTGACAATCTAAGAAAACAACAGAAGAATGGTGATTCCGTGCTGTGGGTCACTGGGGTGAAGATACCGCTTTGGATTACTATTCTGCTCAGAATGCTGAAGAGCTGAAATTGTGTTGGTACGTTGGTGCTTGAGCACATACTCATTAATCCATTGCAATAGAATCTCAGGAGGCAAGATTGAAACACTACAAGGTGAGTCACTGTTGAGATTATTTGAGGAGGAGTGACTTTTAAAGAGAGTTCCAAAACATGATCTTTGAAGGTGAAGACTGGTATTCCTTTACAGAGGAAGATTTTTAACAAGATTGATTGACTTACTATTTATTGGTATCTGTTGGATTATTAAGAAACCTATGAAATCTGTCATGGTTGCATATGCTACTTACTGTGCAGTGTGGTGTATTCAACTTCATTTTGCCTGTTAATTCACATGTATCACATATTAACACTGACTGTTAGAGCAAAAGATAGATATTATGAATTGTTTTATATTTCTGATCTTGTACATTGAAATTCATGTATATTCATTCAACCTCCATGGTATCTGGTAGCTTTATTTTCTTAGCAAGTGTCATGATTTTCCAACTTTGTCTACTTCAAACAAAATGTAACTGGTCCTTAACCAGATTGTGTCAAGAACTTGGAAGTCTGGTTCAAGATCAGATCAGATCTCCTGTCCTTTAATCATCTCCATTCAGCAAAACTGAATCTCAACTTTATTTTGCTGATGAGTTTCCAAACTCTGAGAAATCCATGCAGGAGGTGACAAATCACTGTCAAAATCTCAGAAAAGAGCCTCATTTAAATATTGAAATGATGGAACCCATATTTCCAGAGTAAGTTGCTCGGACAACACAGAATCTTTTGCAGTCAGAACATTTACATGGTTATGCCTGTTGGGTTAGGGTCTGCTTAATGAATTTGATGATTTAACTCCACAACCCCAATACTTTCCTGCCTGTGGGATTGATAGTGAAGGAGGTGGTTGGTGTTGACATCCTAGTTTCTCTTAGGAGTGAAAATCTCTAATGAAATTATAGTTATATTGCACATCAGGCAGACACCAGGTAAAGGCACTAGACATCCAAATCCTTGGTTCCTGCTTTCCTAATTCAAGGCTGTGGAACAATATTGTCAATAAAATGTCTATTAAGAAACCTTTTTTAAAACAACATCTAAACTGTAAGGATATAAACCATTTAATTACCTCAACTTTAGTACTTTTCCAATGTGAACATTATCAAACATTGGTTTGGAATTTCCTTCATGTTCAATCCAAGAAATGTGCTCAAAAAACATTACTTTTTTGTCAGTGAGAAACTGCAGTGCAAGAGGTCTAGAAAATCCTGCATCATCATCCTAGAAAGTAAAATAAAATAAATGACAAAATCTGGAGTAGTATTTTCAAAAATGCGCATTCCCATAAAAGTTTACTCAGTTTCAAAGTAATTAGTTGCTTGAGTAATTAGTTAGTTGAAAGATAGATGGCGCAAAGAGAAAAAACTTCAGTCATCTAAAATTGCACCTTTTGGTGGAATTGTACTGGAACCGACCTGTTCAGAATGAATGGGGTTGGGGCATTGGTGAGGTGAAAACAGGCTAGGAATATAATTGTTGAAATATTGGGCTCTGCTGTGATGGGAAGAGAACTTGAGGAGCAGCTTGAGGAAACTTGAAGAAATCTATGTGCTTGATTATCATTTCCAGATGGATTGCACACACATCTCTAGAATGTTGCCATGATGTCATCAACATAAAGAATCAGATGTTGCAGACATTGAGTACATGCTGGCCCAAACCAGTAGCCTACACATTCTCACATTCTGATTGTCACTTTATACAGGTTAGAGAAAAGCCTCACCTTTCTAGCTCAACACCTCACTGACATGCAGCTAGTTGTTCTTCTATCTTTGGTTACAGGAAACTGCAGATAGGCCATGAGGGGAAGGTGGAGGTGGTTAAAAAATGTACGTGGCAATGGAAATATTTCTCAGGATGGTCATACTTCTCATCCCTTTCACACCACCCTATTCCCTATTCAAAACCACACATATTGAAATGTCCAAATTTTCCCCATCAGAATCCATCTAGTTCCCTAATATCCTTCAGGGAAGGAAATCTGCCATCCTTACTTGGTCTTACCTATATATAACTCCAGATCCACAGCAATGTGATTGACTCTTAAATGCCCTCTGAAATGGCCTAGAAGCACTTAGTTCAAGGACAATTAGGAAGAGGCAATAAATACTGGCCTTGCCAGTGACACCCACTTGCATATGCCACTTACTGTATAGTGTGGTGTATTCAACCACATTTTTCCTGTTAATTTACATGTATCACATTTTAACACCGAATGTTAGAGCAAAAAATAAATATTGTGAATTGTTTTATATTTCTGATATTGTACATTGAAGCTCATTCATTTCATTCAACCTCCACGGAATCTAGAAGCTTTATTTTCTTAGTAAGTGTCATGATTTTCCAACTTCGTCTACTTCAAACAAAATGTTATTGGCCCTTAACCAGATTGTATCAAGAACTTGGGAGTCTGGTTCAAGATCATATCAGATCTCTTGGCCTTTAATCATCTCCATTCAGCAAAACTGAATCTCAACTTTATTTTGCTGATGAGTTTTCCAAACTCTCAGAAATCCATGCAGGAGATGACAAATCACTGTCAAAAATCCCAGAAAAGATCCTCATTTAAGTATTAAAATGATGGGACCCATATTTCCAGACTAAGTTGCTTGTAACTCAGAATCTTTCGCAGTCAGAACATTTACATGGTCACGCCTGTTGGGTTAGGGTCGGGCTTAATGAATTTGATGATTTAATACCACAACGCCAATCCTTTCCTGCCTGTGGGATTAAAAGTGAAGAAGGGTGTTGACACCTTAGTTTCTCTAGGAGTGAAAACCTCTAATGAATTAATCCCTTGAATTAATTTGTAAAAAGAGCAGGTGTGGCAGTTTTTTGCAGCACTGTCATTTGCAACAAAACTTAGAGGCTTTGGTTCCACAGATCATAGATTTGTCGGGGGTGATTTTACGAAAAAATTCTAAATGTCCAGCTGGCATTAAAGTGGGAGAGTTGCAGATCCAGTTTTTGGGAGAATCTTTACTCAGAATTTTATGCACTTAGTGCATGGAAAAAATGGGCTAGACCATTTCTAGATATTTCAGGCAGTGGAGCTTAACTCACCAGTCAGCTTGATCAAGCAGCAGAGCGAGCAATAGCAGAGTTCTGATAGAGAGAGAGAGATGTCTGTCAGGCCTCTGCTGTTGCAGCTCCCTTAACCCAGCAACCTCTACCACCCATCTACCCCCAGTATCGTGGAGGCCGGTGGCAGATCACAAGATCCACACCACCTGTCCCCCCACCTATCACTGGAAAAGTGGCAGTGGAGCTGCCCCTGCCACCACCAATCACAGGGAGAGCAGCAACAGAACCCTGGCTGGTTGGAAAATTCACCCCAATATGTCTATAGAAGAACCTTTTTTCCTCAGAGGAGTTAGCAGGCAGGTCTTCAGTGGGTTGCTACAGTGGAGAGAAAAACTGCTGGAGGTCTGGCTGCCGCAGATAAATTAGTTATGGCAACTCTGAACATCTAGTGCAGATATGCTTCTGGTGATCACAAATTCACTGTACTTTGAGGGGATGGAATTTTTCATGATTAATGAAGACACTTGGATGATCTGAAGATATTTTGATTGACAAATGCACTCTATCGACTAGTTTCTATTACACCTGTGAGATCTGGCTAATGCAGCACAGTCACCAGCTATTTGAGTTTCATTGGCCTTATCCATCCTAAAGTTCACATAATTAGCAGTTGTGGCAAACAAGGCATTGATGATCTGGGTGCTACACCTATGTGCAACAGATTGTAAAATCCTGGCAATGTCTTAAGAAGAATTTTAGGATTACTGGCAATCTTAATGGTCACTGAAAACTCATAACCACTTGCTTCTCGCAGAAGGAAGTCTTCTTCCAGAAGGCACTAATGTTTGCTATGACATACTGTGAAAGTCTGGGATATATTATTAATAAAAGAGGCAGAGGCAGCAAAAGCAGTTAGTTCAGTTGAAGGAATGGTCAGTTCAGTTGGAAGTAGGAGCTCATAGAAACTGTTAGAATAGGCAGGAGAATGCAAAGGGACAGAAAACAAGTGACAAACTAAAATTCAGAAAGGTCCCAAAACCAAAGTGAGAGACAGAAGGGAGTTCCATGAAGACTTTCTAGTCAAAGACAAAGAACAAGGCCCAAATCTTATCATCATTCATGCTGGTAGGATTTTCCCATTCTGTGAATGAAGATTAGGCTGGCTACCAAATTCTTTGACCTCACTGCAGTGGACGCATGACATGAATAGCCAATAAGATCAATCCCCAAGAATCTGAAAAAAAAATTCTGTTAAGTAAAGTTAAAAATGAGAAGTAGTGGAAGGCTCCAGGTTTAAAAAGAGACAGCTGCAGGAAGCAGTGGTGATCTGTTGGCACAGCTGGGTATCTGAGAAATGGCATGGAAAATGAAGCTTGAATGCATTCAATGATCCAGGGCAGGGGAATACAGGAAGCAGAGGTTCAAAATCTGGAAGTGGATCCTTAATGAAAGAAACTGGAAGAAAGCAAAGATTCCAAGGCATGTTCTTCAAGGACAAGGATTAAAATCCCTTGTATGGAAAGCAAAGTTCCAGTGAGACCAGTTGGTTCACAATGTGACAAGCGTCTGGATCTGATTCATGAAAAAAAATTCTATCAGTTGTTTGAGTTTCATCTATTACTTGTTGTGTCTGAGCGCATTTCACCTAAAATAGTTCATCTTTTCTTGTTTAATAAATGTTTTCTTCTTTGTTTAAAGTTTCTCAGCTGGCTTGTACGACTCTATTCAGTAGCCACCCTCCACGTATCTAAACAAAAGATAAAAGTTAGGCTTATTGAAATCAGACTTGTCCAGTAGCAACACCTGCTGGGATCTTCACAAGGTAAAAATAATCTGCTTTTACATTAAAACAGTATGATTTATCATTTTAGGATTTTGCATGGTAGGCTTTCCAAATATTATTTGTAGAATATAACTGTTCTGCTCCTAACCATTATTGTGCAACTGTAATTGTACCATAAAAGACTACTAGTGTCAGAAATCCAGCTTCCAAAAGCTTAGCATTTCCCTGTAGCATCATGTATAATGCATCAGAAACAATGTTAACTTTTGGGAATTAGTTGATCTCATATTACTATGTTTGTTGGCCTACAAGCACTGCTGGCATTGGAATGTATGACTGGTCCATGCCTGTTTCAACCTTCCAATTCTAAAGAAGAAATAGCAATGTTCATTTGATTACTAACTACTTGAAACTTTATAAAATTAAAAACTAAGGTCTTACTTTTATCATAGTGGCTTTTAAATTATGAAAACTCATTATAATACTCATAATAGAATTGGAAACTTACAGATATTAAGGATTCAATGTCAACAATTTCTGCACTCAGACCAGTCAAACGTTTCCAATTTAATTTTATCTTCATTAAAGTTCCCAAATGATCGCAGTGCAAAGTCTCCATCTCGTTATTAAGTATGGGAATCAAGGCATATCTGCCAAGACCTTTAGTGAAAACAGAAATATATCTGAACAATGCAGTATTACATAAAAGATTGCTAGCTCTATGTCAATGTTAACAAATGCCATTCTGCAGAAAAGTTACATAGGAAATATCTTTTAAGATGTTTCAATATTATGAAATGAAATTGGAACAGCATTCAAATGGTCTTCCTTATTCCTAGATCATGTTAAAAATTGATAACTTTTCCTTAACGTTCAACCTCAACTCAGTGAAAGCAAGAACAAATAAATAAAACCCCACAAAGGTTGCTGATTCAAATCTTTTACACCAACTTCTACAGGGCCTTTGGTATTAACTGAATGCAAGGAACTGTTGCCAATTTAACTTGATTGTCAAAAAGCACACATTTAACAACATATCTGATAATGCACCAATTCTCATATATACATGTGTACATATGAATTAGGAGCAGGAGTAGACCACCCAATCTCTCAAGTCTGCTCCACCATTAGTAAGATCATGGTTGATCTATTTGTAATCTCAACCCCACATTCCCTCCAATGCCAAATAACCTTTCTTGTTAATCAAGAATCTATTAGCTCTTTCACAAAAATTATTCACAAATTTTACTTCCATTGTTTTTTGAGGAACAGAGTTCCAAAGACTTTCAGAATTCTGAGAAAAAAAATTTCTCTTTATGTTTGTCTTAAATGAGCTGCTCACTTTTAAACAATGACTTCTCGTTTTACATTCTCTGACAAGAGGAAATACCTTTCCATATTCACCTTGCCAAGACCCTTAGGATCTTAAAAGGTTTCATTCAGATTGCCTCTTACTTTTCTAAACTCTATTGGATACAAGCCTAGCCTGTCCTTTCCTCATAAGACAACCCACCAATTCCTGATATTAGTAAACCTTCCACAAAATGCTTCTAATGTATTTAACTCTTTCCTTAAATAAGGAGACTAATATTATATACAATAATCCAGATGTGGTCTAACAATTTATAAAGACAAGATTTCCTCATTGTTCTTTGAAATGTCTCTGAAGCCTACAATAGTGTCAGCTTCTTGAGGATTTCCTCTGCTTGCCACCCATTGAGTCAGCAGACAGGAAATGTTCACATTGTCTCAATGAGGTATATTCCAGGTCTGTGTTAACTCCAGTGGTGTAACTTTGAGGAAACCAAAGATGTTCCTGGTCAGAAGTGGGGTAAAGATTCAATGCAATACGTCTTGATCTCCATTTCCTCCTTCCTGTCCAGGAATTGATTATTCCTCAACACAGCAGAGAGGAAAAATTCATATTATATATACATATATTTGTTATTAACTGTAAAGTAAGACACATAAATGTAACATTACCTGGTCTGGTGTAAAAAACATCCTGTTGGTTAGTTATGAAGATCACAGCTTGACTGAGAGGACATGTCATTATCTTTTTAACATAATCAGATTTCATTTTAAATAACACTTCAAATGAAATACCCCCATCGCTTGAATACCACACCTGTAAAGAAGAAATTACTAATAATTTCAAAAATCTTATTCTTGTTTTCAAATCCCATCATGCCCTTGCCCTTCACTATCTTTCTAACTTCTTTCAGCTTCACAACCCTTTAACATACCTATTCTCATCTGATTTTAGCTTCTTCAGCATTCCTGACTTTAAATCCCAAACTCCAGAATTCCCTCCCTTTATCTTTCCAAAATCTGTCTCAATTAAGACATTCCTTAAAAACTATCTCTTTGACCAAGATTTTGGTCACCTGACCTGATATCTCCTTACGAGACTTGGGGTTCTATTTTACCATTTTGATTCTAAGTGCTGGGTGGACTTGAAATTGGAAGTGTTTCAGATTTGGCTTTTAGACCTGTTCTCAGGCACCTCCACACGCACTCTGCCTGAAAAATATCAGCAAGTCTGAATCGCGCCGCACAAGCCTGTGGGTGGGATTTAATGCATCTGATCGACACCTCCAACTGCGCATGTGCAGAAAAAAACCGACAGAATAACATTCCCTTGCCACATCCCTCTGGGGTCTGATAATGCTTCCCTGTGGTCCCCACAGACATTGCTCCATCCTCCATAATGTTACTGGCTCCCTTATCCCCGCACCCACCTGCCACCCAGACCGATCCTGTGCCTCTCCCCCTTCCTCTGCCAATCTCAGGCAGAGTGGCAATTGACATCCCCCTTCTACATCCCCCCTCCCCTCCCCCCACTGATCACAAGCAGATAGATCCATCTTCCCCGTTCTCTACAGATATCAACCAGATTGATCCCCCTCACCCCTGGCCTGGACCCTCTCACACAAGGCTGCCATCTCCTCCTGACTCCAATGCAGTGTGAGACCTCACTGTCTCACTCCTGTTCCCAATCATTGACACAATGATCCATCATCCTGCCCCCCACTCTCCCCCATCAGCAACCTGCAAGTGTTCATAATGCTGACCAGCAAACGGCATGTAGTTTGCTGGAATGTTCTGCCAAACTGCCTGCAGCTGATCTGCCCTAATGAGGGGCAGCTCCATTAAAAACCCAAGAATGGACAACCAGGCAGTACAACCAGGACAATGTGCATATGGCCAGCCCGCCGTTTTTCTGAAGACAATCTGGGCAGACTACTAAATGCAGCAGAAGCAAAGCAGGTCACCCTCTTTCTGCCAGGAAGACACAGACCCACAGGTTCTGGTGGCAATGTGGCCTGGGAGACATTCGCCACCTCGATCAGTGCTAGGACACTGCTCCCCCCCACCCCCTGATCAGGAAGCAATGTGGAAAAAGGTCAGTGACCTCATCCGGGCAGCAAGAGTGAATGCTGAATCCTATCTTGCATTGCCCTCCAAATCTCCCCAGATCCTTCCATCCCCTGCATACTTCCAGTTCCTGACCCCCAAACACTTCCTCCCTTTCCCCTCTAACAGTCCACTGTGCTTGCCCTCCAAGGACCACCACTCGATACTCTGCACTTGTCACACCATCATTTCTTCCATGGCTCCTTCTGTCCCACAGGAGAAGACCAAACATAACACCCACGAGAGGGTAAAGACAAAGATGGTAAGCCAGACCTCTGGGTCCTCATATCTTTTGAGGGCGCTGGAGCTCTTAAGGGAAGGGGAGATGCAGGCTGCTATCAAGACATGAGCACCAGTCATTCCTCCACTCGCTGAGGCAACTTCTTGGGGCACGAGTTTCAGGTGTCAGGGGCAACGTTTAAAGGAGATGTATGAGGCATATTTATTTGCACAGAGATGGTAGTGAGTGCCTGGAACTCGCTGCCGGGGGAGGCAGATATGATAATGACATTCAAGGGGCTTCTTTACAGCTATATGAATGGGGTGGGTATAGAAGCATATGGTGGCCAGAAAGGTTACAAATCAGACGGGGTTACAAATCAGACGGGGAGCCTGGTCACCACATGCTTGGAGGGCCAAAGGACCTGTTCCAATGATGCAATTTTCTTTGTGCTTTGTTCTATATTCAATGGAAAAATATGAATCATGTGTTTTGCATCTGGGATTCCTCTCCCTCCCATGCATTTAACCTTGTGTCCTGTGATGCAGGAACAGGACCAGATTCCCCAGGGCCTTCTGATCTACAGAGCCCTGCTGCAGCTCCGCCCATCCAATTCAGGACAGTTCAGACAAGTCCTTGGAGGATACGGCTGAAGGGACCTCCAAGGGTGGCACCGTTTTGGTGTAAGTTTCCAACTCACAACTCACCATCACAGATACTGACATATTGGTGGATCCAATTAGTGGTAAGGCTTCTGCTCATGGAGCCTGACAGAGGTGAGGACTCAGGTGGCCGCAGGGTACATGCTGGATCATTGAGATCACTTCTTCCTCAGCTGCTGGAGATGCAGCAACAGAACCAGGGAATGCAGGAGGGGTCAGATGACACACTGGACCAACTGGAAGGCTGTTAGGAGGAGTCTCAAAGCTTCAGATATCTTGCATGCTTCCCAGACCAACACCGTAAGGGTGGTGTCTGCCATTGAAAGCCTGGTAAGAACTCAGTAAGAATTTAGCAACACCAATTTTTAATCCAACCGATTTATTTGATAGTAAAAAAGCGAGCTTTCAACACTGTGTCTTCCTCAGGCAAATGCAGTGTTCTGGTCTGCAATAGCACACATCAGCACAGACAGTCAGAGATTGCTGATTAGAATGCGAATCCTTACATCTAACCTGCTATTCAAGTGTTAAAGTGGCGAACAATGTGTGTGAAGGGAATCCTGAGCATTGTTGGAGAATTGTGTATTTTCTCCAGACAGCACAGTAAGTGAGGTTTTTTGCTAACCCAGGCAAGTTACGGGGGTTACAGATAGTGTGTCATGAAGCCAAGATCCCTGTTAAGACCGTCCTCATGTGTGCGGAGCTTGGCTATCAGTCTCTGCTCAGCGACTCTGCGCTGTCGTGTATCACGAAAGCCCCTTGAAGAACATTTACCCGCAGGTCGGAGGCCGAATGCCCATGACTGCTGAAGTGTTCGCCCACAGGAAGGGAACTGTTTTGCCTGGTGATTGCTGAGCGATGCTCATTCATCCGCTGTCGTAGTGTCTGCATGGTCTCCCCAATATACCATGCTTCGGGACATCCTTTCTTGCAACGTATTAGGTAGACAACGTTGGCCGAGTTGCAAGTGTATGTACCGTGTACCTGGTGAATGGTATCCTCACGTTTGATGATGTCGTCCATGTCTATGATCCGGCATGTCTTGCAGAGGTTGCTGTGGCAGGGTTGTGTGGTATTGTGGTCACTGTTCTCCTGAAGGTTGGGTAGTTTGCTGCGAACAATGATCTGTTTGAGGTTGTGCGGTTGTCTGAAAGCAAGAAGTGGGGGGGTGGGGATGGCCCTAGCGAGATGTTCATCGTCATCAATGATATGTTGAAGACTCCGGAGAAGATGTCGTAGCTTCTCCGCTCCGGGGAAGTACTGGACAACAAAGGGTACTCTGTCCACCGTGTCCCGTGTTCGTCTTCTGAGGAGGTCAGTGCGGTTTATCGTTGTGGCACGTTGGAACTGTCGATCGATGAGTCGAGCGCCATATCCTGTTCTCACGAGGGCATCCTTCAGCGTCTGGAGGTGTCTGTCACGATCCTCCTCATCTGAGCAAATTCTGTGTATACGGAGGGCTTGTCCATAGGGAATGGCTTCTTTAACGTGTCTAGGGTGGAAGCTGGAGAAGTGGAGCATTGTGAGGTTGTCTGTCGGTTTGCGGTACAGTGAGGTGCTGAGGTGACCGTCCTTGATGGAGATGCGTGTGTCCAAGAATGCAACTGATTCTGGAGAATAGTCCATGGTGAGTCTGATGGTGGGATGGAACTTGTTGATATCATCATACAGTTGTTTCAATGATTGTTCACCATGAGTCCAAAGGAAAAAGATGTCATCAATGTATCTAGTATATAACTTTGGTTGGAGATCTCGTGTGGTGAAGAAGTCTTGTTCGAACCTGTGCATGAAGATGTTGGCATACTGAGGTGCGAATTTGGTCCCCATGGCTGTTCCGTGTGTCTGGATGAAAAGCTGATTGTTGAAGGTGAAGACATTGTGGTCCAAGATAAAGCGGATGAGTTGTATCCGGAAACTGGCAGTTGTTGGCATTGAGTACTGAGGCAGTTGCAGCAATACCATTGTCGTGGGGGATGTTGGTGTAGAGCGCCGAGACATCCATTGTGACAAGGAGTGTCCCTGGGAAAGCTTGGGACAGGGAACCTTATCACTGAGATCACTTCTCCCTCAGCTGCTGGAGATGCAGCAACAGAGCCAGGGAATGCAGGAGGGGCAGAATGACCACACTCGGCCAACTGCGAGGCTTTTAGGAGGAGTCCCAAAGTTTCAGACGGAGTAGCTATTGCTTGTCTTGCATGCTGAGTCACAGAAGAATACACTAGAATCCCAGGGACTGCGGCTGAATCGCTCAGTGCCACAGCTGAGGAATTGAACAGGCTTCTCGAGATTCTGTGGCCCATGGCTGAGAGGCTGCAGAGCTTACAGCAGACCAGCAGGACAGCACTGAGACACAGCAAGCTATAGCTGCAGCCGTTGGAAACGTGACAAAGTCGCAAACAGTCATGGCTGAGGGGCAGCAGATTGTGGCCCAGTCTCAAAGGGCATTTGCTGCAGCCATTGACAGGTGGCCCCTGACTCAGGTAACCATCGCAGAGGCTCGATCATCATGGGTAGGACTGGTAGGGCCAGGTGATGCCGGAGTAACCCAGGGTCCACAGGAACCTCAAGGGAGGAGGGAGAGCTTGAACCTGTGCCAGGGCTTTCCAGCCAGTAGACTGTGGCTACCCCTTCTGACTACCCCCTACTTCCTGACACCAAGACATCTTAGGAGCAGTGGCATGAAGAGGGTGTCATGGAAATGTCCCAAACATCTGGAAATAGGCCAGTGTCCTCAAGATTCAGGGCCTCCTGAGGATGACCACCATATGCATTACAGGCCATGAGGCGTGACGTAGGCAGCTGGCCTCTCTATCCTTGATGTACATTCTGGGGGGACACTGAGACATAAATTAGAAAGTTGTAGTTGCATTGAGGTGGCGATTCCCTCCCACCTCAGGGCCCTGTATGCAGGTTTCAACTCTCTCACCCACTGCACAGATGTGGGTCTAGGTGCCAGCGTGCATGCGGAGTTCAGGTAGGAGTCAAACTAGTTTGCACTAAGGTATTATCATAATGGTGCTTAGCGAGTCATCATCACCCTCCTGCCTGTCAAAAAACTCACTAACATAGAGTACCCAGGCCCACCAGTCTGTAGGATATAGAAGGAATTTGGGGGGAGGGTGGAATAGAACCCAGAGATACAAACCCCTAGCGACTGAACCACCTGGTGATCAGGGCCTCCCTAGCCACCCTCACATGCCTTATTTGAGTGGCCAGACCTTCAATGCCTGAGTGCCATTCCTCCTCCTCCTCTTCCTCGTCCTCCTGCCAGTCATCCTCCCTAGGAAAGCCTGGCTGGTCAGCCTCCACCTTCTCCTCCTCCTCCTTCAATAGGTCACCTCTCTGCAGAGCCAGATTGTGCAAGGCACAGCACATGACCATTATGCGGGAAGAGATCACAGGGTTGTATTGGAGGGCCCCACTAGAGCGGTCCAGACACTGGAATTGCATTTTGAGAAGCCAATGCACCTCTGTACAATTATACAGATGGCTATATGGACCTCATTATAGTAGGTCTCCGCCTCAGATATAAGTTTCTGCACAGGCATCATAAGCCATATCCGAAGTGGATAACCCATATTACCCATGAGTCACCCTGCACCCAGCTCCTCCTCAAATACCTCTGGGCTGTCAGAACTCCTGACAATGAAGCTGTCGTGCACACTGACTGGGTGTCTTGTGCAGACTTGCATAATGTTCATATTATGGTCACACATGAGTTGAACATTTAGGGAGTGAAACCCTTTTTGTTGGTGAATCTTCGTGGATTCTGTAGGGGGACCTTGAGGGTGACAAGGGTGCAGTCGATGGCTCCTTGTACATTAGGCATTGCTGCAATGGCTGCGAATCCTGCAGTCCAAGCTTTCTGATGAGCCTGGTCCAGATTAAATTTGATGTAATGCCCTGCCCAGGCATACAGGGCTTCTGTGACCTGCTTAACAGAGGTGTGCACAGCTGACTGAGAAATGCTGCATAGATGTCCACTAGGAGTCTGGAAGGAGCCAATTGCATAAAAGTTCAATTTGACAGCCACAGGTGCCCCCCTCTGCCCCGAGTTGCTAAGTGCTGCAACAGATTGCATAGGTATTGCGCTGTCTCCTTTCAGAGGCGGAGATGTTGGTGGCACACAAAGTCAGACATCTGTTCAAATGACACTCGCGCACGGAACTGCTGAGGTCTCTGCTCCCTTCTTCTCCAATGCCCCCCCCCTCGCGTGAATGACGGCCATATCCTGCCCCTGATGGTTGTCTCTCTCTACTCCTGCAAGTGGCAACGCCCAGGCCACCTGTGCACACAATTCTTCCTCCAGCTGTTCCTCCTCAGCTCCAGTAGCAACCAAAAGATTGATTGCATTGCAAAAGCCAGCACATCACTCTGAAGAAGGTGGTGAAGCGAGGGGGTTGAGGGGATATTGGAGATGGAGAGAAACATATGTAGAGGCTAAGGAACGTTGCTTGCCCTTGCCCATCAACAGTCACTGTCCATACCCCCCAATTCCACTAACCACATACTCTCCAAAATCATAGCTCCCCCAATGCCCCAAAATTACAGCCCCCCAATTCCCCAGCCACATTCTCCCCAAAATCAGAACCTTGCCAATTTCCCCAGCCACATTCTCCTCAAAATCACAGCTCCTTGAAAAGTTGAGAGACTGCAGCAATGCAATTCGCGAAGACATTGTGCCTGAAACATTAATACCATTTCTCTCACCAAAAATGCTAAACTTTTCCAGAATTTCCTGTTTTGATTTTTCTTCAACCATGATTTTAGCCAATACTGTAAGTATCTTGTGGCCTGTAAGTATCATTTACATCCATTGGCTGTCGTTCCATCAATTCTTTTGTTTGACAGCCTCTTTCCTGGTGGGCTCCCAACTATGTTCTCCAATTTACATTACCACAGGAAATCTATTAGTATAGTTTTTTTAAAAAAAGTCTTTTTCTATTCCAACATAAACGATCAACAAAACAAACATACATCACTTTCAAAACTCCAAACAACACAAGTAGATATATGTATGTTCTTCACCTGTGATCCAAACACGTACAGAGAGTATGTGACTGGGTACATGAACATTCCATTTGGAAGAAAATCTTTATCTGGGAAATAGAATTCAGGAAATACTTTCCCTTTCTGCAGTGTTAAGTCGTCATTAAGCCTCTGCACAGTAACTTTAGCTCGGTACTGAAGATAAAAAGAAAACAATTGACTGTGATTTCAATAAATAACACAAAACATATTCCATATAGGGCAGAATTTTAACTTTCAAATGGAGGCAGATCTGGGTTCTGGCTGAGAGTTAAAATTCTGGAAAGAGCTATGGGATCCAGAACTTAATGTAACACATCCACTTTCAGATTTAATCCTGAAAGATTTACTGGTGAGCAGTTCAACCCAGTGGATCTGAAAATATTTAATAAGGTTATTAACTGAGAATTTAACCTCGCTTCTCAACTTCAACAGCCAGACCATGGGTTTTCTGTGCTGTATATAACTCAGCGTCAACAGGTGAAAATACAACTAAACAATGAAACTGGGAAACATTTAAAAGGTGAAATTGCAAAACCTGTGACAGGCTTAGTAGAAAGCATGTGTGTACAGATGGCACAGTAGTTAGCAGTATTTCTTCACAGCATTAGGGACTTGGGATTGATTCCTGGCTTCGGTATCTGCCTATGTGGAGTTTGCACATTCTCCTGATGTCTGCATTGGTTTTCTCCGGGTGCTCCGATTTCCTCCCACAGTTTAAAGATGTATGAGATAGGTGGATTGTTATGCTAAATTACCCCTTTGCATCAGGAGCACTGGCTAGGGAAAATGCATGGGATAGAGTCTGTGGGATTGCAGTTGGTGCTGACTTGATGGGCTGAATGGCCTTCTTCTGCACTATAGGATTCTATGATTCTCACAGATCTGTTCTGAGAGCTTGATTTCACTGTTTTAATGATCTTTTCATGATTTCCTATTTTCTGGAAGTAGTTTCACCTATTCTCGAGTGTAATCATGTTCCTGCTGTACAATGTGGCTAAAATTAAAGTATATAGTTTGGTGCAAAAAACATAAAAGACTATTATTTAAATACTGATATATTGGGAAGAGTGGACGTACAAAGGGATCTGGGTATTCTTCTGCATCAATCAATGAAAATGAAGAGCCATGTGCAGCAAACAATTAAGAAGGCAAATGGCATGTTGATCTTCATTGCAAGAGGATTTCAGTTCAGAAGTAGGAATGTCTTACTGCAGTTATACAGGGCCGGTTTTTTTCTAGACATTTTCTACCTGACCTATTGAATATTTTCAGCACTTTCTGTTTTTAAGGTGGGATTCTAATACTCCCACTAAGTTAAAAAGCAATGGAAAAGTGTATTAACAGAACAAGTATATTTCCAACCATCAACAGCCTCCCTATTGTGTTCTGGTTAAAAATCTGCCTGTCATGCTCACTTATTTTGTGACTCAAAACAGATTAATTTGATTTGATTGAGCCAAAGCTAACAAATGAGTTTTAGAAGGTCAAATGTAAGAAAGTATAAATGATCACAAATGTTCATTAATTCTAACAGGACCAGACAGGACAGATGCAGGAAGAATGTTCCCCATAGTGGGTGTCCAAAATCAGGGGTCATATTCTGAGGATACAGAGTGGATCATTTAGGATGGAGATGAGGAGACTTTTCTTCACCCAAAGAGTGGTGAGCCTGTGAAATTCATTATCACAGGATGTAGTTGATGCCAAAACATTGAATGCATTCAAGAGGAATTTAGATATAGCACTTGGGACGAACAGGATCAAAGGTTTTGCGGAGAAAGCAGGATTAGGCTAATGAGTTGGACTATCAGCCTTGATTGTGATGGATGGTGGAACAAACTCAAAGGATCGAATGGCCTCTTCCTGCTCCTATCTTCTATGTTTCACTAAATCCTTTACACAACTGATTGCTTAATTTTACCTCTATTATAAAGCTGATCTACTTTTGATGACACAGCACATGAGAAGTTGATACATTCTAATTGTAGGCTGTTTTCAGGCAAATAGGGCAATATATTTCCTTTCTTAAGGAGCTCCAGCAAAGCAAGATTGACACTACCCCAACCCTTTGGCTTGTGGTCTTTCAAATATGGGCAGCATGTTCTTTATAACATTCCTGCTATAAAAACTGAACTCACCAACATAAGGTGGAAAATCATAGCAACAATGCTGCATGGAAACTGCTGTAGCAATGAGAAAGGTAGTGATGGACACGAATGAAACAAAAACACCAAAAATTGGAATGAAGGCCTTCATAAAAACAACAAAGATCTCATAGTTAAGTAGCTGGAATTAACTATAAGGAGGACACGTCGTCAGTTTTTATCATCTTCTGTCAGGGATTTCTGAGCTTTGTTACTACTTCCCAGGACATGCTATCAGCTCTGATGAACAGCACTAAGTGTAACACTGGTCCCAAAGGTAGAAAAAGAAAATGATGATCAATGAAATGTGGAAGTGGTAGGCTTCACTTCTTGCATTTTCCAACATTTTCTGATTTGATGCTATGTGATTTTAGCAAGACTTTGGAGCATTATCCAAACCTCCAACTCATGCCAGCAAGTTACCAAACTTCCCATGAGGCTCCATTTTTCTGTTCAGGCAAATGTTAATAAAAATCTGGTGGCCTGGCCCTTAACTAAAAAAACAATGAACTGACCACTAATTTAATTGTTATTTGTGGGATCTTGCTATGTGAAACCTGTCTGTCACCCTTAGCTTAATAATAGTGACTTGTAGGGTGAAATCTTCTGGCTGTTCATGCTGGCAGGATTTTCTGGTCTCAGCACTCAGCCAAATCTCCATTCATTGCAGCGATAGCGAGATGAACGGCTAGTAAGATTGTGCCCATAACGTGTGAAGAACTTTTGAACAATTTTTATATATGTCTTTTCTTTCTCCAGATGTACCATCTGTAAACACATTTGTAAAGAATGTCCTTTTGATTATGTTAATCCAGCACAGAGGAGAAATTGCTTCCAATCCATAAAAATTCATTTCAAAATTTGGAAATTTCCCCAAACTTCATTATCTCATTGTAAAAGTACAAGATAAAAATTAGGGATGAGAAAAGGACATTCAGCTGACTAAGTTCATTCCTTTATTTTTGACTCCAAAACATTTGAATCCCATTAAAAACACTTCAGACTGGATTTTCATCTTTGAGATGGATAGCAGGGTTGGAAAACCTCCCAGTTTGGCATCCACAAATCAGGAAGATGTGTCTTCAAATGTGGGATTTCCATCCCATACATTCCATGCTAAACAATGTCCATCCACCTACACCCCCCTGGCACTTCAGAACCTCCATGCCAAACTGTATCACTTACATGCTCAGCTCCTGTACAATCTGTATAGAACCAATAAGCCTTACAGGGATGACAGAATGTGTATTTTTAAGTGATTAATGAAATATATGTTTAACATAGTCTACTAATTAAAGTGTCAATCATCCAGATGTTTTGAAGTATCACTGGCAGAAACTATAAGTACTTGAAACCTTTTTATCTTGTGTACATAAACATTGTGAAATTGACAGAAAAGATCAGAAAGTCAGAGCTGTCAATCAATCAATATTTTTCCTGGGCAGAGCTGTTTCAACATTCTAATGGATTTCTGGATTCTCAGTTAAGCCTCCTTATGTATTTTATTTGAGAGCCCAGACGTCCATTGGTCTATTGAAAACACTGAGTCTCAGAGAAAACATTGCCAGATTGACAGCATCAGCTTTCTGATCCATTCAGTCAATTGTACAATGTTTACTTACATGAGATAAGGAGGTTTACTTGCTTACGATTTCAGCAATTGATATTTTTAAAGCTCAGGAAAATTGACACTTCTGTTACTCTATAGCAAAAGAGTTTTCTATAATGACTGCATTTGTGAAGATGTTTTAACACATCTTATTGTCATTACAGGGTTGATTAATTCTATACAGAATGTATAGCAACTTAATTGATAAAGAAGAATTATAACCTGACATGGAAATATGAGGGACCATGAGGATAAGTTGAGGAACATAGCTTTGAAGGCAAACACATGTTAAAAAGAAAATCTCATGGAGAACCTGGAGCCATGGGGACAAGTAGGTAGGGGATTGGTTTGCATGGAGACATGGGCAAGACATTTGAACTATATTTCAAAGAGTTCCTCGTAATGAGAATGGTTCATGACACTTCTGAGGTGCTGCAAACCAGGAGTTTTTTAGAAGCTGGAACAATTCCATGAAAACCAGGAAATGCCTATCCACAATGGAATCAGTCAAGTCCAGAGTTGCCTAGAGCACCTTGCACTTTTAACCTGTAAAAAATTGAGGTGCCATTTTTATACCTCCACATACTCTCCCTGACACCATGAAAATCCAGTCCTATAACTCGCGTGGCCTGTAGAGGCACTCAAAACAATGTTGTGATATTGACCTTGGTGGAGAATGGCAGGTGTGATAGAATGATAAGTGTGTTTCTTTGCTGGTCCCACACAGTAGTGATAACGTCTAGAACGTATTCATTATTTAGACGCAAACAAGGCTGCCACTTTAGGTAAGGAGAAAAACCATAAAAACAAGCATGGATCTAAGAAAGAAAATATAAAATGTAAAACCTCAAGGATTTAAATATAATACATTAAAATTTATTTCTCAAGTTTATTTCTTGCAAGAAAATGACAAATTTTATATAATATCAAATCCTTCAAAATAGTTGAGCTTAGAAATTCAGAATAACTATTTTTTGCCTGTTTCTCAACAGTGAGCTCCAAACTGATCCTGATATTTGTCCTTATATCCCCCACTGTAGTAGAGCCCAAATGGCACAATAGCTCACTGGTGCAAAGAAGAGCAAAATGAGGCTACTGCTTTCTGGGAATAATGGGGGATCTAATATAATGTGGGGATGTTGGTCTGACTAGGTGTAATGATTAGAGATCATGAGAAGGTACATAGGAGATCAGCTGTCGTGACAGGTGCTGATTGGAAGTTTGGTTAAACATGAGGTCGGGAGGAACATTTCTGCTTGCTTACCTTCAGGCTGTCACTCAAGTTGCTTCCCTGAAGAACAGCCCACAATGGTGTTTGTTTGCAATGGCAAATAAATATTGCAAAGGGAACCTCAAGGGAACCTCTTACTTGTATTTGCAAATGGCCTCCACACTTGCATGAAATGTATGTAAAAGCTGGATCTTGTTTGTACAGACAAAATATCCTCCAATATCAGCTGTGGCTCTGTTGCTAATGAGATTGCAGGTCCAACTGCAGAAATGTGAGCATACAAAATCTAGTCAGAAGTGTGTGTCTGTGTGCTTCCATTAATTTTATATTGATTGTATTTAATTGTATGAAGGTGTTGGCCATTAACTGCTGATTTATTTGTGCCCATATAAATACACTGGAAATATTGTGTTTGAATTAGAAGCTTGTGCAATTCTGTAAATATATGCTTATAAAGTATGTAAAAAAATCCCTTTCACCAAACCGGCTATTTGGAAGATAACATGATAGCAGAGGAAGGTTGCCTAAAAGAGAAGTTTGAAAATTACTAAAGAAAAATTCAGACATTGAAGTTTTGGACCATCTGTTAGAATTTTTGAATAAACATTACGATCAAATTGATCAGCTAAATATCTGCAAAGCATTGTCAAATCGATAGATTTCAGAAAACAAGTGGAGAATTCTTCCAAAAAAATTCTATGTTGAATTCATGTAAAAACTGGAGTAATTCATGCTATTTTTGTAAGTGGGATTTCAGAAAAGAATCTCCCACACTCTGTGCATTGCAAAGGCCACCAATGTGGATATCATTAAAAACTAGGAGCAGGACCTAACCCGCCAGAGAGGCTGAAATCAGCGAGCTGAGCAAGCTACTGTGCATGTGCCGATCTGTCTGTGACACACTGAGGGCCTCCCGATTGCTGGCCAGATTAATCACTGCCCAGCCCTACGACACCCACAATGCCAACACTCTGTCCACTTCACTCCCCCAATGGCCCGGTTGTTGGCCCCCTCGTGCATTCCCGGTCCAATCCAGAACCCCACACTCTCAACCCAACCCAGAATCTCGCACTCTCAACCCAACCCAGTCTCCAGCACCCCTCCCTGAATCTCAACCTCCACAGTCCTGATGCCCCCACAGTCCCAACCCACCCACCACACCTGAGTCCCAAACCCCTCTTGCATGCCAACCATCCCTCATCAGCTGACCCCTCCAATCCAGCCTGCCCCAATCACTGCCTTCCCCCTTCCCCTCTGATTCCTATGCAGAGTGGCAGCAGGAACCCTCACCCCCACCATTTGCACCTAGGGCCTGCCCCCATATGCCACATCTTCCATTTGCCCACCCACTTGATACTGCTCCATGCCCAATGGGCACTGCCAACATGCCCCTGGGCTGTGCCAGAAGCACAGGCTGGCACTGCCAGTATGTCAATGCCCAGGGGCACCACCACCACCAACCCTGGGGCCCGATTGCCACCTTCACTCCAGCAGGATTGGCTGCTAGTTCCCCTTTAGCAGAGAGCCACTCTGAACCATGCTAAACTGAACCACTTTGGTCGGGGGAAATGCTAGCGGGCCTGGAGACTTCAATTCCGAGCCCGCTAATCACTGTTAATTTATATGTAAATGACCATTTAATAGTTTCTGTACTTCACAGAAATGACACTGCAGGAGATACGGCATTAGAAACGTTAGCAGAGCGTGAACATGCACACGAACCTTGCGAATCAGCCAACACGAAAATACCCAGGCCCACTGCACTAAAAAATTTGTGCAGTAGGATGGAAGAATCACAGCCCAGATGATCATTCTATTGGTGAATATATCATGGACTATAATGAATTGTATGAAAGATTGATGAAATTCATTTGGAGGTTCCTGGACTGAAGTAGCATTAAAATTGTTAGATTGAGTGAAGGTGTCAATATGGATTGTTACTGGTGTTAGGTTCTTGGAGAAAGGAACTCTTTTGGATTGATAACTACTACTTTGAAAAATTACTTTTTTTCAAAGGAAATAATCATAGAACAAATGGAACATTCCATGATAACACAAGAAATAGAGAATGCGATGTTTGCCAGGTTGTAAAATGGTCCAGAAAGAAGTTAAAGTCATGGGAAGCTATTTGGATTGCAATTTACACTTGCAAAAACAAGGGACAGAGAGGAACTCTAATATTCCCATCAGGCTATAAATATCCATAAATCACTGCTTTCCAGATAACATTCTAGAATCAGCAGAGTGTCTGCTGGTGATTGTATCATATGATGACATAAATCTGTGTTGTTAGTAAATAGATATTGCAATTAGCCAAGCGTAGAGTTGCTGTAATTGGTTAATCATTGCTGTGGGAAACAAACTCCAAAATTCTTCATCTGTTCTTCCAAGATGGGGGAGTGGTGAAGAACAGGATATTGGGATAGCTATTGAGCTTCCCTAACAGTTCAGATTATGGACTCAATACAAAAGGAAGAGTTCAAGACAGCAGTGCCAATTAGAAGCTGGGTTAAATGTGGAGATTAAATAAGGATGAAAACACTTTTAACTGGTTATCTGGATATTTCAGCAGCAGACAGAATTATAAGTGAATGCAGCCCAGAGATGCCAAAGGAACAGTTAATATGTGCCTCAGGTGTGATACTTTGCAAAACAGAGGCAGAACCCTAAGAATTGCACATGATGTAGAGAATTCTGAGGAAGTGGTTGGAGATGATGAATCCAACCAAATTATACTCGTCAAAAAGAGCTTGCACCTGTGTTAAATCTTTTAATCATGGACTACTTTAACTAGTATTTTAACAGGGGAGATTAGTTAGAAGTGTATAAGATTTTGATGGGTATAGATAGAGTGAATGCAAGTAGGCTTTTTCCACTGAGGCCAGGGGAGAAAAAAGAGGGCATGGCTTAAGGGTGAAAGGAGAAAAGTTTTTGAAGAGAATTTTGGGGTGGGGCTTCTTCACACAGTGGGAAGTGGTGGGAGTGTGGAATGAACTGCTGGATGAAGTGGTAAATGCAGGGTCACTTTTAACATTTAAGAAAAATTTGGACAGGTTCACAGATGAAAGGGGTGTGGAGAGATATGGTTCAAGTACAGGTCAGTGGGACCAGGCAAAAAATGGTACGGTACAGACAAGAAGGGCCAAAAGGCCTGCTTCTGAGCCATAATGTTCTATGGTTCTATACAGTATTAAATAATAGTTGTACTTCAGTAATATGTAGAACAGACTGGTTAAAATATTTCTTTGTTTCACTATGTGGTGAAGATCAATGCATGATTAAAGAATATAAAAATACTATTTGCTTTACATTTAGAGTTGACAGTACTGAGGTCACCACAGAGAGATGAACTTCCATATAAAGAGCTGGAGCAATCCACTTTACAAGTACTGATATTGCCTCTAGTGAGAGACCTATATTGTTTCAGTAAACTTTCTGTGAAAAGGCTCCATGAAACCTGACATGATATAGTAAGGCAATTCTTTTGGGATGTCAGTGGCAGTGCAGTTTACTTCTGGGAGGTATATTATTGCATCTCCTCAACTAAACCTAAGGGCAATTCTCCCATCCTGCTACGCTGATTGAATAGCGCAGTGGTGTAGTAGATACGAGCAGTTGCCGTTTGATGGGATTCATGCTGGGTTCCCAGCTTCCGCAAGTCTCCCAGCTTTTCAGTATCAACAGATTTGTGCTGAAAATCAGCATTGCGGCAATTTGAATGTATTACCATAGCTTACCATATCATTAGCAGATCTGTGACCAAATTCCCTGCCCCTCAGCTAATATCTCTCAGTTCTTTGGTGTGATGTCACACTGGCAGGGCTTACAAGAGCTTCATAAAAGTTGGGAGCTGGCATGGCAGTGTTGAACAGAAGTAAGGAGGTAAGTGTTACCGGGCTACAGTTCCCGGACTGCAGGGCAGTTTGGAGGCAGGGGCTGGAAAATTTTGCCTTATTGCGGGGAAGTTCCTAGAGAATGGAAAGGCCCAAGGATTTTCCATATTGTCTCTGTGGGATGGGGTGGTTGGGGTCCTTTATTGAGTACTGGCTGAGCTGCTGCCTGCAGCCAATAGGACGCAACAATCGGGTAAGGTCTTTTTCTGAGTGATGGTCTGGCGCATCTGTCTGCAACACTGGGATGTGCCATTATTCTGGCTGTGGGACTAGACTGAGTGCTGAGGTTTCAGGCGAGGCAGTGTTGTGGGGTAGTTAACAGCAATGACATGTATCTATCAATCTCTCTCTCTTTCTACTCCCATCATGTAGAATGGATTTTGGATTTCTTGGTCTACAGCTGACCATCTGGCTGAGAAGGAGGAGACACGTTAAAGAAGCCATTCCCTATGGACAAGCCCTCCGTATACACAGAATTTGCTCAGATGAGGAGGATCGTGACAGACACCTCCAGACACTGAAGGATGCCCTCGTGAGAACAGGATATGGCACTCGACTCGTCGATCAACAGTTCCGACGTGCCACAACGATAAACTGCACTGACCTCCTCAGAAGATGAACACGGGACACGGTGGACAGAGTAGCCTTTGTTGTCCAGTACTTCCCCGGAGCGGAGAAGCTACGACATCTTCTCTGGAGTCTTCAACATATCATTGATGACGATGAACATCTCGCTAGGGCCATCCCCACCCCCCCACTCCTTGCTTTCAGACAACCGCACAACCTCAAACAGATCATTGTTCGCAGCAAACTACCCAACCTTCAGGAGAACAGTGACCACAATACCACACAACCCTGCCACAGCAACCTCCGCAAGACATGCCGGATCATAGACATGGACGACATCATCAAACGTGAGGATACCATTCACCAGATGCAAGGTACATACTCTTGCAACTCGGCCAACGTTGTCTACCTAATATGTTGCAAGAAAGGATGTCCCGAAGCATGGTATATTGGGGAGACCATGCAGACACTACGACAGCGGATGAATGAGCATCACTCAGCAATCACCAGGCAAAACAGTTCCCTTCCTGTGGGCGAACACTTCAGCAGTCATGGGCATTCGGCCTCCGACCTGCGGGTAAATGTTCTTCAAGGGGGCTTTCGTGATACACGACAGCGCAGAGTCGTTGAGCAGAGAATGATAGCCACGTTCCGCACACATGAGGACGGTCTTAACAGGGATCTTGGCTTCGTGACACACTATCAGTAACCCCCGTAACTTGCCTGGGTTAGCAAAAAACCTCACTTACTGTGCTGTCTGGAGAAAATACACAATTCTCTAACCAATGCTCAGGATTCCATTCACACACATTGTTAGCCACTTTAACACTTGAATAGCAGGTTAGATGTAAGGATTCGCATTCTAATCAGCAATCTCTGATTGTCTGTGCTGATGTGTGCTATTGCAGACCAGAACACTGCATTTGCCTGAGGAAGACACGGAGTGTTGAAAGCTCGCAATTTTACTATCAAATAAATCGGTTGGATTAAAAATTGGTGTTGCTAAATTCTTACTGAGAAGGAGGCAACAGCTCAGGAGATGGGGGGTGGGGGAATAGCTAGATTACTCCGGGAGCAATCAGTATCAGACCCAGAGGAAGGAGGGCAGGGGGTTGCCGGTAATCCCCATGAAGTGTGAGAGCAGTCCCCTGAAAGGAGGGCCAGGAGAGAAAGGATGAGGGGTAGTAAATGGGACACCTGTCACCCTGTGGTCCCCGCGAGGCAAGCGGTAATCTTTTATTAACTGGAAAGGGTTCCACTCACAATGCTCAAATTGTCTGTGATCATCAGCTGATCAACATGCAGGTGTATGCATGGCACCCAGTTTCATGCTGAGGTAGTCGGACATCCATGGGCTCTTCGAAGACCAGCTCAGGCTGTCAGGATAGCTTGTGGGGGTCAAGGGCTATCTGCTGAAGCTATGGCTGATGAACATCAGTGCAGAGACCCAAGACCGAGGCAGAGATTCCGTCATTATGAGACCCATGCTGCGACCTGGTCTTTTGTTGAGTATTGCATAGGCCTGTGAAAATGTGATTCTACTGCCTGGATCACTCTGGGAGTGCCCTACATTATGACTCTGTATGGGCCTCGTGCCTCATTATAGTCTACTGCAACCTGCTCAACATGGCACAATAGCGGGGAGACCAGCTGGAGGAGGAGCAGGACGATTGACACCAGCCGGATTTGGAGGAGATGCCATACAAGGAGCCAGAAGATGGAGGACAGGCAGTGATGATGAAGGTCTGTCAGGGAGGCCCTAATCGCAGCCCATTTCTTATAATTGGCGTAGTGCCAATGTCTCTGGAAAAGGCTGCTTCCAGAATCTTCCATCATACCAGAAGAGCCATTGCAACCAATCCTCCACCTCCACAACCAAGGCTGCCCCCTCAACCCTTATAGCCCTTCTTCTCCCCCACTTCTCTTGCCCCACCTTCTACCCTCCCCCACCTTCTCTCAGCCCACCCTCTACCCTCGCTCACCCCTACTCTAAGTAAGGGTAATGAGCCTGGGCTGGCCATGCCAGCGAGTCTTTGATCGAGAGTGAGGATGATGATGATTCGCTGTCAGGCATACTGGGATCTGCCCATAGTGCCTCTCAAGTCTGAATCCTACCTGTTCTCCAACTGCACACTGGCACCTAGGCTTACATAGGATAAAGGGTTAGGAACACAAGTGTTTAGGGCAATGGTTTGGGGTTTGATTGGGATGGGGGGAGATGGAATGCTAGAGAATGATGTTTGACTAAGGGTCCGGATGATGCTGGAGAAAGTAGGGCCAGCAGTCTATAACTTTCGGCCAAGGCACTGGTATCATGCAGCACAGCATCTGTGTCCAAGATGCATGGAATTGGGGTATACACAGCTCTGTGGGGACAGAATCAGAGATAGGTTAGTCACAGCTGTGAGGTGAAATATCATTTAATTGTGCTTTTAACATTTACAAAAACTTAACCCTGACTATTGGTGACCTTCATCCGCGCCCTCTTAGTGACCTTACAACTTTCTAATATTGTGTGGCCAACTGCTTCATCTATATGTTCTCCCAGGATGCATATCAGGGCTGGAGGTGGAGGTGGAGGTGTCCAACTGTGATCTGCACCCATTGCCTGTGATGCCATTGGTGGCCATCTCCTGGGGTTCGAGAACTGGGCTAACTTGTTGAGGTCCTCAGCCAGGGCCTGCTGTGTCTTCAGAAGTTCCAGCTATGGCCAGCTGTGGTCTCCAACATGTCCCTGACAATCATGGCCATGGACTGATGTGCCTCCAGGATGCCAGAGACACCCTCAGCCATAGTCCACTGTGTCTCTGCCATGGCCTCCTATGGTTTCAGGCGGGGCAGTGTTGTGGGGTAGTTATCAGCAATGACATGTATCTATCAATCTCTCTCTCTTTCTATCCCCATCATGTAGAATGGATTTTGGATTTATTGGTCTAGAGCTGGCCATCATAGTTGAGGAGGAGGCAGTAGCTCAGGAGATGGGGGGTGGGGGAGTAGCTAAGTTACTCCTGGAGCAATCAGTATCAGACCCGGAGGAAAGAGGGCAGGGCTGCTGGTAATCCCCATAAAGTGTGAGAGCAGTCCCCTGAAAGGGAGGCCAGGAGAGAAAGGATGAGGGGCAGTAAATGGGACACCTGTCACCCATGAGGCCAAATCCCTGTGCAGACTTTCCACTGTGATTGCCACTCTTGTAGGGTCGACCTGGGTCTCAAGCTGTACCGGCATCACTCCGATGACAGCACTTTGTTTGAGTCCTCTAAACAGTCTTGCAGTCACAGCCTGGTTGCTGACAGCTCATCCACAGTTCCCTGGGTTTGCTAATGCATTTCCACCAGCTTTGGGATGAACAAACTCTGAGCCCCATTATCTGGCTTAGGGCCAGCTGAATCCTCACATCTGGCACAGTTCCGAGCCCTCAGATGTGCTTCAATGGCTGTGATGTGCTCACCAGTAAGTGACCCAGAAGCTTCATGACTCACCGTGGTGATAGTATCTGTGTTGGTGGATTGTGTGGTTGATGCCTGTGTCGAATCACTGGTGCTGTCCTTGGGGCATTCTTCAGGGCCTCTCTCCAAGGTGTTGTCTGAGGTGTCCATGGCAGTTGGTTCAGGAGCAGTGAGAGGACCAATGACACCAGAAGGATTGGTGCATTAGAATCCAGCACAGTAAGAAAGAACACACATTAGATGAATGGAAGGAGAACAGCCCATAAAGTACGGCACTTAGTTCAAAGAAGACAAGAATAGGGATCAGCTGATGTCACTTGCATGCCAGACACCGACCAGGTTGTTGTTTACCATTGTGAGCTCGTTCGACCTCATGCCAATTCCAGGGTATGCTGCTCGGAGACCATCAACAACTGCAGCTCAGGAACACCCCCAGCAGTTTCTCTCTCATGGCGGTTGTGCGTGTTTTTCTCCTATGGGGACATAGGGGTATTGAAAGCATGATGTATGTAAGGGTATAATGTGTGTCAGGATTGGGGAGCTCGTGTTGGCCAATTCAGAGAAATGGGTCCCCATGGGGGATGCTCATTGGAGAGATGCTGCAGGGGTTGGAGGCAGTAATGTCAGGCAGGGATGGGTGGAGTGTGCTGGTGGTTGGTGGTGGTAGTTGGTACCTGCTCTTGAGGTGTCTGGCGATGGTTTGACATTTTAAACAAAGCACATGCACAGGTTTCAGAATGGGATGTGCACTCACCTTGCTTCCCAATAAAGGTCATTCATCTTCTTCTGGTATTGATCTCTGGACCAAGTGTCTGGGCAATCACAACTGCCTCCCATAATGCACATGCTGTATGATTCCTTGGGCAATGGCCCTGAGTGGGGTACAGCAGCTGACGCCTCTCCTCCACTGCAACCAGCAGGCAGGCCAGCTCACTCTCTGAAAATCTGGGACCACTTTTCTTGGTGTGACTGCCTGTATGTCCATATTTGCATTTATAAAACTCTGGCTTGTAAGGGAGTTCAGGTGCAGTCAGTTTGGCCCAGTCATTTAGTTCATTTCACTCTGAGTAACGTGCAGGCAACCTGGTTTCAATGGAGCGCGAGCCACATCCAAAGGTGCTGATAGGGTGAACTCAAGAAGTTGTGTCTGGGGGGAGGGGGTACAATGCTCAAGGCTCTCATTCTATAAGGGGCAATGCTCACGGGCAGAGGATATGCATGGCAACCCAGCGGCTCTGCGTGCGAAAGGCAGCAGTGAGGTCAGTGCTCTGACTATGTGTATGTGTGTGGGGTGGGGGAGTGAGGGAGTGGGTTGAGAGGCCAGCAATATCCTTGTGGGGAAGATGAGGTGAGAGGGCAGCGATGTCCTTGTAGAGGGGAGGGAGTGAGAGGCCAGTAATGTTCTTTTGTGTATGTGTGTGTGTGTGTGTGGGCAGGGGTGGGGTGTGACGGTGGTGGTGGTGAGAGGGCATGATGAGGCTAGCAATGTCCAGGGGGCGGGGGGCGGGGGCAGGGGTGGGGGGGGGTGGGGGGGGGGTGGCTGGTGGGGTTGAGGCCAGCGATGAGATGGGGAGACGGGGAGATGAGGAGTCTGAGGCTGGGCGGACCTATTTAGCGATCTCCTAGAGATTAGCACATACTCAGTAGATTGTTCAGCAAATTGATTTCAGTCTCTTCAACTCCCAGATTTTTTGTGTGATTTGCAAAAAGTGCCCTCTTCAATGCACGGAGTGTGGGAGATTCATTTTGAAAGTCCCCTGAAAAAGAAACAATGTGATTTACTCCAGTTTTTACACAAATTCAACACTTAGAATTTTTTTGGGAGAATCGTCCTCTCAATATATCTCATCAGAGTGTTCAACAAGTGTTAATGGAATGAGAGAGAAACAAAAAGAAAATTGTCTCAATGATTCACAGATAATTTGTTCACTCAACTTATCAAAGATTAAAAATCTTGTTAAAATGTGCAAGTGTGTTTGATGAAGAGTATATGAAGCTAATTGAAGAAATGAATTAGGAATATGAAATCTGACGTCACCAAACCCTATTTTTCTCATCCATTGGTACATGACTTGAACAAGATAGTTGCCATGAATCAAAAAGTATGGTAAAACGACAGAAACATTTTCATTCTACATTTTGCAGATCAGACAGTGCAATCTAGTCTTTCTATTACAATACTTAGTAAAGTCAAGAGGATCATTTAGACAAAATTAAATGGATAGAGACCAGACTTCGGTTACTGATGACATTTCTGATTGATAAAGAAGGAGAATTTGCCAATGATGAGTTCGGAGGTATGCATGAAAACATGAAAATCATGAATACCACAGCTGAAAATTCTTTCAGCAATGTGAAAAGAATCATACATGATTGAGATTGAGAAAATAAAAAATATTTTTATATATTTTAGTATCAACCAGATATTATATATTTTTATATGGATCAGACTGCAAACTGATGATGCATGCAAATGATTCACTCCAGCTAACTTGAGGCTATAGTCTCCATCAATTAGTCCATGTGTGAAATCCCGAGTTGCTATTTGTGTTATATGATAGCTCTCATGCTCTAGAAGGTACAGTAAGAAGTCTCACAACACCAGGTTAATGTCCAACAGGTTTATTTGGAGTGCTGTTCCTTCATTCAGGTGAGTGCTCTAGAAGATACTATAATAAGTTATATTCTTTTCTGCAGATCTGTTTTACATGTAGGGAGATAGGTTTTCACCAAGGGTAAGGGCAGAGAAAAAAAATTGAAAGAGTGTTGAGACATCTTGTGTGATCATCAAACACAGAATTTATTTCAGAAGGTTTATCATATCCTAAAAGAAAGCTTCATCAAGAATGGAATAGTCCAGGTAAATAAGTTTTGATGGTCAAGCAGTGATAACCGAAACGTAGCAAACAACTGCTAAAGTTCATTCCTCACAATGAATTGGAACTAATGATAAAACTTCTGATCCCAAGCAGCTGATAGAAATAAATGAGGTAGCCTGTATCTCAATTTATCATATGTTTTGTGAAGATGCTTCTGAAGAACACAATATGGTAGATCAAGAAATGAAGAGTAACAACGTAAGTGATCAAGACAAATATGAATCCAAAGGCCAACTGCTAAGAGTGGATATTTTATTATATATATATTCCAGAGAGATCTCTTGAATGAATTGTGAGACATAGAAAAAAGCTATCAGCGAGTTTAAATATTATTTGAATGTTTAGTATGATTGCCAATAAACAAAGTCCATGAATTGGGAGGATTGAATGAAAAAATGGAGAGAGAAAAACTGCAGGACAAGTATTGACATGGGTCAAAAGCGATTTTTACATCAAAAATGATCAGAAACCAGAGAAAAAGCCTGCTCTGATATGAGAAGAGGGATTGTGCAGTAGTAATCCCAGAGCACATTAACGTGCAAATAGAGGCCATAGCTTTACTAGATTACACAATAAAGTAAAGACTACAAAACAGCCTCCCATCAAAACTGGAAGCAGAAGTCCTCTTCATTGGTAAGTTTTGATGACTACCAATAAAATTGATGATAAACTAATGAGTGAAACAAAACAAAAGCTGGAATTTTCTATCCTGCCTGGAGGATCTTCCTGTTATGCTAACAGTGAACCCTCGCCATAGGTTTCTTGGTGGCGGCGGGGGTGGGGGGCAGTGGTGGTTGGGTGGGGGTTGAGGGCTGGTGGCCATACAGCAGGAAACTATTTACAATGGCAGATCCAGAAGGTTGCACCACCGGCCAATGGTGAGCAGCTTCCACTGTCATGTGTTGAGGACACTGAAAATCTCACCGAAAAAGACAGCGTACAAATATTTGGAGAAGGTTGAAGTTTATTCTGTGGCAAGGATAAAGGTCAACAGGATTTGTTATATCAATGGATTTATCCTGAAAACATCAGTAAAAACAGGCCTTACAAGGCTAAAGCAAAATTAGTTGCTAAGGGCTTTGAAGAGTGACTGGGTGACACAGATACTGCAGTAGAAAATCATTTAGCTTTTTTGGCCACATTGACATCAGCGAGTATATCAGGAGATACAAAAAACATTGATTTCTATAGGGTAACACATTTCAGAAAGAATTGTTTTTGAAACACTTCAAATTAGCAGCAAACACATAAGGAAATTTATGGAAACTAAACAAATCCACCTATAACTTGAAAGATGCCTCCAGGGTATGGTATTTTCCAGTGAGATCTGTTTTGCTGAAAATAAGTTGCGTTCAACTAGAAGCAAATCCAATAGTATTGTTTATGTTTATAAAGGGAAACTTACATACAATTTACATACATCTTCAAAATGCATATTGATAATTTCTTATCAGGTGATACAGTGAAAATTGAGAAATGCATTATTAATAAAAGCATAGCAGAATTTAAAATTGGTCCAAGAACACAGCAGGGATAATAAAGAGTGAGCGAGAGAGAAAGAACAGTGCAAGTATATAGGCAGGTTTGTGAGCTTAGTGGTGATAGAGCAGTGGCAAAATAAGATTGAGAACACTGCGAGAAAGAAATGAAAGAAGTCATGGAGCAACATCATAGGACAGCAGCAGGGTGATCAGTTGGTAAGTATTAAGATTTCCTTTTTTTCTATAAACTTGGCCAGTGGTTTAAACTACAAGTAGGAAACTGAAATTCTGCATTAAATGTAGCGTTCAAGTTGTTAAAAAATTCACAACATACAGATTAATAAAGACTTTCATTAATTAAATAAACTAAATAAGGCTAGCTTAAGATATGGAAGGACTGGTTTTATATTTGGATTGCAGAATATGGGAGTTTGCAGAAGGCAAAATTCAGAAAGTACGTAAATTGGGTGTAAGTTGAGAGAGATGGATATCCAGCAAGACCTCATGCATCAGTCACTGAAAATAAGCGCATAGATACAGCAGGCAATAAAGGAGGCAAATGGTATGTTGGCCTTCATTATGAGAGGATTTGAGAATAGGAAGAGGGATGTTTTACTGCAATTGTATAGTGAATTGGTAAAGACAAACCTGGAGTACTCTGCGCAGTTTTGCTATCTTCAATTGAGGAACAATGTCCTTGCTATATAGAGGGAGTGCAGTGAAGGTTCAAAAGGCTAATTCCTGGGATAGTAGGTTTGTCATCCGAGGAGAGACTAAGTTGGATGTAGGATGATATTCATTGGAGTTTTGAGGCCTGATAGTAGTTCTTATAAAAACTTATAAAATTTTAATACAATTAGACAGGGTAAATTTAGAATGAATGGCCTTGATGGAGGAGAAGCCTAGAACTTGGGGTCATAGTATGAAGATAACTGGTAGACCTTTTAGGACTGAGGTGAGGTGAAATTTCTTCATCCAGTAAGTGGTGAATCTATGGAATTCACTACCATAGAAGGCAATTGATTTCAAGAACGAATTAAAATAACCCTTGGGTTAAAGGGATGAAGGTATATGGGGGATAAGGCACACCCCAGAGATAAAATTAGATTCAGGAAAGGGAGAGTGTGGCTGATAGGGAAATGGGTAGTAAGCATTTAGCAAAGAGGAAAAGGAAATCCTTTGACACTGGTCTTGCCCAATAGGTACGATATACTCAATATCAGTGAGGACAAGAAGAAAAACCAAAGCATCATGATTGAGAACGGTGCCCAGGGTGCTGGGGTGAGAGTAGAATAAAATAGAAGTGGTGTAATTAGTACTGAAAGACTCTAATTACTGGCTTAGATAGCATCCTCTCAAGTCAAGAAAAAAAATCCAGAAAGCTATTACCTATTTAGTGCCAGGATAAGGAATATCTTTCAGTGGATGAAGAACCTGGAAAGGAAGGACTTAAGCCAGTTGTCAATGTGCCCATTATAGCACATAGCAAGTTATGAAAAGAAGAATGAAGATTTGGCTGAAACCTAATGCTGTGACTTTATATTCACTTTCGCTGTGAGTGCAAATGGCAACATAGGCACAAAATATCATTAGAATCTCACTGGTATAATCTCTGTTTCTGATTGTTCCAGCAGCACCACCACCCCAACAACCCCCCTTCCCCAACCAATCCACACACTTACAAGTGGCATGATGGAGCTCCCACCCAAAAAGAATTCCCAGCTATTGGCTTTTCCTGCTCTATCAGCATGATGGCATGGTACATGCCTGCCAATTCCAGCCACACAGAGTGCTGAATTACCTAGTGAGAGAAGTCAGCTATGCAGCCTGTGACCTGCACGTCAGCTTTCTTGCTTGAGCCAGCATTCTGTGCAGAAAGCAAATATTCTACAATAGAAGGGTTCCTTTCCAGTGGATACTGGCACTAATTTTGGGACAGGTAGGTTCTGTATCAAAGGAATGAGATGCACATGAACCAGATTGAATCTGCTTCATCACAGTACCAGTATATGGAGTTGGTAAGAGTTTTAAAAGTAAGAATAAATAAGGTATCTCCAAGAAATAGAAGCAGCCCAAATGTAACCAAACAAGGCAAGGGAGGATAAACAAAAATGAAATGGTAAGGGAATAAACATAGAACAGGATCTAAAAATATGGTTAACAAATTTTAAGTGGAAATTCTATTTAAATGAATTAAAATGTCTACAGCAATGCATACAGTGTGTGTAATAAAGCAAAGAATCTGAAAGCAATCATGTGCTGTGAAGAACTAGGGTAATAGGGATCACTGAGACATTTCTACAGGAAAATCAAGACTGAGAATTAACCATTGTAAAGTATAACATATTTGGAAAAGATAGAGAAAGAAAAGAGGGAAGTGAAAGAAGCTGTATTTTATAGCAATAACAAAATGGTGTTAATTGGAAAAAGGGATACAAAAATCAAGACAAAAATAGCAGCAACATGGCTACGTGAATTTAAACAGGGAGAATGATGTGTTAATCAACCCAGCAAAATTTTAAACAGATGTTTACCTGGCTAAAGCTGAATAGTAAAGATTGGTATAGAACAGAAATAGATGTGAATGGGTGTTGTGATACAAAGAACAAGATATGTAAAAGATAGGTGTCATGAATAAGGTATGATTCAAGTGAATTTATTTTCCTTTCAAATTCTAAAAGCTAAGATAAAGAGGTGGAAGTAATAAGTTCTGGGAGAACGGTTTGAAAGAAACTGAATAAGATGATGAAAGATCAAAGGGAAAAATATTTAAGGAGATGTTGAAACGTATGAAGGGAGCAGTTTTAGATCTTAGCTAGTAGCAGGTATAGTTGGTTAACCACTAGCGCTATGTGAATAAAGGTAAACTACTGGTTAATCTCAGAAGCAAAACCAACAGAAATAAAAGCACTGGCTATGATTCTCCCATCGCACTGAACTGCTTTTTTAGCGCAGCAGGAATGGGAGATTCAAACACCTGCCAAATCGCGCAATTTGTGCTGGGCGTCTGTCCTTGAATGCACATCCAGCATTGGATTTCAGGTGCTGTCATCTCTGTGCAGTATAAATTATGCAGTGGGTAATCTGAATATCATTTAAATAGCATTAGCGGCCCAGGGCTCTGACGCAAATCTTTGTCTCTTCCTTGGACACAGGTGAGGTCCCAGAGGACTGGAGAATAGCTAATGTTGTACCGTTGTTTAAAAAGGGTAGTAGGGATAACCCTGGGAATTATAGGCCGGTGAGTTTGACGTCAGTGGTAGGGAAGCTGTTGGAGGGGATTCTTAGAGATAGGATGTATAGGCACTTAGGGAGCGCTGCAATCTGATTAGGGATACACAGCATGGATTTGTTAAGGGGAGATCGTGCCTTACAAATCTGGCAGAATTTTTTGAGGAGGTGACGAAAACAGTGGACGAAGGGCGAGCCGTTAATGTCGTCTATATGGATTTTAGTAAGGCGTTTGACAAAGTCCCTCATGGGAGGTTAGTTGGGAAGGTCAAGGCTAATGGGGTACAAGGATAGGTAGCTAGATGGATAAGTAACTGGCTTAGTAATAGGAGACAGAGAGTAATAGCGGAAGGGTGTTTTTCTAGCTGGAGGTCGGTCACTAGTGGTGTGCCGCAGGGCTCGGTACTGGGACCTCTTCTATTTGTAATATATATAAATGACTTGGAAGAGGGAGTAAGTGGAGTGATCAGCAAGTTTGCAGACGATACAAAGATGGCTGGACTTGGGGATAGTGAGGAGCATTGTCAGGCGATACAGCAGGACATAGATAGGCTGGTAGCTTGGGCAGATAGATGGCAGATGGAATTCAATCCTGATAAACGCGAGGTGATGCATTTCGGGAGAAAGAATGTAGGGGGGAGGTATATGATAAAGGGTAGACCTATTAAGAGTATAGAAACGCAGAGGGACCTGGGGGGTGCAGGTGAACAAGTCTCTGAAGGTGGCAGAGCAAGTGGAGAAGGTTGTGAAGAAAGCATATAGTATGTTAGCCTTTATAGGAAGGGTATAGAGTACAAGAGGTCTTTAATGTTGCAGTTGTATAAAACGTTGGTTAGACCTCATTTGGAATACCGCGTCCAGTTCTGGTCGCCCTGCTAGCGGAAGGACGTGGAGACTCTGGAGAGAGTGCAGAGGAGGTTTACCAGGATGCTGCCTGGTATGGAAGGTCTGAGTTACGAGGAGAGGTTAGGCAAATTGGGACTATTTTCCTTAGAAAGACGTAGACTTAGAGGAGATCTAATAGAGGTGTACAAGATTATGAGGGGTACAGATAGAGTAAACAGGGTTTAGCTCTTTCCTAGCATGGACTCAAATAGCAGAGGGGTCACGGGCTTAGGGTGAGGGGGGTAAGGTATAATTTGGATGCTAGAGGGAGTTTTTTCACACAGAGGGTGGTGGGGGGATGGAATGCGCTGCCAAGTAAAGTGGTGGAGGCAGGTACTCTGGAGTTATTTAAGAAATACTTAGATGGGCACATGAACAGAATGGGAATGGAAGGATATAGAAAACTGAATTAAAATAGGGATCATGAGCCTTGGGAGTCCCTGGGAAGTGTGTAAATAGATGATGATATTGATGTACTTGTTTTTATCCGACAGGTGCTTTGGTCCACCTTGTTGTCTAACAAGGGGCATACACGCGATGGGTCGTGAGAGGGCTGCTCTTGGATCTTTTTTGAGAGTATCCTAGTGCTTCACGTCGTTAGTGTACGCTTGACCTGGAGCATTTGATGGGCAACACGACAGCTCAGTGACTATCGCTGTGCTGTGCAGATACATGGATTTGGGCCCTGTGTCTGTGGGAGTTTGCGCATTCTCCCCGTGCTTGCGTGGGTTTTCTCCGGGTGCTCCGGTTTCCTCCCACATCCCAAAGATGTGCTCTTAGGCTAATTGGCAAAACAAATTCTCCCTAAATTGTCTCAAATTTGGTTTTTAATCCATAGATCTATTAACATGGACAGGGATCGTGGGTAGAGGTGGGAACATCAGGGTGGCGGCGCGGGCTCGTTGGGCCAAAGGGCCTGTTTCCTGTGCTGTTGGGTTCTTTGTTGTTCTTTCTTTTTGTTCATATCCACAGACCTTTGAACTAACATTCCACTGGAGGAAAAATATTGTTGTTAAACTGTTATATTAGAACTTTGAAGAAAACTTACTTTTTTTATTTCAGCTGTATATGCAAATGTTGACAGTGTTAGGCTCAAAAAACCCCCTGGAAAAAAGCAAATAAAACATTTTAAAAGTAATTGCAGAAAATGAACAGTAGGGTGAAATTATTTAAAGAAAAATCAATTAATGGGTTTAAGAATACATGAATCTAAGAAATATGAGCATGAACAGACCACATAGCCTCTCCATTCAGCATGATCATAGCTGAACTTTTATATCAACTCTTATTCCCCACCCCCATGACATTTGATTCTCTTGATGCCCAAAATTCTAGACTTGAATAACTTGATGACTGAGTATTTCAGCAATAGGAAACAGGGATGGTCTTAAATAATTTATATTTTGTAGGCAGAGGAAGAATGGCTACAACAATAATTGAACAATAATGGTAATAGTGGCTTTAAAATGAATATTCTGACTGAGAGTTAAGCATGCTGAGATTTTTGGTCAACTTATATTTAAGACCAGATGCAGGTCGTAAAGTTACTTATCTCAGGGTCCTGGTCTGGAAACTTGATCTGAAGCTAACTGTGTTGGTCAAATATAAGATGTTGTTCCCATGGACTTAGACATTGCCATTATGTGTGGGGCATGTCACATGAAATAAGCATAATGGTGGCATTTGCAATGGCTGTTTGAGCCATGTGATTGGTTTCTGGTTGCACAGTTGGCTGGATGACAGAGAATCTTTTGGAAGAAAGGGAGAATTTGTGGATAAAAGACATTGCAGTCCTTTGTTTGCCAATGAAGCTTTAGAGATTAATCATTGTAAAATATGTGCCCTGAAGGAATCTTCAGAGAAAAGATAGATTCTTTAATTGGGAATATTTCTTGGCCAAGATTTTCCTAAACTCAGTAGTATCTATTTTCAGTTAAATAATTAAAGTTGATGTGCAGTTAAGAGTTAAAGTTCAGTTGACAGTTGATGTTTAGTTAAGAGTTAAAGTTCAGTAAAAGAGTTAATGAGTTCCAAATGTTTAAGTTTGAGTCGGTACCTGAAGTGTTAAATTAAAAAAAAGTAATTGTCGAGTGGATTAAAGAGTTCACTACTGTTCTTTTTGTCTCATTAAACTTGAATGCATGGAAGTTATTTAAATTAAAAGCTGAATAACAATTTGTATTTGCATCTGTTATAAGATATGGCTTTAAGTTTAAGCTTAATTTGTGATTCTGTATTTGTGTTAAGGGTTAATGACTTGGGTTTTAGTTACATTTTTGAAAGATTGCTTGTAAGACTGTAGTCTATTTAGATATTTGCATTTGCAATGAGGTTTCCACAATTCCTAGATCTTCTCTGCTGCCTTTATCCTCATCCATGTAGCACCTCATATATGCTGAATAATGGCAAAGGTTGAAGCTGAATGACAAAGGCTGAAGCTCATCCACCATTGCAGTTGCAATCATCTTATCAGCTTGAGTTGCAGTCACACACTCCTGCCATGTTGAATAATGGCAAAAGCTGAAGCTCACCCACCATTGCAGTTGCAATTGCAGTTGTAATCACCTTATCAACTTGAGTTGCAGTCGCATACTCCTGCTCCGGACTACTAGCCATATCTAACTATTACCTAGGTATGACGTATGACTCTGTTCTGGAGAAAATGTACAAGTGACTTGCCTCTTCCCTGATGCACTGCCTTATTTCAGTACCAATGCCAGCTTAACAACTCTCTTCAAATTGCAGACATACAGCAGAAGTAGTCGCCCAAGATCACAATACTCTCCACAAACTCCCAAATGCTACAGATAAACATATCATTAATTTACTGAACTTATTATAAACTGATTAATTTAGCTAAATGGATTCGGCACATTTGCAGCAAATTCCCATTCTCTAATTCTCAACTGCTCACTAAGGAAAGAAGAATTGAATCATTGAATGATATTGTATTGAATAATTCCATTTGTCCATTGTCCCTGTGCTAGCTCTCTGATAGATCTATCCAATTAATTCCTTTTCTCTACTTTTTCACCAAGGCCTGTAAAATTGTACGTATCAACTATTTATCCAGCTCTCCTTTGATTGTTAGGAAGGAAGAGAGGAAGGAAAGGCTTGAACTTACACCATCAAAATGTGCCAAAGTACTTGATGCCAATAAATATATTTTTGGCTGTTTAACATAGGAAACAGCACAAGTTCCACACAGAGAGACGGCACAAACAGCATTAAAATAAATGACCAGATAATCTGTTTTAACTAAATAAGGGATAAATATTAGCCAGGACAGTGCGAGAATTCTCCGACACTTATTCAAATGATTGAATACAATCTTTTATGTCTGCCTGAAAACACTAATGAGGCCTTGGTTTCATGTATCACTCAAAAGACAGCTCTTCTAAGAATGCAACACTTCCTCAGCATTCCTTTAATATAACTGAAATAGTACTTAAACCCACAATTGTCTGGCCTCGACAGTAAACTCTGCCAATGTCTAATCCAAAAATGAAAATTTGAACCCATGTCATACGTGTATTATATTTTTAATTAAATCTCTTAATCTATCATAAATGATACCCCTGACATTTACTGGTTAATGAAAAGATGATCAGGAAATTACTTTGGTATGAATATGTGGGCAGTTCTCAACATTGTTCAGTCTGAATTCAATACAGGGAATGCAACCCCACTTTAAGAGGTTTTAAAATTAAAATAATTAAAGAGATTATCCAGATTATCTGAATTATCCATGAAGCACTGGTCTGTAAATCACAAATAGGCCTCAGATACTCTGTCAAAAATATGTGGATTATCTGGGCAGGGGACTCAATTTCCAATTATCTGGAAGAAAGTCCATCAATCATTATGATATGAGGCCATGAGCCCTGCATTCAAAACATCATGCCACATCTACATGAACAATTTGATAATGATCTAGAAATAGTGTGCCAATTTATGGAAATATTGGGAGTGGAGTTAGGGTGAGTCTGAATGGTGAGACCTGTGTAATATCCCACAATCCTCCAGTGCTTCAATTTAAAATTTCTCCTCTTCATGTTGAAAAACCCTCTATGGCTTTGTCCCTTTTTATCTCTGTAACTTTCTCCAATTCTGTAACTTCCACAAAACCGCATTTTACCAATACTGACCTATTATACATTTCCCACCTCTTTCAGTCCCCTCTGGATTTACTTCATGTTTTTGAGACCTTAAGCCATGGAATGCCTTCTCTAGGTCTCTCTACCTTTCTCCCCTCCTTCAAAACATTCCTTAAAATTACCTCCTTTCATAAAACATTCATTCATACATTAGTGTTTCTTTTGACTAAATGGGCCTGATTTTACCAAAAATTCACGTCCGTTTCTGGACGCAAAATTGCGGTAAATTCGGGGTCAGACTTTTAACACAATCCGTACCCGAATCCGAGCAGATTGCTATTTTACCGATACCCGATTTGGGCAAGGAACCGGTTTACAGGCTAACCACCCCGGTAGACATCACCCTGGGATTGGACTCCATGGGAGACAGGCCCCCCCCAGCAGAACCCCATTCTGGGATCAGGCCTCTTTGGGAGGCAGGCCCTCCTCAGCAGAGCACACCCCCAACCTACCTCGATCACTAGTCTCCCTCCACCATTCTTCTTGACAATCTTTAGTCCTTCAAGAGCCTGCAGCATCTTCCTGGCCACAGACTTGGAGCCACAGCTAAAGTGATTGGGTTTCACACCATTCCGCTAGTGTGTGCTGGAGGAAGAGGGGGCACAGATGGATCTCTGGTTACAGGGGAAGGAGGGGGCTCAGATGGATCTCTGGTTGAGGGGGAGGGCGCAGGCAGGTCTGCTGCTATTCTGCGAACAATTCCTTCTCCCCATGGAGAAATGAATTCCTCCTCCAGGAGTGGATGTGTGGCCATGCTATCCAACCAAACCTTCAGGATCAAGCGATTCCTTGATAAGGAGATGAAGCAGAACTGGCTGATTCCACAGTGGATCCACATGAAAACCGGCAACAAAAGCAAGGACACCTCCAAGAAGATACACTGGAGAAGGACCAAGCTGGGTCTGTAAAGGGATACACCATCACTAGTACACTACCAGCTACAGCCATTTCTCCCACTCTCTTGCCCCTGCAGAGAAGGGTAATCTGTATTGATAGTGTACTAGTGATGGTGTATCCCTTTACAGACCCAGCTTGGTCCTTCTCCAGTGTATCTTCTTGGAGGTGTCATTGCTTTTGTTGCCGGTTTTCATGTGGATCGACTGTGGAATCAGCCAGTTCTGCTTTATCTTTTTATCGAGGAATCGCTTGATCCTGAAGGTTTGGTGGGATGGCATGGCCGTACATCCACTCCTAGAGGAGTGATTTGTTCCCCCTCACAAGAGGGTGATCTGTGTCAAAGAGCCATCTCTCTGCTTTCTGGTTTTTTTGCCCCTACAAGTGATTTTAATAATACATCACACAAACAACTAAATGTATGTAAGTCAAATCCTCGCAGAAGTCAGGAACAGGAGGCACAGAATTAATGTGAATGGGTATTGTCTAATATTCAGAGCATTTTTCCTTGCATTTAAGCCATGTAATAACAGAAACAAAAATGGGAATCTGTTTTTTCATTCCCTGTGTCCTTCCTGCAGAAACACATTTTAATAAAATAAATGGAATCGATCATAAATAAAAAATACAACTTATTAATGACATCACATTTGTGCATTTGTCAAAGTTCCACTGATGTCAACACCAGTCAAGCAGTCCAGTGATTGTTGTTTCTAAAATCCAAAATTTTGAAGACTACTTCTTTGTCCAGAATTTGCTATAATTGTCAACTTTAAATTCATCTTCAAATTGCTCCTCTTCTGTTCTAGCTCTTTTGGGAACACGTTTGCACAATTTTGCTTTCCTTTCAGCTTTTGGTAGAAAGGAAACATCGACTTTTTTTAGGCTCCTTGTATCGAATATTGGTAGTGGACCCATCTAGGTCGAACCACCAAAACGAGACACAGTCTGGCATAAACCTGCCTTCCAAAGCGAACTACTGATGTTCTATTGGAATTGTTCCTCCTGGGTACACTGACACAGGATACACAGGAAGAAGCAATCTTTCAAAAACATTCAGCTGTAACGGCGGCACAAACCGCCACAGCCGTGCGCTCCAGCCCAGGGCCCGGGTGCGCTGCCTCCAATTTTTTTGAATTGTGCATGCTGGAATGAGGATTCCGGGCTCGGATCCATGTTATGCCCAGATCTGGCCTTTAGGTTCCGATTGGTAAAATCAGGCCCAATGTTAATGTTTGTCTGGTTACGCACCAGTGAAGTGTTTTGGGACATTTTGCTTTATTAAAGGCACTATAGAGATGCAAGTTGATTTCGGTATTGTAACATTGCATCAAACATACAGTGTGATATAAATGGAAGTTAATAATGTGTACTTCAACTGTAAATCATCAAGTTTATGATATTATATATCATTGAATTTCAAACCATACTTTCTGGAAAACGATTGACATTTTCTTGAATCATTCAATACGACTGTTCTAAAATTAAAACAATTAAAGAGATTACCCGGATTATCTGAATCATCCATGAAGCACTGGTCTGTAAACCAAAGATGTATGTGTTCTCGTTCAATCTGTTGAAAATCAAAGATATTTTACTTATGTTGATTTTAGACTACAGTATTGCTAAGTGAGACAAGGTCAGGGATAGTATTCATGACTTATTCATATTTCAGTCTACATTTTCCAATGTCAGGGCAAATATATTCAAAAGTATGTGATAAAAACAGTGAGCATTTATTGTTTTTCCATAAATGCCCTTGAGAAGGTGTTGTGAGCTACATTTTTATCCACATTGATTGACATCAGTCTGGGAAGAAGGAAGCATCCAGAGCTGACACTGAAGCAGTGCAGAAGCAGCAGGTGAGAGCATGTCTTTCCATTTTGCTGACTATTATATCAGCAGTTTCTCATTCAGAATCTTGTCAAGGAGGAATCAACATCTAAGTACACCTGTCCCATTCCCCTTCAGAGATGTATTCAGAAAAAGAGCCATATTCTACTCTTTAACCCCCGTTTATCTCACCACAGAGGCTGGCTAAGAAATAATTCCAGCAATGTTTGCTTTGAATTGTCACATCTACTGCAGCTGCCATGTCAAATTGAGGGGCTCAGACCACAGATAGCCCCAGAGTTCAACATAGGCTGTGAGTAATCACTGGGAGCTCCTCATGCTAGGGGACAGCAAGAGGAGACCTCCCAGCCAGACTGAAGAATACAAATGTTTGTTGCAACCATGGGCAGTTCAAAGGAAGTGTTATAAGAGGCTGAATGGCCTTTCATAGTTGGTAATGATGTATGATTAAGGAGCACCATTATAATTCTAATTCAATATGGACTGTGACTTGGAAAAGATCTTCAGGATAATGGCTTCCGTGCGTATGTATCCTTGCCTTTTAGGTGGTAAAGGTCATGTATTTGGAACATGCTGTTGAAGATGCCTTGGTGATTTGTTGCAGTGCTTTGGTAGATGGTACACACTGTCGCTATTGTGTGCTAGGGTGGAGGAAGTGATTGTTTCACTTCCTCCTGTACTGGTGGACAGGGTGCTGGGTTACATGAGGACTGCTTTCTCATGGATACTATTGAATTCTTGAATGCTGTTGAAGCTGCACTTATCCAAGCAGACTTGTATCTTATAGATAGTAGAAAGGCTTTGGGAGTCATCAGTATTTTGGAACACTCTCTGTAATAACACTATGGGTTGTATAGTCTCCATTGTATAGTCTGCAGTGGATGGAATGTTTTGCTGATGACAAGGTCTTGGCCACAGGTTGGAGCTGGAGAGGCTCCTGCATTATCTTTTTTCAGGAAGACCAGCTGGTAACCAGGCAGTTGCCAGATCACTGATGGGCCTATCTACAAATCAGGAATCAGGTCCCAGCTACTGGGAGTTGCCAGCCATGTTTTGAACATCAGCGTCATATGGGAGGTACAGATGTCAGAACAACATCCACCTGAGGCCCATTAGGGCTGAGCAAGAAATGCTGGCCTTGCCAGTATCACTCATATCCGTTGAATTAATCTAAAAAATATAAATTGACCTTGAAGGATAAACTGTGGAATAACTTTTATGGAGAAAAAGTGCTATTTAACTTGCACTTCTGCAAGGTGCCTGCTGACTCTGAGTACCGTGAGTTAGTAGGCATGTTTATCGCTAGATGAGTCAGATCCTGGCGCAGACCAATTTTAGAAAATGTCCTAAAACCAGCATAAAACTCTTACTTGAACATTGTAATGAGCTTCATGAATTGTTCTGGAATACAAACTGAATATCTATGGTAGAGATCAATCCACTGTGGTGGGTGACACAATCTCATATCACCTAAAAGACAGAACAACAATTGCAGCATGATCAAAGTTCTAGGCCAGAGGTAAGTGATCAACAGTAAGAGGCTCTCCTTTTCCAATAGCAGGTCTCTTGAACAAGCAGGGGTCTTTGATTGAGGGAACCCCCGAAAGACCAGAAACAAATTCCAAAGGTTTGCTTACTTTCCCTCTGTTTGGTGACAGACTCATCAGCTGCTGGTACATTAATTGGTGGCGGCAAAGGAAGGCCATCAATAGGCCTTTCTACCATGGACTTAATTGGTATGGAGGCAAAGAGATGGCAAGCCCACATCTACCAATATGACATCAATTAGGTCTGCTCCCAGATTCCTAGTATACCACAGATAAGGACATAATATAATGTCCAAAGTGTCAAGAACGTATCAAAAATTCTACTGGAAGCAAGTACATGCAGGTATTTTATAATCAGTATTGAAACAATAGCGTGAATATTTTAAATGACTCAATGGGGCAGCTAAAAGTTGGAAAAGAAGTCAGACGGCAGCAATGGAAGAAGGGCCAGACAACAGGCCATGGGGCCGCTATCAACTGGGGGCAGTGTTAAATTACAGCAGTTACTAATAAACAGGTATATCACAACTTAACTGTTTTTTGAGTACCTGCCCTGAAAGCATGCAAATAGTCATAGAACATCAATGAATTAGGGGTGTGGGGAGGGGCAGTGAAGCCACTCACAGGAGAAAAACAGCTGAATGTCATGGAGACATTAACAGGTAGAGCAGAGACCAGTAGAGGGAACATCACGAGATGAAAATAACTAAATATCAAACTAAGCAACTGAGGCCCAAAAGTCATCCAAACCACGCAGAAGCAGAGAAATGAAAGAAGAGATCTCAAAGGCAAACAGGCAGACATTGTTGAATTTTGTGAATGCCAGGGCAGAAGGAATTCACTCATTCTTCAAAACATGAGGGGAAATAAGTAACTTACTAACCCTAAAGCTACAGATTAGCAATAATATTACATTTCAAATTTCAAGGTCCTCGCTGTTTCCAGTATACTTACAACTGAGGTCCACTCACCCTTAATGAAAATAGAAATATCGAATTGAAAACATTTGTTCTATAATATTCAAGCTGGCGTCCACGCTGGAAGAAATAGTTTAGAATTTTAGATCAAATAGTGCTCAATTTGCTTGCAAATTAATTTAGAAGTCCACTAAAAGTGTGGGTGTAGAACTTTACAGTAAAAAAACTGATACAATGCATGGGATTCTCCAGTTTCGCCTGAGGAACAGAGGGGAAAGAGAGCGGGTGTCAGGGTTGGGAGAGGAGAGAGACGAGGGAAAAACTGTTATAATCTGCTGGAAATAATGGGGCGGGGATGGGGCAGGGCAAAAGATAAGAAAATTGCTCTGTTGGGCATGGCGGGGAGAAAACTGCTGCAATCCGGGAAAGGGGATCACAGGCAGAGGCATGATGCACTAGTTGCAGGTGTAAATAAAAATATAAACTTATCAAAGCATATGTTAAAACAAAGTCTGTAATTTTTAAGTTAGCTCAGTTTTAGAATGTTTGAGGCTGTCTAAATTCAGAAAACGGAGAAATATGAAGAACAAATGATCATTTTGCTGTCAGAATATTTGAGATAAGCAATTTTGCTAATTGCAAATGTTTGTGTGCTACAGTTTGGTTCAGTTGATGGCATGAATATCACTAATGCTACTTGCAATGTCAAATGATGCAAAATAATTACTTTGGGGCACAAATGATGTCAAATGAGTGCCAATGAACACTATTAAATGACACCAAATGATGACAAAGTTTGTGGGTAACCTTGGTTCACTGGAGGTCTTCAGACGAGAGCAGGGATCAAATTGCAAATGAGTTGTGGGTCTCTGGCTTTGTTATAACTATAGTTTTGGACCTCAAAACAAATTTCTACCCAACTTTCATCACTGGCATGTTCAGTCACTTCAGCGTCTTACACTGTGTAAACAATATGAACTAAACCCAGTACATGATAATAAGTATTTTCATGGACTTTAGCCAAGAATTTTAAATATCAAGGAATGTTATTTCATTATAATCATTTATTTTCATCTTATATTTAAATAGATTTGTCTATTTACTTTTTAATTAAAATGATTGCAGTGAATAAAATAGAAAATACCCAGAAAATTTACAACCTACTGATGACTTAATTTTGCATGACTGTAGCAAAAGTATTCATAGAGACACATAAAGTTTGTTGGAAATTAATATATTTATATTGACAGTGACATAACTCATTTATGCCATAGTTTTCTTCATCTTTCTAAGTAAAATGAACCTCAAACATAGATGCAGCACTGCAAGGTGCATCTCCAGAAATTATTGTCTGTAGTCATGAGACTTCTTTTAAATTTGTATAAATTGACAATTTTGGAATTCTAGAAATTTACTTTCTACTTTACCACCACTAAATGAATGCACATACCTTTGCATTTTCTATTTGGAGCAAGTTCTGACTTATAAAAAGGCCATGTGTTGTCAATAGTACCAGATGCCGATTAGTTAGAACAAAATTCTTCAGACAAATACCATCACAAGCTAAAGGCAACATGTAGCATATTAGTTAACTAATTGAACAAATATACAAATTTATTTCTCTGAATTATATTCCCATTAAAAATATTCCACAAAATGACTCAACTTGATGAGAAAGCATGAACGCACAAATTTTTGGATGGATGTACAAATATTTGTATGAAAAATCAATATATTTTCTTCTGGGTTCGTTTTTGTCATTAACAGCTGTGCATAATATATAGTGGAGGAGTGAATTTTCTTATTGTTTCTGGTTTGCATACAATAAAGTTCATTTCATTAAAGAAGTATTACCAATGAATGTACACCTACAAATCATTTCTCCTCAGCGAACATTTTGTCCCTTCCTGCAATCTCTCTGTGGTATCATCTACATACTGTACTACACACAAAAATTTCATATTTGTATCCTGCTACATCTTAAAAGAGGTGCAGCAAATCCTGACCTAGACACAACTGAGAAATTTCAGCACTTGAAAAGTCTCCCAAACTTAACTTACTGATAACGGAATTCTGGAAAGCTGTTTCATCATTTTGGTGGCCAGTAAAGCAGGCTGCTTTGCCTTGTTTGCTGTTGAGCTTCTTGAGTTGTTGTGCTGCACTCATCTGGGCAAGAGAGAATACTATGGACAGGATTTGGGATGTCAAGAGGTGAATTACTTGCCCCATAATGCCTATCCTTTGACCTGCTCTTGTAGCCCCAATATTTACATGGCCAATCCAATTGAGTTTCTGGTCAATGGTAACCCACAAGATGTTGATAGTGAAGAAACAATGGCCTAGTGACATTATTGTTAGATTATTAATCTAGAAATTCAGCTAACATTCTGAGGGCCCGTGTTCACATCCCTCCAAAGCAGATGGTGGAATTTCAATTCAAAAATAGGAATCTGAAATTAAGAATCTACTGATGAACATGAAACCATTGTTGATTGTCGTAAAAACCCACTTGGTTCACAAATGTCCTTTAGGGAAGGAAATCTGCTGTCCTTACCTAATCAGGCCTACATGTGTCTCCAGATTCATAGCAATGTGGTTGATTCTCAACTGTCCTCTGAACAAGAGCAACCAGGGATGGACAATAAGTGTTATGAAAGTTCCACAAATGAATTTCAAAAAATTAATGGCAATGATGCCATTAAATGTTAAGGGTCATCGGCTGGGGTGCCTCTTGTTATAGATGGTCATTGCCTGGCATTCGTGTGACACAAATGTTATTTGCCACTTGTCAGTGCAAACCTAGATGCTGATCTAGATGATGGGCATTTGTGCATAGATTGCTTCAGTGTCTGCAGAGTTTCAAATGGTGCTAAACACTGAATCAGTAATCAGCAAACATTCCACTTTTGACTTTATAATGGAAGGAAGGTCATTGATGAAGTATCTTAAAATATATACTAACCCTGCCATCTTAACCATTCACTGCAAGTGGCTGCAATATGTAAGATCTACAAATGCAATGCAGTACTTGCCACAGCTAGTTTGGGAGCATCTTCCAAACTCAGGACCTTTGGACCCAGAAGAACAATGGCAGGAGGTCCATCACCTGCAAATTCCCCTAAATCACATATTGTCCTGACTTGGAAATATATCACCGTTCTTTCGCTGTTGATGCATAAAGATCTTCAAACTCTCAACTTCATAGCATTATAGTTGTATCTATACTAAATGGATTGCAATAATTCAAAAAGGTCATCAGCTTCCCAAGATTCTCTGGGGATGGGCAATGAATACAGGTCTTGTCAGCAGTCCCATAAGTGAATTTTAAAAAATTTCTTCTTAGCCTCATTGGTGCTCACCTTTGCTGCAGACTTCCTATTCTGGCTTTTTATGTATCTTACCCATGTTTTTTTTGCCACACCAGCAGCAGTGAAGTCTTTGGTTGTCTGGATCTTTCTCTCCCCTTAAATTCCCTGCTCTTGATTTCTAAACTTCAATGATCCATTTCTTACCTAATCTCTTCCTCCATTGCTCAGCATTAACTACTTCTACTTATATATTTTTTCTTTTAAAGTGCTTTAGGATATTTTCTAGCCTTAACTAATGCTCATTGTAGTAGTTGTTTCATTACTTATTCCTTTAGAATGTTCTCTAAATGATTTCCTTACCATAGTTATCAGAGTCTCAGGCTAAAAGTTTCTTGGATTGCCAGTTTTCAGGCATTATTCCTATTACCAGTTGTGCTCTGAAGGAACCCAATTGAGTGATGCTTGATTTAAATGCACTAAACAGATGAAGTTTTTACCTAAAATTATTCTTCAAGATAATAAACTAATATAATTTACCTCCTTTGAGTAAATTACACAAGACAGGTTTGATGTCATACCACTTGTCGTGTTCTGATGTAAATCCACTTTTAGTTACCAACAAGAAAATACCTGTATAATAAATAAGGGAATTGAGGATTTATCAAAATACAGCATAATAATTTAGAATTTTCTCTTGTTTAAAAGATATAGTCCACTATGCTTCATTTTCTGGAAGCATTCATAAAGAAAATAGAAGCTAGAAAGAATGAGACAGAAATCATGAGGAATGGTCATTCAATAATGTATATTTCAATGAGAAAACTGTGTAACAGCTTGAGAAAGAAAGCAAGGGCATGCATCTATGGAAGACAGTGGCAGAGAAAATATGAATTGGAGTGAGAACAAGCAGCAAAGCAATAAAAATGTGCTTTATAATATTTTGTTTTGCTACATGATGTAACAATCATGTCATTATAAGCATCATAACTCTGACTGAATGTCAAACCACAAAATTAATTCATCATTTCAGTCTTTACTAATATTTACAAATTATTGTTTGCACAATAGCTTTTATGTTTTTCTGCATCAATCATTTCAAAGTAATTAATTGCGTGAAGCAACTTTAAGATATTTATTGGCTTTGACATTTTAAAGCATATGATAATGCACTATATATTATCTATCCAAAAAGAACAATGCTGATCAAATAAATCTCTCGGTGACTAATGCCTTCTGCTCTTGTAACGCTTGAATATAAGATTTTCAGCACCTTGCACAAAATCATCAAGAGTTTCACAAATATTATTCTTACAATGTGCAAAAGATAGCATACCAACAGTGCGCATCAACCACACATGTGTTGCCTAACTATATCTGAATAGAGGTAATATCCACTACCTCTAACATAGGTCATAAGATCATAAGACGTAGGAGCAGAATTAGGTCACTCGGTCCATCGAGTCTGCTCTGCCATTCAATCAAAGCTGATATTTTTCTCATCCCCGTTTTTCCTGCCTTTTCCTGTAACACTTGATCCCCTTATTAATCAAGAACATATCTATCTCTGTCTTAAAGACACTCAATGACTTAGCCTCCGTAGCCTTCTGTGGCACAGAGTTCGATCGATTCATCACTCACTGGCTGAAGAAATTCCTCCTCGTCTCTGCATTAAAGGATCGTCCCTTTATCCCGAGGTTGTGCCCCCTGATTCTAGTTTCTCCTATTAGTGGAAACATTCTCTCCACTTCCACTCTATCCAGGCCTTGCTGTATTCTATAAGTTTCAATAAGATCCCGCCCTCATCCCTCTAAACTCCAATAAGTACAGACCCAGAGTCCTTAACCATTCCTCATACAACATAACATGTATAATAACTACAATCTATGTACCAGCATTAGGTATATTATGGCTGCTGAACACAGGTGTAAGAATCGCCACATCAGCAGCACAAAGCCGCTTTTTTATTATCAGGGTCTGTGCAGTTCGTAGAACCGGCAATACTTCTTGTGCAGGAACTTCTACACCAAGTTTCCACTGCAAGATAGGTTCTATGAAAACACAATGGTAAGAAGAAATTATACTCAAACTGTAAATCACTGTTGCTAAATATGGTATTTTGTCTTGAAATGTTATAGATACAAATTTATGAATCACAGCTAATAATAGAACCTCACAAGCCATGAGCATGCATTGGAAACAAAAGGATAACATTAAAACCCAATTCTCTACCTCCAACTGATTTCCAGGCAGTACAATCCAGACCCAAAATATTCATTGCATCAAAAAGTGTTCCCCTTGGTTCTTTTGCCATTCAACAATCCCCCTTTTCATTCTTTCATGGAATGTGAGAACGAATGCTCCAGATTTTGTTGCCACCCTAATTGCCCTTTTGAATACTGCAGAGCATCTACTGTAGTAAGGGATATCAAGATTGATGAATTTGCTAGGTCTTGAGGTTACAGATTGTTTTTGAATGCAATTCATGGATATACAATTTTGAGTTGCTAGATTTATCTTGCATATGTTTCATTTAGCACTATGGTACTCAATGTGAAGTGAGGACTTAATCTACAAAAGGGCTGTGCAGTGGTCACTCCCAACAATACTGCCATGAACAGGTGCATCTGCAGGAGGTGGATTAGTGAGGACAAGGTCAAATAAGTTAATTTACGTGGTGATATGCTTTGCACCCATTTTAGAAAGATGACAAATTGTTTTGTGCCGAGCAGTAAGAATTGGTAAATTCAAGCCCAAAAATTATAAATTTTTGCAACTAGTATTTAAATATTTTGATTTTTCTGATGCCCAGGATATTGACACAAACAGAAATAAACTGAGCCATGTTCAAATAGGCATTGAGGTTGGTATCAGCAACAATACATATTCATATACTGTTAAGATCCAGGCCAGAAACTCCAAGATGTTTTATGAAGATAGCCTAGACTCTAAATTTCACATTTGATTTTAACATGGGTGAACATAAGATGTTTCACTCCAGGCTTGATTCAAGTGATCCATTAGGAAGCTTTCATGAAACAAAGTTTATTTCAGGACACAGTTAAAATATAATTAAAAAAACATAACTTTTACCAATTAATGAGATTCAAACTTGATACCTTATATAAACCTTAACAGCTAGCTATCTATGTTGTTCCAAGTCAAACATCCCAGAAGCATACATTCTTCTCTAGACTTGGCACAAAAACAAGTATGCTCATGTGATGCTGAATTTTCAGCATTCTAACGCCTGCTGTGAATTGGCCCTTTGAATGTTGGATTAAAGCTATGAGATTTCACAACCCTGGAACTGTGTTTTTTATTTATTAGTATTATAAGTAGGTTTATCTTATCACTGCAATGAAGTTACTGTGAAAATTTCCTACTTGCCATATGCTGGTGCCTGTTTGGCTACACTGAGAGAGAATTTAGCATGGCCAATGCACCTAACCAGCACGTTTTTTGGACTGTGGGAGGAAACCAGAACACCTGGAGGAAACCCATGCAGACACAGGGAGAATGTGCAGACTCCGCACAGATAGTGACTCAATCTGGGAATCAAACCTGGGTCCCTGGCGCTGTGAGGCACAGTGAGGTAGAGTGCTAACCACTATGCTACCGTGTCACTTACATTTAAAAGTGCCTTTGTAGAGAGAGAGAAAGAGAGAGAAAGAAAGAGACAGAGACAATGCCTGTTCCACCAGCTTCTAGCAGCAACTGAGAAAATGAAACTAAAACTTGGACTTTTCTATGGAAAAAAACCTATCCCTTGACATATCACCTGACCTATCAATCATCCCTAAATCAAGCTCCACTTAGAAATCCCCAAGAGCCATAAAACCCCAGAACAGTGCTGATTAAAATCAACATGATATCAATTATACTGCCTCAGCAGCAATAAAGGACCTAGGTGACAGACATCATGGTACTGAAAACATCCAAGGATATGCTAGAAACATCTGCAAAGGAACATGATCAAAACACATTTCTTAAGGGCATAGTATCATCACAGTAGCATCTTTAACATAATAAAACTTCTCAAGGTGATTCACAGGGGGCATTGACAAAAATGGTAATAACAAATGACTGTGGGTTTGGGTAAAGAGGTAAGTCTTAAGGTGCATCATTAACAAGGAAAATAAAGTACAGCAGTACAATATTGTAGGGAGGGAATTCCACAGAGCTCAAGTACTGGGCAACTCAGGGCCATCAAAGGTGAATGTTCAAGAACTAAAATTAGATGACTGTAGATATATCAGAAGGTTATGGAGTTACAGGAGATTACAGAGTCAGGAAAGGACAAGGCCATAGTATGATTGAAATCAAGGATGAGAATTCTAAAATCAAGGCGTTGCTTTACCAGTTCATTTACTGCTCTGCAACAGTTTTACTCATCTACAATCTGAGTTTTCACATCTTCTAAAAATTCTAGGCTGTTGCCATACCAACCTATGGAGTTTCATAGATGGCAGCTGCCTCTACTCAGAAACCTGGGGGAATAACTGTGTATTCAGCGTTGTGATCATAAAGGAATCCAAGTGACTGGTTTTCTGCTTGGCGCCAGAAGTTGAGGAAACAATCTGCTATTTGTAGTTCACAAACATTATCTTATTCATAATTTATATCTATATTTATTATAATCACTATTTCTATCTGATAGGCATTATGGCACGCTGCTGAAATCTCATACAGAGGTCAGCACGCAGAAGGATTGTACGTAAGTGGAACTTGGTGCATGTTAAAGCACAGGCATCAGACTTTTGTATGACTTCAGGTTTACAGGAGATAAAGGGTGGGATATTCAGGTCCCTGTTGTGTTTTGCAGCGACAGAGGCAGCTTGGTATGGATTGCTGGTGATATCTTCAGGTTCCATCAATGTCTCTGCCATTTTGCATTGTTCAGTCACCCAACTGCTGAGGAACCTGCCACAATGTGGGTTTCCACCTATAGACTGGAGGATACTGCTAGTGGTAATGGCTGGAAAATCCCATCTAAAATATGGGAGAACATAGTGTTCATAGAACATAGAACCAGGGTGCTTTGGAATAGTCATGACATAAATAAAAAATGCATGAATGAAGGTTTCAACTGCAGATGAACCGAGACAATGATAAAGTCGGGCAATGGAAATAGACAGTCTTTGTAGTGCATGAATATGTGGATAGAAGCTTATTTCCAGGTCAAATTTAATACCAAGACTGATATGGTCTCAAACAGTTGTCAGCAGAAAGATGGTGTTGGAAGAAAGAAGACAGAATTTGGAGAAAAAACAGTAGATTCCATTTTTTTCAGTATTTAATAGGAGTAAATTGCTGCTCATCCAGCAGTAAATGATGGATAAAAGTCTGATAATTTAACAACAGTGGAAGAGTCAAAAAAAAGCAGTGGTGAAGAAGTGCTATGTGTACTCAATAAACACGTGAAACATAATGTGATGCTTTTGGATGGTGTTGCCAAAAGGCAGCCTGTGGATGAGAAATGGGGGCCCCAAGATAAATGATGTAGGAGCAGGAAAAGAAGCCATTGCAAGTGATACTCTGGTTGTGATCAGACAGATATAAATAAAACCAGATGAGAGTTGTCCCAACTAATTGATTGGCAGTGGAGTCCTTGGAGAACGGTAAATGATGTCAAAGGCTTCAGACACATCAAGAAGGATAATGAGGGATAGTTTAACCTACCATAGTCATATAGGAACGTAATTTGTGACTTTGATAAAAAATAATTTCTGTATTATGGCAGCATGGAAAGAATTTGAATATGAAGTTCTCAGAAAAATGGACACTGATTTGGGCTATGATAACATAGTCAAGGAGAGAGAGAGAGATTGGAGATGGGGCAATAGTTTGCAATGATCACGGGTTCAAAGATTTATTTTTTAAAAAAAAAGGTAATGACAGAGGACTTTAAAGAAGAGAGGAATAATGTCCAAACAGGGAAGCATTAACAGTTTTGACTAACGTAGAGACAATGACAAATGTAGGAGCTTAGCAGTTTTGGCAGATTTAGACACCTGCAAACCAAATTAACTTAAATGCCAAACTTGTCTAATTTTCAACCTACCTCTCACAACATCCAGCAAGGTTCCTTCTGTTGTGAACAAACGTGACCCATAATGCAGTTTTACACTCAAACGCCACTCATCTGCAGGAAATACATCTATCACGTAAAACAATAAATGTTGGTATTATGCTGTTAAAACAATTGCAAAAAATCTGACAAGTAAAATAATTTGGAGGTTTTAAGTTGGAAATTCAGCTCCTCAAAAAATTAGATTTACTCTGTTGAATTTTCCATTGTTTCTTCAGATTGCAACTGGGTCTGTATTTCAGATCTATTGAGTGGAGGGATTTGATGTTTACCTTTATTAAATGATGCTAGTTAAACAGAACTTGACACTGGGGGGTCTGAAATGGATGAACCATTAGGGAATGTGGGCCTATGTTAGAATGGGGAAGTTTATTTCAATTGGAATGAGATTCTGTGGACCCTCTTTCTTCAGATATACAAGAAAGATGAAGACTCTGTCTCATCCTCCCCCTTTAGTAAGGAAGTTCAGAGAACTAAAAGAAATAAATATTTGCAGTGCAAATATAAAAAGAATTAAAAATACAAAATAGAACACAATACAACCACTAGACGTCTAAAAGCATTTTATAGCCAATTAAGTGATTTTTAAAAATCTAATTACTATTGAATATGCAGAAGACAATTTATGTATAGCAAACTCTTACAAATGGTGTTGTTAGAATGACTAAATAATCTATTTTATGGTATTACTGAGGGATAAATATTAGTCAGAGTACTGGAATGGCATGGTGGCACAGTAGTTAGCACTGCCTCATCACAGTGTCAGGGATATAGGTTCGATTCCCGCAATGACTGAGTGGAGTTTACACGTTCTCCCAGTGTCTGTGTGGGTTTCCTCTGGGTCCTCTGGTTTCCTCCCCAGTCAAAGAACATACAGGTTGGGTGGATTGGCCATGCTCTATTGTCCCTTACGTCCAAAGATGTCTAGATCAGGTGGATTAGCCATAGTAAATACACAGAGTCACAGGGGTAGGACAGACTGTGGATGGGCCTGGGTAAGATTCTCTTTCAGAGAGTTGGTGCAGACTGGATGGGCTGACAGCCTCCTTCCGCACTGTAGGGATTCTATGGTTCTATGATAAAATGGAAATAGAACCATGGAATCTTTTACACCCACCCAACAAAGAAGATGGGACTTTGGCTTACTGTCTGATTTGAAAAATTGCACTTCCAGTAGTCCATCATTCCTAAATGCTCGACTAGAGTATCTACCATGATTTTTGTGCTCAAGCCGCGAAGTGATAATTGACCCCTGAACCTTGTCACCCAGAGGCAAAATTGCTACCAACTGACCCACAGCGATATAATGCTGCAGCATTTCAACAACTGGCATTTATATAACTATCAAATGTATAATATATATTTATATATATATATATAAACTATTTTATATATATATATATATAAAACTATTATATAATAACTGGGACAGCACAGTAGCACAGTGGTTAGCGCTGCTGCTTCATAGCATCAGGGACTAGGGTTCGATTCCTGGCTTGGGTCACTGTTTGTGTGGAGTTTGCACGCTCTCCCCGTGTCTGCGTGGGTTTCCTCCATGAGCTCCAGTTTCCTCCCACATTCTGAAAGATGTGCTGGTCAGGTAACAGGCGCCAGACTAGGGGAATTTCACAGTAACTTCATTGCAGGATTAATGCAAGACTTATTTGTGACTAGTAAATCAACTTTTACTTTTACTTACATTTCACAAATAGAAATAGAAACTATGCATCAAACCAAAGAAGCTATTATCAAAACTGTGATGGATTTTGAGGATAAAGAAGGTGGAGAAGCAAATGGGTTTAGGGAGGTAACTCCAGAGGATTTGCTCTATCAGCTGAACATTGAACTGTTATGCTGAGAAAGGGAGAATCCTCAGGCAAACAACTGAATCAGAACATACATGAAAAAGTCAAAGGAAAATGGGTGAACTTTCCATCTCAGCTCATTAAAATAAGAGTCGTGATTGTATATGTCCAAACCCAGAACTACTACCACCTAGAAGGATAAAGATCACAAATGCATAAGAACACCATGATCTGTGAGTTCCTCTTCAAGTCACACACTATCCTGACTTGGAACTACATTGCCATTTCTTCACTGTCACTGAGTCAAATTCTTGAAAGATTGGCCGGATACTCAAGTAGTGCAGCAGGCCAGGAAAATCGCACCCATTTTCTCCTACATTCCTGTGGTCAGCAAAACCTCCAAATTGCTTCAGCAATTAACCACAGCGTTACATAAGTTTTGCCTCAGCACAACCAAGTAAATAACTTGAAGTAGCTGCTTATATAGTGTTTGTTGATTCAACAGTGAATGACAAAAATGTTGCCCAAATTTGGTATTACCAAATTTGGCATCCCAACTTTGGACCAGGACATCCCTTATGTACACTTGAAGATAATTTCAATGTCTTCAAGTGTACACAGAGGATGTGTCTACATGGAGTACACTATTTCATTAATACCAGTTGAATGATGTAAGAAGTGGTCAGCAGCACATCACGTGCATGAAAAAGGCAGGTCAGCCTTTGATTTCATTTGATTTATTATTGTCACATGTATTAGTATACAGTGAAAAATATTGCTTCTCGTGTACAATGTAGACAAAGCATACTGTTCATAGAGAAGGAAATGAGACAGTGCAGAATGCAGTGTTACAATCATAGCTATGCTGTAGAGAAAGATTAACTTAATGCAAGATAGGTCCATTAAGAAATCTGATGGCAGCAGGGAAGAAGCTGTTTTTGAGTTGGCTGATATGTGACCTCAGACTTTTGCATCTTTTTCCCAATGGGTAAAGATGGAAGATAGAATGTTCAAGGTGCCTGGGGTCCTTAATTATGCTGGCTACTTTGCCGAGACAGCAGGAAATGGAGACAGAGCCAATGGATGGGAGGATGGTTTGTCTGATGGATTGGGTTACATTCATGACCTTGTGTAGTTTCTTGCAGTTTTGGGCACAACAGGAACCATACCAAGCTGTGATACAACTAGAAAGAATGCTTTCTATGGTACATCTGTAAAAGTTGGTGGAAGTCATAGCTGAATGTCAAATTTCCTTAGTCTTCTGAAAAAGTATAGTATTGGTGGGTTTTCTTAACTGTGATGTCTGCATGGGGTGACCAGGACAGGTTGTTAGTCATCTGGGCACCTAAATATTTAAAGTTCTCGACCCTTTCTACTTCATCCCAGTTGATGTAGACAGGGAAATCTTTTCCTCTAAGCTTCTTGAAATCGATGACAATCTTCTTCATTTTGTTGACATTGAGGGAGAGATTATTGTCGCCACACAAGTTCACCAGGTTCTCTATCTCATTCCTGCACTCTGTCTCATCATTGTTTGAGATCCAATCCACTATGGAGGTGTCATCAGCCAACTTGAAAATTGAATTGAAGGGAAATTTGGCCACAATTATAGATGTGTAAGGATATAGTAAGGGGTCTGAGAACACAGCCTAGTGGGACACCAGTGTTGAAGATGATCATGGAGGAGGTGTTGTTGCTGACCCTTACTGATTGTGGTCTGCGGATTATGTCTGTGGCTTTGTAAGACAGCCTCTTCCATGCCTCTATTAGTTCTATGTTTAAATTAATGCTAACCAATAAATAAAGATTGAGAATGTCAGCAAAGGGTTTGCAACGGATATGAGCTTCTAGACAGTGAGAAGTTTCAGATGGCCACATTGGCAGAAACTGTTGCTACCTTGAGACACCTCTTGTTGGAGAGACAGTCCAAGAGACCATGATATTAAAATTAAGGCTAGTCATTCAGATCGATGGTGTCAGAAACTACATCTTCACACAAAGAGGTAATAGAAATGTGGAACTTTCTTTCCCAAAAAGCTGCTGAGGCTAAATCAATTCAAATGTTCAAAAATATCAAGGGCTACAGAACCAAGACAAATTGACAGTGTGAAGATACAGATCAGCCACGATTGAACTAAATGGTAGAAAGAATTAATGGACTCGATGGTCTATTCCAGCAACTATGCTGAAGTATTCAGTGCTGATGTATGAGAGAGAGAGAGATGAAAAGAGTGCACACGTTCCCAAATTCTAAATTCCATGCAATTACAGAGTGTGAATCCCTGGCAGTAAACCAAGTAAGACTTGATGTCAGTTGGGATAAAGCGACCGGTGCTCATGGAGACCGGTGCATCCTGTCCCATTGGGCACAGGATTCAGGACATGTGTGATGTGTACCCATTAAAGGACAGCTGTACATAAATTGACAATAAGTAACAAAATGAGCTACAAAAGTAGCTTATAAAGCCAGTTTGGAGACAACTCTTCCTGAAACTATAGCCAAGTGTAAGAGGGATTATTTGCAAAGAGTAAAGGGAGACTTCAATTTCTATTTAGTCCTGAATGTAAACCCATCAACACCCAAAAATCACCTGTAGCAACTATAATATTTTCTCTAGGGATTTCCATGTGCCATGCAGCCATATGTTGCACCTAGGTGAAATTAGAAATAAAATAAATACAAACAAGTACAATAATTTTAGCAATAAATACTGATTAAATAGATTAAACTCTTATTGCTAAAAGATTTTCATGCCTTAGGAATATGCACAAATCCACACATATACATACTATAATATATATAATATTGACTATAGCTTTACTATGGAAGAACTGTTATTGCCCAAATTTTGTGGTTGAATAACAGTGTTCACTGTTCACCTCAAAATAAGCAGTCCACAAAGATTTAGTAGGTTCAAGAGCCAATAATTGAAGAAAATTCACAGATAATAAGCCAGGAAGTGAAAAGTGTAGATCACATTTTAATTATATTGCAAAAAGAGAAATAAAAGTTAAAACAAATAGGCGGGATTAATACAGAAGCTCAAATCTCAAATAAATTTGAGAACAGTAAAATAAGAAATCATTTTAATTTACAAATCATGGAAACATAAAATACAGTGAGATCAGTGATATACATTTGTGCATAAAGTAGGATCTTACCAAGATTTTTTCAAACTTGAATGATTTTAGAGAAGTTCTGTTAAATATATCTATTGTTGGAATCAACCCCATACTGGTATAGAGAGAAGAAAGTGCGCTCAAGTCACTTTTATTAAGATCATTGATAACGTACAAATTACAGTTGACATCCTGGAAAATAGAAGATTGTTTTAAAAAATTATTATTCAAACCATTTAAACAAAAGAGTTAGCAAAGGTTTTTAAAAATGAGAAATAGACAAGGGGACCAATTACAGATTAGATTCTAATGTTCTGATTCTCTGGGTGCACAATTTCAGCAAGATTTGTTAAAGGGTTTGCTGTATACGTATGAAAGTGATTCTCCCATCCCAACTTGCTAATTTTTTAGCACATCAGGCCAGGAGAATCGAGTGTGGGCCAATTCGTGACTCACATCTCCAAGTGCCAGATATCTGGCACAGTCAGGACCATACTGGAAACCAGTGGAAACAGCAACTAAGTTATTTTAATCTTATTTTAATATAATTTATATGTCATTATCGAACCTGGGACTGAATTCTCCAAGCCTGATAGCATCTCCCACCCTGTCAATACAATTTCACTTCAGCAGGGTTTTGAGTAGTTCTCCACTTTCAGGGAAATACCTGCTGGAGTGAAGGGGGGAGCAATCGGGGCCCCCAAGGGATTGGGCAATGGGTGGTGATTCCCCTGGACATGGGTATCCTGGCAATGCCAGCTTGTACTCCCTGAATTTGCTTTGGCATTGAACATAACTGAGAGACTGCACAAAAGCCAGGCAGAGCAGGAACAAGTTGCCAAGAGAGGGAGGAGGAGAGGGAAAAAAGGGTTGAGGTTGTTTATGGGGGCAATTCTCAAACCTGAACTTCAGTGATAACTGATGTTTAAGATGTCTATGCCTCATTAAAGATATTGGTAGATGAAATCTAGCAACTTTTACTGCCACAGCTCCAACTTGAGATCAAAGCAACATTGACTCTGAACTTTGATGCATCAGCTTCTTCCCAGGCTGCTGCTGTGATCCTGCATAAAAGAGGTCACTAACATTCTTTAAGGATTTCATTGCATTCCCTGTTGCCAGAAACAAACAGGTGGAGCAATCATTCCCATAGTGCAGGGTGCCATAGAATTAACTATTTTGCAAATATGGCCAATTACAGGGACTGAAAAGGATTCTATCCCTCAAACATGTAGCTGGAATCTATCTGCAAATCATTACGTCAAATAGCTCAATGGCCATTGTTCTGGTGAGTCATATTGCATTAATTCTGCAATATGTCACCTCTATTTCAGCAATAACTGGAAATGAAAGAATGGCTTGCTGCCTGTAAAGGTGACCCCGTTGATAAAATATAGCTCATGATGCTGGCCTAGAACACATATCCACATGCAAAGCAGCCATCAACTTTATATGGCTGGACCATGTGCACATTCAATGTTCCTGCTGCTTGGACTGCTCTGTATGTGAACAAACAATCACAATATCAGTAACCTCAACTTCAATTACTCATTGACCAACAGTTCCCAATCTTCACCTTTTCTCTGATACTGACTACATTATAACTTTTTTCCCAAAATGCAAACATAAAAGTAAATACAATTCATATTCAATTCTAAATTTATAATTTAAAACATGCTATTGTGAATATAGAGGAATGCCAATTAGCTCAGTTGGCGAAACAGCAAGCGTGTGGTTCAGACCAATAGCCATAACATGGGTTCAGTCATTGAAATGGCTGAAGTAGATTTGGAGATCTGCTTCTATTTCCTATTTTGCAAAAACATAAAACTGTAATTCAGCAACTCTTAAGTAATTGAGGATATTCCCTGGAGAAGGACTTAATATTTACTCATGCTCTTTGTCTCTACTAGTGTTCCTATAAGGTGTTTTCCTGCAGATAAAGAATGGTTCTTGGCTTTCAGCAGAGAAGGTTGCATCGGTCAGTGACTATAAACAAACCAATGCCTAAAGGGCCTGACTACAGACTGTTCCATCTCAGTAGCAATTTGGGATATCTAACTGATAGGCAACAGCAAAGGCAGTCATAAAGTGCCAACAGTGGAAGCAGAAATACCAACCTCTCAAGAGAGTATAGCAGTTCTTAGTCCATAGAGTCACTCCAATTCTCTTGGACAGCACCTCAGCAATTCTAAAACCCATTGGAATGCTGTGATGCTCTCAAAGACTCCTTGAATACTGTATCCAGAATCATGCTGGCAACAGTCTGAACACAGCAAGAAGTCTCACAACACCAGGTTAAAGTCCAACAGGTTTATTTGATAGCATAAGCCACTAGCTTTTGGAGCACTGCTCCTTCATCAGATAAGTGGGAGTTCTATTCACAAACAGAGCATATAAAGACACAAACTCAATTTACAAAATAATGGTTGGAATGTGAGTCTTTACAGGTAATCAAGTCTTAAAGGTACAGATAATGTGAATGGAGAAAGGGTTAAGCACAGGTTAAAGAAATGTTTATTGTCTCCAGTCAGGACAGTTAGTGAGATTTTGCAAGCCCCGGCAAGTTGTGGGAGTTACAAATAGTGTGACATGAACTCAAGATCTCGGTTGAGGCCATCCTCATGTGCGGAACTTGGCTACTAATCCCTGCTCAGTGATTCTGCGTTGTCATATGTCATGAAGGCCATCTTGGAGAACGCTTACCCGAAGATCAGAGGCCGAATGCCGGTGACTGCTAAAGTGTCCCCTAACAGGAAGAAAATATTCTTGCCTGGTGATTGCCGAGCAGTGTTCATTCATCCGTTGTTGTAACATCCCCATGGTCTTCCCAGTGTACCATGTCTTGGGACATCCTTTCCTGCAGCGTATCAGGTAGACGTTGGCCAAGTTTCAAGTGTATGTACCGTATACTTGGTGGATGGTGTTCTCACATGAGACAATGGCATCTGTGTTAATGATTCGGCATGTGTTGCAAAGGTTGCTGTTTCTCCTGAAGGCTGGGTAATTAGCTGTGGACAATGATTTGTTTGAGGTTGTGCAGTTGTTTGAAGGCAAGAAGTGGGGGTGTGGGGATGGCCATGGCAAGATGTTTGTCTTCATCAATGACATGTAAAGGCATGAGAGAAGATGGTGTAACTTCTCCGCTTGGGAAGTACTGGAAGACGAAGGATACTCTGTCTACTGTCTCCCATGTTTGTCTTCTGAGGAGGTTGATGCAGTTTTTCATTGTGGCATGTCAGAACTTTCCATCGATGAACCATACCCTGTTTCTATGAGGGCATCTTTCAGCATCTGGAGGTGTTTGTTGCGAACCTCCTCATTTGAGCAGATCCTTTGTGTATGGAGGGCTTGTCCTAGGGAATGGCTTCTTTAACATGTTTTGGGTGGAAGCTGGAGAAATGGAGAATTGTGAGGTTATCCGTGGGCTTGCGGTTCAGTTAAGTGCTGAGGTGACCGTCCTTGATGGAACTACATGTGTCCAAGAATGCAACTGATCCTGGGGAATAATTCATGATGAGGCTGATGGTGGGATGGAATTTGTTGATGTCGATTTGTGAACAGAACTTCCATTTATCTGATGAAGGAACAGTGCTTCGAAAGCTAGTAGCTTGTGCTACCAAATAAATCTGATGGACTTTAACCTGGTGTTGTGAGAGTCCTTACTGTGTTTACCCCCGAACAACGCCGGCATCTCCACATCAACAGTCGAAACATCCATTTTGGATACTGGGTGGGGAGGAATAGCCATTAAGTGGAAAATACCAACAGTAACCAGGCCTGTGGCACCACTACTGGTCCTTCCATAGAGCAGGGTTGAGTTAAGTCCAAGCGAGTGATAGTAGTAGGAAACTCATAATCAGGGGCATAGACAGGTGTTTCTGAGTCAGGGGTTCATACGGAGATCAATTTGTTAGATGGGTCTAGAAGGGCTTTTTGATACGGTAAGTTGACAATTCAACAAGGGAGTGAGCCATAATAGACATAGTATTGGGAAATGAGCCAGGCCAGGTGATCGATGTTTCAGTGGGGGAGCAGTTTGGGCTTAGTGATCATAATTTCCTAAGATTTTGGATAGTCATAGATAAGGACAAAATGGCCCTCAAGTGAGGGTGCTTAATTGGGCAAAGGCCAATTACATCCAAATTAGACAGAAACTGAGGAATGTGGATTGGGAGTGGCTATTTGAGGCAAATCCACATCTGACATCTGGGAGGCTTTTAAAACCAATTGATTAAATGCAGGACAGGCATGTCCCCACAAAAATGAAGGATAGAAGTGGCAGGATTTGGGAACCATGGATAACGAAGCTTAGTCAAAAGGGAAAAGGGAACATACGTTATAAACGGAAATTGGTGAGGGAAGGGCTGACGATATCATTTATATGGACGTTAGTAAAGCATTTGACAAGGTTCCACATTGCAGATACAAAAACTAAAATCACATGGGATTTGGGTTGAGCTGTTTATATGGATACAGAACTGTCTTAGTTATAGAAAATAGAGGGTAGAAGTGGAAGAGTGTTTTTCAGAACGGATATCAGGATGTTGCCTGGTTTCGAGGGTGTTGGCTACAAGGAGAGATTGAATAAATTAGGATTGTTTTCACTGGAAAGACACAAGCTGAGGGAAGATTTGATGGAGGTTTACAAAATTATGGGAGGCATAGACAGGGTGGATAATCAGAGGCTTGTTCCAAGGGTGGAACTGTCAATTTCTAGGGTACACCAGTTCAAAGTGAGGAGGGGAAAGTTTAAGAGAGATATGCAGGGAAAGTTTTTCATGCAAGGAGTGGTGGGTGCCTGGAATGTGCTGCCAGAGGTTATGGTAGAAGGAGGCACATTAACAACATTTAAGAGGTGTTTGGATAGGTGCATCAATAGGAAGGAAATAGAGGAATATAGATCAAATAAGGGCAGAAGGTTTATTTTTCAGTTACGCATCATGATCAGGACAGACTTGGAGAGCCAAAGGGCCTGTTCCTGGGTTATACATTTTTTTTGTTCTCTGTCCTTGTCACAGCTAAAGCATTGGCATCTATCAACAACATGGAAAATTACTCAGTTATGTCATGCCAATAAAAAGCAGAGCAATAATAATCTAATCAATTACTGTCCCATAAGTCTACCCTCAATTGTCAACAAAGTGATGGAGTAAATTGTATATGTTGTCAGTGCAATCAAGTGGCACTTATTCACCAAATATCTGTACACAAAAGTTAGGGTAGAGCACTCAGTTTCAGACTTAATTATAAGTTTGGTTAGAAAATAATAAAATCATAAGAAATAAGAGCAGAGTAGAGCAGAGTTATGGTGAGAGTGACTGCCTTTGACATCAAAGAATATTTGACTGACTCCTACTAATACTCAAGAAGCTCAACATCATCCAGACAAAGCAGCCCATTTGATTGGAAGATGTTAAGACCCAGGCTAGAAACTCCAAGATATATTATGAAGCTAGTCTAGACTATAAGTTTTTACTTTGACTTTGGTATAGGTGAGCATAAGATGAATTCAGGTATGAGTCAAGTGACCTACTAGGAAGCTTTTATCAAACAAAGTTAATTTAAGACATCAATTAAAATATAAATTGAAAAATTAGCCTAACTTTTACCAATTGCAAGAATCAACCATGATATAGTATAAAATTGACAGTTAGCTCACAATGATGTTCCAAATCAAACACCCATAAACATATACCCCTTTCTAGACTTGGCACAAAAAGGAAGCATGCTCACATGATGCTGGGTTTTTTAACATCTGCTGTGAATTGATCCTTTGAATGTTAAATTGAAATTATGAGGCGTTCCAGTCCTGGAACTCTCAGCAAACCTCTGGAGAGAAAGAGACAGAAACATGCTGCCTTCTCCCATTAGTTTCTAACAGCTATTAAGCCATCACTAAAATCTTGGATTTTCTGTTGAAAAAAAATTGTTCCCATGCAGCATTGTCTTGCTCCAACCAACAATTCCAAAAGGATGATAAAACTCCAGGACACTGCGTTAGGGCCAGATTAAAAATAAACATGATGTCCATTATATTGATTCAGTAATTATTAGAGGACACTGGCTATAGAAATTACAATGCCAAAGTAAAATGCTAGGAGCTGTTTGAAAAAAACTGCAAAGAAATATGATAAAATTCATTTCTTAAAGGCACGGTATCATCACACAGTATTGTTACAGTATCATTAAACACTTAGGCCAGAATTTTACTGGCACACCAGCCCAATTCCAGGGGTGGATGAGGCTTGGAGAACAGCATTCTCCATTGGTCTCGAGCAGGATCATACGAAACTTGGGCAGAGGTGCCAGTAAAATCCAGCCCTTTGTCTCTCTACTAGCAGTGCACATTGGCATCAGTGTGTACCATCTACGATATGCACCACAGCAACTCATTAAGGTTGTTTCCATAGCACCTTCTAAAACCACGACCTTTACCATTTAGACAGCAAGGAAAATAAATGCATGAGAACACCACCACCTGCAAGTTCCTTCCAAGTCGCACATCATGCTGACCTGCAATGATATCACTGTTCTCTCACTATCACAGGATTAAAATCCTTCAAATCTTTCCCTCACTGTGCTGAGTGTACCTACACGAATTGGACTGCAGCAGGTCTACAACACAACTCATCATCACTTCATGGACTATAAATCCTGACCTTGCTCACATTACATGAACAAATCAGAAAAAAATGTTAAGTGAATATTGTTTGTGCTTCAATGGAAGCTATAACATGAGCCATTAAAGCTACATCATGGTTACCTCCTCACCATGCTTAAATATTTCTGCATCCTCCTTACAACTCACCCTCCCACCCAGCTTTGTATCATCTGCAAATCTGGAAATAATACATTTAGTTCCCTTGTCCAAATCATGAATATATAATGTGAACAGTTGTGGTTCTACACAAATCCTTGCAATACCCCACTAGTCACTGCTTGCCAATCAGAAAAAGACCCATCTATTCCAACTCTTTGCTTCCCATTTACTCACCAGATTCTTATTCTACCCAAGGATGAGAAAGAACAAAGTGAATAAGCAGGAAGACCATCATTTGCTTACACAGTCACAAGCTCAAATATTGGCACTGCAAGTGATTCAAAAGCTACAGATGGCATCTATAGGTGTTGAGACACGAGGCACATGTGGGATGAAGCCAAGGCTAGGGCAAGGGTAGTACACGTAGGTGCCAGATTGCTGGAATGCGAGGTCACAGATAGTTCAGTGTAAGAGAATTCAGTTGAGAATTTTGATCTCCCAGACTGCAGAAGGCTGATAGTGTACACAATAAAGGCTTTCTTCATCCAGACACCACGACTCCCAAAGTTCGCCTGCATTACTACTCTTAAACAGAAAATGGAGAACTATGTTTGAATTATTATTACCTCCAGAAACTTCTGAGATACTAGAACTTCAACAACAATCTCAAGTTGCTAGTTGAGAAGTGACTTCAGTAATGTTCTTCAATGATCTTTGTAAGCCATCATAAGTTTGGTTCTTGGCTTTGCTGGATGAAGAAAACTCCAGAACCAATTTAAGGTTTTGCATCCTAATATATAGGGAAAAACTGATACAGCAACTTGACTGTTTTATTTGCTCGTACAAGATACCGAATACACACATAGGAACTACATGATTTATTTTCTTCATTGAAAGGTCATATAATTGACCCAACATTTTTCTTGTAGGTTCTTGTAACTCAAGACTGCTCATATATATCTTTTTTATCTTCCCTTACTCCCCCTTTTTTTTATTCTAGAGACTGTTAACTTGATGTATTCTTTTCAAATGACCCCAGCCATACAGTACAGCATCCTTTCGTTTCAAATATGCCAGATTCAGCCAGGAATCTCACCTTTCTCTGTTTAAAAAAGGACCCTCATATAAAATCACACAACATACTTCCGTCCTTTTTTTTAGCTATGCAGTGAATTTCCTGCTCTATCACTATACACTGTGACATATATGTAGACCTGCAGGTTAGAGTAATCTTCTGGTAAGAAACCAGTTTTTGTTTCACTTTTTCTTATTACTTGGTATTCCTTTATTAACACTTCAATTTTTAATCATATTGTTGATTTTCTCCAGCCTTCTCATATTCAAAGTGCTCGGACCCACAATGATTTTTTCTCGATGTTCTTGATGAAACAAACATTGATTCATTGCCAATTTTCTTTTTGTAATGTTCTAACTTTCCTAAGTGTGCAATCCACATTTAAGTCCAAATTATCAATACACACTGAGACCCCTGGTACACCATTACAAACTGTTTTCCGTTTGCAAAACTATCCATCAATTGTTCTTTGTTTCTTGTCACTGAATGAATTTTACATGATACATTAGTATACCTTTAAGAATTTTTTTTAAATCATGTTCTCTGTAGCTGGTTTCATTGCTATCAGGTCATCTGCTAGAAGTCTTTTTATTGCTTCTTCCTTGGTTTAAATGGGATTGTTTATTTTTACTTTGGGATCTTTGATAACTCTGTGTTGTTAGAAGGAAGGTCATATTTTTGGACAGTTTTCTTCCTCCTAGAGAATTTAAGGTTTTATTTTCTGTTTTGGCTGGCTGCAGTTTTTAGTTTTAGAAAGGACATAAAGCTGAAAAGTGTTTTTCTCTCTCCCTGGATTTGGAAATTCTGCTGGCTTCCTGAAAGCAAGGCTTCTTGTCAGTCTGGAATAGAACATCTGCTGTTGGTGGCTTGACTAGTCTCTCTCTGGTGTTCTGGGAAGTTGTTCTGACTTTAACCTGTTCTGGATATGTCCACAAGGTTGTTAGAAGTTACAAGCTGAGAAATCAGAGTTTTCAATTCTCTTACCGAAGGACTCAGTTCCAGTTTCATGTGAGCATTAGTCTTTGCTGGTTAAATCTGTGGAAAGATTTTTTTTGTCTATGAGAAGTTTTTGTTTGATTGGAACATCTTAGATACATTTGTTAAGGGTTATACATTACAAATACCTATTTGTAATTGATAAAAGTTATTGCTAATTTTCTTATGATACCTGTTTACTATATTCTTAAATAAACTTTGCTTGTTAAAAGTTCATAGTAGGTCACTTGAATCATATATGCAGTGAAACATGTCAATGTGCAAAACTTATGATTCAGGCGGACTTCATAAAACACTTTAGAGTTTCTGACTTGAATTATAATATGGATCCAACTTATCACATCACCGTGCATCTCATGGTTTTTACTTTTCTGACCAGTCTGCCATCTGGGACTTGGTCAAATGCCATACTAAAATCCAAGTACACTACAGAGGTGATCTTCCCAAAAAAATTCTTGGTGCTGAATTTTATAAAAAAAAAATTAAGTGCTGAATGAGCAAGAAACAGGAGAGTTTCAGATTCATTTTTTGGGCAAATTTGAAAATCTAATGGCACTTAGTGCAAAAAGAATGCCAGGGTACGATTCTTGTCAATAGTGAGGTGAAGCCTCAGCTTGCCAGTGTAGCTGAGTGCGAAGCTGTAAGGGTGTCTAGTGTACTCTGAGATCTCCTCCACCACCTCCACCCCCTACAGATATTAAACCTCCCCATGGAAACAGCAACCCCACTTAGCAATCACCTTCCTTGCAGAGTTACCACCCTCCCTCTCCAATTGCCGATTGCTCACAGCAGTGTTCACCCCTTCCCTACTCCTCTCCATACTCACTGTCAATCACATCGCCAGTGGAGTTTGTCTCTGCCTTTGTCAATTGCCAACTTGCCAGAATTCCCTCTTCCCCCAATCACCGATTGCCCTCCCCTTAGCAGAGTTGCCCCCTTCACCCTATCCCAGCAAAGTCCCCTTCCTCCCATCCCTGTGGAACTCCCTGCTTATCTCCCTGCCTTATTATGGCTCCATCCTACTCTGGCTGCACTCCAACTGGCTCTGCCTCCTTGGCACTGCCTGTGGGCACAATTATGGTGCAAGATGGGCAGTGCTAGGGTGCCTTGTAGGCACAGTCTATGGGCACTGCCCGGCCCTGATTCAATGGCCTCCGATCCCCTAGCAAGGCCATCAGATCTAGTTCCCATTGATGAGGGACAATACATGATTCTCACTGGGGAGAACCTCAGCCAGTAATGTGACACACATAGTGCAAAGGACTCATCAATGACACACAAATGATGTCATCAGTATTTAAGAACATAAGAACATAAGAAATAGGACCTGAAGTCGGCCATCCAGCCCCTCGAGCCTGCTCCACCATTTAATAAGATCATGGCTGATCTGTAGTGGTTCAGTACCACTTTCCCGCTTTCTCCCCGTAACCCTTAATTCCCTTGTCAATCAAAAACCTATCCATTCTTGACTTGAACAAATTCAACGAGGAAGCCTCCACCACCTCATCAGGCAGAGAATTCCAAAGATTCACCACCCTTTGCGTGAAGAAACTCCTCTGCAACTCTGATCTGAACCGCCCCACCCAGTCTTGAGGCTGTGCCCTCCAGTCCTGCTATCTTTGCTAAGCGGGAAGAGTTTCTCAACCTCTACCCTATCCATCCCCTCCATTATCTTATATGTCTCTATAAGATCCCCTCTCAGCCTTCTAAACTCCAAAGAGTACAAACCTAGCCTATTCAGTCTCTCCTCATAATTCAACACCCTCATCTCTGGTATCAATCTAGTAAACGTTCTCTGCACCCCCTCCAAGGCCAATATATCCTTCCTCGAATGTGGCAACCAAAGCTGCACACAGTACTCCTGCTGTGGCCTCACCAGCACCCTATACAGCTGCAACAGTACCTCCCTACTTTTATATTCTATCCCCCTAGCTATAAAGGCCAACATTGCATTCGCCTTCTTAACCGCCTGCATACTGTGTTTTTGCGATTTGTACACAAGGGCCCCAGGTCCCTCTGCACTGTCGCATGCTGCAGCTTTTCGCCATTTAAATAGTAATCCTTCCTGTCATTAATCCTACCAAAGTGGATAACGTCACACTTGCTAACATTATACTCCATCTGCCAAGTCCTCGCCCACTCACTCAACCTATCCAGATCCCTCTGCAGGCTTTCCACACCCTCCACGCAATTTGCTTTTCCACTCATCTTTGTGTCATTAGCAAATTTTGTCACCCTGCACTCAGCCTCTTCCTCCAGACTGTCTATGTAAAAGGTAAATAGTTGAGCCCCCAGCACTGAACCCTGGGGCACTCCACTAGTCACCAGCTGCCAATGGGAATAGCACCCATTAATACCTACCCTCTGTTTCCTATTAGGCAACCAATCCTCTATCCAGTCTAACATCTTACCCCCGACTCACTGCACCCTAACCTTCTGTGGCAATCTTCTGCGAGGCACCTTATCAAATGCTTTTTGGATATCCAAAAACACCACATCCACCGGTTCCCCTCTATCTACCGCACTAGTCACTTCCTCATAGAACTCCAATAAATTCGTCAAGCACGACTTCCCCTTAACGAATCCGTGCTGCATTTACCTGATCAAACAGTTCATATCCAGGTGCCTCGTTATTTCTGCTTTGACAACAGCATTTTTCCTACTACAGACATTAAACTAACCGGCCTATAATTCCCTGCCTTCTGTCTGCTACCTTTTTAAAACAGTGGCGTAACATTAGCCGTTTTCCAATCTTCCGGCACTTTCCCGGAGTCCAATGAATTCTGAAAGATAATTACCACGGCATCCGCTTTCACCTCTGCCATTTCCTTGAGGACCTGGGATGCATTCCATCCAATCTCAGAGATTTATCTGCCCTCAGCCCCGTTAGCCTATCAAGCACCACCTCCCTAGTGACTGTAATCTAATTTAAATAGGCTTCACACCTTTCCTGGGCACAAAGCTGACTTTGTCAGCAAAATAGTGTCAGTACATAAGAACGTAAGAAATAGGAGCAGGAGTAGGCCATCTAGCCCTTCAAGCCTGCTCCGCCATTCATCAAGATCATGGCTGATCTGAAATGGATTAGTTCCATTTTCCCACTTTCTCCCCATAACCCTTAATTCCCTTGTCTGTCAGAAACCTATCTACCCATGACTTAAATATATTCAGAGAGATAGCTTCCATCACTTCAATGGGCAGAAAATTCCAGAGACTCACTACCCTTTGACTGAAGAAGTATGATCAGGGAAGGTGAAAAACTGGACGGGAACCGATTTTTCACATTCAGCCTGAGCTTATCACTTTGCCTTACTGAAAATTGGGAGGGTTGAGATTGTGCCTCCAGTGTCCTAACAATCTGAAAACAGAAGTGCTCCTCACATAAGTTCACTGGAAAAGCCAGCCACAGAATGCTTGGAACCAGGAGACCTGCTGCCAACCACTCCCACCATGGACATTGGACACACCCATTAAAGGTTACATGTTCTCCCTCCAAACCAACACAGACTGCCAGCATCAGGCATCAGGACTCTCTCAATGAGTCACCTAGCAAACCGCCTATATTCACTGTCCCTGAATGCACATGCTGTGCTGACCACCCCTCTGCTTACCTTCCCCGCTGACCATCTTTCTGCATGCCCATTAGCATCCCCTCCCCTTGTATAGCTCACTTCTGGACAGCTGCTCTCTGCATAACCCCCCTCTCTCTTGGAGACCAGCAATGATTCTCATTGGTGTGATGTCCCTCCAGTGAGAGGGAAATTCCACGAAGCTGGAGATTGCTGTGCAGGAAGCAGGTAAGCTCTTTTAAATCTCCCTAATCAACTTCACACCCAGAAAGTGAGGTGGCACTTTCTGCAAAGATGCTCATCCAGGTTGGAGGATATAGGAATTCCCACATATTGCAGGCAGTGCAAAATACAGGACTGAACTCATATTTTGAGCTGAAAGACTCATTTAAATTTATGCCAATTAAAAGATTATTAGGAAAGGGATTTTTTTTTAAGCTGGAACTCTTACTTTTCCCTAATGTAGCTTTAAATTGGAGAGAAGCAACTTACCCTGTATTTACCAATTAGTTCTTTCCCCGTAGCCTAAATTCCTACAGCAGGACAAGATCTGAAGATTAAAAGATTAGAAAGCAAAAGGTGTCTATTTCCCCTCTGCAACAATTTCCCATGGTGTTTCAAATTTCCAAATACACATACTCACTCTGGCTGTATCTCATTCAGAATGTGCTTTCCCTGAACTGCTCATGCATGAATCTTATTGACCCAAATCAAATTGAATTGGATGAAGACCATAATATGTGATGCTGGGGACCTCCAGAGGAGGGTAAGATGGATTATCTATTTGGAATTTGTGGCTGAAGAAGTTTGAGAATGCTTGAGCTTTATCTTTTTCATGTATATGGTGGGCACCTCCATCATTGAGAATAGGGAATTTATGGGGCCTCCTCTTCCAGTGCATTGTTTAGTTGTCCACCAGCCTTCATAGCTGGATTTGGCAGGATTACAGAGCTTAAATCTGATCCATTGATTGTGGAATTGCTTACCTTTGCCGATTGTTTGGCACACAAGTGGCCCTGTATTGTAGTTTCCCTGGGTTCACATCTCATTTTTGGTATGCCTGGAGCTGCTCCTGACATGTCCTCCTGCAATCTTCATTTTTTCAGAAGATGGTGGATGTGTGGAATCAGCCACTGGTGGAGGTAGTGGAGGCAGATTCAATAGGGCCTTTTGAGAGACTTCTGAATGAGTACATGGGACTTAGTAGGATTGAGGATTATAGTAAGTCTAGTAGGTAGAGATATGTTCGGTGCAACTTGTGGACCAAAGGGCCAGTTTGTGCTACAGTTTTTCTATGTTCTATGATCCCTGGCTTTCTATTAATGGTGAGTGAGAAAATATGCCAAATTGTGATTGAGTACAATTCTGTTGCTGCTAATGGCCCAGAGTGCCTCACTCATGCCCAGTCATAAGTTTATCCCATTTAGTATGGTGCTAATGCCACGCCAACATGGAGGGTATCTTCAGTGTGAAGATGGGACATTGTCTTCACAAAGACTGTGCAATGGTTACTCCTACTAATACTCTGATTGGACAGATGTATCTGCAGCAAGCAGTTTGGTGAAGATAAGATCAACTATGTTTTTCCCTCTTGTTGGTTCCCTCACCATTTGCCACTGACCCAATCCTTTAGGATCTGGCCAGTTAAGTCTGTGATGGCACATCCAAGCCACTTCTGGTGATGGACATTGAGGTCTCTCACCCAGAGTGCATTCTGTGCCCTTGTCACTCTCAGTGCTTTCTAAAAATGGTGTTCAACATGGAATCTAGAAACACAGAAACCCTACAGTTCAGAAGGAGGCTTATTGAGTCTGCACTGACAACAATCACACCCAGACCCTATTCCCATAACCCATGTATTTACCCTGCTAATTCCTCTAACACCACTAATTCATTAGTTGAGAATGGATGGCAAATGGTAATCAGAACAATGTTTCTTTGCCCATGTTTGACTAATTTCATGAGACTTTATGGGGATCAAGAATTGATTTTGAGGACTTCCAAGGCAATTTCCTCCCAACTATATACCATATGATACCACCTGTGTTGGCTCTGACCTACCACTGGGATGGAACATACCTAGGGAGGGTGATGGTGGCTTCTTGTGATATTATCTGTAAGGTCTGATTCCTTGAATATGATTATATCAGGCTGTTGCTTGACGAGCCCTGTGAGACAGCTCTCCCAATTTTGGCAGAAGTCTCCAGATGTTAGTAAGGAGGGCTTTGCAAGGTTGACAGATCTGGGTTTGTCTTTGGCCTAAGCTGATACTACATTGTCCATCCAGTTTAATTCTTTTTTGTTTCTTCTTTGTGGTGGCTTGTTAAGAAATTTCAGAGAGCCTCTCAGAATTAACCACACTACTGTGGATATGGAGTCATGTGTAATTGAGGCTGGGTAAGGATGGCAGGTTTTCTTCTTTACAGACGTTAGTGAACCAGATGGGCTTTTACAATAATTGACTTTCGTTTCATGGTCATTATTAGATTTCATTATTCCCTATGTTTTCTGATGATAGGAATCAAACTTGGTCCCCAGAGCATTACCCTAGGTCTCTGGATTACTGATCAAATAACAACACCATTGTACCACAATCTCCCCATTGTATAATTAATCTTTCCTTTTTTAATAAACGTTTTATTCTTTTGTTAAAAGTTCACTCTATTCAGTAGTCACCATCCATGCATCTAAACAAAAAATAAAAGTTAGGATCCATTAAGCCAGATTACATCCTGGGATCTTAATTGACCAGTAGAAACATCAGCTGGGATTGTAACATTTCTCATTTGTTCATCAGTTTCAGTCTACGTAATGCATGAACTTGGAGTCTCAGTTTCACTAACAATGTTTGATGGTTCTGGGTTTTTAGAATTGGCTCTCATAGAATTTGTCCTCTCAATACCTCAGGCAAGGATTTGGCATGTTTGTTGAAATGTTGATCTTCTTTCTGTGTATTAGTGAGTTACCTTACTTCCTCTTGAGTACTTGGAGGATGCATTTTGCTTAGCAAAGATGTTTTATACTTCCTGCTATTCAATAGCTATGCTACTTATATCAGTCTAGAGAGATATAGCTCAGACAATAAGGCAAAATTTTGGGTCTTCCTTTGTCCTTTGGCACTTTAGGACAGTCTGATCTGTCTGGACATATCTTTTTTATAAACTTGCCTTCACTTGGGTGATGGATGATGATGACATGATAATGTAGAACCCATGCAGTTCAGCAAATTTCTTGAACTTTCTGGAGGTTAATTGAGTTCTACTATCACATATTACTCTTTCAGGAATCCCTTGTTTAACTCAGATTGCTGAGGTGTAGCTGAGGAGCTTAGCTCAGCGTGCTACGGTGCAGAGGGACCTGAGAGTCCTTGTGCACAAATTGCAAAAACAGACTGCAGGTGCAGCAAGGGACCAAAAAGGCAAATGGAATGTTGGGGATAGAATATAAATGCAGGTAGGTCTTGCTGCAACTGTACAGGGTACTGGTGAGGCCACAACTGGAGTACTGTGTGCAGTTTTGATTGCTGCATTTGCGGAAGGATACACTGGCCTTGAAGGGAGTGCAGAGAAGGTTCACTAGGCTGATACTGGAGATGAAGGGGTTAGCCTATGAGGAAAGATTGAATAGACTGGGTCTGTACTTGTTGGAGTTTAGAAGGCTGAGGGGGGATCTTATAGAGACATATAAGATAATGAAGGGGATAGATAGGGTAAAGGTAGAGAGATTCTTTTTGCTTAGAAAGGAAAGCAGAACTAGAGGGCACAGCCTCAAAATAAGAATTTAGTTCGGAGTTGAGGAGGAACTTCTTCATTCAGAGTGGTGAATCTCTGGAATTCTCTGCCCATTGAAGTGGTGGAGGCTACCTCGCTGAATATATTTAAGTCATGGGTAGGTAGGTTTCTGATACACAAGGGAATTAAGGGTTATGGAGAGAAAGGGGGAAAGTGGAACTGATCCACTTCAGATCAGCCATGATCTTGTTGAATGGCAGGGCAGGCTCAAAGGGCTAGATGGCCTACTCCTGCTCCTATCTCTTATGTTCTTATAGTAGTTTTTGTGGTTCTGAGATCTTTCACCTTTTTGATGAACTTCAAGTAATAAACTGCCACTTCAAGATACCATTCTTAATTGTGTCGAAATAAACGTTGTTTTCCATAGTCAGTGTGGTACTTCAGCAGATATAATTTGCTTTTTCTGCTGTCTATTATACTTCTGACATATATCACATACGGACACTATTTTTACAATGTCTTTTAAAATTTTGATTTGATTTATTATTGTCACATGCATTAACATACAGTGAAAAGTATTGTTTCTTGTACACTACATAGACAAAACATACCATTCATAGAAAAGGGAATGAGAGAGTGCAGAATGTGGTTTTACAGTCATAGCTAGGGTGTGGAGAAAGATCAACTTAATACAAGGTAAGTCCATTCAAAAGTTTGACAGCAGCAGGAAGAAGCTATTCTTTAGTCGGTTGGTACATGAACTCGGATTTTTGTATCTTTTTCTTAAGGAAGGTGGAAGACAGAATGTCCAGAGTGAGTGGGGTCCTTAATTATGCTGGCTGCTTTGCTGAGGCTGTGGCAAATATAGGCAGAGTCAATGGATGGAAAGCTAGTTTGCAATATGGATTGGGCTACATTCACAATTGTTTGTAGTTCCTCACAGTCTTGGGCAGAACAGGAGCCATACCAAGTTGTGATACAACCAGAAAGAATGCTTTTTCTGGTGCATCTGTAAAAGTTGGTGAGAGTCATAGCTGACATGTCAAATTTCCTTAATCTTCCGAAAAAGTAGAGGTGTTGGTGAGCTTTCTTAACTATAGTGTCAGCATATGGGGGACCAGGACAGGTTACTGGTGATCTGGACACCTAAAAACTTGAAGCTCTCAATCTTTTCTACTTTGTCCTCATTGATGTAGATAAGGGCATGTTCTCCTTTATACTTCCCTGAAGTCAATGACAATCTCCTTCGTTTTGTTGACAGAGGGAAAGATTATTGTTGCCACACCAGTTCACCAGATTCTCTATCTCATTCCTGTACTCTGCCTTGTCATTGTTTGAAATCCAACCTACTACAGTGATGTCGTCAGCAAATTTGAAAATCAAATTGGAAGCAAATTTAGCCACACAGTCATAGATGTACAGGATTATTGTAGTGGGCTGAGAATATAGTCTTGTGGGGCACCGGTGTTGAGGATGTCTATCCAGTTCACTGCTGATCTGGCTCTGAGATGAGACTTTTCTATTCCTGGAAGGCCTTCAAGCGTCTTTGCATCATTTTCGGTACAATTCCAAATTGGATTCAGCCAGCAGAATATCATTTTCTAATGAGATATCCTCCAGAATCCTATTGCCCACCTGCCACAGAGTCAGAGCAGGTGAGAGGTGGACTAGTGAAATGTCCATTGACCTCGGTCAGGATATTCCAGTCTCGGATTGAGCAAAGGCATAAAATCCCACCCATCATCTCTGATTGACCAATAATATTGTATTGCTGGCTATGTCTGCAGCATCCTACTATGCTAAGGCTTCCCAAACCAAGGGTCAAGGCCCCCAAAATTTGAGAGTTGCAATAACCATAATGGCAACCATGAAGAACAGACTTCATCCTAAGACTGGTTTGGAGGTTCTATGTTGTGCTTTTCCTATCTTGCAGCCTTAATAGGAATTCCAATTGAAGAGACAGTAAAGAGAGGTAGGAGAACATGATGTAGTTAGAAGGAGGGACCAGAAAATAGTCTCTGAGCACCTATTACATGCAAATAGTGGCCAATTTGATACAAATCAATCCTATTTATGTTGCCTCACTTAGCATCATTTTGTTTTATTATCATGAATAAGGGACCAGTATAAGCATTTAACATTAACATCAGTTTTCTTTCAGCATTATTTTACTCCACAGTTAATGGAGCATGCATGGTTCAATCAGTGCTCTTCAATAGAAGCCTCTTCTGCCCTTTGTTCTCTCGCTGCTCTTCATCTCACTGCTCAACCATTCATGCTCTTTACTTACCTGCTCAACCACCCTGTTCTTCATGTTCTTCACTTCACTACTTGACCATCATTGCCTTTCACTTTCCTATTAGATCATCTTTACTCTTCACATACTTTCATGACCATCCTCATTCTTCACTTTCTTTCCTAATTCTCTCATTAGCAGTTCCTTTGACTTACTTCCTCCCTCTCACCAACTCTCTCCTGAGTCTTGCTCACTTGAAGCTTTCGGAAAAATAAGCAGCAAGGAAGAAAAGAACGGGGCTAGATAGGCAAGGATGCAGAGCATGGGGATGGTTGAGCAAGGAAGTAAAGAGCTGGGATGAACAGGCCAGGAAGGGAAGACTTGGGATGACTGGACAGGGAGGAAAGAGTGGGGAGATTGTGTCCAACGAATGTGGTTGAATTTTTCAAGGAGGTGACTAAGTGTGTAGATGATATGTTTATATGTACTTCAGTAAGGCTTTTCACAAGGTGGGGATGGGAGATTGGTCAAGAAGGTTACAATTTATGGGCTCGAAAACAATTTGGCAAATTGGATCCAAAATGGGCTTAGTAGCAGCAGGCAGAGGATAATGGTTGAAGATTGTTTTGGTAACTAGAAGTCTATGTTCAGTGGTGTAGTGCAGCGATCAGTGCTGGGTCCCTTGCTGTTTGTAAGAAGATAAGAACTAAAAGCAGGAGTAGGCCATTTGGCCTCTTAAGTCTGCTCCACCATTCAATAAGATTATGACTGATGTGGCCTCAGATCCACTTAACTGCCCATTCAACCATAAACCTTAAACACTTTACTGTCCAAAAATCTATCTATCTTTCCTTAAAAACATTCAACAAGGTGGCCTCAACTGCTTCACTGACAAGGAATTCCACTGATTCACAACCGTTTGGGTGAAGAAAAACCTCCTCAACTCAATTCTATATCTGCTGTCCCTTATTTTGAGGCTATCCCCTCTAGCTCTAGTTTCACCCGCCAGTGGAAACAATCTCCCAGCCTCTATCTTATTCTCTTCATAATTTGATATGTTTCTATAAGATCTCTCCTCATTCTTCTAAATTCCAATGAATATAGTCTCAGTCTACTCAGTCTCTCCTCACTGGCCAACCTTCTCAACTCTGGAATCTACATTGTGAATTTCCTCTGCACCCCTCCAGTGCCAGTATATCCTTTCTCAAGTAGACCAAAACTTTATACAGTAGTCCAGCACCAGCCTCACCATTACCTTATACAGCTGCACCATAACCTCCCTGCTTTTAAACTCCATCCCTCTTGCAATGAAGGACAAAATTCCATTTGTCTTCTTAATTACCTGCTGCACCTGCAAACCAATATTTTGTGATTCATACACAAGGACAGCCAGATTACTTGCTCCAGCACTCATCTTAGTGCTTTCTGCAAATCTTGACACACACCACTTTGTCTCTACCTCCAAATCATCTGTGTAAATTATAAACAATTATGGTCCCAACACTGATCCCTGAGGCACATCCTTAGTCACTGATCACAAACCAGAAAAACATCCATTTACCCCACTCTTTGCTTTCTGTTAATTAATCAATTCTCTATCCATACCAATACATAACCCCTAACACTATGCACCTTAACGTATGTAGCAGCCTTTGGTGCAGTATCTTGTCAAATACCTTCTGAAATCCAGTGGTGTATATTAATAATTTAGAAGTGAAAGTAGGAGGTATGATCAGTGAGTTCATATGTGACATGAAAACTAATGCTGTGGTAAATCATGAAGAACATAAGAAACATAAGAAATAGGAGCAGGAGTAGGCCATCTAGCCCTTAAGGCCTGCCCTAGCATTCAATAAAATCATGGCTGATCTGAAAGTGGTTCAGTTCCACTTACCCTCCTGCTCCCCATAACCCTTAATTTCCTTAAAGATTAGAAATCTATCTACCTGTGACTTAAACATATTCAATGAGATAGCCTCCACCGCTTCAATGGGCAGAGAATTCCAAAGATTCAATACCCTCTGAGAGAAGAAGTTCCTCCTCAGCTCTGTTCTAAACTGACCCTCCCTTATTTTGAGGCTATGTCCTCAGTTTTTGTTTTCTTTCTAAGTGGAAAGAATCTCTGTGCCTCAACCCTATCTAGCCCCTTCATTATCTTATCTGTCTCTATAAGATCATCCTTCAGCCTTCTAAACTCCAATACGTACAGGCCCAATCTACTCAATCTCTCCTCATAAGGTAACCCCCTCATATCCGGTACCAGCCTGGTAAACATTCTCAGTATTCCCTCCAAGGCCAAAATATCCTTTCGCAAATAAGGGGACCAAAATTGCACACAGTATTCCAGTTGCAGACTCACCAGTACCTTGCAGCAAGACCTCACTGCTTTTATATTCCATCCCCCTCGTAATAAAGGCCAACATTCCATTTGCCTTCTTGATCACCTGCTGCATCTACAAACTGAGTTTTTGCAATTCATGCACAAGGACCCCCAGGTCCCTCTGCACAGTAGCATGTTGTAAGTTATCGACATTTAAATAATATTCCATTTCACTATTATTCCTTCCAAAGTGGATAACCTCACACTTGCCAACAATATACTCCATTTGCCAGATCCTCGCTCACTCACTCAGCCTATCCAAATCTCTCTACAGACTTTCCACGTGCTCCTCGCAATTCGTTTTCCCACTCATCTTTGTGTCATCAGCAAACTTTGTTACCCTACACTCAGTCCCCTCCTCCAGATCATCTATGTATATGGTAAAGAGTTGAGGCGCCAGCACTGATCCCTGCAGCACACCACTAGTCACCAACTGCCAACCAGTAAAGCACCCATTTATTCCAACTCTCTGCTTTCTGTTAAATAGACAATCCTCAATCCACGCTAACACTTTACCCCCCCAACTCCATTTACCTTAATCTTCTGCAGCAACATTTTGTGAGACTCTTTATCAAACGTCTTCTGGAAATCTAAAAACACCACATCTACCAGTTCCCCTCTGTCAACTGCACCCATTACATCTTCATAAAATCCAATAAATTCGTTAAACACGACTTTCCCTTCATGAATCCATGTTGCATCTGCTTGATCAAACCATTCTTTTCCAGGTGTCCTGCTAGTTCTTCTTTAATGATGGATTTCAGCATTTTCCCAACTACAGATGTTAAGCTAACCATCCTGTAGTTACCCGCCTTTTGTCTACTTCATTTTTTAAACAGCGGTGTCACATGAACTATTTTCCAATCAGCCGGCACTTCCCCAGAGTCCAGCAAATTTTGATAAATTACTACTAATGCATCTGCTATTACTTCTGCCATTTCTTTCAGTACCCTGGGATGTATTCTATCTGGGCTCGAGGACTTGTCGACCTTTAGTCCCATTAGTCTACCAAGCACTACCTCTTTAGTAATAGTAATCGTTTTAAGGACCTCACCCTCTCCAGTCCCACGACCGTTAATGTTCGGTAAGCTATTTGTGTCCTCTACCGTGAAGACCAACACAAAAAAATTATTTAAGGCCTCAGCCATTTCCTCATTTCCCATTATTAAATCTCCCTTCTCGTCTTCTAAGGATCCAACATTTACTTTAGCCACTCTTTTCCTTTTTATATATTTGCAAAAACTTTTACTATCAATTTTTATCTTTTGCACTAGTATAGTTTCATAATCTATCTTTCCTTTCTTAATCACTTTCTTAGTCGTTCTTTGTTGTTTTTTTCCCAATCTTCTAATTCCCCACTAGTTTTGGCCACTCTGTACGCATCAGTTTTTAATTTAATACTCTCCTTTATTTCCTTAGTTATCCACGGCTGGTTATCCCTTTTCTTACATTCTTTATCACCAGAATATATTTTTGGAAGAGGAAAGCCTTAGATTATAGAACCATATAGAAAAGATGATCAGATGGGCAAACAGTGGCAAATGGAAGTTAACACTGATAAATATGAGGTGATGCATTTTGGGAGGACTAACAAAGCAAAGAAATACACAATGAATAGTAGGGCACTAGGAAGTACAGAAGACCAGAATACCTTAGCGAGCACGTCTATAGATTCCTGTTGGCAGCATGGCAGGTAGGTAAAGTACTTAGGAAGGCATACGGGATATATGTCTTTATTAGCCAAGACATAGAATATAAGAGCAGGGGGGGTTATGATGGATCTATATAAGATGCTCTTTTGGCCACACCTAGACTAGTATGCAATTCTGGTTGTTACACTTTCAGAAAATGCCAATGCACTAGAGATGGTGCCGAGGAAATGGACCAGTATATTGTCTGGATTGGAGCATTTCAAATATCAAGAGGCTAGTTACGTTGGCATTATTTTCCTTGGAGCAGAGAAGGCTGTGGGGGGAACCTGATTGAGATGTACAAGATTGTGAGGGAAATAGATAGGTAGAAAGGAAGAATCTTTTTATCCTAGTAGACGGGTCAATAGCTACAGGGAATAGATTTAAATTAAGGAGCAGGAAGTTTCAGATTCAGTTGGTCCTATTTTACCACTTTGATTCTAAGTGCAGGGCGGACTTGAATCTGGGAGTGCTTCAGATCTGACTTTTAGATCTGTTCTCCAGTGTCCCCATATGTACTCTGCCTGAAAAAATATCAGCGATTCTGAATTGTCTGCAGAAGCATGTGGGCGGGGCTTATCGCATCCAAAATGCTGCTGCTCTGACCAGCACCTCCAAGTGTGCATGCGCAGAAAAAAATGATAGAATGCTGCTTCCCTACCCACATTGTACCTGGCCTGGATAATGCCTTCCCCTGGCCCTCACAGACATTGCCACAACCCTATAACATTACTGACCCTCCTATCCCCCCAGACCGATCACTGCCTCCTCCCCACTTCCCCTCAACAATCTCAGGCAGAGTGACAGCAGAACTCCCCTTCCCCCTCAATCATCTCAGGCGGAATGGAAGTGGAACCCCCCTTTCCCTTCACTTATCTCAGGCAGAGTGGTGTGATCCCCCCTTCTCCCTCACTCATCATAGGCAGAGAGATCCACCCTCCCCCTACAGATATCAGACAGGGTGACCCCCACCCAAACCTTCCCACACAAGGGCCCATTTCCTTTGGACTCTGACAGCTGTGTGGTACCTCCCTCTCTCTCTCCTGTCCCCAATCAATGCGGCACTGATCCACTCCCCCCCACCCCACCCATCAGCAACCTGCAAGTGCTCACTTGTCTTCCCCTCAATGCTAATAAGCAAATGGCATATAATTTGCTACCAAACTGCCTGCAGCTAATCTGCCTAAAGAGGGGCAGCTTCAATAAAAACTCAAGAATGGACAGGCAGGCGGCCTGTGCAAAATGTGTGCACGACCAGCAACCCCTCCCCCCACCCCCCTCCGATTTTCTGAGGGCAAACTGGAGAGGCTACTGGATGCAACGGAGGCAAGGTGAGACACCCTGTTCCCCCTAGAAGGATATAGACCAAGAGGGACAGATGGAAATGCATCCTGGGAGGAAGCCATTGCCTCAGTCAGTGCCAGATCACTGGCCTCCCCAGACTGGAAGCAGTGCCAGAAAAGGTCAATGACCTCTTACGTTCAGCATGGGTGAGTCTTGCATCTTCCCTCAGATCTTCCATCCCCAGCACCTTGCATGCTTCCACCTCCTGACCCCCTTGCACCTCCTTCGTTTCCCCCAATGAGCCTCACTGCACTTGCCCTCTAAGGGCAAGTTACCCCTTAGGTGGTGGTCTCCACCACCTGATACTCTTCAGGAGTCACATCAGCATTTGTTTCATGGCTCCAAAGGAGAAGACCGGTACAACACCCATGAGAGGATGAAGACAGGAGGTAATGAGCCAAACCTCTAGGTCCTCACCCCCTTTGAAGAGCGGGTGCTAGAGATCTTAAGGGAAAGTGAGCGACAGCATGGTTGGGTTGCCATTATGAGTGAGTACTTGTCATTCCTTCAATTACTTTGAGGCAACTTCTCAGGGGCACGACTTTCGGGTGTGAGGGGCAAGATTTAAAGGAGACGTATAAGGCATGTTTATTTGCACAGAAGTCACTTCCGGGATAGGTCATGGATACATTTAAGGGGTATCTCTACATCTACATGAATGGGATGGGAATAGAGGCATATGGTCCCTAGAAGGGTAAGAGGTTACAAGTCAGATGGGTAGCCTGATCGGCTATAGGCTTGGAGGGCTGAAGGGCCTGTTCCTCTTATTTTGTTGGTGCGTCGTTCTATGTTCAATGGAGACATGTGAATCATGTGTTTGGCATCCTGGATTCCTCTCTCTCACTTGCACTTAACCTCGTGTCCTGTGTTGCAGGGGGCAGATCCGGACACCAGAACTATAGGCCCCTGCTACAGCTCCCATCCATCCTGGTCAAGGCAGCTCGGATGAGTCCTCAGAGGATATGGGTGAAAAGTCTCCCGACATTGGCACTGTTCTGGCATCAGCTTCCACCTCACAACTGACCATTTCAGAGTCTGATTCGTCTCAGGGCTCAGTTAATGTTGAGACTTCTGTGTCACTCTCTGGTGAGCACTTCACATCTGCTGATGTACATCATATGGAGGAGGGAATGTCTGAGGCCTCTGCATCAACAGAGTCAGGGAATGCAGAAGAGGCTTATGGCTACACTGGACTGACTGCGAAGCTGTTGGGAGAAGTCCCAAAGCTTTTAGGTAAACTAGCTATTGCCTGTCTTGCATGCTTTCTAGGCCAACACTACAAATGTGGCACCTGCAGTGGAAAATTTGGGTCAGGAGATCCTCACCATGAATGTCAGGCTCCAAGTGATGGCCGAGTCACAGCAGGCCACAGCTGAGGGACTGAACTGGCTTCTCAAGATTTTGCGGCCCATGGGTGAGAGGCTCAAAAACTTGCAGGAGACCCAGCAAGACAGCACTGAGGTATACCTGGCTATGGCAGCAGCCCATGAGAATGTGACCCAATCTTAGAGGGTCATGACTGAGGGTTTGCAGAATGTGGCCCAGTCTCAGAGAACCATGGCTGAGGGGTTGCAAAGCTTAGTCTCAGAGTCTCAGAAGGCACTTGCTGTGGCCATTGAGAGGTGGTCCCTGATTCTAGGGGCCATCACAGAACATTTGACCACCATGGGCAGATGGTCCTCCAGGACTGGCAGTGCCAAGTGACGCAGCAGTTTCTGGAGCTCACTGCAGAAGCATCACCATCCATGGACTGACCTAGGGCCCACAGGAACCCCAAAGGAGGAGAAGGGCTCAAGCCCATACCAGGGCCTTCCAGCCAGGAGATTGTAGCAGTGGCTATACTTTCTGCCTTCCCCCTTCCTGACACTGGGGCATGGCAGGGACAGTGGGATAAAGAGGGTGTCATGGAAATGTCCCAGACACTTGGAAGCAGATCAGGGCTCTCAAGGTCCAGGGTCTGCAGAAGATGCCCAATATGCACCATCACAGGCTACGAGGTATGGTAGACAGCTGGCCTCCTCCACCTCCAATGAACATTTTGGGGAGTCACTGAGACGTAGTGGTAGGCCACATAAGGTTATAAAGTTGTAGTTGCGCTAAGCATGGGTGAAGGGCTGCATAAATTAGAAAGATATTTAAGCACATTAATGTTTTCTATTCACAAGTTTTTATGCTAGAACATCTTATTTAAATACCTTAATTTCAAATAAATGCTTTTTCATCACCACCTGTGACTAATTTGTCTCAGTTATGAATCCTCTTCCATTGATGATTGCCAGAGGGATGCTTCATGTTGATGCCACTTGAGGAGGCCCATCCATGCTATGTCACTGAGAAAAGGAATGCACAAGTTTCCCAGAGTCCACGAATAATTTCCTCCCGTCCCTCACCCCAGGGCCCTGTATAGGGGTTTCAGATCCCTTACTCACTACGCAGACATGGGCACAAGTCGCAGCCTGTATGCGGAGCTCAGGTAGGAGTCAGACTAGTTTGCGCCAGTGCATCATCATAACGGTGCTTAGCGAGTCGTCATCACCCTTCTGCCTGAAAAATTGCTAACACAGGGTATCCAGACATAACACTCTGATGTGACATATTGCAGAATGTAGAAGGAATTCTGGGGGAGGGGGGAGGGATGGAACCATAGGCACAAATGCCTAGCAAGTAAACCACCTGATGATCAGGCCACCTCCCCCCCCACCCCACCACCATCCGCACAAGCCCTATTTGAGCTGCCAGCTTTCGAGCACCTGGTTGGATGTTCCTTGGCATGATCTTCCTCATCTTCTTCTTCCTCCTCCTGCTGGTTATCCTCACCAGTGATGCCCAGCTGGTCAGCCTCTACATCATTATAGTGAGTCTCCATCTCAGTCACAGGCTCCTCATAGGTGTCACTAGCCATGTCCGAAGTGGGTAATCCACAAGTCTCCCTTGCAGCCTGGGCTCCTCCTCAAATGCCTCCGGGATGTCCAAGCTCCTGACAATGAAACTATCATGCACACTACCTCGATGTCTTGTGCAGATATGCATAATTTTCATGAGATGGTCATGTTATGGTTGCACAAGTTGAACATTCAGGGCGTGGAACCCTTTCTGTTGATGGATCTACGTAGATTCTGTAGAGAGATCTTGAGGGCGATGTGTGTGCAGTCGATTAGATATCTCACAACGGCTGCAAATCCTGCAGCCTGGGCTTCCTGATGAGCCTGGTCTAGGTTAAATTTAGTGTACTTTCCAGCCCAGGCATACAGGTTTTCTGTGCCTGCTTGACACAAGTGTGCACAGCTGACTAGAAGATACCACAGACATCTCTGCTAGGGATTTGGAAGAAACTAATCACATAAAAATTCAGAGTGGCCATCAATTTGACAGCCTCGGAGAGTGGTGCCCCCACCTTCCTCGAGGAGCCAGGTACTGCAACAAGTTACACAGATGTTGCACTGTCTCCTTTCAGAAGCAGAGATGTCAGTGGCACACAGTGTCCAACATCTGTTCAAATGAACTTCTGCATGGAAGTGGCAGGGTGACTCCTCTGTCCTTCTCCTGTGGCCCCCTACCTCTTGTGACCTCCTACCTCTACTCTCGCAAGTGGTTAAGCCTGTGCCTCCTCCGTCTGCAATTTTTTCTCCAGCTCCTCCTCAGCTCCACAGCAATGAAAACAATGACAAGATCAATTGGCTGCATTGCAAAAGCCATCTCATCACTCTGAAGAGGGGGGAGATGGAGAAGAACATATATAGAAGTTAAGGAACATTGCTTGCCCCTAGCACGTCGACAGACCCAGCCTCCCCCAATTCCCCCAGCCACAATCACAGCTCCCCACAATCACAGCTCCTTGAAAAGTTGAGAGGCTGCAGTAGTGCAAGTTGCAAGGGCTTTGTGCATATCCTTCAACTGGAAGATAGCTCAGCAAGACACGAGGTCAGTACTGAGACCTGGGTCCATGCTGCAAATCGAACATTGCAAACCCTGCAGAGCAACAACCCTCCACCCCACCATACACTTGCAGAGCTGCCACCGACCCAACACAGAAAACGGCTGCAACAACATGAGTAGCACGGAGCCGTTGGACACTGTGCACTTAGCTCCTCACTAACCCTCACTAATGGAGTGCCCAAATTGGACTTTTATTGAGCATGTCTGATCCTGATTGCAAACATACTGGTAAAAGGGAAAGTGTTGGTAAAGTTGGGCGTCCAACCCACTAATTCAATTTAAATACCTTCAAATGCATGTAAGTTGCCGTCATGCCCTTTTTGGGCGCAGTCCCAATCGTGGCCATTTTCAGCCATTGCTAAAGAGGGAACAGCTGCAAGGCAGTCACGGATTGCGCTCCTCACCTCACGTCTGACTTTACCAACTTGTTAAAATTGGGCCCACTATCTTAAAGAGTGGTAGAAGTAGGAACCCTGACAACATTAAAAAAGCATTGAGATGAGCACTTGAAATGCCTTAACACTCAAGGCTACAGAGCAAGTACTGGAAAATGGGATCTTGAGTAGATAGGTGCTTGATGGCCGGTACAGACACAAAGTGCCAAATAGTTTTTTGTGCTATAAAATGCTATAACATCATGTCGGGCAGGAAAAGAGCGAGTGGGGATAGTGGAACAGGGCAGCAAATAGCTGGAATAACTGGGCAGGTAAGCAAAGAGCAAGGATGGTCAAAAGAAGTGAAAAGCAAGGATGGTTGACAGGTAAGTGGAGAGCGGGATAGTTCAGCATGGAAATGAAGAATAGGAATGCTCACATAAGGAAGTATGAGCAGGGATGACCAGGCAGGGAAGCAAATAGCAAGGACAGTGAGGCAGACAATCACTAAAAAGAAAAATTGGCCCGTGGGAGATGCAGTATGTAGGTGTTAAGTAGTAAGTTTTATTTAAATTTTGGTCCAGGACTTCTTATTTGATTTGACTTGATTTATTATTGTCACATGTATTAGTATACAGTGAAAAGTATTGTATCTTTCATGCTATACAGACAAAACATTCTGTACATAGAGAAGAAAAACAGGGAGTGCAGGACATAGTGTTACAGTCATAGCCATGGTGTAAAGTTCAACTTAATACAAGGTAGATCCATTCAAAACTTTGATGGCAGCAAGGAAGAAGCTGTTCTTGAGGCAGTTAGTATGTGCTCTTAGACTTTTGTACATTTTTCCCAACAGAAGAAGATGGAAAAGACAATGTCCAGATGCATGGGACCCTTGATAATGCTTTCTGCTTTTCCAAGGTAGCGGGAAGTGTAGACAAAGTCAATGGATGGGAGGCTGGTTTACATGATGGACTGGGCTTTGTCACACCCCTTTTCAGTTTTTTGCGATTTTGAACAGAGCAGGAACCATACCATGCTGTGCTAAAAGTTGGTGAGAGTTGTACCAGACATGCCAAATTTCCTTAGTCTCCTGAGAAAGTAGAAGCATTAATCGGCTTAACTATAGCATCGGCATGGAGGGACCAGGACAGCTTAGTGGTGATCTGGACACCTAGAAACTCTCGACCATTTCCACTTCATCCCCATTGATGCAGACAGTGGCATGTCCTACACTACGCTTCCTGATTATCTCCTTTATTTTGTTGACATTGAAGGAGAGATTATTGTCATTGCATCAGTTCACCAGATTCTTTATCTCTTTCCTTTACTCTGTCTCATCATTGTTTGAGATCCAATCCACCATGGTGGTGTCATTAGCAACCTTGAAAACCGAGTTAGAGGAGAATTTGGCTACACAGTCATAGAAATATAAGGAGTACTGTTAGGGGCTGAGGACACAGCATTGTGGAGCACTGGTGCTAAGGATGATTGTGGAGGAGGTTTTGTTGCCCATTCCTTTTGATTGCAATCTGTGGGTTAAAAAGTCTAAGATCCAATCGCTAAAGGAGGAACTGAACTCTAGACCTTGGAGTTTGTAGGCATAATGGTGTTGAAGGCTGAGCTGTAATCAATAAATAGGAGTCTGATATAGATGTCTTTGTTGTCTGAGTGTTTCAGAGTTGAGTGTAGGGCCAGGAAGATGCACCTGCTGTGGACCTTTTGAAGCGGTAAGCGAATTGTGGCGGACCTAGGCAATATGGGAAACTGGAACTGATTCGTACTATGACTAACCTTTTGAAGCACTTCATAATGATACATGTCAGAGTCACCAGACGACAGTCATTAAGGGAAAAGTAAAAGAATGAGATGTGAAGGAACAAGACCTATAAAAGGTGAAGGGGAAAAGTCTGTGCAGAACCGGTAGAAATGGCAGAGGCGCTTAATGAATACTTTGCCTTGGTATTCACAGTGGAAAATGATCTGAGTGGTTGTACTGAGGTTTGTGGTGGACTGAAAAGATTGAGTGTGTGGACATTAAGAAAGAGGATGTGTTGGAATTTTTAAATTGCATCAAGATAGATAAGTCGCCAGGACCGGATGGGATGTACCCCAGGTTACTGTGGGAGGTGAGGGAAGAGATTGCAGAGCCCCTGGCGATGATCGTTGCGTCATCGATAGAGACAAGGGAGGTTTCGGGGTATTGGAGGATTGCGGATTTGGTTTCTATTTTCAAGAAACAGAACAAGGATAGCCCAGGAAATTACTGACCAGTGAGTCTGACCTCAGTGATTGTTAAGTTGATGGACAGGATACTGAGGGACAGGCTTTATGAACATCTAGAGAAGTTTAGTATGATCAGAAGTAGCCAGCACAGCTTTGTCAAGGGCAGTTGAGTTCTTTGAAAATGCGAATAAACATACTGACGAAGGAAGAGCAGTGGATGTGGTTTATATGGAGTTCAGCAACGTGTTTGAGAAGGTCCCCCCTGCAAGACTTCTTGAGAAAGTGATAGGGCATGGGGTCCAAGGGGCTGTTGCCTTGTGGATCCAAAACTGGCTAATCTGCAGAAGGCAGAGGGTGGTTAACAAAAGAACAAACAACAACACAGCACGGGAAAGAGGCCCTTTGGCCCAACGAGCCCGCGCCGCCATCCTAGTTGTGGATGGGTCTTTTTCTGCATGGAGGTCAGTCACCAGTGGAGTGCCCCAAGGATCTGTTGTAAGACCCTTGCTGTTTGTCATTTTCATAAATGACCTGGATGAGGAAGTGGAGGGATGGGTTGATAAGTTTGCTGACAACACGAAGGTTGGTGGTGTTGTGGATAGTCTGGAGGGATGTCAGAAGTTGCAGCGAGACATAGATAGGATGCAAGTCTGGGCGGAGAAGTGACAGATGGACTTCAATGCAAATAGATGTGTAGTGGTTCATTTTGACAGGTCCAATGGGATGAAGGAGTATAATATCAAGGGTAGGACTCTTAGCAGCGTAGAAGATCAGAAGGACCTTGGGGTCCGGGTTCAAAGGACTCTTAAGTCTGTTTCACAGGTGAAGGATGTGGTCAAGAAGGCGTATGGTGTACAAGCCTTCATCAATCAAAGGATTGAATTTAGGAATCAGCAGATAATGCTGCAACTTTATAAGACCCTTGACAGACCCCATTTGGAGTACTATGTGCAGTTCTGATCGCCTCACTACAAGAAGGATGTGGAGGCTATTGAAGGGGTGCAGAGGAGATTTACAAGGATGTTGACTGGATTGGGTGGCATGCCTTATGAGGATAGGTTCAGGGAGCTAGGTCTTTTCTCCCTGGAGAGACAAAGGATGAAAGGTGACCAGTTAGAGGTTTATAAGATGTTGAGAGGTATAGATAAGGTGGATTCTCTGGGGCTATTTCCCAGTGCTGAAATGGTTGTTACAAGAGGACACAAGTTTAAGGTGCTGGGGAGTAGGTACAGAGGAGATGTCAGAGTAAGTTTTTCACTCAGAGAGTGGTGAGTGAGTGCAATCCGGATGCTGTCGGTGGTGGTGGAGGCGAACTCGCTGGGTCTTTTAAGAGACTTCTGGATGAGTACATGAGATTTAATGGGATTGAGGGTTATAGATAAGCCTGGTAGGTTGGGATATGATCGGTGCAACTTGTGGGCCGAAGGGCCTATTTGTGCTATAGTGTTCTATGTTCTAAGGTGCTTTGCCTGACTTTTCTTTGGGTTTTCTGGCTTTTTTTGATTTCTGAGCATCATTCCCAAAGAGATGTGCTGGGGGAATCCCCAAAAGTCCCCATTCAAGGATTATACAGCAACTGCCCAGGAAATTTAAACTTCCATTGGGCAATTACACAATACTGGAAACAATCCAAAACTCTGATTTTAAGCACACACTTCAGATAGCTCCAACACTCTTCGGACAGTTATCAGGACAAGTTAGAATGATTAAAGTTACCCCAACTCCTGATTAATTATGGTACAGACCAACCTCCACAACACCATTAGAACATTCTTGCTGACACCAAGATCCTTATCTACAAGGTAGTTGCCCTCCCAACTATTCTATATAGCTCAGAAATTTGGATTACATACAGACACCAGCTCAAGGCCCTCAAAAGATACCATCAATGCCATCTGAGACAGATTTTCCACATCAGCTAGGAGGACAGGCAAATTAACATCAGCATCATTGAAGGAGCCAAAAACAACAGTATCGAGGCCATGATCATACGGAGCCAACACCACCGGGCTGGCCATGTGCTTCGGATGTCAGAGTCTCGACATGCGCATAAGGAACTTTGCTTCTGGTTATGGGTTCTGTGAGTCCTTGTGTGTCGATAAGCCCAATCCTCTCTGGGAGGTGGGTTTAGCCCTTGGACTTTCAATCGCTGGGATTCCTTTCTCAGGCTCCTGTTCCAGATCTCCTATTGCCAATAAGTGTCCTTGAAGAATTCTATTCTCTCAATCAGATGGCTACTCCAAGTAGGTCTCTTCTAAGCAAGGGTCTCCCAGGCACTGACGCCTATGTTGCATTTCTTGAGGTAAGCTTTACGATGTCTCTAAAGTGCTTCTTTTGTCCTTTTGTCACATTAAACTATCTGTCTTTATAAAAATGAGAGTTAAAGCATGTAATACATGAACAAATAACTTACATTACTGCCAGGAGCAGTATAAGTTTGAGAAGATCAATCATGATGAAGGGTTATGTTTGTGACATATTCTAGGTACAAAATCCATTAACCCTTTCCCTTCAGGTACAAAATGCATTCACCTTTTTCTTACTTCAATACCGTACAGCATTATATTTATTTTGCATTCAGTTACCATTAAATCAACTGTGGTCATCTGGGTATGGGAGTCAGGGATCAGCCCAAACTCATAGCACACAAAAATAAATATGTTGTTCAAATAGTATGGTAATATGTTTCATTAAAACTTTTACAGTTTCACGTTTGCTCAAAAGTCATGACAAAAACTATGTAAACAAGTTGAAAGGGGAAATTTGATTCATATAGTGCTTCAGTCATTTCCCCATTAATATCACTGAGGAATCCACATAGCTCATGCAGATAATAGCCAATAGCATTCTCTGTCTCCAGGGAATCAATATAGTTTGCAAGGTGATATATTAATGCATCTTTATTCAAACAATCTTTTTCTCAAAGACTTTAATCTTTTTCAGAAGATCTACTTAAGGGCAGTATGGTGGCACAATAGTTAGTACTGTTGTCTCACAACACCAGGGACACATGTTCAATTCTAGTCCAGATCATTGTCTGTGTGGACTTTGCATGTTCTCCCCATGTCTGTTTGGGTTTCCTCCAGATACTCCGATTTCCTCCCACAGCCCAAAGATGTGCGGGTTAAGTTGACTGGCTACACTAAATTGTTCCTTAGTGTCAGGGAGACGGCACGATAAAATGTGGGATTATAGGGATAGGGCCTAGGTGGGATTGTTGTCAGTGTAGGCTCAATGAGCCTACTGGCCTCCTTCTACACTGTAAAGATTCTATGCTTCTATCAATTATTGTAAGATCCAGACAAGAGAGAAATATAATAATTACTTACATTTAATGAAGTAAGATATCCCAAAGCACTTCATAATTAGCCACATACAGAAGTGAGGGCAGGTAAAGAAAAACTAATCAAATTAGTGTATTGTAAAGAGTGACTTAAAGAGGAGAGAAAGGGTAAGGTGAGCATGGAAATAACAAAGACCTAAATGATGGTTTCAGCAAGAGCACTTTTGAAACATATTAAAATATAGTTATTAATATAATAGCAAAAGTAATTCCTATATGTTTATATTATTACCAATTTATCTAAATAAAGAAACATTCTTATCCTGTCAGCAAAATTATCTTCTTCTTCTTCTTTTGTTGTACATTTAAATTTTGCAGCATCTTGAACTAAAAGGAAAAAAATATGGTCATAATCTTACACAGATGAATTTCATAAAGCATAAAATAAGAACATAAGCAATAGGAAGGATAGCCCACATGATCTGTCAAGACTGTACCATCATTCAATAAAATTATATCTGATCTGATTGTGATCTTAACTCCACCTGACTGCCTATTCCCTAACACCTTGACTCCTCTACAATTCAAGATTATATCATTCTTAGTCTTGAATATGTTCAATGATTCCATCCATAATTCTCTTGCGTAGGGAATTCCAAAGATTCATGACCCTCCGAGAGAAGAAATTGCTTCTCATCTATATCTTAAATGAGGGGCCCTTTATATTTAAACTATGCTTCCCAGACCTAGATTCCCCGACAATGGAAAACATCCTCTCAGCATCTACCATTTCAAGCCTCGAATCTTTATGTTTCAACAAGATCATCTCTCACACTTCTAAATTCTACTGAGATTGAGCTCAATCTTTCTTCATAGGTCAACCCCCTTCATCCCAGGAATTAATTGAGTGAACCTTCTGAGAACTACCTCCAAATCAAGACGAGCATATCCCTCCTTAAATAAGTCAACCAAAGCAGTGTGCAGTTTCACCAACACTCTTTACAGTTGTGGCAAGGCTTAATTATCTTTGTACCAAAATCACCCCGCAAAATAGCCAATATTCCATTTGCTTTCTTAATTACTTTTACACTATCTTTTGATGTTTTGTGTACAAGGATACCTAAATCTCTCTGTGTCAAAAATTCCATAGTCTCAATTTAATTATTTATTTTTTCTATTCTTTCTACCAAAATGCATTAATTCACATTAAACCCCAATGCCAATTTTTTGATCAGTCAATTAACTGATCGATACCCCATTGCATTCCTGCCTCTGGCCAATTAATGCACGCCAGAAGGTTAAGTAACTGTGGGGCAGCTGACATGACTTAGTTGGGCATGACAGTCAGCAGCACCACCAGAGTGGTAATTATTGTTGGGACTACAATCAGTCTCACTAGTCTAAGTGCCAGTGCCTGGGACCAGATAGGTCTTGTAATAAAGATTGGACAGGAGCTGTGAGGATGAAGAAAGGGGAGGGTAGGGATTATAGTTGTAAGACAGATGGAGAGGTGACACTCCTGGTCTGGGGGTGGGGGGAGACAAACAATTTGGAAAAGGGCCAATAATGGAGGCAGCTGTCTTTTTCCCTCACAAAGGTTTGGGTAGGATAATCTGCCAGGCTAAAATGCTCCATCCTCACCACCCATTGAAACATAGAAAATAGAAACAGAAGTAGGCCACTTTGTCCTTCGTTCCTGTTCCACCATTTACTATTATCATGTTGATCATCCAACTCAATAGCCTGGTCCCACCTTCTCCTTTGCCCTAAGAGCTATATCTAGTCACAGAATGTTTGGTCACACTGCTTTCTGTTGCATATTTCACTCTCTTAGTTAATAGTCATTCAGCTAATAATCTACCTTCCTGCTTTTGCTACCAAAGTGAGTAACCTCACATTTATCCGTATTCTGAATCTGCCATTCTTTTGCCCACTCATTCAGTTTGTCCAAATCACAGTAATGTATCTGTGCATCCTTGTCTCACTTTTTAAATAGTGAGGTTATGTTGACTACCCTCCAATTTATAGGACCTGTTCCAGAATCTATAGAATGACCATCAATGCATCCACTATTTCTCAGGTCACTTCCTTAAGTACACTGGGATGTAGATTATCAGGCCCTGGGAATTTATTGGCTTTCAATCCCATCAATTTCCCCAACACCATTTCTGTACTAATACTGTTTTCCTTCAGTTCCTCCCTCTCACTAAATCCTGTGTTTCCCAACATTCTGATATTATTTATGTCTTTCTTTGTGAAGGCAGAACCAAAGTGTGTATTTAGTTGGTCAGCCTTTTCTTTATTTCCATCCCATCCATGAATTCCTCCCACCAGTTGAAACATTGCAGCCAGGCAGCCTTCAAGTGGCCAGTGCAGACCTGAATTTGATCAAGGAGGACAGATTTGAAATCACCAGCATCCCACAAAATTGTGGACAGATCACAAGTGCATGGGATGGTGGTGCAAAGACCATCCAGAGAAATTTACATACCCCCACCACTGCAAACCCACTAGTGGAAGACTGTAAAATTCTCACCATAATATGTGGCACCAGGCATATTAGATAATATCCACTCTGGCTGATAACACAAGCTTCCTGATAAGCTAAAGCGTGGTTATGGGATGTATTGCTGATTCCATACGCGAAATTTGTCAATCATCAACATTTGCCGAAAATTACGCTTAAGCACGATACAAGATGGACCAATAAATGATGCAACGAGATGGGATTTTTAAAAAGCTCTTAATTATACAACACCTTTGACATTCAACATGTGCTCTGATGTAGAAAAGAGCTGTTGCGCAATTATGAGTATATATAAATGTATCCATTCCATGCTGCTAAAAGAAATTCCTGAAATTAAGAAATAGTACAACAGTTACTGAGGGTGCAATTATCAATAAAACACCATTATACATCTCCAAACAACAATTTCATATGAATTAATGATAATGTATTGCGTCATAATTTAAAAACATTAAGATCAGTTCTAGATTTAAAACACATCATTTTGAAATGGATAAAATGCAGTAATACATTGCTGGGCCTGGAAGTAGGTCAATCTCTCATCCTCCTTCTGAGGCATGCTATATGATTTGAAGATTAATGGGGGGATAAACATTGCAAAATCAAAGTCTTGTTTTTAATTATTATATTGAACATATAATTACCTAAGTACAGCCATTTATATTTATTTTAAATTTAATTCTGGAGTTGAAGGAACGTTCTTTAATTTCAGGTCGCAAAAATTCAACTAGATGTCAACTATTTTGACAAAACTCCTATTTCTTTATTTCTACTACTGATATCTTGTATTATGTTCATAATTAAAATCTTTTTCTACATTTACTATTCTCACAAAATTCAATCAAATACTTCAGATTCAAACACTACATAATATGGAGAACTTTTGCACAGGAAAAAAAATCCTATCTGGATGGGGGAGTCTCCTGGAGGGGGCTTACCATGGGAACGGGCGTTAGTTGGGAGGGTTAGGGAAGTCCCATAGCGGTGGGGAGTGGGGGAGGGGGGGGTCAGTGTGTGTTTTGACAATTGTTACCCAGAAGATAGAAGTGGTTTTAATTACTGTTATCTTTTTTTAAGTAACTATTGATGTAAAACAGCAGAACCATCCAAAATTTGCAATTTAAATTGTATTTTCAGTGCTTCCCAATGCAGGACATTGTCCACTTGAGGTTTGCACTTTTGTTTGCAAACCTGGGAATTTATGAGGGGGGTGGACAGAGTGAGGGGAGCGAGACTGTTCCCCAACCCATCTGTGAGGTAACTCCCAGTTACATTGACCTGAAGTTTGGAAGCTACAGCCAAATGTGCCTACACATGATCATTCAGCCAACAACTCTGTTGCCTCTGGCCTTTTGTTCACCAACGCCTTTTGTCACATTTCCTACGCCAACTCTTACCCTACCCCTCATTTCTTATCAGTCACTGGCCAGCTCCCTATGTCATCCCAAACAGCACCCACTTTCTCCTATGCACGTTCAATGCTCTTGCCTTTGGCTATTACGAGTGTCAAGTCTAACTCAATTCATTGTTCAAATTTATTTCATTCCAAATGTTGAGAAAAGTATATAATTTCTGGACAGCTGACATTATGAGCACATAATGTGTCAGGCTGTCCTTGTTGAAATAGTACTGCAGCTTTCTATTACTGAACCAAAAGCTTTAACAGCATTAAATGTAGAGCTGCACCTCCAAGTTCGACATTAATGGACACAACATTTGTTTCTTTCTGTTCAAATGAACAACATTGATTGGCAATTTAAAAAGAATTATGAAATGCGTTGCTGGTACTTATTGCCCATTCCTAATTCTTCTTGACATCTAGCAGTGAGCTGCTTTCTTAAACCATTGCAGGTTCATCCACATTCCTGTTAGAGACAGAGTTCCAGGATTTTAACCCAGGGGCAGTGAAGGAACAGTGATATATTTCCAAGTCAGAATGATGAGTAACTAAGGGAAGCTTCTAGGTGATGGTGTTTTTATGTGTCTGCTGGCCTTTGGAGGAATAAATAAGAAAATCAACTACTACTTCAGATGGGGGGGCCTATGAAGAAAATACATGGAATTCTCTTTAGTGAAGTTCACATCCACGTAATTAACACACTCAGGCTACTATCAGTTAGTATATGCAAAGATGTAGGTTTTGGGAGTAGAAGGTCGTACGTTCCATTACTGGATTTGACATCACAGAATTTTTGGGTAGTGCATCTAGCTGAAGTGCCATCAAACTCAGCAACTTTAAGGACAAATCCATTATATTTTTTGTGTGTACATCACTCGTAGAAGTGAATCAACATTAACTCAAATGGGTAATGGTGATCATATTTTGGACAATGCCATTAGACCATAAGATATAGGAATAGAACTGGGCCATTCAGCCCATCAAATCTGCTCTACCATTCAATCATAGCCAATAAGTTTCTCAACCCCTTCTCCAACATTTTCCCCATAACCTTTGATCCCTTTGCCAATCAACTATCTATTGATCTCTATACTAAATACACTCAATGACCTGGCCTCCACAGCCTCTGTGGCAATTAATTCCATAGACTCATCACACCCTCTGGCTGAAGAAATTCCTCCTTATCTCGGTTCCAAGGGGTCATCTCTTTACTCGATGGCTGCACAAGAGGGCATTTTAACAAGCCTATACCAGCAAGAGTTCAGAACCCATTTTAAACATGGTCATTTCAAATTGGTGGGTGCAATGCTTCGGATGTGGAGGGGGTGCACAGAATGGGAGAGAGGACGCAATAGTCTGGGAAGGATGACTCTTGGAGGAAAACAATATAGTAGCTGCAAAAACTTCAGGGTAAGAGTAGCAAAAATAAAGCAGGCTAAACAAAGGAGAAGAATGGAAATGAAAATGTTGGGAGCAGGATATGGAGGGAGGGAACACAGCAGATATGGCATGTTTCCCTCATTCAATGTGCATTTTCAGAAGGTTTCCAGGACAGGACAATTGCCCTTTAGAGGTTTGCACTTCCTACTGAAAGAGGAAGAAGGGTTGGGGCGTGAGTAACAGCGAATCGACCCAGATAAAATGACAGGAGGGCATCTTGTACTGCATGAGACAATAGCCATCTCCTGGATTCCTTTTGGCCGTGGGTGCAGTTGAAGTGAAATACTTGAGTGCACCTTCTGAAGTTGTAGTGCCATCAAGGGCAAATCCATTCTTCTTTAAATGCATTATGTCCTTTGTGTGTACTTCACTCACACAAGCTCACAAGTATTGCTCAAAATAGACAGAAACTTCAAAATCACCGTTAATTCGAATGACTAATGGTGATCACATTTTGGACATCGTGTTGTTTACTCCCAATTCCCCCCTTGCGCAGCTCATTAGAGTGGATGTTTTTATTCTCTCTCCTTACCTCCTTCTCTGGGCGCCCAACCTGGCGGTTGGTAACCCCTGGCAACCACCATTTCAAAGCGGGGGGCGGGGCGGGAGGGGCGGGGGCGCGAGAGCTCGGCACCGCTTCCGGTCTCCGCCCGGGCCTCGAGGATCCATAGCAACCAACAAAATGGTTGCTCTTCTGTCGAAAGCCTTTCAAAATCAATGCCACCGTTATAGGATTAGCCAGCAGGATGGGGACTAGCTGGGAACTTAGTTCCCCACCCTAGGTTCCACCCAGGAACACGACCCAATCCCCCCCCCCCCCCCCCCCCCCCGCCCCCCAAGTTGAACATAATTCTGAGACTGAGACCCTGTGCATGGGTCTTGCATACTGAAGCAAGGAATGTTACATTCCTAACCCTGATTTGGTCTCGACTAGACTATTGCGCCATTGTGCGTGTCTCACTTTGGAGAAAGGATGTGAAGACATTATAGAGGGAGGGAAAGAGTGCAGAAAAAATTCAGGACAGTGACCCCACACGAATGTGAAACTACAGTTACATGTGAATTGGAGACACTGGGACTGTTTTCCTTAAGAGAAGTTTGAGATGGTTTGAAACAAGTATTAAAATTCTTGAGATGGCTGCAGAGAATTGACAAATAAACTATTGGAAAAATTGTACAAAAGGGCACAGACTGGCAGCACAATGATTAGCACTGCTGCTTCACAGTGCCAGAAACCCAGGTTTGATTCCCAGCTTAGGTCACTGTCAGCAGAGTGTGTACGTTCTCCCCATGGGTCTTCGTGGGTTTCCTTCAGGTGCTCTGGTTTTCTCCCACAATCCAAAACACATGATAGTTAGGTGCATTGGCCATGCTAAATTCTCCCTCAGCGTACCCGAACAGATACCAGAATGTGGCATTGAGAATTTTAACAGTAATTTCATTGCAGTGTTAATGTAAGCCTATTTGTATCTCTAACAAATTTTAATTTTAGAGATTCAGGGTAATTGGCAAAACAAGTCGTAATGACATGAGGGTAATTTTTTCCACTCAGCAAGTAGTTAGGTTCTGAAATGTATTGCCTGAGTATGACAGAGGTAGATTTAATGAAGGCATTTAAGAGGGAATTGAGTTATTATATGAAAAGACAGAGAAGTGGTGAATTGCTCTTTTGGAAAGCCAACATACACATGAGAGGCCAAATGGCTCCTTTTGTGCAGAAACCACTCTAATATTCTGTGATTTTGTGACTTATCCTAAAGTCAACCAGCCAAGCACCAGGAGCAGTGATGCAGGTGCATTCCACTAGCACTGTGTCCACTGGCGCATGTGGCAATTTCTCCTATTATTGAGCTCATTGGTGCTTGCTCCTTTGTATATATGTGCACGTGCTATCCAGGCTACCACTGGTCTGAACTTTTGCTGCCTCTTGCCCTCTCCACCACCACTCACTCACCATTCTTGAGCCCTCACTGATCCTTCCTATCCTCTTGCCCAGCACCCTTGTCCCATCTTCGCCCAGTCCCTCTGATACTTCTTGTTGCCACCCGCTTCCAAAGTCTCACATGTCCTCTACCAAGCTTTCACTGCCCCTTTCCTGCACTTACAGCAGAGGAAAGTAACCAGGATATTGTCCCATCACACATTTCCCAAGAGAGATACAACTGGGGTTAGATTCAGATTGTCCATTTAAATTGTTAATATACCTCAGTCTCTCATCCATTCATAGAAGTGCTCTTTCTGGAATATTGCAATCATACCTTGGAAAAAGTTATTTCAGGGTCTGTCCAATCTCATGCAATGATTAACTAATACTCAATCTGCCAAAATACAACCATTTTTATATTTTAAAAAGTAATTTTTTGAGACTAGGCTATAGGATTGTTTGCAGTTTCCAGTTCAACATGTAATTTTCTTCAGGCTACATTTCATCTTCACTATCTTTGGGACATTGCTGACAGTGACCATAAAACTATACTGTGCAGAAGGAGACCATTTGATCCATCGAGCATGCACCAACTCACCGACAGAGCATTTTACTCAGGATCACCCTCCTGCCCTATCTCTCTAACACTGCACATTTACCATGGCTAATCACCTAATTTACACATCTTTGTGTTTAAGGGGCAATTCAGCATGGCCAGTCCACATCTTTGGACTGTGGGGGGAAATCAGAACACTGAGGAAACCTATGCAGGCATGGGAGAACATGCAAACTCAACACAATTCCCCAAAGTCCGAATCAAACCTAGATCCTGACACTGTGGGACAGCAGTACTAACCACTGCCATCATGCCACCCACCGATACTATAAGTACTACATGTGCAGAAGTGTACCCTCTGCAGTTGCAATGTCACCCAACTCAACCAATCAAAAATGGCAGCATAAAAGCAAAATACTGCAGATGCTGGAATCTCAAACAAAAATAAAAAGTGCTGTAAAATCTGAATAGGTCTGACAGCATCAGTGGAGAGAGAATTGAGCCAACATTTCAAGTCTAAATGACCTTCTGTCCAGCTCTGATAGAGGGTTATCTAGACACAAAACATGGGTTGTATTCTCTCCCCATAGATGCTGTTAAAAATAGTAGCACTTTGAATGAGAAAGAAGAACATTTCAAGCTATGCAAGTGTTATGACAACAATGTTGGACATGGGGCATCATCAATAGATCTACCTGTGGGCTTTGTGGAATACCAGCTGCTTTACTGAGTGAGTGGAGAGTTGCCCAATGGGAAGCAGCCAGTGGGGTTTTTAAGCTTGTAACTTTACCCAGTTCAGAGCTGTGGCTCCTAAAGTGAATACTACCTGATTGTAAACTGCTGAAGCAACCTTTTCCTTTGCTACACAATAAAGGATATTGGTGATGGAAAATTGACATTTGATTGAATTACTACAAGGATACAGCACAACGGAAGCTACTTGATTCATTTGTCCTGGTAAGGCTACATGATCAATCCTATTCGCCTGTTCTTTGCTGCAAAGCTTGCAAATTATTTCTCTTCAATTATTTATCGAATTCTCTGTTGAATATAACAACTGAATCTGCTTCCATTATCGTTTCAGGCAGTGCATGACAAATCATAATTGTATTTTTTAACTTTATTCATATAACTTTCTTTTTGCCCTTCCCCTTAAATCAATATCCTCTGAAAACCAACACATCTAGAACAAAAAGAACAAAGAAAGTCGAAGCGCAGGAACAGGCCCTTCGGTCCTCCAAGTTTGTGCCAATCATGATGCCCTTACTTGGTCCATATCCCATGATTACCTCCCTATTCACGTGCCCATTCAGATGCCTCTTAAATGTTGCTAATGTGCTTGCTTCCACCACCTCCTCTGACAGTGTGTTTCAGGCACCCACCACTCTCTGTGTGAAAATCTTCCACTGCCCATCTCTCTTAAACTTTTTCCCTCTCACCTTGAACCTGTGCCCCCTTGTAATTGACACTTCAAAAAGCCTTTGACTATCAACCGTGCCTATACCTCTCAATTTTGTAGACCATTGTTACAAAACAATTTCTCTTTAGTTACTCTATCAAAGACATTCAGAATTTTAAACACTATCAAATCTCTTCTCAATCTGGTCTAATAAGAATAAACCCAGCTTCTCCACTTAATCCATATAACTGAAGTTCCTCATCTTTAATGTCATTCTTCAAGGCCTTGGCATCCATACCAAAGTGTGGTGCCCAGAAACATACACAGTACTCAAGTTGAGGATTAGTCAGTGTTTCATTAAGTTTAAGCCCAATTTCCTTGTTTTTGTATTCTATTCCTCTATTAATAAAGCCAAGTACTGCATAGATTTTAATAGCATTCTCAGCTAGATATTCCACCTTTTTTAAATAGCATTCTCAGCTAATCATTCCACCTTCAATGATTCGTTTGCCTACACCTCATGGTCACTCTGGCCCGTTATCCCTTTTAAAACTGTACTGTCGGTAAGAAGGCTGGTGAGAATACCAAGCTGCAGAAGCAGCATCACTCCTGCTAAAAATGATAAAAAGGTAAGATTTAACTACTTTGTTGAATAAGAATTTTTTTTAGTTATAATAAATGGATACATATAAGGAATAGCAAATACTTTTATTGATTTCTTTTTGTATGTTTGTACTTATTGTTCAAAAAAATAATTATTTGTGGTTTAACTTTGCAACATTATAAAAATGTTTCTCAGGAGTTGCATCAGTATATTTGGCAGGTCAAAAGGGTTCGTTGGCTATAGCATTTGATTTGATTTGATTTACTATTGTAACATGTATTAGCATGAAAAGTATTATTTCTTGCATGCTATAGAGACAGAGCATACTGTTCACAGAGCAGGATATGAGAGTGCAGAATGTAGTGTTACAGTCATAGCTAGGGTGTAGAGAAAGATCAACTTAATGCAAGGTAATTCCATTCAAAAGTCTGATGGCAGCGAGGAAGAAACTGTTCTTGAGTCGGTTGATATGTGACTTCAGACTTTTGTATCTTTTTTCTGAAGGAAAAAGATGGAAGAGAGAATGTCCGGGATGCTTGGCGTCCTTAATTATACTGGCTGCTTTGCCAACGCAGTGGGAAGTGTAAACAGAGTCAACAGATGGGAGGCTGGTTTGCGTGCTTGATTGTGCTACATTCATGACCTTTTGTAGTTTCTTGCAGTCTTGGGCAGAGCAGGAGCCATTCCAACCTGTGATACAACCAGGAACAGTGCTTTCTATGGCATCAGTAAAAGTTGATGAAAATCGTAGCTGAATGCCAAATTTCCTTAGTCTTCTAAGAAAGCAGAGGCATTGGTGGGCTTTTTTAACTATAGTATGGCATGGGGGATGCCAGGGCAGGTTGGTGCTGATCTGGACACCTAAAGCTCTTGACCCTTTCTACTTAGTCCCCACTGATGTAGATAGGGACATGTTCTCTTTTACACTTTCTTAAAGTTGATGACAATCTGCTTCATTTTGTTGACATTGAGGAGAGATTATTGTTGTCTCACCAGTTGACCAGATTCTCTATCTCATTGCTGTAATTGGTCTCATCATTGTTTTGAGATCTGACCCACTTTGGTAGTATCATTAGCAAACTTGAAAATTGAGTTGGAGGGGAATTTGGTCACACCGTCACAGGTTTAAAGGAGTAGGGGGCTTGTAGGGCAGTATTGAGGATGATCATGGAAAAGTTGTTGTTGCCTATCTTTATTGATTGTGGTCTGTGGGTTCAGAAGTTAAGGATCCAGTCACAGACGGAAGAGCCGAGGCCCAGGCCACAGAGTTTGGAGATGGGTTTCGTAGGAACAATAAGATAGTAAGACACAATGGTGTTGAAAGCTGAGCTGTAGTCAATGAATAATATTGACATAGATCTTTTGTTATCTAGGTGTTCCAGGGTTGAGTGCAGAACCAGGGAGATGGCATCTGCTGCAGATCTGTTATGATGGTAGGCAAACTATAGTGGATCCAGGCAATCCAGGAGGCTGGAATTGATTCATGCTATTTCTAGCATTTCTAGCATTTCAAAGTACTTCATAATGATGGATATCAGAGTGAGCAGATGATAGTCATTAGGGCATGCTGCTTGGCTTTTTAGATACCAGGATGATGGTCATCTTCTTGAAGCAGATAGAACCTCAGATTGTTGTAAAGAGATTGAAAATGTCTGCGAATACCCCAGTTGGGAAACCATAGTATAGTTAATATATTTCATTCCTGATTTTTTTTCTCAGATATAAATATTAAATTTTATAGCATGGTTATTAGGACTGAGATTTTATTTAGCTTTGGTTTGCACTTGGAAATTACAAAATAAAATACCAATAGCATACATTTATCAAGCTCCTTGAACTAACGGAAAATATTCTATGTTAGTTGAAATGGGTTTTCAGGACTGTCTCTAAGTAGAAGATAGAGGTGAAGAGACAAAGGGATTTTCAGCCAGGATTTCAGAACCTGCAACTAAAGGAATCAAGTGGTGAAGTGAAGGGAGGGAGGAATGCACATGAGGGGACACCTGAAGGAACAATTCGTTCTGGATGGAATGCAGATGATAGTTACAGAGATCAGAATAGGGCATGATGTTATGTTCCAAGAAAAAGTTAAGAATTTCAGATTCAAAGAATCTATTCTTTGATTCAGAGATTCAAAGACTATCGCTGTTGCTGTGCTGACACACAGGATTTGGGCCTGTGTCTGCGGGAGTTTGCGCGTTCTCCCCGTGGTTGCGTGGGTTTCCTCCGGGTGCTCCGGTTTCCTCCCACATCCCAAAAATGTGCTCTTAGGCTGATTGGGTAACAAATTGTCCCTATATTTGTCCCTATATGGGAATCTTCAACAATAGGCATAGCCTAAAGACAAGGATATGTCATTAGGATGTTAGGACGGCGGCGTGGGCTCGTTCGGCCGAAGGGCCTGTTTCCCGTGCTCCGTTGTTCTTTGTTCTTTGAATGAGAGTACATGGGGCCAGTGTAGTTCAGTGAAAAACAGAAGTGAAGGATGAGTATAAATTGATGTGAATTGAATATAGACAGGAGAGTATTTGGTGAGCTTAAGTTTACAAAGGGTGGAACATGGAAGACTGGTCAGGAAAACATATGAATAATCACATGTTAAAGTGACAAAGTCATAGATAAATATATTAATATCAGATGCTTTGAAATAGTAGTGAGATGGGCAGTGTTACAGAGATGGAAATAAATGGTGAATTCAAAGGTGAGAATGTGCAGTCAGAAGCTCAGCTTGGGGTTGCACAGTCCGGTTCAGCCTAAGCCAATAGATAGGGAGGGATTGGTATGGAAATCTTGAGTAGAAAGAGAATATGGTAGAAACCAAAGTAAAAAAACTAGCACCCATGTGGATGACATTATATATTAACTTCTCAGTTGTAAAAATTGCTTACTTTCCTGCATCCATTTCAAATAGCTCTAATTTCTCTTGGATCTCTCAATCCAGCACTGTCCATTTGTATAAGGAAATGTAAAAATGTAATTAATGAAAATAAATAAAATGACATGATCTTCTACCAGCACAGAGTATACTTACACCACATGGACTGCAGCAGTTTAAAAAGGTGGCTCACCACCACTTATGGACAATTAGGACAATAATTGTGATGCCCACATCCCCAAGCATCAATTTAAAACAACTTGTTGCATAAAGAAGTTTTCCCTCAATAAGACCTCTGATTCTTAAAAAGCATAATTTTACTGAAGTTTAAGGATCAAATGATTAATACATGGGATTAATGCATAGAGTCATTTTGGGCGGCACAGTGGTTAGCACTGCTGCCTCACAGCGTCAGTGACCCAGGCTGGATTTTTGCGTGCCAGACAAGTAAACAAACTTAAATTAACTTAGGGATTCCTGGCTTGGGTCATTGTGCAGAGTTTGCACATTCTCCCTGTGCCTCTTTTAGGGCAAACCAAATAAACCAACTCAAATTAACTCAGGGAAATTAGTTCGAATCATTAGAAATATCTCAACAGTTATTCCATATATAGTTAATATATTTCATTCCTGATTTTTTTTCTCAGATATAAGTATTAAATTTTATAGCATGGTTATTAGGACTGAGATTTTATTTAGCTTTGGTTTGCACTTGGAAATTACAAAACTGAATTCTCGTTCACAGCAGCGATTGATAATAGTTGGGGGGAAAGGGGTGTAATGAAAGGAAGGAGATAAAAAGTTTCAGGTTGGGTGGATGGCAAGAGAGTTTACGTGATGAAGGGGATGAAGATGCAAGGTAAAATGGGGGTGGTAATGAGAAAGAACGAAATTTCCGTTCCGATAAGGTGTACACGGTTACAGAATTTTCTTGGAAGATGTAGTAGAGAATACTTCTGGGACATTAATCAAAGGTCCAGCACGAATCGGGACATGAATAAGACAAATATGTTAAGTCAAAACATGGTTAGTGGAAAACCTTGTGTAAATGCCACTGCAGAACCTCTCCGTCCATCAACTCAGATGTTCAATAAAACTGTCTCACCGAAGTGAAGAATACAATAAGAACTCGGTGCCGCCAATCAAGTTATTGGATCCACCTTCTTGTATCAGTTTGCGACAATATTCAAAAGGGGCGTGGAAGCAAAACCTTTGTTTTTTTGGGGAATTTTACAACGTTGTCGTAAAGTGGTTAGGTGTGGGTGGGGAAAATGTAGTGAAAGCTGCCGAAGTAGGAGATTTCCGGTAGGAAAAAGGATTAGGAAAAAGGAATTGGTGCATCGGGAGGTGGATGAGAGAGTTGGCAGGAAATGAAGCCGGATGGTGGGCGAAGGTGATACAGTTGCTCTTTGGTGCTACATTGTAACCCGGTGGTGAGTGAGTGAATCCGGAGCTTGCACGGTGTAACAGCCCCAGGGCCGGAGATGTCTGCTCATCGTACTGGAGGAGAGTGGGAGGCATACAGCCTGTATTCCAGCAGCAAGAACCACGTCTCAAATAAATCTAATCCTACCTTTTCAGACTGTCTTGTAAAGGAAATCGAGATATCAAATTCCCTACTGTTAAGGTACCTACATCTTTCCAAATAAGATTTTTTTAAAAAAATCTAGTTATAGAAACATATGGAGAGTGGCTATTATTGTTATAGGTTGGTTTCAAATTTGATAAAATTCAACTGTTCTTCCACCCACTATCTAAAGTGTCTGCAGATGTTATAATGCCAAACGTGCCTGTTAGTTAATTAATTAATAGTTAATAAAATGAGCAGAGAAGTGAATCCAACTTGGATTCCCTGCCGGCAGAAAGCTCGTTTGAATGCCTAATATCGTTGCTGTTTAAATGTGTGAAGTGTGTGACATGTTGAGTGTAACAACTGTGAGTACCAAGAGAAAATTTAGCAAATTAGCACCTCTAATATTCTGATGGGATGTAAGTGGCTTGTGTTAACATAAGATTTTCAAAAAGGCATTCAGCTTCAAGAAAAGTGTTTGACAAGCTTTTTTGTTTGGGAAGGAGAAGGCAATTAAAAGATTAGTACTACTAGTATGCCATGTACAGTGAATTTATAATTCATTCTTTTGAATGACTGAAGAGATTGCCAGTTTCTCTGAGGCAGTGTTTATTTTGTGGTTGTTTTAAATGCTGTTTATAGGCCAATAAATATGAAGTTCTGCTTTCTTTTTTCAAATCTGTTTTGTCTTTTTAATACCTGACTCTCTTGAGACAATATGATAAGAAGCCATCATGGTTCTGGTGTTGTACAAAATCACCAATGGATCATGCCATGTGGAGGGGATATATGTTGTAGTTGAAGTGAGCCACAGGTACTGACATTGTCTGAATGCCCAGAATGATGATGTCTCATCTGTATTATTGTAGTACTGGTTCTGTAGACTTGTCGTGTCTAATTTTCAAATGTTCACAACATGGTTGTTGTATAATGAATGTGGATTTTTCTTATAATTTACTGTAGGATATACAAGGGGTAGCCAGATGATTGTAAGTATATCTCCTTGAAAGATACAAATCACGTTGCACCTTTCATGCGTAGAATGTGCTGTTGAGACAATGAGCTATGATTGGCCAATAAAGATGACAGTGATGAGCAAGTGGTATTTGTTGCCAAGTGAGTTTAGATCTGTTGGTCTGTGGAAGATGTAGAAACTGTGACTGATATCAAAGACGTGGAGAATCTTTGAGACTAAAGATGCAAATATGGCATCCTGTAAGGTTGAGGAAAGGGTGGAAGTTAAAGCCTAGCTGTGGGTCAGAAAGAATGCTTGGGCTTTCACGTCTGATTTAGCTCAAATTAGGGGCCATAAAATCAACGGGAGAAAATGAAACTTTATAGCCTTTGAAAATTATCCTTCAGATATTGCATTGCTGGAAGTTTTGGTTTATCTGAAATGTGATACAAAGTAATCAAGAAAATTACGGCACAGGAACAGGCCCTTTGGCCCTCCAAGCTTGCACTGACCATGCTGCCTGACTTAACTAAAACCCCCTATGCTTCCAGGGACCATATCCCTCTATTCCCATCTCATTCATACTTGTCAAGCTGCCCCTTAAAAGTCACTACCATATCTGCTTCCACCACCTCCTCCGGCAATGAGTTCCAGGCACCCACCATATTATGTTTTTTTTTAAAAAATCTGTAAACCTTATGCTTCACACCTTAAACTATGTCCCCTACTAATTGACTCTTCCACCCTGGGTAGAAGCTTCTAACCATCCGCTCTGTCCACGCCTCTCAATCTTGTAGACTTCTCTCAAGTCTCTCTTCAACCCCCACTCCAGTGACAACAAACCAAGTTTCTTCAACTTCTCCTCATAGCCAATGCCCTCCACACCAGGTAACATCCTGGTAAATCTTTTCTGTACTCTCTCCAAAGCTTCACATCCTTGTAGTGTGACAACCAGAATTGAATACTATATTCCAAGTGTGGCCTAACATTCTATAAAGGGGCAGCTTGACTTCCCAATTTTTAAACTCAATATCTTGGCCAATGAAGACAAGAATGCCATGTGCCTTCTTGACTACCTTCTCCACCTGCTTTGCCACTTTCAGTGACCTGTGTACCTACACACCCAGATGCATTCGCCTATCAGTACTCCTAACAGTTCTGCCATTTACTGTATATTTCCTATCAGTATTGAACCTTCCAAAATGGATTACCTCACATTTGTCTGGATTAAACTCCATCTGCCATCTCTCCGCCCAAGTCTCCAACTGATCTATATCCTGCTGTATCCTCTGATGGTCCTCGTCACTATTCTCAAATCCACTGACCTTTGTGTTGTCCACAAACTTATCACTCCAGTTAGATTTTTTTCTTGTGTATGTATATACTTATATTACAAACAGCAAAAGTCCCAGCACTGATCTCTGAGGACTACCACCTGTCACAGCCCTCCATTCATTGTTTTCCTCTCTCTTTGACCGAGCCAGTTTTGTATCCACCTTGTCAGCTCACCTCAGATCCCAAGCGACTTCACCTTCTGCACCAGTCTGCCATGAGGGACCTTGTCAAAGGCCTTACTGAAGTCTATGTAGACAACATCCACCGTCCTACCTTCATCAATCATCCTTATCACTTCCTCAAAAAACTCAGTCAAGTTTGTGAAACATGACCTTCCCTTCACAAAACCATGTTGCCTCTCATTAATGTGTCTACTTATTTCCAAATGAGAATAAATCCTGTCTCAAAAAATCCTCCCCAATAATTTCCCTATGACTGATGTAAGGCTCAACAGCCTGCAATTACCTGGATCATTATTGCTACCCTTCTTAAACAAAGGAACAACATTGGCTATTCTCCAGTCCTCCAGGACCTCCCCTGTAGCCACTGAAGATACAAAGATTTCTCAAGGCCCCAGCAATTTCCTCTCGTGCCTCTCTGTGTTCTGGGGTATGTCCCATCAGGCCCTGAAGACTTGTCTATCTTAATGTTTCTCAAGAACCCCAATACCATCTCCTTTTTGATCTCAACATGACTTGAAGTATCTACACATCCTTTCCCAGACTCATCATCCACCAAGTCCTTGTCTTTGATGAATACTGACGCAGAGTATCATTTAATACCTCATGTATTTCCTCTGGCTCTACACATAGATTTCCTCCCTTGTCCTTGAGTGGGCCAATCCTCTCCCTGGCTACCCTCTTGCTCTTTTTCTATGAACATCGAACATAGAAAAACTACAGCACAAACAGGCCCTACGGCCCACATATTGCACCAATCATATCGCAACTAGTAGGCTTATCTATAACCCTCAAACATATTAAGTCCAATGTACTCATCCAGAAGTCTCTTAAAAGACCCCATTTAATTTGTCTCCACCACCATCGATGGCAGCCGATTCCACTCGCCCACCACCCTCTGAGTGAAAATCTTATCCTTTACATCTCCTCTGTACCTCTTTCCGATCATTTTAAACCTGTGTCCTCGCGTAGCAACCATTTCAGCCCTGGGAAAAGGCCTCTGAGAATCCACTGATCAGTACTTCTCAACATCTTATAAACCTCTATCAGGTCACCTCTCACGCTTCATCTCTCCAAGGAGGAAAGATCGAGCTCCCTCAACCTATCCTCATAAGGCATGCCACCCAATCCAGTCAACATCCTTGTAAATCTCCTCTGCACTCTTTCAATAGCTTCCACATCTCTCCTGTAATGAGGCGACCAGAACTGAGCACAGTACTCCAAGTGGGGTCTGACCAGGCTCTTATAAAGCTGCAGCAAGAGCTCTTGACTAAACTCAATCCCTCGATTGATGAAGGCCAGTAGACCATATGCCTTCTTAACTATATCCTCTACCTGCAAGGCCGATTTAAGAGTCCTTTGGACCCAGACCCCAAAGTTCTTCTGATTCTCTAAACTGCTAAGAGTCTTACCTTTGATATTATACTCCTTCATCCCATTTGACCTACCAAAATGGACCAAAAATACACATTTATCTGGGTTATATGTACAAAAAGCCTCGGAATTTTCTTTAATTCTGTTGGCTAGTGCTTTTTCATGACCTCTTTTAGCTCTTCTTATGCTCTGCTTAAGTTTCTTTCTACTTTCCTTGTATTCCACACTTGCTTTGTGTGTTCCCAGCCTCCTAGTTTGACAAATGTCTCTCTTTCTCTTTGACTAGGTTCTCTTGTTATCCAAGGTTTCCAAAACTTGCCATACTTATCCTTCATCCTTACAGGAATGTGCTGGTCCTGAATCCCTATCAACTTACACTTCAAAGCCTCCTACATGCCAGATGTTGATTTGCCCCTAAACATCTACCCCAATTTACATTCTTCAGTTCCTGTCTAATATTGTTGTAATTAGCCTTAACTTGAGGACTACACTTATCTTTACCCATCAGTACCTTAAAGTTTACTGAATTGTGGTCACTGATCCCGAACTGCTCCCTTGCTGAAACATTGACCACTTGGCTGGGCTCATTCCCCAAATCCAGGTCCAGACACTTGTAAACTCATCACTTATTTTTAACGACATCTAATTAATATAGTTGGATTCATGCTGGACAAAAGTGTTTATCAGTGTTGATTTCAGTTCCAACTGTTTCTATTGCTCTTAGAGTGGGTTATGGTGTGAACAGTAAATAGGCAGAATAATAGTAGTTACTTAGCAATTGGAGGGTCTTTTAAGGTAGAAAAGTCTTTTATTCTTCACTTTGCTGAATTTGATGGCAGTTTGTGATGATACTGCTATTAATATATTTTATGTTTAAGGGAAAGTGCTTTGAGATTCAGAATTTTGTTGTAGGAGTGCAGCAAATACTGGAAAGCACAATAATTATCTATTTTAGCCACACAAATATTTATTCAGCAGAAGGCTTAATGGGCTTTTGTTTACAAAGAAAAAAACCTGGGGGTGTTTTCCTTATTAAACTATATAGGGTCATATAGTCATGTGATACTAGAAATGGAAAGAACTAGATTAGTAACGGAGGGCAAAAACAGCTCCCACTGCTCAGTTACTGGAGACGGCTGTTGAAAGATTGACATCTACAAACTGTTCTCTTTCTCTCTCAAAAGTCCCTTTGCAATCTTCACAGCTGTTACACAAGTTAGAGCAAGTATTTTTGGATTGCTAACTATAGTTAAGTGCATTTTTAAGTCTGTAAGAGAATGTTGCTTAATTGGAACTGAAATAGTGATAGTAGAAATTAGTGTTGTTTCATGTTCAAAGATTATTAAGCTGCTGCGTTTTGAGTTATATTTATTTTGTTATGAATAGAGCTTGTTTTGACGATAACCCTAATTTGTCAGTGGAATCGCTCCTGGAGTGAAACATGCTATCCTCTCAATGCTAAAATAGAAACATCATTTGAGGTCTAGTCTGGTTTCATAACATACCTGGGGGTTCAAGTCCAGCACCAAACACCAGAGAATAAACATCTCTCAACTTTGCCAGAAGAGAGATCAGATAGGATGGAAGCTGCAAAGAGACAGGCTTCCCAAAGAACCAGTTACTGTCCAGATAACTAGGGATAGACACGTCTTAAAACAACTAAAGTCAAGAGACGAGAGATCAAGGTATTGTTCAGAAAAGTAAACAGAATGTTTTGATGTTAGAGAGAATTGCAGCAACCTGATTTTAAAGTGGAAAAGCAAACTTCAGATGTAAATCAAATGTTTGACATAATTATGGGTCTGGGAATTAAGAGAGAAAGCAGTTGTGAACAATTTTTACAGCAGTACAAAAACATCCTAAAGAGTAGATTAAAACTTGGATACTGGATTCACTTAAGTAGAGTGGAAGCGTTGCTTAACGGTCATTTGGAAAACTTGATTTGGAATATAAACTGCTAATGGAAAGCATTATTGTGGAAGAAGATTTTAAAGCATGTTTTTGGGAGTGAAATTTGGAAACTTTCATTGGGGAGGGATGCTGAGAAGAAATACACAGACATTTGAATGTGTGTATATGACCACAGTCAATCTGTGTGCATAAAAGGAAGTTGTGATAATGAGACTGTTGTAACTTGAAATGTAGTTCTAATCCACACTAATCTTAAAATTTGTGCCTAAGCTAAAGGAGCAGTAATGGAGTATTATCGTAAATCAGTTTTTCTTGTTTAATATTAGTTTTCCTTGTTTAGAAACTACAATCCTATGCCTCTATTCTTCTGTGTTTTATTTTAAGAAATAAAGTCACAGTCCTTTGAGCTGGGGTTCCATTTTGGATTCTTCCTGTTCAGTTAACCAGGATTGTAACAATACTACTGCTTTCCTAATTGCCTGCTTGACCTCCATGTTCCTCTAAATTCTACTATTTATGTGACATTTTTTAAAAAAATCTACTTTGCTATTATTCTTACTGGTGTGAATAATTCAACATTTCCCCACATTGTACTACATGTCCAAGTATATACCAAATAATTCACTAGTCTATACCTTTTGCCATTCTTCATGTCTATGCTATACTGCTGAGTTTGCTACTTGTTATCAGAAAACCCACTCTTAGTCTCAGCTGTATCATCTACGTCATTGATATCGATTGTAAATAGCTATAATGCAAGTATGAATCCTTGCTTGATGCCTCGGGTACCCTACCATCCTGCAAATGTCCTATTATTTTCACACTTCTTTGTTTGTCCATCAATCCTGAATTAGTGCTAATTATTGCCCCAAATTCCAATAACTGTTGCATGGTACCTTATCAAAAAACACATTATATCCAATGTATTCCTTTCACTATTCCTACCCTGTTAATTGTGCCATTAAAAGGTGCCAACAGATTTGTTAAATGCAATTTCTGTACATAAAACAATATTCATTCAGATAATCATATTGTCCCCCCAATTCCTTCCCCCATGTGCCTCCCACCCCAAGACTGCTGTAACCTCAACCTCAATAGTAGATTTTAGCATTGTCTTCACTACTGATATCAGGGCTAACTTGATATAGCATTTTCTGTTTTCTTTCTCGCATTTCTTGAACCACCAGGTGAAATTTGCTGCTTTCCAAATCCATAGCAATTGTTCTAAAATCTAGGGAATACTAGAAGATCAAATCAATGTATCCACTATCGTTTGTGGCCATTTCTTTTAAAACCCAGTTGTGTAGGCTATCAGGTTCACAAGATCATAAGACACAGGAGAAGGAGGAGAAGATTGAGTCCATGGAGTCTGCTCAGCCATTCACTCAAATCATAACTGATCTGACATAGTCCTCAACTCTACTCTCTTGCCTTATCCCTATAACCCTTGATTCCCTTTATTGATCAAAGATCTACCTCTCCCTTGAACTCTGTCTTAAATGGGTGATCTCTTTATCTGAGATTATGCCATCTGATCCTGGACTCTTCCTGCAAGGGAAAACATCCTCTCAGCATTTACCCTGTCAAGCCCCCCGCGAATCCTATATGTCTCAATAAGGTTGCCTCTCATTCTTTTAAACTTCAGTGAATACAGGCCCAACCTACTTAATCTTGCCTCACTAAAAACAAAATCCCTCCAAACACAGGATCAACCTAATTGACCTTCTCTGGACTATTTCCAGTGCAAAAAGGACAGCATGGACAAGTTAGGCTGAAGGGCTTGTTTCCATGCTGTGAACCTCTATGACTCTATTAGTTCAGAGCCCCGTTAGTTTCTCCATTACATTTTCTCGAGTGATAGTTGCTGTATTTATTTTGTCTCCTTCCTGAAATTTGAAAAAAAGATATCAATATTTCTTGTTTTTGATTATGTTCAAAGATTAGCCATGATAACATTACACACCAGATTTAATTGCCAACAGTATTTTGACTTATGCCATTCAAAGGAGCAAAGCCTTCTATTAACTTATAAAATCCAGTTGTCATGTCTGTTGGCAAATGAGGTGTCATGCACCCTAAAACAAAGAACTTGAACAATGTACAGGCTGAAAATATTTCTAATAGCAAAGGCAAATTCTTTTTCTATTATCTGTGTTCATTGACTATTAAGTGAAACTGCCTAGGCTGGACTTAAGTGAATCAAATGTTCTAATACATAAGTGGCACCATTATTTTAATAAGCTTGTGGAATTCATTGATTTTTAACTACATAAAATTTAGGCAGTTCTGATTCCCCAAGCATTTAAAAGAACATCTGGAAAATTTAGAAATACAAGGGTGATAGTTAAATTTAATTTTGTTTGTAGCAGAATTATAGAGAGATGCAAGCAAGATTTTAAAATATAGATAATGTTGGTTTTTTTATTCATTTGTTGGATATGGGTGAGCCAGCATTTATTGCCCATCCCTAATTATTCTGAACTAAGTGACATGCTCAGGCATTTAAGAAATGTAAGGCATGTAAGCAGATAACTTAACGCTGCATGTTGTTTCATGACTTTTGTCGGTGGTTATCTTTCAAATCCTGTAGATTCCACAAAGATTTCTGCAGACTGGAAAGTAGCAAATGTCATCCCATTATTTAAGAAGGGATGGAGAGAGAAAACGGAGAACTGTTAGTTCGATGTCAGTCATGGGAGAAAAATGTTAAACTCTGTTATAAAGAATATGACAGCTGGACATTTAGAAAATAATGATGTGATTCAACATAGATTCAGGAAGGGAATATCATATGAATAAGTGTGAAGTTATTTGCTTCAATAGAAAATTAATGAGATTAAGAAGTGTTGGATGTGCAAAGGGACCTGGATGTCCTTGTCCTTAAGCCACTAAAAGCTAACATGCACGTGTAGGAAGCAATTAGAAAGGTAACTGATATGTTGGCCTTATATTACAAGGAGATTTGAGTACAGGAATAAAGACATTGTTCTGCAGAACCTTGATGGGACTGCACCTGGAATATTGTGTACAGTTTTAGGTTCCTTTCCTTTTTAAAAAGGATGTACTTACCATTGAGGCAATGGAATAGAGGTTCATCAGACTAACCCCTGAAATGGCAAGTGGGATTTTGAGGAAATTGGACCTGTGTTCTCAGTTTTGAAAAATAAGAAGTGATCTCATTGAAATTTACAAAATTCTTACAGGGTTGGATTGGGGGGGCATGTAGGAATGATATTACCCCTAGCTGGTGAGTCTGGAACCATGCGAGACAGAGTCTCAATTAGCAGCTGGCTACTTAGGACTGAGTTGAGAGGGATGTCTTCACTCTGAATCTTTAAAATTCTTGCACCCAGAGGGTCGTGGTAGTCTACCATTGAACATGTTCAAAACATAAATCGGTAGGTTCCTAGATACTAATTACATCAAGGGATTTGAAGAAGGTGTGGTAAAGTGGCATTGAGGTGGATAATCAGCCATGATCTAATTGAATGGCTTAGCAGGTTTGATGGGCCAAATGGCCTGCTCCTGCTCCCATATTCCTTAGGTTCCTAATGGGCACAGGCACAAAAAAATTAAATGACAAATCTAAGTTAAAAACAGGAGCAATTTTCTTTCCTTGTTCAATACTGGATATACACAATGGACTTCAATAGACTGAACTTTTTTTTGGGATGGAAATCTAGCTAAATATCTCTTTCAGAAGATGTTTGAAGGCTGTAATGACAAGGATGGTTAGAAGTAATTGAATACTATGAAGCATAAACAGTAATATTCTGGTGTTCTGGAGAATAGTGAATGAGAATCAGATGGGATTAAGTGTAAAACTTACTGTGCACTAAACCCTTTTCGAAATGCAGCTGTATTTTTTTTCTAGAAAACTGAAAAGAGCTAGTTGTGTTTTTTATGCATGGGTGTTTTCAATTAAATGGCACAAGATCAGTGTAATTAAGCCAGGCATGTGGTACTATTAAATACTGTTTGTTCCATTTCCACCAAGTTCTGTAGAAGAACAAGAAAGCTTAACGCATAACTCCTGCAGGTGGGTGCTTCCCTGTGACAGTTACAACAGGCTGATGTCATTAGCAACCAATCCACATTGAGCACTCTGTGTTCAAAGGGTATCCAGTTTTTGTTGTGTCTGTGGGTGCATTGTCTCCACCTTGCAGATGTTGTCAGTTTTACTGTTAACACTTATTGTGCTGCAGTTGTGGTAGTGTTTTTCTGCCTTTTTCTATAGCTGAAATGAAAATGTCCATTCTGTTATGGGAAGAATTTAGCAACACCAATTCTTAATCCAACCGATTTATTTGATAGTAAAAAAGCGAGCTTTCAACACTCTTGTGTCTTCCTCAGGCAAGTGCAGTGTTCTGGTCTGCAATAGCACACATCAGCACAGACAGTCAGAGATTGCTGATTAGAATGCGAATCCTTACATCTAACCTGCTATTCAAGTGTTAAAGTGGCTAACAATGTGTGTGAAGGGAATCCTGAGCATTGGTTAGAGAATTGTGTATTTTCTCCAGACAGCACAGTAAGTGAGGTTTTTTGCTAACCCAGGCAAGTTACGGGGGTTACAGATAGTGTGTCATGAAGCCAAGATCCCTGTTAAGACCGTCCTCGTGTGTGGAGCTTGGCTATCAGTCTCTGTTCAGCGACTCTGCGCTGTCGTGTATCATGAATGCCCCCTTGAAGGACATTTACCCGCAGGTCGGAGGCCGAATGCCCATGACTGCTGAAGTGTTCGCCCACAGGAAGGGAACTGTTTTGCCTGGTGATTGTTGAGCGATGCTCATTCATCCGCTGTCGTAGTGTTTGCATGGTCTCCCCAATATACCATGCTTCGGGACATCCTTTCTTGCAACGTATTAGGTTATGGATTCTGTTATGGATTCTGTTATGGATCAGTCTTTGCTTCTCTTCAGTCAGAGAACAAATTCTATATGCAACAGTTCTACAGTCTGCCAAACTACTCAATTCTCCAGGTTTTACCATGTTTCTGTTCTGTTAAATAAACAAAATAGCAGAGTAACAACCGTGTATGATTTTTTTAAACTTTGCTTTTAAAACTAAAAACCATCTCATTTTCGGGTCACACATTTTTTCCAGGTGCTGGTCAAGGTTTGCGCAAACTAGAAATACGAAATCATTGGACCCTGAATGCTTTGCCACTGAGACCTAAAAAGCAAACTACCACTAGTGCAGTAGTATAGAAAGGACATTTGTAACATTTTATTTAGGCTTTCAATGGGTTCTGTTTTATTGTCCAGATCTTGGTGAATACAATTGAGAAACAATCTTCCATTGCCCACATGCCACCAAGCTAAGTCACAATTCATTTGGTTTTGGACCAGTCTCAAGGGAAGTAGTTTTTGTTCAGTCCTTGGTAATGTAGTTCCATGGAAGATTCTTTCACAAAATGTGGGAACTGGTATGTGGCCTGTATTTGTTACTGCCCCTAATTGCCTGTGAACTATATTACCCTGGGGCTTAGTTTACTCTCTTAACCGGATGTAAAATCTCTGACAATATGGACAAAGCGAAGGAGGAAAGTCCTCTGTTGTCCTGGTCAATGTTTTTCCCCTTAAGCAACATGTTTTTGATTAAATATGTTTGCTTGTTTAATTGTTGATGGTATCTTGGAATCACAGAATCCCTACAGTGCAGAAGCAGACCATTTGGCCCATCAAGTCTGCATTGATCACAATCCCATCTGAGCTCTATTTCCATAACTTATTCACCCAGCTGGTCCCCCTGACCCTAACGGGCAGTTTACTGCAACCTATGCTGCATATCTTTGGACTGTGGAAGAAACCAGAGCAACTTGAGTAAACCCATGCAGATACAGGGCGAATGTGCAAACTCCACACAGACAGTAACCTGAGATCAGAATTGGATCCAGATCCCTGGCGCTGAGAGGCAGCAGTGCAAATCACTGTTCTATTTTATCGCCTAGGTACCTTGCTGCTACATTTGTGTCTGTTACAATGGGAGCAATTTTTTAAAATATTAGTTTCGTTATTCTTTCAAGGGATGTGGCATGTGCTGACTGGGCCAGCATTTAATGCTCATCTCTGTTTATCCTTGAAAAGTTGGCGGTGAGTTGCTTTCTTAAGCAGCTGCATTACCTGGCTGTGAAGCATTTTCACAATTCTCTGGAAAAGCTGCTGTATAAATGCTGTTTGCTTGTTTTTTTTAACTTCCATATCTAATATTGGTACTTCACTTCAGGGTGGCAGGCAGCCAATTGCTTGTTGTCCTTGTAGGTGAAAGGCTGTGTGAGATGCAAATTGAGCTGCCGACATCAACAGGGCTGCTTTTCGATTGTACGATTAGGTCATAGTACAAGGTAGATGCAAAATAAATCCACTCAGACTCACCCTTCACTCTGCTACCACATTGTGAAATTTTTTATAAAAATGAACTTGCTGCCATTTTTCATCTGTGTCAGTGGAGAGTCTCGTTAAAGTTGACATTTGCATTTTTATCTATTAGGCTTAACGAGCTGCAAATCTCTAACATCTGTGTATGTTCAAAGTGAACAGTGGGTAGTCTCAAACTGCTAGTTGGGAAGTTGCAGTACAAAACTGCCATTCAATATAGTTGAACAATTAATTACAATTTTAATCACAAAAAGGCATAAAAAGATTAGATGTCTGAAATGGAAATGTCACACTAATATAGTTTGACCTGCCCTTTTGGAGCAAGGATTTGGGCAGTCTTGCCCCAACAGATAGAACTCTACTTATATCTGATTCATTTTGTGAATACTCATTGCTGACAAAATGAGAAATGTTCCATGTCCTTTATCTTTAATCATATATGAAGGATTATATAATTAACTTTTCCAACTTTCTGCTCTTGTCCATGTAGACTCAGCTGACTTATTTTGGCAGCATTGGACTGAATGGGACTGAGTGCAGAAGTGCCTGCATGTTCTGAAGACACCAATGATGTACAACCTTGCTGGAGAGAAGCCTCCTGGGCAAGATGCTGAACCATGTTCTCGCCCTCTGTCTCAGGCTCGTGTATACTTGGAGCAAATCCGGAGCCGAGTATCTCCCAACGTACAAGACGGCCATCAGGCAACCAGAAGCACAGCCATGAAACGAGACTATCTTGTTGATGCAGCAAAGCAGATTCGCTTAGCCCTGGATCGAGAAGTCAATGAGGATTATGAAGCTGCATTTAACTATTACAAAAATGGAGTGGATCTGCTTCTGAAGGGAGTGCAAGGTATGCATTTTATTTAGAGCTGAAAATACTTTAACCTACAGTAATTTTGGAAAAGATTAGATTCCTGAGACATCTTATAATTGAACAGCAAATGTTTTGACAAGCATATTGTTATTTTGACAGAATTAAACCACACAACTCCAGTATCACCGATATTTAAACTGTGCCCTCTTTATTTACACATATGGCAAATCTTATTATTTGCTGCATTATTACTGATGACTCGTTCTGTATTGCCAGCTATGTCACTGAAGTCAAGATAATTCCATTTTGAACATCCATCTGTGTTGAGCTGGCAATCTTCGCTAGGATGGCAATGAAAATAGTCTGCTTAACTGTAGCACCTGAGGTTAAAGTTACTGACATGGATCACTGCATTCAGGAGCAATAGAAGAAAAGCTGTGTTTGGAATATTTGATTGTTGAATTAAGGACTAATTTGCAGAGAATTATCCCAAATGTACCTCGTAAATTCTGCTTGATATTATGGCAGAAAAAACTGAGTACTGTCAGTGCTTTTTTTTATTACTAACTAATGGTAGCCCTCAGAATAAGGGAAACGCTTATCAAGAGGAAGAGATGTAAAAGGTGAAGACAGTGCCAGGTAAAGGAGATAGAAAGATTCCAAGAGAGGAAGAGAGAGCACATGAACGAGTAAGCCATTCAATCTCTCGAGCTGATCTAATAATCTCAATCTACATCCAATCTACCCCAGATACCCTATCATTCCCTTGCAGAAAATCCATCCATCTGTCTTAAAAATGTTCAAAGACTGTTTCCACAGCCTGTTTAAGAAGAGTTCCAAAGACACTTGACCTCTTGAGGAAAAGAAATTCTCATCTCCGTTTTTAAATGGACAATGCCTTACTTTTAAGCAGTGACCCCTAGATATATATTCTCCCACTAGAGGAAGCATTCTCTCTGTATCCACCCTGTAAAGTCTCTTCAAGTTGCCTCTTACTTAAACTTTAGAGCATACAAACCTGTCCTGATCAACCTTTTCTCAGAAGCCAATCCGCTCATTCAAAAGTGTTTACAATACATTTATCTTTAATTGAGGAAGGATATAAATAATGCTGTACAAAATACTCCCAAGTGTGATCCCACTAGAGCTTCATATAACTGACACACAGTCTCCCTACTTTTGTGTTCAGGTTCCTTAGAAATAAATGATATTCTATTAGCATTCCAGTTTAAGTATCTGCATGCTAGCCTTTTGCAATTCATGTACCAAAGACATGCTGATCCCTCAGAAAATCAAAGTCCTGCAATCGCTCTCCATTTGGATGTTCTGTTTCTCCTTTATTCTTCCTGGACAATTTAATGTTTTCCCACATTATGCTCCATATGCCAGATCTTTGTTCATTCACTTAACATATATCTACATCTTTTCATAGTCTCCTTATGTCTTCTTTACAACTTTCCTACTTATCTTTTCAACCACCCCTTCAGCCAGGTCATTCATATAAATTGTAAATAGAAGTCACAGCACTGATTCCTGTGGCATGCCACTCACTACATCTTGCCAACCCAAAAATGATTTTTTATGTCTATGCTCTGCTTTCTGTTACCCAGCAAATCATGCCGATATGTTACTCCATATCAGTGTGTCCCAATCTTTTAACTGTCAGGGCACATGCTTATCCTGTTTTTTAAAAAAAAATTTAAGGCACGCCTCCAATTTTCTCCAGCAAAGCTGCCCGCTAACAAAAGTCTTTTATCTCTAAAACCTTTTTAAAAAAAGTCAAGCCATCCCATTAATGTGATTTTTATTAGTTTGAAGTTTACAGTGACTGTCTTATCAGCAATTACATGTAAAATGCACATTTTTGTTGAAAATGTGCACAATTTAAAAGTTTCTCATTAAAGATTTCAAATATTTCCAGTTTTGTTAAGTCTGCATTTCTCAACATGGAAGTTCAATATTGAAAGAAATACTGTGAGCAGCATCTTACTGGCAACATTAATGCGACACCTGGGCCTGCCTCTGTGAGCAATTTCTTGATCCAAGGAAAAACTGGTGACAGGGCATTTGCAGATCTTGCTGTCCTGACAGGTGCTTCCTTCCATTGTTTCTTTACATATGCTAGTATTGAGAAAGTCAACTTGCAAGCATGGGTTGTGGGAAATTGTATGAGTACTGTTATAGCACCATCTGAATTAGATGGGTACTCTTGTCCTGCAAGCAACTCAAATGTATCCAGAGGCATTTCAGTAAACTGGTGTATGATCCATCCTGAGCTCTGAATTACTCTTGTCCTTTAGTGACAATTTCTTTGATTCAAAGAAAGCGAACTAAATGGACTGGGGAAGTAACATTCAAACTTCTGTTCTAGAATTTTCAGATGTCTGGTGAAAAGGTTGAGTATGGTTTTGCCAGTCAGACTTAAACATCCAGCAGCACGGTGGCACAGTGGTTAGCACTGCTGTCTCACAGTGCCAGGAACCTGGGTTCAGTTCCAGCTTGGGTCACTATATATGTGGAGTTTACACATTCTCTCTCATCTGGCGTAGGTTTACTCCCACAGTCCAAAGGTGTGCAACTTGGTTGCCTTGGCCGTGCAAAATGCTCCCTCAGTGTATCCGAACTAGGCGCTGACTACTGGATTTTCACAGTGACTTCATTACAGTGTGAATATAAGCGTACTTGTGTCTAATAAATAAACTTTACTATATCTCAATTGACCCACTTGCCACTTTTTCCTGTTAGGTGGCCAGTTTTGATCTGAAGCTTTAAAATTTATCTCTGGCTGTCAGAGATAATTTTAACATTCACATGCTGAATGTACTGAAAGATATGCAAGTTAAGCACATCAAGAATCATCATATTAAATCTTTATGTAGCAATTCATGCAGGGTGGAAAGCACTTTTTAATGCTTTATGGAGCTCATAACCACAAGAAAGAATTTTTCCCAGAGACAATTATGTGTGCATGGATAAACACTGGTACTCCCATCTGTTTACACAAAATAAGAACAAATGCGATTTCAAAGGACTTGATTTCACAACTTTCACTATTTGGTCCAACCCTGCAGTTTTTATTTATTCATGGGATATGGGTGTCATTGGCTGACCAGCATTTATTGCCCATTCCTAATTGGCCATGGAGGGCAACCACATTGGTCATGTAGTCCAAGCCAGGTTAAGAATTGCAGATTTCCTTTTCTAAAAGACATTAGTGAACCGGGTGAGTTTTTTTGACAATCAGCAATGATTTCGTGGTCGTCATTAATTCTTAATTCCAGATGTTTTTTTTTTAGTGAATTCAAATTCCACCATCTGCTATTCAAACCCGGGTCCCCAGAACATCAGCTGATTTTCTTGATTAATAGTCTTGTGATAATAGCACTAAGCCATCGCCTCAGCTGGCATTGTTTTGGCAACAAGTGTTTCACATTGCAGGATACAGTGGCTAACTTGGATGTCAGGATTGTGTTCTTTCACCTTACTCATGAATCCTTTGTCTTTTCCCATCATGGAAGATGCTGCGTCAGTGCAGATGCTACTACAGTTGGTTTAGTAAAGATTTTCTTCCCTCCGGGGGAAAAAAAAGTTGTGGCATGAAAGAGTTCCTCTCTGGTCACATGATCAAGCAATTCTTTGCAAAATTCTTTGATAGAATCCCCAGCTACATACTTGGCATTGGCTAAGAGCTGATCAATCTGCAGGGCCAATTTTCCACTCATTTCAAATTTCTCCTGAAGTACCTGTTCAACATCAACTGATGTTTTGTCAATATGCCGTCTTGTTTGTACTATCAGAAAGAGGAACTTTGTCAATTTTCTAGACAGCATCAGCTCCCAGTATTACTTCCTCAATACTTCTGCATGCCAACAGAATTAAAGTTTCAGCAATGGTCTATGGTTTCTTCAATTTCACTGAGCTCAGCCACAAGGTAACTTGCCTCCTGTGCGTTATCTGAAACCTGCACATGCTCCATCATACATTGATTTTTCTTCATGTTTTGTTCTCTAAGCTTTTGAAGTTCTGCTTGCCATTACTGGAAAAGTATTTTGTATTGAAATAGTGCTTCAACTTTCTTGATGATAACTGCTGTATTTGAGAACTATTTCTCCCTGCAAATTGGGCATCAAGGCCAAGTAGCCATCACTGGTTGCAATTGAATTTTACTTTTCTCCTGAGGTTCCATTATTTTTAGCAACATCTGAATCAGAATGGGATTCTTCACTTCTCCAACAATTTATCCATGGCAAACTGTAGTCAAACATGCCTCACTATGCAATAAATACCCTGGAGCATCAACTTCAATTTCAGATCATTGGCAATGCCAAGCTCTCACTACTCCAAAGGTGTATCCTTGCCCCAGTTCTCCCTGCAGTTATTAACCTTCAGTTGTCTTCTAGATCTGTGGGCCTTTTCCAGGGTTGCTTTGACTACTGGGGCTCCTCAAGTGCAGCTCACTTTAGTTCTGTTCCTCAGTCTTTTCTCTCATTAGTTTTATTTGTTCCTACTTTGTAATTCTGACTTCCTTCCTTGCTGGAAAATTTTTTGTTTCCTCTGTCTTCTCCCTTGTTTTGCTACCAACCCCCCCCTCCTTAGTTCATTCACTTCCCCCAGGATTTGTGTGCCCTTTTTTGTGTTTTCACTTTTTACGCAGCCACATGGTGCTTTTATCTTCAGCTCCATGCTCAACACTTCTGGTCACAAGAAATCTTGGGTCTCCTGCACATGTACCACCTGAATGGTTCAGATTATTTGTTTTATATTGGTAATCCATCTGTACATGCACAGGAATGAGTCTTCCTGGCACATGCCAACACTTTGGGGCCTTCACGGCATACCAGTTGGGAACTTCTGCCCGATACCATGAGCTTTTATTTTCCACAATAGCCATTGATGGTGACCCTTTATAAAAATGCCTTTTGGAAATCTAAGTACATTAAATGCACTAATTCCCCTTTATTCACAGCATATGTTATTTCTCAAAACTCCAATAAGTGTTTAAAAATTATTTCCCTTTCACAAAATAATATTTACTCTGCCTGATTTATCTTGAATTTGCCCAAGTGCCCTCATATATAGCTTATTTAATAATAGCTTGTAACATTTTCCCTCTGACAGATGTTAAACAACTGACCTATGCTTTGTCTCCTGTTTTTGAATAATGAAGTTATGTTTGCCACCTCCCTGAATCTTGGGAGTTTCAAAAAATTAAAACCAATGCATCGACTATCCCACTAGCTGCTTTTAAGAGTCTATAATGAAGTTGATCAGGACTTGGGCACTTATCAACCCACAGCTCCAACAGTTTATTCAATGCCATTTACTTTTCTGTATGATAATAATTCTCTTGAGTTCCTTCCTCCCTTCCATTTTTAAGATTTATAGCTAATTCTGGATGTTACTTGTGTCTTCTATAGTGTAAACTGATGCAAACAACCTGTTCAATTAATGTGCCATTTCAGTAACCACCCCCCCCCCCCCCCCCCCCCCCCCCCCCCCTCCGCCACATCAGTTCTCCAGGGTCAAGTTTCTAAAACACTTTTTTAACTTGTTTATTTTTAAAATATTTATAGAAACTCTTACTGACTACTTAGCTTGCTCTCGTACTCTTAGCTTTCCTTCCAAATCCACTATGCTTAATTCTTAAATGCACTCAGAAATGGTCTAGCAAGCCACTCAGTTCAGGGGCAATCAGGGATGGGCAATAAATGCTGGCTTAGCCAGCAATGCCAATATCCTATGTTTATTTTTAAAAAAAGTTTATGGGTAAATAAGGACTATTTGGTTGAGGTCCTTGGGTGTGTGCTGCTTGTGAATCTGTAACACACCACAGAATGAATAAGTTTAGGGCAAGGACAGACAATAGATAAATAACACCTCAGCAGGAATGAGAGAACATGAAAATCCAGAATTAATACTTAGTGCACAAATAATGAGATAGTTGAGAGTAGTTATTGTTTGCATGGTGAAGCAGAACTTAATCTAGATAATTTATCTACCAGGGTCAGGACATCACATGCAGAATTTCACCTTTCTCAACAATGTAGTTACGCAACATGGCTTCACTGCAATAAAATGGTGGTTTTGCTGGTGGTTCATCCCTTAATGGGAGATGGAGAATAACCTGGAACAGTGACTTAAGAGAATTGTCAGCAGGCTGGGCAAGGTATTCAGAGTTTTTTTTCCCATCCAGATTATAGTTGGAATCTGGAACCTACTGCCTGAAGGAGTGGTAGAGGCAGAAATTCTGAGCACATTTTAAAAATGAATTAAATTATTGCACTTCACATGCATATCCTACAGAAGAATGGGATAAAGTTTGACCATGGTTTTTCAGCTTTCACAGACATTATGGACTGAACAATTTTCTATGTAGTATGGTGGCATCTCAACTAGTCAGTGACCTTAGTGTGAGTTGGTGAGTTGTCACCCACTGTAAGTTGAGTTGTTTGGAATTGGACATTGTTTCAGCCAAGTTGCTGGAATTGGCATCTTATGGTTTTTCTGTCTTGCACCGTGGGTGCGTAGAATAATCGTCACGCTCTGAGCTGACAAGGAGTGCAGTTGACTTTAATTGATGGAGACAGTATTGGTAGTGGCAAAGAATACTGAGATCTGTGCCATTCTGATTTCCCTGCAGGACAGTCATCTCATTAGGAATAATACCTATTATACCTGCAACTCAAACGGTGGAGATTGTTGAATATATTCAAGACTTTGTTCAATTTTTGATCAAAGGAATCCAAAGGTTATTGTGGGTAGACAGGAAAGAGGAGTTGGGATCAAAACAGATTAGCCATGATACTGAATGAAGAAGCCTTAAGAAGCTGAAAGGCCTCCTCCTCATATTTCTTGTGTTCTTGAATTATACATTCATGTGATCGCATTCATAACTTTTACCAGGGTAATATGGTGGAAAAGGATCATTCTTACATTATATGTTTCTCCCAGTGTAGGCAGAGACCTGGTAGATGGTTAACTATTGCATCTGTTATGAAGTGTGTACTGTTCAACTTAATTCTCTGACTATTCTGGCTCAAGCAACTTTTATTGTTCTGCTTTTTTTTTGATTACAGTTGATCCAAACAAAGAGCGTCGCGAAGCTGTGAAACGCAAAACAACCCAGTATTTGAAGCGAGCCGAAGAAATATTCAACTCTCACTTACAGGGAAGCTTAGGAAATGGTACCGACGATTCTGGGGTACGAAAAGCTGCGTAGAATCTGGCAATTGATGTGTTTTAAGTCTTGCAGTACTAAATTCACACAGGATAGTGAGGAGGCTGAGGCCCTCTGACAAAGTCGGTCCTTTTTCCTGAGATTTCTCGTTATTGTAGTCCTTATGCAGATATCAGAATTGCTTTGACCGCTCCGCGAATAGCACTTGTGTTATGGTGTTTAAAGATCACTATCATCCATGTAGCGTATCCTCAGTTAGCTCATGTCCAGACTAGCTAGTCCTAAAAAGTATGTTCAATGGTGCTGGTTTTAATATTCAAAAAAAGCTAGGTGCTAATGTTCAAATATTTAACAAAGATGAGCAAGGGGCAGCATAGTGACACAGTACTTAGCACTGTTGCCTCGCAGCATAGGGACATGGGTTCGAATCCTGCCTTGGGTCACTGTCTGTGCAAGTTTGCACGTTCTCCCGTGTCTGCGCCAGTTTCCTCTGGCTGCTCCGGTGTGTGTCTCTCTCTCTCTCTCTCTCTTCCCCCCCCCGCCAACCACCACACAGTCCAAAGATGTGCAGGTGAGGTGTATTGGCTGTGTTAAATTTTCCCTCAGTGTACCTGAACTAGTGCAGGGGTGCGGTGACTAGAGGATTTTCATAGTAACTTCATTACACTGAATGTAAGCATGCTTGTGACTAATAAACCAGCTTTACTAAAATTCACTTTTAAAGCAATGTTTTTTAAATACCATTTTCTTATCCAACATATTTAACCATCATCTTCTACATAAACATGCACAATTTTATGCTTAATTATGCTAACAATTATAACAATGTTCTTTCTCCTATATAAACATGCATTATTTGCTTAACTTGTATTTACAAATTTGAATAGCATTTGGCAGATGTTTTCAAGTTTCACCACTTACTCGAGTGACTGTGTCAACGCACCATTGCACTACTTGCAAGTTGAAGAAAATTGTGCAAATCTTTTATGATGGCTGTTTCTCTCCAGAAAATGTGTGATGGATTTTTAGATTACATATATGCTAATGAAAACAAATCATTATCACTACAGTGATGGTGCGCATCCAATCTTCAGATTGTCTGCTTGGAGTTCTAGCACAGATGGCATCTTACAGATGTACTAACATACATCACACCTACCCTGTATAATCAAGGAAAAGAGTGTCAATCAGTAGCATGAAAAGAAATTAGTTTTGACTCATGGATTTGCCTCAAGAAGTTTCTTCCCTGCTGCCATCAGACTTTGGATGGCCCTATCGCATATTAAGCTGATCTTTCTTCTTGCCCTATCAACAACTGCAACACTACATTCTGTACCCATTTCCTTCTTCTCTAAGTACTCTATGAACGGAATGCTTTGTCTGCATAGCTCACAAGAAACAGAACTTTACTTTTTCACTATATCCCAATATATGCGACAAATCGTTGTTCTCAGCATCCAACATGTTCAACAGAGATTTAGGATGGGTTTAGATGGTGTCTTTTACACTGTCCTTTAAATTATTCTCAAGCCAGTTTTGCACTTTGCTTATACATATTGTATCAAATTATCTTATTCCCCAATATTTAAAGTTAACTCTATAATAATAGCATCAACTTTCTTGCTTTCATTCCATCATTTATAGGGCTTCAGTAGCTTGAGGTTTCGACCAAATAGAATTCTCAGCTCTCCGGTAGAGGATCTCAAAATGTCCAAGGTTGTAGCAATCATCGACAAGGTAACCTTTCCCACACTTCCCTCTGCCTTAATTATCTCATAACATACAGCATTAGTTTGCTAATGTATAATTGATTTTTAGTAAGAGACACTTGTAATTAAACTGTGAATGCAGCATAGGTTTTCAAGGCTGATATTTAAAGTGGAACTGCTTGTACCATTACATTGCTTTTTTGTTGTTCAAGTAAGATTTTCTGGTAGGCTTTGTTTTGTGTATCTTCTAGCTAATAAACTATTTCTAATAAGAAATACTTCAGAGACACTAAGGTAATTTGATCTAAGCTAATCATGTTGTAGATTGGTCATGCACTTGATTTATAGTGATAGTCAGACATCTTTGCATTAAAGATTTAAAGCCCCACAGATTATTCTTTGTTTCCCTTTTACCTTTTACAAAGTGTTGATTCTGAAAACTATGCTTTAGGTACATTTTATAATTCAGAAGATTTAATTAGAAATTTGTCAAGAATGTTTCCTTGGTGCTTTCCTCCTTGGTTGGTTGGTTATGTTTCCTCACATTTATTTGGTGATCTTCCCATGATTCCTGCTTTCCTGAAACATCTTTGGATATGTGCAGTTTCTGGTCTTCCAAAATCCTACTCCTCTTAGTGTTATCATGAATCAAAGTTACTGTACAGGTACAGCATGTAACTGAAAAGACTAAGGAAATGCTATCCTTTATTACAAGAGGAATTTAACATAAAAGTAAGAATATTATTATACAGGAGCAGTGAGACCATAATACAAATATTGTATGCAGTTTGGGCCTCCTTATTTAGGGAAGGATGTAAATGTGTCGGTGATTCAGAGGAGGTTTACTAGATTTTTACCTGGAATAAGCAGGTTGTCTTATGAGGAAAGGTTAGACAGACTATGCGTGTCCTCTGCTGAGTTTAGAAGAGTGAGGGGATGGCTTGATTATAGTACACAAGATCCTGAATGATCTTGACAGGTGGGTGTGGAAAGGATGTTTCATCTTGTGGGTAAGTCCAGAACTAAAGTCCCTTTTCGGACAGAAATAAGGAGAAATTCTTTCCTGAGGGTGCGCAACTTTGGAACTCATTGCTCAGAAGGTGGTTGAGGCAGGGTCATTAAATATTTTTAAGACAAAGGTAGATGAGAATATGCAATCTGAAACAAATAGATCAGCCATGATCTTACTGGATAGCATAACAGGCCCAAGGGGCTGAATGGCCTGCTTTTCCTATTTTGTATGTTAAACTCCTGATGGTGGGAGAGGAAATTCAGAGAAATAGATATGAGAGAGGGAAAAAAGCTATAGTTATCTGGAATACTCCAATTCAGTAGGAGTAAGTTAGTTGCTTCTGATGTTTAGTATGCAAGGCTGTCACTGATCTGAGAGAAGGATCCTCTTCGCTCACTCAACTTTAACAATATTTGCCTTTTCACTGAATAAGTAAAACAATGTTTTCTGCCATTTTTTGTTTAGGTGTTATTGGTGCAGAATCCATCCACAAATGAACCGTTCATTGTTAAAGTAGGTATCTAAATTATAAATTGATGAGAACTGCTTTCGTGAAATATCAGTTATTAGACACTAATGTAGAGAACAATGAGCTTTTGCAGTGTTCTCCAGTGAAGCTCTATGGTTGTGCTTACAGTTGCTTAATCTCTACATAGGGAGAGCTAATGCGAGGGAATTCCTGTGTCTCTACATCCTCTTCAGACAATCCTTAAAATCTATATCTTTGACTAATTTTTTTGGTCAACTATCCAAATATCTTCTGTGATTCAATGTCAAATTTTGTTGGATAATTGCAATACTTTTTATTATGTTAAGAGTGCCATTTTAAAGTAAGTTTGTTATTGAATTTCACTAATCCAAAATCCTGATTTTTGATGAGGAAGTGCAGTCTGGTTACTGGGTATTTTGAAATCCTATGCATGACATTGCAGTCTCAAATAAAAACAGAAAATGCTGGAAATTTCCAGGTCTGGCAGCATCCGTTGAGTGAGAAACAAAAAGCAAATACTCTTGATCGAAGACCTTTAATTGGAATTGGGAAAAGTTAGAATTGCTAGAGGTTTTCCAGCAATAACTTGTTTAAAAGATCAAAAATTAGGTCAGGATCCTCCAGCATACTCCACTTTAGGAGCTTGAAGTTGGTTACTTCTCATGTACATTGGATATTTGTGTCTAATCATCCATTTATAAGATGGGTGCCATTATCTTTTACCATTATCATCTGAACATTTGTGCCACCTAATGCTGTATAATCACAGCATAACAAGCTGATATCCACTTTAGAAATGCCACAGAATAGTAGGATTATAGGATGTTATGAACAATAATTTCCCACAATGGAAAGCACTAAGTGGAAGACAAAAAGAAAATGAATTTGCAAGGCCTTTTCGTGCAACAGTTGGTTTTAGAGACTTGGGAATAAATTGGCTATCCAGTAGTTCAGGCATGGGTTGTATGTGATACAAGTTGAACAGTCCGACAACATCATCTTTCTCTTATAGAGCCTGCCCAAATGTAGCCTGGTGAACCGTGAACGTCAGACAATAATCCCACAGGGTGTTCCATTTATGGTGCGACTTCTACAGTATTATGTCAGTGATGATGCAGTCTTCCTTCACCTGGAGCATGTACCAGGTAATGACCAGCATGAAGGAGTTTGAGAAGGAGATCACAATTATTGGAGTATGTGATGAGAATCTAGATCCTGTTGAAGGAGAACATTGTAGTCACAAAGCTTGGTATTCAAGGTTTGTTCACGTGGAGTGGGTGGATGTGACTAATTGTCTTGCTTTATGAATGTTAGTTTATTTATTAGTCACAAGTAAGGCTTACATTAACACTGCAGTGAAGTCGCTGCGAAATTCCCCTAGTACTTAGTGAATGAATGGGATGGGGCAATCATTCCTGGAAAGATACATAGAGCCAAACACAAATGTGTTTGTGTCAGCCCTGAGCCAACCTTGGAATCTTCACATACACAAGAGGATACTGCTCTGACAGTGGAACAATATTGCACTGGAACACTGACAATTCTGTGCTCAAGTCTCTTATATGTACTTGAACCCACTACCTTCTAAATCCAAAGAGTGTTATCAACTGAGCTACAGTTAGTACACGGTTTGCTTACTGCTTTAGGTTGGGAGAGCCACTGTAGAAATCTCTGGCAAGTTTTTCTCTGTCTGGTGCAGCATATAATACTCATGTAATACTATTTTCCTCCTTAACCTACAGCAGGGAAGCTTTGGCCTCAGCTGCACTACTTCCATCCATCTACTGCAGAAAAAGGCATGGAATTTCCAGAATGCTCCTGTCCACACCACAGGACCATTAAACTGAAGAACAGCTATACTGCTCCCTCTCTCTCATCCATGTGTAATGATAATTCCATACTTATGCCCAACAGCAAGATGGACTGGCAAAAAGAGACCAAAAATAGTACAAAAGGGAAATGGGACAAAAAATATGGGTACACTACTGATGGTATCAGTGACACACAACAAGAACTTGTGAATGATCATTCATCAAACCAAGCAAATGACATAGATCAACTAAATACACAGAATGAAAGTGTGAACAAAGCAAACCTTTGGCAGGGAAATAATGGAATTTCAAAAGGTTGCATAGCATTGAATGGATTGAGGGAGAGTGTTGAAGGAACAAGTTTGCAGGTGGCGCAACTAATATACAGGGATGATGCAAAATTTGATCTCACCTCCCTACTTTCAAAAAAGGATGTTGAGTTAGTTCAAAGCAGTAAAACTATGAACCACACCATGACCATAACTGTCGACCGTTTGATGCAAAAAGACCTACAAGGTGAAAACAGTCAGCTTCTCTATGAGGGTAAGATTTTACGACCCCATGATTGTTTTTCAGAGACCAAAAGTTCCATTACAGCAATGAGCCCAAAGTCACCAAAAACTCACCAAAGCCAAGCAGCTTCAGATATGTCAAAAGAAAAAGTTTCGTTGATTAATGAGGGATCTTGGCATGGATCTACCCCAAATAGAAGCCCCGTGAGAGCCACCAGCTTGAACTTGAAGGCTAGCAGGAGACAAGGGAAAAAAGGTTCATATCAAATTACAGTCAATCCTTTGGATACAATTGAGAACAGCAAAGTCAACTGTGCTATGGATAATTCTGAGCTAGTCCTTATGGGATCATCATCTGCCATGCCTGTCAGAAATATAGCTGTCACTGTCTTGGAAAAGGGACAATCGGAGCAGAAAACTTCAGTAAGTGTACTCAACCCTGTACAGCAACCCAATGCACATTTAATATCTTTACCTGTAGCTGAACCACCAACAAAATCATTAAAATTGAAAGGTATTTCAACTAATGCAGTGGGAGGATTGAACTTTGAAGATGAGAGTCCTGATAAGATTGACCATCAGCTTAAACCTTTGAACCAGATTTCAGTATCAAAAGCTTGCTGTGATGATGAGGATTGCAGTTGCAAAACTGTATTGAACAAAACATCTCTTTGCAGAGGTGAGAATGGAAGCTGTTCTAACAGGATTCTGAGGTCTTCAACTCCTGACAAAGTAGAAGATGGGGAGTCTTCATCTCTTTCACTCCAACATCCAAAAGCAGAACTGTCCATTCCAAGTCAAACTGCCTTTGACCTGACTGAGGATCAAATTAGAATTTGGGCAGCTGAGATGGTTCTTGCTTTAGAAAGTCTACATCAGCAGGGAATTATATGTTTGGATCTAAACCCAAGGAACATTCTTGTGGATAATGCAGGTGAGAGAAGAGAGACGGCAAGGTTTACATTAGTATTTCTCAAATGATGCTTCTTTGCCGTATTGGGATGGGTGTAGTTGTGTTACATCATTGACTAGAACTACTGTTTTTTATCTTGATAGGTCACATTTGTCTCACATACTTTGGTCAGTGGAGTGAAGTTGAAGTTCAGTGTAGCACCAAAGCCATAGAGGATATGTATTGTGCACCAGGTAATGGCTGAGCTTTGGGATTACGAGATTGAATCCAGGTGCTGTACTGGATTTCCTGCTGAAATGCTTTGGGAATTATTGTTAAAGGCAATATATGAATATAAATTATTGATTTACTTAGCAATCACAACATCTATACTGAGACATACAGATTCTAAAGATTCTACATTCAGTTCTTGGCCTGCTTTAGTTGGCCTGAGCTGTGCTTTTAGATCATTTAAAATTTTGGGGTTTTTTTGTTTGCTTCTACTTTTTTGTGCAATGGCTGCTTGAGATTCAAATAAGTGATAGCTAGATGAGCTCTAAATCTTGCTTGTGATGGCCTCCTGCATGAACAGCCTGGTAATCATTTGATTTCTATATATAGAAAGAATGAATATTTGGACAAGGAGCAAGAAAGTTAGACAACTTAAGTGACCCTTAATGAGTTTGCTTTCAACTAAGCAGGATCAAGATTCACTTATTATCCCTGTGCTCACTGATCTACATTGACTTCTGGTCAGACAGTGTCTCAATTATAAAATTCTCATTTTTGTTTTCTAATCTCTCCATACCCCTCATTTCTCTGTAACCTTATCTGGCCTACATTCATCCAATTCTAGTCTTTTCAACATCCTTAATCAGACAGCCTGGAAGATAGTGTCAGACGTGTGCAGTTTCCCAGATGTATGGTAATAAACTGTAGAGAAGCTTATCTGGGAGTGGGGAAAGCAAAGATAGATTCAAGCCAATAGGTGGAAATTTTAGGACTGATATCAGGAACCTCTTCACTCAAAATGATACTCGCAGCAGGTGGTAAAGGCAAAAAGCCTGAAATCATTCAAACAATTAGATGCAACAGTGGAGAAATGTAAAGGTTTTTTTTTCTGGATGGTTGAATAAGAATGGCTCACAGCCTTAAATATCTTTGACTGCAAGGTAAGAATGTGTGGCCAGACGAAGAAAAAGATATAAGGAGAATTGTCCCTACACTCTTTAAGAGAAACATTGTAGAATACTAAAATCGTAATGTTTCTATCAATTTAAGATCAACATCCCTTCTAATTGTTTTTTGATTTTGACAGAGGTTGGTGGGGTTGGAGAAGTAACAGAAGCCTGTGACTGGTGGAGCCTTGGAGCTTTGTTGTTTGAACTTCTAACTGGGATGGTAATTGTTCTTGTTACTCTTGTGACGTTCTGATGTTTTGTGTGATGAAGATTTATATTGGTTGTATGTGAGACGGTTGGTGCATTGATGCCAAATGACTCTATTGCTACAAATTTTCCTTAAATGATCTCCTGCACTCTGACTCCAATCCGTTTGTTGATCACCTTCTTTCTGTGAAGAACACCCTGTTACCCTTTCTCAGTTTGTATCTTTTGCTAGCTTGAATTAATGTCCTCCTTCTACACTCTTAATTTCATTGAATATCATATTCTGTTTTTTTGCTTTTTCCATCCCTTCTAATTATCTTGTTGACCTGTAATAAGGTCACCTCTCTAATGCCACCTTTCAAGGCTCCAAAAACCCAAGTTTCTTTTATTCTATCTCAAGATTCTGATGCTCCTGTTCACCATTGCAGTTCTTCTGTTCCTTGCATCTTGGTGGTCAGAACTGAATCCATTAGTGGTGATGCAGGCTGACTACATAGTTTGGTCACAACTTTCTAAAACTTGTTTGGGTTTTGTAGTTGGACATCCTATTTGTCCTGCATTGGTTCAATTTGCAGCATGTCAGTTCTGCTAAGACTAGTTTCAAAGAACAAAGAACAAAACATCACGGGAAACAGGCCCTTCGGCCCAACGAGCCCGCGCCGCCATCCCTATGTTCCCATCTCTACCTGCAATCCCTGTCCATGTTTATAGATCTATGGATTAAAAACCAAATTTGAGACAATTTAGGGAGAATGTTTTGCCAATTAGCCTAAGAGCACATCTTTGGGATGTGGGAGGAAACCGGAGCTCCTGGAGAAAACCCACGCAAGCACGGGGAGAATGCGCAAACTCCCACAGACACTGGCCCAAATCCATGTATCTGCACAGCACAGCGATAGTCACTGAGCTGTCGTGTTGCCCATCAAATGGTCCAGGTCAAGCGTACACTAACGATGTGAAGCACTAGGATACTCTCGAAAAAAGATCCAAGAGCAGCCCTCTCACGACCCATCGCGTGTATGCCCCTCGTTAGACAACAAGGTGGACCAAAGCACCTGTAGGATAAAAACAATACATCAATATCATCATCTATTTACACACTTCCCAGGGACTCCCAAGGCTCATGATCCCTATTTTAAATCAGTTTTCTATACCCCTCCATTCCCATTCTGTTCATGTGCCCATCTAAGTATTTCTTAAATAACTCCAGAGTACTGCCTCCACCACTTTACTTGGCAGCGCATTCCATACCCCCACCACCCTCTGTGTGAAAAAACTTCCTCTAGCATCCAAATTATACCTTACCCCCCTCACCCTAAGCCCGTGACCCCTCGTGCTATTTGAGTCCATCCTAGGAAAAAGCTTAAACCTGTTTACTCTATCAATCCCCTTCAAAATCCCCTTTCTTTCAACCTTAATCTATTCAAAAGCCATTTATACTGAAATGCTGTTCTTTTTTTCCTTCTTGCATACAATGCTTTAATATAAGCATTAAATGTAATCTGCTTTTGTTTTATCTGCCTGCGTGTTTTGTTTAACTTGTTCTTTAGTATCATTGCTCCTCATCTGTAAAATTGGCCAATTTGCAATAGGTTGAGTTATGAATGAGTCATTTGATCGGAATTAGAAACAGTAACATCCTTGACATTAATCCACTGGATATCCAATTGAGTATATGCCCTGTCTAGGCATGACTGCTCTAAAAAAAATCTTTCTAATCCTTTAGTCATTTTAATATATTCCCAAGCCTCAAGGCACCCACAATATCAACCTTTAATCTTATGTCTTAATATAGATTTTTAAAATTTTACTGTCAGTTATTAAAAGATGTACTCCTACCAAGGAAATAAAATTGAAACTGCTGTTTACCCAGATTGTGTGCTCCTGATTGTTGCATCTTTGTGTGTCTCAGGCTCTGTCTCAGTGCTACCCCTCCAGAATCCATCCTCACACCCAACTCCGACTCCCAGACCATCTCAGTCCTGCAGCGGTGTCACTTCTCCAGCAGGTGAGGATACCAATGAGCTGTTTGTGCTCTTACATTCGGACTGTCTCAGAATGGACATCAGTTGTCTATTTGAGTTAAAGTGATCAAGAAAATGATGTCTTAAGTTATCTAGACTATCAATACCGTACAAATAGATTATTTTAATTTATGTAGCACTTTATCAGGCAGTTTGTCACAAGTAACAAATGAGATTATCTGTTTTTGGTAGCACTGATTGGGGGGGGGGGGAAAGCTTGGCACCATGAAAGCTCTCTCTTCAAATAGCATCATGAAGTATTTTGAGACTATCCCAGCAGCATTTCAGTTCAACATCTCTGTTCTAACAAAAGCAACTGATGGTTTGGCCTTGGAGAGGGTGCAGAGAAGGTTCACTAGGCTAATACTGGAGATGAGGGCGTTGGATTATGAGGAGAGACTAAAAAGGCTAGGTTTGTACTTGTTGGAGTTTAGAAGGCTGAGAGGGGATCTTATAGAGACGTATAAGATAATGAAGGGGATGGATAGGATAGAGGTTGAGAGACTCTTCCCGCTTAGCAAAGATAGCAGGACGGGAAGGCGGTTCAGAGCAGAGTTGAGGAGGAATTTCTTCACTCAGGGTGGTGAATCTTTGGAATTCTCTGCCTGTTGAAGTGGCGGAGGCTTCCTCGCTGAATATATTTAAGTCAAGGGTGGATAGGTTTTTGATTGACAAGGGAATTAAGGGTTATGGGGAGAAAGTGGGGAAGTGGTACTGAACCACTGCAAATCAGCCATGATCATATTGAATGGCGGGGCAGGCTTGAGGTGCTGGATGGCCTAATCCTGCTCCTGTTTCTTATGTTCTTATGGTGTAATACATTTCACTTATGCAGTGAAATGTCATTCAACCTGGAATAGAAAGGGCTGAAACTAACAAACTGCTACTAAGTTAACCAAAGTTGAGGCATGTAATCGTGAAGTGAACTGAGACAAATACTTTTGACATTAAGTAACAGCACTCCCAAGAAGAAAGTAGCAATAATAAACTTGTGTGGGTTCTAATAATATTCATAATTTTTTTTACATCTCAAACCTGTATAGCATCTTTCTCTGGACTGGTGACAAGCATGGACACTTTGCTCAATTGAAGTCAGGATTACTGTGATCAGAATTTGAGGGGATTTTGGCATAATTTGTGATCTATCTTTTATTTGAAATTCTTAAAGTAGAGTGATCAGACCATGAAATGGGGATATCACTCTCTGGTTAAAGCTGAATAAATGAATCCTGTGCCTCTAGTTGGAATATAAATGACCACCTGGCCTAGAAATTGAACCAGAGCCTCACTAGAGTTCTAAAACAGGAAAAGATTATTGGAATTGAATTATAGAACATGAACTGAGTTTTGCTTCATAAGAGAATGTTTGTTTTTGGACATTGAGTTAACGTTGACTGCACCACTGCACTCAAGTTTTTAAAGTTTTTATTTATTAGTCACAAGTAGACTTGCGTTAACACTTCAGTGAAGTTACTGTAAAATCCTCTAGTCGCCACACTTCGGTGCCTTTTTGGGTACACTGAGGGAGAATTTATCATGGCCAATATACCTAATTATCTAACTGCACACTACTGAATCAAAATAGGTTTTGGAAGGTTAATCTTTAAGTTGATTGTCTGTTCAATTAATTTGGCAAGTATATGGAAAAATGTATGGAAAACAAAGAGCAGTCACTAGAAAGCAGGTGAACTGCATGATATAACTAAATGTAATTGTGAGGGAAGTAGATACATAAAAAATGACTCTTGCGTTAAGAGTTTGGGAGAATAAAGACAACTGTGTAGTGCTACATCAGACTTAGAAGGTCATCACTCAATTCTGCTAATAGTCCATTTCCCAGTAGTATCTGTAACCTTTCTTTATACCTACGTCAGGCACAAATGAATGCCAAGTCTAACCAGGTTTTCTTCGTCTCTCTCTTTTTCCTCCAGTTATTGCAGTGGAATTATCATTGCCGACTCGGTTCAGGGGAAAATGGAGCACAGGAAATAAAATCTCACTCCTTTTTCAACTCTGTACAGTGGAACAAGCTGAATGGTTATCGGTGAGGCATGTTGCCTAACATAATGACTAGCAACAGCGGCTGGGATAGAGAACTGAGTGAACTGAACAGATCAGGGAATCCATGATTTTACACTAACAACGAATTACAGCAACTATGAGCCACAGCAGAACAGGAACACTTGCTGCAAAGACTGGAAACTCCATCTGCTGTGTTTAGGACAGTTAATGTAACACTATAGCTGATCGAGGGTCTCTTCAGCTAACCAAGGAAACATCTCTGTTGTAGCACAAAACCAACAAGATGCTGTCAGCAAAATCTTTAACCTTTACATTAATTATGCACACATCTTTGTGATGAAATGTACTTGGAAATAATGTCTGTTGCTAATTAAATAGTTTTGTTCGACTGACAACATCTCCCTTTCCTCAGAAATTGCTTCCTTTTCCCATTTTTAACTTTTTTCCACTTTCACCTCTTCATCTCTTTCTTCATTGCTTAGACGAATCTCTCTGTAGTAATAGCCAATCTACATCCCATCCTCCTTCCCCATTTCCTGTTGGTCCCAATTGACCAGGCTTGCTGATCTTCCTGAGCCTATCTTTACATCAGTACTGACATGGTTAGCTGTTCCAAACTATTGTCCTTCCTTGAATATGAAAAATGCAGCCAGTGTATGAGGTGATAAGCAAATGGAAGATGAACCACATACTAAAGCATGTCCATTAATGCTATCAGAAATGTTTAATTATGGTTTGTTTTCAATCCAGACATGCCCAGTTCATCCATTTGCTTTTGGGCTTCTGTGCTATTTTCCCTTGAAGTCATCGTGGGAAAAGGTAATGGGATTTTATCCATCAAATGAAAGTACTCTTGCATATGGACTTTTTAAAAAAAAAATTATGCTTTTTATAAAAAAATTATTATTTGACTACTTAGCAGTTTCCAACTGTATGAAATTGTGCATTAGGAAATTGCTTATCTTTTTCCTGCTGTCACATAGGAAATTTCTGATTGATGGCATGCTAGCGATCAGACATTTAGGACCTTCAGGAATGAGAAGAGGTTCCTGGGCAATACCCCATGAGATAAAAACAAAGTTACTGCAGATGCTGGAATCTGACACCAAAAGAGAAAATGCTGGAAAAATCCCAACAGATCTGGCAGTATCTGTAAGGAGAGAAAAGAGCTGATGTTTCAAGTCCAGATGACTCTCTTGACCCCATGAGATTGCAAATTCTGCAACAGTCCCTGCTGCCAAACTTTTTCAAATAACTTTCAGAACTTTTTTAACAAAAAGCATGAAAATACAAGTGAATGAAGAGCTGCATTGCCACTGCTGTTATTCTGACTCATTTAAAAGTTAATCTCATAGAGCTGTAAGTGGGGGAACTTGTGGTTAGACCTCAGTTTGCTCCTTTCAGGGTTTCAATCATTCTCTTTATTGATTATTTGAACAGATGAAAATAATTGTTATTAACGACACTTTAGTACAACAGACCATCCTTTACTACCAGCATAGTGGCACTAGTTAACACTGCTGCCTCACAGTGCCAGGGGCCTGGGTTTGATTCTTTCTTGGGTTACTGTCTGTGGAGTTTGCATGTTCTTCCTGTGTCTGTGTGGATTTCCTCCAGAGTCCAGAAGGCTTGTTGGTTAGGTGTATTGGCCATACTAAGTTCTCTCTTGGTGTACCCAAACAGGTGTCAGATTGTGGTGACTGTAAGATTTTCACAGTAACTTCATTGCAATGTTGAATGTGACTAATAAACTTTGACTTTATCTTTACAGTTTCACATTCCCTTCTTTTCAGTGCAAGTGAAAGTAACTGTCAAGCATTTTTTAAAGATTAAATACTGCCAGGAAAGGATCCAGCAACATGTTTTTGTCCATTTGTAATCTTTTGCTTACGTTTTGGGTGTTGCTGAACCACCCAGTCTTGTCCAGTAAACTAGGGCATGTTAATGTCACGTAAGTCTGCTGTGTACTCTGGAGTTTTGTTGGCTTCTGTAAAGGGGAATGATTCAGTTTAATGCCTGATTATAGTAATTGTGCATGTCTTTGTATTCTACCCTAGTATTTATGACAACATCATTTAGGCTGCAATAATTTCACACTGCATTGCTGTAAAGTATGCCTCAGCTTTTGCTGGGTATCAGAATTATTTGCAGTGTTCACAATTGCCTTGTTCTGCGAGGATTGTCATCCCCTAATGAAAACTCATGGATGAGAAGGAGTTAACAGCACTGCACTAAATAAATAGTTTGGTGGGTACTATTTGGTTAAGAGGCAATCTACCTCCCTCCCAGTTGTGGACAGGCGTTTGTTGAGCTAACTACATCTCCCTCTCTCACTGCTTTTGGTTATGTTTGCTGAACACCCATGGTTTGCTCATGTATTGGAAGTTTATGCTATCTTATAATTACAGAAATGTTAACCATGCAATGCACAATGTATTATTTTGCTACTAAAGTTGTTTCTTTAAGATGTCATAAGTTATTGCTGTCGCTGAGGGATATTTGTAGATCAACAGCTCCTTGTAAATTGGTGCAAAGAAAATTTTTATATTTTTTAAAGATGCTACTTATTCCTCCTCAGTTGTCTTTACCTATTTAATGAATTGTTACAGCATATGAGGTCATATACCCTACTATGTCTGTGTTATTTCTCCAAATGAGAATCGCTTACTGCCACTCCACCACCACCTCTGTAACCCTGCACTTTATTCCTCTTTCAGACAACAAGCCAGTTCCCTCTTTACTACCTTAATAGAACCTGCTTCCAATGTGTTCTCGGATCATGCTTTCCAGATCCTAATCACTCGCTCTGGGAAAATGATTTTCCTCATGTCTCCAGTACCTCCAGTCGTATCCTCTTTTTATCCTTCTGTCAACGTTAACAGTTATTTCTCTTTCTACTTTGTCCAGGCCCTCCATGACTTTGAATTAGCACTACCAAATCTTCTCGCAATGTTCTTCAAAGGAAGACTATCCCAGCTTCTCCATTCCATCCTGGAACCGCTCTTCTGAATCTTTGTCCTCTAATGCTATTGCATTTTTCCTAAATTAGATGCAATACTCCAGTTGAGGATGAGCCAACTCTGTACAAGTTAGAACATAGAACATTACAGCGCAGTACAGGCCCTTCGGCCCTCGATGTTGCACTGGCCAGTGAACCCTCTAACCTAAACTATTCCAATATCATCCATAAAGTTTATCACAACCTTCTTGCGTTTGTACTCTGATCCTGTTAACAAAACAGGTAAAATGCTTAATAAAGCATATCTTAACCTGTCCACCTATTTTCAATATCTATATCTTCTGCACCCGTTTTTGAATTGTACCCTTTTATATCTTCTGCATTCTTCCTACCAAAGTGAATGACTTCACACTTCTATAAGTGCAATATGTGTTTTCATTCTTGGCACTTTACATGTGAGACAAATAGGTTAACTTATATATGATATAAAATTATATTTATTTTCTTGACACTTTTCTCTCTTGAAGGTATTGATCTCTCATTAGGAAACGGTTCTACAGGCATCAAGTGACCATTATTTATTTGTGCATCATTATTGAGTAGCAGCAGGCTATTTTATCATGAAAGCTTGTATACATAACCACTTTCCAGTACGAATCGTAAGCGATATAATGCAAGGAAAACGTGTTGATTTTGACCTTAATTCAGGGCCATTGAGGTTAAATTTTTCAGACATAACCTACCTATTACAAATCCATCCTGGTTCTTTTGTCAGCTTCCTTGGAGTGGATGCTAAACTGATAGGTCTTTGGTCCTTTTTTCTTATAGTTGTACTCAGATATACGAATCTCCATCTGACTTTGATGTTCTCACCAAAGCTTCTGACACCATGGCTGGAATTCTACCAGGACTAGAGAGTTGCAAATGTTCCATTCTTTTTCAAAAAAGGGTGCGTGGATAAACTCCAACTACAGGTCAGTCAGTTTAACCACTATGGTGGACAAGTTTTTAAAAATGATAATGTGACACAGTTAAGTTTCTTGGACAAGTTTGGATTAATTAAGGACATTCAGCGTGGATATATTAAAGGGGATTGACAAAGGCAATGCAGTTATAATATATATGGACTTCCCAAAGTTGCTAAGGTACCCAATGTAGGCTTGTGGACTAAAACGGTAAATGAATGCATGGATACTAAGATAGCTGAGTGACAGGAACAGTTATGATGAACAATTGTCTTTTGGTCTATGGAGAAGGTATAGAGAGGCACCCCAGGGAAAAGTAGTGAGCCCCTGCTTCTGTTGATGTATGTTAAGGATCTTTAAGATGACAGAAGTAATATGAACTGTGTAGACAATTCTGACAGACAGGATGTTGTAGGCTAATGGAATATGTGGCCGATGAAACTGCTGAGAAGTGTGAGGTGATGTATTTGCTGAGGTGAATGAGTAGAGGCAATATAAAATAAAGGATACAATTCTAAGGAGGAATACAGGACATAAAGAAATTTTTGAAAGTGGCAGGGCAGATTGAGAAATTGGCTTAAAAAGCATTTGAAATTCTGGGTTTTATAAGTAGAACAAACAAGCATGGAAGCAATAATGAAGTTTTAAGACTCTTGACAAACCAGTCAAGAAATATGATATCCCTGAACTTAGTATTCACTCTGCATAGAATTGCAGATTTTACAGGTAACCAGTCCAACATCACTCCCAGTTTACATAGGTTTATGTCACCCCAGTTCACCAAGTTATAACATTGAATAACTATCAAAAGGCACCTTCCTTATCTTCTAGAGAGGCCCTAAACCAATGCCACGCAGCAAATCTATTCCAATGATTCTTTCCCCACCATAGCAGAATCTTTCTTTTGTCACATGCAGAGGTACAAATTTGGAGCAGGAGGAGGCCACCCTTTGACACTGCTCTGCTATTTAATAAGTCACGGCTGACCTGATTTTTTTTTAAACTCAACTCCACATTCCTACCTGCTCCTGCTAACCTATTATTCATATGTTTATCAACAATCTGTCTACCTGTCTTAAAAATATTCCAAGACTTTGGGTCTCTGTATTGAATACAGGAGTTGGAACGTCTTGTTGAAATTGTAAACATGTGGAGAAGGCCACATTTGAGATACTGTAACAGTTCTGGTCACTCTTTTATAGAAAGGATATTATTAAACTAGAAAGAGTGCAGAAAAGATTTACTAGGATGCTACCAGGACTTGATGGATTGAGTTATAAGGAGAGGCTGGATAGACTGGGACTTTTTTTCCTCTGGAGCATAGGAGGCTGAGGGGTGACCTTATAAAGGTCTCTAAAACAGAAGGGTGCAGATCAACTAGATAGTCAATGTCTTTTCCCAAAGATAGGGGAATCTAAAACTAGAGGGGATAGTCCTAAGATGAGAGGGGAGAGATACAGAAGGGTCTAGATTTTTCACAAGCTGTCAGAGGCAATAGTAAAGGCAGATACAATTTTATCTTTTAAAAAGCATTTGGATGCATTGTTACATGGGTACAATGGGTATAGAGGGATATGGACCAAATGCAGGCAATTGAAACTAGCTTAGGAGCCTTAAAAGGGCAGCAAGGACAAGGGGCCAAAAGGCCTGTTTCCATGCTGTAAATCTCTATGACTTTGACTCTGCTTTCACTGTCCTTTTGAGGAAGAGTTCCAAAGACACTCAACCATCTAGTGAAAAAAAATCACCTATCTTAAATGGACAATATCTTATTCTAAAATTTTAACTGTAACCCATTTCTAGGTTCTCCCACAAGTGGAAACACCCTTTCCATTTCCACCAGTCACGTTCCCTAAGATTATATGTTTCAATCAAGTCACCTCTTGCCCTTCTAAACTCTAGCAGATACAAGTCATAAGACAACTTGCCTATAATACAAACTTGTAAACTTTAATTGAATTGTTTCAAATGCATTTGCATCCTTCTTTAATTGTATTATCTGCAGTACTCCAGATATGTTATCTGTGCTCTGTGTAACCTCCTTATTCTTGTATTCGATTCTCCTCGCGAGACCTCAATGTTCTATTCATTTGCTAATTACTTGCTCGCCTGCCTACAAACCTTTTGCAATTCATGCATGAGGTTATCCAATTCTCACTCATTCTCTTGGCCAGTGTGTCTTTGACCACAGATTGTGTTCCCTTCCACATTCTGCCTGATAGGCTACATACTCCTGTGCTGCCCATGTAAATTGCACCTTTTGTTCTCTGAGATCTCTGTCCAAAAGGAAAACAGAGACAAAGACTATCCAGTTAGCCCAGCTATTCTTTGTCTTCAGATGTGAAGATTTTGTATCTTGCTTTCAGCCTGTCCCCATTGTAACCAAGCTTGTTGGGTGAATTTTGTAGCGGATCACATAACCCTCCTTTTTCATTTTGTATTAAATAGACAATCCTGAAACAATATCTTATAAAACTACCTTTTACGAAGCAATCACAACAGAAGTATTTGTTTGATCTCAACTCAATTTTGGACATCACACTTTAGGAATGATGTGTGAAGGCTTTGGAGAAATTGCAGAAGAGATTCTTAAGTGCTTCCAGGGATAAGGGTCTTCAGTCACATTGGTAGATTGGAGAAGCTGAGGTTGTTCTCCTTGGAGAAGGCTGGTAGGAACTGTTCCCAGTCCCAATAAGATCAGGAACTAGAGGACGCAAACTGGTGGTCGCAAAAGAACTAATAACATAAAAATTGTTCAACTTAACTGCTGCCACCAACTGGCAAAACATTGGGAACTATTATGCATTTGCAGTTGGCCTGTGTTGTAGCCATGCCAAATGTGTAACAGATCCTAATACCTTTTTGTTTAGCAGCAGGGGCATCAGCATGCAAATTCCGACCCAGCCTGACTAGCTCATTAGATAATTTAATCCCAGAGTCAGTGCCCATTGTCTCAAGGCCCACAATGTTTTAATTAAAACATCAAATTAAAAATTCAATCACCACACAATTGTCAATAAAGGCAGAAGTTGCCTCTACAAGAATAGTGAAGCATGAACAGTAACTTCTAGAGAAGCCCAGTTCTGAAGAATGCATTAATTTGTAAAAAAAAAAGTAAACATCAATACATAATGCAAGATAGATTAAGCACAAACATTTTGATCCTTTACAAATTGTTTTTGGTAACATCTGTTGTATTTTAGATGAGAATTTTAATAATAATGAGGGCAAATGAACAGTCAAACCTGACAAGATACTGTTTGAAACCCGTTATTAGGAATAAATTAGATTGCATTGCAAAACTTAATTTACACTGTCAAGCTGTAAATGAGACACCAGCTGCATTGAAGAAAGTCTCTCTTTCTGTGACTGGCACTGCTTTGCAGATGTGCAGCACAAATCAACGCAGCCAAAACTTCTTTGGAATGAGTAATTAGAATTTACAGTGTGAGATAGAAACTGATGCAATTATAGCTTTCAAAGGTAGGTAGCTAAGGAGTTGGAGAGAAATTTGCAGGACTACGGGGAAAAGTTGGGAGGGATTGAGACTGGCTCCTGTAGAGAGGCATCTCGTATGATGGGCTGAATGACCTCCTGTGCTGTACACTATGATTTTTAAAAAGTCAATTAATGACATTGAAAAACTGTGCTTTCATTAACTCAGTTAACGTCAACATTCCTATAAAACAATAATATTGCCAAACGTTTTGATTTGAGCTTCAGTAAAAGAAAAACTCGCGTGTGGTGTACGTGATTTGTTTAGTATGTAGTGCCCCCTGCTGCTTCAAGCAAATGCAGGTTTTTTTAACATGCAAGATTAAGCTATTTCTAAGCAGCCAAAGATCAAAAGGAAGACTACAATTCCTGCTTTTAAAGGACTTCAGTTGTTTAAGCTCAAAAACCTTGCTGTAGGAACATTGGCAAAAGCCTGCGTTATTTTTCACCCTCAAGCTCTTTCTGTCTATCCAATCTATTCTCCTTCAATACTTTGATTAAATCACCCCTTATAAATTCCAGGAAATAAATCCTAATTGGAGCAATCTTGTAATTGGAATCCAGATATCCTTTTGGAAAATCTACATGGCAATCTTCCAAGGCTGGTGAATCTCTCTAAGGTATGATGTTCAAAACAGCTCACAGCACTCCAGGTGGGGTACAACCAGCTCTAGTTGTCTTCTACCTCATTGTCTTCCAGTTCTTTACATATAAATATCAACATTCCTTTAGTCTTTTTGTTTATTTCTTTACCTGTTGTTACATATGGATCCTTGCATCTCTTTGGATCTCTATCGTTAGCTTTTACATAAGAATCAGGAGCAGGAAAAGGCAATCCAGCCCTTCGAGTCTGTTCGATATGATCATGGCTGATCTTGTCTCAGCTTCAATCCACTTTCCTGTCAGTTCTCCATAACCCTTCAACCCTTTACTAATTAAAAATCTGTCCATCTCCTTCAATTTACTCTGTTCTGACATTCACTGCACCATGAAATAGTGAATTCCACAGATTCATAACCCTTTGAGAGAAGTAATTTCTCCTTGTCTGTTTTAAGTCTGCTACCCCTTTATAGAATTATGACTTCTTGTTCTGGGTAGTGTAGGGCCATTGTACATATGCCAATCTCAGCACTGACTGCGCTGAGCAGGCTGCTGCACTTGCAGCTATGTTGCCAGCCTCTCAGATGGGAATAGGCCCTCCCCTGGATCTTCAACATGATTCACACTGAGACACTCTGCACTGCAGAGTATGGGAGATTCATTTTGAAAATCCCGCAGAAAATAATCAGCGGTATCTACTCCAGTTTTTATGCAAATTCAGCACTTGGAATCTTTCTGGGAGAATCCCAGCCAATATCTTTAATTACATTTTTAATTTTATGCTCTCATTTACACTGCACTATTTAGTGGTTAACACTGCTGCCTCCCAGTGTCAGGCACCTGGTAAGAGTTGAATCAAGTTGGTTCTTTCCTCTTGCTAATTTTCTCGCAATCTGCTGCAGGCCCAGATATGTCATTCAGGAGTTCTGTAAGGATGTAAGGATTCGCATTCTAATCAGCAATCTCTGACTGTCTGTGCTGATGTGTGCTATTGCAGACCAGACCACTGCATTTGCCTGAGGAAGACAGTGTCGAAAGCTCGCTTTTTTACTATCAAATAAATCGGTTGGATTAAAAATTGGTGTTGCTAAATTCTTACTGAGTTCTTACCACCCCAATCCAACGCCGGCATCTTTACATCATTCAGGAGTTCAGTCAGTAGTGATGCTACTAAACCCTTTTCGGTGATAGGACCCACCTTGTTACATTCTGTGTCCTTGCTACACTCAGTGCTTTCTTCAAATGGTGGACTAATTCATCAATTGAAAGAGGACTGCATGTCAGCAATCAGCAAGAGGTTTCCTTGCCCATGTTTACCTGACTGGGTAGATGCTAAAGTGGAGATCTAGAACTAGGATCAGAGTCTCATGATAAACGGTCAAACCTTTAGGATTGAAAAGCTAAAATGTTTGCTATTGGAGACTTATGGATCCCTAGGGTCTTGAAAGAATGGTTGCTGAATTTACAGGTGCATTTGTTTTGATTTTCCAAAGTTCCTTAGATTCAGAAAAGTCGCATCAGATCAGAAAATGGTGCATTTGATTCCTCCGTTCAAGAACAGAAAGACTGAAAGCACTATTAACATCACATCTGTTGGAACCTGTTATTCAGGATGCTATAGTGGGCCATCAGAGTCAAACATGGTTTTGCTAAAACAGCTTTCATAATTTATTGGAGTTTTTTGAGGAAGTAACAAGCAGCACGGACAAAGGGGAATCTGCACTTAGATTTCCAGAAGCCATTTGACAAGCTGCCATATCAAAGGTCAGTATGTAAAATAATAGCTCGTGGTGGGGGAGGTAACATTGATATTGATTGATAAACTAACAGGAAGAGAGTAGGAATAAATTGGTGTTTTTTGGGTTGGCAATATGTGATGAGTAGAGTGTCATAAGGTGAGAGCTTGGGACCTCAAATATTTACAAATTATGTCAATGACTTTGGATGAAGGGACCAATAGTGTGGTTGCTAAATTTGCTGATGAGTGAAAGATAAACAGGAAAGTAAGGTGAAGAAAAGAATGAGTCTGCAAAGGGACATTCATAAGTGGATGGGCAATAAATTGGCAGATGGAGGATAATGTGGGTAAATGTGAATTTTTGCAGGATGATTAGAAATGCAGCATATTATTTAAATGGTGAGAGATTGCAGAACGCTGAGATGCAGAGGATCTGGGTGTCCTAATACCTGAACCAGGATGTGTTACATGTACAGCAAGTGATTAGGAGGACAAATGGAACATTGCCATTTATTGCAAGGGGAATGGAATATAAAAGCAAGAATTAAAAACAGAAAACGTTGGCTCTTTTCTCTTTCTCTCTGACCAGCTGAGAAGTTCCAATATTTTCTGTTTTTGTTTCGAATTCCAGTATCCACAACAATTTGCCTTTATAAAAGCAGGGATGTTTGGCTACAGTGGTTTAGGACATTGGTGAATACTGTACACAGTTTTGTCATCTTATTTAATAAAGAATATAAATGCATTAAAAGCAGTTCAGGAAAGGTTCATTCAACTGATTCCTACCTATTAGCTTACAAAATAAAAGTTGGATAGGCTTGGTCTGTATCTGTTGGGTGATTTTTAAGAATTCTGTCATGGGACTGCAGAGAGATAGGTGCCTTATCAATCCTCTTAGTCATGTTTTGGTTTGATGTTTCTGGTTTCATTTGTAAACTTTTTTGTTTAAGGCACTATCTCTTTAATGGGCTTTCCCTTAATTTGTCTCTCAGTTTATTTCATTTATTTTCATTGTTTGATTTGCCTCAAAATAAGGTGTGTAGAATGCAAGGTTGAAGTCATGATCTGATCAGCCGTGATCTTATTGGTGCAACACGCTCAAGGGAACCAATTGGCCAAGTCTTCCTCGTTCATGCATACGTTTGGAAATTTAATTTTCTAATGAGTCCAAGTCTGCTCTTTTAGTATCGAATTTGAGAAAGTATTTGATTCCTCTGTCAGCCTGATTTCCAGTTTCTTGCTCTTGTTGATTTACTTGTTACTATTTGATACTGATGTGGTCAATGCTCCTTTTCCTCCTTGTTTTTTCTCCTATACTGAAACTAAATGTTTTAGACTCTTTCTTCTCTCTACCCCCCCCCCTCCCCCCAACAATCATCCCTCATTTTGATCACTTTGTTGAACTCAAGATGCTTAAAACTGCTTCTTACTGTAACTTCCACAGACCTTTGCAGTTCCCCCATTTTCTTTAACTCCAGTGGTTTGCAGCATCTGACAGCACCCAACGTTGGTACCTTGATTTACCTCAAATTCTCTTCAATAATTTTGAACCTTGTTGAGTCACACACTATATTGTTAACAAACTGAAAAACCCAAGGCAGCAATAAAATCGTGTTCCTTCACCAGCAGAGGTCACTGCTCACTTTTCATCCATTCATAGCAATTCAGTGACACCAATGGACAGATCTGACTGGGATGCTGGATCTTGCAACTTTCTCCTTTTCCTGTCATTAACTGCTCATTCATGTTTTATTACATTCTAATCATTATTTCTGCTGACTGACTCTTTTCAAAAGATGGAGAGAGAAAATTATTGAACCTGATGAATAGATAAAGTCGGGACTTGCCTTTCAGGCTCTTTTCAAATGGCCCTATTACTAAGTTCCTTTTTCTTATAAGAAACATGCATCTTATTTAAAGAAAAGTAAGGTATATATGGATGAATTCCACTTTAAAAGAAGTCCTGATGGTGAAACAGAGCTGATGATATCCATAATGTCACCTTCCCCCTCACCTTCCAGTTGGAAGGAATCACACCCTTTTGAAAGCATTGTTAACAAGCTGCTTTTTCCCCTTTGGATGTGCCCATCACTAGATTTATTGCCATCCATAGTTGCCTTTCAGAAATTAGTGCTGAGATACTTTGTTGAACTGCTGTCGTCCTAACAACAGCATTCTGTGGTGCTGTAATGCAAGGAGTTGCTGGATTCTGCCATTGTTTGCTATATTACCATGTCTGAATCAATATGGTGTTTAATTTGAAAGGGTACTTGCGAGGTGATGGTGTTTCCATGCAACTGCTCCCCTTGCACTAAGTATTCAGGATTACAAAACAGCTTGCACATTATCAATCACACATACTCTCTCTGGGTCATGTGAGGTTTGGGTGGGAACCAGAGTTTGAGAGCATAGCAGCTACTACAGGAACACATTGGGCTTGGAGGTGTGGGAAGATTTGCCTGGTGTTGGCAAGGGCCAACATGGTTGAGGAGGGGGTGAGTGAGGAGGAAAAGAGTCTAGCGGGAGAATGGTGGCTGTTCACTTATCCTGGCTGAGCAAAATCCATCCTTTGGACACTGCTACACCATCCTTTTCTGAAGTACACTTGCACTGACCAGGGATAACACTGCATGCTTCGCTGAAAGGCCATCTGCAGTGGGGGCAGAGGGCATCTTGCCTCTGCTGTACCCCATCCAGCATCTTGATGAAGACCTCCTCAAAGTGTAGTGCTGCTTTTTTGCCTGCCATTTCTACAATCTTTATGGAACAAGTGTTGGGGAATCATTTACATGGAACTTGCAGCAGCTAGTTATTGTAGGATGGGAAAATCAGATGTGGCAAAATACTTGAGCATAAAAATGATTAGCAAGAGGCATAAGATTTGGTCCAAAAACACACTGCCTTTTTTTTTGATCAGATTTCACCCTACTTTTTTTTCCCCAATCTTGAATGAGTTTTCCTCTATGTGGCAGGCATTCATGTATTTACATCACTGAACCCATGCTGGTTTTTAGAATAATGATCTCATTATTGTTCCATATTACTGAGAAGTGTACCTTCCCCCAGAAATTGCCATGAAGGCAAACCCTCCCGTTGCTTGCAGCTTCTGCTATTTTCTTGTGTTTTGGATTTCTGACAGCATTGCACAGCCTTGCGTGTAATAGTCACATGTCTGCTTCCTTTTAAATTCTTTTCCATAAAGGTGGCCTATAATAACTGAGAATCTCATTCTAGACTCAGATATTATGCCAAATCAGCAAATTTGTTCATTCTATTTCAAATTCCATCCCAAAACCATGAACAAACAATCTAGACTTCTACACCAGTGCACTGGCAAGACATTAAGTGGCCCCCACTTGCCTTCTCAGTTGAACATTGAAGAGCCCATGGTGCTATTCAAGTATTATCCATGCTGTCCAGGTAGGAATGTATTCTTCAGTCATTATTGTAAAATTACAATGTTGCCATTTGCAAGAGCATGTGTTGAAGTTGTTTCTATTATTACAACATTGATCGAAAAAGTGCTTCATTGATTACAAAATTCATTTCTTCTCTTTCATAGCTTCCAAAAATTTGTTCATAAACATGTTAGTAATTCATTAAAATTTGCTGCTGAAGCGTCATAAAATCGTGGGACCTTATTTCTCCAGCCAGGATCATTAAGACACCGAAGCATGCATTTAGTCACATTCCATGTAAAAGGTGTTCACGTGTGCTAAGAATTTTGCATCAAGGTGGAATATTGCATAACACATTTTAAGAACCAACCTAATAATTCAGTTTTCAGAAACACCAAAGCATGAAGAAATGTTGATGGTGATCCTATGGAGTTGGGTGACTTGTGCTATGAGGTCTGGCACTTCAGTTTGACCCCAGAGTCAATACTACACACCTCCCACTGGATGTAGGTATTCAACATGATTAAATCTGGATAAGTTGCAAATTCTGAGTTTGCAACATACAAATTAACTACAGTTCTCTACAAATTGGAACCAAATATGACCTCACTCTGAGCATAATTGAGCCTAAAAAAAGCAGTGCTGCTTCTTCAGATGAATGGAGGATAAAGGAGCAGTGCTCTGAAAGCTTGTGATTCCAAATAAATCTGTTGGACTTTAACCTGGTATTGTGAGACTTACTGTGCCCATCCTTGTCCAAATTCCATATCATAAAAATGGAAGTGTCTCTGATAGTCACTTTGTCAAATGTCTCTACAGTTTTTAAGATGCTCTTTAATAGTTAGAATCAACTTTTGTTTACGTTTTGCAGTGAAGTATTTTGGGATGTCTCACTACATTGAAGGCACTATACAGAGTCACACTGTTACTGATTTGGGTCAGGTGTATCATTGGAGTTTTAACTCAACAATACGGTTGACTTGTTCCAAAGCTAAGAGGCTGGGGGTTAATGTTGCAGAGATAAGCTGTTGCTGACACTGGATGCAAAAAAAAAAAATTCTGTTGGGAGAAAAACTTGTGTACAACTCCTTTGTGAATCTAAAATGCATTAGACTGAATATCAAAAGATCCTTGGTTCATGCCCCAGGAGTTACACTGAGGATTTGGGATAGGCCATTTAGGACAGAGATGAGATGTTTCTTCACCCAAAGTCTGAGCCTATGGAATTCAGTACCACAGAGAAAGTAGTTGATGCTAAAATATTAAGGTATTCAAGCAGTGGCTAGATGTAGCACATGGGGCAAATGGGATCAAAGCTTATTAGGAGAAAGCAGGATTAGGCTACTGGACAACAAATGACAGCAGGCTTGAGGGACCATAATGGCCTCCTCCTGTCTTACGTTTGTTACAATGCCAGGCAAGTTAAAATATTATGTTTCTACATCTTAACTAAAGATTCTCAACTCCCCTCTAATTTTTCTACAATTATTGATGTCTAGGTTATATGTTTTAAGTTGCCTGTCAATATTGATCAGATAAGACAATGCATTTTCTAAAAGTCAGTCAGGACTAAATCTCAAAACTCTGGTGTCTTTATTCCTACTAACGATTACATTTAATCGAGGAATACACATACAGGATATGCAGACTTACTTTAGTTTTACTAAATCATGCATCCACACTGATATACATCAAATACTAGACATTTGCACAATGATACACACATACATACAAAATTCTGTTTTAGACACAGACATGTACTATATACAGTGGCTTTAAGAGAATGGATCTACAAAGCAAAGAATACAAAACAAACTACAGTTTTAGGTTGTCCAGAATCAAAGTCTAATATTGTAGGCCTTCAGAGGGCAGCAGACTGAAAACTGTTGATTCTCTTTTCTGATGCAGAGTCCACAAAAGAAGTTTTGAAGTCCCAGTTGAAATAATGTTGATAGTAATAACCTGGATAGTCATTTCCTGGACTATTACTAGGTGGAAGATCGCAAACTGACCTTTGCAGCTCAACAAGGCAATATTGCAGGTTCCTCCAGCTCGCATGGGGACAGATGCTATGCAAGTCCTATCCTCTTCACTTTGGACTTGACAAGAAGTGTATGTTCCTTTTTCTGGGTTCCTGAGATTGTTAATGTCTTAACTTAAGAATTTGCAGGGTTCTTTCTAACAGGAGACTCCAATGGTCACGCCTACCTAATGAAATGAAGATGGCCTTTACATCATTCACAGCAACAGGTGAAATTTAAATTCATAGTTTTAAAAATCTGGAATTAGTTAACTATCAATTGTTGTAAAAACCCACCTACCCACTTACCTGGTCTGGCTTATACCCAAACATACAGCAATGTAGTTATCTCCAATTGCCCTGGAAATGTTCAAATCCCATGCAAGATTAAGTAAATAGAATTTCTGGAATCTTTCAAAGTCTTTTGATGAACAACTTTTCCAATTTGTCTTCCATTCTCCTCCTCTTCTAGCATTGTGCATCCAACAACAAAACAATGTTATGGGTGATTTGGAATCTGAGTTCTTCCCTTTGCATTGGTGAACCAAGATGCCATAAGAACAACATTGTGCCACCAGACTCTCCTCCCTGCCATCAGAAAGAGACCATCTGACTGAAATTAAATTATCTGAATTCCAGGGTTGAGATGAAAGGACAATATCCCCAAAACCCAATATACTATCTAATCAAACAGACCTTCATTCCATTTTTAGATCTGAGAGATTAAGGATCAGTGCCCCAAAGCCCATTCTAAGAGATGAAGGATCATTGTATCACTTTAGCAAAGCAAGACCTTTATCTTGTTTGCTGTGGATGAATTCTCATCTGGATTAAAAGAGATGAAAGGCCTCTGTTCACCTTGTTGCAACAAAATTAAACTTTGCATAATGCCAGGTTTTAGCACTAGCTGCAAACAATTTCACAGCTATTGTTGTGCATCTTCTATTTGGCAGGAACAGAACCAGATACTTTCTACAGAAGTGCACATGAAAACAGAATTATTAGGTTGTTTCTTTTTAAAAAGAAATGGGTTATGCAATATTCCACCTTGGTGCCAAATTCTGAAAGAACGCAGATGTATAAATAAATAATTAGTATCAAAACACCTTAAGCAGCAACAACCACATTAATTACCACCCCCTTGCTAATGGAACCTGAAGAGGCTGAAATTGAAATAGCTAAAAACATATTGTTCATTCCACATGTCCATATCAGAACTACTATTCTTATGCAGATTGAGCATTCATCTCTATATTGGGCCTAATGAATGGCGACTCTTTCTTTATCTGCCAATTCATTGTGTGTGTGAAGCAGTGTGGACCCTAGCGACAAGACAAAAGGGTTCATTTGAATACCTTGTGTCATTTTTTAAAAATGGTTCAGTTTATCATCACAGCTGCGTGCACTTGACATGTTTTTGCTGGTGTGGGGGGAGTTGGCGGGGGGGGGCGGCAATGGGTTAAGGAAAAAAACTTTTTGCTTCCAAAGTTTTGCCATAGTTCAGTGTCACCTTGCAAAAAAGGTTGTGACTCAGACTGGTGTATTAAAGCTGTTGGTATAATTCCAGTCTAAGTTTATACTATGAAGCAATTGTTTTGGAGTTAGCTTTCCTCAGACATCTTCCAGTGGGGGCAGGATAGGAGTACAGAGGACAGTGGAGGTTGGTAAATTAACTTTTCATTTTGACTAACATTCCCACCATCAAGGTATAAAATGTAACATCAGCTGAATTGAAGACTAAATAAACAAGTGTGTAAACACATGAATGCTGAAAATTTGAAATCCAAAAAAACCCTGCACCATCCAGGCAAGTGAGAGAAAGGCATTTTCACATTGCAACCTTTAATCAGAGCACATTTTTGTATTTATTTAACACTGTCTCAATCAACATAGATTGGATGAATCAGACGTGAGCACTTTGACACACAAACACACCATCCTTAAGGATTTGCATATAAATCTAGCATACCAGAACAAATATGTGCAAAATGCCAAGCACACATTCATATATGAAAAGATTATGGGAGGAAGGAAAGTTACTGTTTTTGCTACTGCAAAGCACTTTGTACAATCCAAGCAGGAAAGAACAGTAACCACTTTTTGCCCAGTTTTCTCCTCTTTAGTCCTTCAGTGTCACTGTTGAGTATCTATGTCTCAGCTATCCAACTTACAACAGAGGGTGGCCAAAATCAAGTACAGCTGTTCTCTGTGGGTACACTTTCAAAAGCAGAGCTCAGAGTGCCAGTATGACTGGTTGCTGTGCTGTATTTCATCAATACTATAAATTGGCCTTTTTCCCTGCTCCTTAGCCAACAGCATTGAGGACAAATGTAGCACTCCCTGCTTACCAGCTGTGATTAGATAATTTAAGAGAGCCCAATTAGAAGCTTCAGATCTATATGGTTTAGCGATTTACAAGATAATATCTTTAGCACAAGGATATTAGGAGGACAGGGAAGCTGGGAAGCCTACATAAAAACTTTTACACCTTCAGAAAAAGCATTTTTTTCCTCATCACTAAAATCAGATCTCACAACATGTACACCTCCTAAACACATCCATTTACTTATAATGCCCATGTGCACCCATCTGCAGCCAGTGAAGCTGGGAGACTTCTCACCTATCTGCAACCATTAAGTTTCAGTTGGCCTCCTGACCTTCAGCAATACATCAGATGCACAAACTCCCAAAAAGAGATCCCAGTTCTTAGCAGAGTTGCTGCCCCACTATGTTAATCGCCTTACAAGGGATGAGAAATGGGGAGTTCTTCCACTTACCAGGCTGATCCAGAAACTCTTCAATTGGCACTAACCAGTTCTTTTCTTGAAGATTCAAACAGACATGTAGCAGAATCATGGGACACAGTATAACTGCACCTAATAGATCACTTCCCCCAAAGAAAATTAAGGGTATTGTTTAATATAGAACAAGCACAGAATTCAAGTTCATGTAAACACCACATAGGATTTTTAAGTAGTACAAAGAATGAATGGTGACAAGCAAAAGAAAAGGATCCTCTCCCACCAGCTCTTCTGAATGGTTCTTTGTTCCCAAGCACCTAAAGCAGCTAAAAGAGAATTTGAACAGTTACGTATATTTATTTTTATTTTTAATATAACCATTACATAGCAATTTCTCCTTTGCATCATTCCAACTTACTGTCTCATTACTGCTCATAAATGTTGATCTCTTTGGAATTTTAATAACTGACTGAGTGGTGCAAGTCAACACTAAACATCCCAAGTATCATGAAAGTCACATCAGAAAAAGCACCAACTGGGAGAGGATCAAACAGTACAATTAAATATAAACCAACATGTCAATGCATCCAGTTGGCACATAAAAGATTGAGTTTGCATGGCAGCAAGTCCTCAGTAACTCTCACGTAATTAATTCTTTGCACTTTTTTGGTTAACAGATCTATTTCTCACTCACAGGTTGACTTCCTTCCTCCCAGTGACCGCACTGCGGTGCAGGTAATTTAAAAAAAGCACACATACATCTAACCTTCTCCCATGGCCGTGACTGCAACATGACGCATGATTGCGTCACAAGTAAAAACATGGCCCAAACCATGTATCAATATTTAGAAGTTCTGTAGCTTGAGGGAAGTAATATTAATTACATGCAAGTCTACTTGAATCTGTGGGAGCAGCATTTCTGTGTTGTGTACATTTGTGTTCAAGAGAAACAATGACAGCTGGGGATATGGATCATTTTCAGTTAATATTAGTAATGACAAAGAGGACGTGCTTACCTTGTAAGCTCAAATTTAATGCTAACTTTCTCCCATTACTACACCTTCTTCCAACAGCATTCCCAGCATCAAATATAACTCCCAAGTGTCAATTCCTCCCACCAGCTTGTCATTTTCAATCTTTATTACATATACTGTATACTTACGACCACAGTGCAAGACTGACAAATCCCTGCTGATTGCCAAATATCTTTCCGTAGGAAGAGAAGATTGTTATCTTTATTTGTATTTCAGAACTGACTTCTAACTACTTCATCAATTTGTACAAATACATGAGAAGAACATTGCATGTCAGGTAGTAGGTTACAGCTAATCACCATTTAAAAAAAACTCAGTTCAACGAGAGCTATAGGAATATTTCTGTGTAGCAAAATTGTTTGTTCAAATAATATTGGATTTGGTGAATACGTTTCCTAACCCTATTTTCATACTAATCCTAATACTGGCTGTACAGGATGAAAAAGTTGTGCACATTTATTCATCTGTAAAACCAGCTCAATTCTGAGAGCAGGAAGTAATTCTATGGTGGAGGAAGCAGTGTTTGGTTTGAAAGATACTGCTTTATTTTCACCCAACTAAGTAGTAATCTGGTCCCATAGTGCAATGCTTGGAGAACTGGACTAATATCATGCTGCATAGCAGGATGGCACAAAGGGGCTCATGTCCCTAATGCAAAGGGACTTTTAATGTCCCTAATTTTAACTGAGCAGTTTGAAAAGAGGGGTGATAAAGGGAGAAGAATATGAAAAAGAAGGGAATCTGGTGCAGAGCGTGGCAATAAGAAGCTCTAAATAGGCTTACTGGAAGTGTTAACACAGCATTTTCATATAGCAAATTTATGCCCAAGGCTTAAAGCAAAATATATTTCTAGATTTATGCATTATGGAAATAATCTTGTAATTCAGACTGTGTGAACTCTCCAAATTAGTTCTGGGATCTGAAGGCTTGCCTGTAGCTTTCAAGATGCAGTACCTGATTGCCTACCTTCATTATCCACAACATTTTCTGAACTTATTTAACTGCAAAAGAATACAAGCTTTGACAACAAAAATAAATTCCAGGAATACATGTTAACACTGCCAACATGAAGCTTGCTACTAGTTACCGAAAACTACGGAAGTTAAGATCAAATACTCTCACATCATTATAATTTAAGTAACTCTGCTGAAGAAGCTACAACATTTATGCAAAACAAAATCCAAGAACTATTGAAAAAAAACAATGCTTTTACTTTCTACTTGTATTTTAAGTGGATGGGAAATAACATTACTGCAGTATTCTCCTTTAGGACACTGCAGTTTTGTGATCAGGATAAAAATTGTAAATGGTGTACAATCAAATATTTCATCCTGCTCCACAATTGTGAAGCACTCCCCAATTAAGAACAACATCTGTTAGAAGTTTCTCTATTTGCTTCAGCAGCAATCACAGATGAGCAATCCTAACATTTCCAGCTCCAGCACCAAGCAATCTTTGAGATTTCTTTCAGAGTAATTCGCAATTTTGTGCTTGTTTAAATCCAAATTATGAATTTGCTTTCCTAACAAAATAATGACCAGTAATGACTTAACAATGTTAGTATGTTCACTCGAAATATGAATTAGCTGTAAAATCTCTGACACGCAATATCATTCCATCATAAATCATTCCTACTATTCTTACAGAATTGCAATCTGTCCACAGAACATTCATTTATAATTTTAAACATCAAAAAAAAGTTTAACAAACATTTAATATGTGAAAATGAATATGGTGCGCATTGAGTATTTTTAAAATAACTATTAGAGTTTAAATGTCAAGTAGCAGCACACGAGGGTCTTCAACTGCAGCTTTAATTTTTCGGAGGAAAAGTACAGCTTCTCTGCCATCGATCAAACGATGGTCATAGGTTAGGGCCACATACATCATGGGACGGATCACAACCTGCAATAAGAGTGGAAACAAGCATGACGTGCTGCAAGTGGAGACAGGCTGTCCCTTTAAATGGGAATTTTATGCTATCAGTTATTTCAATGCATTATGTTATCATAGCCCACCTTCAAAAACAGGGCAATGCACTCACTCAGCCAACAAAGGTACGTTAGTAATACAAAAAAATTAGATCCAGATGATCTAAGCCCATCACCATAACTTGCTCACTGGTCATCAAAAGATTCATAATGCAAGGCAATGTTTCTGCAGTTACCATCAGTACCAACATAGGACAATTTACTGCACCAGGATAAGGCAATGTTTCTACAATGTGGCACAGGTCTGCCAACTGTCCCAGTGTAATGCAAACTCTTCAAATTGCTATTAATGCAGATATAAATTTCTAAAATAAATTCAACCATCAGTCCAGCAAATTTGGAAACTGTTAAACAACAAAATGAGGAGTGTTAGGAATATATCACTTAACAGTAATATCTGAAAATAGTTATTTTTAACAAGTAATTTCATATGAACTGCTTGCAGTTAAATTTGATTAACAGATAGGCCACAAATACAACATATTTCTCCTGTGTTTATTAGTTTGAATTATAACTTCCAAAATGGGCTGAATTGTGAAAAGCTTTACTTCAACATCACTAAATGTGTCAAGGGAGAATAATGGGAAAATATTTTTCCCCCTGCATATTACAAACTTGTCATAATGATGAAGACAGAAGAAAGATCAGTTCCCTAAACAAAACTAATGGTCAAAGAGAATTTCTGCTCGTGGAACTGATTTTTCCAACAGATTTATATAACTGCGTGGTTTTTGTACAAAAGATTATGCTTTTCAGTTTGTGTTCTACTTGTACATTTCCTGTAAATAATTCGTCAAGTGGGAGTCTAAGCCTAACTTGAAAGTAATGTGCTTACTAATTCTCTTCACGTCACGCTAGTAGATGTCAAATCTACGGGATCTCTCTGCAGTCAGAAAATTACAGCACTGCAACGTGAAGATGTGAGGAAAATATTAAAATGTTCTGACTGTACATCACACCGCTAATAGCAAACTGTAATCTATTCTATCACAAAGAAAAGGCATATTACATACAACAGGGACAACAAATCTGGAAACAAGACTCACCTGGCCCTTGACTGCAACAGGTCTATCAAAGATACCATGCATGCCAAGGATGGCGGACTGGGGTGGATTGATAATAGGTGTCCCAAACATTGAGCCAAACACCCCTCCATTACTGATAGTAAAAGTACCTCCATCCATGTCTTCTATAGCTAATTCATTCTTTCGAGCCTACAGAAAGGCAATTCAGCAAAAACACGTTAGGTCCTTCAAGTGTCTGAATTTCTTTCCTCATGTTTAATACAGCTACATCTTAGATTTTTCCAACCTATTACCTTCATACAAAATGGGAGATGATGTACTTTGACAAAAGAAAAGGGAGTGACAATACAGATTAACTATCACTGTGCTAAAAATGTGTACAAAGGGACTTGGGGCAGGTGGGGTGAGGGGGACCATATAAATAGATCTTCGTAAGCAGTGGCATGTTGAGAAGTCAGCAAAGTATGTGGGCTCCATTAATAAAGTTTTGAGCCCAAAAGTAGGGAGATTTATGCTGAACCTGTATAAAGCCCTGATTAGATCACAACTAGAGTATTGCTTCCCATTCTGTTGTTAGAAAGGATGCAAGGTCCCTGAGGCAATGCGTAAGAAATTTACCAGAATGGTTCCAAAGGTGAGGCATTTTATCTACCAGGTTAGAATGGAGAACTGGGCTTATTTTCTTTTGAGCAAAAGAGACTCAGGGTTGATTTAATTGTGATGCACAAGATTATGATAGGTTTAGATAAGATAAAGAAAAGCTGTGCCCATTAGTTAATCTTACAAGGTCTCAAGTTCAATACCATGGAGTTTGGGGCAAGTGATGTAGGGTGAAATGTGCAGAAAATCTCTTGTAGGCAGCAAATGAACTGACTACCCAAGAGAGTGGAGGAAGCAGATTTTGAAAGGAAATTGGATGGGCATTTGAGCAAAATAACCTTAACAGACTTAGGGGATAGAACAGGGCTGACTGGTTTGCTGTAAATAGAGCAGGCATGGACTTAATTGGCCAAATGTGCTTCTGTGCTTTAATGATCAAATAACTCTTCTCCTAAGGGCAATAAAATGTTTAGTCCTTATTTTCTGTCCTTGTATACAAACTTTATATATACTAATTTTCCATTCAAGTCTCGTTTCCATTATGTAAAAAGTAGTTTGCTCTGTGGAATTACATTCAATTCTGTAATAATTAATCTACTGGCTGTGCTACAAGGCTTTGATTTGTCTGTTCCAATCCAGAAACATGGACACACCATGTCCAAAATATTAATGCACCATCTGTACTGAAGCAAATTGGACACTATTGTAACAGTGCTTAAAAGAGCAGCAATACAGAGAGTCACAGCTCAAACCAACAAGTAATTAATTCTATGAGGAACCAAAACCTTAAACAATCATAACTAATACTAGGAAGTACCTTCTCTCCTAGCTCATTGATTGCTTTCTCAATGTCAGCATAGTTCATTGTTTCAACATTTCGGATTACGGGGACAACCAGGCCCTGTGGGAGAAAATAAAATGATCATCTTGCTTTTATATAATGGCTTTAATGTACTAAACGTGCCAAAGCTGCTTCAAAGCGGAGATTTAGAGAATGCATAGAAATTCAGAGAAAATATATTTTCTAACCTGTCAACGCTACCAAGTTGCTCACTATCCCAACCTGAAAATAGCTTGGTCAAAATTTTGGAACTCCCAAATTAACAGAATTATGGATGCACCTTTATCACATGGACTGCAGCAGCTCAAGACAGCAGGTCACCATCACCTTAGGCAATAACTGCAGCCAGTGAAGCCCACATCCCATGAAAAATGGAAAACAAAAGATACCAGTTATCGCCAATAAATGGTGCACAATACTGACCTTTGGTGTCGCAACAGCTACGCTGATGTCTATATAATCTCGGTAGACCACTTCTTTGGTTGTATCATCAATAACTGGACAGAAAAACAAATAAAATCACTGGTAGAATACACTAGTGATTGAATTCAAAAATAATGTTGTAACACTGCAGTAGAATCAAGTGTTATGGACAAGGCGTCCTATTGCACAGTACAGTCTAAATATTTCAAGCCCAAGTTGCAGCGTCTACTAATGCCCTTTTTCCAAATGCATTCTCTTTATGGAATTTTTGTTATTTCTCTGCTTTCCTAGTCTTTTGCTTTAAAAGTTAAGTTCCTGTGTCACTTCCCAGGTGAAGAAGCAACACGTCTTGAAACAACACTGCCCATTCTTCACCTTTCAATTCCTCGGTTAAGAGAAGCTTGGCAACATGTTACACCACTCTTAACTGATGAACATTACTTAATTTAACAATTCCTGGAGAGATTCAAGCAAACAGTAAAGTAGATTTTGATTTTATTTTATATTAAAAATAGTAACATCCCCTCAATTTAATTTTGCTTTTAGAAAACAAAGACCATAGAGATTGTTATTTTACTTCACGTAAAGAACATGGAGAAAAATGACAAAAATGCTAAAAAGTAGTGGTTCAATCATATTAAATTTTAGTTTTCTTCAATAAATAAAGCTATTTTATGGTGGCTGTTCCACTATACATGGATAAATCACTCATGTTTACATTCATTAAAAGATTTCCCATTGTTGAATCCTGGCAGCTTTTCTTAAAGTCATGATGTAAAGATGCTGGCGTTGGATTGGGGTGGTAAGAACTCAGTAAGAATTTAGCAACACCAATTTTTAATCCAACCGATTTATTTGATAGTAAAATTGCGAGCTTTCAACACTCCGTGTCTTCCTCAGGCAAATGCAGTGTTTTGGTCTGCAATAGCACGCATCAGCACAGACAGTCAGAGATTGCTGATTAGAATGCGAATCCTTACATCTAACCTGCTATTCAAGTGTTAAAGTGGCTAACAATGTGTGTGAAGGGAACATGAGGACGGTCTTAACAGGGATCTTGGCTTCATGACACACTATCTGTAACCCCCGTAACTTGCCTGGGTTAGCAAAAAACCTCACTTACTTTGCTGTCTGGAGAAAACACACAATTCTCCAACAATGCTCAGGATTCCCTTCACACACATTGTTCGCCACTTTAACACTTCAATAGCAGGTTAGATGTAAGGATTCGCATTCTAATCAGCCATCTCTGACTGTCTGTGCTGATGTGTGCTATTGCAGACCAGAACACTGCATTTGCCTGAGGAAGACACGGAGTGTTGAAAGCTCGCAATTTTACTATCAAATAAATCGGTTGGATTAAAAATTGGTGTTGCTAAATTCTTACTGAGCTTTTCTTAAAGACCAATTTATTTCATATTTGCAAGACTAACATTTTTCAAATTAGGTCATTTAATCTTGAAACACAGATACAAATAAAAAAGCACATTTGAAAAAAATTAAAACAATTGCAAAATTATTAGCTAATAATCTGTTAGCAAATAGGGAAACAAAAAATGGTTATCAACACTTCGTTAAAACTCCACTCACTAAGGGTCACCGAAATATTCATTTTAATTTATTCTTGAAATCGCCACTTCATTCATCTCTATGAAGACCCTTTTTAAAAAAAACCATCATTGTATTACTCTTGAAATATGAACAATGTTAAGAAATGGGAAGAATGGGCAGTTTGACGCCTCAAGCTTACTTTGCCATTCAATGAGATCATAGCAAATTTATGGCCTTAACTTCATTTTTCTGCCTGTCCCCGTAACTCTACTTCCTTGAGATTAAAAATCGAACGCAGTCTTGAACATATTCAATGACCCGTTCTTCACCAATCTCTGGGTCTGGGAAAGTAAATTTGAAATACTATTTTCCACTCAAGTAGCTATTGGCAGGACTTGGATTTGTCCTTGGTTTTCCTTACCAGCATTTACCACTGGCTGATTCTGCAGTGCAAAACTGGATGCTTTGACAAATGCAGACATGAAACCGAGCTTCATGTTGTGCTTCTTGAGGAAGGTTTCTTTATGTAGAGTTCTCATTTCCTGGATGTTGCTGCAAGTGAAAGGACAAAACAAAAATCAATAGTCTTTGCAGAGAGCACAGGTATTTAATGAAACCTGCAGTGCTACAGTATTTCAATGCCTCAATGTTACAAATAGTAGGTGGATTTAAATACGCAACTTGTGATAAGGTTTAAAAGATTCAATAGTCATTCATAAGTTCAAATTCAACTTTATTTCCATATTTTCTTAAACAAAAACCCAATTGCTAGGGCCTCCTAAATAGCCCACAAAAATGTATGAAATATAGAGTTTAGTTGGAAATGGAGGCATATACTTCAAACAAAACACTATGAAAAGTGAGATTAATAGCTGAGAATAATGACCAAGTTGATTTCAGCTGAGTAATGAGAATATGCTCTGAGAATTGAACAAATGCAAAATATTGTCATTGCTGGTAACAATCACGTTAAAACAAAACTTGCATTTACATTGCACTTTTAATGCGTAAAACATGCAGTCAGAATCTGGGAAGAAAAAGTTAAGTCAATGTTTTTACACCCCTAAATTATCAGTGGTGGTTTTGAAAGGTGTCCAATGCTGCACTAATGATCGCACAAAGTTAGAATAACTTGTATTTGACATTTTAATTAAATGCTCTTGAGATATATCACAGTAGTGGTTAGCCTTGTGATAGTGCTCATTTCATACTGAATGGATTATTGCAATAGTCAGTCCTAAACATATGTGGTCTAAAAGTTACTTATTCATTCTCTCCACATTTGCTATCTGCTGAGTATTTCTTGCAATATATTCTTTCAGAATTATACTTGTTTTCATTAAATAAATAATGGAAAAAATGTTATTTTTTTTAAAATGTGCAGACAACATTGCAGTAAGATCATTTAATTTAGCCTGTATATAAGTAATGAGTCAGTAAGGTTCAAGATTCAAAGGCATTTCCTCTTATCTCCAATCCCATGGAAATTATAGATTAGTAGAACTAGTTCCCTTAACAATTAACAGCATTGAAGATATGCACAGCTGCTTAGGAACAGGATTGAGAGTTATGTAGATTATGTACATGTAGAGATAACCAAATGTGGGATAGAGCTTTAAGCTTTGAAAACTATCACATAAAAAGTATTTTCTATTTTCAAGCTTTACTTCCTACTTGACCCTTCCAGTTCTTTTCACGATACTAAGGTGTTTCTGGTTTAAAAATTGCACAATTATTTTATTTTTATTTGTGCCATTTGTCATAGTATTAATTTGAAGTGGGCAACTATCAATGAAAAGCATGTATTCATCTTTTGCTTTCAAGTTAGAGAGTTCTCAACAAGAAGCACAATAGCATCTCCCTTCATTCTCCACTTCAGTAACGTTAATATACAGTTATTATTAGCTCTTATTTTTCATTAATGACTTTTAATTTCATTCAACAAACGTTCACTTAGAGGTAACTCAACCCTTATACTAATAAGACTACTTACCTCGTATCTCCCATCACTAAATATCATGTTAAGCTTTTGTGAAGAGGAAGCTGAGTAGCATTTTCTATGCAAAATACTTATAGCTTGGTACAAATCTGTGCATTTGATAGCATTGTGCTGTGTTGATTATCATCTGAATGGCTTCTGTAATTGTTTGAACTACCTTACTTTTTATGTCACAGTACTGAAATCAGCTTAAGGCTTTCAATTCATACAGGGCCACTCCAGCACTATAATTTCCATCTGTTTGACCCAAGCGGAATTGTGTCTTACTGCAGAGCTGTCGTACAATGAACTGCACTGTACTTCAGCCTTTCCAGCTGCTAGAGACAAATATTTGTCACCTTGCCACCTATGGACATTACTCTGGCGACAGCTGCTAGCCATAATAGGTATGTCTTTACAGGTCCACTTATGGTTAGTTTTGTTTCTCATTTCTCACCAAAGCTTTTCCTTTTATGTTTTGCTAGCATAGTTCCTATCACCAAATTGGCCAGTATTGTGGTATTACAATAGAATACTATTCTATTGTAAATGAGAAACAGGCATAATTGCAAAGCAAAAGGAAAGAGAAGCAGTGTTCTCAAAAATTCTTCTCATAGGAAACCAAATGTTTGAACTTGCGACAAAACATTATATCTAGAAACAATTGTAAATATAAACATGGTTTATACCATAACTTGACCTGTGACACTATCAGGATATATTTCAATATGTCTCAGGAAAATTATTGAATTACAAAACAGTGGATGTAGGAGAATCAACTATGAAAGTCTTAATCACCAGACGTTTTTTTATAACTCAACTAGCTAAAGGAAACTGTGCAAAGATCATTTATGCAAAATAGATGCCCCAGTTAAAACGTAAGTCTGACTGTGAGACCACTAAGAAAAACCCATAGGATAAAACACACTCACAAACGAGAACGATGTGAGACCTGGTTGATTTTAACTGGCTAGTCTCATTTCTCCAAACTAGCAAGCTGTCCAGCTTATCATATGGGCTTCTAGCTACCTCAATAAAACACAAATACAGCTCCACAAATACAGACCTTGCAAGTCGCACAGCTTAAGCGAGTAGGAGTAAATAGTGGTCTCAGGGATAGCTTAGGATATGATACATTGGAGGGCTACGGCAGCTCAACCGTAATATGGAAATAATGTGGAAATCTAAGACCCAGTTACAAAAAGAAAAATGCACAAATTACACAGGAAGTGTTGACAAGTATGCCAAACACTTTGGTCACTCTGGATGATGGAGTCCACTTCCAGCATGTTTAAGACACTGACACACTGTCATGGACATTTTCATTCAAATGATTCTGGATTAAATGATCATCAATAGGGAAGATGCAGCCAGACCCTTACAACAATAAGTCAAGCCACCAGCCTTTGCAGATTTTATACAAGCCCTGATAGCTAGTACCCAAGATTTATTTGTACAAATTTGGAGAAATTGGAATAATGGAATACCTTAAAAATACCATATTACTGCACAATGGGCACAGTTTAGCATGAAACTCATGATCATACACAAGTTGCAGATTTATTATGGTCAGAGGGACCACTGAGATGTTACCCCAAGCAATCTGGAAAGGTCCAGCTGCATTATAGTTCAAGCTGTTAGCATGCATGTGAAAAAGCATGAAAGGAGTGGCACGGTGGCCCAGTGGTTAGCACTGCTGCTTCTCAGTGCCAGGGACGCGGGTTCAATTTCTGGCTTGGGTCACTGTCTATGTGGAGTTTTCACATTCTCCATGTCTGTGTGGGTTTCCTCCGGGTGCTTCAGTTTCCTCACATTCTGAAAGACAGGCTGGTTAGGTACATTGTCCCAAAGAGGCGCCAGCCTGTGACTACTAGGGGAAATTTCACAATAACTTCATTGCAGTGTTAATGTAAGCCTTACTTGCGACTAATGAATAACTTTTATGGTTCCCCAATGCAGGTCTTCTTCCAGAAGTCAGCAACTAAAGCTGCATGTTCAATCTCTTGAGGCATTGCTCTGTTGACAGAGTCAGGAAGGTGACCTATGTATCCACCTGTGAGGGTGGGTTTTTGTGAGCCAATCACCTATCGTCTTCAAGTTTGCCTGCAGCTCCTGCTTCTTTGAGCTCTCTGCTGTTGTTACTGCACTTGCTTACTGACTCTTCCAGAGAAGTGCAGTAAAAGGAGTATACATACTTAATTCTCTTGGCTGCATTTAGATAGGAGTGCAGAAAAGTCCAGAAATCCAACAAAAAGCACACACTCGAACATAATCAATTACAGCACCTGCAATAAATTATATTGGTGGAAGTCATGTCCCTTAAGTCCAACAGCTTAAGTGGACAGCTGATCCTGCTGTCATCAGCAACTTCATCACTTCTGAGATCATCACAGAATCATATAGCAAAAGCGGCTGCTATCCTACCTGCTGTGTCCCTGTCAGTTCCTTGAAAGAGCTATTCAATTAGTTCCACTCTATTGCTCTTTTCCCATAGCCCTGTAAAATTCTTGTATACAATTCCCTTTCGAAAATTTCCACTATCATTTCAGGCTGGGCATTTCAGATTACAACTCACTAAGGAAATTTGCATCTCCCTCTTTAAATCTGCGTTCACTGGTTACCAATCCTCTTGCAAATGAAAACAGTTTGTCCTCATTTACTCTAACAAATCCCTCATAACTTGAACACCTATGACATGTCCCTTTAACGTTCTCTACCATTAAGAACCATCTGAGGTTCTTTGTTCCCTCCACATAACTGAAATCTGTCATCCCTGGTATCATTCCGATAAATCTTTGCACCCTCTCCAAGAATTTGGCATTCATCCTGACATTTGGCACCCAGAATTGTACAGAATATTGCATTCATGCCAACCAGTAATTTATGAAGATTTAATAATAACTTCCTAGATATTGTACTCTACACCTCTATTAGTAAAGCCAACGATCCCATTTTTAATGACCTTATCATCTTGTCTTCTCACTTTTAAAGTGTTGTGTACATGAATCTTCAGATCTCAAGTTCCTGACACCTCTTCAAATTGTACCATTTAGTTTATACAGCCATTTTTTCTTCTTCATTCCAAAGTGCATCACCTCAGATTTCCCTGCATTAAACCTGAGCTATCATTTGACAGCTCATTTCTCCAATCTATGTTATATTTCACTGAAGTCTGTTATTGTCTCCACACGGTTTGCTACATTTCCAAGTTTTGTAGCATCCGCAAATCTATATATTGAAGTCCAGGTCAGTACTATAAATCAAATCAGCAGTCCTAACACCTTCCTTCCAGTCTGAAGGACAACCATTAGCATCTGTTCCTTACTCAAACTAATGCTGCTCCTTTAACCCTTGGGCTTCAATTCTGAGAACAAATTTATTATAAGGCAGTAAGGAAGAGATTCCACTGTTTTGACTTTTTTTTTTTTATTATTCTTTCACAGAAATCTAGACATTGCTGGCAAGGCCAGCATTTGTTTCCTAACCCTAAATACCCTTGCACTGTGTTTGTCAAGGCCATTTCAGAGGACAGTCAAGTCAGCCACATTGCCGTGGGTTTGGAGTCACATCTAGGCAAGACCAGGTAAGGTTGGCAAATTTCCTTTTCTAAAGGATATTAGAAAATAGATGGGCCTATGACAATTGTGGATAGTTTCATGGTCATCATTATTGAGATCGCTGACAAGAAACTTGATATCAAAACTTGATGCATATATTCGTCCTTTTCTGGAAGCACTTTTAGCATGATTTAGAAATAACATTGAAAAACTGAGCAAGTACAAGAATGAATAGAAATTTGGCAGAACATCACCCACCACAGATCTGGACAGCTGACGGCACAGTCATCAATAATGGACTGATTAAAATCATGGGTGCTTATGGGGCTATTGTGGATATTGAAGGATTGTGGAGCTGAAGGAAATTATAGAGACAGAGAAGGATAAAGCCAGAGAAAGATTTGAAAAGAAGGATGAGAACTTGAAAATCAAAATATTGCTTGACTGACAGCCAATGCAGCTCAGTGAATACATGGGGAATTAGAATAGATCGTGGTGTGTGTTAGAAGACAGGTAGCTGAGCTTTGAATGACCTCAGATTTACAGAAGATAGAATGTGGGAAATAAGCCAGGAGAGCAGCTGGATTAGTTGAGTCTAGCAGTAATGAATGCAATGTGGTTTTCAGCAGCAGATAAGCTGAGATGAGGGTGAAGTCAGGCGACATCATGGGAGGTGAAAGAGGCCATCTTATTATTTGTGTGAATATGTCAAAAGTGATTTGGGGTCAAACAGGGTCCAAATGACACCTGTTCACTTCTGCTCACCTCCCTCACCATGCCTGCACCCAAATTCCAAATATAGCTTGCATGCATGGCAGAGTTTCTCCAGAGAAGCATAAAGAATCAAAACAGATTTTCGGTTAGACGTTCCTATCTTCCAAAGTTCCATCTTTAAAATAATTTGAAGGCAGTGCAAACAGGGTAGGACATTATATATAAAATAGATTATTTACTTTATAGATAGACACACATCACACAGGAAATAGACTGAATTGCATAAGAGTTTATTTAACAAATGCTGTACACACTTACTGTCGAGCTCTTACAATGGTCCACAAAGATTTTTCCGTTTTCCTCTACTGGTGTTGCAAAGGAGATATAATCCTATTTATACACAATGTTGGGAACAGTCTCCATTCTGTACCTAACCCACAGTATAATCTGGATCAAAATCCTGGGACTCCCTTTCCAACAGCACTGTGGATGCTCCTACACCACATGGACTACAGTGCTTCAAGCAACAGCTTACCACCGCCTTCACAAGGGCAATTAGGGATGGGGAATAAATACCAGCTTTGCAATGACACTCATGTCATGAATAAGGTAAAAAACAGAACTTGAAGCACATGATAACATATTTGGCATCAAAAGTGCAAAAAATGTTCCAACCCCCAGTACTGAACTGAAATCGTAAACTAGCCAGTGAATACTGAATTCTCTGGAGAGATGGATAGTGTGGCTGTTAGTGGGAATTTGTGTTTCAAATGAAACTAGCAATGAAACAGTTAAAGGCCAATGAAAGTGGATAGTGTATTCACTGACCCGATAAAAGGTGTCCATGTCTGTGTTTTCCCCTTAACCCTGTTTGTTTTCCTGCACTTAAGCTCATTAACTCTAGGATTACTTCCCTAACACCATTAGGCATCCCCAAGATGCAAGAACACAAGAAAAGGAGCCAGGAATGATAAAATCTTCTAGTCTAACTATATCAAAATTTCATTGCCTCATCATTAAACTGCTTTCATTCAAAGACCAGGCTTTTCCCTCGAGGGTTTATCTCTCTGCCCCATCTCTTCCCTCCTTCTCTTCAGTCTCCAGGCAGATGTCAGTCTTGTAAAGTGCATTCTTAGTTAATCTGTTTAAATAGGTATTATTACAGTACACAACACTATCCTGAAGCATTGTAAACCAAAACTGGCATATTAGTCCCTTAAACAAAATTTTAAAAGCATCATTTCCAGCACAAGAGACAAATATTTTCCCTTCAATTAATATTGTGCAGTCTGTCCATCTTATAACAAAAGCACATTAGGAAAAATATTTACAGGAGTTTGTCTTTAAGTGGAGATGATGTTTCAATTTACCAAAGGGCTCAAATGGCAGTCGGAAAGAAATTTCCTAATGATAGTATAAGATGTAGCCTTAGTTACTTCTAATTTAAAAGCCTTATGAACATTCTCTTTTCTTGACTTTGAAGGTTTTCACAAGAGCTCTGCAATTATTCAATATAGAGAAAATGTTGGGGGCGATGGTAGAAAGAGGAGGAAGGAAGAGAGAAAATAGCAAGATTGGGAACTAGAACAGATCGCGGGGAAGGACAATGATGGTGCAACATGGGTTTGTGACAGTAACTACCCACAGATTGGAGTTGTCAATCTAATTGTATCCACCATAGGGAAGGAATAATTGGAGGATGAGCCTTCTGACAGCTGGTTTGTCCCAGACATGCTGGAGATGGTTATTTGAATCTTTGCTATAAATATTTGTGACATGGGAGGCTCAGAAAATTAGAAAAGAAAAAACAAACCATAAGTGTCACCCACTTTCCCTCCCACTCATCAACAGAATGTAACAAGTTTTCGATATCTCTTTTCAAAGCAAAGAATGAACAATTTTAGGTAGTTCTGATTGATGCCTGCAGATGAATCATTTTGTGGAGACTCTCACTACATCAATTAGAATAAGATGGAATTATCTCATTATGTTACTGTTCTTAGGTCTCACCAATTTAACTTAAGCTGAAACATGTACATGAGAATAGTTTTACACTCTATTTTCCCAATAACTAAATGAAGACACATAAAATGACACGACTGATCATGATAGTTCTTTGAATACCTCTCATTATGCTGACTGCAGCTGCTAAATCCACCTTACCTCATGTCAATTTCGTTGAAAGTAGTCAGCATGGCACAAGTGTTCTGAGCCTCCTTTAGCCGCTGTGCAATTCGAAGTCGCATTCTATTCATTTTAACCTAAACATTTAAGCATCAATTACAAAATTAGTCCATCTTACACAAATTTAAATTTTAAGGCTATTGTCTAATCAAGAGATTCAAATAGATTACATGGAGAATATTTGATATCTGGCAGTGACTACAATCAATACTTTAACAAATCATATTACTCCTCATGTGCAAAGTATGATTTCCTCTTGCCATTACAAATAAAAGACTAGGATATCTGAACATTCACATGCAATATGGTCAGGTTGGTGTTTCTGGTGATAGTGATAGAGAATTCAAATTATTCTATAGGTATGATGCAGTATTAAAAACTATTATTTTTCAGAACAAACATAGAAATAAACTAGCCAACCCTCAAAAATCTTGCATTATTGTATCCTATTTGACCATTAGCATTGATGTTAGAATAATAGCTTCCTGAGAATAACATGGTGCCATTTAACTGGGGTTAAATGATGCCTATTATGATTAACCACCATGGTAAATTACAACGGCCAGTTACAGATTTTGCCTTTTTTAGCCACTTCCCTAGAGAGCTAGAAATTCCCACAGCAAAAACTGGTATGTCACTACTCAATTGTTTCACCTATAAATTTCCTAGACCTTGCACCACTAGTAGTTCAGAAAGTGGTGTGGCTAGTGAGGCATCAGGATTCGAAGGCATGAGTGTGAGTCAACTACAGATGGCACATCTGATCAGCTCATTTCTCCTGTCTGGAAATGCTTTGCTTCCTTTTGACAGACTTGACAGTGTTATAAACAGCAAAATAGAATCAAAATCATCATACCATTAGCACGCAACTCAGAAAATCCAAACCTGAACTATTCATGCATGCAGTAGCAAATTCAGGAGCAGCTTATCCATTTATTCTCAGTCACAGAGAAGGAGGTATTTTTTTTTAAATCTGGGAACTATTAAATCTTATGTGGAATGGTATTTGTATATCAGTCTACCAAAAAACCATTATTTCTATGCAATAAATTTGTATATAGCTGGTGTTTACTTGTTAATCCAAAAAAAGCTTTGTTGTAAGCAAAATATACTCACCGTTATTGTTAGACAATAAAATCATTATAGCAGTTTGTAACTGACGCCATTTAGTGCTTGACACCTACCCTATGCTCTGATCTGATACTCCTCACTCCCATGTCTGAAGTTGGAGCCAAGTGTCCAGCAGCAGGCTTCACTGCTGATACTGGAAATAAAAACAGAACACAAGACAATATTAGAAACTGGAAGTGCAAAACCTACATTTCTATCCTATTCACATCATCTCCTGTCCTGTAGATGCCTCTGGCAAATCCCCATTTAAGCAAGATAAGCGGATTACCTGCCAACAATAACTATTGAAGCTATTATGCACACACAATAGAGGAAGACTATAGCAAGTGCACTGGTTGGAAGTCACAAACCCATAACTATGAAGAATGTTAAAAACACTCATATACAGCAAAAGGATTGCTGAACCATCCAAGATTAATAATAATCCACTGTTTCCACTATTTCCTTTGTCTGTGTTAGCTTAGCTTACCTGATAACACTCTTGAGTTAGACTCAAAAGCATTGTGGATTTAAGCCTCATGAGAGTTTGTATGCATGTCTAGCTTGCCAATTCATGCAGTATTTGGGGTGGGGGACTTGCCTTTATCATAATTTAAAGGACAGGAATCTTCTTCTGTCCCATCTAATATTCATCCCTTAATGAATGCCACCAATACTATATTTTATTGCTGCCTGTGGAATCCTACAGTGCACAAAACGGCTGACAGTTTCCTGCACAATAAGTTACTTCAATACACAAAGTTTTGAGATATTTCTCAAGTGTTACAAAGCACTATGTTAATAGACAACTTTAAATTGAAGTTATTTATTTTCCTCACCAGGCTTACTTTCCATGGCCTGCATATTTACTGGTGGCACAGATGGCATTGTGCTAGGAATTGCCCCTGCTGTGGCCGCTGGTGGTGGTGGTGCTGCTGCTGCTGCTTCTGGCTTGGGGGTTGGAGGGGCTTCTGGTTTTGGCTTTGCAGCACCGGCTGGAAAGTAAAAACATATAATTAACCAGGCTTGAGATATGATTTCACCAAAACATTATGCAATATACAAGCATTGATAATATTTTTGACATAATTAAAGGTTCCAAGAGCTTCAAAGAAACATTGCTTAACTAAGAGCTAATGTAGGTCAGCACCTTCTATCCTCCTGAGTTTGAAGAGTGGGGTCCCTCCTTCTACTTTACCCCCCTCTGGCACCAAGAGCTCCTCAATAACACCAGCATATGGAGCAGGAACCTGTACTGATGTCTGGAATAAAGAAGAATTAATTTTAGGAATTATATCCTGATAACATATATTACACAGTGGACAAATGACTCATTGCCTTCCTATACCCTATTAGTTGTCAACGGGTTCATAAAATGAGAGATAATGGCTGGCTCAACAACTGGATTGAAGATCAATGGAAAATTCACAACCTGTGGCACAATGTTATAGTGCTGTCTGCAGGCGCAGAAGATGGATCAATTGAGTTTGTCACATTGCAATGAAATGTTGAATGGCAGATTAAATGCTAATTACAAAAGCATCAATTCAAAGAGATTTTGGTACAAATATGAAAATATGATATATTTTCATACATATTCTGAAAATATTTTAAAGTTGAAGGCAGCAATTCCTAGATATCTTTAATCATATAATACGAAGCGGAATTGTTAAGTTTTTTGTTCAGATTACAGCATTTTTACAGATCTGAAAATGGAATCCTGAATCTAAAGGTAATATGGTAATTGAAATAACCAAATTATTGCATTACAGAAATGCTGATAATTAATTGGATTGGAATGATGACTAATTAGAGTTCTCAAATTAGTGCAAAAGGAAAGCTGATTAGGCCAATTAAAGAAATGTATTAAAGCTAATTTTGCAAAATCCCACTTCCAGCAGCAATCTAAAAGGTCATGCATCTGCATTGCTGGCACTTGCTGCCTACAAGGGAGGTCACTGGCTCAGCGTAATTTCTTAAATTAATCCATTAATAAGCATTTCATATCCGTCTTCGCACAAGAGAATGAGGATGAATATATGGAACACAGGGAGAGAGACTGTGAGGTTCTTGAGCAAATTGATATAGGAAGGACAGTGCATTGGAAATGCTGGTTGACTTAAAAGTGGGACAAATCTCCAAGACTAAATGAATTGTGTCCCAGATTGTGGTGCCTTTTCTGCCATATTTCATAGAGACCAAAAAAAAGGAAAAGGCAGCTTGTCAGAAGCAATCAAAAATGTTACTAACCTTATCAGTTTCAATTTCACACACCACCTCATCTTCAGTTACTGTATCACCAACAGCTGTAACGAATCACAAGGAATGAATTGGAGTGTTTTGCATGAAAATACCAAATGCAAAATCAAAGCTCATTTTGGGATTTAGACATTATCTTAAAAAAGCAACAGTTATCCGAATTCACAAATTATCCGAATTCACAACTTATCCGAATTCCAAAATTAGATTTATGTCTTGTAATTACTTGAGTTGTTTGTTCTTTTTAGTCACATTCAAGTTCTGGACCACTTTGGGAAAGATATATTGGCCAGGGAATGCAGTTTTTCTGAATCAAAATAACACCAGAATTTTTTTTATTCTTGGAATATACACATCACAGTTTGGCCAGCATTTATCCCAACTGCCTCAAGAAGGAACACTGCATTACCAAGTCAGGATAGTGTGGATTGGAGGGAAACTTCTAGATGGTGATATTCCCATGCATCTGCTGCCCTTGTGCTTCTAGATGGTAGTGGTCATGAGTTTGAAAGGTGCTGTCTAAACAGCCTTCGTAAATTCCTGCAGTATATCCTAGAGATGGTACACACTGATGCCAATGTGCGTCAGCGATAAACAGAGTGGATGGGGGTGCAAATGATGCATCAGCTGGCTGTTTTGTCCTGAGTGGTGCTGTGCTTCTTAAATGTTGCTGCTATACTCATCCAGGCAATGGAAGTGTATTTCATCACATTCCTGATTTGTACATGTTGGACAAGCTTTAGGAACCAGGTGAGTTACTTATTGCAAGATTCCTAGCCACTGGTCCTGCTATCGTAAGCACAGCATTTATATGGCTAGTCCAGTTCAGTTTCTAGTTGATATAAAACATTGGTTAGACCTCATTTGGAATACTGTGTCCAGTTCTGGTCACCCTACTACCGGAAGGACGTGGAGACTCTGCAGAGTGCAGAGGAGGTTTACCAGGATACTGCCTGGTATGGAAGGTCTGAGTTACGAGGAGAGGTTAGGCAAATTGGGACTGTTTTCCTTACAAAGACGTAGACTTAGAGGAGATCTAATAGAGGTGTACAAGATTATGAGGGGTATAGATAGAGTAAACAGGGTTAAGCTGTTTCCTAGGATGGACTCGAATAGCACGAGGGGTCACGGGCTTAGGGTGAGGGGGGTAAGGTATAATTTGGATGCTAGAGGGAGTTTTTTTCACACAGGGTGGTGGGGGTATGGAATGCGCTGCCAAGTAAAGTGGTGGAGGCAGGTACTCTGGAGTTATTTAAGAAATACTTAGATGGGCACATGAACAAAATGGGAATGGAGGGTATAGAAAACTGATTTAAAATAGGGATCATGAGCCTTGGGAGTCCCTGGGAAGTGTGTAAATAGATGATGATATTGATGTACTTGGTTTTTATCCTACAGGTGCTTTGGTCCACCTTGTTGTCTAACAAGGAGCATACACGCGATGGGTCGTGAGAGGGCTGCTCTTGAATCTTTTTTGAGAGTATCCTAGTGCTTCAAGTCGTTAGTGTACGCTTGACCTGGACCATTTGATGGGCAACACGACAGCTCAGTGACTATCACTGTGCTGTGCAGATACATGGATTTGGGCCTGTGACTGTGGGAGTTTGCGCATTCTCCCCGTGCTTGCGTGGGTTTTCTCCGGGTGCTCCGGTTTCCTTCCACATCCCAAAGATGTGCTCTTAGGCTAATTGGCAAAACAAATTCTCCCTAAATTGTCTCAAATTTGGTTTTTAATCCATAGATCTATAAACATGGACAGGGATCGCGGGTAGACACATCGGGGTGGCGGTGCGGGCTTGTTGGGCCGAAGGGCCTATTTCCCGTGCTGTGTTGTTCTTTGTTCTTTGAATTCTTGCAGTGATGTCCCGGAGCAAAGATAATGAATCTCTAATAACCAAGACCACCTGCATCTGTGCTCCAACTAGCAGAGAATTTTCTCTGATCAGTTTTGTTAGGGCTCCTTGATGCCATATTCGGTCAAATACTTTGATGACAAAGGTAGTCACTCTTATCTCACCTCTGGCATTTGGTTCTTCTTGGTTTAAACCAAGGCTATAATGAGGGCAGGAGTTGAGTGACTTTAGCGGAACCCAAACTGAGCATTAGTGAGCAGATTATTACTATTGTTATGAGAGGTATTATGTAGATAAGAAGTAAGAGGGGTTCGAGGATAGATGTTTGGGGTACTCCAAATGTAATGGTGCAGTAGTGGGAAGAGATAACACTGCAAATGATCATTTTGATTGTATAACAGTTTCACCTTGCTGGATAACAGGAGGAGAGTGGCATGGTTTACAGTATCAAAACATGTCAGCTCACACTACCGGCAGTGAAGTTCTGGATCACTCTCAGATCTCCACCCAAGAACCATCCATGCACCACCCGCCGAGTGCATGCCCCTTGTCATAGACAAGGTGGACTGTGACACCTGTAGGTGTAATAGGTGTTATTATACATATTTACACATCACACGCTGTACAGTATATACAAACACACAGTCCGACAAACACCAAAGAGTCCTCCATATTGACATATGGGCTCTGCAGAGGGCAGTTTGCCATGATGTCTGACAAGTGGCCAGCTTGTCCTCCGGTTGTGATCGCCTCTCACCTGTCGTTGAAGATCCCCAATATCTCCAACGTGAGTGACAAGGTGAGCCTTGAAATTTGTTGGGCGAATGAACGGAATCTCTTCATTCCCAGGAAGGCCATGAGGCTGTTATTCTTTTCCAACCATTTGCCCCTGGCGCCAACAACAAATCCAAAGTATTTGGGGTTCGGGCATCCCAAGGATGAGGAGAAAGTTTACAAAGGGCATGGTCACAAAAGTTTTAAATATGGCCAAAAATATTTTGCTGATAGGAGTATTAATATTTGTTCATTATTTACTTAAAATAGTTTCTAGCACCTAGAAACATAGGAATAGTGCAGAAAGAGGGTGGTATGGCTGAGTTAGGAATTGAGTCGCTATGGGTGGAGTTGAGGAACAGGAAGGGAGAGGTTACTATGTTGGGTGTGTACCACAGACCGCCCAACAGTCCGCGTGCCGTGGAAGAAGGGATACGTAAGGAAATTTTAGATAAGTGTAGGAAGAATAGGGTGGTTGTAATGGGAGATTTCAATTTCCCTGGGGTAGATTGGAAGGTGCCGAGAGCGGAAGGTGCGGACGGGGAGGAATTTGTACACTGTGTTTTAGAAGGGTCCTTGGAGCAGTATGTGGATAGCCCGACTAGAGAGGGGGCTATACTGGATCTGGTTCTGGGGAATGAGCCAGGGCAGGTGGTTGACATTGTAGTAGGAGAGCATGTGTCTAATAATGACCACAACTCTATCTGCTTTAGGGTATTAATGGAAAAAGATGAAGCCTGCCCTAAGGGGAGGGTGTTAAACTGGGGGAGGGCTAGATATAGCCAGATTAGTCAGGATCTTAGGGATACCGACTGGGATAAGCTGTTCGAGGGTAGGTCGACGCTGCACATGTGGGAGTCTTTCAAGAGAAAACTAAAATTTTTGCAGGAAAGACACGTGCCGGTAAGGAGGAAGGATGGGAAGGGTAGGATTAGAGAACCGTGGGTTACTAGGGATGTTGAGGACTTGGTCAGGAAGAAGCGGGAGGCGTACGTTAGATCCAGGCAATTGGGGGCAGAGGCAGCGCTTGAAAAATATAGAAAGTGTAGACGGGATCTTAAAAGGGGTGTCAGAAAGGCAAAAAGGGGCCACGAAATGGCTTTGGCAGGTAGGATTAAGGAAAATCCTAAGGCATTTTACTCCTATGTAAGGAGCAAAAGGATGGTTAGAGGGAAGATTGGACCTCTCAGGGACAGAGGAGGGGAACTATGCTTAGAGCCTGAGGGAATGGGGGAGATCCTGAATGAATACTTTGCGTCGGTATTCACGCGGGAGAGGGGCCTGATGTCTGATGCCGGCTTTGAGGAATTTGAGGACCCGTTAAAGGAAATAATCATTACGAGGGACGAAGTGTTGGGGCTTTTAGGTAGCATAAAGACTTATAAAGCTCCGGGGCCTGAGGGTATTTATCCCAGGCTGCTAAGGGAGGTGAGAGATGACATTGCTGGGCCTCTGACGCAAATCTTTGTCTCTTCTTTGGACACAGGTGAAGTCCTAGAGGACTGGAGGATTGCAAATGCAGTACCGTTGTTTAAAAAGGGTCAGAGGGATAATCCAGGGAACTATAGGCCGGTGAACTTGACTTCAGTTATAGGTAAGCTAATGGAGAGGATCCTCAGGGACAGGATGTATGAGCATCTGGAGCACTGCGATCAGATCAGGGATACACAGCATGGCTTCGTTAAGGGGAGGTCGTGCCTTACGAATCCAGTGGAATTTTTTGAAGAGATGACAAAAACGGTTGATGAAGGACAAGCCATTGATGTTGTCTACTTGGATTTCAGTAAGGCATTTGACAAGGTTCCCCATGGTAGGCTGATAAAAAAGGTGAAGGCGCATGGGATACAGGGCCAGGTATGTAGATGGGTTGAGAACTGGCTTGGGAGGAGGAGACAGCGGGTATTAGTGGAAGGCTCTTTTTCCAACTGGAGGTCAGTCAATAGTGGTGTGCCACAGGGCTCAGTACTAGGACCTCTTCTATTTGTGATTTATATAAATGACTTGGAAGAAGGGGTAGGTGGTCTGATCAGCAAATTTGCTGATGACACTAAGATGCTTGGATTGGCGGGGACTGAGGAGCAGTGCCAGGCAATACAACAGGACATAGATAGGCTGGTAGATTGGGCAGATAGATGGCAAATGGAATTTAATCTGGATAAATGCGAGGGGATGCATTTTGGCCGGAATAATGTAGAGGGGAGTTATAGGATAAAAGGTAAAACTATCCGGAGTATAGAGACGCAGAGAGACCTAGGGGTGCAGGTTCACAAGTCTCTGAAGGTGTCAGTACAGGTGGAGAAAGTGATAAAGAAAGCGTATGGTATGTTAGCCTTCACAGGAAGGGGTATAGAATACAAGAGTAGGAGTCTGATGTTATAAGTGTGTAGAACGTTGGTTAGGCCTCACTTGGAGTACTGCGTCCAGTTCTGGTCGCCGTACTACCAGAAGGATGTGGAGGCCCTGGAGAGAGTGCAGAGGAGATTTACCAGGATGCTGCCTGGTATGGAAAGGCTGTCTTACGAGGAAAGATTGAACGCACTGGGGTTATTTTCCCTTGAAAGACGTCGGCTGAGAGGGGATCAATTAGAGGTATATAAGATTATGAGGGGTATAGATAGAGTAAATGGTGGTAAGCTTTTTCCACCATTAGAATCATATAGAACGAGGGGTCACGGCCTTAGGGTGAGGGGGGCTATGTATAAGATGAATATTAGAGGGCATTTTTTCACGCAAAGGGTAGTGGGGGTGTGGAATGCGCTACCGAGTGGGGTGGTGGGAGCAGGCACGCTAGGGTTGTTTAAGGGTCTCTTGGACAGCCACATGAGTGGTCTGCAGATAGAGGGATATAGGAGGACTGTTTAAATACTTTGTTTGTTTCCACAGGCTATTCGGTCCACCTTGTTGACGAACAAGGCACATGCATTCGGCAGGTCATGCGAGGGCTGCTCTTGGATGTTACTTCAGGAGTGGCCTAGTGCTTCATGTCGTTAGTGTATGCTTAAACTGGACCATCAGATGGGCAACATGACAGCTCAGAGACTATCGATGTTGCTGTGCAGACACATGGATTTGGGCCTGTGTCTGCGGGAGTTTGCGCGTTCTCCCCGTGGTTGGGTGGGTTTTCTCCGGGTGCTCCGGTTTCCTCCCACATCCCAAAAATGTGCTCTTAGGCTGATTGGGTAACAAATTGTCCCTATATTGGTCTCTATATGTCATTAAGACGTTAGGACGGCGGCGCGGGCTCGTTGGGCCGAAGGGCCTGTTTCCCGTTCTGTGTTGTTCTTTGAATTTTCTATAAAAACATATTTCTGTTAATATGTTTTTAATAAATAAATTAACAGCTGCCAACGACAATACAATTGAAGGAAGAGTGGTGGGTGTCAAACAGATCTTCTCTCACACATTTGACTGTACCCAAGCAATTTTCAAATATTCAGTCTTTCTAATAACTAACCAAGTATTCATATTCCTCTAAAATGCACGGTACCTTTTTCCCACCTGACATCCCCCTCTGTAACGGACTCTGCAAACGCTGGGGTATTCACTGTCAGCACTTCATCTGTAAAAGCAGGACAAAGTTAAAAAAGAGTATAAAAAGACATTCATTGCAAATAGGGCAGCTTAAGCTATTATTTTCTTAAGCTTAAGAAAAATGCTTTACATTTAAGATGCTTAATTAGGCAGAGAATTCTGATAGATATAGCACCAAAGCTGTATATGATATTCTATATTCAAAGGTTACATACAGGGTGCGTTTGACTTTTCTAATTGCAAGTCAAACCACTAAGAAACCAAACTAATCTGATCTTGCTCATGTATAACCACAAAAAAAGGCAACACAAATTTTAATTTTAACTTCTTTTCCACATACAATTTTAAACTTCAGATGCATTTAATCTTTTTCTGATGGGGTTGATTGTTACACATTGAACAAAATAAGGCAAATATGCAAAAATAATCCGATATACACTCTAAGTGTAAATCAAAGTGACTGTTATTGCTGCTAAACGTCACATCTTTATACTATTAACATCTAGTACATTAATATACTGAGGGCTTACCCATCACATTCAGCAGAAACTAAAGCTTTCCTTCACTGTTCCACAGTGCCTCAATGTTGATGAGAGCACTTTTATCAGAAACAGGATTCAAGAGAGCTGAAGGATGAAATATGCTTAATACAAAATTATTTAAAAGTATTTATGCTATACAATAACCTGGGGTATCATACAAAGTGTTATCCTTTTTGTCTATAAGCTGTTTGTCTCAAACAAAAAAAAGTGCACGTTGAAGCTGTATTCAGTCCAAAATCCATTTGAAAAATCTTTGAAAACAAGCTTGAGTTTCCTGGCATGAGATACAAATGTGAAACAATTTATCTATTTTGTAATCTTAAATGTAATTTTTTTCAGAATTTATGATACTGTGTCTCTTCGTACAATATATTATTTCATAAGGTAATTTGGTTGCAGTTAAAAAAAATACCTGGTCAATAATCTAATTGAACCACAACTAATGGGTAAAGTGAATATCTGGTTAGAATGAGAAGTGCTAATGGTTTAAACAATCTGTCAAATGGTCCTACAGTTGCATTTCACATAAAATCATCCAATACTTACTAAAGACTGCTGACATCCTAAAATGTCGGATGTGGAAGGTGCTGAATTTGGAGATATTTTCTCTGCAAATAAACAATCATAATTAAACCACCCATGAATTATAGAGGACAAATCATCTTACAAGTAACTTAAGCATTCTCAAATGCAGTCTATAAAAATGCAAATTGTTTCATAATCCTCTAATGTATTCCCAGCTCTTATTTTTATCCACAAAACATGAATCAGACTCTGATTCTCAGACAACTTAAGTTTTAGAGCAGGCCATCTTTTTAATATCATTCAGCCTCTTTTAGAAAATATTTATTCTTTTGTTGATAGTGAACACACGAGTAACTGAGCTATAACTGTCTGCTTTACTTTACTGCTCAGGGAATCATGCTTCTTCATTGTATTACAGGGGAATGACAATCCTTATCATAACATCAACATTCCAGGAACACAGCATCCCAATATTTATGTTCTTTAATTCAGAATCCAGAATGCAAAGGGTGAATGTTCTTTGAGGAAGGCCATATCACAAAATGTATAAGGTGTGAATTAAGTGAATGGGTGAAAGTATTGTAAAGTATGGATGAAATATGCTTAATACAAAATTATTTAAAAGTATTTATGCTGTACATAAATGCCTTTAGTTTTTTCTGCCTACCTTCTACAATCTTAAGGTGAGTTAAGAGGTCTTTTTAAAGAATGGTTCCAAGAATAAAAAATAAAATGACATATTTTGGCAATTAACTGAATATATTTTCAACTTATAAACTCCATAAATCTCAGTACTTACGGGAGCTGCCTGCTTTTATCATAGAAAGATCTATAGCACACCAAAAGACCTAGAAAAGACATTTGATTACTGTGAGATTTCATATGTATTAAAACACAAAGTAAAATGGAGGAAGCATGGTTAAAAGGATATTCAGCTACTAATTTCATCATGTTAAACATTCAGGCAGTAACTGTTACAAATTTGGTTCATTAGATAAGTATGTGGAATACCAAATACATTTTTCAACTTGTTAATAGATATGCTTTACAATACATAGAAATGCGAACACAACCTGCTAATCAGAACTGATAATGTAAGGGATTGGAAAATAAATATGATGAATGCTGCTTAGACATTACCATGTTTTTATTGCATTTACAGCACAAAACTGGCCATTGGGCCTAAATAGTCCTTAGCATTGTTTATACTCCACAGGTATCCCTTCTTATGCTACTTTTACCTAAATTTCTTCTATTCCTTCCTCACATACTTATTTAGTTTGTCCTGAAAAGGCATCCATCCTATTCTGTCCAACTACACCAAGTGATAGCAAATTCCACATTCCAACAACTCCATGGGTAAAGATGTTTCTCCTGAGCTTTTCGTTAGATTTATTAGTGACTATCTTCTATTTATGACTCCTAATTTTGGATTACCCCATAAGTGAAAACATCTCCACAAAGCTGTCATTACACAGAATTTATGAATTAAAATGGTTATGGTAAAATACATTAGTCAAAAACAAAACTTGATTTACTCATTGTGGAAATAGAAAATTTCAGAATCACCATGGATTCTATGCATTATATGCTAACATGGCAAGTACCCTGATCTCATGGCCTCGATTCACTTCCATTCTAAACTGGAAAGGGTACCTCCAGGTAGTTTAGGCAGTCATCATAGATGAAACTCCCTGTAGACATGAACCTGCATTTCAGTATCAAGATAAGTTGAAGCTGCTATACATTATGTTACCCAATAATCAGTGCCAGGAATACAACGATTTTAAAGAAATATTGCATGACAAATCATACATCTATCCTGAAAACACAGAGGAATTCTATCCTTAGATAATTCAATCACCATCTCTTCAATCAAGGTGAATCTACTTCAGAACAAGTTACGAATATAAACAATATCAAGGATGTTAGATAAAATTACACACACAAAAATTTGTGGGTTCTTCCCAGAGTGTTAAGTAATGAACAAGTAGTACCAAACCCAACAGTTTAGCCTATCGGATCACATCCACTTTCCTGCCATGTTTCACCACAACGAGAATACCAGAACCTCACCATCTAGTTCAGTTTGAATATCATCTATTTTCCAGCTGGTATCTTTAACTCTTCACAAACAAAAATTCAATTCAATATCTAATTCCTGGTGCCAATAAAACTCCTTAGCCATGTTTAGAGCTTTTTTTAAAATAGAATCCTTTCCGAGAAAAACTTTCTGATCAGCTCCATTAGACCATACTGAATTGATGGCAAGCATCCAGATGACCCCTACTAAGTGCAGTGAAAACTATAATTTTGAGTGAGCCTAAAAGCTATACTGAGTTGCACAAATCTAAGATGTCATACTGCCAGTTGTCTATTTGGCATCTTCACAACAGACTGATAAAGGGTACCTTAAACAAAAAGTAACCTCTTTTTCTCTTACAATTTTTCCAGAAGTACAAACAACTTTTCATTTAAAAATAATCTTTCTACATTGAAGACCTCAGCTGATTATAATCACTTGAGAGAAAACACAGGAAGTAACTCCATGGAGAAGATACTTCCCACTTTTGTAGGGTGAAACAGGACCAGAATGTAAAATTTCATCATTGAGAATGATTAACTCACCTCTGTATCCTTGTAAGCCATCACCCTGCAATAAGAAAGAGAAACATTTTATTCTCAGATCAGATCCTTTTCACAACCAATCATCCTAATTGCCAAACCAACAATTAAATGCTGATACATGATATACAAGGCTGAAACTTCGAAAATTAATTCCTTGTTTCATTTTTATTAACCCTGAAATAAACGATTATGCAAAGCGTAATCTGCATATCATGGCAAGAATGGTTATATTTCCAAACTGCCGCTATATTACTACTGGGCCTGAAGGTGCAAGAGTTAATTTGATCTTGAAACTTCCAACTCTCTATAGAGAAGTTACTTCCCAATTTTGTAGAAACCATTGAATTTTCCAAATATTGTGCTTCTCCATCCAGACTTTCCATATCCCTTGATTTGTCCCTCTTTTGAAACGGATGCAATTGCAGAACCAAGCTCGACGTCAAAATCAGTTACTCCTTTTGATTACTTCATATTTTTTTTTCCAGCATTTATTTTATTTTCAAAGTCACGACTGATTCAGATTCAGTAATAATTTGCAGTACATATCCTAGTATTTTATTATTAGAGCAAAAAGCAACAATTAAAATTTCAAACATACTTCTGATGAAAGGTCATCAACCTGAACACTGACCACTTCTCTTTTCATAAATGCTGCCAGATTTGCAGATTATTTCCAGCATTTTCTGTTTTTATTTAAGATTTCCAGCACTTTCAGTAGTTTGCTTTGTTTCAAAGTACATGATTGGTTGTACATATCCTGAGGTTATGAAAGATGCCATGTAAATATGAGTTCTTTTTACTTATTCTTGAGCGTCAGCCTGGTTCAACTAATAGGCCTTACACCCGAGTCAGAAGATTCCAGGTTCACTCCAATCCAGGGCTTGAACACAAAATCAAAACTGATTTTCTACAGCTGAAACTGTGCTGAGATACGGCACTATTTGAGCTGCTGGTTTTCAGATGAGACGTTAAACTGAGCCCCACCTGCTGTTAAAATGGATGCAAATAACGCCATAATACTATTTTGAAGAGAAGCATGGGTGAAATTCAGAGAAGATTGAGGAAGAACTAATTAGTTCCAGAATTGAAAACAGATCAAGCATCCACTGAATAGATCATCTGGTCATGACTACATTGCTGTTTGTGAAAGTTTGCTGTGTGTAAATTGGCAGCTACATTTTATACATTATATAATGAGTACCTTATTAGCTGTAAAACACTGACATTTAATAGGCTGCATTAAAAATGGAATGGGAACTTTGTTTAAAAGAGTCATTTGCAAAACATGGACTGGACTTTGGAACGCAAATTGCTAACAAAAAGCACAATTCTAAACAAAGGTTTTAAAGTGTGACATTGGGAGTTTGGAAACTCTCATGTGACAATCATCTGGAGGAATTCTGAACAGAAATCAACAGACATCAACTTAGGTTCAGAGCAAAGTGCATGTATTTGACCACTTCAAAGGGACTGTGAGTTAATGAGACCATCAAAGATATACTTTTTAAACTGTCTTAAAACCTGTGTGTAATTGTTCAGCTAAGGGGGAATAAAGGAGTATGTAATACAACTTTTTCGTGTTTAATAAACTTTTCTTGTTGTTATTAAAACTAATTAGCAGTCCTTTTATTAAAAGTAATGAACTTTTGAACCAGTGTTTTATTCTGGAATCTTCCTGCCCAGTTATATCAGTTATCTGGATTGTAACATATCCTATATAAAGTTAGAGACAGAGACTTAGAGGGTAAATCTTCCCAAAGTCACTCCCAATAAATTGTTAGACTCCAATTCATAACCAAAGGGAAAGAATTTGCAGCAACTGTTCAAACAAGGCAAAGAATGTTCTGTACTTTCATTTTATTTGCAAGAGATGGAAAGCAGCAGAATAGCGAGTTTATAACAGTCACGATCAAGATATGAAAGAAGAAAATTCATCAGTTGACTATAGTAATTTTTTGTGCTTTTCAAATTGCTGAGCTGATAAGATGTCTCCAGTTGGTTACATAATGCCTTCCAGCAATTTCAAATTAACAATGGTCCAGCGGGCGATGGATCTGCTCCAGCCAACTTTGAACAAAGTTAATCTGAAACCAGCGTCTCGGAGAACAACAGGAATTCTCACTCCAATTAAACATCTCAAGATTCCCGCCATCCTTTGTCCAACATTGAGGAGGTATATCATATGATTGCCTCCTGTATCACTGTATTGTAATATTGTGAAACTGAACTCTTGACAGTTACTGACCTCCAACGCAAACAAAACTCTTGGCAATAGCCTATGCTATCTACCATCAAGCCAGTGACAACAGAAAGATCTCTAGCCCTCATCAAATCTACCCACCATTGGAACTCTGCAACTCATGCTACCAAACTGACTCATTGCACTTGCCCTTCTCCCACTGTGGAAATCTTGCTCTGGAAAGATAGATCACTCTACAGTCAATCTCCATTGCAAGGAACATTTTAGCTGACTTTTGATTCTGGACAGATGTAAAACCCCAACTTGAATTTTATTGTGGTCATGCCCTAACCCTCTTCCTTCAATCCCATTTAACATGTGTGCTAAAGGGATGAACATTGCAAAACCCATCTCACGCATGTGTATGTAAAAATAAACCAACTCGTCATTCCAGTTTATATTGAGTTGAGGCACAAATTATACATTGAGGACTGAGACATTCCAAATTTGAAGCTGGGGTAAAATATATAATAGAATAATTAAAACACCAATTTACTGATGGGTCGAGAGTGGGGAAATCAGAGCAGTTTATACTGACCTTCTTGTGCAAGACATAATTCATTGAAAAACTCATTCCCTTTATAACTTTTTTTTTGAGGTTAACTTTATTGTCTTTATTATTTTATACATTGTCTTGAGCCACAGGAAATAGCTGTAATCAGCCGCATAATAAACTGCATTCTTAGCACTACAATCATGAGTGAGGCACAGTTCTACTCAGGAAACCAACATGCTCCACACGTTTCCACACATAGTACTACTTGATTTCTGCAATTACATTATATTGCAGAGCTGGGCAGAAAAGTGGCAGATGGAGTTTAATTCTGAGAAGTGCAAGTTAATTCATTTTGGTAGGACAAACTTAAATGCCGATTACAGAGTCAACAGCATGGTTCTGAGGAATGTGAAGGAATAGAGATCTTCCCGTTCATATTCACAGGTTGCTACTCAAGCAGATAGAGCTGTAAAGATTTATAGTGTGTTAGCATTTATATACAGGGGTTTGAGTTTAAGAATCATGGGGTTATGCTGCAACTATACTGGATGTTGATAGGACCACATTTGGAATACTGTGTGCAGTTCTGGTCACCTCATTCTAAGTAGAATGTGGAAGCTTTGGAGAGTGTGCAGAGGAGATTTACCAGGATGCTGCGTGGTTTGGAGGGTAGGTCTTATGAGGAAAGGTTGAGGGAGCTGAGGCTTTTCTTTCTAGAGCGGAAGAGGATGACAGCCACTTAGTAGAGGTTTATAAGATGATGAGGGGGATAGATAGACTATTTCTTCGGGTGGATGCAGCTGTTACTCGGGGGCATAACGTTAACATTTGTGGTAGGAGGTATAGGAGAGATGTCCCAGGTAGATTCTTTACTCAGAGAGTGGTTGGGGTGTTGAATGCACTGCCTGCTGTGATAGTGGAGTTGGACACTTTAGGAACTTTCAAGCAGTTATTGGATTGGCAAATGAAGCACACCAGAATGATACAGAGTGGGAGAGCTTGATCTTGGGTTTGATCATAGCTCAGCACAACATTGAGGCTAAAGCTGTACTGTGCTGTACTGTTCTATGTTCTATTCACTTACGTTTTCAATATCATAAGGAAATACTGCCTCTATTACAATTTTAAGGTATTGCTCTATGTATTCTCTCCTGTACGCCAGTGGCACTAAATCTGTAAGCACTCTGAGGGTATTACCTTGTGGGATGTAACTGAATGGCTTGGTATGATGACTCTCTTAAGGAGGACTCTCTTGGGGGGACTCTCTTGAGGTTTCTTGGTTACTTTAGCTACGCGAGTCTTGTCGTTTCTGTCGCACAGTGAGCTGCGCCTCCACGTCAGTCCCGCCGGGCAACGTCACCGCTACTCCTTCGCGGTGATGGCTAAAGCAGCTGTCCCAGAAATCGACGCAGAGGTAGTTGTATGTCTGGCTGTCCGTGAGTCAGGCTGCAATTACAAACAGGTGGGTGGATCAGCTGATGCCGAAATAAAGGCCAATCCCAGTAGCTGTGCGGGTCTTCTGGTTTCTACCACACAGTGAGTCAATCCCTTCCGCGGGAGCCACCTGGTATCGTCTCCTTGGGCACAAGAGAGGGTATTCCGTGACTGGCCGAGAAACAAATAGCGGGGGCGATGCATGCTAGGTCCACGACCACTACCACCGGACTGCCAGCCAGGCGTGGTGTCGCTGGAATGGGCTGTGGTGTGTGTTGCGTAGCTGTGGTATTCTTGGCATTCTAGACCACAGTGAGTCAGTCCTTACCGATGGTCCCGCAGGGCATTCAGGCCTTCAAGCTGGCAGGTGATGGTCCTGAAGGGAATTTGACTGGCCGAGAACAGCCAACACGCTTCTATACCTATAAACCCGGTAATCGGTGAAAGAAAAAAGTTTTGTCTCGACAGGTTCCGGCTTGTCCCGGGGATAGTTGGTGATTCGCTGGCGGATGCGGTCACGCCTATCTAGTAGAAGCACCGGTGACCTCCTACCCACACAATCGGTACAGAGGGTAAGACGAATGAACTGAACCGAACCTGGTGTGACACAGAGAAGCGACGTAGTGCCCCGTCTTCTCTCTGATGATCACTACCAGATGTTGACGAAAGATAATAACAGCACCAATTTCCACCCAAGGTGTCGCGGTACTGATGTATGGGCAGCACGTCAGCCCAGTGATTAGCACTGCTGGCTGGCCAGCTACAAGGACCCAGGGTCGACTCCCGATCTTGACCTGCGGCTGGGGGAGTTTGCACACTCTCCCCGTGTTTGCGTGGGTTTTCCCCGGGTACTCTGGTTTCCTCTCACATCCCCAAAAATGTGCTAACTAGGTTAATTGGCTATGACAAAATTGTCATTCAATCTGGCCCCCCTTAATTCGGCCTAAATATCCCCCAAATTCTAAATTCCCTCCCTCATGAAGAGGGCCGAATACTGACAAAAGGTTCACTAAAATGCCCATTAACATCAGGGATGACTGTAAATTGAGCTAGCTATAAAATCTTAGCTTAGATCCCAGCTCACATCCCAGCGAACAACATCTTAGCAGGGAATCCAACACAGGAGCCACAAATTAAGATCAAATAGACCCTGGTCGGGGTTCTGCTAGTGGTAGACCAAACCGTCGACGAGCGACGTAAAGACTCAGATAAGGCACTCACTCGAGTGTATTAAAATAGCTATACAATAGTTTAGCTGAGGTATCACAATCATGTCTGATTGCTATTTCAACTGGATACTGATCTAAGAATCCCAATTTACCTGATTCCCGAACAGAGGCCAGGAACTACAAGTCCCAGATCCTTCTGAGTTTCCATGCAATAAATAGGGTGGAAGCAAACTGTGCATGCACAGTCTAGAGTTTGAGACCTTTCGCCAGCGACAAGTGGTCTGCGTGTGTGTGTGCGCACACGGAGGGGGGCACAAAAGCCTGATCACAGGATCCACAAGCTCGGCACCACAATCAGGGAATCTTAGGATAAGGTGAGTGTCCAGGAAATCCCAGGGAGGTGAATAGTTGTTGAGGCAGTCCGCATCAGAGCAGCTTCAAGAAGATTCAGAGATTTGTTGTCAAAAATGAAAAGTTTGGAATCTCTAGGAAGGGAGACAAAAGTTTCAATGGGATTGTGTAATTCACAGTGGATATTGAGGTCTGGGTAAGTTGCTGAGAAATCCATGGGATCTGTCTTGGTTACACCTGCCATTTATTGTGTAATGAGATAGGTTTTCATGTTGATTCTGAATGTACAAGATATATATTGTAAATTGACTTCCTTTCTGACTTTGTATAGTAAAGTTTTATTTTGCTTGTTCAAAAATTATGCAATCTTGTGGCTTAATTCTTTTAGCAAATACCTTGGATCTCAAGCTTTGCCTGCTTTAAATAAAAGATTACCGGTCCCCATCTGGATCATATCAAAAGCTCGGGAATCTGGTTCAGAATTATAACAGTGGGTGCTCATGCAGGACTTAGAATCCACAGATAAATGAGTGCTGAGTGTTGTGAAGGTACAGGTTGATAAGATATGCACGCTGAATTTTACTGTTCTTATTGAACAGCAAACGGCTTTGTCAATCACTGACTTTTGAGAAGGAAGATTTATCCCTGTGTGATTTGCAACAATTAACCAAGATTAGACTAATCGCTTTAGCAGAAGAATTAAAGAGTTAAAAGTAGCCACTGACAAAGCAGGCATAAATGAGGTAATAGCACAACATCTGGATGGAAGGGGGAAAAGTTAATCCAGATGGCAATTCAATTACAGATGAAGCAGCTTGAGACAAAAAAGGAAATGAAAAAGCTTGAACTGGGTAAGAAAGAGAGAAATAAAAGTGTTAATTGTTTTATTTTTCTAATTTTGTAGTGTTTATTCAAAAATGGTGCAATCTTGTGACTTTATTCTCTTGGCAGATACCTTAGATCTCAAGTTTTTGGTGACTTTAAACAAAAAATCAATGGCCCCTAACCAGATTGTACTAAAAGCTTGAGGACATGGCCCATGATAGTAACAATCGCTTTCAATGCTTCCAATTTAAAACATCCATACTCAATGTACAATCTCTTCAGGGCCTCACCCACCCCTCTCATTATAATCTCCTTCACACCTACAGCATTTCCTCAACTCTACATTTGGCCAATTCTGCCCCTCCTGTGCATCCCATCTCACCCTGTTTGCCCACAATTAGTGATAATTCCTTCAGACGTCCAGTAGACCAATAAGAAACAGCAACCCCAAATACAACTCTTTTTGCTGATAACATAAAGATACCTCAAATTATCTTTACAATACTTTTCAGTCAGTTAAACATTTCAACTAACCATTGCTACAAACTCTGTTTACCGTAACCTTGAAAGAAGGATGTCATTTCTGTTAACCAAAGCAGATAACAGATACGCTGATGCCCATTTCCTTACAGCAATATACGGAGATTTTTATCCAGCATTGAAAATGAGGGGAATTAAAGATGCAGTACTCCCTTTTTCTTGAATCCCTGAAATTAGATGAGTACAGCATCATAGGAGATTCCCTGTCAATCATGTCTAACTCTAAATTTGACCCCAAGTAACTTCTGAATATCGAAGAAAATGAGTCAAAATGTTTATTCTGTTTGACTTGATTGTCTGGTAAATATGCTAGTGCCAAAGTGGGAGTGGTGCAAACCAACACATTCCAATGCATGCTCACTGCATTCTGTTCATACAAACTTCATATGCAGACTTGATTAGAAAATGCTCCAGAAAATACCTGACCACCTCTGAAATATTAATTTTATGTTCAGACACTACCCATTATGAAACCATCATCAATAGTTACTAGTGTAGCTATGCTCATTCACCATTCATTTAATTCCTCTTCCCTAGTCACAGAATATAAAAAAGACCTTGGTCTCATCATTTACCAAAACTCTTTAGTTCAACTTGACAACATTGCCTGCTTAGTCTCTACTGAAGACTGTTATGGTGCAGCACTTGACCCGTCTGAATATAACAATCATAAAATTAGAAAGATAAAGACATATTCCGAGACTTTTAAAGCTCTGAACTGTGAACAGTCACCTGCAAGAATCAATCAAGATGTCAAACAGGTGCCGGCCAATGATCACTATGCACACCCAGCTGAAATCAAGGGTCATAGGGAGCAGACAGGAAAGTGGATTTAACGCTAAAAATTAGCCATGATCTTACTGAATGTGTTAAATAGTCTACTCTTGCTACATTATGTTCTCTAGATTATTACTCTTAACTTTCTTACTGTCTTCCCATAATTCACCCTTCATAAACTTGTCCAAAACACTGCTACATTCATCCTGCTGAAACTAAGTCCCTCACCCTTGCTGACTCAAAGAATAGGGAGTTCCTCAGGCAATCATGCAATAGGGCTTTTCTGTGATCTTTTGCAGTCGTATAAGTAAATCTTGCCTACACTAACTACAAGTACTTTCAGTTGCCTTCGGTGGAATTGCTTAGACATCTTTAAAACCATCTAAGACCCACCTCTGAAGAAGCTTCCAGTACTATTCTAACCTCGCCTTTTCCAGTTTGGTATCCATTTTCTTTATACCCAGTTGTGAAGCACATTCTGACTTCTATGTTAAAAGCCTTCTCTTAATCAGGTTTGAGGATGACTTACTTCCACTCCGGTTTTGAGATGGCCAAATCTAATGTGCAATCAATCAACAGACTCTGTTAAGAAACCACAGAAAAGTTGTTCTTCCACATTTCACAAAACAGGAAAATTTCAGCATCAAACAAAAGTGCCCAATATTCGCCTGTAATTTTGACAATTACATGCAGACTATTCAATGAGAGGATCACAACCAATTGGATTTGTACATATTAACATTCAACTGATTTATCTGCTACTCAGCAATGGAGCACAAAGGTCAGACAACTGTATCGTTAAGGTTTCCCTCTGTAAAAATAGATTACTTAGGCTGTTGAACCTAGCAGCATCTTCCTTGTCTGTACAGCTCAACTACTCACTGCATTAACTTACTGAGCTAATGAGAGATCCTCAAAACGGCTTTAACAGAATTTCAATCGAGGAATAAAAATTGATCTTCCTGAGCAGTTGCTTATTCTGATTCAACTCACAAAGGCAACAATGGTCTGTCAGTTGAGGCTCAGTGGTAGCACTTCTGGATCTCAGTCTGAAGTTTTAAGTTGCAGTCCCAAGACTTGATCAAAATATTGAATAGTAAATAGTACTGAAGGAATGCTGCACTGTTGCAAATGCAGATTTTCAGATGTGACATCATAAATGAGGTCTTGACTGCCATCTCGGGCAATGCAGAAAATCCCATGTCACTATTGTGAAGATGCAGAGATGCCAGCGCTGGACTGGAGTAATCATTCTACATATGTTGGCAATAATCCTTGAGAAGCGCCAAAATCAAAATTAAGTAACTTGGTGAGTTAACAAAATCGCTCCCCCTATAATGACAGTTGTCGGAGATAGTGGTCCATAAATAATAACTTATCTATACAATATGCTAATAAAAAGTGCAGAAGCATTGATTACATCAATTAGTAACAGAAAAGCAGTGGCTTACTCCAAACATAATCAATTCAAGAAAGAAAGAATATAACCAACTCCCCTACCATTGCTTAATCTATTGCCCAAATATTGCCACTGAAAATATTACAGCTAATAGATATACATAGTTCATTATCTCAGCTACACAAGTCACCAGAGTGTAGACCATCATAAAATCAACCAACTGGCAAAGGAAGTCGGTCCCAGAACTAAAATGGAGATAAATCCGGAGAAAATTTCTCAACATTACTATAATAGCCTCATAGCAAGTCACCTCATTCTCAACGTAGACTGCATGCAGCACAAAAACTGTTTTTGCTATTGAAAAAGTAGATTCATTTCAATAGCTACTCTATAATTGAAAATTTCTAGCCAAAAATTTGAACTGGTATATTTTCCAACCTGTATTTTGGGAATAGACTATTGAGATTATGTCTATCCCTTATATATTATAATCACACATTAACACATTTTATTACTGTTCAAATTAATGATTTTGCAATACAAGGAAGCAAGGTCCATCGAGTACATAGTAGCTGATGTTCTTTAACCACTTCTAGTGATTATCAATGATTTTGAAAAGAAAGACAACACCGCTTAAACCCTCAATGTTCACTCAAGTACTTTATTTCAGCAAATAAGCTATACTGAAAATTAAAACTGGACCAACAAAAAGCAAAAGAAAGCAATCATATCAGTGGCTGCTCCAGTACGATTGTACAAAAATACAGAAGGATTGCACAGGAAGACATTACGTGTTGTCAGGCTTCAGTAAGTGAATTTCTGTAGCAATTCAAGAATAAATCCCTCTGATCTCCTCCCACTTGGCATCTGACTGTTTAACTATTTATCCTCAGAACATGGCTCACAACTGCAAATTCAAACATCTTTATTCTATAATGCAGGAGGGACAAGTGGGATTAGGAACGTAACCTTGTTGAAAAGCAAGCGAGCTGAATCAGGTATGGCAACAATTTATAATGAGGGAGTTTGATTCCATTTGCTGGACAGCCTTTGTTCAGTATGTAACTAGAAAGATCAAAAATAAGCATACACTCTTAACGAAAACAAGCAAATGCTTGTTATCAGGTAGGATGAGCAGTCCACCCACATACAGGCAGTGAGATGGGGCACGGCACACACGCACACGAGGAGCAGCGGGGGGAGCACAAATGGGATGAGTACAGCTCCAACAAGCATGACAATCCAGGACAAAGCAGCCCACTTGATTGGCACTCCATCCTCTCACATATTCTCTCTACTGCCAACGCATAGTGGCACCACCATACATCATCTACAAGATGCAGCACAGGAACCCTCGAAGCCTCCTTAGCACCTATAAAACCTACAACCATTACTGTCTAGGACAAAAGCAACAAACACATGGACGCAGCCATCTAGAAGTTCCCCTCCAAGCCAATCACCATCCTGACTTGGAAATATATCATTGTTACTTTACTGTCACTGGGTCAAGATCCTGGAACTCCCAAACAGCGCTGTGGATAGTCTACACCACATGGACAGCAGCAGTTCAACAAGGTGGCTCAGCACCTTCTCAAGGGCATTAAGGAATGGACAGTAAATGCTGATCTAGCCAGCAACACCCACATTGCAATGAATAACAAAAATCTCACACAGGAGGGTGAGCATGCACGGCCCCCATCAGCATATAACTACCCTGTGTGTGTGTGTGTGTGTGTGTGCACGCATGTGCGTACAATACAATGGGCGCAGCCTCCACCGCCCTCACACCCGCGGGCACAGCCTCCCCTGCCCTCACACCGCGGGCACAGCCTCCACCGCCCTCACACCCGCGGGCACAGCACGCCCTCCACCACACCCGCGGGCACAGCCTCCACCGCCCTCACACCCGCGGGCACAGCCTCCACCGCCCTCACACCCGCGGGCACAGCCTCCACCGCCCTCACACCCGCGGGCACAGCCTCCCCGCCCTCACACCGCGGGCACAGCCTCCACCGCCCTACACCCGCGGGCACAGCCTCCGCCTCACACCCGGGCACAGCCTCCCTCCCTCACAGCGGCACAGCCTCCACCGCCCTCACACCCGCGGGCACAGCCTCCACCGCCCTCACACCCGCGGGCACAGCCTCCACCGCCCTCACACCCGCGGGCACAGCCTCCACCGCCCTCACACCGCGGGCACAGCTCCACCGCCCTCACACCCGCGGGCACAGCTCCCCTGCCCTCACACCCGCGGGCACAGCCTCCACCGCCCTCACACCCGCGGGCACAGCCTCCACCGCCCTACCACCCGCGGCACAGCCACGCGGGCTCCACGTCACACCGCGGGCACAGCCTCCCCCTCCGGGTCACCCCTCACACCCGCGGGCACAGCCTCCACCGCCTCACACCCGCGGGCACAGCCTCCCACCGCCCTCACACCCGCGGGCAGCCTCCCTGCCTCACACGCGGGCACAGGCTCCACCGCCCTCACACCCGCGGGCACACAGCCTCCACCGCCCTCACACCCGCGGGCACAGCCTCCCCTGCCCTCACACCGCGGCACAGCCTCCACCGCCTCAACCGCGCACAGGCCCCTCACCCCGGGCACAGCCTCCACCGCCCTCACACCCGCGGGCACAGCCTCCCCCGCCCTCACACCCGCGGGCACAGCCTCCCCCGCCCTCACACCCGCGGGCACAGCCTCCCCTGCCCTCACACCCGCGGGCACAGCCTCCCCTGCCCTCACACCATGGGTACTAACCCCCAGCTCAACCTGTGCCCCTTCGCCTCCTGTGTCGTGAGGGATATACGAGCATACTGAGTACAATTGACAGGCACACGGGGACGGCGCTGTGCGGCCTCCTTCCGCCGTTGCCTAGGGGCGGTGACAGCTTGTCCTTGGCCAAGGCCTCGGGCTTCCTCCAGTCTCTCCTCTTCCCCCCACCTCCGAGGAGGGACTCCATTCTCCTCCACCCTCCGGGTAGGGGATGCCCTTCAGCTGCCTCACCTGCAAGCCCCCGGGGTTGCGGCTGACGATGAAGCGGCTCAGGCTCCGAGCCAGGCACCGCGAACGAGACAACATGGCGGCAGCGGCTCGAGCGGCGACTGCAGCGGAGAACCGGAAACCAGCCGGGGAATACCAACAACACTGGGAAGGAGGGGGGAAGTGGCTGGCAGGAAAATATGTTTTAAATTCCATCAACCGCAGCACGTTCACTTTGTAAATATTAACTAAACCTTGTCTAGTTATATATCTCTTCCCATCAGAGAACCAGATCACTCAATATAAAATTTGGCGATAATGTTGGCTAAAATTGTCACGTTTCACCTATTTCGAAACAATCGTTTGGTCCATGACACCGCCGGACTGTACGAATATTCACATTGAGAGGGGTGGAGATAAACCCAAATAATTTCTACACAGGTCTGTAACAATCACTTTGAAACCTTTCTAACTAATGTATGGAAATATATTGAATACACCTATCTATGTGTTAATTTATAACAGAACAGCGGCATTGTTAAGATTTTGGCTCTTTGGAAATTTGTGCTTCTCCGGACTTTAGCTGTTTGTATCATCCTTTATTTGCATATGCTAATTCATATCGACCTACTCGAATTGGATTGGCTGGAAGGGACCCGCCCCCTTTTCTCCTTTTAAGGTATGGAGATGAATGAGGACAGGTGTAGGCAGGTGCTCAGCCACAGCGTATATCCACCAGGGGAGCAGCAACGTGAGTGTGGCTTATGGTAGCTGATCATTCTCATTACCAGTAGATAATGTTAATTATTGCTGTTGTTGAGATACTTCTAATACTGGTACACAGCGCGTTTTTGGCTTTTTTTTAAAAAAACCTTCTACTTTATGTATGTTTCTTAATACGAATAACACAGTTGATCTGCCAAGTTTGTGTGCGTAAGTCAGGGTGAATGTGAGATTTTTGCCTTATTTTAATATACTTTTAAATGCTCTTTATTGACTGCATTTCTGTGTTCGCTATTATAAAGATATTTGTTCTCTTTAATAATTACATACTTCTCGTCCAGCATCCGTTTCCCTCTTGCCGAAGGGATCAATTCCGCTGGGCATTATTTCATCATGAAACAGTACAAAATAAAAGTCTGATTGTTCTTGGGAGTTGTTAAGTTTCCCAGATATTTTCTAAATTACGGTTGCGATTTAAAGTTCTTCTTAAGTGCAGATATCATACCAGGTTTGTGCGTATATGTCAATGGCAAATAAGTAAATATCAGAAAGTTGTTTCACGTATATAGCAATGGAATGAAGTTGTTCGATGGTATTCAAGTCTTGTACTAATTTTTTTTTCCTTAAAAGTAAATCTTGGGTGCTTAAAATTTCGTCCATTGGCAATAGAGAAAATGCAAGTCAATATTCCTGGCCAGAACCGATCTGAGTTTGTCTTTTTAGTTTGCACATTTTTCTGACAGCAGACGTATTACTGTTCAATGTCATCTTTTTAAAACGTTCCGCGCCTTACCTTTGGACAGGAGAAGCTGTCAGTCTGCGGGATGTAGTTAGTGCACTTACCTGTACAACCCTCAGAATTAATATTCGATAAAAGCAAATTACTGTGGATACTGGAATCTGAAATCAAAAGAGAAAATGCTGGAAAGTCTCAGTAGATCTGTAAGCTCTCTCCTTTCAGATACTGCTAGAGCTGCTGAGATTTTCCAGCATTTTCTCTTTTTAGTTTCTTTTTTGGCCTTAGAATTAATAATCATTTAAATTGTAATTATTTGTGAGGCCTGTTTCAAAATTTGCATCTTTGGAAGGTTCTATTGAACGAAGCCGTTTGTGATTGTGAGCCAGTTGACATTTTTAGAGACAGGAATAATTCGATTTATTATGGAATCGATATAACAGTAACTGGACAGTGCAAGAGGGCGCCGGTTAAATGGCGATTTCAGCTGGTTCGAAACCTGGTTTGGCTGTGTTGCGGGTTTTAAGTTGCTAATGTGACAGTGCCACAAACTGTTACTTGCTTCCACGTCTCGAGATGTCTCTTGCATTTAATAATGGTTTAAATAGTAATTTTTCGATAATGATCAATGTGGGATTTAAATAAAACTGATGTTATCTAGTAAGTTGGGTACACTGACGGCGTATTCAGACACTTAAGAATTCCGAGTTAAATTTTAACGAGTCAGAAATAAAGTTAAATCCTTGAATGTAAAGCTGGTCCGCACGGAGAATCGTGCAAATATATTATTTTGTTTTAAATGATTGATGTAATAATCTAGTAAAATGTGAATAATTGTGTTACGTTGCTTTATAAAGAACAGAATAACATATTATGGTTTGTATTGTGAAGTATTTCGCCAATAAGCATATGTGGAGTGGTTGTGGACTTCATATAATTTGAAATCAACACTTGGTTGCAATTTACAGCCTGCAAATGTGGTTCTAAATGTGGCATTAACTATTACATCAGTACCGTCAATTAAAATGTAAAATTTTATTACTTTATTCAAGTTTTAGTTCATTATTTGGAAGTATTTCTTGATGAAATAATCTGTTCAAGGGAGTGCCTCTGGGTTCGCATGTTAGACATAGGCGATAGAACAAGCTTCTAGTGTAGATTATTCTCCACCAACCTTTTGCCGTCTCATTCCCTCTTCTCTATCACCGAGTCGCCTTCTGCAGTCTCGGTTTTCGGGTCCATTATAGGAATGGCAGTTTCTTCATGTGTCAACATTTGCTAGTTCGTGGGCCTCTCCAGCCTGCGTAATGGCGGTGAACCATTGCAAAGCTGGTCTGGTCTTTATCCGACTGGACAGAGGAATACTTGATGCAAGGTCCATTATAGGGTCAATCTGTCCCTTCTAACTCTACAGTGTAGAGATCAATTGTAATGTCCCCAACCCAGACTAACCAACCTAGCGGCAAAATAAAGCCAAAGGATCAAACCTGAGGAAGGCTTACGAGTCAAAACGATGTTTATCTCTATCCGCAGATGCTGCCAGACCCGCTGAATTTTTCCAGCATTTTCCGTTTTTATTTCAGATTTCCAGCTTTTGCAGTATGTTGCTTTTATATCCCTGAAACTTTCCTAGTTTGCATTGCATCACACCTAGCCGAGAAAAACTCAGTCAAAGGGGCGCTCTGTTACATTGGCTTTCAAAGCTAGTTACTTTTTAGGGAAAGGAATAAATAGCTTAGAAAACTTTTTGATCATTCACTAACATTTTCTTATTGGCATAATTGAAGATTCCGTGAACCGCCCCGTTTTACACTAGCCTTTGAAGTGGAGAGAATTATTTCATCACGCTTCGTTAAAAGTCTTGCCTTCTCAGAGTCCTGGTCTCGTATCCATCACGGGCGTCTCAGAGAGTTTAGCATCTATTTCACGACACGACCGAAGAACCTTTTGGTTAAGAACAAACCCAAGATTGGATGTCATGCCTTACCTTGTCAGCATGGATCACGTAGGTCTGGATTCATTTTGAATATGGGTCTTGGCGCAAGCAAGGGTTCAAGTCTGCCCTGTCCACTCTGCTCATTGGCTTTGTAACTTTAAGAATGGAGTTTTAAAAACACAATTAAAAACTGAGAAACTTTCAACCTCTTGTTTGCAACAAAAAAAGAGAAAAGACTTGCGTTTTTCTTGCACCTTCCTTTCCGCCTTCCAAATCCTTAACAATAACAACTTGTATCTGGATACCGGGTGGTGTCAGAACTGGGAATTGTCAATTGCAAACCCTTGTTCAAATGAGATGTAAAATACATCCACTAAGTACAGGCCAGTCAGCCATGGGAAAGTTCTTAGCAATGATAATCCAGGATAAAATTAATGGTCACTTGAACAGTTGTGGATTAATTAAGGAAAATCTGGTGTGTATCTGCATTTGTTGAATTTTTTGATGAGGCAACATGGAGAATTGATATGGGTAAGGTCACCAATGTTCTGACATAGACTGCCAAAAGGTGTTTGATAAAATGCAATATAGCAGAATTCTCAGTAAACATAAAGCCTATGGACTGAAGGTAGCATGGATACAAAGCTGAACCACTGTTTCAAACTGTAAGAGGATATACAGTGGGATTCACCAGGGTGGGATATTGTAACCACTCTTTTTCTTGGTTTGTAACAATGACCTAAGCTTATGTGCACAGGGCCTAATTTCAAAATTTGCAGATGACAAACTTGGAAGTGTTGTGAGCTGTGCAAAAGAAATTGTAAAAAACCAAGGAAGTTATGGTGAACACTGATTCAACCTAAACTGGAACATTGTGTCCAAATTCCAGGTACCACACTTTAGGAAGGATCTGAAGGCTTTAGAGAAAATGCAGGAACAACTTATGGAATAAACTCAACAGTGAGAGATTTCTGTTATGTAGATATATTAGAAAACCTGAGGTTTTTCTTCCCAGCGAAGAGCATGTATTTTTACATGAGCGTCGCTGGCTGGGTCAGCACTTATTGCCCATCCCTTACTGCCCTTTATGACTTAGGGCATTTAATAGTCAACATATTCCTATAAGCCTGGAATCATGTCTAGACTAGACTAGGTGAAGGACAACAGATTAATTAAGGACAACAGATTTTATTATTGTCACCCTAAAAAACGTTAGTGAATCAAAAAGATTATTATGACAATTGGTTCACAGTTGGAGTTTTAATTCTAGATTTTTATTGAATTCAATTTTCACCATTTGGGTCCCTAGATCTTGCTCTGGACCTCTGGATTACTAGTCTAGTGACATGTTTACAATTATAAAAAATCCTGTCATCAAACTGTTACAAAATGAAAAACTTCAAGCAAAGTGGCAGCACTGTTGATGCATCAAAAAAGTAAAGTTTATTAGCCACAAATAGGTTTACATTAACACTGCAGTGAAATTACTGTGAAAAACCCTGAGTTGCCACTCTCCGGCACCTGTTTGGGTACGCTGAGGGAGAACTTAATATGGCCAATGTACCTAATCAGCACATCTTTCAGACTCTGGGAGGAGACCAGAGCATCTGGAGGAAACCCATGCAGACACAGAGAGAACGTGCAGATCCACACAGTAACCCAAGCTGGGAATCAAACCTAGGTCCTTGGCTCTGTGAGACAGCAGTGCTGACCACTGTATTAACAAAAGACTTGCTTTAGAAAATACTGTGTTCAATTCACAATATGATCCATTTAGTGAGAATGTTGACAAATATTTGGTAGCAAGTAAGGTCTATTCACCTGCCCAGTGTGTGAGCACTGTATGGTCCCATGGGTCACAGAATGGGGTAGAGATGCCAGCGTTGGACTGGGGTAAACTCAGTAAAGTTTTACAACACCAATTTTAAATCCAACCAATTTATTTGACAGTAAATCCGCAAGCTTTCGACGCTATGCGCCTTCGTCAGGCAAATGCAGTGTTCTGATCTGCAGAGGCACTTATATCCACACAGACAGTTACAGATTGCTGATTAGAATGCGAATCCTTACATCTAACCTGCTATTCAAGTGTTAAAGTGGCTAACACTGTGTGTGAAGGGAATCCTGAGCATTGGTTAGAGAATAGCGCACAGCGTCGAAAGCTCGCGGATTTACTATCAAATAAATTGGTTGGATTTAAAATTGGTGTTGTAAAACTTTACTCACAGAATGGGAACAAAGTCAATTGAGAAATGGAGGCAAAGTTAAAATTGTACCAAAATGACAATGTTTTATTTAATTTATTATTGTCATATGTATAGGGATAAAGTAAAAGTATTGTTTCTTGCTCACTGTACAGACAAAGCATACCATTCATAGGGTATATAGGGAACAAGGAAAGCAGTGGGTGCAGAATATAGTGTTATAGTCATAGCTAGGGTATAGAGAAAGATCATCGTAATATAAGATAGGTCCATTCAAAAGTCTAATGGCAGCAGGGAAGAATATCCTTCACTATAAGAGAAATCGGTAGGTAGTTTCATTTACTCTAGCCAGAAAACTGAAACAACGGTATAAAAATAGAGGACAAACAATGTTGCATAAGATAGGCTATATTATTTTTCATTTTTAATAGTATCTAAATTAAAATTGAGGTATAGTGAGTATTTCCATCTTTTTTGTTAAGTCCATAGGTCGCAAAGAAAGCAATAAGGATAAGGAATATGGCCAAAGGCTTTCAAATAGATTTAGATCAACTACGTAACTATGCAATTATCACACATTGGCTGAAAAGATATATGGAACAAGTAGGCAAAGAATGAAACAGAATTCACAGAGCGTGAAATCACACAAAGACTCAAGGACAAAAATAGGGAATGCTAGAAAAACTCAGCAGGTCTGGCAGCATCTGTGGAGACAGGAAGGAGAACTAATATTCCGAGTCTGTTTGACTCTTTCAGAGTTAAAGAGAGGAAGAAATATTATATACTATACAAGAGGAGGTATAGCAGCTCTAGCAGGGTAACGATCAGTGACTAGTGGGAATTAGGAGAGATTGCAACAAAGATGTGTAGGTCACAAAACAAAAAAAGCTCAAAGGAAGGTTAGTGTAATGGCAGTAACCACTAACCCAACATTTCTAGTGTCAAAATGCTGTGATGAAGCATTTTTAAAGAGAAGGTAGTAGAACTCTGGGTATATTGTCAGGCCAATAAAGTGAATGCTGACAGAGGATTATGCTAAGGAATTATCATTATCAGATAACCCTTGAAATAGTATGTTCAAACCTAGTCATAATGACACAAAGAGGATATCCTTCCACTGGGAGCATGTAGAAGACTGGATGATCACAAGTGGAAAACGAATGAATCAGAGAAAAAAAATTGAGAAACTCAGTCTCTCCAAACGGGGAAAAGTGGTTAACAAAGGAGCGTGACAGATACTACAGTATACTTTTCATTTTGCTAGTCTCCTATTTTTTGATGTTTCTCTGTGGAAGCTTGTGGCTGTATTCACTTCATTTAGATTGCGACTTTGATTAAGTATGGATTCATATAAACTGGTCAGTTAAGTATACAAATCCGTGTTTTGTCCATTTACAAGAAGTAATTTTTCGATTAGTGCTGTCTGAGAGAGCTTCGCCCTCACAGAATATACAAAAAGACAAAGAAAAGTACAACACAGGATCCTTCAACTCTCCTAGCCTGTGCTGATCATGATGCCTTAACTAAACCAAAAATAAACCTTCAGTACTTACTCGGTCCATATCCTTCTATTCCTTCCCTATTCATGTATCCATCCAGATGCCTCTTAAATGTTTCTAATGTGCCTGCTTTCATCACCTCTCCGGTAGCACATTCCAGGCACCCATCAGTCTCTGCATGAAAGACTTCCCCTGCACATTTCCCTTAAACTTTCCCCCTCTCACCTTGAAACTGTGCCCTCCTATAACTGACACTTCCATCCTGGGAAAAGAGCTCTGATAATGCACCCTGTTTATTCCTCTCATCATTTTGTAGACCTCTATCAGGTCTCCCTTCAGCCTCCAGCTTTCTGGTGAAAACAATCCTAATTGAGTCAACCTCTCCTTGAATACCCTCAAGACCAGGCAACATCCTGGTGAACCTTCTTTGCACTCTCGCCAAAGCTTCCATGTCCTTCCTGTATTGTGGTGACCTGAACTGCACATTATACTCCAAATACAGTCAAACCAAGGTTTTATATAGCTGCAATATGATTTCCCAACTCTTATACTCAAAGGCGTAGCTGAAGGCAAGCCTTCAGTCATATGCCTTCTTAATCACATGGCCACCTGTGTTGCCACTTTTAGGAAACAATGGACCTAACGCCTAAATCCTTCTGTTCATGATCCTAAGAGTTCTGCCATTTACTGTTAATGTTCTTAAATGTTCTGCCATTTACTATTAATATTTTTGATGTTTCTGCTCATTAATTTTCAACCACCAAGAAAGTGTGGAGAGAGCCCCAGTTTCTGATTGTTATTGCTGAGTGCAAAGGAGAACATGAGATTCATGCCATCAGAAAACAAGAAAACATAAAAACATTTATGTTGCATAAATTTGTAAAAATTTCCCTGGGGAATTCTGAGTTCTAAAAGCAAATATTTGCCAGTCTCTCGCCTCCTAAAATATTTTTATTAAGTTTTCTCCTACTATTGAAAGGTGTAATAGGCATGACACACCTTTTTGCTGTACTGTCACAGAGGGCAGACAAGCCTCACACAGAATGAGCTTGTCTCTCTTACCCTCAGGTATCTTAGCAAGAAAATATGCTATATATAATACTGTGGGGGACTATTAAAAGTATTCCTAATTGTTATTGTTTGAAAAGAGACATAGGTGGATTATATGACATAATGCAAGGGAGTGAAATCTTCCATTTTAATTAATTCTTCTAATTAATATTTGTAATAAATGAAATTTGTAGTTTGCATACTGAGATATTTATCCATCCAAAAGATTTAGAGATACAAAGCACCACATATTATATTCAATGCATTTATCAGCAATAAACATAGTTTATTAGTCAGTTGTGCAGCTATGGTCCACAGCATTTTATGCTTAAAACTTCAATTTAGTTAACAGGAAATGTAAGCTTGTCTGGAGAGGCATATGGAGGAAACATATTTACTGAGACCAAACCATAATAAGGGAAAGACCTAATTGAGATGTATAACACATCACATAGTATAGATGAGGATAAACCCGAATATTATTTGGAAGTCAATTAGATTGGTAGAACCAAAGTGTGTAAATGTAAATGATTATAAAATAAATTTGAAATCAATATGTATTTGGAAGAATTTCTTTAATCAAAATGTGATAAATGATTGAAATAATCTGCCTGTTAAAATAATTTATTTTAATTTAAAATAAATACATTTGGCCTTTTAAATTTGGAACCAAACCAGGAGAAACAAGTAAGTGTCAATAGGATAAATGAGCTTTTTCCATCCTTGACTTTTTCTTACTTTAACTGCATTAAAAACAAGTGTAATAGATGATTACATTTAGAAAACAAAAGCAAGTTATGAATAGCACAAAATAATATTTGTAAAATGGATTCTTAATGCCCCCTTTTAAGAGATCTGAACAGACACTCGAGAAATTGAGGATACTGATGGCTGTAACAAAGGGCTTCACAAAGTGAGATTCTATTGTTTAGATCCAACACGTTTGGTTCATTCCAAACCATTGCAGCCATACTGTTGCCAGTAGGCACTAAATAAAACCTTCCCCAGTATCTGAATTAGCGCTATCTGTTGAAGGGAACAATTGTTGGTAGAAAAGTACAGGAAGAGATTAACTGTGCTCCCAGTCAGGGATTGTCGGCAGCTTAGGAAAGCTGGTTCTGCAATGAAGTAAGAAGCAAATCCTGATTAATATAATAATTAGTTCCTCCCTCTGACCATTCCACTACTCCCTCCAACTCTCCCCCCCTCGCCCTTCAATGTTCCATCTTTGTGGCATCTGCCTGAACAACACCACTACCTCTATTTGACAAAAGATTATCAATCTAATTCTTTTTCTCTCTCCACAGATGTTGCCTGACCTGCTGATTTATTTTCAAATGTTTATGTCACTTCCTTTATCTTGTTTCTCACACTTCTAAAGAATTATCATGGCAAAATTCCTATGCTCAGATTTATAACCAATTTGCCAATGTAAACTCATGACTGTAATTGTACAATTTTGCCACTGTATTCCAGCAAATCTCCCAATGTTTTTTGATTTTTTTCAATTACCATTTTTTTCTTAATAACTAAAATTTTAATGACAAAATTAGGGGATTCAACAAAATAAAATAAAAATAGAAAACTACACATTTCATGAATATCACATGAATAGATTTATTCAATGAGTTGTCTTTTATATTTGAAAATGCCAGCTCCACTCAAAAGCCTGAACTTGAACTTAAACTTAATATTTTTCCCGAGAGCTGTGACTTTGTGTAGTATTTGCCTTGTACAATCTGATCATACACATTGGCCGGAATTCTCCAAGTTAGATGCCCCACTACTGCTGCCAGCAAGAATGGAGAATTTGGTGCTTGCTCAAACCTCCATTAATTGCAGTGGGCCTGGAAATTCCCAGCCATGGGTGAGGTCAGAGAATTCTGGCCATTGTATCTATTAGCATGGTATACATCAATACCAGTCAATGAGTTGTATTGATGGAATATTTTTCATTTACTTCCAGAATGTCTGTTCAGTCACTTTGTTTCCAACTAATTTTGTAAAATAAGGAAGTACAACAACTTACATTTATATAGTACCTTTAACATAATGGAACTTCACAAGAGCATTCTGAAACAAAATATGACACTAAGCTATGCAAGGAGGTATTAGGGCAGATGACCAAAGGTTTATTGATGGACTACAGAAATAGAGAGGTACAGAGAGGGGATTTCAGAGCTTACAGGTAAGGAAATTGAAGTTACATTTCAAAAGATTTACTTTGGGTAAATCAATTGTGAACTTCAAAAAAATAGACATATTTGCATGTCTATATTTGAATGCTTGGAAACAATGGGCGTGTTCTTATTATACACCTATTATTGCTTGTATGGGTTTTGGAAGCCTTAGAAAGTGTATTAAGATTGAAGGAGAGAATAACTAAGATGAAAGGGAAAATGGGAATGGGTATGTGTCTTCTTTCATTTAATGTTACTTCAAATTTCAACAGAAAATACCAGTTTGATATTTAGAGTAAAATGGTTTGCAAGCTATGTGAATTAGGGGTAAATGTTAGACTGTAGAACCAGAAGGAGAATGGAATATGCTTGGAGTCAGTTCTGTGCTCTGGTAGAAATTGTGATACTCCCAGACAATAATTTGCCTTTATATAATGTTTCTATCCCCAGACCATTCATAGCTGTCTCATCAAGCTAGATTTGACACCAAGCCACATAAAAAATTAATAGGGTAGATGACCAATAGATTGCTTAAAGAGGTAGGTTGTAAAGAGCATTGTAGGGGAGGAAAGAGAGGGGAGAGAGAGGTGGAGGGAATTCCAGCACTAAGGCTCTTAACAGCTGAAGGCACAGTGATTAAAGTCAGGATTCACAACAGATCAGAATTGGAAAAGTGCAGATATTTCAGAGGGTTACATGCCTGGAGCAAGTTCAGTAGTAAAGGAGGGGGAAATCTCCTGGAAGAATTTGAAAACAAAGATGAGAATTTTAAAATCCAGTCACTGCATAACCTCAGGAGCCAATTTTGATAAGTGAGGGCAGGAGCGATGGAAGAAGAGGACAAATTAGGAGACCAAAGCAAAGTTTTAGATTACCTCAAGTTTATGGAGATTGGAATGCGGGAGCCAGCCAGGAATGCAATGAACATGCCAAGTGCAGAGATGATAAGGGCACAGACAAAGGTTGATAAGTTGAGTCAGAGACAGAGTCAGCCCATAGTATGGAGGTGGAAATAAGTGATTGCATGGTTATGTGGTCAGAAGTTCATCTCAGAGTCACCAAGATTGTAAGCACTTGTGAATGGCCATGGGATATCTGAGAAATGGGGAGGGAGTTGCCACAGGAATATCCTGGAGTTTAACAGTACTGTAGCAAGTATGCCAGAGTTGGCAGAATGGGTGAGGAAGGGATCTTTTGATCTGCCATCACTGCAGAGAAGATCATTTGAATCTGAAGATGGACACTCTTATAGATTCCTACTGCCTGTTGGTGGGGGTGTGGGAGTGAGCATGCCATTAACCGGGTGCGGAAGAGGAGGAATAGTCATGACTGTTGCTGGATGTATATCTCTGCATTTCTTTCTGTAAATTTGGATTTCTTCTTGTTTCAGCAACTGGGGTAACAAATGAAGAAAGATAGTTAGCTTTACAAACAAAAGAAGATATTAATAAATTACAGAATGAAAATATAATTGGCAAATAAATTTCAGTATAGGTAAGTATAGGTGGTCATTTTAGTTAGATAAAGGCCACATACAGCTTCAATAATAAGTCTCAATGGGCTTATGAAGCTGAGGGATCTGGGATTATAAATACACAAATGCTCAAAAGAAGTGATACAGGTTAATAAGGCTTTAAAAAAAAGCAAACTAAAGCAGTAAGGCTCATTTCTAGATAGAATTGAAAAGCACAGTAGTTATGTAAAATCTATAGTGCAGACCATTATAATATACTGTGAATTGTTTTGATCTGCAGAATATTAAACAAAAAGAATTAGAGAAGATGTAAAAAATTATTCACAAGGATGATGCAGTATAGCAAAAATATATTTATTAGGAAAGGCTGAAGCTCTTCTCCAGGAAAGAGAAGGCTTTGGGTTGGTGACCTTTAAGATAATGAAAAGGCTTAATGTCAAAAAAACTGTCATGGTTGAGGGGGGAGTTCAAAACTAGAAATCATAAACATAAGACAATCCACAATTTATCCAAAAAGCCAATCGGGGGCATCTTCTTTACTCAGAAGCATGAGAATGTAGAATGTATGATGACAAGTACTATTTGAAGCAAATTGCATAGATTCTTTTAAGGGGAACAAAAACAGAAAATGCTGGAAAAACTCAGCAGGTCTGAGAGCATCTGCGGAGAGAATAGAGCCAATGATTCAAATCTGAATGACCCTTCCTCAAAGCTGCTCTGATGAAGGGTCATCCAGACCCAAAACATTGGTTCTATTCTCTCTCCACGGATGATGTGACTTGCTGAGTTTTTCCAGCATTTTCTGTTTTTGTTTCAGATTCCAGCATCTGTAGTAATTCGCCTTCATTTAAGGGGAAGCTGAATATGCATATGACAAAGAAGGGAATAGAAGGACATATTGATGGAGTGAGATGCAAGGAGACTTTTATGGAGCATAAGGGATCTATTGGGTTGAATGGCATGTCCCTACTGTACACTCCATGCAACCTGATACAAATGCAAAATAGATTCTCTGATAAAAGTAATACCAGTCTCCTCTTTTACTACACAGATCTCTAGTCTTCTTGCTGCTTTTGAAAGGATGCATCAGTAGGATTTTGAGGCCATGGTAATGCCCGAGTACTGGAGTTAATAACTTTCTCTCCTTTAACTCAAAAAGTCAGGGATCCCTTTGATTCCTGTGTGTCCAGCTCCAGTGGTCTATGCTATGAACTTCAACATGTCTAAGCAGGATATTCACAATTCCAATAGCTGTTACGTAGAAGGGGATAAAACAAATCAGCTTCCTATGCGCCTGAAAAGAAACTTTTTTGAGGATTCTGTGTCATCAATATCCAGCAGAGCCATTGTTTCACAATTTCTAGACAAAGCTATCAAGAAAAATAATTCAACAGTTCAAGAATTTTTCTTTCCATCAAGGAATCTGCCCCATTCCACCACAGAAATGTATCAGGAGGACAGCAGCAATTGCTCCAAAGACAGTGTACAGGAAGTTGGCTCACCTTTCAGTCAGCATCAAACCATGAACTACAGTGAAGGAGATCGATTGCATGACAAACACTTGCAAGCAAAAAGGGCAAGAGTGGAGAACATCATCCAGGGGATGAGCAGTTCTCCAAATGCCATCCTCCTCAACAGTGAGCTGGAGAGGGAATGTGGCCAACAGCATGCAAGTTTGGGAGAGAAGTGCAAAGAGAATAAACGGAAGCAGAGGCTTCCTCAACAGCAGCAAAGGCAAGAAGCAAACCTAACGATACTTCCCAAATTAACCTCATCCCTAAAGAAGCACAGGCAGGATGAGTGCCATCGACTGAAGCAGCAGCTACAGGACATGCAAGGAAAACTTCTCGAACTTCAGGAAAAGTTTTTCCAGGTATATGATGCCAGCGATTCAGAACAAGAAGACCAGGAGGACGTATCAGATTCCAGCTTCCACTTGGGTGACCCCAATTGTAGTGAAGAGAATGAAGAAAATACTTCAGAAAGATATCTTTCAGACATGGACCAAGGTCTCTCCAATGACTATGTTCAATCATTTGGCCAAGAGAAAGAACTGACAACAGGCAAGGATGTGAACAAATATCAAGATACGGACAGAAAATTTAACAATCATAATCATTTTTCTCTTTCTCTTGTGAAGGGTGGATATCTTGCAGAGGCCCTTAAATATGAACTAACCAATGCAGTGGCTCACATTGTAGACTCGGCTGTGCAGTTGTTCTCTGTTAAACCTTCAAGCATTACTTCTCGATCATTTCAAAGCCTGCCAGCCTCTCAGCCCAAGAGTGTTACATCTAATGAGAACACAAATTTAAGGACTGTCAGTCATGATTTTCAGTGCCCTGAGGATTCAATGATGATGCACAGATATTTTGACAACTCTCAAAGCTCTCACACCTTTGACATTCAAGATCAGACAGAAGCAATACCCTTGGTGGTGAGAAAATCATCCCAAAGCCAACCTAGCATTGTTAGCCCAGTTATTAAACAAGCTTGCCACATGCCTAATATCAAGCCACCTTTAACATTAGCTCTCGGTTCGCAGATGCCTCTGACTGAATTGCCTGAACCTCTATTGAGATATGGAATACACAATGACATGGGACATAATCTCTCAGCTACAGCGAACGATACTGAGTCTTCTGAATCAACACACTTTTTGTGGGACACAGTCAAACTAAGATCAAAGGTTACCTCACATCATACAGCTAATCAGGCATACCCACACTTCCGACAAAATGCAGCAGAGAATCTCTGTCTTTCCCGCATCAAGTCTGAATGTGGAGACCTGCATTCCATGGCAGATGTCGCTCCATACAAATCAGTTCATATATCCTTTTGAAGTGAATGCAGAATATAGCAAAAACCTTTCTGTTGCAAAGTCAGATATAACACATGACCCACAGAGTAAAGCTCTTCAATGTAATTAAACTTAAACCTCAGAGAAGCATCTTCTTCTGCACTTGTACAAGGTTTCATTCCTTCCCCAATATCTCCACACCATTGAAGACTCTTTGAACTATAGTGCATGTTCAGTACTAATGTTTCCAAAAATGTCTTGCCTCTCAAACAACCAGGAACTGAATTAGACTACTTGAAATTCACTTCAATTAAAACCTAAGCAGTAACAGAAAAAGGCTTCCACATCATCAGCTGGTATATTCAAGCCCAAGAACTAAATTTTGGATTATATAATCTGGCCAACCCACCACTATATTGAGACAACATTATGCAGCTTTGCTGAGCTGAATAAATAATGGAGTATTTGCATATCACCTTATCACATTTTTTTAAAAAAAATGTTTGTTCGTGGGCTATGCGTGTTGCTGGCAAGGCCAGCATATGTTGCCCATCCCTAATTGCCATTGGACTGAGTGGCTTGCTAAACCATTTAGGGGGCAGTTGAAAGTCAACTACATTGCTGTGGGTCTGGAGTCATATGGAGACCAGAATTCTTTTCTTAAAGGACATTAGTGAACCAAAGGATTTTCACAATTGTTGATAGTTTCATGCTCACTCTCTGAGACTAGTTTTCATCTTGGACTTTATTCATTGAATTGAATTCCATCAGTTACCATAGTGGGATTTGAATCCACATCCCCAGAGAATTACTATACATCTGTGTTATTTGTCCAGTCATGTTGTGGAGATGCTGGCATTGGACTGGGATAAACAAAGTAAGCAGTCTCATAATGCCAAGATAAAGTCCAACAGGTTTATTTGGTACCAAATGCCACTGGCTTTTGGAGCACTGCTCCTTCGTCAGGTGAGCACTGAACTGACAAAGGAGCAGCACTCCGAAAGCTAATGGCATTTGCTATCAGATAGACCTGTTGGACTTTAACCTGGTGTTATAAGACTTCTTAATTGTGTTTACTTGTCCAATGACATTGCCACTACACCATCAGTTCCCCGCAGTTGAAACTTTATACAATGCTTCACTGCCCGAGGTCTGAAAGTGATTCAAAAACAATAACTTGCATTTATAACCTTTTAATATTATAATCTGCCTCAAAGTCTTTCATAGGTGAGTTATCAGACAAAAGAATTGACACCAAGCGAAATAAGCAAATGTTAGGATAGAGTTGAAAACATTTATTCAAAGAGGTAGGTTTTAAGAAATGTCTTAAAGGATGAGATGGGAGACCTAACTAAGTGTACACAGGGAGAATATGCAAACTCCACACAGACAGTCCCCCAAAGCTGGAATCATACCTGGGTCCCTGGCACTGTGAGGCAACAGTGCTAACCACAGTGTTACTGTGTCAAAAATAATCAAAAGTTAAGGTTTATTTATTAGTCACAAGTGGGCTTATATTCCCACTACAATTAAGTTACTGTGAAAATTGCCTAGTTGCCATACTCCGGCGCCTGTTTAGGTACACTGGGACAGAATTTAGCATGGCCAATCCACCTAACCTGCACATCTTTGGATTGTGGGAAGAAACCAGAGCACTCGGAGGAAATCCACGCAGACACAGAGAGAATATGCAAACTCCACGCAGACAGTGACTCAAGCTAGAAATCAAACCCAGGACCCTGGCATTGAGAGTCAGCAGTGTGAAGCACTGTGCCACCATGCTGGCCCCTCTCCCACCCCCACCTTCTCTTGGAACTTATTAATGATTGGAGAAACAGGGGCAGCAAATTTTCCAATGGATGATCACAGTTAAATTCTTGCCTTGAAATCATGAGAAATTTAATATGAGAACTGCTTCTGTTGATCCATAACAATCCAGACATTGGCTGATCCACTGCAGTACTGTTAACGTTGATGAAAGGATCATGGGGCTTTGGTTCATTGGCCTCCGTCAGATAGTGCAATTGCAATGAGGGCACTAGTCACAACCCCAGAGGCAGCTTTCCAGCCATGGTGGGCGAGAGGGAATTTGGAAGATGGAATGTGAAATAGAACTCATGACTAACTCCCAATGCATCAACTAATGAAGACATATTACTAACTAAATTAAAAATTGTGATTACTTGATGTGCTCCTAGAAAACAACTATTGAGGGGTAGGGGGAGGTGGTGAATAAACTTTTCTCGCAATAGGACTTTAACATAATATCCTTTTGTAGATATTTCCCATCCATCTTGATCTCCTCTTCCACTAACATTGCTCCCCACCACTACCACGTTACCACTCTGCACCCAAGTGCTGAGGACAGAAAACAAAGGCAATGAGAGATGGGAAAGAAGAGCAATTTGATGCAGAAATCCATTAACTGAATTATATTCTCAAACTAAATGGGATCATCCTTTGTTTTCTTGCTTGTTTAATATGTAAAGAGGTCTTTTTAATTAAGATAGATGAGGAAATTGTAAATAATTGGAGTGCATTGATTTAAATAAGGCTTAGCGATACTCAAGGAGTATCTGTGAGCCTTTCATTGCCACTCACTGCTCCAGGGCCCAGAGACTTTCTGATGTTAATGCATGCAATATCCACTACTTCCCAGCTGCAAACATCCTCTTACATACTTGATTACAGAAAGGTGAATTAGAAACAAACACAGACACATTTCTTTTCATTTTACAAGGCAAATGTGTCTTTCAAATTATAATTTCAGTTTAGTCTGCAACGTTATGCTAAAGGCCACAAACTGGTTAGGTAAGTTGCAATCTGACATGTCCAACTTACACTATTCAAATGAAGTAACAGCAGCCAGTTTACTTGAGTGTTCAGCAAGTAAGGTGCTTGGAAGTGTGACTGTGATGGTCACAGGAATATCCAGTAAACATTAACTGAAAAACTCTGAAGCAAGTTATAAAGTTCCAATATGCAGTCAAAGGTGAAAGAGACAGGTAGAGTGAGGGGTGGCTGGAGAAGCAGGTACAGAGAAGTTAAGAGACTTGATAAAGAAAGGTACTGTCATATGCTAAATGACCAAGAGGCATTTGATCAAATATCAGATCGAGCCCAAGATGAGGTGCAATGCATTTTCTTGTCAGTTTGGATCTTGTTTGTCTTTCTTATGGGGACCATGAATTGAATTCAATTTGAATTTGATTTGCTTTTTGGAGCAAGCAAAGAATTAAGAGTTTGCATGATCTACTCTCCATATTGGCTATTTTTTTAGAAGTCTCTGTAATGCACACACAGTAAGATGTCTCACAATACCAGGTTAAAGTCCAACAGGTTTATTTGATAGTAAACGCCACTAGCTTTTGATGAGAGAACATACCAACAGAGCATACTTTACAAGCTCAGAGCACTGCATTTTAAACTACTGATTTGCTAATATCCTCTCGTGCATTCCAATTGACTGTCAGGGGAAATCCTCTATCAGAGCACAGTGTTAGAAATGCTTACTGCTTATTGGTATCAATGACATCACCATTGTGTGAACATTCAAACATTTCCAATATTGATTTGCAGAAATGAATAATATGAACTTGCCACATTAGATCTTGAGATACATAAAAAAGCTTGTTACCAACTGCCTTTTCTGATGTTTATAGTCTCCTCTGCATGCAGCTTTCCTTCCTATTGAATATTGTATCAGAAGTCTGCAGCAACTTTTGTAAGGACAGCCTAGAGTGAAGAAATGAAAGTGCCCTTTCACTGCTGGCAGTAAGTGCAAACCTGTTGATTATCACCATTTGGACTGAGAGTTACTCATTTTTACTCAAGACATGATCCTAATTTGGTATAATATTTCTTGCATTATTACACTTCAAAAATATTTTGTTCACAAAATGCTTTACGGCATCTTGACGTTGTGAATTAAGGCAATTAAAGTGGATGTACTCAAGAGGAATTTGGTGAAACACATCAGGTAGAAAGGAATAGGTTACATTGATAAGCAGAGGTTAGCAGGAGGCTTGTGTGAAGCATAAATACAAATGCTAGCACAGACCTGTTGGTCCAAAAGGCCTGTTCCTGTGCTGCATAATTTTTTAATGTAAGTTCTTTCTTACATCTAAAAGTAAAAACAGCTCCAATGGCTGATTTTTAAAAAAAACTGCTTCAGCTCTGAGATCTGCCCAATAGATCCAATAGCGAGCAAACTCCTAATGGAGTTTCTGTCCATTAACTTTAATGGAGAAATGTAAGGGATGAGGTGTGAATTTTTTCCGGTCTGCTTTCTTGGCATCATTAGGCTCATTCAATGAGGGAATAGAAACAAGCATTCAGAAAACTGACTCTCATCTTAACTGTGTTCTCAGCCTGTGTCACACACTACCTTTATAAACCTCCATTCCTAGAATTTCACTGACTTCATGGCTCTGTGAGAAGCTTCCAAAGGGAAATGAATCTCCAGACCGCAATACAAAGCAGCAGCTTGTAGTTTGACACCAAACTCTCAGTTTTGGCACTCACACTCAAGAGAGTCTAAAGATGGCTCCTGAAGGTCCAGTGGCAATTAAAGAAATCTGACAATTTTCCATTTTCCAACCATTATTGTCTCTCGCATTTGACAAGTGCAATGAGAAAAGAAATTGAGCAAAAATGTTCTTCTGAACGTAAGAGAGGGAGAATACAACACCTGGGTGAGCTTGAAGGTTAAGATTCCCAGCCAAAACACCTGTTAAGTTAAATACTGGGCACCATGTTGTTTCATAAACTTGCTTGTAGATATGGTTGATATGATTGGCATTCTTTTGTCAGTGAGAAATGAATAGAATACAGCCTCAGAACTTTGGTAAGGTTAAATGAGTCAGGAAAGTAGAGTTAAGACTATATTTGAAGAACTTATTGACTGGGAGAGCAAGTTCGATGGGACTGAATGGACTACTCCTGCTTCTATTTCTTAAATGGCATGTTCTGTTATGTTGTGTCAAGTCCCCTCAGAATCTTAAATGTTTCAATAAGATCATCTATTACTCTTCTAAACTCCCAATGATTACAAGGCTAACCTCAACCTGTTTTCTTAACATAACCCCTTCATCCCATGAATCAATTGAGTGAACCTTCTCAGAACTATGTCCAAAGCAAGAGGAGCATATTCCTCCTTAAATAAGTCAATTAAAACAGTATGCAGTACCCTAAGACCTCTACAGTGCTTCATGAGTCTTTATCCATCTCTTACAGTAAATAATGTGGTATCTGTTTGACTTCCTTGTTTGTGAGCTTTTCATGCAGGCTTGGCAGAATTCAGATCTCTTCCCTGGATTTTCCTTATGTCTTCTATTATTTATCATCCTCATCCAACTCCTTTCCCCTCTGTCTTCCATTGTCACCCTACCCATGCCCCACCCCCCCACCTTGATTACATTAAGTCCCAACCTCCACCCCTGGTAAACTTTAGACTATTGTTAATGTGAGTCCCACAGCACAATGCTGTCCTGATAAACACAGGTGTGTGATGAAAGGCAGGAAGAAGACCCCTGTACTCTGCAGTACTGAACCAAGATTATGACACAGAGGTTCCATGGATCCAGCAGCTTGCTGCTGTTCATAAAGACCAGCTCAGCATGGAGATGGAGGGCAGAAATTGGTGTGCCCTGGCAGTGGTGAACAGCACATCAGGAGAAATACAGCACTATGGCAGAAACCTTTGTTGCACTGACCTCAAAGTCTCTTGGCAACTGAGGATTGATTTGTGTTTGCCAATCTTTAGCAACCAGGTTTGATGTCAACATGATTTCCCAGTGGCATGATGCAAATTGAAAAGTCTAACAGGACACTGGTGGGCAACTCTTTAATGAGCTTTCATGAAATGCAAATGAATGCAAATAGCATTTGCACCACCTGCCAGTGGAATGACCAACTTGCCATGGGAGAATTGCATTGTAATTTTATGCTGTTAGGTTTCCAATTTTTTTTAACTTTTGCCTGATTCTCCATGCCCACCCACCATTGAACAGCCAAGTCAGGAATTTGCTCCTCTTGCTTCAGAGATAATTTTGAGAAGGTTCACTCAATTGATTCATGGGATGAAGGGGTTATGTTAAGAGAGCAGGTTGAGGTTGGCGTTGTATTCATTGGGAGTTTAGAAGAGTAATAAATGATCTTATTGAAACATTTAAGATTCTGAGGGGACTTTTGGACCTCCTGACTGATGCCTCTTGAACAGGACAAGGCAGCAAATAAAAAAAACTTCAAGCAAATGAGTTTCTTGGTCCTGACTGTTATGTTCTTAGAAGACACTGGTTACTTTCTGGTGACTCATGGCATATTACAAATGCATTTAATTAATTTTTTTCTCACATTGCTAAGACAATAAGTTGGATATCAAAACATATTTTATAATGCATGATTTTGACAATGTATCTTAAAAAAATCATCTGAATGTGTGATTTATTTAAGAGGTAAAATAGTTGGTTAGTAAATGTTGTTCTCTGGGTTGGTTGGCATGGATCAAGATTACACAAAAGGCAGAGTATCCTTTTGGTGCTCCCAGTATATGCTAAGAATATGGAAATGAAAATTTCCACTTGGGTGTGATCTGGTGGAATAGCAAAGGATAGGAGACAAACAAGAACTTAAAAGTCATTCAGAGTTTCATAGCAGAGTTGGTCATCCTGGTATGTCTTTCCTTAACCAGTCTTTACATTCAGGAAGGATTAACACCCAATCACTTGAAGAAAGCCAAGTTGATGTTCTTCTACACCCGTTACCCCAGCTCAGCCACGCTGAAAACATACTTCCCAGATGTTAAGGTAAGCAAAATAAAATTATAGTTAATTCTCTGTCAACAGCAGTTGTGGAGCACCAGTGTGTCTTATAGACTTGTGTGACTGTTAAAGTGTTAAGAAAGAAAGAATGTGTGTTATGGTAAAGAGCCTTATGGGTATATATTAGGAGAGCACGTACAGCAGTGCAGCAGACTGCAATATCCATGCTTGGGCCTTTGGTGGTCTGTAACACAGGGTGAAGGGCATTTGCTGGAAACAGCTGGCAAGAAGCAACAGTGAAGGATACAGGTTCATGAGAACAGGTCTTGGATAAAGGAGATGTAACAAGAAGGATATGAGAGGCACAGGAAATGGGAAGTCCCATGGATCATTGAGAGCAGCCTTGAACTTCTTAGCTAAATATTAGAAATGCTTTTCTAACAAAATAACACTGCACCAACTATTTGATCTTGGTGTCTTCCTTGAGGCCTCCTAACTGTGATCTCTCTTTTCCTGCATCACTGACCCCCGAGGTCACTGATAGGTCATGTAGTGAACTCACTTCCCTTCCTCATTCCTGCAATTCAGCATGAGAATCTTCAAGAACAATGGGAAGCTAATCCTGGGTGTCTGATTCAATCCCATCATAGCTGTTTTACTTCTCTACTTCTTTATTTCATGAAGAATATTTCAGTGGCTATATTTCCAGATAAGAACATTTTACTTAGAGGAGATTTTGCAGTTTGAGGCATTCTTTCCCACATTCACCATGCATTCTGATACAAGTAATTGTTCTAGTATTGTGGATCAGAGCTCTCTGCATAGGAACAGGATATCATTCAGCCACTTGAGCTTGTTGTGTCATTCAATTCAATCATGACTGAACTGTATCTTAACTCTATTAACCCTACCTTGGTTTCACATCCCACTGCACAGAATCTCAACAGTGCATAGAAGGCCATTCAGCCCATCAAATCTGCAGCAGCTCTCTAAAAGACTATTCAATCTTATTCTACTTTCCTGCCTTATTCCCATAATTTTGTACATCTGCTCTTTTCAGACAGCAATTCTCTTTTGAATACCTTGACCAAACCTGTCTCCATCACTTCTCAGGAAGTTCGCTCCAAATGCCTATCACTCTCTGGGTGAAAAAGTATTTCCTCACATCACTTTGACTCCTTTTGCCAATTATATTAAATCTGTGCTCTCCAGTTCTTTGTACTCTACCTCAATGGAACAGTTTCTCTTATTTAACCTTTCCATACTCCTTGGGATCTTGAATACCTCTATTCTGTCTCCTCTCAACTTTTCTTTTTCCAAGGAATGCAGTCCCAACCTCTCTGATCTACCCTCATATTACAGTTCTTCATCCCTGGAATTAATCTGTACTTTCCAATGCCTTCACATCCTTCCTCAAATGTGGCATCCAGATCCCAACACAGTCCCCCAGATGAGGCTAGTTTGTGTCTTTTAAAACTTAAGTTAATGATAGGATGATTAAAATCTTGCATTGAACACAGCCATTCAGCTCAGCTGTCTATTCCAGTGCTTCTGCAGTGCACAAGCCTCTTCCTCGCTTCATCTAATTCTATCAGCATAATCTTCTATCAACAGAATGGCTGAAACTTTCCTCCAGAAATTACAGTGGGTGGCAAATGGTTGAACTTTTAAACAGTTTAGCCTTCAGCCGAGAGGAGGACAGGAGCTGACAGCTGAATGGGCAATTAAATCAGAGGATGATCAGTGACCCGAGCAAAACTCATCCCTTAATCTCCTGAGAGTATCTCCCAGGAAAGACACAGACCTGTTCACTCACCCATGAATATGATGTTTTCTCTGAAGTCTATGGTTGTATTATTAGTCTTCAGCTATCAGTTAATCCCATGTGAGAAGTCAGACGGCCAACCTGTTCTCAGGGTGACAGTACCTTTAAAATGGCCGACAGAAAATACACAAGATCAAAGCCCGGAGGCTCTCCTTCTCATATTTCTTTCCCTACCTCTTAATTTCTGTGTTGACTCTGGTTGGTGCATCCCCACAACAACGTAGTCCTAGAGGTAGCAACTAAGGACAATCTGAGTTGCTGCAGTGCACTAATCACTAACCAGCACAGTTTTAATTTCTTCACGTTTTGTATGAAATTATTTACTTATCAAGGTGAATGATGCCAATAGGTTTACATACCAAGAGCACCAGAGCTGAAAAGTTACCATCTTAGTCCACATTTGCCCAGAATCAGATTCAAACACTCCCAGTCTGGTAGAACTTTGGGTACTTTTAATAGTTCAATGTACCAGTGCCAGAAGAGTAATGATACTCAGCACAATCAAGGTCGCCATTCCAGAGCCAGTACTTAGGAGTGTTGTGCTATTGAGGATAAAATGTTAAATTGAGACATTGTCTGGCCTCCCACTGGACATAAAAAAAATTCTATACCACCCATTTCAAAAGCAAAGTATATCTCCCTTGCCGATATTCATTCCTCAAACAGCTTCATTAAAATAGATGAACTCGTCATTTATCTTATGACTATTATGTGGGAGTTTGTGTACAACTGTGCATTTTCAACAACAGTAACTATTTTAAAAAGGAGCTATATCAGTGTAAGTCTTTTTGTTACCACCAATTTCCTGTAGCCTACGATCTGCTCAGAAACCAGCCCCACAATAATATAACACTTGCAGAGATCTCTACCTGTTACATTTTCCAAAGTAAACTTGAAAAGTCGTTAGAGATAACTGGATGAGATTTCTTTTGTTGGTTTAATTGTTTTAATTACAATTTGATGGTGAGTCAGCCCATGTGTCAGCATTGTAGCGCTTACGAAGGTTTTTAGCTTCACATCCCAAGCTTACTGACTCTCTGAACTGGATTAGCTGGCCACAAAGGAACCAGTTGCTTTGATGGAAAAATACAAGATAGCCGAGAATTGTCAGTCCAACAGAGTTCAAAGTTGTTATTTTGATGAACGATCATTGATCATGAGAGAACTGCACATCAGCAGTCAATTCAATTCATTTAACATGCAGCACCTTCAATTATAAGTTTCCTTTCGTAGCATCCTATCAAACACTCAGGTATAGCGCTCCTTAGATGCAGAGCAAACCTGCTTCAATTCTTCAGCTGGAATAAGGAAATGGCTGCTGCTTCCAGTAATTTGAGCGTTAAACATTAAAGTGCAGGGAATTCTTCTGTTAACTCTGACCTCCACTGTAGATATCACTCAGGTTGTTGTCATTGGTGGATCTTGTCTCTCTGTTTGCTTACTGAACACTGGTCAGAACTACACATAAAGTGGATCAAGATGTTTCTGTACCACAATGTTCCTGTGAGAAATCTCTACTGTATCGCTTCAGGAGTCTGAGCACAAAATCTACAGACACTCCTGTGCCAGATGCAACATTAAACAGAAGTCCTATCTGCTCACTCAATTGGACATAAACAATCTCACCGCACTATTTTGAAGAACAGGGCAGTTCTCCCCTCTGAACTGGTCAATATTTAATCCTAAACAATATCATTAATGTAGTCTGTTTTATCATTTCCAGATTGCAGTTTGTGGGATCATATTGTGTGTAAATTGGCTGCTGCATTTCCCACATTACAAAGTGATTGTACTTCAAAAGCACTTCGCTGATTATAAAGCACCTTAGGAGCATCCTGAGGTCATGAAAGAGCTGTCTATAAATGTAAGTCTTTTTAATGCGCTGCTTGATGTGATACCAAATACTATGGATGGGGAAATTAACAGATTCATTTCTAGTCCTAAATTAATTAAAGCAACATTAAAAAGACCTCATTTATAATCGCACCTTTCACAATCTCAGTATATCCCAAAGTGCTTTACAGCCAATTAAATACTTTTGAAGTGTAATAGCTTGAACTGTAGGAAATTCGCAGCCAATATGACCACAGTAAGGTCCCATAAATAGCAATGTGATAACATAAGAGCAAGGAGGCCATTGTGCCCATTGAGCTTGCTCCATCATTCAATAACATCATGGCTGATTTTTTCGTGGACTCAGTTCCAGTTACCTGCCCAGTCACCATAACCCTTAATTTCTTAATTGTTCACAAATCTATCTGTCTTTGCCTTAAGAACATTCAACTGCTTCACTGGGCAGGGAATTCCATAGATTCACATAGATTCCATAGACTGGGTCAAGAAGTTCCTCCTCAACTCAGTCCTAAATCTGCTCTCCTTATTTTGAAGCTATGTCCTCTAGTTCTGGTTTCACCCACCAGTGGAAACAATCTCCCTACTTCTATCTTAACTATTTCCCTTCATTATTTTATATGTTTCTATAAGATCCCCCCTCCCCTATTCTTGTAAATTCCAATGAGTATAGTCCAAGTCTTTCCTCAAAAGCCTTAGAACAATCGAATTATGCTGGTTGAGGGATAATTGTTTACCTGGACACTGGGGATTACTCCTTTGCTCTTGGAATCATATGGGATTTATAGCACAGGCATAAACCATTCCGCCCAACTCTTCAGGGCTGATATTTATGTTCCACATGAGCCTCTTCATACTTTACTTAATCTCATTTGACCAGAATATCCTTCTCTGTCTATCTCATGCATTCCAATTGAAAGGGCAGACTTGATTTTGTTTCAGTGCTTCAGCTGAGAGGTATCACTGCTGACAATATATCACTCCCTTGATATGGGAGGTGTTGGATGTGGCAACCGAGATTTTTATGTTCAAGTCTCTGGAATTTGATTTGATTTTTGATTCGTTTATTATGTATTAGTATACAGTTTCTTTGGACTTAAACCCCCAATCTTCCGACTCCGAGGCAAGAGTGTTACCAACTGAGCCACGATTTAAATTACCAGCAACATTACAGCTGGCCAGGGTACCACTGTGCAAAGTAGGGTGAGAGGGAAGCCAGGGTTCCAAAAACAAGTCTCATACAAGAGCAGGATTGGATTCGCTTGTGATTCCTGTGACCATTGGATAGTAGCCTACAACCAGTATCCACACAAAGGTTACACATTTGGGAAAATATGAGAAGAGTCTGCATTAAGTTTATTTATTAGTGTCACAAATAGGCTTACATTAGCACTGCAATCAAGTTACTACTATAAGGGAGAAGAACCTTTTGCAATTAGAAAATATCTGTTAAAATAAATTTCAGCTATTTGAAAATGAAATGGAAAGAAAGCGCCAAAAAGCAAAGGATGTTTTAAAATTCATCCGAACCCTAGATTGAACTTAAACACAGTGATGTTGTGCCTCTTGATTCTGAAGTCCTCAGACAGTCGCAGCCTCTGTCAAGTTATTTCAGGCAGCAGCACACATATCTTGTGCCAATGAAACCCACAACCAACAGCGCTCACATTTCTGTGGTCTGTGGGCCCCACAGACTCAAGAAGTATTTGTGTTGCTTTCTGAAATGAATAATGCTAGTAGATGAATGCAATACCCACAACTTATGTTTCAAATGGGAAACCGTTTAGAATTAAGGTGAGTCACACATACGCTTGTGGTGTATGTGTGTGTGTTTTTATAAAGCCTTGTGAAGACTCTGAAGTTAGGTTGTTCTCATATCATTAATGGTAAACAATACTTTAACATAGTGAAGTTATGATAAATTCAATCTGCAATGTGTTGAATTCACACAGCCCACTGTTCATAAGAATGCTATTTAGATCAAATTCAGATAAAGCAATTGAAGCATTAGTATTTCTCACATACCACATTTAGTTGAGACAGTGAGTTCTCTGCATTCAGTAGCAGTCACAGTAACAATAATACTGAAGTGTTGGAATGTCTTGATTCATAGGAGTATAGTAGTAAGGAGATGAGTATAACAGTGGAGGGAGAAGAAATGGGTAGTTGATGGAGCAACAACATTTGGATAGTGATTGGGCAGCCAACTCGATTGCCTACTCAGTACTAATACACAAATATGAATAGCTTTGGAACTGGAATGGTCATAAGTTAGAAGAGTCATAAGTTAATTCTTTAGCCTCCTGTCCGGAGAAGAGAAAATAGTCTAACTGTATCAATATCTATAATGTCCTAATTATGGTGTAAATTGTGGGTTTTAAATATAAAGAAAATAATTTGGTTTGCATGTGTAGAGTACAGGTTTATTCAGAAACTCTTGCCTTTACAGAGAACAAACTGAAACTAAAAACAGCAAAAAGTGCAACACCCTCATCATCATCAAATCATGGGTCCAGCTCTTAAAGCAATCTGCAACCACTTAAATATATAACAATATTCTAAACTCATTATCTTACTAAGCCAAATTAGAGGCAAGTTTATAGTCAACCATGTTGACACAGGAGTAGAGTTCCATATAACCAGATTGAGAAGGATACCAAGTTTATTTCCTGATAGGAAATTATGATACAGTAGTTGGACAGCTTCATGCCCATATTTTCTTCTACTGATACCATTTATTTTGGGACTATTTTATAAACTGAGTTAAAATCTTTAACCTGCCATTCATGAATTATTAGTGTATGCCAACTAGTTACGTAGTCACTATAGTATCGTATCCCTTAAGGCAGGAAACCTTGTGTCCTTATCTGATCTCGTCAATGCATAGGTGGCTGTTAACTACTTCCTTAAATGTCCAAGTAAGTGTCAGTTATACCAAACTGCTGGATCTGACAGGCTGCAGTGGCTCAAGAAAGTGCTCTTCACCACCTTCTGACGACAATAAATATCAAATTTGTGCAAAAACTGGAGTAAATCATGCTGTTTTCTTCAGCGGGAGTTTCAAAATGAATCTCCCAAATTCTGTGCTGCTGAATGCACTAGCATGATTCACTCCAGAAACCACTGGGCCTATTTCCACCAGAGAGGCTGACAGCAGAGTGTTGAGCAGACCATTATGGATGCACCGATCTGTCAGTGCAAAGATCAGTGCATGCACAGTGGCCCCTGCCTGTTAATGTCATGATTGCTAGCCAGTTCAATCGCTGACTAGCCCCATGATTCCCAATCGCTGGCCCCTGAACATGTCCAGTCCCTGCACTGACTCCCCCACCAAAACAGGCTGCACCCCTCCCTCCCCCCACCCCAACAGCCATCCCCGATTGTTCGCCTCCCACCTGCCCCTATTGATACAGACTGTAGAGAGGCAGTGGGATCCCAACCGATCAACCCCACCAGAGACCTTGCCTCCTTGGTACTGCCCCATGCCCGATGGACAGAGTAGATATTTGCCTGGGCATTGATACTTTTCCCCTTGGGCAAAGCCAGATGTCCATGCCAGTGCCGATCATCTGGGGGACTTAATTGCTACCTCCCCCCCCCCTCACCCCAGTGCATTGGGCTGTCAGCTCCCTGCAAATGGAGCTACAATAAACACTGCTGGAGTGAACCACTCTTGGTTGAGGGGGGAGAGGCTAGTGGGCCCAGAAATTTCAGTCCCAGGTCTTCTAATGGAATTTAAATTACATTAAAATTACCTGCTACATATAGTAGGCAGCTATAGATGGCACCTGGAATCCAGCGTTGGGAGATGCATGGAGGCCCAGATGACCAGCACAATTCAGTTTTTTTTATTGAATTCAAGTTCCACCAATTCAAATGCTGCCATGATGGGATTCAAACCTGGGTCCCTGGAAGAAGGGTTGTCCCAAAGGCTGTGATGAGGGGTCATCTGACTCAAAACATTGGCTCTATTCTCTCTCCACAGATGCTCTCAGGTCCGCTGAGATTTTCCAGCATTTTCTGTTTTTATCCTCAGAGCATTACTCTGGGTTTCTGGATTACTCATCCAGTGACAATATCTCTACATCTCTGGCTATCGTATATACCACAATACAATGATATATTAAAATACAAATGCATTAGCGATAAATCTCATGAGGCATTAGTAAGCTGACACAGAGAATATGATCTTTTGTCACAGTACAATATTTCAAACAAAGCGTCATAGAAGTAAATGCAACATAAGGTGCGTAGGTATAATATATATAAGGTTATAAGTATATTTCAGATCAATAATATATAATTGATCATGCATGAGACAATTACCTGATTGTACAATTTAGGAAAATTTATTAAATGTTCAATTTGTCACTGCTTATACATTTCTTATCTAACTTCAATAACATTTTTAAAAATTAAGAATTTATTGTGTGATGTAGATACAGACTTGAATAATCAACTCCCTTTCAATCTATTCACCATCAGTTTAACAGATGCATCACTTCTCAACTCATCAAATGGTTCAGCAACTTTCGTGAGTTTTACTACATCCAGATGGAGAAGTTTGCCCGACAGGCAGTCAACGATGGCACAACCAACGCCAATGACCTTAAGGTCACTAGAGATTCTGAACTTTACCGTGCACTCAATGTGCACTACAACAAAGCCAATGATTTTCAGGTCAGTCATCAGATCCATTTTGAGGACTTGTGTGTATATTTATCTTTATTGGAAGATTGCATTACACTCTGCTGGCTCAATTTCACCATCACACAATGCATTTACCCACAGAACCATCACAGAAACCCAGTAAACTATTGATAAAGGATGATAAATTTATTGTACAAGATCATTTTATGTCTCACAAAGAAGCAGGCCATTTGGACCATCAACTTTGCTTCCCCATAAGGCTGCAATCCCACTCTCCTTTTCATCCATTTCATAATTCTTTTGTACCATCAACTTTGGAATAATGATTCCCCATATGGCTGCAATCTCACTCTCCTCTTCATTCATTTCATAATTTTTTTTCAAGCAAGTATCTAGGCTTTTCTTTAACAAACCTGTCACTTTATCCCATTTCAGGTATATTTTCTTTCCCTGTTCTTACACTTAAAATTCAGTTTCCGCAACATTAAATTGCAGTCACCATCTTTTTGCCCATCTTGCGTACTTACTTACGTCTTCATTGGTTGTTAGCATTAGGAAAACACTTCCTTTGATAATAGGCCCGACTCTGTAATCACCTTATGTGCAGATGTACAATGTACTTACTTTCTAGCAGACAGGCTCACTGATTCTGCTGCTTCTACTAAGAGACCCATAATTCATGACCTCCGACCTATTTGCACAGTGATGCAAACGGCCTGTACTTCTTTAGGTTTCCCTGTCAGGTGAGTCAGAAATCCCAGCTGGAATTTCCAGTCTTGCACATCTTGCTGCTAGGAGAATGAAGAATTTGGCACTTAACCAAATCTTGGTTCACAGTAGCAACACAGAGAATCCCAGTTGCAGGTGAGCTTGGAGAATTGCGGTCCCATCTTAACATTTCAATTGAGCTGAAATTAAATTAGGAAGGTCAAAATACAAACATCTCCAGTATAGTAAGGGCAGATTCATCTGCTTTAGGATAAGTGCTTGTCGTTGCTCTTTGACTCACTCTTAGCAGGCATTCTCATAGCAGGGCCTGCAAAGTGGCAGGCTGACTCTGAGCACATGGTATAGTGGTACAATGGTTAGCACTGCTGCCTCATAACAACAGAAGGTTTCAATTCTGGCCTTGGGACACTGTCTGTGTGGATTTGCACATTCTCCCCATGTCAGAGTGGGTATTCTTGGCTGCTCTGGTTTCCTTCCACATCCAAAGATATGCAGGTTAGATTGATCAGCTATGCCAAATTGCCCCTTAGTGCCAGGGAGGATTCGCAGGGTAAATACATGTGTTACTGGGATTGGGCTGAGCAGGTTTGATGGGCTGAATCGCCTCCTTCTACACTACAGTCATTCTGTGAATCTATACGTCAGTGTAACAATGGCACTTTCCATGATTTCTCATTCATTTCCAATTTCCACCAACCGTCCACCTCAGCCCTTGGAAATGTCAACAGTTGAATCTTATTGAAAAATGCAGTTTGATTCAGGATCTGTGATATGGAGGTTAAATCCATGCCACTTCTTTTTGTGGCTTTGCATATCAAGGTTGCTTCCTCTTCTTGCTTCTCTTTTAGCCAGGGAGCTCGAAATAGCCTCCAGCAAATATAGAGAATGTTTACTTGGCAAGGAAATGCCAGAGCTATCTCTCCACCCCTCCTCACCATTTTTCAAATCAACCCTCCAACAGCAAGACATCCCCCCCACCCCCAAATCTCATCTTGTCCATCACAAGATTTTGCATTTGTTGTGCTTCTGTCTGGTATCAGGCCTGTCTCAGGTAACTGACTACAATACACTCATCAAACAAAGTGTGGGAATCGGAAGTCACGCGATTGTACTAAAACAACTGGGGATTAAGTGATCCACATGCCTGAGTGAGGCTGAAATCTGAATTGGTGCAGGATGCTGAGAAATGATTCTGTGCATTCTTACAGTGGGAAGATTGCAGGCAGAGATTAGCAGTGTTTGCTTTAACTCAACGCTAAGACATTCCATTCCCAGGCACTGCTTTGTAGAAAAGCAAAGACTGGGTATAGAACTGGACTTCACAGCATCAATTGTTTGAACACCATGTTTGGGGACTAAAACGGTATCTGATGTTTATGCATACACTTTTGCCGTGAATCATGCTGGGTGCCATCTTGGTGAGGGGTTTAGCGAACGCAGCTATTCAGAGCAGGTAGATCATGACATCAGTGAGCATGCAATCCTGATTTGTCACCAGCTGTGTCTTTTTTGAAATCACCACACCAGCTAACATTATTTTCTAACATTACACAACTGAGAGTGAATTAAGTAGCAGGAAGGATCTTGCCACCCCCATCTCACTGCTTCTGTTCAAAGGGATCATCAACTATCCACACCACTGCTGGCTGATTTATTCTGGCCTGTACTACAACTGTTTTTGTTTGGCATTCTTTTAAATTGCAATTATCTGCAGCAAATGATGTGGACAGGTGCTGATGGACTTTGTCCTAACTACAAGGCTTGTGCACAAACGATTGTTCTGTAGTCAGTGTTCCTTTTGGAACGTGTTGTGACATGGAGGATAAATAGAAGTCTCACAGAGCGTGAGCAGGAGATAGAGGAAGGAGGAGGAGGGGGAAGAAAAGTTCTCAGCAAGAAGCAAAGATCTATACAAAGCCCTTTGTCAAGCTGGTGTTCAATATCTCCATGTTGACACTGAATGCAGGCTTTCTGACAGGTTGCCCAAAGTCATTTATTTGTGCATACCAACCTTCCTATTTTCTGCTCCCCTGAAAGAGTTGAATCCTTGCTGAGGAATGGCTACTTGGGTGCCACTCACATACCATAACCATCCAGGCAGCCATTATTCATACAAAAGCCTCAACAGTGACTTCAGGTCAGCTTTTCAACTACATCAGTCATCACCACCAACTGTAAGCCTGCTCTTCACAATATCCAAATAGATCTCTGGCATCAGTCACTGGATAGTTATAGGAGCAGAAACATTTGCTCTTTTTCCCCTCACCTCCGCAGCTCAACAAACTAACAACAACATCTTTCATTTCGATAATGCTTTTAACATGCTTTAAAATGTCCAATGGTGCTTCATGGGAGAAAATTTGACACTGAGCTACATTTGGAAATATGAGGAAGTGCCGAAAAACTTGGTCAAAGGATTGAATTTTAAGGGACATCTGAAAGGAGATGTAAACATATAAAGAGGTCAAGGGAAAGAATTCCAGAGTTCGGGGATCAGGCAGTGAAGTCATGGCTGCTAATGGTAGGGAATGGAAATTGGGGCTACACAAGTGGCCAGGATTGGAAGGGTGCAGCAATCTCAAGGGCTTGTAGATTGGATCAAGTTTCAGAGTTAGGAATTTGGATTTGAAACATGGATGAAAAATTGAAAATCAAGGTGCTGATAGACTGGGAGCCAACACTGATCAGCAAGCACATGGGTGTTGGATGAATGAGAACTCCGATGATATGGGAGTCAAGTTTTGGATCATTTCAAGGTTATGGATGGTGGCGGAGAGGAAGGAGTGATTTTAACATTACTAATGCCATGCCATTAATCTCCGATTAGGATGAAGATCAGTCCTGTGACTTTCTTATTCCTTCTGATTTAGCACTTCACAGGATTAACTTGGCAAACCATTTGGACAGCCTAGAGAAAATATTTAATAAAGAGGGTTGGAGATACATTTGAATTCAACATTTCACTGGCAGGAAAGTGGCTTTGTTTTGTAAGGTTTGCTGCAACGGATTGTATCATTACACTTGCATTTGCTATTCTTTTTCTTTCCTCAGATTCCCAAGCAGTTTTTGGAAGTTGCAGAGGTGACACTTCGAGAATTTTTTAATGCAATCTATTCTGGGAAAGATTCGGACCCTTCCTGGAAGAAAAGCATTTATAAAGTGATCTGCAAGCTGGACAGCGAGATCCCTGAGGCATTTAATTCTCAGCGGAGCCTGCAGGATGTCCTATATAATTAGAATTATGCCTGCACCAGCCTCTGGCATTAAGAGAGCGGGAGGAGATAACAATCTGCAGCATTTGCACCTTCTGATGCTGGGTGACAATTGGAACCATTTGAGATTGATAGGTTTTTCTTAAGGGTACCAGCAATGTGAATTAAGGCAGGTAAAGGAGTTGAGGTGCATGTCAGCCATGATCTAATTGAATAGCCTTCTACTGTTGCTGTGTCCAAAGATACAAAAGTGGGTTTCATTACCTCTCACCCATTGTGTCATCAATTCTTTTGCATGTAGAAGATTACATCAGTAGGAATTCTTCTTATATGGAATGAGAATTCCTAGTTGTAAAAATAATAATTCAGTGGCCTCATTCAGGACAGACATTATAAATATCAATCGCTACATTGAAAATGATTGACATTGGCAATTTCTTGAAAGCGAACGAAAATGAAACCCTTCTGCTGGAGGATGCTGTGTCTTCAAGCACTGGTGTGTGACACCATAGAATGGAAAGACATCAACTCAACTCAATCCCATCCAACTGCTTTTCAAATCGGAGTGCTGCTGAACAAGAATGGAATAAGAAATTCAGTTATTCAATTACAGATGTCATCATTAACCAAAAGGAGAGCTTCAGAAGTCATGAAGCTAGTTGCCTATTCACCAAACTCTGTGGTCCAGACACTGTGGGGACAAGCAGCAGGAGGTCTCCAAATACAAATGAAGGGAATCTGAGGTTACATTCCCTTTCAGCAGTAGGTGAGAAATCTTGTGGCTCAGTAGGTAGCGCCTCCCCACTTCTGAGCCAAAAGTTTTGGGTTGATCCAAACATGAATAAAAAAGCAGACCTCCCTTTGCTATCAAAGTAGCATGCCCTCAAGAAGTCCTGGTCAAACTGAAATAATTGGGAATGGAGAGAAAATTCTCCACTGGTCAGAATCATTGCTTAGTATAAAGGAAGATGATTGTAGTTGTTGGAAATCAATCATCTCAGTCCCAGCACATCATAGGAGGTTCTCAGCGTCCTTGGCCCCAGCATCTTCAGCTGTTTCATCAATGACTCTCTTTCCATTATAAGGTCAGAAGTAGGGATGTTTGCTGATGATTGCACAGTGCTAATTAGCATTCGTGACTCCTCAGATAATGATGCAGTTTGTGCTTGCATACAGCAAGACTTGGACAATATTTAGGCTTGGCAAATAAGGAGCAAGGAATTTTTACATGACATAAGTCAGGTGATGGCCATATCCAACAAGACAGAATCTAACCACCTCCTCTTGACATTCATTGCCATTACCATTGCTAATAAACCAGCATCAACATTCTATCATTTACCAGAAATTGAACTGGAGCAGTCATATAAAACTCTGATTACAAGAGCAGGTCAGAGGCTGGGGATTCCTACTCCCCAAAGCCTGTCCACCATCTAATGCCACAAGTGAGGAGTGTGATAAATACTCTTCACTGGTTTGAATAATTGTAGCTCCAACAATGCTCATACAATTCATTATGTAAGATAAAGCATCCATTATTTAAACATTCAGAAAGGCAACAATTCACTCAGGCTCCTTTGACAGCACTTTCTAAGCCTGACATGGGGAATATCATCACCCGCCAGTTCTCCTCCAAGTCACACACCATCCTGACTTGGAAACATATTGCCATTCTTTCACTGTTGCTGGATCAAAAATATGAATACCCTTCCTAACAGCACTGTGAATTTACCTTCATCACAAGGATAACAGTGGATGGTTTGCCATCACTTTTTCAAGAGTAATTATGATGGGCTAAAAGTGCTGATCTTGCCAGTGAGATATACATCCCATTAATTTTTTTAAAATCTTTGGGTTTAAGTTGGATGCACTTTCTTACAAATTTATTAGACATATTTAATTTTTGCTTTGCAAATTCCTGTTGCTTTACAGGAGCTGACAGTTGCATCTTAAAATTGAGCAAGCACATAGCAATTTCATGATTTATATCTCATACTAGGGACAGTTAACTAATTCCTGAATTGAAAGTCAAGGAAATCAGAATGTTGGGATTATAACATTCTAGAAAGTCATAAAAATTTCAGTTTGATTATTTGTACCTGGTTGGATGTTTATTTTTTAGTTTTTATATATGCATATACCATCAACTTAACCCTCCCACTCCAAAATGCTTGCATTTTTTACGTGGTTATTTTGTACTTTTTAGAACATGCCTTGCAGTTAGTAAGTCAACGTACAGATGAATTTGGAGTACCAAGCAAAAATAAAGTGAATTTAACCAAACTTTTCACCTTGTTGTCCTTGCTTTCTGTTGGGAGGATATTACTTTTGTTGATTATCTGAAAGAGGAAAGTTAAAAAAGGAAATGGTTTCTATCGTGAGCCAATTGCTTTGATTTAATATGAAAAAGGTGTCCATAATTTGCTCACTATGTTTAATGTCAGTGGTGAAGATAGGCACAGCTTTTCAGGTACGGTGGATGAAGAATCATTCTCCCCATTTTATCATTCCAGTAATGTATTGAAACCCATCTGGTTCAAATCCCACCATGGCAGATGGTGGAATTTGAATTCAATAAAAATATCTGGAATTAAGAATCTATTGGTGACTATGAAACCATTGTCAATTGTCAGAAAGACTTATCTAGTTCATAAATGTCCTTTAGGGAAGGAAATTTCCTCTCCTTACCTGGTTTCACCTACGTATGATTCCAGAGCCACAGCAATGTGGTTGACTCTCAACAGCCTTCCAAACAAGGAGAATGAGGGATGGGCAATAAATGCTAACTAACCAGCAATGCCCATGTCCCACTAATTAATAGAAAAAGTTCTATAAAGGACCACTTCACCAATGAACCATTTCTGATTTCCACACTGGTTATCATTGTGTATCTGCGACTGCTTATTTAGTGCTGAATGATGTATAGTTGTACAGTTACTGCATGCAATTGAACCATTCCAATCCTTTTTGTAACAACAAATTTTCATACCCTCTCAAAAAGATTGGCCACCTTATCAGAAATTGGTAAGATTGGCTAACTCACTAGTAACAAATGGGATTTGAAAACATATCAAAAACAAATAAGAACGGTCTATTCACAGAAACTAATAAAATTGCTCAACTTACCAGTAACTAATAGGACTGGCCAACTCACCAAAAACCAGAAATCAAATTTCTTTGTCAGCCATGATTCAGTTGGTCAGAAAGTTGTGAGTTTGAATCTCAATCCAAGACTTGAGTATGCCAGAGTGGTTAGCACTGCTGCCTCATGGCACCAGCGACTTCGGTTCAATTCCGGTCTTGGGTGACTGTACATGGAGTTTGCACATTTTCACTGTGTTTGCGTGCCTTTCTCTGGCTTTGTGGGTTTCCTCCCAAAATCCAAATATGTGCAGAGTAGGTGGAATGGCCATGCTAAATTGCCCCTTAGTGTCCAAAGATGTGTAGGTTAGGTGGATTAGCTATGGTAAGAGTGCAGCGTTACAGGGATAGGACCTGCTATTTTGCAGACTCGATGGGTTGAATGGTCTCCATCTGTACTGTAAGGAGTCCATGATGTTGTTTCTATGAATCTAGGCTGGCAATCCAGTGCAGTACTGAGTACAGACAGTACTACACTGTTAGAGGTCTTTCAGATGAGGTGTTAAAGTGAACCTTCATCTATGCTCTCAGGTTGACATAAAACACAGCATGGCACTATTCAAAAGAAGCATAATGTCCTGACCAATATTTGTCTTTCAGTCGGCATCACAAAAACAACTTGATTTGTCATTATCACATTGTTGTTTGGGGGATCGACAGATTGGCTGTCACATTTCCTTCATGAAGTGACTATACTTAAAAAAAAGTACTTCAGGGTTGGAAAACACTGAAATGTCGAATAGGGTGTTGAAGAGTTGTCACATAAACACAAGTCTTTTCTTTTCCATTTCAAAGTTGGGATCTTCTCCTTTGTAACTCAGCATCACACCAGGTATATCATTGAGTCATTAAACATAAAGATTACAGACAGTAACTTTAAATGTTCAACAAAATCATCTTCATCCACATTCCTTTTCTCATAAGTAATGACTACATGAATCAAAATTGTCTGATCATCTCAATTTCACTACACATTGTTGATTTTAGCTTCCAGTGTAGCTTGTATAGCAAGCACAACAGGTGCATACTTCTCTGTTACCTAAGAATGGAATAGGCAAATTCTAGTGAAATATCCATGTTCTCTTTTTCTATCAACACTTACCAGTTGTTATGGTTGTGTAATCCATTCATCTTTAATTTTTGGGTTCAGCGTAGCATAGGCCATCCTGGCAGCTCCAGATTTTTTACAGCAGTTTGGATAAATCTTTACATTAACCCCAGAACTGTGCCTTAACTCCAATTTCAAACCAACAGTGCTATTGCGCCCATGTTAATTTTAAGTCAATGCAGTGTTCATACTTGCAACCTCACATGATTTTGTGCTAAACTTTAGGTTCTTTGCTTTATACAAACACTATAAAGTCAATTACTGTGAAAATGGGAAAGTTCCTCAACGGTTCAATGTGTACTTATCAAGGATAACTGTTATCAAAAACAGCTATAATAGTTTTGCTTGCATATTATTGCACAATTTTGGAAATTAGTGGATCTGTACATGAAGAAAGAACTTGCACTTATAAAGTGTCATTCATATATTCAGGCCATTCAAGTTGCTTTACAGCCAATGTATTACTTTTCTATGCATGGTCACCGTTACAATGTCAGGGTGATCAATTTGTGCACGGCAGGGTCCCACAAACAGTAATGAGATACATGATCAATTTCACTATTTTAGTGGCATTAGACAAGATGATGAATGTTAATCAGAGCATGAGGGACAACTCTGCTACTCTCGGAAATACTGCTATTCCTTCATTCCTCTTTACGTTCATCTCAGGCAGCAAACAATAACTCATTCACAAGGCAATGCAACAATGCTTATGTGTTCAATGTGTAGAATGGGTTTTGAATTCACAATCACTGTGGAGTACTATCATAGAACCAAGGCATCTTTTTGAGAAGTATCTGCACCCCTTCACATATTTTGCTGTTTCCAAATGTTTGGAATCAGCAAGATATGTTGAATATCTTTTGCACAATGAATTTGGTTTTTATCTCTTGGACGCAGCAATCTTGCATACCCTGTTTACAAAATCAAATTAGCCTTACTTTTGTTTTATCTTGTTGGCTCTAGATGTAAATTCTTTTTGTAATAGATGATAAAAATCTGAATCCAACAATACAATAAGGAAGCATGTTATTACACTATATATAAGGGTGGCAGCGTGCCACACTCCCAAGCAATTTCCTCCTCTGTTCATTTGGATAAGTATGAATAAGAAAAGATGAATTTGTAAAGTAAGGTTGAAGATGCCCAGAATAGATTAGGGGCAAAAAATATGCCTATTAGTAAGCTAATAAACCCATCTTGTCAAAGAGAATCCAGAGCTAGAGACAGGTGGAAATGGAAACCTCAAAAATGATTACATAATGTTGGAGTTTGAAGAGAAGGAAATTCTAATTTACTTGTGATTTTGTTACAAGTGTACAATTATTGTGACTTTAGGATAGCGATGCACAGTGTAATAAAAGAATAAAATTTGGAACATGGGTTGAAAGGGGAGACTGTCCTGGTTGTTGTCACTTTAATGATAGAAATCAATTTCTTTGAAGAGGAAGACATGTTTATACTTAAAGCCACTAATGGTAAGGATAAATTTAACAATTCAATTAATTAATTTAAAAATAATGTGCATCACTTTCCCTCATCTAAACCACATTGCTAAATCACTCAAATAATATAATTATGAAAATTATGCATTGATGCTGAAAATTACATCATCAATGCATTTGTTACAAAACTGCAAGTATTTGTCCATTAAGCTCAGATAAAGGTCCTCACTATGACATTTACATATCTGCTTTAAACTGCACAATTTGTCTCCCACAATGCTTTCAGCACCAATTAGATAAAGTATCAGCGCATATATATGAATTGTGGAACGAATTTTGCACACTTTTCTGGGCATGAATGGAAAGACTTGACTTGTGAGCTGTGGTGACCAAAGATAACATTCAAAGACATCATGAAACAACAACCACATGTGCTTATACTTGGGTAGTTAACTTAAAGTAATGAAACATCCCACGGAATTTCACAAAAGCATTACAAAACAAATTATCTTCCTGAGCCATTTAAAGAAATATTAGGGCAGGTGATCAGATCACAAATGTAGATTTTAAGAAACATTTTAAAGGAAGAACTCAAACACAAAGGATGGAATTTCAGAACTGAAGGTATGGCAACCAATGTTGGAAGGAATAAAAATGGTGATTCTCAAAAAGCCAGAATTAGAGCAACATGGGTTTTTAAGATGTTTGGCTGGAGATTACATAAGTTGGGGGTGGGGGCGGGGGGAACCAGGTCTTGAACAGATTTGAAAAGATGAATGAGAGTTTTAAAATCAAAGTGAAGTCCAATTAGAAGCTTGCATAGGTCAGCAAACACAGGGTGATGAGTGAATGGCATTTGTTGCCCTTTAGGCCAAAGGCAGCAGAGTATTGGGTGACCTCAAGCTTATGCAGGGTAGAAAGTGAGAATGTGATAAGAGTTCTCAAGTCTGGAAGTAACAAAGGCATAAATGAGGATTTGAGCAGCAGTGGTGTGGTAGGCTAGGAAAGCAAAGCTACTGTTGGTGATTCTGTGGCTACGACTAAATGATAAATAAAAACAGAAAATACTGGAAAGATTGAGCAGATCTGACAGCATCCTTTTCACGTCTGGCTAACTTCTTTAGAGCTCTGAAGGAGAATCATATCGAAACGTTAACAGAAGAGACATATCAAAACTTTGAGGGATATTTTCTGTTTTCCCCATGGCATGTTTCTCATAGCAGGAGGCGGCATGCCATTTGCTGGCAGTGAGATGCTCAGGTCCTGCCAGGATTCTCCTCTGACTGCACTGCAACCCATGCTACCCAGAAACCCACAACCAGAAGATCCTGCTGGTGCTAACAGTGAGGCAGCTCAGGCCATTAATTCATTACTCTGTTCTCAAATGCTGCCAGGCCTGCTGAATCTTTCCCATATTTTCTGTTTGTATTTCAGATTTTCAGCATCAGCAGTATTTTGCTTTTGATAAAATTGTAACTGGGTGAGTGCAATCCTTCCCAGTTGGAGGAGTAATGGGGAATGGTGTGAACAATCATGTGAAAGCTGGTAGACCGGTCAAGGAGGATGAGAAGGGAAAGTTTGTTTGCCTTTGTTACTTGTGACTTATTACTTGTGACTTCAATAAGAGCAGTCTTGGTATTGTGGTTGGGTGGAAACCTAATGGGTAAGACTTTAATCTAGAGTTCTGAGAAAAATGGATATGAAATGGAAAGCAATTTTCAAGAACTCTGAAGAGAAAATGGAATTTGGACTAAGCACAGATTTGAAGGAGAGAAGGACAACACCAGAGAAGACAGAATCGTGAACAATGTCAGTTAACATGACAAGCTCGGTAGTCAGTAATTTAGTACAGGAGAGTAGGAGGTGTGTCTCATGGACAAGATGAGCTCAGAAAAGGCATGAGAGGAGATACGAGAAAAACTTGAGAAGGAAACAAGAAAGAACAGACCTAAGTGAGAAATTTGAAAGTGAACAGAAAAATGATGCAAAGATAATTCATACTATTGGTTAAAAGTCAGCATTAAATGTTTACCAATGGTATTAATTATCTTTGCATCATGTAAGTGATTATGTTGTTATGATACAGTTATATACTGGCCCCGAGATCACAGTGCCATGAGAATCATTTTCTGAGAGAATTTATAAAAAGCTGCGTGCTAAAACATAATCAGTGGGATGGAAATTTAACCATGTGACAAAAGTTCATCAAAAATGCAGCCTATTAGGCCTCAGTTTAATAATAGAAGCTTCCACACTTTGACATCACACTCAATATTAGGGACAGGATTTGTCCTAGAAAATGGATATGTAGAAGGACTGAGCACAGTGATAAACCCATAGTGGTGCTATGGCATAAGGAGCTCCACTTTTTCCCTACGATCTGTTCCAAGGGGCCCTTTAAGGAATGCTACTTAGGATACAGTAGAACTGGATTTAAAAAACTAGCCAGGACTTGCACAGCGCACCTCTTCTTATATTTCATACCTTTTGCAGCATGGTCCTCTCCTTTGTTGATTTAAATTGATGTAATGTTAATTTCTGACAAACATTAGGGATATCTTAGTAAGAACGAGGGGTGGCCATACCTCCAGGGCAAGTGCCAAATCCCCACAGCCATAAATTGGTTTACTATGCCCCATTTTACCCCTAAAAAGACAGGTGAAAAGCACACTAATTGGAGCGACAAGGTGCTTAGCAATGCTGCCTCACAGTGCCAGGGACCTGGGTTCAATTCCCAGGTCTATGTGGAGTTTGCATGTTCTCCCTGTATTTGCATGGGTTTCCTCTGGGTGCTCTAGTTTCCTCCCACGGTCCAAAGATGTGCACATTAGGTTGATTGCCCATGCTGAATACTCCTTAGTGTCAGTGCTGGATAAATATGTCAGTTTATGGGGTTGGGGCCCAGGTAGGATTGTGTTTTGTGCAGACTTGATGGGCCGAATGGCCTCCTTCTACATTGTAGGGATTATACGATGCTATCCCTATGTATCCAAATAATGTTTTGCGGATGGCCTACCCTGACTGCCTGAACTACTAGAGAAAATTAATTGGGCAACCCTACTTAGAAGGGTCTTTATTCTCTATGTGACTTGCGCAAAGATTGATGCACATACTGGTGCTTAATTCTGGGTGCTGAAACTGAAAACTGTTCCCATTCTACAGAATTAATAGATGATTGAGCACAACATTAAAATGACAAAGTGAAAGAAGCAGAGGAAGCACTATTTCACACTGCTGTTGATGGACACAGGTCAGTGGCCTGTCATTAGGTGACTGTCGTATGGGAAGATTCATCTTTTCTTTTCCAGTTGGATGCTCTGAAAGTTTATCTTGTGATGTGTCTCAAGTAACAGAGAGTAGAATTGCATTTCTAACAGATCCGGAACAACTGGATTGCATTTTGACCGACTGACTAAATATTTGAATTGCAAATATGGAAAACAATAAGAGGCAGAGCAGACTGTATCGCCACACCTATGTGTTCTGAACATTAGATCATTTCACTCCATCTGAGAGTAATTTTTGTGTTGTTCAATAAAGAAGTTTGATACATTCTATTTTAACGTACATTTTGCCACCCAATGCCTGCTTGATCAACTCAAGAAAATCAGGGAGTTGGCGCAGGGTAGTCAAAACTGCCTAGGTAGAGTGTCACACTTCACTGCAGCAAAGACATGCTGTTTAGGAAACACTTGGGGGAGGTATTAAAAGGTCATTCACTGCCATCTTTATTCATTCAGAATGTTTCTGGTTGTCTGGCCTGTCAGCCGAATGGAATTATATGAAAAATTAGTACTCTCTGATTCATTACGCAGTGAAAATTTCCTCACTTTTACAAGAAAGATTGTGCTGATCAGTGTGAAGGATGCAAGTGGTGAGAAACTGAATATACTTTGAAAAAGTTTCCTTTATTCTCCATTCTCAGGATGTGCATTTCATTGAAAAAGCCAGCATTTATTGCCCAGTGCTAGTTGCCCTGAGAAATGTGTGGGAGACCTTCTATTTGGTATATCTGAGGGAAGTTAAGAGTCAACCACATTGACTGAAGTTACACAAATGCCAGACCGGCAGATTTAGTGGACCAACTTCATGGCTACTGGTGCCAGCTTTTTATTTCAATTTACTTTCTTATAAGCAGAATTCAAATTCTCCAAGTGCCTTGTGGGAACTGATCTTAAATTCTTTTGTTCACTTACATATTCACTACATGACCATATTTCTATCAGTACTAGAACCTAATTTTTAGAGAGGAAAGTACACTGCACAGCACCAGCAGTAAGTGCATCTTACTAAATACATATGGTTGTTGCACAAATATTATAAGGAGCAGCCCGCTATTGGGTGCTACATCCTAATTGTACAGAGAAAAACAAAAATAGAACTTGTCAATAAGCTGCTTTCATATACCTTACACCAAATGGCTTAACAGGATAATGATTCTGAGATAGGTGCAATGACCCGTGAGAATTCAGATATAATGGACACAAAGTCCCAATTTTTGAGTGCAGGTTTGTGACTCCCAAACTGCCTTGAGGCCACTGAAAATAAAGCGGGCGGCGTATAAGATTTGTGTAACCAACCTCACTTCCCTCAGAGTAACATAGCCTTCAGCAAGTCTGTGCTGCCCTGGATTCCATTTCACTGCTGATGTACTCTGTGCACCATAAGTGGATGAGGGTGAGCTGTAAAAAAATCATGTTCTTCAGGTAACTTTCCATTTACAATGGCACTGTCCCTATTAAAGGGAAATTATGGCAATGCACTACAGGCTGCTAGATAGCTGCATTCCAGAGTTGAGGGAGAAGGAAGAAGGTGTGCCAGGAGAAAGAAAGCATTCCCTGCTTCAGTGTCTCCATCATGGAGACATAGTGTGGAGGCCAGGAAAGAGGCTAAGAGCTCTCAAAACTGGTCCTCCCAAAAGAATTGGAGTATAGGTGGTCAATGCCCAGAGTATGGCTCCCACAACTTGGCAGGAGTTCTGGAAAGAGTTTACTGATTTCACTTAGGTGGTCAAAATGATTGAATGCACGCACACATCACATCTCACACACTGCTCAATGCTGAACATTCCCCAAGCACTGACTCAGCAGCACATCCTAACATTCAAGGTTGATCCCTAATGCCCACATACTTCACTTCAGCACACAAACCTTCCAATTTTGCCAGGCACTGAGAAGATGCACTGTCACATGACCTTACATTGTTAGTCACCAGGTAGATACTGGCACTGTGCAAATTTAAAAGGCCAGTTGTAAATCAGGATCTGGACACGGTGAGTCATCGGGCAAGAATGAGCCAGGTCAGGAGGATAGGTTAGCACATGTGTGAACTCCCTAGAGGACAAGATCACAGAACTGTCTGTCTGCCTTCTCCTCCTCTTCCTGAGGCCTCAGGAGGTAGCAGATAAATCCTTGTAATTGCTGGGTTGTGGCGGATGCAGGTCCCACTGAGCAATCCAAACAATGAAACCTCTGCTTCAGTAGACTGATTGCCTGCTCCATGGTGTTTCAGGTGGCTTTCATTGAAAATGCTCTGATGGGATGATGCAAGAGTGATGAACCATGTGAGCTGGCATCCTTTTGGAAACCCAATGACAGTGAGAATTGCTGACAGTCACAGGATAAAAACCACAGAGGTGCTCCAGGGTAATAGACATCCACTAAGGTGAATTGCTTGGTCTGATTGCACATCAATTGTTTATTAATTGAATGTTACCATTTGTGTTGCGGTATTGCTCCCCATTGCGGTGGATGGACTTGCAGAGCCACGTTATTGATGGCCCCAACTTCATTGGGAAGCTATCTATCCTGCTGACCTCACTCTTTCAATATGGTTTTCTCTCCTCAGAAAGATGAGACAAAGAATGCAGCGTGTCTTTGTCAGCTCCACTTTTCTTCTGTGGACAACAAACTACAACACTTTGCTAAAGTCACTTTCTGTCACCTGGAAGGATCCTGTTACAGAGAAAGAAAGGGATGGGAGGTGATCTTCACAGCCACTGGTGGGCCTTTGAGTCTCCAGGTTCACGTGAAGTAAGTGACACAACTCTGTCACAACCCCTATTAGTGAAGCAAAATTTCCTGAGGCACTGCTCCCTGAATCATTGCAACTTTGGAGTGGTGCTCTGGAAGACCCATTCAAGATAAAACCTCTTAAAGGAAGTCCTCCATCACTTCCCTCTCCAGAGATTCAGCTTGCCATCTCTTCCTTTTTTGCACATCCTGCTCATATTGCACTGACACTGCAGCTACTGTCCCCATACTTATGCATGGCAATGTTATTTTTTGCCTTCCTGTGGTCAGCAAAAACCTTCAAATTGCTCCAGCAATTCACCACACTGCTTTCAACATCTTTTCCAGAGCGCAAGTAAGTCAAAACCACCTCAGCTGCGGCTTGTTGAGTGACCTTTAAATAGCATCATAATGAGGCTCTTCTTGCTTCATGATGTTTAATGTTTCAGAAGTAAGAAAGACAGATGTTGCCCACAGATTTGTTGACTAGTTCTGGCTCCATTGACATTTCACCAGCTTATTGATGACAGTGGAACCATAACTGTGCATGTTCAGCAGATCTATGTCTACACTGTATGTGTGCTACTTCTGTTCAGTTTGTCACGTCAGCTGCATGGGAAGCAGTTAACAGAACCTCAAGTGTGGCAAAATATCAGCTAGGCCCATGCAGCACCCAATTTTTAAACTTGGTATGTTGGAGGACTGAGAGACTGTGCGGGTCAGCAAAAGCAGGGTAGATAAATGAATGAGATGTACTGAGGAATGTGATATGGGCAACAGAATTTTGGGTGAGCTGGTGTCAACAGAGCACTTGAGTAGATTAGGCCTATTTAGCCTTGAGTTTAGAAGAATGAGATTGATCCTATTGAAAAATATGCAATCATTAAGGAGCTTGACCACGTCGATATTTTCACTGAATGGGATCATACAATATGAGGTTACAGTTCTGGTGTAAGGGTCAGCCATTTTGAAGTGAGATGATAAGAAATCTTTGAACAGTCTTCAGCCAAAGGGTTGTGCATCTTTGGCATTCTCAACCCCAGAGAGCTGCAGATGCAGATTGATAGATTTTTTTTTATATTAAAGGATTCAAGGGATATAGGAATAATGCAGGTGCAGCCAAGGAAGATCAGCCATAATCTCATTGGTTCAAATAGCTGTATGCCTACTCCTAATTCTATTTATTACATAGTTATGAAGGAAGGCATTAGAATAGTTGTGTCTGGAAGTGACAAAGGTATGGATAATGATTTTACAAGCAGATAGTCTAAAATAGGCAGTCCGGGAGGTATTACAGAGATGCAAGTACACAATGTTTATGATGGAGAGAATATGGTTTTGGAAGCTCAGTTTTGTGCTGAGTAGGATGGTGAGGTTGAGAACAGTCTGGCCCTGTAGCTGGGTGTGAGATGGTAACAGTGGCAAGGATCCACAAATTGTGGTGGACTATGTAGATAAGTGGCTTCAGTCTTCCAAATGTACAGGAAAAAAGGCTCAGTCCAAGATTGAATATTGGTAGCCAAGAACTGGCTTGTGGTTCATAGCCTGACCCTTCTCCCAATGGACATCCTAATCTATATGCCCAAATGAACATGGAATCTGCCCCTTCATAATGCTAAATGGTTGGTATTCCTGGTGGCTATCCACTAATTGGCTGTCTGGTGCTTAATTCGATGTGCTGAAATGGGGGTGAGGGAGTGAACCCAGAATCCAGTTCTATGTGTTCAAGTAGTCTCAGCACTATTGTCCAATATCCAATGATCAATCAATTGTAGGGATTGCACTGCAGGCAGCATGTTAAATTTGTGTTGCTCACTGCTTTACACAATTGCTACATGAAGCCTGTGCTATTTATTTTGCACACATCATCAGGGAACCAATATCATGAGTGGTTGGTGCTATTTATAAATAGCTGGTACTTCTTAAATGACAAATGCATTGTGGCTGCAAGAAATGATTGTCTCCTTTGTGGGCTGAATATGTACAGTAATATATTGATGAATGGCTGAGCATACAAGAGACACAAATATAAGGAAATTCAAACAAAATGTACAGCTGAAATTAATCTGTAAATACTTCAGGTATGGGAGGTATTGCTTCAGGATTTAATTGGAGTTTGGAGTTGCAAAATGGTAATACAAGCTTCAAATTAGCATTGTACATTGATCCATGTTGTGGTCTTGCTGTTCCATCTGTCATGACAGTCATTAGGCACATAGGTAAAGCTCTATGGTTCCTACTTGTGTGGTATACATATTGGAGCCCATTTTCAAATGTTAGTTTTTTGCATAGCTCTTAACATGTGGATGTCAAATGGCTCTATTCTTTGTCTGCAAGAGCTTAATTTGGTTTGCTTAAGAGGACAAGGCAAAAGGAAATTTACATCTCCAGTGTACAACATGCCACTAATTGTGGCATTAAAAGTAGTAAACTACTTTTACTAGTTTTTTAAACTTTTTAAACTCTTAAACTCGGAAGGTGTTGCAAAGCACCTTGGGTAGTGTAGTTTTTTTTTTCAACCTTTAAAAGTTACTCACCTCAGGAATTCGACCTAATTGTTCCTTGGGAGCACTGTGGAGAGGCAGCGATTTGCGAGTGGAGAGCTTGTGAGTGAGTAGAGCGATTTTCTTGGGGAAAAGCACAGAAGGAAGGTGGCAGATATTCAAGGAATGCTTGTCTGGAGCTTTGCACAACAATGTTCCGGTGGGACAAGGAGGTTTTGGTAGGACGCGGGAACCGTGGTGCACGAAGGCTGTGGTGAACATAGTCAGGAAGAAAAGAAAGGTGTATAAAAGGTTCAAAGAGCTAGGGGATGTTGGGGATCTAGAGAAGTATAAGGCTTATAGAAGAGAGCTTAAAAAGGAAATTGGGAGAGCCAGAAGGGGTCATGAGGAGGCCTTGGCTGGTAGGATTAAGGAGAATCCCAAGGCCTTCTACAAATATGTGAAAAGTAAAAGGATGAGAAGAGAAGGGATAGGACCCATAAAAGGTGAAGGGGGGAAAGTCTGTATGGAACCGGAAGAAATGACAGAGGTGCTTAATGAGTACTTTGCCTCAGTATTCACGGTGGAAAGTGATCTGGGAGGATGCACTACAAGTTTGCGGCAGACTGAAAAGATTGAGTATGTAGATATTAAGGAAGCGGATGTGTTAGAACTTTTAAATGCTATCAAGATAGACAAGTCTCCGGGACCAGATGGGATGTACCCCAGGTTATTGTGGGAGGTGAGGGATGTCATTGCAGAGCCCCTGGCGATGATCTTTGCGTCGTCGATGGAGATGGGAGAGGTTCCGGAGGATTGGAGGATTGCGGATGTGGTCCCTATTTTCAAGAAAGGGAACAGGGATAGTCCTGGAAATTACCGACCGGTGAGTCTGACCTCAGTGGTTGGTAAGCTGATGGAGAGGCTTCTGAGGGACAAGATTTACGAGCATTTGGAGAAGTTTAGGTTGATTAGAAATAGTCAACATAGTTTTGTAAAAGGCAGGTCGTGCCTTACGAGCTTAATTGAGTTCTTCGAAAATGTGACTGAACACATTGACGAAGGAAGAGCAGTGGACATGGTGTACATGGACTTCAGCAAGGCATTTGACAAGGTCCCACATGCAAGACTTCTTGAGAAGGTGAGAGGCCATGGGATCCAAGGGGCTTTGGCCTTGTGGATCCAGAACTGGCTTGCCTGCAGAAGGCAGAGGGTGGTTGTGGATGGCTCTTTTTCTGCATGGAGGTCGGTCACCAGTGGAGTGCCCCCGGGATCTGTTCTAGGACCCTTGCTGTTTGTCATTTTCATAAATTACCTGGATGAGGAAGTGGAGGGATGGGTGAGTAAGTTCACCGATGACACGAAGGTCGGTGGTGTTGTGGATGGTCTGGAGGGATGTCAGAAGTTGCAGCATGACATCGACAGGATGCAAGACTGGGCGGAGAAGTGGCAGATGGACTTCAACGCGGATAAATGTGTTGTGGTCCATTTTGGCAGATCCAACGGGATGAATGAGTACACTATCAAAGGTAGGAGTCTTAGCTGTGTGGAAGAGCAGAGGGATCTTGGGGTCCGGGTCCATAAGACTCTCAAATCGGCCTCCCAGGTGGAGGATGTGGTTAAGAAAGCTTACGGTGTACTGGCCTTCATTCATCGAGGGATTGAGTTCAGGAGTCAGGAGGTAATGCTGCAGCTTTATAGGACCCTTGTCAGACCACACTTGGAGTACTGTGCGCAGTTCTGGTCGCCTCACTATAGGAAGGACGTGGAAGCTATTGAAAGGGTGCAGAGGAGATTTACAAGGATGTTGCCTGGATTGGGAGGCATGCCTTATGAAGACAGGTTGAGGGAGCTGGGACTGTTCTCCCTGGAGAGACGAAGGTTGAGAGGCGACCTGATAGAGGTTTACAAGATGTTGAGAGGAATAGATAGGGTGGACTCTCAGAGACTATTTCCCAGGGCTGAAATGGTCGCGACGAGAGGGCACAGATTTAAGGTGCAGGGAAGCAAGTACAGAGGGGATGCTAGGGGAAAGTTTTTCACTCAGAGGGTGGTGAGTGAATGGAATCGGCTGCCGTCGGTGGTGGTCGAGGCGAACTCGCTGGGGTCTTTTAAAAGACTTCTGGATGAGTATATGGGATCCAATGGGATTGGGGATTATAGATAGGTCTATGGCTGGGTAGGTTTTGATGTGTTCGGCACAACTTGTGGGCCGAAGGGCCTGTTTGTGCTGTAGTGTTCTATGTTCTATGTTCTAATCTTCCAAATAGCAAGAAAGAAACTAGGAGCTGTAAGCTGAAGTCAATTTTACTGAGTTTGCATAAGTCACATTAAGTTGCATAAGATAAGCAAATATAGTCAGCGGCTCCGAGGACAACAGCCTTCATATAGAGTCAACATTGTTTTCTTTACTTCAAAACTTCTCATAAGGTCCTTAACCCTTTCCCTGGTGCAGGACTGTCTCCAAGCTGCAAACTCAAAAGGCAATTTCTTAGTTATTGCTTGGTTAGGTCATTTGCAGATTGCAGGTGCCATCCTGGCATATGATCCAAGTTCTTGAAAAATATCTCATTTGCTATGGAACAAGTTGTCCCTGCGTAACAATGGCATGAAAACACAAGGATCTAGGCAAGATGCATTAGCCTCCTGCCCTGTGCAGATTATACCATTGTACAATACCATCACTTCTGTTTTCTTTTCTCCGCGGTCACATAATCTTGGGTGTGGTTGGCAAATTCAGCTGATAAAGTATTTTAAGAACAAGTATTGTAGTCAAACTTTTGCTTCTTACTGCTTCACCTCAGTCCTGTTTGGCAAGTTTTCTATGGGATGGCTACAAGGCCTTTATTCAACCTCTTTCCAGAAATCTGTGGGAGAATAAATAGATTCTCAGGCAAATCCACTGAAAAGGCAGAATTCTTGCAGAAATCTATTATTACTTACATAGAGGAAAGAAAAAGTAGAATGGAGAGAGAGATGGGGTTCAACTAACATAGATCCTCCTGCCATAATAGAGCATAAAGATCTACCACACCTACCAACTATTCAGGCAAGAGTTGTGTATGAGAGGGTTGCACTTCAGCATGGAAGCATATGTATAATTTCAGCATCACCCCCCTGCCGCCCCTTCACAGAATGACTTTGTGTTTGGCGGAATCTGTGGAACTGTTTGCTACAGAAGGCTGTGGAAGTTCTTTAAGACAGAGATAAATAGGTTCTTGATTAATAAGGATATAGGGGGTTATGGGGAAAAGGCAGGAGAATAGGGATGAGAAAAATATCAGCCATGATTGAATGGCGGAACAGACTCAATGGGACAAATTGCCTAATTCTGCACTTATGTCTTATGGTGTTGGTGACTTCCTTGAGGTGCCACTCCGTGTATCTTGTAATCTAGGCCCAATACACCCAATCATTAAATGATCCAAAGATACAATTGTTCTGTCCTCTGTACATGCAACTGGATTTGTCACCAAAAGTATGACACACTGCAAATGCCAGGTTTACTGCCCGCACTTCTTAAGGGCAGCCTAGAATTTCCATGCTCTTTTATCCACTGGTACACATTGGGTGACAAAAGTTTATTTGACTTATACTTACTTAGATGTCTCCCACAACTAAAGAAAGACTTACATTTATAGGACATCTTTCGCAAATTTGGCTGTTCCAAATTCTTTTACTACCATTTAATTGCTTTCTGAAAAAAGCCTAATCATTGTGGTAAAGTAGCTGTGGCAGCTAATATGACCACATCAAGATCCCAAAGACAGGATGAATGGAATGAACGTTTAGGTAATCTGTTTTAGATACTCTATTTTAGGTGTTAACTGAGGGATAAATATTGGTGAGAAAGCCAAGGAGAAGTCCTCTATTCTTAGGACTGAAGAAGTCATAGTTTAATATCTCACCCATAAGACATATTTCTAACAGTATAATTCTTCCTCAGTATGGCACTTAAGTTATAGAGATTGCAGATTTGGGGGTTGCTGTCAGAGAAGTCTGGGCGAATTACTGCAGTGCATCTTATGGATGAAGCACACAGCTGCCACTTCTGTCAGGGTTGAGGGAGTGAATATTCAAAGTGGAGGACAGGGAGCCAATCAAGTGGGCTGTTTTGGGCTAAAAGATGTCAAGCTTCTTAAGTGTTGCTGGAGCTGTACTCATCTAGACAAGTGAAGACTCTTGACTGATGCCTTGTAGATCATAGTAAGAAGTCTCACAATACCAGATAAATAAAGTCCAACAAATTTATTTAGTGGCACAAGCCACAAGCTTTCAGAGCACTGCCCCTTCATCAGCTGCATGGAGCACAGCTCCAAAAGCTTGTGGCTTGTGCTACCAAATAAACCTTCATCCTGGTGTTGTGAGACTTCTTACTGTGCTTAGCCCAGTCCAATACCAGCATCTCCACATTATAGATCATAGTTAGGCTTCACAGAGTCAAGGGCTGAGTCACTGACATGTTCTTGTAGCTACAATATTTATATGGTTGTTTCAATTCAGTTAATAGTCAATGGTAACCCACAGGTGTTGATAGTGAGGGAATTCAATGATAGTAATGCCATTGAATATGAAGGAAAGATGCTTAGATTCTTTAGTTTGAGATGATCAAATACCAATAAATATAACTTACTGCTTATCAGCCCAAAGCTGATGAGTTGCACAGAGTGCTGAACAATATAGTAGGTAGGGATATGATCAGCACAACTTGTGGGCCGAAGGGCCTGTTGTGCTGTAGTGTTTTATATTCTAATATACAATTACCATCGAACATTACCACTTCTAACTTTGTAATTGAGAGAAGGTCATTGACAAAGCAGCTGAATGAAGTTGGGCCTACCCAATGGACACTACCCTAAGGAACTCTTGCAGAGAAATCCTGGGACCGATATTATTGACCTCCAGCAATCACAATCATCTTTGTTTTGGGTGTGACTCCAACCAGTGGAGAGCTTTCCCCAGATTCTCATGCCAGTTTTGCTAGGGTTCCTTGATGCCATCTTTGATCAAATGATACCATGATTTCAATGGCAGTCATTCTCATCTCACCTCAGTACCATTGTGTTGTCGTCTCTGGTAGGTTTGCTCTCCCAGTGAGACAGGACATGTGCTTAAATGGTGATGTAAGGTAAGATTCCGTGAATAAGATTATGCCAGAATTTTTTCTTGTCTAGCCTCTAGGTCAGGGTTGCTAATTTTGATACACCTTCTGACCTATGTGCTCTACAAGAATGGAGAATTTTTAGGCATATTATGCTGGTCACCAAAGATTTTTTTTTCAGTAATGATCGGATTCCACCAACTTCTCTCTTAAAAAGTACTTAAACTTTAATCATCTATGGGTTCTGAATTTATTGAGTGTAAGAAAGATGTACGTTTCAAAACCTGAATTTATTTTGTTCCAGGTGTTAATGGACCTGCCTTTGTATTTCCTATTGGTGGGTGTGTACATCACTCAAGGTATTCTGCCTCTCCACCTAATATTGAAATTGCCACCTGATTCCTATAATGAGCATTCGTTCTGTTCACTGGCACATTCGGAATTATGCAGCAAAAGTACCAGTCTTTGTTTAATGGGTATAGAAAATCCACCAAAAGAGATTTATTTTAATTTATACTATAGAATCCTCAAAGAGAATTGAGTATGCACCGACTCTCTGACAGTATCTCTTATCCAGGCTCTTTCCCCATCCTATTCCCATAATTTACCATGGCTAATCCATTTAAACCACACATCTTGGGACACTAGGAGCCAATTTAGCATGGCCAATCCACCTAACCTGTACATCTTTGGATTGTGGAAGGAAACTACAACACCCAGAGGAAACCCACCCAGACTCCACAGTCACTCAAGGCCAGAGTTGAACTCTTGTTCCTGATGCTGTGAAGCAGCAATGATAACCACTGTGCCACCCTATTTGTGTGTTAATATTTGCTTTAATAGAGTTGGATGTTATTAGTTCTAAATTTTGTGATCCATTGCAGCATCCAACATTCCCTGATCAGATACACACTGGGCAAAATGCAGCGTAAAATCCCTTCCTTTTTCTGTGTAGGTATAGAATAAAAAGCTAGTTAGCATTAAAAGTGAATACCCAAAGGTTCCTTCAATATACAGCTAGTATCTAATAAATAATAATAGGAAACAATGAACAATTTGGTGGTTAAATCTGCCACCTAGTGGATGTTACTCCTTTGCACAAAATTCTGTGCTGAAGTTGGCAATGCATTTTTTAAAATCATAGTATTTATCTGATTTTGATGTGCTTTGACTAGTGGCCACTGACATTTTTTAAAATGGCCATTTATCTCATTTTCTAACTCTCCTGTATGATTTAATTTAAATCCAAATATGCATTTTCACAACATATTGTCTTTGTTTTTAAGTTGAACAATAACACAGGTGAAATTGAGTTTTGTACCATCCATTCAAAATTCCAGGATTTTGAATCAGTGAAGGAATAGCAACATATTTCTAAGTTAGGATGGAATATGACTTAGAGGGAAACTTGCAGGAAATGGTGCTTCCATGCATTTAACTGCACATGTCCTTTTAGGTAGTATTGATCATAGGTTTGGAAGAGGAGCCATGAATTCTGGAAGGGACCTTGTTTATAAATGACTGCTTTAAAAATCCATTTTAACTAAAATACTGTGGAATATGGTGGCTGAATATCAGCTGTGCATTTTTTGAATTGACAAGTTGATTGCTGTAAATTGGACAAAAAAGCTTCATTAATATGGTTAATATTTGGTAATAAATATGTATTTGTTATAAATGCTATGGCAGGTGATGGAGAGAATGAATATTTAAGGTAATGATTGGCTACCCTACCAATCACATGGGCTACTCTGAATTGGATGGTTTCAAGCTTCTTGAATGTTGCTGGAGCTGCACTCATTCAGGCAAGTGCAAGTGGGGAGTATTCATCACACCTCTAACTTGTGCCATGTAGATGGTGGACAAGCTTATGTGCCACAGAATGCCCAGCCTCTGATTTGCTCTCGTAGTCACAGTGTTTACTTGGCTGGTCCAGTTCAACATCTGATCAATGATAATCCCCAGGATGTTGATAGTGGGGGATTGAGTGATGATAATGACAGGGAAAACGTTTTTTTTTTAAACATTTATTGTTATATGCTGGGAAAACAAACTTGTGGGGGTGCGAATGGTTTAATGGGATTAGCAACAGAAAGCCTGCATAGGATAAATATCAATAAGAAAGGTGTGAACACAAGTGATTGCTGGGCTACCTCGGAGTGGCAGTTAAAAGTCAACCATGTTGATGGTGAACTGGAGTAACACATTGGCCAGACTGGGTAAAGATGACAATTTTTCTTAAATTTAGTTTATACTACAATCCTAAAGTTTCATGGTCACTTAACAGATACCCATTACCTGTTTAACTGCCATAGTAGGTTTCTCTGGATTATAAATCTAGGCTTTTAGGTTATTTCAGAATGATAATACTACATCGCTAAATGCCATCTAGTGGTTTCCTATAATGCCATCCATACTTGTAGTCCTTTTCTTTGGCTCTGGTGTGAATTTTCAGTTTCTCCTCATCTTTCAGGCTGATGTGAAGGCAGGAATGGTGATCTTTCTCATTTGAATGTTATTAATTGTCCAACAGGTTCCACTGAGCCACTCACACAATGAGCAAGTTCCAACAGTTACTCTAAAATACATGGGAAGCATGTACAGGTTCATCATGTAATTAAAAAGACCTTTGCAGTTTCTGACCGCATGACACACCACGTCAGAACCAAGTGACCACATTCCATGGATGCTACGTTAGAAGTTGTGAAACAACAATGGAAATGGTCCCGCTCCTTGGTTTCTTTCTAAACGTTTTCTACTATAGAGTAAAAATGCTGGCTAGTGCTCACCATGTCCTCCAGGTGGCAATGCGCTACCATAACAATTTCAAGAGATTTCCAAGAAATGATATTGAGAGGTCTGCTGCAATGTTAAGTCTTCAGAGATGAATATTAGGAATTTTTTTTTTGCAGTAGCATTACCTAAATGTCTTAATGAGGCCCAATGTGAACCTGTAATTGGCCTCTGAAATCTGGTCCTCGTTACTCTGAATGACATTAGTTCAAAATCATTGAGGCATCACTGAACTTGATCTTTGTGGATAAAGAAACAAGTTATGCTTTTTCTAAATTTTATTTCATATTGCAGAATACAAAATTAGCTTTTAGTTACATAGTGCTTTTAAAGTTTCTTTTTAAATCTGAACTTCTTTTAATCATAAATGCAAATTGCAATAACATGCCAGGTCTAATCTCAAAAATCAACAGATTAATGACAGAACAACGTCCAACATTCAGTACAAGCGACAGAGAATAATTCCATGGATAGCCAGGAGTGGAACACAGAGTAGAAGGCTATTTAGCATCTTCAGCTTGTTCTGTTGTTCAGTTAGATCATACCTTACCTTGCCATGTACTTTAAGACCATTTATCCACCTTGGTTACACACAACCTTAGTACTCTTACTGAACTAAAGCATATCAATTGCAACTCTGAACACTTAGTGTTTTGTGTCTGCTATTGCTCTTTGTCATCTGAGACTGTGTACCTTGTATTACTGGTTCATGATGGCATTCAGTGGGGATAATTTACAACTGCACATTTTACTGTGATCTTATAAAGAAACTATCTGCATTTAATTAGTCTTATAAAAGTTCCCATTTATAATCTGCATATGTGCATATTTCTATCCGCTGGAATGTAGTATCCATTATGGGGATTATAAAGTAGATCTTGTTAAAGAGGATAATTGTTGTATGTTCAATCTTGAATAAGTAGTTAGCTCTTGCTGAGGGCAACTGTATATCAACCAACTAATCATCTTTGGTATCATAGATTTCTCTATTATTGCATTTCATAGACAGCAGTAAAAGTGTTTTTCACTTCACCCTGATTCTGATTTGATTTGAATATTATGATTCCATCCCAAGTTATGCACAGCATTAACCAAAGGATTAGAGAGCAATTTGCTCTCATCACTACCAATTCTGCTCTGGTCTTTTGGTGAGATGAGCTCATGCAATTTTCCGACTCTTGAAGTGGAAAAGTTCCTGGGTTTCGTCTAGCAGCTTTATGCATCATGGAGTGAAACAGAACAGGGGACCATTAGGCTCATCATGCTACGGTAGAGCTATACAATTCATTCTATTGCTCTTTCCCCACAGCCCTCAAATTTTTCCTATCAAGTTTTTATCCAATTCTCTTTAGAATCTGCTTCCATCACCTTTTCAGACAGTGCATTCTATACTATAATTCTGGTTTTAATTATGTTTGCTTATATTGCATCTGGTTCGTTTTGGTGATCACTTTAAATGTTTGTCCTTTGTTTGCTTCTGCCACTGGAAACAGGCTTTGCCTTATTTCTTCTATCAAAGGCATTCAAGATTTTAAACATGTCTGTTACATCATTGTACTCAAGAGCAAGAATTCAGTGTGATGGATGGCAGGGGCAAGCCATGGGTATTTATCCACACTCCATCATTTTCTGCCATTCAGCATTGGTGCTTTAATTATCTTATACAAAAAGCATACATTTCCTTCATTCTTCACTAAACAGTAGGCAGCCTCCCCCTCCTGTAGTTTCTTTGTAACAATGAGGACAGAACTGATAGACTGTTCCCGAACCACTGATGCTTTAGTAGTTGGATGTTGAGACATATGGAGAGGCAGCTTGGTGGGGGTTCTGCTTTTCCTGTAGCCTTCCGCACAGTGATACTGGAAGTTCAGAAGTGGGCTGAGGTATGATCCAGTGTCTCTCTGCTGTTTGTAACCAAATGACAGTATGTGCTAATGGCCCCAATAAACCAATTCCTTTTTAAAATGAGACACAAATGTGAAATGAAGTTATTAACTTCTGCACTCATTTATTGACACAAATGTGTCTGCATATTGTTCAGTAAAATGGGTGTGCCATTTTCATCCACAGTTTGTGTTGGAACATTTCCACTAAATAGGATATGTGCTTGACCGTGGATTTTCTTTCAAATGGAACAAATTTACATGGCAACAATTAAGTCTATCACTGTTAAATTCACTCCAAATGAGGATAGGAGTAAAGCCTAAATTTAATTAACTTCCAAAACACTGTGTCGCACTTTCCTGGAATGGATCTGGCTATACCACCTACCTCTTTTCATCTTCCATGTTCCATGATATTCATGGTCTCTGACTCCACTTCACCTAAGAAAACAAATGCAAGATGATTTTACATATTTCTGTTGTCACAATTCACTGTCTATAACAGCCAAAGTTCTGTGTTACTTAAAAAAAAATCATAATGTACACATTTTCCTCTGCCCTTCTTTTGTACCACCCTATACAACATAGGCAACTAACGCCCTGGAGAACTTCACAATGTCTCTTTATCACCTTTCATCTTCATAAAATGCAGAATAAAAGTTTCAGTTTCCTGCTGTCATGTTCAATTATGTTGATGAAATTAATTCATAATTCACAGGTTTTGCAAATAATTTTCACAGCACTTGCCAGTCCCATGGTTCGCGAACACTTTTCTAATGCATGCACTTCACAGGGGAAATTCAAATTTAGAAAGTTATATTTACATTTTTCATGTGAATTACAAGCACAAAGAAACTTCTACAAATTAGCTGATTCCATAGCGTTGGCAAAGCAGTGAGTTTTTACACTCTTTCCTGTTTAAAATTTGAAACTTCAAAATTGCACAGCCTTTTCATCCATACTTAAGATTGTTGGAGTGAGTTACACCATTATAGTTTGCAAATGGTATTTTTAACTTTACGCAGCAGACAAAAATACTTTGAACTAAAACAAGCTCAATAAATGTTGGGGAAACTGCAAGAAAAACAGAAACTTCTGGACACTTGACAGATCAGCCAGCATCTGTGGAGAGAACAGACTAGTTACTTCCAGGTGTAGACTCTTCAGCAGAATGAAAAACATTAAATGAACAGTACATAATAGGAAAAAGGTATGGATGGTGTAGAATGTTATGTAAGTTTCTTGAAAAGACAGAATGTGATTAAACAGCAGAATTGATCTGAATATGTGATCATAGAATCCCGACAGTGCAGAAAGAGGCCATTCAGCCCATTGAGCCCATACCCTCAACGATCGCACCCAGGCCTATCCTTGTAACCCTGCTAATTCACCTGGCACTAAGGAGTAATTTACCATAGCCAATCAATCTAACTTGCACATCTTTGGACTATAGGAGGAAACCGGAGGCACCCGGAGGAAACCCATGCAAGCACGTGCAAACTCCATATGGACAGTGACCCAATGCTGATTTGAACCTGGGTCCCTGCTCCTGTGAGGCTGCAGTGCTAACCACTATGCCACCGTGCCGACATGATAGGTAAAAGAATAATACAGTAACTTAAAAGCATTTAAGAGATGTGGAGAAATTGTAAATACATAAGGATGCAAAGGATAATGTAAGTCTGATCTGAATATGGGAAAAGATGGCAAGTTGGAACACAATTCCTCAGAAAGAAAAAAGTAGGTTGACACCCCAGGTGTAGTGTTCACCTACATGACATTCCAAAGCAAAGTCCTAATTCCAAACACTTTTATCTATTTACATTGGATTAATTTTATTGTCTTCTGACAACTGACTCCTGTAAAAAAGAGTAACACATGTACCTGGAGAAGATTAGGGCTGAAGTTGTAGGGATACAACTGATGGAGCAAGTTGAATGATATTAGAACAAACCAGTGTGTCAGTTAAGTTAGTTTCATGTGAATCATCACATTGAATGAGTAAGACAAACTTTAAATCACACAAAGGAACTTGGGAGTCTTCATTCAAGATTCTCTTAAGATTAACATGCAGGTTCAGTCGACAGTTAGAAAGGCAAATACAATGTTAACATTCATTTCGAGAGGGCTAGAATACAACAGCAGGGATGTACTTCTGAGGCTGTATAAGACTCTGGTCAGATCAGGGACCAGACAAAGTTCACAAGAATGCTTCCTGGAATGAAGAGCTTGTCAGATGAGTAACAGTTGGGCACTCTGGATCTGTGCTCGCTGGAGTTTAAAAGGATGAGGGGAGATCTTATTATAACTTACAGAATACTGCAAGGCCTGGATAGAGGGGACATGGAGAGGATATTTCCACTAGTAAAAAAACTAGGGCCAGAGGGCACAACCCTTCAGGCTAAAGGGATGATCCTTTAAAATAGAGATGAGGAGGAATTTCTTCAGCCAGAGAATGGTGAATCTATGGAACTCTTTGCTGCAGAAGGCTGTGGAGACCAGGCCATTGAATGTCTTTAAGATAGGGTTGGATAGGTTCTTGATTAATAAAGTGGTCAGGGATTATGGGAAAAAGGCAGGAGAATGGGGATGAGAAAAATATCAGCCATGATTGAATAGTGGAGTAGGCTCGATGCGCCAAGTGGCCTAATTCTGCTCCTATGTCTTATGGAAAGTCAAAGTGGCGCTTTCTCACTGCTGCAGCAGTTCATGACATTGCTCTCTCTGTGTTTCCTTCGCACCATGAACAGAGAAAACAGAACTGTAATTCAGATTGATTAAATATTAAAAACAGAAAATGCTGGAAAATCTCAACAGGAGAGAAAATAGAGCCAACGTTTCAAATCTGGATGATCCTTTATCTGATCTCTGATGAAGGATCATCTAGACTCGAAATGTTGGCTCTATTCTCTCTCTCACCACAGATGCTGATGCTGAGATTTTCTAGCATTTTCTCTTTTTGTTTCAGATTCCAGCATCTGCAGAATTTTGTTTTTTATCAGATTGATTAAATGTCTGCTTCTTCTGACAGTGAAATAAATTCTAAGGCTTGGACAATATAAACAGTTTTTGGTAGAAATAGGTTCTCAGCATCAACTGTTATGAATCTGACTGGAGACAGTAATGGTAAAAATGGTCACGTAGGAGGTTCTGCAGAGGTTGGTCCTAAGAAACTTTGTTTCTTATCCTTGAGTATTCTTTTCGACTGTGGTTTTGCTGTCTTGTGCTTGTTTTCAAGAATCAGAGGGAGATATTTTTACCTGCAAGCACAGGCATGCTCAGATTATGTTCTTCAGCTACGTCCTTCATGGCACACACCACCACAATGGAACTGGAACATCGTTCTAGTTTTTTATAAATCCTTTTCCTTGTGTATTCCTGAAAGGGGAAAATCACAAAACATGACTTTTGCCCAGAACTGTTTTCTTTCAAACCAATAATGTTCGTAATCTGGGAAATAATTTATAGGTGATGATTTCTGCTGAGATGGTAATCAGCCTCCATTATCTGCACAAGTGAGTACAATTCAGTTTTAGAATTGCATTGCTTCCTTTTAAGTGTCTCAGTCTTAAGTTCCTGGATACCCTCCAGCTATGACATTTTATGGTCTCTGTTGGGACAGAATATAATCTACACAGAAACTTTCCAGACAGTTACATAAGAACATAAGAAATAGGAGCATGAGTAGGCCATCCAGCCCCTCGAGCCTGACCCACCCTTCAATAAGATCAAGGCTGATGTGTAGTGGTTCAGTACCACTTTCGTGCCTTCTCCACGTAACCCTTAATTCCCTTGTCAATCAAAAACCTACCCACTCTTGACTTGAACATATTCAGTGAGGAAGCTTCCACCATCTCATCAGGCAGAGAATTCCAAAGATTCACCACCCTTTGCATGAAGAAACCCCTCAGATCTGAATCTGATCTGAATCCCCCCCCTCCGCCCCCAATCTTGAGGTTGTGTCCTCTACTCCTGCTATCTTTGCTAAGCGGGAAGAGTCTCTCAATCTCTACCCTATCCATCTCCTTCATTATCTTATACATCTCTATAAGATTCCCTCTCAGCCTTCTAAACTCCAAAGAGTACAAACTAGCCTATTCAGTCTCTCCTCATAATCCAACGCCCTCATCTCCGGTATCAGCCTAGTAAACCTTCTCTGCACCCCCTCCAAGGCCAATATATCCTTTCTCGAATGCGGTGACCAAAACTGCACACAATACTCCAGCTGTGGCCTCACCAGCACCCTATACAGCTGCAACAGAACTTCCCCACTTTTATATTCTATCCCCCATTCGCCTTCTTAATCACCTGCTGCATTTGCATACTGTGTTTTTGTGGTTCGTGCACAAGGACCCCCAGGTCCCTCTGCACTGTCGCATGCTGCGGCTTTTCGCCATTTAAATAGTAATCCTTCCTACCAAAGTGGATAACCTCACACTTGCTAACATTATACTCCATCTGCCAGGTCCTTGCCCACTCACTCAAACTATCCAGATCCCTCTGCAGGCTTTCCACACCTTCCACGCAATTTGCTTTTCCACTCATCTTCGTATCAACAGCAAATTTCGTTGCCCTGCACTCAGCCCCTTCCTCCAGATCATCTATGTAAATGGTAAATAGTTGAGGTCCCAGCACCGAACCCTGGGGCACTCCACTAGTCACCAGCTGCCAATCAGAATTGCACCCATTAATACCTACCCTCTGCTCCTATTAGACAACCAATCCTCTATCCAGTCTAACATCCTACCCCCGATTCCCTGCACCTTAACCTTCTGCAGCAGTTACTGAATTAATGACATTCTCAGATATTTTTTACTTGTATATCCTTTTAAAAAAACACATCTTACTTAAAAGTTAAATATGATTAAATAATTTGGGGCTATGATCCAAAGTTGCAATATCTGACAACTCATAACAGCAGATCATAACAGCATTGATCGAAACAGGAATCGAAAGATCATTGATCCTTTCTACTAAAGTTGGTGCACTATTGAAAAGGTTAAAAATCTTGCTATTTCTTTTTGCTGGAATCTCCAAGTCTCTTAGGCTGTGGGGTAGAAAGGCAAATGGGGACATTTGACGACCTAATGACACTCCGATTTGCTGATTTCCCTCACTTCTAACATTAATCATTAAATCATCTCTTACCTGGGAAGTATGGAATAGTGCAGATACTGGCAAGGAATGTATTGGGGCAATGGAAACCCACAGCCACTGAAACATTAACACATGTAGTCACAATAGACTCCTTTAATTTGTGATGCAAAGAGTACTAATATAAGTTTATCAAATCACTTTACAGATCATCTGTATCGAGCTGTGCCATTTCACCTCGGTAAAGGAACACAAAACTGGAGATCATACATAATTACAAAAGATACAGAAACAGAGTTACACCATAACACAGTGTAGGGCTGAAAGCAATCACTTCAGCCAGGAGTCTGCAATCAAAACAAAAAATTGCATTTTGCTCCAATGGAGATTTTGAATAGCGTATTTTAATAGTTCAAGTACTGAAATAAAAGAAAACAAAACACACCTTTGAGATTCTCAAACTAAGTTTTGTGCACATACTTACCAGAGGTTTAGTTGGAGGAGAAACTGTGCTTTTATTTCTTTTCTGAACTCATTTCAAATCCTTAGAAAATTCCCTTCATTTTCACCTAGGATATTAAACAGTCATATGAAATGAGAGTAGTCATTCGGTTACTGGAATGGTACAGTAAACTGTGAATTACCCAGCACTCTACTAACCAGAATTTCTGATGCTTCTCTAATGCCGCTTCACCAATCAGAAACAATAATGATGTTATCCAGAACCCATATCAGTGTATTATTTTATATTTTAGTTTATGTTTTAACATGCTATTGAAGAAGTAAAACGCTTCTTTTAAGGAGCTTGTGCCATAAAAAGTGAGCATGTCTTTCTTCTTTACATTTCAGTTACTCTGTGCTGTTGCAGCCAGGGACATATTTTGCTGCTCTTGTGTCACCTAGCCTAAGGGAGGAAGGTTGGGTGAAACAGGAGCTTTGCAGCTTCAACGAGGGTACATCACTCCAAAGTGACAATCTGTCAATATTTGCCACTCTGACGAAGTTACAGGCCAATAATACCAAGTTAGGCATGCTGAGATTATTTGAAACCCACGGGGAAAGTTAGAAATTTGAAACATAGATGAGGGCACTTGACCCATCACACAGGAGCTTCTAAATTTTTGGCACACAAATTAGAGCTCAAGAATTGGATATAACATACTATGTTGGATTGAAGACTGGTTAATGGACAAAGTCATAATGTGGAGATGCGTGTTGGACTGGGGTAAACACAGTAAGAAGTCTCATAACTGCAGATTAAAGTCCAACAACCCTGTTGTGAACAGAACTCCTACTTACCTGACAAAGGAGCAGCGCTCCAAAAGCTAGTGGCTTTTGCTATAAAATAAACCTGTTGGACTTTAACCTGGTATTGTGAGATTTCTTTCTGTAATGGACAAAGAGCAGAGAATAGAAATAAACAAGTCACATTGGCTTATTATGTAACTTGTGGGGAACCATAAGGATAAGGACTCATCTATTTATGATCTATTCAATAATTCCTCCATCTTCCAGCAGCAGTAATGTGTGTTTTTTTTCAAGCATCAAGCATTTCAAGGAAATGCCTGTTGGAGCATCCATGTGTGAAAGCAACTAGTTTGTTCAGTAACCTTGAAGTCAAGAAAAATTCCTTCAACACTTGTGATACCATTCCGCGCAGATACCTCAAAATGAAACCATTGAAAGTACAAACACATGTAAGGTCATAACAAAGGCTAGAAGATATCAACATGCAACTAGCATGCAAGTGATTGATGCTTCCTTTAAATAGCATTGGTGGCGTGTCCTTACTGATGAATATTTGTTCAACCGAGAGAGGTTAAGATAGCACATTTGTTGGTGTGCTGGATTCCAAAAGGGGAATGTCAAATCAGCATTGTACAAGAATTAATATCATGATCTGCCTGCTTTTCATCTGGTGGACATTCCCTTTGCGCACATTAACACTCTGACCAATAAAGCGCCTATTGTGATTCACCCCACAAATGTGCATACGTGCCACGGGCATCATTTTGGAGCTCACTGAGCCATTGTGATAGCCAGAAAGGGGGACCAATGAGTTCAACTTTTCATCCTTACCATTGTTAATCAAATAAAAAAAGCATTCATTAGAAAGCACAAATATACTTCGTCAGTGTAAGAAACAGGGAGCAAGAGTATGCTATTCAGCCCATCAAGTCATTTATTATGATCATGGCTGATCTGTTACTTCAGCTTAGGGCAATGTGGCATAGTAGTAATATTACTTGACTTATAATCCAGAACTCTAGACTAATGATTGAGAAACACTGAGTTCGAACCACTCTCTTGGCAACTGAGGAATGGAAATTCATTTTATTAAGTCTCAAATGATGAGTAACATTGACCATAAATCACCACATTGGTAAAATCTCACTTTCCCTTTAAGGAATGAAATCTGATATTCTTTTCAACTCTGGCCTATATAAAAGTCCAGGCGCCCAACAAAGTAGCTGACTTTTAATTACCCTTCTAAAATGTTCTTGAAATCAACTCAGTAGTATCAAAAGACTAAAAGAATAAAATTGGATAGATTGCCTTTATCAAATTAGACTCAGACACAACAAAGACATACCAAGCTCAGTTAACCCTGCAAAGTTGGCCTCACCAATATCTGGAGAATTGTGCCAAAATTAGGACAGCTGTCCCACAGACCAGTCAAGCGAAAACATGACATAGTTATACTCAAAGACTCATATCTTTCAGCCAACATCCCAGACTCCTTCAAAAGCCACCTTGGGAGTGTCCTGTCCCATGACAAGGCAGACATGGCAATGCACTGGTATACAGTCAGGAAGGATCGACTCTGGGAGTCCTGAACATTGACCATGAACTTCCCTAACATCAGGCTAAGCACAGACAAGGAAACTTCCTGCTGAGTGCTACTTATCACTCTGAGCTAACGAATCAACACTGAATCGAGCATTCTGCTGAGCAATTATCAACAACTTGTATTTATGTAGCACCTTTAGCATAAATAAAACATCTTACGCTGCTTCCATTGGAATATTACAAAACAAAATTTTAAACTAAACTACAAAAAGGGATTATAGGGCACAGGACCAAAAGTTTTATCAAAAAGTTAAATTTTTAGGAATGTTTTAAAAGATGAAAGTGAGGTAGAGGACAGGAGGTTTAGGAAGGGAATTCCAGTGCTCAGGATCTTGGTAGCTAAAGGCATTGGTGGGGAATAAAGTTACAATTCATTCATTGAATTTACATTCCACCAGCTTCCATGATAGATATGAACCTGTATCCGCACAGCATTAGCTTGGGCCTCTGGGTTACTTGGACGCAGGGTCATCCAGACTCAAGATGTTGGCTCTATTCTCTGTCAAGAGGTATTGTCAGATCTGCTGGAACTTTGCAACATTTTCTTTTTCCGGACTTCAGCATCTGCAATATTTTGCTTTTATCTTTGGATTCCTAGTCGAGTGACTTATCACTACACCATTGATAAGGAGCCAATCAAACAAGGTTTACTTGAGTCTCAGAGTAAGTTTATTAGTTACAAACCCCCCCCCCCCCCAAAAAAAATGACAAAGGACACAATACACACAAACATTGGCAATGAAAAAGTTAGTCCAAATAAAAGTTGAAAGAAGATATGATTAAGTTATTTTACTTGTCTGTGGGGTGCAGTTTGTTGAATGTTGCATTGATTTAAGGTGAGGTTTCCTTTAAACTCCTGGAGTCCAATTGAAGTTCAGGCACTGCATTTTTTTTTGAAGTAATGAGAGTGAGATATTTTCTGCTTTTTTTCAGTTCTTTTCCAGATCACTTTAATTATTTTTTTCTTCTGTTTCTGAGTTTGAAAACCAGTTCTTCAACATTCTATTTGTATATTCCCAGGGAAGTATTTGATTAATCTATCTCATTAAGTAATCACAGTTATTCTGATCTTTTATTTCAGAAAGATTTTCATATGTTTTCAGATAGTAGAAACCAACAGAGTATGGGGTTGAACATTAGCCTGGGACTCTGGATTACTCTGAAAAAGAGTCATCCTGACACAAAACATTAGTTCTATCCCCTCTCCACAGCTGCTGTCAGACCTGCTGGGTTTTTTCATCATTTTCTGTTTTTGTTTCATGTTTCAACATCCGCAGTATCTTGCCTTTATTGAAGTATGGGATTATTTTGTCCTCCAGAGGTGTTTTTGAGCGACTGGTGTATTGCAGTTCCCATTGTCCTGAAAGAATTGCAATGGATTAAAGCCCAACACTTTGCATTTTTAATGTATTACTTTTAATATTCCATATGACATGGACCATGGGAGGGATTTTAATGGCATGTCTTCACAAGGTTCACGCAATCCCACTCAAGGCCAAAGGAGAATGTTGTTCTCCAGGCCTCGCCCAGCTCCTGACATCAGGGTGGGCGTATTGGTAAAATTCCGGCTCATGATACTTCCTGTTTGACATGGATCCTGTTTCCACCAATCCCACCTCCACTCCCCCCCCCCACCACCCCAACCAAGTATGAAATTGCATGCAACATCTCAGAGCAGGTCTGCAGAGCAATCTTGTAAGAATTTTCTGGAAAAGTGGTCACTTACAGTATTAGACATCACACAACTGTTTCGGTCAGTGTCTTTTGTTGTATTTTTTTTAAAAAAGGTCTTCTTTAAACAGTTTAATATGTCTGTTTAGCTGGCGAAGTTCCAGGTAGCCATGTAGTGAGTGGGTAAGGGTTTGGTAGATGGAGTACAATGTTGGTAAATATGAAGTCATCCATTTTGGTAGGAATAATTACTTAAATGGTAAAAAATTGTGCAGAAGAACCTAGGTGTCCTTGTGCATGAATCACAAAAAGTTGGCTTGCAGTTGCAGCAAGTGATTAAGGCAAATGGAATTTTGTCCTTCATTGCTAGAAGAATGTAGCTTAAAAATAGCAAAGTTAAGTCACAGGTATATAAGATGCCAGTGAGGCCACACCTGGACTGCTGAGTAGTATTGTTTCCTTATTTGAGAAAAGATATACTGGCAATGGAGGGGGTACAGAGGAAATTCACTAGGTTGATCCTGGAGTTGAGAGGGTTGATTTATGAGGAGACTGAGTAGACTGGGCTATACACATTAGAATTCAGAAAAATAAGGGGAGATCTGAAAAAAACATAAGATTATGAAGGGAATAGATAAGGCAGAAGCAGGGAAGCTATTTCCACCGGCAGGTGAAACTAGTACTAGGGGGCACGGCCTCAAAATAAGTGAGAGCAAATTTAGGACTAGATCTAGAAAGAACTTCTTCACCCAAAGGATGAAGTTGAGCACCCCATTAAATGTTTTTAAGGCAAGGAAAGATACATTTTTGAACAGTAAAGGAATTAAAGGTTACAGTGAACAGGTGAGTAAGTGATGCTGAGTCCACAAAAAGATCAACCATGATCTTATTGAATGGCGGAGCAGGCTCGAGGGACCAGATAGTTTATTACTGCTCCTAGTTCTTATGTAGTTCTCACTCAGTTTTCAGTTGTTGTGACCCATCTGCTCATGGAGAATGAAACATGAATTTCAATGAGTGTTTCACTACAATTTCACAGAAGTTCATAGAATCCTGACAGTGCAGAAAGCAACCATTCAAGCCCATCAAACCTGCACTGACAAAATTCCTCCCAGGGCCTCTCTCTCTAACTCCACGTACTTACCCTCTAAATCCCCCTGACACTAAAGAGGAATTTAGCATAGCCAATCAACCTAACCTGCACATACTTGGCCTGTGGAAAGAAATTACAGCACCCAGTGGAAATCCAGACAGACACAGTGAGAACGTGCAAACTCCAGTCACCAAGGCTGTAATTGAACCTGGGTCCCTGGCACTGATGTAGCAGTACTAACCCTTGTGCTGTGCACTGTTCAAACTTTAGACAATTAAAAACAATTACAGCACATCCATTCACCTTTCATTCAATTTCAGTTGTTGTGCCTGACTGCCAGGTGGCCCCAAAACGTGTTATACTTTGGCTAACTTGCTTGTACATTGCTTATTTTTTCCTTCCATGTGGTAGGTCACATTCATTTAAAGATTAGATTGATATCTGGATTCTGAAGTTGCTTTATCTCTGGCGGTAGTCATTCTTAGCCAGTAACCTTGTGCTGATTCCTTGCGGCAATGCTGGATTAAGCATCACTAGAGTTTCATTAGGTCACCTGACCATTAATTCCTGGGTCATAACCAGAACAGCTTGGCTGTTAAGTAGAGACGTACTGTACTTTTCCCTGCCTGCTGTGTTTCACAAAGGCTTTCATTTGACTACTCTGTCTGCCTCTGCAACTCCTGTATTTATTTGCTCGAACTCAGCCACTTTGACAAATCTCATTGTTAGTAGGTTAGTGGGCTGTATGTTGATAATCACCTCTTGTAGGAGTTCTGGTTCTGTCTCTTGCACTTCACCTCTGGTGAATATTCCATCAACACAGTTCTGGTTGAGGTTTAAAACTTGGTTGTGCTGATCAGTTGTTAATCCTACATGAGTTTCACTATTATTCCCCCAGTGATCTCCACAAGAAGCAGGTTCTCTTCACTTCCTTTTTTGTCCAAGTATAGCACATTATTAAGCAGAATCATCTATGTGAATGAGTATTATAATTCTTCTTTAAATGTATGGAACAAACACTCCCTTATAACGTGATGCAATACATCATGGATAATGACATGATGATGAGTGGACACCATGTCTCTGTAGATGAGAGAAACAGGTTCCTCTCTATCTTTACATGGATCTTGAGGTGACAGTATAGATTCTTGATAAAATCCAAGATTTAGTCACACAATTTAACTTTTTTTTTTATGAGGCCTAGTTGAAATACCAGGCTAAAACCATGCAAAAATAATAAAAACACCGCAGCTAGGATTTATCTACTGTCATGTTACATAAGGCCACAATGAACTCTCTATGTTTCTCATGAGAGCAAAATACACAATACACACAAACATTGGCAATGAAAAAGTTGGGAGGGAGATGGCATATTTAATTTGTTGACTGTCTATCCAACACAAGATTTAAATTCAAAGAGTCATAGAACAGTTAATAATACAGAAAAATGGCCTACCATTTGGCCAGTTGAAGTTGTGCTGGTCCTCTGAGGAGGAGTTCACTCACTACCATTCTCTTGTCTTTTGCCCTTGGCTCCACAGATATTTGTTTTTCAGATAATGACCAATTCCCTTTTGAAAGTTTCAACAGTCCCACCTCCATGATGTACTCAAGCAGCACATTCAGGGGGGCAATAAAAGTGACATTATCATTAGATTACTAATCCAAAAACTTAGCTAATGCTCTGTGGATGGTGGAATTTGAATTCAATGAAAAAAAAGTCTGGAATTAAGAATCTATTGATGAAACATAAAATCATTGTCGATTATTGAAAAAACCCATCTGGTTCACTAATGTTCTTTAGGGAAGGAAACCCATGTCCTTACCTGATCTGGCTTATATATAACTGCAGAGCCACAGCAATATGGTTGACTCTCAGCTGGCCTCTGAAATGGCCAAGCAGGCCACTTAGTCCCAGGGCAACAACGGATGGACAATAAATGCTGACCAGCCAGCAATGCCCATGTCCCAAGAATTAATAAAAAAGCTTGCTGAGTGAAAATGTTTTTCCTTGTGTCACCGTTGTTTCTTTGACCAATTACTTAAATTCAACTTGGATAAATTTCTCTCGATAGCAAGGTAGGCTACAAAGAATCAGAATAAGGCAGTCTCAATGCAACTATCTTTGCAAATATGTATCTACCCACAAATGAAACAAGTTCATTGAAGTGGTCACATTCATGGCTGGCCTGCAGAATTTAAACATTGACAACAAAACATGGTATTCAGAACTTCCTGGTTAAGCAGATTATCTAGAGTGAATTAATCTTTAATGCTGTAACTGTGAAAATATCATAGGTTTAAGAATTATAGATGGTTAACAGCACAGACGAGTAAGGTCATGTCACCCCTTGTGGCTTTGAACTTACACAAGAGCAGAAAATGGAGTGGTCGCCATTCCTTTAATAGAAATTATTCACAATAAGTGCCATACATTTTGCATCTGGCATTGACATAATGTGGAAAATTGCACAGACGTGGGAACAGCTGGACCTTCCCCTCTAAACACACACCAATCTGACTTGAATTTTTATCTCCTTTCGTTCATCTCTGGATCAAAAATCTTCCCTAACTTTGCTGCTGATGCACCAGACAACATGGACACACTTCAAGGTAGCAGCTCACTACTACCATTTTCTCAAGAGCAATTTGGAATGTTGGTTAAGTAACTTTGTTTTTGTGGTGATAAGGAAGAAATTTTGGCATGAACACAATATTACAAAATGGAAAACTTTGAATGCTGCCACAGTATTGTTAGTATCCAGATGAATTGTTGTGATAGGTAGATACAACCTCAGTTTAATTTCTTACCTTAAGGCAAGCACCTCCAACAATGTAGCATTTCCTCAGCCATGTTAGGCTTAATTTTACCTTCAATTTCTTGCACGATTTGACTCCACAACCTTTCAGACCCAAAAGTTGAGATTCAGCAACTGAAATCATACTTATTAGCAGCAGTTAAAGTTTCTACAAATCATGCAGAATTTCTCGATTTTGATGCCTTGAATCCAATAATTGATGCTGGGTCTAAATGGACTCCTAGAATTCCATGCTGTTATTCATGAGAAAATGCCATCAATTGTTAATGTTAGCATTCAGATGTTGAAGTTATGTTAAATCTTCACATCAGAGCACGATCAGACCATTTTTATTACCAAATTAATTTTATTCAAACATGTAACTAAATAAGTTGTACATTATAGGGAAAGGAGATAAGTTATTGGAAACTATTTCCACAAGTGAGGGGTAACATCATGGTGCTGCAAACCACTGTGAAATGCTACTGCATCTTCTTGCATTTGTTCAATAATTGAACTACTAAAAATCTGGCCACAAATTATCAGTACAAAACTGATCTGAAGAAGAGGGAAGAAGTTCTAAATACATTTATTTTAAAATGAAAAGTTTGCCAGACCAAGTAGAATTGCTGCTTCTCATCAGTATTCAATGATTTATGCCAAAAAATGTGCTCACATCACTGAAATCACAGAATCCCTCCAATGCAGAAGCAGGTCAGTCGGCCTGGCGAATCTAATGGAACACCACATTCAGACTCTATTCACGTAACCCCATGTATTTACCCCATTAATCCGCCTAACCTACACATCTTGGAGCACTAAGGTGCAATTTAGTATGGCCAGTCAACCTAACTTGCACATCCTTAGACTGTAGGAGGAAACCCAGAGTAGCCGGAGAAAACCCCATGCAGAAACAGGGAGGATGTGCAAAGTCCAAAGTCACCCAAGACCTAAACTGAACTTGAATCCCTGGCACTGTGAGGCCAGATGAGGAAAGGATCAGACTCTCAAAAAATATTTTGCTGATTCACACCTCACACTTGGCTACTTGGTGAGTTACATCTAGACTGCCTGCATCCGTAGAACCACAGTTCAGCACAGGTCACTATCTACATAGCTGAATAAGATAATAAATGCATTCAGTGACAACAACCTTTGTGAAGGATGAATTTAAATGAATAGAATTCATGAATATACCATATAGATTTCCAAATTATCACTTTACACTGGAAGAAGTGGTAAAACCTTTTTTGTTTCATCATTTTTCAATCATAAAATCCTGCAGCAGATGGAAAGCATTCAGACAATTATCATTCACTGAATCCCTACAGTACAGAAGGAGGCCATTTGACTCATTAAGTCTGTGCTGACCATAATTCGACCAAGGTCCCATTCCTGTAACCCCATTTACCCTGATAATCCCTCCTGACAATTTAGCATGGCCAATCCACCTCACCAGCACATCTTTGGACTGTGGGAGAAAACAGCAGCAGACACGGCGAGAATGTGTGAAGTTTGCACAGAGACTGAGGCCAGAACTGAACCTGGTTCCCTGGCACTGTGAGGCAGCAGCGCTAACCACTGTTCCATCATGCCACTCTAAATATGCTTGTATCAACTCTGTTGAAGAACTATCCAAATAGTCACTGACCCTGCTCTTTGCCATTTGTTTCTGCCATCCTCTCAGGCAGTGCGCTCCAGAGCTGCTGAGCAAAAAACAGTGTCATCACTTCTTAGTTTTCTTTACTTCTTTAATTATCTTATTTTTGTGACCTTTGGTTATTGACTCTTCACATTTCTCTCTATATAATGTATTAAATCCTTCAGAATTTTGAACACTTATTAAATCTTCCCTCAACATTCTTAACTGCACCAAATCTAGCTCCTCTAGTTATTCCATATGACTGAAGTCCCTCACTCTGATACCACTGCACTCTCCCCAAAGCATTGGCATCCCTCTGAAATTGTTGTATCCATCATTGAACACAATTGCCATCTGGGGCTTAATCAGTAACTCATATTAGAGTAATTTGAAAAATTCGTAAAGACATGAATATTTACATTTGAATGTAATAAGAGAACCATGATTTTCCCTTTCAAGAATCATTATCAGTGACCAGGCAGCTGGCACTCTAGATACTGATTTTGCCATCATACTCAGGAGGTGAACAATTTGTTAATTGAACTCAAAAAATGAATAGTCATTTCAAGAATATTTCAGATTTTGTTTTCAAGAGCAAAGTACAGACGTTTAATGTTTTTATGCTAGTTGCATGATCCATAAAATTGAACACACAAAACAATAAACAATACATCAAAGTGTGGCTGGCATACCAATTATTCTTGTCTTTCTTTTGAAGCAAAATATTTTTTAATATATTGTCACCCAGTATACTCCATACAAGCATATATTACACCTGAATGAATCAGTCTTCAAATTGATTGCAGAAATACAGTAATAATTAAAATTCTGTAACGGTTGCCATTTGAATCAAGCCCAGGCATCAGCATCTAATCTGTGCTCATTGTTAGGTTAAAATAGTTTGTGCTGTTTGTCACTTGGCTCCTTCCACTCCATAGGAAGGCATCCAATGCCACTTCTTTCTCCTTTACTACAATAATTACGCATTTGGTTAGAATTGTTGACAACTGAATGATGTACTGTCCTTTCTAGCATCCAAAGTTTATTTTATATATGCTAGCAGTAACACTGATCGTTCACTTATCATCTATAATGTAGAATAGCACTCCATAGGCAAGAGAAAATGAATGCTTCAGGATTCCTGAGGTCAAGAAAAGTATAATATAAAAGTCTTTCCTTGTTTCAAAACAGATGGGGTGAAATAAAGACAAACAATGTTATTTGTTTGGTAGAACAAATTGAGGTAGAAATTGACAATCTTTCTAATGGACATTTTCAGCTTGTGATTGAATTAATTACCAAGGTTGCAGTCTAGTTTAGCCTGAAATGGGGAGTCTGTGGCCAAAAATGGTAATTTTAGTCTTTTCTGGTTCCAGCAGGAGTAATTCACAATACAAGAGTGGTATTTGGACAAGTAATCTGACAACAGAGGCAATGTAAGAATGGAGCTGGATGTAACTGGCATACACAAAAAGCTGACCCTAAGTTTATAAAGAGGTTGCAAACTGGGAAACATATTGATGTAGAAAGAGGAGGAACGAAGGACAATTGGTGGTGGCATGTAGGATGGCAAGAGAAGTAATTGCCATGTATTTTGGCTACAAATAGATAATTAAGAACAGAATCAAAAGAGGGCAGTTCTAATTAGCTGAATACAAGAGGCATAGAGTTGAAATAGAATGAGGCACTGATGCAGTCACAAAGATCTGAAAATGGTTAAGTTTGCTGCAATGCTGGGAAAGGGCTAGCAAAAGGATTTTAAACAGGGAGCTAGTGAAAAGTGGTTTGGATCAAGAAAATTATAATATTTTCAAGGGCCAGGGTGAAGAGAAGAAGATGGACAACAATTAGCAAAGATTGATCTATCAATGATAGGTTGTTAACAGTCCTGTAGCTAATACAGGAGTTGATGAACTTCAGCCTTTCTCCTGATCTCGCTCATTCATGCAAAGGCGAAACTTAGATTTTAGACAGTGGATTGATTTCTTCTTCCATCGGACAGTGTAGTAGAGCTTCATAAAGAACACAATCTTGTTATTTTCAAAACCTTAAGTATTTTACAATTTCAGAATCGGAAAAATAAGTCATTCTACCAATGTGCTTTATATCTATTTCTATATTCCACTGGGCAGAAATAATTTTCTGATTCCAATAGTCATAGCAAATTTTACTGCACTTTGATAGATTTTTCAGAAAAAAACATACAGGTAAAAAAACAAGTTACAGGTGACATACTTCAGAACCAATAAAAACAAAAACAGATATTTCACATATTAAACCATTCCTTATACACAAATGGAAGGTTATACAGTAACATGAGAAAGGAAGAACATTGATGCAGTGCATTATACTAGAATAATGTAGATCCAGAGGAATAGGCCATTTGGTCCCTCCAGTCTGCTCTGACATTCAATATCATGACAAATCTGATTATGGTCTTAACTCCATTCACTCCCATGTCTATCTAACTGTCCAAAAGTTGAATTACCTCTTCAGTACTATAGAATTGTAAGTGGAAGAGGGGATATGTCTCTATTAAACAAAGGACTTTATTGCAGAATTATGTTTTTATCCACACTTCGGGATGATTGGCTAAATAGAGAGCAGGATTCATTGTTAGTGTTGCACCTTGTTGCCCTTTCAGAAAGAAAAATTATTGAAACTATTGTTGAAACTAATATTAATTCTTAAAGTTAACAATATAGCACAAGATATATTTGGTGACAATAAACACAAATTTCAATTGTTAACCACCATGAAATATCAGTATCAATAATCAAAAAAAGTAATGCAAGCACTGTTTGACATCCAAATCTTCAGATTTGGGTTAGTCACAAAATGGGAGGCTGGACACTTAAAAAAACTGTAGCAAGATTTTCCAATTACTTAAACTGACCAATTCACAGGACCGTAATGGTGCAGAAGACCATTCAGCCCATTCATCACCTGTAAACTTTTAAATTATTCCCGGAACACCAAGATCTAGATCATCACTATGTATCACGAAAAGCAATGGTCCCATCATAGGCCATGGGGAAACTTTACCACAAAACTTCATCCCAACAAAAAGTATTCATTAACTTTTATTCAGCCAACTTTGAATCCACATTACTACAGTGCTTTTTATTCCATGAGCTATAACTTTTCTCACAAGCCTGTTGTCTGGCATTGTGTTGAATGCCTTTTGGAAGAAGATGGCAAACACCTAACGAGTTCAGACTTCTTCGAACTTCTTCTGAAGCAGGTGTCATGAGAACTGAACAGACCTTTAACCTTGTCCAAATCTGAACAATATCATCCCTTAACAGAACCTACTTTTGACAAGCTTCTTCTTTAAAAATTGATTTTTTGAATTAGATGTGTCTACAGCAAAGTTAGCATTCCTCATCCATCCCTAGTTTCCCATAGAAAATGGTGGTGCTACTTCATTGAAACACTTCAGCCTGTAATTGTTTTAATACAACTTTGCTATTTTACTTCAAGAGGCAGTTTATCATTACTGAGAGTCTAATCAGGTAGTGATAGTTGATTAGCTTTCCTGAAGCTTACTTCAGGGAAGCCAATAAGGAGCATAGATCAGTTAGGTAGTCAACATCCTTTCCCAAACTGGTGAACCAGTTGGTTTTTATAGCACATGGGCACCAGAGGTTATATAGCTGAGGGTGTTGTGCATATGCAATGAATAAATAATCACTAGAAGTATGCAGAGTTGGCAACATATGACATCCACTGATTTGATGTCAGCAGTATCAATCTGGAGATCAGAGTTCCAAACTAATTGTCTCGTATTAGTTCAGCACCAGAATGTACCTCTCTCATTCTCTTCTTTCAAGTAGTAACCATATATAAATTGTTGGCTGATTTCTCCTAATATTACTTGGATTTCATAAATGTTATTTTCAAAAGATGCTTCAAGTTGCAAGTTTACAGCAGATTGTTGAGCAAGGCTGAAGAAGTTTCTGTTGATTACGAGGTTCTACACAAATAAGTTATTTCCAGGTATAGGTGCACAAGAAGACATCCCCCTTGGAATATACAAGGCTTGGTGAATGAACAGAGGACAAGCTGTTGGATAAGGAACGAGTTGGGGGAATAGCTCTCAGCAGAAGGCCAAATATATTCCACTCTCCATTGCCAAACACAAGTAGGTAGCTCTATGGAATGACAGTATTTCCTAAGTTGCAGAGTGCTACTGGGCGCACACATCATTTTGCAGCTGTTGTATATCAACTCTGCCCTTTGACAAGATACCGCATGATAGGTTAAATGTTAAATCTTATGGGGATCTCTCTTATGAGAGAGCCAAAAGTACACAAAATTGGTTTAATGACAGAAGACAGAGGGTAGTTATAGACAGTTGTTTTTCAAACTGGAAGCCTGTGACCAGCAGTATGCCTCAGAGTCCATTGTTATTGTCATTTATATTCATGATTTGAATGAAAATTTAGTAGGCATGGTTAGTAAGTTTGCAGATGGCACCAAGCTTGGAGGCAGAGTGGACAGTGAAGGAGGTTATCTAGGATTGTAACAGGATCGATTCAACTTGGCCAGTGGGCTGATGAATAGCAGATGGAATTTAATTTAGATAAATGCGAAGTGATGCACTTTGGTAGATTGAACAAGAGCAGGACTTATTCAGTTAGTGTTAGGGACTGGGGAGAGGTATAGAACAAAAAGATGCAGGGGTACAGGTTTATAGCTCCTTAAAAAAGTGGAGACAGAAGTGAACAGACTGGTGAAGTAAGCATTCAGAATGCTTGGTTTAATTGGTCAGAACATTGAATATAGAAGTTGGTATGTCTTGTTGAAATTTTTCATGTTATTGGTGAGGCCACACTTAGAATACCGTGTATAGTTTTGGTCACCTTAATATAAAAAGGATATTAAACAAGAAAGAGCGCAGAAAAAATTTACCAGGATGCTAATAGGATTTGAGTTATAAGGAGGGGTTGGATAGACTGAGATTTTTACCCTGGGAGTACAGGAGACTTGGGGGGGGGTGTGGGGTTTATAGAGGTCTATAAATAATAAGGGGCACAGATCAGTTAGGTAGTCAACATCCTTTCCCAAAAATAGGGGAGTCTAAAACTAGAGGACATAGGTTTATGATGAGGGAAGAAAGATACAAAAGAGTCCAGAAGGGCAATTTTTTCACAGAAAGTGGTGAGTGTCTGGAACAAGCTGCCAGAGGTAGTAATAGAGACGGGTACAATTTTGTCTTTTAAAAAGCGTTTTGACAGTTACATGGGTAAGATGGGTATATAGAGAGATATGGGCCAAACTGGGCAACTGGGACTAGCTTAGTGATTATCAAAAAAGGGCAGCATGGACAAGTTGGGCCAAAATGCCTACTTCCATGCTATAAACCTCTGGCTCTTTAGCAAAACTGAAAGCTAGTGTGTGACCATAAGCAGAAAATCACAAGGTCAAAGTTATTATTTTGGCAGCCCCTATAATGCATTAATTCAGAGGCTCTATGCTGCATTTGAACCACCAAAGGGTGGCTACTTGGTGGCAAGGGCTTTTCACTGATGATATGGCTGATGACTCCAGTGAGCAAACCACATGTACAGCATGCGTACAACAAAATATAATACAGAAGACTACTGATGCGCAGAAACAATACTTTTTCTGCCTGTAATCATCAAACTGGATATTAAGTAACATAATGCTACGTAACCTGCCATCCTGAGAGGACAGCCCTTGCCACCAGCTACATTGTGAGCAGTTGTCTGCTTGGGCTGTCTGTTAAGAATCTCATGTGCCCACAATAGCACTAACCATAAAACTTATTTCCCACTCACCAAAAGTTCCACATACTTTAGCTTTCCTATTACTGTCAGTATCCACTTGGCCACAATACAAAAGCACCAATTAAATGAACATTTCAAATCAATTCATACCATATCATACACAAAAGCCAAATATTCACCTTTTGCATTCGCTTACTGCCTGTTTCCCATGTGTCTTGGCTTGTCTTTATGCTCCAATGCATTTTGATTAGTAGATGGCTGTTGACTTTTAGCAGAGGACACTGCAGGTGCAGTTGCAAGATAATGTCACGTACATCTGGGCTGGCTCAGCAGCAAGGGCCTGGGCAGAATGGGAAGGTGAACGTTATTCTGAGAGAAGGCACTGATTTGTGATCAGTGTCCCAAGCTGGCATACTGCACAGAAATCTTAATAATTTATTGGAGCACTGACTGCTTGATTGCCACAAACTCCTCCAAGTCCTTTTGAGCACAGTCACTCACAGCCATGACAACAGCAATCTGAATTTGCACGGCTACACTCAAATTTTTGGTGGCTACTGCTTGAATTTCTGTTGAAAGTACATTAGCCATCAGATGCTACGCAATTGCATCCCAATTGTGCGATCAAAGTTGGCCACTAGTTTTCCACTAGAAAGGATAGGTTTTAAGTTCTGTGCAAAGCACTATACCAAGTTAGTACTGGACTCCTCCACTCTTTGCCACTGGATGAAAGCTTCCCTATGCATGAAGGATTTCATCTGTAGCTTGGAAATCATGAAGAATGTGGGATGGTGCAAAGTCCAGGATGATTAGGTTTATTTTCAGCCCTGCTGCTGGCCACTGCCTCAACAATAATCATCTCAATAATGGTCAGCATCATGTCCTCCAAGGTTATGGCATGCAGGCACACCTGCCTATCACACTCCAATTTGCCACTATTACTTCTGCATTTTCTCAGTAAATGTCATGTAATCCGTCTGAAAGATGTAGCTGTCATGGTTGAATAGCTGGCATGATGCGTGAGCAGTAAAAACGTGCATACACTTCCAACTTCTACTCCAACTACACTTCCCTGAAAGGGCTGTCTAGCCTTAACCACTCATAATATTGACCTCCTGTTGATGAACCTAACCAACGACCAGAATGTTGAAATCATTGAAATAGCCAATCATTACAAAATGGTGCTCCCTGGATCAGACATAAACATTTCTGTGTTCATTTTGGGTCTACCAAATTTTCTTAAATTATATTCACGGAAACTGATGACTGAAGATTTTCCTTTCAAACAAATGATGATGAAGCCAAGTGGAAGGCCAGAGTGCTTAACAAGAGACAACTGTTACAATAATAAGACTTTAAAAACCCCCACTAACTTTTCAGAGAAGGCAAAACACACAAATTACAGTTTTAAGGATAATAGAAACTAGAAGCAGCAGTAGGCCATTTGGCCTTTCGAGTCAGTTCTGTCATTCATCTTGATCCTGCCCCTTCCTCCCGTATGTCTTGAACCCCAAGAGCTACATCTAATTTCTTCTTGAAATCAGATATTTTGGCCTCAACTACATTCTGTCATAGTGAGTTCCACACATTCACCACCCTCTGGTTGAAGAAATTTCTCCTCACCTCGATGCTAAAAGGTGTAATCCATATCCTTAAACTATAACTCCTAGTTCAAGGTTCCCCCATCATTGGGAGCATTCTTTCTGGATCTACCCTGTTAAAATTTTGTAATTACTCTTACTCTTCTAAACTCCAGTGAACATAATCGTAAATGGCTTAGATTCGCCTCATACAACAGATCTGCCATTCCAGGAATCAGCCTGGTAAACACAGTCACATCTTTGGCTGGTACAAAAGCAGAATGTCAACATCCATGGCCCCAAACTGTCAGCCTCCCATTTGCTGGCCAGCCTCTCTCACCAACCCATTCCATAACCCGATCACACCCCACCCACCCTCCATCCTTCTCAGGCCAGCCTCAGCCCCCACCCCAAACCACCATGACTTGCAACTCTGCTCCCACCCCCTGCCCGCTCCACAGACACTTCCCTGCCATCCTCAAGATCACTGGCCTCCATCCTGCCCCCATTGATCTCAGTGGCAGAATGGCAGCATGACCCCCTATCCCATTGATATCCCTCTCCATATGCCCTGACCCGTGGGCACTGCCCCATGTCCAATGGGCAGAATTAAGGTACTCCCTGTAAATGGGTAATTTGCTCCTTGGGCTGCCAGCACAGGCTGGCACTACCAGGATGCCTATGTCCGGAGGCACCACCCCTCTGCCATATGGCCCTCTGGGGGGCCTAAATTGCCCACCTTCACTCCAGCAGGGAGCTATGTAATTTTCGGCTGGAGTGCAGCATTCTGGTGGGGTGGGAGAGGCTAATGGGCCTGGAGAATTCAGTCCTGGGCCACCTAGTAGCATTTAAGTGATATTTTATCATTTAAATGCTAGCCCTGCCTCCCCACTAATTTCCGGCATGGATCAAATCGCATCGGAAATCGGGATGGCAGACACTAGTGGGACTCAAATCCTCACGCAAATTCATTGCATCACATCCTCGCAGGATTTGCACAGTGGATGGGAGAATCACAGCTCTCCTCTTTCAAAGCTGCAAGCTGTTCCACTTGTTCTTGGAAATGGGAGAGACAGACAAAATGCCACTTATTCAAATTTCACAGCCTGAGAAGGTATGGTGGTAGACTTTCTTGAAGCAATGGTATTACCTCCCAGACAGTGTGTCAAAAATCAACAATATATTCTGTAGGACTAAAGTTACATGAGGGAAGATCACATAAGCATGTAGATATTTCTCTCTCCCCTAAAGGTGGCACATGAAAAGTTGGGCTTTTAGACAAAGTGGCTTTCATTGTGATTTTTCGGGAGATAACTCTCAAAACACCAGATTACCAACTCATCATCCAGTTAAATATATAAATGTATATATGTATTTATCATTTGGAACAAACTCAGGTATTGATGAACAATAAGCAGTTATTTTCCTGATTAAATGGATTGGACGAAATCTACAACTTATAGGCATTTAGACAAAAAAAACTTGCTGAAATAACTTTTCCTAATAACACTGTTTACTTGTGTGCAACTATGTTTTAATGTGACCTTAATTACACAACAGTCCAGCAGAAAATTGATAAGCATTCAACTCATCTCGACCTCGTTACATTATCAAAACATTGTATTACTCAAACTAGTTGGTCATCAGAAAAAATTATATGCTTTTAAACAACTACTTGGATTGATTATGGAGGAGAACATCGGGGCTTGGAATGGAAATGTTTACCAAGCACCACATGAAATACAGCACAAATTAGATGCAGATCTCTTGAGTGACTGTTTCCTGTATCAATACAACATCCTTAATTTTCCCAATAGCATAACAATATCTGTAATCTGAAGCTGATCATCAATGTTCATTAAGAAAAGATATTCACACAATGGGAGCTGTTAGCAAGACTAACATTTATTATTCATTGCTAAGAAAGTTTTGGCAATTTTCATACAGAAACAATGAAGGAACACAATATATTTTCAAGTCACAATGGTGTGCCAATGAGTGAGAAACCTGGAGGTGTTGATGTTTCCGTGTCCTTGCTTCCCTTATTCTTTTAGGTGTAGTTTGCGTTTCTGGGAGGTATTGTTGAAGAATCCTATAAGTCCTGTAGTACCTCTCATGGATAAAGTGAATTGATGTTGAAGGCTTTGGATACTGTGGTTGATGGAGTGTCAATTAAGTGGGCTGCTTTATCCTGTAAGGTCTCAAGCTTCTTGAGTGTTGGCAAGAGTGAAATATTCAACCAGTCTCGACTTGTGTCTTGTAGATGTGGATAGGATTTGGAGGGATAAGAGATGAATCACAGCTGCAGAAAACATTTCTTTGGGCTGAGTATGATTCCAGCCAATAGAGAGTTCTCACCTTCATTTCAATTGACTTTAATTTTATTAAGGCTCCTTAAATTCATGGTCAGATTCTATCTTGATGCGTACTCAACTCTGGATTTCAGTTCTTTTATTAGTGTTTGGACCAAGATTGTAATGGGATCTGATGCTGAGTGACCCTGATAGAATCCAAACTGAGCAGAGAGAAGATGCTGCTCGACAACACTGTCAACTGTACTTTCCATCACTTCACTAATAATGCAGATTAGACTAATTGGATTTATCCTGCTTTTAGTGGATATGACTTACCTGAGCAATTCACAATTTGTCCGGAAGATGGCTGTGGTTTAGCTATATTGGAATACTACTCAGCAACGTCTGCAGCACAACTTTTCAGTATCGCAGCTTGGCTCACACAGCACCTCTAGGATGCCCAGCTTGCCAATCAATTTGCTATCTATTCCATTTAACATGGTGGCAGTGCCATAGCACATGAGGGACGCCATTTGTGAAACTGGAATTTAGTCTTCACAAGGACTGCATGGTAGTCAGTAGCCAATATGCTTATGCACAGATGCATATGCAATTGGCAGCATAATAAGGAAATAATCATGCTAATTTTCTCTCATGGTGGTAATCTCACCAACTGTTGCAAGCTCTGTCTGGCGGCTATGATCATCAGGACTTGGGTCAGTAATGGTGCTTCAATCCACACTTGTGATGGACATTAAGGCTTGCCAATCAGGGCACAGCATTTGTCTTCATCATCTTCAGCACTTCTTCCAAAAGTTTAAGGTGGAGCATTAATTTATCAGCTGAGGATGGACGGCAGATGATAATCAACAGGAGATACATTTGTCCTGAAAAGATGCCAAATGTCATAGGATCTGAAATCAACACTCATAACTCCCAAAGTCACTTCCTCCCAAATGTATATTACTGCGTCACCACCACTGGTGCATCTATCCTGATTATAAGATAGGACATACCCAGGGATCCTGGTGCAATCAGAAGCATTGGCTGAAAGGCATGATTCTGTGAGCATGACTATGTCAGGATGATTCCTAATTGTCTGTGGACAATTCTCCCAGTCTGGCACCAATTTCCAGATGTTAACAAAAGGACTTTGTAATGAGCTGGATATGCTGCAGTTGTGTCCAAATCAAATACCTTCCAATCCCTTCTTCAGTCCCAGCCTATTAAATAGTGGAAAATATCTGAAATTTATTTTAATTATGATATTCTAATAGAACAGAAGGTATCTTCATTCTTAAAGTATAAACGGATTCACAGGTTTTGCCACTGTTTCTCCTCTCCCAAAGATAAAATGATATTGTATTTACAAATTTAGTTCTCTTAAAATATCAAAGCGAAGTTACATTTTTAGTTTCCGTTACTGTTCTTACAAACTCTTTTCCTGGAATTGTGTTCTTCTTCAGAAGAAAGTCTAGCATTTTCTTTTCATATCAATCTCCGTTACTGAATATAGCTTGAAAAATTAAATACTCAAAAACTGAAATTGTGCAGGAGCACTGAGCTAGAAAAAAGTCTGCAGCAGCAACTACAGCCTTCACCACTGCTTTCCTTTTACACTTAACAGAAAAGTACATTTGGAGTATAGCTTGGAGATTAGTTGTACAATATCAGCAATAGTACAATTGGGCAGCATGAAAGTGTTAGCATGAAAGAGATATTTCTCACAAATTTAATGAAATACATTTGCATTTCTTTCCTTATTTCTTGAAGAAATCAAGAGTGCCATAAATCCTTTAGATAAGATTTAACGATGCTTCAGATGTTCATCCTGGCAATGAGCTTTGGTAGGTGTTTAACTGTTAACAGCATCACAGCTGAGCTCTCTATTGCTCTCACTTGAAGTTCACATACCTGCCTTCTTCCTGAAGGAGTAATGAAAAGAAGTGCCAGAATATTTCAGTAACTCCTTTGGCTATCCTATAGGATGTCACACCAGTGTAAATGTGTGACTTTTCAGGTCTTTATGGGTCAATATCACAGAAGATAAAGATTAAACGACAAAGTCATCAGATCATAAGCAGCAGTCTTATACATAATTGTTACGTGGTGGAATACCAGGAGAATACAGTTATATACTCTTACATAATTGAGAAGTATTTAATTCTAAAATCATGAAACATCAAGAATGCATACATTTAGAAATTAAGCATGTTTTGAAGATGCCAGCAAAAATAGCCCATTCGTTTTCAAAGTATACTTTTGGAAACTTATACAACACCATAAAATGGCTGTGTTCTCCCATGTACGTTTTGCTACTTTTCTGCCTTGTACTGAACATATTGTTGCAAAGATGTTGATTCAAATCAATTGAATTTTGTAGTTTACCTGATTATTCAATAAAGTGGAAATGCTTGCATTCAAATTCTAACAGGGTGCAAATGTTACAGTAATATTTAATAAAGATCAATTATTGTGACTAGGATTTATTTTTTTTAAAGTAAAAGTTGATAGTCAAGTGAATATTCTAAACCATAGTGATCAAACTCCACAAGCATTAAAATGAAAATGGAAAGAATAAGATAGAAGTAAGGAATAGCCAAGACGGTCACAGATTTGCCACTTTCATCCAGTTCTTCACCTTCAATAACCCAATGATCTCTAATCTGTCTCTTTCTCTTAATGAAGTACTGAAAATTTAGCATTTAAAGAAAAAAATTGTGCAGTTTTTAAAATCTCCTAAACCTCTAATTGTTTAGCTGTTATAAATGCAAATGTGATCGAAGAAAAATCAAATAACCTGCAAGTTACTTAAGGCCAAACATCTGGTGTAGCATAAGAGTAGTTTTTAGTGCCAGTTCTGCTCTGACAAACTGTTGACTACTACAAAGAAACTGGCATTAATCCACTGTGTTCTTTAGACAGGAAAGTCAGTTAGTTATTACTTAAGATTGTTTCACTGAAAAAAAGTTCATGCTTTATCTTTGTTTACAAAATACTTTTTACAAGTTTACGATAAATTGTAAGGTAGAAGTAACATGAAAGATCATGTCCTGTAATAAATCTTTTGCATTTTTACTTTTATCTTGGGTGCAAAGCAATTGCAGATTATTTAACATAGTTTAAATTACAGCTCTTTTGTTGCTTTTTATGTGCTGAGGTTTATAAAAATGAATTGTGACAATAACTATTGTTTTACATTCAGGAGATTGACATGCCTTCCAATGGAGACAGGGTAATGCCAAAACAAGAACACTGTAATTTAGGATAGAAATTAATGATACATATAAATGAATTGCAACTCCCGAGATAGTTATAGTTAATTATAAAGACCTGATGCTGGTGTTTCTATATATAGTAATGAAACAAAGTGGGACATTACTAGCACATTCTACTTTGTTTCACCTTCTTAGAAGCTAAGTTCTGTGCAGTCTTATTGGCTTTTCCTAGAGCTCTAAACCTTATTAATAAGATATCTAAAAAGGTACCAAAAGCATTACTAACTTTTAACTATCCTAATCTGAATTTCAATATTCTAGATCTATGTATCTCAGAAATCAAAGAACAGGAAACCCAATTGTTTGGTGCACAGAGCATGAAGATATTGACTATGCATAATGAAGTTTTGCTAGTGCAGAATGCTTACCAACACATGGTCCAATGAATGGATGGTTTCTCAGATGCTTAGTTATGAGGAAAGCTCAGAGGATATGTGAAAATCAATTACTGAGCAATGAATGCATTCTATTTCACAGCAGTAAAATAGCCAAATAGGAGGAGGGTTACTTTAGGTAATTTGGATGTATTCCTGAATGGCTGAAATAGTACATTAGCCAGGTAATGGTGCAAGGCAATAGGAACCATAGAAAAGAAAAATCAAACAGTAAGCAAGGCAATAAATCATTCAATTAAGTGGTGCAAATCAGACAAAAGTGCACTCATTTTCAAAAGAAACCTTCCAATACTCCAAATGAGAGCACCGAAAACATTTTTAAAAGTTATTTGTTATTGTTTCTTACCAACATGTAATTGTGACAAAGGTTTACATGCACTCATTTCAAAAGAAATTCTAGTTTGTTTAAGGAGGGTTACTAATTAAGTTGAATCAAACACTAAAGTATTTTCCAACCATTGTGAGACATGCCTGTTGCTTCTGCCTGCAATGCAAGAGTGTTATAAAAATGTAAATAATTATATTAAGTACTCACTGATATCTACATTTTAATTTGTACAGTTTGAAATTAATGGCAACTATATTACTCACAACTAGATATCCAATTTTAAACCTTTTTGCATTGAAATTTAAATTCAAAATTTGTCCCTTAAATTTGCTTGTCCAATTAGCATTCAGAAATTTTTTTTTTGTAACTTTAAAATCTCACAAATATTTCATCAGCAACAGAAAGACTGAGTAACACTAAGTTACCGAGCAACAATAAGTGATAACTTGGAGGATTACACTTCATCCCCTACCCACATACACTCCCACAACAGATGTCAAAACCAACTTCTTTAAGAAACATTTATCCCCATTCAGTTCAGGGAACTTAATTATTTAACTCTGAATAAAAATACAAATTTCCTAACAACTATTTGAATTGCAACATTTCTTTTCACTCCTGCCCATTTCACAGCTTCTTTCAGGCAGTAAATAAGGAATATCTACAATAGTTAGTAATGGCCAAAAGGACCAAAAAAACAGGAGCAGTAACATTTCTTATAAGACAGTCTTGTCATTCAGTGAAATTACACTAGTTTCAAATGATTTTGCACCAAGAAAAGCGTTTCATTTAACTGATGCAATTGCAAAAATTATGAAACAGTAGTTGCTGGAAGCGTACACAATCTAGAAATGTTGTATAGTTTGGAACAGTACATTTCTCTTTTGACACATTTAGCAAACTGTGAAGTATACTTCCCCATTTCCTGCAGAATTGATAGGTTCCTCAACTGCAACTGTGATTAAAATAAACTGGGATGGCTGATCGGTGAGAGAACTCAATATAGCCAAAATCAAAAGGCGGACACGATCTTTCAAAGAAGAAACTGAAATACTGAACACTTAATAAACACACATTTGTTGGAACGCCCATTGCGTGCAGACACACGAACTGTTCCATGGTTTCAAGTTAACTTTATTGCTCCTTAAAATTACAGTTGGCATGACAGCAAAAGGAACAATACAGCAACACAGTATAGAATAAAAAAACAAGCTGATGAAGCAAAGCCATGATAGCAGGCTCAGGACACACTGGATTACAATTAATGTGGTTTCAACTTAGTTTCTGATAACACTATCAATTAACTTTTTAAAAAATATTCTCACAGGCTGCTAATAAGAGAAGTCAACCACCTATAGTCTAGTGCTTATACAGTGTAACAATAAAATAAAACAAAAAAAACTCAAAACCACTTGTGTGATTCCTTGTCTGCCCAACCTCTATGCAAGATGTTTTTCCAGCCTACTCCATCATTATTGCAGAGCCTAAGAAGAAATGGAAAAATTAATTGAGCTCAATTAACATTTCAAACATTTAAGCAAGCTGAAGAAAATTTAACTTTAATGGTTACATTATTAAATGTTCAACTTCATCACAAGCATAGTTCCTATAAATTAACATACCATTTACAGCTCAACAAAGATTTTCGTCAACTTTCTCAATGCAGAAAATGACAAAAGACCATTATATTGCATTTTGGAAAATCTAGTACACATCATTAGAGAAATAATGTGCATATTATACCAAATTGTGATTGAACTCAACTGAGAAAGTTGTATGTGAATCACTAACAAAAAAAACTTTTCAAATATGAAATTTCTGAGATTATGTTGCTGAGACAGCAGGATCACATCCTATTTAAGTCATCCCAAATGCCACTTCTTTAAATAGGATGTACTGGCTAGGGTAGGATGCCCAGCTTCCAGGACTTGGCTGTGAAAACTGAGGAAGCAATACCAGCAGCTTTGATCACCAACACCAACATGCCTTGTGTACAAGAGTTGCCCGTAAACCTCATTCAAATTTGATCCACTGAAAACATGGACTCTGCAAGGTGCCAATCTCTCCAAGCAAAGTTATCAGTGGAGTAAACTGGTTACAAAATGTTCACAAATTACATGGCAAGTAAAGTTATTATGCAATACATGATTTCAAGATGCTTTGCCAACTACAGATAATTTTTGGCTTTCACTTGCATATGCAAGGTTAACTAAAAAATCGTTTGCCTTCCAGGAACTATCTTACAATATAAACATCTAGAGTCATAGAATAACTACAATGCAGCAGGAAGCCATTTGACCCATCGAGTCTACATTGACAGTGCATCATACCCAAGCCCTACCTCTGTACCGCATACATTTATCTTGCTAATCCCCCTGACCTATACATCTCTGGCACTAAAGGACAATTTAGCACGGTCAATCCACTTAGCCTACAAATCTTTAGACGGTGGGGGAAAAAACCTGAGCACCCAGAGGAAACCCACACAAACACAGGGAAAAGTGCAAACTCTACTCAGTCAGACACGCAAGGTTGGTGTGAGGATACAGTTAAAAAATAAAGGATACAGTTAGTGGGGTTTTATTCACAAAATAAGGATTAAGCAAAGAGTCTCAAGGGAATATTAACATTTATGAAATTTTTTGAATCATAAATTTCCAGTGGTTGTTCAGTTGGCATTAATCTCAGAATTCGCACTGGAAGAGAAAAACAGAGTAATGCTTGCCACAGCTATCAATGTTGAGTAAATAACCCAAGAAAGAATTAAACACAAGAAAAAAAAAAGAGCTATTGGAAAAGAATAAGAAAATAAAGAGTTGAGTAGAAAGCTCCTGTGTGGAACTAATACTATCATGGTCAAATCCCATGGTGCCGAAATGTCTAAACTTCTAATTTCTACTTCAGCTGCTCTTGCTTCTAGACAATATTTTCTTCAGTAATAAACTACTCCAGCCTTTTCTGACATATTCATCTCTCTCCTGCCAAGGCTGATTTACTCATTCAGTATCTTAAGCATGTTTTTTTCCTCTCCATTGACTACATTTCCTGTCAAAATGTTTTATGACTTATTAGTCCACAACATTCTACTGACATTGAAAAAAGCGACCATTTTAAAAAATAGGCTAAAATAAATCCCCTGAAGAAACTCCTCCAGCATCTTCCCCATAAATCCAGAATACTGAAACTAATATTTTGTTCCTTATTCCAAGAATAAGTACAATCCTATACAATGATAAACCCATTTAAAAAAAAGATGGCTAGTCCTTTCAAAGTAATTCTAAATAGGAATTTTATAGTTGCCCTAGAAGCCAACAATTCTCACTGAAATCATACGCAGAAAGGAAATACATTTCACTCAACCTTCAATTTTAAAAACTGAAACTTTGTTTTATCGCTTACCTCATTGTAAAAAAAGTTCAGTTATTCTTCTTAGAAATATTTAGTGCGGTTCAATGCTCTCTGGGCTAATTCACCCTTTTCATCTGTTATTTTCTCCCAGTCCGTTTGTCCAACCACAAATCCTATGGCTCGTTTGCGCTCAGCATCCTTTTCCTCTTCCAAGTCTGCCCATCTCACCTAAAGCAGATTGGGGGGGGGGGAAGTTGAGATACATATTTTTTTTTCCTGCTTGCCCAACTGAAGCATACTGTTTTTCAAAATAATGAATAATTGTGCGCAGAAGCATTCATGTATCAGAATTTTATTCTGCAAGTTAATTTTTCACATACTGTATTATTCATTGGTAAATGTGGATGTCCATTTGTCAGCAAATAATCACTTCCTTCTTCGAATGTGCAAACTTCTCCTGTTCACAAGAAACTTTTCTTTTGTTATCAAGGCTTCTAAGGACCCTTGATTTGATTCCATTCATTGTTGATATATTAACCAAATGCAGATTTTGGATTCAATGTGGCAGCACAATGCATTGGGACACTGATGCTGTGAAATTGTAATCAGTTGCAAAATACTACTTTGAACTTTCACTCAGATGAATACTCATTTCAACTTTGCTGCAAATAAGACCAAGCACTTGGCTCTGATGTAAGGACTGGAAGAGCAAGAGATTGTTGTTGCTGCCTTATTCTTGAATCATTTCAGGTTCATATCAAGAGGCAACAAACACAATCTATATACTGTTTGATAAGACAGCCAAATGAGATCTGGCTGAGAGTAAAAGGGAATGAAAAACCAAAGGAATTTCATATCTCAAAACATTTTCCGTTGTTTTGAAACATGGTTTGTACTGAAGAATGCTTTATACCTAAGGTAAGCATTTTGCAGCATTTGTTCTACATGATAAATCATTCATTGTCACTTTTTCTAAACCATAATGATCAAAGGAAATATTATTTCACATGTTAAACCAATAAAGCGCAACAAAATGCACATAAAACGAGCAATGAAGAAATGTAAATGATTTTCCTTACCCGTTTCTTTCCAGGTTCTGAAGAACGAGAGTTATAGTCATCAGGAAGCTGAAGGTAATCCTCCAACCGGTGCGCAATGCTGTCATGCCAGCCTCGCTTCCGTTTGTTGCCGATTCTCAATCCATCCAGCTTGTCTGAACAACAAAAACATAGGCTGTGCAGTCAGGTTCAGAGTGAATGCATGAGAGGGAATTTTTTATATATATATATATATGCATACATATATACATACATGTATACGATGTTATAGTTGAGCTCACAGCTGAATATCCTTGCTGCATCTAATGTACAGCACAGGCTGGTTGACCGTGATTGTAGTACGAAACAGATCACGATGTAGTTCGTTAACTTACAAAGCAGACTCCTTTGAACCTTTCAGTGTTTTAATTTTGTGCAACCTCATAATTCTGATTACAATTTCTGCACACAAAGTTTCTCCACAAATGAAGAAAACATTTTTTAACAGTACAATTTGTACTGAAAGAATAATTGAAAAAACAAACTACAACAGATTCAAAATTGCCCCCTCCCTTCCATTTTACGAAAAATACACTGGAAGGACAGGAAACTAATCCATCGTACTTCAACCGTTAATGCTTTTATTCTTCCAAGGTTCAAGTCAGAAGAATGATTCGTATTTTGAGATGTTTAGCAAGTGAAACTGAACCATCATGTGCATCTCAGAAATGTGCATTAAGTATGGTTTGTGCATGTTACTAATTGCTAAAGCTATATTTGTCAGGAATTAGGTACACACCACAAAAAATTACTGGAGTTTCAGAGTGCACTTCTCTAAATAAGGAAATAACAAAACAAGATATATTGCCAGGAAATAATGCAATATGAAATGATGCCACAATTCTGTTTGTGAAGAACAGTATTTGTTTGGAGATGCTTCTCTTCTTCAATGTGATAATCATTAGCACATGGTTTTTAAGTACGTGATAATCATCAAGACTGCACAGACACTGTGACAAGCTCTTTAATAAATAACATTAACCAAATAAATCCTGAATTAAGTTCACATTTCAGCTTGCGAAAAACTGTACCAAAGGCACTGCAAACACCTAATCTAATCCTGTTCATATTTACAATAAATAATGTGATAAAGTTAAATTCACACTTAATTGATATTCAAGATAGTGCATAAATCCTACATTATTTCACATAGGAACACTTGCACATCAGTTGTATGGTTTCTCAGGCTCAAACAAATTAGAAACAATTGCTTTTCGAAATGTGATGCCATTGCTGTTCTGGATGAATACTTGTATAGGTACAGCTCAGCTTGATTGCTTCCAACATTGTAAAAACAAATTACCTTTCCATTACCAAGGATTATTAGGTGTCAAATTTAAGTAAGCACACTTGGGAACTCAGAGAGCAACTCTTTATAAAATAGTAGAATGCTACAAGCAAAGATAGCTCAAAACAGTAGTTGAAGGCTGCAAAGACATGATTAACAGATGAATTGCTTGAATTTTAATCTCACAATTTGCAGTGTCATTATGTTTTAGTGCAACTACCAACATAAAACATGTCATCCTATATAGATGCAACAGATAATCATGGTAACTTCATTTTTGTGGAAATTAAATGTACTGAACTTACAACCACAAATTAGATTAAAGATGAATGATCATGCTCGTATCACATTTGCTTTACACAATCTTAAAACAGTTGTAATCATCATCGATGAATATTTGACATGTATGACTAATTAAATCAGAATATAAGCTGACTATATTAGATGTAAATGACGTCTATATTTGTAGAAATTCAAAATACAAAGTTGCTAAAAGACAACTTCTTTGAACATAATAACATAGGATATAGGAGAAATAATCTGTATTGTCCCTTGAGCGTGTTCCATAAATCAATAAGATTATGGCTCAACTCCACCTTCTGTCACAATCCCTATGTCCCTCGATTCAAAGAACAAAAGAAATTACAGCACAGGAAGAGGCCCTTCAGCCTTCCACGCCTGCACCGACTATGCTGCCCGATTGAACTAAAACCACCTATTCTTCCAGGGACCATATCCCTCTATTCCCATCCTATTCACGTATTTATCAAGACACCTCTTAAAAGTCACTATCGTAAATTCCTTCAGAGTTCTAAAATCTGATCTCTTATTAGATCAGCAGATCTGCAAGTTTTGCAATTTTAAGAATTACTGAAACAGATTAATTAGACATAGGTGTAAAATAAAAATAATGGAACAAATTACCTGTACTGCAAGTTAAATCATTTTTATCTCAACAATTCTTCTTAGAACTATAATCCTATAATTCATTTATTTTATATACAAAACTTGATTAAGAAATGAACTTGATAAGTACCTCATCACTTCAATCCATTAGTTCTCCATTTTTCTATTAATTTCTGGTATAATCAAACAAACTGCCCTAAAAAAAGTGGTAAATCCATAAAATTGGTATCTTAGCTCAGCAGGTATAAGGAAATTGGTCTATCCTGTTGTTATATTTTACTTTTTCCCCCTTTAAGTTTCAAATTGTTCACATACCAAAGTCAGGCAGTTACTTTATTCCTGTGTTTATATACAGGCCACAGAAGCATGTAATTATCAGAACTACTTTATCTGTGCAATACCGTGCAGTTCAATGGCCAGAAGTAATTTTAATATTCGTTCATGGGAAGTGGGTATTGCTGGCTGGGAAAGTATTTATTGCTCAGTCCTCAGGGTCAAGAGTCAACTATATTGCTGTGGATCTGGAGTCACATGTAGGCCAGACTAGATAAGGACATTACTGAACCAGATGGGTGTTTACTACAATCAACAATGGTTATCATTAGACTTTTAATTTCAGATTTTTACTGAATCCAAATTTCACCATTTGCGGTGATGGGATGCAAAGCCAGGTCCTCAGAGAATTACCCTGAGTCTAGATTATTGGTCTAGCAACAATGCCATGAAACCCTGCCACCCCTCATTGGACATTTTTGAATTAACATCCATCTGTGCAAATATGTGAAAGACAATTATTTTTCTATTTATACATATTTGTTCTAATTATGGCTCAAAATTAAGTTTGATTTGATATAAATCTAATGATGATACAAGATAATGGGGGCATGGTAAGGGTGGAGGATACAAAACTTCCAAAATAGAATTAATGATAATGGCTCCCCTTGAATTTCATTAGGAATTAAGTGTTGCACAAAATTCACAGTTACAAAAATAGTAAATTGGTAGCTATTACATTTCTAATATATCACACAGATACACAAGACATTTAAGTGGCTGTCAGGGCACTCATTCTATTGGTTTCAATAGGAGAACAGTACTCTTGTGTATTACAAGCTGCCTGAAACAGAAGGATTCTACATCTCCCTTGATAAAATTAGTGAAATTCATATATCACTTGCCTACACAAAACATTCAATAGTATTTGATAAAGCATTACTAGCAAAAACATTCATGCTTTATACAGATAGGAACATTTTGTTGTACTTTAGTCCTCCCACTTACTACTCTCATTCCCCAAGTTGTTAGTAATTTTAAATTTCAATAAACCAATGAGAAAAAGTCAAATCCAATTCTTGCAAAAGATGAGTCTCACCAGACCCATGGAAGTTCTTCTATTTTGGAAGTTTGAAAATGTTTCTCCTAAAAGTAACTTCAGTACTACCTTCAGAATATTCATCTAACATTTCCCATTTCTCCCACATCTGGTGTTTTCATGGACCTCATATTTCATATTGTACAACAATGCTCTGTGCCACTACCTGCACTATACTCTTAACCTTGAATCTCATTCTTTACTTGAAATTCAAACGCATATGCATTACTTCTAATTCAAGTTAAATAACGTGTTTGCTTTTGAGGATAACTAGCAAAAATACAGATTCAAATAATCGTACTTAAAAATTTCAAAACAAATTCAATAATATAATGACTTTACTTCACAATGTTATGACATCAAAATGAAATTTTTGTACAAAGTTTCCATTGTCAGATTTACAAAGTTCAATAAAACCAAAAAAATGTTGAAATTGCTATTTGTTTCAACAATACCAATGTCTAAAAGGGAAAAATTAATAAAATACGTTCATCTTTTGGCTGACAATTTACAATGCATTAACAGCAAGAATTCCAAAAACAAATTCAGCAGCCTGTCCAAGTTTTAAATCAATGCCACCCATTCAACTGAGTCAAACTCTAGACCGAGTGCTGCATGCATATTTCCTGTTTTAAATCCTTAAGATGTGCACTGCGTCCACTTGAGTGCCAAAATGAGATTTGTTGTTGTTTTGTGAATTTTCAGTTCCTCCATAGGGAAGGCAGAGAAGTTCAAAATTCTAAAAACCTATGGCAGGAACATCTAGATTTAATTGTTGAAAATGAAGAAAAGGTAATTCTGTTCAAGAAAAGCATTTACCAGTAGGGAAAAAATACAACCTGTATATCTGAATATTTGTAACGGGGTACACTGGACTTCAATGCATTTGTCATCTTCTGTATTGTTAATTCTAAACCATCTTTTCATCATTCTTCAACTTAGTTTGAGGCTCTGCCTGGTTTTTAGAATCTTGTGTATGTTAAATATGCTGATGTTTATCTCTTCTGTATATTTTTGAATACGTCTTTGAATACCTCCTAATCTTCTTTTCTCCAGGGTAAACATTCTCAGCTCTGTAACCTGATGACAAAACTCACCTATCAATTGTATGCCTTCTGATCTGGTGAAGACATCTTCTATGTAGCATTTTTCAAAAACTGAACATCCACCAGTCCCATATCCAAAAAACAAACAATGTTTAGAAAAGACTCCAGAAGACCAGTCATGCATGATTTTTGTCCTATTGAACAAAATCGGTTTCTTCTTAAGGTTATGTATGTTGCCAGTTGGTTCATCATTTGTTTCTTCAGGAAACCATTTTAATATTTCTCTCAGAATGGATGCAAATTGGTATGGTAATTTTCTGGATAATTCCCTGGTGTTATATCTTTGTAGGCAACTTCTCCAACATGCTGAATAGGATAGGAAGATTTGTATTTTTATATCATGTTTTTCACAGCCACCTGATGTCAAAGCACAATGGACGTTTTTGACGTCACTATTTTAACACAGGAAATTATGCACGTAAAATGCAACTAAAATGCTTGCAGCAAATTCCCACAACATTAACATGATAATGACTGTGATAATGGTAATATATTTTCAATGCAGATCAAGATATAAATATTCACCAGGACATCATGTGAACTTACTTCTCCATCTTCAAAATAGTGTCACTGTAATCCTTCCCATCCTCCTGAACAGGCAGCTGGAACTTCTGTTTAGCATCTCTTCTGAAAATTGGTACCTCCAACAGTACAGCATTCCTTCCACACTGCACTGGAGTGCCAACCTTGATTTTTTTTTAAATGCTCAAACTCTGGTTTGAAAATTGAACTATTTCCAAGAATTTCATAAAGAAGCAAACAAGAATGTGTCCAAAGTCATTAATTGAGAATCCTGAGTCTGCAAAACTCAGCACACTGCTTTTCCTCAATACCTTCAATCTGTTCATTATCACCATCTGAATTAAAGCTGGTCCAAGAGAGAAGCCTCAAGTTGGAAATGTACACATTCAAGTAGAAGACAAGAGTGAAAAGATGTATGCTGTATTACATCTCCAATTATTCTGAATGAGAATGATGGTGATATTCCATCATCAATGCTCTCTTATAAAAATTTTGCTGCAATTTAATCTCTATCTGTAACATTTTGGACTGATGTTGACTTGATACGAGATTTAATTCAAGATGTCTAGATAGACAGAAATCCCAGAGATATAGAAATCCAATTACTGTATGGAACATTTAGCAAAAAATAATGAAGGAAGCAAATATACCATCATGAAAATATGCAAGATGTTTCGTTTGCAATATTAAATACTTTTGATCTGATCCAATTCAGATAGTCTGGTAATTTTGAAGAGTAGTGAAAAGATGTGCTTCTTTAGAGACTCTGGACAGTTTTCCCGCCCCACCCACTATGGGAATCCTAACGGGCGAAGGCAAACCATATAAAGATCCACTGACCTCAGGTGGGATATTCTGATCTTGGGATGAGCACGAACAGAAAATCCTACTCTCTTAAGTTAAATTATGAAACTGTGTGCAATAACTGTTACAATCCCAGTTGGTATTACTACAGGATGGGAGCTTCCAAAATGGAACCCTGGCTCAGAAGACCGCAATCTAAAAAATGTTTAACTTTTTAAAAAAAAACTTGGAAGAACAGAGTCTGTTTTTAACAACAAGAAAGAAAACATTTATTAAACATGAACAGTCTGATTATAAATACAATATTCCTTCACTCCCCTTATCTTCACAAGTGTACAGATTTAAAGGATAACACTCCACACTGAAACCAAATGGCAGATGCCTCTCAATTGGTCTTTCATGGATTTCTCCTCAAATTCCTCCAGATGATTGTTACATGAATATTTCCAACTCCATGTTCAAAAAGACATGCTTTAAAATCTTCTTTCAATTGATGCTTTCCACCAGCTTGTTTTCACCTGGAATACACCTCCAGGATTTCCAATTGTCCTTTCAAGGTTCCTTTCTTTTGAATGCTAACTTCAGACATTGATTGTTCCAAAATTATTTTAACTAACTTTCACAAACTGTGCTAAATTATCACAAACCTTAGAAACACTTCAGATATCTTTCTGGCTTCTCAGCAGCCAATTCTTTCTCAATTCTTCACTTAATAGCACCCTGTTATAATTCCAGTTTCCCCTCTCCTTTCGTTTCAGATTTCTGAGAAACGCCTCTTTATTTCTCTAACTCCTAGAACAGATTGTCCTTTAGATGCTTGCATGGCATTCTTAAACATTATTCCATTGTATTATTATTCTTCTAGCAAAGCTGCGAGCTATGTACCTTCAGCTTTCTATCACCAACTGCTATTCATTCAGTTAAACACAATCACAAAAGCCTTCCGACCCTAAATGTGCCTCTGGTTGCTAAGCAACATCTCTTCAGGCTTGTTTCCATGCTGTAAACATTCACCACACCAGAAACACATTTTGAATTGATTAAAACTTCCACACATACAAACATCTTTGTCTAACATGAATCTAACTACAGTTTTACTCTTCTTACAAAGAAACACCAAATTAAACCCACTTAAAAATAATCTTCAAGAACTATCACACAGAATAAATTAATGCTTATAAATCCCAGGTGTGATTAAAATTTCATTTTTCATTAGTGAAATGACTTGTATAAGAACATATATAATTTTATAAAAAAGTACTGCAGCTTGCTGTCAAATGAATAAAGGAGCAATCTGAACAATATTATGATTAAATTCTTCACTGCAAAGAAATCTTCCCGTGTAGATCCAAATTGGAAAAAAAAACTTCAATTTATATAGTGCTTTGTTACATTAGTCTGAAACAACTGAAAATATCTACATGTAATGCATGACTATCAAGTATAATGATTACATAGGCAATCCAAGAGCCTTTTTATGCGAAACAAGATTACTCTGATTTGCTTTATTGTTGTCACATGTATTAGTATGCAGTGAAAAGTATTGTTTCTTATGCACTATACAAAGAATATTGTACATAGAGAAGGAAAGGAAAGAGTGCAGAACATAGTGTCACAATCATAGCTAGGACGTAAAGAAAAATCAACTTAATGCAAGGTAGGTCCAAAAATCTGATGGCAGCAGGGAAGAAGCTGTTCTTGAGTCAGTTGGTACATAACCTCAGACATTTGTATCTTTATCATAATGGAAGAAGATGGAAGAGAGCATGTTCGGGATGCGTGGGGTCCTTGATTATACTGGCTGTTTTTCCAAGGCAGCTGGAAGTGTAGGCAGTGTCAATGGGTAGGAGTTTGGTTTGAGTGATGGATTCTTTGTAGTTTCTTGTGATCTTGGGTAGAGCAGGAACCATATCAAGCTGTGATACAACCAGAAAGAGTGCTTTCTACGATGCATCTGTAAAAATTGGAGAGAGTCATAGCAGACATGCCAAATTTCCTTAGCCTTTTGAGAAAGTAAGGTATTGGTGGGCTTTCTTAAATATAGTGTCAGCATGGAGGAATCAGGACATAGAACATAGAACGTAGAACATTACAGCGCAGAACAGGCCCTTCAGCCTTCGATATTGCGCCAACCAATTAGGAACAAGCAGTGACCCTCTAACCTAAACCATTTCCCTTTCATCCATAAACTTATCTACTAACCTCTTAAACACCACCAAACTTGGCACATCTACAACTGAAGCAGGCAAGGCATTCCATACCTCTACCACCCTCTGGGTAAAGAACCTACCTCTAACATCTGTCCTAAAACCACCACCCCTTAGTTTAAAGCTATGTCCCCTCATGCTAGCTTTCTCCATCCTAGGAAAAAGGCTATCACTGTCCACCCTATTTAAACCTCTAATCATCTTATATGTTTTGATAAGGTCTCCTCTTAGCCGCCTTCTTTCTAACGAAAACAACCTCAAATCCCTCAGCCTCTCCTCATAAGATCTGCCCTCCATACCAGGCAACATCCTGGTAAACCTCTCTGTACCCTCTCCAATGCCTCCACATCTTTCTTATAATGTGGGGACCAGAACTGCACACAATACTCCAAGTGCGGCCGCACTAGAGTTTTGTACAGTTGAAACATGACGTTGCGGCTCCAAAATTCAATCCCCCTACCAATAAAAGCTAAGACTCCGTATGCCTTCTTAACAACCTTATCGACTTGATTGCCTACTTTCAGGGATCTATGCACGTATACGCCAAGATCCCTCTGTTCATCAACACTATTAAGAATCCGACCGTTAGCCCTATACTCTAAACATTGTTATTCCTGCCAAAGTGTATTACCTCACACTTGTCCACATTAAACTCCATTTGCCACCTCTCGGCCCAGCTCTGCAATTTGTTCAAGTCTCTCTGCAAACTATAACACCCCTCTTCACTATCTACCACTCCTCCGAATTTGGTGTCATCCGCAAATTTACTAATCCATCCTTCAATACCCTCATCCAGATCATTTATAAAAATTATAAACAGCAGGGGCCCCAAAACAGACCCCTGAGGTACACCACTAGTAACCGAACTCCACGATGAATATCTCCCATCAACCACCACCCTCTGTCTTCTATCTGCTAGCCAATTCCTAATCCAACTAGCTAAATCACCCTCTATCCCATACATCTGCATTTTCTGCAGAAGTCTTCCATGGGCCACCTTATCAAACGCCTTACTAAAGTCCATATATACCACAGCAACTGCCTTACCCCCATCCACCTCCTTAGTCACTTTTTCAAAAAACTCAATGAGGTTAGTAAGGCACGACCTACCCTTCACAAAACCATGCTGACTATCCCCAATCAATTCATTTCTCTCTAAATAACTATAACTCCTATCCCTAATAATTCTCTCCAATACCTTGCCCACAACAGAAGTAAGACTCACTGGCCTATAATTCCCTGGAAGGTCTCTCTTTCCCTTCTTGAACAATGGGACCACATTCGCTATCCTCCAGTCCTCCGGAACCACACCCGTAAACAACGACGACCTGAAGATCAGAGCCAGAGGCTCTGCAATCGCCTCTCTTGCCTCCCAGAGAATCCTAGGGTAAATCCCGTCCGGCCCAGGGGACCTATCTAACTTCAAACCCTCAAGAATATCTAGCACATCCTCCTTATCTACTTCAATACTTTCCAGTTTGCAACCCTGTATCCCAGTGTTCTCCACAACTACATTTACATCTCCCTGCGTGAATAACGAAGAGAAATATTTGTTCAGTGCCTCTCCAATCTCTTCAGGCTCCATGCACAACTTCCCACTGCTGTCTCTGACTGGCCCTAATCTTGCCCTAACCAATCTTCTATTCTTAACATATCTAAAGAAAGCTTTAGGATTCTCCTTGATCCTATCAGCCAAAGTCTTCTCGTGTCCCCTTTTAGCCCTCCTCAACTCACTCTTTAGCTCACTCCTGGCTAATCTATAGCTATCCATTACACTAACTGAGCCTTCAAGCCTCATCCTGACATAAGCTTCTTTTTTCCTTTTAACCAGCGAATTAACTTTTTTAGTACACCAAGGTTCCCTTACTCGACCATTTCCTCCTTGCCTGACACAGGACAGGTTGTTGGTAATCTGGATACCTAAAAACTTGAAGCCCTCGGCCATTTCTGCTTTGTCCCCATTGTTGTAGATAGGAGCATGGCCTCTGATCCTTTGAAGTTTCTTGCCAATGTGAAAACAGCAGGAGCCATGCCAAGGTGTGACTGGAAAGAATCTGTAAAAGTTGGAGAGAGCCATAGTGGACATGCCAAATTTCTTAAGTCGAAGACTATCTCCTTCATTTTGTTCACATTTAGGGAGAGATTTTTGTCCATGCAGCAGTTTACCAGTTTCTCTATCTCTTTCCAATACTCCATCTCATCTTTATTGACACCAAGTTTGCTGATGATACCACAATGATAATATCAGCAAACTTGAAAATTTGGCCACAAAGTCAGGTGTATAAGGAATATAGTAAGGAACTGAGGACAAGCCTTGTGGTGTATTGATGCTAAGGATGATTGTGGAGATGGTGTTGCTGCCTACCCTAATTGCAGCCAGTGGATTCGGAAATTCAGGATCCAGTTGCAGAGGGAGGAGTCGAGTGCCAGGTCACCAAATATAAGGATGAGTTTCATAGGAATAATGACGTTGAAAGCTAAGCTATAGGCAATAAATAAGAGCCCGACATCAGTATCTTTGTTATCTAGATGTTGAGTGCAGGGCCAGGGACTTGGCATCTGCTAAGAATCTGTTGCGATGGTAGGCAAACTGTAGTGGATCCAGGCAATCTGGCAGGCCAGAATTGATAGATACTGTGACTAACCTTTCGAAGCATTTCATAATGACGGACGTCAGAGCCCCAGATGATAGTCATTAAAGCTGTCTGACTTTCCTTTGGTACTGGGATAATCCTCAAGCAGGTAGGGACCTCAGATTGTCGTGAAAAGAGGTCTGTGAATACCACCAACTGGTCCATGCAGGATTTAAGTGCTCGTCCAGGTACCCCATCCAGTCCAGTCGCTTTCTGTGATTGGCCTTCGAGAAGGCTGCTTTAGGGTCTGCAATGGTGACTTCTGATACACAGTCATCCGAGGCATCGGAGTGGAGGGCTTGCTCTCACTGACCCCTTACTCAAAATGGGCATTGCTTGCATTGAGTTCATCAGGAAGCATTAGCAACAAGGAAAATAACCAACTAATCTTGTTCTCCTTTGGTGGTGCATATTTAGGTCTGAAGTAACGGAAGGCCTGGCATCTGGAAAGAGCCAAATGCACATTTTGAGTACAATTTTGATTGTTGCTAGAATTCTACATGAGAGCAAGCTGGAGAAAATGTTCATCCAGTCCAAACCCACCACATGTGCACTGTTGAGCTCAAGTATTGCCTTGGCTCCATCAAATCACAAAACCCACCATCTTTAAGGATTTAGTGAAGTGAGCAAAGTTTCATTCTAGTATATAGCATATGTTATACAAATGATGCACTTGGAAAGGAAGTGGTCTCCAGTATGATGTAGCTTTAATATAATGCCTTTAGTATGATAAGGCATCCCAACATGCTTCACAGGAGTATTATAAAGCAAAGCTTGATACCTAGAAGATAATAGGGAAGGGGGTCAAAAGATTGATCCAAGACATAGGTTTTATCAGCATCCTAAAAGAGCAAAGTGAGATAAAGGTGGAAAGGTTTGGGCAGAAATGCCCAGAGCATTAACAGCTGATGGTTCAAATCAGCACGGGAAACAGGCCCTTTGGCCCATTCAGTCACCATTGATGATAAAATTCCTACTTCTTTGAAAGGAAACTTGGAGGTAGCAATGTTCCCATCTATTTGCTGCCCTGTCTCTTTAAGTGGTAGAGATCACAGATTTGGAAGATGCTGCTGAAGAAGCTTTTGCCAGCTACTATAGAGCATCTTGTAAAGGTAAACACTGCAATCATATTATGCCCATGATAGAGGGGGAATGAATGTGTAAGGTGGTAGGTAAGTGATCACACAAGCTGCTTTCTTCAAGAGAGTATTGAGTTTCAAGTACTGCAGTTGCTGCTTTCATCCAAGCATCTACAGAGTATTCCATCACATCTGGCTTGTGCCTTGTAGATACTGGAAAGAATTTGGTGAATCAGACACAAGTCATTCACCATAGAATTTGCACTCTCTGATCTGTTCTCGTAGTCACAGTATTTATGTGGCGGATCTAATGAAACTTCAGGTCAATAGTAATGCCGAAGGTGCCACTGAATGTCAAGGGAAGTGGTGAGATTCTCTCATCAGAAGTCACTGGCTTTGACTTGTGCGGCTCAAATATTACTTGCCGTCTATCAGCCAGCCTCTGCAACTCGTTCAGGTCTTCCTGCATGCAAGCACAGATTGTTTCATTAATCAAAGAAATGTGAATAGTGGAGGAGTCTGTGTCATCAGTAAAATTATCACTTTTGACGTAGATAGGACTTTTGTAGTGACATCCTGAGCTGAGGAGATTAGCCTCCAACAACCGTATAATGATATATTTTGGAACACTTTATGTTGAGTTAATAAAAATATAAAACTGATTTTGATGAACAATCTACTTTGATTCATCACTTTATTTCCAAGTCTACTCTTAAAAAACCTTTTTGAAAACCAATGAAAACACTAAAACACTGCATTAAAAGCATATTAAAAAATTTCTAAAACAATGCAAGTTGAGCATTAAAGTCAGAAATCCAGTAAAATGTCCATAAATTGCACATTAATTTTACTTACAAAAATGATTTTGATACTGCAAAACCTTCTCAGGTATTTTTGGAAACTATTAAAGATTTCAGCAGACAATCCTAATCAAGCATTATTCAACTAAATAGGCTGGTTGTTATTTTTATTTAAAAAAGCCACTTCATTTATCAGTGTATCTGAGGCTAAACAAAAGGAGCAAGTTGAATGCTTGATTAGGGTTTTCTGCTGAAACCTTTAATAGTTAGTTAATAATTCTTAATAGGTATTTGAGTGAATTAATCCTATAGAAGTATAAGCAAACAGCATAAGAGATAATTAAGTAACAATATATGCTCTTTCAAGAATGGAAATTAAATCAAGCTTGATAAAGAAAATAATAACAGGAAACTAAAAGCCAGTCTTACAAACATAACAAGCGAAGAACTTTAATGATCAAAGTTAGATTCTTTTCTTTCAAAGATGCACAGGTGAGAAATAGGTAAGAGCAAATAACATGATATGTAGCATCTTCCTCAGCAGTCAGAGAACAAATGCCAAAGTTGTTCCCAATCTGGATTTTATGCACAAGTGCAAACTCCTTTGGACACCAAGATGGCAGATGTCATAAAAGGAACCTTACCCAGATTGTTATTTTATATTGTCAGCCATTCAGGACTTTTGAATCCAGTGTTTAGTTTTCAACAGATGGCAGTAGCCATTTATCTGTACTATCCACCAACACTGTACTATCCACCAACATTGTTGTGCAAAAAGAATGCCACTTACTGCACTATCCACCAACAACAATACAGTCAAATACAGTTATGACAGATAACTTTAGCCCTGTTTAGATTCAAAATTATAGAGATCAAAGACACGACCATGCTATTCAAATGATGTTGGAAATTAATATCTCATTTCAGAACTTTTTTAAAAAATTGCATACATGAGGTTATTCACTTTGATTAATTTAACAGTAGTTAATGTAACATTAGTTAATAATTTATTCTATTGATTTCCACAAATTTGTACATATTTCTGCCATTGTTGCTGAGTTCACAAGTGTTTTTTGAATTACTTTAGATGTTAAACTGAAAGAAAAATGATGCTAATTAGGGGAAAAGACCCACAGAATGAATCAGAATTATTTTTATATATACCAAATACGCAGTTCTTTAATACAAGGATAAGACCACTGAACTTAAAAAATGCAAAGATTCCTGTCACTGTGAATATCTCCACTGCATGTTACTGTAAACATCACAGTAACTTGTTTTAGTTGACTACTCAGCAAAGTGCAGCATAACAAATTGAATAGAAAATGATACAGGAAACCTTTCTCTTACAAAAAAGATTGATTCACCCAATCAACTACGCAGTAGTTACTAATTATTATTATGTTTTAAGGCACTGGACTAACATCATAAAAACATAATCACTTAGCAATAAATGGTAGATTTACATATACATTGCAATTCCTATGGCTAAGCCTACCCTCCTTCCACAAGAAAATAAGATCAGGAGTTGCCCAAGTTTCACACACACGTGTGAAAAATGGCACCTTGAGGGCATTAATAAAATTTTAATCAACACTGTCATTCATTTTGAAATATCACAATATGTCCCAATGTTTTGATACAGGATTTATCCAGCAATGAGACAACTGCAATTGTACCTGCAAAACTCTAGTTCATAACACACAAACAAAACTGATACGTCTGCTTTATGGGCTAAGTGGTTCGAAAGCCACAGGTTGAAAACCCCTGGGCTTGGTAACTGGGCTACAGAGGGGCATCATTCAATACCGGTGAATAAATGGTGTAGTGCACTGGTGGGGAGGATCAATAAAGCAATGGGACAATATATTTCATAGAAAGTTGTCCTTGTTTGCCCTAATAGTTTATTCTTACCTAATGTATACATGGAACAGAAGAACACAACGTAATGAGCAGGCTATTTTCTAGACAACAAACACTGCAGTAATAACGTGAGGACATACTGCCAAAATGATTGCTGTCATTTACAAAGCAAAAAAAAGGACCATGCTAATATTTGTTCTTAAATAACTCAAGTTTTAAATTATTGGGCAAAACCTTAGCCATCTCCCACCAATGCACATTGTCAATAAACAGCTCCAATTATCATACCAAGTGTGGTCACCCATTATCGTACAAAGCGTATGTGCTCTCAAATATTCGCAGGAAAGTGGAAGATTAATTAATCTAGCATTGACCAAATTTAGTAACACATTATAACTCCAACAAATGCAAAGCTGATTGGCATGACTGACTAAACATCTTTTCGTAGTAAATTGCTAGCTGAACATGCATCACTGCACCGATATACAAAGTGACAAATCCATTATGAAGGTATATCTAAGACAATGAAGCAGAAGTACACAAATCTGATTGTCAGCCAAATGGCACCCTTCCAATCTTAACCAAATTAGGTAAATTTGAATATCATAGGAAGTTTTAAACTGTCAACATAGCAGCATTGTTAACTCCGTTTCTGCCAGAGTTTCTAATGCATTAAGCAGTTAAAAAAAAGTCTCAACGGCACATTTATCATCAACATGAAACTACAATAATATAAAACCATCAAAAATAACATACTATATACCATTACTACTACATGATGTTTAACACTAAACACGTTAAGCAATACACAGGCATGGTTAGTATTGATGCATTGTTGTGCAAAAAGAATTCGCTAAATGCACAATATGTTTTGTGAAAATTCAAGTAGAAATTTGAAATTATGCACTTTTTATACATGAACCAGAAAGAAGTATAATTCGACAAATGGATTATGCTTGTTTACAGCAAATCTCATCACGAACAAAAATAGCATCGTCAATACCTCACTGAAGACTGATGCGCTATCAGTTTGCAAGTTTTGCTATGCATCGCACACATACACGTTTTTCTGTGGTTTATAATGCTACAGTAAATTTTTGGTAGCTTTCTCACATGAATCACAGCAAAACAATTAAATAGTGTCAATTTCAATTTCTTTTACCTAGGCATCAATAGATTACTTACTATCTAAATTTGTATCCATTAAATACTGCAAAGCATCTCCTGGTGCACTAAAAGGGAGTGACTGCTATAGCTTTAATGTTTGTTCTCATCAAAATGATTACTAATTTCCTATGTCATCAGAAAATCCAATGCCCACCAAACTTCTGTGGTTTGCTTTTAAAACTGTGACCTTTCAATCAAACAAAAGAAATCAAACAATCTGTACCTACCTAAGTTCTCTTCCGATGTGTCCATTTCCCATTTGCTTTTTGTCACGAAACCCTAAATCATACACACACAAGAGAAGCTCATCTGGTTAGAGTGAAATGCTTAACAGTATATAGCATCGAAGACAACCATTTTTTCTTCATCAGCAAAATGAATAGAATACAAGCTAAGAGAAGACCATATCAAGGCACCAAAGCACAGAAGTAATAATGGTGATTCAGTCAAAAAATCTATCATTTTCTTTCAGCCACACCCACCCTGCAAAGTTACGCATTATTTGTACATGGCAGGTGTTGAGCAATAAGAAGTTGTCAACTTTCTTACAAACTACTTTCCCAATTTAAAATTTTCTCAAAGTCTATTCATACAATTCAACAGTTTGAAAATATGCATCATATATGCCACATCAGAAAAACAAAACACTGTAAAACAAATGCGTAGGAAATTAATCTACTTGCACTGCAAAATCCAAACTTTAGAGATGCTTAGAGTCAGTGGTAAGGTATCTGTAAAGAGCTTATTTTTATGTAACTACAGGATTTTAATTGAATCAGAGGAAAGAACATACTCTCATCGAAAAATAGATGCTATTTGGAAAATAAAAGAATGGCTTTATGCGGCTGTATAATGGAACTTGTATTGATATGTATTATTAGCAATGTTGATGAAATCAGATTATGAAATTGCATTGTAATGTCTGTCATGCTGAATGGAAAGATTCCCTGTGGCTTGCAGAATTCCAAGGCTTCAGATAAGTAAGTAGTAAATATACACTCAAACGGCCATAATGCATTCAATATTGCCAATATTTCATAGTTTAAAGAATTATGGATACCGCATGTCTACTGCAAATCTTCCAAGATTGTATGTAACAATCGAGATTAAACTTAATTTTACTGAAACGGAGAAACATTCGTATTATTTCATATCTTTCAAAGTAAGCTGACAGTCAGGTATCAGGTATCCATGTCAGTAAGAAATATAGGGATACGTTAGCCATTAAGCATCAACTACCTGTAGAAGCATAATCAACCCAACAAAACTACATTGTGCATCTACAAAAAAAATAAAAGTTGCAATATGGAAACAGGTCACTTAGCTCAATTACATTATTATTTTCTCTCTTTTCAGATAGATCTAATCGTATTTACTCTTTATGCGAGTGTATGTCCTTAACCCCTTTTTCTTCCAACTTCCTAACAACCTAATTTTGATTGTTAGAATAGTTTCTGCTTCAATTACCAACTCCAGAAGTGAGTTCTATAGCTTACATTTTTTATGAAATATTATGGAGATTAGCAGTTGCTTTTTCTGAAAAATAAAACCTTGGCTCACCATCAGCATTCATGCTCAAGGCAGAAGGTCGCGAATTCAAGACTTGCATCTGAGACTTTAGCACATCGTTTATCCTAGAATCCCTACAGTGCAGGACATCATTCGGCTCATCGAACCTGCACTGACAACAACCCACCCAGGCCCCATCTCCATAACCACATGTATTCACTCTGCTAATCTCCTGACACATAGGGCCAATTTAGCATGGTCAATCAACCTAACTCTCACATCTTTGGAGCATGGGAGGAAATGCATGCAGACACGGGAAGAACATGCAAACTCCACACATGTCACTTGAACCTGGGTCCCTAGCACTATGAGGCAGCAGTGCTAGGGACTGTGTCGCCGATTTAGGTTGGTAGTATGGGAGTGTGTATTGTTAGAGGTAATGTTTTTCAATCAAGATATTGAACTGAGATCCAAATTTCTCTCTCATGAAAATGTAAAAGATCTCAAGATGAGACTGGAAAGTGAACAGACAAGTTCTTCTGGTGGCCTGGTCAACATCTATCCCTCAACCAAAACCTAAAACAGAAAATTCAGTGATTTAGTTTCTTCTAATCTGCGGGATTTTGCTCTGTGCAAATTGGTACTGCCACATTTCCTGCAACAGTGACCTGATGAATTTACACACTTTGGGGACTTTCCATGAGGTCATGGAAGATTTTTCTTTTTTCAGTATTTTCAGTGGCAAAGAACTTGATGCTTTATATTTTGCTTGAGTTTACCAACAACATTCTACATATGAGCTGTAAGTCACTGACACTAGTCAATGACAGGTTCCACTGGGGCTACTCTCCACTGACTATTATTTTACAATCATACAGAAAACCTTTGGTTATATAGTTGGACATTTTGAATTTGGGTAACCGCACAAATATATCATTAAAGCAGATCGCTGACAACATTGGTCTAGTTTTGAGATGGTGATGATAATGAATCTGCCATCGCCATTATTACTTGACAGCAATCTTTGTAAAATAATGTGGAAATCCAGAATCCTCCACATAATGTGCTGTCGAGGCTCCAAGAGATGGCAATCACCACTGCAATCATGATTTGATGAAAATTTCTGTTTTAGTGCAGTTCGTTTCATCATAATACTTCTTGAAAAAATTATACCTCAATGCACTTTTACTAACTTCACAATCACTATTAAACATACTCAGTGGTCCTGACAAGTTAATTTTATATTCATGGAATATCAAATTTCTCCCTAATGATAAAAAACTCTACATTTTTTTAAAAAACATTTTATTCTTAATTTTAGTATGAATCTTAATGCAGTAAGCCATTTACTTTTCTATCTGAAAATTTAAAAGTGAAGAGGTTTGGTGGCTTTAGCTTCCTTGTTTGCTATGTGTAAATGCTCAAATATGAGTTACTAATTTGGTGACATCATTGCTGCTGCACACAAGATATCCAAACCCTTAACTTGATGCCAGATTTACACTGCAAACAGGAAATGGGAAAATTCTGTCAAATCACTAGATATTTGTGGGCAGTTATCTTCAAGCAAGCACCCACTTTCATAATTAAATTCAGGCCACTGTATTCAATCTATAAACAACTATGATAACGCACAATGCAGTTATGATCCTGGGTCAATTAATTTAATAAGAACTATTTTGCTTGGTCTTAATGTGTCTTCATACATTGATAATGCATGTTTAATTATGATATGGTTACAATTTTTGCATAGTTGCAACAGACAGTTTTATTCAACACTGATGAGATAACTTAAAAATCAGAACTGCATGCATGCCTAATAAGTGTGTTCTCTCATCGAACCTACAACATGAACTGCAGTATCTGGTCAACAGGTCAAGGATCTGACAACAAAGATTCCGTAGCTGACAATGAGGAAAGGCCCTTATAATTTACACTGCACCAATATCTATACTAAAGAGTTGAATTTCTTACTGACAGGTACACCAGTATAAAATACTAGGAAGAAGTTGCATTGAAGAGGTTAAAGAACTTAGTTTTGTGACGGCATCTCCTACCGTCTCACATTCCTCTTCATCAGCAGTGTCTTTTTTAGATTCATCTTGCTGCTGCTCTTCTTGTTGTTGTGGTGGCTGCTCAGTACTTGGATCAAAATCCTCCATTTCAACCTACAGAATAAGTTTCAAAAAGAAATTCTACAATTAATTTACTCCCTTACCTTTAATGTTTCATAGCACATCAGGAGGGAGGGATGCAAGAGATAGATATTGACAATCTTAGAAGACTCATAAGAGGTCAGAAATACATTACGGATGGCTTGCCAACTAATTTTAATCTGCTTCCACAAAGCACTTGTTTTCAATATTATAGCTGCCAGCCAGCACATGATCACAAACTTACATTGGAAACATTAAAAACTTACACCATACTATTTAATACTTAATATCTTTCAAAGAAGAATATACACTATTCAAAAGCCAAATACCACAAATGCTGGAAAAATGAAATAAAAACGGAAATTGTTCTAAATACTCAGCAGGTCAAACAGCATCTATGAAGAGGGTAATGAAGTTAACATGAAAGATTTGAAATGCTAGATACAGCCTGGCCTAAACAGTCCCAGGATTTTGCGTTTTTAATGTAGTCTTCAGTTTTCAATGGGAGAGAATAAGAATCCAAATTCAATGGTATTACAGCAGGACTGAATCATAGGCTACATCTAAAAGGCCATTAACTTGTTGAATCCATAGACTTGTGCCAAAGGAAACAATTCACAGCTAACTGACAAGAGATTATATCAACAAATGAAAAATCTTGTTTTTATATAGGTACAAAGAGTGCAGCTCCAATGATTAAAGTGCCGCAAAAGTTTGAAGGGAACTTCAACGATCAGCACAAACATAGGTAAAATTTCTCTCTCCCTATCTTTCTATATTCATAATTCATCATCATCACAGATCATCATACAGCCCTGCAGTGCAGAAAGAGGCCCTTCGACTCATCAAGCCCGCACTAACTAACTCCACCAAGGCCCTACCCCTATATCTCTACACATTATTACCCACTAACCTAAGCATTTTAGGACACTAAGGGCAATTTTAGCATGGCCAATCAACCTAACCCGCACATCTTTGGATGAAGAATCCAAACCTGAAGAAAACCCACAGATATGAGACAGTTATCCAGCTGGCAACGTAATGACGTAACTGCAAACCTGTACATGATTACCACAATCCTGAAATAGAAAATGGCAAGCTTGAATGTATTATATGTCACTTACTTCTTCAATAGCAGCATCCTGGAGTAGCGACCTGATATCTAAACGTAACATGTGACGGGGAGTTGAATCCCAATGTTCAGCCATCTATAAAACATCAAACAACATGCCAATTAAGTCTCAGTGTTTGGTTACTTAAAGACCAGCACTTTAATTAATATCCAAGTTGATGACGACACCTGCTTAACACTGTTGCCAGCTGAGCATTTGAACAACTTTTGGGGCTAGGTTTTCCTTTCCAAAATTGCTTAGAATCCTGATGAGTCTTTAATGTCAATGATAAAGTAAGAGATCCCAACCTTCCTGCATAACACTATCAACATAGTGAATGAAAAAGTGGAAGTGAAATTTTCATGTTTGATATAACTTCATGTACAATCTCTTCAAAATGAGCTTCAAACAAGATTCAATATTTCAGGCCAGGTCAATGACGACACACAACGAGTTCCACATTCTCATTAGCGCGTGTGTAAAGAAATTCTTTTCCAGTTATTTTTTTATTTCTAAGCAGCTTTCATGACTTGTATATCTTTATTTAAAGGTTACCACAGTGGTAGCAATTTTTGAACATTCCATCTATTAAACCATCTCAGAATTTTGAAGATCCTATGCAGGTATCCTCTTAATCTTTTATCCAGATAAAAGAGCCAGAGACAGTTCTTTCCAAATAGGTGAATCCTATCAATTCTGGCAACATCTTTATAAATTTCTTCTGCACTTTTTCTAGCACTTCAACCTGCTTTATGTAATATAGAGTCCAGAACTACAGAACACAAGCGAGTTTTAACCGAAGTGCTTCAGTTTTTTAAGCTCTTTATCCTATTTAGTTTCTTACCTTCCAAAGATCTTCCTCATTAATCCACCAACCAACAGGTGCCCTGGCATATTTTACTATATTGTATTATTTATTTACCCAATCAGCAAATATGATTTATGCCTGCCTACGTTGTGGTGTAGTCCACCACACCATATGCTACACTTACCCAGTATGTAGGCACAAAAATATTGTCATTTGTAAATTTCAACACTATACTAATGCAGTATTATTTATGCACAAGTACATCAGTAGTATCAGCAAGACACCAATTCCAACTTTCTGCTAGAGAAACTTCCTAAAACTTAACACTTTTGTTTTTTTTGTATCCATCTTTCAATTTATTTTGCTACCTGGGTCCTAATTCCACGTGCCTTGGTTTTGAGTTTATGTGGCACTTTACTGAAGGTCTTCAGGAAAACAGTGTTTACTGCTCCCACTGCATCGTCATTTTTTCTTGCTTACTTCTTCAAAGAATTTAATGAAGTTCATTAAACATGATATTTATTTCAAAAAATCAATCTTTTTATATATGTACATATTACTTTGGATGGACAGGAATATTGCTAAAAAGCAAAGTTCAAAAAAAAAATCAGCGTCAAAATACTCTTGTTCCATTTACATAAATGATGCAGTTTCAAAAACTCAATGCAGGTGGCCAAATTTGCTACTGGCAAACTGGGAAGGATAGTGGAATCGTAGGAAAATTTAAAAAATTACAGTTGGCTGGACAAGATATTTTATGCGGGCAGATAAAAGAGAGATGAAATTCAAATAAAGAACAAAAGCAATTCACTGCACACAAAATGAAAAAGAAAGCAAAGTAAAAATATTGAGAGAGTGCTTCACTATTAGAAGTGCTGCCTTTCTGATAAGATATCAAACTGAGGACGCACTTGCCCTCTCAGGTGGATGTAAAAGATTCCATGGCACCAATTCAAAGAGCAGGGGAATTATTCCAGCCGATATTCATCCCTCAATCAAACAGATTATCTGGTAATCACATTGCTGCTTGTGGGAGCTTCATGTGTGCAAATTGGCCAGTGAGTTTCCTACATTCCAACAGTCACTACATTCACTGGCTATAAAGAGCATGGTGATATCTGTTCTTGATTCTTTCTGATCTTGTAAAATCAAGTAAACTTGATCAAAAAACTGTACTAATTTCAACCATTGTAGTTTATTTCAAAATCAGTTTGTTATTTCTGCTACAGCCTATAGAAAATGTAAAATCAAAATGACTGCTTTTAATGTCACAACATACTCACTAGAATAACATAATGACCACTAACAGGCCCCCGCACTCTGATTTGTGTACAGAGATTGGGTATGATTGGATACAAGTTTGTTTCCATACAAGCTTCTGCTTCAAGTTGTATTAAAATTAGAATAAACCAACAGTAGATAAAGAGTTTCCACACAGGAAGGGAGCAAAAATTCTCAAATGACATCCTCAGATTTCTCTCCTAGCAGATGGCTGTAGAGACAAGGGAGCAAACTGGAAAGAAATGTTTGCATAAAGATGAATTTTTCAGAATAAAACTTGGAAAACTCAAAATCAATCCCTTTCTCCAGCTCTGTGTTACATTGTGAACAAAGATTATTTTCAAAGGCTTAAAGAAATAGAAATCCTGATTATTAACCTTGTTGATTTCTTTCAGTTTGCGTCCGTGAATGTTCCTCTTGGCACAGGTCTGATTATCTGCACTCATTTCTGCAATGTAAACCTATAAAGAGAGAAAGAAGTTAAAAATCCTGTTAGTGCATCCAACTTTCCAACACAACAACTGAAGGTAGAGAAAGTTGTCAGAACAGCAAAATACTATGCTTCCTGGAAAATGTTTAACTCAATCGTCAGTTTAACTCTTAGAAAACATTTAAGCATCTTAACCTGCACTCTTAATTAAAGATTTTTATGACTTTTCTTTCCACAATTCTCCTCCTTCCATAAATGTAGCTGCAATTATTTGGAATCTAAGCGAAACACTTTAAAATGTGTTTTAAGTTTTATTTATTATCACAAGTAGGCTTACATTAAAACTGCAATGAAGTTATTGTGAAAATTCTCTAGTCTGGTATCTGGGAGAGAATTTAGCAAGGTCAATGCACCTCATCAGCATGTCTTTTGGACTGTGGGAGGAAACCAGAGTACCCACAAGAAACCCACACAGACATAGGGAGAACATGCAGATTCCACATAAACAGTGACCCAAACTGGGAACTGAACCCATGTCCATGGTACTGTGAGACAGCAATGCTAACCATTGTGCTATCCTGATTATTCTTTTCCTTTCCAAATAATTGGATCGATAATAATAATTGGCAATGCACTGCACTTAATGAATGTCAGCATTCCATCAGCACATGAAAAGTGGAATAGAACCTTTGTCCTTACATGCATAAGACACTGAATGTTGTGTCAAATCAGAGACTGGAGTCATTCCCATGGATGTGATAGTGACTTCAAGTTAGCATAAATGTTTATAAACTATGAATGAAGAAAAGCAGCTTCAGCTTTGTGAACAACTTTGCTGCTTGGCAGCTTTATATGCAGCAACCTTCGCTCCATGTTTGGAACTGTGATCCTAAATCCCTCCACTTCTACAACCTCCTTTAAAATTTTCCTTAATTCACCACATTGAACATGACTTTTGCCATCTTCTTCTTTAGTTCAACAGCCATCATTTTCCTGATGGCAATCTATAAAATACCACATTAAGAGTTCTTTATACACCTTAAGTTACCTCAAAGCCTTTGGTTTTAGCTGCACTCCATAACTGCTCAAAATGTTTGACTCTGTTGTTGATGGCATCAACAATGATGAAGGGGAAAAAGCCATCATCTAGTGTTTTCCGGAATGTTTTGAACATGCTGCTTCTGTAGGTATCCTCCATTTCTGGCTCATATTCATACTCCAAGACCTAAGTGAAAAAGACAGAAAGAAAACAGACATTTGATTAAGCACTGGAGAACAGATCAGTCTTTTTCTTTCCAAATAACTGAATCGATAATGATAATTGCCTTACACCTAATGAGTATCAACTATAAAACTCCAGATTCCATCATCATGAGAAATAGAACAAAATCTGTGTCCACCCATGCATAAGGCATTGAATATATTTTCAGATCATAGAGACCGGTATCATTCTCATGGATGCAATGGGACAGTTCAGCAACGTGCACCCTAAGGTGTATTTGTAAGTCAAGCACCTCATTACCATAAAGCGTTTGAGAGCCCAATTTTGGAGCAAAGAAATAGTATTAACAATATTGAGTTCCAAACTGTGTTGACACAGCTAAGGTGATCAACTGATTCTGTCCAAGATCCATTAAAGATTGGAAATCTTTGGCAGAACTGACACTAATTCTTATCTGGTGAGAGTTTAACTGCAGGCTTCGAGTAATTTACTTAATAGTGTTCCCACTACAAATCAAGAATTTCTTCAGATTCTTGAGATAGTGTCATGATGCGAAAACTGCTGCTGATTTTTATTAGAATCTCGGGAAAGGAATTCAATTACAAAACAGTCCAATATTTCCTGCAACACTGTAACCAACGAAGTGCACTGCGAATTTAATGGAATAATCTCACAATTAATAAGTCCCTCCATATTTTGCTGCATTTCTGATCAGTGTGTCACACCAGGGATGGAGGCCACCAGGGATTGGAAACACAACAACCATTCCACCCATTTTGCTTCCCCGCCACTCCCACAATCTCAAGAAGTTTGATTTGTAAATAAAAAGGATGAAAAGTCTTGAAAACTGACTTTTATGCAAAGCTAAAATATTTCACTCAGCAACTGCCAACAGATTGATTCTGTTTCAATGGAATCTTCTGGCTTGCTGTAGTTACCATAACTGAGCTGAATTTGTCTTCTAGTTTCAGACCAGCTCACATTGAATTATGCAAACAATTAAAATAAAGAATCCACTGCCTGTAAATTATATTGCTGTCAGACCGCTGCACCATTATATTTAGGTTTAAGTGACAGCTGCATGAAAGTTGAGAAGACTCAAGTACAAATGTCATTGTTTATAATGGAAGTGGAGGTATAAAAACCAGATTCCAAATGTTATTGACAAGGGGATCTGCAAAGTTGTACAATAGGCCAAGATGGCAACTTCATAAGCAATTGTGAAACACTTATTCCATCTTTTCATTTCTCTATTGCATTATTCGAGGTCTCTGATGACATAGTTTAGGGCAACACGATCGCAGAGTAGTTAGCACTGCTGCCTCACAGCATCAGGGGCTGTGTGTGTGTGTGTGTGTGTGTGTGTGTTTTGTTTGGGTGCTCCAGTTTCCTCTTACAGTCCAAAAATGTGCAGGTTAGGTGGATTGGTCCTGCTAAATTGATCCTTAGCATCCAAAGATGTGTAGGTTATGTGGATCAACTATGGTAAATACACGGGGGTATAGGGATAGGCCTGGGTAAGATGCTCTTTTGGAGTTGGTGCACACTCAATAGCCAAATGGCCTCTTCCTGCATTTTAGGGATTCTATCATCCTAGCAGATAAATTGCACTGGTTTATAATGAGGCAGAAAAGGCCAGACCTGTATCTTCAATAATATTAACTGGAGTTGGCAAGATTCATTGTAGGTAAAATTGTACAAATTATAATTAAGTAAGCCTTTGGATGTGGAATTTCATGAGTGATATTGAGAGATTATCAGCTTTGAAAAATTATTTGTGGTCCAGAGGTTCTCTTATGATACAGAAATCACGGAATACACATCTGACTGAGCAATTACAGGAAAATTCTTCAGCTACTTTGAGTGCTGCAGTTTTTGATACTTAAATGAAAATTTAAAAGCCACTCTTTAATATAAAGTCTTTGAAAAAAACTTAAATTATTCAATCCAATCCAATTGTAAACGTACAATGGATCCACATTCACAGGAAAACTTGTTTCGCAGTGGAACTTCAGTAGCTACCTGATTTTAAACCATAAATTGTGAGAACAGAAGTAAGCCATTCAGCCCATTGCATCTACTCCACCATTCAATGAGATCATGGCTGATCTGATATAATTTTCAATTCCACTTTCCTGCCTTATCTTCATAGTTCTTAAAAATCTATCTGAGCCTTGAATATATTAACTACCCAGATTCCATATCTCTCTGCGATAAAGAATTTCACAGATTCAATACTCTTTGACAAAAGAAATTCCTCCTTATTTCTGTCTTAATTGGGCAACTCTTTATTCTGAGATTATGCCCACTGTTGTTGAGCTCCTCCACAAGAGGAAACATCCTCTCAGCATCTACCTTGTCAAGCCCCCTGAGAACTCTATATTTCTCAATAAGGTCACCTCTCATTCTTATAAACTTCAATGAATATAAGCCCAACCTATTCGACCACTCCTCATAAGAAAATCCATCCATAGCGGTGATCAATGGGTGAATCTTCACTGGACAGCATCTAATGCCAGTATGTATTTTTTTCCATTTGCTTAAGGAATTTGAACATCAAGCCCTGCATAGCAAAGACATAACCCGGTGCATAATCAAACCTAGGAAGGTTTCTTTCTGATTCAAACTAGAAATTGCTATTACCACTTTTTCTCAGCACTTACCTTTTTTTTGATTCGCTTGCCACTGTCTGGATCCTTCACCACCTTTTCTACCTCAGTCATGAAATAATCATCCAAGCTGAGGACCCGTGGTGCAGCTCCTCCATATTCTACCTCCTTGTCCTAAATATACGCATAGAGACACAAGTACTTTAGTTAACAACAAAGAGACTCTATAGAAAAGTTTGAATTTATTACCTAACTTTGACTAAGATATGATTTAATATCTGCTATTGGATGACAAAATATTATTCCCAAATAGAAACTTTTATTTCAAAGTTTGGGGTTATTCAGATTGATCTGTATCTGAATGTTGAAAACAAAGCAACCCCACAACCAACAATCAAATCTAAGCTCTGCATTTCTCCGACCAGACATGAATAGTGGTGGACAATGAAACAACTAACTGAAGGAGGAGGCTTCACAAATATAACCATTCTCAATGATGAGAGAGAATCCTGTACCTCAGTTTAAAATATAGAAACACAGAAAATCGGAGTAATGCATTCAGCTCCTCAAGCCTACTGTGCCATTCAACAAAATCATGGCTTATCCTTTAACACATCTTCATATTCCTGCCCTTCCCATACTATTTAAGGCTTCGGTGCTTAGAAATCCATTTCCTTCTTAAATATATTCAGTAACTTAACCTCCACAGCTTCTTTTTCATTTTCTCATCTCAATCCTAAATGGTCTACCCTGTATTCTGAGACTGTGATTTCTTGTTCCAGATCTGAACTCCACTGCCCCCTGACCAAGGGAAACAGACTGAATCTTTCTTTATAATGACAATCTTGCCATCCCAGGAAACATTCTGGTAAACCTTTGCTGCATTCCTCAGTGGCAAGTATATCCCTTCTTAGGTAAGGAAACCAAAGCTGCACACAAAACTACACATGTGGTCCTGTACTCAAAATTCCCCTGCAACAAAGGCCAACATACTATTTGCCTTCCAACCCATTTGCTATACCTACATGCTTGCTTTCAGTACTTCAGTACAAAGAAATCCAAGTTCCTTAGTACATCAATATTACCCAATCTATCATTGTTTAAATAATACTACTATTCTGCTTCTCCTACCAAAACGGAAAATTCAACATTTATCCACATTAACTGCGTCTACCAGGTACTTGCCCACTCACTCAACTTGTCTGAAATCACCTTGAACATGTTCCTCATTACTCATGTTCCCACTTAGTTTCGTACCATCATGCTTGGAGACATTACATTTGGTTCTCTCATTCACAAATATTGTGAATAGCCAGAGCCCAAGCACTGATCTCTGCAGCACCCCACCTGCATCCCACTGCGAAAAAGATCAATTTATTCCTACTTTTTCTATCTTCTAGTCAATTCTCAAATCTGTGCCACTATATCACACACAATCCCACTTGCTTTAATCTTGCACAGTAACTTCATATGACTTAAGTTTTCCGAAAACACGCATATACCACATTCTCTGGTTCTCCCTTATCTAGTCTATTAGTTACAAGTTCAAAGGTCTCTAGCAAATCCCATTGATCTCATTGATATTTTCAGATGTTGTCTAACAAGGGGCATACACGCGATGGGTCGTGAGAGGGCTGCTCTTGGATTTTTTTTTCGAGAGTATCCTAGTACTTCATGTCGTTAGTGTATATTTGACCTAGACCATTTGATGGGCAACACGACAGCTCAGTGACTATCGCTGTGCTGTGCAGATACATGGATTTGGGCCTGTGTCAGTGGAAGTTTGCACATTCTCCCTGTGCTTGCGTGGGTTTTCTCCGGGTGCTTCGGTTTCCTCCCACATCCCAAAGATGTGCTCTTAGGCTAACTGGCAAAACAAATTCTCCCTAAATTGTCTCAAATTTGATTTTTAATCCATAGATCTATAAACATAGACAGGTATCACGGGTAGAGGTGGCAACATCGGGGTGGCAGCGTGGGCTCGTTGGGCCGAAGGGCCTGTTTCCCATGCTGTTTTGTTCTTTGTTCTTTATGTCCTGCTATCACATCCTTTATAACAGACTTTAGTATTTTTCCTAGTCCTGATGTTAGGCTAGTCGGTCTATAACTCCCCATTTTCTCCTTCCCTCTCTTTTTAAATAGTGGGGTTACTTTTGCCACCTTCCAAGCTGTTACAGAATCCATAGGATTTCAAGGATGACAATTAACACATTCACTAATTCCATGACCACCTTTTTTGGTAACCTGGGATGTAGATTATCAAACCCTGGGAATTTCTCAGCTTATAGCCCCATTAATTTCTCCAGCATTGTTTTTTTGACTAATATTAATTTCCTCCCATTCTTCTTTCTCACTAGACCTCTGGTTCCCTAGCAATTTTGAAAAGTTATTTGTGTTTTCTTCTGTGAAAACATAACTAAAGTAGTTGTTTTATTGCCCTGTCATTTCCTGACAAAGCTGAAGCATTTGCAAACATCTTTAGCCAGAAATGACAAGTGGATTATCCAATTTTGCCTTCGCCTGAGTTTCTCCCGTATCACAAATGCTAGTTTTGTTTAAATATATATTTAAATTCCCTCCATTAAATATCAAGAAATGGTTGAAGGCAATGGGTATAAATAAGGCTATGAGCCCTGACAACATCCTGGCCATCATACTTAAGACTTGTGCTCTAAAACTAGCCATATCCTTAGCCAAGCTATTCCAATACAGCTACAAGTTTGGCACATATGCAACATTGTGGAAAACTGCCCAAGTAGGTTCTGCCCACAAGAAGCAAGATAAATCTAATCTGACCAATTACTACACCCTCTGATTTCTCATCAACAAGGTAATGGAAGTAGCAATTGCCAAGCTATCAAGTGTAATTTATGCAACAATAATCTGTTCACTGATGCCAAGTGTGGGTTCTGCAAGCGCCACTTGCTTCTGACCTAATTAAAACCTTGGTTTAAATACACACAAAAGAACTGAAGATGTGAGATGAGAATAAATGTCTTTGACATCAGGGCAGCATTTGACCAAGTACAGCACCAAAGGGCCTAATAGCACTTTTCGTGCACCTGTATCAGGGACTGCAGGGATTCATGGCTCACCTTCAATTTGGGACGAACAATACATGCTGGCTTTGCCAGTGACAGACACACACACCCATGAAATTAAAAAACAATCTCTAATAATGTATTACTTGGTGATAACCAGAGTCAAGATTTTGTTCAAAATGTCCTATTAATCAGCATATTCAATCACTACTGACTAAATTCTAAAGATTCCATGATATTTTAAAAACCTAATTAAATCTATAATAAGAATATTAATGCAAAGTCGTTCCAACAACTGTGCAATTCAGTAACATTTATCTACAAGCTTCCACTGCAAACCTTATAATTCAGCGACATGCTGTGAAAAAGCAAAGCATTAGGGAGAAACTTGGTGCCAGTTCCTTTCTTACCCCCATCGTTCAGGAATTGACACACTGCTGGAGTACAGTTAGTCCTCAAGTATATCTCAATATGAACCCAGAGATTTATGCATGCCAAGATAATTACTTACATTTATATAATGTCTTTAGGCTCAGTCAAAGAGAACACATGCATGTACACAACCTCCAAGCTGCTGGATAATAAATAGTGGCAGATAATGTTTGAGAACATTTCCTCTCAAACCAGAAATGTGAAGTTAAATTGTACACTTTCAGTTAATGTCAATTGACTCACGCTCCTTGGTCTTTACAGCACAGGGCTATTTGTTCTTCTAAGTAGCACAGTCATGAAGGAATCTCTTAAATGTTTGTATAATGGACAAAATTCCAACCTTTGTTCTGACGAAGTGTCCATGAATGTTTTTCTCTCCACAAGTGCTGCCAGACCTGAGTATTTACAGCACTCTATTTTTATTCCACTCTTCATATAATTTTCCCTAATAATGTGCAATCTTTAAAATGGCCAATCAAAAGATGATACTTACACGAATTAGTTTAGCAACATGTGTCTTCCCACTGCCAGGGAGCCCTCGCATAATAACTACAATCTGTAAGATATTATGGAAACAAGGGAAGTAATGTTACAAGTTAAGGTAAATTATAAATAATCAGATCCACATACTTCAAATATTTTAATCAAATACAAGCAAATTTGCATCGAAGATAAACTGGTTCTTAGCACATATTACTATTGTACTCAGGTCAAACCAATTTTTTATTTGTCCTAATCTTTTGCAGCATATGATAGGATTTAGCCATGAAATGCGTAATAAATAATTCTTTAAAAAACTCACAAAGAATCAAATTCTATTGCTATGCATAGAAATAGAAAGAAACTGGACATGAAGCATTATACGACTGAAGATCTGTGTAAGGTCGCCGATGACACGAAGGTCGGCGGTGTTGTGGATGGTCTGGAGGGATGTCAGAAGTTGCAGCATGACATCGACAGGATGCAAGACTGGGCGGAGAAGTGGCAGATGGACTTCAACGCGGATAAACGTGTTGTGGTCCATTTTGGCAGATCCAACGGGATGAATGAGTACACTATCAAAGGTAGAAGTCTTAGCTGTGTGGAAGAGCAGAGGGATCTTGGGGTCCGGGTCCATAAGACTCTCAAATCGGCCTCCCAGGTGGAGGATGTGTTTAAGAAAGCTTACGGTGTACTGGCCTTCATTCATCGAGGGATTGAGTTCAGGAGTCAGGAAGTAATGCTGCAGCTTTATAGGACCCTTGTCAGACCACACTTGGAATACTGTGCGCAGTTCTGGTCGCCTCACTATAGGAAGGACATGGAAGCTATTGAAAGGGTGCAGAGGAGATTTACAAGGATGTTGCCTGGATTGGGAGGCATGCCTTATGAAGACAAGTTGAGGGAGCTGCGACTGTTCTCCCTGGAGAGACGAAGGTTGAGAGGCGACCTGATAGAGGTTTACAAGATGTTGAGAGGAATAGATAGTCTCTGAGAGTCCACCCTATTTCCCAGGGCTGAAATGGTTGCGACGAGAGGGCACAGATTTAAGGTGCAGGGAAGTAAGTACAGAGGGGATGCTAGGGGAAAGTTTTTCACTCAGAGGGTGGTGAGTGAATGGAATCGGCTGCCGTCGGTGGTGGTCGAGGCGAACTCGCTGGGTCTTTTAAAAGACTTCTGGATGAGTATATGGGATCCAATGGGATTGGGGGTTATAGATAGGTCTATGGCTGGGTAGGTTTTGATGTGTTCGGCACAACTTGTGGGCCGAAGGGCCTGTTTGTGCTAAAAACAAAAGGATGATAAGCAGTTTTTGCTTAGTGATGAGTAAGTGCACTTAAAGCAACCAAATGTTAGAATGAACCAAATTCATCCTTAATAGGAGTCAAATTAAAATATACTGAATTGCAATTAAAAGATTGAGCCAGACTCTGATGTGAAACAAACGGTGGAGGCAACAGTTCTCACTATTATATACACAATTAGATAAAAACTTCTGGTGACAGTACATGCGTAACTAAAGATGAAAATCATAAGAAGCCATTCAAAATAAATTACTCCTCCTTGGCCTGTGTGAAAATGGTCTATCTGGTACCAATTAAAACATATTGAATGGCAAAAAGTTCTTGTAGTGCCATCATCAACCCAGACAATTTTGTCTCAATGAGTTCCTTCATTCCTAACAAGGGGCATACACGCGATGGGTCGTGAGAGGGCTGCTCTTGGATTTTTTTTCAAGAGTATCCTAGTGCTTCATGTCATTAGTGTACGCTTGACCTGGACCATTTGATAGGCAACACGACAACTCAGTGACTATCGCTGTGCTGTGCAGATACATGGATTTGGGCCTGTGTCTGTGGGAGTTTGCGCATTGTCCCTGTGTTTGCATGGGTTTTCTCTGGGTGCTCCGGTTTCCTCCCACATCCCAAAGATGTGCTCTTAGGCTAATTGGCAAAACAAATTCTCCCTAAAGGGAGATGAAGGACATGCTGTTGATGTCGTCTACATGGATTTCAGTAAGGCGTTTGACAAGGTTCCTCATGGTAGACTGATAGAGAAGGTGAAGGCGCATGGGATACAGGGCCGGGTATGTAGATGGATCGAGAACTGGCTCAGGAGGAGGAGACAGAGGGTAGTAGTGGAAGGCTCTTTTTCCGACTGGAAGCCTGTCACTAGTGGAGTGCCACAAGGCTCAGTACTAGGTCCTCTTCTATTTGTGGTCTATATAAACGACTTGGAAGTTGGGATAGGTGGTGAGATCAGCAAATTTGCTGATGACACTAAGATGCTTGGATTGGCGGGTACAGAGGAGCAGTGCCAGGCAATACAACAGGACATAGATAGGTGGGTAGACTGGGCAGATAGATGGCAAATGGAATTTAATCCGGATAAATGCGAGGTGATGCATTTTGGCTGGAAAAATGTAGAAGAGAGTTATAGGATAAAAGGTAAAACTATTCGGAGTATAGAGATGCAGAGAGACTTGGGGTGCAGGTTCACAAGTCTCTGAAGGTGTCTTCACAGGTGGAGAAGGTGATAAAGAAAGCGTATAATATGTTAGCTTTCATAAAAAAGGGTATAGAATACAAGAGTAGGAGTTTGATGTTGCAATTGTATAGAACGTTGGTTAGGCCTCATTTGGAATACTGCATCCAGTTCTGGTCGCCGTACTATCGGAAGGATGTGGAGTCCTTGGAGAGAGTGCAGAGGAGGGTTACCAGGATGCTGCCTGGTATGGAAGGACTGTCCTATGAGGAACGATTAGATAGACTGGGGTTGTTTTCCCTTGAAAGACGTCGGCTTAGAGGGATCTCATAGAGGTGTATAAGATTATAAGGGGTATAGATAGAGTAAATGGGGGTAAACTTTTTCCACCTTCAGAAATGGATAGGACGAGGGGTCATGGCCTTAGGGTGAGGGGGGCTATGTATAAGACGAATATTAGAGGGCAGTTTTTCACACAAAGGGTAGTGGGGGTGTGGAATGCACTGCCGAATAAGGTGGTGGGAGCAGGCACGCTAGGGCTGTTTAAGGGTCTCTTGGACAGCCACATGAGTGGTATGCAGATAGAGGGATATAGTAGGACTGTTTAACTATGGCTTTTTTTCCCCCACAGGTAATTCGGTCCATACTTGACCAACAAGGAGCATGCATTCAGCAGGTGTTGCGAGGACAGCTCTTGGATGTTGATTCATGGGTTGCCTGGTGCTTCGTGTCGTAAATGAGTGCTTTATCTGGACCATCTGAAGGGCACCATGACAGCTCAGTGACTATCGCTGTAGCTGTGCAGACACTTGGAATTGGGCCGGTGTCTGCGGGAGTTTGCACGTTCTCCCCGTGGTTGTGTGGGTTTTCTCCAGGCGCTCCGGTTTCCTCCCACATCCCAAAAATTCGCTCTTAGGCTGATTGGGAAATAAATTGTCCCTACATTGAGACTCTTCCATATTAGGAATAACCTAAAATTAGAATAGGATAATGGAATTGTTACTATATAGTTATGACGGTGCCGCGGGCTCGTTGGGCCGAAGGGCCTGTTTCCCGTGCTGTGTTGCTCTAATCTCTAAATTGTCTCAAATTTGGTTTTTAATCCATAGATCTATAACATAAACAGGGATCATGGGTAGAGGTGGGAATATCGGGGTGGTGGCGGGGGAATATCGGGAGTTTGCACGTTCTCCCCGTGGTTGTGTGGGTTTTCTCCAGGCGCTCCGGTTTCCTCCCACATCCCAAAAATTCGCTCTTAGGCTGATTGGGAAATAAATTGTCCCTACATTGAGACTCTTCCATATTAGGAATAACCTAAAATTAGAATAGGATAATGGAATTGTTACTATATAGTTATGACGGTGCCGCGGGCTCGTTGGGCCGAAGGGCCTGTTTCCCGTGCTGTGTTGCTCTAATCTCTAAATTGTCTCAAATTTGGTTTTTAATCCATAGATCTATAACATAAACAGGGATCATGGGTAGAGGTGGGAATATCGGGGTGGTGGCGCGGGCTCGTTGGGCCAAAGGGCCTGTTTCCCGTGCTGTTTTGTTCTTCGTTCATTCCAGTGCGTGCATCCTTTGAACAATATAGTTAAATCCTAATTATGGTCAAATAACCTTGTTGGCACTGAAAATTCACCTAAACAAGAATGCAATCTCATTCCTTTAGTTTTTAATTACTGTTGGAATTATTTTAATCAGGGAGTTAAGGAGAGATCCTTAGGGAACCTTTAAGGTGATAAGCTGTGTGGGAAAAGAGTCCATTGCTAGATATGTTTTGGCCATGATTGAAAATATAAAAATGGAACCAAACAAGACCTGCAGCATAGAGTTGGATAGATAACAGAGGAAAGAATTTGGAGCACATTGACTCGATCAGCTTGAAAGGCTATAGATAGTTAAAAAATCTGTAATTCAGTAATTGCTAATGAGAGAGAGAATAAGGCTTTGTTCTCATTGTAGGATGTAAAAAATAGTGTTTCTCTTAGATTGGTGTTGTAACCTTAACTTTTCATTATATATCAACAGTTTGGATGAAAAATGCTTATTCAAATTTCATGTGTCAGTAGGGAGACAAAGTTTTGAGAATGGGAACAATAAGTTATAAAAAAGACAGGAAGTGTGAGTGGGCAAAATCAGCAAAATGGAGTTAACAAAGGGAAGATTGAGACCATCCCTTTGAACCTCAGAAAGAAAATTAATATTTTCTTAATTGAGAGATTAAAAGCTGTGAAAGAGCATAGGTGTCCATGTACGTAAATCACTCAAAATCCAATGGTATATTTGGCCTGTATAAGGGCAGTCCAACAGAAAGGAAGTTATGCTTCAGTTGTAAGGGTCCTTAGTCAAACCTCATTTGGAGTAGTGTTCAGATTTGAGCACCAAATCTCAAAAAAGATAAACTGGCCACGGAAAGCATACAGTGCAGATTGACCAGAATCCCAGGGCTTCAACAGTTTATTAAAAAGATAGATTGCCAAAAGTGGCTCATATCCCTCAATGACACAAAAATTAATGGAGTTGTGGATAGTGAAGAGCATTGTTAGAAGATGCATAAGATACAGATTGGTTGCAGACTTGGGTGGAGAAATGGCAGATGGAGTTTAATACCAATGAATGAGACACAATGCTTTTTGTAAGGTCCAATGCATATAGGAATTATACAGTAGATGATAGAATCCTTAGGATTACTGACAGACAGAAAGATCTGGACATATATGTTCACTGATCACTGAAAGTGGCAATGCAGATGGATAGGGTAGTCAAGAAGGCACATACATGCTTCCCTTCATCTGTTAAGCGTTGAATTTCTGAGTAATGAGCCAGAGCAGGTGGTTAATGTTGTAGTAGGGGAACATGTGGCTAACAGTGACCACAATTCTGTCTACTTTAGGATACAGATGGAAAAGATGCTTGTTGCCATAGGGGGAGGGTGCTGAATTGGGGGAAGGCTAACTACAGTCGGATTAGGCTGGAACTTATGGAAACTGATTTGGAATGGTTGTTCGAGGCTAAGATCACTCTAGGCATGTGGGAGTCTTTCAAGGGAATACTGAAAATATTGCAAGAAAGATATGTGCTGGCTAAGAGGAAAGATTGGGAAAGGTAGGATTAGAGAGCCATGGGTTACTAGGGATATTGAGGACTTGGTTAGGAAGAAAAAAAGAGGCATATCTTAGGTCAAAGCAGCTGGGAACGGAGACAGCGTTGGAGGAATATAGAGAGAGTAGGAGGGAGCTCAAATGGGGAGTTAGAAGGGCAAAAAGGGGGCATGAAATGGTTCTGGCGGATAGGATTAAGGAAAATCCAAAGGCTTTTTACTCCTTTGTTAGGAATAAAAGGGTGGTTAGAGGAAAAATTGGACCTCTTACGGGCAGAGGAGGGGAACTGCGCTTAAAGCCCGAGGGAATGGGGGAGATACTGAATGAATACTTTGCGTCGGTATTCATGAAGGAGAGGGGCTTGTTGACCGGTCTTGTCTCTGAGGGAGCTGCAGCTTTAACGTTGGTTAGACCTCATTTGGAATACTGCGTCCAGTTCTGGTCGCCTTACTACCAGAAGGACATGGAGACTTTGGACAGAGTGCAGAGGAGGTTTACCAGGATGCTGCCTCGTATGGAAGGTCTGAGTTACGAGGAGAGGTTAGGCAAATTGAGGCTGTTTTCCTTAGAAAGACATAGACTTAGAGGAGATCTAATAGAGGTATACAAGATTATGAGGGGTATAGAGAAAACAGGGTTCAGCTTTTCCTAGGATGGACTCGAATAGCATGAGGGGTCACGGGCTTAAGCTGAGGGGGGTAAGGTATAATTTGGATGCTAGAGGGAGTTTTTTCATACAGAGGGTGGTGGGGGTATGGAATGCGCTGCCAAGTAAAGTGGTGGAGGCAGGCACTCTGGAGTTATTTAAGAAATACTTAGATGGGCACATGAACAGAATGGGAATAGAGGAGTATAGAAAACTGATTTAAAAATAGGGATCGTGAGCCTTGGGAGTCCCTGGGAAGTGTGTAAATAGATGATGATATTGATGTACTTGTTTTTATCCTACAGGTGCTTTGGTCCACCTTGTTGTCTAACGAGGGGCATACACGCGATGGGTCGTGAGAGGGCTGCTCTTGGATTTTTTTTTCAAGAGTATCCTAGTGCTTCACGTCGTTAGTGTACACTTGACCTGGACCATTTGATGGGCAACATGACAGCTCAGTGACTATCGCTGTGCTGTGCAGATACATGGATTTGGGCCTGTGTCTGTGGGAGTTTGCGCATTCTCCCCATGCTTGCGTGGGTTTTCCCCAGGTGCTCCGGTTTCCTCCCACATCCCAAAGATGTGCTCTTAGGCTGACTGGCAGAACAAATTCTCCCTAAATTGTCTCAAATTTGGTTTCAATGCATCGATCTATAAACATAGACAGGGATCACGGGTAGAAGTGGCAACATCGGGGTGGCGGCGTGGGCTCGTTGGGCCGAGGGGCCTGTTTCCCGTGCTGTTTTGTTCTTTGTTCTTTGAATATAAAAATTGGCAGGTCATGCTGCAGCTGGACAGTACCTTAGTTAGATCTCATTTAGAATATCGTGTACAATTCTGGTCGCCACATTACCACATGGATGTGTTGGAGAGGATACTGATGAGATTTACTAGGACGTTGGCTGGTCTGGAGGTATTAGCTATGAGGAGAGATTGGAAAACTTGGTTTGTTCTTACACAGAAGCTGAGGGGTGACTTAAGAGACTTAAAAGATTAGGAGTGGCATGGGCACAGTGTATAGTTAGATGCTCTTTCCTAGGTTGGAAAAGTCAAGTACTGGGAGAAATAGGTTTAAGGAAAAGGTTAGAGGAAATACGCGAAGCAAGTTTTTTTTTTAAATACAGAGGGTGATGAATATCTGGAACCAGCTGCCAGGGGAGATGGTAGGAGCAGGTACGATAGCAGCATTTAAGAGGCAACTGGACAAATAAATGATGGGAATAGAAGGATTTTGATTCTTTAAGTGCGCATGGTTTTAGTTTAGGCAGACATCATGATTGGTGCAAACTTGGAGGGCTGAAGGGCCTGTTCCTGTGCTATAATTTTTTTGTTCTTCTCTGTTCTTTTAGAGATTTTGGGGTGATCTAATGAAGCATTTTCAATAATTCAGGGGTTGGTTACAGTACATGTAGAACTATTTCCTCTGGTGGAGATTTCAGAACATCAGGACAGAATATTACAATCAGAAACTGCAAAACAGAGGAAGATTTTTGTTTGGAACAGAATCGAGTGACATGGAACAAAGACAGATAACTGGAGATAAGGTCTGTGATCTAACTGAACCTAGGTAAAAACAAATCAACTGTCACAGAGCAAGTCCCCACAAATATCAAACTGAAACTGACCAAATAACTTGTTTTTTTTTAGATGTTTGTTGAGGAATAAATGCAAAATCATGGTATTAGAAAAACCTGTCTTCTAACGTGGAGGCTATTTAAACTGTGGTTTAACATCACACCCAGAAGGCAACAATTCTGATAGTGTTGCAATGCCTCAATAATCAGCTTCACCAAAATTATGGAGTTAAAGTGGGGGTGAAATTCTGACATTGTGTCTCAATAGCAAGGGTGTTTTCAATGAGCTAAGACTGACACAATCACCACATAAGCATGATTCACGAATTTCAAAATATAATCTAACAAAGGGGAAAAGCTCAACAGAGAGTTGCAAACAAGAAATAAACAAACATAACTCACCCGATCAGGTCGGCTTTGCCTGCCTGGCATTTTCAGAATATCATCAACGTTTTTACTCTCTGGCTTTTTTTCAACACGTGGAGGAGGAGGATGTGATGGGTGAGGGGCCGAGGTGGATACCCTTTCATCAGAATATCCACGTCTTTCACCTGAAATTTTAGGTAAGTGAACAGATTTGACTAAAACTGATATCAGTTTACCAATAAACATAAAAAATTTCAAAGATGTGCATGCAGTTAAGATAAACAATGCAATTCTGCAAAAAAAAAAATGATTCTTACTGCAAAAATCAGGATATGCTATAAAGAAAACAGTAATGTGGAGCTATAGGCACAAAATGAACAAAATGTACTGATTTACAGAATCTAGATTTTGTACGATTCTGGTTACCACCTTCACAGAAGCAGACTGATGATAATAATAATAAGAGAACAGAGAAAATTAAGGGAGAAAGGATACTGGAACTTGAAAGTAAAGCTGTAAAGACAGCAAAATGGAACTAGATTTGACTGCAAACAACAAAAATAAATGCGAGTTAGAGAGTGCTGTGAGTGTGCTGGGACCTCAGCAACTTACAATTTATATTAATGACTTAGGTGAAGTGACAGGGTTTGCTCTGTCTACGTTTGCTCATGATACCAAGCTAGGTGGAAAGTTAAGGTATGGGGAGGACAAAGAGCGGCCTGGACAACAAGGTGATTATAATGTATAAAATTATTCATTTTGGTAAATAAAAAATAGATAAGCAGAATATTTTAAAAAAGATATGAAACTTATAAATATTGATGTTCAATGAGTCTGGATGTGCTTGTTCAAGGAACCCAGGAAGTCAGCATGCAGGGATAGCAATTTTTGTTCAAACACGTGCCATGGGCATCACTGGCTATTGGTTATGGGCTATTTCTTGCCCATAACCAATTTCACCTCAGGTGATGCTGAGCCACCCTCTTAAACCGATGCAGTCCATGCGGTATAGATATATCCATAATGCGGTTAGGGAGGGAGCACCGGGATTTTGATCCAGCAACAATGAAGAAATAGTGATATAGGTCCAAGTCAGTGTGTCATTCGGCAGGAGGACATATTACAGTGGTGGTGCATCTGCTGCCCTTGTCCTTCGAGTCTCACAACACCAGATTAAAGTCCAACAGGCTCATTTGCTATCATAAGCTTTCGGAACACTGCTCCTTCATCAGACGACTCACCTGATGAAGGAACAGTGTTCCAAAAACTTGAGATACCAAACAAACATGCTAGACTTTAACATGGTGTGAGAGACTTCTTAATGTGCCCACTCCAATCCAATGGCGATATTTCCGCAACTTGTCTTTCAAGTTGGGAGAGATCACAAGTTGCTGTTGAAAGAATCTTGGCAAGGTTCTGCAGTGCATCCTGGAATACACACTGCTGCTACTGTGTATCGGTGGTACAGACAGTGAATGTTTAAGGTGGTGGATGGAGTGTCAATCAATTGGGCAGTTTTGTGCTGGATGATAGCAAGCATCTTCAATCTTACTGGACTGGAGAGGAGGCAGTGGCATGCTGGCATTGTCAAAGGACGAGTAGTAATCCAGAAACCTAGAATTAAAAGCATCTCAATGACCATGACATCATTGTTGTTTGTCGTAAAATCCCACCTGGCTCACTGGCATCCTTTAGGGAAGGAAATCCACTGTCCTTACGTGGTCTGATTTACATGTAACTCAGGGCCCAAAACTATGAGTTGTATTTAAGAGTCAACACATTTAATTACAGATTTGTATTGAATTCAAGTTTCATTATCTGCCATGGTGGAATTCAAATCTGGTCCCCAGAGGAAGAACCTGAGTTTCTGGATTACTATACTTACTGGGTTTCTGGATGACAATACCACTATGCCACTGCCTTCCCACAACTCCAATAAATAACAGTAATTGAAAAGACTTAATAAAGTAGGTACTGAGAATTATTTTGGCTAATGGAGAACCTAAATCTTGGGGGCAGATTCTCATGGTAAACTGATCATTTCAGACTGATGAGGAGAAATTACTCATTTAAAGGATTGTAAATCTTTAGAATTCTCTCTTCCAGAGGAAAGATTAGACAGATTTTAAACAGGGAATCAAGGGATTTGGGGAGCAAGTGGGAAAGTGGAGTTGAAGCCCAAGATCAGCTATGATAGTACTGAATGGCAGAGTAAGCTTAACAGGCAAAATGGTCCACTCCTTGCTTCTATTTCTGGTACTCTTGTGAATAGAGAATGACTTAGATTTATAAAGTGCAGGGGGTCATTGACAATATGGATATATATTATTCTCTAATGTCAACTGAGTACTATGAGGGAAGTTAGGAAATCACCAATTCTCAGAGTCAGAAACAGTCCCTCAGCACATTTATATTAAAGCTGTTCGATGTTATTTTCATATAGAGGTAGTTGTCCAATTGGAATTTGGACAAGTATACATAAGTATATATGTAAATTGGATTAGACATTGGCTCAATGGGAGAAGCCAGCAAGTGGTAGTGGAGGATCGCTTCTCTGAGTGGAGGCCTGTGACTAGTAGTGTGCACAGTAAGTCTGCAACACCAGTTTTAAATCCAACCAATTTATTTGATAGTAAACTCGCAAGCTTTCAGCTTTATAGCCTTTGTCAAGCGAATGAGGTGTTCTGGTCTCCAAAAGCACACATATCTGTTTGCCCACAGATCACTGAAAACAGAAGGGCATGTTAGTAGGGTGGTGAAAAAGACATATGGGACACTTGCCTTTATCAATCACAGTATAGATTACAAAAACAAGGAAGTCATGATGCACTGTGTGCAATTCTGGTTGTCACATTGTAGGGAGTACATGATTGCATTGCAGGGCGTGCAGAGGAGATTGACTGGGATATTGCCTGGGATGGAACATTTACATTATGAGGAGAGGTTGAATAAGCTAGGGCTGTTTTCGTTGGAGCAGAGAAGACTAAGGGACAGCTTAATTGGGGTGTACAAGATTATGAGAGACATGGACAAAGTGGATAAGGAACATATATTCCCTTTAGTTGAAGTGCTAATTACAACTGGATATGGGTTCAAGGTGAGGGGCAGGAGGTTTGGGGGATGTGTGAGAAAATCTTTTTACCAGAGGGTGGTGACGGTCCGGAATGCAGAGGATGGTGGAAATGGGTTGCCACACTTTCTTTAAAAAGTACTGGATTAGGACTTGGTACATCGTAATGTTCAAGGGAAATGGGATTAGGTGGGAGTTCAGGTGTTTTGTGTGGGTTGGTGCAGACTCAGTGAACTGAAGAGCCTCTTCTGCACTGTATGACTTTATATGGAACCACCTAACTAAAGCTATTGAGGGTCAATACTGACTATTGGACAATGACAGTTAACTCTGGCTCATGAGTTAATGATTCAATGCAGCATATCTAACAGAAATCCCAGTTTTGTGCAACCCTGCTTACCAGCAAAACATGTGCAACACACACTGAAGGTCAGAACCCTGAGCTGGTTTACCAGAAGGAAGTGAATGCCTAAGACAAGACTGCCCGTTTGAATGGATGGCGATGGGCCACGTTTAAAATGTCTCTGGTTTCATATTCAGTGTAATGTGAACAACTCTATTTCCTGTGTGCTGTCCCATTAATGCCAGGAATTTGGTGATTCCAAAAGCTGGAACACACATCTGTATTTTGGGCACAAAATCATCATCACGTCAGCCAATGTATGAAGTTGTGATATTGTGGCAAAGGTAAGGCTTATTGGCCTTTGCAGATTTCTGCTACAACTTGCAACCATTAACTACACAATATGGGATCCTCTCATTTACAAAATTGATGATGTAATGTGCGCATCGCTGCTGTGACTAGATTTTCATTTATACTTGGATGACATATTCCTTCATAAATTAATAACCTGAGAAATTTGAAGCAAAGTTAAGCAAATTCTTTTCACTTTTTAATTAAGGGGCATTTCACAGTAATTTCAGTATTAATGTAAGTCTCACTGACTGATAAATGAACTTCACTTACTCTTTCCTGCTTCACAGTAGAACGTCAGGCTTTCCCCACTTTGTGCATTCAATTTTCCTCCATTTTCTATCCCAATTCAATGTCTGCTATCAGATGAGCAGCCAATCAAGTATATTACCACAGTCAAGGGTGAGGAACAATTTCCAATAAGCTTCAAAATGGGCCACGGTGAACTTCTACAAACAACGTTTGACAAAGTCCCTCATGGGAGGTTAGTTGAGAAGGTCAAGGCTAATGGGATACAAGGACAGGTAGCTAGATGGATAAGTAACTAGCTTAGTAATAGGAGACAGAGAGTAATAGTGGAAGGGTGTTTTTCTTGCTGGAGGTCGGTCACTAGTGGTGTGCCGCAGAGCTCGGTTCTGGGACCTCTTCTATTTGTAATATATATAAATGACTTGGGAGAGGGAGTAAGTGGAGTGACCAGCAAGTTTGCAAACGATACAAAAATGGCTGGACTTGCGGATAGTGAGGAGCACTGTCGGGCGATGCAGCAGGACATAGATAGGCTGGTAGCTTGGGCAGATAGATGGCAGATGATAAATGTGAGGTGATGCATTTTGGGAGAAAGAATGTAGGGGGGAGGTATATGATAAAGAGTAGACCTATTAAGAGCGTAGAAATGCAGAGGGACCTGACGGTGCAGGTGCACAAGTCTCTGAAGGTGGCAGAGCAGGTGGAGAAGGTTGTGAAGAAAGCATATGGTATGCTAGCCTTTATAGAAAGAGGTATAGAGTACAAGAGCTGGCCTTTAATGTTGCAGTTGTATAAAACATTAGTTAGACCTCATTTGGAATACTACGTTCAGTTCTGGTCGCCTTACTACCAGAAAAACATGGGAGACTCTGGAGAGGGTGCAGAGGAGGTTTACCAGGATGCTGCCTGGTATGGAAGGTCTGAGTTACGAGGAGAGGTTAGGCAAATTAGGGTTGTTTTCCTTAGAAAGGCATAGACTTAGAGGAGATCTGATAGAGACGTATAAAATTATGAGGGGTACAGATAAGAGTACACAGGGATAAGCTTTTTTCTAGGATGGACTCAAATAGCATGAGGGGTCATGGGCTTAGGATGAAGGAGGTAAGGTATAATTTGGATGCTAGAGGGAATCTTTTCACACAGAGGGTGGTGGGGTATGGAATGCGCTGCCAACAAAGTGGTGGAGGCAGACACTCTGGAATTATCTAAGAGGTACTTAGATGGGCATACGAGCAGAGTGGGAATGGAGGGATATAGAAAACTGATTTAAAATAGGGATCATGAGCCTTCGGAGTCCCTGGGAAGTATGTAAACAGTCAATGATATTGATGTACTTGTTTTTATCCTACAGGTGCTTTGGTCCACCTTGTTGTCTAACAAGGGGCATATACGCGATGGGTCGTATGAGGGCTGCTCTTGGATTTTGAGAGAGTATCCTAGTGCTTCACGTCGTTCGTGTACACTTGACCTGGACCATTTGATGGGCAACACGACAGCTCAGTGACTATTGCTGTGCTGTGCAGATACAAGGATTTGGGCCAGTGTCTGTGGGAGTTTGCGCATTCTCCCCGTGCTAGCGTGGGTTTTCTCTGGGTGCTCCGGTTTCCTCCCACATCCCAAAGATATGCTCTTAGGCTAATTGGCAAAACAAATTCTCCCTAAATTGTCTCAAATTTGGTTTCAATCCATAGATCTATAAACATAAACAGGGATCACAGGTAGAGGCGTGAACATCGGGGTGGCGGCACGGGCTCATTGGGCTAAAGGGCCCGTTTCCCATGCTGTTTTGTTCTTTGGTCTTTGTTCTTCGAAAGATTTGGACCAGCTAGAAAACTGGGCTGAAAAATGGCAGATGGAGTTTAATGCAGACGAGTGTGAAGTATTGCACTTTGGAAGGACAAACCAAGGTAGAACATGCAAGGTAAATGGTAGGATGCTGAAGATTGTAGTAGAACAGAGGGATCTGGGAATATAGATACATAATTCCCTAAAACTGGAGTCACAAGTAGATAGGGTTGTAAAGACTGGTTTTGGAACACTGGTCTTTATAAATCCAAGTATTGAGTATCAAAGTTGAAATGTTTATGGTGAGGTTGTCTAAGACATTGGTGAGGCCAAATTTAGAGTACTGTGGTCACCTAATTAGAGGAAAGATATTAATAAGGTTGAAAGAGCGCAGAGAAGGTCTACAGGGATTTTGCCAGGACTTGAGAAACTGAGTCACAGAGAAAGGTTGAATAGGTTAGGACTTTATTCACTGAAGCATAGAAGAATAAGGGGATATTTGATAAATGTGTATAAAATTATGATAGGGATAGATAGAGTGAATGCAAGCAGGCTTTTTCCACTGAGGCTAGGGGAGAAAAAAACTAGAGGACATGGGTTAAGGATGAATGGGGAAAAGTTTAAAAGGAATATTGGGGGGGGAGGGGATGTTCTTCATACAGAGAGTGGTGGGAGTGTGGAATGAGCTGCCAGATGAATTGGTAAATGCGGGCTCACTTTTAATATTTAAGAAAAATTTGGACAGGTACATGGATGAGGAGTGTGGAGGGATATGATCCAGGTGCAGGTCAGTGGGACTAGGCAGAAAAATGGTTTGACACAGCCAAGAAGGGCCAAAAGGACTGTTTCTGTGCTCTAGTGTTCTCTGATTCTATGGTTCTAAGAACAGATAATTTCGTCTATTCCAACACATCGGTATTCCAAACATAGATAAACCTATCCACAATACTTAGGTCATGCCATTCAGATCAATCTACCAGCACTGGAGATCTAAACCATTGATACTTCCAGAGACTGCTACCAATGTGCATACCGTGCAACGGTTTTGTGTAGCTTAGTTATAGCTATCACCTCAAATCACCAAATGCAACCATCAGCAGTCATTTCAATGCCACAACAATCAAATTTACAAAATCATTATCAATAGTTACATAGACAACTACTTAAAATCAAATACCTGCAAAACCACTAGATGGATGATCAAATGGTGGTCGATCAGATAAGCGATCAAACTGTGGTCTGTCAAAACCCCCTCGGGTGAAATGATCTTTATTGTCCTGAAAGTTGTGATATCCACTTGAACGGCCAGATGGGCCATGGGACATTCTGCAAATGAAGCACAAAGTAAGTTGATCTTTTGTATTTACTAGTGCAAGAATTTTGTTCACTTACAAAGAACAGAAGAGAATTAGATTCCTTCATAATATGCAACTGAAACGCATCTCCCCTTGGTACAGAAATTTGCAGCTGCTTCATTGTCAGGCTTCAAGTCTAAAGACTGTTTTGATGGATGCCAATTAAATCTACAACATAGGTTTTGTTGTTTGCATTCAATAAAGATGAACATATATTAATAATACAACATAGCACTACAGAAATGATGTGATGAGATGTTGTACCATTAGTTTATGGATTTACAGTTGTATGAATAAGGGAAGTTTGATGTTGCCTCTTGGCTGCCATTTAAACTCAACTGCTACAAAGCAGAAGTACTTTCTCAGCGTGTCAATTCTTCATTTTGTATAATAATTTTTTAATACATTTCCAATGGTTACCTGTCCTCACGCCCAAATCGTTCACGCTCAAATCCTTCCCTCTCATAATCACCCATAGATCTGTCCCTGTATAGATCACGCTCTCGATCATAGTCTCTGCGGTCCAAAAATGGATCTCTTCTTTCCAGGAATGGATCTCTGTCTCCATAACGATCTCGAGGATCGAGAGAATCTAAATAAGGGAACAACATTTTTATGGGAGATTTGAAGACAATTGGGACTAATTTAGTCTTATTTCTTAAGAAATTTAAGCTTAATTGCATTAAATAGTTAACCATTAATTGATTGCTGTCTGTAATAAGGTTAAGTTAACAAGTGTCAGCACATTATCATGACTCTGACCATTTAATGTAGAAGACACTTGTTCGTTTAACTTTTGCAGTAGCAAATATTTTACTGTGGATCACACCTCCATGTTAGTAAAAGGTTTTGTTTTTGAAAAATATTGCTTGCAGGGATCCTGTGAGGACTTTGCTTCATTTAATGACAAAATAACTTACGGGCATATGCCGCAGTGATATCAAGTGTGTAGTAAGTACTCAACATTGGAAAACGTAAGTGTTCGACACTATCATTGTCAATGAAGAAATAGTCTGATGTATTATAAAGGTTGCCTGAAGTTAGCACCATTTCTAGTTTTGCTTGCTTGTTATTACCAATTACTAAACAGTTGAGTATCAGGAACAAAAACCAACCACATAATCTTAACTTGCTGTTTGAATATGCTAGAAGGATTAAATTCTAAGGAGCCCAAGGTGTCATAATATTGAAGGATAACAGACAGGGCTAAACTGAAAATCACTCCTTTTGGAGAAAAATCAATTAAATTTGACTTCTTTCTAATAAAAGTAAATGTATTGTTTTCCAAAAGCTAATTTTGTTTTTGTAATAGGCGCTTAATAATTAAATGAAGTAGAAAAAATGTAATTACAGCTAAATGTATCCAAATGAAGTTTCCATACAATAAAACAACTGGTTCATTCTGAACAATTTTTTTCAAATGAACCCTGAGAAATAGAGCGACTAAAACAGAATGGGCAAATTACCTTTAACTTTATTTGCTGTAAAATGCTAAAGGTCATAAAAAGTAGACCGGCATAAGAAATACTACCTTTATCATACATCCGCTCTCGTATTGGCTCAGGACCAAGTGAAACCCGTTCTCCATAAGGGATCTGTTCAATCCTTCCACCTCCTGCATCTGAAAACAAACAAAAATTGTTTTTAGAAGTATATTCCTTAAAAATGAAATTGAGACCATCGAATTTTGAAGAGAAAATTTGCAGCTTTTTATTTCATTAGTTCTCCACAAGCTCACTGCAGTAACAAGCATATTTGAACATTTTTAGAACATAGAACACTACAGCACAGAACAGGCCCTTCGGCCTTCGATGTTGCGCCGACCAATATAAAAAGCAATGCCCCTCCAAACAAAACCATTCCCTTCTCTTCCATATACTTATCAACTAACCTCTTAAACGCCACCAAACTTGGCACATCCACAACTGCTGCAGGCAGGGCATTCCACTCCCGAACCACCCTTTGGGTAAAGAACCTACCTCTGATATCCGTCCTATAACTATCACCCCTTAATTTAAAGCTGTGTCCCCTCTTGCTAGCTTTCTCCATCCTAGGAAAAAGGCTATCACTGTCCACCCTATTTAAACCTTTAATCATCTTATATGTTTCGATTAGGTCCCCTCTTAGCCGCCTCCTTTCTAACGAAAACAACCTCAAATCCCTCAGCCTCTCTTCATAAGACCTGCCCTCCATTACCAGGCAACATCCTGGTAAACCTCCTCTGTACCCTCTCCAATGCCTCCACATCTTTCTTATAATGTGGGGACCAGAACTGCACACAATACTCCAAGTGCGGCCGCACTAGAGTTTTGTACAGTTGCAACATGACGTTGCGGCTCCGAAATTCAATCCCCCTACCAATAAAAGCTAAGACTCCATATGCCTTCTTAACAACCTTCTCGACTTGACTGCCTACTTTCAGGGATCTATGCACATACACACCAAGATCCCTCTGTTCATCTAGACTACTAAGAATCCTACCATTTGCCCTATACTCTACACATTTATTATTTCTGCCATAGTGCATTACCTCACACTTTTCCACATTAAACTCCATTTGCCACCTCTCGGCCCAGCTCTGCAACTTGTCCAAGTCTCTCTGCAAACTATAACACCCCTCTTCACTATCTACCACTCCACCGACTTTAGTGTCATCTGCAAATTTACTAATCCATCCTTCAATACCCTCATCCAGATCATTTATAAAAATTACAAACAGCAGGGGCCCCAAAACAGACCCCTGAGGTACACCACTTGTCACCGAACTCCATGATGAATATCTCCCATCAACCACCACCCTCTGTCTTCTATCTGCTAGCCAATTCCTAACCCAATTAGCTAAATCACCCTCTATCCCATACCTCTGCATTTTCTGCAGAAGTCTTCCATGGGCCACCTTATCAAACGCCTTACTAAAGTCCATATATACCACATCAACCGCCTTACCCCCATCCACCTCTTTAGTCACTTTTTCAAAAAACTCAATGAGGTTAGTAAGGCACGACCTACCCTTCACAAAACCATGCTGACTATCCCCAATCAATTCATTTCTCTCTAAATAACTATAAATCCGATCCCTAACTATTCTCTCCAATACTTTGCCCACAACAGAAGTAAGACTCACTGGCCTATAATTCCCTGGAAGGTCTCTCTTCCCCTTCTTGAACATTTTTCACCACAAAAAACACAGGTTTTGGTCCAGGATCATTATACCAATTGGGGAAAATAAAATTAGCTTTCAAAAGAAAATACCTGCTCTGAATTACTCACTCATTCCAAATAGACTAGATGTTGGCATGATACAGTAAATAGTGCTGCCAATAAGAGATGCATGGAGCGCTGTCATGCAAGTGTCCCCAAAATGTTATAGTGAACTTGTCAATATATTTACACTTGTAAGAATTTCTTTGTTGTTGCTGAGGCTGCATTACTGAATCACTTCAATTAAAATCCTAGGGATGACACTGCAATTGCTCAATGCTGCATATTACTGGGAACGTTACTTAGAATGCAGATTTCGTTATAATTGCTGCATATCCAAGTCACACAAATAAAGCAAAGGAAAACAATAGAGCTGCCTACAGCGGAACAGCTATAAGAAACAATCTGATAAGCCAAGGTCCCTCTGTACTGAAAGGGGCTTCTCAGAGTTACACAGGGGCCCAATTTTTTTGATCATGACAGGAACCCCTATTTCCTGATTTGACCTTGATCAGCTAAAAGAAAAACTCACCTTCCACCAATTTTTCTAACCAATCCTTAGGTAGAACATGTTGCAGGACTCAATCAATGTAAAAATCCTCAGAGATATCAGCCAAACTATGCGCCCTTTTTACAGCACTAGCTGCCAGATTCGGACTAAGTGGTCACTAATCCACTTAAAAAACTTTGGGTCATTTAAATAGCTTTTTTTGGAAGGTTTTACTGAGTCTTGTAGGACACACGAGATAGGTATACAAGGGGATAGGGTGGATAAGGCAAGAGGGTAGCACAGATTTGATAAAGGTTTATAGGGGTGAGGGTGAGTTAAGCGGATAAGAGAGTAAGGTCCATCTAGTAAAGATCTCAAGGGATAGGGTAATAGTTGAGTTGGTGGTGAGGTCAGGTCAGAGAGAGATAGAGTGTCAGGGGAAGTAGGGTAGTTGAGATCGTCAGGTTGGGTGGGTGGTGTGATCAGCTGGAAAGCTTCCAAGAGTTAGGTTAGGATTTATCAGTCTAATATTTTCTGAGTTGTCGTTAAGGTAGGTAAGCAAGTTCTGTCAGATGTCTCTGATGCTAACTCATAGTTGGAGACATTTTCAGAAAGTCTCAGAGGATTGTCCATTCAAACTTGAAACTTTCTGGTTAATTCCCATGGAGTCCATGCATTGGGACTTTTGAAGGGTTCAGTAAAGTATTTGGGGGATATGTGGTCCCTGACAATCTGGAGACCAAAAGATTTGAGCCATGACGTTTAACATGAAAAAGGAAGTTGAGCTGAAACAGTAACTTCAGAGAGTAGCAAAGGTGTGCCGTGGGTTAAAAAAATAAGACCATAAGACACAGGAGCAGAAGTGGCCCTTTCGGCACACGAGTCTGCTCCACTATTCAATGAGATCATGACTGATTTGACCTGATACTCCTCAACTCCACTTTCCTGCCTGATCTCCATAATCCTTAATTCTCTTACTGATTACAAATCTATCTCAGGTTTGAACATACTTGATGAACCAATCTCTGCAGCTCTTTGTGGTAAAGAATTCCACATGTTCTCAGAAAAGAAATTTCTCCTCTTCTCAGTCTTAAACGGGTGACTAGTTACTGAAATTATGCCCTCTGTCCTCAACTCTTTCACAAGGGAAGCAACTTCTCAGCCACCCTGCCAGGCCAAATGAATCCTTTTGTCAAAAATATCCGCTCATCTTCCCCAGGGCCGCTGAAAGCCAATGGGGTTTTGCTGAAATGTCAAATACTTTGTTCTCACTTCAGCAGGACTGCCATGGATGAGATCAGATAATTCTGCCCTATGAGATTGCCTATAATTCTTCTAAACTGCAATGAGCCCAACCTATTTAATCTGTCCTCTTCAGATCCTTCATACTCAAGATCAACTGAATGAACCTTCTCTGGACTGCTTCCAGTGCCAGATAAAGGGACCAGAACTGTTTACAGTATTCCAAGTGCAGTCCAATTAGTGCATAGTATACTTTTAACAAGACTTCCCTATTTTTATACTTCATTCCTTTTAAAATAAAGGCCAACGTTTATGTAGAAGGCAAACAATAACTTCAGTTAGATGTTAGAATATTGAAGAAGCAAACAAAGGCACTGATGGGTGAAGTATTGTGTGGGATGATGTTAAACAATTCATACTGCTAATTTTATCCAATTCTCTTGTGAAACATCACCTTTTTACCTTTCATACTATATTGAACTAAGTGCAAAGTTCACTGTCTGACTGATCTGCTACATTTGGTGTAAAAATCCCTTCATATTTCTGTCCTTCCTACCCTGAGTCAGTCTAAGAATTATTTCAAACTCACAGCAACAATATTTCTCAAAAAAGAGCTACCTGGTTTGCACAACATTCCAAATGCGACAATATATTTCACTATTTTAATTCCACAACATATGTTTCATACATTTTTGATCTCAATTTCACATGTTAAACCTATTTATGATTAAAACTTACTGGCTGAATAAATGTGCCATTATGGCTGAAAGCAAAAGAACAATTAAAAGAATACTCTTTCTCTAATTATGCTCAAGAAGCATAAATGTTACACCTCATTGCGTCAACAACAGGGAATAAAAACAAGTCAAGACTGCTGTCATTGTTGTTTAAGAAATTTACATATGCAATTATTGCACACATTTAATTTGCTACTTCCTAAACATTTTCTGAGTGCTTCTTTTCATATTAACTTTGTATTTTGGTTTCCAACCTAGTTACACTAGAAATTTTGAATATCTCACCACATTAATTTTCAAATGGCAGTTTCAAATTATGCATTTACAGAGGCATCAAGAAAAGAGAACATGAAAAATAAACTCATAGAACAAGCCAAACAAATCACCTGGACCAATATGAAACACAAGAAAGAGCTGTCACAATAGGAAAAACAGTCCGAAAGATCAAATCTACTCCTCCCATCTGTTTATGTTTCACAGAATAATGATTTTTTAAAAATCTGTATTTTGTCTACATTAGTCCTTTTTACATTCACATTGTAGATTCTTTGTTACATCTGTATTGAATTTCAGTTACAAAATCAAGTTTGAAATCTCTGTCTAACTACTCTTCAAAACAAATCTATGACATCCTGTTTCATGTTCCAGATCTATTCAAATTCATTGCAAGTATTTGTTGTTACTACGCATAAAGGATGTGCAACTGAATAATCAAGCCAGATTTATGAAATTACACAGAGTAAACAAGACTTCTTGAAATAAAAGCACCAATATGAAGGCCAGAATATTCGTTTGGTACTTACCCAAAAGCAACAAAGATAAAATCACAATCTATTAATTCAACATCGACAACTCAAACGTGGTGTGCTCAAAGTGGTATCATATAAGCTAATTTATGCAACTACAACATGGCAGCTTCCAATCTCAGAAATGCTGTTGGAGACAGAAACCAGACGATGCAATGATCAGAAACCCAACCCAAGTAACTTCAAGCAACCACAGGTGAACAGATGTTCAGCAGTTTAGGTCTATATACCCTAGAGTTTAGAAGAATGAGAAAAGACCCAATTGAGGTATATAGGAAGATAAAAGGTATTGACAAAATAGATATAGATAAAATCTGGCAGAATTTTTTGAGGAGGTGACGAAAACGGAGGACGAAGGGCGAGCCGTTGATGTCGTCTATATGGATTTTAGTAAGGCATTTGACAAAGTCCCTCATGGGAGGTTAGTTGAGAAGGTCAAGGCTAATGGGATACAAGAACAGGTAACTAGATGGATAAGTAACTGGCTTGGTAATAGGAGACAGAGAGTAATAGTGGAAGGGTGTTTCTCTAGCACTAGTGGTGTGCCGCAGGGCTCGGTACTGGGACGTCTTCTATTTGTAATACATATAAATGACTTGGAAGAGGGAGTAAGTGGAGTGATCAGCAAGTTTGCAGATGATACAAAGATGGCTGGACTTGCGGATAGTGACGAATGTTGTCAGGTGATGCAGCAGGGCATAGACAGGCTGGTAGCTTGGGCAGACAGATGGCAGATGGAATTCAATCCTGATAAATGTGAGGTGATACATTTCGGAAGAAAGAATGTAGGGGGGGAGGTATAATGATAAAGGGTAGACCTATTAAGAGTATAGAACCACTGAGGGACCTGGGGGTGCAGGTGAACAAGTCTCAAAGTGGTGGAGAAGGTTGTGAAGAAAGCATATAGTATCATAGCCTTTATAGGAAGGGGTATAGAGTACAAGAGCTGGCCTTTAATGTTGCAGTTGTATAAAACGTTGGTTAGACCTCATTTGGAATACTGCATCCAGTTCTGGTCGCCCTACTACTGGAAGGACGTGGAAACTCTGGAGAGAGTGCAGAGGAGGTTTACCAGGATGCTGCCTGGTATGGAAGGTCTGAGTTACGAGGAGAGGTTAGGTAAATTGGGACTGTTTTCCTTAGAAAGATGTAGACTTAGAGGAGATCTAATAGAGGTGTACAAGATTATGAGGGGTATAGATAGAGTAAACAGGGTTAAGCTTTTTCCTAGGATGGACTCGAATAGCACGAGGGGTCACGGGCTTGGGGTGAGGGGGGTAAGGTATAATTTGGATGCTAGAGGGAGTTTTTTCACACAGAGGGTGGTAGGGGTATGGAATGCGCTGCCAAGTAAAGTGATGGAGGCAGGCACCTGGAGTTATTTAAGAAATACTTAGATGGGCACATGAACAGAATGGGAATGGAGGGGTATAGAAAATTAATTTAAAATACGGATCATGAGCCTTGGGAATCCCTGGGAAGTGTGTAAATAGATGATGATATTGATGTACTTGTTTTTATCTTACAGGTGCTTTGGTCCACCTTGTTGTCTAATGAGGGGCATACACGCGATGGGTCGTGAGGGGGCTGCTCTTGGATTTTTTGAGAGTATCCTAATGCTTCACGTCGTTAGCGTACGCTTGACCTGGACCATTTGATGGGCAACACGACAGCTCAGTGACTATCGCTGTGCTGTGCAGATACATGGATTTGGGCCTGTGTCTGTGGGAGTTTGCGCATTCTCCCCTTGCTTACGTGGGTTTTCTCTGGGTGCTCCGGTTTCCTCCCACATCCCAAAGATGTGCTCTTAGGCTAACTGGCAAAACAAATTCTCCCTAAATTGTTTCAAATTTGGTTTTTAATCCATAGATCTATAAACATAGACAGGGATCCCGGGTTGAGGTGAGAACATCGGGATGGCGGTGCGGGCTCGTTGGGCCGAAAGGCCTGTCTCCCGTGCTGTTTTGTTCTTAGATGTAGAATGGATGCTTTCTCTTGGAGAACGGCACAGCAGCATAGTGGTTAGCACTGCTGCCTCACAGCATCAGGGGCTCGGGTTCGATTCCGGCTTGGGTCACTATCTGTACAGAGTCTGCGCATTCTTCATTTGTCTGCGTGGATTTCCTCTGGGTACTCTGGTTTCCTCTTACATTCTGAAAGACATGCTGGTTAAGTGCATTGGCTCGAACAGGTGCTGGACTGTGGCAACTAGGGGAATTTCATAGTAACTTCATTGCAGTGTTAACATAAGCCTACTTGTATGTGGCTAATAAATAAACTTTAAACTTCTTGAGGCAATCTAGAACTAGAGATCATAGTTTTAGGACAAGCGCTATCAGATTTAATGCAGTAGGAAGTCTCACAACACCAGGTTAAAGACCAATAGGTTTACTTGGTAGCACAAGCCACTAGCTTTTGGAGTGCTGCCCCTTCTTCAAGTGAGTGGAAGTTCTGTTCTCAAACAAGGCATGTAAAGACACAATCTCAATTTAGAAAATAATGGTTGGAATGCAAGTCTTTACAAGTAATAAAGTTTTAAAGGTGCAGACAATGTCAGTGGAGAGAGGGTTAAGCAGATGTTAATGAGATGTGTATTGTCTCCACACAGAACAGTTAGTGAGATTTTGCAAGTCCAGGCAAGTCGTGGGGTTACAAATAGTGTAACATGAACCCAGGATCCCGGTTAAGGCTGTCCTCACGTGTTTGGAACTTGGCTATCAGTCTCTGCTCAGCGACTCTGCATTGTTGTGCGTCGTGAAGGCTGCCTTGGAAAAGGCTTACCCGAAGATCAGAAGCTGCATGCCTGTGACTGCTGAAGTGTTCCCCAATAGGAAGAGAACAGTCTTGTCTGATGATTGTCAAACAGTATTCTTTAATCTGTTATCATAGCATCTGCATGGTCTCTTCAATGTACCATGCCTTGGGACATCCTTTCCTGCAGCGTATCAGATAGACAATGTTGGTTGAATTGCAAGTGTATGTACTACGTACTTGGTGGATGTATACTTTAAAAAAACTTGTACTTGCTGACCTACATTGAGTCCAAAATTGTCAACATCTGTATTTCAAAATTTTCATCCATGTCTTCAAATTTCTTCATGGTCTCAACCATCCCAAACTCCAACCTGGTCCAGTCTTATAACCGTCGATATTTTGATACATCATTATTTTATGGTTCCACCATTGGCAGCCAGCTTTCAGTTGCTAACAAACTTCAGAATTACTATCCTAAACCTCTCAAACTCTTTCTGCTTCCTTAAAAACATTCCTTAAGGTTATCTTTTTGAATAAGCTTTTGATCATCTAGCCTCACAGCACTTGCAGCTTTTTGTTTGGAACGTTCCTGTGAAACATATTATTGGGACAACATAAATGGGAGACGATGTTGATTTCATACTCACCACGTCCATGCCCATAATCTACGGTTTTCTGAATGGGTGGTGGCTTGTTAAGTGGAGTGTTAGAGACAGGTGAAGGCTCACTGTAACCATAATTGGAATCAGGATTTTTGGGTTCAGTCCCAGAATCCCATAAACCATGGAATGTATCTGTGTCCCAACGCTCTGACTGGATGGGAGTTTCAGATGGCACAGGACCGAGTATGGAGTTTTCAGTGTTTGCCATATCCTATAACAGCAATTAAAATGATGAGATTTGGCTACAGCACAATTGCCTCATTACTCAAAATATCAAAAGCCAACTATAATAGAAAGCACTTAGTTTATAGTACCTTGATTAAAATAAACTGCATAAACTATCTCACTGTAATACAAAGTCGGAAAAATAAGAACAAAGACCAAAGAACAAAACAGCACGGGAAACAGGCCCTTCGGCCCAAAGAGCCCGCGCCGCCACCTCGATGTTCCCACTTCTACCCTCAATCCCTGTCTATGTTTATAGATCTATGGATTAAAAACCAAATTTGAGACAATTTAGGGAGAATTTGTTTTGCCAATTAGCCTAAGAGCACATCTTTGTGATGTGGGAGGAAACCAGAGCTCCCAGAGAAAACCCACGCAAGCACGGGGAGAACGCGCAAACTCCCACAGACACAGGCCCAAATCCACGTATCTGCACAGCACAGCACAGCGATAGTCACTGTGCTGTCGTGTTGCCCATCAGATGATCCAGGTCAAGCATACACTAACGATGTGAAGCAGTAGGATACTCTCAAAAGGTCCAAGAGCAGTCCTCTCACGACCCATCACGTGTATGCCCCTCGTTAGACAACAAGGTGGACCAAAGCACCTGTAGGATAAAAACAAGTACATCAATATCATCATCTATTTACACACTGCCCAGGGACTCCCAAGGCTCATGATCCCTATTTTAAATCAGTTTTCTATACCCCTCCATTCCCATTCTGTTCATGTGCCCATCTAAGTATTTCTTAAATAACTCCAGAGTACCTGCCTCCACCACTTTACTTGGCAGCGCATTCCATACCCCCACCACCCTCTGTGTGAAAAAACTCCCTCTAGCATCCAAATTATACCTTACCCCCCTCACCCTAAGCCTGTGACCCCTCGTGCTATTTGAGTCCATCCTAGGAAAAAGCTTAACCCTGTTTACTCTATCTATACCCCTCATAATCTTGTACACCTCTATTAGATCTCCTCTAAGTCTACGTCTTTTTAAGGAAAACAGTCCCAATTTGCCTAACCTCTCCTCGTAACTCAGACCTTCCATACCAGGCAGCATCCTGTAAACCTCCTCTGCACTCTCTCCAGAGTCTCCACATCCTTCCGGTAGTAAGGCGACCAGAACTGGACGCAGTATTCCAAATGAGGTCTAACCAACGTTTTATACAACTGCAACATTAAAGGCCAGCTCTTGTACTCTATACCCTTCCTATAAAGGCTAGCATACTATATGCTTTCTTCACAACCTTCTCCACTTGCTCTGCCACCTTCAGAGACTTGTTTACCTGCACCCCCAGGTCCCTCTGCGTTTCTATACTCTTAATAGGTCTACCCTTTATCATATACCTCCCCCTTACATTCTTTCTCCCAAAATGTAGAAAAGAAGAAATAGAAGATTTATCATTCAGAATGGATAATAAATTAGCTTCTCCAAAGCCACGTCTCAAACTCCACTGCAAAATTCTCTGCAAATTTTGATAATTTGCAATATGGCATCAGAAAACAGTTGCCAATAAAGCCATGATGAAAAACTCTAATGTCCTTCATGGAATGGATCCTGCCAATCTTACTATGTCTAGGCACACTCGATTGATTCAAACCAACTGACCAGTAGTCCTTCAGTTGATTGAATGACGAAAGGTCAACAAGTCTTTTTTTTCAAAACACAGAAGGCAAAAACATCACAACAGGTTATGGGATGTAATTTACATTTCAAAGATAATCTGCTCTAACTGCATTTCAGCAATATCACATGTTGTTATTGAAGATGACAAAATGACATGTAACTTAATTTTCTGCTTTTTCTTTGAACAAATATTTGGATTTTTGTGTTCAAATCTGGTGTTATCCAGTCTTGCACTGGACTGCTGGTTAATTATTTCCTTACCTTGTAAAAGTCTTGACCAGTTTTAACTTTCTGATAATCCTGAATGACAGGAGGAATTCCTGCCGAGTCTGTTTTGCTAGGTAAAAGAGGTACTCTCTCAATCTCCTGCAACTCACTGTAATACCATAAAGAATAAAAGTTAAAGTAATGGGTATAACTCTGGTGAAGGAGCTATTTTCTTAGCAACAAAATCAGAAAGCCAAATGTTCACAATGCAGTGCAGCAGAGTCGATGCTTGATCTTTGTGACATGAGATGCTTATGCCTTTCTTTCCTGGATAAAAATGCCAAGTAAGAAGTCTGACAACACTAGATTTAAATCCAACTGATTTATTTGATAGTAAACTCGCAAGCTTTCGACTCTATGGCCTTCGTCAGGCGAATGAGGTGTTCTGGTCTCCAACAGAGACAGTGCTGTTGGAGACCAGAACACCTCATTCGCCTGATGAAGGCCATAGAGTCGAAAGCTTGTGAGTTTACTATCAAATAAATCGGTTGGATTTAAAGCTGGTGTTGTCATACTTCTTACTGTGTTTATCCCAGTCCAAAGCCGGCATCTCTACATCATAAAAATGTCAATACAGCTTCGTACACATTAAGAATTGCACAGATTTAGCACATCTTTTGAATCTGAACTTATTTCTTTAGAACTCTTCCCTTCACTAGTACAACTGATCTGGAATTAACTTGTATCATGAACATTGAAAATAAGTCACTGTTGAAGGAATGTTTCCAATTAATTCTTCAAAAAAGATCAGAGTATTTAAAATAATATGCAAAAGATCTAATGCTTTCACTAGTTATTTTTCAATAAGTTCTTACATTAAATCACAAATACACCACTCCATTATGCCATGGATTCAACACAGGTTTACTTCAGTGTGCTTTCTATTAAGGTACCCAACCATTGCCGTGCAGCTTATGAAAACAGACCAAAATGTCCAAAACAATATAGATGTTTGTAATGTGACCAGAAGACCAATTCCCTGCCTACCTTTCACCCTGAAGGACCTACACAGACTTGTTGTTTCCCACCATATTTAATCTAAAGTCTCCTTCCCAGTTTCCAAATCTCTCTATTGGCTCTTGTTCTGTATTGCAGCCTTCTCCAGGCTTTAGCTTTAGGATTTTGGCTTACTATTGTCAATCTCAGCAATGCTAAGTGGTGACAATATAGGGATACATGGAGCCTTCAATCACACAACATTTTCTCCTCTCCCTTTCTTAATCTATGTAATCAATTCTGTCCCTTCCTTAAGGGGCTCTCTTAAGGAGCTGCTGTGCTGATAATCCAGAGACCCAAGACAAGATCTGGGGACCCAGGTTCAAATCCCACCATGGCAAATGATGAAATTTGAATTCAACAATGATCTGGAGTTAAAAGTCCAATAATGACCATGAAACCAATTTTATGCTTAAAAAAAATCTGATTGACTAATATCCTGTGAGGGAGGAAATCTGCTGTCCCATGTGAACTCCACACCCAAAACATATGTCCTCTGAAATGCAACAATATGTCTAAAGACCAAAGAGGTGCAGACTAGGTAGGCTGGCCATACTAAATTGCCCATTAGTGTCCAAAGATGTATAGATCAGGTGGATCAGCCAAGATGAATATGCAAGATTATGGGGATGGGTGACCTGGATATGATACTCTTTCAGAGAGTCGGTGCAGACTTGATGGGCCAAATGGCCTCCTTCTGCACCGCAGAAATTCTATGAATTCTATAAATGTTGGCTGTCTGTACCCTGTAAATGAATGAAAAGGTCTTCCAACAGTTCAATTTCTCCTATGATTTCACTGTATATGGTTCCTGGAAACCTGTTTTTTTTTTACTTGTCCCTGGGAAGTGAGCATTATGGGCAAGGCCAGCAATTATTACCCAACTATCTTCTTGAACTGATACAGTCCACATGGTATAGTTACATCTGGAGAGCTGTTGGTAGGGAGTTTAGACTTTGACTCAATGATAGTGTGAAGGAATGGGAATATATTTTCAAATCATAAACTCATGCAATTGGAGGAGTATATACCCATGCTGCTTTCCTAGCAGAGGACACGAGTTGCAAGATATACTCTGAGAAGCCTCAATTAGTTGCACCATTGCATCCTATAGATGGTACACAATGAATTGATGGTGGGGAGTGTTTAAGATGTTGGATAGGGAACCAATCAAGCTCCTTTGTCCTGAATGGTTTTTCAAGTGTTGTTCGAGCTATACTCATCCAGGAAATACGGGAAGCATTGCATCAGATTCCTAATGTGCCTGTCAATGACAAATAGGCTTTGGGAAAACAGGAGGTGAGTTCTTGCCTCAGAATATTTAGCCTGTGACCTGCTCAAAAGCCATGGTCTATGTGTAAGTGTGGCTGATTCTGTCAACATGCATCCCCTTGATTTGATATTAGACAACTCAGGAATAATAATGCTATAGAATATCACAGGGATAATATTACTTGTCATCTGTTGGCCTAGGGGGGAGTAGGGCAGTTGGATCATTCAGGATTTGCCGCAGTTGGACAAGGATTACTTTATTATCCGAGGAATTGAGAATGAAATTGAACACTAGACATCCTCAAGCATGACTTTATGATAGATGGAAGGTCACTGAAGTAGTTGAAGATGGTTGGGCCCAGGAGACTACCTGAGGAATTTCTGCAATCATGCCTTGTAACAAAAGTGATTGGCCTCTAACAACCACAAACATCTTCCATTGTGCTAAGTACGATTCCAACTAGTAGACAGTTCTCCCCTCTGATTCCATTGACTTGAACTTTACTAAGGTTCTTTAATGCCACACACTGTCAAACGCTAGCTTAATGTCATCTTTAAAATTCCATCTTTCCGTCCATGTTTGAACCTGAGGTCTGGAGTGGAGTAATCCTGGTAGAATCTAAGCTGAACATCATTGAGCATGTTATTGGTGAGTAGTGTAGCTTGATTGCATTTCCAGTTACACATCCATCATTCTTATAACATTTGAAATACTGAATTTGTCCCATTGTGGCAAAAACATACACAGATAACATTTCATTTTGTTAGCTGGTGTTGTAGCTGCATTGGAATGGTTTGACTTGGGGAGGAAGGGGGACATACTAGTCCTGGAGCACAAGCCTTTGTTGTACACATGCACTAGATCATTTCTTGATACCACATGGGATGAAATGAATTGGTTTAATGATCAGCATCTGTGATGTTGGTCATCACTGGAGGGGACAGAGCTGGATCTCCTGAAGGTGCTAATTTTTGTTGAAATGTGGAGCTTATACATGAGCCCTGACAATGGATTTCTTCGTGTCCAAATCTAGACAGAAACCATCAGCAGGCTAAATAACTACATTAGACAATATGGACTCTGTCCTCAACAGATCTTCATATTAGCACATTTGCTAAGAGGGGCTGCTGAACAATAATCAGGAGGACAAGACTGGCAGATACTTTACTCTCTGACTCAGGAGCATGAAGATCAGAATCGACGGAATGGGGATTAAACCGGGGGTACTCATTTGTATTGTTCAGTATAACACACCAAGGTTTTATTCTGACCTTGCACAGATTATTGAGGCCAAAGGATTAGAAGAGATTTGGTGGTGATGAGGATGATTGGAAACCAACATATTTTACACCCAAATATAGAGTAGAACCATGATTTAGATTAGAAACAAAAACCGAAAACGCTGAAAATCTCAGCAAGTTTGACAGCATCTGTGGAGAGCTCAGATGAAGCGTCTCCAGACTCAAAACATTGGCTCTATTCTTTCTCCACAGATGCTGCGATTTTCCAACTGTCTGTTTTTATTTCAAATTCCAGCATCAGCAGTATTTTAATAGATTAGACATCATTTGCAATAGGTAGCAAGCTGAGGAGGCTGAATCAGCTTTTCTGAATGGCTTCTATTATCTGACCATGTTTTCCCACATTACATGGATATATTTTGAGAGAATATAGCTATTTTATATATCTACTTTACAAAGAAGAGCCACTTACCGTAATAATTTCAGCTCCTGTGCTGCCTTCAAGATGATTTCATGCTCTCGTTCAGACAATGCGACTATATTTTGTCCACCAGGTGGTTGGTCGACAGGAGGTTTTTCAGAGAAAGACACTGGTGGCTCCTCAGCTAAAACAGATGCACGAACAGGACCAGACTCATGCAAGCTGTCAAAGGGTAACCTTCTGTTATCTGTATCAGGATATCTTCTTTCATCTACCTGCTCTCGTTGCCATCCAAGCCTTTCTGGAGGATAATCATGCTCATCTCTCCTCCAGTCTGGCCTTTCTGGATAGCCCTGACCCCACAGTTCCCGTTTTTGTTCATGATGGTAGCCCCGTTCTGATTCATCTCTCCATGGTTCTTCTCTCCATCTATCTGATCGCGGGCGTAAAGGAGAAAAGTCCCTTCCACAACCATGAAGGTCCCATTCTTCTCTTCTGTGGAAGTATTCTCTATCATGTTCATTGTCTCTGTTAAAATTATGTTCACGTGATCTTCCACTCCTGTCAAATTCTCTGTCAAAACCTCGGTCAAAAACATCAATTTGAGGTGGAGCTCTAATTTCCCTTCTGTCTAAAATTTCATGAGGCAGAGGTGGCCGCCGAAGGAGTGAGCGGTCATCTCTTCTAAATGGATCTCTTTCATCCCAAAAGTCTTGGCCAGGGCCAGTCCAATTTCCCCTTTCCCAGGACATAGTCCTTTCTCTTTCATAAGCTGGACCTCCTCTAGGTCCTGAGAAATGATCATCTAAAGGTCTTTCTTCCCCCTGATGCCAATGTCCCTGCACTTCTATCCTATGATGTAACAACGGTCTTATCTCTGGGCCATCTATGTTACTGTCAACATCATTCTTGCGCATAGAGGAGTAGTCCTTGCCAGTGTGTAGCCTATGCTCTGGACCTTTCTCTCGATCGTTATTCAGACGCAATGGTGTAGATTCAAACCTTTTGTCTGTTTCAACAGTTTTTGACTCAGACTTCTCAGATATAGCCTTAGTGGTAGCTGATGAATTGGATTGGCTTTGCACAACTGGAGGTTTTTGATCCTGGGCGACAGTTACTGAAGGGGTTGCTGCCTCAGCAATATCCATTTCCTTCTGATTTTCATGTGATTTAGATAAATCAACGTTTTTTTTCAACGAATCTTGATTTGCTGTCGAATCTGAACTTTTATGACATGCAGCAGCCAAAGGCATATGAGCTGTGCTTTTTTCATTTGTTTGTTCCACTGAAGGTAGTGATACTGTTTCAGTGTTACGTTTTACGTCTTTGCCTACAGCTGTGGTCTCAAGTTTCTTGTTTCCAGTTGGTTTGGTCTGCTCCTCAACTTTATCTAAAGATGGATGAGAAGACTTGGGTCCTTCCATCCCTTGTCCAGTGCGCCCAGATGTAGCCTGGAGGCCTTTGGGTCTTGGACTGACTACTGAAGATCCAGTGGGGCAGAGCCCACGTGGCCCTGTCAATCTTGGTCCCTTTGGGCCATCAAACCGTGAACCCTGAAATCTTCCACCAGGCCCGTCAAAGCGCTGCCCGGGACCCTGGCCGTCAAAGCGCTGCCCGGGACCCTGGCCGTCAAAGCGCTGCCTCAGTCCTTGGCCTTCAAAGCGCGGCCCATAAGCTTGTCCATCAAAACGCTGGCCTTGATCTGGGTGCTCAAACCAGTGACCTGCACCAGAATCTTCAAATGATTGTCCGGAAACCTGGCCCTCAAAACGATACTCTGCACTACAACTTTCAAAACGATGGCCAGGACCAGCAGAGTGCTGGGCCAGACCTTGGCCTTCAAAGCGATTCCCTGGGCCCCAGCCCTCAAAGCGATTTCCTGGGCTCCGGCCCTCAAAACGACCACCCCGGCCCTGGCCTTCAAAGCGGGCACCTCGACCCTGGCCCCCAAAGCGACCCCCCCGACTCTGGCCCTCAAAGCGACCCCCCCAACCCTGGCCTTCAAAGCGACCCACTGGACCCTGGTCCTCAAAGCGATCCCGGTCCTCAAAGCGACCTCCTGGACCCTGGCCCTCAAAGCAATCCCCTTGACTCTGGCCCTCAAAGCGATTCCCCCCTTGGTTGTCAAAACGATTACCTCTCGAGCCCTCAAAGCGATTACCCCGAGGGCCCTGAAACCGATTATCCCCACGGCCTTCAAAGCGATTACCCTCTGAGCCTTCAAAGCGATTGCCCCCGGGGCCCTCAAAGCGATTTCCCCTCTGGCCCTCAAAGCGATTTCCCCTCTGGCCCTCAAAGCGATTGCCCCCGGGGCCCTCAAAGCGATTGCCCCCCGGGGCCCTCAAACTGCCCCCCTGGCCCTCAAAAACTGCCCCCCTGGCCCTCAAAACGACTGCCCCCTTGCCTCAAAACGACTGCCGGGCCCTCAAAACGTGCCCCCGGGCCTCAAAACGACTGCCCCCCCCTCAAACGACTGCCCCCGGGCCCTCAAACGACTGCCCCCCTGGCCCTCAAAGACTGCCCCCCTGGCCCTCAAAGCGACTGCCCCCCTGGCCCTCAAAGCGACTGGCCCTCAAGCGACTGCCCCCCTGGCCCTCAAAGCGACTGCCCCCGGGCCCTCAAAACGACTGCCCCCCGGGCCCTCAAAACGACTGCCCCCTGGCCCTCAAAACGACTGGGCCCTCAAACGACTGCCCCCCTGGCCCTCAAAACGACTGCCCCCTGGCCCTCAAAACGACTGCCCCCCTGGCCCTCAAAACGACTGCCCCCTGGCCTCAAAACGACTGCCCCCCTGGCCTTCAAACGACTGCCCCCCCTCAAACGACTGCCCCCTGGCCTCAAAACGACTGCCCCCCTGGCCTCAAAACGACTGCCCCCCTGGCCCTCAAAACGACTGCCCCCTGGCCCTCAAAACGACTGCCCCCCTGCCCTCAAAAACGACCCCCTGGCCCTCAAAACCCCCCTGGCCCTCAAAACGACTGCCCCCTGGCCCCCTCAAAACGACTGCCCCCTGGCCCTCAAAACGACTGCCCCCCTGGCCCTCAAACGACTGCCCCTGGCCCTCAAAACCCCCTGGCCTCAAAACGACTGCCCCCCCCTCAAAACGACTGCAAAACGACTGGCCCCCGGGCCCTCAAAACGACTGGCCCCCGGGCCCTCAAAACGACTGGCCCCCGGGCCCTCAAAACGACTGGCCCCTGGCCCTCAAAACGACTGCCCCCCTGGCCCTCTGCCCCCCTGCCCTCAAAGCGATTGCCCCCTGGCCCTCAAAACGATTGCCCCCCTGGCCCTCAAAACGACTGCTCCCTCTCCCCTCAAAGCGATTGCCCCCCCTCCCCTCAAAACGATTGCCTCCCCTACCCTCAAAGCGATTATCGCTTGGGCCCTGGCCTTCAAAACAGTTAATCCCTGGACCCTGCTTTTCAAAATAATTTCCAGGTCCATGCTTCTCGAAGCGATTATTGGGACCCTGTTGCTCCAAGTGATTACCAGAAATTTGGGCCTCATTACAACTACCAGGACCTTGGCTCGCAAAGCGATTGCTCAGACTTGGCGCCTCAATGTGACTGCCTGCACCCTGCGGTTCTAAGCGATCGACCTGAGCTTCAATGCGATTACTGGTACTCTGCTTCTCAAAGTGAGTGCCTGGAACTTGGAGTCCGACACGATTACTTGAATCCTGGCCCTCAATATTGCTGCCAGGACCCTGCATCGCAAAACAATTAGTGGGACCTGCGTTCTTAAGGAGATTGCCTGTATCCTGTTTCGTAAGGGGATTATGAAGATCCTGCTCCTCAAAGCAACCATCCTGCTTCCCAAGGTAATTGCCAGGACCCTGCGTGTCGGTGCGACTACTTGGGACCTGCGCATCAGCGCGACTGCTCAGGACCTGCGTCTCGGCGCAATTAGCTGGGCCCGGGACCTCGTCATGATTGCCCGAGCCCTGTTTCTTCACATGATTACCCGAGCCCTGCAATCCAACCCGATTATCTGAACCCTGTGTCTCAACACGATTACCTGGGCCCTGTGCCTCAGCGCGGTTACCGGGGCCCTGTGCCTCAGCGCGGTTACCGGGGCCCTGTGCCTCAGCGCGGTTACCGGGGCCCTGTGCCTCAGCGCGGTTACCCACACCTTGTACTTGAAGACGATTTCCGGGATCCTGCATCTCAGGACGACTGCCATGACCCTCTTTCACTGCATGCCTATTGGGATCTTCTTTCTCAACACGATTCCCTGGGCATACTTTCTCAAGGCGATTGCTGGGGACCTGCATTTCAACACAGTTAACAGCTTCCTGTTTCTCAGCAAGATCACTGGGACCCTGTTCCTCAGTGTGACTACTGGAAGCCTGCTTGTCAAATCGATCACTGTGAGCCTGCTTGTCAAACCGATTACCAGGAGTCTGCTTATCAAAGTGTTCACTAGGACCCTGTTTCTCAAAGCGATGAACAGAGGCCTGATTCAAAGCCTCAGCCTCACGGTAATGACTAGGAGCTTTATCCTCAATTTGCTGGCCCTTGGATGAATCCGCTGTGCACTGACCTACAGCACTCTGAACTGGAACGTCATTCTCAGCATGCTGACTTGCAGCCTCACCCTCATCATGCTGACCGGAAGCCCGTCCTTCAAATTTCGTTTGGGATCCTTCAAATCGGTGACTTTGGAGTCTAGGACCTTTTAAATCAAAACGTGAACGAGAACCCCCTCTTATTCCTGGTCCATCAAATCTTTGCATTCCTCTCCCACGTGGTCCATCAAACCTTTGGAGAGAAAATAATTCATAAAGGTCACTTTTGCTTTTAATAATCTCCTGGCAAATTCTAAGGAAACCTGTTTTCCTTTTGGTGATAAAGTACACCAAATTCCTTTCCTAAAAGATTACACAATGAATTCATTGTGTTCATCAAAGTTCATCAAGTTCATCAAAAAAAGTTCATCAAAAAAACTTACTTCAATTTTGATTATTTTGTAAAATGGCAGTAAGCTTGCTAGGTCAGTTCATACCACATTTTCATTCTTTTGAGAAACAGTGTTTCCTATTCATTTATTCAGCATAGAAATCTTAATGCATTGCTTGAAATGCAGGCTGTATATCGCACGCATTACACAATTCTAAACATTGCAACCTAAGAACATTTTCCTTTTAAAGGGAACCATTAGTATCATCTGGTCATCTCTAATAGAAAATGCAAAATGTAATGCAATATTTCCAAAATAATCACCTTTAGTGCTGCAACTTACTGAACCAAAAGGATCTACATGCTGTAAACAAAAACTAATAAAGAGAAATAAACTGCAACTTCAACCATTTAATGGTAGTATAAAATTTATTACAATAGAATATAAACTAGGTTCTTAAAAAGTTTAGTTTGGGATAGCCAACCAGTCCTTCCCAAAGCTAATCTGAAGTCTAAATATTCAATTCTAATGTGAAAAACAGAACAAATGAAAGATGCATTTAGTCACAATTTCACAGAAAGCATAATTCAATTTCATTTGACCCATTCCAAAGACATCAAAATTAATTCCAGCTGCAAGTGAGTACACCAACATAATGAGCGGGTGGGACCTGCCATTCATTTGCAGCTCTTAAACCGAAAGGAACACAGATATGCAAAGGAAGCAACACACCAGTACTGGCAAAAACAAATCAATTACCTGGAGTTGAGGTAATGCTTTGACTGACTAATCAAACAGCTGATAAAGGTGCGTGTCTAGGGATGAGGGAGAGACACATCACAAGCATGGAACATACCCAATATAAAATTGAGTGATCCTCTTCAGTACAAAAAGAACCAGCTCATTTTTACATACATATATATGAACTTTAAATACCTTGATTTTCTGAGATCGTCAGACCGCAGTCCACTTTGCGATGGTTCAGATGGCTTTATCCCAAATCGATTATCATGTGGTTTTAAACCTGATGGAGACTTTACTTCTGCTTGTGGTGCTGGAATCAAAGGCCTCTTCTGGTCTGTGGTAAGCGTTGCGTTCTGAGAAACTGGAGTAGCAGCCTGGCATGCTGATGAAGGACCCAGAGAACTGGGCATATGGGCCTGCTTGATGGGTGGAGGCACCTGTGTAACAGGTGGAGGAGTCATAGAGACCAGAGGGGGGGCTACAGAAACTGGAGGAGGGGCCGTAGAGATCATAGGGGGGGCCATAGAGACAGGAGGGGGGGCCATAGAGACAGGAGGGGGGGCCATAGAGACAGGAGGGGGGGCCATAGAGACAGGAGGGGGGGCCATAGAGACAGGAGGGGGGGCCATAGAGACAGGAGGGGGGGCCATAGAGACAGGAGGGGGGGCCATAGAGACAGGAGGGGGGGCCATAGAGACAGGAGGGGGGGCCATAGTGACAGGAGGGGGGCCATAGTGACAGGAGGGGGGGCCATAGTGACAGGAGGGGGGGCCATAGTGACAGGAGGGGGGGCCATAGTGACAGGAGGGGGGCCCATAGAGACAGGAGGGGGGGCCATAGAGACAGAGGGGGGCCATAGAGACAGGAGGGGGGGCCATAGAGACAGGAGGGGGGGCCATAGAGACAGGAGGGGGGGCCATAGAGACAGGAGGGGGGGCCATAGAGACAGGAGGGGGGGCCATAGAGACAGGAGGGGGGGGCCATAGAGACAGGAGGGGGGGCCATAGAGACAAGTGGGGGGGGCCATAGAGACAAGTGGGGGGGCCATATAGAGACAAGTGGGGGGGCCATAGAGACAAGTGGGGGGGCCATAGAGACAAGTGGGGGGGCCATAGAGACAAGTGGGGGGGCCATAGAAACCGGAGGAAGACTCATCGAGGCCGAGGGAGGTGGCAGAGTTATCGGCGGAGGAGGCACAGTCATCAGCGGAGGAGGCAAAGTCATTGGCGGAGGAGGCACAGTCATTAGCGGAGGCACCACTGTCATTGGTGGAGGAGCTTGAGTCACCAATGGAGGAGCTTGAGATAATGATGGTGGAGCTTGCGACACCAAAGCAGGCGCCAGAGAGACAGGTGGACTTTTTGGTTCTGAAGAAGTTGGGTCTGCAGGTGAGCTGGCCACTCCTTGTGTTGAAGCTACAGAAGAACCAGCTACTGGTGGTGTAGGGGGCAATCCCACGGGTGGTACTGGAGGCAACGGTGGTGCTTGAGACATCAGTCCGCTTGATGTAGTTCCTAAATAACTCTGGGATTGACTGTTCATGTACTGCTGTTGAACATTTCTGAGAGCATCCATTCTTTCCTGGAAGTGATGATTTGTTGAAACCATTTGCTCTTGCCATTGATTCCACTGAGTTTCATATTGTTGCAGCTGATCTTTGTTGGGATAGGCTTGGAGCTGCGCCTTCCAAATCTGGAATTGTCGCTGCCATTCTTGATATAGAGGGATAAACTGTTGTTGCTGCATTTCTAAGTGTCTCAGCTGCATTTCCAGAGGCATTGACTAAAGAAAAAGAAATGCATTACAGTAAAAGTCCTAGTTTTTAAATAGTCCTCTGATTTCCTGCATTATACCTTATTCATCAAGATGCTTAAGATTTTGTTCCTCCACTTAAAAACATTTTTATTATGTGAAAGTTAGACGAGATAATGAATATTCGTCATTGTGAACTGACCTGCCCTGAAACGGTTAGGATTTTATTAATCACATTAGAATTTTATAGAACACAACTATTTTGGACAAGTGTTAGGTTTTACTCTGGTTAATTAATATAATAGTGTGTATTAGTATAGTTGTAAACCATGATGACTGTTTCTGCATTCCTCAGTAACCTGCCTACGTATTTCACCTTCTAGCTCCCCTCTTGAGTGTTTGGGATTTTAATCTGAATGTCCCTTTTCTGGTTCTTCAATTTAACCCATACAATTTGATTTGATAATTCCTCTAGCATATAATCTTTCCTCACAGCTGTGATTGTTCCTTGAATTAATAATGTAAACTCATCCTCTTCTTTAAAAAAGCGTTTCATAAACTCTCAAAGTTCTACAACGAGAAGTGTTGAGCTACCACTTCAGTAATATCTATATCACGTTTCCAAGCATCTATCTCTGTCCTTCAAGCTTGAAGGATCACGTGTCATCTCCATCAGCTGTTCCTGAAAATCTGGGAAAGAAAAAAATTCCTGCCGATTTCAGGGATGCCATCATCACCATCATCTTCAAGGACAGAGACGGGAACTAACAAGAATCTCCCTACTTTCCATTGCCAGGAAGATCTCTGCTCGAATCCTCACTAACCGCCTTCTCCCAGTCTCTGAAGTAATTCTCTGGAAAACCAGTGTGGCTTCCAACCAAACTGTGGAACAGAGGACACGACTCTCATTGCTCGACAACTTCAAGAGAAATACTCAGAGCAACATCAGCCATTATACATGCCCTTCATCAATCTGACCAAAGCTTTTGCTCAGTAGAGACTTTTTGGAGGAATCTACTGACTAAAAGGACAGAATTCTTCAAGGACATCTGACAGCAAGAGGAGGTGCAGTAAAGGACAGTCAGTAAGTCAGCAAGTGCTTATGGAAGACCTTGTCAACAGCTGCTTTTCAAGAGAAATTCATCAACACTCTCCAATTCCCTCATCGACAGAAATAAGGCAGTGACGGTCAAGGTCAAGGCAGGAGTCAAACAGGGATGTCTAATCACCCCCGCCCTTTTCTCCATCTTCACCGCCAGCATCCTTTAGCTTGTCAAGAAAAAGCTTCCCAGTTGAGTGGTCATTGTCAATAGAATGGACAGAAAAACTTTCAACCTCAACCGACCGATTGAAATCCAAGAAGAAAATGACACTGACATCACTCAAATGTCAGTGTGCAAATGATATCACCACCTCTGCTCTCTTAGAAGAGAATTTCCAAGCCATGCTTGATACCTTTGAGGAATCATATAAAAGAACCATAGTCTCAAGAACACAGGTCTTTTACCAACTTGCCCCAAGTCAAGATCCAGTGCCTCCCTCCATCACAATCAACGGAATAATCTTTCCATATGTGGAACACTTCCCCTCCTTGAATCACCTCTCATCAAAGGCTGACATCATTGCAGAAATCCAACACTGTAACCAATCCATGAGCGTCACCTCTGGGTGCCTAAGTCTGAGTGTCACTGACAACCATGACATTTATAGTGACACTAAGATCCTCATTTACAAGACTGTCGTCCTCCCAACTTTTTTATATGACTCAGAAAATTGGATGACATACAGATAGCACATTGAGGTCGCTGTCTTAGATGGATTCTCCACATCAACTGGGAGGACAGGCGTACTAACATCAGCATCCTTAAAGGAGCCAAGAACAGCAGCATTGAGGCCATGGTTATCTAAAACCAATTCTGTTGGGCTAGCCATGTGTTTAGTGTGTCAGAGTCCTAATTATCAAAGCAACTCTTCTTTGCCCTGCTAAAGGAAGACTCCTGAACAAGAAGAGGACAAAGAATATGCTTTAAAGACACCCTGAAGGCATACCTCAAGAAATGCAACATAGATATCAATGTCTAGGAGTCTATTGCTCAGTAGAGACTTCTTGGAGGAATCTACTGACTAAAAGAACAGAATTCTTCAAGGACATCTGACAGCAAGAGGAGGTGCGGTAAAGGACTCTCAGAAAGGAATCCCAGTTTAGAATCCAAGGACCCAATCCTCTCTCGGAAACCCTGCCAAAAGTGTGAAGATATCTGGCTCATTAGCCATGCATGGACCTATAGGACCCATGTCTAATAACACAGAAGCTTCTTAAGTGGACAATCATACTCGTTAGCAAGAGAACACTGAAGAAGATGATGACGACTTGTTTACTAACTTCCTACCTTCCATTTTCAGCTTTGCTTCTCTCCCTCTGAATCTGTGCTCAGGTTTCCATTTCCCAGCCCAGTTTAAATACGCTCCAAAAATGTGTACAACCAACTCCTATAGGTTCCATCTCCCAGAGACCTAGTCCCAGGAATCTAATGTTCTTCCTTCTGCAGCATTTCCTTGGCTCGGGATTCACCTGCTGACTTCCGTAATCACTAATGCCTGGTATTGGGCTTAATCCAGAGATTACTACTTTTGAGATACACTTCAGCTGGTGTTTAATCATTAATTTATAACGGTTTATCATAACATCTTTGCTTTTGGAGTTGCTGCCTCTTATTTACGAAGCCAAGGATCTTGCATGTTTTTTTTCAAACTGATCGTACCACCTTCAAAGGTTTGCATATGCATGGCTCCAGGTCTCACTGTACTGCCCTATAACCTCTTTAAAATTGTACCATTTACTCTATATAATTCTGTCAAAATACATCACATCATAATTCTCTGCATTAAAAATGCATTTGCCACGTGTTATCATTTGCTTGTTTTATGGGATTTAATGACGAGTAGAAAATGTAACCATTCTATTGATGAATAATTATGAGAGCGAATGAACTCGTGAATGAGTTCTTTCTGCAAAATTAAACAAAAACAAATCAGTTCAATTATGAAAATTTTAATCATCACTTGTGTCTTATACGCACTTAATTAGAATGTTCACAGTTATAAGTAAGAACTGATCTTAAAATGCCAAATTCAAAGTTTACAAAGATCCCCTTGAAAATTATAAATCAGTGCACACAAGGAATCCTCTCAGCGAGTACTGGCAGCCCATTTCCTGCTTCATCTCTCAATGTGGACTGATGCTAGGTTTCCAACAATAGGTAAAATGTTGCATTCAAGTCTCATTTTGTTTTACGGTTTGCTAAACTGAGTACCTAAACTTCAACTGTTTTTCTCTCATCAGCATATCTCAAAAGCTCTGTTCTAAACAAAAAATTCTTTAGTAATTACACTGGTAGCAATGAACAGAATGCCTAATCTAACTAATAATTCAAATACAATTTCAGAAGAATTGCTTGTAAAGTCACATATTTACCAGTATGCTGCCTGATTTGAAGGGTAAGTCTTATGAGGAAAGTTGAGGGAGCTGGGGCTTTCCTCTTTATAGTGGAGGAGGATGAGAGGCCACTTAACAGAAGATGATGAGGGGATAAATAGAGTGGACGTTCAGAGACTATTTCCTCAGGTGCATATCACTGTCAGTAGGGTGTATAATTATATGACTCATGGTGGGAGATATAGGACGGGTGTTCGAGGTAGGTTTTTTACTCAGAGTGCTTGGGGCGTGGAATGCATTGCCTGCTATGAGAGTAGAGTCAGACACTTCAGGAACTTTCAAACAGTTATTGGATAAGCACATGGAGTACACCAGATAGGGATTGGGATAGCTTGATCTTGGGTTCGGACATAGCTCCACACAACATTGAGGGGCCAAAGGGCCTATCGTGCGCTGAAAAGTTCTATATTCGATGTTCTATATTTGACAGTGGAATACATCACCTTAATCATGCAGGTCTAATTTAACCTGCATTACTGTAAAAATCAGGGGTCCCAATAACTTGGGCCATTTCTTCCCAAGACTGACAACTTAATTGGAAAACTTTGGGAATCTCTAAATATTCCTTGCAGCCAACAAAAGATGCCGAACAAGAGAGACTAGTAGATGTGGAGGTGGGGAATTTAAAGTAGCCAAAAAAATGAACATTCTGATGTAATATCGTCACAATGTTGAATATTTATGTTGGGTTACTTAATTAATGAATGAGATACCATTAAAAATGGTGTACCAAGCATTTGGGACCTTGAGTAATAAATATCAATCTTTCATGGGAAAAGTTATCCATGCCAAATCAAAATATTCCTACAGTCTCAGAACCAACAGATCTCCTTTATGTTATAACAGAGGGTGCTGGAAAAACTCAACAGATCTATTAGCATCTCTCAAGAAAAAGCACCTATCGCCTGAGACATTTGCAGACCTGCTGAGTTTTTCCAGCATATTCTATTCTTGCTTCAGATTCCAGCATCCACAGTATTTTGCTTCTCTTACATTGTGGTGCCAAAGCATTGCAATTCCTAATAAATATGTCAAGAAAAAGAAAATTTACCTCAACACTCCCAGATACAACTGTATAGCTATGATGACACTAACCTGTATGTGTTGTATTTGCTGCATCAACTGCTGATACTGTTGCAGCAGTTGTTGAAGTTGATTATGCTGTTGCATCATATTCTGTTGTTGGTATTCTATGCGTTGTTGCTGCCATTGAGCTGCTGCTGCTTGTAACATCTTCAACCTCTCTGCCTCTTCTGGATCCTCTGGAGGTTGGATAGTAGGCTAAAAGAACATTCATTATGTAAGAGTAGCAAATATTTTGCAACGCTACAAATTCACGTATTTTGCAAAACTACAAATTCTATGCTTATGATATTATTGGTATAGCTTTTAAATTCTAACATACATGAGAATCACAGAAAACGTAGCATAAAGATCCTGATGCCTCCATATTGTGGATCTGCCTAGTAAAAGCAGGAACAAGAATTTAAAAAGGAATGTCAGGAGATGATCAGCTCAACAACAGATAAAAACCTGCCTGATGAAAGCAATTGCCAGCATTTAAAGCGAATCTTTGCTGGACCAGGAAAAGACACTTCCAAGACTTGATCATCCACCTTGTATTATGTAGGAACTATAAGCTGGATTTGATTCGTAGATTTAGTTAATTTGGATGTTGTTTGAAAATGGAAAAGTCTTAAGGAGTTCAAGGATCATAGATATATATTTTGGAACACTGGATAATTTCTAGATGAAGTTTATATATTTAGTTATCTAGGGAGTATTTTTGTCCTCTTTGTTTGTATGTGTCTTTAATTTAGTAAATAGATTTTAAATTTGTTACATAACAACTGGGTTGGTTATTTGCATTGGAAGTTTAATGTAACTCCTCACACCATTCCAAAAACAAAATCATACACCACCAAAAACTGGTGTTTCAAGTTGAGACATCCTCTCCTTTCATTGCCCTTCTTTTGGGGCCTTGCAGTGCCCCTCTCTTAAAGGGTTTTGACTGCCAACTCTCACTCTGGTGTTGCCTCCGGCTTGAGTATTTATTATCCCCTGAGTCTTTTCTTGATGTCTTAATTTTTTCCTTCATGTCTTGCATTGTTAACTCTGTTCCAAAAAAATTAGGCAAAGAACAAACAAAATTACAGCACAGGAACAGGCCTTTTGGCCCTCCAAGCCTGCACCAATCATGCTGCCCAACTGAACTAAAACCCCCTCACCTTCTGAGGACTATATCCCTCTATTCCCATCCTATTCACGTATTTGTCAAGATGCCCCTTAAAAATCACTATCGTCTCTTTCATCACCTCCCCTGGCAGCGAGTTCCAGGCACCTGCCACCCTCTACATTAAAAAATAACTTGCCTCCTTTAAACTTTGCCCCTCGCACCTTAAATCTATGCCCCCTCGTAACTGACTCTTCTACCCTGAGAAAAAGCTTTTGATTACCCACTCAGTCCATGTCCCTCATAATCTTGTAGATTTTTATCAGGTCGCTCCTCAACCTCCATCGTTCCAGTGAGAACAAATCAAGTTTCTCCAACCTCTCCTCCTAGCTAATGCCCTCCATACCAACTAACATCCTAATCAATCTTTTCTGTATCCTCTCCAAAGCCTTCCGGTAGTGTGGTGACCAGAATTGAACAATATATTCTGAGTGCTGCCCAGCTAAGGTCCTAAAAAAATTGCAACATGACTTGCCAATTTTTAACTCAGTGCCCTGGCTGAAGACAACATGCCATATGTCTTCTCAACTGATTACCTTCTCCGCCTGCGTTGCCACTTCTAGTGAGCTGTGCACCTGTACACCCAGGCCTCTCTGCCTATCAATACTCAAGTATTTAATGTATATTTCCTTTTCAAAATGTGTTACCTCATATTTATCTGGATTATATTTCATCTGCCATCTCTCCGCCCAAGTCTCCAACCAATCTACGTCCTGCTGTATCCTGTGATGGTCCTCATCATTATCCACAAATCCACCAACTTTTGTGTTGTCCACGAACTTACTAATCAAACCAATTCCATTTTCCTCCAAATCATTTATGTATATTACAAACAGCAATGATTCCAGCACTAATCCCTGAGGAATGCCACTCATCACAGGCCTCCATTCAGAAATGCACTCTTCCACCGCTACCCTTCCACTGTCTTCTATGATCGAGCTAGTTCTTAGCTAATTGGCCTGCTCTCCTTTGTTCCCATGCGACTTCACCAGTGCACCAGTCTACCATGAGACTCATTAAAAGCTTTACTGAAGTCCATGTGAACAATATCCACTGGCCTATCTCCATCAATCATTTTTGTCACTTCCTCAAAAAACTCAAGTTAATGAGGAACGACCTCTCCTTCACAAAACCATACTGCCTCTCGCTAATACGTCCACTTATTTCCAAGTGAGAATAAATTCTGTCTTGAAGAATCCCTCCAATAATTTCCCTACCATTAATGTCAAGCTCACTGGCCTGTAATTACTTGGATTATTCCTGCTACCATCCTTAAAGAAAGAACAACTTTGGCTATTCTCCAATCCTCTGGGACCTCCCCTGTAGTCATAGTGTGGAGATGCCTGCATTGGACTGAGGTAGACACAGTAAGAAGTTTCACAATGCCAGGTTAAAGTCCAACAGGTTTATTTAATAGCAATCGCCACTAGTTTTCAGGGCTCTGCCCCTTCATCAGGTGTATGGGAAATTCTGATCACAAACAGGACATATAAAGGCACACAATCAGTTTACAGAATACTGATTAGAATGCGAGACTTTATAATTAATCAAGCCTTAAAGGTACAGACAATGTGAGTGGAGAGAGCATTAAGCACAGGTAAGAGATCCAAAGATCAGAAGCCAAATGCCCGTGACTGCTAAAGCGTTCATCAACAGGAAGAGAACAGTTTTGCCTGGTGATTGTCGAGCGGTGTTCATTCTTTAACCTATGCTTAACGCTATGTCCTCTCACATTACCTGCACTTTTAAAACTTGATTAGCTGTAAAGACTCGCATTCTAATCAGTATTCTTGTAAACTAAGCATGTGCCTTTATATGTCCTGTTTGTGATCTGAACTCTCCACTCACCTGACGAAGGGGCAGAGCCCCGAAAGCTAATGGTGTCTGCTACCAAATAAATCTGTTGGACTTTAATCTGGTGTTGTGAAACTTCTTACTGTGTGTACCTCCCCTGTGGCCAGACAGCATACAAAGATTTCTCTCAAGCCCCCAGCAATTTCCTCCTTTGCTTCTTTCAGTACTCTGGGGTATATATCATCAGGCCCTGTGGACTTGTCTACCTGAATGTTTCTCAAGAATCCCAAAACCACCTCCTTTTTGACCTCAATATGACTCAAACTATCTACACACCCTTTCCCAGACTCATCATCCACAAAGTCCTTCTCTTTGGTAATACTGAAGAAAAGTACTTATTTAATACCTCATTCATTTCCTCTGGCTCCACACACAGAATCCCTCCCTTGTCCTTGTGCGCCCCTCCCTGACTACTATTGCTGTTTATGTATGTGTAAAAAGGCCTTGGGATTTTCCTTAATCCTGCTGGCCAATGACTTTTCATGACCCCTTTTACCCTCCTTACTTCTTGCTTAAGGATCTTTCTACTTTCCTTGCATTCCACACTTGCTTTGTGTGCTCCCAGCCTCCGAGCTTTGACAAATGCTTCCTTTTTCCCTGTGGCTTGGCTCACAATATCTCTTGTTATCCAAGGTTCCAGAACTTGCCACACTTATCCTTCATCCTTACAGGAATATGGTGTTTCTGAATCCCTATCAACTTATGCTTGAAAACCTCCTACATGCCAGATGTGGATTTGCCCTCTAACATCTGCCCCCAATCTGCATTCCTCAGGTCCTGCCTAATATTGTTTTAATTAGGCTTTCCCCAAGTTATCACTTGAGGATTACACTTACCTTTATCCATCAGAACCTCAATGCTTACTGAGTTGTGACCACTGTTCTCGAACTGCTCCCATACTGAAAGACTGACCACCTGCCTGGGCTCATTCCCCAATACCAGATTCAGTACAGCTCCTTCCCTTGTTGGGCTATCTACATACTGCTTCAAGAAGCTGATCTGGATGCTCCTGACAAACTCTGCCCCATCCACACTCTTAGCACTAAGTGAGTTCCAGTCATATAGCGGATGTTATAATCTCCCACCACAACAATCATGTTACTTTTACATCTTGCCAAATCTACCTACATATCTGTCCCTCTATCTCCCGCTGGCTGTTGTATCATAAACCCTCAACACTGTGACTACAGCCTTCCCATTCTTGAGCTCTATTCATATTGCCTTGCTGTATGAGCGCTCCGAGGTATCCTCCTGCAGTATAGCTGTAATATTCTCCTTATTCTCCCATGTCCTCTCACATTACCTGCACTTTTAAAACTTAGAGACCTGCTTTTTAACTCTCTACGTAACTCCCTAAACTGCTGCTGCATGACCTCGTCATTCTTCTTAACTATCTACCTTCCTCTCTTTTTAGAGTTGCCCTCTATCTGGGGTCATCACTGATTTTCTTGTCCCTGGGCTTTGTTCCTTCTTTAGGCTGTTTCATTAAATGTTGTAAAACTTACCATTTTTAAACAGCCACAGTTGGTGTTTCTCTCTATGTCTGTGCTTTACCTGCACTTTTACATTTTGGTGTGAAACTACAGCTTTTCCTTCTTGTACCTTTGTAGACTGTATAATTTCTTCTTTTCAGCTGGTGGACAACTTATACAATAATTTCAGCAGTTTTTATTCAATTTCATTGGCTGAAGATAGTTTTCTCTCCTTCTTGTGATGCTGCTCTTTCTGTTAATGTCACTCAGATATAGGAGCTACCCATTTTTGGGCCATTATCTTCTTTTAACGTTTTAACAGATTTTATTCTTTTAAGCAGCTGAGGGACTTCTCTTCTTCTGAAAACTTTTGGACTTCTCTGCCTGTAGGTCCTTAGTGCGGGAACAGAATGGTTTCCTGTAGGTTTTGTTCGGATTGAGAGAAGATCTGCTGATATCAACTTTTTACTCTTCTGTGCTTTTATTACAAGCTTTACTGTTCCTTGAGACTTCATTTTTCTTTTACTTCTGAACTTGTTTAACTGCAGCCAATATCTTCTTTAAAAAATTTATTTCCAGATTTCTGCTCTTCAAATCTGAAACACAGCCTTTTTTTAAGCTGGGTATAACCTCCTTTTATTTCAAAGTCCTGTCTTTTTTTCTTTTATCTGGTTACACTTCCCTTGCTCCTGAAGGCTAATCTCTCCATTTAGATTTTTCTTGTATATTTCCAAATCTCTCTGAATCACTGGCCACAGTGGGTTTGTTAATTCACCTGCTCAGGATCTAGCACTATCTAGGCAACACCCTCTGAGTTAATTTGCTGAGTCTATTCGTTCAGAGCAGGACTCTGGTGGGTATCCTTCTTTTCCAAACTTCAATTAAACCAGGTACTCACAGGTAGGCTGTGCCATCCAATTGATTCACCACATCACCAATATGTTATGTTGTGGCATTCCAGCATCATCAGTAGATTCCACAATTTGTTAGAGACAAAAGGTATTTGTTGATAAGAGAGACTTAGGTACAGGAGGGTTGCAGCATAAGGCTGCCCTGGGGGAGAGCTCCAGTCCATACATGCTTGTAACATGGCTACTTGATAATTCTGCCTAAGACTTCATCTTCTGGTGTGAGCATTCACACTCGATTTCCATTGGTCCCTCAAGTAACTTAACACTGACTGCAATCCTGAATCTAGCTACTGTTGATGACTGAACAAAACTATTTGCAACTGATGTACCCTTAGCAACCTCATGATAAATTCCCATGTCATATCCTTGTTATCAAAGTCTAGCTACTTGAACCTTTGTAATATTTTGTCTTCAACTCCTAACATAACCTTCTGTTACTGATATCCTTTTTTTTCACCTCCAGTTTCACTTACACCCATAAACTTCAACACAATTAAAATCTTGCAGCCATTACCATTTTTCTTTCCCACTCACCCAACCTTGTTCTCAACAGCCTACACTAGATTGCATTCCTCAAAAATCCAAATCTAAACTTCTGATGTTTACGTTCAACGCAAATGCCCTCATGGCCATGCCCATCCCTCCCTTTGTAATCTTCCACAATTCAACATTCAAGCTATCAAACATCAATGATGTAACTGTGATGAAACGTATAATTGCTCAATGTCAAAAATAATGATATAATAAAAATAAAGAAAAATAAAAATAATGATAATGGACAAGAAATAAAAGATGCAGACGGCTAAATCCTGAAAGAGAAACCAATACCAATAGGAACAAAATAGGTGCAGGGCAGAGATCTATATCTAAAATTATATTTCTTTTCTTCCAATTTTTTTGCCTTCAGATAGCACCTTCTTACAACTGTCATCCACACCCGTTCTAGATTTTTTTTTGTCCCATTACCACTCCCTTTAGCCTTGCATTGAGAAGCTTTTTGTCACCTAATTCTGTCATAAATCTTCCCTTTGTTCTTCTTTTCCATTGTCTCCTTTCACTTGCTTAAAACCTATTACATCTCCCACTTTTCCCTTTTCTGATATAAAAACATTAACCTGAAACTTTGTTTCTCTCTCCAGATGCTACCAGATCTGAGCATTTTCTGTTTTTTTCAATCCCCCTGTAGACCCAAGTCCAGGTCATTAAGAAAAACTGATCCTAATGTTGACTCCTGGGTGACACTATTTCCCTGCAATCTGAAAAAAACCCATCATTCTCCACTGCTGTGCTTTCTGTCCCTTAGCAAATTTCTGATTCGCTCAGCCATTACCCTTTCAATTCCGTGGATTTTAATTATGTTAACAAATCTATGGTGTGGCATTTTATCTCATAACTTAAATCCATATGCACATTAACCACATTACATCAACCTTCTGATAACTTCATCAAAAGGGAGTCAAATATTTAGAACTAATTGTGTTACTAATGTTCAGACCTACTGTGTGATTTACTCTGATGACTTCAGAACAATTATCATCCATTTAAGCCCGGCACATTTTTTATAGCTCCCTTAAAAATACACTATCACAAATCACCAGAAAAAAACATTACTGATAATTTCCTTGCAATCAAATGGAACCGCAAAAATGGGTTCACAAGTTTCAACCTTTATCCAAGGTATCCTTAAAATAACTTGATAATATCAATTTCATCAATACTTCTGTCAACATTTCCCTTCCGTATGGAAACAAAGGAAATGTCATTAATTTGCACGAAAGATATAAGGTATTGTCTACCTTTGCTTCTTCAGGTGGTGGTGGTGGGGGTATCTCCTCTTTGGGCGGTGGGGGCGGTGGTTGCGTTTTGGGGGCCTCATAAGGTGGAGCTGGTGGCAAAGGTGGCTGAGTAGTGTAAGAGGGTTTGGTCTCATCTGACATTTGCTGCACAGAGTCACTGTTCTGATTCACTTCTAGATCCTGGCTCTGTTCCTGTTGGCCTCCATACTGTTTGTTTCCATGCTTCTGTAGGTTCTGCAAGTGCTGCTGGTACCAATACTGCTGTTGCTGCCAAGGAAATGCAGATATTTTATGTTAATTTACATTTACAACTCACGGGTCATGAGTGTAAATTTGCTGCTGGGTTGATGATCTAACCAATCCATGTTGTACCATAATACAAAATATTCCAAAATTGAAATGCACATTATATCAAGAGCACTTTTTTCATCAAATTAATATATTCTTAGATATGGGAAGTTCTAGTACCTAGTAGCACCTATTTTAAACTTTTTTTAAAAGATTACAATATTGCAAGTAGAAATTCAAACTGCACTTTTCATCCTGTGCTTCTCTCCCATTTTATAAATTTTGTCTTACTCTGCCTTGGTCACACTATGTTACAGTATGTCCCAGAACAAGACAGTGATTTCACAACTTTGTATACTGAGCAGCTACTGAGTGAGTAAACAATCATCCAATTCCCTTTTCTGTTCCAGTGCAAAATGTTTGTTTTGATCTAGCATAACTGGTTATCCAGTCCTAACAACTTCTACATTCCAATTTGCCTGATCATTACATCACATGAAAGATCTGAAAATCACAATATAACGTTCATATCTTTGGCACAGAGGAATATATAATACCAACTTTGCTCGAGCTATAACTCCAAGACAAATTTACAGAAATTACAAATCTTCTCAATGTTAAATAAAACGTTCTTCTTGTTAATTTTCAATATTAAACTGTCCCTTGAACATAACTGTTCTCATATCGCTATATGCCTTAAAGTTATCCCTATTGGCTTCAAGCTATTTTCAGTTTTTGGTAATACTGCCAAATAATTAGCCTATATGTCTCTTAATTACATTCAATCATCAGTCGCTCTAGGGATTCTCATGATTGGAAGAAAGGCTTGGCAACTTCCTGGAACCTCACTGATCTGTTCCAAGAAACAGGAAAGGACAGTAAACAATCCTTACCAACAAGCTTTGCAGCACACTGAATTATAAAACATATTCCTCATAATTCTGAGAAAGTAAATAAATCAATTTTATGCACTGAGCTACAAGTAAGATTCAAATCAAACAAATATTTAATTTTGATATACTTCTGATCTACAAAATGTAAAGAGCCTTCAGTTATCAAATCCATGCATTCAAATAAAAACAGAAAATTCTGCAAATATTCAGCAAGGCAAATAGCATTTGTGGACTGTTAATATTTGAGGTTTATGACCCTTCATTAGAAAACCACAAATTGTGAAATGAAGGAGATAGGGTTGTGTTAGGTTTCAGAAACACTAGGCTTTGCAGCACGATAGCAGTCCATATGTTCATTCGTCAGCCATGCACAAACTATCTAGGAAGAATTTCCTGGATTTGAATCCACCAGTGAGTGGATATGTCCACGTTAAGATGGTGTGTGATTTGGAGAGGAACTTAGGAGCTGAATGTATTCCCGTACACTCGCTGCCCTTGATCTTCCAAGTGGCAGAGTCTTCAAATTTGACAGGTGCTGTCAAAGAAGCTTTGGGGAACTGCTGTAGTGCATATTCTAAATTTTACACACAGTAAGCATGTTGTGTTGGTGATGGACGAAGTGAACACTTAGAAGTGGTGGATGGGCTACCAATAAAGCAAGTTGTTTTAATCTGGATGATGCAGAGTTAACTATATCCATCCATTATACCCAACAAGTTCCTGTTTATTGCGCTGAAGGTTTGCGTATTAGAAGCTTCTGGTCATAGAATCATCCAATTAATTACTCAACAGTCTTCCATCATCCACAACTGGATGTGATAGGACTGTACAGCATTGATCTCATCCAATGGTTGTGGGATTGCTTTACTTTATCTCATGCCTGCTTAAGCTATTTAGCTCAAAATTAAGTCTGTGTTATAGTTAACACATTGGCATCTCATTAACAGGTATGCTTAGTGCTACTCCTAGCATGTTTTTCTAACCTCCTCATCAAACCAAGATTGGCCAGATGATGTTGGAGAAATGATTTTATAAAAACTATGAAGTTACAGGTACTGGTAGAGTACATCTACTAATGGCCCACAGCATTGCATGTATGCTCAATTTTCAACTATCATTTATCCCACTTAATACAATGTAACACCAAACAATACAACAGAGGGTGTCCTGTGTGAAGACTTGATTTTGTCTCAACAAATATGCTGTCATTCCTAATAACACTAACTTCATGGACAGCTGCATCTGCAATTAGTAAATTGGTAAAGACCAGAGCAGATTTAATGCCCCCTCACCACTTGCTGCATATTCAGTGTAACACCTAAATTCTAGAATTCAGTCTATGGTAGTACTCCCAAACCACTTTGGATGGGAAATACTGAAGTCTCCCATCCAAAGAACTTCTAGTCCAAACTTCCTCCAAGTGTTGTTTAATGTGAGGAGTGATTACTTGTTAGTGAGGGAAGCCGGAGGTAAGAATCAGAAGTTTTCCTTGTTTAATCTTATTCCTGAAACTTGATGGTTTCTGAGCCAGGGTCACGTCCACCCAATGTGCTGCCACCTCGTATGGGTCTGCTCCAGTCATGAGATGAGACATGTGCGTGAATGGCAATGGAGGATCTGGAACCTTGTCAGATAGACACGATTCTGAGCATGATCACATCAGGCTGTTGCTTGCCTGGTCTATGAAACTGTTATGATCCAAACTGATGATCAAGAAGGCAAATGGAATGTTGGCCTTTATAGCGAAAGAGATAGAATAGCAGAGAGGTCTTGCTGCAACCGTACAGAATAAAATTCTAATATGATTAATAAAATCCTAACGGTTTCAGGGCAGGTCAGTTCATTTTGCTAAGTGAAATAATCTTTATGGTGGCGAATATTCATTATCTTGACTAACTTTCACATTATAAACATGTTTTTAAGTGGAGGAACAAAATCTCAAGCATCTTGATGAATAAGATGATAATGCAAAAAATCAGTGGACTGGTGAGGCCGCAGCTAGAGTACTGTGTGCAGTTTGGGTCATCACATTTGCGAAAGATATATTGGCTGTGGAAGGAGTGCAGATAAGGTTCACTAGAGTGATATCAGAGATGAGGGAATTAGCCTATGAACAGATTGAATAGACTGGGTCTGTATTTGTTGGAGTTTAGTAGGCTGAGGGGGGATCTTATAGAGACATATAAGATAATAGGGGATAGATAGGACAGAGGTGGAGAGATTCTTCCCGCTTAGAAAGGAGAGCAGGACTAGAGGGCACAGTCTCAAAATAAAGGGGGGGCAATTTAGATCAGAGTTGAGGAGGAACTTCTTCACTCAAAGGGTGGTGAATCTCTGGAATTCTCTGCCTGTTGAAGTGGAGGCTACCTTGCTGAACATTTTTAAGTCATGGTTAGATAGGTTTCTGATAGACAAGGGAATTAAGGGTTATGGGGAGAAAGCAGGAAAGTGGAACTGATCCAATTCAGATCAGCCATGATCTTACTGAATGGCGGGGCAGGCTTGAAGAGCTAGATGGCCTACTTCTGCTCCTATTTCTAATGTTCTACAGATAGTCAGATCTCAGAGTGGAACTCTGACTCAACATATTGTAATTTTTATTTTTGTATAGAGATGTGAATGAACAGAGTTGCAGGACTGCAGACTGACATATAACAAAGGAATAAAACATTTATTCTTTCACTCCCATTACACCTTCAGATACACAGATCTGTAAGTTACAAAATAGTTTGTACTCTAATTTTCTCAATAAATACCCATCCATGAAAACCAATAGGTGATATGTAGTCTGACACACTACCCTCTGAAACCAACTGACAGATGTCACGCTATTCAATTTCTGTGAATTTCTCATCAAATCCCACCAGATGCTGTCACGGTGTACCAAAAGGTCTCATTGGAACTCTGACTTCTACTTGAAGGTTTCCAATCACCACTCCCAAAAAACACATTTTGAAATCTCCTCTCATACAAGGCTCTTTGATGCCTTCACAAGGATCTACATCCAGAATTCCAACTTCTCCTTTCAGTATTCCTCTGCCTTGGACTGTTATACGCATTCAAGTTTCCACACAATCTTTCAGATACCCAGCCCATGCCAACAGAGTCCCTTCTCGTCCAACAGAACATTACCGCTTCACATACTATATTAAGGTGTCATTAACATTAGGACTACTTCAGATATCTGGCTTCTCACTAGCCAACTTCACCAGGTCTGCACCTTGAGGTTCTATCTTTAACTAGAAGCCTCTCTCTCTCTCCCACTTTATTTAACTTCCTTGAACAATACCTTGTTCAGATTCCAGTTCTTTGTTCCTTTGACTTCAAACTTACTGGGACTTCTCTTTCCCCTGTTTTTTTTTAGAACTCTGTTCTTTAGCTTCTGGAATTTGCTTTCTGCCCCTTATTTTCTGTCCTGTTTTTGATGGCAGTTTCTGCGAGAGCTGCTTTCTTCTCAAATACCCGGTGACAAGTCAACCTGATTGCTTATGTTTTTCAATGTGGGCCCTGGCTAATGCAACTGCTTAATTTTCTATAACCTATATAATTGCTTTTACAACATAAACTTTAATTACAATTAAAGTGAAACCAAAATCAATAGACATGCAGGTACTTTTCTTCGGTATAAGCCAACTAAAGTTTTATAGTACACAAGTGGAGCAATGCAAATTATACTTAAACTGATACATTATTTGCAATATCCAGAATACAAATTTGTATTCTGGATATTGCAAATAATATCCAGCTGTATTTTCGAACAGAAACAACTCTCCAAACTTTGGCCCTGTCACCACATTAGTGAGGAGGACTTTGTAGGGTCAACTCAATTGCTTGTACCCTGACTGTATTCAAATCCGATGCTTAACTTGAAGCTGGGTGGTCTATCTGCTTTTTCTTACTTTTGGCAACTTGATATGGTTAAAGAATTGCCAATGCCATTTCCAAGCAATTAAAAGTCACATTAGTATGGGAATAGAGTTACTTATAAACCAGATCAGGTAAGGATGGCAAGTTTCCTTTCCTGAAGTGCATAAATGAATGAGATGAATTTTTATGATAATCTGATAGTTTTGTTTACTTTTTATTGATACCAGCTTTTTCTGCCACTTTTTTATTAAAACTAAATTCAAATTCACAAACAGCCACAATTAGATTTTATCCAACTCCAGATTAATCTGGTAATGAATCTACCTAGTAGACTCAGATGCTTCAGTCATGAGTACATGGCTGTAATGTATTACTATTGGCCCATTTCTTTTAGTAACTAGATACTTTATTTCCAAATGTCACTGAATACTTATATTATTTTCGTAGCATAAGTAGGATTTTATACATTGGAAGAGTAACAATGTAATGACTGAAATACATGGGTACATAAATATACATATCAGTGTGCTGTATCTCAATGCTACTAATAATTATGTAATTCCACACAAGTTAATATATTGCTCCTCCCAATCTCACCAAGAATTAACAGCTTTCACTCACAAAGGAACTTCAATACATTAAGTCTATAAATAATAAGGTTGATGTAGACAACATAGAGCCTGTGTACAACCAAGCTGTTCAGAAGATGGGTTCAAATAGCTACTTTTATTCATACAATAACCAATTAGAAGTTTGCAGCATATTAAGTAAATCAAGAATGACCTTAATCATAAGCATTTATGAAACAAATGAATCTTTGAAGAAAGATACATTGTAGTAACAGGACTCAAAATTTTCATCACCACCATCTTGTTCTCTGTAAGGCTGTGATAATGAAAATAATTTACTGCTCAACTTTAGCTGGCTGACTTTAATGGAAAGGCAGAGAGTCAAAGCCAATCATGTGAAAGGAATTGGTTTGTTATTCAGATGGCATTTTACAAAATAGGATCCCAGTTATATTTGGGAGCCAGCATTCTATAAAGAAAGGTCTCGTTTTCATATTATTTATCCTAAAGTGCTTTACAGCCAATAAACATTTTGATATGTTGTCACTATTGTAATGTGAAAAAAATGCAGCAACTAATTCGCAAGTAAGGTCTCTCAAAACATTGAGGTGAACCAGTTAACCTGTCAGTGATTTTGGTTCAGAGATAAAAATTGGCCTGGGCCAGACAGGACTGGAACATGCAATAGAATCTTTCAGGTCCACTTGAGAGGGTAGATTGGAGTATTGGTTTAATATCTTAGTAGGAAGACAGCAGTCAGTCAGTACTGGAGTTACAGTTTAGGCTATGTCAAGCTTCAGATGTGCGACATCTTACAAAAGATGGCTTACAAAAATGTCTATGATTCCATCAGGGCTGGATCACCTATTGTACCTATCCAAAAATAAATTAAAATTGCGATTTCATGAAGATTTGTGCGTTCTCCTTTTAGTTAGAAAATTATACTTTTTACATGAAAGCTGCTGACCACTAGCTTTCCCCTCAATTTGTTAAACTTTACACATACAGCACCAATTCCCACTTGACCAAAAAATTAGAAGACTTAATCTTTGGGAAGCTGGTTTCCAAAAATTTTGAATACGCAACTTCTCTTCCAGCTCATGTCTTATTTCCAACTCCATCACCTTTGTTTCAATTCAGCCTGCCTGATACCTTCCTGATTCTGCAAAGTTAGATTGAAACAACTGCAATTATATCAAACACTATCATTTGGCCTGTTGATATAGGTAATTCAGTAGAGCAGTGGGAGGCAACCTGGGGGGGGGGGGGGGGGGGGGGGGGGGAGGAATGTGTGCCACATGTGATCCATTAGTGTTCTAAGTGCAGCCCACAAGACATTTCGTGATTGTTGCCCACGAGCAAAGTTGTTACATTCCACCGGTTTCATCCACGTAGCTTTTTTCCTACCAATATAATTGGAGTGACATGCATGTAAAGCAAGGGCACGTGAAGTGAAATCCGTGGTTTTTTTTTATTTATTCATTTGTGGGACATGGGTGTTGCAGGATGGCCAGCATTTATTACCCATCCCTAGCTGCCTGGAGGGCAGTTGACAGTCAACAGCACATTGCAAATGACTTTCAAGTCACATAGGCCAGAGTGGGTAAGGACAGCAGATATCTTTCCCTAAAGGACATGAGTGAATCAGGTGGGTTTTTCCAACAATTGACAATGATTTTATGGTCATCAGTAGATCCTTAATTCCAGATTTTTTTAATTGAATTCAAATTCCACCATCTGCTGTAGTAGGATTTGAACACAGGTTCCCATAACATTAACTGAGTTTCTGAATTAATAGTCTAGCGATAATACCATTAAAACATCACCTCTCCTATCCATACAATATTGACCGTGAGAGCCATGCGCTCCTTCTGCATCCAATCAAGCATGAACATATCTTTTGTTTTTCCCACTTAAAAGTTCATAACAGTTCTAAAGGAGGTGAAAGTGCAATGGTATTACCACTGGCCTGGTAATCCAAAGACAAAGGGAATGCACCAGGGATAGGAGCTCAAATTCATTTACAGCAGATGATGAAATTCAAATTCAACAAAAATCTGGATTTAAAGTCTAATGATGATCATGAAACCATTGTCAATTGTCATAAAAACCCATTGGGTTCACTGATGTCTTTTAGAGAAGGCAAACTGAAATCTTTATCTGGTCTGGCCTACAAGCGATTCCAAACCCATAGCAATGGGTCTAGGAAGCCATTCAAATGGCTAAGTCTCGTCTTCACATAGATGATAGCATCCATCATGTCATGATGCACTGCCACAGTACTAAATAGGAACATATCTAGCAACTCAAGATTGGGCATCCATGAGGCATGGTGGACGCTCAGCAGCAATAAAATTGCACTCAATCACAATCTGTCATGTTAGTGGCCAGGACCAGAACCTCAAGTTACATTCTAGCTAGGTTGCACTCAAACATTTTTTCTTTTGTCATAAATGAGGGGAAAGGATAGTTCTTTCCAGAAATGATTTAACTGACATGGTAGGGAGCTTTTACAGTAAAGCAACCTTTATTTAATAACAACTTAGATATAACTTGAGTTGATTTACTGTATGTATTTGGATACAGTGAAAAGTATTGTTTCTTGTAAGTTGTTACAGACAAAACATACCATTCATAGAGTACGCTGGGGAGAAGAAAAGGAATAGGATGCAGAATATAGTGCTGCAGTTAATGATAGGATGAAGAGAAAGATCAGCTCATGTGCGATGATATCATTTAAAACTCTGATGGCAGCAGGGAAGTTGTTGTTCTGGAATCGGATGGTATGTGTTTTCAGACTTCTGTATTTTTTTCCTGATGGAAGGATGTGGAAGACAGCGTGTTCAGGGGGTCCTTGATTATGTTGACTGCTTTTCCAAAGCAAAGATAACTGTAGATGGAGTCAATAGATGTGAGGCTGGTTTGCGTAATGGACAGGGCTACATTCACAACTCTTTCTAATTTCTTGTTCCAAGCAACAGCCATACCAAGCTGTGATGCAACCGGAAAGATGCTTTCTATGGTGCATCTGTAGAAATGCCGACTCTCCTTAGCCTCCTGAGGAAATAGAGGCATTGGTAGACTTAATTATAATGTTGGCGTGGAGGGACGAGGATAGATCGTTGGTGATCTGAACACCTAGAAACTTGAAACTCTTGACCATATGAGTCAAGCATGATTTTGCTTTCATTTTGCTTTCATATCCACTTCATCACCACTGATGCGGACAGGGATGTGTCCTCCATTACGTTTCCTGAAATCGATGACTATCTCCTTTGTTTTACTGACATTGAGGAAAAGATTACTGTCATCACACCATTCCCTAGATTCTCTATCTCGTTCCTGTACTTCAACCCGCATTGTTGGAGATCCAGCCCACAAAGTGGTATCATCAGCAACTTAAAAATGGAACTGGAGTAGGATTTGGCCATGCCATTATAGTAAGGGGTTGAGGATATAGCCTTGCGTCGCTCTGGTATTGAGGATAATCATGGAGGAGGTGTTGTTAACTATCCTTAGTTTTTGTGGTCTGTAGATTAGAAAGTCTAGAATCCAGTTGTATATGGAAGAGCCAAGCCCTAGACCATGGAGCTTGGAGATGAGGACAATGGTGTTGAAGATTGAGCTGTAGTCAACAAAAAGGAATATGATATAAGTATTCTTGCTCTCCAGGTTTTCCAAGGTTGAGTATGTGGCCAGGGAAATGGCATCTGCTGTGGACCTCTTGCGCCGACAGGCAAACTATAGTGGGTCTAGTCAATCTGGGAGACTGGAGTTAATGTGTGCCATGACTAACTTTGCGAGGGACTTCATGATGATACATGTCAGAGACACTTTCAGTAGTCATTAAGGCACATTGCCTGGATTTTTTGGTACAAGGATAATGGTCATCTTCTTGAAGCAGGTAGGAACCTCAGATTAGAATAAGGAGAAACTGAAAATGTCTGCGAATACCACTGCCAACTGGTCCATGCAGGTTCTGAGTGCTTGTCCCGACCAATCACTTTACATGGGTTAACTTTTAAGATGACTGATTTGACGACTGTAATGTGACCTTGGATGCCTGTTCAACCGAGAGTGTTGGGGTGGGTGATGTTCTCCCACTGACCTCTTGTTGTAAACTTGCATAGAATGCATTAACCTCATCAGGGAGGAAGTGCACTGTTGTTGCCAACTCAAATAAATTCTAATAAATGAAGCATCTTAGCCATTAACAATTGAACAATATTTAAAAATGAAACAGTACGACTGTTCCAGTTCCAAATTATCTCCATTCATGCATAGATCAAAATTCACTTTCAAATAAATAGTTAGCAAACCCCAGCATACTTGCTATAAATTAACAGTCTTAAAGCTTTCAGAGAGATAGAGTTACAGAACCCTGCAAAATTCTTCTAACTTCAACCAGGCTTCAGCTGCAACTAACTGCTTTCTGCAAATGCTTTTTCTTTTCTGCTAAAGACCCAGCTCTGCACACTGACCCTGTCAATCACTGAAATCATAAGTCCCAGGGAAACTTAAGAAAACAAAAGGCCATTAGCTCTACTTAAAATAAACACTTATAAGCTTGAAATTAGTAATTATCCTTCCCTCCCAAAATCTGAGCTACATGTCCTCCAGGCATACCAACTGCTTGTAACATAAAACTGAATTTTTAACATTCCCTTAAAAATAACGTATATTATTTGCACTATTTTCACCATAGCAACATCATAAGTTGATATATCCCCCATTCCACCATTACTATCAACACTCGATCAAGCAAGAGTGCAGGATGGCATGCCAGGATCAATACTAGGTATTCCTAAAAATAATGTGTCAATGTGGTGAAGCTACAACATGAGACTACTTATGCCAAGCACCATAACCAACAAGTAAAAGACTGAGCTAAGTGATTCCACAACCAACGGGTAACATCTAAACCCTACAGTCCTACCAAATCCAGTTGTGAACAGTGATGGCAATTAAACAAATCACTGGAAAAGCCTTCAAAATTATCCCCAACGCAAGACAGAGGAGCCCAATATATCAGTGCCAAAATAAGGCTGAAGCAATCGGAACAGTTTTCAGCCATGTATGCCAAGTGGATAATCCATCCCAACGTCCTCCAGAGGTTTCCAGCATCACAGACACCAATTCTATTCGTTCCATGCAATATCAAGAAACTGCTAAAGGCAATGGATACTGCAAAGGGTATAAACCCCTACAATATTCCAGCAATGATACTGAAGATGTGCTCTAGAATTGCTGTTCCCCTAGTCAAGCTGTTCTACTGCAGCTAGTGATTGACATTTATCGGTGTTGTGGAAAATTGCCCATGGTACGTGCTGTATACAAAAAGCAGGACAAATGCAACCAGACCAATTACTTGGTCTAGTACTATCAATTGGCACTTTAGCAATAATCTGCTCACTGATCGTCAGTTTGGGTTCGGCCAGATCACTCAGCTTCTGACATCACTACAGTCTTGGCTCAAACATGAACGAAGGGGATGAATTCCAGAGGTGAAGTGAGAGTGACTGCTCATGATACCAAGGCAGCATTTGACCAAGCATAACATCATAAAACCCGAACAAAACAGGAGTCAATGGGAATCACGAGAAAACTCCTCACTGGTTGGAGTCATACCTAGTATAAAGGAACATGATGATGGATGATGGGATTCGTCTTCTTAGTTCCAGACATTCACTGCTGTAGTTCCTCAGAGTAGTGTGTTCGCCCTAACCATTATAAGCTGCTTCCATCATCAGTTCAGAAATGGTGATATTCACTGATTGATGATTATACAATGTCCAGCATTAATTGCGCGATTCCTCAAATACTGAGGAATGCAGCAAGAAGTGGTCAACATCCAGGCTTGAGTTGACAACTGGCAAGTGACATTCACTTTATACAAGTGTCAAGCAATGACCATTGCCAGCAAGCGGAAATGTATGGCTCCTGGATATTCAGTGGCATTATCATCGCTGAATAATCTGCTATCAATATCATGGGAGTTGCCAAAAACTGGAGTAGCCTTATAAATACTGTGGCTACAAAAGCAGGTCAGAAGCTAGGAATATTGTTGCAGCAGTGAGTACTATAAGCTGAACAACAGGCACTCACCAAAGTGCCTTACGCAGCACCTTCCAAACCTACGACCACTGCCATTTAGTAGAACAAGGTTAGTAGATACAAGGGAACACCACTATCTGGAATCGCTCCTGTAGGCCATTTATCATCCTGACCGAGAAAAATATCACCCTTCCTTCACTGTCGCTGGGTCAAAATCCTCAAACTCCCTCCTTAACAGCACTATGTGTGCACCTACACAACAGGGACTGCTGTGGCCCATCACCATCTTTTCAAGCACAATTAGAGATGAGCAATAAATGCTGGACTAGTCTGCGATGCCTGCATCCCATAAATGAATTTTTAAAAACATGAACATATTGTCGGATCATAAAGTATAGGAAGGAGCTTTTCAAACAAAGTACATAGTACTTTGTTCATAGTACTAAATTCCTAATACTTTATCTACACTTGTGTTGTTCAATACATTAGCCACTGGCCAACTGTGGTAAAATTGGAATCCAGATATGGCATATTAAATTTTTGATTAGTAAACAAAAATAATGATGGGTTACTGTTGTTGGGTACAGCATCTCATCTTTTATCTTTTTAAGCATTATTAGCAAAATGTGTGATTGTTTTTCTGATTGTATGTCTTACTTTCCTTGCTTACCATATGGTAATAGATATTTGTCACAAATATTCAGACATGAAGTACTGCACAAAGTGGCTAAAACAGCATCATTGTATCCATACATCTGCAGCTGATATACATCATATAATGGGCAACACAGATTTGTATAAGGATGTCTCATACTTACCTGATAGGAGCCATTTATTCCTTTGGAGAAATCACTTGACTTCTTGTCACCAGATGCCGTCACAGTGTTCGCTGTCACTGACTGAAATACACAGGAAACTAGCAATGTAAGTACAGTAGGCTTTTCACTAGAGCTTAAATGTGTATTTTGAAAGTAATTAAATGTTCTGTCACAACGAACAGTAAAATTTAGATCAAACAAATTACTAAATCTAAATCATTACTTCTCTACTTTTTTTTTTAGGAAATCAAAGATGATCTTAAATCAATTCCAATGAATAGTTTTCTGATCTGAAATGTTAACTTTATTTCTCTCTCCAGATGCTGTCTGACCTGCCGAATATTTCTAGCAATTTCTTAATCCCAAAATTATTTTTATAGAATCCTTTATGTAGAATCTTTCTATTAACCAAATAGTTTGTTTTAATGCTTGTGCAAAGTTATTAACTCTAACTCCTCTGAAAACAACGTATTGAATTTCAGCGTCTTATCAATTGATTCTGTTGCTATAACCGCATAGGATTACACAAAATATACAACACAGAAACCGGCCATTTGGTCCAACCAGTCCATACTGGTGTTTATGGCCCACTCGAGTATTCTTGTATCTTTCTAAATCTCAGCATTTGCTGTTGTGACCCATTTGAAAACCTCTACAACCTCTGGAGCTGACCATTCAATGAGCTCTTTAATCAGCCTGTCAGCTCCTACTATTGTTCATCCAAAATTCTGTTACACATAGCCAAATTAGCAGAAAGTTCATCTACCCTCTCTCTGACCCACAGTAACTCTAGATTGAGCAATATCTTGGATTTTAAATACTCAAACTTATATTTAAATCTCTCTATGATCTTGATTCTCCATACCTCTAATCTCAGCCAGCCCTAAAATCTTGAGATAACTACAGTCCTTCAATATCTCCTTTTGCTCATTCCCTTTTCAATTGCTGCATCATTGGTGACAATTATGCTTGAGAATTCCCTTGCTAAATCTTTCAATTTCTCTTAAGACACTCCTTAAAAGCCATCATTTCCCCCCGCCGATCCCCCTCAAAGAAAATTATGTGGCTTGATGTCAGATTCTGTTGATAACACTCCTGAGAAACATCTTTTATAAAGACACAAAGTATGGTGTGATTACATAATAAATCTAAACCAAGGATCTCCAAATGGTGTCATAACATACACGGAAAAACAAGAGGTTTAAAACATCAAAAATTAAAATTTAAAAAATTTTGAGAGGTGACCTGACAGAAGCGTATAAGATGCTAAGAGGTACAGATCAGGTGATTCTCAAAGGCTTTATCTAGGGGCTGGAATGATTGCTATGAGAGGTCACAGGTTTAAGGTGCTGGGGAATAGGTACAGCGAAGATATCAGGGGCAAGTTTTTCACTCAGAGTGGTGGGTGAGTGGAATCGGCTGCCTCTGGTGGTAGTGGGGTCAAATTCAATAGGTTCTTTTAAGAGACTTCTGGATGAGTACATGGGACTTAATAGAATTGAGGGTTATAGGTAAACCTAGTAGGTATGGATATCATCGGCACAACTTGTGGGCCGAAGGGCCTGTTTGTGCTGTAGTTTTTCTATGTTCCAAAATCTCAAGTTTTACAATAAGTTGAATTTTATAAATAGAGACAGAGTTTAAAAACAATCAAGTTATACCAAACATTTTTAAGTACACTGGTAAGGCTCAAGCTGGAGTAATGAGGCCAATGCTGGCTATCATACCCTCAGACCTTAGGAGACAGTATACAAGAGATTTACTAGAATGGTATCAAAAGTGAAATACTTGTCACACAGAGAATTGAGAGAATTGTTTCTTTAGAAAACATATTAAGAGTCAATTGATAGAAATGTTCACAAGCATGAAAGATTTTTGATGAGAATCAATAAGGGAAAACTGTGCTAAAGGGTTGATAACCAGAGGATATAGATTTGAAGTAAATGGAAAAATAACTAGAAGAGGCTTGGGAGAGAGAGAAAAAAATCACACAGGGAAGTTATAGTGAACTAGAATGAATTGCATGAAAAAGTGCTGGAAGCAGATTTGATCATTTTCAATAAAGAATTGGATAAATACATAAGAGAAAAATCTAGGTCTGGGACAAGAGTTCCGTAAAGGTTGGGGACTAATTGGATAATTCTTTCTGTCACATACTCAATGGGCTGATTGTGCTGCAACATTATAGTTTTTTAAGTTTATTTATTAGTATCAGAAGTAGGCTTACACTAACACTGAAATGAAGTTACTGTGAAAATCCCTTCATCACACTCTAGTATCTGTTTGGGTACATGGAGGGAAAAATTAGCATCGACAATGCACCTAACCAGCACATCTTTTGGACTGTGGGAGGAAACCAGAGCATTTGGAGTAAACTCATGCAGACTCCGCACAGTCATCCATGCCAGGAATCAAACCTGAGCTCCTGGCACAGTGAGGCAGCAGTGCTAACTACTGTGCCACCCATTCTATTATTCTAACATTCTATCAATTTTAGGTTTCTTTATACTGGAATTTGAGAAAGTCAATGCATTAGTTTAAAAGGACATACATAAATACGCTCGTTGAAATTAACTAGATCAAACTATGTGGTCGATTCATTTTATGCCTGCACTAAAATATTTACTGCAATCACTAAGTAACAAGCAATCTACATTTGATTATCAGAAATAAAAAAGAACACACTCCAAATGATCCAGACTGACACTTCCTCCACATTGCCACATTTGCGTCTCCCACAGAGTTACAAGATAGATACAAGATAGAAGTGTATCGCAAAGATTAGAAATCATTTTACTTTATCATTTTCCAACTGATATATTAAATTTAGTGATGTAGTGTAGAATCATAAGCAGCAAATCATAAGCAGTTACTGGTAGTTTTTTTTAAACAAATGTTACAGGCTTTGAAGGATGGGCCAAGCTTTCACCTCAAAGTCAGTCTTCAACTCCAACTAGCACACTTCCACCATTTCAAATGCAGTTAGGTATGAGAAATACATGCTGGGCTTGCCAATGATACTCATAGTTTGTGAATGTTTTAAAAACCTAGTGACCATCAAGTCACCTCAAATACCTAACCCATAATTTCCAATCTACTCAAATTCCACTGAGGAATAATTCTAAAACCATGGCATTATTCCTGCATCATAATCTTATAGTTTGTACATACCACAAAACTAGAATATAAAAATACATTTTGGGAAAATAAATAACCTGATAAAATAGATAGACATGCGGCAGATGAAACTACGAAATTATTAATTTTGGTAGGTATACGACCGGCCCTGTCTCTGAGGGAGCTGTAGACCAGTTGAGGGAAATAACCGTACCGAGGGAGGAAGTGTTAGAGCTTCTAGGTAGCATTAAAACTGATAAATCTCCAGGGCCTGATGGCATTTGTCCCAGGCTGCTTAGGGAGGCGCGAGGTGAAATTGCTGGGCCTCTGACACAAATCTTTGTCCCTTCCTTGGACACAGGTGAGGTCCCAGAGGGCTGGAGAATAGCTAATGTTGTACTGTTGTTTAAAAATAGTAGGGATAACCCTGGTAATTATCGGCTGGTGAGTTTGACGTCACTGGTAGGGAAGCTGTTGGAGGGGATTCTTAGAGATAGGATATATAGGCACTTAGAGAGCGTTGCTATCTGATTAGGGATACGCAGCATGACTTTGTTAAGGGGAGGTCATGCCTTATGAATCTGATAGAATTTTTTGAGGTGACGAAAACCGTCGACAAAGGGCGAGCCGTTTATGTCGTCTGTGTGGATTTCAATAAGGCATTGACAAAGTCCCTCATGGGAGGTTAGTTGAAAAGGTCAGTTGAAAAGGTCAAGGCTCATGGGATATAAGGACAAGTAGCTAGATGGATAAGTAACTGGCTTGGCAATAGGGGACAGAGAGTAATAGTGGAAGGGTGTTTCTCTAGCTGGAGGTTGGTCACTAGTGGTATGCCGTAGGGCTCGGTACTGGGACCTCTTCTATTTGTAATATATATAAATGACTTGGAAGAGGGAGTAATTGAAGTGATCAGCAAGTTTGCAGACAATACAAAGATGGCTGGACTTGCAGATAGTGAGGAGCATTGTCAGGCGATATAGCAGGACATAGACAGGCTGGTAGCTTGGGCAGATAGATGGCAGATGGAATTCAATCCTGATAAATGTGAGGTGAGGTGATTCATTTTGGGAGAAAGAATGTAGTGGGGAGGTATATGATAAAGGGTAGACCTATTAAGAGTATAGAAACGCAGAGGGACCTGGGGGTGCAGGTGAACAAGTCTCTGAAGGTTGCAGAGCAAGTGGAGAAGGTTGTGAAGAAAGCATTTAGTATGTTAGCTTTTATAGGAAGGGGTATAGAGTACAAGAGCTGGCCTTTAATGTTGCAGTTGTATAAAACGTTGGTTAGACCTCATTTGGAATACTGCGTCCAGCTCTGGTCACCTTACTACCGGAAAGACGTGGAGACTCTGGAGAGAGTGCAGAGAAGGTTTACCAGGATGCTGCTTGATATGGAAGATCTGAGTTACGAGGAGAAGTTAGGCAAATTGGGACTGTTTTCCTTAGAAAGACGTAGACTTAGAGATCTAATAGAGGTATACAAAATTATGAGGGGTATAGATAGAGAAAACAGGGTTCAACTTTTTCCTAGGATGGACTCAAATAGCATGAGGGGTCACGGGCTTAGGGTGAGGGGCGTAAGGTATAATTTGGATGCTAGAGGGAGTTTTTTCACACAGACAGTGGTGAGGGTATGGAATGTGCTGCCAAGTAAAGTGATGGAGGCAGGCACTCTGGAGTTATTTAAGAGATACTTAGATGGGCACATGAACAGAATGAGAATGGAGGGATATAGAAAACTGATTTAAAATAGGGATTGTGAGCTCTCTGGGAAATGTGTAAATTGTCGATGATATTGATGTATTTGTTTTATCCTATAGGTACTTTGGTCCGCCTTTTGTCTAACAAGGGGCATGGACTCGATGGGTCGTGAGAGGGCTGCTCTTGGATTTTTCGAGAGTATCCTAGTGCTTCACGTCGTTAGTGTACACTTGACCTGGACCATTTGATGGGCAACACATCAGCTCAGTGACTATCGCTGTGCTGTGCAGATACATGGATTTGGGCCTGTGTCTGTGAGAGTTTACGCATTCTCCCCGTGCTTGTGTGGGTTTTCTCGGGGTGCTCCAGTTTCCTCCCAGATCCCAAAGATGTGCTCTTAGGCTGACTGGCAGAAGAAATTCCCCCTAAATTGTCTCAAATTTGGTTTCAATGTATAGATCTATAAACATAGACAGGGATCACAGGTAGAAGTGGAAACATCGAGTGGTGGCGTGGGCTCGTTGGGCCGAAGGGCCTGTTTTCCATGCAGTTTTGTTCTTTGTTCACCAAATGGAACAATTTTGAAGACAGTCTTCAAGATACACAGGCAGACACAAGTTGAAAGGCTGTTAAGAAAAGCATAGGGGCTTCGCAGCCTTATTAACAGTGACATAGCATAAAACAGGTAGAAATTGTGCTCAACTTTTATAAAATACTGGTTAGGCACTAATTGAAGAACCATGTTCAATTCCAGACACCCCCTTTTAGGAATAACGTCAAGGCCAGAAAGAGAGTCGCATTGAGGAATTCCTAGAATTATGTTATAGGATTGAAGTACTTTAGATACGTGAAGAGCTTGGAGAAGTTGGAATTGCTCTCCACATGATAGAAAATGATAAAGAGGATGTGATAGGTGTTCAAAATCTTGAAAGGTTTTAGGGAATACATAGAAAAAAAATAGCAAGTTGCTAATATCTGGAATGAACTCCCTGAAAGGGTTTTTCAATAAGACATAGTATTAGGAAAGAATCCTTAAAAGATAATTGGATAAAATATTTGAGGGACAAAAAATGCATAGTTATGGGGAAAAAAGCAGGGCACTGGGACCAAATGAGTAATTCTCTCAAACAACTAACACAGAATCAATGGGTCAAATAAACTTCTCCTATGCTGCACACATTTTATGGCTCTACAAGGCATTTTTAGGATCATCAAATAAGAGAGAAGCAGCTCAGGAAGAAAATGAAAAGAAATTTCTTCACAGAAAGAATTGTGAACCTTTGAAATTCTCAACCCCAGAAGGCTATGGAAGCTGAGTCATGCTTAAGTATATTTAAGGCAGAGGTCTCCAAACTACGGCCCACGGGCCGCATCCAGATCGGAATTTGGAAACCACTGATTTAAGGGATAGACTTTGGATTAACAATAACCTAAAGACCACGACTATGGTGTGGGTAAAGGACACTGAAGTGCCCAATCAGCAACAATCATATTGATTGGCAGAACAGGCTTGATGGGCTGAATGGTCTCTTCTTATTCCTATGAATAATTACAAGTACAGGAGAAGGCCATTTGGCTTATCATGTCCCAGGGTGGATTTCTGCAAGAGCAACTCAGCTGGTCCCAATCCCAACACTCCACCACGGCTTTGCAATTTTTCCTCTTCAGATAATGAAGTGATCTGTGAAAAATCTCAACTGAATCTATCAATGCCACTTTCTTGGGTGATGCATTCTTGGGTGATGCATTCTAGATCCCAACCTCTTGCTACATGACAGTTTTTCCTCATGTCACCATTAATTCTTTTGCTAATTACCTTCAGAGTGTGAGTTCTCGCCCCTCCTGCCAATCAGGAAGTTTTCTCTACCTGCACTTTAAACACCTTATGTTTTTGAACACCTTTACTGAACCTTCCTGCATCATCTCTTCTCCAAAGAGAACAACTTCTCCAATCGTCTACATAACTGAAGTTCCTCATCACTGGAATCATTCTCGTGAATCTTTTCTGCACCCTCTTGAATGCTTTCACTTCCTTCCTGAAGTATAGTGCTCAGAATGGACACAATATTAAGGTGTAGATAAAGGACATTGACATGTCTGATCAACAATGATCATACTGATTGGCAGAACAGGCTTGATGCACTGAATGGCCTCCTGTATTCCTATGAATAGTTACAAGTACAGGAGAAGGTCACAGTAATCACCCACAATAATTGATGCCAAAGCAATTTTTATTAAGGTTTTTCACAGCTTTCATTCATTTTGTCATCTAGCCCCTGAATATAAAGTCCAAGGTCCCACGTGTTTTATTAACTGCTGATCTTACCTCGCCATCTTCAATAATTGGTGTGCAAGTTCTCCAAGACATTGCCATTCCAGTGCTTCTTCGAACAGTATCCTTCATTTTCTATTTCTTGCCTTATTATTCTGACCAAAATTAATCACTTCACATTGCTCTACATTAAATTTCAATTGCCACTTATCTATCCATTCTACCAACCTGGCTATGCCCTCATGAAGTTCATTTTACTCACAGTTCAGAATCCCTCCAAGTTTTGTGTCATTAGTATATTTTTCCCTGTAGCGGAAGAGTCTGGGTGATTAATACATATAAAAGAAGCTCGTACCAAGTCCCGCAGAACCATGCTGCATATTTTCCTCTGGTCCAAAAAGAAAACAACCATTCAAAACTACCTTCTATTTCCTGTTATAAAAGCAAAATACAGCAGATGCTGAAAATCTGAAATAAAAATAGAAAATGCTGGGAAAAAAATCCATGGAGAGATGTTGTCAGACCTGTTAAGTTTTTCCCACATTTTCTGGTTTTATTTCTGTTTCCTATTACTCAGCCAATTTCATATTCATTCTGCTATAGTTCATTTTATTCCATGAGCCATAAAAATCTATGTGAAGGAAATAGGTAAGATAGAAGCAGGGAAGTTGTTTTCACTGGCAGTGAAACTAGAACTAGGGGGCATGGCCTCAAAATAAGGGAAAGCAGATTTAGGACTGAGTTGAGGAGGAACTCCTTCACTCAAAGGTTGTGAATCTGTGGAATTCCCTGCAGAGTGAAGCAGTTGAGGCTACCTCATTGAATGTTTTTAAGGCAAGGATAAATTTTTATACGGTAAAGCAATTAAAGGTTATGGTGAGCAGGCGGGTAAGTGAAGCTGAGTCCACAAAAAGATCAGCCATGATCTGATTGAATGGCAGAGCAGACTCGAGGATCAGATGACTTACTCCTCCTGTTCCCAGTTCTTACATGATGAGCATGTTTTCCCAATCTCAAGAAATCCTAATTCATACCCAAGGAAGAAGCATGACTTGGTTGACTATCTGACTATGGACTGAATATTGACAACATAAGAGTCACAGATCTATAAAACTTAGAAAAAGTAGAAACTTCTTTGATAAGGAGAATTTATATATAACCACTCAAGTACACAAAGTGGATAATTGACAAAGTCTAACCAGCAAAGTCTAACATTTGTCTCTTATTGGTATATTGTACCTATGAAGACTTCAGAATGTAAATTACCTTGCACAGATAAAGTAATGTGCAATTGGAACACAATCTATTTACCTTAGCTGTCTAAATTCAAACTTTTAAGATTGATGAATAATCCAAACACAGTAATATGAAGTGAGAATTGACAAAGGGAATGACAATTTTTTTTGATTTTTGACTAGAATGAAGTTTTCAAAGCACAGAATGAGAGTAAAAGATAAAATTATAAGGTATGCTGGGCACAGCTTGCAAAAAGTCACCTCGCTCCGGCGCCAGCTTGAGAAAAAAAACGCACGCATTTGTCTCTAGTTTCCATGCCACTGTCGCTACATGATCCCCCTCCCACACCCAACACAAAACTGGCACACCAGTTCACTCATCCAATACCATCTACAGAAAACCATCAGTGCTTTCCCATCCAAACGAAGATGATGAATATCTTTAAATTCACATCCTCCCATTCCACAATCCAAAACACCAGACATTTCGCCTATACTTTAACAGCAACTTGCATTTATTTCCTATAACTAATTATACAGTGCATTCGCTGTTCACACTACACTCTCCACTACATTGGGCGAACAAGTGCAAATCCAATGTTGTTTTTCTGAATATGTGTGAACTTGACCTCAGTGACTTGGCATTTCAATTTCCCTGTGTCAAAGAAAACAGCCTTGAACGCAGATATTGTCTTTCTTGATGTCAATGTCCCCCAAAGCATGTCAAAGCTAATAAAATACTTCTGATGTGCAGTTACTGGGTAATCAAAGAAATATGGCAGTCATTTTTCACACAGCAAGTTCCCATTAACAGATAAGTGAATGATGACCAGATAATCGGTTTTAAACATTGGCGAGGAATAAATAGGGGCCAGGACATCTGCAAAATCTCCCTTAATCTTTTTCAATGATAGTGTCTCAGTTTAACATCTCATTAGAAAGATGGCACTGTCAGTTTAGCAATTCTTCACAGAGTATCAGCCTATATTTTATGCTCAAGTCTTTGGAGAGGAACAGGAAAATACTGCATTCTGACTCAAAGGCAAGTGTGCTATTCAATGAGCCACAGCCTCGAGCTGATTTCTTAGTCTGACATTCTGCACTTTTCCAGTGAATATTTACTCCAAAAACTACATCTTCTTTCTCCTGGCTACAGTGCAACCTTCTGCCTGAATAATAGTTTTAATTCCTTTAAATCTCAACTATAATCTCCTTTCACTCTACGAAAATAAGTGCTATCATTGCAGGATAAATCTATTAATGTCCAGGGGAGAGATGTTGAGTTGGCACAAAGATCAGCACAAAGTACTGGTGGCAACATTTGTGCCACTAGTATTGCTGTACTTACTTTACTTTCTCCTTTTGGGGTAAATGGTTACCATTCTATTAAGTTCATTCAGTCTTTCAATTTATTTCCTTGTCTCTTCCCCGAGTTCCACTTATTTCTGTAAAGGATTTGATTTCTTTTTTTCCAATACTTGATGTAAAAAAGCATCTCCACTCTTAAACCGCTTCATGTTTTTGTTTCCAGTAAATTGAAAGTCATCCAGCAGATATTTCTTGTGTTTCCTCTTAGCTAATTTTGATTGTTAAAATATTTGCTCTTCTTTTAACTTTCCACTAACTAGGGATCACATTGTGAATGCAAAAAATTCTACACATAGCACCAATACTGACCATACTGCATCAGTTGGGTTGTTGCAACAATTATTAAAAGGATGTTGGGCATTTATGTTGGGTGCAGTTGCACTTTTCTAGCAGACTTTTTAAACATAGAGTTAAATTCGGCTAACTCTGATTAGTTATTACCTTGGAGCGTTTTTACCCAAGATATCTTAAAATATGTTTGTTGTCCATCCTTACTACCCTTGAACTGAGTAATTTGCTGGGCAATTTCAAAGAGCCAACCACAATACTGTGTCTGGAGTTACATGTAGGTTGGACATGGTAAAAATAGCATATTTCCTTCAATAAAGGATATTAATAAACCAAGTGGATTTTTATGACAGTCAATGATGGTGGCCACTATTACTTAGACTAATTTTCTATTCCAGATTTTATTAATTGAATACAAATTTCATCAGCTGCTGGGATTGGATTTAAACCCATTTTCCCAAAGCGTCACCAATACCTCTGCATTATTAGCTCAGTGCATTAGCAGTACACCACCATCTCCCCATGTTGCCACATTTTCTGGCTCTGATCCAATCAACCAGCTTAGCTACCCTTTCAGTGCAAACCTTACAGAGTACAATTACAGCAGCCGAATTAACCCCAAGTGTATCAATGTCCACGTGGATTTGACTGCCTAACTAACCCCCTATCCATGCCCCTTCACATCATAGGATTAAGTGATCTAACACATTCCTCGCTTGACCTCCTAATTTCCAGTCTTCAAGGACTTCAGTCAATACAGAACTCTTCAAGACACCCATCAATCTGTTAATTCCAGGCACCATCAGCTCCGTGTCCAGCAAATTGACTTTAAAGTATTAGATTTCAAATACTGTATGATTTTAATGCACCTTCTGAGCAATTGTATGATTCTGCCTATACACTTCACTCTGCTAATACCAGCTTACCGTTCATTCTTTGATCTCTCTGTCCCACCTTGTAAGCAAGCCCTTGATTCACTATGTCCCTGCCTTTTGAAATATTTTCCCAATATTTCAGTTTGCTACTTTCTTTGTTTTCTTCAAATGCCTCCTTAATATCGCTGCATTTTTTCCTTTCTTCCGAGCTCATTATCCATCACTGTACCCTTTTAAGAACTGATGTTAGATGATCTGTAGAAATGCACATTATTTTTATTGCCTTCCATTTTTTTTACTAGTCACTTACTGGTATCAAAAATTTGAAACTATATTATTTGTTGATCATTGTGTCAATGATACATTTGCTTGGATTTAAATGGGTACATTCCCTCGACTAATCCAAAACCATGGTCAATACTGCTTTCAATAAATTTGTTTCGTCATATTTGGATGCTCTCAGTGGCATTAAGGAGCGACCCAGCAGGTTGAACTACAGGTTTGTCAGACAACTCACATTTTTGAAAGAAAATGTTTTACAAAGCTTTCACAAGTTCTTTTCTCTTCCACCAATTAACTTACATTTCCTGAAAGCACTGGTTCCCTGTTGCATTGTAATTTGTGTTATAATTTCACAAGTAGAATTAATGTTTTAATATTTCTTCCAAGGAATGAGCACTTACAACTCAGCTGAAACAGCTATTCAAACATGAAGCCCAATCATGTTCTCGTTTGCTATCCATTGATGTGTAATCGTAGCTCTAGTCACTATCAGAAGTGGCATGCATTAAAGACTTTCTTAACCGAGATGCTTAAGTCAATTGTGCTGTCCTGCTATCTGTGTTCTGACTGAAAACGGATATCTCAGCATGGTCTAAAATAGAATCTAAGGCATTTTTTCTTCATAATTCATCTGTGTAGAGGTTAGTTAACTCCATTGGCTAAAGTGTAGTGCAGAATTATACCAATATCAATCCGTATACTAGGTGGGATAGTTCATAGATGACTATGTCCTTGCCTTGTGCATGCTCGAAGTGGAGTCGTGCCTCTCAAACTATATAATTACTTGCCTCTAATGGACAGAAATGCTTATGGTTCTTCATCAACTATGATTAATTACTGTTACCAGAACTCAACTGTTAAACAGAAACGTAAGTTAAATGCTTCAGATCTGTGACACTTTGCAAGAACACTTAAGATGTTAATCCTATTTTCCTTTTCTCAGTGGCTATCTGAGCTACTCAATGCTTTGAGGACCTTATTTTAAATTTCTGATTTCCAGTATTTGCAATATTTTACCTTTTGTTCATTAGATAAATCTTTACAATATTTCTGAAATATTGCAATATTCTGAAATACTTTAAACATGCTGGGGAACAAGAAGATTATGAATGATATTTGTTAAAGCTAATAACATTATTTTATGAACAGGAAAGATAGTTGAAAAAATGCCGGAAAAGACAAACTTCAAGACAGAGCAGGATAGCATACTGAGAATGTTCAAGGAGCAATATACTCTGAATGTTCGTTACACCAGCATCTTTGTTTGGATAACTAGATCTTTAGAAGTTGGTCAGCTTCATCTTAAGAGGTGTTTATCAATCCTATCTAAATTCCAATTCAAAAACTATAATAGAAGATTCTTCAAAACTTGTAGATCTGCTTATTCGTGTGATAACACTCTGAATAAGATAAATGGCCCGAGCAAACACTAAATTAGCGTACAATATTCACATATTTCCTGTTCTATGGCATCATTAGATTTTACCCTTACATTGTATCTGTCTGACATATTAAACTGCAATTTTAAATAAATAAATGATCAGCTGTAACAGTTTCTACTTTCAACATTCTCACTTTGCCCGAAAAATCTGCAAGGTAGAATTTTACTGACTCCTAAAATCTTCTAATCCAGTCAGCCCCATCTCCTTCCAATTCAGCTGCTGCAGCAGACATGACAAGTTATTATGCCAGTTACTGAGCTGTACACTTTAACAATAATGTGGATCAGAAATGTAAATCACTGTAACTCCATCACAGCAACTGTTTCTACCGGATTGTTTATGTCCTATTAGAAATAACAAAACAAATAATACTGTTCTTTCAAGCAGCTCAATGTATATTTCTGCTCACAATTATGCACAAAAAATTGCCGACTTCAATCACTGGGTGCTACCAACTAAAGAAATCTTTCCTCAGCAGGGGGGCACAAAAGTTAGTATCATTGCATGATTTCACCCAAATATTGCCAATACAGTCAATATATTTTGGTAGTTATCAATATAAGAATTACTGTCCAGACAGAGCTAAGACAACCAAAAGCTTTTACTACGATATTTCATTCAGGCTTTGTGAAAAAAATACTTTTGTTTTAGTTGGAAAAACAGAACATATATCCTTTTCTAACTTTTTAAAATAAGAAATAAAAATTTTCAACACGACACTCAGTACTGTAAAATAAAATTATTTATCTTCCAAACTTCAGCTGTAATTTTAAATAGCAATCCGCACTGACAATTGGTAAATATCAACTTTTTTGTTTCTGTACACCAATCAAAACATTTTTACTTAATCCTGTGAATTATCACAGCATATCACTCATCTCTCTAAAATCAAAGTTTTTAACAACAAACTTCACATCTTGAATAACCCAATGAAAGATTAAACCAGATTATGGTTCCAAATTAGAATTCCTAATCTTAACAATGCTATCATCAATAGCACCAGAAATCAGGCTCTCACCCAAAAACAGGATAACAGGCTATTATGTGAACTACTTTGTTACCTCCAAATCAATTGTCTTAAAAGCAAGACTGGGCAGAAATTTGATATGTCTCCAACCTATTCTCCATTGGGAAAAAACTGTCGGAAGGGAAACAAGGAAAGAAAAGGAAAATCAATCTGCACACTGGTCCATTTACATAATTTCTGTCATCATGACTTTACGGGCATAGAACCTCAACACCAACTAATCAGTCAATATTCATATTATTTTCAGGAATACCAAGTGTCCAGCTGGTAAGAATGTTGTAAAGTACGCAACCATTCCTTCTCAGTGATCTGATCATTCGCTCTCTGCTGCTAAATGCTACGTTAGATTGTAGAAACTTTTCAAGATTTTTGTTGAAAGGTTCAGATCACAGGGCAAGGCTGTGATTCAAGTAAAGTTCTCCCCACTCAACTCCAGTATCTACTGAATTCTTTTAAAACAGAATTAAACATAAGTGATTTGATTTCTCACAAATTATAAATGTCAGTCCCTAAGACTTCTGAATGGACCTACTTTGTATTAAGTTGAACTTTCTCCATACCCTAGCTATGATTGTAACACTACATTCTGCACTTTCACCTTCTGTATGAACGATATGTTGTCTGTTTCATGTGCAAGGAACAATACCTTTTATTACAGACCAATATATGTGACAATAACATATCAAATCAAACAAGCTATCGGGATGTTTTTCATCTTATAATACACGTATCTTTGAAGTGGTGACAAATCTGAAATACTTTTTTTTCCTTCCCTTCACCTCACCTGCAAAGCCACGGAGGAGTAATCATGTTGTTGTTGAGTGGATTGGCTAGTCTGAGTTAGTTGGCTCTGGGTGTTGCTGGTGTCCCAGAGGTTCTGAGGCGGTGGAGGTTGCTGTAGATGAGGCGGCAATGGTGGGGGTGGGATGGACGGTGGCGGGAGGTTCTGATGGGCAGGATGCTGCAGTACCGACTGCAACTGCTGCTGGTGCATTTGCTGCAGCTGCTGCATCTGCTGGAGGTGCTGCTGCCTCAGCGTCTGAAAGTTGGACGCTAAGCCGGCAGCAGGAACCGGCGGGGGCACGGTGGTTGGGCTCAGAGTGGCGCCGACGCCAACCACCATGCCCGGGGCCGGTACACGGGGCCCGGGAGGCATTGGCGGCGGAACTGCAGCTCCGCCATAGTATGGAAGGGGTGCCCCTCCCCCACTGTACCGACCCCACGACGGATACATCGGCTCTTAATCTTTAAACCAAACACTTCAAACCAAGGAAAATAACTCAACAGGGGTGAAATATGACGGGAATTATTAAAATTCTGACAGGCTTCCCCTGTCAAATCAGAGCCGAAACATTCACAATCGGCGATCAATATTTCAGACGCTACTTCATTCTTCGCTGACTGCCGCCATTACACGAAGACCCAGAGAAACAGACGTCGCGTCATCACGTCACGCTCCACCCCCCTCGCGCGGAACGCGCTCCCACCGACGTCGCAAACGTCGTGGCGAGCCCCTCGCTCTTTCGTTTTACGACACGATGGCAAAACGATTTCAGTGAAGACGATTTGAAAGGTTGAGAGCGCCATGTTTGTTGCAGGCACAATAGTGTTTCATTCAGTGCGCGGACCGAGAACAAGAATGTTCCCCAATCTCATAGCCTCGCTTCCACTGATTCCCTCTATTCCCGTTGCTTCGGGAAAAGCATGATGTAGAGATGCCGGCGTTGGACTGGGGTAAACTCAGTAAGAATCTGGCAACACCAAATATAAATACAACCGATTTATTTGATAGTAAATCTGCGAACTTTCGACTTTTCGTCTTCGTCAGGCAAATGCCAAATGCACTCGGGAAAAGCAGTCAGCATAATCAAGGACCCTTCTATGCATCTGGGTCATATTTCGTCCGGAAAAAAATACAAAAGTCTGAGGTCAGCTACCAACCAAGTCAGCTTCTTTCCTGCCGCCATCAGACTTCTGAATGGACCTACCTTATTTTAAGCCAATCTTTCTCTACACCCAGCTAAGACTGTTATACTTGGGAGACATGGTGGCAGTGATTAGCATTGCTGTCTTAGAGCGCCAGGGACTCAGGTTGGAGTCTACACATTCCCTCTGTGGGTTTCCACTGGATGCTCCAGTTTCCTCCCAGAGTCCAAAGACTTATGTTGGCCATTCTAAATTCTCTCTTGGTGTACTTAAACAGGTGCCAGAATGTGGCAATTGGCAGATTTTCACAGTAACTTCATTGCAGTGTGAATATAAGCCAACTTGTGATACTTATAAGCTTTAAAAATATTCTGCATCCTCTCCTTTCCTTCTTTCTTTCGAGAAGCAGGCTTTTCGTTAGAAAGAAGGCGGCTAAGAGGAGACCTTATTGAAACATATAAGATGATTGGAGGTTTACATAGGGTGGACAGTGATAGCCTTTTTCTGAGGATGGAGAAAGCTAGCACGAGGGGACATAGCTTCAAATTAAGGGGTGGTAGCTATAGGACGGATGTCAGAGGTAGGTTCTTTACCCAGAGGGTAGTAAGGGTATGGAATGCCCTGCCTGCTGCAGTTGTAGATGCGCCAAGTTTGGTGGCGTTTAAGAGGTTAGTAGATAAGTTTATGGATGAAAAGGGAATGGTTTAGGTTAGAGGGTCATTGCTTTTTCTTAACTGGTCTGCGCTACATCGAAGGACGAAGGGCCTGTTCTGCGCTCTAATGTTCTATGTTCTCCCCTATGTACTCTGTGAAGGTATGTTTTTCCCATCTAACCTGCATCACAATACATGTGACAATAATAAATCAAATCACAAAGATCATCTTTCCATTTGTGGATGCAACCATAACCAGGGGTTATAAACATATGAACAATAGCAAAACACTGGACATGCAACAGAAAGTGCTGGAGATACTCAGCAGGAGGGAAACATGTCAAGAACTTTTGATGAGAATAGTGGTGTGAAAGATCATCAGCCTTGAATATTAACTGTCTGACCTGATGTGGTCGTAGTTTAGATGTAGAGACGTGAAAGCATAAACACAGGCATTAGCCTGGGAGCTGAATGGCCCAATTTTGTGCTGTAAATACTTTGTAATGCTTGTCATTTGAATTATATGACATTCGTGACAACCTTGAGAACTGCAAATACATATACATATATATATATATATATGTGTGTGTGTGTCTCTCTGCTTGCTCATTGTTTTAGTCTTGCAGAGTCTAGTTGCTTTGGAAATTCCCTTCTTCATTGAAATGAAGCAGGCTTTTCAAGCAATTTATTGGAGGCCACAGTTGTCATTGTAATTAATTACATGCAGCAGGAGAGTACGGAGGGCCAGATGTTCATGAATTTCTGCTGTTTAAGGCTTGATATCACCTCAGGGAGTGGTTAAATGTGCTAGGCAGAATGAACTCATAAGAATCATTCAACACACAAGCCTGATTCAATCAACAAACAGTTAATTAAGTTTTAAAGTCTATTTATTAGTATTGCAAACAGGCTTATATTAATACTGCAATGAAGTTATTATGAAAATATCCTAGTCATCACACTGTGACATCTGTTCAGGTACACTGCCAGAAAATTTAGCATAGCCAATGTACCTAACCAGCAGGAGTTTCAGACTGTGGGAGGAATGGCACCTGTGGAAACTCATACAGACATGGAGAGAACATTCAGACTCGACATAGTGATCCAAACCGCGAATTGAACCTGGATCCCTGGCGCAATGAGGCAGCAGTATTAACAACTATGCCCCCCACCCCCACCATGGGGGTGAAGTTATGGAGAAGTTATGGGGCGGACTACGTGCATCTCCACCAAACAAAGAAAATGCATCTCGGCTGCACACAATCCAATCATAAAAATTACAAATTACATATAGATCCAATGAAATAAATAACTGGACATCATTGGGCTGCATGATCAGCTCATGAACAGTTAGGTGTCATCTCACATGTTTTCCAGACTTCCTTAGCAACTGTCCTTAGATTTTCTCTATATATTAACATAGGTACTCAGCTTAGTTACCTATCATCTTAATGATGTAGGGCCAACTCTTGGGCTGAGATTGGGTCTGTCAGATCTGATTATATCGGTTATGGAGTTTCAGGATTAATGAAGGCAATTTTCAAGAAATATTAAGGAAATACCAAGAAATATTTTTTGGACTGGGCAAGATACAGGGTATCAAGACAAAAATTGTGTCGATCCTGAGTCAACACTCAAGTTCTACAGAGCTTGGCCAATGTCCAATACATTACGTAAAAAAACAGAAACTGAGCTCAAGCAGCTGGAGCTGACAGAAACACTGAAAAATCTCAGCAAGTCTGACACCACAGAAACATAGAAAAAACCTAGAGGAGGCCAATTGGCCTTTCGAGCCTGCTCCATCACTTATTACGAAAATGGTTAATCTTCCAGTAGCCCAACAGCCTAATCCTGCTTTTTTCCCATAACCTTTGATCCCATTCATCCCAAGTGCTTGAATACATTCAATGTTTTGGCATGGGCTATTTCCTGTGGTAATGAATTCCACAGGTTCACCACTCTTTGGGTAAAGAAATGTCTCCTCACCTCTTTTCTAAATGATCTATCCTGAATCCTCAGACTGTAACCCCTGGGTCTGGACTCCCCCACCATCTGGAATTTCCTCCCTGCATCTACCCTTTCTAATCCTATTAGAATTTTATAAATCTCTATGAAAACTCTCCTTATTTGTCTGAACTCTAGTGAAAACAATCCAAACCTAGTAAATCTCTCCTCATACATCAGTCCCACCATTCCCAGAATCAGCCTGGTAAACCTTCGCTGCACTCCCTTGAGCACAAGAACATCCTCAGAAAAGGAGACCAAAACTGCATACAATTCTATAGATGTGGCGTCATCAAGGCCCTGTATAATTGCAACAATATATCCCTGCTCCTGTACTCGGAACTTCTCGTAATGAAGTCCAACATGTCATTTACCTTCTTTACTGCCTGCTGCACCTGAATGTTTACCTTCAGTGACTGGTGCACAAGGACACCCAGATCTCGCTGCACACTCCCCTCTCCCAATTTACAGCCATTCAGGTAGTAATCTGCATTCTTGTTTTTGCTTCATATTTCATATAACTTCATATTTATCCAAATTATACTGCATCTGCCATTGATCAGCCCACTTATCCAACCTTTCAGATCTGAAGGACATCTGCACATCACAGTTCACCCTCACATCCAATTTGGTATCATCTGCAAACCTTGAGATGTTATATTTTGTTCCCTCATCCAAATCAATAATATCTAATGTGAATAGCTGGGGTCCCAACACCGATCCTATGGCACCCCACCAGTTACTGCCTGCCAATTTGAAAAACACCCACTAATCCCTACACTTTGATAGAAAACTGGCTGCCATAGAGGAAAACAATCTAAATACACTTACCCCAATCCCATGCACTTTAATCTTACATGATAATCTCTTGTGTGGGACTTTGTCAAATGCTTTCTGAATGTCCAAATATACCACATGGTCTGGTTCCCCCTTGTCAATTCTACTACTTATATTTTCAAAGAATTCCAACAGGTTTGTCAACCATCATTTCCTCTTCATAAATCCATACAGATTCTGTCTGATCCTGCTACTGCTTTCTAAATGCTCTGCTTTAAGTCCTTAATAATGGATTTAAGAATTTTCCCCAATACCAATGTTAAGCTTACTGGTCTATAATTTCCTGTTTTCTCTCTATCTTCTTTTTGAATACTGGAGTGACATTAGCCAACGTCCAATCTGTAAGGATTGTTTCAGGGTCTATAGAATCCCAGAAGATGGCCACCAATACATCCATTATTTCTAGAGCTGCTTCATTAAGTACTGATCAGGTCCTGGAGGTCTATGCCTTCAATTTTCCCAGCACCAATTTCTATAATATTGATCTCCACCAATTCTTCCCTCTCACTTGATCTTGTACTCTCCAACATTTCTGACATTTGATTTGTGTCCTCTTTATGAAGACAGAACCAAAGTATTCATTCAGTTTCTTGGTCATTTTTTTGTCTCCTGTTATATATTCCCCCACTTCTGTTTGTCGGGGATCAACATTTGTCTTCACCAACCTTTTTTTCTTCAAATATCTATAGAAACTCTTAGTGTCAGTCTTTATGTTCCCTGCAAGCTTTCTTTCGTACTGTATTTTCCCCTTCTTAATGAATCCCTTGGTTCTTCTTTGCTGAATCTAAACAGCTCCCAATCCTCAGACCTATTATTTTTCTTGGCCTATCTATATGCTTCTTCCTTAGATTGGATACTCTCTAATTTCCGTTGAAAGCCATGGATTGGCCCTTTTACCCATTTTGCTTTTGTGTGCAGTTCCCCCATGTACTCCTTGAATGTTTGCCATGCCTATCCACTATCATCTCTTTAAGAAACTCTTCCCAATCTATCAAGGTCAACTCACACCTCATAGTTTCCTTCATTAAGATTCAGCGTCCTAGTCGCCGAATCAACTACTTCACTCTCCATCTTGATAAAATATTCTATCTGAAACAAAAACAGAAAAATGCTGGAAGGTCTCAGTAGGTTTAACAGCATTTGTGGACAGAGTAGAGTCAACATATCAAGTCCAGATGTCCCTTCACCAGAGCTCTATTATCTACCCTCTCTCCACAGATGCTGTCAGACCTGCTGAGATTTTCCAGCATTTTTCTGTTTTTGTGTCAGATTCCAACATCTGCACTAATATGTCTGAGTGGGCTGCCTGATCGTCCCTGTTGTAAAGCTGGGCAGGACTGTCAGAGTATGTGTCAACCAAATATAAACTGGATCAGTGTCCTATACCGAACATTGAGGACTTACGTGCCAAGTTAGCTAGAGGGCTGAATTAAACAAAACTCAACATGACCCATGCTTATCAGCACATAGAGTTAGATGAGACATCTAGGGAATTTCTAACAATCAACACTCACAAAGGTTTACATCAATATACTCAGTTGCCTTTCAGAATATCTTCAACCATATTCCAACTTCCACAGAAATCTTATGACAGGATCTGCCCAAGATAGTTGTCTATTTAGAGATATATTAATTATGCTTCTAAAGAAGAACAATTAATAAATTTGGAAGAAGTGTTGAACAGTTTTTGAAAAGGTTAATAATCACCCAAATTTAAAAATTACACAGGCTGAAAAACAAAGGTCTTCTTAAAAGAGCCTTCACAGATAGACACCAAGGCCATTAGTCTGACAAAGCACATAAATCAGACATATACAACTGGAAAATGGCAGTGATCCAAAGACACAGAAACAAGCTGTGAAGTATTCATGCTGATTGGATATTAATGAAGCAAGCGTAAAATTATTGTGATTAGTTTATGCTAATTACTTGTAATCTATTTTGAAAACTTTAATTGCCTTTATATCTCAGAATACACCACTCTGGCTAGCTACAGGGATGTGAACTGGACCTTCCCAGTATCCTTGCTACAGCTTGTGTTAAAACAGCTGTTAAGAGTACTATGTGATTTGTCTGGTTACTTGAAGGATAAAGTTATGATTAATTAAAAGGCTGATTCAAAACTTGCAATAAATCTAAAAAGGTAAGGGCAAAGCTCAAGAGAGAAAAAAATTACATTCCAAGCCAATAAATTAACATATTTGAGATTCAGGATTGACAATCAAGAACTGCATCCTATGGAGGAGTAGGTTAAGGCGGTCCAGGGAGCAGCTCCCAGAAACATGTCAGAACTAACATCATTTTTAGGGTTGGTGAATTATTATGGGCATTTTATTGCCAACTTGTCTACATTGTTGCACCCTAACATGTACTCCTCAGGAAGTACCAAAGGTGGCATTGCAGTGAACATCAAAAGAAAGCAGTTGAACAGATTAAAATGGAATGCAGTCTTTAAGCCTCTTGGTCCATTTTGATCCTGAAAAAGAAATAGTGCTGACCTGTGATGCCTCACCCACGGAATCAGAACAGTATCGCCACACAGATCGGAGAATGGAGTAGACAGACCTATCGCTTTTGCTCCAAGAACACTAACAGATGCTGAGAGGATCTATTTGCCAATCAAAATACAAGATTTGGCTATTTTTTTTTTATGAGGTGAAAACATTTCATCAATACATTTATGCATGTAATTATCAACCATAAGCAGCTTCTGGGTTTGTTAAGGGAAGATAGAACCTTCCCCATCATTTCAATGAGAGTCCAATATTGGACTTTACTGCAAGCGACATACGACTATACATTCCAAAATCAGCCAGGCACCCATGTTGCCAACGTGGATGCCTTAAGCTGCCTTCCTTTGCGACAAAGTATGATACCCAGCAACGAGTGCCCAAAGAAACTCTATTCACTTTTAACTTTCTGTACATTTACTGGTGTCAGCACAACAAATCAAGTTGTAGACCCAAAGGTATCGCATTTTATCTAAATTCAAACAGATGGTCCTTCACAGATAGCATCATAACAACTCCAAAAAATTTTAACTTTTCCAAATCAAAAGATGAGCTGAATTGCAAGGATGAAGTACTGTTGTGGGTGATCATTCCTGCTCCTGTTCGGACACTGCTATCACAAGGTTTGTACTATGCACATCTCGGGATGACAGAAGTGAAAATGAGAGCCAGAATTACATGTGGTGGCCTGAGATCAATAATAGCATTGAAGACCTCATCATACACTGTGACCAGTGAGAAGCCATGATGCGGAGTTGTCGGCATTGGACTGGAGTGGGCACAGTAAGAAGTCTCACAGTACCAGATTAAAGTCCAATAGGTTTATTTGGTAGCACAAGATTTCAGAGTGTTGTTTCTTCTTCAGATGAGTGAGGAGTTGTGTTCACCAGCATGTCATATATAGACACAAACTCAATTTACAAAATAATAATTGGAATGCGAGTCTTTACAGGTAATCAAGTCTTAAAGGTGCAGACAAGGTGAGTGGGGAAGAGATTAAGCACAGGTTAAAGAGGAGTGTATCGTCTCCAGCCAGGACAGTTAGTGAGATTTTGCAAGGCCAAAGTGTGGGTGTTATTGATAGTGTGACATAAACCCAAGATCCCAGCTGAGGCTGTCTTCATGTCTGCGGAACTTGGCTATCAATTTCTGCTCAGCAATTCTGCGTTGTGGTATGTCGTGAAGGCCACCTTGGAGAATACTTACCCAAAGATCAAAGGCTGAATGCCCATGACTGTTGAAGTGTTCCCCAACAGAAACAGAACACTCCAGACTGGTGATTGTCAAGCGATGTTCATTCATCCGTTGCCGCAGCATCTGTACGATCTCCCCAATGTACCATGCCTCAGGACATCCGTTCCTGCAGCGTATCAGGTAAACAATGTTGGCTGAGTTGGAAGAGTATGTACTGTGTACCTGATGGATGGTGTTCTTACATGAGATAACGGCATTCGTGTCAATGATCCAACACATCTTGCAGAGATTGCTGTGGCAGGGTTGTGTAGTATTGTGGTCTCTGTTCTTGAGGTGGGTAGTTTGCTGGGGACAATTGTCTGAGATTGTGCGATTGTTTGAAGGCAAGAAGTAGAGGTATGGGAATGGCTTTGGTGAGATGTTCATTTTAAATCATTGATAAGTAATCAGTAAGAAGTACAGCAAAGTTTAATGTCCTCAGCTCTTTGGCATCCATAGGAATGGCCAGGTCAGCCATGAGTGCAACTCCACATTGATTTTGTGAGCCCTTCACGGCAGCATGTTTCTCCTCATTATTAACACTCAGAATGAATGGGCATTCATGAAATGAAGACTACAATCTCCTTAACCACGGTTGATAAAATATGGCAGATGTTCACCCGAGGCACCTGAAGTGCTGGTCTCTGACAATGGGACGGCATTCACAAGTAAGGAATTGCAACACTTCATGCAAACTAATCGGATTCAGCATGTTAGAACAACCTCCCAACCACCTTGCCTCAAATTGATTCGTTGAAAAGGCTACTCAGACCATTTAAAGCTGCTATGAAAAAACTGCTTTTATAACTTTAACTGATCCATTCTTCCCGCTTAGAAAGGGTAGCAGAACTAGAGGGCACAGCCTCAAAATAAGGGAGTGTGGCAGTTTAGAACGGAGTTAAGGAGGAACTTCTTCAAAAAGTGGTGAATCTCTGGAATTCTCTGCCCATTGATGTGGTGGAGGCTACTTCGTTGAATATATACACAAGTCATGGGTAGACAGATTTCTGATAGACAAGGGAATTAAGGGTTATGGGGAGAAAGTGGGAAAGTGAAACTGATTCACTTCAGATCAGCCATGATCTTATTTAATGGCAGGGCAGACTCAAAGGGCTAGATGGCCTACTGCTGCTCCTATTTCTTATGTTCTTATTTTCTATTGTTGTACAGAAAATTCCACATGCCATGATATTGCCCAAGGCAAGGTTGAATTGCCCAAGGCAAGACAACTTTGGACAAGACTTGATTTAATAGTTCCAAACTTGATGGGGAGAGTGAAGGCAAACAGAATGTACAGAAAAGATATCATGACTCCACCTTCATTGAGAGGACCATTCAGGTAAATGATTTATTTATGCAATAAATTTCAATGCTGGTCCAAATTGGGTCCCCAGAATGGTCATGGTCAAGGCAGGTCCAGTATCATATATAGTTGACGTGCAAGGGAAGAGAATGAAAAAGCATGTAGATCACCTCAGGAGAAGACAGCCATGCACAGTACCGCATGTGCAATCTGTCCCTGCCAAGCCTGTTAGTGTGGTTCTAGTAACTGCAAGTGGAACAGAATCCAACTTCCCTGAGGGGTCTAGTAACATACCAGTGGGAACTGGAGAGGTTATTTGCACAACACACCTTCACAATGGAAAGCTTTCCTGCTGTTCAAAACATAACTACCTTGACTAATGAAGCACCTCCTGAAGAATTACGATGCTCATTCTCGATCCTGCCAAGAGGAAACATTGAGTATTTACCTCTCAAAATCTTATGTTTCAAAATTGTCATTTCTCATTCTTCTGAACTCCAACAAGTATAGGCCCAAGCTGCACAGCCTTTCATCATGAGAAAACGCCCATCTTCCCCACCATTTTGAATCTTCTCTGAACTGCCTCCAGTGCAAGGATAGCTCTCTCTAAATAAGGACACAATGTATGCAATATTCTGGGTGCAGGCTAACTCATTGCCCATATTTATTTTCAAATAGAATGATTCACAGGAAAAAAAAAGCACACATAATATTAACATTGCGATGCACACACATGTGGATTTGTCCCCACCAGGTTATCTTAGTTTACATCAGTTTTGTGAGAGGCTTGCAAACCAACCTAAGGAGTTAATTTCCTTGTATTCAGACATGGCAAATTGGTAAATCAATAACAGGTAGTATCAGACAAACAATGGATTCTGAATTCAGCAGCCTTGGTCTTTCAACAAGAATGAGTCGTACAGTCAGATTGATTATAATGCTGTATGACTTTGTGACTCTGTTATACTGCTATCATAGAACTAGGTAAGTAAAATGGGTCCCCATTGGATTTTCTTCAGAGTAAATTATTTAAAATGGGACTCTATTTGTTAACTGTCTTTAATATGGGAAAGATTCATGAAGTTGAGTCTATTAAGTTCCAATAGTTTAAATTTCTAAGCATTAAATACAATGAAATAAGCTCTCAAATTACAGTACTTGCCAAGTTCACTAGATAGGAAAATTATTCACCCCAGAGATACCCGTAAAGTAACCTTAGAGCATTATCATGGATAATGAACATAATTCTATTATATTGTTATTAAATTCAATCCAGCTGAGGATTAAGCTACTTTAATACTTATGATTAAATTTTTGGGTCATTATTAAATATTCAGTTACCTTTACTGAATTGCCAATCCTTACCAAATAGTGATATTTACCATATTTTAAAATTTTAGTTATGAAGTGTGTAATACCGTGTCTGCCTTGTCTGACATCTCTGTTGGCCAACTCGTTTCAGTCAATTATTGACATCTTTCAGAATAGATTATGTAGGGCAGCCCAGACAAATTTAGATAACATACTGAACATGCAAACCTAAAGACAAAACAGTAGATTTTGATTTCACTCAGATTTGCAACATCTGTGTAAAGAAATAAGATTCAGCTGGCATCCTTCCATTAACATAGGTCAATACGGAGATTATCAGTAAAACATTTCTAACACATTGAGGATGTTTGCTCTGAGAATAAAAACTTTGTTTAGATGAATCAGTGACACTTCATGGAACTCCTATCCTTCAGGATGGAAAAGGTGGGGATGATGAATAGTTCCTTTGGACAGCCAACACAGACCAAGGCAAATATTTGGTTACCCAAAAGTAGTACACTAAGGCAAACGATCTCCTTCAGTGCTGTAACTATTCTGTGAGAATGATTTGGTGCATGCGGAATATAGAAGCCTTCAATATCGATGAACTAATCAGCACTGTTGACAAGAAACCCAAATTGTGGTATTTTTCCAGTTGATTCCTTTCGAACAACACCCTGGAAATGATATATATGCGATCCAAAAGGAATCATAATTATGTCAGACAGGAGGGGCAGACCATACAGAATTCTGCCTATCACAGTTGGTGCATTTGTACCACAGCAAGGATGTTTTCTGGTCTTGAGTTCTTTGTTTAAATGTCAGCTAGTGATCGAAAGTAAACCACCAAAGAACAGATCCAGTGACAGTAATTGACTGGTAGTTGCAATATTGAAGAGCAAAACGGTACAAAATTATACATCAATAAAACTATGTTTTAAGCAGTGTATAGAATTGATTCATTTCTTCACTTCTACTGAAAAAGTTCATCACAGCCAGCACCAGAGGAGGAATTTGCCTAGGTTTAAAAAAACAATTATTTATAGTTCCTGTTTTCAATTGGTAAACAATATCTCCAGTTGGAAGTAACCACATGAAAATGTAATAACACTAAAGTGAGGCTCAGCCATCATTTGCTTCAATCAGAAGGTGAGACCCCATTGTCAAGGTTCACAGACGGTGCCCTATTTTGGCACTGGAATATAACCATAATCAAGAAAGGGAAAACACTGGAAGAAAAAATAGCACAAGGTAATCCCATGTATAGACTTAAAACTAGTTTTCTCAAAATTAGAAATTATTTTACAAACAAACTTTTTCCAAAAAATATAGAGCATGCATGTGCCAGATGTCTATTCAGGCAAGTGCATTTCAGTTGACACTGAGCAAACACCAATCCTCACATGCAAGTAGAAGATGGTTGCCTTTTCAAAATCTCGGGGCACCGTAGTCATCCGGCATCCGTTCAATGTTGTACCTGAAAAAAAAATTTGTACAGCAAAGTGCTTGTTACAAAACTGCTTACCAACACAATCTGTCCAGCATATATGCAAAGGAGAATGGATTTATGTTTAATATAGTATCTTTCATGACCTCAGAATGTTCCTAAGTACTTTACAGCCAATTAATTTTGAAGTGCAGTCACTTCTGTAATTTAGGGCAATAAAGCAGCCAATTATTGTATACAGTAAAATTTCCACTGAGATAAATGACCACTTCATGCGTTTAGTGCTGTTGGTTGTGGAATTAACATTAACCATATTGTTAATAGAACGTTTTTGCTCATCTTCAAGTAATGTAATGGAATTCTTTACATTTACTGAAAAGACCTGCTTTAGTGAGACATCCAAAAGACAGCAATCCCACTGCCCCCTCATTCGCCAGTGTGAAGATATTATTGAACGACTGTTGTGTTGTCAGAGATGCCATATGGAAGTGGAAAACTATATTGCCAAACTAGATTAAAGTTGTTCACAATTGTTGAAGTAACTTTCTTATAAGCCCCCGTTATTTCTTGGTATACAGCATATCCTGTAGTGCAGATGCATTTAGTGAGTTTCTAAGTAAATCCCACCAGTGACTTCTTTACCATGCTGATTCAAATCTCTATCCAAAGATAATTTCTCACTACAGTACTGATCCATCCTTAATTACTAGAGCTAACGCACCTCCTTTCTCTTTCTTCCTAACCTTTCAACATGTCAAATATCCCAGAATCAGAGGTGGATTTACAATGAAGCAAACCATGTCTAGTTACAGGGTCCCAACCAATGGAAGGGATCTCCTAGTCGGCTGGTGCATCGGACACCCAATCCGATGAGCCTATCACCAGGCAGTGCAGAGCAAAATCAGACTCTGATGGATGCGTCTGAAACAGCTGGAAAACACTACTCTGAACCGTATGAATTGTTTAAGGCACACGTGTGAGGAACAAAGAAAGGTGACTAGGCGAAATGGGACAGTAAAAGGCTGCAGAAGGTTTATCATTTTTGAGAAAGGTGAGCAGGTCTGTGACTTGAATCAGGTCAGTGAGGTGTGAAAGTCACCACGAGGTGAGGTCAGCCGCTGAGCAAGAGGAGCGGGTAACTGCACCGTGGGTTCAGGCAGGCTGGCAACAGCAAGGTGCCAAAATCAAACCATCACGAAGTGAGGTCAGCCACCAAACAGGTCTGTGTCTCAACTCAGGGCAGGCCACCAACAAGGTGCAAGGTCCCAAATGAAGCTTTAGCCATGAGGAGATGCTAAGTAAGACAGGAGCTAAGACCGTAGGTGAGATTGAGAGAACGAGAGTGTTAAGGGTGGAGATAAACTGTGAGGGCATGGGGAGAAGAAACGCTTGAGGGAGTGGATGGGGTGAGGTGGGGGTGGTTGATGTGGTCGTAACAGTGGAGTAAATAGTTAAAGCTTTGGTTTTCTTAAGTGGCCAGTGTCAAATGACTGGTCTTGTCAGCATACAGGAGAAAATATCTCTAGAATGAGTTAGTTCTTCAACAATAGTCCAAGGTGAACACAAGTAATAGCACCTCAACTTGAGTCATAAGTCCAGATGTATTTTTTTGGGAAGTTGCATTCGTCTTAACAAATAATATTTTATTGAGCCGATGTATTCCCAGTGTTACCAAAGCTACTGTTTTACAATGAACTGTCGAAGCGACGTGTGAACACACACAGTTTGCTGAAAATAATTAACTACGTAGGTGTAAATAACAAAGGTAAATTCAGTGTTTTAAGCATCTTCTATTTTAATTATAGATTTCCATTAGCCACATTTGGCAGATAGTACTGTATTGGCAATAAAGGGGAGGCGATGGCACAGTGGCATGGTCACTGGACTAGTAATTCAGAGTAATGTTCTGGGGTCTGATGTACAATCCCACCACAGCGGATACAACAATCGGAAAATAAAAGGCTCATGAAACCATTGTTCTAAAATACTATCTGATTCTTTAGCAAATAAATTTGCAATCTGCTTTTTAGTAATTTAGAGGCTAATGCTGGGGAACCAGTGCAGCAACTGGTGAAATTTAAATTCAATTTTAGTATGATGACCACTAAATGTCATAGCAACCCATCTAATTCACTAATGTCCCTGAGGAAAGAAAATCTACCATCCTTACCTGGTCTGGCCTACATGTAATTCTAGACCCATAGTGATGTGATTGAATTTGAAATGCCCTCTGAAATGGTTGCTCAAGATGAGGGCAAGTAAGGTTGGGCTTGCCAATGATGCACACAGAGCAAGAAAGGTATTTTGTTTCATTGCAGTAATTGTCTTTAAGTTAAAAAATAAATCTGAATATCTTTTTAAATACACAATACATATATTTGCTGTGGAAGGGCTAGAAGTATGTATGTATTCATCAGATTGAGATTGTATGAATGTTCAGTGATAAATGCACAAAGGTTTTAAGAGATACTGGATACTAGAGTAACTATCTGGCTGATAACAGCTGTCTATTCCTATTTACTGGATTTCAGACACACATTGTAAAAGTGAAAGGCCTCAATGGAAATTGTAGGTGTAGCGTCACTCTATTGCAGACTGCACAACAGCATTGGTCTATCCAAATTCATCATTGGCAATTTGTTTACCAACAGACTTGCAGATTAACACTTTGGAAAAGATATTTTTCTGATTTCAGATAAAGTGTTACCCCTGGTGAGGGGGAAAGGAATATCAAACAAGAAACACACTCCCACAACAAAGCAAATGCTACACAGAATTTGATGACAGGACAATGAGGATCAATATGGGAAAATAATGAACCAACAGCTAGAAACTTGCAAATTTAATAAGCAGCAATTCACTGAAAGCATTCAGAAAGGAAGTGGATAGATTTTGGGTTTAGCAGACACAAAGATTATGAATTTTATTCAAGTAAAACATGGGCAAGATTGTAGCAAAATATCACAGATGCTGAAATCTGGAACAAAAATATAAAATAATGGAAAGTCTCAGCAAGTCTGACAACATCTGTAGGGACAGGATAAAGCTAGTGTTGAGTCTAGATGACTCTTTGTCAGAGCTCTGATGAAGGATCATCTAGACTTAAAGCACTGGCTCTATTCTCTCTCCACAGATGCTGTCAGACCTGTTGAGATTTTCTGGAGTTTTCTGTTTTTGTTACGGCCAAAATTATGTCCTGTTTGATAAAGGCAAATAGGATAATGGTCTTTTCTCATTGTTATGTTCTTACCTGTAATTAGAGATGTACATAATCGGAACCCCTGGAATTTTCCGGATTCTCCTCTTGAGATCCCTGTCTACTGTTGCCACAATATAACATTTGTGCTGCAAATGAAAAACAAAGTTAAAAATTGCCTTCTTTAAAAAAAGTGTCCAATTCTGGGTATTGCACTTCAGGAAAGGAATGTGAAGGCATTGAAGAGGGCTCAAAACAGATATGCTAGAATGGTCCCAGGGATAAGGGATTACAATTATATGGATAGACTGGACAAGCTGAGTTATTCACTTATCTGACAAAGGATTCCAAAAGCTAGTGGCTTTTGCTACCAAATAAATTTGTTCATATCTTTGTACTTTGTTCATATCGGAACAGAAATAGGCCATTCTGCCCATTTGAGCTTGATCCGCCAATCAATTAGATCGTGGTTAATCATCCACCCCAATGTCACTTTCCTGCAGTATCTCCACACTCCTTGATGTCCTTAATCTCCAGAAATCTGTCGATTTCAGACTTGGGTTTTGAATTTTGAAAGATGGCCGCTAATGCACTGATTATTCCCTAGCCACCTCCTTCAATACCTTGGGATAAAGCTGATCTGGTCCAGGTGATTTATCAACTTTCAATTCAATTAATTTTTCAAATACTACCTTTTTACTAATAATAATTTCTTAGTTCCTCAATTTCACAAATCCCTTGGCTGCCTAGTATTTCTTGGAGATTTTCAGTGTAATTGTTTAGTTCCCCTTAGAGAAGGCCAAGAGGAAGTTTCATGGAATTATGAAGAATTTAAATAGTGTGAATGAAGAGAACCTGTTTTCAACAGCCAAAGGAACACATTTAAATTCATTGTTAAAAGAATTAGAGGCAATATGGAAACATTTTTACATAAGATATTTAGGATTTGGAATGCACAGCCTGACAGGTGACAGATACAGACTGAAATAAGGAACTGTATAAATACTCGCAGGAAAAAAGAATTTCAGAGATATAGGGCAAGAACTAACTGAATTGTTCTTTGAAAGACACCATGGACCAAAGGTCTTCCTTTAGTGCTTGTACTATTCTATGATTTTCTTGGACACTTGATCACTCGAGTCTGTGCACAAGGGTATCAGTCATGATCAAATACAAATAGTCTGATTTACGTCTGCAAATTTGGCAGATAAATGTAGTCCAGAACAGGAATAGATAGACATGTTTGTGTCCTGATTTTGGCTGTATTAAATTATCACAGCTGGATAAAAGCGGGGATGCTCCAATTACAATCCTCGTAATCTTGTTGGAATAGGCAAGGCCTCAAGGTACCTTCTAGACACAAATGAAAAATGGCCATTTGTGTGAGATGCTAAAAGGCTGCTTGTAAAACTGTGGCCTTTAGGGGGAGCCAGATATTAGTGGAGAAAAAAAATTGCTATAACAAACGTTTTCAAAATATTTTGATAAATGACCAGCAGTGTTTTTCTTTCTTACCTGTGTGACTCTCTGCACTAAACAATCATCAGCGTATGTTCCTTTGTGCGTACAGGGTAGTCGCTCAAAACGTGGATCCTTTGCTATTCTGGAAATGTACAAAAATGTTACAAATTCAGGAATTGTGTTATGTTTGCCCAATGACCTACAATGAACAGATCTGCAATTTCTTTGTTCTAGATATTTTTGGCTTCTGTATGTTGAACTCTTCCTGTCAGTGAATCTTAGGTTTTTATCCCAGTAAGTATGTTTTCACCCCTGTCTAGCTGGCTAGATTATTTTTTTACGTACCCAAGAAAGACTGGATAAATGCAGCAGCGTGGTGGCAACAACAGAAAATCTCATGCTTAGGAAAGTGATTCCTAATCACAAATTGAATTGTCTTTGCTTGGAAACTTGTATTTTTACTGCCTCTGGAACTCTGTATTTAAAACTCTGACTCTTGGGCAAAACATTAATACATCACAGTAGCACAGAGGTTATGTTACTGGACTGCCAAGCCTGATTCCTGGACTAATGATTAGGATGCATGAGTTCAAATCCCAACATAATAGCTGCGGAATTTAAATTCAACTAGTAAATCTGGATTATAAAGCTAGCATCAGTAATAAATGAAACACCTGGTGCGTGGGGATATCCATCACCTCCCAGTCCCTCACCATTCTGACTTGGAAATATATAATTATTTCATCATCACTAGGTCAAGATCCTGGAACCCCTCCTTAACAGCACTGGGTAAAAACTTTCACCACATGGACTGCAGTTGTTCAAGAAGGTAGTTCATTATCATCATTGCAAGGGCAGTTGGGGATGGTCAATAAATGCTGACAGAGCCAACACTACTTGCATCTAATAAATGAATAAAACACACACACATTGCTGGATGGATCTTTGTGTTTAGAGGAAAGAATGACAAACCTGTTTGGGAAATTATTTTACCTGAGTGCAACCCTGTACTTCCGACCCAGCTTCTCAATTTCTGCCATCACACAGTCTGTGATACAGGGAACACCTAAAGAAAATTCAGAGATCACACCTTATATGTTTAGTTTTGTTTCGTGGAACTTCTCTCTTTCAATTTACAGAAAAAGCCTTGACAACAATGTTGATCTTACAAGAAGTAATGCTTAATATCTGGTTATTTATCTAATTTTGTGCAACTTTATTGAAATAATCACTTAAGAGTCATAGAGATTTACAGCATGGAAACAGGCCTTTTGACCCAACTTGTCCATGCAGCCCAGTTTTTACCATCAAACTCGTCCCAATTGCCTGTGTTTGGTCTATATCCATTGATACCAACTTTACTCATGTAATTGTTTAAATGTTTTTTAAAAGATAAAATTGTACCCATTTCTACTACTCCTCAGACGCCTCGTTCCAGACATTCACCACAAAATGTATGAAAAAAAATTGCTTCTCCGGATCCTTTCATATCTCTCCCCTCTCACCTTAAACTTCTGCCCTCAAGTGTTAAACTCTCCTACCTTTGGGAAAAGTTGTTGACTATCTATGTTATCTATGCCTCTCATTATTTTATAGACCTCTAAGATCACCCCTAAGCCTCGTAAAATTCAGGGAAAAAAGTTCCAGCTATTTAGCTTCTCCTTATAACTCAAACCATCAAGTTCCAGTATCATCTTAGTAAATCTTTTCTGAACTCTTTCTAGTTTAATTCCTACAACAATTTTGTCCCTTACTGTAAAATAATCAAATTAATTCTCTATTATTGTATTTCTAATGTGTATATTACAATTTCAATCATTCTATGTCTATGGTTATTATCCGTTTCTCAGTCCCAATATATATTCGTCCTTTTTTTAAACGTGTGTATACGTGTGATTTTCTCTCTCTCTCTCTCTGATTAGTAATTGAGCGAATGGAAACATCAGAGTGCTTGTACAAGTGTGTATGCAAGCAAGGTGTGAGAGAACGTAGAATTAAATTAAGTTTTTAATATCACAATTCCAGTTGATGTTATAATTGAAAGTAGAATCCCAGAATGAAAACCTGGCTCAAAGTACCATGACTTTTGCTTTTTTAAGAAAACGTGCAGAAAATTAGTTTTTAATCAACAAGAAAAAACATTTATTAAACACGAAAAGTTTCATTATAATGCAATACTTCTTTACTTCCTCCTCCAATTGCACATGTACAGTTTTTAAAAATAACACACTACTTTGAATCAAATGGTCACTCAACTGATCTGTGATATCAGTCACATGAGCACATACCCAAACAGCTCCTTTTTGGGGAACTGTCTGCTGGAAGATACTCGCATGGTGGGGTGAGGGGGTGCAAAAGAAACGATTCAAAGACACACTCAAAGCCTCCCTCAAGTCGCTTGACATTGACACAATCGCCTGGGAAACACTGGCACAAAACCGCCCTACCTGGCACTCCCTCATCCACAAAGGCTGTCAAGCTCACGAAGCAAGGTGTACTGCTGAAGCACAACTTAAGTGCGAGCTGCGCAAGTCCAGAGCCACCAGTGCAACAACTAGTGTCTAGACAAGTCTGTCCAATATATGCCAGGACATTCCGAATGGTCATCTTCGGACACACCGTAACCAGTCTCAAAATGACTAATGGTGTCGAGGTCCTCATCGATAACGATGGAAGAACAACATGCTGCCAGACCTATAGAGTTTTTCCAACATTTTCTGGTTTAATTTCAGATTTTCAGTGACTGTGGCATTTTGCTTTTGCTTTAGGTACTCACAAGCCTTGCTTTAGGTACTCACAAGGTTGCTGCATGTTACTCTCTGGATTTTGAAAATGTTACCTTGTGGCAAAAGACAATGACACTTGCTTCTTTGAGACTGATATCCATCTTCAAAACCCAGAAACTAATTGTAGTGCTAAGATAACATTTTGAAATTGTGCTAGTTCACTTCCTTTGAGCAAAACATATACATTTCCAGTGTGTATGTGGTCACTAACAGTGACCACAATTCTGTCTACTTTAGGATACAGATGGAAAAGGATGCTTTTTGCCCCAGGGGCAGGGTGCTGAATTGGGGAAAGGCTAAATACAAAGAACAAAACAGCACGGGAAACAGGCCCTTCGGCCCAACGAGCCCATGCCGCCACTTCGATGTTCCCACTTCTACATGCGATCCCTGTCCATGTTGATAGATCTATGGATTAAAAACCAAATTTGAGACAATTTAGGGAGAATTTGTTTTGCCAGTTAGCCTAAGAGCACATCTTTGGGATGTGGGAGGAAACCGGAGCTCCCGGAGAAAACCCACGCAAGCACGGGGAGAATGCGCAAACTCCCACAGACACAGGCCCAAGTCCATGTATCTGCACAGCACAGCTATAGTCACTGCGCTGTCGTGTTGCCCATCAGATGGTCCAGGTCAAGCATACACTAACGATGTGAAGCAGTAGGATACTCTCGAAAAAGGTCCAAGAGCAGTCCTCTCACGACCCATCGCATGTATGCTCCTCGTTAGACAACAAGGTGGACCAAAGCACCTGTAGGATAAAAACAAGTACATCAATACAAAACTACGGTCGGATTAGGCAGGAACTTAGGGAAACTGATTGGGAACAGTTGATCGTGGGTAAGTCCACGCTAGGCATGTGGGACTCTTTCAACGGAATACTGAAAATGTTGCAAGATAAATATGTGCCGGCCAAGAGGAAAGATGGGAAAGGTAGGATTAGAGAGCCGTGGATTACTAGGGATATTGAGGACTTGGTTAGGAAGAAAAGAGAGGCGTATGATAGGTCAAAGCAGCTGGGAACCGAGACAGTGTTGAAGGAATATACAGAGAGAGTAGGAGAGAGCTCAAACAGGGAGTTAGAAGGGCAAAAAGGGGGCATGAAATGATTTTGGCAGATAGGATTAAGGAAAATCCAAAGGCCTTTTACTCCTATGTTAGGAATAGGAGGGTGGTTAGAGGAAAAAAAATCGAACCTCTTAGGGACAGAGGAGAGGAACTGTGCTTAGAGCCTGAGGGAATGGCGGAGATCCTGAATGAATACTTTGCATTGGTATTCATGAAGGAGAGGGGCTTGCTGACAGCTCCTGTCTCTGAGGGAGCTGTGGACCAGTTGAGGGAAATATCCATACTGAGGGAGAAAGTGTTAAGCTTCTAGGTAGCATTAAAACTGATAAGTCTCCAGGGCCTGATGGCATTTATCCCAGGCTGCTTAGGGAGGTGCGAGGTGAAATTGCTGGGCCTCTGACGCAAATCTTTGTCTCTTCCTTGGACACAGGTGAGGTCCCAGAGGACTGGGGAATAGCTAATGTTGTACCGTTGTTTAAAAAGGGTAGTAGGGATAACCCTGAAAATTATAGGCTGGTCAGTTTGACATCAGTGGTAGGGAAGCTGTTGGAGGGGATTCTTAGAGATAGGATCTATAGGCACTTAAGAGCATCGTGATCTGATTAGGTATACACAGCATGGATTTGTTAAGGGGAGGTCGTGCCTTACAAATCTGGTAGAATTTTTTGAGGAGGTGACGAAAACGGTGGACGAAGGGCGAGCCATTGATGTCGTCTATATGGATTTCAGTAAGGCGTTTGACAAAGTCCCTCATGGGAGGTTAGTTGAGAAGGTCAAGGCTTATGGGATACAAGGACAGGTAGCTAGATGGATAAATAACTGGCTTGGTAATAGGAGAGAGAGAGTAATAGTGGAAGGGTGTTTCTCTAGCTGGAGGTCGGTCACTAGTGGTATGCCGCAGGGCTCGGTACTGGGACCTCTTCTATTTGTGATATATATAAATGACTTGGAAAAGGGAGTAAGTGGAATGATCAGCAAGTTTGCAGACGATACAAAGATGGCTGGACCTGTGGATAGTGAGGAGCATTGTCAGGTGATACAGCAGGACATAGATAGGCTGGTAGCTTGGGCAGACAGATGGCAGATGGAATTCAATCCTGATAAATGTGAGGTGATGCATTTCGGGAGAAAGAATGTAGTGGGGAGATATATGATAAAGGGTAGACCTATTAAGAGTATAGAAACGCAGAGGGACCTGGGGGTGCAGGTGAACAAGTCTCTGAAGGTGGCAGAGCAAGTGGAGAAGATTGTGAAGAAAGCATATGGTATGCTAGCCTTTATAGGAAGGGGTATAGAGTACAAGAGCTGGCCTTTAATGTTGCAGTTGTATAAAACGTTGGTTAGACCTCATTTGGAATACTGCGTCCAGTTCTGGTCGCCTTACTACCATGTGCTTGCGTGGGTTTTCTCCAGGCGCTCCAGTTTCCTCCCGCATCCCAAAGATGTGCTCTTAGGCTAAGTGGCAAAACAAATTCTCCCTGAATTGTCTCAAATTTGGTTTTTAATCCATAGATCTATATACATGGACAGAGGTAAAGGTAGAGGTGGGAACATCGGGGTGGCGGTGCGGGCTTGTTGGGCCGAAGGGCCTGTTTCCCATGCTGTTTTGTTCTTTGTACACAAGGATAGGCAATAGAGGTATTGATTATGTTGATTTTCTTCACATATGTGAGAAAATGTAAATCTGTCAATTCAAAGACAATTGAAGTGTATAAATGGGAGATTACTATTTTTAAACTAAAGGTATGTAAAAGGCAACTGTGTAGTTCCAGCAGGAAGTTGTGGTTTGAGAAGAAGCTACAGTGTGGCCCCTGCTTAGTTTTTAAAAAACAATGGCTTTCTGTGAGTGTGTCTCCTTGATGGAAGCAGTACTTAGATCAGGGAAAAGACAAAGAAATAGGATTTAAAAAGAATTGTCAGGATAAAGAATAAATTCAGAGTGCACTCAATGAACCAAGAGGCCAGGTCCTGTTCCTTATCTTCCTCTAGCTGTCCAATCTCATTGATAGTAATACAAGCTCCGTTTGTTTCTCAAGCCCCTAATTTTTAATCTCTTGTGTATTGTTCTTGGAAAATACCAAGGTTTCACCTGAGATATGGGGAAAATATCCACAGAGAAAGTTGTGCAGGACCATCCATTTTCAAGCTGGTGGAGATATCTGCAGTTAGCACATGACTTAAGGAGATCAGAAGAACTGATGGGGGAAGGAAGGAAATAAAACATTATAGGAGCTGACATCTGCCACTTGGCCTCTGCCCCATAGTTCGACATGATCATGACTGATCTAATGTGACCATAACTCTATACTCCTGCCTTTTCCCATTGACTTACTTGTCAATCAAAATCAAACTCAGCATTGAATATTTTCAATGTTGCAACCTCCATTGCTTACTACAGAAGAGAACTCCAAACACTAACAAATCTCTAATAGAAGAAATTCCTCCTCGTTTCCATGTTAAATGGTAGACCTCTTTTAAATAAAGAAATTGATATTTTCACACCAAAAAAACCCATCAAAAAGGAGAGATAATACCATGGAACACATAAATAATTAAGCTAATAGACCAGAAAACAGACAAACACTTACACTTTGCATATAAACAGTCCATCATAGATTGCACTATCTCAAGCTTGCTTTTGATGGAGAAGTTGATGAAATTGGTGTCAACTAAGATGTAGTAGGGGGGACCCAGCTGTGTGTTATATTGGAAAAACAGGCAAGAAGGATACTTTGCCCTGGGAAAGCAAAAGGAAAAGGTCTGTAATCAATAGAAAAATTACATTTTATCTTCAGTCTCTTTTAATTAACAAACATACCACATTTTAATTTTTGACTGTAAACAGGATTTTAAAAAATGCTTGTCAACGAATCAGCAGTGTGAAAATTTTCAGGTTCTCAGAAATCCTAACAAGTTAACAAAATGTTCTGCAGTACTTTATCCCGTTACCAAATGTTATTAGCATACCAGGCAATGCACATAAATTTGGTCAAGAGGAAATTATTTTCTCTTTCTATTTTTGTTATTGAGAGATTATCAGCCACTGCCTCTGTGATAATTTGGATAAAATAGCCCATAAGGAATGAACCTAATAAGTAGCAGTGTGTGTCTACATCAGGAACAATGAGGTAGCAAAATGTTTTGTGTTAACCTTTCTAATGTCCTGAAGGCATTTGGCAATCAGAAAGTTGAAAAGATTCTATGGTCTGTGACATAAGTTAGAGGCTAGGTATGTGAACAGGCACACAGATATACAGGGATTAATTGAACTTGTAATAGTAGCCCTGTCACTGGGTGCTGGAATTCTAGCTAACATTGCAAACCATGCAGAATCACCAGTTCCTGACTGGAAAAGCAGCAAGATGCTTACTGGAAAAACAAAGATACTTGCTGAAGCAGTATGTGGACAGACTACAGTTTTAGTTCATTATACTTCAGTACCTTGTAGTCCCTAATCTAAATGACAACTGCCAATGAGCACATAAGTTAGAGGGCATTTATTTATATGAGGAAGTATGCACAATGCAGGCAAATAGAAATTCTAAGTGGCCTGGATTTCTCAGCATCTTGGTTTGTTGGAACAAACATATCAATGAGTTTCCATGTCTGTCACTCTCTTGGCTGATGAAGAACGAGCAAAGATTGAAAACTGAGTATTCTGGGCCCAAATACTATAATGTAGAATATTGATGGTTCAACATACTAGTCCTGTTTCTAAGGATTGAATACCCATTTTCCGCAATTAAATAATAATAATGAAATAAAGTTTCCAATGAACCAAGTTTTGCTTTGACAAAAACAGAAAGCTCATTGCTGTCTGTATATAAACAGCAGAGAAAAATTATATTCCTAGCATTTGTCACCTCCATTCTGTTTAAACAACATAAAACTGCTAAGTTAAAGTATATAATCTATAAAAGCAGCTTCAAACATACACTTCATTTATTTTCAGAGCACTGGGATCCTTTTTTATCTTTTTCTGAACTTTTGCTCTGTTTTCTTCTTTTCTGGAAAAGAAAATATAAATTTAGTACCTTATATATTAAACCAAACAGTTCATATGGACATACAAATTAAGAATGGAAGTAGACCATTTGGTCCCTTGAGCCTGCTCTGCCACTCTATAAGATCATAGCTGATCTGATTGTGGCCCCAACTCCATACTGGAACTCTACAGTTCTTTAGTGATTGTGACCGTTAATGATAGGGAGCTGAGTTTATAGTTAATAACATAACTTCCATTGGGTGAAAGTAACAGATGCGTACCTTTCAGAGAGAAAGCACAAAACTCTGAGTTAGAGATAAGCTCTGTCGCTAGAAGGTAAGTAGTAGGAGCAGGAGTAGGCCATCTAGCCTTTCGACCCTGCCCCACCCTTCAATAAGACCATGGCTGATCTCAAGTGGATCAGTTTCACTTACCCACCTGCTCCCCATAACCCTTAATTCCCTGTTAATGCTTTCACTTCATACTGACTGCCTTTCAGAAGGATCAGTCATCCAACAGCACCTGGCATAAATGGCTGATATTCATGTAACCATCATAACAGAAAATGTCAGCTAGTTCTTTGCTTACAGGAACACTAGCCAAAAAGATGTGCTGGTTAAGTGCATTTTCCATGCCAAATTCTCCCTCAATGTACCTGAACAGACACTAGAGTGTGGTGACTAGGAGATTTTCACAGTAACTACATTGCAGTGCTAATGTAAGCCTGCTTGTGACCCTAATAAGTAAACTTTAAACGATAGTTTTATGAAGCTTCCCCCCTCCTTCATACAACACCATACTTATAGCAATAGTCACCAAACAAAGATTAGGAATAGTAATGATAATTTAATTTTCTCTTTCTCAATGCAGCAAGATGGAGTTGAATTACCAAAATCTTATTACTATCCCTGCTGAGATTTACCAACTTGGGATCCACCTGGAATTAAGCCTGAGACTTTTGTGTTCTGATTGGAGAAAAACTTTGGCTCACATTCCATGCCTTTAATCAAGGATTTAACCAAGAGTTTAACCAAGATTTGCAACCTGCCTTTATGAAGGCAATTTGAAAAAAATTAAAACACTAAGTATTTTTCTCAGAAAAATGCATAGAGTATAGTATCATCTCATACAAATAGCAAAAAAGTTGACAGAATGTAAGTTTCCTGCCTGGATCAGAAGACACCACTGCTTTTCAAGTAGAATGTTTCACAACAGCAGTGCAATAGTGTGGAGAAAAATGAGAAATACTAGGCTAGTTTATCCTTTTAAATCTCATGACAATTCAAAAATCTTACATTCTTGCATCTCGCAAATTAATCATTCGTTTCATGGTTGCGTATTTTCTAGTTTTCTTTGCTTTTCCCTAAAAAATAAAATAAAACAGTCAGAGGGCAGGTCCATATGCTACATGCAGATAGTTCTAATGTTAACAACATTATCGGAGACAGTGGTAAAGTGGTATTGTTGCTTGACTTATAAACCAAACATCCAGAAGAATGCTCTGAGGACCTCGGTTTTAATCCTACCATGGCAGATGGTTGTTTAAAAAAAACTCAATGCACCATCTGGAATCAAAGGTCTAATGATGACCAATAAACCATCGTCAATTGTTCTTTAAGGAAGGAAACCAGTTGTCCTTAGTTAATATTGCCTACGTGTGACTTTAGACCCCCAGCAATGTGACTGATTCTTAAACACCCTTTGAAATGGCCCAGCAAGCCACTCAGTCGTATTCAACCGCTGACAAATAACAAGTAACACTTGTGCCATGCATTGACTATCTCAACAAGAGAGGACCTAACCATCACCCCTCAACATTCAATGGCATTATACTCATTGAATTCCTCATGATAAACATCTTGGGGATTATCATGATCACAAACTGAACTGATAAATACTGTTGTTACTGGAGCATGCTTAAAGGGCTGAATGGTCTACTCCTGCTTCTAGTTTTTGTTAGGTCAAAGATTAGGAATCCTGCGGTGAATAACTCACCTCCTCACTCCTCAAAGCCTATCCACCATCTAGAATGCACAAGTCAGGAATGGAATACACCGCATTCAATGGATAACTGCAGCTCCAACAACAGCCAAGAAACTTGACATCACTCAAAACAAAGCAGCCCACTTGAATGAGATACCTTCCACAAATATTCAATCCCTCTGCCACTGATAGACATCGTAAGAGGTCTGACAACACCAATTTTAAATCCAACCGATTTATTTGATAGTAAACTTGCTAGCTTTCGGCCTTTGTGCCTTCATCATGCAAATGAGGTGTTCTGGGCCAACACTCTCACCATGCAGACCAGAACACCTCATTCGCCTGACAAAGGCACAAAAGCCGAAAGCTAGCAAGTTTACTATCAAATAAATTGGTTGGATTTAAAATTGGTGTTGTCAGACCTCTTACTGCGTTTACCCCAGTCCAACATCAGCATCTCTATATCATGACCGATGGACATGGCAGCAGTATACTCATCAAACAAACGCACTGCAGGAACTCACCAAGGCAGCATCTTCCAAACATACACCCACTACCATCTGGAAGGAAAAGGGCAGCAGATATCTGGGAATACCACCAATTTTGGAGTTCTAAGTATTAATTAATTTGAAACACCAAACCGTCTCTAACAGTCACCACCAATTTTGGTCACTAACATTGATTAAATGCATCTTTTGACATTTCATTACATGACTCTCCCAATCTACCCCTGTAATGTTTTTTGTCATTAATTGGCCAACACCTCTATCCTTTCTTCATATTTCCCATGCTAACTAGAAAACAAAAATCATTACTCAAATGAATGATGTTTGAAAGTCAGCCAAATCGCCTTTTTTTTAAAATCAGATTTATATACGTATGAATGATCCCATCGTATATTAATCTGACCTCTTTTTCACCCTACCCGTAACTGCAATACAATATTCTGCGCCCTACCTTTTTCCCTTAATGTACTTTATAAATGGTAATGTTTTGTCTATACTGCATGCAAGAAACAAAACTTTTCACTGTATCCCAATACATGTGACGACAATAAATCAAATGAAAAGATGTAAAAATATTGAAAAGGAGGGGTGGACGGTAGGGGAAAAAAACGGCAGCAAAAAGAAAACCAATCATATCCACGTCCATGTGCTTTCTCTCAGGGCTGCACAGAGAACCAGGCTAGGAATTGATGTCCAATTACTGCAAACCCCACGCCAATCCGGGAGGGTTGGTAGGCCAATCCGGGAGGGTTGGCAACCCGACCGTCCCCCCCCCTCCCCTCGCCTTGTCTGAGCGCCCCTGAGTTTCTGTGCCAGAGCCCAAGTCAAACTCTTCTCTCAAAACACAGAAGCAAACATTAACAAGGCGAACGATACACTAGCGGGACACAGAATCAAAAGAGCCAACGCTCTCCTCACCATGTCTGCCGGCCTGTCACCGAGACGTCATCAGCAAGCGACGCAGAGCAACGTCATCGGGAGAGCCACCCTCTCCTCCCCCTCCTAGTTGCTATAGGGCCATAGAAACAACATGGGAGAAGCAAGATCAGCCCGGCTGCTGGGCTTGGGGTGGTGTCTGTTCAAGGGCGTGGTGATGGTGGGTGCGGAATCACCTTCGTCATAAGCCACCAATGATAACAATCGCTAGAAGGTCGAAATTGTCACTGGACTACGAAACCGTGGTAATGCGATTTTGTTTCTCCCTTTAAAGATCATTTATTGAAATAGCATTTTATCAACGACTGTCCAAACAGCAGAACAAGTGTGAGGGACAAATTGGACAGCTGTTTGAGAGAGCCAACACGGGCAACAAGGGTCGGAAGCTTTCTCTATCGAAAGGATTGATGTATGATTCTGCTCTGCCATCTTTGAGAAGTTAATGGGTTAATTTGGATTTCAAAGATCTTTAAAAAATCGGGTTTGTTTGGTGTAGGTAACTTACGAAGCCCATTTTTGGTCGAACGATTCACAATTTAGGATGGAAGAACAACAAAGAGAGGTGGTCTCGCACCAATGAGGTACTGCAAGTATGTTAAGAAATACAAGTCATTCAGAAGTACGCTTGAACTGGGAGAAAGGGGACGAAATTTTTAGGTAGCAATCTTATTTATTAAGGTACATTTTCAGTTTCGTAGTTGAAAAGGTAGGTGGTTGATATATTTGTAGGAATTCTTGTTTGTAGATAGAGCATGAAGGATTATGAAAAACTCAAATAATAGTATGTGCTGAATTTACAACCCTTCCCCAAGAATAATTGTACTTTGTGATAGAATATGTCGAACTATTAAAGTATTACAATTGTTAAAGCTATAGAAGCCTGTTGGCAGTTTTCTATTTACTTTTGCATGTTTTGTTCATATCTCAAGGTCCAGAAAGAACAACTAGGATCAGTTACTCCCCATGAGCCAGGTGTCAAAGCTGGTACGTTCATGGTTGATTTATGTGGGTCAATGCCACACACACTGTCAAGAATTTATCAGTTTCCTTCTATTTAATCACTTGAAGGATGTTAGTGCAGCACAATGGAATATTTTCCCAGTGTCATCAACAGACAAATTCCAAAATAATTGAAGGACAGTAGTCTGTCTCTTGTAACAATATGCCTCAGTCTTAATCACCTGAGCAAGGTTATCTTTTCTAGTATCTATGCTGCCGTATCTCAGCCAGCTTTCAGTAGCTCAATTAGGAACAGTTTTTATTGCAGGCTCATATGGAAATGGATTGAAGATGTGTGAATTAATTTAATATAGCATTGTTGTAGTCAGCAGACAGAGGAGACTTTTATGTTGACAGTCCAGGTTGTGTTTTAACTCTATGGCTAAAAGGTGAATTTTAGTGGATAGTGCACTTGCCCACCCAAGCTGCTATTTTTCAGTGTTTCTGCTCAGTTTACAGAAGGCAGGTGCCAAGAATAATGGTTTTATTAAAATCTAAAGTCAGTATTCTGTGGTGTTTGGGAGATGTAATCAGGTCAGATTTCCTCTATAGCACTTTAATACAACAGCTTGGTGGACAGAAGTGCTTATTGAACATTTTGACATAAGCTGCACATGATTTATTGCCCTTCAGCTATTATACACATCAGGTAGACTCCTATCTTGTTGACTTTCCCACACTGTGGTGTACATCACCAAATTACATCTTTAAAGTGGAAGAAATCATGAGTTTACTAAATTCTGTTTTTCTTAAATTATGTATTTTCTTCTTTGCAGAAGTGCTGGAACACTGTAATTAAAGCCTCAAACTGCTGATAGACTAGTTCTGGAGTGACTGATGCCCTTTTTTCCTGGCATTTTCCAAGAGTACAGATGTTAGACTGCCACAGCAAATTAATAGCAAACTCAACAAGAGCGTGTGAAAATCTCGATATTTAGCTCTATTACAAGACCCAGGATTGCATTATACACGTGCTTGTTTACGATGGCCTGATGGACCGGTGTATTTTGACTTTCCTGCTATCCTTTTGTTTTTGGGTGTTGGCCTGGGAACTGAGGTGGAAGAACCTTGGAGAGAAACAGGTTAAAGAATGGCTCAATGCTAACAATCTTCTCAGATATAGAATCTTGTTTGATGGTAAGTCTCAAAGGCGTCTCAAGTCAGATTCTCTCGTATGTATCAACCATGGTTCACAAGGTAAGAAAGAAATGAAAATGTCACTTCTGATCCTCAAGGTCCACTTGATTATTGTGTTGATGTGTTTTGGTTACTTTTTTAAAAAGCTGTGGGTTCTTGACTTTGATATTGAGAGGTTGGAATTTATGTTTTTGCTCTTTGGTATGCAATCACCACTGATTCTTGATGTGTGAAACACAGAAGCAAAACGTGCAGCATCTTTTTAACTCTTTCAGTTTAATAGGTGAGGTGCAAACCTATCTGCAGGGAAATGGATGGAATTAGAATCATAGGTCATTCAGTCTCATATCTGCCATACAGTTAAATCATGGCTGATCTCTGCCTTGTCTTTGGTTACGTGAATATTTTCACTATCCATTTAATGCTATTATCTAACAATATTAACCAAGTTTTGAAATTTTTAATTAATATAGTCTCCATAGCTTTGAGGGGAATTCTCGATGTCTTTTGCTATTTGCATGAAGAAGTCACTTAAAAAAAATCTGGCTCTTATTTTAGAATTCTCTTTATCTACCATATCAAATCCTTTTAAATTTTCAATTACTAGCTTTTAGTTTAAGGTTTCTTTTATCTACCAATTCAAATAATTTAAATATCTCAATCTGGCATCGTCTTGGGAACATAAACCTAATCAATGCAGCCTATCCTCATAATTTACCCTTTATGGTTCTGGAGTATCAATGCTGTTCTCCCTCAAGGATCATTGGATCCTTCCTGAGGTGTAGTGCCCAGAACGCAATTAGCAACCTAGATGGAGCCTAACCAGTCCTTTCTGCAGCTATAGCATGATTTCCAACTTGCATTATTCTAGTCAAAGTTCTGGTGCAGGGGAAGGCATTCATCTGATCTGAAATGAACACTGATGCCCTTGTAGCAATATTTGAGTAGAGAATACAATTAGTATAAAAGGGAAGATAGAAAATCAAGGCTTGGGGTTAGGGATGGAGTGCAGGATTAAAAAGGCTACTGTAAGAATTAGAAAATATGAGTGGAAGAGGAATGGAAAAAAATTTTGATATGATAGAAAATAGCTCTGTTGTAGAAAGGGATAAAATATCATCTTCTTGGTTTTCTTTTTAGAAGAATAAGGATCATTGTTTCAAATTTTCATGTCAATAAGGGTACAGGAATTATCCTGGTGCCAATGGCAGCCAACATCATAAAAGTATGTTATTTGTTGAAATATCGTGCTGTTTGTGAGAGTTTGCTGTGTGCAAATTGGCTATTGATTTTCCTACTTTACAGCCACTTCAAGTTACTTCATTCGTTTCAAAACTCTTTGAAACACCTGGTGGCTGTGGAAGGTGCTTTAGAAATGCAAGTCTTTCTGCTGGGGTTAGTGGTTAGGGATCAGGACTGGGTCCTCAAATGACATCGAGACACTTTATTTCACTTGAAAGTCAAGTCCTTGCAGTCTGTTAATGGTGAAGAATCAATGCACCTTTTCCTTTAGGATGCTTACATTACTACAATGGCAGCTTTCCAAGGTCACCGGTGCTGCAACTAAGGGCGGCAGCAGTGTCATTTTTAGCTGACAAGCAGGAATGTCCAGTAGTAGTTGCCTTAAAAATCTTTTTTTTTTGCTGGGATGCATGTGATTTTTGCTAACCTTTGGTTTGAAATTTAGTGTAGTGAAGGAATGAATTTATGCTCAACTCTTCCATGACAAGGTTCATTATTAATCTTTTTTAAATGTTAATCAGTCCTTTCTGGATTACTTTGCTGTAGAATAGTTGGACAGCTGAATAGAAATTTTTCTGTTCTGTCTCTTGCTGTCCTGTAGGTAATCTGTAAAATGGGGTCAGACTGCAGTTAGGTGGAAATGTGCAGCTCTGATCTGCTCATTGCTACCCACAGTTAGATAACTGAAGTGCTCCAGATTTGAAGTTACATTGTTACATGTTTTGATGTTTTTAAATTGGCAGACATAACACTTGAATTATTAGTAATTCCTCAATCATTGTTCAATTGAACAATTTTTTTCAAAGGGAGATTTCACGATTGGTGTGTCATTTACTGTTGCGTGTCTTTCACATCCTCATTTGGCCCCTTGTTTTTAGTTTTCAAAGCATTTTGTCTGAAAATGGCTGGAGGGGTGGGGGGGTAACAGTTTTTCGAATGCTGTTACCTGGTCCTGCTCTCAATGTCAGGGACTGTGGATTGCTTTTTATTAGAACTATGCTTGGTTGTCTCAGCAGTAATTAATAATCCACAGTGCTTGTATTAAAAGTCAGACTGGAAGGAAAGCTGTAAGCCAGTTGTGATGTTGCATTAGTATTGATGACCTTTTTCAAAGTTATACTGAAAATCCCCATGAAACCCATCCAAGATATCCTAGTAATGATCTGACTTAACGACTGCATCTTCTTGCTATGAATGCTCACTGTGGGCTGTTCCCTGATACCCCACATGTGCTTAATAATGGATCATTGCTGCTGATATAGAACAACTATGACATGGCAACTGGTATTTATGTCTGTAACATAGCAAAGCACTGCAAGGTAGTGGTACAACAATAAAAACTGAGAAGGAGAAATGAAAAGGAGCAGGCAAAACATCATGTTTGAAACCCTTGGACCTGAGTGTGAAGATCTGAACAAAGGAAAATATCATTGAAGTGATTCTAGCTTTTAATAGGAACAAAGACATCAAATGAGGAGGTGTGAGGGTGGCTGAGCAAATTAATAGCATCAGAAATAGTGGTGAATTAAAGGCCAGAGACCAGTTGGCAGCCAATATTCCAATAATTTTTGTTTCATACCAATTGTTCAGGGATGAACTTAACAGCCGGTATCTAAAGTTTACAGTGCTGTTATGTAATACTAATTAATGGATTAATGATTTTAATTACAGCATTTACTTCAATTTAAATATCCAAGCTGATTATATTTCAATTAGGCTACTGCTGACCTACTTTATCTCAAGTAAATTCTCATCGAGAGCTTTTTACCGATTCAAGCTAGATCTTATCCACGTGGAACTCAAATGGGGGGAAAAAGGCTGATTAATGTGCCAATAGTTAGAATATCCATTTTTGTCCTGACCTTTCAAAGATTCTTTGTCCTCTAGTAGCTGTTTATTATTTGATGCAAAAGTTGCCCAAGTATATGCTGTCCCAAAAAAAAAGAAAGATCTATTCTGGCCATTCACTGCATCATTAGTCTACTCTCCATCATCAACAAAGTGATGGATTTAAGTCATTGATAATGTTCTCAAGCATAAGAAGGATCGGCCTAGCAACAGCAGTAACAAGAATAAGGCATGATAGGAGGTGATTTGCCCAGCAACAGGTAGGAATCTGCCTAGCCAGCATTCTGAAGGCATGATGAGATGTGATTTGCCAGTAACAAGATTAGCAGACACCTAGACACAATCAGGTGTAAATTGCCCTATAAGTAAAAACAGTGCACTGAGACAACAGAGCGATCAGTGGAAATATACAGATGCTAATTTTTTTCGTATCAAGTAATTTGAGAGATGCGGTCATATCCACAGAATAAAATAGAGGCTAAATGGTGTAATTGCCAGCATCCTTAGAGGAAAGGGGGCTAGTAGTACATACAACAGCCCAAAAGACTAATAACGTTCAACAGCCCGAGAGACCAATTCCTATCCAATAGCCAGACAGATGGAAATCTTCAGAGAGGCTTGTTCCATCTAACAGTTACAGACATATTAGATATTCTACTCTACAAGACATAGTTTTATATCAGCAAAAAATAGTTGCCCGGATCTGGTTACTTAAGCTGTATTGTGTAGTAACTATGAGCTAGATTTGACTTGCAGTTACAAAATTAAATGCTGCTCCGGAAAAGGGGTGAATCTGAGTTCAGCAAATGTGGATATAGCTTGGGAATGAGAGAGAATCTCAGACAAACGGTGTGTGTTAACCATTCTTATACTTGTGTTATGGTGTATTATAGTCTCATGTATTTTTCCTCTTTTACTTACATTAATAAGGATTATTTATTTATTACATAAAGACCATTTTCTTACATGTGGCTCCTCACATTAATACAAACAAATATATGTCACTACAAACCAGTATGTTGGGACACTCGCATCTAATATCAGCAGGGTTTATGACAATGGCATGTATTTATTAATAACAGGTTCACTGTTGCTCGGATTGGATTCTTCTGGGCTAGTCAACTCCTACTTCGTCACAACTTTAGTCCAAACATAAAGGAACTGAACTCGAATGGTGAGATGAGACTAATTGTTCCTGATATCAAGGCCCCATTGGACCAAGTATGGCATCAAAAAACCCAAGCAAAACTGGAGTCAATAGAAATCAGAAGAGAAAACTGTTCTGCCTGAAGTTCTATTTAGTGCAAAGGAACATAGTCATGTCTGGGGTCTAATCATCTCAGTCCTTAGACTTTGCTGCAGTAATTTCAGGGAAGTGTCCTAAGCCCACTGTCTTCAGCCTTGTCATCAATGACCAGGCTGAAAACAGCCTCAATGACTCCAGCTTAAAATCAGAAGTGTGGAAGTTTTGATTTTGATTGCCATTCACAATTCCCCAGGTACTGAAGCAGTTCATGTCTGCATGAAGCAAGACTTGGACAACATTCAGACTTGAACTGATAAGTACAAGTAACATTCATAATAAACAATGACTATCTCCAACAAGAGAGAATCTAACCATTGTCCTTTGACATTTGGTGTATTTGCTACAGCTGAATTTCTTGCTATTAATGCCCTGGGACTCGTCACTGTCCAGAAGTCTAACTGAATCAGCCGCATAATAATATGGATGTAAGAGCAGGCGAGAGACTGATACAGGCATTCAATTCCTGATTCCCTAAAACTGCACTGTAAGGCACAAGTCAGGAATGTGACGCAATACTTCCGTTTGCTTAGATGAGCATAGCTCTGTGAGCACTGCAGAAGCTTGACTCCATTTAGAACAAAACCACTCATTTGATTGTTATTTCAAACGCCACCTTACACCTGCAATGTATACAACTTACAAAATGCATTACAACAACTCAACAAGGTTCTTTTGACAGTATTTTCTGTATGGGATGTATTGCTGAGAAAAAAGGGGAAGCAGGTAATGGGAACACCAAAACCTTCCAAGTTACACACCATCCTGACTTAGAAATGTATTGCTATTCTGTGTTACTGGATTGATATCCTGAATCTCTCTTTCTAAAATGCTGTGGGTCTGTCAACTCACACAGATTGCAGGCGATCAAGTCAACTCAGCACCTCCTCTTGGTGGCCTTTTTGGGATGGACACTAAATGCTGGTCTTGTCTGCAAGATCCACATCTTGTGAATAAACAGGAAAAAGTATAACTTCTTAACTCTTGGAATATAGTTGCACATATAAGGAGGCCATTCAGCTAAATCACGGCTGACCTGTACCTCTGCTCCATTTATCCTCCTCCCTCCATTGTTTAGTAACCCTAATCCTCTTACCCATGAAAAATCTACATTTTTCTCACTTTTGTGTTCTATGCCTTTTAGACTGTTTGCCTTTGTTTTCTTAGTGATTCACTTATAATTAGGTCTTACTGGTTCTCTTATGTCCGTCCTTTTTAGGGAAGGAAATCTGCCATCCTTATACCTGGCCTACAGATGATTCCAGAACCACAGCAATGTGTTTGATTCATAACTGGCCTCTGAAAAATGGCCTAGCAATTGTGTGATAGACATTGGATAAATACTTGAAGTACTGAATATATGTAATATTGCAAAGGTTTTGATGTCTCCTACAGAAAACATTGTTAATATGGGGTTAAACCAATTGATTTGATTTTTAAATTGGTCTCAAAGCAGCTGCAGCCAATGCAATTCCTTCCAGTTCATTGTTACATAACGTGGGTGTAGAATTTTGCTTTATGCGTCTGCTTCAAATGATGAGAAATTCCAAGATGTGCCCTAGATATCTAATTCACCATTTGATTAGTGCTTCTAGTGCCATTATTTTATTCAATGCCCTACAAATTGTGCAATCTAATGAATCATACAGTGGACTTTAGTGATACTTTCTGAAAGACGTTAAAAATAGCCTCTTTATTGTTACTGCAGAGGAAATGATAAAATATTCTCTAGAGAACATTTCTAACTACGGTAACATCTGAGACTATTCTACTGACGATAAACAAAGGCTGTTTTCCAAGTTAAAATATTCAAAATGTAGTATGTTTACTTCTAAATCAATTTTAGCTTATTGCTTTTCGAAGAAAATCTCATTAAAGACATTCGTTGTAGTATTTGAAAAATGAAGTGATTCGTTTGTTTCCTAGTCGATGCTAATATAAAGAAATGCAATCTTAGTTTATTATATAATAATTTTTGTAAATGAGCATATTCCTTGACAGTCTGAAGTTAATTTCTGCTCTCTTGAGAGATTTTTGCAGATTGGCTGGGGGCCTGTAATTTTTGGGCAGTAGATTACTAACCACTCGTATTTGCATATTACATTTAAATGCCCTATTTGTGTCAGATAAAATAGATTCACTGCTAATAGGCATATCATTGATACTGACCAAAGACATAATGGGGGAAAAAAAAATAGACTTGAATGATACTTTTAATGATGATGGATTAAAGGGATAACATTCATTATACAGTACTTCTCACATTTTCAAGCTTTCCCACAGGACCTAGGCAGATAAGGCACTTCTGAAGTATAGTCACATTTGTAATTCTTTCCCTCCCTCACCTTTTCTAAAGAAGACTTTTTTTCGATAGGATTCTATCTGTGTTGATATTCCAATATGCTGTATTTCCTGTCTACAACAAGCAATTTTCAGTTGATAACCACTATTTTAAAAAATTAATTGATTTGAATGTAGGTCTCACTAGCTCGGCCAGCAATTGTTGTCCATCCTTAGTTGCCATTGAGAGCGTGATGGTGAGCTGGCTTCTTGAACTGCTGCAATCCCTGATGTATAGGTACACCCATAGTGCTGTTAAGAAAGGAATTCCAGGATTTTGACTAGTGAAAGTGAGGAATGATATATTCCTAAGTTAGGGTACTGCATGACTTGGAGGGGAACTCCAAAGGTGGTGATGCTGCCAGCTATCTGCTACTCCTGTCTTCTAGATGATAGTCATGTGTTTTGAAAGTGCTTTCTAAGGAACCTTGGTCAGTTCCTGCAGTCCATCTTGTGGATAGTACACATGGCTGCCACTGTTCATTGGTGTAGGGATTGAGTGTTTGTGGATGGGATAGCATCAAGTGAGATGCTGCATCTTGGATGATGTCATGCTTCTTGATTGATGTTTATTTGAGCTAGACTCATCCAGGCAAATGAAGAATATTCCATTACACTCTGATTTGTGCCTTGTAGAGGTACAGCAGGCTTTGGAGGCTTGAGAAGTGAGTAACTTGGTACAGGATTCCTAGCATCTGAACTGTGCTTAAAGCCACAATACTTGACTGACTAGTCCAATTCAATTTCTGGCCAATAGTAACCCACAAGGTTTTTATAATTGGGTATTTAGCTATGTTAATACCACTGAATGTCAAGAGGCGATGATTAAGTACTCCCTTGTTGGAGATGATCATTGCTTATGTGGTGCAAATGTTGCTTGCTACTTTTCAACCCAAGCCTGGATATTGCATTTTGACACAGATGCTTCTATATCTGAGGATTTGTGAATGATGTTGAACAGCATGCAATTATATGCGAACATCCCCACTTCTGACTTTATGATGAAAGGAAAGTAACTGATATAGAAATTGAAGATGGTCAGGCCTAGGACCCTATCTTGAGGAATTGTTCTCAAGCTGAGAGGATTGCCCTCCTACCAGCACACTCGTCTTCCTTTGACTCCAACCAGTAGAGAGCTTTGCCCCTGGTTCCAATTGACTCCAGTTTTGCTAGACATTCAGGAGCTGAATGACACTATGGGAATCCAAACTGAGTATCCATGAGCAGGTTACTGATGAGTAAGTGCCAATTGCTAGCACTGTTGATGAGCCCTTTCATTATTTTGCTAATGATAATCTGAAAGTAGGCCGATATCTGAGGTCACCATTCGCAGATGTCTGATCAGCCTTCTTGACCCAAGTGAAGCGACTGGCCCAGATGGGATAACTGGATGAACACAGATCATGCATAGACTAGCTGGCAGGGATATTTGCAGACATCTTTAACTTCTCCTCCTTATTCCAATCTGAGGTCCCTATCTGTTTCAAAAAGATCACTATCATCCCTATACCAAAGAAAAGCCAGGCAGCATGCCTTGCTGATCGCTGCCAATGGCTCTGACATCCATCCACATGATGTGGTTTGAAAAGTTAGTCATGGCACACAGGAACTCTAGTCTCCCAGATTGCTTGGACCCACTACTGTTCATCTATTTCTCCAACAGATCCAGAGCAAATGCCATTTCCCTGGCCACATACACAACCCTGGACAACAAGGACACCAACTCATTTTTATTGTCTTCAGCTCAGCCTTCACATGTTACCCAACAAATCTCATGTCCGAACTTTGTGGCCTAGGGCTTAGCTCCTCTCTCTGCAGCTGGATCCGAGACTTCCTAACTCTCAATCAGCAACGATAGGCAACGACACGACCTCCACAATCATCCTTAACACCAATAATCCTCAAGGCTATGTCTTCAACCTCCTACTGTACTTATACACCTATGACTGTGTGGTCAAATTCCCCTCAACTTGATTTTCAAGTTTGCCGATGACACCAACGTAGTAAGTCGGATTTCAAACAGAAAAGAGATAGGATCTAGCAAAGTGGTGCAATGATAATCTCTTCCTCCAGTAAATGAAGAAGATCGTCATCAACTTAAGGAAGAGTAGTGGAGGATGTGCTCTTGCCTACATGAAAGCTGACGAAGTGGAAATGGTTGAAAACTTGAAGTCTCTAGGTGTTCAAATCACTAGCAACCTGTCCTGGTGTCTCCATGCTGACTTTATAGTTAAAGCCAACATCTCTACTTTCTTTGGCTAAGGAAATTTGGCACATTCATTACAATTTTCACACATGCACCATAGAAAACACCTTGTCCAGAAGCATTACAGCTTGTTATGGCTCCTGCTTTTACCAAGACTGCAAGAAATTTAAAGAATTGTGAACATAGCCCAGTCCATTATGCAAACCAGCCTCCCATCCCTTGACTCCATCTACACTTCCCATTGCCTCAGAAAAGCAGCCCGCATAATCAAGGACTCTACCCATTCTGGAAATATTCTCTTACACCATCTCCTGTTGTGAAAAAAAATACAAAAGTCTGAAACTGTGTACCAACTATCTCAAGAACAACTTCTTCCCCCTCCATCAGACGTTATGTAGTGGGGGATCAGGAAAAGGTCACAGTTTTCCTGACTTGAAATAAACGGTGAGAATTGTATCAATAACTTTCACTTCCATAATTACTGAAGGTACATATTTTCAATAGTATAAAAATGAAGGACTTTGGACTGTAGTTTCATAATCTTTACGAGAATATAATAAATAGGAGCAAGATAGGCCAATATATCTTGAGCTCTCTCTTGCCATTCAGTAAAATCATGGCTGAATTTGCACCAACTGCACTTTCTGACTCTGTCTCCAGTTCTTTTGATCACTACAGTGCCCAAACATTAATCAATCTCAGTTTTGCATATTCTCATTGACTGAGAGCCACCGCTGTCTGGGTCAAGAATTGCAAAGAATACCAACCCTTCTGAGTGAAAAGATTTTTCCTTGCCTCACTTCTATATGGCAGATCCCTTATCTTGAAACAATGACCCTCTAGTTTTAGACTCTCTCTCTTGTTAAGTGAAAAAGTCCCTCAGCATCTACCCTGTCAAGCTCTCAAGAAATTTCTATGAATTCACTTGGTGAGAACGCTCTTCTAACCCCCAGGGAACATAAACCCAATTTATTTAATCCCTCAGATCCCAGGAATCAAACCAGTGAATTTGTGTTATAGACTTTCCTTCAGGTAAAAAAACCAAAACTGCAGACAGTGCTCCAGTGCTGTCTTATTAAAACCCTGTATAATTGCAACAAACCCTCTTCACTAATATTGCAACACCTGTGCCATAAAGGCTAACCAATCTTTTTCTATTCTGCGTGTTAAACTGGTTAATCCACACTTCCTCACGTCATACTCCATCTGCCTCCTCCTTGTTCAATCACTTAATTGATCTATATCCATTTGTGTCTTCCTTGTTTACTTTTTCATCCAGCTTTGTAGTATCAGCAACCTTGGTGATATTATATTCAGTCTCTGCATCAAAGCCATTGATCAAGATTATAAATGGAGGTCTGTGACTAGCGGTGTGCCTTAGAAATCAGTGCTGGGCCCACTGTTATTTGTCATTTATATTTAATGATTTGGATGAGAATATAGGGGGCATGGTTAGTGAGTTTGCAGATGACACCAAGATTGATGGCATATCAGACAGTGAAGAAAGTTATTTTCAATTGCAACGGGATCTTGATCAATTGGGCCAGTAGGCTGACGAATGGCAGATGGATTTTAGTTTAGACAAATGCAAGGTGATGCATTTTAGTAGATTGAACCAGGCAGGACTTACTGAGTTAATGGTAGGACGTTGGGGAGTGTTACAGAACAGAAATCTAGAGGTAAATGTACATACTCCTTGAAAGTGGAGTCACAGGTGGACAGAGTGGTGAAGAAAGCATTTGGCATATTTGGTTTCATTGGTCAGAACATTGAATACAGGAATTAGAATGTCTTGTTGAAGTTGTACAAGACGGTGGTAAGGCCACACTTGGAATACTGTATGCAATTCTGGTCACCCTATTATAGAAAGGATATTATTAAAATAGAAAGAGTGCAGAAAAGATTTATTAGGATGCCACCAAGACTTGATGGATTGAGTTATAAGGAGAGGCTGAATAGACTGGGACTTTTTTCTCGAGTGTAGGAGGCTGAGGGATGATCTTAGAGCTCTATAAAATAATGAGGGGCATCGATCAGCTAGATAGTCAATATCTTTTCCCAGAGGTAGGGGAGTCTAAAACGAGAGAGCATAGGTTTAAGGTGAGAGAGGGAGAGATACAAAAGTGTCCAGAGGGTGGCGAGTGTATGGAACAAGCTGTCAGAGGTAGTAGTAGAGCCAGGTTCAATTTTATCTTTTAAGAAGCATTTAGTTACGTGGATGGTATAGAGGGATATAGACCAAATGCGGGCAATTGAGATCAGCTTATGGTTTTTTTTAAAAAAAAAAGGCAGCATGGACAAACTGGGCTGAAGGACCTGTTTTCATGCTGTAAACCTCTTTTGACTCTATGACTTTAAATAGCTGATGTTCAAGCTCTGATTCTTGTGGCAGTCCACTACCATACCATTCTGAAAGAAATCTGTTAATTCATAAATAAGGCAAAAAAAAAAGAAAAACCCCAGTAGGCCAGGCAGCATTTGTGGAGAGAATGGAGTTAACATTTCAGGTTGGAAACCTTGAAATAGAAATATCAATATTCTTCTGTCACTGTATAGGAAGAACAGGATGTCACTGTGGTTGATGTCGTCAGATACGTGCCTGGAACAGGAAGTCAGAAGCTATTGTAGCCAATAGGCAAATGGTTGGTGCTGCTGATATTGTTATTGTTGTTGTGCGCCCTTTGAATGCTGGCTGCTCATTTGGCCACCCTACTTCACATTTTGCTCACTGCTTGGCTTGCCATCTCTTGTGTCACTTATTGCCACCCTGCTCAGTGCTTCACTCCTGAACCCTCGGCCACTTTGTTCACTGACTCACTCTCATTCCTTGATGTCTTTGTGCACCATCCCTCTTGTTACCTGTTGACGACAATGAGGGAACAGAGCACCAAGTGGAAGGGAGGCTATGAGTCTGGAATGAATTAGATGCATTTGGTTAGGATCCTAAGATGTTTAGGTTAGATCAATTAGCCATGCTGTGTGCTTGGGGTTACAAGGATAGGGTTTGGCTGAGTGAAGTGATGAGCAAATTGTATTTGCAGTTTCAGGATTTTTAACTAATGTTTTGGAATTCAATTTTCTCTGCAACTGCAGTTCCAGTTAATTATGGTGGGGGGGAAAAAAACTTTTCATTGCTGCACTTGTGTAAATATCTTTACATTGTGTAGTATTTATGGATGGATGGCAAGAGAAAGGAGAAGGTTGATGGAGTGGAGGCCAGGGGAGAATAAATGAAAGATTTAGTGGTATAGCAGCCAATGGGAAGAATAATGGGTATAGTAAAGAAACAAAGGTTGTGTCCAAATGAGGAATGAATTGTTACATAAAATATCTGAAGGCAACATGAAGAGATAAAGATGGAACACTGCAGCAGGCCATAGACAGAGAGTTCAGCATGAGAGCAAGATGGAGGATTAAAATGACAAGCAACCAGGAGATCGCAGTCACGGACTCCAAAGCAGTCACCTGGTTTGAGTTTTTAACAGTTCTTTGTGTTCTCTCTCTCTCTCTCTCTCTCTCTTCCTGAACTATCCTCCAATCCATGAGGACCATTCTAGAATCTAAGTTATTCTCAAAGGGATTCACTATGTCTAATACACATTTGGGAAAGCAAACCAGACCCTAGAATATACAATAAGTGGTAGGATGCAGAAAAGCATAGAGGAACAGAGGAAGCATTTGAATGCATGTCCAAAAATCCCTGAAGGTATTAGATCACAACAAGAAGCCTCACAACACGAGGTGAGTCACCTGATGAAAAGGCAACGTTCAAAAAACTAGTGGCTTGTGCTAACAAATAAACCTGTTGGACTTTAACCTAGTGTTGTGAGACTTCTGTGTTTACCCAGTCCAACACCAAAATTTCCACATCATGGGTAGCAGAATAAGCAAATAAGTGGTTAAGGAGGCACACAAACAAAATATTGGTTTTGATGGGAAAATTTGAATTGCTTAAAATCTCACTTTTCAGGAGCACAACCATAACTTGAATTCAGGACTTAGTAACCATCATTTCTCAATTTCTGGTACTACCTATTCCTTAACAGAAGAGGGAGCTGGTGATATATTTTAAGACATTGCTTTAGGCTGATATCCACAATCATTCTGTATTGTTGGCAATTTGCTTTTGAAAGCCTTATGCACTGCCCAGAGTCCAAAGTCTGTCCCTCTCATCCTGAAAAAAAAGGCCCTTAATCCTCTTTTCCACCTTAGATTTGTGCATCTTTTTTATATACTGCTTATATTCAGCTGCTTCTGTTACAAGTAGTTTCACTCTTCAAAACTGAGTGGCAGCATGTTTATAGCCTCCATTTTCACGCAGCACACTTGGCTATCTAAAATCTGTTCACTTCTTTAATACTGAAAACAGATGAAGGTTAACTCCTAATTATAGATTTCAGAAGTGTGCTGTTATGCAAGTTTGCATAAGAGTCGTACAGACCTTTTCCAAACAAAACCTCTCTAGACTGGATTGCCATTTATCCCTTATTTGGCAGTTATGCAGACATCCACAGACAAGACAAATTAAGGCAAATCAAGTAAGTTAATTGCATTTGAATGTGTAACTCTTTGTTTCTGTTGTGTTGTTATGTCAGTAATGCTTAATCAGAACAAAGGAAATTAAAATTAAAATCACTGCTTGGTATGCTCTGCTCTGCCCAAGACTGCAAGGAACTCCAGAAGGTCATGAATGTAGCTGGATCCATCATGCAGACCTGCCTCCCGTCCATTGACTCTATTTACACTTCCTGTTGCTCCAGCAAAGCAGCTAGCATAATTAAGGACACCACACACTCCCGAAATTCTCTCTCTCTCTCTCTGTCTCTCACCTTCTTCCGTTGGGGAGAAAAATAACAAAAGTCCAAGGTCACATACCAACTGACTCAAGAACAGCCTCTTTTTCCTCCTGCTGTCAGACTTTTAATGGACTTGCCTTGCATTAAGTCGATCTTTCTCTACATCCCAGCTATGACTGTAACAGTACATTCTGCACTCTTTCCTTCTACGAACAGTATGATTTGTCTCTATAGCACACAAGAAGCAATACTTTTCACTTAATATATGTGACAATAATAAATCAGAAATTTTGGATTGAAGATTGAGAGGCTGAAACGTGGTGAGTAAATTCTCAACTGGTAGTGCCAGGACCTACAGCATTCTATCTCAGTTAAGAAATATATTTGGGAACATATAACTCAAGATTGCCTGGATTAGCTACTCTTAGGCAAAGGTACTGAGAAATGTGGGACGGGACCACTGAAATAGGCCATGGGCTGGATAGGAAAGTTGAGCAGGTTTTTGTCAATAAGTGAGCGTGCCTTAGCTGCTAATAAGATGAAGTTCTCTTTTCTTCAACTTATGGCAACGCTTACTAAGGATGTCCAGGTCTGAAAATTTGGTGCACAATTCACCTGACTGCAGCTTTAAGTGCTCCTACCAGTAGGAACACTCCCAAATGGAGTGTTTCCCACTGGCATTAGCACTACCAGTCAGATGGGAATCTCCAATCTTAGCATTTAAAAATATTAATGCTGTAAAACATGCCAGTCAGCCTGGCTGTACAGAGATCGGAATGCCATTTTGAAAAAGTTGAAAAGTTGACCACTGTTTGGTATTTTCTTCCACTTCAAGTAAAAAGTATAGAATTCATGAGCATAAGGCTAATGTAGAATTTTTTAAAAAAGACCTAAAAACAAATGCTGTAAAATCAGGCTGGAAGTCAGATTTTTATCCTTTATTTCATTCACTTCACTTTTCACTTGTGTCAGCCATCACTCAGTTGGTAGCTCTCTCCCCATTCAAGTCTCATTGCAGAAACTTGAGCACAATAGTCAAGGCTAACACTCCAATGCTGTACTGAGGGAATAATTACAGATAAAGCAGTAAACTGAGGCCCCATTTGCCTCTTTGAATGCACATTAAAGGTCCCATTTATGACACTATTCCAAAGTGAAGCAAGGGAGTTATCCGTGAAGCCCTGACCAATATATATTCAATCAGTATCACACAAAAAAGGATTACCTGGTCATTATAGCATTGCTTTCTGTAGGGGTTTCCTGCCACAGCATATTCACCGCCACATTTCCTATATCATAAGTGATTATGTTTCCAAAAGTACTTTATTGGTTGTAAAGCATTTTGAGATGTCTGCTCATGAAAAGTGTTATATAAATGTAATATTTTTGCACAATACAAATGTTGTTTGTCCAACAGAATTATTATAATGCTGGTAATCACGAGCTAAAGGTCAAAGTCATCTTATGCCTTGTCTTTTATTTGCAGATGTGCAGAACTTAGAGGAGATAGCAGTGCTGAGTACTTTGCCCCTTCTGAAGAGAGATTCCTTGGAAGACGGTGCATTTCAGAAGATAGAAGCAGCCCAACACCGATTGGTGAAGGAGTTAGCCTTACAAGAGTGGCTGTTCCGCCAGGGTCTGGAACATTACTTTCACGTGTATGTTTTGAAAGAAAATAATCCCTGAATTTCCATTTGTCTTGCACATAGCTGCCTACTTTAGCTGGGAAGGGTCAGACTGTCCACAGAAAAGTGCCTGTCCATAAATAGTATCAAATATATCGCCCTATGACAGCCGGAGACACAAAGCCTGGCAATAATTGTCATGTTATTTCTCTCCATCTCCCAGAGTCGAAAAGTGCCTTGGTTGTGAGGTACATCATCTCGCAGTCTGCCTGAGAACCCAGTAGACTCCTCATGATCATGGTAGGCAGATGTTGTGAGTATCAGGCATGCTTTCGATATATCCAGCATCCACCAGTCCAGCCATTGAATTTTCTTTTTGTTTAATTTTACATAGATTTGAAGTCACTGTAATTGCAGTTCTACACAATCCATGGTTTTGCAAAGGAGTGTTTGTGATTTTATCTTCTGTTAGAAAGTAGGTCCACATGGGCCACAGTAAGAAGCTACTTCTTTTAGTCTAACTTGGCAACTTCAGTTTGCAACGCTAAAGGAAGGTTGATGTGTGAAATGGATGTCGTATTGTTTCACCGGGGGTATTCTTCTATTAAAATTAAACACATCTCGATACTGAATAGGAATGCATGCAACAGTGCAGTGTACTCTACAGCTAACCTCTCCTAAATATCCATTCTCTGTAAGATAAGCTAAACAGAGAGCTTCACCTGATTCTGAACTGCACTGTACCAGACCAAGAAGTTGAGTTTCAGAGAATTGTTTTTAATTTCCAAAAATCTAATTCAGCCAAGGACACACCGCAATGGTAATTTAGTCTTTTTTTTCTACCAGTACCTGTGTATTTATGGATTTGGGATTGAATAAAATAATCTGTATAGCATTAATCAAAATGATGAAACCTTGGTATCTCTTGATCCCAACTGACTGGGTCCTCAACTTAATGTTGAACGACGTGAGGTTTAATTGTAATGTCCCACAGCATGTTAGAATTAATGTTTGTGTTATGGTTCACTATAGAATAAGAATCAAAGGTTCATCCTGAGACTTGCTTGGGTTTTAGAGGAGAATAATCTCTCAATTTAGAGATAGGCGCAAGAGTGAAACGTTATTAGCTCATGTATCACTGCAATGGACAACTATAGGCTCGTATGAAGAGAAGCTGAGAACAATTTTCTACATTCCAATTCCATTGGGGTTATGATGATGTGTTAAAACGGCTAGCTGATAAATAAACAAGAAGAAAGTGGCGTCCATGTTTCCAGATGATGCTGAAGTGAAAAGTGATGAAAAGCAGTGTGCACAAATTGAAAGGGCTCTTGACCAGCTTAACAAGTGGCCAGAGAAATAAGATTATCAGAATGTAAGGAATAGGAGAGAAGGCCCTGCTGCCCTCGAGCCAGCTCTGCTGTTAGATCATGGCTGATCTTCTACTGTAGCTCCTCTCCATCCCCTTATCCTTTGATTCTTTTAGTGTCTAAAAATATCATTGTGACAGATGCAATTTAATTGAGGGCTTTTGAAGTTAGACAAAGGTTAAGCGTTGATGATGTGCTAAGTGGGAATCCAAGCAGAAGAGATCTTGGGGTTTTACTGGACTAGTCACTAAAAACATTGGTACAATGTTTTCAGGCTGATTTTAAAAAATACATACAAAGAATATTGTGGGGTGCATAGCCAAGAGTAAAACTTACTAACAAAAGAGGCAATTTAAAATTACTTCTCCTGTTGTGAGACTACATCTGGAGCACTGTGGGCAGCTTTGGTCTCCCTATTTCAAAAGGATTTTCAGTTATTGGAGAGATTGCAGAAAAGGGCTATAAGATTGAATATAAGAATGATGATGATGAAAGATTGACCACATTATATCTATTCTCTATCTTGAAGTCTGTTTAAAATTGAAAGATCTGCACAGACTGAATTAAAATAAGCACTTCTGCCATATGCAGCAATAAGGAGGTATTTGTTTTCATATTGTTATATGCTTCCATTGAAGAATAATGTGAAGTAATAGCATGATTTGCAGTCAGGCTGAAACACAAAGGGTAGTTATTCTTATATACAGGAAGGTTTTATGAGCCTCCATAATCACATATGATGAGAAGGGAGGATCACTAATACTCACCAGAACTGGAAGCTCAGGTCTCCACACATTTGCACTCTTTGGAGTGGTGTTTGAACCCAGTAAGTTGTGATTCGGAGGTGGGGAATGCTATCAATTTAAAAGTTTGCAACAGGTGCAAGAGGCGTAACAGGTCATATTTACAAATTAAGGACAATAAAAGAAAATAAATGCAGGATGAACTTTTTAGTAAAATACTAGTAAATACGTAGATTTTTGCTGTTTTCCTTTTTGTTCATGGGATGTTCATGTCACTTAAGACCAGCATTTATTGGTAATCCTTATTGTCCCTTGAGAAGGTAGTGATGAGCTGCTGCCTTGAACCAGTGCAGCCTGCATAATGCAGGGAGTTTCTGATGCTTGACTCGGCCACCATAAAGGGCAGTGAGAAAGTTCCAGGTCAGAACGGTGTGTGACCAGAAGGGAAACATGCAGATGGTAGTGATCACTTCCATTTGCTGCACTGGGCCTTCTAGGTGATGTAGCTATGTGTTTGGAAGAAGGGCAGTGAAACAAGAAACCACCTTTCAGAGAGGCATTAGAGGAGTTTGGTAAATGAGACATTGGGATATTAGAAATGCACAGAGAGAATAGTGAAGATAGGTGAGAGAGATGGATAAACTTTTTTCTCCCATCTAAAGCTACATTACTAATCTTACTACATTACTAAGAGATGGGCTGAGGGATTGAACAGCTTTAACCTATAAAATTGCAGCTACAATAAGAAATCATTCGAAATTTTCAACACATCTGTCCATCTGAGTGTTTGATCCTTTTATTGGAATATGCTGTTTAATCAACTTTGGTATCTTCAAATTTTGTCAAAATGCTTAACTTCTTAGCTTTAAAGGAAAAAGGAAGCTGAATTTTGATCACTGAGAGCTCCGCTGGTCACTAATATCCAATTAAAGCTGTTACCATTTAATAAGAGGCTTCCGTTTTCTACTATCCATCCAATTAATATTCCCAGATTACACATTCAATGTGTGGAAAATGTAAGAATATTAGGAGCCATTTGCCTTATGGCCACTGAAGGCAAATATCTGAAACAGTATTACTAATCTCTGTTTTACTTAATTTGGGGGAAAAAAACTGTACACCAGTCCCTGGTCCATTGTTAAGGCTCACAACAGTAGGAGAGAAAATGAGTTTGAAAAATCAAGAACTAGCGATTGCATGTTACCAGATTCGGGCTTTAAAAGCGTAAAGATTATTGGGAACAAGAAACAGTTGAGACAAAATGAATTCTGTGGTTTTGAAGTCCTGAGAAATATTATGGATTATGACACTATCCAATGAGTCTTGGTTTCAACTCTGAAAAGATGCATGAATAGACTTGTGAATGAAGCTTGAAGAATAAAAGGGGAAAGCCCAGGAGCCTTCTGTGATAATGGTAGTGATTTAAGGTGGCAAAAATTAATTTAGAGAGATGTCAGAGGTATAGGATGAGAGAGATTGCCTATTGAACAGGATTTCTGTAGTTTCCTCCTCGATTTTTTAGAAGGACTTCTTAGTTGCATTTGACTTGATAGAGATCAATGAGTTATTCAATGGGTAAAGCATTTGACTTAAAAAGGGCTCTGGAGTCTGGTGAAATATTGCTAGGGAAAAAGGACCCATTTGTTAGGTCTTTCGACCAGGGGTATTTTACACAAACAAAAAGCAAACAACTACAAATTGAGAAATCTGAAAGAAAAGTAAAAATTGGAATTGCACAGGTGAGTCCACATCTGTGGAGAGTAGAGACATGTCAATAGTGGGCTACGTTCATCTTTAGAACAGGAATACGAAAAATGTTCAAACATTTCAATCGCATCAGAAAACGAGAGGAAAGCGGAAACAGCAAATAGATGAATAAATGTGGAGAGTAAGTTTCAAAATACAGTTAGTGATAACAGTTATCTTTGATAATGGAAAGGAGAGCTACAGAGCAAAAACTATGAATAAGTAATAACTTAGCGAGAGGCATAGCCTTAGAAATGTTGAAAAATTAAAACGCAATCTGTATATCGGATGTGAAATGAAATGGACAATGCACGTGTTTTGTCCATACACAAAAGAGAGGCCAAAATCAGTTTATTGCTTTAACAATAACAGTATTAAGGTTTTTACCCCAACCAGAAATGTGCTCTTCTCCTCCCTCCGTGCCTTCTCTTATCCTGTCATGAACATTGACAAATGCATCCTATTATCAGCCACACCCTGACATTAGTTTGAAAGCTTTCAAACTAATTTTATTCATTTTTTATTCACAGAAGTTGATGAGCCTGTTTTTCTTCACTGATGCTGATTGGATTGCCTACAGTAGTTTTTATATCTATTTTAGTGTCTGTTTTTGATCAGTTCTTGCTCTAATTTCATATTTACTGCAGTGAAACCAAATTCGACCCATTTGCCTTTTGCTTTAGCAGAGCATCATTTCTACTGGATAATTTATCAAAGACTTAAAGCCAAAAAAAGTCATCTTAAAGTTGGCTTAGCTCATGGATTTCCTTAGTTTACCTTCTGGTTCTCCTTTGTTGGTTTTCATATTAATATATTCTTACTACATTTATGTTACTGATTCTCTTTCTTCCTTTCCAATTTGGGCCATGGCAAATATCCTCAAAGTACAAACATGTAGAATGCTCATGTCCCTACCATGTACCAAACTTATTGGTTCCTAAACATTCAAATAAATGTGTTTGCTTTTTAAAGATGGGATTAGGTTGTATATATTTTGTTCTCACTAGACCTTTTTGTATTGTTTCTTTCCTAATGCACCCCAAACATAAGACAGGATGTTTTAGACTAGAATATCAATATCAGCTTTCTGATTCTTTGCCTCCATACAGGCTAAAATCATTGGGCTGCACCACCCTTACTGATTTGGTTCAGTTTGACAGCAAGTCACAGATAGCGCTCAGAGCCTGGGGCTACTTCTACGGTGACTACCACAAATTTGGCAGGAAGATCCTTGAGATTTCAAGGGCACACTTGGAGTGGAAGCACAAGCTAAATCTTGTTCACAACTTAGTCCAGAGGCGCAGAGTTGAGAAGTGGTCTGTGGGTATGTGAAAATTCAACCATTTTAAAGAAAAAATGCATTTCTGTTTTTCTTGTTCCCCAATTTCGGAGGAGTTTGTTTATTATTAATCTAAACTTTCTCCTTTAGTGGGAGCAGTGGTTTTCGCCTCTAGCGTCACACTTCTCACTGTAAAGAGAGACCTGATGTTTATCGTTGTTGGTAAGTACATTTAATTCCCTAGTTTAAAGCTCAGTGACTGATCTCTTTGAGGGGAGGACTGCTTTATAAAGAAAATCTCTTGCATGAGGCCAGGATTTTCTGGCCCTGCTGCAGTGGGTTCCCCTGCAGCGAATGCAGCGAGCCGTTCAAATGTCATTCGACTTTAGTGGGACAAAGAACTTGTGGTTTAAGGGCCAGAATATCTGTCTCTCTGTCTGTCTCTCTCTTTCTCTCTCATGCACACGCGCTCTCTACAAACTCAGTAAATCTGCTCAGGCCTGTGGGAATGATTTGTGAGTCGGATTTGATATAGTTCATTGGTCCGACCAATCCCTGCTAGCAAGCACAATTAGACATTGAGATGTGTCGATTTTAATACCAGGACTGTAGTGAATAAAGTGGATAAGCTTAGGTATGAATTGCTGCTTGAGAATGTGATGTGATGGCCATTACGGAGACTTGGAAGTCTCAGGGACAGGACTGGGTACTTTAGGTGTCGGGATTTAGATGCTTCAGAAAGGACAGGGAAGGAGGCAAAAGAGATGGCAGAGTGGCACTGTTGATCAGGGACAGTATCACGGCTGTAGAGAAGGTGGATGCCGTGGAGGGATTGTCTCCAGAGTCTCTGTGGGTGAAAGTTAGGAACAGCAAGGTGTCGATAAGTTTGCTGGGTGTTTTCTATAGGCCGCCCAATAGTGACAGGGAAGTTGAGATGCAGGTAGGGAAACAGATCTTAGAGAGATGTAGTAATAACAGAGTTGTCATGATGGGAGACTTTAACTTCCCAAATATTGACTGGAATATCTCTATGGTAAAGGGTTTGGATGGGGAGGAGTTTGTTAGGTGTGTTCAGGAGGGTTTCCTGACACAGCACATGGATAAGCCTACAAGAGGAGAGGCTGTACTTGACCTGGTGCTGGCTAATGAACCAGGACAGGTGTGGGATCCCTTGGTAGGAGAGCATCTTGGGGATGGTGATCATAATTCTATCTCCTTTACGAAAGCATTGGAAAGAGAGAGGATCAGGCAGGATAGGAAGGTGTTTATATGGAGTAGGGGGAAATATGAAATCATCAGGCAGAAAATTGGACAAGTAAACTGGAAGGAGGTGTTCTTGGGGAAAAGTACTGAAGAAAAGTGGCGGATTTTCAAGGAATGTTTGTCTGGTGCTCTGCATGACAATGTTCTGATGAGACAAGGAGGTTTTGGTAGGTCACAGGAACCGTAGTGCACAAAGGTTGTGATGAATCTAGTCAGGAAAAGAAAGGTGTACAAAAGATTCCGAGAACTTGGAGATGTTAAGGATTTAGAGGAGTATAAGGCTTGTAGAAAGGAGCTTAAAAAGCAAATCAGGAGAGCCAGAAGGGGTCATGAGAAGGCCTTGGTGGGTAAGATTAAGGAAAATCACAAAGCGTTCTACAAATATGTGAAGGGTAAAAGGATGAGAAGTAAAGGGATTGAACCTTTAAAAGGTGAAAGGGGAAAAGTTTGTGTGGAATGGGAAGAAATGGCAGAAGTGTTTAATGAGTACTTTGCCTCACTATTCACGGTGGAAGTAATCTGGGAGATTGTACTACAAGTTTGCAGCAGATTGAAAAGATTGAGTATGTGGATGTTAAGAAAGAGGATGTGTTGGAACTTTAAAATTCTATCAAGATAGATAAGTCTGCAGGACTGAATGGGATGTACCCCAGATTACTGTGGGAGGTGAGGGAAGTGATTGCAGAGCCCCTGGCGAAGATCTTTGCGTCGTCAGTGGAGACGGGAGATGTCCTGGAGGATTGCGGATGTAGTTCTTATTTTCAAGAAAGGGAACAGGGATAGCCCAGGAAATTACCGACCGGTGAGTCTGACTCACTCAAGATAGGATCCTGAGGGACAGGATTTATGAGCATTTAGAGAAGTTCACCTTGATCAGAAATAGTCAACATGGCTTTGTCAAGGGCAGGTCGTGTCTTACGAGCCTAGTGGAGTTCTTTGAAAATGTGGCTGAACACATTGACAAAAGAAGAGCGGTGGATGTGGTTTACATTGATTTCAGCAAGGCGTTTGATAAGGTCCCCCATGCAAGACTTCTTGAAAGCGAGAGGACATGGGATCCAAGGGGCTTTGGCCTTGTGGATCTGGAACTGGTTTGCTGCAGAAGGCAGAGAGTGGTTGTGGATAGGTCTTTTCGTGCATGGAGATCGGTCACCACTGGAGTGCCCCAGGGATCTGTTCTAGGACGCTGTATGTCTTAAATGATCTGAATGAGGAAGTGGAAGGATAGGTTAGTAAGTTCGCCGACAATACGAAGGTTAGTGTTGTGGATAGTCTGGAGGGATGTCAGAAGTTGCAGCAAGACATAGATAGGATGCAAGAATGGGCGGAGAAGTGGGCAGATGGACTTCAACACAGATAAATGTGTAGTAGTCCATTTTTGGCAGGATCAAGGTTGAGGGAGTACAATATCAAAGGTAAGAGCCTTAGCAGTGTTGAAGAGCAGAAGGATCTTGGGGTCTGGGTCCGTAGGACTCTTACATCGGCCTCGAAGGTGGAGGATGTGGTCAAGAAGGTATATGGTGTACTGGCCTTCGTTAATCAAGGGATTGAGTTTGGGAGTCAGGAGGTAATGCTGCAACTTTATAGGACCCTTGTCAGACCCCACTTGGAGTACTGTGCGCAGTTCTGTTGACTCACTACAGGAAAGATGTGGAAGCTATTGAGAGGGTGCAGAGGAGATTTATAAGGATGTTGCCTGGATTGGGAGGCATGCCCTATGAAGATAGGTTGAGGGAGCTAGGTCTCCTCCCTGGAGAGACAAAGGTTGAGAGGCGACCTGATAGAGGTTTATAAAATGTTGAAAGGAATAGATAGGGTGGATTCTCGGAGGCTATTTCCCAGAGCTGAAATGGCCACTACGAGAGGACACAGGTTTAAGGTGCTGGGCAGCAAGTACGGAGGAGATGTTGGGGGTAAGTTTTTCACTGAGAGTGGTGAGTGAGTGGAATCAGCTGCCGTCGGTGGTGGTGGAGGCAAACTCACTGAGGTCTTTTAAAAGACTTCTGGATGAGTACGTGGGGGAATTAAATGGAATTGGGAGTTACAGATAATTCTATGGCCTGGTAGGTATGGGTATGATCGGTGCAACTTGTGGGCCAAAGGACCTGTTTGTGCTGTAGTGTTCTATGTTCTAATTCACCCTGCCTTGAGATCAGGGAATTCATTGTTTGTTTTTGCATCTAATTTCTGTTAGCTGAACCATCTAAGAATTTTGTATTTTTGTGATGTTTCCATTTTGATAATTAGAAAAAAACGTTTGCTCAGGAATATTTGTCGATCTGTGTATAGGTGGAGTCGCAGTTTCCATCATTGCGTTCTTCTATACTGCTAAGTTTCTTTATGAGCTGTTGGCACGGGTCATCAGCTTTCTTCAAAATGACAATAGAGGTAGGCGAGGGAACCGCACTATTTACGACTATGTCCGTGGGAACTACCTGGATCCGAGATCATGCTTAGTCACCTGGGATTGGAAAGACCCTCAGGAAGTTGGCCGTATCATGACTTTTAGAGTGCACGTAAGTAACCAGAGTTTAAATATCTCCAATTCAAAAGTATTGAAAAGTTTAATAAATATTTAACACTCAGTGGTATGTCTCACTGCACAGAGGATATTCACTCTAATTGTAATCTTAAACTGAAATAAAGAGCAGTGGATAAATGGACCAGATCTCACTGACTTAGTAAAATTTCCATTTATTTTAATACCTTGACTTGCTACTAATTAGTAGCAAAAAATGAAGAAAAATTTGTTGGAGCACTTAGTTTTGCAGTAAGGCTGAAAAACCTATGTATATACTATAGGCACAATTATTGGCTGAAGGATATAAGAACTACAAGTATAGTTTAAGTAGGAAGTTTCCATTGCAAATGTAGATGTGGAAATTTATAAGAACATGAAAGCATGACACAATTATGACAGGGAAGTTTGTGGGCAAATGCATGCAAAACAAGTGTAAATTTTTAAATATATTATAGATTGATAAGAGTGTGTAAAGTCTGGATTTGCTGAAATCTTAATTTTAAAGATTTTTGAGAGTAAAGTAAGGGCCCAAAAGCTGCATCCTTTTTTGGGGGGGGGGGGGGGGCAGTGGGGAGATAAAACTTGTAGTTATACCGAACTTCTTCATGTCTCTTAAAAATGTCTCAATGAGTTTTGCACGTAATCAAACTGATAGACCTTTCAATGCAAAATTGCAACATTTTGAGGAGATTGACCAATTAATCAGTATAGTTGGTTGAGGCAGCAATATTGTCAGGCACGAGAAGTGTGTCATGAGCCCTTGAAAGTACACGCGAACCATTGGAGTGCTGGACTTTGGTCTTAATTTGGCATTTCATCCAAAAGATAGTACCTGTGATTGGGATTAACACCTACACAACACTGGTGTGTCAGCTTTATTTGTGTTTAATTTGGTGAACTTCTTTGATTCATTCATGGGATGTAGGTGCATTGTATTGCTCATCCCCAGTTGTAGTGGAGGAGACGGTAGTGAGCTGCCATTTTGAACCATGACAAACTGAAAGAACTCCGGAGGGCCATTTAGATGCAAGATGTTGGCTCTATTTTCTCTCCACAGATGCTGTCAGACCTGCTGAGATTTTCGTTTCTGTTGCTGAAAGCGCTCCCTTGGTGCTGTTAGGGATTTTCAGGGTTTTGACCCACTAACAATGAAAGGACAGTTACATATTTCATTATACATTAAATTAAAACGGTGTTACTTGAAGGAAAGCTCTCAGGAGGGACTACTAAGATTTAAACCCTCAACCTTTGATTCAGAGGTGCTATCACCTTAGCTTTTACAGTAACCATCTTGAAGTTGTGTGCAGTCAAGTTTTGAACTACCAGGTCATTCCCAGTTCCCCATTCTTGGGTTTTGAGATTACAGCTGACAGTTTGATAATTGCTCACGCTCAGAATGATATCTTTCTTTTTATACTTTTTATAAAAAGTATCTTTTTATATCAAAGAGATTAAAACCTGGATTGTGATCAAAAGGCAAAAAGAAAAGATTGAGAATGTTGGGGATGGAATCAGACTTAAAGACTGGTAGGTTTTTGAAAATGGAGAGGATGATAGGCAGGGCTTTTCAAAAGACCAGACTGTCATGGCTGATTGTGAGTGAAGGATTGGGGAAACTGGAAGTAAAAGTAAGACAAATTCACATTATAAAGCATCTTTTACTACTTTACAAATAAATAAATATATTGAAGTGGCTGGAGAAAGAAGCAGTCTCAGAATTTTCTAGGAAAGAGGAACTTTAGTTACAAGGATAGAATGGAGAAGCTGGGCTTTTCTCCTTTGAGAAGAGGAAGTTGAGTGGAAATTCAATAGAGATGCTCAAAATCATGAGTGGTTTGGACAGAGTAGGTAAGAAGAAACTGCATTCTCCTTGAGGAAAGAGGTTGAGAACTAGAGAACAGCAATTTAAATTGAGAGGAAAAGAACCAGAAGTGACATAGAACATATTAAAAACTACAGCACAAACAAGCCGTTTGACCCATAAATTGTGGCAAACATATCCCTACCTACTAGGCTTATCTATAACCCTCTATCTTACTAAGTCACGTACTTATCCAAAAGTCTCAAAAAATCCTATCAAATACGCCTCCACCACCAATTCTATGCACCCACCACCTCTGAGTGAAAAACTTACCCCTGTACCTACTCCCCAGCACCCTAAACCTGTGTCCTCTTGTAGTAGCCATTTCAGCCTGGGGAAAAAGCCTGAGAATCCACTCAATCAATATCTCTCAACATCTTATACACCTCTATTGGGTCACCTCTCATCCTTCATCTCTCTAAGGAGAGAAGACCAAGCTCCCTCAACCTGTCCTCGTAAGGCATGCTACCCAGTCCAGGCAACATCCTTGTAAATTTCCTCTGCACTCTTTCTATGGCTTCCACGTCCTTCCTGTAATGAGACGAGCACAAGACTCCAAGTGGGGTCTGACCAGGGTCTTACACAGCTGCAGCATTACCTTCTGACTCTTAAACTCAATTCCTCGACTAATGCAAGCTAGTACATCATACGCCTTCTCAACCACATCCTCTACCTGCGAAGCTAATTTGAGCGCCCTGTGAATCCTTCTAATCTTCCACATTTGCTAAGAGTCTTATCCTTAATATTATATTCTGTCATTGCATTTGACCTGCCAAAATTAACCAGCACACTGTTGTCTGGGTTGAAGTCCATCTGCCACTTCTCCACCCAGTCTTGCATCCAATCTATGTCTCGTTGCAACTTTTGACATCCCTCCAAACTATCCACTACACCTCCAAACTTACCAACCCATTCCTCCACTTCCTCATCCAGGTCAATTTATAAAAATCACAAAGAGCAAGGGTCCCAGAACAGATCCCTGGGGCACTCCACTGGTGACTGACCTCCACGCAGAAAAAGTCACATCTACAGCCAGTCTCTGCCTTCTATGGTCAAGCCAGTTCTGGATTCACAAAGCAATGTCCCCTTGGATCCCATGCCCCCTCACTTTTCTCAATAAGCCTTGTATGGGGGACCTTATTGAACACTTTGCCAAAGTCTATATAAACCATATCTACTGCTCTTCCTCCTTCAACGTGTTTAGCCACATCTTCAAAACACTCAATCAGGCTCGTAAGGCACAATCTGCCTTTAACAAAGCCGTGCTGACTATTTTTGATCATGTTCTACCTCTCCAAATTTTATAAATCTTATCCCTCAGGATCTTTTCCATAAACTTTCCAACCACTGAGGTTAGACTCACAGGTCAATAATTTCCTGGGCTATCCTTCTTGAATAGAGGAACTACATCTGTAATCCTCCAATCCTCCAGAACTTCTCCTGTCTCCACTAATGACACAAAGATCATTGCCAGAGACTTTGCAATATCTTCCCTCACTTCCCACAGTAACCTGGCATACATCCCATCTGGTCACAGTGACTTATCTATCTTGATGTTTTTCAAAAGTTCCTATACATCCTCTTTCTTAATGTCAACATTCTGAAGCTTTTCAGTCTGTTGCAAGCCTGCACTACAACCACCAAAATCCTTTTCCACCATGAACACTGAAGTAAAATATTCATTGAGCACCTTTGCTATTTCTACCAGCTCTATACAACTTTCCCATCACATTTAATAAGTCCTATTCTTTCACATCTCATCCTTTTGCTCTTCACGTACTTGTGAAATGCCTTGGGGTTTTCCTTAATCTTACCTGTGAAGGCCTTCTCATGACCCCTTGCAGTTCTCCTAATTTCCTCCTTAAGTTCCTTCCTGCAAGTCATATACTCTTCCAGATCCCTAACATTATCTAGTTCCCTGAATCTTTTGTACGCTTTTCTTCATGACTAAATTCATTACAACTTTCATGCACCACGATTCTTGTAACCTACTAAAACTTTCCTGTCTCATTGGAACATTATCATGCAGAACGCCAGACAAACATTCCTTGAAAATCTGCCACATTACTTCTGTACATTTCCCCGAGAAAACCTCTGACTTAGAATCCCTACGTCCAGAAAGAAGCCATTCGGCCCATCGAGTCTGCACCAATTGCAACCCTATCCAGGCCCTAACCCCATATCCCTACGTATTTACCCACTAATCTCTCTAACCTATGCATCTCGGGACACTAAGGGCATTTTTCTTTTAGCATGGCCAATCAACCTAACTTGCATATCTTTGGAGGAAACCAGAGCACCCAGAGAAAACCCACACAGACACGAGGAAAATGTGTAAACTCCACACAGATAGTGACCCAAGCCAGGAATTGAACCCAAGTCCCTGGAGCTGTAAAGAAGCAGTGCTAACCACTGTGAAACCATGCCACCTGATTTATGCCTCTAATTTCCTGTTTGGCTTCGTAATTGCCTTTACTCCAGATAAACGTTTTCCTACCTTGTCTCATCCTATTCTTTTCCAATGCTAGTGTAAAGAAGATGGAGTTATAATTACTATCCCCAAAATGTTCTCCCAGTGAGAGATCTGACACTTGTCCAGTTTCATTACCTAATACCAAATCAAATGTAGCCTCTCCTCTTGTAAGCTTAGCCACATACTGTGTCAGGAAACCCTCCTGAACACACCTAACAAGCTCCTCCCCATCTAAACCCCTTAGCCTAGGGAGATTCCAATCAATATTTGGGAAATTAAAGTCTCCCATCACGGCAATTCTGTTGTTACATCTCTCCAAGATTTGTTTCCCTATCTGTTCTTTAACATCCCAGTTACTACTGGGTGGTTTATAGAAAACACCCAGTGAAGTTATTGACCCCTTCCTGTTCCAAACCTCCACCCACAGAAACTCAGTAGACAATCCCTCCATAGTGTCCATCTTTTTCTACAGCTGTGACACTATCTCTGATCAAAAGTGCCATTCCACCACCTTTTTGCCTCGCTCCCCGTCCCTCCTGAAACATCTGAAACCTGGCAGTTGAAGTATCCACCTTTGTCCCTGAGTCATCCAAGGCTCTGGAATGGCCACCACATCACAGTTCCAAGTAGCAATCCACACACTCATCCATTTTGTTAACAACACTCCTCTAAAAATAGAGACATATCAAACCTTCGGCCTGAGCGTTCCCCTCTCCATCACCTGCCTATCCTCCCTCTCACAGTTGACAATCTGTCTATTTGTGAGCCAACTTCCTCTCTCCCAGTCACTTCATTTTGATTCTCTCCTCGCAACCATTCTAGTTTAAAGCCTCTAGTAGTTTTAGCAAACCTTCCTGCCAGGATATTGGTCCCCTTGGGATTCAAGTGCAGCCCATCCTTTTTGTAAGGTCACACCTGTCTCTAAAGAGGTCCCAATGATCCAGGAACCTGAATCCCTGCCCTCTACTCCAATCCTTCAGCCGTGCATTTATTCTCCACCTCATTCCATTCCTGCCCTGACTTTCTCATGGCATAGGCAGCAATCCCGAGATTACTACCTTTTGCATTTCTCCTTCTTAACTCTCTACTTAACTCCCTACATTCTCTCCTCACGACCCTTCCCTTTTCCTACCTATGTCAGCGTACCAGTATGTACCACAACCTCTGGCTCCTCTCCCTCTCACTTCAGGATTTCTTGGACGTGACCAGAAACATCCCAGATCCTGGAACCAGGGAGGCAAACTACCATACGAGTTTCGTGTCTACATCCACAAAATCACCTGTCCGACCATCTCACTGTAGAATCCCCTATCAATACTACCTTCCTCCTTTTCCTTACCCTAAATGTGGCAAATATTTAATTTACGTAATGAGTGGTTAGGTTCAGGGATGCACTAACTAAAGTTGTGGTGGAGACAGATTTAATTATCACTTCCAATGGGAATTAAATAGTTACTTGATGTGTAAGAATTTACATTGCTAGGGGGATAAAAATGAGAATGGATTCATTGGAAAGCTCTTGTAGAAAGCTGACATGGGCATACTAGGCTGAATGATCCGTCTTGTAATCTTTCTATAGTTGTACGAGCCTATATAATAAGGAGAAGCTAATGCAGAACTTATTTCTGAAAACAAGTTCTTTCACTATTGCTGTGTAGTTGTTCTACAAGAATGGCCGCCCATTCCCTGCACACCGGCCAGTGGGATTACGGATTCACATCTCACACATGGAGCTTGGTTTGGATGTTCCCATCACACAGGAGGTACTTCAGGCACAGAAGAATAATGTGGTAAAGGTGGGCTTCACGGTGCGGAAGGCAGGAAGGTACGAAATCTCTGTCAAACTTGGAGGATTGAATGTTGCCTACAGCCCATACTACAAGACATTTCAACCTGGTAGGTATGAATGCTTTCTCTAAGGATGAGTTTGTCTGTTTTATTTTCTCTCTATTGGTTTGTCCACATTGTTAGCTTGCATTCATGTCTCCATAAATGAGTAGATAGTTGGTCAAGAAATGCAGATCCATACACTTGTTCTTTAATTTTCACTGCAAGATTTTTTCTCCTTTGCTGTGGTGGGGAGTAGGGTGGTATCGAATGATACTTTATCTTCCCCACAGCGGTGACTGAAATTAGGAGTTCAGTGCATGTGGAGATGCGCTTACAAATTCAATTATTGGCTCTTCTTTCCCTCACTCTGTCTTCCTATCATTGTCAATTACCTAGTTGGGTGTTGATGTTCCAAGTGTGGTTTTATTGGCACTTAACTGCAAAATACTTGTCTTTTGTCATCTGTTATTGACCCTGCCAACAATTCCATTGTCCCATGTATGTGGATGAGGTTGGTTTATAGTTCAACATATGTGAAGGCTTTGAATTTTCTAAAGCTCACAAACTTTGCTCAAAAAAAAAAGGAAATTAGCTTTCTTTGGTGGGAAGGACAGGAGAATAAGACTCAGTTGTATAGTAAACTACAACAACTCCATGAATAAAAATTATGATTAAAACACATGGCCTACTTTCTGTGGAATTTAAGTTATAGTAAAGCTTGGACCACTGAGATAGAAGTCTGCTTTCTTTGCTGCTTGTGTGGATTCAATTAGAAATGAATTTGTACATTTGTAATCCAATTCTTACTCTGTAAATATTGTCCATAATTTCACAATATTGAATGCATACCAGTAATGCACATAGGAAGGAAAAATAAATGACACGCACATTGAATGAATTAAATTGAAATTGTTAAGAATGATGCTGAATAAGACCCAGAGGTCTAGTAGATAATCAACTCAACATATCCAACAATGTAGAACTGCAATCAACACAGACGAAATAAGACTGAGCCAGAGAAAGCAGTGATTAAATTGCATGGAATTCTTGTTGGACCATATCTTGAATGCGGTGCTCAATTCTTTATAAAAGAGACATTCGAGCACTGCAAAATGGAGCCAAAGATTGGAATTTTAAGCATGAGTTGGGTATGCAGAATAGGGAAATTACCCTGTTTGTCATGCCTGCCTATGGGTGGGGTTGCGATAACTGTAGCTCAGTGGGGTGACACCAGAGAGACTGCCATGGTGAGCAGAGCTGTGAGAGCGAAAGGAAGGAGGGGAGAGAAAAGGGATGGACTTGAGACCAGGGATTGCAGGAAGAGATTTGTGAGAGCAAAGAGAAGAGTGAGCTAGAACATGGTGTTTAAGTATCTAAACTTCTTTTAAAAGTACAATTTTGCTGAAAAAGGTCCAAAACTCCTTTTCTATTAGTTCTTCAATCAATGCCAATATGTTACCCTGTACACCATGAGTTTTTATTTTCTGCAATAACCTTTGTCACCTTTTTTGGAAATTTAAGTACAGTACATTCACTGGTTTTCCTTTATCTAATATACATATAATTCTTTCAAAAACTCCAATAAATTGGTTAAACATGATTTCCAACTTACAAAACCATGATTTGGAAGGAGCCTTGGTGAGTTGCTGCAGTGTATCTTGTAAATAGTACATGCTGTTGCCACTGTGGGTTGTGGATTACTGAATGTTTAAGATGGCAGATGAGTGCCAATTAAGTGCTTTTGCTTAAGTGGTGGTGAGCTTCCTGAGTGCTGGAACATGACTCATCCAGGCAAGCAGAGTATATGCATCACACACCTGATTGTGCCTTGTAGATGGTGGACAGGCTACGGGAATGATGATGTGAGTTACTCACCACAAACTAAGGTTTTTGACTTGCTCTTATAGCTTCAGTGTATGTGTCCTTTAATTGTCTAATCAATGGTAACCTCATGATGTTGATGGGCGTTTAGGCATAGAAATACCATTGAATATCAGTGGGATTCTCTTTTGCTAGAAATGGTCATTGCCCAGTGCTTGTCAGACCCAAATATGGCTCGGTATTTGATAATATTTAAGATGTGCTTTAGCATTTTAAGCTAAAGGCACCATATAAATGAAAATTGCCTTTTTCTAAACAAAAGTATCATACAGTCCAACAGAAAAAAGATACTGGATTTCAGTGTTTGTTACAAGCAATTATGTATCTGAGGCTTCATGTGATGTTGTGTATATTTTGCACAAAACTGTGTGAGACTCCATTTCACTCCATATCTGACCTCACTAAATTTCACGAGTAGTTTTGATGCCAGGACCAAAAGTTAGAAAAAAATGTTAACTTTCTCTTCTCAGTAGTCAAAACAAATCATACAATTCAGAATCTGATACTGAAACAGCTCACATTTATTCCTCCCCCCCAATCTTATAGGAGCTGTATTTCCAGCAAAAACAAAAATTCTCTACCACTTCTCCACTCTGGTACTGACTAGCGGACAACAGCACACGTTGCAGATTGCTCCACGTGATGAGTATGATAACCCGACAAGTAATGCACTGGCCGTTGTCGATCAGGATAACTACAAAGTGCAGATCAAAGAAGTGAGTAATGAGTTGCCTACGAGCAAGTGTTTTAAGAGATCCTACATTAAAACTCAACTTGTTTACTGTTTTTTTAAATGCCTGCTATTATTAAAATTCTGCATTGCCCTCCAACCTTCAAGAATGTTATATTCATGCGATGCAGATACTCTGAAAATTATATTCTCCTATTTTTCCTGTTGCTCTGATGTTTCCTAATATGCTTGAAATAGTATTGCAGACATTTTGTTTGAGTGCAGATTATTCTTCTATTATTGCCAACCTAAGCTTTTCAAGAGAAAATAGACTGGATGTATGGATAGATTTCCATTACATGACTGATCAAGAATCTCTCCAGCTGTTATCCCCTGCCATTGGTATGTGTTGGAAGGAGCTCCAGAAAGATAATCAACCTGATTGACCATATTATGAATATACCTTAATTGCCATCAAGTCCTAGAGTAGCATTTGAACCCACAGCGTCTGGCTTGGAGGCAGGGGCACTACCCTCTGTGCCAGAAGGCCTCCCCAATCTGATGTCTGAGGGGTTATTTGCCAGGAGGTTTTTTGGTAGTGCCAACTTCAACCTTCCTCCCTTCCATTCATTATTCCACCAAGTAGCTTCAAAGACAGGTTTACTTTTATCTAGATGTCCTTGGGAAGAGTGGAGATGTAGAAAAATTATAATGGGATAGCAAGGTAAATTGAAACAATGAGTGTTGGAATGCTTCATTAAATCTAACCCTAAGATGTGTTTGGTTTCTGCAGTTTCAACAACACACCTTGCCGTGATGTTACAGGCATTCAAAACTCCTCTTCTGAAATGGCATAACGTTATTACTTCAATTAGCAGAGTTGCCAAGTTTCAGAGATTGATTGAGGCAAAATATTGGATGATGTGTTCTAATTAGTGTCATCCACATATAAGTACTCTAAGATGTAAAGCTTCTAACAATAAGGTAATTCTGGAAAATGTAGAATTTTAAACAGTGCAGTTCCCCCAGGGAGCAAATTGTCTTGGTTGCAGAATAGTGAAAGATGGATAAAAAGTCAAGCACTTCAATTTTACCCTGAAATGGAAATATGTTTAAATATAAAGATTAGTGTCCATCAATGGGCCATTTAGTTTTAGTAGATGAGATTCAAAACACTGAATTTATTTGTAAGCTACTTTGTCCCCTTTTCACCCAGTTAAGTTGTTTCCATCTTGTTCATTGTTCTCGATAAAGGAGAAGGAATCAATAGGTACTGCATGTTCAGGCTTCCATTGATTCTGCTGTGGGATAAACACTAGAAGATGTGCATCATAAGCACTGAGTGGCTCTCTTTCTGCCTCCCTTTGGGAGGAGCTTGGCCTCGACTCTGCACAGTCCCAAAACAAAGCAGCTGAAATCAATTATCTCAGTAAATGGAAGATCATGGGTGTAACCGTATCTAATACGTTATGTTGTGTGCACTCTACTGCCTGTAGGTTTTGAATTTTCAAATACTTTCACTGAGATTGTGAAAATAGGCTATGTTAAAAAAAAAACTTGCTGCCAACCTGTAAATCATTTATATTTCTATCCGTTGCTTGTATTTCAGCTTGGTGCCCCTGAAAATGAAGCATCAGATATTTTGTTTAACAAAACCATTTCTTCGAATAAGACAATGTGCCTAGTGCTTCTGAACTTGACGTTATGGAGAAAAGGTTGTTTTCGAGCATCTGTTACCTATTGGGATCAACTGATTGGTAATGGGGTATTTGACATCATCATTCTTAGTGGTGAGTAATACTTGAAGTCTAAATTCTGAGATCCAAGCTTGCATCTTTTTCAGCTGACCTTGCAAACTACTGTCTCTTCCCAACCATCCTTAGCTTTCTAAGACCTTGAAGGTCTTGTTTTTTTCACCAGATCTATGCTCATTTTCTTGCAGTGCCATATTTGACTTCCTCTAATCAAGTTTTAGTTCCTGAAACACTACTGAAATGGCTCTGATCAGAATCATAACAAACATCCACTTTGACTGTGAGCAATGAAAACCATTTTTTTCTCATCCATCCTGACTCACCCACAATTTTTGATAGGGTCAACCTCATCATCTTCCTCTGCCTCACCTATGTCATCCAGTTAAGGTGTTGACATGGCTCTTATTTAATTCCATTCTTATTTGTCTAGACATAGCTTGTGAATCACCTGTTTCTTCCCACTCTTCCACAATAGCCTTGTATTTCTCATATTGCCCCTCTGCATTGCGATTGGACAGCATGTTGTCAGAGTCCACATTTACACTGCTGACATCAAGCTCAACTTATCACATCTCTCCTGACCTAGTGTCTCCATCTTCGGTGATTTGTCATACTGATGAATCCAGTATTGAGCAAACTGAAATCTTGACCAAAATTGTTGAGAAGACTGAAGTCATTATCTAGTACCTGTTAATTAGAACATAGAATATTACAGCGCAGTACAGGCCCTTCGGCCCTTGATGTTGCACCGGCCAGTGGACCCTCTAACCTAAACTATTCCAATATCATCCATATGCTTATCCACTGACCATTTGAATGCCCCCAAAGTAGGCGAATCCACAACTGCTGCAGGCAGGGCATTCCACGCCCCCACCACCCTCTGTGTAAAGAACCTGCCTCTGACATCCGTCCTATAACTACCACCTCTTAATTTAAAGTTATGTCCCCTCGTGTTGGTCATCACCATCCGAGGAAAAAGGCTCTCACTATCCCCCCTATCCAGTCCTTTGATCATCTTATACGCCTCAGTTAGGTCACCGCGTAACCTTCTTCTCTCTAATGAAAATAACCTCAGGTCCCTCAGCCTTTCCTCATAAGGCCTTCCCACCATACCAGGCAACGTCCTGGTAAACCTCCTCTGCACCCTTTCCAATGCTTCCACATCTTTCTTATAATGCGGCGATCAGAACTGTACGCAATACTCCAAGTGCGGCCGCACCAGAGTTTTGTACAGTTGTAACGTAACCTCACGGCTCCTAAATTCAATCCCTCTACTAATAAAAGCTAACACACCGTACGCCTTCTTAACAACTTTATCAACCTGGGTGCCAACTTTCAAAGAGCTATGTACTTGTACCCCAAGATTCCGCTGCTCGACAACACTATTAAGGGTCCTTCCATTAGCCCTATATTTCATATGCCTGTTATTCCTACCAAAGTGAATCACCTCACACTTTTCTGTATTGAGTTCCATTTGCCACCTCACGGCCCAGCTCTGCAACCTGTCTGTGTCCCTCTGCAAACTGTAACATCCATCCTCACTGTCTACAACTCCCCCCACTTTGGTATTGTCAGCAAATTTACTGATCCAACCCTCTACACCCTCATCTAGGTCATTTATAAAAATGACAAAACAGATCCTTGAGGTACACCACTTGTAACTGCACTCCAGGTTGAATATTTCCCATCAACCACCACCCTCTGTCTTCTATCAGCTAGCCAATTCCTAATCCAAACTGCTAAATCACCTTCAATCCCATGTATCTGCACTTTCTGCAGTAGCCTACCATGGGGAACTTTATCAAACGCTTTGCTAAAATCCATATACACTACATCAACTGCCTTACCCTTATCTACCTCTTTGGTCACCTCCTCAAAAAACTCTAAGGTTTGTGAGGCACGACCTACCCTTCACAAAACTGTGCTGACTATCCCTAATTAATTTATTTCTCTCTCGATGCTTATAAATCCTATCCCTTATAATTCATTCCAAGACTTTGCCCACAACAGAAGTCAGGCTCGCTGGTCTATAATTTCCAGGATGGTCCCTACTCCCCTTTTTGAACAAAGGGACAACATTTGCCATCCTCCAGTCTTCCGGCACTATACCTGTAGCCAACGACGACATGAAGATCAAAGCCAAAGGCTCGGCAATCTCCTCTCTAGCCTCCCAGAGAATCCTAGGGTAAATCCCATCTGGCCCAGGGAACTTATCAATTTTCATACCCTCAAGATTCGCTAACACCTCCTCCTTATGAACCTCAATCCTGCCCAGTCTACAACCTGGTATCGCAGTATTCTCCCCGACAACATTGTCTTTCTCCTGTGTGAATACTGACGAAAAATACTCATTCAGTGTCCCTCCTATCTCCTCAGGCTCCACGCACAACTTCCCACTGCTATCTCTGACTAGCCCTAATCTTGCCCTAACCAATCTTTTATTATTTATATACCTGTAAAAAGCTTTAGGATTCTCCTTAATCTTATCTGCCAAAGTCTTCTCGTGTCCTCAATTACCTTGAGACTAAATCAGTATTTCAAATATTGATGTCTTATTTAATGCTGGCATGAATTTCGATGTACCACTCAACTTACTATTTACAAATCTGCAACATTGAGTCTACCTATTTCATATTATGTGTCTGAAACCCTCATCCATAACTTTGACACTGGATTTGATTATTTTAATATTCTCCTGTACATCCTGTCATTTTCCACCCTCCACAAACTTGAGCTTATCCAAAGCTCTGATGTCTGTATCCTAGATCACACTGAGTCCTGTCCTCCCATGACACCTTTACTTGCTGGTTTTTGAGATTTTTTTTTTTAAAATTCTGATCCTTATTTTCAAATTTCTTCATGGCCTTTTGTTCTTGTCTATTTCTGAAACCTCCTCCAAAACTACACTTTGGTCAGATTTCTGTGCTCCTCCAGCTCCAACATTTTCTGTATCCTCAATTTAATTACTTCTCTATAATAAATCTAAAGTACCGCAGATGCTGGAAATCTGAAATTGAAACAGAAAATGTTGGAAAAACTCAGGTCTGACGGCATCTATGGAGCTAGAAACTGAGTTAATAGCTTGAGTATCACAGCTTAATATTGCTTCGGTGGGGGGAGGAGTTGTCATGATGATGAAGGTAATAGGTAAGATAGATTGAGAGAAAGTATTTCTACTGGTTGGGCATTAAGGGGGCACAGTCTAAAAATTTGAGCTGGCCTTGCAGAGGAAATTAGGGAATGCATCTGTTTATAAAGAGTGATGAAAGTTTAGAGCTTTGTTAAATTTCAAATCTAAGATTGATGGTTTTTTGTTAACTAAGGATATTAAGGGATTTGAGCCAAAGACAGCTATATGGAGTTAGTTAGAAGATCAGTCATGATCTCATTAAATGATGAAATAGACTTGAGGGGCTAAATGGTCTATTCCTGTTCCAATGTTCCTTCAGCTGCCAATGCCCGAAGCTCTGGAATTCCCTTCTAAAACTTTGCCTGAACTTCTCTCTCCTCTTAACTTCTGAGCTTTTAGCCATCTGTCCTGTTAGTTCGTTTTGTGGCCTGGTGTCAAGTTTTTGTTTGGTAATGCTTCTGTGACATACCTTAAAGCATTGCACTACTTTAAAGGTTATTGTTGTGGAAGTTCCACATTAGACCAACTTGCCTAGAGTACTACAGATCAGGTGCTGACGCTTATAGTCTTGGTCATTGCCTTCTGTTATTGAAAATCAATGTTAGGACTTAAGTCTTTAACCTTTTTAAGCTTTTCTGTGGAAACGGCCTTGCTGGGAACATGGAAATTGCCTTGCTGGAACGTGGCAACTATCTACTATTTGCAGACGTGAACTCAAGAGTTCACTGTCTGGGGAAATCGCATGAGTAGACTTGCATTCCATCATTCCTTGTTACAGCTTTCCTGAAAAGACCCTTGAGAAAGACACTTCTTGGGATTTTAGCACTTGACAAAAAATGAGTGATTAATACTGACCTAAAGGAACCTGCATTCCTGACTGTGGAAAGAATTGCGTATTAACTATTTGTCTTTTCTTGACATTAGAAAATGAAAAGAACACAGTAGAAAAGAACGTGTCAACTCCAGGAACCAGTGTTTACTTTGAAGCATACTTATACAGCACAGCAAATTATGCTCACTCTCAGTGGCAAATGTCACCAATCTCAACTGTCACCATGGGTCGACACCCATCAACTAACACAGAGGAAGAAGAAGATGAAAAGGATTTGGATCAGGAAAATCTGACAGCTGAGAAAGTGAAGAAACCCAAAAAGGTTTATTGTTACATATCACCAAAGGTAAGAAAGCTTCCACTGCATTGTGAGAAATTGTCCTGAAAGTTAATGTTAGAACTAAAGCATCAGAGACTGAAATATGGGTTGGAACACAGGGAAGGATAGCAAAATGATACAGAAAGGCATTGGAGATGGCCTTAGGGGTGAAAGGAGGTGCCTTCCTGATGCCAAGTCATTTTAACACAAATTGGAAAGCTGGCTGATAAGATACCATTGGGAGCCCAAGTGAACTATTGAAGTGGCCAGTTAAGGGTTTCGCCATATCCCTTAGTAGCATTTTGCCGGCAGAAAGAGGAAATTGCAGGTGATTCCTAAAACCTTCCCAAGTGGGTTCCAGATGGGAGCTTCTGGCAGCAATAAAGAAAATTGCTGTAATGGCACAGCCTGCCCTCTATGATCTTGCCTTGATTCTTGCTGCAGCCTGCCTATCTGATCCCAATGCTTTCCACCCCCATTGACTTGACTTTGAGGGTGCATGTCTCATTGATGTGTTCTCATCCTCGTAGTGAAGTCTCAGCATAGCCACTACTGATGTTGCTGAGCTGCCAGCCTTTTGCCACTTATGTCACATCAAAGCACTCATAACCGCACCACCACCACCCCTCCCCTCCCTCCCCGCAATAGTTTAGAATTTTACCTCAGGTCTCTGGATCACTTACAATTACATGGCTCGTAATCTAGAAGGAAAGCTCTTTTCAAAAAAAAAGCACTGACTGTTTACCCCTGAAGATGGCACATATACAAATATTACTGCTGCAAGGTGATACTTTCCATTTAGGCTACTGTGAAGCCATAGGTTAAAGGTAATACTCGTGTAATTGCTTAGCTGAGAGAGAAAAAAGAGACATGGGGTAAGTGAAGGCTAGTTACTTTTATCGTTTTATAGTTAGGAAGGAGAATACTACAGCTTGAATTATGCACTTCTTATTAAGCAACTCAGTAGTAATATTGGCAGGTGCTTTAGAGCATGTTTATTGTGTTATGATCTTGGTAGAGATCCCAGTAACATGTTTTGCTTTTTGTTAAAAACTGAAAACCCAAGTATTTATTGAAAGGATGAAGCCACAAGATTCATGGTTTTAAACAGAAGAATTTTACGACATCAAAATAAAAGAACATTACTCTAATGTAAATAGTTGGTTACTAATCTCATTAAAACTGCTGTAATCAAACTTCCTTCCACACCCATTTGACTTGCACCCCGCCTTCCCCATTCCCCCATAACCCATCAGATATTTAGCAGCAATTGAAAGTTTGACCACTTGTCTGAGGACTGTTTCAAAGATTCATTTTAAAGGTTGAGATTTCTTGGACCTTCTGTTTGCTTCTAGCAAAGATATTGTTTCAACCTCCTTCAACGGTTTCTCACTAGTAGACTACCTGGTCAACAAAGCTTTTACTAGTCTCATAAGCATAGCCACCATGGACAGAACTCAACTGGTTCTATTATTCTTTAACTCCTGGGTCTTGCTCCTCTTAGTTTAGTCATTAACTCCCTATTAGGAGTCTTTCAGCTGAGAAGAGTTTTAAATTTTCTGTCAACATATAGAATTTCATGCTTGAAAATGATGTTTCCTGCACCAGGGTTGTTTTAAACAAAAATCAAATTCCTGCTTGAATCTGAGCTGCACCTACAATTTACTTCCGGTTGACTCATTGCTATTCTGCTGTTTATCTCCCATGCAACTTGGTCACATGCTCGTTTATTGGAAGCCAGTTGTTTTACCAGAAATCCCCTTTCAGAGACCATCACCCCTATCGCAAAATAAGATTTTCCTCAAAAGCACATCATTTTACTGGGGACAATACCTTTGTACTTTGGCAGTTTAGTCAGGCACAGCACAATCTTGCATGCAGTCTCGTTTCCATTTAAATAGTTTGATGCTTAAAATCAAATGTAAGAGTGAACATTCACAATTGAAGTGGTTGTTTTTTCTTGATTTCTATTTTCAGTTCAAGATGCAAGAAAGTGAAAAAAAGACATGTATTTATGCTGTGCCTGTCATAATTTCATGTTCCCAACAGTTTTATACCAGTGAAGTACTTTTAAAGTGTCACTATTGTATCAAAATGTCACATAACCAAGATATTCTAGGGATTCACAGCATGTGAACTAATTTAATGTTATAAAATATCAAACTACAATTGAATCTGAAACTCTGGACCAAATAAGCAAGAATTGTGATAGATTAGAGTGGTTTATAATTGGCTGTACTGGTTTTTATGCAGACTTGAATAGAACTGTGCACTCAATTCTGAGGTAAGTTATTAGAATAGTTTCAGGTGCAGATCAAGACGGGTGTAAGTTTTGAATGTGGAAAATAACGTGTTAAGGCAGTTTAAATACGTGGAAACATTTGAAATGGAGACAAAAATCTTCAAACCTTTTAAAGAGTTCCAAAAATCATTATTAACCTTTGCCAAGACTGAAGGGTTGTGAAATTTGGGCAATGAATTCCAGATGCCTACCACCCTCTGGGTAAAAAGGCTTTTCCCCATGTCTCCTGTAATCCTTTCACCAATCAGCTGAATCACATAATTGACCTCTCAGCTAGGAGAAACAGGTCTTTCCTGTCTCCTCTATCTAGCCCCCTCATAATTTTGTGCACCATAATTAGGTCACTCCTAAAACACGTCCTTTTCTAAGGAAAATAGCCCTAGCCTCTTCAGTTTTTCCTCATAGTTGCAATTTTCAAACTCTGGCAACATTTTTCTAATTCTAATCTGCACTCTCTCCGAAGAAACTATGTCCTTTTTGTAATGTGGTGACTGGGACTGTACACAGAATTCTAGCTGCGGCCTAATCAGTGTTTTATACAGTTCCAGCATTACATTCCTATTTTTGTATTCAATGCTTTGTCCAATAAAGGAAAGCAGTCTATATGCTTACTCTCTATATTCCTCTATCACTCTTACATCCTCCTGTTTATTGAGGGTTCTCTTGCTTTATTTTTCCTCCCCCAGATGTATTGCTTCTCACTTCTCTAGATTGAATTAATATGCCACATTTCATCCACTTAAGCAAACCACTGATATAATTCTGGACAAGCAGTTATTCTCCATTATCAACTACACAACCAATTTTTCAGTCATTTGCAAATTCCCAATCATGATTCCCACATTTAAACCTCAATTATGAATACATACAACAACTAGCAAAGACCCCAACAGTGAGCCCTATGGAATGCCACGGTGGAACATCACTGAAAACCGCTTTCCCTTTATTAAAGCATCCATTATTACTCTTCGCTTCCTGTCACTGAACCCATTTTGAATCCAACTCGGCATATTCCCCTGTATCCTATGGGTCTCTACTTTTCTGACCAGTCTGCCATATGTCACATGTCTTACTAATATCCACGTAGGCACTACCATCATTATTCCTCCTTGTCACTTTCTCAAACAAATTTTAAATTAGTGAAACACAATCTTTCCGTAACAAAACCATGCTGACTATTCCCGATAATCTGTGCCTTGCTAAGTGACAGCTTATTCTGTCTATCGAAATTGATTCTAATATTTGCCCATCACTGAGTCAGATTGACAGGCCTATAAATCCTTTGCACCTTTTTTAAATAATGGCACAACACTCGCTGATCTCCAGTATTTTCTCTTGCATTATGCTTATTGTATAGAAAATTTCACACTCCTCCTCTTTAACTAGAATGACTCCATTTACATCTTCTCAGTGAAGAAAATTACTCATTAAGAACTTGGCCTGCTTCTCTGAAACAACCTACAAGTTACCATGGATGTTTCTCAGCCCTATACTTAGTTATTCTCTTGTTCCTAATGTATTGATGAAACATCTTGTGGATTTTTGCTGATTTTTATCTTTTTTCTTGCTTTCTCTCATTACTTTCTTAATTTCCTCCTTTAGTTCACCTTGTACTTTCTACATTCCTTTAGACTTCCCACAGTATTAAATTTTTTGTGACTGTCACAAGCTTTCTTTTTCTGCTTTATCTTACCCAACATGCTTCTGGATAAGTAAGGAGCTCTAAATTTGGCAGCACCACTCTTTTCCCTTGAGGATATGTGTATACTGTGCCTTAGAATCTTTTGAATACCTCCTGCTGATTTGATGCTGTTTTCTCTTCTCATAGCTGTATGTAGTTCACTTTCACCTGTTCACTCCTCAGCTTTATGAAATTTGTTTTCCCTCAATTTAGAACTTTTAATCCTGTTCTATCTTTGCTGAAAAGCCTGAGCTCCAGTTTCTGCAGCCAGTGACACTTCCTGCACATGTAGTTGTCTAGCACACCAGTAACATCCATGACTTCCCACATATTAGAGGAAGCCCAAGCTGCCAATGTATGTCTGCAGAAAGGTCATGGCACAATTCAGCACTTGACCTTTTGTTTAATTACTATTGTCTGTACCTATTATAACATCAATCCCATCAATAAAGATTACAGTATCCTTGCAATATGGTGAATCCAGGTATTGGGTTATAACTGTTGCTGTCAGTGAATGTTCCAAATGTTCCATCTGTATTCTGCCTGGTAGCTACACACTTTCATGCAAAGTGTTACAACTCTGTATCTAACGCTATGCTGACCAGGAATATGTGAAGACAGCTCCACAACATCATTGTCGAATAGATGTATTAAAGCTTGGTGTTACTGGGCATGCCAATGAAGTCACACTGGCTGAAGGCTGTCTTTAATGCAGTGTCACTGAAAATACTAGCATTCAATAGCATGATTAAGCCCTTCCTGAACTTTTTATGGAGTGGGGTCAACCAAAATGAATGTCTCTCCTTGAGATGAGTAACACATTTTTGGAACTGCCTATGTTCAATATTATGAAAATATTTTCACATCCATGTTTAATGTGTAAGCTTTGCTAGAATTCAAGTTATGTTAGTTTGGTATGAGGGACATCAAGCTATCTTCTTTATAATTTGCCCTTTGGCTTATACCAATTAAATCATGTACATTTTATTCCCATCTCATAGGACTTGGGTGTAAAAGTAGGCCCTTCAACCTTGCGCCATCATTCAATAAAATTGATTGTTCTCGTTGTGGTCTCAGCTCCACTTTATCTGTCCCCCAGAACCCTCAACTCCTTTGTTTCCCAAAAATCTATCTAACTCAGCTTTGAAGAAATTCAGTGACCCAGTCTCCACTGCCTGCTGGGGAGGAGATTTCCATAAGCTACTGATCCTTGAAGAAATAATTTCTTCTCATTTCCATCTTAGAAGAGAGACCGCTCATTCTTAAAGTGAATTCATTAGTTCTAATCTCCTAAATTCAAACCACCCTTATCTTCTGCATTTTCTCCACTGGCAAAGCTAAGATGCATCCTGTTTATAAGTTATTGCCAATTTTGTCTTCCTTCCTTGTTACTTAAGTGCTCACCATCCTCTGGCAATTCATAGTCAGGATTAAGAGGCTATTTAGCTGCTGAGGCAACTAACTGAATCTGAACTTGTCTTTATCTGTATGTCCTTGCCTCCATGAAGGGTGATGCATAAAAATCAGGAATTGCAATCCTGGTCGTTTTGAATGTTCTGTTCTCTCATTTCCTTTAACAAGGGTAAAGTAACTAAGGGTTACTGCATCCCATTATCTCACAATTTCTTCTCCACTGGGGTCCAGCAATGCCAATACAGAAAGTATTACTTGAGAATTTGTGGTATCTCTCATCTCTTAACCTCCCCTGGAACATGCTTAAATTGAGCAATTCACAGCAGTGTGCTTGGCAGCTTGGTAAGCGTAACAGTAAACAGAATATTTGTTTTCCAGCAATTCTCAGTGAAGGAGTTTTACTTGAAAATCATCCCTTGGAGACTTTTCACTTTCAGAGTATGTCCGGGAACAAAGGTGGGTCTGGAGTCCACATTGAGGTTTTTGAGGGGTGGTGGTGGTTGGAGGGTGGGGGCATAGTGGGGTGGCAGTGGGTGTTGTTGACAAGGGGCAGTGGGCTGGCAGCAAGTGTTATGGTGGGTGGGTGTTGAGGTGGGCATTGTGCTGATTCTCAATTGCTGATTAATTATCTTATATTTATGGTAAGGGCAAGGTGGTATGCTGTGTTTTGTATTGACCAGATCTATACAATGTTTAATTTCTGAGAGTTAACTAATTTTAGTAATGTAGCAGGAAGGTTCTACAATTGACATCCATCACAGGTTTATAGGAAGAATTCATCATAGATCAATGAACTTTCACTGGCTGGCTACCAAATGTAGGCACCCAGTGAAGGCAGGCTCAAATTCAGTTGTGATACTCCCCATTCTCCATTGTAACATAAACCATCTGCTTCTGTCCAGATACAGTACAATAGATTGGCAGCTTGGATAGGTTATTGGGAGATTAACAGGTCCTGAAGTAGTCAATGGTTTCAGTAGAATACAGAAGAAGTGAAAAGGGAAAATTGATGGGGAAAAAAAAATAAAATTGTGTTCTTTACTTCCTCAGTTTTACTACCATGGTCCAGACCCAGTGCACAAATTTCTGACTCTAGTGGTGGATGATGGGATACAACCTCCTGTGGAGCTCAGCTGCAAAGAAAGAAACATTATGGCAGCAACATTTATCCGTTTCTTACATAAGAACATTGGTAATGATTAAAACTTTCAATACTTGTGCTTTGCTGTTGTGTAGATGTTTTGCGTGAGAGAACATGTTGCTGTTAACTTGAAGAAAAATTAAACTGGACAGCTAAAGAGGACAAACTAGCATCAGAACTGTGCCAAATAATGCTTGGATAAGAATTCCATTCCCTAATTTCCCATCCCGGCAAATCGCCCATGTCTTCAGGTCAGGCAGCAAAGGGGTTTTAAGGAGCTGCCAAGTGGTGGCTAGTCACTTATTAGGGTGTGAAAGGGAAGAAAAACTGGCAGCTGAGTCAGTTTGAATCATTCAATTGTGTCTTCATATGGCTGGATCAAGTTACTGCTGTCTATCCCATTGCCTCAGGACTACTGCATATAAATGGGCATGAGACCTATTTGAGGGAAGCAAAATTTGTTTAAAAGAAAAGGTTTGTTGTATTGAGATCAGTCTACATTACCATGTTCAGCTGTCTTCTGGTATTTTAGTTCATTCTCACTCTCCTGTATAAATAAATATACTTGGTATTAAATGTCTGTGCTTAATTGTTTCAGATATTTAAGATTTTTATACAGTTAGCAACAATGCTCATTTACATGCTTGTCACATTGTAAATCGGTTATAAAAATTGCTTCAAATATAAGAATTGAATATATAATCGAAATTGGTACTTTAGGCAACACAAAGCAACTTTCTATATTGTCAGAATGACATACTTTAAACTGAGGGCTCAATTGGCTGCTTAAAGGACTTTGATAAGTATTTATGTATCCTACTTGGGATAATGACAGTGCAGTACTCTCAGCATTATTGTTCTGTGATTGGATTTGTCCCAGTGGGCTAAGTTGATCAATCACATAGATTGTTATTATATTTCTTCCAGATTATATTATAATAGTTATTTTTCCAAAGTTCCCTAGTCTAGATCAGTCCTAGCAGATTGGAATTTAGCAAATCCAGCCCCATTATTTGAGGAAGGAGGGAGAGAGAAGCTACAGTTAGCCTAAAATCAATCAATAGGAAAATGCTGGAATCTATACTTAAAACTTAAAAAATCACTTAGAAAATCATTATCTGATAAGACAAAGTCAACATAGATTTATGAAAGGGAAATCATATTTTCTCACAAATCATATTTGTGCACAGTTCTGGTTGCTTCACTGTAGGAAGGATGTGGAAGCTATTGAGGGGGTGCAGAGGAGATTTACAAGGATATTGTCTGGATTTGTCAAATATAGAACATAGAACACTACAGCACAAACAGGCCTTCGGCCCACAAGTTGCACCAATCATACCTGTAACTCCCAATCCCATTAAATCCCATGTACTCATCCTGAAGCCTTTTAAAAAGACACTAGCGAGTTCACCTCTACTACTACCGACGGCAGCCGATTCCATTCACTCACCACCCTCAGTGAGGAACTTACCCCTAACATCTCCTCTGTATTTGCGCCCCAGAATCTTAAACCTGTGTCCTCTCGTAGCGACCATTTCAGCTATGAGCTGAATGGTATGCCTTATGAAGGTAGGTTGAGGGATCTAGGTCTCTTTGGAGAGATAAAGATTGAGAGACAACCTGATAGAGGTTGAGAAAATCTTGAAGAATAAATAGGGTGGATTCTCAGAGGCTATTTCCCAGGGCTGAAATGGTCACTACGAGAGGACACAGGTTTAAGATTCTGGGGCGCAAATACAGAGGAGATGTTAGGGGTAAGTTCCTCACTGAGGGTGGTGAGTGAATGGAATCGGCTGCCGTCGGTAGTAGTAGAGGTGAACTCGCTAGTGTCTTTTTAAAAGGCTTCAGGATGAGTACATGGGATTTAATGGGATTGGGAGTTACAGATAGTTCTACCTGGTAGATATGGATATGATTGGCGCAACTTGTGGGCCGAAGGCCTGTTTGTGCTGTAGTGTTCTATGTTCTATATTTGACAAATGTATTAGTGTTTTTTTTTTGAGGATGCAACTAATAGGATAGATCGAGGAGAACCAGATAGATGTTATTTACTTAGATTTCCATACGGCATTTGATAAGGTACACACAAAAGGGTAACATACAAAATAAGTGTTCATGGTATTGAGAGTGAAATGTTAACATGGATTGAGATAAATGCACAGGAAGCATAGAGTAGGGATGAACAGGTATTTAAGTTGGCAGGTTGTAGCAAGTGAACTGTAACTAGCTGCAACAATCTGTTCTGGCACCTTCGTTATTTATCTAATTAATCTATATTAATGACATGGACAAAGATACTGTGATTTTTGTTTGCAATCTTTCTGCCATTACAAAACTAAATGGGAATGCAAGCAGTGAGAAACATGCTACAATGCAATGTAGAAGCTTAATTGAGTGAACAATAAGAAGGTAGATGGAGCATAATGTGAGATTACACACTTTGATAGTAAGAATAGAAAAGCAGAAATTTGAGGCCTGAAATTTTGATATGTTGATGTCCATAGAGATTTTGGGTCTACTAGTACAATGAAGACAAAAAGTAAGCCTGGAGGTACAACAAGAATTAGGAAACCAAATAGAATTTTGGCCTTTTTTTTTTGCAAGGAAATTGGAGCACAGCAATAAGCTGTCTTGCTAGAATTGTACAGGACTTTGTTAGATTACTTCTGGAGCATTGTGCAGTTTGTTTTTATGTATAAGGAAGGATAACTTTTATATTGGAGGTGGTTGAGTGAAGATTCATTGGGTTAGTTGCTGGATCAGATGGCTATCCTGTTATGCAAGGCTGAGTAAATAGGGCTGATGCTCTCAGGAGTTTATAGGAATGACAGCTGATCTCATTAAAACATACAAGATTCTAAAGAGGCTTGACGGGTGACATGAAGAGGGTGTCTTTCCTGATTGGGCAATCCAGAACATGTGGACTCAGGATAAAGGGGCAATCATATAGAGTTGGAGGATCTTCTTCACCTGATGGATTGTGAATCTTTGGAATCTTCTAACCAAAAGGTTGTGGACCTTCCATCGTTCAGTATATTTAAGGACAGATGTTTGGTGTCTCAGGGAATCATTGGATGTAGGAAAGTGGAGTTGAGGCAAAAGTTAGATGATTGTACTAAATGGCAGAGTATGCTTAAGGGGCTATTTCTCTTATTTCTTGTTGATGAATTAAATTAAAAAGTACATTTTTGTTTTCCTCTATCCAGGAGGTTCTGAAACTTTCCAAGATAAAATGAATTTCTTTCAGCGGGAGCTTCGTCAAATGCACATGAAACGATCGCATACAAAAATTGCCCTAAAAGTCAGCCGCCACAGTTTTCTTGAGTCAGTAAGTTTAATATGCTGTCTGAGATCTACATGCTCTGTTAAGTAAAGTTGTCAGTTGAACATACTCCTTAATGTCATCCATTCATTTGTTTTTTTTACCCAATTTGAGTGTTCCGTCAGCGCGTAAGTTCAGGCATTCATCTGACAAGAGAACATAATTTGAAGAATCCAAAGTAATGTATAGCTTAGAAATGCTTGAATTTGACAGCAGTTTTAATTATAACTTGGTTTGTCTTTTAATTCCTGGTTTAAATTTCTGCACCTAGTCTCTGAAAGCTACACGAAACTTCTCAGTCTCTGATTGGACCAAGAATTTTGAAGTGATTTTTCAGGATGAAGAAGGTCAGTGCTAAAGTGTAATCAACATTTGAAAAAATGGTGTATGCTTTAATGGAACAAACCCTACTTGCTGTAAAATCTAATTGGTCATGGTTGACAAATGTAGGCTGTGGTGATAAATTGATGTGACTAAGACTCTACTAGATTCTGTTTTGAATGGGTGTGGGATTTTGTATAACCTTATTGCCTTGAGAATTTTACTTTTGTTATTTCCATCCTTGAGGTTTAACCCAAACCTGCACCTATATTCATATCTATCACAAAGCGTAAATTAAAGCATTGTACTAAAAAGCAATAAGAGAAGTATTAAGGCAATAAAATGTTCAGTTCTACTCTAGTTGGTGTAAATGTGTGCTAGTTACTGTTGTTTCCCCTTTTCTACGACTTGAGACATTTCCAGTTGAAAGAACTCGAGGCAATCTGCTCCTGGATTTGCACATTTGCTACTATATAAATATTTTCTAGGAATTGAATAAGAGTAGCCCAGCTAACTCATTATTATTCCTGCATAAAAGGAATATACTGCAGATAATAGAAATACTCAACTAAAAACAGAAAATGTTGGTAATACTCAACTGGTCTGGCACCATTCATGGGAAGAGAAAATCAGTGTTAATGGATAGAACTTAATGCTTAGTGTGTGTGCTTGACAGATGAAATCTGAAGTAGCTGTGAATCCTGCTCCCTCCTGAGTCTAATAAAAAGTTGTGGTATGCAGCGACCAGCATAAATCGTGGCCGTAATGGGTCAGCAGGACCAATAGGACCTGGCAAATGCCAGGCACTATATCCAATATGGTCTGCCGCAAACACTAAAAGCGGTGTCCACGTAAATCTATGGCCACGGCAGGTAGTCACAGCAGGTGGGAGGGGTGCTTCCCAGCAAGCCCTTCATTCCTCTGATTCCATTAGAGCCTAAGAATATCCAGATGCCAAGGGATGAAAAAGGGAGACCCGACCTAGCCAAGAAGGCCTGGACCAAAGTAGTAGCAGAGGTCAGCAAGCATGACCTGGTCCAATGAACCTACTTTTAGGGATGGAAAAGTTTCAATGATCTTTGCATGGCAGGGATGGATTCTGAATGGGCACTGTGCAGAATGGGGCATTGAGAAAGGATATGCACCATTTGTTGCAGACGTGAATAGCTTTCAGGATGTAGCGGAGCTCACACATGCCAGAGATATGAATCAGCAGCCTTTAGTCAGTCAAAGTATCAGCTGTCTCAATGGGTGGTAATATTTCTCAATCCTCGCAGGGGTGTTCTGAGTTGGGGACAGTATTGTAAGGTGTTACAGCTGAAGACTTCAGCACTCTGAGTTCTGCGTGCACTTGCATGAGAGATATAGCCACAACAATGGTGAGTGAGGTGCCAAACTTGGTGATCTTCACCAGCCATTCACTGGGAGCCCTGGATTTCAAGGGTGAGTGAAGAGGGAGATCATCAGGTTATGGCGACTGACAATTGCCCAACAATACTATTGAGCAAAGTCTCCCAGGCAATGCCTGCTCAGGCCCTACCAACCAGAGGACAGCTGTCAAGCAGCAAGGTAACAAAATCATTAACATGCATCAAATGCCACTGTCAATGAATGAGACGTAGCACCTGTAAATAAAAGCTCAAGGCACACTAGGCACAAACAGGAGCCTGCACTGACTGCTTTTGCTCTTGTCATTTCAAAGAACTCTGTTAATTCACATGAAACAAATCCATTTCAATTATTTTCTCTCAGTTCTTTACTCGAGCCAAAAATGTCCTGTGTGCTACATTGGTGTCCCCCTCTTCATTGCCTATTGAGGGGTCCACAGTATCAAACCTTTTATTTGGAAGGGAATGAGGTCATGTAGTAACAAGAGTGTTATTTGTTTGGGATTGAGATGTGGCCGAATGAGAGTGTGGGAAAGCACAGGATGCTAGCCTAGTTGAAGAACAGGTGAAGCAGCTTGTCTCTTGTACCCCATTCCGTTTGAATGTTCCTAGGTGTTATTCTCCCATCCTTCTCGCCCTCTGGCTGCCCAGCATTAACATCTGAGTCTTTGTCATCCACATCGGAAGCAGATATCCCTTCAGTGTCCTCCTTTTTGAGGTTCCTTCAGGAGAGAGCAAGTTGTGAAGAGTGCAGCAGACAACAAGTATGAGTGGCATTACTTTGGGTGAATACTCCATGGCATCCCCCCAGATCAGTCAAGGTGTCTGAATCTTGTCTTTAGCCGCCCAATGGTCCTCTCCTTTACCACTTTTGTGACTACATGGCAGTGGTTGCATCTCTTCTTGGTGCCTGACAGATATTATCAGCCACCTTTTGAACAAGTAACTTGTGTTGCTAATCAACCACCCATCCAAGTAATCTGGAACAGCGAAAAGCCTGGGTACTTGTGAATAGCAAAGAATATGCATGGTGCAAGTTGCATTCAAGCACAGAATCTGGATCTTGTGGTCATTCACAATCTATTCATACTGAGAAAACCTTCCTGTCCACAAAGACATCTGGTGGCCAGCTGGTACCTTGATGGCTCATGGGTACATTCATATGGTAGCCCAGATGTAGGGAAATCCTGCACTGTGAGCGTATCCTGCCTGCTCAGCCTGGCTGATGTGGTCTATCATGAAATGAATGAATCTGTTCACATGCCTGAACAAGGTGTCAGTGACCAGCCTGATACAGCTATGTGCAGCAGACTGAGAGACATCACATAAATCACCCAGAGCTCCCTGGAACACTCAAGGCATAAAAATTTAGTGCAACAGTGACCTTCAGAGCTACAGGCATTGAGTGTCCACCTGCAAAATCAGAAAGTACCTCCAGCCCGATGATCTGCCAGGTGCACGTCTCCTTTTGAAAGTTAGAGCCTCCTGTGTCACTGGACCTTAGTCATATCAAGTTAGTTTCATCATTGCCTATACATCTTAGCAGTAGGATAGTGGTGTCTTCTGCAGGTGTGGTTACCTTACCCTCTCTGGTGGCCCTGATCATCCTAGCCCTGCCCAAAGTGGGAGGGGGGGGGTGTGATCACCTATGACCACTAAGCAAGCTCACTCTTTGTTCCCTCTCCTGCTCAGAAGAGACAGTACTCTCCCTCCCAGAGGACAAAAGTTCCTTTAATCTCCACACTGATGAACCCAACATAGAAAACACTTTGTATCAACACTACATTACTTCACTTCCAAAAACTCCTAATTCTTCAGCCAGCATATGCACCAGGTTCCTTTTATCCCACTCATGCACTAAAAAAATTCAAATTCATTTAGTCTGCGTGCCCATGTGATGAGCTTAAAATTGCACAGGCAATATTTAATTCTGGTGAGTTATGATTTCAATCCCTTTGACTGCTTCCATTGTTGTTGATGGGTGCAGTGCTGATTTGCACTTGTGCTTACAGACCAAAATATCATGCTAATGCACAATGATGTTAAAATGCATAACCAATATCATTATGTATGATTTATTGCTCTCAGGTTGGGTGCATGCCAGCACAGTCAATATAAAATTCTAACCAATGTTTCAGCTCAATGACCTTTCAATAGAATTGGTAAAGTTAGAAATGTAATAGGTTTTAAGTAAGGGGCTGGTTGGGGAAAGAACAAAAGGAACAAACTGTGTTAGAGTGGATTGTTTAATTGTGTATCTGCGAAAATTTGCTTTTGCAGCCACGTTTTTTCCCTTGGCAACTGTGTTCACTCTGACTTATTCCAAGATAAATTCCGCCCAATTCTGTTTCCCATCCTCTTTGCATTCCTTCAGCTGTTGCTCCTCCTCCTTGAGACACACATTTGTGGCTATGTTGCCACATTTATCAGCCATCCAAAGCGTTTTTCTCCAAGATCACAAGTTCAATGTAATTATAGGAAGCCATTCAGGTCATCTTAATTCACCCATCTAGATGGCTCTAAAGTTACCCCATTGTAGTAATTAATTTTTAATATAATTTCAATGTTACTATTCTGTGTGCAGTCATCACCATTTCCAAATATCAATACCATATTTACCTTGGAGAATTGTTGATAGGTTACAACATAAGCGTTTATTACTTTTCTGAAGTAATGCTAGAAGAATCTAAGGATGCATTTGTGTATTGTTTCAGCATTGGATTGGGGTGGTCCACGCAGGGAATGGTTTGAATTGATGTGTAAAGCGCTCTTCGACAAAAGCAATGGTCTGTTCATGCACTTCAGTGACAATAACCAGGGGCTGGTGAGTATATATTTCGCACAAAATTCGATAAGTAAAAGTTAATTTCAGTTTATAATAAATTGTTTATTAAAGCCATAGAAAATAATATTTCTGTCTCAGAAATAAATTGTATTTTAAATGTGATAGGTAGACTGATGCATTGAGCTCAAATTCTGTTCTTTCACCACTCTCACTCTTGTGTTGGGGAAAGCCCCTCTTTGCCGGTTTTAGCAGCATGACTTGAAATGGGCTTAGTGATTTCCTTATTCAAACGGTAGCATATATTGGTCAAATTAGAGTCCATCAAAATAAAAGGAACATACACTGTAAACTTTAATGACTCTGCTGACTTCAGGCAGAATTTGGTTTTGTGACTCTCCTTTGGTTCTGATGCTCCCAATTTAAAGATGCAGACTGAACCAAAACAAAGTACTGGAAAAGCTCAGCAGGTCTGGCAGCATCTATGGAGAGAGAAACAGAATTAATGTTTCTAATCAGCATGATTCTTACCCAGGTGATCACAGTCAGAAAACAGAGAATGAAGCCTACAATGTGAGCTGAACAGAGAGAGAGAGGAAGGAGGAATCCACTCATCTCCTCTTATCAGTATCTCAGTTGCTTGTTGCCTTACTCCAAAAGCAGAAGCTTAAAGCACACAAGATGGGCCTGTCACATGACCATCACCCAGTGATTCAAACGTGGTTGTCCCCAGTACATTTTCCCCTTTGCAACTTTAATTGATTCATATCTGGGAACTGCCTTCTCACAGTAAGGACCCTATTGTGATCATGATGTGGAGTTACTGCTGTTGGACTAGGGTAGGCACAGTAAGTAGTCTCACAACATCACATTAAAGTTTAGTGGGTTTATTTGGTAGCACAAGCTTTCGGAGCATTGCCCCCTCATTAGGTGAGTGAAGAGTTTGGCTCACAAACAGAGCATATATATATAGACACAAACTCAATTACAAGACAATGGTTGGAACGCTAGTCTTAAGGGAAAAAAGATTTGATTACCTGTTAAGACTCGCATTCCAACCATTGTCTTGTAATTGAGTTTGTGTCTGTTCGTGAACCAAACTCTTCATATACCTGATGAAGGGCTAATGCTCTGAAAGCTCATGCGACCAAATAAACCTTTTGGACTTTAACCTGAAGTTGTGAGACTATTTACTGTGCCTAATTGTGATTGCCTTTTGAGGTATTCCCATAATAACTCAGAGTTTCTGTCTGGGGATCCTCTCTTGGCTAGGGTCCTATTGCCCAAGCGATTAGGCTTAATGATTTGTTTCCAATAGTTGAATGTGGTTTGCTGATATTCCCCAAGTCATTGTCCTTGATGGATCTTTGTAAATATGCTATCTCCATCCCAATGGATTGAGATGTGGAATGCAAATCGGGATACTCATCTTTAACTTGAACTCAAGTCACCTTTTGTCTCTACATTTTAAAAAATCTCTAAGTTCAATTCAGGTTTCTAGCTGATGGACCGAATATCATTGTGACATTAAGCATCTTTTCGTGCTACCACAGTGTCTATCCCATAAGAATATTTGGCTATGAAGCACTTTCAGAAGGCCTGAGGTTGTGGAAGGCACTATATAAATAGTAGTTGTTAATTTCTCTTGCTGCAGGTAGGAAGTACCAATTTAGGGATTATCTACTATATTATTGAAACCATATTAGGTTTTGTACAAATATGTATTTTCTTGATGACAAAAGGAATTATTTTCTTTGGCTGTTCAGGTGCATCCAAACCCAGAACGATTACCTCACCTCCGACTAAAGTTGTATGAGTTTGCAGGAAAAATAGTTGGGAAGTGCCTGTATGAATCTGCTCTGGGTGGAGCTTATAAACAGTTGGTTTGCGCACGCTTTACTCGTTCATTCTTGGCACAAATTATTGGTCTCCGGATGCACTACAAGGTAATATGGGTTTATTGGTTATGTTGCTCATAGTGGCCTTGGAATACACGTGACCTTTCATCAGTACTGGAAGATGTTCAATATTAGTGGTCTTTTAATGACGAAAGGTCTTCGAAATATTAGTTCTGTTTATCCCTTCACAGATGCTGCATGGCCAGCTCAGCATTTTCTGCTTTTTAGTTCAGATTTATAACATCCACACTATTTCGCTTTCATTTGAAGATGCATATATTTGTGTACAGTCCCGCATGATTTCCAGTTGACCTAACAAGTTTTAAATTGGCCAACAATGTGACCTCTGTCACCACCCCCCACCAAAAACATCCCTTCTGATTCAACAAAATTCAAACCTGATTGATATTTTCAGCGTTAAGTTTTTTAATTCCGGCTCCTCCTTCATCCTGAAACAGTATTCCACTGAAGTAAATGATTGCTCCAAATGGAGCTATAGATTATTTAGAAAGTGAAACTTCAGATGAAATCATTCAGATTAAGAGCAGAATTTGTTGAAATGCTTTTTGTCAATTATATTTAACTATACCCTTGCATTTTTCTATATAAATTACTAGAATCTATGAAAAGTTGAAAATATGTTGGTCTGTTGGAAACCAGTTTGGTGGTGGGGTTGGTTGCAAATTTCTTGCTGCAAGCTTTCATTTATTATTTTGCATTCTGCATTTGATTTAAGTTGCTCATTGGCTTCTGACTAGATGTTGGCACAGATTATAAATGTAGGCCACTGCTCAATGTTGACATGAAAGGAAATCATAAATATGCTTTTTCCTTGAAATAGTGTCAGTGACTCAAATGAGTAGAGAAAAATCACTTTCCACTGTTCATGTCTATATTGCTCTGACCAGTATCAGTGTTGATCTTTTGTGATTATAGTTTACATATGCCTTATGTCTTCTCACCTCTGTTTGCAGTATTTTGCGACGGATGATCCAGAATTCTACAAGAGTAAAGTATGTTACATCTTGAAGAATGATGTGAGTGAAATGGATCTTGTTTTTGCTGAGGAAAAATATAACAAGTCGGGACAGTTGGAAAAGGTAGAGTTGTTCATTAAATTCACTTGATAGGTCTGTTATGCAGTCTAACACTGTCCCCTTTCTGCCTCATGAAAACCATCTAGTGTTAATTACTCTATTGTAATCTTATAGAACATTACAGCGCAGAACAGGCCCTTCGGCCCTCGATGTTGCGCCGACCAATTAGAAAAAAGCAATGACCCTTCAAACTAAACCATTCCCTTTTCGTCCATAAACTTATCTACTAACCTCTCAAACGCCACCAAACTTGGCACATCTACAACTGCTGCAGGCAGGGCATTCCATACCCTAACCACCCTCTGGGTAAAGAACCTACCTCTGATATCCGTTCTATAACTACCACCCCTTAATTTAAAGCTATGTCCCCTCGTGCTAGCTTTCTCCATCCTAGGAAAAAGGCTATCACTGTCCACCCTATCTAAACCTCTAATCATCTTATATGTTTCAATAAGGTCTCCTCTTAGCCGCCTTCTTTCTAACGAAAACAACCTCAAATCCCTCAGCCTCTCTTCATAAGACCTGCCCTCCATACCAGGCAACATCCTGGTAAACCTCCTCTGTACCCTCTCCAATGCCTCCACATCTTTCTTATAATGTGGGGACCAGAACTGCACACAATACTCCAAGTGCGGCCGCACTAGAGTTTTGTACAGTTGCAACATGACGTTGCGGCTCCGAAATTCAATCCCCCTACCAATAAAAGCTAAGACTCCGTATGCCTTCTTAACAACCTTATCGACTTGACTGCCTACTTTCAGGGATCTATGCACATATACACCAAGATCCCTCTGTTCATCAACACTATTAAGAGTCCTACCATTAGCCCTATACTCTACACATTTGTTATTCCTGCCAAAGTGAATTACTTCACACTTTTCCGCATTAAACTCCATTTGCCACCTCTCGGCCCAGCTCTGCAACTTGTCCAAGTCTCTCTGCAAGCTAGAACACCCCTCTTCACTATCTACCATTCCTCCGACTTTGGTGTCATCCGCAAATTTACTAATCCATCCTTCAATACCCTCATCCAGATCATTTACAAACAGCAGGGGCCCCAAAACAGATCCCTGAGGTACACCACTTGTAACCGAACTCCACGATGAATAACTTCCATCAACCACCACCCTCTATCAGCTAGCCAATTCCTAATCCAATCAGCTAAATCACCCTCAATCCCATACATTTGCATTTTCTGCAGAAGCCTTCCATGGGCCACCTTATCGAATGCCTTACTAAAGTCCATATATACCACATCAACTGCCTTACCCCCATCCACCTCTTTGGTCACTTTTTCAAAAAACTCAATAAGGTTAGTAAGGCACGACCTACCCTTCACAAAACCATGCTGACTATCCCCAATCAATTCATTTCTCTCTAAATAACTATAAATCCTATCCCTAATAATTCTCTCCAATACTTTGCCCACAACAGAAGTAAGACTCACCGGCCTATAATTCCCCAGAAAGTCTCTATTCCCCTTCTTGAACAAGATATCTTGAAAGAGACCTTCAAGATCTCGAGAGACATGTCTACCTCTGCTTCAGTAAAAATAAGCCACAATTTCTTTTTATAACCAGCCTATCACTTCTGATAATATCCTTGTTAGGATTTTCCAGACTTTATATCCTTTTCATAACCAAAAGTCACAGATTAAGATGATGGGCAAAAGAGCCAGAGGTGACATGAGGAAGCATTTATTGACACATTGCACTATTGTGATCTTGTATACACTGATGAAAAGGTGTTGGAGGCAGATTCAATGATAACTTTTTCAAGAGGGAAATGGTAAAAAAATTTCAGAGCTCTTGGGGGAAAAAATGGAAGAGTGGAATTTGTTGGATATCTCTGCCATAGAGTCAGCACAAGTATGATGGGCTGACAGCCACTCTGTGCTGTATCATTTTGTGATTCTTAAAAGGGATGCAAAAACTTCATATTATACTTCAACTGCAGACTAGTTAGAACTCCATTATTATTGCATTGTTTTATATTTTAGACACAAAACCAAGGACTTTTTATTACTCACTTGTGCTGCCAATTTTTGATAACATACATATTTGCATGCCACTCTTTAAGGTATAAATATTTCTCACTGTTTTAAGTGTATAACTTTACATTTTCTGCATCTGCCTTCCTGCTGTCTTTTCCACATCTTCTGTATGCATGCCCCTCCCAATAATTTGGTGTCGTTAGCAAATTTTGATATTGTTCTTCCATTCTTAAGTCCAGATCATCTATCTATATCTTAAGTAAAAGTAGTGCCTAATATAGATGTTTGTGAAGCATCGCACATCCTTTTCCAGATTGAGAAACTTTTCTTTATCTTTGTTATTAATCTGTCTTCAAAAACTTTTCAAATTCCAATCACACTCATTCTTACCCTTAATTTCCCTTTTGTAATTTCTTATATTGAGTCATCCTATTTCACCTGATTTTTATATTGCTATATAATCTAATCAATCCCAATCTTCAATACACTCCCTTTATTTCATTAACTGGAATATGTTTGATTTTAACACTTCCCATATTTAGTTCAATAGTAAGGCTTCTGTACCATTCGTTAATGTTTTCTTCCATTTACTCTGAGCAAAATGTCCTTTTTAGTTAATTCAAAGTCAGAGTTTTACAACATGGAAAAGGATCCTTTAGCCCATTGTGGCCATCAAGCATTTATCTATTCTAATTTCATTTTCCAGCACTTGACCCAAAGCCTTATATGCTATGGTATTTCAAGTGTTGTGAGGGTTCCCACCTCTTCCACCCTTTCAGGCACAGTCCCAGATTCCCATCACCCTCTGAGTTAAAGGGTTTTCTTTCACATCTCCTGCCACTCAATTTAAATCTATGCCCCCGATTATTGATCCCTTTGCTAAAGGATCCTTTCCTTCCCATCAGCCCTAAGTATGCCCCTCCTGATTTTATACAGTTCAATCACGTCTCCCCTCAGCCTTCTCTTCTCCAAGGATGACAATTCCAGCCTATCCAGTCTCTCTTGATAACTGAAATGTTCCAGCCCAGGCAACATCCTGATGAATCTTCTCTGCACCTTCCATGTGCAATCATTTTCTTCCTATAGTGTGGTGACCAGAACTGCACCACAGTATTCCAACTGTGCTCTAACTACTGTTTTATACAGCTCCATCATAATCTCCTTGCTCTGATATTCAGTGCTCAGTTAGTAAAGGCAAGTATCTTGTATGCCGCCTTAAATCACTTCATCTACCTATCCTGCTGTCTTCAGAGATCTATGGACATGGCAGCAAGCTCCCTCTGTATATTCCCCTGCTTTTAGTCTCCCAAAATGCATAACCTTGCTTTCGTGGTTAAATTCCATTTGCCACTGTTCTGACCATCTAACGAGCCCAACCATATCTTAATCTAAGGCTTTGCTCTTCATTATTTATCACGTCAATTTTTGTGTCATTACAAACTTACTTACTTGTGCCTCCTACATTCATTCTCATCCAGGTCATTAATGTACACCACAAACAACAATGAACTCGACACCAATCTCTGCAGAGCACCACTGGACACAGGCTTCCAGTCACAAAAAACAAGCTTCAAACGTCACCCTCTACCTCCTGCCACTAAGCCAATTTTGGATTCAGTTTGCCAAATTCCTGGGTCCCATGCACTCTTACTTTAATCAGCTTCCCACATGGGACCTTGTCAAAAGCTTTATTGAAGTCTATCAACTGCACTCCTTCAGCTACACATCTAATCATTTGAAAAATTCAATTACATTTTTAAGACGTGATCTTTCTTTGCCAAACTCATACTAATTATGTTTGATTAATCTTTGCTTCCCAAGTGGAGATTAATTTTGTCCCTTATTAGAACTTTTTCCAGTGGTTTCCTTACCACTGAAGTGAGACTCTCTAGCTTATAATTTCCTGATTTATTTTTTTTTCTTTCCCTATTTCCCTTCGTCGTCATTATCCTCATTTCTTTTTTTTTTTCTTCATTTCATACACTGAACCTAAATATATTTGTTATCCTACCTTTGGATCTACTTGCTCTGCTTGATTACCCACAGCCTGTTATGAGGACCAAGTGTTATCATTCTGTCCATTCTTGTCTTTAGTGGCCGAGAAAGATATTAATCTTACTGCATTTAAGACACTAAGTCAATCCCCTAGCTCATGAAGCAGATTGTGAAGTCTTACATTGAGGGCTCTAATTTGAATCTCAATTTCTGATTAATTTTCATTCTTTGACTCAGTGCTTTGCACCTATACCATACCCTTGCACCATTCTGGAATCACTGAGTTTACTGGCAGTCTCAATGAGAGAGCTTAACCGTATCCTTTCTTGGCTCAACACTTTGAGATTGTTCATTTTCTACCTTTTTCAGGTTATCGAGCTGATAGCAGGAGGTGCACAGATAGCAGTAACCAATGACAACAAGATATTATACTTGAACATGTTAGCACAATACAGATTGGCCACTCAGGTGCGGCAGGAAGTGGAGTGTTTCCTTAAAGGTATGATATCGTATCTCGTCAGCAGTGATGGGAAATTAATAGAAATTAAGTGGAATTTTGTACAATTGGTCCAAGTAATCAAAAAATAAATCATTATATTTGACTTAAGGACCAAACATTACGCTTCGTTCACAACCCAAAGTTTCTCATCTTTTTATGCAAGTGCAATTGATTTCACGTTCCTTTTCTAATTTCCTCTTCTGAGCCTATCTATAGTTTAGTCTCTGCAAATATCTACTGAAAAATGTTAGGGAGCTAGCTTATGTAATGCACCGCCCAATCCTTTATTCTAAGAACAGCATTCTGCTTGATGCTGCTGATCGCTGTATGAACAGTTCTTATATTCTAGCACTATCTTTTCCACGTTTATCAACTTCTGTGTAAAGTCGTTAAGTATAAACAGTGTTCAGTTTCCTCCTGTTGTGTTCATTTGGTACCATTACACTTCAATCTCTTTATTTTTAGTTGCAGTAATACAAATGGAGAGATTTCTTCCAATGTTAAAATAAACCCAGAGTGAAGGCACTTATTGTAGCAGGATTCCATAAATGTTTGTGCCTTGTGTGTTGGGGCTGGTTGGCTTAAGATGTTTCTTTTTTTTAAAAGTGGGAAGTGCTGTCTCCTCCATCTTAGCCATGTGTTCTAAGTGTAGTTTCAAGTGTGAAAGCCTCATGAATGCTAAATATTCCTCTGGCACTTACTTACGTGTGCAGAAGAGGTGAAGAGAATCACAATCCCTATAGTGCAGAAGGACGCCAATTCGGCCCATCAAACCTGCACTGACAACAATCCCACCTAGGCTGTATCCTTATAGCTCCACTTATTATCCCACTAATCTCCCTGACACTAAGGGGCAATTTAGCATGGCCAATCCACCCAACCTGCACATCTTTGGAGTGTGGGAAGAAACCTGGCACCTGAAGGATACCCACACAGACCCAGAGAACATACAAACTCCACACAGACAATCACCCAAGGACAGAATTAAACCTAGGTCGCTGGTGCTGTGAGGCAGCAGTGCTAACAATGTGCCACCCAAAGGAAAAGAATTCTAAAGGTGAGTGAGAGAAGTAATTGTTGCCTTAGGTTCTGGAGGGATGCAGGTTTAAGTTACTGCCCTCACTTCTTGAAATTTCCACATTGAGAAGGAAGGCAACAAGCAAAGATAAAAGAATCTTTCAGTTATATTTGTGTAATCTAGTGTTTCAAGAGTATTGATAGCGACTAGGGAATAAGGTGCATCTCTCTGCCAGCTGTAAGCATTAGGCCTTACAACAAAAAACAGTGAAACAAAGAAACAAGCAGTAAGAACGAAGCTGGAATTATTATACTTTCTTTACTTTCAGGACATTTCAGAGTGTTTCCAGCTAATTAATTACTTTCAAAGTGATGTCACTGTTTAAAAACAGTATGAATTTAGGAAAGTTTGCAGTTAATGATTTTTTTCTGTTTTATACAGGTTTGAATGAGTTAATTCCAGAAAATCTCTTGGCTATATTTGATGAAAATGAATTGGAGGTATGTAATGGCACATAAAGTGGTTCATTCAGTATCACTGTGATCAATGCCCCCCCTAAGTCTTTTCATGTGCATGGCCTGTTTATTTGAATACACGGTGCCTTTAAATATTTTGTACCACTATGTGTGTGGTGGTGTCTTAAAGGAGACAACATGTGAACAGCCTGTGTCACCTTGGTTACCGCGTGGCTAAACATTAAGAGTTTGTAGGGAGCATTGGCTGTGATTTTGCTTTCCATTCAGTGCTTTGGCAGATTTGTTTTAATTTTAAGATATGCATTTCACAGGAGGCTGAGCTGATTTTGTGTTTTCTGATATGGAGAGAATCAAAAAAGAATCAGCAGAATAATCGTTTTGAACCCAGAGCCTTCAATTTGGATCTGGCCCTTTAGATAACCTATGAAATGCTGTGCTGTTAATTCTTCTGATTTTGATTCTTGGTTTTGCTGCGGCAATTATGAAACTAACTTTGCACTAATCTCTTCATACCACTAGATGGCAGTGATGCAGCTAGAGTGCAAACTGGCAAGAACAACATCGGTTTATGCTTCTGAAAATACAATACTGTAGATCCTGGAAATATGAAATAAAAACAAAGAGCTTAAAATGCTCAAGTCTGACAGTATCTGTGGAGAGAGAAACAAATTTAATGTTTCAAGTCTATTAACTCTTCTGGAGAACGTGTTAAAGTGCTTTTTCAGCACTTTGTTTTTAATGTCTGTTTGCAGGTTGAGGAAATCCTGCACCGGAACAGTACAATGCTATGATATTTAGCACAGGTGATTTTAATTGACGGATAAGTAAGATTACCATTCTGTGACAAAGAGGTGGGCTCTTCTGGCAAGTCTGCATGTTTAAGAAATATATGCACACAACTTTGCTAGACTGCTGACCCACTCTTTCTCCTGGAAGTATCTGGCATGGATTTACCTTGTCATGTGTTACCCTGTCATGGGTGAAGATCCACACCCAATGGCTAGACATGATACTGCTCTAAATACTGTGGCATTGTTAAAGGTCTTTGACTTGTACAACAAAACTGAGCATATTATTTTGTTTCTTCTTCTGTCTCCTCCCCTAGAGCTGTTTTTCATATATTATGTATAAATATATATTTTTTTCTTGAAATTTGGTCTTCTTGCTTGCTGTTCTTTCACTTTCCCAACCTGTTTCTGCCTGTTCTTCAAAAATCCCTGGAGTGTTAATAGCTCTGTCATCACTACTTCTCAGGTTATGCCTTTATTCGCATTGCCCTGCTTTTGTAACTTGCGGTTTCTCTGTTCTCAGTCAGTGTTACAATCTTGAATTAATCCAGTGTGATACTAAAATCCTGCAGTTGAAAGCTGAAAATGCATAATGGGTGTCTGTGGTCTCTGAAAGAGACAGTGTGACGTCTCAAAATTTGCCTTTCTTTCTCTTGCGTGCTTCTGGCTTGTCTTAGATTTTCAGCATTCACAATTTTCCATTTATCATTGAGGTGTGACAGTGTTTCATCCAACCAGGGCCTTTTAAAGCTGTCCTCCTTTTTGCATCTCCTGCCAACTTTTCAATTTTAAATTCCTATACCCATGATAATAATGGAAGCAGCTTACGTGAATTTGTCATTCTTTAATTGCAACCTCCCACTAGTCTTTCCTCATATTTGTTTCTTAAGCAATAACCTCCCTTCCTGTACCACATGCTTCAATGCTGGGACTATGGGCAATATTGCAGCAAATCCACAGATCTTTTTGAAATGAAATTCATACATATTCATAGGGTGGCACAGTAGCACAATGGTTAGCGCTGCTGCTTCACAGCTCCAGGGACCTGGGTTCGATTCCTAGCTTGGGTCACTGTCTGTGTGGAGTTTGCACATTCTCCTCATGTCTGCCTGGGTTTCCTTCAGGGGTGCTCCGGTTTTCTCCCACAGTCCAAAGATGTGCAGGTTAGGTTGATTGGACATTTTTTTTAAAAAAAATGTTCTTAGTGTCCTGAGATGTATAGGTTAGAGGGATTAGCGAATAAATATGTAGGGATATGGGGGTAGGTCCTGTGTGGGATTGTGGTCGATGCAGACTTGATGGGCCAAATGGCCTCTTGTTGCAATGTAAAGATTCTGTGAGTTCATACGTGTTGATTTTGCTTTGCTGCTCTTTAATATTTAGTAGGTTGATGGAACTTTTTTAATTCCCATTGTTAAATTCTGACCCTTAGCTGTTGATGTGTGGGACTGGCAACATCAATGTACCTGATTTCAAGACACATGCTGTCATTGTTGGAGGATCCTGGCACTTTCGAGAGAAGGTAATCCCTTGAAAGCGACAAAATTAAAGCTGTAATGTAGTTTTTGGTGCAAACTTGGGAGTTTTGAGTATTATAAGCAAACAAAGGATTTTAATTTTGGGCGGCATGATAGCACAGTGGTTAGCACTGCTGCTTCACTGCTCCAGGGTCCTGGGTTCGATTCCTGGCTCGGGTCACTGTCTCCTCGTGTCTGCGTTTTTCCTCTGGGTACTCCAGTTTCCTCCCACAGTCCAAAGATGTGCGGGTTAGGTTGATTGCCATGCTAAGAAATTGCCCCTTAGTATCCAGAGATGCATAGCTTAGAGAAATTAGTGGGTGAAATATAGGGGTAGGGCCTGGGTGGGATCGCGTTCAGTGCAGATTTGACGGGCTGAAGGGCCTCTTTCTGCACTGTAGGGTTCTATGTTAACATAAAACAAAATATTTGAAATGCACAGCCCTGAACAGTGCTTTGGGTATTTCTGCTTTGTCTTAATGAATTTAATTGCTCTCTAATATATAACTCGCCCTTTTACTAGTGTTTGTTATATAAATAAGCTTAGTGTGAAATTTTGCTTGCATTTACGTGTGGATGATGGGGACAAAAGCCACTGACATTCACATTTGTGGAAAGGTGATTTCTTTATTCATCAATATCGAGAGATGAAACCTTCGTGTTGTGGTTTGGTACCTTCACCAACAACAACTGCAGCCAGGTTAGTGACATTGGTAGTGAATAAGAGAGACAGAATTCTGAAAATTGTGCTCTCCTCCTCTCCTACTCACCCCCAAACACCCTACAGGTAATGAAATGGTTTTGGACAGTGGTGTCCAGTTTCACCCAGGAAGAGCTTGCTCGGTTGTTGCAGTTCACGACAGGTTCTTCCCAGCTCCCTCCAGGAGGATTTGTGGCGATGTGCCCCTCATTTCAGATCATCGCAGCACCTACACACAGTACCTTGCCCACAGCCCATACTTGGTAAGTAGTTAGGCAAAAAGGATGCAGCCAGAATAAAATTGTGGGCATATGGGATATATCTTCTGGCATTCCAGGATATGTGCTAAGTTTCCAGCTGCTGCAAATAGCACCATGCACTTCTTTCTCTTTAGCTAGCCCTCAAGTACTGCTATCATGTCTGAAGAAATTAGCAAACACTTCTTGGCACATTGGTTAGCAGAGTTTTGGAGAACACTCCCACAATGTTAGCTCAATAAAGCTCAGATCAATAAATCATTGCTAGACATAACAGTAGTAAAGGATACAGAGCCAAGGCAGATGGATAGAATTTGGATACAGATCTGCCGTGACCTCATTGAATGGAACAGACTTGAGGGATTGAATGGCTGGCTCGCGTTCTTGTGTATGTTGAAGGCAGATCTTATCAGATCAATGAGTTTCCAGATATAATACACAGAAATAGAATTCCATTTTTAATAATAAATATTGGGCAATTCTGTTCCTTTGTTGGGGATAGGATCGGGGTCCGTGATCAACATGGAGCAATACTGGAGATGGGAAAATCTATTTCTTCTCCATTAATGCTAGCACTGTGATGGAGGAGACCTTATGGGAGAACGGAGCTGGGTACCCAAGGGACAGGAATAGGAGTGGACCAAATGGCCTGTTGAGCCTTCTCCACCATTCAATACTATCAAAGCTGCTTTGTGCTTCATCTCCACTTTTCCATCTGCTCCCCATATCTCTTGTTTCCCTGAGATCAAAAATCTGTTACATACAGTTAATGAAGTAGTTTCCATAATCTTTTGGGATAGTGAACTCTTAAGAAATTTCTGCTCATCTCAGTCCTAAATGATCGATCTGTTATCCTGAGACCTTGATGAATGTTCTTGATTCCCCAGCCAGTGGAAACACCCTCTGTTTCTAATCTATCCAAATCGTTCAAAATGTTGTACACTTCAATTTGGTCACTTCTCGTTCTTCTAAACTCCAAAGAATATAGGTCCATTTTACTCGATCTCAGTGGTTAGCATTGCTGCCTCTCAGTGTCAGGGACCAAGGTTCAATTCCCAGCTTGAGTCATTTATACAGCTCCAAATGATCCTACAAATACTGAGGAAATGATGCTGGATCACAAAAGTACTTTAGTGGAGGGATGGGAATTGATCAACTGTGAATGATTCTTGTACTGACCAACTCTTTTTTTTAATGATATATCCCTAGCTTTAACCAGTTGTGCCTTCCTACCTATGATTCCTATGAGGAACTGCACAAAATGCTGAAACTGGCCATTAATGAAGGCAGCGAAGGATTTGGAATGCTGTAACTGAGACTTTGGGACATAAGAAATGGATATATCAAGCAGCAGGCTAAGAAAAGAAGCACAGGGTTCAGTGATGGCCAAGTTAAGAATTGCCTGGTCTTCCCATTATCTACCATAACACTTAAGACAGAAATGGATTGAGCAATGGTAATCACTGCGTTATTCTAACCTGAGCCTTCAGTTTAATGAAAGCAAACTACTGCCGATGCTGGAAATCTGAAATAAAACCAGAATATCTTGGATAAGCTCAGCAAGTTTGGCAGCGTGTGTGGGAGAGAAGCAGAGTTAATGTTTCAAGTTCTTATGACACTTCCACATGCAGCCTTCAGTTGTGGGTGAACAGATTTCAAAGACAGTGAGCAATCCAGCATGCTGCAGTCAAAACTTTCTGATCTCAGCCTGTAATGTCAGCTGTTTGTACAAGCACTCCGTTCCAAAGCTGAGGTTTCTGGGTGTTGTGATCAGTGATATCCTTCTGCATTTGGCTGATTTTTTTTTTAAACCAATAACTTAATCTGGGAGATGCTTAAGAGACTTCAGCTGGTTTGTCAGGAAATGGAGGAAAGACTATTCTGAATGTTCACAATCACGGAACACCTTGTCAGTCTGTTCTTGTAACACACAGCATTCTTTGTCACAACGTTTTGTGTGGAAGACTGCATAAAGACTTGCACCTGGACTTCCGGTCTCAACCACTTGAGAGCTTTAGTGACCTTGCTCTGACCTCTGACCATGCAAAGTCACCCTATCGTACCAGGAACTCAACTGTGAAAGAAACAAAGCAGTGCCAGGTTCTGTGCCCTGTCTCCAGAGTCGCTGGTTAATTGAAGTATTGTCACACTGTTGACCTTTGATCAGTGACTGTCAGAACCAACCTCCCAAATCATCGAGATAACTGCACTTTCTCTGTGAGCTGTGTTGTGTCGTAGCTGCTCTGTTGAGACAGATTCCAACCACAGAAGGTTGGTGTTAATATTTCCATCATATTTCCAGATGGATGAACACAAAAGCAAAATATTGCAGATGCTGGAAATCTGAAATAAAGACAGAAAATGCTGGAAATAACTCAGCAGATCAGGCAGCAACTGTGGAAAGAAGCCAAATTAGCATTTCAAGTTCATGAACTATCATCAGAACTGTTGCAACTTTCAGAAGTTAAATATTTTAAGGCAGTAAAGTGGAAGAACAATTAGTTGATCAACAAAGAAAGGGATTGAAATGTGGGAGCACTAACCATGTCCAGTGCATTATTGTAATTTAAATACCCTATAATAATCACTAAAAAATTTGAGACCACTAGAGTCTAAAAAAATGTGCTGGCTAGATTGACTGGTCATGTTCAATTGTCCGTTGGTGTCAGGGAGATTAGGAGGGTTAACATATAGGGTTACGAAAATTGTACCTGGGATTATTGTCGGTGCAGGTTCAATGAACCAAATGGCCTCCTTCTGCATTGTAGATTCTATTATTCTAGAAGCAGAAAATAAACAAATTTCCCAATTCTCAATTATATGTTAAATTCTCTAAGTTTGTGATTAGGAACCTTGTTATGAGGACCTCGTTAAAAAGAAATGATTATTTTGCATCGTTGAGATGAGACTGATGCATGTTATGCAAGGTTGTGGTATATTGCAGATAATTCTAACTGGAAGTTGATAATTACTTTGTGGGTTGTCTAAAGTGGTGACTAAAACAGTTTTCCCAATTCAACTGGTGACCAGCTGGGCTGCATAGATTTAGTCTTTTCATTTCAGGGATATCACAAACTGAAGCACTAAGGATGGAGACGGTCTCTAATTTCAATACCTCAGCTAAGATGATGCATGCTTCATATACGGTATCAGTTCCAGAAAGGACTAAAGATTTCAAAGTCAGGGTTTTTATTTTCTTATCTCAATTGTCAATTTTTTATAAACCCCACTCAAATACTAATAGCAAGATGGCATTCCAGTTAGCTTCACTGCGAATTTTCCCTCATCCATTCTACAAAACAGTCATGAACTGCATTCCTTCACATATGGCCAGCTTTCGGTACTGATTTTACAGCACAGGTCAGGGAGCAAGGAAGGGTGTGATCTTAAATAATCAAAATATATTTGTAGCTCATTGCAGTTAAGTGACTTTAATTCATGTTAAATACCTTTAAGAAGAAATGAAGAGATTAAGTTTTATTTAAAATTATTTTAGTACAGGTAAAGGCCAGGTTCAAGCTTTCTTTCTTACACTCTTTCCCTTTCCTCTCCCTGTCTCTGTTTTCCATTTATTTCTCTAGAAATTCTAGAATCGCATGACAATAACTGAGCGCATCTTGTCCCCCACTGCATAAAGAGTTGTTGCTGGGATGTGATCCTTTCCAATCCTGAACCGTCACTATCCTGGATCAGTGATACTTAATGTCATCCATTCACAATTAAAGGGGTTGCATTGTAGTAACAAAACCATTATAGGAGAAGTGGCTGCAAGCACCTCATGATTAAGCATTAGCACTTCTGCCAAGTATCAGGCATTTACCTGGGTGTATTGGTAGCACAGGTAAATATATTACTAATGGGAATAATTTTCTTTTTAAAATTGTGCTTTATAAAGTTATAATTTTATTTTCAAACTATTTTCTCCTATAACTCCACTACTGCTAGTAGATCTCCAGGTTGTTTTTAATAGCCCCTAAAAAGCTCAACATTGGATCTGAAAAGAGGGAAGCAACTGAGCAGCGCTATACTGCTCCATCTATGAGGCCACCTGCAGCCTGGGTGATGACCTGAAGGTACAAGTAATTTAGAAGTTCATTCTGTGCGAATAATTGTGGAGTTATTATAAATACTGGTCTAGATTGTAAATTCATTTCTGGATGTGTTATCCAAAACTTTACATTTAGCTTTCCAAAAAAACTATTGTGACTGTGTTGAGGTGGAAATTGCATTTGAATGTGAAGTATTATGCACCTGGAGAATGCTCTGTCTAACAGTATGTCCACACATTGAGGTATAGAACTGGAGCAAAATAGTTTTGGCTTCAACAATACTAAACTTTCAAATGCAAGTGTGTTGAGGCCAAAAAATGACTTCGAAGAGAAGTGGAAGACCCATTTCTTCCACCAGTCTAACCACTTCTTTCCTCTTGGTCAGATTGGTTTCTGATTCTCAAAGTAGGTGGCAAGCATAATTATAGCATGCGCATGGTTTAGAGACACAAATCTCAGGACTGACCTTGCAAATGATGAAATATGTCTTCCTGGAAGTAAGGGGCAAAAGTAGCACATTGTTAGGTTAGACTGGGCAGGAAGGCATGCGTAATCAGAGGTTTCTCTCACACTATAGATATTGCTTTGTTACATGAACCAATGTATTTAATATAACCACCACACAGTAATGCTTCCTTGTGTGTGGTCCTTCTCAGTTCATTCTTTTCTCCCTCATCTGAAACTACTTTCTTTTAAAATGCCAAACTGTCTTTTAACAGCTAAATGGGATTAAACTTCAAAGTTGTTACATGAACAGTGGAATCTAATCTAAAATTTTTTACGTGACTGCTGAACAACATGAGAGGATTCCAATATATAAAATTCATTACTGTGAAATTTAAGAATTGTTTTTTAGTAAATTTTTATTTAATGAAGTCAATCATTACAACCCAAACAGGAAGGCAGCCAAATGTTCAACAATTAATCGCAAATATGAATGTATAAGCTTGGCCTTACAAGCATAAAATGATTTACATATTAGAGCAGTTGCATTACTGTTTTTACATAACATTTGGAGATAGTTGTGCATTTTTCTTTTTGCACAGTAATTTTATGCACACTGGGAAATTGTATGGGTGTGAGAACCATTCACGGGTTCCTAGATGCAATCTTACTGGGACAGGATAGGCATGGTTGGAGAGACTGTAGGCAAGCATGGAAGGAGGAAGTGTGGACTGAGAACTTGGGAAAGAAATGTACTTCAAAAGAGCATGGTGGTAAAAGTGAAGAGGAGGGTGAGGAAATGGCCTACTGGTATGAGGGATCGTATGGAGAAAGGAAGTTTGGAGTGTGTTGAATACACTTGGGAGAAAGCATTTATTAAATACTTTGAGAAAGAATGCTGGAGGGAAGCCTTACCAATGCTGAGAGTATGTATTCTGAGACAGATGGTATTCCTAAGTAGCAGAGGGCTGCAAGAATTAAGATGAGCAAATACAACAGAAATGATAATCAGTGATCTGATTACTATTTATATCTGTAAGTGGAGAAATGGGGAGCGATAATCACATGATGAGACCACTTAACTCTTAACATTTTTATCTGTGCTGTCTTTTTAAAAAAAAAGTTTCACAGCAGATGTTTTCCACTTACTGAGCAGAGACATTTACTGCTGTGAAAAGATACTTAGCAGACATTTTTTACCAATGTAGACATGTTACAGCTGCTGAAATGCAGACAAGTTAGAAATGTCCAGGGAGGCACTCAAATAGGCAGATTTAATTAAAATGGTGATTTTTTTTTTTTTTGCTTTTTTTTTTAAAAATCTTGTAGTATTTAACTTGAAGATTTTTTTTTTACTCTGGCTTATCATTCATTCTGAAAAAGGAGGTGGGGGAAACCTTTCAATTGCATTAAACGGTAGCTAGGAATGTGACATGATGATTAGAAAATGCAACGTGGGCTTTTTTTTAAGCAGAGATCATTAATATCAACGTCACCAATTTAAATGGAAAGTACTTGCCCTGTGTGTATTCCACCATTATTTGACAGAAGAAATTGTAAGTGTTGAAATAAAAATAAAGTACAAGAGCAACAGATTTGTCAGCAAAAACAAAAAAAGATCTTGACATGGGTTCTTTGCCAGAACTGCAAACTGAAAGATAAATCCACCCTACTTTAAAGTTCTGATCTAGGACCGACGTCTGAAATGTCAATTTATCTTTTCCTTTTACAGATGTTAACAGACTAGTGTACTCTGTCATTCCTGCTTTTACTTAACATTTCATAGATTTCTTCAATTGACTGATGGTTCTGTGGAGTGTTGGAGTCTTCTGTCTTAATCTATCACATTCATTGCAGACATGCTCAGACAATGGGGCAACTGGTGTGTGTTTATTGGCTTGCACCTTTGTATATCATTTGTCTTTTTAGAAGCAGATTGAATTTGTTTTAGTTTCCATCAGGGCTGAGTTCTACTGTATATCTTAATGTCGCTAAAGGGTTGCAACGCTGAAAATTGGCAAGTGGGACACAGGGCAAGAATTCCCTGCTAAACTATCTCTCAGAAGTGACTTAGTAAGTGAAGGCATTGATGTTCATGAAAACCTATTCAATCCAATTCTTCCCTTTCCTTCACTGCAGTTTTGTGCATCATCTTTGGTGTAGAGCATTAATACAACTGACCATAACAATGTTATTGTGGCATTTCACTGGCTGGTGAGGGTACACTGATGTATGGCTGATGCAAAGACTACTTTGGCTGTAAGACCAGTAGCATAGTTCCATTTGCTATTCCGTTATCACTTGGTAAAGAACTGATCTTGAAAAATATATAAACCAGAAAATAAATTAGCTAATATTGGCACTTAGCTTACATAATGCACTGGATTATGTATGGTCCACTTCAAGGTAAACGTTCTCTCTGTGTCAATAGTAATCCCAGACTGGGATGGTTTTAATAACATATGATGTAAATAGTCCAGGTCAACAGTTTTTGGCTGTGAACTAAATATTATTTATTTGTAAAAGATGGGTACAGATTATTTTATATTTTGAAAGCTGTTTGCATTGCTTGATGGTATGGATGCTCTTGAAATTATCTTTTTCGAATATTTATACTGTTTATGATTAAAAGTGGCTGAACAAATGTGGTGTGGTCATTTTTTAATTTTTGGAATATTTTTAGAAATTCAACTATGTAACAAAAAAAATTAAACATTTTATTTATATAAAAGTTCTGACAGCCTCTATTATACTTCAGGTATCGCATATTGTTCAGCTGTAATTTGTTGGCATTTTATAAAGAGAATAGGTATCTTCTGAGTTTTTTCCTCTTTTGGAGTAACCAGGAATGGGGTCAAACAATTGTGGAGATGTAGATGTTTTTGATAGTAATTAATCTTGCAACTTATTGATATCACATTCCCATCAAGGATATGTAAGGCCATTATAAGGCCAGAGTAGATTAGCTTTCAAACACTGCAAGTTTGCCCTGCATGTTGGACCACAATGATCAATGTTATAGGAGATTGTCACTCCTAGTTTCTTTAAAAGAAAAGAAAATGAAAAGTGAATCTGCTTCAAAACCAAGTTATGTTTTGATTGCATAAATATTTATTTAGTATAACAATAATGTCCAACATCAAGTTAATTCCTGGACCAGATATAACTAATATCCTTCTGTCCTTTTACACTTTTTAACCTCTATCTCTGCTCTGTGAATAACATGTAATTATCAATCTTCTCGGCATACAGTGCAAGGAGAAACACGCTTCACATGATGCTGTAACATGTCAGACGTGTTCCCAGATATTTCTGCTTCATGGTTCTGAAATCCTCTGCTTCTAAAGAAACCAAGTGCTTCCTCAAGTTCATGCCTGAAATCCACACTTGAATCGTGAGGTGTCAAAAATAAAAAGCAGCAAGGGCTCACATAAACTTTCACATACCGTGGAGGGGAAGTCGGCTTCTGTCAGAAGCATTTGGATGAAGTAATGGATGATTAACAAGCCTGTCATGCACCACTGAACTTGGTCATTTATATTAGGTAGCTGACTTGAGCTGTCCTTTGCAAGTTCTTTTGCCTTGCCTGCAGGCAGATGTTCATTGGAGAGCTTATGGCAAATGTAAAACAACATGGTTCTGTAGTGGTCAGCTAGCTGCCCTTTTAAAAATCAGGCACAAAAGTTTTTTTTAAAAAAGCATCTCATCCTACTTTTATTATGCACATTGTAAGGTTTGTTTTGTCTCCTGGGTAACAAGCTTCAGAAGCACTCTGCATGTGATTTTCAAATATATACAAACTTCATGATTAATTCAGATATGTCAATGACAACATCCTACTTTTTGGACAAAGCTGGCAGTTAGACTTTATAGTGAACATCAGCAAGGGGCTATAAAAAGACGTAGTTTAAAAAAACTACTGCCATGTAATTGAATCAAACTCATTAAGATCTAGCTTTTAGATACCAGAAGAGGTGTGCACACATAAATTGTTTCATGGTGATCAAAATCGTTATGATTTGAATTGCATAAAGAGTGGCAATAACAGATTTAATACTAACTTTTATAATGGAATGAGTAAATACTTTAAAGATAACATTTGCAGGGCTATGGGGAAAGTGCAAGGGAACTGACTGGATAACTCTGAAAGGGTTTGAATAGGTACAATAAGCCGTATATATGATTCTATTCCTAATTGGTAATTCATAACTTTGTGGACTGGCTTTCAAAATAGGGATTGTATTCAGAAGCATTGTAGTGTTATCATCCATAAATCCCCAGTAAGTTAATATGCTTGTACAGCAAACAAATCAGAAGGCAAATTATGTTAATTTTTGTTACAAAAACAATTGCCATAAAGTAGTCTTGTTACAATTGATGAGGCCACACCTGGAATACTCTGCAGCTTCCCTAGAGGATGTACAACACAGATTCACTTGACTAGTTCATAAGATCATGGGTTGTCCTTTGAGCAAAGATTGAACAGGCCAGGCTTACATTCACTGGAATTTGGAAGAATGAGAAGTGAAGTAATTGAAACATGTAAAATTCTTGAGATGCTGAGATAATGTTTCTGCTGCTGGGGAATCTAGAAAATGGGACATATTCTCAGAGTAAGAGGTCAGCCATTTATGACTGAATTAAGACATTGCTTCACTAAAAGAGTTGGGAATTTTGGAATTCACTCCTCCAGAGATCTGTAGATGCTTAATTGTTGATATAGTCAAGACAGACAATTCTGGGTATCATAAAAGAATATGGAGGTAGTTTGGGAAAGTGGAGTTTAGATGGAAGATCAATTATGAGCTTGTTGAGTGGCAGAACACAAAAGACCAAATAGTCCACCTCAGCTTCCATTTCTTATGAGTTTATGCTATTATGTTTTTGTATTTCATCAATACTTATTGATCTTTCCCTTCCACTTGTAGAAGATCATGACTCTTAATTGATGATTTTTTTGTTGTGCCTGCTTCTGATGAAGATCTCTTAGAAATTTGGTAATTTTGCCAGCAATTTAAATAAGCTGACTCCACTATGCTTTCCCAAAAACACTACAATTTTTTTCAGGTAATAGTCTTAATTCCCTATTGGAAGATATGATTGAGTGTACCTCCACCATATTTCCAGACTCCAATCACTCGTACGTTACAATAGATTTTCCTCATGTTATTGTTGGTTCTTTTACTAATTGCCTTAGGTCAATAACCTCTGGAATTAGAGTACTCAATCACCTTCTCAATGTGACCCATCAACTTCAATCCTCCAAGCTACTTACTGCTAAATTGTTCACCAATGTTGCTGTAAGGATAAATAAGAATGGCCAGGTGATTGCAAAATGCTTAAAGGTTTCTTCAAAAGTTCCACTCTTTCCCTCCAGAAGCAGCAGACAATGTACAACACAGAAGAAGGTCATTAGGCCTGTTGTAATGGCATTTTTGTTGACTTTTCTAATGAATCATACTTTGCTTCTTCCCATAGTCTTGTATCTTCCCTCTCTCTTAAGTATTGATTGATTTTTGTTTGCTTAATATTAAATCTCTTCTCCACCTATACTGTGCATTCCAGATAATATAAACTCTGAAAACATATTTTTAAACATGTGCTTCTTTCTCCATCTAATTATCTTAAATCTTTGGCTTCAGTTACCAACCTTTTCTACTACTGGAAACAATTTCTCCTTCCTTATTCTAGCAAAATCGTTCATGAATTTTGAGTACCTCTTAATGGCTTGTTGACCTTTCTCTACTTTAAGAACAACCTCAGCTTCTCCAGCCAGTGAAGACCATTATCACTGCTATCATTCTGGTAAATCTCTTCAAGTTTTTGATATCCTGCATGTTATATTGTGCTCAAAATGGAACAAAGTATGTTAACTGAGCACTGATTAATGTTTTTAAAGATTTAGCATAACTCTTCCATGCTTTTGTGTTCTCTTTCTCAATTAGTAAAGCCTGTTTTAGTTTGCCCTCCCACGACCAAAGAATTATGCATACTCATACCACAATCCCACACCTATCACATTTAGTTTTTGTTCCTGCATCCCTTTATAATTCTACCCCATATTAGTTCATATTGCCTCTTTTCACCCTGCATACCAAAATGATGCTTTACGCTTCTGCTAAAAATTGCATCTGCTACGTGTCTGCCCATTTTACGAGTCTATGTCCTCCTGTTTACTATTCTCTGTTATTATTCACCACAGCAGTTACTATATTACTGTGATTTATGAGATGTTGCATACATACTTCTAAAAGGCCTTTTGAGAAAGCTCCACAGCATAGGCTGTTGCTTAATCTTAGTATTAAGAATTTGGGGCAATGTTTGGAACTGGTGATAGAACTCCTTGAAAGTTTAAATGCTGCTGATCACAATTAGCTAAGGATGTTGAAACAATTGTTGAGTTGTGGAGGTTTGCTTACAAATTAAATGCATAAGTAGAGAGGTTAAGCTTCAATTATACAGGGCATTGCTAAAATGACATCTGGAGTACTATGAACAGTATTGGTCTCCTTATTTAAGAAAAGATGTAAATGTACTGGAAGCAGTTCAGGGAAGGTTTATTATGTTAAAATGGGTGGGTTATTTATGCAGAAAGGTTGGATAGGCTAGGCTTGCATCCATTGGAGTTTAAAAGAATAGGAGGCGACTTGATCCTGAAGGGACATAAGTGAATGTGAAAAAGATCTTTTCTCTTAAGAGAATCTATAATTAAGGTCACTATTTCAAATTAAGGGGTTGCCTGTTTAAATTTCTGAATGTTGTGAGATATTGGAATTCTCTTCCTCAAAAAGTGGTTGAAGAAATATCTTTAAGGAAAAAATTGTGCAAAGGGATGAAAGGTTATCGGGGGTAGGCAGAAATGTGAAATTGAAGTTAAGCCATTTTATTGAATGGTGGAGCAGGCTCGAGTGACCTACTCCTGATCCTAATTTATATGTTTGTATGTGTCCCACAATTTTCAATGTGAAATAATTGCATTATTATTTGATTTAAAAGGGTTGAATCAGATTACTGACTTCTATAGTTTATAGAACCAAAGGAGGAATTGGAAGAGAATAAAGCACTTTACTAGAACTTCCGTATACCTTTTTATTACTGTAATCATCTTTGATCTCCGACTTCAAACTTTCCCACACTGTTTGATGTCAACAATGATTATGGATGTTCTATGTAAAAATTTCTTCCAAATCCATTGTCAATGTCAAACATTAGAGACTCTTGAGGCAATCTTTGATGTCATTCATCAATGCAGTAAAGAAAATACTGCTGGTGATTATCTTCTGTTTTAAAGATCCAATCTGATTTGATTTTTCTACTTTGCTGTATTTGCTTTTCACCTGTGAACTTCTACCTCAGTCATAAATATTATATGAAGAAACATGACAGCTCTTTTTTTTTGAATATCTCTACATGTGAAGTTTTTTAAAAAAATTCTGTTACAGCATTCCCTTCCTGCACCATTTACCAATGCATATGTTTCAAATATAAAGTAAGTCCCTCTAGACCTGGTGGAATTTTTATACCTTGAAGTTTTCCCACAGCTTATGGGTCATTAACTTGGTGGCAGCTATGATCTCGTTTGCATTCTGTATTGATCTTGTACAGTATTCTGAAGAACATAAGGTGTGATATATTTAAAATAAATAATTAAAATTGAGCCACTTTATATTGCCTCTTTCATCATTAAAGAAGACTTTTTTCCTCCAAGTGTACATAATACTTCTTTATCCAATTTTCCTAACATCATCTCTGATTTTGTTTTTTCCAGTTTTCTCTCAGCTTCTTTTTCTTTCCCTATTTTCAAAATAAATTGAAACTTTGTTTTTCCCTATATTGTACCTTTTTGAGCCTTTAACCTTTTGGATTTTAAACTTTAATATTCATTCTCTTGGTAGGCAAGTAATTCAAAATCTCTTCTTCAAATCATTTCTTGAAATCATTTTCACTGCTTACTCATCTATTTATCTGTGGTGCAGCATTTTGCAAAACTGTTCTTCAAATGCTTGAACGTAGTGACATGTGATTGCACTGTGAAAATATTAAATTGCATGTACGTCAGTGACATTCAATTGTTCTTCCTTTCCAGGTACAATGATAGCCCATCTCCGTTGTCATGCCACTTCATAATTAGAATTAGAGCCATTTATTGTGTGCCCAGTTCCGGTCTGTGTGGAGTTTGCACATTCTCCCAGTATCTGCATGGGTTTCCTCCAGATGCTCTGGTTTTCTCCCACAGTCCAAAGATGAGGGTTAGATGGATTGGCCATGTTAAATTGCCCCTCAGTGTCCAAGATGTGTAGGTTAAGTGAATCAGCTGTGGTCCAGGAATAGGGTGGGGATGTAAGATGCTTTCAGAGAATTGGTGCAGACTCTCTGAACTGGACTGAATGACTTCCTGCTGCACTGTTGGGATTCTATGAATCATGTGAACTACTTTGACTTTTTTGTATTTGATTCACCCTTTCAGCTTTGTTTTGGAATCTTATATAGGAATATAAGAGATGTAGAAATAGGAAAACACTAAGGTGACAAATAAGCCTGTTACTTTTTGATGTATAAATCAGACACTGGGGAGAACTTCAACAAAAGTAGGATTGAGACAATGGAAAAATTTACTTCAGATCTAAACACATTTAATCCATAAATCTGAGTTTGGAAGGTAAACGAATGACTGAAATGCTCAAGAGGCAGAATGTGAATTCTGAAATTGTTAATGAGGTTATCGTGTCCATCAGTTTTCATCTTTAACTCTGGTTAATTGGGTTCCCTGAGCACTGGGGGATCCCAATGGCTTCACCAAATGGAAGCTCTGATGGAGTATGGAGGTGAAAGCCTTTAAAACTATTCTTCTGGCGTGCGTGTCTGAAGAGTCTGTCATCAGTCACCTTCTTCACTGACTTCACCCTCTTCCAACAACCAGGAGGCCTCCAACTCCCCCTTTTGTTTGCACCATATGGATTTAACTAATATTTTGAGGGCTTCAGACTGGCTCCCCCTTCTTTCGCTCTTTGCCCATTTTACTTCGTTAATCTAGGGAAAATGCTGTGCAACAAGTTTTATGATATTACAACGCAAATGGTTGAGCAAAGTTTCTTGCATCATAAATTCTTCACAGTGGCATAGGCAAAAATTGAGGATACGAATCAAGTTTTTGAAGAACATTATTTCAAGAAAATTAGCAGCATACATCAAAAAATTGGGGTAGAGATTCAACTGTTTATTTTTCAAATGTTAGAAATTTGAAACACAAATTTAATCATCTACATTTTTTAACTAACATTGAATATGTTAAATTATACCTGAATATTAACTGTGCTTAATATTTGTTATATTAAGGTTTCTCACTTTTTTGAGATCAGAATATCATCATGTTGACAAAATTAATTAATATTTCCATTGTGCAGATACATTTAACTATTTGTGGTAGATCATTGAAAATATTTGAATGAGTGTGTAACTTACAGTGGGTTCCACTTATTTTATCTTCATTCTCATTATCTCTATCAATTTCAATAAGGTGGCTAAAGTGTTAATTTTTATTTTAATATTAAATCTCTGTGCCAGGACCAGGTCAGCAAAGTTTGTCTGTTCCTCACTGTTGGTTGTGCACAACAGGAAATCCTGATTAAGGTGTCAGGATATTTCATATTCCTTAAAAACAATGGGATTAATGGTTTTGGTGGAACTTTGTCAGTTTTTGTGATGTAGGATTGAGTTGATATAATTAAATTATATCCTGACACAATAGTTGCATCAATCATACTGAAGTGGGTGGGTAAGATGTAGCCACAGGTGGTTAAAGGTTTTGTATTAAGTATGAATGTTTCCTTCCATTTGAGACTAAATGTCATGGTTGTATTGAAATGTTATGGGAAAATGTGTATAATAATCATTTTATGTCAAAAAATATTTCTTTGTACTCCAGTGCAATTGGTTTTATTACTCCAGAGATTGAAATGATAGGATTCCAGACAAAGAAGAAATAAGCCAATTTATTATTTTATGTCTGCTTCACCTTTTAAAATTCTCACCTCTTTAAAGACCTTAAATAATCAAAACCAAGAGTTTTGTGCCTGTGCATATGAACGTTTTAAAGCTGAGTTCCTGAGCAGACCACTATATGGAAAACAGTTACTTGGTAAGGAAGCACAAAAAGTGCCAGAGCCCATACTGAGTGACATGAGCTTTCCCTTTCTAAGGATGGAAGTAAAACCAAGGATTAGTTTACATCTAAGAATACAGATAGAGACAATGAAGAGTTAAGCTGCATACTACCACCAATTGGAAAAGGAGGGAATAGTGCAAAATAGCACTAAAACACTCAATGCATCTGCAATGACAACTTTGCTGAAAGTAAGTCTGTTTGTGTAAAAAAAAAAAAAAAAAAATTTAGAATTGTCAGTCCAACCAATATAACAAAACGCTAACATTCAATGACATGCTGTTTCAATCTCAACCTCCCTCAAATATTAGCTGTTTCAATCTCAACATGTTTTTTCCCCACTTAAAAAGACTTTCTCTCTTTCCATTTTACAATCAGTTATTAAGACATGGGCAAAAACAGCCTGTGGTTGACTAATCCTGTAATTTGTTTTCTAATTCCTTATCGTACATTTTTACTCTGGTCAATATTTTTTCCCTCAGCCTGTTTATGGGACCTGGCCTTATCCTATTTAGCTGCTTTGTTTCCTGCATTTACTGTACAGTTACTTTATAGTACTTTTCAAAAGTGCATTGGGATGTCATGAGAGATGACCTATAAGAGGAAGTCTTTATTTCATCTACCCAGACTAACTCTAGGAATGGGCAATAAATTTGGTCCTGCCATAACACAATATTTAAAAATCAATTCCTGAATGATCTCCATGTATCAATCCTATTATAGCGTACTGAGAATTGAATAACATGCGCACGGGCCTCTGCTACTATCTAGTTTTGAGCATTAAGCTATAGTCAAATTGTTTTTTTTTCCCTTTCTTGACTTCTACACGTAAATGCCTTGCTGTGGATTTCACTGTCTCTGTGGCAGTACAGCCAAGACCAGAAACTCAGTGGTGTATCATGTTTAAGCTAATGCTTTGTCCTAGTGTCAGTGTTGAAGACTGGATTATAATTACAGTCAATTAGAACCACTCCATGAAATAAAGAATGATCACAAGTGAAAAATTGACCAGCTGAATCAGGAAGGAAGCCACTTGAAAGAAAATCAAAGCATTTCATCTCTCGTTTGAAAACATTCCTCACCTGTCCTAAATAAATATCAAGCTGCACATACTCTAGTACTTTAATTTCTAAACAAACCACACCCTATGTTATTGCAAGACAACAATTTCTGCATGATGTTAGATGAAATTAGAGATTCATGTGTTGTAGTTTAATGCAGGGCAGCTGCCCTTGATCCCTAGAACAATGAATTGCAGTATGTCAGACAGGCCTTGTGAGGGAAGGCACCAAGCTCTATAAGTGGAAATCACAATTGTAGGAAAGGCAACAGCTAATTTATGCACAGCAAGATCTCATACACAATATTGCGATTATGACCAGATAATCTGTCTTAGTAGCTGACCAGGAAGAATTCTCCGTACAGAATCTTTCTCATCACCTGACGGATCAAATATGACCCTGGTGTAATATCTCATTCAAAGACAGCATCTTATCAGTGCAGCACTTCTTTCATACAGCATTCGATTATTCTTAAGTTTCTTGGGTGAAGCTTGAACTCAAACAATCTTTTGACTAAGAGGGAGGATTGCCTTGGAGCCACTCCTGACATTGTGGGACAGGAGTCAAGTTGTGTGTCAAACCAAATAGGATTGGCTTTCATGATTATTTTAATTGGCACCAATTCTACAAATTACCAAACATTCTAAATCCAGTTTCACAATTGCTGGTTATTAAATCAGTGCCATAAGCACTAGTGTACCGTATCCTCCCAAAACAATAAAGAAACTGAAATACACATTGTGACATTTTACGTTTTAATCAGATAATCACATCCATAGAGTTCAAAGGTTGCTTATCAGTCCTGGTATCTCACCAAATCAGGTGCCAACTCAAACCATTATTAGTCCTTGTCTCAGAGCTCAAAAAATTTCCATCCCTGGTTTATTTCTGTCTTAGAAATTTATTACATTTGTCTGGAATGGGAGGAAAATTATTTCCCAGCTACTTTAAATTAACCTATTTCTAGGAAAACCTAATCTTGGACTCCAGTTCCAATCCCAGAATGTCCCAAGATAATTTGTAGAATTGTCAATGATGTTTCTATAGTTCAAATGTGTTCTTGGAGTTTTATTTGCAATTGATGGGAAAAGGGTTAAATGCTTAAAATAGTTTTTCTAAACTTTTCAGATGGTCTCTATTTGATTATTTGGGCAGAAAATAATTAAGGTAACTAAAGCTCGTGTTAACATTTTTAAAGCATCTCTATGTCCCAATTAAACTGCCTTCATAGTAATCATACTGATGGAGCATATGGTAACAATTGTCTGTAATAGACTGCCTGCCTAAAATTGATGGATTGAAATGTCAGGGGTTTATACATATTTATGCACATACATGTACATGATCAATGTTGCAACAATAAGAGTAAAACCAATCCAGGTCAGGCCAATGTCAAGTCTTTAATGATAAACTGCTAGAGTCATACTTGACCAAAGGAGCAGGGGAGAATTGTTGCTTCGATTAAGCAGTTGCAAGAGCTCCAACAGGACCAGAAAACGGCCAGATGTGAAAAACAAGCAGTGAAAGATTGCAGATCAGAATCTTCCTGCTGTTACTTGAAGCCAGCAAATCATTATGTATCTGAAATCCTCTCAATACAATTGTAAAATAATCTGGCTGGTTGTGGCTAATTGCTGATGTGAAATTTTCAATCTGTAAACAACATCTACTTGTCAATTCTGTTAGATAATAGAGATTTGTATCATTCTAGCTGAAGTTGATCTAGTTGATTATGGGACCATCGTAAACATTGATTTTGCTGTCAGATAACATACCCTGATTACACTTACAATGGTCACAACAGTAACAATTCAAACTTATAATTTAACATTGTAAAGTCTCAGTGTACAATCTAACAATATTTGACACCACAAATGGAGATCTTGAAATAGATGACCAAAAGTTTAATCAAAGAGGTACATTTTAAGGAGCATTGTAGAGCAGGAGAGAGGAAGGTAGAGAGGTGAAGAGATTTAGGGAGAAAATTTCAGAGATGAAGACTCAGATAGGGAGAGGATATGATCATCATGGTAGAACATTGAAAGTTGAGGATGTGTAACTGGACAATCATTAACATTTCAGTGCAGAAGTCATGATGCATTAACTGCATAGTGCACACTACCATTAAAAATAAAAAGAAAGCAAATAGAAGCATAAAACTGGATCCATAAAATCTGGCATACATGTATTTATGCAGCATATTAAAAAAAATTGTTTGCTCACTTCAGTATATCAGGGTATGCCAGAAGCAGCAGCAGGCACACCTGAAAATCAAGTACCAACCTGGTGAAGCTGTAACACAGGCTTATATGCATGCTAAACAGTGGAATTAGCATGCTGAAGACAGATTCGTGTGATCTAGTGGAGCAGATGGAAGTTCTGCAGTCCAGATGGACTGTGGATTATTAAGGAACTAACGGGAGAAAGAGGAAACACCATGGACATCCCCAACCTCAATAATGGGAGTGCCCAAAGTTTGAGTGTGAAAGACAAGACTGAAGCTTTTGCACCCATCTTCAGTCAGAAGTGCCAATTGGATGATACAGCTTAACTTCTACCTGATGTCACAGTGGCCAAGTTTCAACCAATTTGATTCACTCGTGATATTCAGAAATGGCTGGACACATTGCATGCAGCAAAGGCTGTAGACATTGACAATAATTCTAGCCAAGCTGCTCCAGCACAGCCATAACACTTTCATCCACTCAACTTAGTGGATAATTGCCCAGGTATGTCCTGTTCATAAAAAATAATTACTGCCACATCAGTCTACTCTCAATCAAATTATGGAAGGTGTCATCAACAGTGCTATCAAGTGACACTTATGTTCAGTGATGCTCAGTTTAGATCCTGACAAGACCACTTAGTTCCAACTTTAGTTACAGCCTTGGTCCAAACATGGGCAAAAAGAGCTAAATTCCACAAGTACTATGAGAGCAACTGCCTTTGACATCAAGGTTTCATCTAACCAAGTGTGGCATCAGGGAGCCCTAGTGAAATTGGAGTCAATGGGAATTAGGGGAAAAACTCAACCAGCAAGACTCATTCTGGAAAAAAGATAGTTATGACTGTTGGACTCTGTTCTTCTCAGGCCAAGGTTATTGTTGTAGGATCACTTGAGGGAAATGTCCTAGGCCCAACCATCTTCAGCTGTTTCAAAAATAACCTTCCCTCCATTGAAAGGTCAGCGGTGTAGGTTTTAACTGATTATTGCACAGTGTTCACTATCATTTGCAAGTGTTTAATTACTGAAGCTGTCCGTAACAGCATCCAGTTAGACCTGGACAATATTCAGACTTTGGTTCATTAATGGCAAGTTACATTTGCACTGCTTAAATGTCAGGCAATTACCATCTTCAACAAAAATGAATTTAATAATCTCCCCTCAACATTCAGGACATTGCCATTGCTGAATTCCCTGCCATTAACATCTTAGGGACTTACTATTGGCCAAAAACTTAACTGGATCAGCCATATAAATACAGTGACAACAAGAACATATCTGAGATTGGGAATTCTGTGGCAAGTAACTCATCTCATAAGTCTCCAATGCCTATCCACCATCTACAAGGTATAGATGTGTGGTTGAATACTCAGCACTAGCAGTGAATCAAATGAACCATCAAATTCCAGTTTCAAGTAAGGATTATTCACCGACAGGCATTCTGTGTTGGAGGATATCACAGCTAAGACTGATCCAATATTAATCTGATGCCTACACACATGTCTCTGACAGGGTCCCCCCCCATGTGGTACTGAGGTGCAACAAAAACTCATTTTTCCACTTGGCTCAGATTAACCAACTTCAAAGAGCCCAAGAGTGAAACTTCTTTGTATAGCTCAGTGACAGGATTTTATGCACTGTCTGTTGTAAGAGCCGACAGACAGGTTCTGAAAGGAGTTCCATATTCTGTGCCTTAAACAAAACTTGGATTTTTATGCAGAAACTGGAATAGGCCACTTTGCAACACGCAAGAAGCTTGACACCATCAAGAACAAAGCTACCCTTTTGATCAGCATCCCAACCAGCACTTTACCTATTCCTCCCCCCACCACTTGTGTACAGTGGCATGATATCTACCATGTACAAGATGCACTGTAACAACTTGCCTTCAACAGCACCTTCCTGCAAAATTTACCACTAAGAATACAGAGAAATGCACCTAGTAGGCACAAAGGTACACCACCAATTGCAAATTCCTCCAAGTCACACAACACTTTGACTTGGAAATACATTGTGGCTTCTTTTCTGTCACTGAGTCAAATACCTGGAACTCCCATTCTAACAGAATCATGGATACACCCACAAAACAATGGACTACAGTGGTTCAAGATTCCTACTCATCGCTGCCTTTTCAATGGCAACTAGGGATAAGCAATAAATGTTGGTTTTCCCAGCCAATTCCCATGAATGAATTAACAATATTGATCACACCACTATTGATTGTCATTCTGATTATAGATCATTGCACATTGCAAATTTATATGATGATTTAGAAGTTGTGATGGTATGATTTAAATTTGTTTTTTCACTGCTCAGGTTATGTCGTCTTTGTGCAACGAACTGCTGGAAATAGGAATTGATAATACAGTTAATGGGGCATCTAGGATCTACTGAACCTCTGGTTCAATCGTCCATCTCCTTTATCAATGAAATTTAAGAAAAGAGAAAATAACAGAATGAATAACAGAGAAGGTAATAGGGTGGTTGACAGTCAAAGTAAAGAGCGAAAGAATGGGAGGATTATGACAGAGAGATAAAAAAAGAGACACAAAGCAAAAGTCAGAAAATAATAAAATCTAAATTAACAAAACATGTTTTGGACCAATTTACTGACTGTGGGAGCGAGTCTTTTTACTGTTCTCTTCTAAGCTTTGAAGGTTGATTATCATGTCAGGACTGCAATCTACTTTTTTAAAACATGAATTACTAGCCTTAATCTGCTGTGATGAGATTCATTGTTATTAACACTGAATCACAGAATCCCTACAGCACTGAAGGGGGCCTTACAACCCATTGAGCCTCCACTGACAATAATTCCATCCAGACCCTAACCCCATAACCTCACATATTTACTCTGTTATTCCCCCTGACACTAAGGGTCAATTTAACATAGCCAATCACCCTAACCACACATCTTTGGGTTGTAGGAGAAAGCTGGACACCTGGGGGAAACCCATGCAGACATGACGAGAATGTGCAAACTCCACAGTCCTTTGAGGCTGGAATTGAAATTGCACCCCTGGTGCAGTGAGACAGTAGTGTTGACCATTGTGCTACCATATCAGACAAGAAATTTCATGACACATGCTAAGACAGTCAATAAAATAATCATTTATTTGGATTTGTTGAGGCTAATAGCCGAATATGTTCAGCAATTTGGAGCAAATCAGTATTAATGGTTTATCTTTTGCTCACATTAATTGCTGGAGTTTTTATACATTGATAATTGCAGGAGCTGTGAACTCACAATTATTTTTCCCTCAGTTTCTGAACTAGCGTAAACAAATGTGGATAAACAAAAGAGAATGGATTTGCTAAAATTATGCCAAAATACCACCTTCCTTAGAAGTAAAAGTTACTTACAATGGTGCTGTTGTCTGATGTATTTTTGGAGTAGGATTGAAAATGCACTGATGAAGGTGTATAAAATACCCATTGTTTGACTGGCGCAAGGCTGCAATTTTAACTTTTACTTTGCAGTGAGAGTACATGTCATTGAATCATAGAACAGCACAGCACAGAAACAGTTCATTCAGTTCGCTGAATCTATTGCTCTTTGGAAAAGCAATCTACTCCCTGTCTCGTCTTCCACGACTCCCACTTTTTTTTTAACAACGAGTATTTATCCAATACTCTCCTGAAGGTGATTATGTAACCAGCCTGTCACACAGTGCATCATAATCTTAATTATTTATTGTGTAAGTTTTTCCTCAACTCACTGCTGGTTCATTTGCCATGGTGTAGAGATGCAGGTGTTAGACTGCGGTGTGCTTAGCAAGGAGTCTCACAACACCAGGTTAAAGTCCAACAGGTTAATTTGGTGTCACGGACTTTTGAAATGCTTCACTAGGTAAGTGGAGAGCTCACAAATATGGCATATATAGATAGAGGCTCAATTGCATGATTATGGTTGTAGTGTGAATCATTACAGGTAATCAAGTCTTTACAGACACAGACAGTGCAAGTGGAGAGAGAGATAATGACAGGTTAAAAAGATGTGAATTGTTTCAAGCCAGGGCAGTTAGTAAGATTTTGCAAGCCCAGGCCAAATGCTGGGGCTTACATGCAGTGTGACATGAACCCAAGATCTCAGTTGAGGCTTTGCCAATCATCTAAGCTCTTGTGTCCTCTGGTTATTGATACCAGCCACTGGGAGAAGTTTTTCTTTATTTGCTGCATTTAAACTTTTCATGACTGTAAATTCTTCTATCAAATCTTCCTTTGCTCTAAGGCAAACAACCTCCAGCTTCTTCAATCTTTCTATATTCTTGTAATACCTCATCTCTGGAATCATTCTAGTAAGTCTCTTCTGTACACTGTCCAAAGCATTTACCTCCTTTCTGAAGTGCAATGCCCAGAATTGAGCACACTACCCTAGTTGAAGACAAGCTGGTGTTTAATATAGTTTCACATAATTTCCTGGCTTCTGTAGTCAATGCCTCCATTTATGTAATTCAGCATTATAAACTGTTTTGTTAACCCATCCTATCACCTTGCACGAACATCACAAGCCCCTCCCTTCTTGCATCAGTTTTAAATTTGTGCCAATCATTATGTAGCAATTTAATTTAAAATAATCTAAATAATGTATATTTTTGAATGATTTATGATCAAAGCAAGGAACACGAGTGCTGGAAAGTATTTGTCTGCTTTGGATGTTGAGTGTAGCTATTCAACATTTGTAGATCAGGTGTTAATTATTACAAGGATGTGACACATTACTGTTTTCCCACTACCTCAACATATACTTCAATGCAGTTTCAGGAACTGTACAACAACGGCAATTATATCACACCAGCATGTTACTTTCTTTTTCCGTAACTCCCATTCTTGGAGCCAAGGGTAAGCTAACTTACAGACTTTTGAGTTGTTAGCAGTTTTATACTTCACTCCCTACCCACTCAGATATTTCACAAAGGACCATTACAAAACTTGAGAGAGATTTTATGCCCATTTGCTTGAGCTGGCCTGTAACACCAGTCAGAAGGTTAAAGAATAATGTTCTAACACACTGGGTTATCCAATGTAAATGACATTCTTAGGTTTCAAAATTTTTTTTGGTTGAACCCTAACACAATTGGAACCATTTGCTTTCAATTGAATAGCCTAGCTTTTCTGTCATCAATTGATTAATTCAACCTGTCTGTTTTGAATTGATTAATTTATCCTGATAGTTTAAAGTCTGTGACTCAGAAGTACCATGATCATAACATGCCAGAAAAAAGTCAAAATGTAGTAAATACTTTTCTAACTAAATCAATATGCACATCACCCTTTAATCAGAATAGAATGCATACATTATGTTATGAATGTCCCTATTGAAAAATTTTAAAATTCTAAACCAAGTAGACAATATGAATTCATGCCATCTGAACTAAATGGTATACAATTTCTAGAGAGTGTGTTGTTTGCCAAGACATCATGTTTTGTGGCAAAGAAACTACTTGTTACTGGATCTCATGATGGTCCCTTAAAATAGAAACAAATCTGAGAGAGGTTTCTTTGTGGAACTATTATCAGAACATCATCTCATGGCTGGCAGGCTTTGATTGACTCTTCCATCATCTTATCCTGCTTAGTTACTGAGTGGCATTTGAGCTACTGTTTCCTTGCTGCTTTTTGGCAGCAAGTTTACTGGCTTTGAAAGTGGCTCATTCTGCAAGTAATGAAAATTTGGGTTGTCGCAAATTCACTGAATGGTGAAGTAGAGAAAGTTGTGTTAAATTGTACCAGTACCAAAATTATTTCGCTGCTGATGGACACTTGTTCTTGATGAGTCAATTGGGTCCACTAGCCTGCCATAAGGAAGGAAAAACACAAGTCGCATTTTGATAACATCATTCCAAACCTCAGGATGTCCCAAAGTGTTTTACAGATAATGAAGTATATCTAAACTACAATCTCTGTTGTAATGTAGGAACCAAAGCAGCCAATGCAACAAACTCCCACAAGTAATGGGAAATGAGATTTCTGAATCCTTTCTGGATGTTTGCTTGTTTTTTTTGTGTGTGTGTGACAAAACTAATGTGATAAGCTAAAGGTTGCATTTGAAATATTCCATCGCTTGTTTAATTCTCTAAGTAGTCAAGATATTTGAATCACTTTAATCCTCTCTGAGAATTTATCTTAGGGCTGAAGATGATGAGGTGAGGGATATGATTCTAACTTTTAGTACACTGGCCTGTAAAGGCACTAGCAGATATGCATAAATAATATTAAGGAAGCGTGATCAAGATCCAATTTCGATTGTGGTGTATGCTCATTTGAGCCCTGAAAACATCCAGTTGGAATTTTCACCACAATGTGTTTCTGTCTGATTGCTGCAACTTTGCAGTCCATGGAGTTGAAACATACTCCACAATGAAAGTACAGTTGTTAAAATCCTCATCTCATTGTAACTGAGAAGTGAAAGTTGCACTGCCATTCCTTGCCTAAAAACATTTGTAAGCAGTTTTGAGCTGTCTTAAAAAATGTCATGAGTTCATTGGGTCATTGACTAATGAAGGCTGGCCAGTGGGGTACCAAGCCCTTTGGCCATACAGCAGAAGGATGTCTCAAGTGGAACGTATGGACAGCTGGTTTCTCTTTCTTATCTCCCAACTCCACTTGTTCTTTCTCACGATTGACCCATGCTTCTGTCAGTGCTCTCTGACCAAATTAATTATCTCCATGCCCCAGGATGTTCAGATGGTGATTTACACTGAGAAGTGCTCTAGTCCTGGACCTTACCAGTTACTGCTGCCTTGTTTGGGAGAGATGCAAAAGGAGGAGAAAAGATATGTCACTATGTTATGTCTAATAATAGAGCTAAACGTGGAATTTTTCCATTGTGCCTGCCACCTGAATCCCATTTTAAGGGGGAGAAGTCAGGCCTACCTTCAGGACATGTTGTTGGCTGACTCTTCTGATGCATTTGCTCTACTCTCTCAGCTTGGTGAAATGATCCCATGGTATCTTTTTGCAGTAAGTAGGAGTGTCCTGGACAATTTTTAGCCCTCAATCACCGTCAGATGTAAACCATCTGGCCATTATTACATTGCTGTTCACAGAAGCTTCCTGTGTGCAAATTGGTTTCCTACATTACATCAGTGAGTTCATTGACTGTAAAGCGCTATTTACTTCAATTAATTACCATTCTTTGGCTAAAGAAACCTCTTGAATTCACTATTTAGTTTGTTAGTGACTGTCTAACGTCTATGATCTCTAATTATGGACTCTTCAACAAGTGGAAATATTTTCTTGCTCCAAACTATTTTCTGATATTAAAAACCTCTCGCTTCTCAGCCTTCTCTTTTCCAAAGGAAGAAGCTGCAGCTCGTTTAGCCTATACTGATAACCATAGCCTCTCAAATCTGGTGTGATCCTTGTGAACTTTTTTTGCCTCTTCTCTAGTGCCTCTATACCTGAGTTGTACTATTGAGGTCAGTATTCAGAAGGGTCTAACAGTAGTGAATTTACAATCGATCAGACAGACCATGTCCTGGCACGGCACATCCAAAAACAAAGGGTTACCCAAAATGCAGGCTCTCTGACTGATGTCACTCACAGCCAATCATTGAGAGTCATACACTGCAAACCTGCCCTCAATTGAAAAGTCAACCACTAATAGGCAACCGCAGATAAGAAAGTGGGACTTAACTGCTGCAGCCTTTCATTCTGCACAGGCACTGTGGAGACATTCACCCATTCAGAACTACATTACCCATGTTGCATATGGCTGGGGTATCTCGGCAGTGAGGAATGTCAGTGTGGAATCCGGGGAAACACAGCCCATGGAGCCTGATGGCTGTTGGCACTCAGTGTTTGGGAGTTTCAATCTGAGGAAGTGCAAGCAGAAATGGTTGTCATGTGGGCCAGGTGGGGATTGGAGGTATGCACCTGTAAATCCCAATCCCAGGTAGTGGGAACTAGGGTCACAGGTGTTTAACCCCCTCCATTCCATTTCCCCTCCCACAAGCCCATTCCTCCCCCTGTGATACCACTTCCAGTCCTTCACCTTGCCCAATCCCCACTCCTTCGTCCTTCACCCCCATTCCCACTCCTTCACCCTCTTCCCTATTCCTCAACCCCTCATCTGCTGGTCTTCATCCCCATCCCCTCTCCTTCACCCCCATCCCCACTCCTTCACTCTCCATCCCCTCTCCTTCACCCCCATCCCCACTCCTTCACTCTCCATCCCCACTCCTTCACTCTCCATCCCCACTCCTTCACTCTCCATTCCCACTCCTTCACCAGTATGTTCCTTCCTTTCACCTCATCGTTCTTTTTTTCACACTATCCCCTCTCATTCACCCCCACTCTTTCATCTCCACATTCCTCTTTTTCAAACTGTATCTCCTCACCTTCACACATATCCCAACTCCTTTAAGACAATCACCCTTCCTTTAGCACCTATAAATACCCACCCCACCACCACCACCACCCCTCCCTTTGTCTTCTAAAGTAGAAAAAGGCTGAATGCCGTGCATTTCAGGAGTGAACTGATCCTGACAAGGGCTTCCGCCCAATACAATTCACTAGTAGAAATTTTCAAAGGGCAGCATCAGGTCAGTGGGATGTGGTACGCAGGAGTACACCATCAGCTCACCAGGAAACAGAAGCACATTCTGCCAGTAAATCCTTCTTCCTACTCCTGAGGCCAGCCTAAATCAGTCCAAGTTAAGTCTGCATTCCCTCTGAAAGAACAATGTATTCTGCTTTTTGATTGATATCTATTCTTCCTTTGTGTTATCACAAACAGGAGCGAATCAGGCAATGGCCTATATTATAGAATCTCCGCATCAGAGATGCAACCTCTTTAAGCTTTTCAATCTAATAAATATTTTACAAGGATCAAGACTTGGATCTAGTATAGCCAAATTCTCAAAGAATATAAAAGTTTCTTTAGACCTCAGAAATTTTGTCAATCACTTCATTTAGCCTATATGAAGCTTATTCACAATGCATAAAACTAAAGAGGACATGGATGGGATTTTCCAGCTCTGCTCGCCACCAGAATCATCCGCTTCTGCCCAAAATCAATGCACTTTTGGTTGGTCTACCAGATCTTTCCTAATAGTGGATCCCACCACAGCGTAGCCGGAAAATCCCAGCCTAGATGTATTATGAAGTCGTGATAATTGGTCAGAAATTAGAGTATGTTACCTTACTTACGTACATATGGCAGGGAAAAATTGATGAAGGTGAAAGCAGGAATTCCTTCCTTATTCAGCATTCTGAAAAGTAATAGATTTTCACATTAGTCCATTGGTGATATTTGATATCCACCTGGACACTGTAGAATTTCACAACGCTGAAGGAGGCTATTCGGTCCATCATTGTAATTGACCATCTCTCAAAGAACTATCCATGTCATCCTATTTCCTATACTTCTCTGTTTTCTTCATTTCAGATATGTAACAAATATTATGAATTCTATTTCTGTCACTTTCTGGAATATTCCACGACCTAGCGACCCTTCAATTTATATCAATAGCCATCATAATATCAGATTTCATTTGGTTGAGAAAATTATTACTGCAGATAACTTACTACCTGCTGTAAGAATGGATTCAATTTTCAGATAGATTCATAGAATCCCTACAATGAGGAGGAGGCCATTCAGTCCATTGAGCCTGCAACAAGAACAATCCCACCAGGCCCTATCTCCATAACCCTACACATTTACTCTACTAATCCTCCTGACAGCGAAGGCCAATTTAGCATAGACAAAGAAGCTAATCCGCACATCACTGGATGGTGGGAGGAAAGTGGAGAACCTAGCTGGAGGAAACCTATTAAGGCATGGAGAGAATGTGCAAAATCCACACAGACTATAAAAAAGATTTCAAAAATGGAGATGAGGTGTGCTGGTTGAAGTAAATATGTTATCAAGAAGAAAAATAATGTTATTTACATAGTCAGAAAACCTTATGTCCTTTTCATAAATAGGACAATATATGCTAAGCTGAAATCTAAACATCCTAATGAAGGAACATAGGAAAAATAAGCAAAGATTATTTATGAGTCACAAGTAGGCTTACATTAGCACTGCAATAAAGTCATTGTGAAAATCTCCTAGTTGCTACACTCCAGCACCTCTTCAGGTACAATGGGGAAGAATTTAGCATGGCCAAAGCACTTAACCAGCACATCTTTTGGACTGTGGGAGGAAACTGGAGTACCCGGAGGAAACCCACATAGATACTTGAGGGAGAACATACTGGCTTCACACAGACAGCAACCCAAGCCCGTAATTGAATGCAGGTTCCTGGTGCTGTGAGGCAGCTGCACTAACCACAGTGCCATCACAGCCTCGAAAATAAATATTTCACAAAGTATAAAATAGTGGCAATATTGCATGTACAGGTATCAGATATTGCTGAAGTTAACTAAAGCCAGAACTGAATGCCAAAAATGCATTGTAAGAAAACAATTGTTCCCATGCCAAAGCTTTAAAAGCTCTGTTGGTGGTCAGAAAAGCTACAGAGATCCTTTGAGGATTTGGCATGGTTAGGACTGAGGAGTAGGATATGGCTGAAATAAATATATATATATCTTTTATTCATTTTCATTCTTGAAGATGATACAATGATAGTACAAATCCTCTAGATATTGACCTCTTAAATATAAATGCATAAATTGCCTAAGCTTGGTTTGAGGCACTGAAGACTGACCTGGTTGTTGGAGCTGACACCTCAAATGCTTAGCAAATAGGAAAAATAGTTTGCAAACTAATTACTCTAGTTGACTAATAATTCTTTGAGATCTGGTCTAATTTGAAATGGCTGGAGAAAGAGTTTGATGCATTAAGGCTTGTACACAGCCAAATCCTATTTATTCGTATGCTGATAAGAACATAGAATCATGGAATCCCTACAGTACAGAAGGAGGGCATATGGCCCATTGAGCCTTCATTGACAACAATCCCAAGCCCTATCCCCATAGCCCTATGTAGTTCCCTTGCTAAACCCCTGACACTAAGGGAAAATTTAGCATGCCCAATCAACCTATCCTGCACATCTTTTAAGTGTGAGAAGAAACCAGAACACTCAGAGGAAACCCACATAAACATCGGATTATACACATTTTCGAGGATGGAGAAAGCTAGCACGAGGGGACATAGCTTTAAATTAAGGGGTGGTAGTTATAGGATGGATGTCAGAGGTAGGTCCTTTACCCAGAGGGTGGTAAGGGTATGGAATGCCCTGCCTGCTGCAGTTGTAGATGCGCCAAGTTTAGGGGCGTTTAAGATAGGTTTATGCGTCAGTGGATAGGTTTATGGATGAAAAGGGAATGGTTTAGGTTAGAGGGTCATTGCTTTTTCTTAATTGGTCGGCGCAACATCGAGGGCCGAAGGGCCTGTTCTGCGCTGTAATGTTCTATGTTCTATGTAAACATGGGAACAGCATACAAACTCCATACAGACAGTCACCTGAGGCCCAAGTTGAAACCCCATGCTGAGAGGCAGCAGTGCCAACCACTGTGCCATGGGGTCGTGGTGGAACATGGAGGAAAAAGAAAAGGGCATTCAGCCCCTTGAGCTTGTTTTGCCATTATGGCTAACCTGTACCTTAACTCTAATTATCCAGTTCTTCATATCTTGTAGTAAAGCTTTATAATTCATGTATTTAATAACTTGAATATGTCATTAAACTTTCACATTATGAAATTCTAGCTATGCCTAGAACTAATGATTCGATGATTCATGGATTGAAATAAAAGTCATGATGTAGAGATGCCGGCATTGGACTGGGATAAACTCAGTAAGAGGTCTGACAACACCAATTTTAAATCCAACCGATTTATTTGATAATAAACTTGCAAGCTTTCGGCCTTTGTAGCCTTCGTCATGTGAATGAGTTTCTCCTCATTCACCTGACGAAGGCTACAAAGGCCGAAAGCTTGCAAGTTTACTATCAAATAAATCGGTTGGATTTAAAATTGGTGTTGTCAGACCTCTTATTGAAATAAAAGGCCAACTGGCAGTAGTATTTTTCACTTACACAGCATTGCTTTACTGACATTTGGGACCTCAAATGATTATTACATAGGAAAACAATGTAACATAGACTGAGAAATTATATGTTCAGCACATTTTCTTAGAACCACACCTCAAAATTTCCAACTACACCACTGGCAGTCAGGGAGAGAGAACAAGTGTGAGGGGGTGGGGGAAAGAGAATGCGAGGGAGTGGGGTATAGAGGTGCAGGAGATGAGATGGGATATGGAGATGAGGGGTAGTCAGTGTGTAAGGAGGCTGGGGGAAGAAAGGGTGCTGTGAGAGGTGGGAGAGTATGTATGAAGGATGAGGGAAGAGAGTATTATGAGGGGTGTAGGGGAGTGAGATATGTGTGCGAGGGATAGGGGGATGAGGGAGTTTGTCAGGGGCATGGGTTTTGGTCTTGAGGTCCTGGGATGGGATGGAGCCCAAAAATGAAGCTAAGCAGAGGGCCCCACTCCTTTCCAAGACCTCAAGGCTGAAATGGACGCCCCTCACAAACTCCCTCATCCCCCTATCCTTCACGTACGTATCTCACTCTCCTACACCCCTCGCACACACTCTCTCTTCCCTCACCCTTCATATATACTCTCTTTTTCCTCATCCCTCATGCATACTCTTTCTTCGCCCACTCCCACCAATTGTAAATCTGTTATTGAGCCTCACCAGATTTAACACAATTTTTCTGCTTTTTAATGATAATTCTTTAGAAATGAACCCAGCACTTTGTTTGTACTGTGGCTTTATTAGCTTGCTTTGCTACTTTAGTGACTTGTGAATGTGTACGCCTGGATGCTTTTGTTTGCCTATTCCAATTTATAAATAGTGTGAGGCCTTCTCATTACCCTACCAAAATACACTTCCTCATATTTGTCTCTATCGAAATTTATTAGCCAATTAGACAACTATTCTGCAAATTAATTAATGTTTTCTTGTATTTTGTCACGTTCATTCTTCATATTAACTGTTACAGATAGGAAAACGGTGAATTTAAACAGCACTAATTTCTCTTTTCGCTACACATCCATAAACTGAAAGGTGTTTTTCCCTGTTTTCTAACCCCTTGATTTTGGTGTGATCCAATTTTCTATTAATAACCCTGGTGGTGTTGACTTCAAGTGATGAGATAGGCACGAGCAGAGATGATTCAGTCTTGTAGACGATGGTACACAATTCCTTGTCTGTGTTACTGCTAATTAAACGGCAAAATGGCAGACTGACTTTGCAGTTCCACAAGGCAATACTACTGGTTCCACAGCTGGTGGTCCATGTCACATGATTTCCATTTCTCACTCTGCCTTTGACAAAGGCTGTCCACCTCTTGTCTGTGTCCCCAAGATTATTAAATGTCACAATCATTAAGAATTGAAAGCGAAGTTGCGGGGTCCTTTGTTTAAGCAAGTGAGCAGACTCCTGTCGGCCAGCCTAGGTTATGGAATGCAGATGATATAGCTCTCTTTGAATTTGACCAGTGGAGCCTATAATGTGTCGCTAGTTAGTGGCTCCTCAGGGACAACAATGTGTGAATTTTCCCAATATTGCCAGCTGGCTTCTTTTGTTCAAGGGTCTAGGACAAACATTGATCCAGACATACTTTGGCCAGTTTTAAATTTTTGATGAAAGCAATGAGAATACCTCGATATATTTAATAGGAAAAATGTTCAGAGTAAATTAAATCTTAGTTCATCGCATAATTATATCAACCACCCCACCTTCCTCCACCCCACAAACATACACATTCAGCCAATCCAGCTGGGCAGCCCTCGCCAATCTTGTGCCGTCCCCAAGATTTGAAATTATATACTTTTGAGCTTTGTATATATTAAAAAAAAATTTCTTCAGATGTTGTCCTTGCCATGAGTGTAAGTATTCCATTTGATTTGAATGGGAGGATGGCCCTTTACATATTGGCATCTAAAGGAGGATCTATCCTTCAGCAGGAGTCTTGGACTAATTTTACTTTCTTTAATCGGGAGCCTGATTCAAGATCAATAAAGCATTTCTGTAGAGGAAGCCTGCAATTCAGTGATGTTCAAAATTTGGGCAAATACTTCTGCTCCTGCCAGCGGTGGAAATTATGATGGGTGATGCATTAATTTGGATGAGGGAAAGAGTCACTGATTGAATGTCTATTCTGTACCTTTTTATTTTCTTGGTGGCTGAAATTGTTTTCCGCTTTGTGTTGGCAGTTTTGGTGTCATAGCTGATTGCAGGTTCCTATCTAACAGTGCCAATTTGTGTGTGCTCTGCTGCTATTGTGCACCTTCTTCAGTGCTTTCCATGGCAGCACTATCACCATTGCTCATTTAAACTTTATGTCAACCTTTGCAAGCAATCTGCATTGAATAGCACTGATATTCATGCCACAAACTAACACATCCCGTAATGTGTCATTCAGGATGACTTCAAAATCACACTTGTTTCAGTTTAGCAAAGCAAGCCACGGTTGACTCATTTGGGGCTCTCACATTTGAATTAAATTTGCATCTCTGGAATGTGACTGATGGTTGAGGTTGCAATTGTGTCTTCACTAAATCCCCTAGCTCTTTAAATGGTTTGGAGTTGGGCCTGTTTGGGGCCGTAAAGCTGGAATAACATTATACATCTGAATTCCACAAACAAAAAAGGAAAATTATTTTTTATTTTATCTCCTTCTCTATTTCATTTGCTTGGAAATAATATCCAAGGTGCTTGGATATTGCACCCAGTCCTCCGTGGAGAAGTCAAATGGGTCTATTCACCCAAAGGGAGTGATTCCAAAGAGTACGTCTTTTACGGATTTTTTTGCAGACTGTGAAGATAATTAGAAAGATTTCACTATCTGAATGTACAGATAATTTGTGATCACAGAGAGTAGATCATGCATGTTTGTACTAGGTACCCAGGGAGCTCTCACAACTCAAGTGTCAGAGATATTTGCCGACCTCAGCACTTGGGGAGGTTTGCCTCCTCAGTGATAAAGAATACCCCAGAAAACTTGGCTAATGGTGCCTGCTCATTGGCCACAGAGGAGAGATACAATTCTTCACATTTTGTCGTAGGTCCTAATACAGCAAATAATTGGCCTCCTAATGGTGTGTTTCTGATATTTGGACAAGTAAGGTACGACTCTCTAATACCACTGCACAGAATTTCCTCATTATCCTTGTTTGCTGCTCCATTCAAACCTTGTGATGCAAAGGGGGAATGTGTTGCCAGTAAGAGACATTAAGGAGCTGGATGTCTCCTTGAAAGATGAGGACTTGGAAGAGGTTGAATCTGAAGAGGGCCACATGAGGATGCCATTGCACAGGCACTGCGCTGCAGACATACCCATGATAACCTCATAGCTATAAGATTTCAAGAGGAATAAGGTGAAGTCAAGCTTTCAGAAATTGTTTTCTTTAGCCTTCAATGCAGGGGACAGAACAAAGCCTTAATTCTCACAATTAACATATTAGGAAAGGTCATCAATCTTATAATCTCAACTATAAAGTAGCAGAAGGTGCAATAGCTTAGGGACCATGTGGCCATGGTGGAATATCATTAGAACTCCGAGAGCACACTTCTTTAAGCATAATATACTTAGTACAGTCCTTTCAACCATGGCATCAACAAGTCAGTGACGATGGCAGCCTGATGTAATTACACACATTGATGCACCTATGCCAGTCTGGCAGCAATTTAGCAGAGCGTCATTAACAGAAAAACTATTTGTCAAAGTTAGTGCTTGACCATCTCAGGGAAGAGCAACAATTGGACAGCACCATCTCTCTTAATACCAGATCTCTTGGATGAATAATGCAGAGGCCTGATCTTGTTATTGAGCCTCAGGATGCAGTGATCTGTTACTTGGCATCATGCGTCCACAGTTGTGAGTTATATTTTGCATTGTCATCACACAGAACGGCTCAGCAGGACCATTGTCCTGCCCCTGCATTCATCAGAAGCCTGGCAAGTCTAATTCCTGCATTGCCTTGGTGACTGTGGCCCAGTCATACAACATACATGGAAAACAGAAGCACTCTGGAGAACTTCAGCCTGCTAAGGACCTCTTGTTTAGGACAGATGCACTCTCAAGTTGAACTGCTGGAGTTGATGGGGTCACTGGCAGAAGGAATTTGGGGGAACATCCTTGGAGTATCCTGGATGGGTAACTTTGCTGCGTCCTGTTCCTTCACTGACTCCTTGAGATGGGGCACTTGGAAGGAGGTCAGGATGCCCCATCCCTCTCTCTGCCAGTCATTGCTGGAATGTGCATATGCCTGGAGTGACGGTGCGCACATCTGAGTGAAATGCCAGCAGAAACCCATTGTCTGGGTCTCTAAAGTGGCTGCTACTTTTTAATGGAGATTTTGAGGTGCTCACATGCTGGAGCAATGGCACAAGACAGAATGTGGAATGACTCCTCTATCCCTTGTCCCAGATTGCTGACAGCCTCTGTTAACTCTGCCTGAAGTTCCCCTGATCGTGAGCTTAAAGTGACTGGCAGACGCTGAGTGCTGATGTCCCATCTGCTAGCGGTATGTGACATCCCTGTGGGTTCTAACTCTGAGACTGCCTGATGCCCTTGTGAGAATGTGAAGCAGGAGTGAGTAGAAATTCTACTTACCCTGGTAGTGCACAGATTAATCCCTTTCCTGCACTACAGGATGATACTTTATTGTTGACCACAGGCATTGACTTCCTTGGCGACATGCTCCAGGCCAGCAATGCTCAGGTGGGAGGATCTCTTGCTCCCATCTTGAGCTTTTCCCAGTGGCCTGAAAGACAATCCCCAGAGAGGCTTCTATGAACTGTTAAACAGAGGATTTGGTTCTTTTGGGTGCTGTTAAGGATCGGAATAAGATAACATGCCTGGTGTGCTGTTGCTGAATGTCTGTATGAGTGCCATGTAACGGCAGAGGCAGACAATTCCTGCCTGCCTTGCCACTAGATTAGATGAGCTCCAGACTAGTGCACAGTTAACAAGATGTAAACCAGAATATCACACCTGACGTGCTACCCAGCATGGAATGATGCTGACTTTCTGACCCACCACCTCATTTAGTCTCCAGAATGGAAAATTCCATTGTTGGAATGATAATCAATCGTGCCAGACAGTCGTTTGAAACCAGGTGAATGTTGATGCATGTTTTCCTCCAGTGCTATTTGTACTTCACCACAGTATAATCACAAAATGGACAGATAGTGACCAATACAAACCTTTAATGCTATGAATACTAGCATTTGTTAATCATTTGTTATTATTCCCCATCCCTCAACTATGTACAATAACCCAATGTGTGAATAAGCAATATAGGAGAAAAGTATTGGGGACGTTGGAAATCTGAAATCTGTGATTCAATCACACACTTTTATTACATTCTTAAGTGCTGACACTGTGTCTGAAGACTGCCACAATTCTAATTTCAACACCAGTTACAAGGTACTTTCCGTTCTCTTGAAATCTAAAGAGATGCTTGCCAGATTGTTCACATGCCTCTACGCGATTTCTTCCAATTATGTTTTTATTATATGGAATAGCACTATTCTTTTAAATGGCACCGAAACCAGATGCAATAGGATGCAAATTGAATAAGAACATTAAGTTGACCCGCATGGCAATGCAAGTGTATTGGGAGAAATTAGACTGGACACTTACAGAAAAGTCAATGATTTATCTTTTCTGCAGAAATTGTGGTTTAACAATTCATATTTAGCACTACATCTGATCTACTTCCAAAATGCAAACAGCCATCTTGTAAGGGTTCACATGCAGAATATACAATGTGTGATGCTTGTGAATCTTTGCAGCTCGATAGACTTTGAAGATTGCAGGACCAAGTTGCTAATACTGTTAAAAATGTACATCAGATCCTGGTTTTATAAATTGAGGCATGGAGTATAAAAACAAGGAAGTTATGGTTACCCTTTACAAATTGGGGTCACTACACTTGAGAAAGGATATCAATTCTGAAGAGCTTTCTGTGCAATAAGATTTATGATTCTTTGATATTACATGCTGAATTTAGTGTTGCAATCTGATTTTAGCTATGTTACACTACTATACCGCTGAAAACATGAACTAATATTCAGCACAAATGGGAGAGATGCACAAAGTAATAACTCAATTTTTACAGTCCAAAAGATAGCAATCACTGAACCATTAACTATGACACCAAATGTTTGTCAGTTCCAGATGGAAGAGATTCAGCTGTGAAATTATGTCAGTGAAATTGGAGAATGGTGATTATTATTGCACCAGCAGCTTCTGAGTATGTGATTTCAAATTCCATTATAATTGTTTGAGATTTTTAATTCAAGTTTTATTAAACATCTGCAGAGGGTAAAATGGATACTGTAACTTCGATGTGGAGATGTCGGCATTGGACTGGGGTAAACACAGTAAGAAGAGTCACAACACCATGTTAAAATCCAACAGGTTTATTTAGTAGCAAAAGCCACTAGCTTTCGCAGCGCTGTCCCTTTGTCAGGTAGTGAGAGTTCTATTCACAAACTCAATTTACAAAATAATGATTGCAATGCAATCTTTACAGATAATCAAGTCTTAAAGGTACAGACAATATGAGTGGAGTGTGCATTAAGCACAGGTTAAAGAGACAGGTATTGTCTCCAGATTGGACAGTTAGTGAGATTTCGCAAGTCCAGGTAAGTCGTGGGGATTACAAATAGTGTGACATGAAGTCAAGATCCTGGTGGAGGCCAAGCTTATGTGTGCGGAACTTGGCTATCAGTCTCTGCTCAGTGACTCTGCGCTGTGTGTGTCATGAAGGCCTCCTTGGAGAACGTTTACCCGATGATCAGAGTCTGTGACTCTGTCTGTGACTGCTGAAGTGTTCCCCAACAGGAAGAGAACACTCTTGCCTAATTATTGTCGAATGATGTTCATTCATCCATTGTCGTAGCTTCTGCATGGTCTCCCCAACGTATCATGCCTTGGGACATCCTTCCCTACAGCATATCCAGTAGACTTCTTACTGTAACCTCTCCATTGCACAAACCCCAGTTGTCAGAAATGTTTTGAGCAGATCCAAGCAATTAGCTCACAGACTCACCATTCAATTGTTCGGGCACTGCAATAGATCAGGAAGGCAGGCTCAGTATGATTGGCATTTGAATAAGTAATACAATTTTTATTGCTGCTTTGCAATGTTTTATCAATGTTATATGTTCCAACTCATTATTTATATCTGCAAGTTTTTGGGTTCGCGCACTTGTGGTTTTGCATTCTGAAGCCATTCTACATCCCAGAAAATTTCAAAATCCAGAAATGATTTGCCTTCAGGAGTTACAGACTGGAGAGTTGCATCGTGGTAGTATAAGGAAACCTGAAACTGTCAGATTGTCATAAAACTGTCATAAAACATTAATGTTCTTTAAACTGTCATCCTTACTCAGTTTTGTCCAAATACAATACTAATCCCATTCTTACTCTGTTTTGATGTGCCCCAGGAAGCAGTCAGTTGTATCAAGTGTCTTTTATTTAGTAAAACCGCTCTAGGTGCTTCACAAGAACATTATAAATCAAAGTATGACACAGAACTACATAAGAAGATATTAAGACAGATGACCAAAAAGCTAGATTTTGAGAAGTGTCTTAAACGGTTGCTTGGTTATATTGAACTTGAATATTCTTAAAAGAGAGACAAGTAGCTGAAGTTTCACATCTTGCACCCATCAGGATAAATACAAGAATGCCAAATTTCAAATAATTACAACAATTTATACTACTAAGAAGAAGATTCTGATAGGTCTAGGCCTTCCCCAAATTCTTGGGAAATTTGAAAGAGGTGCAAAATTGCACATGGTTCCTTAGTGCACATGAAATTATGTGACTTTTAGCAAGTGCAAATGAGTTATGAGCTTCACTAATTATCTTAAATTGGTTATTAGTGTAGCTATTAGTGCACTCAGAATTGTTTGGCAATTGCTTCCAAAGCACGGAACCACATATAACAGTCAACTTTTTTGTTTTGGGTTTTGCAAGGGTAGGCTGGTTGCAAACAACCAAAGGAAAATGCTATTTGTTTTGATCAACTAGTCTTTGGGATGTATTGTCTAAGTACTGGACATCGTACCAGTACTAAAATCCATACACTAAGTTGCTCAACTATGTGGTGGTAGATTATCTCTTTCAACTGGCAGCATCAACCTATCAGTGGAAAATACCACATTCATAGCCCTTGCCTATTTGCAGTGGGAAACAGCAAATATTCTTCAAATATTTGAGATGCCTTACCTTTCCAGGGTGATTTGTGGGATCCATTTGTGCATTTGCCTGATGCACAGCAAACAATAATCTGAACAGGATAGCCATTGTCCCAAAGATAGCTTATATATGCTTTATTTCTGAGTCAAGCTTGCAGATTGTCTTGATTGGCTGATTAGATCAACTTGTAATAAGTAGAGGACACAACATGTTTGTAATAAGTAGAACACTGAACCAGCCTGTGCTTGCAAAAGCCAAGATAAAATTACTGCTAATAATGTGATTCCTTTTTCTGTTCTATGGCACCACTTCCATGATATAATGTAGAACAGAATCAGCAACTTTAAACTTTACATCCCACACCATGTCTTGGAAATATATCAATCCTTCAGCGTTGCTGGGTCAAAATCCTGTAACTCTCTACCTAACAGCAATATGGGAGTACCTACTTCACATTGACTGCAGCAATTCAAGAATGGAGCTCACCACCATTTTCTGAAGGGCAATTAAGGATGATAAATAAGGGCTGATGTCAGCTGCAAGACAACAGTGCATTAGTTCCTTAAATGCTGCATTCGCAGCCCAACTATTTTCAGTTGCTTCATCAATGACATTCTTTAGCTTCAGATCTGTCCCTTTGACTGTTTACTGATGATTGCAATTCATCAGATCATGAAAGGTCTTCCCTATCTTGCTGTGCATTGTTGCACAACTCATCAAACCCATAACCACCACTACCTCGGACAAAGGCAGCAGGGACATAGAAATACTATAATTTATAAGTTTCTCTCCAAGTCACACGCCATCCTGACTTGAACATATGTAAATACATCACTGTGCGTTCACTGTCGAGAGGTCAAAATCTTGGAATTCCCTCCCTAACATAGATTGCAGTGGTATAAAAGACACAACACCACGTTCTTGAGGGGACCCTTGTCAGCAGCATCCACATGCTAAGAATCAATAAAAAGAGCACCAATAGGTAATAGCAATAAGGCATAATTAAATAATCAAATTCTGTGGCTTCTTTTCTTTTCACTTCTGTGAGTTATCTTCTTTTTTAAGATGTCAGTTACAGACATTTCTCAAGAGGAATTGTACAGAAGGGAAAAGATTTTGTTTAAAAAGTACAGTATCCAGATTTCAGGTTAAACTTTTGATCGTACAACAGGGAAGAAGAGCATTTTGGTTCTCTTAGTGCTAATGAAAATAATGAAAAATAGCTTAAACAATGCAAATCTTCAGACTGCAATTGTGTATTACTATAAACTATAGCGCCCAAGAACAGCCTTGATTGAGACTATTGAATGACAAGCAGAAATGAACTATGTGATTCTTTTGGAACCAATGACATTTAATGCTTTACTTTCAGTTATTTATTAAATTACGCTGGATTGCTTTCCCTTGCATAACAGAGATTTGGATTTGGAAATGGTGCATGTCTGATGCATACTGGTTTCTAGGATAGTACTACCAATGCCGGTGGTTGTGTCACTTCATGTTTGACACCTGTTAATGAGGAATGGTATCCAGGGAGTGGTCCGGGAACAACTTGTGTGGTTTGATTTTGAAACAAAGAAGAACTTGGCTCAGGAGCTAAGGTTTTCTGCCCTTGGGATATTTCCAAATGTCTTCTCTTTGGATGTTGGCAGTATGTCAGCCAAAAATAATTTCAGTTGGAGCCAATGCTGGCTCGATAGACTTGTGATTACCAACCTTGGTGGAAACCTTCAGGCGGCCACTTTTCTGTGAGTGAGTTTAAGTCATCTGAATCAGCGAACTCAGAACAAATTATCACTTCAATATTGGTCAATTCAATCCACTTTCACAACCATTTGCTAAAAGAGTTTTGCTAGCTAAGATTGTTAAAACTAACACAAACCCAGAACATATTGTAAACTTTCACATGTTAGTCAGACAAAACCTCGATAAATGTACCAGTTTTTCTCTTTCTGATGTAATCAGCCGGAATTCCATTTCCAACGTTCTGTTTCAGATGTCCCTCAATCAAACATTATTACATTTTTCTCCCTATTAGTTCAAACAATTGCAGTGACTACAGCAAGCTGAACCTTAACGAAAAAGATCTCTTCACACTCACGGCCAAAAGGCATATTTTGTTTACGGAAAAAGTTGGACCTTTTCTGTCTCTATGTACGCACGATGTTGCAGCATCTCTAAGCAATAGTAATTTGTGATACAACAGTGATAGCTTGCAGACTTGATTCCCTCACACTGATGAATTCCTGACCTTAGCTGCATCAACAGAGGCCAAGCATTTTCAGTGGCAAGTGAGATAGATTCATCCCTGGGGCTCTGTTGCACATCTACGAAGAGAACATTTCTGGGGATCATCAGGAGTCTCTTGAGAGAAGTCAGCCTCTTGGTCTATGCTGTTTTCTTCATATGGCATTTATCTTTCCAAAAGTAGAAACAGTTGTTTCTGTGCTGTTTCTGCACATCAAGTCTATGGAGTACTTCTTTTGCATTATTTGCACATTGGAAATTGTACAGAGGATATAGAGAGATTTAAGAATATTAAACTGCATTGCGAACAAGAAAAAGCCATTCACCCCAACAAATATGGCTTTAGTGTTAGAGGTAATAGAGGAAAGAAACTGGGCGGTGAGGAAGCTCTTTTTCCTCCAAAGCTGAAGTTTAGACATGTTTGCTTTTAGATGCAAGACAATTAACTTATTGTCAACAACAATATACAGTACATACACCAGAACATGTACAGTCTGTGGTGAAATTTAAATTAAGGATATGAATTTATTTTTTATTAGGGTGGGGGGTGGTCAGTGAGGAATTGGCATTGGAGTTTTGGTCAATGGCAGTTGTGGGGTGCAGTCAGGGAGTAGAAATGGTAATCAGGAGGAGGGGAAATAGTCAGGGAATTTTGTGGGTTGGAGATGTGAGTCAGTACTGTGAGGGTTGGGGGTTGGTTGCTAGTCAGGGTTGCTAATCATAGGATCATCAGAGGTCCTGTGGAAAATCAAAGGTTTGGGGGAATCCCCATTGGGAGGGGGATGTTGGAGGTAGTCAGGAGTTCGGGGCCTTTTAAGTGATTAGGATAAGTCAATAGAATAGCTACTCACAGTTTGATTTATTTTGCTTTAAACTATTGCTGTAAGACAGTTGAAACCATCTGAAATTTGTGATTTGGTGTTTTGGATTGTTCCCAGTAAAGGGTAATTGCTCAATGGAAGATTGAACTTATACTCCAACAGCCACTTCTCTCAAACAGTTACAACAGTTCCTAATCTTTTGAGAAATAGGCTTTGTCATCTGATATCTTTTTGTACTAAAGCTGCTGGATACTAACCTACCTGCTAAATTATACTTTAATCACATATGGTTGATGTCATTGCTGATGTATTTCATTGTACAGTCAAATTATGATTGAAATGCCTGCTACCATTGCCCTCCAGTTGGCAGATATGGAGAGGGGCAAATGGCATTGGGATTGTGGCTGCCACCACCTAGTCCCGTTACAATTTTACTGCACTGGGGAGCCTGGCATGTTGTGTGAAACCCACCATGTGAGACTTGATGGTTTGGTGGCAGGACAAGGGGAAAGGTATCTCCTTTTCAGGCCCCTGTACCCATTGTAGGACCCCCAGCCTCTTCCCACATACACATCAAAGGTAACTCTTCATTTCCACATTTCACTTTCCAGACCCCTCATACTGAAGACACTCCCCCCACCTCCACCCCCAATCTTCCTTGTCAGGTCACACCAACCTGACTCATGGCCATTAAATGACTGCAGGCCAAGTTAGCTCAGTACACATGGGTGCACCCATGACCTTTACGCCATGGGGAGGGGCCTTGCCTCCAGCATAAAATTCAACCCTATATATCAGTAGACAGGATATATATTCCTCTCACAATAGTTCAAATCATTTGGTTTAACTGGAATGTTTATTGTTCCATGATACAAAGAAGTTTAACTGTTAAAGCTTTAACACTGCCCCTATTTTATTATTCCAAATCACAAACTTTCTCCTTTGGAGACATTAGCAATTAAAATAGACATTTGCACCTGAATAAAACCTTATTATACTTTTAAACTGTGGCGGGGGCTCCTTACAGCTGTCGGCTTCATGGGCATAAATGTTGTCTCAGTGCATCATTAATAATAAAATTCTTATGATCTGTTAGAAAACCCAGATGGTTGTTCACATGTGGAGGTTTGGCAATGTTGGAGGATGTGGTGTCAAAAGGTTCCATCGCTAACTATTCACATTTCAACGTCTGACTGGAGGAAATTGATAGGCACTGCATCTATACTAGCCAATAATAAAACTGCATATTGGGAAGGTTTAGCTAGGTTTTCCATTAATCCCTCTGCAAACGTATGCATTTATTTGGCAGCCCAGGGACGCATGGGAAATAAACTGTTCAGTAAAAGGGGGAAAGGGGTTGAAATTACATGAACTACAACTGTTATGAACCTCGTACAATCAATTTGTGTTTGAGGCAAAATCTTGAATAAATTTTGTATGTAAATTGTCGGCTATTTTGGCTTTATGTGACATTTTCTCTGGGTGAAGTTACTAAAGAAAAACAAAAAGTGGAATGGGATATTCTGAGATACAAATGTATTGGACTTTTCATTGGAAATGCTGAGTGACTTGGCACTTGGTGTAACCTAGCTACCCAAAAAGCTGTTATCTAGTTAAGTACAGAATGCTGAGTTGATGCCTTCATTCTTTCAATTAATACAATAATGCTATTACGATCAATCAAGCAGTGGGAAAGAAAATACGAGTTCTGACACACGTCCTCACTAGTCATAACAATGCTTTAAGGACTCACATGGATAAATTGGTCACAGGCGGTAATTTTGGCACCCAGTGCACCTAGGGTCTGTTAATATTGTAATTTCCAATGGAGGTGTCTGAGACACTCATGGATAATGACTGAAAGCTCTTATGCAGTGCCTGGGCAACTGACCGCAGAGCAGCATAGTGGCTAACACTGCTGCCTTACAGTGCCAGAGTCCCAGGTTCGATTCCCGGCTTGGATCTCTATCTGTGCAGGGTGTACACATTCTCCCAATATCTGTGTAGGTTCGCTCCAGGTGCTCTGGTTTTCTCCCACTGTCTGAAAGATGTACTGGTTAGGTGTATTGGCCATAACTGGCACCGGAGTGTGGCCTCAAAGGGATTTTCACAATAACTTCATTGCAGTGATAATAAAAACCTACTTGTGACACTAATAAATAAATTTTAAACTTCCCAGTTTCAGTAGCTCTGGTAAGGCATAGAAATCATAGAAAATTGACTACACAAGGGGAGGCTATTTAGTTCAATTGCGTCTGTGCCAGTTGACCCAGCTTAATTCCATCTTCCAGCATTAAGTCCATGGCTCCTTGGGTTGATATCCAAATATTCATCCATCAATTCATCTAAATTGAATCAAATCCAACTAACTATCCTGTTTTGAGACAATTCACAGCTCTTTAACTTGTGATTATCTCTCCCTCCACTCACCCTGTCTGTATCTGTATAACATTCAATACCTGTAAAGACTCACATTCCAACTATTATCTAGCTATTGTGAGGTTGTCTATATATGCTGTGTTTGTAAAACATACCTCTCCACTCACCTGATGAAGATGTAATACTCAGAAAGCTCGTGATTCCAAATAAACCTGTTAGACTTTAACTTGGTGTTGTGAGACTTCCTACTTCAAGAAACAGCACCACTCACTCTCACAACCCTCACATTTTCATTGGAACTTGCATCCTTATTCTGTCTGGAGCTCAACTCATTACACATGCCACACATGCCAGGCATCCTTATTGTTTTTCCTCGTGTGCAACTTGCTCACACTCTCTTCATCTCTGTGGCTTGCTGTGCTCCATGAAACTTGATGCTCCAAATAGGGATGAGTTGCCACATGGAGAAATGGAGGAGTTGTACACCTCCTCCAATGAAGAGGGCATTAAAAGGAATCAGCTCAATGAGGGCAACAATGTTGAGATCCACTCCTCCATTCTCCAGTCTAATCTGCTGACAGCCTCTGACAACCCTATCTGCAGTAAGTCTGCCTGTCTCTGGAGCTCCAACATTTCTCTAAGGGCTGATTGCAGGGGCTCACCATTGGACATGGACTCAGTAGGATCCTGGCCTTCAGCAATCCTGAGTGTTGGTGATCTTGGTTGTCACTGCCTCTGTCTGCTGTGATCTAGAATCTGTGCTGTGCTCACTATATTGTGACTTGAGTCTGCTCGACAACCTGGTCTCACCAAGCTGCGTGTCTCTGGTCTGCTCTGCAGGTGGACACAGTGATGGGTTGACATCTAGTGGCTCTTGAGGTGGTTTGGCGGATGGGCTGGCTGGCAGTGTGTCTCCTCCTTTTCTTGTTGGTAGCGCTAATGTAAAGAAGTGAATAGTAGTGATTGGCTGGATAATCCATCCACGTTAATCAGCACTCAGTGTCAGCAGGTGGGCAAAGACCACAGGATTGACCGTTACTGGCTTGTTGGGAGACACCAATCTCTCCTTTGACATATAAATAGTCCGTGCCCTCATCAGCCCAGCTCTGCTCCTGAGCTCCAGCTTCTCTGCTCCGTGGGATCTCTCCCTCTTGTCCTTCATAAAGATAGATGAACAGACTATGAGCAGAACGGATGCAAGAGTGGATGATAAGCATACCTACCTTCTGTGAGTGTGAAGTAGATACATGTAAGGGCTGAAGTCATGATTTGTGCAGTAAGTGACAGGAGATGAAGATATAGAAGTGTGTGTGTGTGTGTTTGTGTGTGTGTGTGACAGACAGAGAGAGAGAATCAGTGATGATGTCCCTTGTGCTGGAAGTGTGGGACTTATCCTGGTGATGAGTGAGATCACTGATCTTCTTCCTGCATTGGAGAGCATTGACAGCACTGGCAACCTCCTCTCAAGCCTACGTGGTAGGTTTGCTGGCTTTCTGGTCCCCATTATGTGGGTAAGGGATCTCCTGCAGATACTTGTCAGCCAGGAGGAATCTCTCGAGACACTTATTGAATTTTGGGGCACAGCATTCAACTCTTCTAGGGGACATAATTTTTAACAATAAGTCCTGAACTGCAGAAAATAAATGTGTGCCTGAATGCTATGTAAATATGGTGCCTATAGCAGCAAATTGATAAGGTAATGGTCGGATGTGCATGTTTTTCATACGTAACATGGTGAAAAGTGGTCAGTCTGGTGCAACAACTTGTCCACCAACCAAAACCCACCCCACCAGGTCGACACCAAGTAACTGTCCTGCCAACTTGTGGGAGGCATGCCAACTTTCCCACCTCACTCCTCTTTCGAGCATAAAATTCCATCGTGGGTTAAATTATTCAGCTGTGAAGAAAAGAGAGAGTAATCTGTCTCACAGTGAGAGCAATCTGTCTGATTTGAGGAAAAAAAACTAGGCAGAATACAATCCAAGTTTTAAAGTTTACAATGGAGCTTGGAGAAATTTTGAATAGAGAAATGATTACAAGCCAAATGAAACTTCAACTGCTTCACACTTTGTAATTATTACATAATGGAACAGAATGCCACTTTGGGTAGTGAATATAGACTTGGAATGAAACAGCCCAAAAAAAAGTAATTCCCTTTTGAAAGTTTTATTCGATGTCTACATTCACTGCCCAAAATAGCAGCTTATTCCATTACCAGTGACTGCACTTCTGGAGACTAGGCAGAAGGGAAATACAAATGATTTGAGTGTGTTCTATACATGATCTGAATGGCTTGTTCCTGTCATTACCTTCTTATATTCTTACTCCATTGTGGTGTCGCATACAAAGACACAATTTTATAACTAGCACTCTGCTGAAAATGCACGTATTTCTACCCACACAAAGCTCAGATCAATTTTATTAATGCAAAGCTTCTTGCAGGACAAGGGTCAGACAAGGTTCACCACCTCAGAAACAAGTCCCCAACAAACTTGATGGGCTAATTAACCGATTCATCCCTGAAGCATTCCTAACAGTAGTGCAAGCTTAAAAAACGAATTCCCTGAAGTTCAAATTTATAACTTCGAACTGATAGATTTGCCCAAATTTCCCCATTGTAACATTGCGATACCGTTAACTAAGCAAACCACTTGTCAGCAAATGCAAACAAATTAAATAAAAACATTTATATCACTGTGTTCTACAAATGAAGCTATATTCCTCCATGTAAAATATTTTACTTTTCATCTGTCTGAGAGGATATGTTTCAAAATAGGCACCAGATCCAGATTAACAAAGGGAGAAGGCTATGTTCCCAATGTGAATAATCAATAACCCTTCTAGACTTATTTGCATTTACAAAGAATCAGTATCACATACTTTCAAGAGCACCAATAGCCCTCTGGTGGTTTGCTGAAGTGCTCCTTCCCTCACATACAAAATAAAAACCCAGCAATGCTTGGTGAATGGAACCTTTTCTCTTCTAGTCCATGGTTTAGTGTCATACCATATCAAGCATGTATATGCCAAGAAAAAAATAGATTGTATGATGCCTAATCAGACACATGGGTCTTGATTTTCAACCCCAGTCTCCCAGCAGCAGATTGGAGACTATCACACTACCCATGCTTAGAGGACATTGTTCCCCTCCCCACCCCAACTGTCATCGCCTGCTTAGTTGCTGTAGTAACCATAGATTGCCCTGTGAATGAGATTTTCCCCAATCAAATCCTGGCCTCTTCCCAAACCCCCACTCACAGTCATGCACAGGTTACAAAGGCCATGTTTTATTCTAAATGTGAAAATGTTGGAAAGACAGTGATTCAATTTTGGTGCATCTTCCCATCATTTACCCATCACAGCCCCCTGCTGCTGCCTTCAAACTGAAAGGCTTCCTCCAGGCTCTCCAACTTCAAGAGCTTGCTCACCATCCTGAATTGGACAGAGAGCCTGTCCTCAGGGCACTAACTGGCCAGATTTGTAGAAACTCACAGGTGAGTGACAGTCTCCCACACATCTTCTGAGCCCTATTTGAGACTGAAGCCCACAGAGAAATCCTGCCCATGGATTTACGTTTGAATTATCTGGAACATGCCACAACTTGGGAGGATAGCATCGCTTGGATGCCAGGAGCTAGAGGAAATACATAATGTTTGGAGAAAACTCCAGCAAGCAGTGGAATGATAAGAAGTCAGATAGGAGGAGGTGATGAACAGAAATGGGAGGATAAAAACTGATGGTTGGCCAATGAAGCAGTTTCTCAGTTAGCAAAGTGTCGAAGTGAGCTCAGATTTGGGTCATCTAGAGATTTGATGGGTGGATTAAAAAACTGATAAATTTCTCAGTCACATATTCCCACAAGCAGATTTATAATAATCCGTAGCTCAAACCAACCTTTCCCTGTGATATCAAAGGGCCTGAAGAGCTGGAGTCTGATATGGTAAACAGCCCGCTTTAGAGGAATAGAAAGTTGAAAAAGAAATGACACAGAGAGTTGGAGTACTATCACACCATACTAAAGCTAACTCAATAGGTTTCTGATCATAACTGTTTTGTCAAATGTTTGGAAATATGGGGCTGGACAATGGTATGCGTAGATCATGGAATCCATCACAGAGGCTGCAAGAGAAATAGCAAGGATGTACAAGCATAGTGAATTCTCATGCTCTCCTCCAAGAGCAAGACATTCTCCTGGTCAAGAAAATAATACATAGCATGAGAGTAGGATGCAAGAAAAGGTGAACCTCAGGAGGGAACAGGAAAGAGAATGAGATTAGTTCTTGGAAGTAAAACACACTGTAGAGAAACACAACCTATTCCACATATGCAGGCTCTGTGTTCATTGCATTCTATCAATATACTTGGTGGAGATATTCCAGGGAAGCAAGTTTTCTGTAGTATATCTCTGTGTAATATATCTGTGTTTCATAGAAAGTTGCACAACACAATTGATTGAAACACAAACCTTTCACCTCAAAAATTTAATTCCAACACAGAAGTGAGATGATTTGTTTGTTTGGGGTCCTGAGTGCAGTAAACAATCATAATTGGCACTCAAACAAACCTTGATTAAATTCTTTGTCACTTCTCAATAAGGTTCTAATTGTTTCATGTTTATTCACTGTCATTTGGCTTCTCCATTAGCAAAAATGGAAATATGCCCGGATTGTCTTGCCAGAATAATGATGAAGTGGACAACTCAGCAGAAGGTCAAATTTCAATCCTGTCAGTCTTTCAGCCCACTCTTGATTTGGCAAATTGATGCCAAATCCATTGTTGCTATTCAATCCCACACCTGGGATTGTTTTGTTACTTTATATTACAGCTCCAGGGCTTTTGATGTTCAATCCATTTCATTTTAGGGAATGAACATTTGAATTAATTTGGAAAATTTGGATACTCGTGAAGACAAAAATCCAGAGAGTGCCAGGAGTGTTGGACACCAGAAGATACAGATTTAAGATGATTGGTAAAAGAACCAGAGGGGGCCGAGTGAGGAGATTTTTTTTTTACGCATTGCCCGAAATAGTGGAGGAAGCAGATTCAATAGCAACTTTCAAAATGAAATTGGAATATGGAGAGGAAAAATTTGCAAAGCTACAGTGAAGAAGAAGGGTAGTGGGACAATGGAATAGTTCTTTCAAAAAGTCCACACTAACATAACAGTCTGTTATAGTAGCTATGATTTAATGGGCACAGTTTTCTGGCAATTCCTGCTGGTGGGATCTTGTGGTCCCACTAACAGCGATCTCCGTGGTGAATTCCCTGTGGCAGACAGTATACACAACGGGAAATCCCATTGACAGCAGCGGGACTGGAAGATCCTACTCCAACCAATGGCAGGCTACCTCCACTGCTACAAAAAAACGCCAAATGGGGAGTAGAAAATCCCGCCCATATCTACACAGCAGATTGATTTTCACTGGAGAGGAAAGGTTCAAGTTCTAACTGTGAACCTTTTTCAGAACTAGAACGCATCTGTTTTTAATGACTATTCTCTTTTTAACTAGATTCTAGCCACCATCATCTGCAATTGTTCTGAGCTGATGGCCACTTCAATAATTACAGTGTTCCAGCCCTTCAACACTTATTTACCATAAACATTAGTTATTTATTTTATATCTCAACCTCAACAACTCTCTGCTTATTCCACAATCTCTATTCTAATTGGTCTTCATTTACAATGTTATTTTCTGCTTGAGTGATCACTCCAGACTCAGAATAAAAGCCATACCTGATTTGCAGCCTTCACATAAATAGGGGGTATACAGAAAGGGTGTAACATCCTGAGGAACACATGTTGGTACAAATTAGTACAGTATAAGATTTAGACAGAATTTTTATTTCATGTTGAAGACTTATTGACAACAATTGCAAAAAAAAATTAGACATGAAGAAAGAGTGCTTTACAAAGACCAGCAAGTTATCCCCCATAAGCAGAATGACTTACTAACTTACAATTTGCAAAATTTCAAGAAATGTCCAGACAGATTCATGACTGAGATGTACACAATAGTCTTCAATAATATAAATGGCACATGGATATTGTTACCTGAACACCAGATGACTTTCTGATAGGAGTAACCAATTGTAGTAATTATATTTTATAGTTAACCCTCCTAAACTCTCTCCCCTGATTCAGTGTTCTGTTCCAATCACTCCATAATGTTCCTTTGAATGTCTTGCAAATTAAATGTAGTTAGAACATAGAACATAGAACAATGCAGCACAAACAGGCCCTTCGGCCCACGAGTTGCGCCGATCACATCTACCAATCCACAGACCTATCTATAACCCCCGATCCTATTCTTTTCCATATACTCATCTAGAACTCTTTTAAAAGACCCCAGTGAGTTTGCCTCAACAACCTCCGACGGCAGTCGGTTCCATTCACTCACCACCCTCTGAGTGAAAAACCTACACCTGCCATCTCCTTTGTATTTGCTTCCCTGCACCTTAAGTCTGTGTCCTCTCATACTGACCATTTCAGTTTGGGGAAATAGTATCTGAGAGTCCACCCTATCTATTCTTCTCAACATTTTATAAACCTCTATCAGGTCGCCTCTCAACCTACGCCTCTCCAGTGAGAAGAGTCCTAGCTCCCTCAACCTATCTTCATAAGGCCTGCCTCCCAATCCAGGCAGCATCCTTGTAAATCTCCTCTGCACTCTCTCAATAGCCTCTACATCCTTCCTATAATGAGGCGACCAGAACTGCGCACAATTCTCCAACTGGGGTCTGACAAGAGTCTTATAGAGCTGCATCATTACCTCCTGACTCCTAAACTCTATTCCTCGATTAATGAAGGCCAGTACACCATACGCCTTCTTGACCACTTCCTCCACCTGCGAGGCCAATTTAAGAGTCCTATGGACCGGGATCCCGAGATCCTTCTGCTCTACAACACAGCTAAGACTCCTACCTTTTCTATTGTACTCCTTCATCCCATTATGAAGTTGTACATTATGTAGTTTCTGAATACAAGTTTTTATTCGACAGCTGTAATTTTAAATAGCTGTTTTTAGTAAAATTGTGAAGTCTTCCTTTGAGGCCACTAACTGTATGGAACAAGTTGCTCCCATCATATCATCACATTGAGGACTTTTACCTGCTCATGGTGGAGGGCAGGGAAAATACCTCACACTCTACAGGAAGATTCATCTACAGGAAGATTCATATTCTGTGAGAATATGAAGTATCAACATTATAGCATCCAAAAATTACAAAGTTTCAGCCTAAGTCTACAAATAAAAGTTGATCAAAACTGGGAGTTTTGTGAGAATGAATTCTAAAAATGTCATTGATGTAATTTCTTTGATGGCTCAGTTTGTAACTTTTGATGGATGCAATTTTAATAACTTAAAATGGAGATACATTATTTCTGTCACAGACTGACCTGCATTACAAACACACTGAGCTATGAATCATGCTATTTTTCTAAGATGTTGTCGAAAAAAATATATGAATCACACCCTTCCTGGAATTTTAACAGTGACACACAGGAAAATATAGTCGATTCCTGGCACAGACTGAAAAATAATTTGGAGACTTACTGAACAACCTGCAAAATGGGTGAAGCAATCATGCCCAACTGCATTATTTTCATTATGTAGTTGTCTCCTGAATACAAGTACAAAATGAAATCTGCAAAATGAAAACTTGATTGCTACACGATTTGATTAGCTTATCAGGGATTTGAGTTATTAGCAAGTGATTTCCGTTGCCTGATTTCCTGCACATTGTTTATTTGTAATAAAACATTCCACATTAGCTGCAGTTAAAGTTGAATTCTGATAAGCAGGTGACTAGGCTGCCAAAAAATCTTTTTGGCTGGATCAAGTGTAGACAAAAATCAGAATGTTTGTTAGAAAGGGAGAACTTGCATTCATAGAGCATTTTTCATGCCTTTGGGTTTTGTTTGTGGTGTTTTATGAAAGCAAAACACGGCAGCCAGAATTATATAGAAGACAGATCTACAATAAAAATTGGGGACATGACCAGTTAGGTGTTGGTTGCAGAATAAATGTTGGCCAGGGAAAGCACTTCTTTGAATAGTGCTATGGATTCCATTCTGCCCACTGAAATGTGGATGACAAATTGAAAAAAAAGGTCTGTTCACCTCATTGAATCAATAATAGTGATCACTCTTCGCATAGGCAAATTGCCCTACTTTTGATCCATGTTCTTTGAATACTGTTTTTCAGCATTCTTGTGTATTTGTTATTCTTTACATGACAATAGTGATGTATCATGTTCAAAGAATATGTTCCAATGCGGAAAGGTCAACTTTGTGAAAGCCTTCAAAGTTCATCAGCAATGCATCATGTGATTTGACACAAAATTATACAAAAATGCCAAGATATTGAAGAATAAACAACCTTGAATATATTAAAGAGAAGATAATAAAATGAGCTTTGACCTGTTGCTCTTGTGAACAAATAAGTAAGGAGAAATTGGATCGTATATGAATCAAGGCAGGCCATTGAGTTTGAGTAGAATTTCAGCTGCATATGCTGGCTCTCCCAAATGTACCTAAACTTTAAACACTTTTTTGCTTGCAGGTCTTAATGATGCTTTTGAAATTAGAAATACTTATAATACCACAGTGCACAAATTGGGATCCACTATTTCTCATTTGAATGAAGTCTCATCCAAAATTTCCACCATTGATTAACACAGATTTCATATTAAATAGTCTTTAAGTTTGGTACCTTAACAATTCATGACACAGTAGCTTTCAATTTTCATGCACTGCATATAATAGAAGATGGAAGGTCAAAATTTATGATCCAATGTTGTCACATGACCAATACTGTAATTAAGTCAGCTTTTCAGTTTTTATCAAACAGCATATTCAAACAACAAAGAACAAAACAGTGGCCCAATGAGCCTGCGCCGCCACCCCGATGTTCCCACCTCTACCCGTGATCCCTGTCTATGTTTATAGATCTATGGATTAAAAACATTTGAGACAATTTAGGGAGAATTTGTTTTGCCAATTAGCCTAAGAGCACATAACCTTATCTATCACTTGAACGTAAACTGGGAATAAAATACTAAATGTTATTTACTGCTTGCACAACACTAGGAAATTATCGATATGCGGTATAAAGCACGATACTTCTGGCAACAAGCATTTTTGATCTTCACTCTGTAAATGTTTTAGAAGGGCGGGTGCTCAAACTGCAGACAATAGGGGGAGCCCTAACCTTAGTGAACATCTACTTTGTCACAAAAATAACTGAACCCCCTATTTGATTGAACAAGTGCAGACTGCAAACTTCCATGGAACGTTGTTGGACCTTATACGAAAACACAATACATAACATAAATTATAATAGCTGTGTTAATCGGGGAGATGTGATCATTCAGCAGGAAGCTGTCCAGTCTGCTCAGCCTGATATTGCTGTTGTTTTCTATTACGCAACTCATATAAGTCCCTGTTCATTTAATTGAGCATGCGAGTGAACTGCTGGACCTATTAATTAGCCAAGCAACTATTGAAACAGCTGCATCTGCAGCTGGGAGAAGAGGGTAAGGAGTTACATTATGAGGATCAGGGCAGCAGATTTGATTCTGCAGAACAGAGAAGGAATTAGATTGCGAAGAAATGGGAAGATGTTAGATTGTGAAAAAAGGGGAACGAGTTAGATTGTGCAAAAGGGGAAACGGTTTGATTGTGAAGAAGAGTGAAGAGTTCAATTGTGAAAAAGAGAAAGGAGTTATATTTTGAAGGGAAAGATGTTAGATTGCGAACGGAAAGGGGTTAGATTGAAGGGGAGGGTGTTAGATTGTGAGGATGAAGAGGTTAGATTGCGAAGGAGAAAGGGGTTAGATTGTGAAGGAGAAGGGGTTAGATTGTGAAGAGGAAGGGGTTAAATTGTGAAGGAGAAGGGGTTAGATTGTGAAGGAGAAGGGGTTAGATTGTGAAGAGGAAGGGGTTAAATTGTGAAGGAGAAGGGATTGTGAAGATTGTGAAGAAGAAGGGATTAGATTGTGAAGGAGAAAGGGGTTAGATTATGAAGGAGGAGGGGTTAAATTGTGAAGGGGAAAGGGGTTAGATTGTGAAGAGAAAGGGATTAGATTGTGAAGGAAAAAGGGTTAGATTATGAAGGGGAAGGCATTTGATTGAAGCTGAAGGGGTTAGATTGTGAAGGGGAAGGGGGTGGAGTTACAAGGCTGAAGGTGGATCGTACAGAGATATATAAGATAATGAAGGGGATAGATAGGGTAGAGGTAAACAGATTCTTCCTGCTTAGAAAGGATAGCAGAATTAGAGGGCACAGCCTCAAAGTAAGTTGAGGGGGGCAGTTTAGATCGGAGTTGAGGAGAAACTTCTTCACTCAAAGGGTGGTGAGTCTCTGGAATTCTCTGCCCATTGAAGTGGTGGAGGCTAGCTTGCTGAATATATTTAAGTCACGGGTAGATAGGTTTCTGATAGACAAGAGAATTAAGGGTTATGGGGAGAATGCGGTTATGGGGAAAGTGGAACTGATCCACTTCAGATCAGCCATGATCTTGTTGAATGGCGGGGCAGTTTTGAAGGGCTAGATGAGTTACTCCTGCTCCTATTTCTTATGTTCTTATGTTCTTAGATTGTGAAGAGGAAGGGGTTAGATTGTGAATGAGAAAGGGGTTTGATTGTGAATGAGAAAGGGGTTTGATTGTGAATGAGAAAGGGGTTTGATTGTGAAGGGGAAGGGGTTTGATTGTGAAGGGGAAGGAATTAGATTGTGAAAATCAGTTTGCCTGTGAATAGCAGAACAGGTAGTTGATTATGGCACATGGAATATCAGTGCACAGTTGCACATAAGCATCCTTATTCTCTTCTTCATCTGGCCCTTTTCTCATATTGTAGAATATTAGTTGAATATCAATTTTGTTCTTCCTGATCTTACGATTTCATGGTGTAAGAACAGGATCAGCTTTTATTACAGTGTAATACATTTTGTTGAATTGAAACACCCATGTGGTGCTGCTGCAGAGGCCTAACTGGGGGCAGCTGGCAGAGGTCTTCTGCATCTTCACCATCTTGTATTTCATTAATAATATCTCTGTGATCAGGCTGGACATTCTGCTCCAATGCTAGCTCCATTTGTTGATCTCATTGCAAGGCAATGTTTTGCAGCAAAACACAATCACATGGAAGTGCACGCTTGGGTTTAAAAGCAGGGAGCCAACAGGCCCATCCAGCCATGCATCCCCACACTGGCCATTTGCTGAGGTGTGCTGTGGGGGAACTCCAGAGAGTTCCATGGGATCCTAGGAGGACTAATGAGCTAAATACGTAGGAGAATCAAGCACTTGACCAAAATCTGTCACTGCTCGTGGTTGCGATTTTCCAATGCCACTCAAAATGAATAGAGCTCTGGCTGAAACACCAAATCTTCCTTTCTTGCTCATAATGGGTCCTGCTGAAGACGAGGCTAGAGAATCCTGCCCTTTGTTTCCAATCAGACAGTCTTTTCACTGTTGTATTGGAGTAAAACAAGTGGTATTATGTGAAGCCCATAAAAGGATTGCTGAATGAGTGTTTCATCCCAAAGAAACTGCCTGACCTTGACTTGTGAGCTCACTATGGATCAACGAGTAACTCACTGCTTTGGGAGATGATGATTGAAAACCACAAGATTGTAGCCAACGTTTTGAAGTTTTGGGTATCAGCTGATTGCTTCTCTCTTGGCTGTCACCCAGTATTTCAATGTAACATTTCTAAGAAACAAGGGCATATACCAAATGCGCTATCCTCTCTCCATTGAAATTGAATTAATTTTCAATAGTGTGTAGCAGATGTACCTGCCTTGAAAGATAGCACCCTACCACTAAATATTATGTAACTGTTGGCTCAGCTGATAATATCTTTCAGGCTCAGGATGACATAGTGATTTTCTTTATTCTTATTTCTGAGTTCAATTGCTGTACAATTTACCCAGTTTTTATATCAGCTGTGCAGAAATTGCTTAAGTAGAAGCCCATTTTCGCCCACTTACTTTGGTGTATTCATATGCTCAGGCATTCTGCACTGGCTGGATTTTGCGGCGAGTAATCCAGCATCTGACTTACCAAACTCATTTCAGAAGCCAGGATTGTAATGGAGTTCTTTTCATTTGCCTGGATGGGTGCATCACCAACAGCACTCATAGTGTTTTCCAGGAAAAAGCAGCCTGTTTGATTGATATTCCATCTGAATTTGGAAATATTGATCTCCTCCACCACCTGCATACAGTGGCTGCAGTGCATGCCATCTATAGGATACACTGCAGCAGCTAAGCAAAACTCCTTCAACAGCACCTGCTAAATGGTGATTTCTACCCCTAGAAAGACAGGGATAGCAAATGCATGGAAACATCAATGGGAGGCTTCTAGCCAAATCCCCTCCCATTGCAAATTAACAAAGAACAAAGAACAAAACAGCACGGGAAACAGGCCCTTCAGCCCAACGAGCCTGCGCCGCCACCCCGATGTTCCCACATCTACCCGCGATCCCCGTCTATGTTTATAGATCTATGGATTAAAAACCAAATTTGAGACAATTTAGGGAGAATTTGTTTTGCTAATTAGCCTTTGGGATGTGGGAGGAAACTAGAGCACCCGGAGAAAACCCACGCAAGCACAGGGAGAATGCGCAAACTCCCACAGACACAGGCCCAAATCCATGTATCTGCACAGCACAGCGATAGTCACTGAGCTGTTGTGTTGCCCATCAAATGATCCAGATCAAGCGTACACTAATGACATGAAGCACTAGGATACTCTCGAAAAAAAATCCAAGAGCAGCCCCCTCACGACCTATCGCATGTATGTCCCTTGTTAGATAACAAGGTGGACCAAAGCACCTGTAGGATAAAAATAAATACATCAATATCATCATCTATTTACACACTTCCCAGGACTCCCCAGGCTCATGATCCCTATTTTAAATCAGTTTTCTATACCCCTCCATTCCCATTCTGTTCATGTGCCCATCTAAGTATTTCTTAAATAACTCAGAGTACCTGCCTCCACCACTTTACTTGACAGCGAATTCCATACCCCCACCACCCTCTGTGTGTAAAAACTCCCTCTAGCATCTAAATTATACCTTACCCCCCTCATCCTAAGCCCGTGACCCCTCGTGCTATTTGAGTCCATCCTAGGAAAAAGCTTAACCCTGTTTACTCTGTCTATACCCCTCATAATCTTGTACACCTCTATTAGATCTCCTCTAAGTCTATGTCTTTCTAAGGAAAACAGTTCCAATTTGCCTAACCTCTCCTCATAACTCAGACCTTCCATATCAGGCAGCATCCTGGTAAACCTCCTCTGCACTCTCTCCAGAGTCTACACGTCCTTCCAGCAGTAAGGTGATCAGAACTGGACGCAGTATTCCAAATGAGGTCTAACCAACGTTTTATATAACTGCAACATTAAAGGCCAGCTCTTGTATTCTATACCCCTTCCTATAAAGGCTAACATACCATATGCTTTCTTCACAACCTTCTCCACTTGCTCTGCCACCTTCAGAGACTTGTGCACCTGCACCACCAGGTCCCTCTGCATTTCTATCCTCTTAATAGGTCTACCCTTTATCATATACCTCCCCACTACATTCTTTCTCCCAAAATGCATCACCTCGCATTTATCAGGATTGAATTCCATCTGCCATCTATCTGCCCAAGCCACCAGCCTATCTATCATCAGCATCGTCTGACAATGCTCCTCACTATCCGCAAGTCCAGCTGTCTTTGTATCATCTGCAACTTGCTGATCACTCCACTTACTCCCTCTTCCAAGTCATTTATATATATTACAAATAGAAGAGGTCCCAGTACCGAGCTCTGCAGCACACCACCAGTGACTGATCTCCAGCTAGAAAAACACCCTTCCGCTATTACTCTCTGTCTTCTATTACTAAACCAGTTACTTATCCATCTAGCTACCTGTCCTTGTATCCCATGAGCCTTGACCTTCACAACTAACCTCCCACGAGGGACTTTGTCAAACGCCTTACTGAAATCCATATAGACGACATCAATGGCTCGCCCTTCGACCACCGTTTTCGTCACCTCCTCAAAAAATTCTACCAGATTTGTAAGGCACGACCTCCTCTTAACAAAGCCATGCTGCGTATCCCTAATCAGATCGCAATGCTCTAAGTGCCTATACATCCTATCTCTAAGAATCCCCTCCGACAGCTTCCCTACCACTGACGTCAAACTCACTGGCCTATAATTTCCAGGGTTATCCCTACTACCCTTTTTAAACAACGGTACAACATTAGCTATTCTCCAGTCCTCTGGGACCTCACCTGTGTCCAAAGAAGAGACAAAGATTTGCGTCAGAGGCCCAGCAATTTCACCTCGCACCTCCCTAAGCAGCCTGGGATAAATGCCATCAGGCCCCGGAGATTTATCAGTTTTAATGCTACCTAGAAGCTCTAACACTTCCTCCCTCGGTATGGATATTTCCCTCAACTGGTCCACAGCTCCCTCAGAGACAGGAGCTGTCAACAAGCCCCTCTCCTTTGTGAATACCGACGCAAAGTATTCATTCAGGATCTCCGCCATTCCCTCAGGCTCTAAGCACAATTCCCCTCCTCTGTCCCTAAGAGGTCCGATTTTTCCTCTAACCACCCTTTTATTCCTAACATAGGAGTAAAAAGCCTTTGGATTTTCCTTAATCCTATCCGCCAAAATCATTTCATGTCCCCTTTTTGCCCTTCTAACTCCCAGTTTGAGCTCCCTCCTACTCTCTCTATATTCCTTCAATGCTGTCTCTGTTCCCAGCTGCTTTGACCTATCATATGCTTCTCTTTTCTTCCTAACCAAGTCCTTGATATCCCTAGTACTCCATGGCTCTCTAATCCTACCTTTCCCATCTTTCCTCTTAGCCGGCACATATCTTTCTTGCAACATTTTCAGTATTCTCTTGAAAGAGTCCCACATGCCTGGCGTGGACTTCCTTTGAACAACCGTTCCCAATCAGTTTCCATAAGTTCCTGCCTAATCTGACCGTAGTTAGCCTTCCCTCAATTCAACACCCTGCCCCTAGGGCAACAAGCATCCTTTTCCATCTGTATCCTAAAGTAGACAGAATTGTGGTCACTGTTAAGAACAAAGAACAAAGAACAAAACAGCACGGGAAACAGGCCCTTCGGCCCAACGAGCCCGCACCGCCACCCCAATGTTCCCAACTCTACCCGCGATCCCTGTCCATGTTTATAGAAAGTCACACGTTTGCCACGTGTTCCCCTGCTACAACATCAACCACCTGCTCTGGCTCATTACTCAGGACTAAATCCAATATAGCCCCTTCTCTAGTCGGGCTAGTCACATACTGCTCCAATGATCCTTCCAGTACACATTTTACAAATTCCTGCCGGTCCAAACCCCCAGCTCTAGGTACCTTCCAATCCACCCGAGGGAGATTAAAATCTCCCACTATAACAACTCTGTTCTTTCTGCACCTATCCAAAATGTCTTTACATATGCCTTCTTCAACTACCCGCGGACTTTTGGGTAGCCTATAATACACCCCTAGCATAGTAATCGCCCCCTTTCTATTCCTCAACTCCACCCACAGCGACTCCACTCCTAACTCCTCTGTATTGTCCTCCCTCTGTACTGCCGTGATGCTCTCCTTAACTAACAACGCCACTCCCCCACCTCTTCTGGACCCTCTTCTGTCACGCCTGAAACACTTATACCTAGGAATATTCAATTGCCACTGCTCCTCTTCCTTTGACCACGTCTCCGTCACCACAACCACATCCAAGTTCCTCGCAAACATTAAGGCCCTAAGTTCATCCGTTTTTCCTGTTACGCTCCTTGCATTGAAACAGACACATTCCAGACCTCCAAGCCCACTCGGAACCTCCTTCTCCCTGGTGTATTTCTTCTCATCCAAGCTTACTCTATCTCCCATCTCGGTCTCGGTCTCAGCCCCTCCCCCCCCTCCATATTAGTTTAAATCTTGCAGAAACACTCCAGCTAACCACCCAGCTAAGATATTCACGCCCTTCCCATTTAAGTGTTCCCCGTCCCTTCTATACAGGTGCTCTTCTTTCACAAAGACTTCCCAGTTATCCACAAATATGAAACCCTCTGCCCTACGCCAGTCCTTCAGCCACGCATTCAGCTGTAGGATCTCATTTCTAAATTGGAGTTATATTGTTATTTCTACACTATTGCTGGATTAAAATCCTGGAAATTCCTTCCTAACATTACTGCAGATGTCCCTATACCTCACTGACTGCAGTGTTTCAAGAGATGGCTCAACACCATTAAGGCTCAATCTCATCCTACACCCATGTCTAACTGTTGGCTTGATAAAAGATAGAAATCCTGGGAAGGATACATGACGCATCATAGCACAATTAACCCCATTCCTCAACAATGTTTTACAGATATCTGAGTGTCAGTACTCTCATACATCAACCAAATTACATGCCTAATCTAAATACAATTTTAATCCAAGTATAGAACCAAAAGGCTTCTCGTTCACTCCCATTGTGTAGAAATCATGATCCAAGGATAATATTTAAATATAAAACTTCACTCCAAGTGTAAAATGTTCCACAATTATTCCATGTTCAAAGCCCAGCATATGTAAAACATTTAATTTACTGCCAAATTTCTGTAAGAACAAGTAATGGATTTTAGAAGCTGACTCAATTTTGTGTGAAATTGATGTGTATTGGCTAAGTCAGTTCTGCTGAACTTGATTAATTGTAGTTGGTAAGTGAGTGAGTGATTAAATGGGAACACAGATGACCATCTTTTATCTGCAGCTCATAGAAATCCTGATCCAATCATAATTCCAATTCAAGCAACACATTTCTCAGTAATACATGCATCAAATTAAGCACCTATTGTATTTAAATATTCTTTCATTGTCAGGAGTGGAGTTCCTCTGGCACAAGGAGTATTACCCCTATTCTGAGCATATCAATAGCACCCCTACATCTGAGCTAGAAACTCCAGGTTCATACTCCACTCCAGGAATTGATGGCCATGAAATTGTGCTAACAGTATGGTCAAAAAAGTTTATTGAAACCTGCATGTCCTTCCAATACACCTGTGGCCGATGTTAAGAGAGGGATAGACTAAGGGAAGGAGGGACTCTGGTCAACAATGATTTATGTGGAGTGATGCTCCTCAAGCTCTAGCCTCTACTTTAGGCTAGAGATCTATTCCGAGAAGAATAAGCTACAGAAAATAGATATGAAAATGTGCGTGTGCTTTGTCTACCTTATACGTCAGAGGAAGCCCTCTAAGTTGACTACTATGTTTCTTTCATGGACAGAGAATCCTCATGATGATAGCCATCAGAGCCATTTTTTCCATATCAGTAACAGCTGAAGTGATGGAATCAGTTATCTTGAATAAACATGATGATTATTTGTGTGTCATAAACCAAGTTGTCAAAAGAGCTTCAGAAGGTAAAGATTTTCCATCCTTGAGTTTTTTTTTTAGTTTGTAATATCTTGCAGTCAAAGTCAAATTATGTGGTAAAATTTCAAGCAAGCCATCCACAGATTTCCAATGCAATAGTCTACTTCAGGTCAAAGAAATGGGAATTCCAAAAATAACCTGCTTATGGATGAGAACTTGGCTGAAAAGCAGAGAGTAGCAGGTAATGTTTAAGAAGGTGATAATGTGGGGTGATCTTATTGAGCTCTATAAAATAATGAGGGGCATAGATAAGATAGTCAATATCTTTTCACAAAGGTAGGGGAGTCTAAAAATAGAGGGCATACATTTAAGGTGAAAGGAGAGAGATACGAAAGGATCCGGAGGGGTAATTATTCCACTCAGAGGGTGAGGAGTGTCTCAAACAAACTGCCAGAGGCAGTTGTAGAAGTGGGAACAATTTTGTCTTTTAAAAAGCGTTTAGACTGTTATTTGGGTAAGATGCATATAGAGGGATATGGGCCAAACGCAGGCAATTGGGACTAGCTTAGTGTTAAAAACTGGGATGGCGTGGACAAGTTCAGCTGAGGGGCCTGTTTCCATGCTGTAAACCTCTATAACTCTATGTGAATGGGAAAAGTGTTAGCACAAGAAGTTGCTTGTGGATAATTGTGAAGTATTAATCACTGGAAGACAAAGTAAGTGATGTACATATATTCATGAATGATGGAGTTAAAACTTTATTGCATCTGATCCCGTGAGCACATATCACAAACTAGAATCCATTCAACCCATGAATTCTCACCCAATAGACAAAAATGGAAGAACTCCAAGTGTGGTGTATAGAAGAATAGCATAGTTCATTCTGTTGGACATGATGGTTAACATGCTCCATCATTTAACAATAATTAACAAACCACAAAGAATTCTGAGTTATGTAACAAAATTATCAGAGTACAAATTAGCCTGGTCCTCATTGTCTGTTTTTGGTCACCGAGATACAAAATTGTGATACAGAAAAGAGCTGCAAAGCTGATCTATGAATACTGAACTGCAAAACAACTTTGGTGCTGATAGCTTGGAAGGAGGGAACATAGATTTATATAAAAGGGAGATGTTTGTGTAATGATAGTGTCATTCAACTAGTAAGTCAGAGGCCCAAGCCAATGATCTGGGGACACAGGTTCAAATTTCACCATAACAGGTTGGTGGAATTTAAATTCAGTGAATAAAATCTGGAAGATAAAATTAATCTTAATAATGGTGACCATGAAACAAACTGTCATTGATTGTCATAAAAACCTATCTGGTTCACTAATGTCCTTTAGGGAAGGTAATTTACCATTTTTACTTCATCGACATATGACTCTAGCAATGTGGTTAACTCTCTGAAATGGTCTAGTAAGCCACTCAGTTCAAAAGCAATTAAGAAATGCTGGCCATGCCAGTGATATCTCCTGAAAGAATAAACAAAATAATAATATTATCTGGTATATAAAGGTAAATTTGTAACTGAACTTCTTCGGAGTGGCAATGGAGTCAGACTTTCTTACCCAAAATTTTTTTCAAATTGCTGGAGGTTGCTTGAACATATAAGTCTAGTCAATGGATTCAAGGGCTACAGGGAGGAGAAAAGGTTCTTTATTTCTGTTCAGCAGGTATGGAACTTTTAGCTACTTAGCTGTCTCACAACACCAGATTAAAGTCCAAGAGATTTATTTGGTAGCACAAGCCATAAGTTTTTAGAGTGCTGCTCCTTCATCAGGTGTGTGGGAGTCATGATCACAAACAAGGCATATAAAGATACAAACTCAATTTACAAGATAATGGTTGGAATGCGAGTTTTTACAGGTAATCAAGTCTTAAAGGTACAGACAATGTGAATGGAGAGAGAGTTAAGCACAGGTTAAAGAGATGTGTAATGTTTCCAGCCAGGACAGTTAGTGAGGTTTTCCAAGATCAGGCAAGTCGTAGAGGTTACAAATAGTGTGACATGAACCCAAGATCCCAGTTGAGGCCATCCTCATGTGTGCAGAATTTGGCTATCAGTCTCTGTTCAGCATTTCTGTGTTGTTGTGTACCATGAAGGCCGCCTTGGAGAACACTTACCCGATGATCAGAGGCTGAATGTTGAAGTGTTCCCCAACAGGAAGAGAACACTCCTGTCTGGTTATTGTTGAGCAGTGTTCATTCATTCATTGTCATAACGTCTGCATGGTCTTCCCAATGTACCATATCTTGGAAAGGATGTAGCAAATCAGGTAGCCATGATGTGGAGATGGTGGCATTGGACTGAGGTAAACGCAGTAAAAAGTCTCACAGCACCAGGTTAAAGTCCAATAGGTTTATTTGGTGGCAAGTTAGTGGTGTTTGCTACCAAACAAACCATATAAATGTTGGACTTCAACCTGGTGTTGTGAGCCTTCTTACTGTGCATATAAGGTAGACAACGTTAGCCGAGTTGCAAGTGTATATACTGTGTACCTGGTGGATGGTGTTCTCATGTGAGATGATGACATCTGTGTCGATGATCCGGCATGTCTTGGAGAGGTCGCTGTGGCAGGGTTGTGTAGTGTCATGGTCACTGTTCTTCTGAAGGCTGGGTAGTTTGCTGTGGACAGTGGTCTATTTGAGGTTATGAAGTTGTTTGAAGGCAATAAGTGGGGGTATGAGGATGGCCTTGATACATGTTGACAGTGTTAGCGAGTTGAGGAACAGGGAGAGGTACTAGCAAGTTCAGGAACAGGGAGAGAGTGCAGATAAACATGTGGCGGCAGGGATAGTGTAGGAGAAAGGGTTTCATTTATATGGATAATTGGAGCACATTCTGGGGAAGGTGGGACCTGTACAAACCACAGGGGCGCCAAATCCTCAGAGGGAAATTTGCTGCAGCTCTTCGAGGGGATTTAAACTAATTTGTCAGGGGGATGGGAAAACAAGCTGTAGTCCAGAAGCCAGTGTTGAGGGTAGTGAGGTACTGAGGAAGTTATCAATGTTGCAGGAGTGTACAGGCAGACAGGATGGTGGTTTGAAGTGTATCTACTTCAATGCAAGGAGCATCTGAAATAAGCTAGGTGAACTTGGAGCGTGGTTTGGTACTTGGGACTACGATGTTACGGAGACATGATTAGAACAGGGGCAGGAATAGCTGTAGACAGTTCTGGGGTATAGATGTTTCAGTAAGAGTAGGGAAGCTGGTAAAAGAGGTAGACGACTAGCATTGTTAATCAAGGATAGTTTAATGGCTGCTGAAAGGCATTTCAAGGGGGATCTGACTACTGAGGTAATATGGGCTGAAATTAGAAACAGGAAAGGAGTGGTCATGTTGTTAGGAGTTTTCCATAGGCCCCCAAATAATAATAGAGATGTGGAGGAGGAAATGGCAAAGCAGATTAAGGACAGGTGTGGCAGAGCCTTTAGCTTTGTCCATGGGGATTGTCCCAGAGGACTGGAGAGTGGTGAATGTTGTTTCTCTCTTCAAGAAAGGAAATAGAAATGACCCTGGTAATTATAGGCCAGTTAGTCTTACTTTGATGGTTGGTAAGTTAATGGAAAAGGTCCTGAGGGATAGGATTTATGACCATTTGGAAAGATGCAGTTTAATCAGGATAGTCAGCATGGATTCATGAGAGGTAAGTCTTGCCTCACAAATTTGATTGAATTCCTTGAGGAGGTAACTAAGTGATGATGGTGGAGTAGTTGACGTTGTATACATGGATTTTAGTAAGGCTTTGATAAGGTTCCCCATTGTAGGCTCATGAAGGAAGTAAGGAGGTGTGGGATAGAAGGACAGTTGGCTGATTGGATAAGTAACTAGCTATCTCATAGAAGTGCAGATGCTGGCGATGGACTGGGGTAAACATAGTAGGGAGTCTCAAACACCAGATTAAAGTCCAACAGGTTTATTTGGTAGTAAATGTCACTTTTGGAACGCTGTTCCTTTATCAGGTGAGTGGGGAGTTCTGATCATAAACAGAGCATATAAAATCAGACACAGTTTACAGAATACTGATTAGAATGTGAGTCTTTACCGCTAATCAGCTAATCAAGTCTTAAAGGTGCAGACAATGTGAGTGGAGTTAGCATTAAGCATAGGTTAAAGAGATGTGTATTGTCTCCAAACAAGACAGTAAGTGAGATGTTGCAAGTTTAGGCAAGTCATGGGGGTTACGGATAGTGTGACATGAACCTGTGATCCCAGTTAGGACCTTCTCATGTGTGTGGAACTTGGCTATCAGTTTCTGCACAGTGACTCTGCGCTGTCGTATGTCTTGAAGGCTGCCTTGGAGAACGTTTAACCGAAGATCAGAGGCCGAATTCTTTGGGTAAATGTTCTTCAGGCGGACTTCATGACAAACGACAGTGCAGAATCACTGAGCAGAAACTAATAGCCAAGTTCCACACACATGAGGATGGCCTCAACTGGGATCTTGGGTTCATTTCACACTATCTGTAACCTCCATGACTTGCCTAAACTTGCAACATCTCACTTACTGTCTTGTCTGGAGACAATACACATCTCTTTAACCTATGCTTAATGCTATCTCCACTCACATTGTCTGCACCTTCCTCAGGTAGATGTAGCTGTTAATAGGGGGCATAACTGTAAGGTTCATGGTGGGAGATATAGAAGGCATGTCCAAGGTAGGTTCTTTACTCAGAGAGTGGTTGGGATATGGAATGCACTGTCTGCTGTGATAGTGGAGTCGGATACTTTAGAAACTTTCAAATGATTATTGGACAGGCACATGGAGCACATCAGAATGATAGGGAATGGAATAGCTTAATCTTGGGTTTGAACATAGCTCGGCACAACATCAAGGGCCAAAGGGCCCGTACTGTGCTGTACTGTTCTATGTTCTATGAAAACTTCAGAGATGTCATAGCTTCCCTGCTCTGCGGAAGTACTCTGTCTGCTGTATCCTGTGTTTGTCTTCTGAAGAGATCGGTACAGTTTTTCGTTGTGGCCGATCGGAACTGTCGATTAGTTGTGCGTCATATCCTGTTCTTATGAGGGCACCTTTCAGCATCTGGAGGTGTCCGTTGCGACCCTCTCATCTGAACAGGTCCTATGTATATGGAGGGCTTGTTTGTAGGGATAGCTTCTTTAATGTGTTTAGGGTGGAAACTGAAGAAGTGGAACATCATCAGGTTATCTGTGGGCTTGCGTTACAGTGAAATGCTGAGGTGACCACCTTTGATGGAGCTGCATGTGTCCAAGAATGCAACCAATTCCAGAGAGTAGTCCATGATGATGGTGGCATGGGACTTATTGATGTCATCATATAGTTGTTTATGATGAGTGCAAAGCAAGAAAATGTCATCAACGCACCTAGCGTATAGCATCAGTTGGAGGTTCTGTGCGGTGAAGAAGTCTTGTTTGAAGCTGTATATGAAGATGTTGGCATATTGAGATGCGAATTTGGTCCACATGGCTATTCCTGCTTTACTGTAGACCAATCGCAGTTTTAGATGTGATACCTTTCTCAGTCTCTTCTTAGGTTGAAGCCTTTTCTAAGTACCTCTGCCTTTTTCCTGTCCTTTTCAATGTTTTTTTGCCAGTAAGAAGACCACCATTATCACACGAGCTGCACAACAGTGCCAAGTCACCTCCCATGTAAGACAAGTGGTAATTCCATTATAACTATTCAATGCCTCCTTACCCACTGTACTGATCAAAAAGGTCAATGTTGTACACACCTTACTGTGGTTTATCAGTTAGTGTATTTGTGCTTGGAGGAATAGCCATCAAATCAGTGAGTTTCTGTTTACTCCTTTGGCACACTCATTGAATTTTTAATGTACATATCTAAGAAATCATTCTGGTCTCCTCAGGGGGTAAGAGAAAGATGATTAAAGCACACACCTTTGTCTGGTAGCCTGCAGCCATTTTGAGAAGTCTTTAAACTCAGTCCAAAGGTTTTTTAAAGAAATGTGACCTTCAGAATAACTTTTCTAAAAATTTCTAATATCATAACTGCATTCCATAACACTATCTTAGATTTTATAATATTGGTTAACATGTCAAAGGTCTTCCCAACAATGAGTTTTACATGATCCCTTTAAAATAGTTCTCCTTATTCCTCTTCAACAACATTATCCTAACAAAACACTCTTCCATTACAGAAGATATTGTTGTAATCTTCTACTCTGTAAAACTGGCATTTTACAAAATTCATTTCTTTTTAATATGCTTTTATAGAACACAACTCCTTTTATATTAAACCACAATCCTTGATTAAACATCCGGAAACAAAATGAAAGTATCTCTAAACTGACTGAACAACAGTCTTGGGCATATTGCTGGAAGACAGATTCTAACTGAGCTCAAGAAACATGGAAAATGCTATAAACACACAGCATGTTATTCATCATTTAAGAAAGCAAGACAAGTTCATATTTTGGTTCAAGACCTCCATCAAACAGCAGACAGTTTGATTCAAAAGGTCAAGTTAAGACAGGGATGGAAAATGACCCTTTGATACTTAGCCTGGGAAATAAATTACTCCCCTGTTTTGATGAGGAGCTGAAAAATAAACATACTAATCTTTTTGTAATGGCAACAAGTATATGCTTGGATTTTGAATACTTTTTGTTCCATACTGTGCTCAGTTGTTGCACCTGACGGTGCTTTGACACTTAAAGCATCACTGTTCATATTACTTGCAAGTGACATCTGGGTGTCACTGGCCCACATTAACATCGGTAAAACAAGTCCTTATCCCCATGAACTGTGGCTGAACAACTCTGTCATCAGGATAGCAGAAATAGCTTAAATAATTTCAACTTTGGGAGCTAATATATCTCTTGGCTATTCCAAAGCTAAGATGTATTCCTTTTTAAAGGAATGGGAAGGAATTTTGATTAATTTTCATTTGTTTTTGTTGCGCATAAGACTAAATTAGGGAAGATCATAAACTGAGCATTAAATAAACTTTTAGAAAAGATTTTGCAGACCCATTAGTTCTCACTGATTTGGAGTGAGGTACACTCAGTTGAAAGTACCTGTCTTAATACAGCGCATTCTGAAAAAGGATCATAAATCAACCAGCCAAAACCATATGACTGGCAGTACCTCTCATATTGTCATTTTTTTATACACTTCTTGGTAGCACGATTTCTCTTAAATTAGATGGATATAGATTCAAGTTCTAATGCAGGCTTGGATGCATGCTGTTGTCTGGTACTCCAGTTTAGCATGAAACAATATTACATTGTCCAACTGTGGTTAGAAGTTTAACTGCAGTCTGGGTGTTCTTGCTGTTGTGTGTTGCCGACACTTCAATAATTAATTTAATTACTTGTGAAACTTTTCATGATGTTTTCTGAGAGTTCGGATGTGGGTGCCATACAAATGAAAGTCTTGCTTTAATCATGTGGCTTGGCAAAGGCTAAGATAATCAAAACATTTCAGGAGAGCAGAAAGAGCTATTGTATCACACACATTCACTCACAGTGATTGCTTGTTTCATATAATGCATCAGTGCTCAGAAAGGTTCCATTATCCATTTCAGTGTTTCTGTGCTCTGACCGAATGGAGTAAAATCAACAAGGGCAAAGTGAAGTTCAGGAAAATGGTTTGCATATTCCCTAGCTAATTTTAATCCATTAGTAGATGTTCTGGGTTAAAAATGTGAAATAACAAGCTAAGTTTCCAGAACTAAGAAAGAAATAAAGAAACATGATCAAAAATTTACAAAGTCAAACAAGAACGAGGAGAAATAAAACTAGAAATGTGATAAGAAGGTACATATGCACCAGACAATCTTTGGAAATGGGTAACTGAGGAACGTTTTTTAAAAGATGGGAGAAGAGGGAAAATATATCCATTTTATGTTTAAAAACAGCAGTGTTTTCTCAGAGTTTTTTTTACTGAAGGGATTAAGATGTCTGCTTACAGAGAAGCTGCCTCATGGCAGAGGTCACATGACTACAGCAAGCCCGATAGGCCACGTAATCCCCAATTTCAAAACCCCATTTTCACCCCATTTTTAAAATGAACAAAGAAACATACATTCCCCTTTCTCTAATGAGAAAGTTACGCATAATATCGCCACTGTTCATGCACATTAACGAAGTGTTCATTATTTTCATCTGTCACTGCAAATGCATTACATACATAGTCGTTATATCATGCAGGTTACTGAATGGCATGCATGTGCCTTGCCTTTGGCTGTTAATCTGGATGATGTACCCTCTCTGGGGAATGTTGCTCCCATGGCACTTGTTGCCTTGGTGACTCGTGGTCCTATTGCTATTCTTGGGGACATTTGGACCTTTAGGAATGACAGTAGTTCTGCACTCCTTTATCTTGACTGGCCTACTGTGGTGAAGCTACAGCTTTGCTAGATGATTGCATATGCCTATATATTTGGATGTTCACTTCCAATGTATATGATGGAGGTGCAATTTCTCAAGTCACATCCCAAGTCTCTACGTGGACTGACACCCTTTGAGAATATTGAAAGTTTGCACCCTTACTGGTTCCACAATGCTCAGCTGGGCCACTTGTTTAGATGTCTTTTCAAGCTGAAATTTGAATTTCTGCCATTTTATCTTGATTTTATTTTACTTACACCTGTTACTACTTCTGGTTTCAGTAGCTTTTTTTGCTATTGGAAGAGTAGTTTGCATGCATTGTAAAATTAGTCTTTGGATTGGACTACTTTCCATGCCTTCAATCGGCGTGTTTCTCCATTTGAGGATTGCCTTGCACCTGTTAGACTTAATTGATTTCTTTATAATTCCTGTGGTGATTTTCACTGTCCACACCACCATTCATTTAATGGGGGATAGTATGGAGATGCTGAATTTAATGTGGCGATGAATTTCAGATTTATAAGAACGTAAGAATTAGAAACAGGAATAGGCTATCTAGCCCATTGAGCCTGCTCTGCCATTCAATAAGAACATGACTGATCTTTTCATGCACTCAGTTCCACTTCCCACCCACTCACCTTTACTTAATTCCTTTGCTGTTCAAAAATCTATCTATCTTTGCATTAAAAACATTCAATGAGGTAGCCTCAACTGCTTCACAAGGCAGAGAATGCCACAGATTCACAACCCTTTGGCTGAAGAAGTTCCTTCTCAACTCAATCCTAAATCTGCTCTCCTTATTTTGAGGCTATGCCTCCTCATTCTGGTTTCACCTGTCAATGGAAACAACCTCCCTGTTACTATCTTATCTATTCCTTCATAGTTGTAAATTTTTCTATAAGATCACCCCTCATTCTTCTAAATTCCAGTGAATACACCCCCAGTCTCCTCAGTCTTTTTTCATAAGCCAACCCTCTCAACTCCAGAATCAATCTAGTGAATCTCCTCTGCACTCTCTCCAGTGTCAGTACGTTCGTTTTCAAGTAAAGAGACTAAAACTGTACACAGTACTCCAAGTGTACCTTATACAGCTGCAACATAACCTCCATGTTTTTAAACTCCTTCCCTCTAGCAATGAAGGACGAAATTCCATTTGCCTTTTTAATTATCTGCTGCATCTGTAAACCAACTTTTTGTGATTCAAGCGCAAGAACACCCAGGTCCTTTGCACAGCAGCATGTTACAATTTGTTACCATTTAAATAATAGTCCATTTTGCTGTTATTCCTATCAAAATCGATGACTTCACATTGACTTATGTTTTGCTCCATGGGTGGCATGGTGACACAGTGGTTAGCACTGCTGCCTCATAGCGCCAGGGGCCTGGATTTGATTTCCAGCTTGAATCACTGTCTGCATAGAATTTTCATGTTCTCCCCATGTCTACATGGGCTTCCTCTGGTTTCCTTCCATGGTCTGAAGGACCTGCTGGTTCAGTGCATTGACTCAAACAGGTGCTGGAGTGTGGCGACTAGGGGATTTTCACAGTAACTTCATTGCATTCATTAATATAAGCCTGACTTGTGACTTATAAATATACTTTAACTATCTGCCAGACCCTGGTTCACTCACTTGAGCCATTTATATCCCTCTGCAGACTTGCAGTGTCCTCTGCACACTTTGTTCTACCACTCATATTAGTTCATCTGTGAACTTTGACACTACACTTGGTCCCCAACTCCAAATCATCTACATAAATTGTAAACATATGTGGTCCCAACACTGATCTCTAAGGTATACCATTAGACACTCATCCAACAGAAAAACATACATTTATCCCCATTCTTTGTTTTTTGTTAGTCAACCAATCCTTTATCCATACTAATACATTACCCGTATCTTATGTTGCCATCTTTTGTATAGCATCTTTTGAATGCCTTCTGGAAATCCAGATACACTATGTCCACTGGCTCCCCATCTTCCACCATGCTTGTAATGTCCTCAAAGAATTCCAGTAAATTAGTTAAACATAAATCCATGCTGTGTCTATCTAATGGGACAATTTCTAACTAGATACTTCGCTATTTTTCTCTTGATGATAAATTCAAGCATTTTTCCCACTTCAGAAGTTATGTTAACAACGTTTGTGAAACAGCTGAATTCTTCATTCATGAACAGAGGACCATTGTCACTCTTCACATTTTCACATGCAACCTTTGGCAGGTTTTTGATTTTATTTTTTGGGTAGCATTTAGCACATTTGATTATTGCTGTTCCTTATTGAACAGTTAAGATAGCTACTTACAGAGAGCCAGAGGTCACATGACTACAACAAGCCAGGTAGGCCATTTTGAATTTTAAAACCCAAACATTCCCCTTTTCATAATAACAAAAGACAAAAAAAATCTATAGGATATTATCTACTGAGAAACCAGAATGAAAGGTAAAACTAGAACTAGAATTCAAAATAGAAGCTCAATGAAAATATTTTTAAAAACAATATATCTGGAAGCAGAGATTAAGCCATGCAAAGGTTGCATTTTATGAATTTGAAAATGGGAGGAGGAAGGAATAAACAATTCTCTAAAATTTTGACTTTTTGGGAAATAATAGAGTAGTCATAGAGCTTTACAACACAAACAAAGACCCTTTGGCCCTTCATATTTGCATGTTCCATTATCTGAATGGGCTAGAGAAAAAGAGGACAGTGAGACAGTGACCACAAAGAAGACTACACTCCATTACATATTACTATTTGGAGCTCGGAAAGTTCTGTGAAGTATTGTGACTATCCGTAAAATAAAGAGAGTTAAGAATTAGTTTGAGAGAGAGGTTGGATACTGGCCAGTCTGGGGTGGGTTAGCGGAACATAGGGTGACAATATTTTCTTTTACCTTCTTCAGAACCTAGTGAGCAGTGACATGACCCCTTTAGATTTTGAATCATGTTAAACTGTTGGGCAAAATATAGGACCAAAAAGTGAAAACTGAGTTTCCTGGAATGAATTTTAGAAATAGAGGAAATGTCAGAATTCCATTTGAATTGGCAGGCCAAGAATATTGATACGCAAAGAACTAAGCACGAAAATATAAAAAATTAAGTGTGATACTAAATTGTTATATTTGAGCATAACTTCTGTTTGTTACCAAATAAATTATTTTCTCTTTTCAAAATGTTAAGCAAGAAGTTAGCATTTAGCACCATCACGAAAGCAGTCTTGGATAATATGAATGAAGCATAAGAGGAGGGAAATAATATACCAAGAGAAATAAAGGAAAAGCCACAGCCATAGGAGAGGGATTGAAAGGAAGGAAAGCATAATTATGAAAAAAGGGAATTATAGAGAGTTTTGATGGAGAAACAAAAAAAAAATGGGGCAGTGAGAGAAACAGGAAGATGCCCAATAGGATATGTGTTCCCTTGAGGTGGATTGTTCAGTCAGCTGGTCGCTGATAGAATGGCAGATTTGGAAAAGGTTGTGATAGGAATCAAATTCACAAGCAACGATTACATAAAATCACACCTGTACAGTGTAGAGAATGGGGGGGAGGATGCGTATGTGGTTGTTGGAGTTAAAATTGCGACTGGAAGAGGCTAATTCTCTAAAAAAACATTACCCCTTACCTTGCTGAGTGCAAGATTACCATAAAATATAACTTTTCAGATAAAACAAAACACATTGCCATTAAGTTAGTGGAATGAGCACTTTTGATCCCTGAGGATAGAGTACGAATAGTTTGATAACTTAAATCACTGCAGTTCAAAGAGTAATAATTATAAAGCACCTCAAAATGTTTCAACATGAAAGATACAATATAAATCAAATGGTATTACTGCCTTCCAAATGTGCAATGGCAATGAAAGGAATTTCAATTCTGATTGGTATCATCCTCCAGAATCACAAGTACTCAGAGCTCCACAGCCAACCACACATTTCCTCCTCTTCTCCTTCCCATTCCAAACTGTCAGGAGGACAGAGTGAAAGGACAGAAAATCCATACCACACATGTTTTAAAAATGTAACACCACATTGTATCTGACAGAAACATTCCAAAGAACTTCACATCTGGTGAATTGCTTTGAAGTACAGCTCACCATTGTTATATGGACAATCACAGAAGACTTTCCACCCTTAGTAAAGTCCCACACCATCCTGGAGAGAAATTAAGTTAATCTCTATTTGTTGGGTTGGCTGAGAGACCACTGCCAAACAAACTTCCCTGATATCCAACAATTAGTGTTCAGAGATCACTTACCTGATTCAGCAGGCTGTGCCTCAAGTTATAGTGTATTTGAATAATAGCAGGTCTCACTTACTATAAATGGTATGTCAAACTAGATTATGCATTAAAGTAGCACTTGAATCCATAATCTTCCAAGAGCCAAATGAACTAAACTGATACTTGATCTGCGTGTGATCCTTGTTATTAACAATAGGGAAGTGAAACTAAATTGATTTCACTAGGAAGGAACTGTGAAGTATATTGATATGCAGGTAGAAATTTCATGATCATTTTGCAGTGGAATTTTCTAAGTGTTGTGATTGGTCAATAAGTATGACTGAAAAATCTTGCCTGCCATTGGTCCATTATTGTTACTGTTTCTTGGTCCCTGGTACCAAATGGTTCTAGTAAGAAGTCTCACAACACCAGGTTAAAGTCAGATTTATTTGGTAGCACAAGCTACAAGCTTTCTGAGTGCTGAGTGGGAGTTCTGTTCACAAACAGAGCACACAAAGACACAAACTCAATTTATAAAATAATGATTGGAATGTGAGTTTTGCAGGTAATCAAGTCTTAAAGGTACAGAAAATATGAGTGGAGAGAGGATTAAGAATAGGCTAAAGAGATATATATTGTCTCTAGACAGGACAGTTAGTGAAATTTTGCAAACTGAGGGAAGTTGTGAGGATTACAGACAGTGTGACATGAGCCCCAGTTGAGGCTGTGCTCATGCGTGCAGAACTTGGCTATCAGTCTCTGCTCAGCAACTCTCCATTGTCATATGTCGTGAAGACCACCTTGGAGAACTCTTACCCAAAGATCAGAAGCTGAATGCCCATGACCACTAAGTGTTCCCCAACAGGAAGAGAACACACTTGCCTGGTGATTGTCAAGCAGTGTTCATTCATCCATTGTTGTAGCATCTGCGTGGTCTCCCCAATGTATCATGTCTTGGGAGATTCTTTCCTGCAGCATGTCAGGTAGACAATGTTGCCGAGTTGCAAATGTATACTGTGTACCAGGTTGGATGGTGTTTTCACATGAGATGGTGGCATTCGTGTCGATGATCTGACACGTCTTGCAGAGGTTGCTGTGGCAGAGTTGTGTGGTGTCGTGGTCACTATTCTCCTGAAGGCTGGGTAGTTTGTGTGGATAATGGCCTATTTGAGGTTGTGCAGTTGTTTGAAGGCAAGAAGTGCAGGTGTGTGAATGCCTTTGGCAAGATGTTTGTCTTCATCGATGACATGTTGAAGGCTCCAGAGAAGATGTCATTACTTTTCCGCTCTGGGAAAGTAGTGGACAACGAAGGGTACTCTATTTGCTGTGTCCCATGTTTGTTTTCTGAGGAGGTCGGTGCAGTTTTTCACTGTGGTGCATTGGAATTGTTGATCAATGAATCGAGCACCATACCCTATTCTTATGGAGGTGTCTATTGTGATCCTTCTCATCTGAGCAGATCCTGTGTATATGAAATGGCATTTTTAACATATTAAGGGGGGAAGCTGAAGAAATGGAGCATCATGAGGTTATCTGTGGGCTTGCGGTATATTTAAGTGCTGAGGCGACTGTCCTTGATGGAGATGCGCGTGTCCAAGAATGCAACCGATTCCAGAGAGTAGTCCATGGTGAACCTGATGGTGAGATGGAACTTATTGATGTCATCATATAGTTCCATCATACAGTGATTGTTCACCATGAGTCCAAAAGAAGAAAATGCCATTGATGTATCTAATGTATAGCATCGGTTGAAGGTCCTGAATGGTGAAGTGGTCTTGTTTGAACCTGTGCATGAAGATTTCAGCATATTGAGGTGTGAATTTGATCTCTGTGGCTATTCTGTGTATCTGAATGAAAAACTGGTTGTTGAAATTAAAGAATCAATTGATTCTAACCAGGAATAGGATCCAAATAACTTGGTCAGGAATTTTTTGGGAGCTGCTCATCTTCCACAATTGGTATTTTCACTGGAAGTGGCGAAGAATTCACATTTCTCCACACTTATGTGGAGTTTTACCTGCACATCCAGGAAAGTGTGAAGAAATGCGCTTGAGGAGGGCTAACAAGATGTAGTATTACAATATGAATGATAGGACCCTGGAAAGTATTGAAGAACAGAGGGACCTTGGAGTGCACATCCATAGATCCCTGGAGGTGGTAGTACAGGTAGCTGAAGTGGTTAAGAAGGCAAATGGGATATTAGCCAAAGCATAGAAAATAAAAGCAGGGGCGTCATACTCAATGCTCGTTAGACTTCAAACTGGAGTAATGTATGCAGTTCTGGTCACCACATTATAGAAAGGATGTGGTTGTATTGGAGAGGTTGCAGAGGAGATTCAGAGATGTGGTCTGGACTGGAAGTTCTCAGCTATGAGGAAAGATTGAATAGGCTGTTTGCCTTGGAGCACTGAAGTTTGAGAGGGCATGTGAAAGAAGTGTATGAAGTTATAAGGAGCAGAGATAGGGTGGATAGGAAGGCATTTCTTCTCATTAGCAGAGGCATCAATAACCAGAAGTCTAGATTTAAAGTAAGATGTCAAAGCTAAGAGGGGCATTGAGGAGAAACTTTTTCATCCAGAGGGCGGTGGGACTCTGGAACTTATTATGTGAAAGGGCTATTGAATCAAAAACTCTAGTAACATTTACAAAGTATTTTGATATTCACTTGCTTGCAGTATCTGCCAGGACTATGGACCTTGTGCTAGAAATTGGAATTACTGTAATCAGATTTTTGTTGGCTGGGCTGAATGGCCTCCTTCTGTGCTGTAAATGTCCATGAATCTAGGAATCCAGCAAGGATTCAAAAAATTCTTGCTCTTCAAATAAAGTAATTAGCTTTAAAATCTGTATTGATTATAGTCACAGTCTCTTCAAGACAGCACAGCAGAAGAGGGTCACCTGGCTTGAAGGACCAGTGATCACACCAGAGGGTGGAGTCTTCTCTCATGCAGAACCATCAAGCAGCCATGTAGGAAGCCTATAAAACTGGAGCTCTACCCAAGGCAGCCATAGGCTGTAATCCCCTCTACCTGATTTATCTTAATCAATAAATACCTTTTATTCCTAACAAAGTCTGAAGTGTCTTGTCATCGTCTGAGGGGTATCAAGCTACTACAAAATCCTATAACATGGATTCTGAATAGATAAAATACCGGAGGGATGTTAATACAGGTGAGATGTGTTTTGTTCTGCACCTGGAAAATGCTTATTTCCCAAAAAAAACAGAGCAAAGGCTTTTGTGACATGGGAATTTTGGTTCCTTTATGCTCTCGGATGGTTTCAAGTGGTTGCTATGAAATACACTCTTGCTTGCATCCAAAGCTGTTCCAGATCAGTGATATGGCAGTGAGTTAGAATCTCACCATGTTTCCTCTTGTCCCATTTTCCTGCATTTTTACTTGTCAAGCCCATGGGCAGAGGGTTGTCAGAAGCCAGTGAGCCAGCCAACAGCAGCGTCTGATGTCCTCTCTAGCTTCTGACTATGGAGCACTACCAATGTATAGGCTTCGACTGTGGAAACAATGGCTATGTTAAAATTGCTGGTAGTTTGGAATCCAGATAGGTCAGGTAGTGCACGGTCCTCTGACACACACCCCATGTAGCACAGACAGGCAGGCAACAGACTAGCAAGAAATGTATAAATATACAAGCAAATCTCCTGTGTATTGCTCAGAATAAGTCAAATGTTGTTTCCCTGAGGCAGGTGTGCTATACCATGTAATACACAATGTGCTGATCTGCTCAGGTGAATCCTGTCCTTTTCAGGCCTGAAATCTAATTGTTGTTCAGCAAACATAGATTCAGGTTGACTAGAGTTTATGTGGTTTGAATATTTATTGTGGATTGGAATGTGGTTGTCCGTCTGTCAGGCTGCAGCTCAGAAGGTCGCGGCATTTTAGGAATGTTTTGTATCAAAATGTGACATCTGTGCAGACCAGATGTGTGGTTTATAATGTATTACTAGCAGATGTTCTGTGCCATTGTTCAGACTAAGTCAAAGGGTGTTTTCTTTTGTAAGCAAAGGAGTATTTTACCATGAACACAACTTGTACTCTTCCATTCCTAATAGAAAGCTGTGTGTAACCTGGAGAATTTCCCTGAGAGGAGGTAAGAGGTCCTGAGGCCACTTAAAGGGTATTTTCTATTCCTGAGGTCGTTTCCTGAAATCAACATAGGATGCTTTCTTTCCTTTCTTTTATTTATGCATTTTCTGGAGTAATTCTGTTATAATTTGAGTGTAAAATGTCTGAAGTTTGACACTGACATTTTAAATCATTGTCGTTTGTGATCTCATTGGAGTTTTTAAATGATAGTTGTTCCTTTTGATGCGTCTATTTCACAATGGCAGCTGAGAATATTGTCTACTTGCCCTGGGAGTGATGGAGGACCTAGTCATATCCTTCTGCTGTTTGGTGACCAGTTCTCTAAAACAAAGGTGGAAGGTCCATGCTGCATCCTAGGCTTCGATCCTCAGAGATCTAGCTCCTGGGTTCCTCAGGTTTCATAGTTCTCCACACAGAGGCTAGTAAGCTGTATCACTATTTGTGTACAGGTTCCAGCTCCCTGGAAAAAGTGAAGTTACACATGAGCTCTACTGCTGAGGCATCAAATGAACGCTGCAATGGGGAAGGTCACAGAAGGCTGATGGATATGCACAATGAAATGCTTGGTGCATTGGTTGTCAAAGACAAGGAACATGGAAATATTCACATGTTCCTCGGCACAAGTCTCAGAGTTTGGAGCCCACCCTTTCCACCATTGAAGTGAAGATCAACAATATCAGTACACTCTTGGATCCAACCATAATGCAGTGTCTGGTGGTTAATGTCTCAGCTTCCACTGCAGCAAAATACAGCCATAATCCAATAGTCCAGATGTGTCCCCCAAAGTCAGACTGCTCTCATGTCAGCTCAGACTGCTGCTATTATGGCTATGGATTGCAGTGCTCCAGAGTAGACTAATCTATTGTCCTCTCTCAGGTTGACAATGTTTATCCTATCAGCACTGCTACTCTGCCAGTGCTTTTGTTGTTACCTGTTGCTAACTACTGCAAATCGATGTGCCTATATTAAGTTGACACAATCTGAAGCTGATCTGGAGATCCAGAGTTGCTCAAAACTATCCTACATGGCCATCTGCAGTCTCCCCCAATGAACCTTTATAGAACCAGCTTTATAGAACATTAGGAAACCACAATATAGTGTCCAAATCTGGTTACCACACTATTAGAAGGATGTGGAGGCATTGGAGTGGGTACAGAAAGGATTTACCAGGATAACGTAGACATGGTATCCGACAGTGCAAAGGAGGCAATTTAGCCAATTGAGTCTGCACCGACCATAATCTCACCCAGGCCCTATCCCTATGACCCCACACATTTACCCTAGCTAGCTCTCCCTAACAGTAAGGGGCAACTTAGCATGGGCAATCCACCTAACCTGCATGTTTTTGGATGGTGGGAGGAAACCGGAGCACTTGGAGGAAATCCACATAATCATGAGAAGGATGTGCAAACTTCGCAGAGACAGTGATCCAAGCTGGGAATTGAACCCAGGTCCCTGGCGCTGAGAGGCACTGTGCCACCGTGCCAGGGAAACTTCTAAAACAAAAGAGAATTAGTGTGTAGATGGATTTGAACTGAGGAATTAAAATAAGTCCAGACTTTCCATCACTGCATACATTACCTAACTAAATCAAGCAACTTAACTGAATGAGAGAGCATTACAACATAAAATAAAACCTCACATCCCTAAAACAGAAAACATGGAGCATTTGAATTCCATAACTCTTCATTAATGCTAATAATAAATGTTCCATTGAAGCTCCAAAGAAAACAGGGAACTGATGGTCATCAAAGTGCAAGAGGTTAGTACTCTAAAACAAGCTCTTGATCCCCTATCCTAGCACAAAATAGGCTGAAACATCACAGAAGATATTAAAAATACGCAACAACATTTTAACCCCAAGCATAGTTTGAAACAAGCAATTTGGAGAGGATTAGCAGATGACCGAATGGAAGGTTCATCAAAGGATATCAATACGGACAGCCATTGCAATTAAGAGTGTTCAGAGTGCATCTCGCTGAAAAATAGGCCAACTTCAGTTGGTTTGAGTTCAACAGTTCAAGCAAATAGCACGTAAACACAACATGTTTTGACAGGGAGTGGGTATCCGGGGTGAAGGGGGGGAGCGTGTGGATGGTGGAGAGGGAAACAACAATCAAAGTGCATCAGATGTGGCTGCCTTCAAATGGAACATAACCAGACATTGATTATGCAAGTGCTTCCAGTACCTCAAGAGAAGCCCTTTCTCCAACTAAGACTTTGCAGTCCTTCCTGTGGTAGGATTGCAAATGCTGACCACTTTGGAATCACAGCCATTCCACAATTAGTGGCAGATTCTGCGTAGTATCGGAGTGCATAAAGATGTTGCCAGGTATGAAGAGCATTAACTATGAGGAGAGGTTGGAGAAAAATGGTTTGTTCTCACTGGAATGACAGAGGTTGAGGGGTGACCTAATAGAAGTCTATAAGATTATGAGGGGCATGGACAGAATGGATAGTCAGAACTTTTTCTCAGGGTGGAAGAGTCAATTAGGGGGCATAAGTTTAGATGCAAGAGGCAAGGTTTAAAGGAGAGATATAAGGCAAGTTTTTTTTACACAGAGGGTGATGGGGAAACTTGCTACTGGGGGAAGAGTGGAAGCAGAAACAAAGTGACTTTTAAGGACGTCTTGACAAATATATGAATAGGATGGGAACAGAGGGATATGGTCTGCCAGAAGAGTATGGGTTTTAGTTCAGACACGCAGCATGATTGGTGCAGACTTGGAGGGCCAAAGGTCATGTTGCTGAGCTGTAATCTTTTTCAGTCTTTGAAAGTCAGCAACCTCTCACCAGCCATGCTGCAGCTATTGAGGTAGTATTCTGTCCAAGCACTATGACAAGGAAAAAGGCGACATGGCAGAATAACACTAAGGATCATTAGTTTCTCCCTCTTTTTCCCAGATCCAGGCAGATTAACTCTATCTATGAGTTTCAAGGATATTTTAGAAAAGTTTTCTAAAAAACTATCCCCTCTCAAAGCCATGAAAGTCTTCATGGCAACATGAATAACAGGGGCATTGTTTCCTGGTAGAAATGCTGATTAGCTATCATTGAGTCCCAGTTCTCTTTTATCTTGCAAGCAAAAGACAGTTTAAAGCATTACTGTTTACAACCCAATGTTCTTAACATCTTCCTGGGATTTTGGAGACTAGCATCTAACCACTGTAAACATGAATGCTGTTGCCATTGTCTTCAAGCGTGAACACCTTATACCTTCTTCCCAGCAAAACTTTCCTGGCTTTCCTTTATATTTAACAACTCCTTCACTGAGGCCTATTGTCAGGCAGACTTCAGCATAGGTCATATGACTTCCTTCATTTTACCCTGAGCAAAAGACACAAATCAGAATTCCCTGGCCGTTCATAACAGTGGTCCCTCCAGCAGTGCACATCTGTCCGTAGGGTTTCTGGTGGCATGGGGTGGCTTCATCGGGAAATCCCATTAACTGTGGTAGAACCAGAATATCCTGTTGCTAACAAACAGCACACTGCCTTCTGTTGCTGAGAAACACATAGTTGGGAGGTCAGAAAATCCTGCCCATAGTCTCAAAGCACAACAACTAAATAAAATTTCGTAATGGATTGTGCAATGGAGTCATCAGCCATTTGTCAGCAAGTTTCTCATCATCCAGGAGCCACTCTTTCATTCATCATTATGGTTCAAATGTAGATGGCTCAGTAGATTGCTGCAACATAAAGATACTGTGACTGCTCCCAGATTACCAGGGACTGACCTCCATACTTGATATGGACACATGACAACTGGATATTGAGGAAGTGGAATTCCTTTCACTTGCTGCACATCTCAAAGTTGCCATAATGTAATATACACTCAGTCAATGGCATCATCTCCACAGGGAAGTCTGCAATCCTCATCAAACTACATGCTTTCTTTGCCAACTGCTCCTGGAAAAAGCAATTGGAATGTAGCTCATTCTCTTTGATAAGAGATTAGTAATTACCTTCCTTACACGACAGTCAAGTTAAACTACGAGATGTTCCAAATATCTGTACGTCTAGCCTGGAAGGAACCTGACTCATGTCTATGTTCACAATCACTGGCAATGTTTTGAAGTTACAGTTGCGGCTGCATCAGGTGGCAGATTTCAGGAAGGAAATGTCTCTTCCCCCTTGAGTTTAGGTAGGAGAATTTGCACCTTGAACATTCTAGGCAGATATGGCTTCTCATAAGTATTCTTCTCCCTCTTCTTATCCTTCTTCTAACAGTTTGTTCCGCTTTTTGCATCCTCTGTTCATTCTCCTTATCACACTGTATTCTAAGGGGACTGCCTAAGATTGCATCCATAGGGCAATTGGTTGTATAAAGAAGTCTTGAAGTTAGTAGCAATTATTTAGCTGTTGCCACTCCAAATTTTAACAACTTGAAAGTATTTTGGAAAGTGCCAAATCAATAAGTAAATGAACTCAAAGTAATTTGTGGTCACCTCTAAACCAGAAACTAAACTGTGGCAGCCATATAAATACTGTGGTCACAAGAACAAGTCAGAGGCCAGAAATTCTGTGGCAAATAATTCACCTCCTGACTCCTTAAAGCCTGTCCACCATCTATATAGCACAAATCAAAATATTAAGGAACACGTTCACTTGCCTCGATGAATACACCTACAATGGAGAGCTATAAATCAGCCAGGAAGGAGCTAAAGAGGGAGTTGAGAAGAGGACACAAGAAGACTTTGGCGGATAGGATTAAGGAGAATCCTAAAGCTTTTTACAGGTATATAAATAATAACAGATTGGTTAGAGCAAGATTAGGGCCAGTCAGAGATAGCAGTGGGAAGTTGTGCGTGGAGCCTGAGGAGATAGGAGAGACACTGAATGAGTATTTTTCATCAGTATGCACACAGGAGAAAGACAATGTTGTCGGGGAGAATACTGCAATACTAGGTTGTAGACTAGGCAGGATTGAGGTTCATAAGGAGGAGGTGTTAGCGAATCTTGAGGGTATGAAAATTGATAAGTCCCCTGGGCCAGATGGGATTTACCCTAGGATTCTCTGGGAGGCTAGAGAGGAGATTGCAGAGCCTTTGGCTTTGATCTTCATGTCGTCGTTAGCTACAGGTATAGTGCCGGAAGACTGGAGGATGGCAAATGTTGTCCCTTTGTTCAAAAAGGGGAGTAGAGACCATCCTGGAAATTATAGACTGGTGAGCCTGACTTCTGTTGTGGGCAAGGTCTTGGAAAGAATTATAAGGGATAGGATTTATAAGCATCTAGAGAGAAATAAATTGATTAGGGATAGTCAGCACGGTTTTGTGAAGGGTAGGTCGTGCCTCACAAACCTTATTGAGTTTTTTGAGGAGGTGACCAAAGAGGTAGATAAGGGTAAGGCAGTTGATGTAGTGTATATGGATTTTAGCAAAGTGTTTGATAAGGTTCCCCATGGTAGGCTACTGCAGAAAGTGCAGATGCATGGGATTGAAGGTGATTTAGCAGTTTGGATTAGGAATTGGCTAGCTGATAGAAGACAGAGGGTGGTGGTTGATGGGAAATATTCAACCTGGAGTGCAGTTACAAGTGGTGTACCTCAAGGATCTGTTTTGGGGCCACTGCTGTTTGTCATTTTTATAAATGACCTAGATGAGGGTGTAGAGGGTTGGATTAGTAAATTTGCTGACGATACCAAAGTGGGGGGAGTTGTAGACAGCGAGGATGGATGTTACAGTTTGCAGAGGGACATAGATAGGTTGCAGAGCTGGGCCGTGAGGTGGCAAATGGAATTCAATACAGATAAGTGTGAGGTGATTCACTTTGGTAGGAATAACAGGCATATGAAATATAGGGCTAATGGAAGGACCCTTAATAGTGTTGTCGAGCAGAGGAATCTTGGGGTACGAGTACATAGCTCTTTGAAAGTTGGCACCCAGGTTGATAAAGTTGTTAAGAAGGCGTACGGTGTGTTAGCTTTTATTGGTAGAGGGATTGAATTTAGGAGCCGTGAGGTTATGTTACAACTGTACAAAACTCTGGTGCGGCCGCACTTGGAGTATTGCGTACAGTTCTGGTCGCCGCATTATAAGAAAGATGTGGAAGCATTGGAAAGGGTGCAGAGGAGGTTTACCAGGATGTTGCCTGGTATGGTGGGAAGGCCTTATGAGGAAAGGCTGAGGGACCTGAGGTTATTTTCATTAGAGAGAAGAAGGTTACGCGGTGACCTAATTGAGGCGTATAAGATGATCAAAGGATTGGATAGGGTGGATAGTGAGAGCCTTTTTCCTCGGATGGTGATGACCAACACGAGGGGACATAACTTTAAATTAAGAGGTGGTAGTTATAGGACGGATGTCAGAGGCAGGTTTTTTACACAGAGGGTGGTGAGGGCGTGGAATGCCCTGCCTGCAGCAGTTGTGGACTCGCCTACTTTGGAGGCATTCAAATGTTCGGTGGATAGGCATATGGATGATATTGGAATAGTTTAGGTTAGAGGGTCCACTAGCTGGCGCAACATCGAGGGCTGAAGGGCCTGTACTGTGCTGTAATGTTCTATGTTCTATGTTCTAATAATACTCAAGGAGCTGGAACCGTCCTGATTAAAGCAGCCCACTTAATTGGCATCCCATTCACCACTTTCAACATTCTCTCTTTCCTAAACTGACAGATATTGGCAGCAGTGTACAAAATGCATTGCAGCAATTCACCAAAACTTCTTTGAGAATAGCTTCTAAACTTCTATCATTTAGAAGTATAAGGGCAGCAGATGCATGAGAACATCAGCATTTTCTCTGCCAAGCTGCATATTGTCCTGACTTGGAACTATAGTGCCATTCTTTCATTGTTGCTTGGTCAAACTCCTGGAACTCCCTTCCTAACAACACTGATACCTATGCCATTGTGTGCAGCAGTTCAAGAAAGCTCAACACAGCTTCTGAAGGGCAATTAGAGATAGGCCATAAGTGCAATCCTAATCCTATAAATGAATAAAAAAATTTACTGTCCTTTTAAATTGTGAGCCCCACAAAGATAGCACTAATGTCAAATGGTCATATGCTGCTTGACAACAAGGTCTTTCAACTCTGTATAATTTTTGATTTTAAGCTGACTGTACCCATACTAATGCTTTGATTAATATGGCATCTGACATGACTCATGCCTGAAAGATACACATGCAACACAGATGCCATGTTGTTCTTCTTGGCCATTGGTGGCACTCAAAATACCGGAATTGCACACCCAAATTTTGTGTTGCTTATCTTAGCCCAATTCCTATTGTAAACCACCAAGATTTGCCTTACAGTCTTTCCTCCGTCCTAATTTCAATGTCGTCTTTTTTGTTTTCCCAAAACAGACAAATTTTATTTGAATATTCAAAGTTTTTCAAGAGAATAGAAATTGGATTCATCTAAACTATACTTTGTTGGCAGAAATAGGAACATCTTAATTAGTGACATCTGTGAGGGAGAGGGAGCAAGGGAAAAAAAAGGGATGGGAGAGACTAGACAGAGAGAAACACACTGAGCGAAATGGATCCAGCATCAGCCACAGCTCTGCTGGTAGCACTTTTGCCTGTGAGAGAGAAGGTTGTGGGTTCAATTCAATTCCAGAGACTTAATAAGAGCAAAACATGTCCAGGACCAAGAGCATGCTGCACTGTTGGAGGTGCTGCTTTTCAAATACGATATTAAACAAAGGTTCCATCTATTCTCTCAGTGAATATGAGAGATCTTGGTGCTATCCTGTGTCCTGACAATATTTATCCTTCAATCAACTTCACAAAAGCAGATTGCCTTGTCATTATCACATTGCTGATTTAGGACCTTGCTGTCTGCTAAATTGGCTGCACTGTTATATTATAGCAGTGTTTTGACTTCAAAATACTGTATAACGTGTTTTGAGATGTTTGCTGGTCGTGAAAGATGCTATATAAATGCAAATCTTACTTCTGCTCTTCCCCTTTTTCATATGATATAGTTCAATCTTAAAGATTTTAGAGATCAGCAGTACCAGACTCTTACCCAGTTCTTTCAGTTTTGTGCCTCTTTTTGTTACTGCAAACAGAATCCAGTGATCCACAAGTGTGCTAATTACTGTGTTTCACCTGCCCCTTCTGTCAAAAACCTCAGGTTCCCTATCCATATTGCTGCTAGACCACAGGGCTCCTTCCACCTTGCCCCTTCATCCCGAATTCCATGTGAGTGAATCCCAGGTTTCAGAGGGTACCCAATGATGGCCAATGTGGGCAGGGGGTTGGAGTTGGTAGGGAAGGTTATGGGATACGATTTGCAAAGAGATGACAATAAACATTTTCTCCTACAGGATTTAATAGTCACGCAGTGTTCTGCACATTCTTCCAATGCACTCTGGTTCTTGAACTCTTGCCCATTGTTCTTGCTTTGCTAATGCACACCTGCAAGAAATTTTAAGAGCTGCCTTGATTTGTGATTAATGCTCCAGGGGTCATCTGTAAAGTTTAGCAAATCACCTTGCATTTCATTTGGCTCCTGAGCTGTTTGATCTGTTTCTAACTAAATATTAGTTTAAGAACTTGGAATTTCATCTCAATATATTTACAACAATAAAGATTAAGAATTTTTTTTAAAGAAAAGTGTTGGCCAACAACATAGAACTGATCAGATTCATGATTTACTTTTCAGCATCAAGAAAATACCTTGCAACAGAATGTTTAACATGTTAATTCTTTTCATTTCTTTTATTCATGCTACACACCCATTATTATTAAATGAACATACGAATGCCATCTGAGTATATGGGAGGCAATAGGCTTCATTATGTACAAGGAGCTTTTTCCTTTGAATGTATGACCAGAAGGAGTACTGTTGCCCTTTATCAAATGCAAGGCATACACTTCACAAGATTTCTGCATGCTCTGCTACAGGTGGATCTCTTCTTTTTGCACAAAGTCAGGTCTGGCCCACAATCCCACAACCTCCAGCACGGGTGGAGCAAGAAAGCAGGTCCTGAAATCTGGCCTGCCTAGAATGGGGATTGAACACTGGGCTTTAGCACAATCTGATTCAGATTGGCAACCCCAACCATTTGAACCAATCCATCCCCAAAATGTCTGAGTTGTTGTGGCAACTTACACCTTTACATGCATGTTGTTGCCTGGAGTAATGGATTGTGCTGGCTGAGGTCTGAGGTTCCAAATCCTTTCCATCACATGGCTGACCAGGAATCTTACCACCTGTCATTGGCATGCCATGGAAGGATTTGCAAGGTAATACTCAACCTGTTTGGCTACATTATGAATATTCCTCCCTTTGCCACTAAGTCTTGGGGTGAAACTTAAATCTTGGCTCAGAGGAAAAGGACACTACCCTCTGCACCTCAAGCCCTCCAGCCAAGTTTCTAACCTGTGCAAGTTAAACAGATTGTGCATACTGATAAATAATTTGCACAAGAAATTGATGTCAGCACTTTAGCTACTACAACATTATACTTCTACACCCTCTTTCCATAAGGTCACCAAGGCTATGAAGAAAGTGAATACTCTGTGTAAGGTTAATAATTATGGTAATCAGATAGTGATGTGTATTATGATATCACAGTGATACCGACCATCATGCGCAAAAGATTGAGGCCCAAATTTTCCCCATAATGGGGAGCATCTTCAACATGGCAAAATTCCAGCAATTATCAAAAATGCTATGTTCAGCCTCAGCATCCAGTATTTCCCATCTTTATAGCAGCAGGATTGGAATCAGGTCGGGGTGTGAATATATTTGGTTCGTGGGAGCAACTGGTCATTTAAATCCACTAAATGAGATTTTGGATGAACGGGAGTATGGAGTCCAGGGTGTGCAGATTAGAACAGGTGAGAACAGCTCTGAACTTGATGGGTGCATTTGGATAGCTAGGATAGGCCTTTGAAGAGATAAGCTATGTTTTTGGATAAGGCCCTGGAACATCTTTGATAGAAGTAAGGCACCCTATGAGATTTTAAAAGCGAATGTAATTATGCACTTTTTATGTACAAATGCTTTGGAACTGTCCAGCTGTCAAAGAAGTGCTAAAGAACTGTTCATCTATCATGGAACTGTCTAGCTGCGAAAGAACTATTAAAAAGCTGTCCAGCTTAAAATTGAATGTCCAACTGTCAATGAACTGTCCAAGCAGTCCAGGAAGTGTCAAAACTGTTCAGGAACTTTCCAAGGATATTAGATAAGTTGAAATGGAGGGAGAAGAGCAAAGGGTGGTGGGTGGGGTGATTGTTTTATTTTATTCATTCATTGAATGTGCGTGTTGCTGGTTAGGTCAGCAGTTATTGACCATCCCTAATTGTTAAAAGTCAACATTGCTATGTATCTGGAATGACATATTGGCCAGGCCAGGTAAGGATGGCAGATTTCCATCCCTAAAACACATTAGTGAGTGGGTTTTTACATCAATCAACAATTGTTTCATAATCATCATTTGACTTTTAACTCCAGATTTTTATTGAAATTTAAATTTCACCATTGGAGATGATGAAATTTGAACCCAGGTCTCCAGAGCATTATTCTGGGTCTCTAGATGACTCTCTGTGATGGTAATGTCAAGGACAGGTGGTTAGATACCCTCTTGTTAGACATGGTCATCACTTGGCAGTTGTTTGGCACAAATATTACTCGTCATTTATCAGCATAAGCCTGAATGTTGTGCTGCACATGTACATGGACTGCTTCAGTATCTAGGAGTTACAAATGGTATTGAACACTCTACAATCACCAGCAAATGTTTTCATACCTGATGTTATGATGGAGGGAAGGTCATTGGAGCAACAGATGAAAATGGTTGTACCTAGGACACTACCCTGATGAGTTCCTGCAGTGATGTATTGGAGCTGAGATGACTGACCTCCAACAATCACATCCATCTTCCATTGCGCTAGGTATGACTCCAGCCAGATAGAGAGTTTACTCCAATTCCCATTGACTTCAGCATTGCTGGAGATCTTTGATACCACACTTGGTCAAATGCCACTTTGATGAACAAGGAAATCACTCGTAGCTAACTTCTTAAGTTCATTTCTTTTATCCTTGTTTGAACCAAAGCAGTAATGAGGTCAAAAGCTAACAGGTATTGGCGGATTCCAAATCTTCTGTGCAACACAGCTCAATTGATGTTACCCTCTGTGTAACACATTGCAGTTTTGTGTTATTATTTATACAGAATTAAGCAACCCATATTGTATTCATGTAGGAAATGTTGATCTCTGTTTTACTGAATGTGATTAACGGTGCCAGATCAGATTCAGTTCTGGAAACCCATACTGTGCATTAAATATAGTTTGGAAATATCTTATTCCTACAACACCACCATTTATTAAATATGCAGTGTTAATAAATGCTTAACACAGCATTGATCCACATTCTGGGACCAAACCCAAGGACGTTATTCTGTTACTATCAGTTGTTCACATTTGGAAAGTGAGCATTGCAGAGGAGATGGAGCTAAGAATATACTCTTCTAATGATTTTTGTCCCAGCAGGCTTTTCATGAAGCCAGCAACTCCCTGCCTACAAAGCAGAATTGGCCAGGTCAATGATTTCATTTGCATGGCTCATAAACAACACATGAAACATAATTTCTGTAGCAAATCTCTGTGGTAACCAGTGACCTGGAACAGTAGCAGGCTGGGCTCCATTGGAAGAATGGAAGGCATCATCTTGACTACCATTTGCTTCTACACTGAGTTGTTAAAACAACAGCATGATTGTTCAGTAAATTGGAACAATTGCTACACATTCTTCACCAATTGCATATGAACAAAGCATCGCAGTGTTAACATTTTGAAAAATTTTATAGTTCAACAATATTGCATCAAAAAAGCAATTTCTGTGCCATTACAGATGGTATCATTTAAAAACATAAGAACATAAGAATGCAGGAATGGGGAAAAAGCCACTTAGGCCATCCAGATTACTCCGTCACTGAGTTCTTTTACAGTACTCTCATAGACCATTTTGAATCTCCAGCTTAGTCAAAAGTTCTGACTCTTTGTATGTTGTTGACAATTGATTAAAGTTCACTTGTCATAGAAATGATAGGTGAATGTTTTAGGCAGCACTCAGTGATCAGAACTAGCCTGTTTCAGCTGGTGACTGGTGACTGTATTGTCTTATCACTTTCAGATTTGAATTTCAGTGAATATGTTCAATTAGATCAATGTTTGATCCAATACTTACTCTGGTGAGCTGTGGAGCCCACAGTTCCACCAGATTGCCCAAGGCTGCTAGATCTGCATAGTCCTGGTCATCAGATTCTATGATAACCTGTGATCTATGTAAACTTGTGATTCTGGTTCAGACCATTCAATGGCTGTGGCAGGTATACACAGGTCCTGCTGTGTATACAAGTTGCTGCTCTGTGAATGGGGGAAAGCTGCGCTATATGGATCAATGCTCTCATTGCCAGAAGTAGTTGCTTCTGCCTCTCTTGCGTTGCTAACATGGCCAGCTCTGTTACAGCAAACCAACAATGTACATATCTTGCATTTACATTGTACCTTTAAAGTAGTAAAGCATCCTAATGTGTTTGGCAGAACTGTTATCAAATTTAGCACTGCATGACATAAAGTGGGGTTATTAGTCCAGGTGATCAAAAGCTTAGTCAAAAGTGTAGGTTTTAACTTTCTCTTTAAGTAGGTGAAAGAGGTAGAGAAGTTTAGCAATGTAATCACAGAGCTTAGAGTTGAGGAAATATACAGCCTATGCAATAGCTTTTAAATATAAAGCTGTTGAAGGCATGGCAAGAGAATTCACTCGAGGCTAGAACTGAGGAAATACCAGAGCTGAAGCAAGAGCTGGAAGAGTTTACAGAAATAAAGAGGGGCTATGAGGGAGGACTTTGAAGACAATGATGGAAATTTCGAATTTGAGGCTTGCTGGTCTGAGAGCCAATGTAGGTCAGCGAGCAACGTCAGTTAATGGATTGAAGTATTTGAATGAACTTAAGTTTACAGATAGTGGAAATTTGGAGCCCAACCAATATTTTTACTTAGACCCAATATCTCTAACGTACCTCTACTATCTTATTTGTCTCGCTTGCAAAACTGTTAGCAAAATAAGCAAGCTATTTGTGTGATGAGCTTTCCACCTAACATGCTGTCAAATTGATATTTATCTGAGGTGAGCTGTAACATGCTGTTAGATGCAGCAGAAGACTACCTGTGGAATGCCCCATCAATCCTCCTTCAATGAAGGTATGCTCCTGATCCATTGTTCAAATAATAAGATAGAAATATATTGTGCTGAACTTTTTCCCATTAAACATCACATCCTATTTTGCAATCTGAGGTGTGAGTGTCCCATGGATTCCTTTAATATTACATGCTTGTAAATAAAGTACTGAATCATTCAACTTCTTGGCAAAATCCTGGTTTCTTTCTAATCAAAAATTGACGAAGGACTCATTTATGCTGGACAAACTTTCTGTGACTGCTTTTTTTGTTAACTCCTTTGGTATTGTTACTGAACTAAAACAGCAATACCAAGCTGCAATTCATTGAGATATGTCATGTTTTGTAATTTGTTACCATGCTTGCTTGGTCTCAATTTGCTGGTAATAGGCACCACCCTTTCATACTGCCCAAGTCAACCGAATAAACGACATGAGCAGCCCTGGTGAATAGTCTATTTTATTTACTGGGACAAATTTGAAGCCCTTAGTTGCACCATATTCAGGCATATACTTCAAATACACCTGAAAATGGGCCTATGGAATTTTGCATTATGGAAAGAGGTTGTTGAAAGAACTCTCCAATGCATTGTACCCCTTTGCTCTTTTCCCATAGAGCTGCAATTTGTTCCTTTTCAAATAAATATCCAGTATCCTCTAGAAAGTTACTGTTGAATCTGTTTCCATCACTTTTCTAGGCAGTACGCTGTGGATCAAAAAAACGCACAAAATGCTTTTTTGCTACTTATCTTAAATCTGAATCCTCTAGTTAACCTTATTTGTATACCGTTAGCTCCAGTCCTAACTAATATTTTGATTTACTCCTACGCTGCATAATTCTTAACAATTAGTCTTTGTCTCACTGCTAGTTAACTTCTGTCAATTCATTTTTGGGTTGCAGAGTTCCTCTGAGCTGTGTTAAAGACAGATGTTGAGTCAGTGCCATCAAAATGAAGTATGCCATTGTGTATATGCATCTCCATAGTTTTCACTAAATTTAGTCAAAACAGAGCAAAATATTTTTCCCTGTGTCTCAAACTGCTTTCATATTATATGAGGCCAGTGCGAGCACCACTGGCTCCTGACCCATGGGTCTAGTGCAGCCAGCTTGAATCTTAAGATTCACAAAGGTATTCGCTAAGGCTAGCAGTCAGTGAGGCCAGTATTTGGGGTCTTGCTGGTAGGTGACCTTAGAAAATGTTTACCTTTGTGTTACCTTCCCAGCAGCTTGCTGGGATGTAACAGCGCTAGCTTTGGCATTGCATAGTAGAAAAACAGCTTAACAAAGGCTCATTGATGTGCATACTTCATACACATATCAGCAGACTGACGGGTATTTGCATTACTGGAGTTTTTATCTCAGTGCATATTTTCTGCATTAGTTTCTGGCTTGGATTTTAGTTGTGAGTCCAATTTGTGGCTTCTCTCTAATTATTCACTACTTGTTGCTACCACAGTCCTATGTATGCAAGGCCTTCAGTTGTTCGCAGATATATCACTTTGATTTCCTTTCTCTGAGTTTTGCACAGTGCTCACTTTAAAGTAAACCAGTGCGAAGTCAATGATAAGACTGTTACAAATGTCTTTGAATTTAACCATTATCAACCTGTGAAGTTAAAAAGTGTTTTACTTCAGGCCTTAATTAACAGGGAATCATTCCAGCAATTCCCCATGTGAAAAGAATAAATGATGATATAATTGAGCATAATTCTATGCTTTTTTAAAATGTGTGATCACAGGAGAGCTTTGCAAACAGTATGTTCCAAACTGCAACTTTGAACTCGACATGTTGACTGTTTAGGAAAATTTGAGCAGGAGCAGATGGCACATCTGGTCCACTGCGAATAACTGTTCTACGTTTTGATGTTAGTTTTTTTCAAAAATAAACTTTGTATAAAGGAAAACATTATTTTAAGGCAAGCACAACTTCTAACAACTTTATAATGCATTTTCCTCATTATTTGCACGTTACTTTAACATGATGATTATAACGCTTTAATTATAGAGTTCTTAATATTGTCAGTAAAGTGACTGGGCCTGACACTGTAAAAGAGCAGAAAAAGAATTAGCCTAGAAATGCTTACTCTCAATCTTGACGTAATTCTACAGAAGTTATCAGTCAGGCTTATTACTCTGAGGTGACATTATTTATATGTATAGGCTCACCTTTTATGCATCAATATTCGGAAGATTGCAACAAATCCGTAACTCCTTCAGAAACCACTGCGTCTTCCCCCTCCCCCACCCCAGCAATTAAATATTGATTCTACCTTAACCAGGTCCTGATGTCCCACTTGCCTTGAGTTCAGCTGCATTCCTCAGTGCCAGCTATAATTGCCCATTCTAATTGGATATATTCCTGGATGTTCCAACCACCATACCTCTATGTTATGTCATTGATCACCTGACACACCAATCCTCACAATCCAGGAAAGCAAATAAGCTTCTTGTGATCTCATTGAGTGGTTCTTCATGATCAGCCAATCAGCATTGAAAAAGATACTCTCAGCCACGTGTTTCCCATCAGCGGAAGGTGGTGCGTTATTGCTAGTAGTGGGATTCTCTGGTCCCAGCTGTCAATGGGAATTGCCATTGACATCATTTCCGCACCAGCAGGAAACCCTTGGGCAGGAGTGCACTGCTGGAGGGACCGGAGAATCCTGCTGGTGTAAACAGCCGGAGAATTCTGCCCACCCTTTTAAAAAAAAGTATGATATTTCTGCCATATTTCTTGCAGCAGTGACTGAGAGATTAATCTTTAATTCCTTGATAGTCCAGGAAAATACAGGAAATTTGGAAATCCACCATCTGTTCCTCTCTCTACTTCAGTTCCACTGTTGATGAAAGCATTGGTTGTCACCCTCAGACCATTTGTTGATCTCTTGTGCTTCACTCCCCAGCTCTTTTCATGCACATGATCTCTTCATGGCATAGCCCATAATTATATTTGAAGTTCATTCCAGCTTTACTTTGCTACTCATACCTTCTGCTTTTCTAGCTCTGGTCTTTATGCCTTCCCCCTCTCTCCAATCTAACATGTGTAAAAGAGTCTTCAATTATTTTTCTCCCACATTCTAGTCTTCCAATGTAAAACACCTTCGCCCTGCGTATAAATATCTTCCTTCAAAAGCTTTCTTTGATAGCACTTTCCCTAAACTCTCTGTTCTTCCTGCTGGGTTGTGCTCCTCTACACTGCTAATGCTCTGGAAACATGTGTTCAAATTCCACCATGGCAACTGGTGGGCTTTAAATTCGATGATATTGAAAGCAATTTTCAGTAATGATGACCATAAAACTATTATTGATTGTTATAAAAACTTATCTGGTTAATGTCCTTTTGGAAAGGAAATTTACCGTCTTTACCTGGCCTGGCCTATATATGACTCCAGATACACAGTAATATGATTGGTTGATTCTCAACCGTCTTCTGTCCTCTAGCTGATCTAACGTGCCACTTTGTTCAAGAGCAATTATGGATGGGCAATAAATTGCTGACTGTGCCAACGATGTCCACATTCTATGACAGAATAAATAAAACTGTTTTTGCCAAGATAAAAGTGCTTATAGGATAATACAAAGACTTTTAAAACCAAACCTTGACATTGCTTAATTATGACTTCCTCATTTTTCTTATAATTTTTTCAGCCTTGTTGGTGTCATGATCTGACATTTTTCATCTTTGTTTGTCAATGTACAAAAACTCCACCTGACCACTTCCTCCGACACAGATTGAGAATAGAAACTGAATCCAAACCATACATTATGAACAATATAGTCACTCAGATGCTAAGTTACTCAGTTTACAGTGATTCAGCCTTTGACCAACCAGCAATGTAATTAGATAGTCCCAGATTTTGTGATTATAGCACAGACACGATATTCTTCAGGGAGAGTAACGTGCAAACATTTTCACTTTCCATTTTCCTCTTTAGTTGTAAACCTCCACTTGTATAAATTGGGAGCAATTCCTTTGTTGAGAATTATACAATTAAATAAGTTAAACTTCCTAAATTTGTTTGATCAGTGGTGAAATTTAGCAATCTCTGAAATGGATAATTAGCACGCTCACTGTTAATATCACATTACTAGCTGGTGAACAGAACTGTCCCATTACAGAACGAAAAGATTTACGTGAGTTCAGATTTCACCCATTCAAACTCACCCCGTTTGGCGGCAGCAGTGAGCATGAGGTGGAGGGAGGTTGGTAAAACTTCAACTTTAAACAAGTGCCAATAACTTCCATTACTTTCAAGAAATAGCACACTTGTATTTTGCAAGTAACAAAATAGAGGGGGAGCAGATTATGAAAATTTGAAACCTGCTCCTCAGAAATGGCTGGAAAAATTCATGAAGCAAGATCTTGTGTCAGAATGGATTGAAATGGTTGGGATTGCTTCAGTGCTGGGAGCCAATTCCTGAAATTTCAACCAAAAGGGAGATATCATTTATTGTTGACTATTTATATGGTCAACATATGATCGGCGCAACATCAAAGGCCGAAGAGCCTGTTCTGCGCTGTAATGTTCTATGTTCTATATTTATTGAAAAAAGATCACGTTAGTAAGTTTTCTTTCAGTTGAGAGATGTAGCATGTAGTTCGAGCGAAGATGGGCTTGAAGTGTTGTTTTTGGGACTGGAGGTGAGTGAAAAGAGGTACGAATGGGAGGGGATTTGTGTGGATGGACTCACCAGAAACAGAATTGAAAAATGTAAGAGGTTAGAAGAAAAGTGGTGTGAACAAGAGGTGTATATTAGCAAGTATAAAAGGGATCTGGGTTGGGTTTGAGAGGCTGAAGGTCCTTTAACATTCCTACAAACTTAGAAAATAAGAGTAGCCATTTGCCTCTTCAAGACTGCTCTGTCATTCACTGTGATCATGGCTGATCCTCTATCCCAACACCATAGAGTCTATTCAGTTTGTAAATTCATTGTTTAATTTAGTTTATTAGTGTCATAAGTAGACTTACATTAACACTGCCATGAATTACTGTGAAAATGCTCTAGTCACCACACTACACAGTGCTAACCTTTGTGCCACTGTGCCATGACTTCAGTGACTTAGCCTCTGAGATCTTATCAATCTTGCCTTTTATGCATCTTCAATTTTCATCATTCCCTCATTGGTACCTGTACCCTCAACTGCCTGGGCCCTAAGGTCTAGAATTTCCTCCCTAAACCTCTCTGCCTTTTCACCTCTCTTTCTCCTCCTATGAGACACTGCTTAAAACAGGCATTTTAGCTTTTAAATCCTGTGCCTTATGTGATTCTTTGTCAAATTTTGTTCTTTGATAAAGTACATTTTGATTTTTTATTAGATTAAGGGCACTATATTAATGCATTTTGTTGTTCCTACATGTAATTAAACAAACTATATAGTGTTGAAACCAGGCATTTGACTGAAAGTCAGTACTTGTGTTCAATGCTCTGCTTTAGCCTCCTTTCATCGTTCCTTAGCTAACTCTTATCAATGTAACACTGTTACATTCTCCCTCAATGCCTTACCTTGTTTCCCCTTCAAATCATCTGTACTATTCACCTCAATCATTCCCTGAGCTACTGAGTTTCATGTTCTCTCCACCTTGTGTTCCATCTCTTTAGTATATTACAACAATCGTACTATGAGAAAAATTGGTAAAATGATAATGTGAGTTCTTTCTTTGAAGATAAGATTATATCCAAATAACGTTAACTGCAAGACTATGCATAGAAATCTAACACCTACTGTTGCTGCTTAGAGACTTTGTAGGAGTCATGGGACTAATACATCACATCCTGTCAAGGTTATTGACAACGAGATGTTGTACCTTTAACAGTACATATACGTCACATGACATCCCCTTTTTTCCTAAACTAAAGATTTACCCTTACAAACCGAAACTATTTAAATGACAGCAAAAGAAAATAACATTGTATCTTAATAAGTCTCTGAAACGTATTGATGGCTTGTTTATTTATCCAGATTTAATTACAGCAATCTTTAGTGGAGACAGAAGGCTGGTTAAGCATGCTGTCTTTGTGTTGCATCTTAGACTGTGTTCTGTTTGCAGTAGGATTGCACGGTGTTTCTGGTTTTGCTATTCTTCTAGCTATTCTTTGGTACCTGTTTCGTCACATTGTCATCCATGTTTCTAGAAATGTGCTGATAATTCCTGCTATATTCCATGTGCCATCAGTTGGGCAATGGATTGACTTTTCCATCCGATGTTTAGGTTAGGTAATTTGCTACCTGTATGCCAATCTTAGGTATCATTTATTTTTCCCTGTTTATTGATTAGTGCATCTCATACGCCTGGGAGTATCAATGAGTGATGATTGGGGCATGTTGTCTACATTTGCAAAGTAATAATTCTGCATTGGTTCCTTGGATGATGAAGTGTGTCTCTGAGATCTTAATGAGTAGAATGGGTTCAGAATGGGTATGAATATTTGGTTTAAATTGTGTTTTTGCATTGTAGAGTTAGACGACTTTCTCCTAATGGCACAGGGTTTCTGATGATGCTCCTTGTGGTCCTTGGGGCTTATCATAGTGTTGAGATTGTCATGGATAGTGACTAAGTGCAAGTCCTTACACACTGGTAGGCCTGTAATCACTGGACATACATAAAATATCTGGGGTGACCAGGATGAGTTATTGTACTGATATTTGAGTGTAATGGATTCCAGGAGTGGAATCTCTGAACCATTGTATGCAATGGGTTGGCAGCGGTTGTTGGAACCATTACTTACCTTTTTGGTGGGTATATAGATTTCTGTGTACAAAGTGGAAGGATGTCTACACCTGTAGCCATATTCAGTCTTGCAAAAAGGTCATAATAACAGTAAATCTGTGAGCGTATAATCTTGACAATGTCAAAAGCAAATGTTGGTACCACTGCACCAATACAATCTTTGATGTTCATCATATTGAATGTTGTTGACTCATTTTGCTTATTGATGGTCTGATCTTCCTCATCATTTGGCCGTGTAGCTTGTTGAGACATTTTGTGGATCCTTGATGCTCTCTGGTATGGTCTGTAGGTTGATTGATACGCTTTACCTGTCTGGCCTCGGCTGTGGTTTCTCATGATATTGAATCACTGGCGCCTGCCTTTACTTTCTGCATTGGTATTTCTAGTGTCCTCTGGTGCTACATGCCTTGCATGCAGCATTAAAAATGTGGCAATTTCTGGGTGCATATATGAGACTCCCACCACCGGTATTGATCAGTAGACTTGCCTGTACTGGCTATAATTTCAATGATGGACTAAATGAAGCATTGCCTGTAGATCCTATCTATTTAGTAACAAGCCTTATATCTTTGTCTGCTTCGCACTAGTGTTTCTATTTTGTAATATCTATATTGGTCTAAATGTCTTTTTTGGAACACTTCTATTGGAGGAGGTCCTGTAACAAGCTCAATTATTCTGCCGGCTAGCTCGACAGCTGTGAAGTTGTAATCATGGCCCTTTTCTCTGAACCTCCTGATGATTTGGTTGTTGGTCTCTGATTGTTGTCTAAAGGACATGATTGCCAAAGGGTGTATATGGAAATTGAACTTCACTCATAATTGATTTTTGAGCGTTGACTATATTCTTGACAACCCCTGTTCAGTCTGTGGTGGCTTTCATTGCCTTTTGCAATTTTAATTTTAATGGCTTATATATCTTCTGTGGGAGTATTGAGGCCCACAAAATACAATCCTATGCATTGTCAGAACAAAGTAAACTCAGACTGATGCCCACTGCCTTCTGATTGATTGTTGGAAATTTTGTGGTCACTTTTAAGCTTATTGCAAGATCTTTAATGTTATCTGGAACTGTTGATAGCTATCCAGGCGGTTTTGACAGCACTTCTAAACTTAGTTTAGCTCTGATTTGCAGCACCTTTGGTGGCCACCGCTTAACTGATCATAGATTATTGCTTGACTGCAATGAGTCACCATTGGACACTTTCTGGTTTTTCCACAAAGTTTAAGCTTAAATCTAAGCTTCACCCACAAAGCTGTAATGTAGCTAGGAAAATAAATTTTAGGCTTCAGAAATACAATTGATGATAGATTCTTCACCCATTGCTTTGATGGAAGAGTATTCAGCAAAAGAAAATGGTTTACAGGCGACTTTGATGTTGGCTTATGTGTGACATTAGGCCAAGTCTTAATTTATGTAACCAATTGCAAATACTACATATGAAGGCATTGTTAGAGAAAAGAATGGAGGGGTTGGCTTTGCACTTGCTTGTCTTAATGGCAATTAACTCTGTTCTCATCAAATGTCAAAATCACTTAATGTCGAAGATTTCTCCATTTGTATCTATCAGAGTTGCTTTTTTCCTGTGCATTAGGACCTAGTTTGCAAGCTCTGAGGGCTTGATATCTATGTTTGGGATATCATGCGGTGTGGATTCACATGGTCAGCAGGCTGTAGAGTTCTTCCTTCAGTACGCAGGAATCCACATGGCCGATCCAGTGAAGCTGAGCTCTGGTGAGTATATTTTCAATTCCAGATATGTAACACTCAGTTGGTTTTTGGCATTTTGTTCTGATAAATGATGTCTCATTTGTTCAGAAACATATGTTGAGAAACACATCAGTTATGAACAAAAAGCAGAGCAGACTTGATGGGCCTAATTCTGCCACCAAATCTTATGACCTTACGGTTTCAAATAGAGCTTCTTTCAAATATTTTTAATTGCTTTATGTGACGCTGGGATGTTGTGCAGGTCCCGCATCCAGAAGGAAATGATATAAGGGTCACTGTCTAATAGACTTCGAAATTTATTTAGAGACCAACTTCATGTTCTTTGCAAAGTTTGTGAGTGAGGCTGCCAAATACTGAGCTTGTTCTTGCCAGCATTTGTTGATTTTGTTATCCAGTGTTGTGTTATTGGAGAGGATAGTCCCAAGATAGCAAAACGTCTATACTGAATGGGGGAATGTGTTGGTGATAGTGAATGTGGGATCTTGGAGTGCATGGCTGAAGTGGATTGGTACAAGATCCCTGTTTTCTTTAGACTCATTTCAGTCAAAGTGATTTGAAACTAGGTCAAGGTGATCAACAAGTAGTTCAATGGCCTTTGGAGTATGTGTTATCAAAGTGCAGATGTCTGCTGTCACTGAATTCAATTCATTTATGGATATGGCCAGGAGTGGCTAAGGCAGTATCTATTGCCCATCCCTATTTGCCTTTGAGATGGTGGTAATGAGCTGCCTTCTTGAACCACTGCAGTCTATGCAGTGTAGGCACATCTGATGTGAAGATGCTGGCATTGGATTGGGGTAAACACGGTAAGAAGGTTAATCAACACCAGGTTAAAGTCCAACAGGTTTATTCGGTAGCAACACCACTAGCTTTCAGGGCTTTGCCCTTTCGTCAGGTCACCTGGCAAAATAGTTCCAAGTTCAAGCTTTGAGCCTTTGCAGGTTTGAGAGGTTCTTTGTCTTGAATTGAATTTGTATTCCTGCGTTAAGATCTTTGAGTACATACTGGAGCATGGCTGAGAAGTATGTGGCAAACAAAGCTGGAACCAATACACAGGCTTGCATGGTGCCATTGGTGACAGGAAAAAACATCCAATGATGTAGTTCTCTGCATCACGCTGGCCATCATGCCATTGTGAAATGAGTGAATGACATTGATCGTCTTTTCAGGGCAGCCATACCGCCTTCCTGTTTTACTGTCTCAAAAGCTTTGGTGAGGTCAACAAATAACATTTAGATTTCCTTGTTCTGCTTATAGGATTTTTCTTGAATTTGACATGCTGCAAACCCCCATCTAGCACCAAAGGCACGTTGTGATTCTGAATACACAGAGTCAATAAGGTAAACGACAGTCCAATTAAAAATAACTCGCATGAATTTTTCCTGCAGTTGGAAGAAGTGATAATCCACATTGATTGGGCTTGCTCTCTTTCCATTTATCAAGATGAATTATGGAAGCATCTTGACTCTAGGTTAGGCAGAAGTGACTAGTGAGTTTCCTAACCATATGACTTCCTTCATATGTGAATACTTTCAGGTGGAATGCAATCAGCTCCCAGCAATTTGATCATTGAAAGCTGCTTTATGGTGTTTACGACTTTCGCTTAAAAAGAATTGAGTGCAAGCTATTCTAGCGTATGGTGCTGTGGAAGTGACCCAGTGGTATAATTGCACACTACGCATTGTCAGTTTAGGAAATTGCTGAAGTGTTCTACCCAGCTGAAAGAATCTCATCTTTCTTTGTTAGGAGCTGATTGTCATCTGGGTGTCACAATGTTGCTTTTGGAGCCATACATAAACGGATCACAGATCTTTATATAGAGCCTTCAGGTCATTTATATCAACAGCTGCCTGAAGTCCATCAACCTTGTTTTCTCATCATCTGTTCTTCATCTCTCTTAGTTTGGCCTGCAGCCTGTGTTTTGTGTGATGGTATCTGACATTCCTTGCTTGTGATTTCTTGTCAAATATGTTAAATCTGAGTGTCGTGTACTTCATCAAGAAGCTTGCCTATGTCTTCGTTGTTGCTGTCGAACCAATCTTGGTACTTCCATTTAACGACTCCTAGGACCTCAAGTGCTGTGCTGTAAGTAATATTCTTCAATTTTTTTTTAACAAATCTTCAATGGTAATACTGTTCTACAAGATATCAACAATTCCTGTGGCTAGTTTGTGCTCCAATTTTTGTGTCTTTAAGAACAGTTACATTAATCTTCCTTTCTGGCTTGACTCTGTGCCAAAGTGCCTTAGATTTTATCTTCAAAGACACAATATTCCTGACAAGCTGATTGTCAGACCAGTATTTTGCACCTCGAGGTGAACAAATAGAGCTTGTATTTTTGAGATCTCTGTTTACAATAACATCATCCAACATGTGCTAGTGTTTGGATTTGGGGTGCATCCATGTTATTTTAAGTTTGTCTGCTTACTCAAGGATTGTGTAAATGATGGTTAGGTCAAACTTGCTGCAATTAAGGTGAAGGGGCTGGCTATTGGAGTTTGCTCTACCAATATTAAGGTGTCGTAGTATTCCTCTTCTGTGAAGTGTTCCACATATCCTGTGTCCACTTGGAATCACCAATGATAAGGAGTTTATTCTGGTGAGGTTGCTTTTTTAATCATCTTGCAGAGGTAGTCATTGAATTCTTCTCTGATCTCATTTGTATGTGTCATTGTTGGAGCATGGGCACTAATGAGCGTTGCATACTGTTTTCTGGCAAGACTTAAACAAAGAACCACGAGTCAATCACTGATTCCTGTAGAGAGTGAGCCAAGCTTGTGTACCAATTCAGATTTAATGGCAAAGCCCATGCTTGACTGTTGAGGCTGGTCATTAGAATCGCAAATCTAGTAGTATGTGTTGTGGGGAATGTGGTGTCTGTAAAACCAGCTCCCACATAGCTATTAAGAAAGGCGTTCTAGAATGTGTACCAAGGAACCGTGAAAAAGTAGCAATATAGTTCCAAATCAGGATAGTGTGTGGCCTTGAGGGGAATTTCCATGTAATGTTCTCATGCATCCACTTTCCTTGTCCTTCTACGGGGTAGAAGTTATAGACTTTGAAGGTTCTATTGTAGGAGCCTTGGTGAAATGCATCGTGTTGATGGTACATATTACTGACAATGTGGCAGTGGTGGAGGCAGTGAATGTTAAAGCTGGATGAGGTGCCAGTCGAGGGCTGTTTTGTCCAGGATGTTTGCAGGTTTTTTGAGCGTTGTTTGAACTGCATTTATCCAAACAAGTGGAGAGTTTTCCATCACACTCCTGAGTTGTGCCTTGTGGACAGGCTTTGAGGAGTTAGGAGAAGGATTACTCACCACAGAATTCCCACCACCTAACTGTCTTGTGACTACAGCACTTAATTTGCTCGTTCAGTTAAGTTTCTGGTTGGTATGGCTTTGCATTTTTGATAACATCCTTGTTACTAATTTTTGCCCTCCCCACTTGTATTTTTTTTATATTATTTTTATAATATGATTGTCAGACTGTTTACGTTAATTTAAGTGTTACAATTTTGAGAGTCTAAGTGGCTTATTTCTGTTTTTATGTTCCTGTATAAGTGGTTTAACCTATGTTTGATATAAGTTAGCATAACTGTTCTATTTTGCTACTCAATTTCCCTTAATTAATTACCCTTGTCTATCCTCTGTTACCTCTTCAAATAATTTAATTAGGTTGGTGAAGGAAGAATTTATCTTGTGAAATCCATGCTGATTAATATATTTTTAGTTTCTGGGTTTTTATTTTGTTTTCTCCATTAGAAAGGAATCTATTATTTTTCTTACCAATGATATTAAACTGATTAGTCAATAGCTCATTGGATATGTTCCATTTCTCCTTCTAAATGTAAGTGTTAGTTATCTGCCAGTCCTCTGACACTGTACACTTTCACCCTCTTCATATATCAAAAGATGTTGTGCCCTTCAATGTTTAATAATAGACCTAGTTTTTCTGTAGCTATCAGTAATCACTATCATAGCTGCTTCCTTATTATTGCTTCCAGTTCCTCTGTTTTATTGTAGACACAGTGTGCATTGTTGTACAGGCTTTTTAGTTAATTTTAATAGCACTTTCATTCAGTCCATTTTTAAGTATCTTTTTGCATTCCTGTCCTTTAACTCCATTTATTCTCTGGCCACATATGTAGCGTAGTCTGAGCACAGTCAGTCCTATCCCTGTTTCATTTACAATAACATAGGAACCAGAATAGGGATTCAGCCCATTGAGTCTGCTCCGCCATTCAATTAGCTCATGACTAAACTTCATTGCTACTTCCCGCACTATCTCCATAGGTCTTGATGCCATTAATCTCCAGAAATCTATTGATTTCTGTCTTGAACATGTTCAATAATTGAACTTCCACAGGCCTTTGGGATATAAAATTCCAAAAATCCACCACCCTCTGAGTGAAGAAATTCCTCCTCACCTTGTCTTAAATGATCTGCCCCTTATTCTGGGACTATATCCCTTGGTTTTATATCACCAGCCAAGGAAACATCTTAGCTATGTCCACCCTGTCGTTCCCTGTAAGAATTTCGTAACTCTCAATGAGGTCACCTCCATTTTTTGAAACTATAGGGCAGAGCTTATCAAACTGGATTCTACAGAGCCCAGGGGTTGTGTTCGTCCAACCAAGGATTCTGTGGTAGGCCACAAAAATGCTATGAAGCTGCTTGTCCAAATAAAGGCTGATTTCTCTCTGCACTGATTGCTGATAGGCTCGCTAGTGAGCGAAACAGCAGCCAATGCAGTGTGAGGCCAGTCTCTAAATGAACAAATAGGAAATAGCTGGAAAGTAAATCCTCAAATGTCCAGCTAGGGCAAGGATGAGGGAGAGGACATAAGGCATAGTGAGGTAGCGAGCGAGCATGGGGCAGAAGAGCAGGAGCCTTGAGTGGGAAGAGGCGTGCCCTTGGGGTGGAAGGGAAAGGGGAATGTGAGTGTGAAAGGCAGATGAGCATGAAAGGGAGAGAGAGAGAGACGTCTGTGCAGGGTGCATGAAATAAAGAGGTGACAGTATGTGCGTAAAAGAGAGAAGAGTATGTGAAAAAGAGAGACAGGTGAGAGCATGTATGTGAAAGAGAGAAAAGTGAGTGTGTGAGTATGAATGTGTACATGTGTGAGAGAGGTGAGAGTGTGTGCAGACACGTCATAGTGATTCCAACTACCGCTTGAGCTCCACATTTCTACAGCTGCTAACTTTCTGTACACATAGTCATCTAGGTCACCAGTAATATCCCCAAGTTCCCACAAACTGCAGCACATACATTCTTTGAGACTGAGTTGCCCTGCTATGGCTTAACTTTACTTCACTTATGTTAACTTTAGTTTACTTTGGTTTACTTATGTTAGTTATAACTAAACCTCACAACTATTGATAAACCTTACTAATATTGACAAATCTGACTCTATTTAACACATTTTACTAGCTGTAATAAACATCACTTAAATCACCTCATTTCTCGTACATTTAATTCACTACTTACTCAATGTTTTTTTTAATTCATTCAAGGGACATGGGCGTTGCTGGCTGGCCAACATTTATTGCCCATCTCTAGTTGCTTTTGTAGGGCAATTGAGAGTCAACCACATTGCTGTGGCTCTGGAGTCACATGTAGGCCAGGCCAGGTCAGGACATCAGATTTTTCTTCCTCAAAGGAGTTATAGGATGCCCCACTTTATGAAAATAATAAGTAAGGGTTTCATGATCAGAAGATTATGCTTGAGTGAGACATTTGTATAATACTTCCTTCCCCAGTATTGATGCCAATATCCTATGAAAAGGAACTCTTCTTTTCCAGACCAATCCTTCAATCATGCATTAAACCTTCTGTTTTTTTCTGCCTTTATGCAATTTGTATTTAGCTTAGGCAATATTGTATAGATTATCTTGCTTGTTAACTTAATTCTTAACTTTAGATATTCCCTCAGCAGGGCCTTCTTCCTGTTTCCACCTATGCTGTTCGCTTTAACACACAACTGGATACTGTTACTTTCAGCTGTTTCAGCTGCTACTTGCCAGCTGTCCTGACAGATCTCTTGCTCTGGCACCAGTTAATAACACGTCCCTCAAGACTCTCACTGATGCTTTTTTAAAAATATTGTTTGTGAGATGTGAGCACCACTGGCAGGGCCACCATTTATTGTCTTGAACTGAGTGCTTGCTAGGCAGTTAAGAGTCAACCAGATTACTTTGGATCTGGAATCACATGCAGACCAGACCAGGTAAGGATGGCAAATTTTCTTCCCTAAAGAACATTAGTGAACCAGATGGCCGTTTGCAACAATCAACAATGGCTTCATGATTATCACTAGACTTTTAATTTCAGATTTTTATTAAATTCAAATTTCAACATTTGCTGTGATGAGATTTGAACCTGGGTCCCCAGAGCATTGCTCTGGGTTTCTAGTCTATTACTAGTCTATTGACTGCACCGTTACCTCAGAGAGTGCTATCTCTCCCCTTACTTACAAAATTCTTGCCCCTGCATCCCCCCATCACACCTGCAGATTGTGCTATAGCCACATAACACACTGCGACTGAATTTTTGTTCTTTGTCTTAATATGAGTATTATAAGCTAGGAAAGAGAATAATATTTTCTTTGGTACAGATGAGCTGAGCTTTCTTTGTGCCAAGAGTTTATGATGGAATGGGGGGAGTTGAATTTGCTTTTAGAGACTGTGGTTTCATTTTTCCCAAAGCAACAATATACATCACAAACCGTTGAGCACTTCTGTTATATATAATGGGAAAGTCTTGATTAAGTGAGCTATTAATAGAATTGTATTCCAGATATTCTGCATGTCTAATGAGTGAGTGAAAGCATATTGCATGCTACTTAGATTCTCAATGTCTTGGACCACTGGTTTTGTTAGTTATCAGTATTCATTTGATTTTTATTATTGCTTACCATTTTTCTGTCCTCCTTCAATTCTTTTAATGATTTCTTTCTTCTCTTGTTTAACTTCTTCTTAATTTCATCCCTGAGTGCCAATAATCAAGAGCTGCCACTCTACCCCCACAGGGTGTTTTCCAGCAGTGGATGCAGTTCAGCATCAACCATTTGCTGAATCTTTTGATCTTACCAATATTCACAGCATTTTGCATGGTTTATCCTTGCTGCTGTCAGGGGCCCCACAACATGATGGTGGAAGGGGGTTGCTTTTGGCAGGAAGTGCTGGAAAATCCCATTCAATAATTTTCATCAGTTATAACAAAGGCTTATAAGGACTCAAAGACAAACGTAAGTAGATGGACTATTTTTGCTTTTACTCTTCACCATGTGACATGAAAGACCTTCTTTGACCTCCCAACCGCATGTTTCTTTGCTATGCTGGTGGTGGTGGTGGGATTCTCTGATCCACAGCTGTCAATGGTATTTCCCATTGATGTCATCCCACGCTGCTGTGTAAGCCATGGGAGAGTGTGTGCTGATGTGGAGATGCTGGTGTCGGACTGGAGGAAACACAGTAAGAAGTCTCACAACACCAGTTTAAAGTCCAACAGATTTATTTGGTAGCAATATAATGACTCTCCTGATGAAGGGGCAATGTGCTGAAAGCTAGTGCTTTTGCTACCAAATAAACCTGGTGTTGTGACACTTCTTAAAGTGTGTGCTGCCAGTGGGACCAGAGAAACCAATTCACGTGAACAGCCAGAAAATCCCCCCCACTGCATTGAGATTTTATGGTCGCATCCATTGTCTGCAAAACTTATTAGAAAATGGATACTTTACCTTTTCCTAAATGATAGCACGGAATGAACAATTATCTTACAAAATGAATCCCAGAAGAGTCAGGTGCCTCCTTTTATGGCTCCTATATAGACAAGGATTAACTCATGTCTGAATACACCTCCGTAAAGTAATTAAAATGTAAATGACTTTGTAGACGACTTTCCGCTGAGTAAAATCAGGATGCAACAAGATCACTTGGAGAGTTTACGGGTACCATTCACAGAAATTCAAACATAATGATCACCCCAGGCTTGGTGTCTGCAAATTTAAATCTAACAAAGGGGGTTGTGAAGGAATCATTTTATCACAAGAAGGTGTGAATGGCTGCCAATTGTTCCCTATTGTATGAACTTAGAACATAGAAAACTACAGCACAAACAGGCCCTTCAGTCCACAAGTTGCGCTGATCATATCCCTACCTATTAGGCATACCTATAACCCTCAATCCCATTAAACCCCATGTATTTATCCAGCAGTCTCTTAAAAGACCTCAACGAGTTCGCCTCCACCACCACTGATGGCAGCCAATTCCACTCACCCACCATCCTCTGAGTGAAAAACATAGAACATAGAAATATGACAATCGCTTATGACATCAAATAATTTGTATGGGCAATGGGAAACATCAATACTGTTGTCATGTGATTGAAACTGGCTCGGGATATACAGTATCACATTAATCCATAAAGGCAACCCAATGAGCTTGTCTGGGATGTAAAAGATGTAAAGGAAGTCACCTCTCACCAAGCACAAGGATGGACCCTGTCCAATAAGTCATTTCAGACAGAGAATTGGGGCTAATTTATTTTACCTTTAAGATTATGGTTCTTTATTAGTTGCTCGACCAGCTTTGACTGGAAGGCTCGATGCTTGATGGATGAGCCAGTGTGAATTCATTACCAGAAACTTCCAACCTTTAGTGCGCTAAAGGAGAATCCTTCAGGCCTGCAATGCTTCAGCTTTCATCTTAAGCAATAATTAAAATAATTATTTTTTGATTTTTTTTAAGATAAATAAATTCACGCTACATCTTTAGAAATCATCTTTTCTTGTGTCTGTGTATCTTGGGTGCAATTACATTTTGGGTTTAATGAAAAATAAACATTTATCCTTTAGTTTGATTTAAACATACAAGGCAGCCTGTTTCAGGTCTGTTCTTTAAAGTCACAGTACTCAGCTGGTTAAAGGACTTCTCTAAAATACAACTTGTTACTATCAGCTGAGAGGTGAGAAATGGGAAAATTATCCCAAGTCTCTCTCCCTGTCTGTAACAAGATATATTAGGGCACTATGTGGCAGGTCGCAGGCATGAATCTACGACCTACCACTGCAAGCACACTGTGCTAGAGAGCAAGTTTACTGGAGCAGTTCCTTGCAGCTTGCTGGTAACCATTTTCATTCCGATTTAATCTCTTTCTTAATCCACATTTCTTGCGAGAAAATGGGCTACATTACAATGAAGGTACAGTTTGTAAAATGTTCCTGGGGAAGAAAGAGATGGCGAGCCTAAACATGTGAAATGTTGGTGGGAAATAAGTGATTCATGCGGAGCTTTAGAACCATGTAAGAGACTTTAAACTGAGTTTGAAGCTAACATGCTCTGCTTGTTGTAATAATTATACATCCGATTTTCCTGACAGTATGAGCAAATGTTTAAATTTCTTGAAATTCAGTAACTCCCCATCCAAGTTCCAAAGAAGTCTCATTTATCGGGTCTTGTCCAGGATTCTAGCTGTCTTGTACCTGAATGCCCTCATATAATATACCTACACTCCTTGGCAGCATGTAGCTGTGTTTCTGTCTCGCTTTTCACCGAGTTAATTGTCTGGCAGTTGAATGGGAACACATCTAAGTGAACCTCTCACAGTTCCTGAAACTAAGCTTGGATTCGTGACATCTTAATGAACGTCTGAAGCTAAAGTCCAAGTTAATCTGAACAACCATCTGGACAACATAAATGAAACAATTAAGCAGCAGGTCTAATGGGTGCCCCTGCTAGGATTTAAGGAATATCCAATTAATTATCTGTACCTTATTTAAAGTTTTTTGTTTTAACTCACGTTGAGAACATTTTTGTCAGATGCACAAATGTCTCAGATTTGCTTACAGTCTGTCATCAGTGGTTTGTGTCTGTGGGTATTGTTGCCAGTATATATACACAGAAAGATAAAACCTCTGCATAATTAACCTTAGATTACGGAATGTCTGCCTTAAATAGGTTTCCCTTTTCTTGCCTTTCCTTGGTTCAGTGCCTGACTCTCCTCTTTTATCCCTGCCCATATGGGGTCCATTTCCACTCCTTGATCCTTGTTCAGTAAATTCCCTTTCTTATAAGTCATAGCTTTACTTTTCTCTTCAACTTTGCTTTCTGAAGCATATTTAACATGACAGGCATTGTTTCACGTACTTTGAGGGTGTTTATCTTGTTTTATGTTTCTTAAGTAAATCTTTTGATCTAAGAAATGTACTTTTAAAATTACAACAACCATATTAAACCATATCTACCATATTAAAACTCAATACCCAAACATCCTCCCTCCTCTCACCTCTACACCTTACACTTTTAGTGGCACCTTATTACTAGAGTCCGTTTTTACTGTCTGTAATGATTGGTATGAAGAATGAAACAGTGTTATGGTTCAATCTTCAGTCATTACTGAACCAACATATTGAAAACAGGACATAAAATATATATTTGACAATTGAATTCAAATCATATTAAAAAAAAACGAATGTTGTCATTTTAATAAGGCATCCAGTTGTAATCTCCATTTGAAAAAAGTGCTTTAAGAATGTAATTGAACATCAACTTTCATTTTATCTGCCATTTGTTGGTCTAACACAGAACTCTGCACATTCAGTAACAATTTGATACATTTCATTTTAGATGTGCTTAGTTGACTCTAAGGTGGAACATCCTGAGATTGTGAATGGTGGTGTACAAATGTATATAGATTGTGCGTGGTGCTATACAAACGCACATCATTTTTAACGGAGGAACTTCATTTTTTAACCAGGTGCCGTCTGCTCCCAGTGGTATTGCATAGTGTTCTGCAATGTTCGCTGATCATGGGCAGACCTTTCCTGTTGGTTATGTAATTTCATGTGCTTCCTTGATGGCTTTCCTGCACATTTTCTCCCCTGTGTTCACACAGATTTTGGAAACAATTATAGTTGCTTCTGACTGACACTTCCTTGCCTCATTTATCCACAAGTGCCATTTCTTCAATGTTATTTTGAAAATTATTACTTATTCATGACCCACAATTACATAATGACTACTATATCTCTGAGTTTTGTTTCAAAACGTGTCATACAGTCATTTTTTTTTCAAATTAAGTGACTTTTGTTTTGGAGCTAATTGTGGAGTTATTTTGCACACAGCATGACTGCCAACATGGCAATGAATCAGACTGTCAGGTCATCAGTATTTGGTCGTGTTGATTGCATGAGTAGTTTGCCATGGGTCCTTCAAATAGTAAGAAGTCTCACAACACCAGGTTAAAATCCAACAGGTTTATTTGATAGTAAATGCCACTAGCTTTCAGAGCACTGCTCCTTCATCAGGTGAGTGGACCCTTCAAATAGTGTCATGGGATCTTTAACATTCATCTGTACCATCAGAATATCAGTCTTCTTTTGAAGGCTGGTCCATTTAATAATGAAAGGTGGAAATATCAGGACACGAATAGACCAAATGTCCCCTTGAGCTTGTCCCAACACTTGATATGATCATGGCTGATCTGTGCCCCAGCTCCATTCTATAAACAATTTTTGCTCCATATTCCTTAATACCTTTGTCTCAAAATTACCGTTTCATATTTAAAATTATCACCTGATTTGGCATCAATTCTGCAAAGAAGTGCTTCACAACTTCGCCTCTAAAAGATCTGGCTCTAATTTTTAAACCATGCCCTCTAGTTTTCAACAGAAATAGTTTTACTTTGTCTACTCCCTTGGTTCCCCTTAAATTCTTCATAACTTTGATCAAATCACCTCTTGTTTATGTAAATTCCAGGAAATTCGGTAATCTCTCCTCATAATTTGACTTCAGGAAACCAAGTATTATTCTGGTAAACCTATATGGCACTCTTTCCAAAGTCAATGGTTAGAAGCCTTTGTTCTGGACAGCTACAGGGTGGCATGGTTCCACAATGGTTAGCACAGTTGCCTCACAGCGCCAGGGACCTGACTCAATTCCAGCCTCAGGTGACTGTCTGGAGTTTGCGCACTCTGCGTAGATTTCCTCCGGGTTCCCCGGTTTCCTCCCACAGTCCAAAGATATGCGAGTTAGGTGGATTGGCCATGATAAATTATCCTTAGTGTCAGGGGAACGAGGAGGGTAAATACATGAAGTTGAGGGGATAGGAGCTGAGTGTGATTGTTGTTGGTGCATCTCGATGAACTGAATGTAGATTTTATGATCCTGAGTTTGAGTCCGGTGGCAGTTGGGTGGCGGGATAGCTGAACATCTGTGATCTTTTGCTTTTTAGCTCATTAACTATATATTAGTGAGTAGGTCAGAAAATCTTGTACCAGATGGGGAAAAGTCCCATCGTTACCTTATCAGGTTGTAAGTCTTGGCATCATATTTACATGGCATCTGGACAGACATTCATTCATGGCACTATGATGAAGTGGTCCCCAGAGCTCCAAGTTGCAAGGAACCCTCAATGAAGGGTTCAGCGAAGCTTCGCTGGGGAATCTCCTCCAGATCATCTAGGAAAGACAGGAGATCCTCTTTCCAAGGGATGGGAGCAGGTTGCCCTCCCTTCTCACTCATCTGGGAGGAGGTGGCCAGGGAGGTTAATGCCCATGAGGTCCAGTGCAGTAAATATATGAATGTTCTGCTGTACTCTGTCAGAGTAGGTGAAGCTTCTACTTGTTGCAAACTTACACACTCATAAGGACATCAAGCAGTCTAAGTATTGGACTCCACAGGAATGTCACACATGACCAACAGCTGGGTATCAGCACTGAATGTATTTTGCCACCTTAAGCTCACAAACTAATTTACATTCCTGCAAAAACAATTTAATTCTTTACTAGGGGGGGTTCAGCTGAGACAATAGGTATGCATACATCCAAACTGCTCATTTATCCATTGGGTTCACCTTCTGTCTTCCTGTAGATAAAACTGCTCATAATAAAAATGACCGAGCCATGGCCAGGTACACCTTATTCAGCTTTGGACAGCATGTCACAGAGTTCACTGGAGAAGAGAGATGTTGTTTCTGTATGGAAGGTAAGATCAGACACCCAAACAAGCCAATGAAAATCCATCCAATATACATTGACAGGGCATGGGTGATGATTGTGAGTGATCTTTAATGTATGAGCCTGCTAAGTCAGTCACAAATTCTCTTTTCTCTCTATTCCAGATATTAGCAAAAAAAAAGACAGGAAATTATTCTCCAGAAGATTGAGCCCCAGCCTTTAGATTGCCTCAGAGGAAGACCCATCACTGCATTCACTTGCAGCCTCCACCAACACGGATACACAAACCTTAGTGGGACTTCGTTTGAGAGTCAACTCAGACTCCAAGACACAGAATTGTCAGGCTTCTGCTGATTGCAGGCACTGAGCGTTTGCCCTTCAGCAAAACACTGTTCCGGAGAGACACTCTCTGTGAGGACCGTGCAAAAGCTCTTCGCAACTTACATTAATTTTGGCGAGTTATAGCCCTTGATTCAATGTTCCTTGGGATGCTGAACATGCAATCTTTTCTTCTATGTAAATAATCCATCACCTTCATTGCAAATACCCCTGACCATCTTCTTTTTTTCTAATGTAATTGGAAATGCTTTTCTGCATTGATTTGGATAATACTTGCAAGTATTGGAACTGTTGATCGATGAGTCAAGCATCATATTCTGTTCTTATGAGGGCATTTTTCAGCATCTGGACATGTCTGTTGCGATCCTCTTCATCTGAGCAGATCCTGGAGGGCTTGTCCATAAGGGAAGGCTTTTTTAACATGTTTTTGGTGGAAGCTAGAGAAGTCAAACATCATGAGGTTATCTGTGGGCTAGCAGTACAGTGAGGTGCTGAGGTGATCATCCTTAATGGAGATGTATGTGCTCAAGAGTGTAACCGATTCCAGAGAAATCTCATTAACATTCCTGTCTGGAAACAATACATGTCTTGTTAACCTGTGCTTAGTGCTCTCTCCACTAAGAGACCTTTAAGACCTTTAAGAATTGATTAGCTATAAAGACTCACATTCCAATCATTATCCATGTAAACTGAGTTTGTGTCTTTATATGTCCTGTTTGTGACTAGAAATCCCACCCACCTGATGAAGGAACAGCCAGTTCCGAAACCTACTGGCATTTGTTACAAATTAATCTGTTGGACTTTAACCTGGTGTTATGAGACTTCAGGCTGATAGGATAGCCGGCAAGTGAGGTGGTATGTGGGAGAGGTGCAGACTGGATGTGGTGGCGGATGAATAGGTGAAATAGCAAGTGGGTGATGTGGCACGTGGATAAGGTGGCAGGTGGGTGAGCGGGCAAGAGGGTTGGATGATAGATTGTTGGGATGAATAGGTTAGGTTGGGTCGGGCTGAGGTCATCATGTCGAGGATGAGTTAGGTCAGATTGGGGTATATTTGGGTAATGGGGATTATCAGGCCTGGTCAGGAAGGATAGTTGGGTTGGATCGGGGGGGGGAGAAGCGGACAGTCAGAGGAAGTTGTTGGACTTTTGGGGGGCTTAGGGTCAATGGGAGGTGTTGATTTGTAGTTGCCTAAGAGTTAGATGGGGATTTTTGTCTAACATTTCCTGGGTAACTATGCAGGCAAATACTGAAGAACTGTCTGAAGTTTCCAACTCTAATTTACAGCTGGAGAGTTTTACGGGGGTCACTGAGAGCAGGGAAACTGCCTGTCAGAAGTCCAGAATTCCCGGGCAATTCCCATTGAGGTCAATGTATCAGGACCTCCACAGATTCCCAATCCCCATGTTGGATCATATGTCTAATCTCTGTGAAGATCAGAAGATGTGGGCCTTTATGTTTAATTCAATTTTGTGATCACTGTTGGACATACTTTCACTTACCGTTAGGATGTTAATCAAATCTGGCTCAATTCTCATTACTAAATCTTACATGGTTTACCCCCTGTTGGTTCTAGGACATTGTAGGCCAGATTTCACATTTACAGATCAGGTACATAGCTCTTCTGTGTTAACATAAAATAAGGCACAATGACTTAAATTATAGAAGACAAAATTATAGAAGATGAGTAGAAACAATTGAAACACTACAGAGCAGATGGAGGCCATTTGGCCCATTGAGCCTGCACTGACAACAATCCCACCAGGGATCCCACATATTCACCCCGCTAATCCCTCTAATCTATGCATCCTGGCATGATAAGGGGCAATTTAGCATGGCCAATCAACCTAACGTGCACATCTTTGAACTATGGGAGGAAACCCACACAAACATGGGAAGAACGTGTAAACTCTGCACAGACAGTGACCCAAGCTGGGAATCGAACCCAGATCCCTGGAGCTGTGAGGCAGCAGTGCTAAGCAGTGTGACACCATGCTGCTTTAAGATAGGTGATAATGTCACACTCATTTCAAATTCTTCGTTGTTTGCTGCAATGACTGGGCACTGGATGTCAAAAGGTTTCAGAGGGTTTTATAGCAGCTATGACAAGGTGGCACATGTGCAGACAAGAATGCCTAGTAATGGACCAATAGGGGAAAGCAACAGCAATTTAGGGAGTGATATTACCCACATATTTTAAAATCCATTTTAGAGATTTTTTGAGCCTTCAATAAAAAATAAAGTAAGATTCAGGGAGCAGGGGACCTTTGAACTTTGTAGCCATGAATGGCTTTCTGTTCATGGCCTTACTCTACTGCCATATGGTATCGAGGTCTACAATCCCACTGAACATGGAGACGTCCCTTTACACCACTAATTGGCTTCCTTCTGGCCAGCCAGCTGGCTGGGCACTAATTGACTTTCCATAGAACGATAGAAAATTACAGCTCAGAAACAGGCCTTTTGGCCTTTCTTGTCTGTGCTGAACCATTTTTTGCTAGTCCCACTGACCTGCAATTGGACCATATCCCTCCACACCCCTCTCATCCATGAACTCGTCCAAGCTTTTCTTAAATGTTAAAAGTGACCCCGCATTTACCACTTTATCCGGTAGCTCATTCCATACTCCCACCACTCTCTGCATGAAGAAGCCCCCCAATATTCCCTATAAACTTTTCTCCTTTCAACCTTAATCCATGTCCTCTGGTTTTTTTTTCCTCTAGTCTCAGTGGAAAAAGCATGCTTGCACTCACTCTATCACTCTATCTACACCCATCAAAATTTTATACACTTCAATCAAATCTCCCCTCATTCTTCTATGCTCCAGGGAATAAAGTCCTAACCTATTCAATCTCTCACTGTAATGCTTGATTTGACCAACTGAGATGCTGGGAGGATTGGCGGGGGGGTTGGTGGTGGGTAGGTGGGAGTTTGCACACTACTCAGTTCTTGTTCCGCCACTCTCACTCCATCAAAAATGCAAAATTCAGTCCAGTGTTGCACAAAGCTACCCTAAGCAGGCTCAATATCTTGGGACAGTAAGGGCCAGTTTAGCATGGCCAATCAATCTAACCTACACATTTTTGGGCTGTGAGAGGAAACCGGAGCAGGCGGAGGAAACCCATGCAGACATGGGAAGATGTGAAAACTCCACACAGACTCACAGAATTGAATCCAGGTCCCTGCCGCTGTGTTGCAGCAGTGCCAACCACTGTACCACTTTGTCACCCCATACAGGCATAGCAACAAAGGCAGTTCAACCCCATTAGGCATTAGTGAGGCCCCATTTAGAATATGGTGTACAATTACAACACAGTCAGCACTGAATATGCTTGGATAAGAAGATATTATGAAAGATAAACAGGAAATATAAACTTTATAGATCAAATTATGAAATAGAAAAGGATTTAAGATTGTAGTGGAAGTTGTAAGCTGGTAGAATGTATAAATGGTGAGATCAGTCAAGTATGTAGCAATGGCAGAGTGGGGCATTTTAACTATTATGTAGATTGGAGTATGTCTCAGAAAGGTAATACCTTTGTCTTCTATGACCAAGCAGACTCTGTATTCATTTTGCCAGCTCATCTCTGATCCCGTGTAGCTTCACTTTCTGCACTAGTCTGCCATGAGGGACCTTGTCAAAGGCCTATTGAAGTCCATATAGGCATCATCCACTGCCCTACCCTTATCAATCATCTTTGTCACTTGCTTGAAAAACTCGATCAAGTTAGTGAGACATGACACCCCCCCCACCCCGCCTCTCTCTCTCTCAGTAGTGGTGGTGAATTCCATAGCAAATTAAATATTTTATCCTATTGTCAATGCAGGAACCACAGCAGGTAATCTGCACACACCAAGTTCTCACAAACAACAATAATGATCAGATAATCTATTTTATCTATCTCAATCTGTGATATATAAGTCCCATTTGGAATGTTCTGTAGCAGAAAACAATTTAAAAGAACAAAAATAATTGGCAGGGCTTTTCTTTGTTTTGTATTTTTCAACAAGCTGATCTCATTAATAAGGTGACCTGTGCTCATAGTACATGACTTGTGTTGAGGTGTAAGGTTAAAGGACAGGAAACAAACAAAATAATGTTTAAGCAAACTAGCAATTCATGTGCATGAAATGGGAAAGACAAGATATTCGAAACTGATCTAGCTAATTGATATTGCAAATCACAAACAGAAAAGTGACACAGCAGAAAGTTGTTTGATTGGATGGAAAAGAACAAAGAGTGGATTAATCAAAATTGGGAAGCTGCTTTGAGCTTATGAAACCTGGAGGAAGGTTTTCCCATCTGCTGTCTTTAAATCTGGTGCATAATTAGCAACTTTTATTCTTTTTCCCAGTCACTGTCAAACAGAAAGGTAACCACAGGCCACAACAGGGAAGCAGAAAGGTCATAAAATCTAGGAGTATGGGAAGGTCAAGGGCCTGAGGAAAGATTAGAGTCTGCAACCTGGGTACTGGCAGATGTTAGTGGAGTGAGGAGGAGTTTGGGAGTATGTGATGGATGAGAGGTCCAAAACAAGATCAGATGCTGGGGTTGGGATCAAAGGCCTTGTGAGTGAGATTGGAATGGACATGAGGGGCAGTGCAGAGTGACTATCAGAAAAGTCTGGGTCAGATTGGAAGTGTTAGGTCAGTCAAATCAGGTGTAACAGATCCAGTATGTAAGTGGACAAAGTTCACCTCTTGGATCCTGCAGTCTTCACTTCCCTTTAGCTACCTTCCTAGGCCCCAGAAAGCCAGGTGGAATTTCATCATTGTCATCATCGACTTCTCTTGATTTCAAGAAGGTGTCTACTCAACCCTGAGTTTCTGATGAATCTTCATGGCTGAACAGGCCAATACTCAACTCATAGATCTTTGGACACATGGAGCATGATGTTTCGTGAGGTAGTGCGATTGATAGTGGAGGATTTGTTTCCTTTTCTTTCTTTCTCTGCCACGCCTCTGCCTCGTCATTAAGACGTTGTGACTCAAGCATGATGCATCTTGATGGACAAGTTGTCACTACTTTGAACAATTAGTAGCAAGCTCTTCTAAGGTAATAATATTAATGCCACCACACTTCAGGATGTTCCTGCAATCAGAGTCACTATCAAGGGATATTTTTAAACACGCAAGCACTAGAGTATCTGATTGACCAATTATAGAAATAACTGATTTCTCTGTTGAAGCAAATAGTAATGAACTGCCTTTGTTTGTTATTGCAGTTCCTGTCAATGTCGATCCTGTGAAAGCATCTCAACATACAGAATTAGACCACTCCACAAGAAACAGAAAAAAACCCTCAATGACCCGACTTACAACAATCCAACTCATATACATAATGTTTACTCAGATTTAGCACTCAGTAACTTGGTTATTGAAGGTTGTATAAGGGAGATAAAGGGGGACTGATATAATGATTTGTGGAGATTATTCCTTTAAGAGAAATACACAGGAGTAAGGGTCACCTGGCTTGGGGGTCTCAGAGTGGGTCACTTCAAGTAGTGGAGCTAGGTACAGCCATGAGGCTGCTGTTTTCTTATTAATAAATCCTTTTTGGCTTTTCCAAATTAAGTCTCTGAAGGTGCATCATTACACACCCCCATTGCAAACATTAGGTTCTCCCCTTCATCTAACCTGAGGTAAATTCCTGGAGTGTTGTGTACAGCTTTGTTGTCCTTATCTGTGGAAGGATGCCTTTGCTATAGAGGGAGTACAGGTTTACCAGGCTGATTCCAGGGATGGCAGATCTGTCATTATGAGGAGAAATTAAGTCACTTAGGATTATATTCACTGGAGTTTAGAAAAGTGAGAAAGGATCTCATTGAAACTTATAACATTCTAATGGAGTTCTAATGAATGAATTCTAATTAGAATTGGTAAAGAATGTTCCCAATGGTGGACGAATCCAGAACAAGGGGTAAATCTTTTAGAACTGAGGTGAGAAGCAATTTCTTTACCTAGAGGTTGGGGAATGTGTGGAATTCACTACCTAGAATGTAATTGAGGCCAAAACATTGTCTGATTTCAAGAAGAAATTAGATACAGCTTTTCAGGCTAAAGGTGTCAAAGGGAGAAGGGGGAATCAGGATACTGAAATTGATGATCAGCTGTGATCAAAATGAATGGTGGTGTAGGTTTGAAGAGCTGGATGGCTTACTCCTGCTTCTAGTTTCTATGTAAATGAGATTAAACGTGCAGCATGCAACCTGATTATGATATTTAAATTGCTTCCTAGTTACTCATCTTTATCAAACTTGAAATGGGTGGGTTAAAGATGGTTTTATGACATGGTTCAAGTTCTGAAAATTGAACATTGCATCCAATGGAAGTAGGCCACTTTTGAGGGTTAAAATCTATCCCCACATCCCCCTCCCTATCACTACAAATTTTCCAGCCCACTGAACTGAGAATTGAAAGTAAATTTTAGATTTCATTTTTAAAGAAATGGTTTAAGAGTTGCAGTTTCCTTCCAGTAATAAAATAAAAGATGGGCCTTCTTTCAACTTTCAACAGCAGCGATGCTTGCTAAATGGCAGTTCAAATATTTTTGACAAATGGATTATTCTATGAATCAATCTTAATATAAGAAATTGCAACTAAAATCTTCCAGCTGACCTGCATTTTAACCTTGCCTGTTTTATGATGTATAAATATATCTAGAATAGTTTATGTCAACCACAAGAGATGTATTAATAAAGAAAGGTAATTAATTACTGGAGACTCACAGGAAACACATGTAAATATCACAGCAGTTGACTATGACGCATTATGTTTAACAGTAATTGGCTGTTTCTACAGCTTTGTTTATTACATTTCTTTGACCTTGTCAAGTAACTTCAAGTTATTGATTGACTTGTCTGTTTGTCTCAAGCAAGTACATGATTCTGTGACAGGAAGTGTTCCTAAAGTGCCTCTATGGAAAATACAATTTCTTCATTTCTAGTATTATGTTCTTGATAAATGATGTAAGAAGAAACTGCATCATGGGTGCTCATTCCACAGTTGATATAAATTCCATCCTATTACTTGGGTACAGTCGTGTATTGGTTTTATTACTTGGCGTGGAGTTCAATCCCACGATGGCACTTTTGGGGTTCTGAGTTTAATTTATAATCCCAGGATAAAAAGTGGCTATGAACCTGCTGAATTATCGTTAAAAAATCAACTGGATCAGTCAAGAAATTTAGGGAAGGAAATCTGTCACCCTTATGTGGTCTAGCTTATTTGTGACACTTAAACAGTCTCAGTTCTAACATAATAGTGAAAGTGCAAGGTAACTAGGAATGGGAACAACCCAAGAAAAAGCAAATGAAAACCAATAAAAATCCCAGGGAATTATTCCATCTCTAAAGCAGCATTATGTGGAAATATTCTCTGATATCCAAATGTAATTGTTAATATTCAACCATCCTCATATCTCCACCATCTAAACCTAACTTGCTATTTTCTCTAGAAAGTATTTCTGATTGTTCACCTGAGCAGTAGAAAAATATTTGTTCATCTCAGTCTACTCCCACTTAGTTCACAAAAGAGCAGCGCTGTGAAAGCTAGTGGATCTTGCTACCAAATAAACTTGTTGCTCTTTAACCTGGTGTGTGAAAGTGCTCATCAAGCCCAGTCTTATCCATGCAGAGCAAAATTGTTAATATGCCTGTTATCCACATATCTGCTAAACAGCAGGAGCAATAATCTAATCTTTCATCTCTGATGAAATGTATTCATTTTAAACTCTGTTATTTGAAGACGGCAAACTTGTGCAGTGACTCACTTCAGAACCAGTGCTTATTCCTTCGCAGTTGCTGGGATACAGCATTATGGGTCAACCTACAGTACATGGACTGTAGCAATTCAAGAAAGCAGCTCACCACACCTTCTCGAGGGATGGGCAATAAATACTGGCCAGCCAGTGACGAAGATATTCCGTGAATGAACAGGGAAGACATAATTTGGATTTTTAAAAATTGATTCATGGGATGTGAACATGATCAAAACTGTTCTCTCTTCTCCTCTTTCCCCTCTCTCACCATTCCTGGCCCTCATAATTGTTCCTACCATGCCCAGCAATTACCCCAGCTGAAAAAAACTGCCCCATTTTTTACACTATTTGACTGTGATCTCAGTTTTTGGCTCCATTGCAAAATGCCTTTAAAGTGGAGCCTAAGTTACCCAATTGGCTGACCACCTTTCCTCTGTAAACCCAAGCATTTGTTACCCACTCGCTATGCAATCTAATGGCTTGCTGCAGTGATTAAGATTATGAGCCTAACGGGTGCAAAAATGTGGTAATTTCGGGTGTGAGGCCATAAACGTGATCCGTGCCGGCATCCACACAGATGGCCACTTTACTGAGACCCAGGAATGGCCATGATCTGATTCGCACCCGAAATGGATGCAACACATTAAATTAATGCAATTTAATCGTTGCATTTAAATTGAATCAATGAGCTACCTGCCCAACTTTATCAGCATTTCCCCCTTTACCATCGCCTTTGCTGATCCAGAATTGCGCCGAAATGAAACTGCTGAATAAAAGTCTGAATCGGACACTTCAGCTACTGAAGAACAAGTTCAGAGCTTCCAACAGCTCTTTGACTCAGATCAGTGGTGAGGGGGAGAAGGGAGATGGGTCAGATCATTCTCTGTTGGGGAGGGGGTGAGGAAAGGAGTGAGCCAGATCGTTGTCTGGTTTGGTGGGGTGGGGGTGGGGGATGGTGCGAGGAGAAGGAGACAGGCTAGATCGTTCTCTGGAGGGGAAGGGGGGGTGGTGGGAAGGCCAATTGTTGTCTGCTTTGGGGGGAGGGTTGATTGTTGTCTGGTGCAGAGGAGAGCCGATCATTGTGTGGCTGGGGGGTAGGGAAGGCCGGTCATTGTCTAGAACATAGAACATAGAACATTACAGCGCAGTACAGGCCCTTCGGCCCTCGATGTTGTGCCGGCCAGTGGACCCTCTAACCTAAACTATTCCAATATCATCCATATGCCTATCCACCGAACATTTGAATGCCCCCAAAGTAGGCGAGTCCACAACTGCTGCAGGCAGGGCATTCCACGCCCTCACCACCCTCTGTGTAAAGAACCTGCCTCTGACATCCGTCCTATAACTACCACCTCTTAATTTAAAGTTATGTCCCCTCGTGTTGGTCATCACCATCCGAGGAAAAAGGCTCTCACTATCCACCCTATCCAATCCCTTGATCATCTTATACGCCTCAATTAGATCACCGCGTAACCTTCTTCTCTCTAATGAAAATAACCTCAGGTCCCTCAGCCTTTCCTCATAATGCCTTCCCACCATACCAGGCAACATCCTGGTAAACCTCCTCTGCACCCTTTCCAATGCTTCCACATCTTTCTTATAATGCGGCGACCAGAACTGTAAGCAATACTCCAAGTGCGGCCGCACCAGAGTTTTGTACAGTTGTAACATAACCTCATGGCTCCTAAATTCAATCCCTCTACCAATAAAAGCTAACACACCGTATGCCTTCTTAACAACTTTATCAACCTGGGTGCCAACTTTCAAAGAGCTATGTACTTGTACCCCAAGATTCCTCTGCTCGACAACACTATTAAGGGTCCTTCCATTAGCCCTATACTTCATATGCCTGTTATTCCTACCAAAGTGAATCACCTCACACTTATCTGTATTGAATTCCATTTGCCACCTCACGGCCCAGCTCTGCAACCTATCTATGTCCCTCTGCAAACTGTAACATCCATCCTCGCTGTCTACAACTCCCCCCACTTTGGTATCGTCAGCAAATTTACTAATCCAACCCTCTACACCCTCATCTAGGTCATTTATAAAAATGACAAACAGCAGTGGCCCTAAAACAGATCCTTGAGGTACACCACTTGTAACTGCACTCCAGGTTGAATATTTCCCATCAACCACCACCCTCTGTCTTCTATCAGCTAGCCAATTCCTAATCCAAACTGCTAAATCACCTTCAATCCCATGCATCTGCACTTTCTGCAGTAGCCTACCATGGGGAACCTTATCAAACGCTTTGCTAAAATCCATATACACTACATCAACTGCCTTACCCTTATCTACCTCTTTGGTCACCTCCTCAAAAAACTCAATAAGGTTTGTGAGGCACGACCTACCCTTCACAAAACCGTGCTGACTATCCCTAATCAATTTATTTCTCTCTAGATGCTTATAAATCCTATCCCTTATAATTCTTTCCAAGACCTTGCCCACAACAGAAGTCAGGCTCACCGGTCTATAATTTCCAGGATGGTCCCTACTCCCCTTTTTGAACAAAGGGACAACATTTGCCATCCTCCAGTCTTCCGGCACTATACCTGTAGCTAACGACGACATGAAGATCAAAGCCAAAGGCTCTGCAATCTCCTCTCTAGCCTCCCAGAGAATCCTGGGGTAAATCCCATCTGGCCCAGGGGACTTATCAATTTTCATACCCTCAAGATTCGCTAACACCTCCTCCTTATGAACCTCAATCCTGCCTAGTCTACAACCTGGTATCGCAGTATTCTCCCCGACAACATTGTCTTTCTCCTGCGTGAATACTGACGAAAAATACTCATTCAGTGTCTCTCCTATCTCCTCAGGCTCCACGCACAACTTCCCACTGCTACCTCTGACTGGCCCTAATCTTGCCCTAACCAATCTTTTATTATTTATATACTTGGTGATTGGAGGTGGGTGGGCTGATCATTGTCTGGTGGGGAGGGGGAGTGAGGTGGCCAGATCATTCTCTGGTGAAGGGGGAGGAGGAGGTGGGTCAGGTGTTCCTCTGTGGGAGGAGCGAGTAGGGGGTGGTATTGAGGCCAGATCATTTTCTGGGGAGGGGGAGGAGGGAGGTGGCTAAAATGTATCTTTGGTGGGTGGGGGGAGACCCGATCGCTCACTGATAGGGGCTTGCAGATGGAGCTCTGGTGGGGCAGGGGCAGGGGGCTCCTCTGCTACTCTGCTGGCGATTGGTGGGGGGAAACGGGGCAGGGGGTCATGATCAGTCTGAGTAGCGGGAGGTGGACAAGGAGGACAGTGATGTCGGTGGGGGCCATCACTCCCGTTTTTGGTTCCAGTCTGCTTTCTCTGCTTCTTGTGGCCTGTGAGCGATCTGACATGGGTGTACCTTTTCAAATTTATTTCTAACTGCGTATGCACAGTTCAGAGCTCCGATCATTTTTGGTGTACTAAGCCCTGCCCATAGCATAATTCGGACTCATAACTTTTTTTTCGGGCTGAGTGCATATGGGGACACCTGAAAGCAGTTTTCCAAGTCGGATCTGAATTGCGCCCAGATTCTGCACTTAGAGTGAAAATGGTAAAATCAGGCCCTATGAGTCAACCACAATTAGATGTGTAATATAGACTGAATGACAAGAATTGACGGTTTCCTTCTCTAAACGGCATTAGTGAACCAGTCAGGCTTCCGCGACAATTTTGTATTTTCATTGTCATCATTACTGACATTAGCTTTTAATTCCAGATTTATTTAATAAGCTGAGGTTAAGTTTTCTCAGCTGCTATGGTGGGGTTTTTAGTCATATCACCAGATCTTTAGTCTAGGTCTCTGGATTACTAGCTCAATGACATTACATAGATGCTACCATCCCATTCCCTAACACTGTGCTTCATTGCTTAGCACGAGTCTATTTCAAAAGTGTTAAAATGTCCCTCACAGCACGAAGAGGTTTGAATAAATCACCTGTCAGATATCACATGGATGAGATAGTTTCATTTGAGAAGTATGGGAAATAGTTCTAAAAGCAATTAGCATGAAGCCTCAGTAATCTGCCAACTATACCATCATTCATATCTTAATGACTGAAAATTACTATCATAGGATTCAACAAGTGAACCTGCTACCTATTGCTGTTAATCTAGGCACCTAACTGTGGGCAATAACAACACCTGAAAATGGAACTAACTGACCCATTAACTCCATCAGTTGATCAACACAAAGACTAGCATATGTTTTAAGAATGTAATGAATTTTTGGGTTACAGGTAATGCAGAACACTTGAACTGGTGGTATTGATGAATCCTGCAAAATGTTATAGCTATATACCACAGTTTAGCATACTCTAGTCTCATATTAGTCTTTATATGTAATGCAATCCGGCCTGCATGTTATGCATTATGTGAGGAATTCAGCCTTTATGTGTTATCTTATAGCTAATGGCCTCCAGTCTCTGTGTTATTCTTGTCTGTAATTCCCAACTGCTGTGTTATTCTTTGCATAATTAATGCTTTACGTTAAAAGGCAGATAGGAATTCAAGTTCAAACTGTTCCATGTTGAACAGTATTTACCACAAGACAAACAATGGCATAACATCTTTCTTCTTGTGTAAGTTTCCCCTTTATGTATGCAAGTCAGGAAGGCTAATTAACATCAGTCTTACCAACCAATTTTTATGGTAGAGTAATATGAACAGCTGCTGAAAAACACATTCACATAGTTTAATCATCAAGGTTTGAATTTTCTTGGTCATATGTGGAGATAAGATTGGAGCAAAAATAAGGATTACGCAATGTCAGGGTGCTTCCTCAACATATTTTCACATTGGTGAACTTTCTAAAAGCCAAGCAGGGACCAAAGCTAGCTGCACATGCCATGGAGATGGACAGCCATTTAGGGCAACTGAGACCCCAGATAAGGGGCATTTTGTAATGCAGTCAAGACCTCAGATCACAGTCTTCTTCATCCTGTGGCAATTGCTGGGCAGGATAGGACCAATTATGAGGATCAGTAATGGTGGGATAGGGGAAAGAGGGGAGAGAGAACATTTTTAATCACATTCTTCAATTCCTGGCTAAGGTTTCTTCATCAAGAAATTAATAAATGCCTTTAACATTTCTTCAATTCCCTCATCATAATCAGGCAACAAGGAAATATCTAAATATTGCAGAGGAATGGGGGAAATAATGAATTAGTCACAGGCGCCAAGTTAAACGTGTATTTTTGTAAGATTACTAACTCCTCCAAAGGGTTACTTTCATTCTCGTTAAGTCTTATTTACTAAAAAAATAAAACATTTCTTATCCATGCTCATTGTACTTGGTTCTTTAAACACAGCAGATCATATCAAAGTATAATCTCCGATAAGAGAGTAATTTTTTTAAATGGTGTTAGATTTGTAAATCTAACACTAACAGTTCCCACCAGTGCCCATTCTATTCAGTATTTGCTGCAGACTTCTGATAAGTATAAAAACTTGGAACAACAACTGTAAACCCAACTAGGACTGAGGCCAAAATCAGCCAAAACTAGGCATGGAATCTGTGAGGGAACAACAATAGTGGAATGATCAAGTGGCAGTTATCAGGTAAAGGGGCCTTTTTACAGGCATGTTATAAGATACATAAAAATGGCTGTTTTAAGATAAGCAGGTTGTCAAGTGACATTTCTTAAATTGCCCTATTGCCATCAGTCACTTGCCAGTTGTCACCATCAGTTGCAGCAGAACGCTCTGAGATGAATTTGAGACCTTGATTTGTTGCCTTCAACCAGCACAATCACCAGCTACTTGGAAAACAAAATGGCAGTTGGCCAACAAGGAGTCTATGCTCCAAGCTGAACAGTTGGAGGAGGTTGGCAGGATTTCCTGCTTTCTCAGCTGAGGGGTGGGGGGGTGTAGAAAGGAAAAAGAGGGTGGTTGATCCTTGGAAAGACACAAAGGAGATTGAAAGTATGGTGCCAAGGCATGGGAACACTTGATGCATCTGTAGCATATAACTGTGAATTTTGAATTATAATACAAGGCCATATGATTTAAATAAGTTATTGGCACTTTCAGTATGCAGTACATGAAGAACTGAGAATGCATATGAACATATTTCTTTGGCGCCTTTAACTTAATAAACACTCTTAGTGCTTCACAGTACAAGCTGCAGAGGATGATATTAGGTTCAGAAAGGTGACTAAGGCCTGATCAAAGAGGTAGGTTTTAAAGAGCGTCTTAAAGGAGGAAAGTAAGACAAAGAGATGGAGAGGAAGGGTATCCATTGCTTAGGGCCTAGGCAAATGAAGGCATGGCCTCTGAACCTGGATTGATTTAAATCAGGAATGCTCAAAAGGCCACATTCAGAGGAGGGCAGATATCTCAGAGGATTGTGTGTTGGAGGAGATTATAGACATAGGGAGGGGCATGGCTATGGAGGGATTCATAGGAATATACTTTGCAATACATTCCGTGGAGAAAATGTGGTGACAATGTTGATTGAATTATTTATCCAATTGACGAAGTGCCCCAGACAACAGCGCCTTTATGAAGTGCCTCTGCATAAACTAAATCTCATGTTACATGTTTTCCTTTATTTAAAATACACAATTATTATGCCATTAAAATACTTTAATTGTTTTAAAAACTTTCCAATAATACAAAGGGTCAACTACTCAAAATTATCATCGCAGAAATTTGCCATAAATCTTTCTAACTGGATCGAAAAGTGCAACATTTAGAATTTTGGCACAGAAAAGGCATTAGCATTTCATAATTAATTCCTGTGAAGCAGATATTTCTCATTAGTGGATTAATATTTCACTTGGAGTGCTTGGTGACTCACAACAAAGCTATTTGCTTTGCTATCCACTCTGATACCATAGAATGCAATAGACTCCCTACAGAGCAGAAGGAGTCCATTCGAGTCATTGAATATGCACCTACTCTCCAACAAAGGGCCTGATATTTTATCATCACGTTGCATCTGTTTTCAGGCACAAATGGTAAAGTCAGGCTGAGGTGAGCATTTGCATGCATTTATATTGACTTAATGAACTGCACATCCAATTTTACCATCACTTTCCCCTTTACCACAGCGTTCGCCCTTCTGAAATCAGTGCAAAACAGATATACTTCATGTAAGTCCGTTACGGTGCTCCATCAGTGAAAGTTAGTGAGGAGGTAAGTGCCTAATGTTCAATGGCTCTCTGCTCGATATTAGTGGATTATGGGGGATGAGGAAGGTGGGTCCACAGCACTCTGCTTGAGGTTGGTGGGGGATGGGGTGAGAAGAGGGGTCCACTGCCACTCTGCCTAAGATTAATGGAGGGGAAGGAGGTCCACTGCCACTCTACCTCAGATTGGTGGGGGAGGGTGGGGGGGGGGGAAGGGGGGGGTGATGGAGAGGCCTGGGATTGGTCTGTGTGACAAGGGGATGGAGGCGATAAGGGAGGTCAGTAATGTTAGGTGGGGCAACGTCTGTGAGGGCCAATGGGAGACGTTATCTGGCCCAGGAAGGATGTGGGAGGGGAGCAACATTTATCATTTTCTTTTCTGCTAATTGGAGCTGCAGGATTTCAGGCATGTTAAGTCCACTCACAAGCTTGTGCAGCATGATTCAGACTCGCTGATATTTTTTCAGGCAGAGTGCATACGGAGGTGCCTCAAAACGGGTCTAATAGTCGGATATGAAATAGTCCCAGTTTCAAGTCTGCCCAGCACTTGATTTTAAGAATCAAAATGGTAAAATAGGACCCAAAGTGTCTTACCCAAATCCTCTCCCTTGCTGTATCCCATGGCCAATCCATGGAATGTAGGAAAAAGCTGGAGTATCTGGAGAAAACCTATGCAGACATGGGGAAAATGTGCAAACTCCACACAGACAGACACCTAAGGCTGGAATTGAACCCAGGTTCCTGGTGCTAACTATGTTAACTATGTGCCATTGTGCTATCCATTGTGTCAGATATGCCCTGACACATATATTCCTGCTAAGCTGCGTGGGTGCACAGTCATATGGCAGCTTGGACGTTACCATGCAGGACTTGTTGTGTTATATACTGCCTGCGTCCACTCCCTGAAAGAAACCAGCCACACACACAGAATATTGAACACAATATGTTTTTATTTAGGGGGGGGGGGCCTTGATATGTACAAACAAACGAAGTTATGAATTAGGAGCAGGAATCTGTCATTTGATCCCTCAAGCCTTCCTGTCATTACAGAAGATCATGGCTGATTTGATTGTAACTTCAACCTCACATTCCTGCCTACACCAATAACCTTTCAAACCCTTTGATAATCAAGAATCAGTCTCACAAACATCGAAAGATTCTATTTCTAATGTCTTTTGAGGAAGAATTCCAGAAAATCATGATTCTGAGAGAAAAAAATTCTCCTCATTGCTGTTTTCAATGAATGACCTCTTATGTTTAAACAGTGACCCCTTCCCCTAATTCTAGATTCTTCGACAAGAGGAAACGTTCACTACACATCCAACCTGTCAACATCCCTCACGACCTTAAAGTTTTTGATCATCTTTTACTCTTCCAAACTCGAGTGGATCCTGTTACATATTAGAGTAACTGGGTGCTATCTTATCACCCATTCACACCATACTCATTCTGGAGCAACGTTGGAGAATTTGGAGGCCAACCAAATCTCTGTTCACTGCAGTGGGATGGGAGAATCACCCGACGTGAACAGTGGTAAGGTTCTGGCCATTGTGTGTTGCATGGTCCCTTTAAGGGATTGGTCATGAGGTCAGTTTGTGATGTCATTGGCTACTTTGTAGGCTCATAAATCCAACCACTGTGGAGTTAACAGCTATCTAACAAACATGTTCTGTTGCTCCATCCAAAATCCACGTGCCATCACATTCTATTCTTTAATCCTGCAACAAGTGCTACAAAAATAACAGATGCTCACCTAACCTCAATGAGGCCACAAATGAACATGCCAGTGTTTGCTGTTATGTTTCTTTGAATGGCGAATGCCCTACTCACTGTTATGTTAACATCAGCGGTGGTGCAATAAGGCTATTGAGTTCGTTTAATTGCCCATATATTCCTGATTAAATGCTTCCTGCCACCAAACACACCACGAGGGAGAGCATCACATTTCATACAAATTATCTGCAGTGTGGCGTGCACATGGTTACAGAAATTGAGAATAATGATTGGGAGAACCATTGATACAGGAATGCTGGGAAAACAATACATGAAGCGCTCATTAATTTGATTGTGGCAGTTGCTGAGGCAGGGGGTGGGAGGCAGGGAGAGGGAAAAGAGCCACTATTCTGTATATTTTGTGTGTTGTTTGTCTTAGTAAGAAGTCCCGGCAGCTCCACTTGCAATCTTCATTTTTCAGCATGCAGCAAATCCCAGTAATGTGTGGCACTCCGGATCAATGGAAGAAGTCCACCCATGATAAGGACCAAGAATCATTGTACTGTAATATTTTCAACAGTAGCTTTTGTAGAATTAGCAACCACGTTTGCAGCTCTGTTTAGCAGGTGCATGTGGAACCTGTACCGACCCGACCTTGCATTTTGTTGCCTTGAGGGAATAGAAGATTGGTGTAGCAGCTGCAGGCAAAGCAAGCAGTGATCTTCGTTATCCCGTGCAGATGATTGCAGATAGCTGCATGTCGATCGAGTCAAATTTATTTCAATTCGTGAGGTCAAAGCATTGCAATTTGTAACACCCTGATATTCCAGCAATCCTGGAGGTCTTCCTTGCTGTTTCTGGACATTCATAGGGAAAACAGTGGAGGTATTTGGGGAAAATAGTGGAGGTATTTGTTCTAGTAAACTGACCTACTTCATTCCTGGATGGACTGCAGATCAGCTAATATTATTAAGGTCCCCTGTGAAGTCTGAAAGGGCCAAAGCAACAAGAAAGTTCAGAGGTTGCAGTGACCTCTCCGGAATAGGCAGTGCTGTGATTGCCTCAGAGGTTGGCAGCAAGACGATACAGATTTTTCACTGGCTCCCTGGAGAGCCATAGTCTCCTCATGCCGCTCAGGAATGTTTGGCATGGTCTGCGCACTTGGCTGGGAGAGGGTAAGTCTGGGTGTGAGCTAATCTTCTCCCATGTTTTGAGCTATGAGCAGTATCCACTTTTCTCTCCAACCTTCTCTGTTTTCAAGTCAATGCACGATACTGAATGCCATTATGCCAAGGATAATGCCAGCTACACTGATCTCAGAGGAACTGCATCTGTCAAGTTCCTTTCACACAGAGAAATCTGCATTTATCAGTAGAACACTTTTGTCAAGAACAAAAGTTACAACAGCTAGTTGCTATTGAGTGCCAGTTCTTAAAAAATTGTCCCGTTCCAAATCTGCTGCCTGATTTGAACTAAAAAAGATATATATATACATATATCACATATCACTTTTTGTGATCTCAGGACATCCCAGAGTGAATTACAGACGAGGAACTGTTTCTTGAAGTGAAGTGGAGGTATTTACACGACTGTTTTTATGAGTAGAATCAGGAAGCTGCATTGCTGGCCGCTAAAAGGAGTAAATATGTACGGCCATTCTCAGGATTTTAGCCTGGCTTCAATATGTTCAGAAAGTTACCACACAGTTTGGATGAGAGTCTCCGACATCAAGTTGTCCAGGAAAGGGTAAGTGTCCAGGAACAGATGTGGAAATCAGGCAGAATTTATTGCTGCTATATTTTGAGGCCCTTTACCCCTCAACTCCAACGAAACATACGCACTAAAGTAATTCAAATCCATACCCATGCCCCTAATCTCACTAGACCTGTCCAACTCAACACCATGTTCTGTGACAAATTACGGCAAATGAGTTTACACCATGAAATTGAATGGTGTTTGCATTTTGTGCATGAATAGCAACTGGCTTAAGCCCAAAGATTAACCTAATTGAATACATGTTCAACAAAATATCTTGAAATATTTCAATATCCGGTAGCTTTTGTTTGAAGGGATAAATATTAGCTGGCACCATCTATATGGGTTGCTAGTACCAAAATTGTGGCCAAAGTCTTCCTGACTGAAGTCTATCCTGACTGGAGTCCACATGTGGTCTATACTAACTGCTGTCTACCCTCAATGGAGTCTACACTGACTATTGTCTACCCAGACTATGGTCCACCTGGATTATGGTCTACCAGACTGTAGTCTGCCCAGACTCTAGTCTATTCTGACTTTATTTATTTGTACCCTGATTAAAGTCTACCCTGTCGGGAGTAGACCGGCTCTACCCTGAAGAAGTTGAAGTTTGTGTGTGAGGTGCGTCAAGCTCTGGCAGAGATTCCAAAGCATAGCCATACTCAAGTTTAGACAGTGGAGGAATCCATCTAGCCAATCAAGTGTTGCATTTCCCTTTCATCTACACAATTGACTTCCTCTGCTGAGAGATTGTCAACTCTCAGGAGTTCAACGTTTTAAAACCCACCTTTTTGATCAAGTATTTGGCCACCTCTCCTTACATTCCATATGTGGCTTGACATTTTGTTTGAAAGCACTCCTGTATAGTGCCTGTTGATATTTTACAATGTTAAAAATGATTTAGAAATGTGAACTGGCCGTTCTGCCATGTGCTACAAAAGCACTTTGTGGTTTCATCAGGATCTTTTTAAAAATCCATTCATGGGACGTGAACCTTTATTGACTATCCTAGTTGCCCTTGTTATAAAGCCATGTTATAAAGAATTACTTTATTTATTGAGCTGAAACCACTGATTGGGTTTTAAAAGACTGAACAACAGCATTTCAGTGACTTAAAACAGCAGCTTCTAAGATGGTGGACAATTTGCATAACTATAGTTTATAAATTACAAAACCATCAAAATAAAGTAGGGCTGTCTACCAGAACCAATCAAACACCAAGAGAGCACCTGTGTATTCAACTATATGGACAACAGACATTTGATGCAATCACTTGAAACAATAGACTCTGGTTGAAAAAGAAACTCATCTGGCCAATCATCTCTAAGTAAAGTTTTACAATACCAATTTTAAATCCAACCAATTTATTTGATAGTAAATTCGTGAGCTTTCGACTTTATAGCCTTCGTCAGGCAAATGCAGTGTTCTGGTCTGCCAATCATCTCTAAACCAGGGACCAAGGATTAACATGTTATGCCCATGTTTGGGTAACTGGTGAATTGGTGAGAGGGATTCATGGGATGAACAAATCAACTTTTCTTGGTGTTTTTAAGAAACTGCTTTTTCCCAGGCCTTGGGACAGTAGAGACATGGAAGAAGAAGGTCCCCTGGCAGATTCTCTCTCTCTCTCTCTCTCTCTCTCTCCATCCATCCTACAAGCCTGAACCCAGTTTATTGCTTGACCAGGCAAGTTGCTTCAATGATCAATGAGCAGCTGCTCACTTCAGAAGGAAAGATATAAACCAACCATTTTTTAAATTGTCTCGACACAGAATCCAGAAATAATATCTAACCAAATTGTGTATGTGTGTGTGTGCTCTTGAATATACATTTAGATCATTGATAAGTACAATAAAAACCATTCTCTTTTCTTTTGAAAGAACTACAAAAAGACCTGTTTGTTTGTTTTTCATGGTCACAGCACTTAAACAGTGAACACTCACTGGAGTGAGCCCTATTACTGGCAAATACATTCTTAACAAAAAACTATTGCAGTTAAACAAGAAGTGAGAAAAGAGAGGTGCCCTCATCATCTGTTCGTAACACACTTGAGAAGCTGGTGGTCTGCCAAACTTTAAACTGCTGTAGCTCATCAGGTATGGATCCATTTAGTATACTTATAGAGCTGTTAGGAAGGAAGTTTAAAGATTTTTGACCCATTGACAATGAAGGAATACTGAATTACTTCCAAGTTAGGATGATGAGTGATTTGCAGATTTGCTTAGAGTGGTTGTATTCTCATATAACTGTCACTTTCATTCATCTAGCTGACAGAGGTTGTGAGTTTGGAAGATGAAAGAAACATTGGCAAGTTGCCGTGGCATACCTTGTAAATGGTACTTATTGCTGCCATGGTATGCCGGTAGTGGACAATGTAAATATTTATGGTTGGGTTGGTGATTAAGAGTTCCACTTTGGCCGAGCTTCCTGAATGTTTTTGGAGCTGCACTCATCCAGGCAAGTGGAGTGTACTCTATCTTACACCTTGACATGTGTTTTGTAGATGTTGAACAGGTTTTGAGGAGTAAGGAGGTAGGCTACATGCAATAGAATACACAGCTTTTGATTTACCCTTGTAACCAAAGAAACAGGAGCATAGGATGCTGTATAAACTCAGCAGGTCTATTAGGAGCTGGCAGACCTACTGGATTTATGGTGGCTTCTGTTCTTGTTTCAGATTTGGTTATTTACGTCACTGGTCCAGTTAAGTTTCAAGGATCAATCCTAGGATATAAGGATGGGGAATGTCTCTGATGTCCTAATGGCTTCTACTATTTTAGTTTCTTTGTATTTGTTTGATATGTTGGGGTATAAATTCTGCTTATTATTCTGAAAATGGGCACTTTCAAAAATGTGGGCATTAATTTATAGTCCTTTGAGATTGCATGTAATATTAATAGCTCTCTGCAGTGTAATAAGTCACTATGTATTCATATTTAACTGAACACTCACACAATCTTTAGTCAAGCAACGACGTGCTTGGGGGGGAGTTTGATCTTGGATAATAGCACAAAATGGGTGGTAGCCAATCAGCAGCCTCGATTACATCCACCCAATTATCTTTCCTGTTTTTTGAAGACTAATTTCCACCACAATTCCCTGTTGTAATGCCCATGGAGCATGAAGAAAACAGCAGCTCAACTTGTCACAACCTCAGTAATTGGATAATTCGGTGTTTTAGTTACTCCAAGCTAAGCCATTAGAGCTTGATTTATTTCAGCATTGAAAAGGCAGGGAAGAGGATCAATGCCAAAGGAAACATAATGCTGGAGCTGTTACATCACTTCACAAAGATAATTCCAATCCAGGCTGCAAATCTAACATTACAATCTGCATTATATGGATGCCACAGATTACATGGACTCAACATGATGGAATCATAGAGTATTTGATCAACGGAATCCAAATTTCATTAAAATTTATTCCATATAGGATTTCAGTTTTAATTCTCTTCTACCTGAAAGGTGATAAGGAAATAGTGAAATAGGTTACAAAGCAGTTGAAATCATAAAAGCTGGGGTATATATTTTAAAGAAAGAAAATGGTCACAGAAAATGGTTAGATTTATTTATCAGTGGTTATTACTACTACAGCAGCATATGAACTGTACTTTTCCTTTGAAAATATACTATTATGGTAGAATGAATTTGCACATTTTCCAACTTTTCATTCATTCACATTCATTTTCTCCACCACCAATATGCCAAGGCTGCCGTGAGTACCATCTAAAAAAATTCACTGCCACACCTCAGCAAGGCTTCTTCAACAGCAATTTGCAAATCTATGAGCCCCTTCCAGCTGGAAGGACAAAGACAGCAGGTACTTGGAGACACCACCACCTCTGCAAATTCTGGTCTCAATCACTCACCATATATTGGAAACTTATTAACTTTCTGGTCAAAAACCGCCTCCCTCAACAGCACTGCAGGTGCACCTACAGCACATGGACTGCAGCAGTTCAAAAAAGTAGTTTACGATCATCTTCTCAATGCTAACTGGGGATAGGAGATAAGTGCTGGCCTAGCCAAGGCTAAGAAGAAGTATGATTTTACAATTTGCAATTTGTTAAAGATAAAGATCAATCTGTAGATGCGAGGAATGAGAATGTAATAATATTGATAATTAATCATGGAGATTAAGTTGTAAGTTAAGAATATATGACTGTCACTGTTTGTAAATCTTCTCTGCACTGTCATTATCAGCACCATCTCACTTATTTCTAAGTAGTTTAACATCTAGTTCACATGCCACTGTGCCTCTAGCTCCCTAAGGTCTAAGATCGTTCTCTAATTCTCTTTCTGTCTCTTTGTCCTCAAGTCGTTGTTGATGTTGGACAGAGTACTTTCACACCGATCTACTCAGCATTCCAAAGCTATTATCCCACAAAATAATGTCAGAACCAGATTTCCAGTGAAACTAACAGAGGCATGTTTTCGCACTTCTGTGAAAACTATTGAATGGTGTGCGCTTATCAAAGTTGAGGAATCAGATGTGTAGGATCTCTTGCACGTAATGCAGCCTTTCTTTATTCTAAATCCAATGGATAGTAACTTTTGTGGACTATGAAGAACATGAGCTCCTCATGTTCAATTTTGTTGCATTTTGTGTGTCTAAAACATCGAAGGTTCAGGTAATGGTACAGTAATCTAAAGGCCTCAGCAAGGATCATGAGAGACTGTGCTGAATTTTATGAGGGGCCAAAGTCTGCACAGTGGGAGCCCCTGAGAGCTGTTAACCAATTTGATTGGTTGTCAGATCTAGCGGTTACGGCAGTCCCAGAATTCAATAGAGTGCACTGCTGTTATTACAAGAAGGTTCACTGAGAAGATTGAAGGACTCTGGAGTAAAGTCAATCCTGGGTTTTAGGGTGGCAAGGAATCAGGGAACCAGAGGATTTTGGTTAGGTTTACAAGGCAAGTCAGGAAAGAATAAAGGAGGAGGTAGCATCTTTGAGGGCCTGGTCTCTAACATGATCAGGGCGTCTGCACCAAATGAAGTATCGAGCTGGCCTTCCACTTTTCCACAAAGTTACGTAAAAAACACCTCCTGAATCTTGTCTGCCTGACCACGCCAACTATTCTATGGCATCCAGAACATGTTTTCAGTTGTATTGGCTTGTTATCAAATTCAATGGCATGTTAAATACTTACTTTAAAATGGTGGTCAGGATTCTGATTTTGGCTTCTGCCCACCTATCATATTGTGGACCAGGTTGGGGTTGGCAAGAAAATGGTGGGTGGGCCAACTGCCATATTTTAAATGCCTTCCTCCACTCCGGCAAAAATATGCCTGGCGGGAGGGCTGAGCCAACTGAGTTCCAGTTTCACCATGGCAAGTTAAGAATTTGAATTAAAAGCAAATCGGAAATTAAAAGCTGATAGCAATAAAAGTGACCATGAAACTGCTGAATTTATATAAATGTCTGGTGGCTCAGACATTTCAGAATGTTCTTTCTATGATTGGCCAACTAATATGAGAATATCCTGAATTCTCCTAACTTTGTTTTATGTATTTACATTAACATGACACTTACAAGGAGTATCTGTAATATTGGTAATGTCATTTACTTTTCAAGTTCTTCTGTGTTCAACCTACAGGGTGAGAACATATAAAAAGGTTAAATTGATCAGCAGGGATAGGTCAGTAAGGCTTTTCCCACAGACAATAAACACGCAATGTGACATTAATATGTGGAAATTGATGCCCATCGGTAGCTTAGGCAAGAAATCATCATCCTGCTGATAATAAGTGGAAGAGTTACAGACGCGAGTGACATTGAAAGGAAGAGGGAGTTCACTTGTGTGTATAGACTCACCTTCATTTAAAACATAGTAAGGACAATGGTTTCTTCGTGGAGAACCAGCCAAGCAGTCTCAAGAGTCAAAGGGCCTTTTTAATGCAAACAGCAGTTAAGGCATCAGGCTAAAAAAAACCTGGCAAACAGGCAAAGACAACAGTTAGAGTCTCGCAGTAATTATTTCCTGTGATTCCAATCGGATTAAATGTTCAGTCCCAGGGTCAGACAAAGCAATTTGGGAAAAGTAAGGATTGTACTCATGTAAAGTGATTTTGGCAATTCGAGGCACCTGGGTTTTATCAAGTTCGATTCAATGTGACATAAAGGGCAACATGTGCACTCTGATATTAACCCTTGATCTGCTGAAATAAGACATGAATTCCACATGGACAGAAATAACTAGTGTGACTTGGGTTTATAAAAGATTTTTCTACCATCTCTTGAGGCCTATTTCACCACTGGTGCCAAGAACAGTCATGGACAAGTTATGTACAGATGAGAAATCTGGTTCTGGGGCTTCTGTCAGTTTTGCTTGGTAACTGGTCACAAGGAGGTGGAATGATCTAAGCATCACATCAGTAAATGCACAAACTACTATTCTTTGCCGAAGTATCTTCAAAGTATGTTTCCTGTGCCAAATCGCCTATTATAGCATCAACATTTGCATTGTGCAATTTTTATCACCATTGGCGAGAAACAAACATGGCTCATTGGAAAGACGAAAGAAGGATGACAATTGTAAATAATATATCATCAAGAGCAATTGGTGATAATCTGGAATAGGAAGGAGTGTGTGCTTCAGGAAAGTTCCATTGGTTTGGGTGTGATTCATACTTCCTTTCATTCAAAGAATAGAAATGATTGCTGAAGGAATGAAAATCTATTTACAATTTGAAAGAAATAAAGCAGTTAACTTTCAGTCAGTGGTTTGGATTCTAAAGTGCTGCATAACTCAAAGAATAGTTATGTCTCCAATTTTCCCATTTTCCTCCATTAACATTTTGCATTTACTTAGCAACTTATCACATTGTCAAAACCTTAAGAGTCTCAAGATGTGAATTACTTTGGAAGTGCTATGCCTATGTCATGTGATGTGAATGGGAGAGAGGGGAAGCAAACACTGACTATGGGTTTAAATCTCAAATCCACTGAATTATTTTCAAAGCAAATCATGTCACAATGTTCATTCATACAGTTTTAACTCCATCTAAATACTATCTAAAGGTCAAAATAGACAGGAGGGAAAGCTCTGTTGTGTGTCAGACTAGGTTAGTGGAGTACAGATTTTGAACCCATCTCTGGTGAGATCCTATTTTTGATGTGTCATTTTTAGGAGTGGACTGAAGACAGAGGTTGCTGAGTGAAAACCATATATTCCCCAGGAAGTGTAGGGGAGAATTGATAGGGCTTCAAATGGATCGTTATCAATTAATCACTTTTACACACTACCTGGAGTCAGGACTGACATTAGAGGAGGTTACCCACTTTTGCCTTGGGTGGTTCTGAAATCGGAGAAAGTGAGATTATATTGTGGTTTTAACATTGCAGATGAAAAACATTTACTGTAAATTTATTGTAAACTTCGAGCTGTAAAAAGATTCCAAAGTTTAATAAGGTTTGCATCCCGTAGTTCATGCTTCATTAGAATTATTTAAGGGAAAGCTAATGCTCATTGAATTAATGGAATTGAAAATGGAGATGGTAATAGAATGCATGAAAACAATAATAAATAGTAAAGGTTCTGTCTTGGGGCAAAGACAAGACAGTCCACGGAGTTCACTTCTTGATGTCAAAATTACTTCTTGGATTATAAGTGCAATTTAGGTACAGGGCAGCAAGGTGGCAGATGGATTATAATGTGGGAAGTGCAAAGTTATTCACCTTAGTAATAAGAATAGGAAAGTTGCAAAACTTCTAAATGTTGCTATTCTGAGAGGCTTGAGTGTACTTGTACAAGATAAGGAACACAAAAAGTTAGTTTGCAGATATAGCAAGCAGATGGGCTGTATGTATTCAGTTGGTCAGCCATTTCTTTTTTCTTCATTATAAATTTCCCTGTTTCTGACCGTAAAGGACCTGTGCCTGTCTACACCAATATTTTACTCCTCAGGTACCTATAGAAACTTTTATAGTCAGTTTTTATCTTTTTCACAAGCTTACTCTTACTCTCTATTTTCACCATCTTAATCAGTCCCTTGGCCCTAATTTGCTGAATTCTAAATTGCTCCCAATCCTCATGTCTGTTGTTTATCTTGGCCAATTTGTATGGCTCTCCCTTAGGTCTAGTACAATCACTAATTTCCCTTGTAAGCCATGGTTTGTCCATCTTTCCAGTTTTATTTTGTGTCAGATAGGAAGAAACAATTGTTGCATTTCATCCGTATGCTTCTTGAATGTTTATCTTAGCATGTCCACCATCATCCTTTTAAATAACATGTCCCAATCTATCATAGCCAACTTGCACCTCATATCATTGTAATTTTCTTTATAAGATTTGTGACCCTTGTCTCAGAATCAACTAAGTCAGTCTCCATCTCGATTAAAAATTCTACCACGTTATGGTTGCTCATTTCCAAGGGTCTCACACAATTAGATTGTCAATTATTCCCTTCTCATTACCCAATACCCAATCTAGAATGGCTTGCTATCTAGTTAGTTCCTCAACATATTGGTCCAGTGTGTATCTCAGTGGATGTTGGTGATTCATTGTTCTAAGCTAAAGTGAAGAGTGGATGGGAGAGTCAAGTTGAGGCATAAGATCAGTCATGATCTACTGAATGTTAGAACTGGCTCAAGGGGCCATATAATCTACTCCTACTCCTATATGTTATGCTTTTGTAGCGTTATGGGAAGGTAGTTTCATTCATTCACAGGTTGTAGAGGATCACTGTCTCTCCCTTATTGGTCTTAAGAAGATGATGATAAGCTGCCTTCTAAATACAACTGAATGACTTGATGTGTCATTTCAGAAGACAGTTAACAATATAACTATAGATTTGCAGTCACATATAGACCAGACTGTGTAAGGACAGCAAATTTCCTTCCCCAAAAGGTGTTAGTAAACCAGATAGAATTATACAGCAAGGTGGTAACTTCATGGTCACCATTATTGAAACTGTTCTTGTTTCAAATTTATATTTTATTTAACTTAATTTAAATTCCTCAGCTGCCATAATGGGATTTGAACGAGATGTTCTGTCTAGACCTCCAGATTATGGTTCCAGTAACATAATTACATGCTCTAGCAGCTGTCAGGTACAACTCACAATGTAAACATTTGTGTGTGAGTTGGCTCTTTCTAAGTTCATGTGTACGGTGCATTGATAAGTAGACTATTGGGTCCGTTTCTAACTCAGTGCAAGTGAATGGATATTGATTGGGTTAAAATATTGCTGTAAGTCTGGTACATTGCTAGTTATAAACAAGATGAATACAATTCCCAGTGAACCAGACCCATTCCATCATGATAATAGGATGATGAAACCTGGAGTTTGTCTGGTCAGGGCAGGAGCGTGGTGAGAGGAGACATACAAAGAATCTTAAAACATCTGCAGTGATTTAAATCTCTTTCCCTTTGAACAGTAAATAAGACTGTTTTTCATTAAGGTTAGTACTATATTAAGATTAGATATTAAGAAGGTAGATAAATGTCATTACACATTTTAAATGTTTCTATCCTGCTGCGCTAATCTGAAAAAAACACACTGCAGAATGGTAATGCTTGACTGCATCCATTCTTATTGTTAGGAAAGAGAAAATAGGAGCTGTTCCATAGCAGCCATCGACTGGGATAACTAATTATGTATTAGGATGCTGCATGTGCAATTTGTACAAAAGATAAATGATTCTGATGTTAGATTGCATGCAAAACTCACTTAGGATATTTTTATGTCCAACTATTAGATTTTACCTCACAGCAAAAGATAAACAAAATATTTTAGTAAGACATTTTAAATCAGTGAAAGTTTTCACTATTCAGCACACTGAGTCAAGCTGACAGTATGACAGGTTGGAGTTCAATTTATTATCTTAGTCAATATTTATCTTTCAGCCAAAAACAGTAAAAACAGATTGTCTGATTATCAATACATTGCTCTTGGTGGGAACTTGCTGTGACCAAATTGGCTGCTGTTTCCTATGTTACAACAGTGACCACTTCAAAAATATTTATTTAGGTAAAATGGACTTTGGAACATCACAAGGTTCTAAAAGATGCTTTCTTAATGCCAGTCTTTTTATTTTTACTGTACAGGCAGAACAGTGTTTGATGGCTGAGTTGAATCTGATTGACTCTAGAATGTGGAGCTGGACTAACTTATGCAGTTTGTTTCATTTGAGTGAAACTAAAATACTGATGGAGTTTGACTGACTGCATATTATGCTGAATTAGTCTGAAGACATTTGATACTCAACTCGCACCAAAAATGGACTGGATTTATCAGTTCATTCAATATAATGGGAATAAATATGGAAATGTTTAATATGTTTTCATTCTATACTTTAGGAGTGACTGTGAAGTACATTGATTGAATGGATTTCAATACATAGCAGAGATAAGGAATGATTTAGTTTATTTGAATTCTATATGATGGAAATCAATAGGGATAGTTTGGATATACAATAATTCTATACAATGGGAGTGAATAGAGAATGTTTGGAAACACAATGTTATGTTTGAGATCAGAAACTCCAAAATTTTTCATGGAATCTGTTTGGATTATAAGTTTTGCATCTTGAATTTGGCTAGGATAAACGTGATGGGTTTCAATTCAGGTATGATCCAAGTGACCCACCAGGGAGCTTTTATAAAACAAAGTTTATTTAAGAATACAATTAACATGTATAGTAAGAATATTAGCCACAACTTCTATCAATTACAAACAACACAAAATGACCATGATAATGAATTTCCCTTAACGAATATAGGAACTGTCCCAATCAAACTAATCCCATAAACAAAACCCTTTAAACAAGTTCAACTCATCATAGACTAATATTCATTTGATATTGGAATTGAGTCCTGTGGATGAAGTCTTCAGTTCCCAACTTCTTTCTTTCAGAACCTAGCAGTAACTGCCTGCTTTTCCCTGTAAACTTAGCTGCTCCCCATAGGCACATGATTGTCTCTGGCAATCAACCTAGTCAAAACCCCTACTCTGAAACCCCAGGGGAAAACCAAATAAACAAAACTGCATTAACTCAGATTAAAACAAATACATCCCTAGCTAAAATCATTCATTAGTTTGCATTCTCAGCATGTGAGCTGCTGTTTTGCAGACAAATCGGCACCATGTAAAACAGAGCTAAATTGTAAATACACTTTTCACAAGAAACATGAAACAAATATATTAAAGGGACAATATCATCACAAAAGAGAATGTTTGGATACAAAGTAATGATAGTGAATGGGGAATGAATTGGATACTTAAGTAATTCTACACTTGGGGAATGAATTTGGGTACAAAATAATTCTGTACAATGGGCTTGAATAGGGAATTGATTGGTTATATTGCAATTCTATACAATGGAGTATTCTAAGTCTGCCCTTCATGTCCATTCTCATGTGTGTACATTTTTGCACATTACATACTGTACGATTTATTCATGTTGTGAGTGTGAGCTCCTGTATATTAATAGCAAATGCAAGTGAATTAACATTTTTAATTATGCATGTACGGGATGAAACATGTTAATTCAAAGACATCTGTTCCTGAATGGTTTCTTTGTATTTCTGTTCCAGATTGTGTGTATAAGTCATGCACAATGTTTCTCCCCTAATACCACAGCAGTTGATTATTTGAAGTCAAGGCCACTCATTTTGCAATATCTCTGGGAAAATGGACAGAATCAGAGTACAATTCCGGAAACACTTCTGAATATCCAGGGAAATTCTGTAATGCTGAGTAATAAACAAAGAATTTGTCTTATTCAATCACCATAGCCCAGTTGGCCCGATTATGAACAGAATTAAAGAAAATGATGCCAAAACATGGTAAAAATATTAGAATTCCATTTAATAAGATTTTAGTTCTTTTCAGTCACCCTAAAAGGGTGGCTTGTTCAAAAGCTTTTAAAGTTGGATCATATGTAGTGATAATGGAAGATTCAGTGTTTGTTTAGGCTCTGGCAATCCCTTATACACTTAATAGATATTATTACAGCAACTTGAAACCTCAGTTTCAATCCCACCCTGATAACAACAGTCCTTTGTGTCCAATATAGACTGTTTATTAAGCAACAAAATAGCTCAGGAATCCTTGCAGTATAAAATTAATTTCACATTAGGTTTGCTATTATCTGTCCTGCCCTCCCATAATTCATCCATCGGCTGGTATTGTGATACTTATGAATGCTGTCAAATGGATCTGCGCTGATTGTCCTTGAATTGAGCATTTTATTCACTACTGCAGGAAATATTAAAAACAGAAAATGTGGGATAAACTCAGTAGGTCAGGCAGCCTGAAAAAGAAGTAATGTTTCAGGTTTTTGACCTTTCATCAGAAGATATTAGAGCTTTAACAGTTTGTCAGAGGCAGAGGATGGAAGGAGGGGGGAAAAAACAAATGAGATGGAAAGTGATAGGGTGGAGAGCAGGTGTGATTAAATTACAAAAAAATATGATGGTGCCAGTCCATCCTGCAACATCCAATTATGAATAGTGATGAACAATTAAACAACTCCACAAATATCCCAACCCTCAATAATAGAGAAGTCCAGCATATCCATGCAAATAATAAGGCTGAAATAGTAAGGCTTGTTACAACCAGAGGTGACAAGTGCATGATCCATCTCTGTCACTTTCAGAGATCTCCAGCATCAGAAGTGTCATCAATCTTTAGCCAATTTGATTTACTCCATCTGATATCAAGAAGTGACTGAGGTCACATGATACTGCAAAGGCCCTGACAATATTTTGGCAATTGTATTGAAAACTTGTGCTCCAGACTTGTTGTGCCTCGAACCAAGCTGTTCCAGTACACAAACAACATTGGCACCTACCAGGCAATGAGGAAAATTGCTGAAGTATGCCCTGTACACAAGAAACAGGAAAAATTCAATCTAATTAATTACTATCGTATCAGTCTGCTCTTGATCATCAGTAAAGTTATGGAAGGGATCATCAATAATTGCACTATCAAGTAACACTTACACAGCAATAACCTGCTCCTGGACGCTCAATTTGGGCTCCGCCAGGTCATTCAGCTCCTGATCTCATTTTACAGTCTTGGTTCAAACATGGACAAAAAAGCTGAATGCCAGAAGTGAGGTGAGAGTGACGGCCCTTGACATCAAGGAGCATTTGACTGAATATGTCATTAAAGAGCTGTAGAAAACTGGAGTCAATGGGAATTGGGGGAAAATTCTCCACTGACTGGATCATGCCTGGCCGAAAGGAAGATGATTATGGTCATTGGAGGTCAATCATCCCAACTCCAGGACATCACTGCAGGAGTTCCTCAGGCTAGTGTCCTAAGTGGAACATGGTGCCAGTCCATCCTGCAACATCCAATTATGAATAGTGATGAAAATTAAACAACTCCAGAAATATCCCAACCCTCAATAATAGAGAAGCTCAGCATATCAATGCAAATGGTAAGGCATCAACATAGATAAATCGCCGGGACCGGATGGGATGTACCCCAGGTTACTGTGGGAGGCCAGGGAAGAGATTTCAGAACCTTTGGCGATGATCTTTGGTTTGTCGATGGAGATGGGAGAGGTTCTGGAGGATTGGAGGATTACAAATGTAATTCCTATATTCAAGAAAGGGAATAGGAATAGCCCAAGAAATTACCAACCGGTGAGTCAGCTGCTTCATCAATGACCTTCCTTCCATCATAAAGTCAGAAATGAGGATGTTTACAGATGACTGCATTCATGACTCCTCAGATGCTGAAGCAGATTCATTGGTATCACAGAAGTGCCAGGCAATGATCATCTCCAACAAGAGAGGGCCTAATTTCCCTGAGATGGGAAAGTTTGTACAGAACCAGTAGAAATAGCAGAGGTGCTTAATGAATACTTCACCTTGGTATTCATGGTTGAAAAAGATCTGGGTTGTTGTACTGCAGGCTTGCAGCAGACTGAAAAGATTGAGTATGTGGACATTAAGAAAGAGGATGTGTTGGAAGTTTTGAATAGCATCAACACAGATAAATCACTGGGACTGGATAGGATGTACCCCAGGTTACTGTGGAGGCCATTGGAGGAGATTGCAGAGCCTCTGGCGATGATCTTTGTGTTGTCGATGGAGACGGGAGAGGTTCTGGAGGATTGAAGGATCGCAAATGTGGTTCCTATATTCAAGAAAGGGAATAGGGATAGCCCGGGAAATTACCAACTGGTGAGTCTAACCTCAGTTGTTGGTAAGTTGACGGAAAAGATTCTGAGAGACAGGATTTATGACCATTTAGAGAAGTTTAGTATGATCGATAGTAGTCAGCACATCTTTGTCAAAGGCAGATCGTGCCTTATGAGCCTGGTTGAGTTCTTTGAAAATGTGACTAAATACATTGATGAGGGAAGAGTGGTAGATGTGACTTATATGGACTTCAGCAAGGCATTTGATAAGGTCTCCCATACAAGATTTCTTGAGAAAGTGAGAGGGCATGGAATCCAAGGGGCTGTTGCCTTGTGGACCCAAAACTGACTTGCCTACAGAAGGTAGAGAGTGGGTCTTTTTCTGTACGGAGGTCGGTCATGAGTGGAGTGCACCAGGGATCTGTTTTCTGACCCTTGCTGTTTATAATTTTCGTAAATGACCTGGATGAGGAAGTGGAGGGTTAAGTTTGCTGATGACATGAAAGTTGGTGGTGTTGGGGATAGTTTGGAGAGATGTCAGAAGTTGCAGCGTGACATAGATAGGATACAAGGCTGGAATGAATTTTAAAAAACTTCCTTGTGTAAAGGGAATTGTTGATTGTTGAAATCAATATTGAGTCCAGAGGCTGTAAAATACAAAATGAAAAGATCTATTGCTGTTTCATCAAACCTGCATTGAAGTTCATTGGAGCAATGTAAGAGCCCAAGTTTGGAGAGGTCAGAATGGAATGGAAGTGAACAGAAGCTTTGAGTCACAATTTCTTAAAGCAGGCAGCCAATCTGCATTTGGTTTTGCCATTGTATGAACGACCATAGCTAGCATTTTCCAGTCTGTAGCCCTGTCCGCAGTCAGAATTCAAACTGATGAATCCAGAAAGTTTGATGGATCAGCCAAAAGCCTGTTGATTTTGGGTGGAAATTTTCAGTCCCATCCGCAAAATTTTGACCCACATTGTCAGCAGTGAATAAGACGTAATAAATTGAAAAAAGTCCAAGTAAATCACTGTGTTCCTGAAATGATGGCTTGAGGCCATTAGACAGTGTAAAGGGAGGAGGTGGGACTAGCTTAGTTGTTAAAAAAAAGGGCACCATTGACAAGGTGGGCCAAAGGGCTTGCTTCCATGCTGTAAATCTCTGTGACTCTGTAAGACAGCAAGCTGATGGAGGATTAGATTAGACCAATATGGAGGAATTTGTACCTTCGGAATGTTAAATAATCAGAATAAAGGAAGACCTTGACCCACCCTGCTGCCATGTCCCCATAATTACAATCATATCATAGCTCTTTGTATCATAGAATCATAGAATCCCTACAGTGGAGAAAGAGGTCATTCAGACCATTAAATCTGCACTGACAACAATCCTATCTAGGCCCCAGCCCCATAAACTCACACATTTACCCTGCTAATTCTCCCTGACACCAAGAGACAATTGAACATGGCCAATCAACCTAACCCACACATTAGTGGATTAGTAATTGAAAGACCCAGAGTAATGCTTTAGGGACCCAGGGCCCCTGGTGTGAATTCCCCATTCTGATGGGGAAATTTGAATTCAATGGTGGTATTGTGGCAGAGGTAGCAGAAATGATGGAACATGATATAAAATGTCGAGGCTGTGAGGTAGAAAGTGAGGACAAAGGGGATTGTATCATGGTTCTGGGAAGAAGGAGAATGTGTGAGGCTCCAAGTATGAGAAGTGGGGCGAGGATAAAGGTAGATCCATTTCCACACTGAGCAATTTGTGATCCATCTATATATCAACATTAGTACAGAGCAATGGGTATTGGGACATCAATGATGTCCTGGGTTTTATTTGTATGATTGGTGAGACAGTTATAGTTCAACATGAAGGTTAACAGCTTAAAAGGATGATTACACTTCAAAAGCATGTCATTAGCTATAAAGTGCCTTGGGGACGTCTTTTTTTTTCATTCTTCTTTCAGGATGGAATTAATGGTTAAGAGTTCAGTTTGATCAGTATTTCCATTATCATATTGACATTCACAGCTCTGGGAGTGCCAAGGAAGGATAAATCTTAAGACTTTGGCTTGGGGGAAATGAAGGAGAATATTCCAAAAGTTAAAGCTTATAGAATGCTTTACACATCTCCAAAGTAGCACGGAAGACAGGAAGGTTATACAAAGCCAGAGATTTTAAATAGAAATGTGGGTTACTGACAATAGTTTTGGCAACTACCACATAAGAATTAAACAATTTCTAAAAGGTTGAACTTCCATTAGTTGAGGTACCTGCTTTTTGCTATTCAGTCTGACACAGGCCTGGATTAGATTTTTAACTCTCCTTTTTGATTTTCAGAATAAGCTCAGTGGGAGCTTTGAATCAATATACACAGGGCTGAATAATGTTGTGAGTATTTTATGTAAGAGAATATGATTGAGGTAGGGTTCTGTATAACGTGTACAAAAAATGGTGATTACTGTGACTGGCATTATTATTACTTGTGGAAGATTAAAAAGCTCCCACTTATTTGACATTCCTCAGACTTCCTCAACAATAACTACTCTTCATACTTCAGTGGCCGTAAAATGCTTTGGCGTATCCTGAGGTCTTGGACGATACTATTGATTCACAACTGTTTTCTTTTATATGAAAGACAAGCAGGAAATAATGAACTAGTAATGAAGAAAGAGGGAGGAATTCAACATATAATGTACAACGAGGGAAGTGGGAGATCAACACATACAACATATCAAATAGAAATAGAGATGCGGCAAATATAGTATAAAAGATTAATATTAAATATGTAAATAGACAGTCTACATCATTAGTGATTTAAAAGTACATAACAACAGAGCTTATGAAGGGATGGTTGTGCGTGAAGCCTCATGCCAAGCCTCATATTGTGTATAGAGGAATGTTTAATAAAAGGTAAAATCTATCAACAGCCTTGCCTGTTTATCGATCCTAAATTAGGACAAAATTAGCTAAAACCTGCAATGATGATGACACATGATGGTAGCAGTAAAGACAAAGGGAAAACCATCAAGTTAAAATTTCTAGCAAGATTGAAAGCCAAAAGCAAATTTTCCAGCAGTTGAAAAAGCAATAAGTAAAATGAACGCAAGATGTGCAAGTTTCCATGCTAAATTGCACCTTATGCCACAAGATGTGTAGGTTAGGGGGGAAATTAACTGGATAAACACATGGGATTACAGGGATAGAGTTTGGGTGGGATGCACCATCGAAGAGTTGAAGCAGATACAATGGTCCTGCTTCTGCACTGTAGGAATTCTATGAAAGTTAAATATGGGAAACATGTCAACACATAATGAGGGAAGGTTAGAGTGAAGAAAAGTCAGGAAGAAAATCTTATCCTTTGTAGGGTGCTTTACAGACCAAGCTGAGAAGGGGTAGAACTGGTGCTTCAGGACTATAAGAGAAACCTAACAAGGAATAGGTTAGTATCTGCCTCTACATTATAGGGGCAGTACAAATGACATATTGGTCGGACAGGGCATAAATGAAAAAATGATATACTGTTGAAATGTTATGAAAACTTTTGGTTCATATTTCAGCCTTAAAAGGTACACAATCACAGAAAGAGTGAAGTTTAATATATGCACCTAAAGATTAGGAGAAAGCTTTGTTAACAATTTATATCAACTAGCTAAGAATTGCAAATATGGAAACCTGAAAAATGAAGTAAATCAGGATAACATTGCTGTAGAAGAAGCTTTTCTACAGAGTTTCTACCATTGAGGGAAGTTTTAATGCTACCAAAAGCTGTGCAGTTAACAAGGAAGGCAGAAGTGAGAAAGCAAAATTGTGTGTTTATTCAAGGTGACAGGAAGAATTCGTAGAGAAAAATAACTGTCTGTGTTCCACGGTTTGGTTTGTAGACACAAATGCACCTATTCAAAAACAGGGAAACAGTGAAGAGGGCTATTAACTGCCATTAATGAGTATTCCGGTTGTGGTGAGAAAGAGTTGCTTTGGTAGAAGGATGCCCCATCAGAAATGTAAAGTATCATTCCTGTAAGAATAGGGGATATTTTAAACTATATACTCATAAATGTAAAGAAAACCAATTAAAGCAAGTAGCATTCAAGAAACTGAAGATGCAAATGAAATGCCTTTCTTGGAAAAAGTCAGAAGAGCTATTAGAACGTAGGCATTAAACAATCTTCAAGTTAGACACTGGAGAAGAAGTTTCAGTTTGGACTTCTTCACTTTCCACCCTAATGAAGCATTTCATCATGTTATGGTCATTCTTCCCTTAATTGTCATTCACATGATTACTAATTAATTCCATTTTATTGAATATCAAATCTTGTATAACATGTACCCTAGTTGATTCCTTAGCATACTGGTCTAAAAGAACTGCACACATTCCAGGCATTCATCCATTATGGTTTATCTACTCTAAATGTAAATTAAAAATCATCCATGATTAGTGTAGCAGTCTGGCTACATCCATCTCTAATTTCCTCTTTAATGCCATCCCCTATCCTACCACTATATTTGGAGGCCTATAGATAATTCCCACTAATGTTTTCTATTTCTTGTTTCTTCTTACTTCCATCCAGACTGATTCTAAATCTAGATTTTCTGGGTGTACTGATTTCATCCTGAATCCAACAATGCCACTCCATCTCCTTTTCCTTTCTGCCTGTCCTTCCTAAATATTGAATATCCTTGGATATTCAATTCCCAGCTTTGATCACCTTGCTGCCACTTCTCTTTAATCACAATCATATCATAACAATTTGTATAATAAAATCATAGTATCCGTACATTGCAGAAAGAGGTCATTTGATCCATTAAACCTGCACTGACAACAATGCCACCCAGGCCCTATCCCCATAAGCCTACTCTTTTATCCTATTAATTCTCCCTTACACTAAGGGACAAGTGAGCATGGCTAATCAACTTATGCCACTCATCAGTGGACCAGTAATCAAAAGACTCAGGGTAATGCTTTAGGGATTCGGGGTCGTCGGGGCAGATGATGAAATTTGAATTCAATAAAAATCTGGAATTAAAAGTCTAATGATGACTGTGTATCTTTAATAGATTGTCATTAAAACCCATCTGGTTCACTAATGTTCTTTTGAAAAGGAAATCTGCTATCCTTACCTGGTCTAGCCAATGCATGATTCTAGGCCCACAGCAATGTGGTTGACAGTTAAAATGCTGTCTGAAATGGCTGATCAAGCCACTCAATTAAAGGACAATTAGGGATGGGCAACAAGTCCAATGATGAATGAATCAAAAAAATGTATGACATCAATGTGCAAGTTAGCTACATGATGGGTTTTGGCCTCTCCTCCCCACATTAGTGGGGATAGCAGTGTGTGCAGGGTAGGGATCCGCTTCCAGTTAATTGTGAGGTTGGCTGTTGAGCTCTCATTCTCTAATGAGGAGGCCTAGCTGTTGTTGGCTGAATGTGCAGGCCTGTGAGGTCTTATCTTTGCTCCCTTAAATACTAAATCATTTAGTGATTAAATTATTTCCATGGGAATATACACTTAAAATGAGAGATTTGAAAGTCACAGTGTTCCAGAAATAATGTGATATAAAATCCTTATTTTCATGGGCCTGTGGACAATAGATTAAATCTGTTTACAACCATATTTTGAAATCATGTCGAGCTATTAAGACCTGGCATTTTCTGACACTCTAATAATATCCATAGTTCTTCATCTACTCATCATGTTATTCTCTATTCATGGTCAAAAAACAAATTATGAAACGTTCATATGGCCTCAAGATATCCTGGACCAAAGCCCACGCACAGTACAAATACCACCGGTTTAACAGTTTAGAAAGTGAGAATGTGTCACGAGTATGCTTTCCCATACTTTCACCACACAAACACACCATAACATATGCATAATATATATATTATATATACTCAGTAACACTGAATCACTGACAGTCAAATATATTTTCATACACTCACTTTTTCTCTCTTACATGTGCACATGCGCACACATAAACACACACACATGCACTTATTCAGTCACAGCCACACATTCTCACTTTCATACACAGACACATCCATAAACATTGATTGTCATGCTAGCAAACACACAATCATATTCACACACACACACACACACACACACACACACACACACACACACACACACACACACACACACACACACACACACACACAAACATTTTCTCACACATGCTCTCACATCCATATGTACATAGAGGAGGTGTATTTCCCCACAGTAATTGCGTATAAGAGCTGAAATGAGCAGGAGCATTTACTACAAGTTGGGGGACCAGCTGCTCACACTTTATTGTCCATATTAATGGATAAGAGCTTGTGAGTAATGTATTGTCAGCGATTTGTGAAGTATGTCTGGTCTGCTGAGCTCCCATGCCTGTGTGTTAAACAGGAAAATCTAACCCTATAAATATTTATAGAATTCAGTGGTCCCTTCACCAAATATTGTCTCTCTTACCTTTGGGAAGAAAAGAGAGATTTATGGTTTAATACAGGAAATCCTGACCTTAACTTCTCTGTAGGGATGAAGCTATCCATATGGTGCAGGAAATTTCTACCACATTAATCTAATACAGCAAGTATCAAAGGCACGCCACACCTTATTTCTCCAAAATAAACTGTCATGGTTAGTTCACACATCTGACCATGTTCTTGGCCCAGATTACACTGTCAGATCATCTTACACACATATCTTATACACTGTTACACACTGGCCATTTACACACTCACATAACATAATAGAGGGGCTAAATTGAGTCATGTTGTGTCTGTTTGTTTTTTAGTATTACATGCCATTTATAAGGTATGAGATACATTTCACAATTTCAATGGGAAATATGCAGGACATCATTTTGCAAGTGTGTTTCCAACAACTAGCAGCAGCATGCAGTGATGAGACCATACTGTGAATCACTGTGCAATGCTGATTTGAAATGATCACTGTCACTTTTCAACTTCACCAAGCAGCCAACATCCTGGGGGCAATTGTCCTAAAAAAAATCTAAGTGCCAAATTTGTATAAAAATTGGAATAACTCCCGCTGATTTGTTTTACTGGGATTTTCAAAATGAATCTCCCACACTTATTTTTAATTCATTTGTGGGATATGGGCATCACTGGTTGGCCATCATTTATTGCCCATCCCTAGTTGCCCTTGCTCAGAGGGCAGTTGAGCATCAACCACGTTGATGGAGTCACATGTAGGCCAGGCCAGGTAAGGAAGGTAGATTTCCTTCTCTGAAGGACATCAGTGAGCTAGATGGATTTTTCTACAATCCACAGTGGTTTATGGTCATCAGGAAATTCTTAATTCCAGATAGCTGCATTTAATTCAAATTGTACCATCTGCCAGGGCAGGATTCAAACACGGATCCTCAGACATCAGTTGTGTTTCTGGATTAACTGTCCAGCAATAATACCACTGGGCTACTTTCCACTGAAAAGTGCCCAAGCAGGATTCAGACTGAAAATCACCGTCTTGCAAGAGAGGTCGGCAGCATTCCATACTCCCACAACCCTCTGTGTGAAAAACCTCCCTTTAACATCCGAATTATATCTCGCCCCTCCTTCACCCTAAGCCTGTGGCCCCTCGTAATATTTGTTTCCAATCTAAGAAAAAGCTTACCACTGTTTACTCTATCTATACACTTCATAATCTTGTACACCTCTATTAGATCTCCCCTCATTCTCATTCTTTCTAAGGAAAAGAGCTCCAATTTGCCCAGTCTTTCCTCATAACTCAGTCCTTCCATATCAGGCAGCATCCTGGTAAACCTCCTCTGCACTCTGCAATTAATAATGTTAATTAATTGTATAATTTTAAGAACCTAAGGGTTCTTAGGTTCTACTGATAGTCATTATCGATATTCTTTTATACCAACCTCCTCACACACCACTTGTCACACTATAATTTGTTTTCTGTTCTGCTCAATAGGAGAAGCATAAGAAACAAAACAAATGAGTATAAACTTAAGTTCAGCTTAAAAGCCACACACGGGTAAAATATGAAAATGATGGACCAGGATTTTCTAGCCCTTCTCAAAGATGAGATTTTCTGGTCCTGCCAAAGGTGACCCCTGCAGCAGGTGGCAAAATGCATCGACGATGCAAAATGCTGAACAATTCCACTGGCAACTAATGGCAAGCTGCCTCCGCACTGAAAGAACCCCATGAAGAAACCAGAAAATCCCATTGACTCTGATATCAGAAGTCTGGCAAGCTTCTTAATTTGGAGCCTGGAAATAGGAGAGCATTGCATCACATGTTTGGCTTATATTTTGTAGATGGTGGACAAACCTTGGGTAGTCAGGAGATGAGTTACCCACTATCGAATTCCCAATATCTGACTTGTTATTGTGGCCACTGTATTTATATGGCTCATAATGGATAAGAAGGAAGTGGTACACTTATTAGTCTTATTAGTGACTGAGCACTTGAACAGTTAGTCAAAAATAATCAGCATAGATTTGTGAAGGATAGATCATGTCAGAATAATCTAGTTGGTTTTTTTTCTGGAGGTCACTAATATGGTTGTGAGAGATGTATCTATGGATATTGTCCATGTGGAATTCCACGTGTTCCATATGGTCTACACAAGATTACAAACACAGCCTTTAATTTTGTAAGACAATAGTTGGCACTATGGTGGTCAACTTTGTCTTAAGCATCATGCGCTCTGATGAAGAGTCTAGCAGACTTGAAACTTTTAGCTCTGTTCTCTCTCCACACATGCTGAAGGCTCTGCTGAGATTTTCCAGAATTTCAGTTTTCATTTCAGATTTCAACATCCACAGTAATTTGCTTTTATCACCTGGTGTGAGTCAGGACCCTGACCTTGCCGTGGCATTATCTTCCCACTTGATGTAGAGGAAGACAGTGCGCTGAGCAGGTGCATGATTTTCTAGCTTTTGTTTTCTCTGGGTTGCCATCCCATCTAACTGAGTTTTCTGCTTCTGCTTGCCTCTTCCAACACCCCTTCTAAACAGTCAGCCTCCAGAAGTCACAGCCCTCAGCGACCATCTCCCAGTCATCAGAGTCAATGGGATTTTCTGGTCACTGCATGGGATGCTTTCGGTGCGGAGGCAGCTTGCCATTAGTTGCCAGTGGAATCATTCAGCATTTTGCATCGTCGATGCATTTTGCCACCTGCTGCAGGGATCACCTTTGGCAGGACCAGAAAATCTCATCTTTGAGAAGGGCTAGAAAATCCTGCCCAAGGTCCATCATTTTCATATTTTACCTGTATGGTATCTTTATAGCAGAGGTATGGGTGTTCAGGAGATCATGACCCATATCACACAGCCAATTCACTACACTATGCAGCAGTCATCCATCTGATGAACATGTTTAAATTTGATTTATTAGTGTCACAAGTAGGCTTACATTAACACTGCCATGAAGTTACTGTGAAAATCCCCTATACACCACACTCCGGCACCTGTTCAGGTACACTGAGAGAGTTTAATATAGTCAATACATCTAACCAACATGTCTTTCAGACTATGGGAGGAAACTGGAGCACCCAGAGGCAGCCCACACAGACAAAGGGAGAATGTGCAGACTCTGCACAGTCAGTGACCCAAGGTGAGAATCAAACACAGATCCCTGGCGTGGTGAGGCAGCAGTGCTAGACACTGTGGAAGCATACTGCCAGACGAATCTGCACAGATATAGTTGGCTTAGCAATGAATGGATTAGTCCATGAGATAATTAGCAAAAATTAGAATATGTAGGATTGGATATAACCTTGTTGGGATGTAGGGGACAGAGTTTAGAAACCTAGGCCAGGATGTTCTGATCTCAGCATGATGGATGAGTTGAACCACCCAAATGTCCATTGACTTCAGTGGGACCAGAAGATCTCACCCATTGAGTTTGTTCTTTTCTTGGGACTCCTACTGAAGGACTTGTACTTCGTTTGGGTTTTCAAAATATATATATTAGTGATATGGATTAAGGAATAGAGAGAGTTTATATCTCAAGTGTGCAGGTGACATCGTGTTTATAGTATGTGTACTGAATTGCCTATGTGGCCGTACTTGTGGTTTCAATATTAATCTCATTCATGCTCCACCCTCTGGCTACATCCCTTCCTACAATTATGCTCAATTGTTTAATCCAATAAATATATTCACCAATAACCTCAATTTCGAATTGCTGAAAAGAGAGACATGTTGCCAAAGCTTTTTGCCTTTAACTCATCAGGACAAATGCAAAAATGTCAAATTTTAAATAATCACAAAAATTTACACGACAGAAGAGTGCTGATTGTCCATGGTGTTGCCATGGAGAGGGCCATGACTAACTATAGACTCCTCAAGTAATTCAGGAAAATTGCAAAGCTATGGTTGGTGCATACTTTGTGATGTTCTGAGTTTGTGAAAGATGACATATAAATACAAGTCGTTTTTAGTGAAATCAAAGTTATTGACTACAATATGCTGATAGAGTGAGCAAGGGGATAAAAATGATTGTCTAGAAAATAAATACAGTGTCTACCCTTTTTAAAGTACTTCAAGGTTGTATTGGAGGGAAGATGTGTTGGAGATTGATTGAAGTGCAATGAGACCAGTCTCACCTTTTACCATTCAGCAAATACATTACATTTGAAAAAAAATGCTGTCCGCGGGCAAAGTTGTGTTTCTTTCAGGATTTCCAGAGATAAAATTAACCATAATTGTAAATCATTATCCGCAGCCTGTTTGAGTCATTCTTTCACTCTAAACATAAACAGGTTGAACAAGAACACATACACATGGTGTATTTAACTGACAAGAACGGCTGCTCTCTCCAGCTGACATTTGATAAGAGTATAGGCTGCGTCATTTGCATCAAAATTAAAGTAAACAGATTGAATTAGTTTGGATCATTTTAATGTGCTATGATAAATCTCTCTTCTGGTGAGATGTGGAGTGTGGGGGATGGGAGTAAGGTGCCTAACAGAGGCTAGCTGCTTTCAAATGAATCAAGTGGCCTTCTGGTGCCATGTAATTTTTCAGTAAAAGCGTTAATTACATGTATGCACTAGAATTATCCATTTTTCTTAAGATATAATCCCAATGTGAGAGAAGGTTACAAGATTAAATCCATGTAAAGTGAGCTAGAGAATCTTTGAAAATGTATTTTTTCCCTGATAAGTTATTGGTAATTTGAAACTGCTGATAAAAATTGCTCCATGTGGTAACCTGAGGTAGGGGGTCATAAACCTCCAGAAGTACCAAATCAGTCAGCACTTGACCATTATGAACATAAATAGGAAGAATTGGGGGGTGGGGAGGAGAAGGTTGTCTTGCAGCAAGAAGAGGAAGAGCTTCTGGAAAAGAAACACACGCACACACACACGCACACGCGCACACACACACACACACACACACACACACAGATGTTGGAAGATCAAAGTGTTCAACATCAAAGCCAAAAATGCAGAATCCACATGTTCCACGAGGCAAGGAGCTTGTGATGAGAAGGTGAGTGAAAATGCTGAATAATTCAAATAAACCTACAAGTTAGATAAGTAAATAAGAAAATAAAACTGATAAATAAATTGCAGGAATTTGTACTGTGGAAAAATTTGTTGACATCTTCATATGTCAAATACCTGTTGCGAGGAATGCATGGAACTCTCCTCTTAGAATGTGTCAGCAAGCCAGTTGGGCAGATGCCTCTTTTCCGTTTTGCTATGACATCTGGTGAGAGAATATTTTCATGGGATGATCAAAGTCCAGTTGTATCTACAACATTTGTATACTTTTGCACATTATTAAGTAACGCTTACTTCAGAAATCTGGTTCAAAATAGACATTTGCCTGTAAGAAATATGAAATAGATGCTTTCCACCATCCGACAGCTGATTGTCAACTGTAAAATAAAGAAACTTTTGTATTTATATGGTGCCTTTTGCAATCTCAGACATTCCAAAGTACTTTAAAGCTAGTGTAGTACTTTTGAAGTGCAAAAGCTGTTGCAGTAGAGGAAACAGAGCATCCAATTTGCTCACAACATGGTCCCAAAACCAACAATGTGATCATGACCAGATAATGTGTTTCTGTGATGTATGTCAAGGAATAAATATTTGTGAGGCACCAAGAAGGATGCCATTGCTCTTTTTAGAAATGGTGCCAAGGGATTTATTTAAGTCCACCTGAGAAAGCAAATGTGGCCTGCATGAAATTTTGGCAAGTGCACAAATGATGCCCTGAATAATTGAAAAAGCTAAATAGTAATTGAGTCATAGAGTCATACAGCTCAGAAAAGGCCCTTCAGCCCACCGAGTCTGCATCAAAAATATCTACCACTAAAGTCACACTAACCCCATTTTCCAGCATCCGTCCCATATTCTTAAATGTTATAATGTTTCAGGGTGAAGTATCACCTGCCACTTCTTGTCCATTTCAGGCAAAACCAAAACACTAACTGAAAATCCCTATTAAAAATACAATTGAAGATACTAGTGTCAAGTCAGCAGCACCATACCAATCAGCTTTTCATTCAAAATGATACCCTCAAAGAGGCAATTAGTCAATTACATCAACCCAAGCAAATAAATCACTTGAAATATCCTTCAGTGAACAGCCCATTACAAACTTCACAAACCACTGATGATTCTGGCAAACAGACGTAGTTTTGTTCGGTAATTTTGTTCTTCCTGAGACGTGTGTTATAAATATGATTTGTGACAAACTACAACTTTGCAAACCAACTTACTAGGAAATGGCTTTGGTGTGATCGGTTATATGAAACACATTTTTCTGGACTTTGTAACAAAGCCAACATTTAAAAGGTTACCAGCCTTAAGCAAGAACCTTGCTAATCTATCTCTTCTTGACTGGTGTGAAGGAGGAGTCACAAGAAACGGAAAGTGTTATTTTCTTTACAACACTTATATGTGGGGCTCTAAGTGCCTCAACATGATTTACACTGTTAAGTCAACTGCAAACAAATTCCACAATGTTTGTCAAAGGCATTTCCCCTTTAAATAATGCATTTGACAATACAGAACAAGACTTTTAACTCAAGTCAATTGTGATCAACCAGAATCATTTTTCTCCCATTTTTTACTTTTCATGTGACTAATAATTGTTAACAAAATGAAAAAGAATGTTAAGTTTATTTCCCAAATATGGCTGCATTTAGTTTCAAAAGCAATAAACTCTGAAATGTTTGCCAGTCCAAATGAGGAATGCTGCAGTTGAAACAAAGTTTTTGCATTCAACGGAGACAGGAAACTGCAGAAATAAAGTGAACTGCCCAAACGCACAGGACAGTCAATCTGTCTGTATTAAATTCATGCATCTAACACATGTCTGTCACTCTTCAATCATCTGACTTCAAAGTGCCAAAAGTGGAAAAAGGAGAAAACCAGTCATTTCTTCTTGTTTTCCTGACATTTTTAACCTGGCCTCAGCTCAAGGCCATAATTTACAGAGAAGTTGCCAATCTGCAGTGAGTTCCTTCAACAATTAACATAACTGATCTCAGGATGTGCTCTTTTGATCACAACAACAATGACAGCAACTTGAAAATAAATTCCTTGGCTGTGAAATGGTTTGAGATGTCCTGTGGGTCTGACATAGATGCTTCAGAAACTTGGATGGTGTAGCATCAAAGGATGGTTACAGCATAGAATAAGGGCATTTAGTCTGTTGTGTCCAAGCCAGCTCCCTTCAAGACCAGCTTTGCTTGTCCAACTCTCCCTGATTATTTCCATAGCCCTGTAATTTTTTTTTCACAGTTGACTGTCCAATTCTTGTTTGAAAGCCATGATTGAATCTGCCCCATAAGGACTGGGATTTGCCATCTTTAGTGAACTTTCAGCCTGGTGCCTTCCCCTTCTCCCACAATTAACTCTCAAAAATGAATAACTCATGGGTTGTTGCCCTCTGTGGCCTTCCTCCTCACTTTGGTCTCAGCTTCCCACTGTTCTGCAGCACCTCATGCAGTTCACTGGATTTGTGCTATCTGCTTCCCCCACCTCTCAAGAGATCACAACACTCAGATCATCACGGGAATATTCAGGAGCTAATTAGTTCAAAATATGGAACATGCATTTTGATGAGCATCAGCCATTCCCCATGCATGCTGAATCTTACTTGTTTACTTGTGTTGTTTTGTAAATAGACATAGTAAACAAACAATTTTGAAGCAGAAAATAAACTTTTACATTAACTATTTTATATTGACATTTTCTAATTGATTTCTATAAAGACAGCTAGAATCCGGAAATCCTTGTTTCTCACAGATGTTTCCTATCTTGCCCTTGTAGTGTTGTCTTATATCTTTCCCTCCCTCTTATGTCTCTTACTCTATGGCCAGAATTTTACCACCTCACCTATACCAAAAGTAGGAAGTAAGCAACCAGGAATTGATTCATTTTCCCAAAACCATACTCATGCATTGACATGCCCTTTTACATGTGCAAAACTAGATTGCTGCTTTTAAATCCACATGCAAACATTAAAGAAATATGTAATTGTGTTTTCAGTACAAGATAAAGCTCAGTTCCGACTTCCTCCAAATTGCTAGCATGTAACTGCAAACCTGCTGCGTCTCTGCATTCATCCAACATTTTCAGCTTATTCATTGGCAAAATTAATCAATTTCTGGTTGCTTACTTCACATGGTAGAAACTTCATTATGTGCTGATGAGCTACATTAGATATCACTACTGACAGAGCGCCATTCTTAATATCTGATAGCTATGTAGCTCCACAAGATCCCTGTCTCTACACTTTCTACTGACAACTGACTCAGTCAACTTAGCAAGCTGCCATGAGAAGTTCTGATAGAGTGGACAACTCCTTTAAATACAACTATACTACTCCAAACCATGAGAGCCAGAGGTTTGTGATTGGAACAGCAGCAGTTCTACTATCATTGCTCTGCAGTCATTTTCTTCTCTCAGCAACTGTCCAAAACTGAGAGAGCAAAACTGCAACTTCTAACGTTCAGGTAGCTTCATGGGTTTCCGGCTGGCTTAAAAAGCCAGCATTTTTTGGCCACCTGCCACCCAATACCCAAACCAAACCACCACCATCTACCACTCCACCTCCACCACCCCTGCAATTCTTGCCACTCTAGGTGACCACCTATTTTGCCTAGCAGTTGTGCCACCACACTTTCAAGCTGTGCATTCAAGATTCCAATCACTCAGCGCATAAAAAACGGTTTTCCTCATATTTTAGATTCTTGTAGACAAGCTCATGCTCTCTTCTTCACAAAGCATACCAGGCTAGTGGTCTTAGAGGAACGGGCCATAGCTCCACACTTGAAGATAAACATTATAGTCTTGCCTTAGCCAGCCCAATGAGCATCATCATGAAAGATCTGTTCTTACTTTAATAACATTTCTCCTTCAGCTTTATATGGCAACAGGTTTGGGATTGTTTTCTCAGCAGAATCCCTTTGAGCAACTAAAATAAATACTTCGGAATAATGAGGCGTTTCTGGTTGTTGTTCATTTGGGGCTTCAATGAACAATCATTTATACATTTGCACAACTTCTATGACCATGAGAACTTGTATTGGTCATTTATTAGGAATTTAATTTACCCAGCCAGAGCTCTGCTATGAAAATATTTTAGTAGTTTAAAAAGCAATAGTTGCTTGAACTCTATGAGATCCCAGATGGATTCTTAATTCAGACAGCGGCATAATTTCAGAAACATCTGCCTTTTCACAAACATGGAGGATTCATCACTTCCATTCATTAAGGCCACTCTGGATAAGTTATAAGCAAGGGAAACCGAGGCAGGACTTTCAACTTTGCATAGTGCGAGTGTGAGGATGATGGGAGTGTGGGAGACTTTGTGTCAAGGTGTATGCACCTTTTCTAATTTCATAAGCAGGTGATAACATAGCCTTGAGGATTTATGGAGGTGGTGGAGCTACCACTGATGCATGAGTGTGGCAGCAGCATTGAGACATTTTTGACATCTTGGCCTAATCCCCACTGTAGTGAATTAGAAGCTGAGAAGACTAGATAGATCTATTCGAGAGGCAAATACTACTTGTTTTGACATATAGAATGCATTACATTACCAATTGGAGGCAATAATCCAATGATGAAGCAAAGAAAAAAAAAGCTTGCATCGAATCCATCAAAGTGCTTTGCAGCTAGTGATGTACATTTCAAGCATTGTCACATTATAAGAATGAATAAATGTAACATAATACATAGATCACATCAGAGTTATCCCAGTGATTAGAACTTAGTAATGAAATTGTGAGAACACAGCAAAAATGAGGGAACATTTCTCTCAACTAATGAATGTGTCTTAGACAGAGCCTAATGGCAGAAATAGGTATTAACTATTGGTTGCCTGGAGAATGGGGTTCAGGAACAGAAGAGTTGATACCAGTATCCGTGTTATTATGTTGGATTCTTGGTCCCATGCTTCTATACAATCCACTAGAAGACGGCGAGCCATCTATTGTGCTATCATCATTCTGCATCTTGATGCTCGACCAACAGAATATACGAATGGCTCTTCTGCCATCCTCTTATACTAAACTGAAACCTTCTGTATCAGTAACATTGAAATCAAATGAACTATGATCTAATTAAATGATGAAGCAGTCGCATGGGGTTAAATGAAACTTTCACATTTACACATTTTTTACGTTTTGAGGACATCCAAAACATTTCATAGGTAATTATGTACTGTATGATGTACTGTTGTAACATAGCAGCCAATTTGTATGTAACAAATCGCACAAATAGTAATGTATTAATAACCAAATAAACTTTTTATTTTTAAATGATGTTGATTGAGGAATAAATATTGGCCAGGACTTCAGGGCTAACTTTCCTGTTCTTCATCAAATTAGTGGGATGGGCTTTTTTATATGCCCCTGAGGGAGTAGATATGGTCTCAGTTTAATGCCTAACCCAAAAGACAGTACCTCTCGCAGTGCAACACTCCCTTTGTACTGAACTCAGAGTGTCAGCTAAAATCCTGTACTCAAGCCTTTGGAGCAGGACTTGAATCCACAACCTCTTTGAGTACAGATCTAAGACGCAGCTAAAGCCTATGCTCAACCCAGCCTACTCCTCTTCCTATACTTCTTGAAGCAATGAAGCAATCTTTATAGATATACAACCAGGGATATCAAAAGATATGACCACATACATAACACAAGAAGCAAGCATTCGAACAAATCAACACATCAGGTTTGTCTTTGACCCTTCTGTTACATGTCCTATTGACTAACTGCAGTAACAACAAAAAATCGATAAAGGGAATATACACTGGATAACTTTAGTGGAAAGACTGACAAATTGATGTATTATTCAAGCATGATATGTACACTTCTTTATGCAGGTTCATGATTGCTATGCTGAGTTTGTATATGTAGCCTGGCATGTGCCAAAATAGTGCATGCTCAGAGCCAAAACTATCTAAAGCAGTTCAGTTTTTGAAATTTGCTGTGACCTGGGGAAATGTTATTAAAAGCTCACATTGAAAACTGAGGATTGAATTATCCCAAAAATATTTCCGGGTTACAGCCAAGTTTTCTTAATCTTCTAGTCTTCAACAAATAGTGGCACTTATGAAATAACAAAATGTAGAATACCTGTGCCCTGGCAATCTTGTTCAATTATTGGCCCCTTTTTTGACAATGTTGAGTTGAACATGCAGTCAAGAACAATAAGCTTTGGTTTTTGCACACAGGTTGATCACCAAATACCAGACACATCTCAGAATCCTAGTTAATGAAAATGGAATTTTTAATTGATTCAGCCACCACAAACCATTAACAAAAAGAAATCACGAAATGCAGTATTCCAAACACCTTGTAAAAATTTTGTAATGTCCTGTAATAAAAATTGAATTGGTATACTGTAAACCAGTAACCCAGCTCAGAGCCTAAACTGTCTAAAGCAATTCAGTTTTTGTAATTTGCTGTGACCTGGGGAAATGTCATTAAAAACTCACATTGAGGGTGGAATTCTCCCAGAAATATCCTAAGTTTGAATTCATAGGAAAATTGGAAGAATTCATGTTGGTATTTTCAGTGGAAGTTCACACTAGAATAGCCCACATTCTGTGCAATGCAGAGGCCACTAGTGTGAATGGCATTAAAAACTAGGGGGCAGAGCCTATTCCCGCCTGGGAGGTTGAAACCAGCGGGCCTCTGCACATGTGCAGTGGTCCCAAACTATCAGCTACCCATTTGCTGGACAGCTGTATCGCTGACCAACCTGGGATACCCACAAATGCTGCACTTCCAGTCCATCATAGCCGGATTGCAGTGGCACCCCCAACCATTTCCAGACAGCTCTGATGCCCTGATCACCAGCACCCCATGTAGTGCCAATCCATCTGCCGCTGGCCTTCTGCCTACTCCATACATCCCAATGCAGAGTGGCAATAGGACCCCCATTCCCCAATCATTGCCGCCAAGCCCCACGCATTGGCACTGCCCCATGTCTGATAGGCAGTGACAAGGTGCCTCCTGGGCATTATCACTTTGCTCCTTGTGCAGTGCCATGGGCTCAGGCTGGCACTGTCAGAGTGCCCATGGGGCACCAACCTTCCGCCACTCAACCTGCTATGGGGCCCTCATTGCCCTTCATTCCAGCAGGGTCAGGCCACTAGTTCCCTGAAAATGGGGAGCTACTCCTAATTTTGCTGGAGTGAAACACCCTGGCAGGGTGGAAAAGGCTATCAGGCCTGCAAAATTCAATCCCAGGCCCACCAGTAGCAATTACATGATATTTAAATTATTATTTAAATGTTAGCTCCATTTCTCTGCTGATTTCTAGCACAGGGCAAACTGCAACAGAAGTCTGGCATTAGCAGACCAAATGGGGCGTGAACACTCATGGAAACCTGTGAATTGCACCCCCCCCAATGCAATTCTCCAGTCCATTGTGTTGGAGAATCACCCCCTGAATTTCCATTCACAATGAGTAACTATTTCCTTGTCTATAGCCCTGCATTTGCAGAATGTTGGTAAGCTGCTGCTTTCCAACAACTCATACCTTTGGCCATTGAGTGATCCAAGAGGTTACCATTGCATAGTGATAGAATATAGAATGCACCCACAATTTCCCATAAAGTACGCTGATCTCAATGGTCTCACTGTGGCAATTGGAGGCAAAGTTCGATGACTACTCTGTATTCCTCAATCTCAGGTGTTTCTGTTAATGTTCTCCCTCACATTGTTGTACGTACTCTCCCATTTGTGCTCAGTGTCATCTTATCTGAAATAATATGAACCAAAAACAGGTAAACTTGAATGGGAAATTTGAAACTGATGCTTTCAAAATGTGGACTGGGGTCAAGCGAGGTTGTGTGATAGATCACTTACTTTTTACAGTTATCCACTTGGCAGCCGCTATTCACCTCATCAAAGTTCAAATGTCCTATTAAATGTTTTCTAGATGGAAAACTCTTTAACCATATTTGTCTCGATGACAAAAACTAAACTGGCCACCAGGGATATACATAATCCACAGAACACAGATGGATATGGATAACCATTGCACCAGATTTGCAAGCCAGTCTCGCTCTGTTCAATTCCGCAGACAAGAATCTCAACTTGTCCTCGAATGTTGCTGAAACAAAACTCACATATCAACCTATAGCTGTTCAGCCAAATATTCCATCCCCAATCCCACCCCAATATATGCGGAAAGAGGGGCTCTGGAATACTTTGAGTATTTCACATATCATGGTAACCATATCTCTCAAAAGGCCACCATTAGTGAGGAGATCAAAAATTAGGTCAGTCTTCTACAAACTGTCGGCGAGTATTTGATGACAAAGATCTCTGCAGATCAACAACAGTCCTAGTGTACAGTACAGCTGACATAACCAGACTCCTATACTTCAGAGGTTACATTTACTCTTAGGCTGGAGATTAATGCTCTGCCCTAGAGTGGAATGATGGTGGATTGTGGAACAGGAGGAGGATATAAAATTGGGCACCGTGGTATTGATGTCACACCAATTACCTACCCTTCCCTGCAGGTATTTCCCCATGGCAGGGTGTTGTCAAGCAGCCCACTTGTTTGCGGGTCATTTACTGATGAGTTAAGGGCCTCGTCCCACCACATTCCCTGCAGTGGATGAGGCTGATACCAAGTGCTCAAGTTCCATCTAGTGGCATTGTGGCTGAGCTAGGGGGTGTTCCAGGTGAAACTTCCTTGCAATCACCTCCTCAAACCAATTAAAGGATCAACGGCTGTTAAATGGCTGCTGGTGGCATTGAGATCAGTTACAAGTGAGCTCATCTCTGACTTATATTCCCCACCCCAATATAAAATTCACCTCCCTGTATCCCTTTCTGTTACACAACTTTATCAGTGAATTTTTACTGGAAGTTTAGTTATATGCTTAATCTTGTTCCAAGAGACAGCAAAAGCAGCACTAGGAACACACCCTTAAATACTAACTTAATATTAGAAACCCAATGAGGACAATCCAAATTGTCCCTTTCAATTTTACTTTGCAACCGCTATTGTATTACCTTGAAGTTTGAGAAATCAGTGCTTACTTTTACAAGACCCTATCTAACCATCTGTGTCATGAATATCTTAAATACCATTGTTTAGTTAAGACTCTTCTACAGTATTATAGAACATCCAGTACAGAAAGAGTCTGCAACCCAAAGTGTCTTTGTTGGTTATTTGAAAGAGCTGCACAAATAATCCCAATACGTTACTTTTTCCTGTAGTATTTGTCCTCAAGTATTTATCAAATTCCCATTGTAAATTACTATTAAAAATGCTTCCATTAGTCATTTTAGGTGATAAGGCTCTGTTTGATGGAGCAATTTTGATGTAGAAATACTCTCTACAATTGACTGCTCCTATTCTGTCCAAATAGAACATAGAACATAGAACATAGAACAATACAGCACAGAACAGGCCCTTCGGCCTTCGATGTTGTGCCGACCAAAATAAAAAGCAATGCCCCTCCAAACTAAACCATTCCCTTCTCTTCCATATACTTATCAATTAACCTCTTAAACGCCACCAAACTTGGCGCATCTACAACAGCTGCAGGCAGGGCATTCCACTCCCTAATCACTCTTTGAGTAAAGAACCTACCTCTGATATCCGTCCTATAACTCATACCCCTTAATTTAAAGCTGTGTCCCCTCGTGCTAGCTTTCTCCATCCTAGGAAAAAGGCTATCACTGTCCACCCTATCTAAACCTCTAATCATCTTATATGCTTCAATAAGATCCCCTCTTAGCCGCCTCCTTTCTAACGAAAACAACCTCAAATCCTTCAACCTCTCTTCATAGGACCTGCCCTCCATACCAGGCAACATCCTGGTAAACCTCCTCTGTACCCTCTCCAATGCCTCCACATCTTTCTTATAATGTGGGGACCAGAACTGCACACAATACTCCAAGTGCGGCCGCACTAGAGTTTTGTACAGTTGCAACATGATGCTGCGGCTCCTAAATTCAATCCCCCTACCAATAAAAGCTATATAGTAGTTGTTAAATAGTAGTTGTTAGTAGTTAGTTGTTAGTTAGTTGTTAGTTGTTAGTAGTAGTTGTTAATAGTAGCTAAATAGTAGTTGTTGCACTTTCTAAACCAAGGCCGTAATTTATTTTCTGATTGCAGCGGCACCCTCAACCATTCCCAGACTGCTCTGATGCCCCGATCACCAGCACCCTTGTAGTGCCAATCTCTCACTCCCTCTGTAGTGCAGAATCCACCTGACGCTGGCTTTCTGCCTGCCCCATCCATCCCAATGCAGAGTGGCAGCAGGACTCTCTGGGCTGGCTAATGGTTTCCAACTTGTCTGGATGGAATTGAAGTCTCCAAAAACAATGGAGGAAATATTGGAATCCAGTGTAATACAGCATAATGTGATTCATTCTGTTACTGCCACACATCACATTACGCGCCATTGTTGATAAGTATTTAACTATCCAGGAAGATACCTCTTAATATGAGGCCCATTGCACTGCTCATACTCAATGGAAACATTAAATCAGGAAAACCTGACTGGGAAAAAAAACATAATGGCCAACTTGGTGTACCTAGGTTTTACTGTTCTCTCTGGTTATGCTCATTCCCAACAAGTCATCAAAACTGCATCAGAAAGAGGACTTTATATCATGGTTAATTTCTTCGATGTAAAAGACTAATGATGATTTACTTGAAGTATGCAAGGACTAAGGGCTGGAACAAAGGATAACGACACTCAAAATGATTTGTATTGACGCTGCCCAGTAATGGGTAATCGTAGGTCCAACCTGTCTCAGTGCTGAAATCATCCAGGGATTAGGTCCTGTGGAAATGTTATTACCTCGTGGCATCTTCCCTCCTCACTTACTCCAGTTACTGGGTGCAAATTGGATACAGGTGCGGCTATGAAAAGTGCCACTTAGAGTTAATTCCTGAAATGCAGCAGAGTTCAGAGGTTTGATTCCTGTACTATCTCAGCCTGCGGGTACAGGGCTTACTTTAATAGCAGTGACCCTCATGGCAGGGCAGCCAAAGGCATCGTGGCCTCTGTTGTAAGGTAGAACTCATGCTGCATTTGTTAACAAGGAATGGGCTGCTGATCTGAGAGCGTATCAGCAGATTTCTTTCAGCCCTTGGCAGAGAGTAGAGCAATTTTGATATAGGGATAGTGTCAGGACCCAGGGAAAAAAGTATCTGTGACTTCTTAAAGAGTTACTGATGAATTAACAAAATGTACAAAGAATGCAGGCACTTCCCTTATGAACTCAGCCTCATTGTGTGAGATCTGATCCTCCTCTTTTGTTTCCTGACACGTGCAGATTGGATGTCAATAGTTCATTTGCGATTTCTGTAAAAGTTACTTCACCCTTGAAATGGTGCTTCATCTCATGTGACATGTAAACAGATGCGAAGGCAAAATGTGGACAGATGGCTGCATACTTGATGTTAAGCAGAAACTCACTCCAAAACTTAAATACAGGATTGCTGGGGCACTGCATTATCAGAAATATCGAGTATTAAAATGAAGGATTTGTCTGCACATTCAGGTAAAAGATCTCATGCACTATTTCAAGAATGGAAGGGAGCTTACTCTCCTGGCATTTTGGACAACATTCCCCCTTCTCTAACACCATCAGAAATACAAGAATTGGCTAACACTGTTTGTTAATTTATAGAAGACATTTTTGAGAGGTATTCCTGTTATTTTTTTCCATCAGTTTGCTGCGAGGTGCATTATTTTCAATTTTACTTCTAAGATAATTACACTTTTTGCCCTGATTTTAACACAGAACAGGAATCAAGCGGATGGCACAGTGGTTTGCATTGCCGCCTCACAATCTCGTGGGTCTGGGTTCATTTTCAACCTCAGCTGACGGTGTGGAGTTTGCAAATTCTCTCCGTGTCTGCATGGATTTCCTCCAGGTGCTCCGGTTTCCTCCCACAGTTCAAAGGTGTGCAGATTAGGTGGATTGGCCATGCTAAATCGCTCCTTAGTGTCAGGAAGGTTAGCGGGGTAAATACGTGGGATTACAGAGATAGGGTCTAGGTTCAGACTCAATGGACTGAATGGCCTCCTTCTGCACTGTAGGAATTCTATAATTCAGTTCAGAGGGTTGACAGGGGAGAGAGGGAAGGCGTGGAGGGATGCGGATAGGACAGTGATGGTGATGGGGCCTTAAACACCAAATCCAACAAAGTGCTAAGCAAGATTGAAGATAGCTGGATTGAAGAAAGAAATACGTGGGAATTCTATCTCAATTGAAAGAAAGCTAAAACTTAATGTTTCAAGCACAAAGGAGCAATCCCACTGCTCCTGGCCTTATAAGGAAAACTATGCATTTTTCCCAAACCTCACCCATTTGAGTCTCTTTTGACCATATACCACTCCTGCACTTCCCCCACCTTCTTGCCCCTAGATTCCAAACTCCCTCCATCTGACCTTACCTCCCAAAAAGCCACAATAGCTTCCTGCACAGGCAACCATTTAAAATAGCAGTTGACTCGCTGTAACATTATACATTCTGATCTCCACAAGCCATTATTTGCAATCAAAAGATCAGTGAGGTTAAAGGTGCTGGCACAAATACTACAACAACTTCAGGACAGGCTAGATGTGGCTAAATATGAAAATCCAAAAGTTGCTGATAGTGAAGCACTACTGTATCATAAGCTTCCTGAGAATTATTTCTCATTGGCTGGTTTACCATTGAAATATATTAAATAGTGTGAAGCTGCTATATTTGCACAGTTAATAAGAACTCATCTCATCATAGTCATTTCAGTCTAAGTATGTTTTTAATGTTATAATGTGTTAATTACTGCAAATTAACCTCACCAGCATTGAAAATTAACAAATGTGGGATCTCATTCCTTCAGGTTTTAATTATTGCAATTTGTCCAAATATACATTTCAAAAATACTTGTTTTCCCATCTATCTTCCATGTTCAAGGGGGACATGGTGGCATAGTAGTTAACACTGTTGCCTCATAATGCCAGGGACCTTGGTTCAATTCTAGTCTTGGGTGACTATCTGTGTTGGAGTTGGCACCTTCTCCCTGTGTCTGTATGGATTTCCTCTGGGTGCTCCAGTTTTCCTACAACACTCCAAAGATGTGCAAGTTATCTTAATTGGCCATGGTAAATTGGCCCTTAGTGTCAAAGGGTTAACAGGATAAATACGTGGGGTTACGGGAATAGGCTTGGATGGGATTCTTGTTGGTGCAGGCTTAATGCGCCAAATGGTCTCCTTTGGCACTGTAGAATTTCTATGGTTCCAGCCTTTTTTCTCTTCAGTTTATTTTTCTTTCTGATCTGTCATTGAATTCACTACCTCTAACTTACACCATCTTCTCAGCCTTTGGGTGGAATTTTATTGAGATGTCAGGGTCTCTCCTGCCAGCTGAAGAGCTGGTGCAAAACTTCAGCAGGCCTCACCTCTGCCTGATAAACATATCGTTCTACAGGCCTCCCCCAGAATTGGATCCCTGCAGACTGAAGTCTCACCTAGCAAATGACTCCAGCCAAACAGAGGCCGCAGCTCTTGTGCATAGCACGACCACAGAGGAGGCTGTGGCTGTGAAGCCAGAAAGAAGGCCTTCCAGAGTGCCAAGATTTCAGATTGACCCAGGCCAAAGGTAAATGATGTGGTGGGGATGGGAATTTCACAGAGTGGAATTCATGAGGAGAGGATTATAGGGGCTTGAGAAGCCAGATCAGGGGTTGGCTCTCAGCAGTGTCCCTCTTTCCCAGAGACCAGTTCCTTGATCAAATTCACTCAATGCCTGATTAAGGGATCCCTTTCCCTGGAGATAGCAACTGTTATGCAAACCACATGACAACAACCCTGTCGGCAGCAAGGTTAATTCCAGCAGTGAAGTGATGGAGTCTTAAGTGGTTAAGTAGCAACTTAATGACCTCAATTAGCAATAGGATTAGAAGGTTGACCATGGACCTTACTACTCAGAACTTAAGTAGAGCAGAAATGGGAAGGTGACTTAGTTCAGGTATGGCACAATCCTGCTTAAGCACATGTCCTCCAGCAACAGCGCAAAATTTGGTCCTTTAATAGATTGAACACAACAACACAATTAATTTATCTGGTTAAAGAAATAATTAATTAGTCTGTTCTCTGAGATATCAGATGTCCAGGTTCCCTCCTGGTGATTCTATCAGCTTGCCCTTTTACCAAATTTCTCTGTGAAACATTCAAGGATCTAAGAATGTAATGACAAGTTTAACCAATAGCAGATGCCATTAGATTCACTTTTACAGAAAATTATTGCCCAATATTGAAAGAAAGACACTCGTGATTTCAGATAAACATTCAGAAAAACAGATTAAAATTCCAGAGAGATGTATCAGTGGGTCAAATCTCCAGTTGATGTTAACTGCCCAACTGTTTAGTCAGTGCTAGATTGAAATTGATTTCTGCTTTTCTCCATACTTAAGCTTGCCAACCACCCTGTCTGCTGGACTGCAGTCACAGAATCACAGAATTTCTATGGCACAGAGGAAGGCCGTTTGATCCTTCATGTCTGCACTGGCTCTCCAAATCAACATCATGACTTGGTACCTTTTCTGTTTATCCTTGTATTTTGTTTCTATTCAAGTAATCATCGAATGTCTCTTGAATGCTTCAATTGAACCTGCCTCTATCACATCACATTTGATTCTTTTGCAAATCACTTTAAATCTATATCCTCACATGTTCAACCCTTATACGAGAGGGAACAGTTTCTCCCCACCTACTCTGTCCAGCACTTCATGAATTTGAACATCTCTATCAAATCTCCTCTTAATCTTCTTCTCTTCAAGAAAACAGGCCCTATCTCTTCAATCTATCCTCATAACGGAAGTTTCTCATCCCTGGAATCATTCTTGTAAATCTCTTCTGCATTCTATACAATGTGTTTGCATTCTTCCTACAGTGTGGCACCCATAACTGCACACAATATCCCAGCTGAGGTGTAATTAGTGTCTTGTATAAATTTAGCATTAGCTCCTTGTTTTTGTGCTGTATGCTCTTAATAATAAAGCCCAGAATGCCATATTCTTTATTAACTGCTTGCCCCACCTGTCCCACTACTTCCAATAATCTGTGCACATATACAACCAAATCCCTCTGCTCCAGAAGCCTCTAAGAATTTTTCCCTTTATTTTATATTGTGTCTCCATCTTCCTACCAAAATGCACAACCTTATACTTTTCTGCATTGAACTTCATTGTCACCTATCTGCTCACCTATCACTAACAAGTTTGTCTATATCCTTTTGAAATTCTACACTATCTACCTCATAGTTTACAATACATTCAAGTTTTGTGTCATTCACAAACTTATAAATTGTTCCACGCACACCAAGATCTAGACATTAAAATATAGCAGGCAAACAAAGATCTTAATATAAATCCCTGGCAAACACCTCTACAAATCTTCCTCCAGTTATAAAAATATCCATGGACATTTACCCTCTGCTTCCTATTATTCAGCCAATTTTGTTTCTATGTTGCTCCTATCCCTTTTATTCTATGAACTATAACTTTTTCCACAAGTCTGTTGAGGCACTGTATTGCATGCCTTCTGAAGTTCCATGTACACTACACCTACAGCGTTACCTTCATTGATCCTTTCTGTTGCCTCATCGAAAAACTCCAGCAAGTTAGAGAAACATGATTTCCCCTTAAAAACATTCAAAATTTAGTTTATTTCTTAGTGTCACAAGTAAGGCTTACATTAACATTGCAATGAGTTACTGCGAAATTCCCCGAGACACCACACTCTGGCATCTGTTCAGGTTAATGCACCTAAACAGCACATCTTTCAGATTGTAGGATGAAGAAATCAGAGCACCTGGAGGAAATCCATGCAGACACAGGAGAACAAATATATTCCACACAGACAGTGATCCAAGCTGGGGATCAAACTCAAGTTCCTGACATTGTGAGGCAGCAGTGCTAACCACTGTGCCACTATTCTGCCCTGCGGAAGTCGTGCTGGCTCTTCCTAATCAACTCACATTTTTCCATGTGACTATAAATGATATCCTGAATGATGTTTCTAATAGAAGTCTGTTCACTAATGATGTGAAACTGATTTGCCTGTAATTGCTAGGTTATCCTTATAATCCTTTTTGAATAAGGGTGTAAAATTTGCAATTCTCCATCCTCTGGCACCTTTCCTGACTCTAGAAGAGACTGGAAGATTATGGCCAGCACTCCTGCAATTTCCATGCTCAGTTCCTTCAATATCCTTGGATGCATCTCATCTGGTCCTGATGCCTTGCCAGCTTTCAGTACTGACAGTCTATTCAACACTTCAGAAGGACAGAATATCCTTGTCTGTCAGTATGCCCTGGACAGCATCTACTTCCTTGAAAAAGACATTGAAAGTATTCATTTATGATCTTAGCTATGCCCTTGCCTCCATGTGTAAGCTCCTTTTTTTTGGTCTAATTGGTCCTACTCCTCCTCTTATCACTCTTTTACATGCCTACAAAAGACTTTGGGATTCCTATTTATGTTCGCTGTTGGTCTTTTCTCATAATCCCTCTTCACTACTCTGATGTGCTTCACCTCGTCTTGTATTCCTCTTGATTCTCTACCTGACACCTATCATAAGCACACATTTTCTTTATTATCTTGATTTCTATCTAGTTTTTCATCCAGGCTGTTCCGCGTTTGTTTACTCTATCTTTCTTTTTTGAGGGAAAATACCATGACAGTGTTCAGACCATTTCTGTTTTGAAGGTAGCCTATATACTGTTTATCAACACCAAGTGACCCCAGTACATTGACAGAGGCAGTTTGGCATAATAAATCTTGTAAAACAAACTATTTATACTGGAAGCACTCAAAAAAACATATCAGAGAGAATGGACTAGTTAATATTTTAAAAATGAACCTTTATATTAACTAGCATATATTCAGGAGTACATTTCTGTAAGCTCCTTATGTTCTTTCAGTTTAGTTAACATTGTCAATCTTTCAAATGCATATTTTTCCTGTCAAACCGTTTCCATTATAAATTCTTAGGTCTGTATTTATAATGAAAACTGACTATGTGAACTTGTCACTCTGTAATTACACCCTCCTCCCATCACAGTGCCATCAATGGCTGGAGGGAATAATTACAATGTCGCAATCTTCAAAAGGCAGTTCCTTTCATAAATATGGACATTGAAATTTACAGCGGAAATGTAAAAATAGCACATCTCAGTTTAGAAAGAGGTCTGAATCACGTCTGTGTTCTTTGTTCTCATTATCTCTGCCAAGTCTAATTTTATTTTACCTGCAAATCACTTGGACTTGGTTGAGTTGTGCAATCTGCTGGAATTGGATTAATATAAGAAAAATATTACTTCTTGCTTGTACTTATGGTACTGTCATTTTAATTCCTTCCTTCCTAGAATTCGGTCACTGGTATGTGAGATAACTAGTTTTTAAGTTGTTTTTGTGCTTTTAAGACTTTAAAAAAATATTCATTGTACAGTGAATACTTCTACGACAAGTTATGGGCTAGACAAATAAATAATTAATGTTTGAAGTGGATACTGAATACACAAAGCACAGACAAATCTTTATTAATTAATTTATCTTCTCACTTCTTGTCATTATCAGCAGATTATACCCATTTTCCTATGGAACATCATTTCCTTAGACATTCTCATTTCGGTACAACAGATAATCTACAAGCAATTTTCTGTGTGTCCACATTAATTTATTATAATTCACATTTTTCACTTGACAATCATTTAAATCTAATTGAATTCATCTTATTTCAAGCTGTATGTAATTCCTCCATTGCCTAACTTTAATTTATGTTAATTTCTTTGTTATTAACCAAAGTTTCCTTTGTTTTGAACAATACTTAACACATAGCATCTTTATGCACCCTACATGCTAGCTCAGAGCCAGAGATACAAATCGGTATGGACAAATTTTCCATGGCTTATGACAACTTTGGACTCACTATCAACACTAAAAAGACCAAAGTCATACACCAGCCTGATCCTCATGCACCGTATACAGAACCCATAATCAAAATCAAAAGGCAGAAACTACAGGCAGTGGACCAGTTCACTTACCTTGGCAGCACCCGCTCCCAAGCAGTGACTATTGATACAGAAGTTAACTGCAGAATAGCAAAGGCAAGTTCTGCTTTCGGTAGACTGTGCTCCACTGTATGGGAACATCGAGGAATCAGCCCAGTAACAAAATTGAAGGTCAACAATGCCGCGGTATTCACTACCCTCTTGTAGGCATGAAAAACGTGGACTATGTATTGAAGGCATGCAAGACAGCTCAATCATTTCCACATGACTTGTGTTCACAGAATATTACGCATCCGTTAGCAAGACAAAGTACCAGACACTGAAGATATCGCTAGAGCAAGTCTACCATCAGTCCACATGCTGCTGATGAGTGTGCAGACCCCATGGGCAGGTTATGTCATCTGTATGTCAGATGAGCGCATACCCTAGCCGCTCCTTTTTGGGGAACTCTCTGCTGGAAGACGCTCGCGTGGAGGGCAGAAGAGTGTTTCAAAGACATACTCAAGGCCTCCCTGAAGTTGCTTGACATTGACATGACCACTTGGGAAACACTGGCAGAAAACCACCTTACTTGGAGCTGCCTCATCCACAAAGGCTGTTAAGCTCACGAAGCAAGGTGTTTTGCTGAAGCATAACTTAAGTGCGAGCTGTGCAAGTCCAGAGCCACCACCGCAACAACTACAGTGTCTACACAAGTCTGTCCAATATGTGCCAGGGCATTCCGTGCCCGAATTGGCCTGATCAGTCACCTTCGGACACACTGCAACCAGCCTCAAAATGACTAATGATGTCGAGGTCCTCATCGATGATGATAGACGAACAACAACAACCTAACACATAACAGTTTAATGAGATATTTCCCATTGCACCAAATAATCTTTTTACTCTTACCAAATACATTGTTTACAAAAAGGTTCCCAAACATAGGATTCAAGCCTTAAAATGCCAGTAGTACTATTATTGTATTATGAAAACTCCAGTTGAATTTAAGGGAAAGTCGAATAAACACATGACAGAGAAAAGAATAAAAGGTTATGCTGACCAGGATAGATTAAGAGGGATGGAGCGATGGTGCTGGGGGTGGGGGTGGGGGTTATGGGGAAGGGGACACGTTGTGTGAAAAACAAACATAGGAATGGTCTGTTTCAGTCCTGTACGTTCTATGTAACTCTATGAATTTTTCAATCACTGCAAGTCAAAATACCTCATAACACAATGGAAACTGCAGAGGTAATGCAGAGAAAATCCTTACACTGGTTAGGGAGGGAGGACAAACACAAGAATGTCAAATTTCAGATGATCACTACAATATCTACTACTGGAGAACAGGGTGGATTGGATGACAAATTGATTCTGATTGGCTGAAGCGTTGCCATTGGTTAAGTAATGGTGAATCATAGGTTCCTTAAGCTTGATGCATGTATCGAGCACATCAAAGTTATCTTTTGGGACACTGACATTCTGATCAGAACATTGTTTGTTCTGTATCAATATTCAAGTTCTGTACTATTAAGTGACTATATGATAATTAGGGCTGTTTATTGCAGTTATAGTTTCCCTCAGTTTTTAAAACTGTTTTGTTTTGGTTTCCACACTTTCTCTCATGAAAGTTAACCAGGTGAATCCCAACAAAGTGAATGGGCTCCTTAGCTAATCCTGGGGTTCTGAAAGCTCCAAGTCATTTGAAGTGTGAGAGAGCAGCCTCCAGAGGAGCTTACTCTTCTCATGATTTTTCCTCTCCTCTTTTTTAGGACAGCCTGGCTTTTACTCAGTATTCTTGGTACAGTTTGGGATGAGGTGACAAACGCCAAGAAAACCAGGAAAACGGCATATGAGTTCTCTGTGACACAAGTCATTATTACATCAGTCTAGCTTTCTCAAGAACTCCTGCAATATTTAATTATTTAGCAACTCTTACCCTCCTCCCCCTCTCTCCCCCCCAATCTCCACCTTACTGAGGAAATGTCTTTCACAGACTGTAAGCTCCCAAACATCCTGATTAGGACCACCCTATGCCAGAAGCTATGTCTGAAGATCTGTTTTCTATCAATTCATATTTCTATGTATTAGTACATGAACATCACCAGGACTGCTGTTTCTGTACTTGAGCGAGGACATTGCCATTCTATCCGTTTACTCCTTTGAATATCTCCCTAGTTTATTGGTTATGAAACTAACTAAAATGTTTCACATATCTTCAGAGGGCGGAGTGCACAGAGCCAGGAGCTGATTTACAGGGAGGCCCTGGAAAGCAAACTCTGTCAATTGCAAAGCATCCAAAAAATAATCGCAAAAAACACAGGAACTGGCTTCAGAATTGAGAGACATGCAGAGTCTCGAGTTTGATGGCAATGATCCTGTGGTGTAATTTAAGAACTTTTGTCTGGATTTTTCATGCATGATAATTACAGACAAAAGTAAACATACTCTGTATGTTGAGTGAGGAATGAGCCCATTGTAATATCCAGAATAGTTGTTTGGGGAAGAGATGCTCTTGGGCAATTACTGCAGAACGAATGAAAAGGTGAGGATAAGATCCCATCACATTCACAAACACATGCTCACATACACTAATTCTCATGCACATTAACTCCCATATCTCCCAACCATCCAGATGCACTCACTTGCAAACACACAGAACCATTTTTCTGCACATACCCCATTGCCACACACTCAGACATATACTCATAATGCATTCTTATACTAACAAAGACATTAGCCGTGTTAATCTAAAAGCCAGAAATTCCCATCTGACTGTCAATGGGTCTTCACATGGCCTGCGGCCTGGCCACTACAATTGCAGTGGTGGACGGGTGAGAGAATTCGGCCTCATTCTCACAGAACGAAGTGGCATTATGGCATAATGGTTAGCACTGTTGCTTCAAAGCACCAGGAACCCAGGTTCAATTCCAGCCTTGCATGACTGTGAAATTTGCATGTTTTCCCCCAATCTGTGGGGGTTTCCTCTGGGTGCTCTGGTTTCCTCCCAGTAGTCTGGTGAATTTATTCTATCATTCATTGAATTATAGAATCCCAGCAGCGCAAAAGGAAGTCATTCAGCCCATTGAGTGTGCACCAACTCTCCGAAAGAGCATCTTACCCAAGTCTACCCTGTAACCTCACACATCTGTCTCACCAATTCCCCTAACATACACAGCTTTGGACACCAATGGGGAATTAGGCTGGCCAACTGACTTAAACTGTACATCTTTGGGCTACAGAGGGAAACTGGAAGATCCAGAGGAAACTTACACAGACATGGGAAGACTGTGCAAAGTCCACACAGACTGGCGTCCAAGTCTGGAATTGAAACCAGTTCTCTGGCACTGTGAGACAGCAGTGTTAACCATTGTGTCATTGTGCTGCCCCAGTGCCACCATGCCAATCCAATGTACCCCGTGATCCAATAGTCCTAGTGATTTGATACTCCAGGTGATCTAAAACATCAAGCGATGCTACAGACCAAATGATTCAATACCCATGTTCAACTAATAGGAGGGATTTTACAGCCATCTCAATCCAAGGTCCTTCCCATTGTCTGCTCCTTGTTGGCTCCACTTCCCATGGAGGTGCGGCAATGGAATTCCAACAGTATGTCCAGTTGATCTATTACATCCAGGTTTAGGAGCAGAAAAATCTCCACCACTTGCTGGGTTTATTGCAATGGACACCAGCAAGCTCCTAAGGGAGACATAACATCTGAGACTGACATTATTCTCATTCAACATTCAAACTTTCCATTGGCCAAGAGATCAGTAGTCACATCCCGAGTGCTTGCCATAGCAAAAGACAAGAAATGTTACAGTGAACAAGACTTGAACCTGGGCATCCTGACCCGTTTTTAATTTACCAGGGTTAACGCCTTTACAATGCAGGTTATTAATGGAGCCTCATTTGTGTTGGTTTTTGAATATTATTGTTTAAACTATGAGCAATGCCAATGTGGAAATGAAGGAATTGTCAGAATAAATAATAGAGATCACAATAATTGATACACAACAGGACATTTTAATCACTTATAGTCAAAGACAAAGTGAAATTATGTTTATGAAATATAAAACTTGGTAATACAGAACTTGAATATTGCTGAAAAGAAAGACATTTTATTTAAGTTTTTCACCTTGCCCTCTCATCAGGACAAACACAAGAATGCCATTTTCAAATGATCACAACAACTTATACTACAGGAGAATTCTAAGAAAATAACTCATATATGTTCAAAAAGGTAGGAAGATTTCCATCTACTCAGCAGTTTTCATGGCTTCAAGACATCCCAAAGTGCTTTGCAAACAATGAAATTCTTCTAAAGTGCAGTCACTATAGAACATAGAACATAGAACATTACAGCACAGAACAGGCCCTTCGGCCTTCGATGTTGCGCCGACCAATATAAAAAGCAATGTCCCTCCAAACTAAACCATTCCCTTCTCTTCCATATACGTATCAACTAACCTCTTAAACGCCACCAAACTTGGCGCATCTACAACTGCTGCAGTCAGGGCATTCCACTCCCGAACCACCCTTTGGGTAAAGAACCTACCTCTGATATCCGTCCTATAACTATCACCCCTTAATTTAAAGCTGTGTCCCCTCGTTCTAGCTTTCTCCATCCTAGGAAAAAGGCTATCACTGTCCACCCTATCTAAACCTCTAATCATCTTATATGTTTCGATCAGGTCCCCTCTTATCCTCCTCCTTTCTAACGAAAACAACCTCAAATCCCTCAGCCTCTCTTCATAAGACCTGCCCTCCATAACAGGCAACATCCTGGTAAACCTCCTCTGTACCCTCTCCAATGCCTCCACATCTTTCTTATAACGTGGGGACCAGAACTGCACACAATACTCCAAGTGCGGCCGCACTAGAGTTTTGTACAGTTGCAACATGACGTTGCTGCTCCGAAATTCAATCCCTCTACCAATAAAAGCCAAGACTCCATATGCCTTCCTAACAACCTTCTCGACCTGACTGCCTACTTTCGGGGATCTATGCACATACACACCAAGATCCCTCTGTTCATCTAGACTACTAAGAATCCTACCATTTGCCCTATACTCTACATATTTATTATTCCTGCCATAGTGCATTACCTCACACTTTTCCACATTAAACTCCATTTGCCACCTCTCGGCCCAGCTCTGCAACTTGTCCAAGTCACTCTGTAAACTAAAACACCCCTCTTCACTATCTACACTCCACCAACTTTAGTATCATCTGCAAATTTACTGATCCATCCCTCAATACCCTCATCCAGATCATTTATAAAAATTACAAACAGCAGGGGCCCCAAAACAGACCCCTGAGGTACACCACTCGTCACCGAACTCCACGATGAATATCTCCATCAACCACCACCCTCTGTCTTCTATCTGCTAGCCAATTCCTAATCCAATTAGCTAAATCACCCTCTATCCCATACATCTGCATTTTCTGCAGAAGTCTTCCATGGGCCACCTTATCAAACGTCTTACTAAAGTCCATATATACCACATCAACCGCCTTACCCCCATCCACCTCTTTAGTCACTTTTTCAAAAACTCAATGAGGTTAGTAAGGCACGACCTACCCTTCACAAAACCATGCTGACTATCCCCAATCAATTCATTTCTCTCTAAATAACTAAAAATCCTATCCCTAATAATTCTCTCCAATACTTTGCCCACAACAGAAGTAAGACTCCCTGGCCTATAATTCCCAGGAAAGTCTCTCTTCCCCTTCTTGATCAACGGGACCACATTCGCTATCCTCCATCCTCCGGAACCACACCCGTAACCAACGACGACCTGAAGATCAGAGCCAGAGGCTCTGCAATCGCCTCTCTCGCCTCCCAGAGAAGCCTAGGGTAAATCCCATCCGGCCCAGGGGACTTATCTAACTTCAAACCCTCAAGAATATCTAGCACATCCTCCTTATCTACTTCAATACTTTCCAGTTTGCAACCCTGTATCCCAGTGTTCTCCACAACTACATTTACATCTCCCTGCGTGAATACCGAAGAAAAATATTTGTTCAGTGCCTCTCCAATCTCTTCAGGCTCCACGCACAACTTCCCACTGCTGTCTATGACTGGCCTAATCTTGTCCTAACCAATCTTCTATTCTTAACATATCTAAAGAAAGCTTTAGGATTCTCCTTAATCCTATCAGCCAAAGTCTTCTCGTGTTCCCTCTTAGCTCTCCTCAATTCACTCTTTAGCTCCCTCCTGGCTAATCTATAGCTATCCATTGCACTAACCGAGGCTTCAAGCCTCATCCTGACATAAGCCTCCTTTTTCCTTTTAACCAGCAAATCAACTTTTTTCGTACACCAAGTTTCTCTTACTCGACCATTTCCTCCTTGCCTGACAGGGACATACTTATCAAGGACTCGCAGCAGCTGCTCCTTGAATAAGCTCCACATTCCAGTGGTATGCTATGGTAATGGAGGAATTACGGCAGCCAAAATTGTGCAGAGCCCAATCTCACAAACAGCAATGAGAGAATAATCAGATAATCTGCATTGTCATTTATGATTTGGTTGCATTTTCAGAGTAGTTCAATAGGCAATATATTATTTTTGAAGTGTTGGTTTTGTAAAAATGTTTTTTATTCATTCATGAGATGTGGGTGTTGTTGGCTAGGCCAGTATTTATTCCTCATCCCTAACCCCTAACTGGGGGGATGGTGGTGAGCTGCCTTCTTGAGACACTGCAATCTATGTAGTGTGAGTACACCTGCAATACTATTAGGGAGAGACCTCCACGATTTTGACCCAGTGACATTGAGGGAATAGCAATTTTACTCCCTTTTTATGCCTGTTTTGCAGTGGAAAAATGTTGTAAAATTGGACACAAAACAATTAGCACAATTAGCGCTGTTTTGCATCAATTCCCCCATACCATGGAAAAAAATTGACGCAATTGAGAACCAAATGGATGAAACATCAATTTAAATGTTTTCGCATGCATCATAATGTCATGAGTGAGCTTCACTCCCAATTGTCCCAGCTCGCACGCCTTTGCGACATCGCTTGATGTAGCGGGATCAGTCTGGAAAACACCTCCTCTATAAAAGAAAGATTCTGGTGCTTAATCAGTGAGGGTGAGTGAGAACGTAAGTGCACTCAAACTGCATTGTGCTGCTCAGAGGGAGTTTGTGGCAGCATTTTGGGGGATGGTGGGGGAGGTGCTGTGAGTATGTGGAGGGTGTTGTACATTAATGAATCCAATCTCAGATTCTCAGCATAGACAAGGGTCTGAGCACTGACCTTGGGTCTTAGGGAAGCCTCTGGGTTCTAGTAAAGGCAGCAGGAAGCACTGTTGCAGGTGGGGGATGTGCTGGAAACTTTTTGAATTGGCAGTGCTGCAGCCTCAGGACCTGTTAAACAGCAGTGTTTATGGTTACTGCTGCATATGTGTTTGGATGGTGAATAGGGGATCTGGGTTGCTGGGGGCTATCTGGGGGAATGGGAGGGCTGTGTTACTGGGAGGCTGTGTGAGGGAATGGGGGGACTGTATTGCTGGGAGGCTGCCGTGGAGGAATGAGAGATCTGTGTTGCTGTGGGACTGTGGGGGAGGAACGGGAGGTCTGGGTTGCTGGGGTGGAGCGAACAGAATCCTTTAATCTCTCCCGTTCCCCAGATTCCACCTCTCCTGCCCTTCAGATTGACGAGGTAGCTTTTGGAATGCAACCCATTGATCCTGTTCTTTTGGTTGCTAGTGGAGCTGTAGAAGAAATACAGGAGGATGAATTGTAGAAGAGGAGGTTCAAGCCTTACCACTCGCAGGAGGAGAGGGAGTCAACCAGCAGAGCAAGATGTGACTGCCATTCAGTCAGGAGAAGAAGGGAACAGAGACCTCGGCAGTTCTGATGCAAGTGTCCTTCGAGCAACTGTCGGACATCACAGCTCTGAAAGAAGTCAATGCAATGCTTGTGCCATTTGTTACAGCATTTTGCACCTTGGGGCATAGGAGTGATATCCAGTCCAAGTGGCTATGAAATTGATGGCTGCCTTAAACCTTTAAGCCACCGGGTCCTTCCAGATCACCAGTGGGGACCTTTTGGCATTTCACAATCTTCCATTCACAAGTGTGTGAAGGAGGCCACGGATGCCCCGTGGCCAGTATATCAAAGTTGACCTGGACCAGGCCCAACAGGAAGTGTGGGCTGCAGGATTCGCAGCCATCATAGGGATGCGAAATATGCAGAGGGTTATTGACTGCACCCATAAAACCCTCAAGGCCCTGGTCAAGAATTCAGGAACATTTATGAACAGAAAGGGCCTCCATTCAACAAATGTGCAATTGGTGTATGACCATTGGCTCAGCAATATGCGCCAGTCACCCGGGCAGTGTTCATGATTCAGATTTGACTGATGATGCCTATGTGGAGCCTGAAATTGAGGTGGAAATTATGAGGCCCACATTGCTATCTGTTCAATAGTGTAGCAGTGCATAGGGTGCCTCAAGATGCTGCTCAGCTCCCAGCACCGCTCCGGCGAGGGCCTCCAAAATAGCCCACTTATATCGTTCCATATTGTGGTGATGTGCTGTACCTTACACAATCTGGCGCAGCAACAAGAAGAACTTCTTGAGGAGGATAATGTGGAGGCCTATCAGCCAGATGTCACTTGGGAGGATGCCTTTGAGCAGGAGGAGAAGGAGGACAAAGAGCAACTCCACTCAGGTGTTTAAGAGCTGGTAGCAGCCAGGTCAGGCATACAAGGGCAGTAAGGAAGAAGCTGTTCTACTCTCACTTTGGGTAATAGGAGGCAGTTTTGCCTCCCATGTATGCCCCCCTCCCCAAAGTCCTTGGCGTGTAGTGAGATTCTTTGGCAGGCAGAAGGGTGATGATAACTTACTAAGCACCACTGTGATGACATCCTTGTGTAAAGTATTTGACTTTTATCTGTGCTCCCCATGCATATGCAACTCCCATATAATTGTGCCCCCAAGGAACTCTCATTGTTCCTTGGGAGCACATCAGAGAAGCTCCCTCTCTGATGGATGAGAGGAGAGCTTGTGGGTAAGCTACTGAGTTTTTTTTCTAACTAACATCTTTAAAGAACAAAGAACAAAACAACACGGAAAGCAGGCCCTTCGGCCCAACGAGCCCACGCCACCACCCCGATGACCCAGAAGGGGTCATGAGAAGGCCTTGGCTGGTAGGATTAAGGAGAATCCCAAGGCCTTCTACAAATATGTGAAAAGTAAAAGGATGAGAAGAGAAGGGATAGGACCTATAAGAAGACAGAGGGTGGTGGTTGATGGGAGATATTCATCTTGGAGTTCGGTGACAAGTGGTGTACCTCAGGGGTCTGTTTTGGGGCCCCTGCTGTTTGTAATTTTTATAAATGATCTGGATGAGGGTATTGAAGGATGGATTAGTAAATTTGCAGATGACACTAAAGTCGGTGGAGTGGTAGATATTGAAGAGGGGAGTTATAGTTTGCAGAGGGACTTGGACAAGTTGCAGAGCTGGGCCGAGAGGTGGCAAATGGAGTTTAATGTGGAAAAGTGTGAGGTAATGCACTATGGCAGAAATAATAAATGTGTAGAGTATAGGGCAAATGGTAGGATTCTTAGTAGTCTAGATGAACAGAGGGATCTTGGTGTGTATGTGCATAGATCCCTGAAAGTAGGCAGTCAGGTCGAGAAGGTTGTTAAGAAGGCATATGGAGTCTTGGCTTTTATTGGTAGAGGGATTGAATTTCGGAGCCGCAACGTCATGTTGCAACTGTACAAAACTCTAGTGCGGCCGCACTTGGAGTATTGTGTGCAGTTCTGGTCCCCACATTATAAGAAAGATGTGGAGGCATTGGAGAGGGTACAGAGGAGGTTTACCAGGATGTTGCCTGGTATGGAGGGCAGGTCTTATGAGGAGAGGCTGAGGGATTTGAGGTTGTTTTCGTTAGAAAGGAGGAGGCTAAGAGGGGACCTGATCGAAACATATAAGATGATTAGAGGTTTAGATAGGGTGGACAGTGATAGCCTTTTTCCTAGGATGGAAAAAGCTAGCACGAGGGGACACAGCTTTAAATTAAGGGGTGATAGTTATAGGACGGATATCAGAGGCAGGTTCTTTACCCAAAGGGTGGTTCGGGAGTGGAATGCCCTGCCTGCAGCAGTTGTAGATGCGCCAAGTTTGGTGGCGTTTAAGAGGTTAGTTGATAAGTATATGGAAGAGAAGGGAATGGTTTAGTTTGGAGGGGCATTGCTTTTTATATTGGTCGGCGCAACATCGAAGGCCGAAGGGCCTGTTCTGTGCTGTAATGTTCTATGTTCTATGTTCTATAAAAGGTGAAGGGGGAAAAGTCTGTATGGAACCGGAAGAAATGGCAGAGGTGCTTAATGAGTACTTTGCCTCAGTATTCACGGTGGAAAGTGATCTGGGAGGATGCACTACAAGTTTGCGGCAGACTGAAAAGATTGAGTATGTAGATATTAAGGAAGCGGATGTGTTAGAACTTTTAAATGCTATCAAGATAGACAAGTCTCCGGGACCAGATGGGATGTACCCCAGGTTATTGTGGGAGGTGAGGGATGTCATTGCAGAGCCCCTGGCGATGATCTTTGCGTCGTCGATGGAGACGGGAGAGGTTCCGGAGGATTGGAGGATTGCGGATGTGGTCCCTATTTTCAAGAAAGGGAACAGGGATAGTCCTGGAAATTACCGACCGGTGAGTCTGACCTCAGTGGTTGGTAAGCTGATGGAGAGGCTTCTGAGGGACAAGATTTACGAGCATTTGGAGAAGTTTAGGTTGATTAGAAATAGTCAGCATGGTTTTGTAAAAGGCAGGTCGTGCCTTACGAGCTTAATTGAGTTCTTCGAAAATGTGACTGAACACATTGACGAAGGAAGAGCAGTGGACGTGGTGTACATGGACTTCAGCAAGGCATTTGACAAGGTCCCACATGCAAGACTTCTTGAGAAGGTGAGAGGCCATGGGATCCAAGGGGCTTTGGCCTTGTGGATCCAGAACTGGCTTGCCTGCAGAAGGCAGAGGGTGGTTGTGGATGGCTCTTTTTCTGCATGGAGGTCGGTCACCAGTGGAGTGCCCCAGGGATCTGTTCTAGGACCCTTGCTGTTTGTCATTTTCATAAATGACCTGGATGAGGAAGTGGAGGGATGGGTGAGTAAGTTCGCCGATGACACGAAGGTCGGTGGTGTTGTGGATGGTCTGGAGGGATGTCAGAAGTTGCAGCATGACATCGACAGGATGCAAGACTGGGCGGAGAAGTGGCAGATGGACTTCAACGCGGATAAATGTGTTGTGGTCCATTTTGGCAGATCCAACGGGATGAATGAGTACACTATCAAAGGTAGGAGTCTTAGCTGTGTGGAAGAGCAGAGGGATCTTGGGGTCCGGGTCCATAAGACTCTCAAATCGGCCTCCCAGGTGGAGGATGTGGTTAAGAAAGCTTACGGTGTACTGGCCTTCATTCATCGAGGGATTGAGTTCAGGAGTCAGGAGGTAATGCTGCAGCTTTATAGGACCCTTGTCAGACCACACTTGGAGTACTGTGCGCAGTTCTGGTCGCCTCACTATAGGAAGGACGTGGAAGCTATTGAAAGGGTGCAGAGGAGATTTACAAGGATGTTGCCTGGATTGGGAGGCATGCCTTATGAAGACAGGTTGAGGGAGCTGGGACTGTTCTCCCTGGAGAGACGAAGGTTGAGAGGCGACCTGATAGAGGTTTACAAGATGTTGAGAGGAATAGATAGGGTGGACTCTCAGAGACTATTTCCCAGGGCTGAAATGGTCGCGACGAGAGGGCACAGATTTAAGGTGCAGGGAAGCAAGTACAGAGGGGATGCTAGGGGAAAGTTTTTCACTCAGAGGGTGGTGAGTGAATGGAATCGGCTGCCGTCGGTGGTGGTCGAGGCGAACTCGCTGGGGTCTTTTAAAAGACTTCTGGATGAGTATATGGGATCCAATGGGATTGGGGGTTGTAGATAGGTCTATGGCTGGGTAGGTTTTGATGTGTTCGGCACAACTTGTGGGCCGAAGGGCCTGTTTGTGCTGTAGTGTTCTATGTTCTATGTTCTATGTTCCCACCTCTACCTGTGATCCCTGTCTATGTTTATAGATCTATGAATTAAAAACCAAATTTGAGACAATTTAGGGAGAATTTATTTTGCCAATCAGCCTAAGAGTACATCTCTGGGTTGTGGGAGGAAACCAGAGCACCTGGAGAAAACCCACGCAAGCACGGGGAGAACGCGCAAACCCCCACAGACACAGGCCCAAATCCATGTATCTGTATTTGCGCAGATCTCATTTGAAAAGCCCAAGTATGAATATCATTATTTAATGATGAAGCCCAATAAATACACCAGATTCCTTACAATGGTCCATGTTGGGGCAGCATGGTAGCACACTGATTAACACTGCTGCTTCATAGCTCCAGGATCCCGGGTTCGATTCCTAACTCGGGTCTCTGTCTGTGTTGAGTTTGCACATTCTCCCCACGTGTGCATGGGTTTCCCCCGGTACTTCGGCCCCTCCATACAGTCCAAAGATGTGCGGGTTAGGTTGATTGGCTGTGCTAAGAAATTGCCCCTTGGTGTCCAGGGACGTGCAGATTAGTGGGTATAATGTGTGGGGATATGGGAGTAGGGCTTGGGTAGGATTGTGTTCGGTGCAGACTTGATAGCCGAAGGGCCTCTTTCTGCACTGTAGATTTCTATGATTCTACATGATACATGAATCAAATTCATTTCCGAGTTTCAGCATCTTATTTCATTCGTTATCTTTCTCTTGCTTTTATACCTACATATTGCTGCCTCCCTTCCTAAAGGAATAAACTCAAATAAAGAGAGAGGGTAACATACTTGAAATTTTCAATGGTCTATGCAGTTAATGGCCTAAAAACATACAGAGTGAAAGGAATGAGTAACCCAGAAGAGGACATTAGTTTCTTTTGAATCTAGTTCTGGTTTCTGCTCTATCAATCATCCGTGTACAAATCTCAATCAGCAGGTACAATAGGGACATGTCTCAGATAGACCAGAAGTTCCACCCATGACAGTAAGCAGAAATTCCATATGGGCCCTTCCTAAATTCCCCAAAAGAAGAGGAGAAGTTTTTAAAATTTTAAACCGGATACTGGAAGTAGTCCGGAGGAGGCCTGGGTAGTAGTTTTTTCTCTCTCTGGATCGCCATAAATTGGATTGGTGAGGAATTCTGATACTCTACTTGTGTAGAGTATCCCACCCTCCCTCCTCCTCTAACCTAACAAAAGGAGAGTGACTCGGAGTGAGAGCAGGTAAGTTTTTTTTTATTTCTTGATAAGGGATGTAATAGGGATGGCAGTGCAGGCAATGCGTTGTTCCTCCTGTGGGATGTTTGAGGTGAAGGACACCAGTAGTGTCCCGATTGATTACACCTGCAGGAAGTGCATCCATTTCCAGCTCCTTGAGGACTGTGTTAGGGACCTGGAGCTGGAACTGGAGAAACTAAGAATCATTCGGGAAGCAGAGGCAGCTATTGACAAAAGTTACAGGGACTTAGTTACTCCTAAAAGTGATACATCGGTGACAGCTAGAAGGGATAAGAAGCAGTCAGAGCAGTGAGCCCCTGAGGCTGTTCCTGTCCAAAATAAGTACTCTGTTTTGGATGCTATTGGGGAGGAAGACTCAACCAGGGTAAGACATGGCGTACAGGTCTCGCGAGTAGAGCCTGTCCTTGATGCTCAAATAGGAAGAGGGAAGAAAAGAACGGGATTAGTGATTGGGAATTCCATAGTTAAGAGAACAGATAAGAGAATCTGTGGGAATGAGCGAGACTCACAGTTGATATGTTGCCTCCCAGGTGCCAAGGTCCATGATGTCTCAGAATGAGTGTTCGAGACCCTTAAGGGGAAGGGGAACCAGCCTCAAGTCGTGGTTCACATAGGTACCCATGACATAGGTAGGAAAAGGGACAGGGATATAAAACCGAAATTCAGGGAGTTAGGGTGGAAGCTTAGGGATAAAACAGAGTGGTTATCTCTGGTTTGTTACCTGTGCCGCAGGATAGCATGGAGAAGAATAGAGAGAGAGAACATTTAAACTCGTGGCTAAAGAGATGGTGCAAGAGGGAAGGGTTCAGATATTTGGATAATTGGGGTTCATTCTGGGGTAGGTGGGTCCTCTACAAGAGGGATGGTCTGCACCTGAACCAGAGGGATACTAATATCTTGGGGGGAAAATTTGCCAATGCTATTCGGGGGGGGGGGGGGGTGGTTTAACTGATTCAGAGGAGGGATGGGAACCTGAATTGTAGCTCCAATGTACAGGAGGATGAGAATAGGGAGGTCAAGGATAAGGTTTCTAGGTCGCAGCAGTGTACTGGCAGGTGGGAGGGTGGTTTGAAGTGTGAATACTTTAATGCAAGGAGCATATGCAATAAAGTGGATGAACTTGCAGCCTGGATTGGTGCCTGGGACTTCGATGTTGTGGCCATTTCAGAGACTTGAATAGAGCAGGGACAAGAATGGTTGTTGCAGGTTCCGGAGTTCAGATATTTCAGTCAGAGCAGAGAAGGAGGTAGAAGAGGGGGAGGTGTGGCATTGTTAGTCAAGGACTGTATTACGGTGGCAGAAAGGACGTTTGATGTGGACCTGTCTATTGAGGTAGTATGGGCTGAGATTAGAAACAGGAAAAGAGAGGTCACCCTGTTGGGAGTTTTTTTATAGGCCTCCAAAAAGTCCTAGAGATATAGAGGAAAGGATTGCAAAGATGATCCTGGATAGGAACGGAAATAACGGAAGTAGTTGTTATGGGGGAACTTTAACTTTGCAAATATTGATTGGAAAAGCTATAGTTTAAGCATGTTAGAGGGGTTAGTTTTTGCCCAATGTGTGCAGGAAGGTTTCATGACACAATATATAGATAGGCCAACAAGAGGTGAGGCTACATTGGATTGAACCAGACCAGGTGTTAGACTTCGAGGTAGATGAGCACTTTGGTGATAGTGACCACAGTACGGTTACATTTACCTTAGTGATGGAAAGGGATAGGCATATACCAAAGGACAGAAGTTATAGCTGGGGGAAAGGTAATTATGAGGCTATTAGGTGAGATTTAGGATACATAGTTTGGAGCAGTGAACTGCAGGGGAGCTTAATCAAGGAGCAGCTACTGCGAGTCCTTGACAAATACGTATCTATCAGGCAGGGAGGAAGTGGTTGAGTGAGGGAACCATGGTGTACTAAGGAAGTTGAATCTCTGGTGAAGAGGGAAAAGGAGGCTTATGTAAAGATGAGATGAGAAGGCTCAGTTAGGGCACTGGAGAGTTACAAATTAACCAGGAAGGAGCTAAAGAGAGAGTTAAGAAGAGCTAGAAGAGGACATGAGAAGACTGTGGTGGATAGGATCAAGGAGAACCCTAAAGCTTTCTATAGGTATGTCAAGAATAAAAGATTGGTTAGGGCAAGATTAGGGCCAGTCAGAGACAGCAGTGGGAAGTTATGCATGGAGCCTGAAGAGATAGGAGAGGCACTGAATTAGTATTTTTTGTTAGTATTCACGCAGGAAAAAATCAGTGTAGTCGAGGGGAATACTGACATACAGGGTTGTAGACTAGATGGGATTGAGGTACGTAAGGAGGAGGTGTTAGCAATTCTTGAGAGTATGAAAATAGGTAAGTCCCTGGGCTGGATGGGATTTATCCTAGAATTCTCTGGGAGGCTAGGGAGGAGATTGCAGAGCCTTTGGCTTGATCTTCATGTCGTCATTGGCCACAGGTATAGTGCTGGAAGACTGGAGGATAGCAAATGTTGTCCCCTTGTTCAAGAAGGGGAGTAGAGACGATCCTGGGAATTATAGACAGGTGACCCTTACTTCTGTTGTGGGCAAAGTTTTGGAAAGAATTATAAGGGATAGGATTTATAATCATTTAGGGAGAAATAAATTGATTAGGGATAGTCAACACGGTTTTGTGAAATGTAGGTCGTGCCTCACAAACCTTATTGAGTTTTTTAAAAAGGTGACCAAAGAAATGGATAAGGGTAAGGCAGTTGATTTGAGTTTAGAGTTTAGAGCAACACAGCACGGGAAACAGGCCCTTCGGCCCAACAAGCCCGCACCGCCGTCATAACTTTATAGTAACAATTCCATTTTCCTATTCTAATTTTAGGTTATTCCTAATATGGAAGAATCTCAATATAGGGACAATTTGTTTCCCAATCAGCCTAAGAGCGAATTTTTGGGATGTGGGAGGAAACCGGAGCGCCCGGAGAAAATCCACGCAACCACGGGGAGAACGCGCAAACTCCCGCAGACACCGGCCCAATTCCAAGTGTCTGCACAGCTACAGCGATAGTCACTGATATGGTGTATATGGATTTTAGTAAAGTGTTTGATAAGGTTCCCCATGATAGGCTACTGCAGAAAATGCAGATGCATGGGATTGAGGGTGATTTAGCAGTTTGGATCAGGAATTGGCTAGCTGATAGAAGACAGAGGGTTGTGGTTGATGGGAAATATTCAAACTGGAGTCCAGTTACAACTGGTGTGCCTCAGGGATCTGTTTTGTGACCACTGCTGTTCGTCATTTTTATAAATGACCTAGATGAGGGTGTAGAAGGATGGGTTAGTAAATTTGCTGATGACACCAAACTCGGAGGAGTTGTAGTTAGTGAGGATGGACATTACAGTTTGCAGAGGAACATAGATAAGCTGCAGAGCTGGGCTGAGAGGTGGCAAATGGAGTTTAGTATGGAAACAAGTCCTGCAGCGTATCAGGAGATGGTCCTCTGAGGGCAAGTACTGTGTGAATTTTAGGGTGAAGAAGGGAGGTACATAGGGGTCAGGGACTGGAAGCTTGCAGGATGCTGGGGATGGGGGAATCTGGGGCTTATTTAGGGGAAAGATGCTAGATGAAGTTAACACTCACCCTTGCTGCCCAGATTTGGTCATTCATTTTCTTCCGGCACTACTTGCTAATTCTCTGAGCCAGTGTTGTAACGTTGAGACACATGGCTACTGCCTCCTAGGCTGCATTTGCATTACTTCCCCTGGGGCAACATCCTACTGGGGGAAGAATTCTGCCTTTCCTCCATTGCCTCCATTACCTCCAGAAACCTGTCCAGAGAATCACTTCCTGGACGCCATTTCTTGCCTGTCTGTCCATCTTTGGGGTTTTTATGGAGCTGTTCCTTGTTAGGGCAGTTCAGCTGCACACACTTTGGATGTCAGGTGCCCGTTCCAACAAGTTTAATACAGTTTGCCTTGTTACTATGAGGGGAAGTCAAGTCAATACTTCTAGGTGTACAGATGGTGGGGGGTGGAGTGGTTCTGTGATGATTGGGAGTAGGGGAGAGAGATCTGGTCATGTCAAGCAGCCACTGGGGCCGAGGGTGGTGGTGGTGGTGGTGCGGGGGGGGGGGGGGGGGGGGGGGGGGGGGTGCAAGCGGTTCTGCTGGGGATGAAGGTGAAAGTAATTTTAGGGAATGACCTCTGATGTTGGTGGTGGGGAGGGGGAGGCTGTATCTGGCCCAGGACGGTTCTGCCAGGACAGCTGGTTTATTTCTCACTTTATTTGCACATGTGCAATTTATGGCTCCAATCTGAGCTGCAGGCTGTCAGGTAAGTTAAGCTCTGCCCACTGCTTCTTGCAGCCAGAAACAGACTAGTCCAAAATTGCTGAGACACGTGTATTAGATTGGGCCTGAAAACTTGTCTGAAAAATTGATTTGGAACTCTCCCATTTTCAGATTAGCTGGACACTTAAAAAAAAATTTCCTAAATTTCCACTTTATGTTTTCAAATCAAGATGGTAACTGTTGTTGGAGCTGCACCAATCAGACAAGTGGAATTCAGCTCTTTGTCCATATTTGAATCAAGGCTAAAATGAGGTCAGGAACTAAGTGATCCTAGTGGAAGCCAAAGTGAACACCAGTGAGCAGGTTATTGATAAGCAAGTGCCAATTGTTAACATGGTTGATGACCCTTCCATTATTTTACCGATGATTGAGTAGACTGATAGAGCAGTAATTAGCTTGGTTCCATTTGTTCTGCTCTTTGTGTACAAGATATATCTGGGCAATTTTCCACATTGCTGGGTAGATGCCAGTTTTGTAGCTGCACCAGAACATTTGTCTTGGAATGCAGCAAATTCTGGAGCACAAACCTTCAGCATATTGCCGGAATATTTTTACAGCTCGTAGCCTTTGTAGAATCCAGTGCCTTCAGCTATTTCTTGATATCACATGGAGTGGACTTTATTGGCTGAAGGCTAACATCTGTGGTGCTGGAGACCTAAGGGGGAGGCCAAAATGGATCAGACACTTCTATCTCTGGCTGAAGATTGTTGCCTTATCCTTTGCGCTAATCTGCTGGACTCCCCCTGCTCCCACCCCACCTTTTTGAGGATGGGTATATTAATGGCACCTCCTCCTCCAGTGAGTTGTTAAATTGTCCACCACCATTCACGGCTGGATGTGGCAGGACATTGCTTGAAGAATCACTTAGCTCTGTCCATTACTTGCTGTTTATGCTGCCTGGCATGCAAATAGACCTGTGTTGTAGCTTCACCAGGTTGACAATTCATTTTTAGTATTCCTGGTTCTGCTCCTGGCATGACATCCTACACTGTTCATTAAACTTGGGTTGATCCCCTGGCTTGGTGATAATGGTGGAATGGGAGATATGCCAGGCCTTGAGGTTACAGATTATGGTTGACTAGAATTATATTGCTGCTGATGTCTGAAAGGAGATTAATTTTGATTATTGGAAAATGTTAGCTTTGCCACAAGAGAAGCTATCTCTTCTCAAATGATGGGAAGGGATCTAGGACTAACAGCTGATCTGAAATACATCACTTGCAGGAATGCAGTATTCTCTCAGAGTTAGACTGGAGCCTTGGTTTATATTGTGCCGGAGACCTGTGGGACTGACTGGAAATCTGAACCTCCTGACTCAGAGACGAGGGAGCTGCCAAATCCTGATACTTGAAAGAAAAATAACAAATGCTTCAAAGTACTCAGCAGGTGGCTCAGAACCTGCAAAGGTTAAAGACGAATCTGTGGTTTGGTTTACTCATCAGTCCGGAAACTGGAAGATGTGTAAGGCCTTTTCTAGGATTAAATAAAATCAAAAGGAAAAACAGAGACAAATGGGATGAATTGGTTTATTGGAGAATGAAAATTAGTGGTGCAAGCAAGATCATTTCAAAAGGATGCCGGGAATAAATAAAAAGAACAAATGGAACTGTAAGCAGAAAAGAGGGAATAGCAAATCCTGGAAATCTGAAGTGAAAACCAGGTCAGAAAATAATAGAACCCTGAAATCCTGTATAGTTCACAATCCCAATATTTTCTAGGATTGGAGGTGGTTCCTTAATTCCCTATCAGTGATGCCTACCTGGCATTCCAAGGAAGCCAGGGAATCTGGACAAACAGTGCCTGGTCAGGGAGATTGTCCTCCAGAAAGAATTGTCAGCAGCCCACGGCTACTTTTGAATTTTTATATGATTTATTATTGTCACATGTATTTGCATACAATGAAAAGTATTGTTTTTTGTGCGCTATTCAGACAAAGCATACCATATTTCGGGAAGGAAAGGAAACAGCGCAGAATGTAGTATTGCATTCATAACTGGGAAAAATCAACTTAATGCAAGACAGATCCATTCAAGTTTATTGATGACATCAGCACTGTAGGTCGGATCTCAAACAATAATGGGACACAGTGCAGAAAAGAGACAGAAAATCTGATGAACTGGAGCAAAAAATTTGCCTGTTTATCTCTGGACCCTTGAACTAGCCCTATAACTTTCTGAATTGGCACAACACCACTGATGTTAAACTGCTCCCACTAAAGGCAGGCATATGGTAACTTTTAACTGAGGTAACCCTCGTTAGGGCAGATCTTTAAAAGTGGCCGAGGACACGATTGTACTGAGCTGTATTTTTTACCCCCACCAGTTGGAACAGTTGTTTTAATTCTTTGCTGGGATGTGAATGTCAATGGCTAGGACAACATTTATTGCCTATCTCTAAACACATTCAGGAATGTGGTGGTAAGCCATTGCAGTCTATGTGGTGTAGTTGCAGCCTCAGTGTAGCTGGGATTATGTTCCAGAGTTCTGACCTTGTGATGCTGAAGGAATGCTGATATGTTTCCAGTCCCTCCCTACCAGCACTCTGGGTGTACATTGACTTCAGCAGAACAAGAAAGCAGCTCACTGACTACCTTTTCAAAAGTAATTAGGGATGGGCAATAGATGCTGGGCTAGCCAGTAATGTCCAAATCCCATGGAATAATTTTATAACAATTAGGGTGGGGTCCATCTTGGAAGTGCTAAGTGATAGGGCCTTTATCCTTCTAAATGGTGGAATTCATGGGTTTGGAAAGTGCGGTTGAAGAAGCCTTGGCAAGTTGCTGCTGTGTGGCCTGCCGCACGTGTGTTATGGGAGCGTTTTCCCGTTGGTCCCTGTTACCTTCAATTTTGCTTAGGCTCCTTCATTTCATACTCAATCAAATGCTGTCTTGATGTCAAGGGCAGTCACTCTTAACTCATTTCTAGAATTCAGCTCCATTGCTTACTTTTAGACCAAGTTTTGAGCCGGGTATTCCAAACATAACAGTGGATGGGATTTTCTGGCTGTGCTCGTCCCAAGGCCGGAAATTCCCACCTGTAGTCAACAGACCTTTGCATGATCTGCCCCAGCCCGTGGAGGGTGGAACAGGAAAATTCCATCCAATGAGTATGTTACGATGCCTTTCTTCACTTTGTTGATGATTGAGAGCAGACTCATGAGACAGTAATTGGCTGGATTTGATTTGTCATGCTTTCGTTGTGGATAAGACATATGTGGATGATTTTCCTTGTTTTCAAGTAAGTGCCAGTGTTTTAGCTGTACTGAAATAGCTTGGCTAGGGGCACAGCTATTTCTGGAGCATAAATCTTTAGCACTGCAACTGGAAAGTTAATGGGGCTCTTTGCAGTGTTCAGAGCACTATTCCTTGATATCATGAATCTATTCCCCTGAAGATAGTGAGGCTGAAAAGAGAAATCTACTCCATACTCTGGCTTATGTTAGTTGTGAACACTTTAGCCTTGTCTTTTCCAATTATGTGTTGAACTCTGCTATCTTCGAAATTGGTGATGTTCATAGAACCTGCTCCTCTCATTGCTAATTGTCTATTGCCATTTGTAACTGGATGTGGCAGGATTGTGGAGCTTTTTTTGGCTATGGGATTGCTTAGCTCTAGCTGTAGCTTACTCCTTCCACATGATATCCAGTTTTATTTTCAGGCTTCCACCATCATTGAATAATGATCACTGCGATGAGGTACTACTCCCCTTGATGAGGAGTTAGAAAGATGGACAAGTAAGAATAGAAGCAAATGGAGGATCAGAAATTTTATGCTATGGGAGCGAACACAAACAGTTGAACAGACATGTTTGGATTTGAGTTTTATGTGGACTAAATGAATTAGAATTTTGAAATCACTCCATTATAAAATAAATCTTTCTTTTATCTATTAAATAGAAATATTGTGGGAATTTCAATTAATGCTGGCTGTAAAACAAAGATGCTGGGAACTCCCCGTTTTCCTTATATATTCTGGAACCAGCCTTGAAGATCATCTGGTGCGTGGATGGGATAATCACCAGTTTGGGAATACTGACTTTGATTATGAGTAATGTACTGACAAAGTCGCTTCTATCCACAGAAAATGAATGCACTTCAGTGGTTGAGTGGAGCCTAACTGATAACATCCAGCAATGCGAATAGCTCGCATGACTCATTTAGGTTCCTTTTGCAGGAAGACTTCTGTTCGCTTCCCACACACTTCCAATTTTAAGCTTAAGAAATACTTCACACAGAAATATTTCCTTCTTGATAATAAAGTTTAAATTACAGATTTTAAGGGCACTGGAATCAGGACTGGAATTAGACAGGACTTATTGGAGAATCTTTAATCATGTTTCTTTAAAAACCAGTTGTATGTAATTATGAGAGTTATGGGCTACTGAGATCTTCTGGACCTTAACTTAATTGCTTTTTGATTTGAAGTGGAATTTCCCAGTTATCCCCGAATTGGCAAGGTTCTGTCTCTGGGATATTTTGGCCTGTCCCAGGAGAACATGTTGTCAGTTGTGTATAAGCTATTTTTACATTTTATATATGCAATTTAATGTGACATAATATATCTTTAGACTGGGATTTAAATCAGAATAACTAACAGTGAGGATCCCTTGACTTTAGCAGGAATAAGTTGCTTCACTGCAACAACTTGAAAAGTTTCAATTTAGCTCCTGCCTCACCCGTTAACTCTAATGGGCTTTGGTTTTGACTTCATTCTGTTTAAAACATGTTATTTATATTGCAACATCAAAAAGAAAATTACTCTAAACAGATTTGTTCCTAGCTACCATCTTCATGAATCATTGAAGATTTAGTTTTTCTTCCATTAGGTCATTAATGGAAACAAGCATGCAGTTCAGATTCTGATCTCAGTTGTATTGCTATAATGGGCATTCTCCAGTTTACAGCACCAAAGGGCATGGTCAGGTTGGGTTTATACTTGTGGTTCCCCCAGAGAGTAATAACTAGTTGGTCCTACTCTCAGAACAGAGAGAAGCAAGTGGAGCATGCACCTGGCTCTGCCAGAGATCTTTCCCTTGGCACCATTGCCTCTACTCTTGTAGCTTTGCTGGCACCACAATTCGGAAAGGTTACAATTCCAAAGGTTACCATTTTCTTAATGCTCAGTTGATGAACAAATGCATAATGCTCGTGAATGTTTTTCCTGGCAACAGTTAAGAGGCATTCAACCTGTGACAGTTGACCATGCCAGCAAACTTTCAGCCAGCACATCAATCAGAGGGTGGCTGTTAGATGACCAAACTTGCATCTGACTGATTGCTACTTCTTGTAAGCCAATCACAAGTGTCCAGCAGCTATATAAAGGGAGCCATGCTGCCACAATGAATGTTAGGCTTTGTCTATATAGCGTGCAAGAAACAATAATTTTCACTGTCTATCAATATGTGATAATAATCAATCAGATCAGATCAAAGCAGCAAAGATTTCACTTCCTTAATGGCTCTGCACTCACAGGGGCAGATAACCTGATTTATGATGGTGATCTGCACAATCTGTCAATGATGAGGGCACAGCTCTTGCCACCTCAGATTTGTTGATAGCCCCAGGAGAAGGAGGAAGACAATAATGGGAAGGAAGAGGAAGGGAGGAGAGTGGTAGGATCTTTACTCTGGTTGCAGAGTCACCCACCAAATGATCTTCCAAGACATTATCACAGAAGGTTGTAGAGTCTGTGAACCAAATGGAACAGAGATACCTTGCTGTGAAAACACTCAGACCTAAAAATGGGTCTAAAAATAGCCCAAGTAGGTAAGCTCATAAAAGAGGCAAATTGAACTCGGGTGTGAAATTCAGGTCCATAGCTTTGTTGGAGATGACATTAGGGAAGTTGGAGGGTGCCTGAGTGGGAAGTTCAGCACCCACAGCTGCTTCCTGCATGTGGTGCCTTATGCTAGGAAGGCCTCTTGTGTACGTATCCCCTGCTTTCAAAGGAAGCAACCCACCTGGTCTTATTATGACATCAAATAACCTTGCTAGCTGATTTGATACCCTCCTTACAAACATGGACCACAGAGGTCCATTCAACATATTTATTTATCTTTTGTCAAGGAATGGAGAGGTCTGGCTATAGCATTATCTAAAGGGCATCTAAACTGCAGGTAAGGTACTGGCACTGTTGGCCTGAGGAACTACTGGCTTCTGATTGGCTGGCAGCTCTCAGCAGGTGGGACTTCTGCTGCTAGGATGTACTGGTCTTAGAAAGGATCCAGAAAAGGTTTACAAGGATGATCCCTGGAATGAAGAGCTTGTCATAGGGGGAAAGTTGAGGACTCTGGGCCTGTACTCATTGCAGATTAGAAGGATGAGGGGGGATCTTATTGAAACTTACAGGACACTGCGAGGCCTGGATAGAGTGGATGTACACAGAATGTTTCCACAAGTAGGAAAAACTAGAACCAGAGGGCATGCCCTCGAAATGAAGGGATGATCCTTTAAAACAGGGATGAGGAGGAATTTCTTCAGCAGATAGTGGTGAATCTGTGGAACTCTTTGCCACAGAAGGCTGTGGAGGCCAGATCATTGAGTGTTTTTAAGACAAAGATAGATAGGTTCTCGATTAATAAGGGGGATCAGCAGTTATAGGGAAAAGGCAGGAGGATGAGATGAGAAAAAAAAAATCAGCCATGATCGAATGGCGAAGCAGATTCGATGGGCCAAGTGGCCTAATTCTGCTCCTATATCTTATGGTTTTATGCTAGAGACCTTAATCCTTGGGAGGGCCAACAGTAACCATCTAAGTGCCTGAACAGCACTTGATTGGGCTTCCTCTATGGAATTGATGGGGGTTCCCCTATTGTTCTCAGACCAATGGGTGAGACCATGTCAGCAGAATAAATCCTGGTCTATGTCTTCAAATACCATCTACCAGCAAGCCAAACTCACACTCTATTCAATGCAATACTGACCTACCAGCAATCTCTAGCAATGTACTCATGCTTGACTCTCATTTGCCCTGCCTCACACCCACATTGCTATTATTGCTGAAAACCTCATATCTGCATTTCACAACTTTCACCGAGCTATTCAGCTATGATAGATATGCCACCCAAACACATTTTAACACTCTTCCTTCTCTCTTTCAGGTGGCCTTCGCAGGAAGGAGCAACAATGGTCAGGTGGGGGACAGGCACTATTACCCTCCTTATCTCTGTGGGGAGATGGTGCTTGACTCGCAGAAAGCTGCAGATACCTTGCAGAACATCTTCAAACAACTTTGGGTGAAAAAGGCCTGGCTTTGGACTAGGCCATCTCAGGGGTGCTGGTGGGGGGGGGAATGGTGTGGTGAGGAGAAAAATCTGGCCTGGCTGTCTGATAGGAAAAAGCAAGTGCACTGGGGCATTGGCAGAGTAGCAGTGATGAGAGCATAGATAGGCTGTTCTAAGAGACTGGCAGGCTCATGTAACATGGAGCCATTGAATTCCTCTATGGCCCCACTTCAATCTGAACTGGAACATAGGTCTCTGAGGTCAAAGCAACCATTGTCATTGAAATCATCCAAAGTGAGGGCAGCTTTCCTTTTTGGCACTTTCTGAAACACCATTGGCTGGCCAGTTCTACCTGAGGACAAAGACTCAGGAGAACGGCAAACCAGTGAAGAAGAAACACCTTCACTTGATATGACACAGCCCCAAGTTCAGGTACTGGCACTTCACTTACTTGAGGGAAGTACAGAGGCAGGATCTGTATGTGTTGAATCACGGAAACTTTGCACAGAATTCAGAGCCCATCCTTTCCAGTATGGAAATGGTGGCTAACTCCATGAAAGCACTAAAGATCCAGTTTTGATGTAGCGTCTGATGATTGATGCCTCAACATATTAAGGTGCAATGCAAGTTCAGGCAGAGTCTCAAAATGCAATTTATGCCAACGGGAATTCCTGTAGTGAATGCCTAGTCTCCTGCCAATGAAATAATGGGAATTCTGCATTGAACCCTGTCACTTTGTAAAAAAATGAAAATTTCACTCAATGTTTCCAAAGGCTGAAGGAAGGGTCAATAACCTCAAGGTACAGATTTAACGTGAATGGCAAAAGCAAGATGAGAAAAATTACTTTTGTACAACGAGTTATGATCCAGAATGCATTGTCTGAAAGAGTTGTGAAGACAGATTCAATACAGCTTTCAAAAGAACCCATGAAGGAGTAAATATTGTAGGGTTATGGGGAGCAACACTTACTGTATTCCTCTTCAGATCCACTGTTGAGTCATAGCCTCCATTGAGATAATCTAAGCAACCATGTCTGTAACTTATTTTCTGTCATGAGTTGCTGAGAGGAATACTATAAAATGGTTGAAAGGTCCAGGTGACTTAATAAAATATTGGAGAATTATGCTTATCATTTAAGATTAGTGATCACATTGTTTTCTCACCATCACAGTTAGCTTTAAAAATGAAACTTGACAATTTGTCTATGCAAATTATTGTGAGTTGACTTACATTTATAATGCTTTAACTTCCACTATTTTTGGACCTTTTATCACTGTTGATGCTGCATTCACACAATTAATTGAATGGGATTGAACAAAGCAAAGGGATGAGAGCATTATAAAATGCTGGAAAAACTTAGCACATTTGGCAGAACCTGCTGCGAGAGAAACATTTCAAGTCCCATGTGACTCCCATTCAGAAATTGGATGGGAATGTGAGTTGATTATAAATGGTTTAATTTTTTAAGCAATTCTACTGCTGCAACTCTCTTTAAATATCTGTGAAATTGTGATTTTTGTTTCATACTTTTGTGACTGAATTTACACTATATCCAGTATTACTGTGGTACTTCTTATCATTAGTTTTGGAGATTTTGAAAAAAACATCAAAAGGATTTCTCTGGGGAAAGTTTGGTCCAAGTTGGAAATTCAGAAACAAATTAACTAAGTTAAAGAAAATTCTGCAGAGCTGTGAACAAAGAGCAGGGAAGGAAAACCAACTGAGTAGCTCTTTCAAAGAACATGTACGGGTACATTGCACCAAATATCCTCCTTCTGAGTGTATGATCCTATAAAGCTAACCCTTAAAGCTAACCCTTTGTAGCAAACTTAAGAATCCAATTGATGGGTTCACCATTGGTGGTAGACTTGTTATTTTTGAAGTATGCCCAATCTGTAAGTAGCTTCTTCTTGCATGGATCGTCTCGTGCTGGCAAGTCTAATGTGGGATCAGCATAGCCATCCAAGAACTAGCAGTTCATGTTATCATTGTTTGTGCTGGGGAAACTTCTGCAATGCACCACTTCTGGCTTTTCTCTGATCATGTCGAAAGCTCTACATTTTGACAAAATTCATTCTTGAAGTATACTGAACCAAATTTCTGTGCTCCACATGGGCTGGTTGGCAGCAGTGTTTTCTCAAGAGAGATTGTCTGCAATGTAAAAACTTGGGAAGCTCTTTTTTAGGGAGTCCTGATATTATTTGTATTGACCACCTTGATGATGTTTGCCCTAAGAAAGTTCAACTTGGGGGTTTCTGTAGTTATCAATGGAAGACATGGCCTGTGTATCAAAGTTGAGTTTTCTGGATACTGGTCTCCATGCTATTGAGTCCAACAAGATGGAGGACTTCATTGTTGAGATTTTGTCCTGCCATCACATTCTTGTGATGAGCCTCAGGTGTCTTTAGTGAAAGTATTCTAAAATTTTGATAGCTGCCCCGAGATCCTGCATCATACACAGCAGGGTGGTAAGGACAATAGTCTGGTAATCTTCAACATTATGTCATGCTGCTTCCAAGTATGCTCATGAAGTCGATGATAGGTTGAACTTGCTTTTTGGCTGCATGTATGGGCATCTTTATCAATAGTGGTGTGCCTAGAAAGCACTCTACCAAGGTATAAAAATTTTCAGTAATCTTGAGATTGGTTTGCTGGAATTCTATTGCCCTGTCCACCATGGGCTTCGGACTGGGCAAGGGGCAGACAATGGGAAACTCTATTAACCTTGGGTGGAATTTCCCAGTCTCAGGTCGAGCGAGGCTGAAAATCCCACCCACTATGACTAGTACTTCAGAATTGATTGAATTATTTCCAAATGATCCAGATCGCTTAGCTGGTTATTATTATGGATATGGGATGCTGAAGGATGAGCTAATCATGACTGCATTTTCATGGGTGTCTAGGATGAGAAATTATGTTACTTTCTTCAGGCCAAAGATGATATTACTTTGGATCAAGTCATTCATAAAGTGAACAGGTGAGTTTAGAGAGTTTCATTGGCTATAATTTGGCGTGACTCCAATATTTCACTTTGTTGACTCTGTTGTAGGCCCAGAGGCAGCAGCCACATCCATTAGGAAGCTCAGCAAACAAAATGATGGAGAACTCCACACCAGCAGCCATTTTGAGATGCTTGTGTTGGAGTGCGAAAGCCCAGCATTTATGCCAGAGCACTGCGGTGGGTGAGACCATCCCCATGAAGACCTAGTGCACCTTAATTGATTCTTCCTGGAGGGTGACAAGGAAGAAAACCTTGTCATACTGAGTGATCTGTTGGAGTTGAGGTCTTAGAGAATGATTCATCTTTCCAATTGATCAACATACCATTTGGAGTCTCTGTTATCTTTTTAAGGAATCAGCTGCATTTTTAGTGGCTGAGCAACATTTCAATCTTAGCTCCTCTGCACCTACTGACATATTGCCTACTTTATCTCCTGTTGTCCATGAAGAGTCTTCTACTGAAGATACTTTGCTTGAGTCTTTGGTAGAATTCATAGAGGATCATATTGTTAAAGAACTGGCACCTTTCAGGGGTGAAAGTCAAATGTTACCCATATACTTCAGTCCCAGCTGAAGGTCTCCTTTCCTCCTGAGTCGTAGATCAGCACAGACATTACAGCAGAATCTTCAGCACTTCTGAAACTGCAGAACCCAGTACAGCAATCTTCTCCCAAAGCTGATTGTCTAAGATAATTTGTCTAATTACAGGAGATGAGGCTGTCTTGTCTCCAGATTCTCAGCAACTCTTCCCATTGCACAGAGTGGAGTAACCTCAGGAGACTGAAGTGTGGTTCTCCTAGAAATTATACTGAAAGTAGACAATCCATCCGAAATTTCACTGGGAAATCATCTTTTCTTCTTTTCCTGACAGTCTTACAAAGATTTAGTTATCTCTTTCTTTGTCATCTGGGTTCATTGAAATCTTGGAGCTTCAAAACCTTTCTATTCATTAATACAGCAGTGTATACAGCTGTGATAGTCTTCCCTGGATTTCAAGATCATCCCTCTTCATAAGCATTTTCCCTGTGTTTTTCGGGATGGCAATTACTTCTTCAGCGTGTTAATTCTTCTATTCTAGTCCCAGAGGTTGATTTTTTTCAGTCTTCTCTCTTGCATCAAGCTTTCATTGAAAAGTTTTTGTTGTCCTTATAGTTCAGCCATCCAGAACCGTGCGTTCTGTTACCTGCAATGCTGGCACCTATGCTGCTAAATTGTCATTCTATTCTACAGATAATGATATCAAACCAGATGCAGAAACAAGCCCTCATGTTTCCAAAATGTCTTCCCTAAGGGCTGATAATATATGGGAGATTGAATTTTTCACGACTGTGATTTGCAGAGGGGAAAAGTAGGAGTTGGAGTAGAGTAGTATCTGTAGTTGTAAAAAAGGGAGTTATGGAAATGCCACATAAATAATCAAAGATATCAGTTGGGATTTTTCCACCCTGTTGTGATGGGATTTATTGTGGGGAATGTGATCGGTCAGCCAAAAGTCCATTGACTTTCAGCATGGCCTGGAGATCCCAGCCACAATTGGGCTAAATAATCCTGGCCAGGTCCAACCTGATCCTGTTTCTAAAGTTTAGGTGTGGTTTAGTGAAAGGATAATCCAAAATCAGACTGTAGGGAATTAAACAAATGATGTAACAGTGACTTGTCCAATTGTTGTGTTAAAATGAGATGTGGACACCAATTTCATCTGCAGTAAAAAGGATAAATTATCACATAGAAGTCACCCCTCAGCTGTTAGATCACATCTTATTTTTCAACCAGCATCAGCAGGATACTGGGAATAGATCACCTTTTCTAGGTTCTTAAAGAACATGTAAGTGAGGAAGCACCTGAAAAAAAAACAGGAGTCACATCCTATTCAATATGATTTCTGGTCAAGTATATTGAGATTGTATCTGCTGCGTTGTGGTGAAAATCCAATGTTGCAATGCTTCACCACAGAAAGGCGAGTGTGTTTGGTTAGGATGACTTCACTGTGTCCAGCTTGTGCTCTGCAATCATGCATTATAGAACTTTCCACAGAAATTTGGCTCATGCACCAAGACAGCTTTATTATTTCTTTCTATGAGCCAAATTACTTAGTGTAACTACAGAGAACAAGCCAGTTGCAGTGATGTCATCTTACCCAGATTGAAAAAATTAGTCATGTTCTGTCCAACATGTCAAATGTTTATAATCTGGGCTGTAAACGAGGTAAGATAAACATATCACATTGTGTAATCTGGGCAAAATATTATTCACGGAATAGGAATTTATAGAGGATTGAAGAACAAATCCAATGCATGTGAATTAAAAATGATTTGGTTTTTCATTTCCATGTGCACTTCCATAAAATCAAGATAATATTCATTGACCTTGTGCTTGAGTCAGAGAATTCTCACTCACCAGCACTGAGTATTCTCACTCACCAGCGCTGAGTCAGAGGATTCTCATTCACCAGCATTGAGTCAGAATATTCTCACTCACCAGCACTGAGTCAGGGGATTCTCATTCACCAGCATTGAGTCAGAGTATTCCCACTCACTAGCATTGTGTCAGAGCATTCTCAGTCACCAGCAATGAATCAGACTTTTCTCATTCACCAGCATCAAGTCAGAGGATTCTCATTTACCAGCACCGAGTCAGAGAATTCTCACTCACCAGCATTGAGTCAGAGGATTCTCACTCACCAGCACCGAGTCAGAGGATTCTCACTCACCAGCACCGAGTCAGAGAATTCTCACTCACCAGCACCGAGTCAGAGGATTCTCACTCACCAGCACTGAGTCAGAGGATTCTCACTCACCAGCACCGAGTCAGAGGATTCTCACTCACCAGCACCGAGTCAGAGGATTCTCACTCACCAGCACCGAGTCAGAGAATTCTCACTCACCAGCACTGAGTCAGAGGATTCTCACTCACTAGCACCGAGTCAAAGGATTCTCACTCACCAGCACTGAGTCAGAGGATTCTCACTCACTAGCACCGAGTCAAAGGATTCTCACTCACCTGCATTGAGTCTGAAAATTCTCATTCTGAGCATCGAGTCAGAGAATTTTCATTCGTCAGCACTGAGTCAGAATATTTTCACTCATTAACGCTAAGTCGGAGTGTTGTCCCACCAGCATTGAGTCAAAGTATTCTCATTCACCAGCACTGAGTCAGAGGATTTTCATTTACCAGCATTGAGTCAGAAAATTCTCATTCTGAGCCTCGAGTCAGAGAATTTTCATTCATCAGCACTGAGTCAGAATATTCTCACTCACCAATGCTAAGTCAGAGTGTTTTCCCACCAGCATTGAGTCAAAGTATTCTTATTCACTAACACTGAGTCAGGCGATTCTCATTCACCATCATTGAGTAGCACAGTGATTAGCACTGCTATCTCACAGTGCAAGGATCCCAGGTTCAATCTCCAGCTTGGGTCACTGACTGTACAGAGCCTGCATGTTCTCCTAGTATCATGGATTTTCTCCCATATTCCGGTACTCCGGTTTCTTCTCACAGTGTGAAAGATGTATTGGTTAAGGGTAGTGGCCATGCTAAATTCTCCCTCATACCTGAACAGGTGCCTGGAATATGGCAGCTTGGCGATTTTCACTGTAACTTCATTGCGGTGTTAATGTAAGTCTATTTGTGACAGTAATAAATAAATTAAACCAACTAATGAACTGATTCTGAGTATTCTCACTCACCAGCATGATGTTACTGGACCAACAATACAGTAAATTTAAATAACATTACGGCAGTTTGAGAATTTGAATTCAGTCTAATAAAAATTTGGTATCCATAAAAGTGTCCATGAAATTGTTAGTTTGTCATATAATGTCAACATTAGGGTAGGGTGCCTACTGTCCTCACCAGACTTCTGTTCCATACCAATGTACCTTAACTGGCTTCAGAAGTGACCTATCAAATCAAGCAGTTGTATCAAGCCATGCAGTGTTTAACCACTATATGAAACAAACAATAAACATTGGCCTTTCAGCAGTGATGCCAAGAATCAATTTATAAAAAAAGTAACAGAGAATTGCATCCACATTGTAAATCTGGTTATTCACTTACCTGATCCGCCACCCTCCGAACACCTCTTCACTTCAGCGGGTGATCATAGTATGCTACTGCTGAAAGATTGAAACCAGGCTGCTGAAAATTCTCAAACATGGAGTGTGTCCACAAATGGATAATAAAGGAGGAATAAAAAACTTACATAAATTGCCCATTGAAAGTATTTTAATTTCAGAAAGAATAATTTGTTACTATAAAACAAATGTCTGTTCAGAAACCTGCTCATGGGATTTTTATGGTGGGTTTGAAACGTAGAATGTAAGAATGAAAACAATGAAAGCATAAAGTGAAATTGAACTGAAATCGATAAAATTAAGTAAGCAAAATGGGAAAGAATAAAGAAAGTAACAAAGGAGTATAAAATGTACAGCAGTAAAACATTTTTATTAGGATCCTTTTAAAATTATAGAACATAGAACATAGAACACTATAGCGCAGAACAGGCCCTTTGGCCCTCGATGTTGTGCTGACCAATTGAGAAAAAGCAATGATCCTCTAACTAAACCATTCCCTTTTCATCCATAAACCTATCCACTGACCACTTAAACGTTCCCAAACTTGGCGCACCTACAACTGCAGCAGGCAGGGCATTCCATACCCTTACCATCCTCTGGGTAAAGAACCTACCTCTGACATCCGTCCTATAACCACCACCCCTTAATTTAAAGCTATGTCCCCTCGTGCTAGCTTTCTCCATCCTAGGAAAAGGCTATCACTGTCCACCCTATCTAAACCTCTAATCATCTTATTTGCTTCAATAAGATCCCCTCTTAGCCGCCTCCTTTCTAACGAAAACAACCTCAAATCCTTCAACCTCTCTTCATAGGACCTGCCCTCCATACCAGGCAACATCCTGGTAACCTCCTCTGTACCCTCTCCAATGCCTCCACATCTTTCTTATAATGTGGGGACCAGAACTGTACCCAATACTCCAAGTGCGGCTGCACTAGAGTTTTGTACAGTTGCAACATGACGTTGCGGCTCCGAAATTCAATCCCCCTACCAATAAAAGCTAAGACTCCATATGCCTTCTTAACAACCTTATCTACTTGATTGCCAACTTTCAGGGATCTATGCACATATACACCAAGATCCCTCTGTTCGTCAACACTATTAAGAGTCCTACCATTAGCCCTATACTCTATACATTTGTTATTTCTGCCAAAGTGAATTACCTCACACTTTTCCGCATTAAACTCCATTTGCCACCTCTCGGCCCAGCTCTGCAACTTGTCCAAGTCTCTCTGCAAACTATAACACCCCTCTTCACTATCTACCACTCCTCCGATTTTGGTGTCATCTGCAAATTTACTAATCCATCCCTCAATACCCTCATCCAGATCATTTATAAAAATTACAAACAGCAGGGGCCCCAAACAGATCCCTGAGGTACACCACTTGTAACCGAACTCCATGATGAATAATTTCCATCAACCACCACCCTCTGTCTTCTATCAGCTAGCCAATTCCTAATCCAATTAGCTAAATCACCCTCAATGCCATACATCTGCATTTTCTGCAGAAGCCTTCCATGGGCCACCTTATCGAACGCCTTACTAAAGTCTATATATACCACATCAACTGCCTTACCCCCATCCACCTCTTTGGTCACTTTTTCAAAAAACTCAATAAGGTTAGTAAGGCACAACCTACCCTTCACAAAAACATGCTGACTATCCCCAATCAATTCATTTCTCTCTAAATAACTATAAATCCTATCCCTAATAATTCTTTCCAAAACTTTGCCCACAACAGAAGTAAGACTCACCGGTCTATAATTCCCAGGATAGTCTCTATTCCCCTTCTTGAACAATGGGACAACATTAGCTATCCTCCAGTCTTCCGGCACTACACCTGTAACCAACGACGACCTGAAAATCAGAGCCAAAGGCTCCTGCAATCACCTCTCTTGCCTCCCAGAGAATCCTAGGGTAAATCCCATCCGGCCCAGGGGACTTATCTATTTTCAAACCCTCAAGAATATTTAACACCTCCTCCTTATCTACTTCAATACTATCCAGTTTACAACCCTGTATCCCAGTGTTCTCCACAACTACATTTATGTCTCCCTGCGTGAATACTGAAGAGAAATATTTGTTCAGTGCCTCTCCGATCTCTTCAGGCTCCACGCACAACTTCCCACTGCTGTCTCTGACTGGCCCTAATCTTGCCCTAACCAATCTTCTATTCTTAACATATCTAAAGAAAGCTTTAGAATTCTCCTTGATCCTATCAGCCAAAGTCTTCTCGTGTCCTCTTTTAGCTCTTCTTAACTCACTCTTTAGCTCCCTCCTGGCTAATCTATAACTTTCCAGTGCACTAACTGAGCCTTTATGCTTCATCTCGACATAAGCCTCCTTTTTCCTTTTCACCAGCGAATCAGCTTTTTTTGTACATTATGTTTGTAGTTAAAATTACAATAATAGAGTAATAGAGTAATTCTGAAATGTGAGAAGTTATATCATTGTACTTGTTAATGAGAATGGATTTTGAAATTCCTTGGAGTTGTCCCTGCTTTGTTGGCATAATTTTACAGGATAGCATTTATGCCACATGTGCAGCAAAGTTCCAGTTCAGGCAGCTAATTGTAATCTCCAAATATTTGGTGAGTTTCACTTAACCAGGCCTGCAATTCTAAGAGTTAATAATGATTTAAGAAAAGGCATCAGAACATACAAAGTGGACATTGGAGGCTAAAGCAAACACTTCAGATGTGGGGGCTTGCTTTCCATGATTTACCGTGTTCTAACATGTGACTGTAATAGCAACAAACAAGGAGCATTTCATTAAATTCCTTTATGCTAGGAGTTATCAAGAAGAGAAAGTTCTAACCTTTTGGGCAAGATTCCAATTTTGTGTGACAGTATTGAATGAGTGATAGCAAATCATTTTACAATTTTTCTAATTACATTAATCTCAATAAATGAAATAAAAATTGAAGAAATTTCAACAGGTTGCCAATTCATTGTCACTCATTTTACACTATTATAAAAAGTCCAAATAGACCTTGAACATCCTGAGTAAGAGGTTTTGGTTTAATTACTTTGATAAAAAAGGACTGGCAAATGAATAATTAAGGAATAACAGTAAGTTACTCTTACTGGGCTAGTAACAGGTGATATGTTAACGCCATCTCCTCCAGGTTTCTTTAATTTCTTTCTCAGTTAAATTTGTTAACAGGCATTGAAGAATCATGAGTGCAAACCACCCACCACCAGCCTTCAGCAATCCAACCCAGGCTTGCCAGAACCTCATAGCTGTATAGCATCTGGCCTGTAAATCTAAATAGCTTTTGTTAGAATCATAGAACGGTGTGCAGAAGGAAGCATTTACCATAGCAACTCCACCAAACCTATATATCTCTGAAGGGGCAAGTTATCAAAATGGTAATGCCCAATGATAGACTGGACAGAGGACATTGTGTATTCATGTTTATCCTTTTTGTCCCAGTTTTCAAATGAAGATGTGAAATAATTTTTACCACATACCAGAAAGTTTACCAATGAAATTTTCCATATGAAAATGGGAGACTTAATGAAAATTACAGTCAATATGCTATTTGAAAACCATGTGTTATAAACATAAGAACAGAAATGGTATGTAGTCAGAGAGCACATTTTTAATGTCTTGAGTTCCCTACTGTTCAAACCATTCCACATGTCCTTTACTATTGTAATAACATAAGAACTAGGAGCAGGAGTAGGTCATCTGGCCCTCGGGCCTTCTCCACCATTCAATAAGATGACGGCTGATCTTCTCATGGACTTAGCTCCATTTAACTTCCAGCTCATAATAACCCTTAATTTCTTTACTGTTCAAAAATTTGTCTATCCTTGCCTGAAAAACATTCAACAAGATAGTCTCAATTGCTTCATTAGGTAAGGAATTCCACAGATTCACAATCCTTTGGGTGAAGAACAAAGAACAAAGAACAAAACAGCACGGGAAACAGGCCCTTCGGCCCAACGAGCCCACACCGCCACCCCGATGTTCCCATCTCTACCCGCGATCCCTGTCCATGTTTATAGATCAGTGGATTTAAAACCAAATTTGAGACAATTTAGGGAGAATTCCTTTTGCCAATTAGCCTAAGAGCACATCTCTGGGATGTGGGAGGAAACCGGAGCACCCGGAGAAAACCCACGCAAGCACAGGGAGAATGCGCAAACTCCCACAGACACAGGCCCAATCCATGTATCTGCACAGCACAGCGATAGTCACTGAGCTGTCGTGTTGCCCATCAGATGGTCCAGGTCAAGCATACACTAACAACGTGGAGCAGTAGGATACTCTCGAAAAAGATCCAAGAGCAGTCCTCTCACGACCCATCGCGTGTATGCCCCTCGTTAGACAACAAGGTGGACCAAAGCACCTGTAGGGTAAAAAACAAGTACATCAATATCATCATCTATTTACTCACTTCCCAGGGACTCCCAAGGCTCATGATCCCTATTTTAAATCAGTTTTCTATACCCCTCCATTCCTATTCTGTTCATGTGCCCATCTAAGTATTTCTTAAATAACTCCAGAGTACCTGCCTCCATCACTTTCCTTGGCAGTGCATTCCATACCCCGACCACCCTCTGTGTGAAAAACTCCCTCTAGCATCCAAATTATACCTTACCTCCCTCACCCTAAGCCCGTGACCCTCGTGCCATTTGAGTCCATCCTAGAAAAGAACTTAACCCTGTTTACTCTATCTATACCCTTCATAATCTTGTACACCTCTATTAGATCTCCTCTAAGTCTACGTCTTTCTAAGGAAAATAGTCCCAATTTGCCTAATCTCTCCTCGTAACTCAGACCTTCCATACCAGGCAGCATCCTGGTAAACCTCCTCTGCACTCTCTCCAGAGTCTCCACGTCCTTCCAGTAGTAAGGCGATCAGAACTGGACGCAGTATTCCAAATGAGGTCGAACCAACGTTTATACAACTGCAACATTAAAGGCCAGCTCTTGTACTCTATACCCCTTCCTATAAAGGCTAGCATACCATATGCTTCCTTCACAACCTTCTCCACTTGCTCTGCCACCTTCAGAGACTTGTTCACCTGCACCCCCAGGTCCCTCTGCGTTTCTATACTCTTAATAGGTCTACCCTTTATCATATACCTCCCCCCTACATTCTTTCACCCGAAATGCATCACCTCACATTTATCAGGATTGAATTCCATCTGCCATCTGTCTGCCCAAGCTACCAGCCTATCTATGTCCTGCTGTATTGCCTGACAATACTCCTCACTATCCGCAAGTCCAGCCATCTTTGTATCGTCTGCAAACTTGCTGATCACTCCACTTACTCCCTCTTCCAAGTCATTTGTATATATTACAAATAGAAGAGGTCCCAGTACCGAGCCCTGCGGCACACCACTAGTGACCGACCTCCAGCTAGAGCAACACCCTTCCACTATTACTCTTTGTCTCCTATTACCAAGCCAGTTACTTATCCATCTAGCTACCTGTCCTTGTATCCCATTTGCCTTGACTTTCTCGACTAACCTCCCATGAGGGACTTTGTCAAACGCCTTACTAAAATCCAAATAGACAACATCAACGGCTCGCCCTTCGTCCACTGATTTCGTCATCTCCTCAAAAAATTTACCAGATTTGTAAGGCACGACCTCCCCTTAACAAATCCATGCTGCGTATCCCTAATCAGATCGCAACGCTCTAAGTGCCTATACATCCTATCTCTAAGAATCCCCTCCTACAGCTTCCCTACCACTGACGTCAAACTCACCGGCCTATAATTTCCAGAGTTATCCCTACTACCCTTTTTAAACAACGGTACAACATTAGCTATTCTCCAGTCCTCTGGGACCTCACCTGTGTCCAAAGAAGAGACAAAGATTTGTGTCAGAGGCCCAGCAATTTCACTTCGCACCTCTCTAAGCAGTCTGGGATAAATGCCATCAGGCCCAGGAGATTTATCTGTTTTAATGCTACTTAGAAGCTCTAATACTTCCTCCCTTGGTATGGATATTTCCCTCAACTGGTCCACAGCTCCCTCAGAAACAGGAGCTGTCAACAAGCCCCTCTCCTTCGTGAATATCGACGCAAAGTATTCATTCAGGATCTCCGCCATTCCCTCGGGCTCTAAGCACAATTCCCCTCCTCTGTCCCTAAGAGGTCCGATTTTTCCTCTAACCACCCTTTTATTCCTAACATAGGAATAAAAAGTCTTTGGGTTTTCCTTAATCTGCCAAAATCATTTCATGCCCCCTTTTTGCCCTTCTAACTCCCTGTTTGAGCTCCCTCCTACTCTCTCTATATTCCTTCCATGCTGTCTCGGTTCCCAGCTGCTTCGACCTATCAGACACCTCTCTTTTCTTCCTAACCAAGTCCTCAATATCCCTAGTAATCCACGGCTCTCTAATCCTACTTTTCCCATCTTTCCTCTTGGCTGGCACATACTTGTCTTGCAACATTTTCAGTATTCCCTTGAAAGAGTCCCACATGCCTGGCGTGGGCTTACCCTCAAACAACCATTCCCAATCAGTATCCCTAAGTTCCTGCCTAATCCGACCGTAGTTAGCCTTCCCCCAATTCAACACCCTGCCCCTAGGGCAACAAGCATCCTTTTCCATCTGTATCCTAAAGTAGACAGAATTGTGGTCACTGTTAGCCACATGTTCCCCCACTACAACATCAACCACCTGCCCTGGCTCATTACTTAGAAATAAATCCAATATAGCCCCTTCTCTAGTTGGGCTAGCCACATACTGTTCCAACGATCCTTCCAGTACACATTTTACAAATTCCTCAAATATACGTTTCTCCTCAACTCAGTCCTAAATCTGCTTCCCCTTATTTTGAGGCTCTGCTCCCCAGTTCTAATTTCACGTGCCAGTGGAAACAATCTCCCTGCTTCTATCTTACCTATTCTCTTCATAATTTTATCTATGGGATTCTCCCTCATTCTCCTAAATTCCAATACTACAGTCCCAGTCTATTCAGTCTACTGTCCTCATAAGCCAATCCTTTTAACTCTGAATCAACCTAGCAAATCTCCTCTCCCTCCTAGCCTCCCAGCAGTGCCAGTACATCCTTTCTCAAGCAAGGAGATCAAAACATAACCAGTATTCCAAGAACCTTATACAGTTGCAACATTAGCTCCCTGTTTTTAAATTCCATCCCTCTAGCAATGAAGAACAAAATTCCATTTGCCTTCTTAATTATCTGCTGCACCTACAAACCAACATTTTGCGATTCATGCACCAGAACATTCAGGTACCTCTGCACTGCAGCTGCAATATTTTTAACAATTTTTTGCCATTTAAATAATAGCCGAATTTGCTGTTATTTCTAGCAAAATGGATAACCTCACATTGTACTCCATCTGCCAGATCCTTGCCCAGTCGCTTAAAATTATCCAATCTATCTCATGGTAACTCCCTTGTCCCTAATGTCCAGGTATTTCTAGCTTTCTTTCCCATTTATCTCAGCTATAATCTTCAATTGATTAAAGGCTTTTTCTTCAATTTTTCTCAAGTCTCAATATCCTTCAGTGTTCTTGTATGTTTTCCATTCCATTTCTCTTTCACAATCTTCACTCTTTCCCTCCAATCCAAAATTCATAATTAACAACATTTTCTTTTCTGTTGCTGTTTCCTGTTTGGATCACTATCACCTCATTCTTGCTGACTGCTCTGTCTTTACTGTCTACCAGTTCCATTGCTTGTTGTGTTGTCTCTTGCCAATACCCTATTCTCATTGAAACTCCATCATTTTCTACTTGATCTATCAGGCATCAAGGCCAATATTAATTTGTTTGAATAAGAAATGAAATAAAAGCAATTTAATTACCATTTTAACTATATGCTAATAAAATTGTGAATACTAATTGCAACATGCATTTAGTCTGTACCTTTGAGGGAATAAAATGTTCCAAGGCTGTGGTAATTGTCCCTTTAAAGGACAATACAGTAGAGTAAGGGTCACCTGGTCTGGATGACCAATCTGGACTCAGTGTGTGGAATCAACCATGATGAGAAAGACTCCGAGGCAGAGACGTTTTGGGAGTTAGCTATAACCATGCAGCTGCTATAAAATATCTTTTGTGTTCACTAATAAAGTCTTTGAAAGTACATCTTTTCAAAGATTCTTTTTAAAAATTTGTTTCCATATGATATCAGCGTCACTGGCAATGCCAGCATTTGTTGCCATCCTTAATTGCCCTTGAGAAGGTGGTGGTGAGTTTCCTCCTTGAACTGCTGCAGTCAACATATGTAGATACAGCCACATTGTTGTTAGGAAGTTAGTTCCAGGTTCTGACTCAGTGACAGTGAGGGAGCAGTGACTTATTTCCAAGTCAGGATGGTGTATGCCTTGGAGGGCAACTTGCAGTTGATGCTGTTCCTAAGCATCTGCTGCCCTTGCCCTTCTAGGTGGTTGAGGTCATATTTGCAAGGTGAAATCAAAGGATTCAAAGGAGAAGCAAGTTGCTGCAATGAATCTTGCAGATGGTATACACTGATGCCACTGTGCACCAGTGGTGGACAAATCAAATGTTTAAGATTATGCAAGAGGTACTAATCAAGCAGCCTGTTTTGTTCTAGATTATCAAACTGCTTGGGTGTTATAGAACTGCATTCATCCAAGCAAGTGGAAAGTATTCCACTACATTTCTGATGTGTGCCTTGTAGATTGTGGACAATCTTTGGTCAGTCAGCAGGTGAGTTATTCTCCAAAGAATTTCAAGCCTCTGAACTGCTCTTGTAGCCATTGTGTTTATATAGCTATTCAAGTTAAGTTTTGGTCAAAGGTAACCTCATCCACTCACTCACACACGTTAGGTGGGTGTTAAAAGGGCAAGATATCAATTAGCTATTAATCAAGGAAGACCTGAACTACTTCCAAATTTCATCATGTATCAAGCATGTCCAATGGTTTAAATTAACAGCACAAATTGGCCTGAATATTTTTCTGAGGACATGTTTTCTCTTTCACCTCTTCATTTCTAGCCTTCCAATTTCCTATTTTCCTCTGCAGAGAAACATCAAGGTGTCTTCAGTTCTTTGCATCTCTGATTCAGGTGAAAGCTCTGATATTATTTAAGAGAAACCTTAAGGCCAATCAATGTTTTCTGGCTAAGTGAGGATAAGAATGTCTATAATTTCCATCAAAGCAAAAAAGTGGCTGCCAAATCATTTTTGCGATAATTGAGCATCTTCTTAGAGCTCTCCTAAGAAATTATCATTTATTATGTCTAACTCTGGCTGAGGCTGTAAGGGAGAGGTTTGGGTGGGTGCCAAATTGGCAAAATGTCAATTGCCCTCCCAACAAGACAATCTGAAGACCTGAATTATGTGAGGATCAGGTCTCATTAACATTTACTTGGTGAACCACTCGAAGAAAATGGACATCCTGGTCTGGTGAAAAGAGTGGGCAATTGGTTAGTGAGTAATGTTGTTTTGAGGGCTTGAATGGATGTCAGCATGGTCAACATTACAGTCAAGCAACGGCCTATGACCAGTTAAATCGATGGAATTGCAAATCAGAGAGCCAAAGCAAGTTATTAAGTCTGTAAAAAGCCTGAACATTTGTTCCTTTTCCAGCTAGTATTAAGATTCTCATAAAAAGCCACAGGATGACCAACACTCAGTTCTTCTGTCTGAATTTATTTTGTTCCAATAATGCTTAGAGCTCTGTTTTCTGGAGCTTGATTTCAGACTAGATAAACAAGCCATTAAGATTAATATCGCTATCGGCAATGAATGTCTCCACAGACTAAATACTGTCTGTCGAACTGCATTGTCAGGTCTGTCAAACAGTGACCTTAAAAATCCAAATTAAATATGGTAAGTATTCAAAATCAGACTAGCCAACAGAATGCTCACAATAGCATCTACACCAATAGAGGCAATTGACAAAGACGTCTTAGACCAACCCAAAGGCTGCAATGTGAAAGCAGCATTGCAAAGTGGATTGAAGTATAAAGCCCCACTGTAGCCAGAGTTTACAGTCTATGTAATTTGTTCACCATTGGCACAAAGGCCACAACAGACAAGCATAGTAAGCAATGCAGTCTCATAAATGCATCCAGAATTTGCCCAGTTTTTAACAATGTATGCAAGCTCATCAGAGGACACTGGAAACACAATACAGAAAGCAAAGACATCACAAGAAGTCACAGCCAAAGGCTACAGAGGAACTACATTCCATCAACCAGGGACATGTGACAGATATCACCCAAACAGGATCCACGAAGTCTCCAGCGAAATTATACAAACAGATGTTATGGATGAAGCAGACCATCAATACAAAGAGTGAGCAGACATACACCTTGTGAGCACCCAGATTCTCTGATTCAGACCTGCACAGATTGCTGGAGGCAGTGGGGGCAAAGCAGGACACCCTCTTCCCTCCAGCAGGACATCAGGCCAGGAAGTAATGCGAACACAGCACTGGCCCGGAGAACTGAAAAGCAGTCTGGGAGAAAAATGAATGACCTAAATCACAAGGTGAATGTCTGCTCACTCTTTGTATTGATGTATTGATAAATAATCTATCGGCATAGCATCAATGAAGCCTTTGTGTCCAGTGAGTCTGAAAATGGGAGAGTTCCAGATCTCCAGTTTTTCGGGCAAGTTTTCACAGCCAATCTTATGCACTCTGCCCCTGAAACTCTGGACGAGTCTGTTTCTGGCTGTAAGACTCACCTGATGAAGGAGCAGTGCTCCCAAAGCTTGTGATTCCAAATATATCTTTTGGACTTTAACCTGATGTCGCGAGACTTCTTACTGTACTTTGGCTACAACAGGCTTAACTTGGCAGACAGCCTGCAGCTCAGATCAGAGCCACAAACTGAGCATGCTCAGAAAAAGTGAAAACTAAACCAGCTCTCTTGGCAGAACCCTCCTAGGCTAGATATAGCCTCCCCCCCACTCCATGGACATCAGAGCTTCCCACTCAACATTATTGACCCTCTTACTCTCCACTGAATCAACTTACACATGGCCTCACATCACCCCCTTGCCCTGGTGGCTCCTCTCATGATCCTCTCACGCCCCCTACAATAAGGCAAAGTGCATTAAACTTTCTGGAATGCTTTAATGAGCACTTGACTCACCCAAACTTTCTGCAGCTGAAATGCCCTAACAAGGGACTGCTTCATAAAAACTCCAAAGATGAACAGACAGGCAGGCAATGCAAGAAGATTTGTATCAAGGGAGGCAGCACCCAGATTCTCTGATTCAGACCTGGACAGGTTGCTGGAGGCAGTGGAGGCAAAGCAGGACACCCTCTTCCCTCCAGCAGGACATCAGGCCAGGAAGTAATGCGAACACAGAACTGGCCCGGAGAACTGAAAAGCAGTCTGGGAGAAAAATGAATGACCTAATCCAGACAGCAAGGGTAAGTGTTTAACCTCATCTAGCATTTTTCTCCTAAATGACTCTCAGATCCCTTCACCCCAGCAGCCTGCCCTTCAAGCACCTCCCTCCCTCCTCCCTAAGAGTATCACAGCATTTGCCTTCAAATTGGCATCCCCGATACCCTGCAGGCTTGTGCCATCATATTTTTCATGGCTCCTTCTGACACCACAGAAGAATGCCCATAACCACCAGGAGAGGGCAAAAATTGGGAGTCGTGAGCCTGACCTCTGAGTCTTCATCCCCTCTCAGAAGCAGGTGCTGGAGCTTGTTGGAGACGAGGGGATGTGATCTATTAGCAAGAGCTGGACCAGAGAAGTGAGCACCAGCCATTCTTCCAGTTTATGGAGAGATGTCAAGTATATTGTTACACCTCAGATTTCTCTCCTTCCTTTGCATTTAACCTTGTGTCCTATGTTGCAGGAAGGGACCCTGTTACACCCGGGCCATCTGACATTGTGGCCTCCACTGCTACTCCCACCCATTCTGCCCCGATAGTTCACAGTACTCCTCAGCCGAAGCCGGTGAAGGGACTTTTGAGGCTGGCAGCAGTTTTGCATCAACTTCCATCTTGCAACTCACCATCCCACAGTCACTTACATCAGTGTATTAAGTTAGTGGCAAGGCATCTGGGTCACTCTCTGGTGCATACAACAGATCTGCACAACTACATTGGGTAGAGCAGAGAACATCTGAGACCTCTGGCACACAGAGGCCTGCTGAAGGCGAGGACTTAGCTGGCTCTAGGCTACATTCCGGGCCTCTGTGATCACTTCTCCCTCAGCTGCTGGAGATGTAGCAACAGCAACAGGAATGCAGGAAGGGTTAAAACACTGCATTTACTGAGAAGCTGTTGGGAGGAGTCCTAAAGATTTCAGGTGGAGCAGCCATTGCCTGTCCTGCGTGGTTCCCAGGTCAACCCTGCAAGGGTGGCAACTGCGGTGGAAAGCCTGGGGCAGGAGCCCCTCTCCATGAGTGGAAGGCTCTAAGTGATGGCTGAATCACAGCAGGCCACAGTGGAGTCCCAGAGGGCTATGGCTCAATCACTACAGGCCAGAGCTGAAGGCCTCAACAGGCTTCTTGAGATTCTGCAGCCCATGGATACGAGGCTTGAGAGCTTGCAGGAGACCCAGCAGGACAGTGCTGAGACACAGCAGGCTATGGTTACAGCCTTTGAGAACATGGCCCAGTCACATAGGGTCACGGCTGCAAGGCTGCAGAGCTTGTAGGAGATCTAGCAGGACAATACCGAGACACAGCAAGCTACAGGTGCAGCCCTTGAGAATTGGCCCAATCACAGAGAGTGCATGCTGGTGCCATTCACAGCTGGTCTCTGACTCAGGTAGTCATTGCAGAGGGCTTGACCATCATAGCTAGAACACAGGTGGACCCCAGGACTGGCAGTGCCAGGTGATTCTGAAGCTCACTGGAGAAGCACCACCATCACATGGAGTGACCCAGGGACCAACAGGAACGTCCAGGGAGGAGGAAGGGCTCGAGCTAATGCGGAGTCTTTCAGCTATGGCTCCATCTTCTAACCCCCTCCCCGCCCCTCTTCCTGACACTGGGGCATTTCAGGGGCAGAGGGGCGAAGAGGGTGTCATAGGTACATCCCAGACACTTCAAGGTCCAGGCCCTCCATAGGACGATTGCCAAGGGAATCACAGGTCACAGGGCACAGTAGGCAGCTAGCCACCTCCAATTTCCAATGTACATTCTGGGAGACACCAAGACATAGTGATTGGCCATGTAAAGTTAAGAAGTTGTAGCGGCATTAAGATAGCACAACTGAAGGGCAGCACTAGGTAGACAGATGCACGTTAATGTTTCCTGTTAGTACTTCGATTTGATTAGAGTTGATTTATTATTGTCACATGTGTTAGTGTGGAGTGAAAGGTATTTCTTGCATGCTATATAGATAAAGCATACCGTTCATACGGAAGGAAAGGAAAGAGTGCAGAATGTAGTGTTATAGTCATAGCCAGGGAGTAGAGAAGGATCAACTTATTTCGAGGTATGCCTATTCAAAAATCTATGGCAGCAGAGAAGAAGCTGTTCTTGAATCGGTTGGTATGTGACCTCACACTTTGGCATCTTTTTCCTGATGGCAGATGGAGAAAGAGAGTACGTTCAGAAGCATGGGGTTCTTAATTATGCTGGCTGCTTTTCAGAGGCAGCGGGAAGTATAGACAGAATCAATAAATGGGAGGATGGTTTGGTTGATGGATTGGGCCATGTTCAAGACTTTTTGTAGTTTCTTGCAGTCTTGAACAGAATGGGAGCCATACCAAGCTATGATACAACCTGAAAGAATGCTTTCTATGGTGCATTTGTAAAAGTTGGTGAGAGTCATAGATGACTTATCAAATTTCTTTAGTCTTCTGAAAAAGGAGAGGCATTGGTGGGCTTTCTTAACTATAGTGTCAGCATGGAGATGGGGGGAACGTGGACAGGTTGTTGGTGATCTGGACACAATAAAACTTGAAAATCTTGACCATTTCTACTTTGTCCCCATTGATACAGACAGGGGCATGTTCTCCATTACGCTTCCTGACGTCGATGACAATCTCCTTCATTTTATTGACATTGAGAGAGAGATTATTGTTGTCGCATCAGTTCACCAGATCCTTTATCTCATTCCTGCACTCTGATCATCATTGTTTGAGATCTAATCCACTTCAGTGGTATCATTAGCAAACTTGAAAATCGAGTTGGAGGGGAATTTGGCCACACGGTCGTAGACATCTAAGGAGTATAGTAGAGGGCTGAGGACACAGCTTTGTGGGGCACTAGTATTGAGGATTATTGTGGAGGAGGTGCTGTTGCCTATCCTTACTCATTGTGGCTTGTGCGTTAGGAAGTTCAGGTTCCAGTTGCAGAGAAAGTAGCTGAGGCCCAAACCATAGAGCTTGAGATGAATTTCTTCGGAATAATGGTGTTGAAGGCTGAATTGTAGTCAATAAATAGAGGTCTGACATAGATGTCTTTATTATCTAGATATTCCAGGATTGAGTGCAGGGCCAGGAAGATGGCATCTATTGGAGGGGCATTGCTTTTTATATTGGTTGGCGCAACATCGAAGGCCAAAGGGCCTGTTCTGTGCTGTAATGTTCTATGTTCTATGTTCTATCTGCTGTGAAACTGTTGCAGCAATAGGTGAACTGTAGTGGACCCAGACAATCTGGGAGGGTGGAATTGATTCATGCCATGACTAACCTTTCAAAGCACTTAATAATGATGAGCCACCATATGATAGTCATTAAGATATGCTGCCTTGTTTTTCTTTGATACTGGGATGATGTCTTCTAGAAGCAGATAGGACCTCAGATTGTAAAGAGAGACTGAAGATGTCTGTGAATTTCCTGCAAGCTGATCCATGCAGGATCTGAATACTTGTCTGGATACCTCATCTGGGCCATTCGCTTTCGAAAGGTTGATCTTCGAGAAGGTTGCACTGACATCTGCAATGATAACCTCAGACACAGATTCATCAAAGGCTTCTGGGGTGGAGGGTGTGCTCTCAGTCACCTTTTGTTCAAAACGGGCATAGAATTATTGATAAGATACTTTTATTGTCACTAATAAATGTCTGTTCATCTCCCACCTGTGACTAATTTGTCTCAGATTTGCCTCTAATAGAAACACTCTTACTCTGATGGTTCCCAGAGGGACCTTTCATGTTGATGATAGTGCAGAAGGCCCCTCAATGCTGTGTCACTGAGAAAATGAAGGTGCTCAAATAAATCACTGGCTACAATGGGTGGCATGCATTGGCAATGACTTATAGCATCTGCCATGGCATCCCCAGAACCCACAAGAGATTCCCTCCCCTCCCCCACCCCTCTTGCCCAGGACCATATATGGGAGTTTAGTAATCCCTTACGCACTATCCAGATGTGGGTCCAATTGCCAGCTTGCATGTAGAGCACAGGAAAGCATCGGACTACTTTGCACCAGGGCATCACCACAATGGTGCTTCACGAGACATCATCAGCCTCCTGCCTGCCAAAGAAACCCATTAAAACAGTATGCCCAGGCATCTGGTGTTATAATGTTGTAGGAGATTGTAGGACTTTGGGGAGGAGGGAACTCATGAGAGGTAACACAGCCTCCTACTGCTCAAAGTGAGTGTTGATCAGAGCTCCCTCACTATCCACACATGCCTAACCCTGGCTGCCAGCAGCTCTTCAACCATTGAATGGTGTTGCTGTTCCTCCTCTTCTTCCTCCTCCTCCTCCTCCTTCTCCTCTTCCTCAACTCTAGCAGCAACCAAAAGAACAGCAATATCAATTGGTTGCATCCCAAAAGCCATCCCATCGATCTACCTTTTAATTCCAGAATTATTCATTGAAATTAGGTTTCAACACTGCCATGGTGGTATTTGAACCCATGATCCGAACCTCTGAACCCCTGCCTATCATTTTCAAAGATCTAAGAAATAACAAGACTTTGTGAAAATCCAACCCATGGTCACTCATTTTAAACAAGACCATTTATAAAATCAGCAAAACAAAATTAAAAAGGATTTGAAAACAAATCAATTTTGTTCATTGTTCGACTTTTTTTTAAATGGGGTGTTAATGGTACCACTCATAGAATAGAGACCTTGGGTTAATTCCTTTGAAGAATAAAGATTAACTGATCGTCACCCATGGAGCAAAATGTTATGTTAAGTGAAATTTGTGCATTTTTCAGACTCTGTTTTGCTTTATCTGTCTTTCAATTAAACGAGACAAAAATCTCAATTCTACCAAAGCATAAAATATTTCTTTGTTTGAAGAACTGCCAAGTTGAGTACAGACAAGTGAGATCATCCACTTCTATTTTTTCATAGAGGAGCTACTCAGCAGGCTTGTATTGAATGCATAGTTTAAACATTTATTTTGAGAACATTTACTTAAATGTTCAGCATAGGTCAGTGCCCTGCTTTGTATAAAGTCAAAGTTTCATTATATGTGATGCATGTTCAACAGCTGAAATTAACAGAAGGCTAATAGCTTGAACTCTTTTTTTGAGAACATTTTTTCACCTTCACCCGCTTCATTCCCAATCCATGTTTGTATTGCCAATGATGCTCTTTCAACTTCCCATTTTATTCACTGGAGACCAAAAGCACACAGGATGACCATTTTGCAGAATACCTTTGCGCTGTCCCCAAGCATGGCCCAAATTTTTGGTCACTTATCATTTCAACTCACCATTTTACTCTCATGCTCATATTTCTGTCCACAGTTTTCTACAATGCTCCACTGAAGCCCAAAGCATGCTGGAGGAAAAGCTCCTCATCTTCTAATTCGGCACTTTACAATATTCTGGACTCAACATGCAGTTCAATAGCTTCAGGCCATCGTCCCTGTCCTCCATTTTGATTTCTTTTCCCTCAAATGCCTGTATCTTGTTTTTAAGTTTTTTCTTTCATAAAGATCTGGTTGAAAATATTTTTTCTCATTACTTTTACTTCTTTTACAAATTATTTTCAATTTGTGCAATTTAGTTCTTGATGTTCTCTTGAGAGAGAACAGTTTCTCACTATTTACTCTATCCATATTCCTCAGGAACCTGAATATCTCTTTCAAGTCTCCTCTCAGTCTTCTTTTCCCCAAGGAAAAAAGTTCCAATCTCTCCAATCTATCCTCATAGCTTTAGTTCTTTATTCCCAGAATCATTCTCATGAATCTCCTCTGTACTCTTTCCAATTTCTTCACATTTTTTCTCAAGTATGGTGCTCAGAATGGGACACAGAACTTCATTTGAGGCTATCTTGTATCTTATAAATTTCAACATGACCTCCTTACTTTTGTACTCAATGTCCTTATTAATAAAGTCTGAGATCCTATATGTTTTATTAATTGCTCTCTCAACATGCCTTGCCAATTTCAATGAACTATGTACATATACACCAAGATCCTTCTATTCCTGCATCTCCTTTGGAGTTTCTCCCTTTATTTTATGCTCTCTTCCCACATTCTTCCTGCCAAAATGAATCACCTCATAACTCTCTGCATTGAATTTTATCTGTCACTTGTTTGCCCAATCCGCTAACCTGTCAATGTTATTTTGAAGTTAAATAGTATCTGAAGAGGGAAATTATTAATCAGCTAATAAGGTTTTAGGCAGAATATATAAGGCACTGAACGCAGTACCAACAAATAGCTAAATGACTCAAATCAAAATTCATAAGCTAACAAAGCAAATAGTTTCCATATATATGGATGCAGTAAATGAATTAAAGAAGTAATTATGATTTTAAAACATATATGTTGATATTTTAAATGTATTTTAAGTATTGGATAAATTGTTGTCCATTTCAGCCAAAAACAAGTTACTGCAAGGTATGATGGTAAAGCTGAATAGTTCATAGCCAAAGGCCTAGGAACCCCAGTAGTTAGTAGAGTTCATATCAGAAAGGTTCTGGTGAGGGAACACATCTTGTAACATGTTGAAAAGGGATATTCATTATCAAGACATAGAATAGATATGTAGCTGAATGCAGGATGTCTGTCTAGTTAGGCAATGAGCTGGGTGGGAATGTTCATTTTGACCTCTATGATTAGTACCTTTCATTGCCTAATAACAGGAAGTGAGTTCAGCCAAGATGGGAATTAGCATCCAGATTGAATGGACAAATAAGACATCATTATGCCAGATGGTAAAATACAATTGGCTGAGTTACTTGACAGAATATATATATATATATATAAAGTGCAATTGATTTTATGCTAATATGAGGCAGAAATGATTGATAAGAAAAGCTTTAACTGATCTATTTTTGATTGTATATGTCAGATTTGTCATAGAGATTCTGTCGCTCTATTTCAGAGCTACTTAACCCTTTTGGTGATCTGAGTAGGTTCTTGTTATGTTTTTGTTTTAAATAAATGTTACATCTTTATCCAGGGATACCTGCTCATGACATTTGTAGTAAAGGACAGTACCAGCCATCCCAATTTACCCCACAACATTATCCTCATCATATTTGACAATGTTTCCAATGTTCACATCATGTGCAAATTTTGAAATTATACCCTGAACACCAGTGTCTCTGTCATTAACATATATATATTTTAGAAAGTGTATGATTCCCAATAATGGAGAACTCCACTATAAATGTTCCTCAAACCTGAAAAACTATCACTACTTTTGTTTCTTGTTACCCAGCAACTTTCTTATCCAAGTGTCTACTTTCCCTCTTATTCCATGATGTAGAATTTTGCTCATAAGTCTGTTGAGTGGCATTGTATTAACTGCCTTTTGAAAATCAATACATATAACATGATCAGTGGAGCCTTTATCAACTTTGTTACCTCCTCAAAAAACTCCAAGAAATCAGTTAATCATGATTTCCCTTAATGAATCCATGTTAGCTTTCCTTAATTATCCTGCACTTGTCTAAATGGCTATTGATTTTGTCCGAGCTGATAGTTTCCAGACTTTTGCCTCCCATTAGGTCAAATTAACTGGTCTGTAATTGTTGGTCTTATCCTTGCATCCCCTTTTGAACAAGGGCATAACATTTGTAATCTCCAAATCCTAGGCAACTTGTATTTAAGCAAGACTGGAAGATTATTACTAATGCCCCCATATTTCCACTCTCACTCCTTCAGTATCCTTGGTTTAATTTCATCCAATCCTAGTACCTTATCCATTTTAAGTAAAGATAACCTTTAAGTAAAGAAAGCATCTTTCTTCTCAAGTGTAAATTCTTCTTGTTTTACTTCCTAACTCAATTCTGCCTGAGTAGCACCTTTTTCTTTTGCAAAGACAGAGGCAAAGTAGTCATTTAATACCTTTTCTGTCTCTTCTGTCTCCATATCCAAATCACATTTTTAATCTCTAATTGACCCTACTCTTTCTTTTACTATCCTTTTATTACTTAAATACTTACACAAGATCTTGAAATTCCCTTTTATGTTAGCTGGCAGTCTCTTTTCATGCTTGGATCACAGGATTGGGCAGAAGTCTCTGACTCCAGGATCTGCCCTTCTTTGGTCACAGTCAGTTTGTTTAAGACCTGGGCTCCGTTCCAACCCAGACCGACTGATAATAGTGAACAGTCAGGATTGTATATAAAACATGTCTCAAAGCAGCTTCTATTAGTATGAATCGCAAATATAAAATAGCATATTAATTGGTACTAATTGCTTAGACTTGGCATTCCATTTACGTTGAGCTTAAACTTAATTGTTCACCACAATTCACAACTGGATGTGGCAGGACTGCAAAGCTATGATCTGACCCTTTGAGATTGCTTAACTCTGTCTATTGCATGCTTCTTCCACTATTTGGCATAATGTAATCCTGCATTATTACTTAACCAGGTAGGCACTTAATTTTCAAGAATGCCTTCTGCTATTCCAAATATGTTCTCCTGGACTCTTCATCGAATGACAATTTATCACCTGCCCTAAATGACAGTTTATTACCTGTCTTGATGTGATGATAGAGCGAGGGATATATAAAACCATGAGGTAACATATTGTCGTTGTGTAAAATTCTGCTATTCTTGATGACTCACTGTACCATATGGATGTTGAGTTTTGAGTGGTAGATCTGTTCTTAATCAACCCTATTTAGCACGGTGGTAGTGCCACATTGCACAATGGACTTTTGCAGAAGCACTGTGTAGCGGTTACTCCTACCAGTCATGGACAAGTACATTGGCAACAGGTAGATTAATGATGGTGAGGTCAAGCACCATCCTGTTTGTTGGTTCCCTCATTACCTATCACAGTCTGGTAGATATTCTCTTTCAGAATCAGCCAGCTTGGTCACCCTTGAGCCAGTCTTGGTGATGGACACTGAAGTTCCCCATCCATATGGCCTTATTATATGCCGTTATTCATTCATCCTTTGTTATTTCAAATCTGTCTCAAACTTTTGTTTGGCATATTGTCCCCTCTTATAAAGTAACTAATTATGATGATGAAACCATTTAAGTGCAATTTGCCGAAAGTCAGCAATCCTTGTTAGAGAGATCCCAATCGTATTTAACGTGAGACCTTCTTGCAGATGTAGCAGGCTAGAGTTAAAATCACAGTATTGCAGTTTGAAAGACATTATTCTACACCTAATCTGCTCTCATAGAGTCGTAGAGGTTCATACATGGAAACAGGCCCTTCAGGCCAATTTGTCCATGCCGCCCAGTCTTTAACACTAAACTAGTCCCAATTGCCTGCATTTGGCCTATATCCCTCTATACCCATCTTACCCATGTAACTGTCTGTTTTTTAAAAGACAAAATTGTACCCATCTCTACTGTTGCCTCTGGCAGTTTGTTCCAGACACTCAGCACCTTCTGAATGAAAAAATTCCCCCTCTGGATCCTTTTGTATCTCTCCCCTCTCACATTAAACTTATGTTCTCCAGGTTTAGACTCTCCTATCTTTGGGAAAAAATATTGACTATCTACCTTATCTATGCCTCTCATTATTTTATAGACCCCAATAAGATCACGCCTAAGCCTCCTACACTCCTGGAAAAAAAGTCCCACTCTATCCAGCCTCTCGTTATAACTCGAATGATCAAGTCCTGGTAGCGTCCTAGTAAATCTTTTCTGCACTTTTTCTAATTTAATAATATTCTTTCAATAATAAGATGACCAGAACTGTACACAGTATTCCAAGTATGGCCTTACTAATGTCTTGTACAACTTTAACAAGGCCTCCCAACTCCATTATTCAGTGTTCTAATCTATGAAACCAAGCATGGCGAATGCCTTCTTCACCACCCTGTCCACCTGTGACCCCACTTTTAAGGAGTTATGAAAGTGTACCCTTAGATCTCTTTGTTCTATATTTGTGCTAGAAATGTTCAATTCTGCAGCTGGGTGCTAACAGTGGAATGCTGCCTATTATCCTCTTTTCCATCTGTAATCTTAATAAGTGTAGCAATTCATCAAAGAAAAGTGAAATATTTGGAAAATCAAAACATTGTAGATACAAGATTGATAAGCAACCAAAGGTGAAACCTGTCATAGAGTCATAGAGGTTTACAGCATGGAAACAGCCCTTTGGCCCATCTTGTCCATGCTGCCCTTTTCTCTTAAACCTTTCAGCTAATCCCAATTGCCAGCATTTGGCCCATAATCCCTCTACACCCCTTTTACCCATCATGCAACTATCTAAATGCTTTTTAAAAGACAAAATAGTACTCACTTCTACTATTAGAAGGGTAAGGCAGTTGACGTGGTATATATGGACTTTAGTAAGGCATTCGATAAGGTTCCCCATGGAAGGCTTTTGCAGAAAATGCAGAAGTATGGGATTGAGGATGATTTAGCTAATTGGATTAGGAATTGGCTAGCTGATAGAAGACAGAGGGTGGTGGTTGATGGGAATTATTCATCATGGAGTTCGGTTACAAGTGGTGTACCTCAGGGATCTGTTTTGGGGCCTCTGCTGTTTGTAATTTTTATAAATGATCTGGATGAGGGTATAGAAGGATGGATTACTAAATTTGCTGATGACACCAAAGTCGGAGGAGTGGTAGATAGTGAAGAGGGGTGTTATAGTTTGCAGAGAGACTTAGACAAGTTGCAGAGCTGGGCCGAGAGGTGGCAAATGGAGTTTAATGAGGAAAAGTCCTGCTCTGGTCCAATCTACCAAAATGCATTACCCTCGCATTTGTAATAAATTCCATCATAAATTCCATCTGCCATTCATCAGCCCATTGGCTCAATTGATCCCATTGCAATTGGAGATAACATTCCTCACCATCCAGTATGCCACCAATCTTGGTGTCATCTGCAAACTTACTAACCATGTCTCCTATATTCTCATCCAAATCATTAATATAAATGATAAATAACAGTAGGTCCAGCACTTATCCACTGTTATAAGTGGATAACAGTGGCCTCCAATTTGAAAAACAAACCTTTCTAAAAATGTTGTATTCATTTAGATACGTCATCCTGGATCCCTTGAATTTAACCTTGTGCAAAACCTACAATGCAGTATCTTGTCAAAGGCCTTGCTAAAGTTCATGTAGGCAACATTAATTGCACTGCCCTCATCTACCTTCTTAGTTACCCCTTCAAAAAACTCAATCAAATCTGTGAGACATGATTTTCAACTCGCAAAGCCATGCTGACTATTCCTAGTCAGTCCTTGCATCATTAAATGCTTATAGATCTTGTCTCTCAAAAATACCTTCCAACAACTTACCTATCACAGTTGTGAGGCATGTGCATCATGACATAGGTATTGTACCAATGAGAGGCATGATTATGAGAATGGAGTTGGATATTGAGGGAAGGCGATATAAATGAGGTTTGGTAAGGCATGCAGATTATTGACACAACAGAAATTCTCCTATCCCATTAATTTTCTCATTTGGAGTGTTGAAGTAGAATTGTTTCAAGAGCCTTTAGAGTTCCATTTCGCACCTTCATCAATAATTGCAAAACTCAAAATGATAGGCTGGTAGAGGAGTTTTCATATGTTTCCCACTGAATTAAATCATCTTTTGCAGTGTGAGGTGACTGAATCTTTAACTGACCTATGCAGATCTTCATCTGTGCTTTGACAATTTGGTTTGAGATGGCCATGGTTATTGTCTCTATACTGTGCTAATTTTACTTTGTACAGTTCAACTCTAATAGTTTGTCGACAAATGTTATGCTTCAATTAGGATACCCACTAAGATAAAAAGGGTACATTTGTAAATTATTTTCCAGTTTATTTAATCATTCACAATTCATCTAATTAAGAAAATAGTTAACCTAAACTTATATTATATACAGTGATGATTACATTGCTCAAATTCCCTGCAATTGCCAGCTGATATTCAACTGATTTGATCATGAAATCTGAAAAATCCTGGATTAAAAACTGCAAAAAATGTGAATCCTTTAAATCCTTTGCTTTCTCAATATAGTAATAATTGATTTGTTCCAATTGAATGATAAATAATTGGGTAGAATCTCTTGGAAACAGTATGTATGGTTAATGGATATTTACCAGTGAGAGTGGGTCTGCTGTTCATTGTATTAATTACATTATTTTCCTTCACCTTTGTGTTATTTATGTTGGTTTTGAGCTTGTTTTTCAGATGTTGCTGAGAATCCCATTTAGGGCTAGGGATTACTGCACAGCCCACTGAAGAGTCTAGGTGACAAGATATATTACAGTATAACATTGTCCTTTCATCTCCAACACTTGAGACTAAATTCAGACCAGACTAACCAGATGTAAGTCTCTCCAGTAAGAGCGAGGATTATATGTGAAAACAATTTGGAGACGTGTCATCTCAAAGGTATGAATCCATGTCACCAAATTGCTCCCAGTTACTGTCCTTGATCCAAGTCAATATCACTAACACAGTGGCTAGCATTTAATGAATGCGACATGGTTCTAGCCAATTGGCTGGGGAGTCAATGAGAGCCCAATGTCAACTTCTTTCAAAAAGACATTAAACTGAACAGTGATGAGTCTTCCCCAGGACCAAGGACTCTGGGGTGGAAATCGCATCCACTGGTAACTGTTGGCCAATCAGAGGATGCTAACTCTTCTTTGTTTGGGAGAGTTAGAGTTCTGGACCCGAACACCCAAGTATTATGAAACCAAACTAGATCCCAGAAATTTGTCTATTTTAGCATAAATATGAGGATAGGATACTTCATTCCAGGCATAATTCTACTGACAAATTATGGATCTTTTATCAGTATAAGCTTTATTCATAATACAGTTTAAATATAACTCTGAATATTAAGCTCACACTTAATAGCTGAACAATTGTTTAAAAAATGAAAAGAAATAGTGCTAATTTCTAACTTATTGTTATTTTAGTTCCAAATGAACCACAGTCCTCTTAGACTCAAATGCCATTTTAAATACAGTTGGCAAACTCAGGGCATACTTGCTATGAATTGGGTTAACGCCCTTGAAATTTTTGAAGAGATTTTGATTTTGAGAGCAGCTTGCAGGCTTTCTGTCTTTAAATAACCCCAGCCAGAAACTGAACTCTAAACTGAAACTAAAACCAGCGCAAAATCCTTGCTACAGACCTAATTCCTCCCATTAACTACATTATTAAATGACTATGTGTACCTAAACAAACCTTCCATTCCTTTAATCAAAACCGCTGGGGAAATTGCCATTTATAAACAAAAATCTATTAGCTCTATCATAAATAAATGCTACATGGTTAAAATGAGTAATTATCCTGCTTTCCCAGCATCAGAGCTACATTCCTACCAGACATACCGACTGCCTGTAGAAAAAACTGAACTTTAAAGCAGACCCTTTAAACTTAAAAAAAAATCAATAGCACAGTGCCTCCAGGGAGATGATATTTGCTGTTGTTTATGTACTCATTTAGACCCAGAATTAACATAGACCCAAGCGTGAGCGATTGATGGCAGGAGGTAAGTTGCGGAGGCAGGATGGTCTGCAACAAGGCAAGGTGGATGGCTCTCAATAGGCCCCCATTTTCCTGATGTCAAAACTCTCGATCAGGCATTGAGTGCCTTTGAATGAATAAACCTTCAGCCCTGGAAGCCGCAAGCAAAGATGTCAAGATTTGTGCTTGGGATCCTTGAATGGTGAATTCCTCATCTGTGCTCAGTGAATACCAGAGGTGAGTGCACTTTGTTTTTATCTTTCTTTGTAACAGATTGGAAAAGACTTTACTTTGTCAGTGGCTCATTCTGCATTGACACTGGGTGTTCTTATTGCTGAGTTTGTGTACTAAAATTACTAGAAATAAGACCATCAAAAGACACATACATAGATACTCTTTGTTAACAGACATAATTCATTGGACCTTATCTACATGGCAACATGAATAATGTTCCACCATCAGGTCATGTTGACATGTTGGAGCAGAAATCCATATGGCATTCAGTAGACTGAATCTACTCAATGCTGTTCCGCTAGGAAGAATAGAAATTGAAAAATCCCTAACTGCTCACACTCAACCTGTCAGCTGATTCAAAGCAGTAATTATGCTTTTGGCTCAAGATATAATGAACAACTTGTCAGGGGGAACCAGGGAGGAATGGAGAATACAGTTCAGTAACCAGACCGGGTAGATAACAAAATGTTTAAGATAGCAAGAAAACAACTAACCTATGTGAAAGAGAGGTGACCTTTAACTAGATGCCACCTCCAGGTTCCATTTTGACTGTAAGCATTGTGATTTGCTCTGGGCAATTTTAACATTTAGCAAGTTAGTCACTGAGACAGTCTAATCTCAAAAGAGGCAAGGCCTTTAATTTAATTATAATGGACTAAGAACTGTAGATCGTTAAAATATATATCCTCTTGGCTAATTGCTAAAATGTTAAAAAAACTAAAGAATGATCTTTTAAAATACTGAAGCTATGCCTGTCTGTGAGCCTAAAAAAGGGACTATTTGGCAATACAGAAGAAATATGAATGCCGTTATCTCTGAAGATACCCTGTCCACCCCACCATTCCCCCAACAGAGGCTGCAGAGATGAAATTAAAATGAGCTATACAAAGACTGCCTGCAATTTAACACACATACTGGCCAATGAACTGGAGTCTACTAATCTGCTGAGGCAAAGAACTCTGAAACATTCCTTTCAATTCTTAATGGATGGGACACTCAACAATTGTAGGGACCCAGATGAGGAATACATGTTCTTTATCAAACATGGTGTGGAGATATGGGAATCATATGAGACATGAACTTGTAGCTAAAGAACTAGTTATACTGTTACTGTCCATAATAAGTAATCTATAATCCTTGCTGTTCTGGAAATCTTGGTCTGTTAGCTTTCCATCAACAAGCAACAGCACAGAAGGGGCTTTCTTCATGTTTGATTGCCACACCCCATCTATAGTGTTTCTACTAGAACTTCTGTACTATTGCCTACAGATTGATTCATCTCTTCATGCCTATCTCATCATGGAAATCAATTTTATGAAAAAGTGAATTATTCAACATCAGTTCATGAGCCTGCCAATCTCTATGAAGGAATGCACCATGGAACTTTGATTCTGGACTCTAGACACAATAATTGTTTCCTCTGTGGACTTTTCCCTGTATATTTTTCTTTCTCCATCTCTGTTTTACTATATGAGTGAAAGGGAAGCAACACTGCTATCCTACTCCCATGCTTACATGAGCACAAATAAACTAACCATCTGAATTCATCTGATTACAAGTTTATTGTGGAAATATTAATAGGAACTGAATCATCCCAAAACCAAGGAGTTGGGAAACATATTTATAAAGGGAAACAAAACACTCTCCGGTTTACAGACAGGCAATGAGAGGAGACGCTTTTAAAATAAACCACTCCTCCTGTTCATAACAAATATTACAGTGATGCTGTCCACTGCTTTAAATGGGCAATTTTGATGACTATACCACAGCCCATTTCTGCACTTCTGGCTTGGGACTAGCACATATGAGCCACCTGACATATTAGAAACCTGGGGTCTGTTTTAGACCTGTAAATTTCTATGACCATGCAACCTTTAGAAATGTATATCCTGCACATATTTAAAGAAAGAAAGACCTTACTTTAATATAGCACCTTCATGAACTTGAGACATCCCAAAATTCTTTACAACCAATTAAGTATTTTTGGAGTGCAGTCACTATGTAATATAAGAAATGCTCTAGCAAGTTTGCATATAGCAAGCTCCCGAAATATCAACGTGATAGTGATGAAATACAAAATTTTAATGATGTTGGTTCAGGGATAATGATGTTAGTTAAGACACCCATGTTCTTCTTTTATAAAGATCCTTTTGCCTCCACCAGATAGGACGGTCAGGGCCTCAGTTAAATATTGCAGCTGAAAGATGGGACCTTCAACAATGTAGTGCTCTCTTAACATGGCACTAAAGTGTCTGCCTGGAAGCAAAGCACAATGCAATTTTGGAGAATTTTAGGCTGCTTTTGCTGAATGCAATTGTACTACAGCTTTAAATCAGTCCAGAGAATTAAATAGAACACAGAACATTATAGTGCAGTACAGGCCCTTCGGCCCTCGATGCTGCGCCCATCAGCGGAACCAATCTAATGATCCTCTAACCTAAACGATTCCAATGTTATCCATATGCCTATCCACTGACCATTTGAATGCCCTTAAAGTTGGCGAGTCCTCAACTGCTGCAGGCAGGGCATTCCACGCCCTTACTACCCTCTGAGTAAAGAACCTACCTCTAACATTCATCCTATAACTACCACTCCTTAATTTAAAGCTATGTCCCTTCATGTTAGCCATCACCATCCGAGGAAAAAGGCTCTCACTGTCCACTCTATTTAACCCTCTGATCACCTTGTATGCCTCAATTAGGTCACCTGCTAACCTTCTTCTCTCTAATGAAAATAACCTCAAGTCCCTCATCCTTTCCTCATAAGACCTTCCCACCATATCAGGCAACATCCTGGTAAATCTCCTCTGCACCCTTTCCAATGCCTCCACATCTTTCATACAATGTGGCGACCAGAACTATATGTAATACTCCAAGTGCGGCCACACCAGAGTTTTATACAGTTGCTCCGAAATTCAATCCCTCTACTAATAAAAACTAACACACCGTACCCCTTCGTAACAATCTTATCAACCTGGGTGCCAACTTTCAGGGAGCTATGCACATGCACACCGAAATCTCTCAGCTCGTTGACACTACTAAAAGTCCTTCCATTAGCCTTATATTCTGTACTCCTGTTTCTCTTACCAAAGTGAAATCCCCTCACACTTTTCTGTATTAAACTCCATTTGTTACCACTCGGCCCAGCTTTGCAGCTTATCCATGTCCCTCTGCAAACTGTAACATCCATCCTGTCTACAACTCCTCCGACTTTGGTGTCATCAGCATCCTTCTACACCCTCATCTAGGTCATTTATAAAAATGACAAACAGCAATGGCCCGAAAACAGATCCCTGTAACTTCTAACTGAACTCCAGGTTGAATATTTCCCATCAACCACCACCCTCTGTCTTCTATTCACTAGCCAATTCCTGATCCAAACTGCTAAATCACCCTCAATCCCATGCATCTGCATTTTCTGCAGTAGCCTATCATGGGGAACCTTATTGAACGCTTTACTAAAATCCATATACACCACGTCAACTGCCTTACCCTTATCTACCTCTTTGGTCACCATTTCAGAAAACTCGATAAGGTTTGTGAGGCACGACCTACCCTTCACAAAACCGTGTTGACTACCCCTAAATAATTTATTTCTCTCCAGATGATTGTAAATTCTGTCCCTTATAATTCTTTCCAAAACTTTGCCCACAACAGAAATAAGGCTCACCGGTCTATAATTCCCAGGATCGTCTCTACTCCCCTTCTTGAACAAGGGTACAACATTTGTTATCCTCCAGTTTTCTGGCACTATACCTGTAGCCAATGGCAACATGAAGATCAAAAGCCAAAGGCTCTGCAATCTCTCCCTAGCCTCCCAGGGAATCCTAGGATAAGAAAATGAATATAAAACAAACTAATGGAGCGTTGCCTCTAATGCAGTTGAAGTGTCAGATTTTCTGGGCCAGTATTACAATCTTCTGGTGACAGGCATTTGTTTATTTTCTCTGTATAGTTTGATTAATGTGAATGGATGAAAGGATTTGGGATCATTTGAGATAATTATTTATTAGGGAGGAGATGATGGACGGTGACATTTGAAACCCCATGAGTAAAAATAAGAAAAACAGGTTGAAAAGATAATGCCTTGTTTCGCACTAAAAGTTTTGTTTGTTTTCTTGACCTGGCCTTTTGTATAATTACAACAACATTTACTCTTAAGCAGCTCCTGTTTTAAAATAAGACTGTATAGTACCATGCCTTCATTTTAATAAAATGTCAAAGTTTTAAAGAAATTGTGCTATGGGCTTGTAGGATATGAGTTCAAGCCCCATGTTCCCTAGAAGGAAAATTCCCGATCTTCATTGTCTCATGGAAGAGGATGGAAGGATCTGCAAATTAGAGACTAGGCACTTCCTCGATCAGACTGAGAGATTCCTTGATGACAAGGTATAAAACGACTATAGTTAGAGGCCTTGGACAGATTGCCAACTTGAAATGTTAGTTTTACTAAAAGTACATGTCATACATTTATGTGGGGATAGGAGGAGAGAGTAAGCAACATTGAAGATTGTAAACCAATCAAAATTTCTCAACTCATTTAAAAACTACATTAATGAGGGAAACAATCTGACTGTCAGTAACAAGAGACAATAGACAATAAAGTCTGTCCCTCAGTAATCAACTTTTACTGGTGGCAAAGTACTTCATTTGTGTTCAATACTTTCTCATCATAACCAAGTCATGATTGAGTGCTTGACATTTTACACTTACGTACACAAACACAGTGTACCAGCAGATTGTGACCATTCATTCTTACTCCAGTAAAAAATAGGAGCTGGTGGTATTATTGTGAGACTATTAATCCAGAAACTCAGCTAATGTTTTGGGCATTTGAGTTCAAATCTTGCCAGGGCAAATAGTGGAGTTTGAATTTTTAAAAATTCCAGGATTAAGAATCTACTGAAGATCATATAACCAATGTTGATTGTTGAAAAAATCCCTCTGATTCACTAATGTTCTTTAGGGAATGAAATCTGCCAGCCTTACCTGGTCTGGCCTACATGTGAATATAAAGCTATAGCAATGTGGCTGACTCTCAACTGCCCTCCAAGGGCACCCTAGGGATGAGTAAATAAGTGTTGGACAGCCAGCGATACCCATGCCTCACAAATGAATAAATAAAAAAGGACATTGAAGCTTCATTGCGAGCGGACAGGTTGCAAGGATGACAATTGTGATATTGGATTCCTTCCTGGAATTTGAGAATCGTCACATGTTAGAGAGAGATTTCAGGAAGATTTTCCAACTTTGAAGTAAACTGTTAATTTCTCAGGAGATGAGAGTAAATTGAAATAGTTTGTTGCCATATAAATAGTATATTGCCTAATGGAAAAAAAATAGACTGTGGAAAAAAAATTGGATTTATAACAGTGGTATTTAATCTCCAGGACACCGACCGCAGGGCTACTTTTATGAAGTGTGGTGAAATGCAGCAGCCAATCTATGCACAGCAAGGGTTGACTATTGAGCAATACAAGAAGAAAATTTTTGCTGTTTTTCATTTAATGACAGAAGAGGATATTTTTCTAACCACCTGAACAGGCAAAGGTTTTATCACATCCAAATGACTGTATCTCTTATGGTGTAAGACTGCATTGAAGTGGCAGTCGTATGCATTTCTTCCTGCTGTGGGGCTTAATTTAGAAGTGAGTCAAATTAATAGTTTCATCCCAGAGATTGTCACACCCGCCTCTGATCTTTTTCCCAGACTGATGTATTCCAAGAGCTCCAAATTGAGGAAGTTTGCCCATTGAAAATTATTTTAGTGTTTTGACTGATACAGCATTGACTGGAAGTAGGATAATTTTGCAGAAGTCAGCAATTGCAGCTTGAAAAGTTGGGAGCTGGAGAAAGAGCATAATGGGTGCTCAAAGGGATGATCTGTTTGAAACAGATCTAGAATTCTTGCAATCTCTCCTTGCTATATCTCACCAAACACAAGAGGTGGTGCAATCTAGACCTTAATGACAAAGTATCTTCTACTTGGTGGTCTTTTCTTTGAGTGCAGCTTTGTCCAGTGTTCTTTTCTCATGTTTTAATACCATGCTTCACCTAGGGTTGGTGATCTTGGGGTTTCTTGACCAAGTGGTGGTTTTGATAGTGTCATTAGTCTAAAGCCTGATTGCTGATTCTGATGATTGTAATAGTGTTATTGTGGGCAGGTAATGATTCTGGTGATCACAGTGATTGTAATGGTGATGTTGCTGGGCAGAAAATAATGCTGGTGATTGTAATGGTGTTGCTGTTGGCAGGTAATAATTGTGATGATCACAATGATTGTAATGGGATGTTGGTAGGCAGAAAGTAATGCTAGTGATTATAGTAATTGTGGAAATGTTATAAATGAAAAAATAGTGAATCTTGTGATTGCATAAGATTATAGAATAGTCCTAACAGAAGTAGGCCATTTGGGCTATCAAAACAGCTGTGCCATTCACAAAGATCATGGATGATTAGACTGTGGTCTTAACTCCACTTTTCCTGCTTGCCTTCATAATACTTAACTTCCTGATGGATCAAAATTACATCTAACTCAACCATGAATATATCCAGCGACTCAATCTTCACTGTTCTCTGTAGAAGAGAATTCCAAAGACGAACAACCATTCGAGAGAAGAAATTCCTTGTCTTCTCCATTTCAAATGGGAAACTCATTTTTAAATTGTGGTTTCTAATTCTAGATCCTTCACAAGAGGAAACATCTAGCATTCACCCTGTCAAGTCTCCTTAGAATCTTAATTGCTTCATTAAGATCATCTCTCATTCTTCAAAACTTCATTGAGTATCGGCTCAACTTGTTCAGTCTCTCCTTATGAGCCAAACCCTTTATCCCTGAAATCAGCTGAATGAACCTTCCCTGAACTACTTCCAATAGTAAGGAGGCTAAAACTGTACACAGGACTCGAGCAGTGCTCTTATCAATCTCTTCAATGCTGTAGTGAAACTTCCCTATTTTTATACTCCATTGCCCTTGTAATAAAGGCCAACATTCCATTTACCTTCCTCACCACTTACTGTGTGGATCTCTATGCCAATGTTTTGTGATTCATGCACAAGGACACCCAGATCCTTCTCCCACCTCATGGAAATCATAGAATGTACATCATTGAATCCCTGCAGTGCAGAATGAGGCCGTTTGGCCCATTGAATCTGCACTGACTCTCTGACAGAGCATCTTACCCAGCATTTATCCCTGTTAATTCCCCTAACCTACATATATTACTCATAGAATTATACAATGCAGAAGAGGCCCTTCTGCCCATTGAGTCTGCACTGACACATTAGAAACACCTGAACTCTCACCTAATCCCTTCTGCCAGTACTTGGCCCACAGCCTTGAATGTTATGATGTGCAACTGCTCATCCAGATACATTTTAAAGGATGTCAGGCATCCTGTCTTCACTCGACCCCCACTGACAGCACATTCCAGACCATCATCACACTCTGGGTAAAACATTTTTCTTCACATCCCTCAAAACTTCTGTCCCTCGCCTTGAAGCTATGACTCCTTGTAACTGACCCTTCAACTAAGGGGAATAGCTTCACCTTATCCACTCTGTCCATGCCTCTCATAATCCTGTACACCTTGATAGATCGCCCGTCAGTCTTCTTTGCTCCAACGAAAACAACCCAAGCTTATCTAACCTTTCTTCATAACTTAAATGTTCTATTCTAGGCAGCATACTCGTAAATCTCTTCTGCATCCTCTCCAGTGCAATCACATCCTTCTGATAATGTGGTGAACAGAACTGCAAATAATACTCTAGTTGTGGCATCACCAAAGTTCTATACAACTCCAAAATGATTTTTGTGCTTTTGCATTCTATGCCTTGATTGATAAAGGCAAGGGTCCCATTTGCCTTTTTCATCACCCTACTAACATGCTCTTCTACTTTCAGAGATCTGTAGACAAACATACCAAGGTCCCTTTGTTCCACAGAACTTCTCACTGTCCTACCATTCACTGAATACTTCCTTGTCAAATTACTCCTTCCATAGTGTATCACCTCACACTTTTCAGGGTTAAATTCCACCTGCCAGTTATCAACCCAGAAGATATATATTCCATCTATATCTTCTTGTAGCTCAAAACGCTCCGCCTCATAGTTAGCTACCCATCCAATCTTTGTGTCATCTGCAAATTTACTAATCCTACCCCCACATTGTCAATCAATGTCATTTATATAAATGACAAATAATTGGTCCAACTCAGATCTCTGTGATATGCCACTGAACACTGGTTTCCAGTCACTAAAGCAGCCTTTTGTCATCGCCCTCTGCTTCCTACAACTGAGCCAATTTTGAATATACTTTATCAAATTACCCTGTATCCAATGTGAATTTACCTTCTTTACAAAGCTCCCATGTGGGACCTTGTCAATGGCTTTGCTGAAATCTACATAAACTACATTTCTGGTTCTACCCTCATCTATACACTTGGTCACTTCCTCAAAAAATTCAATCAAATTTGTTAGGCATTTGGCATTTGTTGGCATCCCAAATCTTGGTACATAAAGGGGCAATTTAACATGGCCAATCCATCTAATTGCACATCTTTGGATTGTGGGAGGAAGCAGAGCACCTGGAGGAAAGCTAACCAGGTACAGGAAGAACGTACAAACTCCACATGGACAGTCACCCAAGGTCGGAATCTAACCTAAGTCCCTGGCACATTGAGGCAGCAGTGCTAACTGTGCAACTGTGCCACTATTTAAATAATCTCACTCCATTTAATAACATTCTGTGTTCCGATTCTTTCTACCAAAGTGGACAACCCCAGATTTTCCCGTATTATACTCCACCTGTCAATTTTTGTCCACACATTTAAATTATCTGTATCCTGATGCAAATTCTTTGTATCATCCCCACATTTGCTTTCTTACCTATCAATATCATCAGCAAAACTGGCTATAGTCCTTTTATCCAAGTCATTAATAGAGACTGTAAATAGCTGAGGCCCCAGGACTGATCTCTGTGCTACTCTACTAGTTATAGCTTGCCAATGACCCATTTATCCCAACCCCCAGTTTCCTGTTAGTCAGCCAATCCTCCAGACATGCTAATATATCAAGGTCCCATTCAACTCCCAATATCAACAGCTCTTATCTTGTGGCACCTTATCAAATGCCTTTGGAAAAATCCAAATCCACTACATCTATTGGTTCTCCATCCACATTGCGTCCTTCTTCCCCAGATAATTAATAAATTTCTCAATTATGGCTTTTGCTTTAACAAAACAAAATTGATTCTGCTTGAATTCATAATAGTTTTTTAAATGTCCAACTACCAAACCCTTAATAATGGATTCTGGCAATTACTTATAGTTTCCTGCTTTCTGTCTCCTTCCTTTCTTGAACAGTGGTATTACATTTGTGGTTTTCCCAATCTGCTGTGACCTATCGCAGCATGGATGGATCAGTGGTTAGCAGTGCTGTCTCGCAAGATCACAAACCCGGTTTGATTCCCAGTTTGGGTCACTGTCTGTATGGAATTTTCAAGTTTTCCCCCTGTCTGCACAGATTTCCTCCCACAGTCTGAAAGATGTGCTGGTTAGGTGCACTGACTATGCTAAATTCTCCCTCAGTGTACCCGAACAGGAGCCGGAGTGTGGCAACTAGGGGATTTCACAATAACTTAATTGCAGTATTAATGTAAATCTACTTGTGACACTAATAAATAAACTACCCAGAATCTAGGGCATTTTGGAAGTGTACAATCAAATCTTCCATATTGCGGTGATTCTGGTGATATGGGGTGATATTGGTGGGTGGTAATGGTGATGGTGATCCTAATGATTGTGGTAGGGAGGAAAGAACTTGACTGAAGTTGTTGATCTTAGATCCTTTTTAATTGCCTTCTTTGATATTGAGTGAGATCTGGAATGTACAAACTTTCTTTCTCTCCTCTTTTGCCCTGAGAATGTGATCATTTTATATGAGACAAAATACAAATTTATATCATTTTAAATGACATAAATGAGACCAAAATAACCCAGAGAAATAACGAAAGACTTTGTTTTGTTCCAGCGAAGACATCCATCTGCTTAAAAACATCCTCCTTTCCAAGTAGGAACCCTGGCAACGCACAAACAAATAGACGGACAGACAGAAACACTGAGAAATGGGCACTGTTTAGGGGGGAGACTTATGTTTTGAACAAAATTCTTAATTCCCAAAGGTTTTCTAAGTTTTTAGGGGTACCACAGATGGTGAAGTAATTAACATTCCCAACACCTGGAGAGGAGAACCTATGCTTTTGCCAACTTAGGCACACATTTGTTTTAAAAATGCCCTTTCATTTATCAAATCTGCATTTTATTTGTAACTAGTGTGATGATTCTAGCTTTCTGGTATGCATGCTGGCTTCCTCTCTCTCGCTCATTTTTGTCTCTTTCTCACTCTCTCTAAATTTCCTCTAATTTTCTGTATTTTCTTTACTTTCTTTCCTTTCTTCACCACTACCATTTCTTCTGCTCTTCAAAACTTGTTGGTTTCATGGACATAAAGCTCATGGCTCAATAAACAGGTGCTTGGGCCTCACCATTGAGGTATTAATATGGGAAATGATAATCAAACCATGACCGGAAAGGATAGAGAGTGCAAGTCGTGAGAGCTGTAAGCATTGAACGGGGCATGCCATCACCTTTACTGCATTGATCTTCATTGTGAGAGGTGGCAAGTCGTGTGTGTGGGTGTTTGCTGAGCAAGGCACCATGACATGACAGAATGAGTGAACAAAGTGATGTTTAATACAAGAGTGATATTATAATGGTGACTTGTCTCCACTTGTGCCTAGGTTTACACGTGGCCCGCTATGTGCCTACAGTTCCTTACTGGCCCTCCAGTCTATATATATCCCCACGATCCATAGCTGAGGTTGAGACAGCCTGCTTTTTTCTATGCCTTGTTGCTTGAGATGATCTTGGTGGGCATCCCCTGGGGCGCCAGGACCTTGAGGGTCCTGGCCTACTTTCAGACTCGATGGTATTGCAGTTCTGTCCTCCCTGGTATGCAGATTGGCTGGACAGGGACTCTTGAGTAGAAGGCTCCAGGCTGTGCTCCTGTTGGTCTTCTTCTGTTCGGTTACGTGGGTGCCCCATGCTCCTCCATGGGATTGTAAATACAGTAGACTGAGATGCTGAAGCCCGGCCATCCTCTGGCACTGACATTCTTAGATTCTCACTAGTGCTTGCACCATGTAGTTGAAACCATGCACCATGGAGCTCATTTCCTCAATCATGTGGTGAACCATGGAGCAGACATCATCCACCAGACAGTGCATTTTCTGCACCAAGATCTTCAATGTGGATGCCACTCTCGCAGTGTTAGCCTCATGGCATCAGGATTGAACGCAAAATAACTCCTCCAGTCAGCCTTGCAGTCCAAAAAGGGTTGCTGTCATCCCTTCCTGATGTTCACGATTCTGCCTTTGCAATTTCAGCAGGATGACATATCATTGGCCAGGGATTCAGCAGAATCCTGAGCTCCAGCATGTTGACTCTCTTAAGCTAAGGCATCGACTTATGTAACAGACCAAAGACAGATACTCAAACTGAAGCCTAGTACAATTTATTTCCATATTAGTTATTCTTAATTATTTGATAAGAGCACAATTAACACTTTATTCTAATATGGTTTCCACTACACCACAACCTTATGGCTAGAATCTAGATATCACTCATGTGTGATAAACAGGCCAGATTCACTCTGATGAGTGGTGATCTTCTCTGAGTTCCAAACTCAGGTCCTCTCTTTGCGATGGTGGGACTCGAATCTTCACTCCTGAGGTTTCTGATGTTCCCTTATTTTTCTCCAACCTTCCAGAATCTTCGAAGACATGTCCTTTGTTCAAGATCCTCACTATCCTGAATTCATTTGCCCAAGTGCCATGTAAACAATTTCCATTGTTCTTCTTATCAATCATATTTGATGACCCATGCAGTTACCAAGGTCACCAAAGTCGAATGACCCTTAGCATCAGAGTGCTCAGTCAGCAGTCTAAATTTACTTCTTCCTTTCACAAGAACTGTCCTGGTGTTTTTAGTGAAGTTAACATAATCTCCCGTCATTCTTATTACACTTCTATAGTTAACCCTGGAGCCATAAGGCATTCCTCCGAGTGCCGAATCCCTGGGAGGTTTCTTCCTCTGTCTGCTGTGATCTTCAGCTGTGAGATGCTCACTAGTGAGTGATCCAGAAGTCTGTCTACTAGGTAATGCCACTGAGATGTGAGTATCTACACTGGTGGAAGGTGCAGGTAACAGCTATAAATGCCTCCTCAATGCTTGCCTTTGAGATATCTCCCTCTGAGCTGCCCAGGTCTGTGGTGTCAGGAGGGCACAAGGATGGACTGGCTGATCGATTGATTGACCTGAAAGGAAGCAAGATAGTGTTAGCATACCAGAGGGGACAAATAATGGGAGAAAGTTAACTCACACGAGGCTTGCACCATGACTGCACGTCTTCATGGTTTTCACTTTGTCTCTTGATTCCACCTTGCCCTCTGCACAAATGTGATCTTGCTCCACACCAGCCAGCTCAAACGTTCTTTCCTCAAAGGGCTTCAAGCTCATGAATGACTCCGGCAGGCTGTGCATGCTCTCACAGTTATGCTAGGGCTTTTCCTGCAATGAGAAAGATGGGGAAAGTGTAGGCAGGAGTCCAGCTTGGTTGGATGGTGATGAAGTCTGGCATGCATAAGCTGTGAGTGGGAGTGGGGATCTGAGGAGCAGATTATTGACGAGGAGGATGAAACAGGAGAAGAGGGTAGTGGCAATGGGTGATGGCAAAGACGCCATGGGAATAGCTGGGTTATCTGGCTGGGTGAGAGATCACTGTAGAAGTGTGAAGGTTGTGTGAAAAAGTGCTGCGAAACATATCAGGAGGCAGACATACCCAAGCTGCATGAAGATCATTCACCCTAGTCTGGATCCTGTTTGCCCATCCTCTAATGCAGCAAGCTGGCAACGGTTTAAAAGGCGCACCGCACTAATTGCAGAGATTAAGTTTTCCAGGTTAAGTGAATCAAAGGTGAGCTGCAACGAGCGTGGCATGAAATACATGGAAAGAAAATGCTGTTAAAGAGACTCAATATTTGGTGATTTTCCCACCAGCGCCGATAGGATTCCCTCGAACCATTACTTTGAAAAAGCCTGAAAATTCTGTCATAAGGCCAGAAAATAAAAGTTTCTATTGATACTTTAAAAATAAAAGTTAACAAATTGAATATTGGTCCTATAGAAAGTGAGTCTGGGGAATTAATAATGGAAAATAAGGAGTCAACAGATTAATTGAACGAGTATTTTGCATCAGTCTCCACTGTAAGAGGAAAGAAGGACTGTCCCAGAAATAGCTATAAATCAGAAATTAGAAGGGAGAAAGGAACTCAAAAAAATTAAAACCACCAGGGAAATGGTGTTTAGTAAATTGTTGGAGTTACAGATTGTCAAGTTTCCGGTATCTGATGGATCTCTAGGATTTTAAAAGAAATGGCTCATGAAATAGTTCATACATTGGTTTTAATTTTCCAAAATTCACTAGATTTGGGGAAGTTCTTTTTGATTATAAAATAGCAAGTGTGACTTCTTTATTCAAAAAGGGAAGGGGACAGAAAGTGAGAAACTACAGTTTAAAATCTGGAATAGAGAAAATGTAAGAAGCTATTATTAAAGATGTTTTAACAGGGCACTTGGATAAATTCAAAGCAATCAGACAGAGTCAACATGGTTTTGTGAAAGGAAAATCATGTTTAACAAACTTGTTAGAGTTCTTTGAAGTAGTAACAGGTGCTGTGGATAAATAGGAACTGGGGGGATTACATTATTTAAATTTTCAGAAGGTATTTGATAGGGTGGTCTCATTCATTGGTTCCCCTTTATTCAGATGTTAAGCTAACTGGCTTGTAGTTTCCTGCTTCCTGTCTCCTTTAAACAGACCTTGGAAAACTGCTATTAACTGGTCAGGCTGACTTTTTTGAAAGGTTCCACTTGAAATATCAATCTATTTTTGTCTGATGTTGACCGGTTTGCTGCACGTTTTAGCATTTTCTGTCAGAAAATTAATTTTCATTTTGGATTTTCATTATTTGCACTTTTTCTTTTATGTTTGCAACTCTATTTTTCTTGATTGAAGAAGGATGCCTTGGATAACAAATGCTCGTTTGTTCAGAACAGACAGTGGCTTCAAAAGGGTTGTAACATGTGTCCTTTATAGATTAAAGTCATTGGGTGGTGGCTTATAATTTATAATATCAGATTTATTTTAATTAATACCAAAATGGGTATTCTTAAATCATTCCTAGCATAACTACTATAATCTTTTATTATGTGTGAGAATTTCTGAAATGGATTGAATGATTTAAGTCTTTAATTGAGTTGGAATCTTGGCCAAGACCAGCATGTGCCACAAGTAACCACTGCTGAGATTTTACTCAATGTTTTACTTTTTTTCTTTTTGATCTCAGCAGCATGTTCTAAATGATGACATTTCATGCATTTATACGGTAGCCAGAGTTGCAGTTAAATTTATTGCTAACAACCAATGCTTTATCTATCTCTATTCAGCTTCTCTTAGATCCCTTACTTCACCTCTGTTTGAGAAGCTTATTATCTGTCATCTCCCTTTACCAAAACAGGGCTTTATACTAAACTGGATTCAACTTCAAAAGATCAATGTCATTATTGAACAATAAGGGGAGAGAAATGCAGACAGGATAAAGTAGGCCAGTCCAATTTCAAAGAAAAGTAATTAATTATCTATTTTATTTTCAAAGCAAAGAAGTATAATGTTCCACAGAATACATGTCAGTCTACATATTTTATTATGATCTTTAATGATTTGCAAATAGCTGTGGTTGGCAGTCCATTTCCTGTAAACATTATAAAATGCATACTGATCTCCTGTGGTGCTTATGGCATTTTCAGCTTTCTGGGCCCAAAGCTCTGGAATTCACTCGCTGAATCTCTCCACGCTACTACCTTTTTTTCCTATCTTTAAGACATCTGCCCCTTTGAATAAACTTTAAGTCATCTGTCCTAATATTTCCTTAAGTGACTCGGTGTCAAATTTTATTTGATAATGCTCTTGAGAAGTGCCTTGGGGTATTTTACAATGCTAAAAGAGGTACATAATTGGATATTGTTTCTGTTATAGTGTGAAGGTAGTGACATTTAGCCATTAAACTGATTTTTCTCTTTGATGCTACTGCTCAAGTATTCACTGTCAGATCCAGATACTTCTAACTGCATTGTCAATTTGAAGTGGAATTCTTTTATCTATAAAGGGGGCTTTTAGAATATTGAATGCTTTATGTATGTTATCAGATTACTAGAGCACTAATTCTGAATTCTGAATTGATATTCAGCAGGATAGTTGAAACTGTGGGAATGGATGTTCCCTCATCCATTTCCCTCCACACTCAGCCTCCATCATGTGGGTTGTAGGAGTGTACAAAATCTCCTTTCATATATGATGAATGATTCTACTGACAGGTATGATGATGGTCATGGCCCTGAATGGGCTGTTTGAAATGTGGTCTTTTGGACTATTAATCAACCTTTGAAGTTGACTACTTCACAAAGCTCTCCAAGTAAAGGGTCTGGGAATACATAAATAATAACAGCCAGAAATGACTATATAAAAGGGAATAGGATAAGTATTTGAAAAAGGAGTTCTTGTTCTCTATAGACAATGGAAAGCTGTCCAGACTGTGGAAACCTGCACAATCTTGCATTCCACCACATGGAAAATACTCAGCCTCCTAGGGAATATGAAAGATTCGCTCTTCCTTTTGGCTCTCACCATCCTGAGCCTTTCCAAATGTTTCTGAGAGAAGGCATTAAAACGTAATCATTTGTTATGAAACAATGACTGCAGCAGGCATGAACTAATAGAATTTCTCTGGAATATACAGTCAGCAAGGTACTTTTAAGGACTGCTTACCAAGCAGGACAGTGAGAATAAAAAATAATGTAGTTGTGTACCTCTCTGCTCCTCTCTCTTGGAAATGTTGTGCCTGGTTTTATTAAGTAACCACAAAAGTGGGTGGGAGGTTGAGCTGTGAGGAGGATACAGAGACGCTTCAGTGTGATTGGATAAGTTGACTGACCATGGCAGATGCAGTATAATATGGACTAATGTGAGGTTATTCATTTGGTAGCAAAAACAGAAAGGCAGATTACTATCTGAATGGCCAGAGATTTAGAGAGAGGAATGTGCAATGAAACCAGAGTGTCCTTGTACACCAGTCATTGAAAGTAGAAAGCATACTTTCTGGTTGTATTACATCTTGCTATGGCTCCTACTCTGCCCAAGATTGAAAGAAACCGAAAAGAGTCACGAATGAAGCTCAATTCATCACACAAACCAGTCTTTCACCCATTGATTCTGTCTACACTTCCCACTAGCTTGGAAAAGCAGCCCAGACATACTCTCTTCCACTTTTTTCCATCAGGAAATGATACAAAATCTGAGATTACATACCAACCAACTCAAAAACAGTTACATATCTGCTGCCGTTAGACTTTTGAATGGACCTGCATTGCATTAAGTTGATCTTTCTCTACACCCTATCTGTGATGCTACATTCTGCACCCTCTCCTTTCCTTCTCAATGTATGGTATGCTTTGTCTGTACAGCGTGCAAGAAACAATACTTCTCACTGTATACTAAATACATGTAACAATAATAAATCAAGTCAAATGAAATCAAAAGTAGGTGCACAGATATGTTGACCAAGAGGATTTGAGTACAGGAGCAGGGTTGTCTTGCTGCAATTATACAGGGCATTGGTGAGACCAAACCTGGAATATTGTGTGCAGTTTTTGTCTCCTTATCTGAAGAAGGATGTTCTTGTTATGAAGGGAATGCAGCGAAAGTTTACCAGACTGATTCCACTGGGATGTGGGGCTGATATATGAAGGAAGATTGAGTCAGGATTATATTCAATGGATTTAGAAGAATGAGAGAGGATCTCATAGAAACCTATACAATTCTAACAGGACTAGACAGTCATTCTCTCTAAATTTGCACAAAATCCTATTATGGTTAAATCTGGAGAAACAAAATCTGGAAAAATGGTTATAACATCTTACGATTCTGTACTGATGTGCAAGATGAAAAGCCTCAGAAATATGCCTCTTTTAAAGCAATACTCAAGTTCTGTAGCATCAAGTGATTAGATTATGCTGTGTCTGTCAAGCCCTTTTTGATTCAATCATTGTACCATGCCGTGTTTGGTTCAATCATTTGTATCAGTGGAAGGTTTAGAAATTAACACTTGCAACCTGAAACCTGCTAAAGACGCTACCATTTCATTTCATTCCTGCGAGACAATCTAGAAGAGAAGCTGTTCTGCTCAAGCTCATTTGCTTGAGGTAAAAGCTAATGCTACTAGCAAATTTGTGGAATCCCACTGTGAGATGAGGTAGGCACGAGATTTATGGAGTATTAAACTATAACCCCACCTACATTTTGACCACATCTGTTTGAGTTTATGTTCGGCACCACACTGTATTCTTAGTAATATCAAAATGACAGCATAAAATCTATAACTGTTTTTACACATCAAATGGTGCTGGATTACTTTTATGTAAATACTTTCATGTGAAGATCACTTGTCAAACTCTCCAAAAACAGCTCTTAAATAAAAAATAAATACAGGTATGTTTAATCCAAGCCCAACTTTTAGATTTAAAAAGGTACAATTAATCCAAATACAGCTCTTAAAAAGAAAAAAAACACAAACATAGGTATGTTTAATCTAAGCCCAGCATGTTAATTAAAAAAAAGGAAATATTTATTCAAAAACAGTTCTTAAATAAAAATCCTAGCTGACTTTTGTTTCAGTGCCATTTTTAAAAAGCAGTTTATTATTGTTAAAAGATTTTTTAAAGCTGTTTCCAATAACATGTGTTGTCTTTCCTAACTGATATGGTGTTGGAAGATCTTCATTGAAACATCTGTCAATTCAATGGAAGTTAATTAAATTACAAAAAAAGTAGACAGTACATCCTGGATAGCCAACGGCTACTGAGCACAACTATACAATTGTGACTCCTGCATAATGGAAAATATGTATAAACAAGCTGGTAGCAAAATGATTGGTATTAACAAATAATTAAGAGATGAAATAATACAATGAAGATATAATAATAGGCTGTTGTACACAAATAATTAGCAGTTCACAAGATCACTACTAGTCAAATTCGACTTCGACTGGAAATTTGGATCATTTTCAATCCAATGTACCCAATTTTATTATGCCAAGCTTTGATGAAATCTTTTATGTTCACTTTTTTTCAATATTTGCTTTTAATGTTTCTGCATTCCCCTGAGTTTTCTTACACTAAGGATCCTACTGCTCAAGAGATCTAATTGTTTGAAGTCCTGTTCTGCTCATGCTGTTCTCTAGCCTGATATCCAGAGATGCCGTGGGTGACAGGTTGTGTACTTCAACCCATCAACAACAAGAAAAAAGCTAATTTTCAACGCAGAATGACTGAGAGTCAGAAAGAAAAGACTAAAAAAAGGAAAGAAATGCTTTGTGAAGAAGTGCTCTTTTTACATAAAACTGTTAAAAGCTACACATTCTGCTTGTTCTAGTAAAGCAGGAAAGAACCCACAAGATAAGTACAGGATTAATTTGCAAATCAAGGCAGTAATGGTATTGATATTTCTTGCTGCATCAATGAAGCGTATAGATGAGGTCTGGCTCTAGTAACAAATCACACCAGAAGAGGTCTATGGAGATTGTAAGTACTGAGGTTGTGGGACACGAAGGAAGTTGAACAGAAGGAGCTGGATAGACTATTGCATACTGAGTGAAGAAGAATATTAAAATGAAACAACAGAATTATTGAGAGAAAAAGTGGCAAAACATGCGTCATTTCCTGCAGTGATTAGATGGAAACAGATAGCTCTGATGGAGGATTCAACAATGGTAACCTTTTCCAGGCAGTATTTTTTTTTCTTCATTCATGGGGTAAGGGCATCACTGACCAGGTCAGCATTTATTGCCCATCCCTAATTACCATTGTTCAAGATATTGCTGGGGGTTTAGAATCATACGTAGGCCAGCAGATTTCCTAATGCCTAAGGGCATTAGTGAACCAGGTTGGTTTTTACAATTAACAGTGGTTTTGTAGTCATCACTAGACTTTATAATTCCAAATTTTTATTGAATCCAAATTTGAAAATTCCTCAAAGAGCAGCAATGCATTTTCACCTATAACATGGAAGCAAATTGAAGTATATGAAATAGAACATAGAACATTACAGCACAGAACTGGCCCTTCGGCCTTCGATGTTGCGCCGACCAATATAAAAAGCAATGACCCTCCAAACTAAACCATTCCCTTCTCTTCCATATACTTATCAACTAACCTCTTAAACGCCACCAAACTTGGCGCATCTACAACTGCTGCAGGCAGGGCATTCCACTCCCGAACCACCCTTTGGGTAAAGAACCTACCTCTGATATCCGTCCTATAACTATCACCCCTTAATTTAAAGCTGTGTCCCCTCGTGCTAGCTTTCTCCATCCTAGGAAAAAGGCTATCACTGTCCACCCTATCTAAACCTCTAATCATCTTATATGTTTCGATTAGGTCCCCTCTTAGCCGCCTCCTTTCTAACGAAAACAACCTCAAATCCCTCAGCCTCTCTTCATAAGACCTGCCCTCCATACCAGGCAACATCCTGGTAAACCTCCTCTGTACCCTCTCCAATGCCTCCACATCTTTCTTATAATGTGGGGACCAGAACTGCACACAATACTCCAAGTGCGGCCGCACTAGAGTTTTGTACAGTTGCAACATGACGTTGCGGCTCCGAAATTCAATCCCCCTACCAATAAAAGCTAAGACTCCATATGCCTTCTTAACAACCTTATCGACTTGACTGCCTACTTTCAGGGATCTATGCACAAATACACCAAGATCCCTTTGTTCATCAACACTATTAAGAATCCTACCATTAGCCCTATACTCTACACATTTATTATTCCTGCCAAAGTGCATTACCTCACACTTTTCCACATTAAACTCCATTTGCCACCTCTCGGCCCAGCTCTGCAACTTGTCCAAGTCTCTCTGCAAACTATAACACCCCTCTTCACTATCTACCACTCCACAACTTTAGTGTCATCTGCAAATTTACTAATCCATCCTTCAATACCCTCATCCAAATCATTTATAAAAATTACAAACAGCAGGGGCTGTTTGTAATAGCCTTGATCTTAACTCAGATTGGGATCAGGTAGGCATCAAATTTCCATGCTGATGGCATTAGAGATTTAAGTTCCGAACCACATTTATGTATTCATGGTCAGGCTCCACTTATTTGAGCAGGAATCACTGGCTGATTGTTATTTCATTCAACTTGCTTAATTCATATTTCATCTTACGGGAACATATTTAATTTGTGTTCCAGTTGAATCATATTTGAATATTTACTACTTAAGAACATGAGAACGTAAGCACTAGGAGCAGGAGTAGACCATTTGGTCCTTGAGCCTACTCTGCCATTCAATAAAATCATAGTGATCTTTCATGGGCACAACTCTACTTAACCGTCCACTCACCATAACCCTTAATTTCTTTACTGTTTAAAAATGTATCTGTCTTTGTTTTAAGAACATTCAATGAGATAGCCTCATTGCTTCACTGGCCAGAGAATTCATAAGCTCACAACTTTTGGGTGAAGAAGTTCCTTCTCAACTCCATCCTAAACCTGATCTCCCTTATTTTGAAGCTATTTCCCCTAGTTCTGGTTTCACCCATCCTTGCTTTTATCTTATCTATCCTCTTCGTAATTTCATATGTTTCTATAAGATTCCTCCCTCATTCTTCTAAATGCCAATGAGTATAATTCCAGTCTACTCAGTCTTTCCTCATAAGCCAACCCCCTCAACTCTGGAATCAACCTAGTGAATCTCCTCTGCACTCCCTCCAGTGCCAGTATATCCTGGAGTAAGAAGACCAAAACTGAACATAGTACTCCAGATGTGCCCTCACCAGCACTTTATATAGCTGCAACATAGCCTCCTTTTTTCAAATTCCATTCCTACAGCAATGAAGGATAAAATTCAATTTGCCTTCTTAACTACCTGCTACATCTGCAAAGCAACTTTTTGTGACTCATGCACGAGGACACCTACGTCCCTCTGCACAGTAGCATGCTGTCATTTGTTACCATTTAAATAATAGTCCATTTTGCTTTTATTGCTACCAAAATGATGACCTCACATTTACCAATATTGTACTCCATCTGCCAGACACTTGCCCACTCACTTAAACTATCTATATCCCATTGCAGACATTCAGTGTCTTCTGTGCACTTTGCTTTACCACTCATCTTTGACACACTACACTTGGTCCTCAATTCCAAATCATCTATATAAATTATAAACAATTGTGGTTCCAACACTGACCCCTGAGGCACACTTCTAGTCACTGATTGCGAACCAGAAAACATCAATTTATCTCCACTCTTTACTTTCTTAGTTAACCAACCCTTTATCCATGCTACTATATTAACCATAACACTGTGCATCTTTTTCCTATGCAGCAGTCTTTTGTGTGACACCTTATCAAATGCCTTCTGGAAATCCAGATATACCATATCCACAAATTCCCCATTGTTCACTGTGCTTGAAATGTCCTCAAAGAATTCCACTAAATTGGTTAAACATGACATACCTTTCATAAACCCAAGCTATGTCTTCCCAATGAGACAATTTCTACCCAGATGTTTCGTATTTCTGTCTTGATGGTAAAATCAAGCATTTTCCCCACTATAGAAGTTAAACAAATCAGTCTATGCCTGCTCTTTGTCTACCTCCTTTTGTAAACAGTGGCGTCACATTTGCTGTTTTCCAATCTGCTGGGACTGCCCAGAGTCCAGAATCCATGTCTGTCACATATAATCAGAAGCTGGATTGCTCCTAATATTGGTCCTAAACTAGCTTTGAGAAGATTGACCGTAGATCCCAACAATGGACGTAACATTCTGTCCTAAATTATATTGATCCACTCCATGTTTGATATCTGACATTAGCAGTATATAGGGGGTCTTAATTGAAAGAATTATTGGCCTCATCGTAGAATCAAAGAATTGTTATGGCACAGAAGGAAGCCTTTTGTCATGTTTGTACTGCAAATGAGCACTACAACTTTCCTGCCTTTACCCATATCTTTGCTCAACTCACATCTTTGTGCTATATCAAAGGTTATCTGAGTTGCTCTGAATAGTTAATTCTATTGTATCATTGCTCTGTCTTCTTAAGGGGAATACTTGACTCTTTGATCTCTATCTTCCCACACCTGACATGGAAGAACTTTGTATGTCACTGGCATATTGAAGTTGTGCCACCATAAAATCTGCCACTGTACTGCTTTGAGTTATTGCCTCTTTCAGAAGCTGGGAGCTAAAATGCTTCAAAAAGCAATTATAAAACAACAGACCTTGCTAATCATATCAACAATTCTTCCCAGAGCTGATTACTGCCTTCCAAGATTAACCCAGTTGAAATAGATGGTGACAGGCTGTGTTTATTCAATGGGTGTGAGTGACTTCCGTATCAATGTTATTTTACTCAAGGAAAGCAGTGGACAGTCACACTACCCAGATGAACAATGATTGTACACCATCAGTCAACATTAAATCCAATTCCAAGGTAAAGAAAAATACACTGCAATTCTAATGCAAATTTAATGGTTATCTTCTCTACCTTAAAAAATATTTCCTGCCTGCTGTTGGATTTTTGTATCCCTCCCTCGACCATCACCAATTTAATTACATTCTACCTTCTGGAAGTCCCATTTGCTTGTAAAACATACAATAGGAGTTAGTTTTCATCTCTTTATCATTGTGAGTGCACTGAAAAAGAATAAGAAGTCTCACAACACCAGTGAAGGAGACTATGAAAGCTAGTGCCAAATTAACCTGGTATTGTGAGACTTCTTACTGAGCTTACTCTAATCCAACGCATCCATGTGGATCCATGTGGCATCTCCACATCCTGAAAAGAGCAACAGTGGATAGAAAAATACTGAATTCTGTACATCCCATCTGCTTGCAGCTGCTTCTCAAAGCTGCTCAGGTCTTTTTTCGGATATATTAGTTAAGACTAAAACAGACGGGTATCTCATGAATTGACTGAATCAGTGTAGAGCAGAATCAATATGATGTCAACACTACTTCCAAAGCTGCCATCTGATGACAACCACTTCCTGCTCCTGTCTGGGAGGCCTGGTTGATAAATAACCTGAAGTGACCATTTCCATTGCTACTTAAAGGGGGAGATGGTTGCATTGTGGTAATGTCACTGGACTGCTAATTCAGAGGCCTAATTTGAAAGTGATGTAATTCAATCAGAAACCAGACTAATAAATCTAAATAAGAAAATAATGAAGGTATGAGCAACAAATTGGCTGTGGTGGACTGGGAGAGGAGGAGGTTAAAGGGATAGGTTGGAATTCAGGGTGAATTCCTGCAAGCACATCTTGCATATTATGCACATTTTTCCAGGAGTTTCATGACTCTTTCATCCTACATCCATGAAACCCTCAGTCATTCACAGGTGTCTGGGATCTTTGAAGAGTCAAGATGGCTGCAAGGGTCGTTGCTGGGGGCTGAGAGCTACCTGCTTAAACACGGGCTAATGACCCCAGTGCATCATCCTCAGACTCCAGGAAAGGATAGGTACAACGCTGCTTATGCCATCACATGCTCCCTCATAGAGCAGACCATAAGATTTTTAAAGAAGTGATTCAGATGCCTGGACTGCTCAGGTGGTTCTCTGCAATACGCACTGGAGAGAATTTATCGCGTCATTGCAGATGACTGTGACCTTCACGATCTGGCTGTGCAGAGATGAGGACCTGTCAGAAGGTGAACTGGAGGAGAAGCAGATCTCCTCAGAAGCAGGTATGGAGGTATAGGAAGCACTGGGGATGCTGTGAAACAGGACAGCACAGTGGTTAGCACTGCTGCCTCACAGCTCCAGAGATCAGGTTTCAATTCTGGTTTTGGGTCACTATCTGAGAATACACATTCTCCCCGTGAGTTTCCACTAGGTCCTCCGGTTCCTCCCACGTTCCAAAAATGTGTGGGTTAAGTAGATTGACTATAATAAATTGACCCTAGAGTCAGGGGGATTAGCAGGTTAAATGTGTGGGGTTGTAGGAATAGGGCCTGGATGGGATTGTGGTTGGTTCAGACTTGATGTGCTGAATAGCCTCCTTCTGTATTTTAGGGCTTCTATGATTCTATGAAACAACATGAGCATGTTGATGCCATGGAGGATGAGACACGTGGGAGGTGTGCCCAAGATACCCAACAGGTTCCAGAAGGAGTGAAACTAAGTCAGATCATTAGGAGACATCTCTGCTAACCGTCCATACCATTTTATGACTTCTAAGGGGATAGCCGATCCATCGCTGAGAAGACAGGTCCTAGATTCACACTCATGTCTTAATAGCTGATGGATCACTCGGATTATATTTTGACTGTAGTCATTGGCATCCTGCTAATACTCAGTCCATGCAGGAATGGGGAAATTCTACCTTTGATGATTTTCTTGTTATGTCTGCAGATTCAGCTTCAGTGACTTTGGATTATTAACTGTTCTTCATTCTGCCTCCCTTTCCTTTGTGACTGATCTTTCAACCCATAGAGGCCTACAATTTGTATGTGTAAGTTCACCAAAGACACATCATTCTGCAGCTCTCTTCCTCCTGATGGGTAATAGTTTTGGGAAGAGTAATACATCATACATCATTCAGGAGAGTATTCAACTGAATGGATCCTGTAGCTTTGATTGATGAGAGAAACTGCTAGATTAGAATTGCTTTTCTTTGCGTTTGTGTAAATTTTATCTTTTATTTGTCAAACCTGAAAATATGACTTTTAAGCCATGATGTCTTAAAGTAACTAATTGGTATCTAATTACTGTTTTGCATTTATGTGTGGGGAAATAGTTTAAACAGATGGTTTTTGAACGAGTGAATGAATCAGGAAGTGGAATCTGTGGTTGAAAGGTAATAAGAGTGTTGAGGTTGGAATAACAAGTAGGTTATGCCTTTGCAATGAAATATTACACTACACAATGAGAGCGGCAGACTTGAAAATTGAGAGGTTGCTTTGAATGAAATGTAACCAGATTTATGGTTAACGAGGCTCAAAAGGTTGAATTAACAATTGACTGCTGGAAAATTGTGCTCTGTGATAGGCTAATTGGTACTTACTGATATAAATTGCAAGGATACCAGTGTTAATTTAGCAAAAGTGAACCATTTCATTAAATAGAACATCCTTTTCTTCATTTAATAAAGTTCATGGGAGACCATGGGAAGTTGTTACTGGGACAGGAGCAGTCACAAAACAAAGACTGGCAGCGGCATGGCGACACAGTGGTTAGCACTGCTGCCTCACAGCACCAGGGACCCGGGTTCAATTCCTGACTTGAGTCATTGTCTGTGTGGAGTTTTCACATTCTCCCCGTGACTGGATGGGTTTCCTCCAGTTCACCCCCGCACCACCAACCTCCCCCCCCTCCCCGCCCGCCTGCCACCACCACCACCACCACCACCACCACCACGACATAGTCCTAAGATGTGCAGGTTAGCTTGATTGGCCATGCTAAATCATTCATACTGTCCTGGAGTGTGTAGATGAGAGGGATTAACAGATTAAATGTGAGGGGATGTGGGATAGAGCCTGGAGAGAGTAGGATGGAATTGTTGTCAGTGCAGACTTTATGGATCAAATGGCCTCTTTCTTCACTGTAGGGTTTCTATTATTCTATGAATATAAAGAGAGAGGATCTCTACCTAGAGTTGAAGCCAAGGTGGATAATCTACAGAAGAATGATGTTGGCTGGCTATGCAGCCAAGTTAAATGTAACTATAATATCCAGAAAGTTAAGGTTGCCATACAGTGGGATATATGGTGCCATCTGCTCTTACGGCTCTGGCTAGTGCTGCTACTTTACTGTACAAAACATACATTGAGTTCTGAAATACATATAAATGTATTTCCACCTGAACTGACCTGCCAGAACCCCAAACATAACTAAAGACGAAGTTCATGGTTAACTAAAACTTGATTGCCCCATTCTCTCCCCAAAATCTCTGTATCTTCCTGTGCATCAAATATTTATTGAATTTTCTCTAAAAAGACAGAGTACTCTCTGCTTCAATCTTCTCAGCTTTAAAGAATTCTATGTTTGAAAGCTTCTTTTCTGAAGAAATTTCTACGCATTTCTCTTCTCACCTTCTCAGTTATAGTTTTAAACTGATATCCCCACTGACTCCCCAAAGAGAGCGAATAACATTTCACAATTCACTCAACACCTTATTCATACTCTTTATGGCTATAATGAGGTGATTAGAACTGTATGCGGTACTTTTCCTGCGGTCTCGCTACTTTATAAACTCATGAGTGCTCTTGTACCTAATATCAATATTTATGAAATTTAAAATTCTATTGGTCTTTTGATGTTAATTTTTCCTTTCATAAAATTATTTGAACAAATTAGGTTACTGTTCATTCACATCTTTTTTCCTGAAAGCAGTGACTTGTTCACTCATTGGTCACTCTCCAATGATTGGAATTAATGAGCCATTCTTTATTTCTAAATTGCTGCCAGTAAGTGGCATCAAGAGTTTCAACTATTGGTGCATATCCCGGACAACGTCAACAGATTTTACTACGTGGTCATTGCTTAAAGTTCAGAAGCTAACATCCTTCGCTGATCCCCTTCTTCTCCTGATTCCTTCACCAAGTAAATAAATGTTTTAGGATCACCTATGTTACAATTATTTCTGAAAAAAAACTGCATCAGCATGTGAGAGCTTATCACTAGCTTAGCTGGGAATAAACATCATCACACTACCAATGCAGCTCTCAGCTAACTCAATGAAAGTGAAATCAATTTGGGATCTTTCAGGTCTTTGTAGTTCTGTAACTTAGCAGGCAGCACACTTATAGAATAAGCCAGCATCAGAGCTCCACCCGCTGCCAATATACAGAGAAATATCAAAGTCTCCCTGCCCTCCTTAGATAGGGTTAAGATCAAAAATTCAACTGGTGGTCCAACATCTAACTCATTGAATAGAGGTGTAGTGTGTTGATCTAACGTACCACATTGAAAAGAAATTATTTGAAACTTGAGAAGCAAAACAAAGACCTGAACTGTCACATTTTGAGGAGAAAAATAGTCAGTGGAAATCTTTTGCTGCCAAAACAAAAATAGAAGTTTCTGAATTTTGAGCTTGATGCTGTCAATTGTAACTGGTTCATGATTCTGACAGATGCAAACATGATACTGCTATTATTATGTCCTGCATACTACATCCTTTTCCCTCGCAGAGCAAGCAGTCACTGTTTCTACAGTGAGACAATGACAATAGATGAGGGGAGAGATTCTTTCTCTTCCTTAGTTCACAGCCCAGGCAATGGAAGAACATGTGAACAAATCAAATGGTTTCATGTCATGATTACTTCCCAACAGTGTTATGTATCAGCTGATGATCATGCCAAACCTCATGGTAACATGGTTATGGTACTGCTGTTTCTAATATATACTGTGTCCAGCAAACAATTATTTTCGATTGTTATGGAATTTAGATGTGCTTTCTTCTGCTCTAGAATTCTGCTCTATAATCATTAGAGCCTGTGTGACTGGATCTCACCCTCGCCAACTATGCAGGGGTGAATTGCTTTTCCAGTTTTGGCGTGGAGCTGACAAACTAAGCAACTTGCCAGAAAATGTGTGTGTTCAGTCTTTCCGCTTCAGTTCTTATTGTTTTTGTTTCCTCTGTTTTCCTGGTGTTTTGTGTGCCTTGCTTTGGCCAATGCCTACCTATTTCAGTGACTAAGGGGCTCCATGTCAAACCTTTTTTGCCAGAACATTCCTCGTGAGTTAACAGATTTTCTGAACAAAATCTGGCATAAATAAAAGTTGGCAAACATTATAACTATGCTAGTATTTTGGAACAAAAAAGAATAAATAGTTACGCCCGAACTAGGGTGCCTGATGTTACTGAAGTGAGTCAATTGTAACATTAATGAAGGAGTTAGGTAAACATAGAACATAGAACATAAAACACTACAGCACAAACAGGCCCTTCGGCCCACAAATTGTGCCGATCATATCTATACTTACCAGGCCACAGAACTGTCTGTAACTCCCAATCCCATTAAATCCCATGTACTCATCCAGAAGTCTCTTAAAAGACCCCAACGGGTTCGCCTCCACTACCACTGACCGAAACTGATTCCATTCACTCAACACCCTCTGAGTGAAAAACTTACCTCTTACATCTCCTCTGTACTTGCCCCCCTGCACTTTAAACCTGTGTCCTCTCGTAGCGACCATTTCAGCCCTGGGAAATAGCCTCCGAGAATCCATTCTATCTATTCCTCTCAACATCATAAACCTCTATCAGATTGCCTCTCAACCTTAGTCTCTCCAGGGAGAAGAGACCTAGCTCCCTCAACCTATCTTCATAAGGCATGCCCCCCAATCCAGGCAACATCCTTGTAAATCTCCTCTGCACCCTCTCAATAGCTTCCATATCCTTCCTATAGTGAGGCGAACAGAATTGCACACAATACTCTGTGGGGTCTGACAATGGTCTTATAAAGTTGCAGCATTACCTCCTGACTCCTAAACTCAATTCCTCTATTAATGAAGGCCAGTACACCATATGCGTTCTTGACCACATCCTTCACTTGCGGGGCAGATTAAAGAGACCGATGGACCCGGACCCCAAGATCCTTCTGCTCCTCAACACTCCCAAGACTCCTACCCTTGATATTATACTGCTTCATCTCATTGGTCCTGCCAAAATGGACCACCACGCATCTATCCGCGTTGAAATCCATCTGCCACCTCTCTGCCCAGTCTTGTATCCTATCTATGTCTCGCTGCAACTTCAGACATCCGCTCTGAATGAACCTCTGTAAGATTATGGCTAAATAGTGCAGATTGGAATAAGTGAACAATAAAAAAGACTTGCATCTATGTAGTGCTTTTCATTATCACTGGACGTTTCAAAGTTGTTTACAGCCAATAAAGTACGTTTTTTGATATGTAGTCAATATTGTAATGTAGGAAAAGCAGTGGCCAATTTTCACTGAGCAATATTTCACAAAGAGCATTGTGATAATGACAAGATAATCAGTTTTTTGTTTGTTAGGTTGATTGAGGGATAAATACTGAGGGATAACTCCGTTGCTCTTCTTCACAATAATGCCATATGTTATTTTTTGCATTTACCCGCACAGACTGATGGGGCCTCAATTTTATATTTCATCTGAAAGACAGCACTTCTAACAATGCAGAGCTCCCTCAGTAAATCACTGAAGTGTCAGCCTTGCTGTTTGTTTTCAAGCACTGGAACGGGTCTTGAAACCAGAATAGTGAAATTAAAAGGCTAATATACTGCCAACTGAGGCACAGAGGAAGCACCATGTGACACAGAAAGGTTGAAAGCTTCTTTCTGTGCTGACATTTTTTTGATATCATGCAACATTTTTCATTTCTTTCTGCTATTTAAAAAAGCATTCCAACCAGCTCTTAAGCACATTAACTTCTCCTTTGTACCAATAATCTGCCTAGCTGACAGGCAGTGGCGTTTGCCCTTTTCTGCCTCCACCACTGTTTTGTGTTTCCTTTCACTTTTAATGAAATGTTTTTATCTGACATGCTATTCCATCCTTACATAAAATTATACAGAACGTACTATACAGAAACAGATCATTTAGCTCAGTTGTTTCAGGGTGGAGTTTATGCTTCACCTAAGTCTCTTTTCACCTCCCTTCGAGTATTCTTATCAGCAAAGTTTTATATCCTTTTCTCTGTTCTGCACTTACTAGCTTCCCCTTATGTTGCTCTATTTTATTGATCAGCATGGTGGCACAATGATTAGCACTGCTGCCTCACCTGGGTTCAATTCCCAGCTTGGACCACTATCTGTGTGGAGTTTGCACGTTCTCCCTGTGTCTGTATGGGTTTCCTCTGGGTGTCCCAGTTTCCTCCCAAAGATTGCAGGTTAGGGCCATGGTAAATTGACTCTAGTGTCAGAGGGTTAGCAGGGTGAATATGTGGGATTACAGGAATAGGTCTCGAAGGTATTGTGGTTGGTGCAGACTTGATCGGCTAAATGGTCTCCTTCTGCAGTGTAGGGATTCTGCGAAACAGAGGACAGGACTTTTGAATTGTAGGGTTTCCCCCCCAACCATCCAAAGACAGTGGGCAATACTTCCTTGCTAATGACTGAAGCCCCACTGCCATTTAAAGCTCCAAGAAGTATTAATTAGAGGGAGGCAGTACTTCCACCCTCAGTCAGTAGAAATTCCCACCTCAGACAGCTGCCAGCCATGTTATTGATTGGCACTGCTCCATGGTCTTGGCAGCACTACTGGGAGTGTTCAGCACTGTTGGGATAGCAATCCCACTTGCCAGGACATACAGCAAAAGTTTGATGCAGAGTCTCACAGCAGTGATGGAAGGGAAGGCCTGGGGAAGGAGGGTTGATGGAAGTGAGGATTTGGGGTCATACCAGCAAGACCATGTGGGGAGGGAGCACGCCAGGACAGCGAAAGGGTGAAGGATGTGCAGACCTTGAGTGGGGTCGGGTGGGGAGGGGCACCCATAATGGAGGCAGTCTCCCCCCGCTGCCATTCTGCCTGAAGCTCGAACAGTATGATCTTCTGAGCACCACTTGCTATCCTGATCTCCTTTCATCACTCAGATAATCGTGAGGCAGGAAGCTGCCCTTATTTGGATAATAACTGGACCTTTCTACTCCCTATAACATTGCACACAAGTCAGGGGTGGTGAGAAGACAAACTGAGGAATTTTACAAGCCCCTCCTGAAAACTCACTGGTGGCAGACCATAAAATTCTGAGTTTAGCATTCTAACTATTGAGAAAAGTGCTTTATGTCAAATTCCCTCTTGGATTTATTAGTAGCTCTCCATTTGGTTTGTTGCTGACAGTCCTGCTTTGTATTATTTTCTCTTTTTATGTCAGATTTCCAGCTGCTTTCCTTCTGCATTGATAAATAAAACTTGTCTGTTTCATGGCCTGTTAAATTGTACTGAGTAAGATGCCTTCCTGGATCATGTGCTACTGAGTTTTGGTATTCTTATTTGCAGAGAGACCAGTGAGGAATGAGCTGTCCATGTGCAGAGGAAATTGTAAGCAATAAGCATTTTGTTCTGAATACAGGAATTCCTGTTGTCTGCTGATTAGCTCCTTATCTAGATTGAAAGGATACTTTGTTTTTAGTCAAAATTCATTTTCTCTGGTACCACTCTTCAATTTCCAGGCTTTATATTTATCTAACAACACTAGCATTCAGGCCAATTTTCATGTGTTCTACTGTTTTGGTACTTCAAGCTGAAATAGGATTTTCCACTGGGGATGAGGAGCTTCATTCTCCCACCTGCAAATTAAACATTGGGCAACAAATAAAACCAAAGGTTCAAAATGGTCACCAAGAGAGGGTTTTCACACAATGCAGTGTTTAGACAAGTTGTAACCTAAGATAGTAACCTAGTTGACTTATGGTGGGCAGTAGATAGACTATGAAGTTACAGCACCTGCAATGCTGAAACTTCCTTTTTGTTACTTGATTCTTTCACAGAATGTAGACGTCGCTGGCAAGGCCAGCATTTGTTACCTAACCCTGATTAATCTTGACTTGAGTGACTTGTAAAGCAATATCAGAGAGCAATTAAGCTTCAACCATATTGTTTTGGGTCAGAAACACATGTAGGCAATACCAGATAAGGATGGTACATTTCCTTCCCTAAACTCTTGTACTTTTTGAGCCAGATGTCCATTTTCACCATGACATCCTATTCCCACATGGTTATCTGTGACTGCTGCTACCAACTTTATTCACCACACGCCAGACATGCACATATGGGCAATGTAAGCCTAATTTAGTCCGTATGACATTTTATCCTATTAGATGTTCCCATCTAATATTCCCTAGTCTAGTGTCATCTGTCTCTCCGAATTCTTTGTGCATCTCTGTCTTCCTCTTTATTATTATCTCCCAGTTTTCACACCCATGTCCCTTAATTTAAACTCTCCCCACTAGCACTAGCAATTTATCACTATTATGATTAAAACTATTCCTTTCACCATTCTCCTTTTTGTCAATTTGTCTCTCCTGCATTTTACATATCATAGACTTTTCCTGTTGCTCTTTCCTTCCTTATCCCTTTTTTTGCATCTACACTTGCTTAAAACCTGTTACATCTGCAACTTTTACCAGTTTTGATAAAAGCTGATTGACTTGAAACATTAACCTTTTCCTCCCCAGCGATGTAGCCTGACCAATTGGAATATTTCCAGTTCCTTCTGTTTTTAATTTCAGATGATCAGAACCTGCAATATTTTATGTTGGTAAAGGACCAACAAGTACCGGTTCTTTCATTCATCTCTCTCCTATTTCATTGTAAGCTTTGCCAGAACTCCTTGCCTGTATAAAACACCTTTCAAATGACACTGTATAAATGATGAAAAGATGTGGACTACTGAGAAAGGGTAGTGAGGGAAATTGCCAACTTTGTTGAACAATACAACGAAATGTAGGAAAATGAACAGCTGAAAAAATCCAGCCACAGTGTACTTCTGCCGTGGGTTTGCCAGTAGTACATGCAATAGGAAATCCTGTTGACAATGGCAGGACCAAAAGGCTGCCCCTACTACCAGAAAACACACTGCTGGTGTGCAGAAGAGTCCTTCCTGGCTTCTACCACCAGCAGAATTTTCTGGTCCCATCGAAGTTGATGGAGTTTTGAGTGATTTGTTGCATTTTATAGCCCCTCCCCCGATGCAACAAGCCTTTCAAATTCTGCTGAAGGAGGGGCAATGTGTCTTGTTTACTCATTGATTACTGTGGTCAGCATAGCTTTGTTGCTGTTGGTAGGTTGAAGCCTGAAGATGTATAACAAAGAAATTTTGAGAAAAGTAAGCATGCAGCTTGATGGTAACAAGGACCTGGAAATGGAAACAGTTCTGGAAAGGGAGTTTGTTTGAAAGGTAATGTTCTTATTGCCAAACCAGGAATGGCTGCAGCACCAAAAGTAGGAGCTGCCACCATCTGCTTCAGAGGGAATTAATTAAAAGGTAATATTGTGGTGCCAAGCAACAGGAGGAAAAATGTGTAGAATGATGAACAAGGAATGAGAAGAGACATCCATTGAGGGTGTGTTTCTGAGTAGCAGAAGCAACTGAAAATCTGGGAAATGCCTATTGGGAGGCATTGGGATAACTTTGGTAGGAGGTCAAGTTTCATCCAGGGCCAGCTAAATTAGAGCTGTCATTCAGTAATTTATGATAAGTAAAGCTTACTGATTTTTTTAAGTAAATCTTTTTACGATCCAGTTCATCCATGATCTAGCTGAAGTATAGAACAGGTTCAAGGTTGGTATAGCCACATCATGCTACTGTGTTTCAAATTGTTACTCTTTATATAAAGGTACTGAATACATGCAGGCAGATTTAAAAAAAAAACTCAACAATTGTGAAGACACAGGTAAGATAAGTTCCAACATTTAACAACAGTGGTTTTCTTTAAAGATTATGACCATAAACCTGCCTCTTAAATGTAGAACAATGCATGATGTGGTGGGAGTGGCCTGAAAGAAGATGAACCCAGAGATGCTGAAGGGAAATGTCACTCTAAGCTTCATCTGTACAGCATCTGCATCTTCCAGCTGATTGGCAGTGATCTGGAATGTAATATTTCAGTGAGGAGTTTGTACCATAAATAATTCAGAAGTTGACAAAATGAAAAAAAAACAAGTCTGGATGATTCTTCGTCAGACCCTCTGCCGAAAGGTCATTCAGATTTGAAACGTTGGCTGTATTCTTTCTCCACAGATACTTTCAAACCTGTTGAGATTTTCTAGTATTTTCTGTTTCTGATTGCAGCATCCACAGTATTTTGCATTTATCTTGGGAAATAAACATTTCTGGTCCACACAACTGGATGTTATTGCCTTACACGTTTCTCCTTATCTATGTTGTTTATACACACCTACACATATTTGCACAGCAATAGAGGTATCTAATTATTTGCAAAAACTTTATTCTCCTTTTTATCTTAGCAGAATGACATGAAACAGCAATAGAGCTCTGTGCTCTGTCAACCAATATATAGGCTGACTGGATGTGGGCCAGTTCATGCAATTAGCAGGGTCACTGCAGCGACATACAGTGGAGGATCAGCTCTTCAGTGATGAAAGGTTGGTGCTGTTGGATTTGCGCTGAGGGCCGCAGGCTATCCATCTGATGAATATACTCATCACTGCAGGCTAAGCAGCAGGCCATTTATAAACAAAGATATTACCCATCAAACAATCCCTGGCTTATGTTCTCAGGTTTCAGTATTTATGTGAGATTGCGAGTTACATCAGTAACTCATGTGCAATATTTTCAGCCTCAGGGTGGAATGTATCCTCCCTACAGGTCACATAAACACTTGATATGCTGAACATTAGTCACATCGTTTAATAAATTATAATAGACAATTTTTTTAAAATAAATCTTTCCTTTTTAAGTATCCACGTGAAACACACCTTATCCAGTTAAGTGAATAATTGCTTTGAAACAACCCAACAGATATTTCTCCTTGATCCTTGTGAGAAAGTTTGGGATCTCAGCATATAGAGAAAAACACCTATATTCTACAATTCCATAGCACAACAAATTGCTGATCTGCTTCACCGTCTCCAGAATAAACTTCTTACACCAGATACTTTGTGTGTTTATGTGTATGATATGTGGGCAGATGGTTAATTCCCCTATCAGAGAGGACAACAGAAGTCAACAAATGAGTGATAGGTGAAAGTTTCTGCACATATTTATTCTCCAGATGAAGATTGGAGTTAAAGTTTTAAAGTTTACTTATTAGTACAACCTCCGCATGGAAGGTTAGTTAGGAAGGTTCAGTTGCTAGGTGTACATAGAGAGGTAGGTAATTGGATCAGACATTAGCTCAATGGAAGAAGGCAGAGAGTGGTAGTGGAGGACTGCTTCTCTGAGTGGAGACTTGTGACTAGTGGTGTGCCACAAGGATCAGTGCTGAGTCCTTGTTGTTTATCATTTATATCAATGATCTGGATGATAATGTAGTAAATTAGATCAGCAAATTTGCTGATGATACAAAGATTAGAAGTGTAGTGGACAGTGAGGAAGGTTTTCAAAGCTTGCAGAGGGATTTGGACCAGCCGGAAGAATGGGCCTAAAAATGGCAGATGCAGACAAGTGTGAGGTATTGTACTATTGGACAAATCAAGGTAGAACATACAAGGTAAATGGTATGATACCGAAGAGTGCAATAGAACAGAGGGATCTGGGAATACAGATACATAATTCCCTAAAAGTGGCGTCACAGGTAGATAGGGTCATAAAGAGTGCTTTTGGAACACTATCGAGTGCCTTTATAATTCAAAGTATTGAGTAGAAGAGTTGGAATGTTATGGTGAGGCTGTATAAGACATTGGTGAGGCCGAATTTAGAGTATTGTGTGTAGTTTTGGTCACACAATTACAGGAAAGATATTAATAAGGTTGAAAGAGTGCAAGAGAAGGTTTACAAGAATGTTGCTGGGACTTGAGAAACTGAGTTACAGAGAAAGGTTGAATAGGACTTTATTCCCTGGAACATAAAAAAATGAGGGGAAATTTGATAGAGAGATGTATAAAATTATGATGGGTATCTATAGATAGAATGAATGCAAACAGGCTTTTCCCATCGGACTAGGGAAGAAAAAAAACTAGAGGACATGGGTTAAGGATGAATGGGGAAAAATTTAAAGGGAATATTAAGGGAGGGTTCTTCACACAAAGTGCTGGGAATGTGGAATGAGCTGCCAGATGAAGTAGTGAAAGCAGGCTCACTTTTAACATTTAAGAAAAACTTGGACAGGTATATGGATGGGAGGGGTGTGGAGGGATATGGTCCAGGTGCAGATCAGTGGGACTGTTTCTGTGCTGTAATGTTCTATGGTTCTAGTATCACAAGTAGACTTATATTAACACTGCAATGAAGTTACTGTGAAAACCCCCAAGTCGCCACACTTTGACACCTCTGTGCAAATCTTTTGACCATGAGAGGAAACTGGAGCACCCAGAGAAAGCCCATGCAGACACAGGGAGGACATGCAGATTCTGCACAGTGATCTAAGCCAGGAATTGAACCCAGGGCACTGGCGCTGTAAGGCAACAGTGCTAATCACTGTGCCATGTTCAGGAACATAGCTGAGGCAAAATGCACCAGGCTGCAGCTTCAGTGCTCAGTCTTGTGCACAGTATGTAGCAGATGCATATGTGGTTTGGCTGCAATGGTAAGTCCAGTGTCTGAGCTTTGAAGGCAGTCGCAAAAGGTAATGATCAGAGAATCATCACCTATGAAATCAGGATTTTTGTTGTGGCAGCTACTGATGTATGTTTGGAAATCATTTATGCTTCAGAAGCTTTATATTTCCAATAAGGAAGTCTTTACCTTTATTTGAAAGATGCTGTTTCTTGTAAATGGGTTTACAGTTATGTCAAACCAGGAAAAGCTATAACACCAAAAGTAGGAGTTCAGGCACTGCCACTCCACCATCTGCTTCAGAGAGAATTAATTAAAAGATAACATGGTATTGCCAAGCACTAAGAGGAAAAAATGTGTTGAATGATGAACAAGGAATCAGAGCACAGTGCTTGTTTGACTGTAAGATTGCCAAGTGGGCTTTGCCCCCTTACCAGCCTTCAAATAAGCAATATCATGCCAGCGAGTGACACAGAACTAAACACTGCCATCACTTAGTGAAACCAACAGCTTTCCTGAGTTGGTTTTGAAGTAACAAAACTATTACTCAAAAAGCCAATGAGGCCTTTATGACAACTCCAGCCTATTCCTTAGGATATAGGAATAGGAGTATGCCACTCAAACCCTCAAGCCTGATCCGTCACCATTCAGTTAGTGATTTTAAGGCAGATAGCAATCATTGGCAGCTCAGGATATTATAATATTGGGTTAGTTTGGAAGGAATAATCCCCCGATCTGAACAGAGTGCTTTTTGCAGGAAGTCTGCTTGCAGACCCTCTGATGTTCACTGGCAAGTCATTTTCATTACTGAGCCCCTTCTCAACCATAGTCGTGTGAGAAGGCCACAAAGGAAGTTGAGGATCAGGGCTATTCAGTGGAGCCAAGGATAGGATTGGTGCCAGTTTTCTCTGCTCTGCTTCTGGTTTTGAAAGCTATTTGTGAAAAGGGTAAAGAAAATAAGCCCTCTGGTCTTGTGCCTGTACACATGAACATTTAAAGGATTATTCTAGAATAAAATCTTATTCTTATAAGAGTCTTGTCCTGAAGTATTATTCTCCCCCCCCTCAACTGTCAGGTATTTGATTTAAGGAAGAAGAAACCTTCCTTAAGCTGAGTAATCAATGAGCACCACTAGCCTCAAATTTGAACAATACTGCAAATTAAGATTTTTTTCAACAAGCAACATTTTTCTGGACATTTTTGGAGATGCCCAGGTATTGTGTTTTGTTGGATATTTGAATCCTTTCTGTGGGACAAATTGTGTATGGATTGATAAAAGACTCGTATGCACAGGAGCCAGACAAGGGTCTTAAGTTAATATTGTTTACCTTCAAACTCTGCCAGTCCACTCTGTAACTTAAGAATGGTTGCAGATAATTCTTAGAATAGGTGAAATTCCTGCTTAAGTTGTGAATGTGGCCATCCAAGTCAGGCATCATATATTGAACTCCTGACCCAAAAGATCCATTCCTGATGAAATCTCAACCACCAACATCGCATCAGCTGAAATCACCAACAGGACTATAACTGTTTCTGCAGCCATGCAAATAACCAAACCAGAAATTAAAAATAAAGTGATTGTCCGAAAATGGAAATGATCAATTTCGAAGGGGAATCATCATAAATTGGTAATAATATTTAGTAAGTAAGCAGACTGTTAGAGGAAGCTTCAGATCCTCACAACAGCTTTACCAACGAGGTCCATAGCTGTGGCATTATAAGGACAATGGATCTGTCCCTTCCTTCGTCAATGTTCAAGATAATGTGAACAAAGTGAACTCATTAGTGCCCAGGCACAGCAGCGTGCACGAGAACAGAGACCTGATCTGGTATGAAGAGCCACAAAAATTACAGGGCTAACCTAGACCTGCGAGATCATCCACAATTAATGTGTGTTATATGGAAAATTGGGGGTTACATTGGATTCAGAATGCCATCAATTGGAAACTATGTGCTGCAATCTTGATTTACTATTTGTGTAGTTGAAGGCACTCTGAAATAAAAAAATGGAATATATTCCAAGATGGTCCAGGCCATCCATTGAAGCTACTGGGCAGCTGGGTCCAACCTTACCAGATTCAAACTGCTCACCACCTCATTCTCCTTACTAATTCTGCAAGAATCCATACAATGAGATCCGTACAATCAGATTAAAATGTCTAAGATATACAAAAAAAAGTCACTTCAGAACCATCCTCCAATTTTTCTAAAGATCCCACCTTTAAAATCATTTCTATATGTTCAGCTCAATTTTTTTGGCACTGTTTCAGATGTGCATAACTGAATAACAGGATTTTTCTGTTTGTGGTACATATTGTGGCAGTCCTGTGTTTGATTTTCGTCAACATAAACCTGTACCACCTGCAATTATTAATGCCAATGAATACAGCATCTATAGATTTGTTTTTATAGCTTGGTGTGAGACAAACTGTTCAGTCCTGGCACTAATTAAAACAACTCGCATCTGATCTTAATAATGTCAAAAGCCATGTAAAAGAGCAAAAATAAACCTCAGGGAACAGCCATATCTGGATGATGGAGGGATATATATTCTGTGGTACATAAAGAATGGACGACTTTGCAAACCAATGGATCTAAGAAAAGATGCAAATTTTGACATAACAAAGGACTGAGAGTTGATTTTCTGATTACTGGTTGGCACAGTAGCACAGTGGTCAGCACTGCTATTTACAGTGCTAGGGACCTGGGTTCGATTCCCAGATTGGGTCACTGTCTGTGTGGAGTTTGCACTTTCTCACCATGTCTGCATGGCGCAACCTCCAGGTGCTCTGGTTTCCTCCCACATTCTGAAAGACATGCTGGTTAGTTGCATTGAACCGACTGTGACAATTAGGGGAATTTCAGAGTAATTCTATTGCAGTGTTAATGTAAGCCTTACTGTGACTAATAAATAAACTTTTAATTTACTTGTAGATGGATTTAGTACAACAGTAGTTGAACTTGTTTTCCTTTGACTGCAGACTTCAGGGTACTTAAAACAGTTAAAGGATTCAATTGTGCAGATTGAGAGAAAATATTTCCTTTGGTAGAGGAGTCCAGAAAAGGAATCATAATTATAAAATTAGAGCCAGGCCATAGAGAGGTATTGAAAACAGAAAATGCTGGAAAGACTGAGCTGGTCTGGCAGCATCTGTGGAGAGAGAAAGAGTTAACAATTTGAGACCCTTCCACTCTTCAAAGGTCTTTTTCATTGAGGTGGGGATGTAAGGGGTGAAATTGAGTCCTATGTGGTGTCTGCTTAGCAGCAGAAAGGGGAAGGTCAGAGGGTATAACAAAAACATGGCAAGCTCTAGGATTAGAATAAAGATTGGGGTTAGAGGGATGGGAAGTTGTGGAGTTTCCAGCTGGGCATTAGTACCAATAAGTTGTTGGAGCATCTGTTCTTTAACACCTGAAAGAAAGATAAAATGCTTCTTGTTAAGGCATCAGATGAGACAAAGAATAAATTGGAACTTGAGACCAAGATGGTTTTAAGAGACGGTGAACCATTGCAGCTGGAGAGAGAGGTTTAGTGTTTACATATGGTGACACAAGGCACCGAGTATTGATCTCAGAATGCGGTAAGAACAACACTCCACTGGAGCGTCATATGTCTGTGTCATACAGAACCTGTATGACTTCGCTGAAACTTTTTGTTAGATAAGGATACTAAGAATTCCAATACCAAAATGGGTAAATAGAATTAAGTTACAGTCATATTCTAATTGATAAGGGGGGACAAGTTCAAGGAACTGAATAATCTATTCCTGTCCTTACATCAGCTTATCAGTGCCTATAGCAGTGAAACTGACAGCTCTCATGAGCTTTTCTCCAATATGTTACTTTTAAGCTCTGGGACATCACCCAATTTACCAATGGATTGATCTACTGAACCAGTGGTTAAAACATTAGTTATTAGGACTAGTTTTACACCAGAGTAAATTTTAGCCAGTAAGTAGTCGGCTGATGGAGTGCATGACCAACTGGTCAATAGTGTCCGGCAGGAGGTTACATGGCATCGTCATGTCACTCGGTGGTCTGAGGATCCCAAATGAGCACCGTAGTCTGGGCTGACACAATATTGGGTGGCTGGTTGCCCCAATATTGGTAGTGGGGGAGAGGGTGGCAATTTCTTGAAGGAGAAGGGGAATCTTTTAGTAAAATTGGATTTCAGGATTCCTGGCCTTGCTAGCATTTTTAGGCTCTGCCCTCTGCTGACATTGTGAATTTCTCTTCCCTGTTTAAAATGCAGAGTGTTGCTCAGTACATTGTGAAAAATCAGCTGTGAAGCCTATGAGCTTCACTTCAATTTTCTCACCTAAGCTTATATTCTACACATTTTTGGGAAGATTCCGCCTAACGTTTCAGATCAATGATCTTTCATCAGAATTGAAGGGAAAAAATCTTCTCTATTGACTTCGTTATTAATTGTATAGCAGTTCTGTTTAATTGTATACAGGTGAAGGGCATTAATTGCATTTCCAATTAAGCACATATAAAGACAATTACTGGAACTGTGGTATGATGGAGTTAGGAGGTGCGTGCTTATAATGTTTCACTTTATTAACAAATGCAAGACTGAATGAAGCATAGCTTCAGTATCATCCTTCACCAATTAATTTTCTGGAATATAGCATTCATTGCAGTGTCGAACATGTCATATAATAAAATAAAACATACATGGAACATTGGCTTTCAGGGAGTTTAGTCACTTTCCTTGAGCAGAAACATTCTACAATCATGCAGAAGTCAAAAGTGTTCTTTTCAATGCATTGCTGATTATTTATGATTCCTGTCACCATCTGCTCTTGTTCACTGTGTGGAAATCCACATATCAGTTCACTACCGAAAAATGATTACTATGCCTTCAAAAACTGTCAGAGAATATTATTTTAAATTGGGAAGAAAAGAAGTATGGTGAGGAATATTGTACTATTAGAAGTTTAATACAAAGCAAAATTCTCTATAAATTCCTTTATAACTATTTATGAATTTCTAAATAAAATTGAAATTGCTGGGGGGTGTAGTGAGGTGGTGTGAGTGTATGGGGGTAAGGGGTATTTGGGGGAGAACCCCAATTTGGTACAAAAGCATTTTCTGCAATAGATGTGTCAGTGGTCACAAGCTTTAAAAAGTTACGTTTTGCAATTAATATTGCAATGCCAATTTTTCTTAATGTTATTTTTAACTGCAGATATTTCACAGCAAGGCTTTCTTTTCCTGTCTCCCCTCAGTCGTGAACTTGTATCCTTATTTTGCTGTTCCAGACTAGGTGAATTTCTGCAATGCTCTCCTGTGAAGAGAATGGCAGGAAAAGATATGAAGAAAGTAAACAACTTTAATGAGGAGTGTAAGGTTTTAAAACATTTTTGATGTCCTGGGAATCTTTCATTTGGCAGGTGTTAAATATTATGGGCCACCCAGATGTTCTTTACCAGACCATGGAGGTTCTGTTGGCACCTCTACAAAGGCCTAGTGAACTGGCAAACTGACGGGGAATGGAAGAAATCTCTTTGCATCTAAATGTCTTTAATGTCCGCTAGAGATGGATAACAAATCTGTCATTTTATATTAGCCTCTAAGGGGAAAGGATCTTAAATGATGATAGGCAGTAGCATTATGACTCAAATGAGCCACGTTGCTCTTTATTTGGAGGAGACTGAATCAGATTGAGCCTCAAAGAATAGCTCTCTTGTCCAGGCTTGGAGTTGAGGTAGACTGACTCCTATGGCACAACAGACTAGCTATCATAGAACATAGAACATTACAGCACAGAACAGGCCCTTCAGCCTTCGATGTTGCGCCGACCAATATAAAAAGCAATGCCCCTCCAAACTAAACCATTCCCTTCTCTTCCATATACTTATCAACTAACCCCTTAAACGCCACCAAACTTGGCGCATCTACAACCGCTGCAGGCAGGGCATTCCACTCCCTAATCACTCTTTGAGTAAAGAACCTACCTCTGATATCCGTCCTATAACTCATACCCCTTAATTTAAAGCTGTGTCCCCTCGTGCTAGCTTTCTCCATCCAGGAAAAAGGCTATCACTGTCCACCCTATCTAAACCTCTAATCATCTTATATGCTTCAATAAGATCCCCTCTTAGCCGCCTCCTTTCTAACGAAAAACAACCTCAAATCCTTCAACCTCTCTTCATAGGACCTGCCCTCCATACCAGGCAACATCCTGGTAAACCTCCTCTGTACCCTCTCCAATGCCTCCACATCTTTCTTATAATGTGGGGACAAATCTGTTGATAGGAGACTATATTAAGAAAGACTTGCATTTATGTTCACTTTTCATGACCACCGGATGTCTCAAAGTGCTTGACAGGCAATTAACTATTTTCTGAAAAAGTGTAATTGCAATGTCAGATACACAGCAGCTAATTTGTGCACAGCAAACTCCCTCATCAGCAATGTTAATGATCCAGATGTTGATTGAGGGATAAATATTGGTCAGAACAATAGATAGCTCTTCTGATTTTCTTCAAAATGGTGCATGGGATTTTTATATTTGCTCCAGAAAGCAGACAGGACCTCAGTTTAACTTCTCATACAAAAGATGCTCCTCTAGGTTCAGTATTAAATGGTGATGGGCCCTACTTCTCTTCATCTAGATGGAAGCCATTATCAAGGCAAAGTTGCCTGAAGCCTGCATCATTGCTCTTTGACTCTTAAAAAAAAAATTAAAGTCTTCTCTAAATGGAAGTTTGCAGTTGAATATTAATGATAGATTGATTCTGAAGAAAGAACGAGAAACACTTTTACTTATAAAATTCAAGACACTTCAAAGCACTTTACAGCCAATAAAGTACTTCTGAAATGTAGTTAGTATTATAAATGAAGAAAACGTGATAGCCAATTCACACCTAGCAACATATCATAAACATAAGTATATGTTGCTGAGTATAAATTGGCTATCATATTTCCTTCATATAATCTGCCTTTGATGATGGTTGGGGGACAATATTGGACAATAAACAAAAAGAATTTGCCTGCTTTTCTTCAAAAAGTCCTCTTACATCTCTCTGAGAGAGAAGATGGGTTTTGGTCTCAGGGTAAATTCATGGTCTATTTGCGTCAAGTACAGGGATGGTAGCACTAACTAGTGAAATCCAGACTTATATATATATATATATATATATATATATATATTACTAGACTGAAATTTAAACTTTTTATTTATTACTTAAAATTTCCTCCATGGGATATCCTTCAGAAATTTGTGCAGCCTAGAATATTTTACATATCCAACTTACAGAATGAAGTATTCCTTTGGCCTTCAAAATTTTCTTCAATTGAACTATAGAATGAAATTTTCCCAGGCCTTATTATAGTATGGTTGCACCCTGAGAAATATCTCCCATCCCCAGCTCCAAGAGACATTGGGATGCTGCTTAGAAGTCATGAAACACTGACTATACAGGAATTGCCCAGACCCACCAGATCCCCGAGCTACTTACTGCCACACTCAACCACTTCCCAACCATCCTTCTCCCTATCCTCTCACTTACTTGCTACCCTACTCCCTCACCCACTCATCCACCACACTATCTCCTCATCCACCTACATACCATGCTACCTCCGTACTCACTCATTTGCCACCCTATCCTTTCACTCTTAACTTACACACTTAACTTCTTTTTGTACCTTCTCAAAGTGCTTTTGAAACCTCCAAGCCTATTGAAACATGGCAGCTAGAGCTGTAAAAAAGGACCATGACTTTGCTTCTCCTAGCAATTGTGCTGCAAGAAGAAGGACTACCAGAACAAGAATGCTCTGCATATGTGAAGAGCCGATTTGAAGGTATGTGTGAGAAATGTGAAGCTCTGGTACAAGGTAGGAAATTAGAAGTGGAGTGGCAATCAGAACAGTAATTGCCACTCCTAGAAGATTCAGCCCTTTATGTCTTTATAAAGTGTACCACAGAATTTATCAAATCGGCAAGTGTGGTTAAAAAATACTTATTTACCATGTCTCTGGCCTTCCCTGATAATCTTCATTAGTAGTTGGATGTCCTTTTCCTATGCTAGTGCAAGTTGAGTCTGTGGGAACATGATCAGTGTTGTGTGCTTGGGATGAATAGGTGACAAGCTTCCATTACTGAGGATTTAAATGCCTAATTTCTGGATCTCTTGTAGATTAATTAACAAGAGATTGATTGCTACAATTAGTCCACAACTCCATTCTCTTTGTACCCTGTTGCTTCCAGGTTGTGAAAGATGAATGTGAGGGATCTTGGTCTTTTTTCTCTTCAGAAATTTCTCTGTACCCTTTTCCCTTTCAAATTTCTAGTATTCTCAGTTTTCCTTTACACCACAGCAAAAATAATGTCTGGCCCTTCTGGGATTTTTCTGTTCCTCAAAATAACTGAACACAAACCACAATCCCTCTTTTAAAAAAACAAAAGTCCCCTTTGCAATAACGCAGCTGTGTTTGCCAAAAACAACGGCCTTGAAATTATAATGTGTGAATGTTATCATATGAATGTTCAAAGCATGCATGTGAAATACCTTTGTCCCTAGGTTTAACTGAAACATTAACCTATTTAAAACCAAACAAAGACAAATCCATTCAAGCAAAAGCGGTAATCATGCGTACTTAACCACACAAAATTAATTCATGGCCAAAACAGTTGTGTACTAACCCTTCTCATAGGACAGGTCTAATGGTCAAAATGCAAAGAAAAAAATTAATCTTGACACCTCTTATTATAATTTGGAGCATAATTGATTTTTTTTGTGCCATCATTGTGAAAGTGGGCAAACTGAAAATTTCAGTGAAAGTTACAATTCTCGTCAGCCAACCAAATTGAAGGTCCACAAGGTTCCTTTACTCTCACTCAAACTTTGAAATTGCCAATCACAAGAAAACTGATAACTTCAGAATAGTCGACCTGGGGAAAAGTGCAGAGGCAAATAGAAGAGCCCGCCAGGTCCCTCTTGGTACTGTGAGGCTTCAACCCAGCTAAAGTAAAAACAGTAACAGCCTTCAGACCTCAACTCTCATACACACCACTCCCCATGACCCATGTATGCCACCTCATGATCCCCAGCTACACCCTACGGCCTCTCTTGCCCCCATGCAAAGACATGCCCCCAAACAATACCTATGGCCCATCATGCCCCAATGCCAAGTTATTCGCCCCAGTCAACCTCTATGGTCTCTCATGCCCCCATGCCAGAAATGATGTGGAAATGCTATGCCAGAAAGCCAGAACTGTCAATCCAGTGATATTTTCCCTGAGGTTCAGGTATTTAAGTACTCTATTGAATTTATGGGCTCTCAGCCAACTATACGCAATGAGGCTTTCATAAAAACCCAGAAATTCATTACTCTGTTGAAACAGTTTTTTAAAATTGTGATTGGACTGGGATTAGAGTGAGTGTGAATGCAATTAACATCCAGAGTACACTATGTCCTAGCACGGTGAATGTGTGCATACATAGTGAACGTATGGGGGCGATTTTCCCATCGTGACCTGCAAATTTTCTGGTGGGTCAGGCTGGGACATGCGGGTTTTGGCCATTTTGTGAATTCCCCATGAACGTTTACGATTCACATCTCCTAACCAGAAAAAAATGGCATCACCAGGGCTGTGCAGAAAACTTGCATGCCTCTGATTTGCATTATTTTCTATACTTTAGCATGCTGTTATCAGGATTGACATGGCAATATCCATCCATGTTTGTTTCTCCCACATCTTTGGCGTGATATCACTTTGGTGAATCAGAGTAGGGATGTCACTTTGGTGAATCAGAGTAGGTATATAAAAAATTCAATCTGGTGTGGCAGCCTTGAACTAGCATAAGGAGGTAAATGATGGGATGTTTCAAGCAGGCCCTGGAGATATCTGGGCTTCTTCCTGATGTCTTCAGGTGTTGGCCCATGGACCACTGATATCCTGGGAGGAGGAGGGGGGTTATTACTGGGGCAGGGTGAGGGGCTTCTATTTTGTCACAGTTCTCTGGATAAGGTTCTGTGAAGGAGTCCTGTTCAGCCCTCCCTTCAGGGCAGCACTGTAGCTCAGTGTGGGAGGGACCCTCAAAGAGTCCTGCTCAGCCTTTCTTTCCAGGGCACTTTGCAGTGGCAATGTCTTGCCATGGAGTGTGGTCAGAGACTCGAATGAGTACTGGTGTTCCAGGACGGGGGAAGAGTGCACCATGTGGTGACTGAGGTCTAACCAGATGAAACATCTGCTGCTCAGGCCAGGGTGCAGAGGTTCAGACATGGACTGCACAGAATCTGTTGTCACTGGCCACACATGTGGTATTGATTTGCAGTCTGGCTTTGCCCTGTGACACAGACCAACAACACATGCCTGTAATGGACGCTGCAGTTACACACATAGCAATGGCTCAAAGATGCGCATTGGCCATGGCTGCACAAATACCTCCATAATCTGTGTCAGCGTTTGTCGTGATGGGAATCTCATACAACACTAATCAGGTCATGTATGGCACCATGGATTGTATTGTGATGCTAGCATCTACAAGTGGGGGTACTGGCCCAAGTGAGGTATTCGGATGATGCTGGGTCTATGCACTAATGATAATAATCCATCTTTATTATCTTTCCAAACTCCACTGTGCAGATGGATCTCAGTCAATTTGGATCTGGCCATTATGGTGACAGCAGGGGTAGAGGAGGAGGAAGAGGAAGCGGCTCAGGATGTAGTGGGTATGGAGAGACCACTGCAGGACCAGCCATTACCAGTCCCTCAGGAAGGAGGGCAGGGAGCTGCTGCTGAGGGCCAGAAGGTGGATGAGAAGGGTCCCAAGAGGATTCACTGAAGAGGAGGGTGCCGAGGCCATGGACGTACAGACCCTGCAATTCATTCCACGCCTCTCAGAAATGTTATCCAAAGGTCTGGTATATGTTGGGGAAAGTAGGGCAAGCACTCGGTAACATGTGGTTGAGTCTCCAAGGCTCAATAGACAGTACTTCTATGTTGTGAATCGGGACCAATTAGCCCTGTATGTGTTGGGGGTGGGTGGTGGGGGGTTGAAATCAGAGACACATTAGTTACAGCTTTGTGCAATTAACAGTTTATTGTGTTATTAACATTATTGATTAATAAATCCAGATTACTGGTGACCTTCACCCATGCCCTCTTAGTGAACTACAACTTTCTTACTTTGTGTAGTCTACTGTTTCTTCTAGGTGCTACTCCAGGATGTATATTGGAGGTAGAAGTATCCAACTGTGATGCATGCCCCATTGCCTATGATGTTCTTGGCATTCGTCCCCTGGGTGGCCGGATGGCATTATCTTGGTGCCTCCCTGATCATCTCGCTGGGCCTGAGATATCCCGATGTGAGAAAGTGGGGAATTGAAAGGTCTCGGGACATCAGAGAACTCCTGAGTGGAAAGCCTGGCATGGGCTCAAGCCCTTCCTCCTCCCTTAGGTGCCAAGAGGCCCCAGTTCATTCCATGGGATGCCAGGACTGAGTTCCAGAAGCTCTGTGTCACCTGGCTCTGCCAGTCCTGGACAGATGCATCTGCTTCGTGATCTGTGATCCCTCGGCCCTGGCTCTCTGAGACTCTCCCAAACTCTGGATTCCCTCCGCTACAGCATTCTGTGAGTGAACCAGGCTCTGGAGCCCCTCGACAGTAGCCCTCTGAGCTTGGGTTAAGTTGTCGAGGTTCATAGCCACAGCCTGCTGTGTCTCCAGAGTGCCAGTGAAAGTCCCAGCCGTGGCCGGCAGTGTCTCCCTCATGCCCCCGACACCCATGGCCATTGAATGCTGTGCCTCCTGGATGCTGGAAACACACTTGCCGGTGGTCCATTGTGTCTTCAGGATCGTCTGGACCCTGTCACCCATGAGGACAGACCTTGAGTCAGATTTTCCACTGCGGTCACTACCCTTGCAGCGTTGGCCTGGTTTGCATGCTAAAAGCACTCTATTTGACTCCCCTAAGCAACATTGCAGTTGCAGCATAGTTGCTGAAGGTCCTTCCTAAATTCCTCGAGTTTGCTGATGCATCTCCACCAGCCTTAGGAGGAACATATCCAGAGGTCCAGCAGCTGGCTTTGGGACAGCTGAATCCTAGCCTCCAGCAAATCTCCGTATGCCCAAGCCTCCACCCAATGTGCATCAGTGTCTGCAATGTGCTCACCAGTTCATAACCCAGAAACCTCAGCACTAAAGATACTCCCCATGGTAATAGTCTCTGTGTTAGTAGGTTGTGTGGTACATATTGATGCTGTTTCAGTGGTGCTTAGAGAATTCCTCAGTGCCTCCCTCCAAGATGTCATCCAGCAAGTAGTGGGCAGTTTGCTTCAGACAGGCAGACAGGGGCGACGGCAACATCCCAAAGGGCTGGATTCCCCTGAATCTACAGCTATAATAAAGAACACACATTAAGGGAAGGGAGGCAGAACATTCTGCATCATCACACTTACTAGGTTGAGAGTATGCTTCTGCTCACTTGCATGCTGGATGCTGATCTGGCTATCGGTGACCATTTGGGATAGCCCATCACTCCCTGCCAGCTCCACGGCATGCTCTTCGATGCTGGTCAGCTGCCACAAGTTAGGCAAACTCAACCAGTCATCTCACATACATTGTGAACGTTCTTTTCCCATAGGAACATAAGATGGATAGCAAGCATTAATATGTTGTAATGTATGGTGCACAATGTGTGCCTGTATTTCAGGTGTTGTGCTGGCAGTTTCAGGGGAAGTGATCATCACCATTGGGGGGGTGAGGAGAAGGGGTTAGATTCTGTTCCTGGGATAAGAGTAACTTGTTGCAGGCCCTTCAGGTGTCTAAGCAGGGCTTGAGATCTGTGCCAAGCGTGTACGGGATTCCAAATGCAATGCTCACTCACTCTTGTTGCTCGAAGAAGGTCTGACTGCTGGCTAGAGTGTGGTGTCATATTCCTGACATTCACCATTTCTGCCACCTCCTCCCACAATGCCGTGGTGGTTGCACTCCTTGTGTGGGGGCCCTGGCTGGGGAAGATCCACCCATGCCTCTCCTCCATGGTATCTAGCAGGTGCTCCCAGTCAACCTCTGTAAATCTGGATGCGGTTTGTGCGCAAACAACTTTGTGGCTGTGTGTTCATTCTTGCAGTTTATATTCAGCTCTGGCTTATTACAAGAATCATGATATGGAGATGCCGGTGTTGGACTAGGGTAAACACAGTAAGAAGTCTCACAACACCAGGTTAAAGTCCAACAGATTTATTTGATAGTAAACATCACAAGTTTTCAAAATGCTGTTCCTTCCTTCATCAGGTGAGTGGCCACTTACTTGATGAAGGAACAGCATTCCGAAAGCTTGTGGCTTTTACTATCAAATAAACTTATTGCACTTTAACCTGGTGTTGTGAGATTTCTTATTGTTATTACAGTGCAGTGAGTCTGGCCTGTCAAGGGCTAGTTGGCAACAAATACTTAGAACATAGAACAATACAGCACAAACAGGCCCTTCAGCCCACGAGTTGCGCCGATCACATCTACCAATCCACAGACCTATCTATAACCCCTATCCTATTCTTTTCCATATACTCATCCAGAAGTCTCTTAAAAGACCCCAGTGAGTTTGCCTCAACAACCTCTGACGGCAGTCGGTTCCATTCACTCACCGCCCTCTGACATCTCCTTTGTATTTGCTTCCCTGCACCTTAAATCTGTGTCCTCTCGTAGTGACCATTTCCTCTCGGGGAAATAGTCTCTGAGAGTCCACCCTATCTATTCCTCTCAACATTTTATAAACCTCTATCAGGTCGCCTCGCAACCTACGTCTCTCCAGTGAGAAGAGTCCCAGCTCCCTCAACCTATCTTCATAAGGCCTGCCTCCCAATCCAGGCAGCATCCTTGTAAATCTCCTCTGAACCCTCTCAATAGCCTCTACATCTTTCCTATAATGAGGCGACCAGAACTGCGCACAATACTCCAACTGGGGTCTGACAAGAGTCTTATAGAGCTGTATCATTACCTCCTGACTCCTAAACTCTATTCCTCGATTAATGAAGGCCAGTACACTGTACGCCTTCTTGACCACCTCGTCCACCAGCGAGGCCGATTTAAGAGTCCTATGGACCCGGACCCCGAGATCCTTCTGCTCTACAACACAGCTAAGACTCCTACCCCTTATATTGTACTCCTTCATCCCATTATTCTTGCCAAAATGGACCACTACACATTTATCTGCGTTGAAGTCCATCTGCCACTTCTCCGCCCAGTCTTGCATCCTGTCTATGTCCCGCTGCAACTTTTTGCATCCCTCCAGACCATCCACAACACCACCGATCTTTGTATCGTCGGCGAACTTGCTAACCCATCCCTCCACTTCCTCATCCAGGTCATTTATGAAAATGACAAACAGCAGGGGTCCCAGAACAGATCCCTGGGGCACTCCACTGGTTACCGACCTCCATGCAGACCAAGACCCATCCACAACCACTCTCTGCCTTCTGCCGGCAAGCCAGTTCTGGATCCACGAGGCCAAAGCCCCTTGGATCCCATGCCCTCTCACCTTCTCCAGAAGCCTTGCATGGGGAACCTTATCAAACACCTTACTAAAGTCCATGTATACTGCATCCATCGCCCTTCCTTCGTCAATGTGTTCAGTCACCTTTTCGAAGAACTCAACGAGGCTCATAAGGCATGACCTGCCCTTGACAAAACCATGCTGACTATTTCTAATCAGTCCAAACTTCTCCAAATGTTCACATATCTTATCCCTCAGAAGCCTCTCCATCAGCTTACCAACCACTGAAGTCAAACTCACCGGTCGGTACTTATGAGAAATTTTGAAGGCTGCTTTCAACTGACTGTCTTGGAGTGCTGATTGGCTGCCATTCAATAGGTTGCTGTGTCCAGGGCGGGGAGGTTTGCAATACTTAAGACTCCCTTTCAAGAGAAGGAATGATCTCAATCTGGAGTTGTGCATGTCAGCACAATGCAAGTTCTCTGTGGGGCAGCAGTGAGGACAGCATGCTCAAAGGATGGAGGATTGGGTACTCGCATTATCCAGATGCATGGGGTGAGTGTGTGTGGAAGGGCAACAGCAGCAGGGGGTGGGGAGCAGTGAAATCTGTATGGGGGAGGGGGACCAGTGATGTCTTTGGTTGGGGTGGTTATTGTGGGTACCAGCAATGAGGCCAGCAATGTCTGTATAGAGAAGGGGTCAACAATGTTTGTATGGGGCAGAGGGCCAGCGATGTTTGTTGAGGGGGGGTGGTTTCTAGGGATCAGCGATGTCTATTGGGGTGTTGTGGGTGCCAGCAATGTCTGTATGGGAGAGAGGGCTAGAAATGTCCATATGGAGGAAGGAAGCCAGTGATGTTGGGGGTGGGGAGGGGCAGCGATGTATGTGGGGTTGGGTTGTGGGTGCCAACAATGAGGCTAGTGATGCTGTAGGGGTTGGATGGCAGTGATTTGGATGATGGGAGGTCTTTTCAGCAATTACACGGAGATGTGCTCTTGTGTGGGTTCCTGCTCATCCTATCGATTTCAGGCTCTTTGGCATGGATAGGCCCCTCCCCCTGAATGTTTTATGATATTCATGATTGTGACTTCTGCATTGCACAGAATGGGGAAATTCGGATCTGAACTTGCACTGAAAAAACAGCTATGATTTGGACCAGTTTCTTGTCAATTCAGCACTTTTGGGAGAATTGCCCCCTCACCCCATACATATATACCTGTTGAAGGGAACATATGAGAAGACCTTGTGACACAGAGATAACATCCCTACTGGTGGATCAGAAGCTCCAGATTTGAGTCCAATGCCAGGGCTTGATGGCCACGCAAGGAACATTCAGTACGGTTCAGTGGGTTGATAATCAGTTCAGAAATTCTTCCACCACTTCCCCCACTATTTCCCAAACAGTCTGGATATGAAAATATGCCAACAACAGTGAACACTCAGATGTAGTAAATGGGCATCAAAAATGATGAAGGAAGATTCAAGTGGAATAGATCCCCACTACAGCAGTGAATATACTCAGATTGAATGAAGTCCTGTGACACAATTAATGTGTACCAAAGTGAGTAGAATAGACTGCCAAACAGGGTGATAGATGCAGGATTGTAATGGTGAGTAGTTCTAATATATGGAACCAAAGGGGTGAAGTGGGTGCAAGATTGCAGTGAGCCTGATGAATGAAATGGCTTTGCTCATTGCTCATTCGTGCCCCATGTTCCCACATCCTATTTCTAATGTGTAACCAATGACTCATTGTGTATCCTCTTGGATGTTTCATTCAATAGCAGAATCATTACAATCACTTCCTGCTTAAGGAAGTGGAGTTTAAAATGGAACCAAAAAATCTGAACAAAATAGGCAGCTGAAACTGTTGAAGTAAACAAAGAGGTCATTGGGTGTCCATGTCTTTGTTTCCTTCAGTTCCTGTAAAGGTTTGTAATGAGTTTTGATTATCCGTTTAATTATTATCAGATCAAGAGTTTCCCTACATTTCTCTCAACTTCATTTCTAATAAACTTTTTATATTTAGCTATCTCTAAGGCATTATGATACTTTTGCAGGTGAAGATTAAAGCAAAACACAGCAGTCCATTGTTTCTCCATAATCCCTATGCAATAATATGTACCCAAATGTTTTATTAAGACACATACTAACTTCTGTTATTTTTTAAATAACATACACTGTTCTCTTATTTCTCTTATCAATATTTTGCTCTCCTTTTTTTTCTAAAAGTCATGCATCTTTGTTCTGTTCTGGCTCTAAGTACTAGCTGCCCCCTGTAACTTACCCAAATCACCATTATCCAGTGTTCCCACTTGTGCAACTCCTAATGGGGGGCTTTTAAGTTAGCAATTAGAAGCTGGAACTATGCCAATTTCCTGCTCACTACATAGTGAGGTTAGTTAATTCAGAATGCACCTGGGATCAAAGCTGGAGCCCTTCCTGTTCTGTAAAATTTACACTCACTCATTGAGGAGATCCCAATCATTATCCATTTTGATCGTGGCATGCACTTTATGAAAATTGTGCAAAATACATGCAGTTTGTCAGCCAGTTGGGATTGAAGGCTCAAAAGATGATTCCAATCAACCTTTGAGCATTTGGGATGATTTACCTTTTACAGCATTATTCTGGGAAAATAATGATGTTAAGAAATATTCAGGGGTTTTGAGGGATTGGTAGGAGAGGTTTTGAACTTGATTGTCCATCTCTCATCTGAAGAATGGGTGGGATCAGGTGGGAACCTTTGGCACACATTTGCTCACATGATTCTAGTTCAGGTAGGCCTACAAGTCCACTGCGAAAGAGAATGATAATTCCTCTGTTCACTATGCATTTTTGAATATTTCCTCTGTTCAGCACAGTGAAATCTTAAAAACGTTCTTTCATAACTTTTATAGATCATAGAACAAAAGGGAGCCATGCAGCAGATTGTGACTATACCCATGTTAACTCTTCAGCTGAATCTGTTGCACTCCATCCCATTGCTCCATTCCTTCTCCATATCCTTTAATTATTTTTCAAATACTCATCCAATTTCCTTTTAAATGAATTTTCTCTGTTTCAATAGCTACTTGTAGCTAAGCACTTTATGTTCTGAGAAAATTCTGAAAGAATGTCTTCTAATTTCCCTCATTGCTACAATGATAATTCTGGGTCCTAAAAATAGAGTAGAGGAAATTTTCCAATATAACCGGACATTACAATCCTGGAAGCTTTTAGCCCAACATGCTCTAATTCCAGCCAAAAAAAGCATTCTGATCACTCCCCATATCAGCTAAAATTATGGCCTCATTGACTGTGATTGATCATTTAATTATTTATTTTTTTAATAAAGGGAAAATGAAAATGAACGGATGTTGATAGTGATCCTAAAAATTGCAGAGCTATGGAATAATGCCAGTGAAGAAAGAAACATAGCATTATTGTTTGTTGGCCAGCCAACGTACACATTGAAAGCATAAGTGAAATATGTGACACTGTGGCATGGTATTTGACCAGTGACAAATTAATGTATGATTCTTGTATACGATGCTTTTGTGCCAAGAGAAGGGGACAAAGTAATAAGTGAAAAATAATGGGAGGCATACTGACAAATTTCCAACTTCAACTATTTGAATGCTCTCTGGAGGATTTCCATTGTCCCTTAACCAAAATATTTGAAGGCCTATTCTCTTCTGCAATAAGTCCTACTTGTATGCGTTACTGTTGTCCTTGCTGACCTACAATGGACCACAAATTAAAATTTTTCAAGATTAAAGTAATTATCCTTGTGTTTAAACTTCTTCATGGCCATTGGTTTTCCTGTTTGTATAGTACAATCTAAGTTAGAAGCCACTCAACACATTTCTCTCGCACTGGGACCTTGCTCATCTTTTCTTTCAGTCACACCACCAGTCTTTGCTGTACCAATTTGGCAACATGGGCCCCAAACTTTAAAATTCCCTGCTCAAAGCCCCTCCTCTCTCTATCACCCCTTCTCCTTTCAAATCTTACATTACTTTTGACTGGCCTTTCTAATATCTTCTCTGACTCTTTCTTTTTTCTTATGCTAGTCTGGAACACCTTTGAATATATTCAATATTTAAAGGCACTAAATAACTGCAAAATTGTCATTCCTGTTGCTTTTGCTGTCACTTTCGCCTGCTGGAATTTTACAGGATGGCAATGACCCAGCCTCCCCATGCTAAAAATGTGGAGGCGAATTGGCCTTTGCTTGACCAGATTATTCTGCAGCAGCTTACTGTTGTTAAACCATTCATTTAGCTCACAGTGGGACTTCCATTCCCATCTGGGAAGCACTATTGTTTCCTAGCACTGCTGGCCAATCAGATGTCCAGCAAAACTCTCTTGGCCTGGGAGTGGTGGTCACTGCTGACATTACCAGTCATTTCCAACAAAGAAGAACTATGAAGCCAGAGGCCTAAGTAAAGGAGTTGTGCCAGATCCAGGCTGGCAGGCCAAGGAAAGTTGGATGGGAGTGGGGTTGAGTTCAATCAAGCATGGGAGAAGGGAAGCACACAGTGAGGAACTATTTTTGAGATGGAGGTGAGAAGGCCTTAGTTGGGTGCAGGGTTCCCTAAAAAGAGGGAATCCATCTCCTCAATCTGCAACACCTGGTGGTCTTGTTACATGGCACGGATATCCCCAGCCACTGACAAAATACTCAGTTAGCCCAAAGATGTGCAACACCTCTCGAGCCAGTGGTACAATACCACCAGAGGCAGTTAAATGACTGGCATGGTGCTGCTACCCTGGCATCTGATTTTACACTCTTGCGCACCCCCCCCCCCCCACCTCACTTGTCATCTCACTCCTGGGAGACTGTAAAAGTTCATGCCAAATTGCTAAATCTTTATAAATAAGGTCACAATTGGACTATTGTGTCAGTTTAGATGCCACACTTTAGTTGGAAGGATGTCAATGTTATATAGTCATAGAGGTTTAAGCATGGAAACAGGCCCTTCAGCCCAACTTGTCCATACCACCCTTTTTTATAAACGCCTAAGCTAATCCCAATTGTCCACATTTGGCCCATATCTCTCTTTATGATGAGATTTGATGGGCAACATGATAGCTCAGTGACTATTGCTGTGCTGTGCAGATACATGGATTTAGGTCTGTGTCTGTGGGAGTTTGCGCATCTCCCTGTGCTTGCGTGGGTTTTCTCCTGGTGCTCCGGTTTCCTCCCACATCCCAAAGATGTGCTCTTAGGCTAATTGGCAAAACAAATTCTCCCTAAATTGTCTCAAATTTTGTTTTTAATCCATAGATCTATAAACATGGACAGGGATTGCGGGTAGAGGTGGGAACAATAAATGTTTCTGTTTTGGAAAAGAAAACATTAAACCAGAAATAAAAGTTCTCATTTGGGGAAAGTCTAATTTTACTCAGCTGAGATGTGATTTTGCTAAAATGGACTAGAAACAGCTGCATAAGGTTAACTTGGTGTCAGTGGGAGACATTCAAGAAATAGTGCAAGTTCAGAGCAAGCATGCTTCCGTAAAGAAAAAGAATGAGGCTAATAAATCTAGAGCCTTCTTGGGTGTGAAAGGAGGGGAAAAAAGGAAAACATGTATCATGCAGACGTTCATTACAGCAGAGAGCCTGAAGGAGTATAAAATATATAGGGTGAAATTGAAAGGGAATTTGGGAAAATAAAGCAAGGCTATACAAAAACATTGCCAAGAAAATTTAAAACCCAAGGTTTTTAATTTTCCATGTAAGACTTATTTAGAAAGCGAGGGGGCATGGGAACCAAGGGGACATCGCTTTGCGGATCCAGAACTGGCTTGCCCACATCGGTTGGATTTAAAATTGGTGTTGCTAAATTCTTACTGAGTTCTTGTCCACAGAAGGCAGAGAGTGGTTGTAGATCGATCTTTTTCTGCATGGAGGTCGGTCAGCAGTGGAGTGCCCCAGGGATCTGTTCTGGGACCTTTGCTCTTTGTGATTTTTATAAATGACCTGGATAAGGAAGTGGAGGGATAGGTTGGTAAGTTTGCCGATGACACGAAGGTTAGAGGTGTTGTGGATAGTTTGGAAGGATGTCACAAGTTGCAGCATGACACAGATAGGATGCAAGATTGGGTGGAAAAGTGGCAGGTAGACTTCAATCCAGTTAAGTTTGTGGTGGTTTATTTTGGCAGGTCAAATGAGATTAAAGAATATAACATTAAGGGTAAGACTCTTAGCAGTGTGGAAGATCAGAAGGATCTTAGTTCCAGGTTCATAGGACTCTCAAATCGGCTTCGCAGGTAGAGGATGTGGTTAAAATGGAAGGTCTGAATTACGAGCAGAGGTTGGGCAAATTGGGACTGTTTTCCTTAGAAAGACGTAGACTTAGAGGAGACCTAATAGAGGTGTACAAGATTATGAGGGGTATAGATAGAGTAAACAGGGTTAAGCTTTTTCCTAGGATGGACTCAAATAGCACGAGGGGTCATGGGCTTAGGGTGAGGGGATAAGGTATAATTTGGATGCTAGAGGGAGTTTTTTCACATAGAGGGTGGTGGGGGTATGGAATGCACTGCCAAGTAAAGTGGTGGAGGCAGGTACTCTGGAGTTATTTAAGAAATACTTAGATGGGCACATGAACAGAATGGGAATGGAGGGGTATAGGAAACTGATTTAAAATAGGGATCATGAGCCTTGGGAGTTCCTGGGAAGTGTGTAAATAGATGATGATATTGATGTACTTGTTTTTATCCTACAAGTGCTTTGGTCCACCTTGTTGTCTAACGAGGGGCATACACGCGATGGGTCGTGAGAGGGCTGCTCTTGGATTTTTTTCCGAGAGTATCCTAGTGCTTCACGTCGTTAGTGTACGCTTGACCTGCACCATTTGATGGGCAACACGACAGCTCAGTGACTATCGCTGTGCTGTGCAGATACATGGATTTGGGCGTGTGTCTGTGGGAGTTTGCGCATTCTCCCCGTGCTTGCGTGGGTTTTCTCCGGGAGCTCCGGTTTCCTCCCACATCCCAAAGATGTGCTCTTAGGCTAATTGGCAAAAACAAATTCTCCCTAAATTGTCTCAAATTTGGTTTTTAATCCATAGATCTATAAACATGGACAGGGATCGCAGGTAGAGGTGGGAACATCGGGGTGGCGGCACGGGCTTGTTGGGCCGAAGGGCCTGTTTCCCGTGCTGTTTTGTTCTTTGATCTTTGTTCTTTGTATAGCCATCTTATCCATGTAATTATCTAAATGCTTTTTAAAAGACAAAATTGTACCCACCTCTACTACTACCTCTGACAGCTTGTTCCAGACATTCACCACCTTCTGTCTAAAGAAACTGTCCCTCTGAATACTTTTGTGTCTCTTACCTCTCACCTTAAACTTATGCCCTCGAGTTTTAGTCTCCCATACCTTTGGGAAAATATATTATCTCTCTAGCTGAGATTATTTTATAGACCTCTCTAAGATCATCCCTCAGGCGCCTACGCTTCAGAGAAAAAAATCGCAGTTTATTTAGTCTCTCCTTATAACTCAAACCATCAAGTACCGGTAGCATTCTAGTAAATCTTTTCTGCACTCTTTCTAGTTTAATAATATCCTTTCTATAATAGGGTAACCTGAACTGCACACAATATTCCAACACTGTGGCCTTACCAATGTCTTGTACAACTTCAACAAGACATCCCAACTCTGTATTCAATGTTCTGACAAATGAAACTAAGCATGCCGAATGCTGCCTTCACCATGCTGTCCACCTGTGACTCCACTTTCAACGAGCTATAAACATGAACCCCTTGATCTTTGTTCTGTAACTCTCCCTAATACTCTACCATTAACTGAGTGAGTCCTGCCCTGTTTCAATCTACCAGAATGCATCACCTCGCATTTGGCTAAATTATACTCCATTTACCATTCCACCTGTCAACCCACTGGTCCAATTGATCAAGATCCAATTGCAATTGGAGATAACTTCTATACCACACCTCCTATATTGTCATCCAAATCGTTAATATAAATGACAAATAACAGTAGACCCAGCACTGATCCCTGAGGCACATCGCTGATCACACGCCTCCAGTTTGAATAACAACTCTCTACAACCACTCTCTGGCTTCTGTCAAGAAGCCAATTTCATATCCATTTAGATACCTCACCCTGGATACCATGAGATTTAACCTTATGCAATAACTTACCATTCAATACCATGTTAAAGGCCTTGCTAAAGTCCACAAAGACAACATCAACTACACTGCCCTCATCTACCTTCTTGATTACCCTTTCAAAAAATTTGATCAAATTTGTGAGACATGATTTTCCACTCAAAGTCATGCTGACTGTCCATAATCAGTCCTTGTGTTTCTAAATGCTTTGAGGTCCTGACTCTCAAAATACCTTCCAACAATTTACCCACCACAGATATGAGGGTCACTGACCTGTAATTCCCAGGCTTTTCCCTGCAGCCCTTTTTAAACAAAGGCACAACATTTGCTATTCTCTGAACTTCAGACACCACACTCCTGATGTCCTTGTGAAGGCATAGAGGAGATTTATCAGAAAAACACCAGCGATGAGGGACTTTGTATCATCTTGGCAGGAATGTGCCTTGCAAACAGGAAAAAGTTGTTCTTCACCTCCTGATCAGATGGATCCAAGAGGAAATGCCAGTAGCTTCAAGTGTGGGGTTCTGACTGGTAGGTATCATGTGCCTTGTTGATACCCTACCAGTCCCTCCAACTTTTCTCTTCTTCTTTACATACGTCAAAAATAGAGAAGATGCCCCAATAAGAAAGCAATTTATGCCCTTGCTGAGGCGATGGAAAGTGTCTATAAGAAAATTTAGAGAGATAGATGTGAAGTCTGTTTCTCACTACCAGTGATTTCAAGCAAATGCAACAAATAAATGGTCAGGATCAAGGGGCATCTCAACTAGCAGTTGAAACTTCCATCTTGTCAAAGATGTACCCCAATCAAGAGGAGGCAAGGATAGAAATATTAGGTCATGACATTATCACATCATTCCTGGACCATTTAATTGGAATTAACTTGCTAAACTGCCTCCAGCAGCATTGTAACACAATGGTTATTACTGTTGCCTCACAATACCAAGGAAATGGGTTCGATTCTGGCCTTGAGTAACTGTCTGTATGGAGTTTGCACATTCTCTCTGTGTCTGCATGGATTTCCCTTGCGTGCTCCAGTTTTATCCCACAGTCCAAAAGATGTGCAGGTTAGATGGATTAGCTACGTTAAAGTGCCCGTTAATGTTCCAAGATGTGTAGGTTGGGGAAGGGAGACAGACTCGATGGGTCAAATGGCCTCTTTCTGCATTCTATGAATTCTATGATTAGGGCAGGTGCTTCCTCGATTTGCTAGGAGTGATATTGGGTGAGTGTGAAAGTTGGCAGGGATCAGCAGTGATAAATTGCAGACCAATTATCATCTAGGTGGAATCTGTACAATCATACAATTCTATAGCAAAAAAGGCACTCAGAGGCTCAGTGTGCCTGTGCAGATTCATTTGAAAGCAATCCAGTTAATCCCACATTCCACTCTTTTTCAATAGCCCTGCAATTATTAGAATGAATTTATTCATTTAACTTTTGCCAACTACTATTCAATCTGTATCCATTACCCCACCCCTATCAGGCAGTGATTCCAAATCCTGATGTAAAATTCTTTTGGCAATCACTTTAAAACTATGCTTCCTGGTTATGGAATCTTCCATGTTGAAAGCAGTTTCTCTTTCTGTACTTTATCCAAATCTTCATACAGCAATTTGATAATTTATTAATTATTATTCATCTTGTCAAAGATCAACTGCCCTTTGCTGTCTGTTTTAAATATCGTCTAGATGGAAAACTGTCCAATCATCTCCATGCCAAAACTAAACTGACCTCTATAGACATATATGATCTACAGTTTGCAAATGACTGCAGTGTCATTGTCCACTCTGCACCAGGTTGGCAAGTCAATCTCAATATCATCAATTTTTGCATACAAGAAACATGGTCTGTTCTTAAACATTGCCAAAACAAAATTCATATCAACCCACAACTGGTCAGCCAAATATTCCACCCCCATATATGTTGAAGAAGAGACTCTGGAATATGTTGAATATTTTCAATACCATGGCAGCCACCTCTCTCAAAAAGTGACCATTGATGAGGAGATCTAACATCAGACTAGCTGCTCCAGCTCAGTCTACTGCAAAGTATGGAAGTAAATACTTAATGATAAAGACCTCCACAGTTCATAAAAACCCTAATGATCGGAGTAGTTGCCATCATTGCGCTGTTGCAATGCAGCAAGATATCAGAGACATATGAGAGTGCTGGAGAAATTCAAACAGAAGGTCTCTACTATATTTTGTGGGAGGACTATCAAGCATAAGAAATAGGAGCAGCAGTAGGCATCTAGCCCTTCGAGCCTGCCCCTCCATTCAATAAGATCATGGCTGATCTGAAGTGGATCAGTTCCACTTTTCCGCTATCTCCCCATAATCCTTAATTCCCTTGTCTATCAGATCTATCTACCCGTGTCTTAAATATATCCAACAAGGTAGCCTCCACGACTTCAATGGGCAGAGAATTCCAGAGATTCACCACCTATTGAGTAAAGAAGTTCCTCCTCAACTCCATTCTAAACTGTCCTCCCCCACCCTAATTTTGAGGCTGTGCCCTCTACTTCTGTTTTCCTTTCTAAGCGGGAAGAATCTCTCTAGCTCTACCCTATCTAGCCCCTTCATTATCTTCTAAGTCCCTATAAGATCCCCCCTCAGCCTTCTAAACTCTAATGAGTACAGACCCAGTCTATTTAATCTCTTCTCATAAACTAACCCCCTCATCTCTGGTATCAGCCTGGTGAACCTTCTCTGTATTCCCTCCAAGGCCAAGGTATCCTTTCGCAAATAAGGGAATCAAACTGCACATAGTGCCTTGTACAGTTGCAGCAAGACCTCCCTGCTTTTATATTCTATCCCTATCGTGATGAAGGCCAACATTCCATTCATCTTCTTGATCACCTGCTGCACCTACAGACTGAGTTTTTGCAATTCTTGCACAAAGATCCCCAGGTCCCTGCACAGTAGCATGCTGCAACTTTTCACCTTTAAATGATATTCTCTCCTACTATTATTTCTACCAAAGTGGATAACCTCACATTTGCTAATGTTATATTCCATCTGCCAGGTCCTCGCCCATGCACTCAGCCTCTCCAAATCTCTCTGCAGACTTTCTGCATCCTCCATGCAATTTGCTTTTCCACTCATCTTCGTATCATCAGCAAATTTTGTTATCCTACACTCAGCCCCCTCCTCCAGATCATCTATGTATATTGTAAACAGTTGAGGCCCCAGCACCGATCCCTGCGGCACTCCACTAGTCACCAACTGCCAACCAGAAAAGCATTCATTGATTCCAACTCTCTGCTTCCTGTTAGATAACCAATCCTCAATCCACGCTAACACTAAGCAAGCATGAGTATTCTTCTTGAGGCTAGTTCTGCCAGTATTCAGGTTAAACTGTAAAATCAACTTTGATAAACTGGATACTGTTCTGGAAAGCTGAAAAGCATTTCCATATCAACTCCTGTTTTCTCTACTCTCAAATGGCCAATGCTCTGGGGAATACAAAGAAAACACTTCAAAAAAACTTTGATGCTCTCCTCGAATTGCAGCAGTATTGACATTAGTGGCTAGAAGGAGCTTGCTCCCAATCATTCAGATCAAACTATCAACCTTTCTACTCAAGCTGCATAATGCTTTGAATCACAATGTCATAATGATAAGGCAGAGCGACAGCAGAAAAGGAAAAGAAGCAAGTCCTGCACTCTGGATCCAATTACCTTGTATGACATTCCATCTCAGGTGCTCAAAGATTTGTGGTTTGAGACTCGGCCTGTTCTGTCACATTAAAAACGATGGCAGAAACTTGCAACCTTGCGTAGACTTCACTTTAAAATCGAGAAACAACCAGCAAAATGAACAACAAGCAACAAATGATGTTAGCTGAAGGAAAAATATTGGTCAGGATCCTGGGAATAACTCTCCAGCTCATCTTCCAACCAGCTGACTGCAAATGCCTTGCTTTAACATCACATACGAAGTATGGCATTTTGAAAAATGTGACATTCCTATGTACTGTACCACAGAGGATTGTCAACTGAGCTTTTCTGATCAAGCTTCTGGAATCATAGTTGAAGGTTTTGACTTCAGGGTGAGAGTGCTATCCACTGAGCTCCAACTGACACATAAACAGAAAAACTTTGTTGTTGTTAAGAGAGCACACAATCCTCATTAAATAAAATTAGAAACAGGTTTAGAAAGGATAGTACTGCAATATTTTATGCGTAATATAAACAATGACTCTAAAAATGATCAAAAAAGCAACAAGACAAGATGGTAAATAGAAGGCAACAGGAACACATGGTGTATATTGTGCTTTGAAATTGTACAAATAGTGTTTTAAGATGAAAAAGACCTTTAATGTTGGTAGTTAACACACCATTGCCTGAGGCAATGAAGTTGACAGGCACTTTCAACTCTTAGCCATTAATTAATTTCCAGGTGATCAGTCAATCTTATTTAAAGTACTAATAGTATGAACCCAAGTTAACAGAGATAATCACAACTGTCATGGATAAAATGTATGTGCTCTTTGATTGCCTGCCATCATATGAACAAATGAATTAGGAACAGGAGTAGGCCATTAAGTCCCTCCAACCTGCTCTATCATTCATGACTGATCTGATCGTGGCCTTAACTCCACTTTCCTTCCTATACCTTTGACTCCCTTTTCAATCAAGAATTTATTAAACTCAGCCTTAAAGATATTCAATGACCCAGCCTCCACTGTTTTGGAGAAAGGAATTCCATATACGAAGCATCGGTATGTCTTATATGGAGACAGCTGTGTCTTCTCTTCCCCTCTCATTTAAATATTTCAGCAACAAGCTTTCATGAGTTTAAAATAAAGAATTTATTCTCACACACTTACCACAAATAAATATAAGATCGCACACTAGGTCCAATGTACAAGTATGCACATGCAAAGATTACACACAGATAAAGTTAGCGCACTTTTACATGTTATAGTTCCTTCAATCTCTGATTTATGATTTCTGGTCTCCTACATGGCAGGGCCTGTGGTTTCTTGAATGGATTCACATGACAGAATTTTATCGGCTTACCCGTCCCATCGATGGACAGAATGCACCAGTAAAATTGCACAACAGCTGAGAAATCAGGATCATATCGATTTCTCAGCTCTCGCAATTCTATGAGAGCTGGATTTCCAGCGCAGTCAGCCTTTTGCCAGAGCAAAAGGCTGAATAATTTGTTTAAACATATTGAACTGTTAATTTGCATGTGTTTAGTGAGCCCAGTGCTCAACCATTCCGACTCATTTGCCTTTATGGCCTTACCAGGAGAGGTTCTCTCTGGCAAGGAAAATGCTCCCCATGAACAGGGAACAGTCGTGTTGCCCTCGCTAGTGGAATTGGAGGTGACTGAGGGTCCCCAGGGTGGCTGAGGACAAGAAAGTTGCCCCTTGGAAAGTGCCAACTGTTCAGCTTATCCTGGGCTGCATCAGAACACATGGTTGACGTGAAAAATCCAGATTCGTCAGCAGAGTCAAAGAACCTGGCAACAACTGAGGAAGAATAAGCAAACTTTGAATTCAAAAGGCTCCAAATTTTCAAATTAAGGAGTTTAATTTGAAATCCATTGGGGTTTCCCTGCATGGGTTCATGATTCCCTCATAGTGAATGCACTTGATCTTAAATGTAATATTTCCATTGGCCCAATTATATTACATCAACTCCCTCTGGAAGTTTTTGTAGGCATGCAATATGATATGGTATGGTGTGATTTGGCATAACGTGATGGTCTGTAATGAGCAGACTGATTCTGAGTTGCAATTAATGGAATACTATCCATTCATCATGATCATCTGTAGTTTGAAATGTGATTCTACTCTAAAGAATGATTGGATATCTGGAGTTGGATCCATACAATTCAAGGAGGCAGGCAAATGCAGAGATAAAAACTACAATCAGTACACTGAGGGTTTCTGAACTTTAAAAGGTAGAATGAAGGAGTTGTGCAATTTAGATTCTGTACTCTAATGGGTGGTTTTGAGGACAGCGTGTTTGTAATAAAAGTGGGCACTGGAGGAGGAATAGTCCAAACTGCAAATGATTATTACAATAATTTGCAAAAGTCAGACATATTTACAGCTCTTGAAGGAATAACACATAAAATAATCTACATGAGCAAATTATTGCAAATACATAGATTATTGAAGTGAGAGTTGGAAATGTTTACATTATTTGGTATAGCTAACAGGAGCCATGGGATCTGCCCTTGACTTAGTCTTGGAATTTCTGGCAGAATTATCATATGTTGACTGAGCTTGAACAAATCAGAAAGTAAGGAGCAGCCATTTATCAAGCAAACATCTGTAACCGAAACTTTCTGCATGAGCAGTCACTATTAGCTATTTTTTTCATCTAATGCACTCTTTTTTATAAATTAAAGCAAGGTTATAGTGAGGAATGCACTATAATTTATTCCTGAAATTTGTTTTAGATTATTCCAGACCAGTAACATCGTGCTGTGGTGCACAGACAAGATGCCACAATCCTAACTGACAGATCAAATGGGTCAGAGGAATTTTTTTATCCAAGGTAGTCTTGCAGCTTGATCTAGGACAGACTGTCCAGTGGAGGCAATGATCATGCACACAGGAAGGGAAGAGAAACAACTCCACCTCAGATCCAGGAGTAGACAAAGTGGATGATAAATAATACATAACAGAGGGAGGACTAAAGTGACAGGAAGAAACAAAGGATGCATGTCAATCCAATTGAAAAAACAGAAAGAAACACGGACAAGTTTCTGCGTCATTCATGACAGTTCTTATGGAAATTATGTAACAAGCAAACCACCCAAAGTTATGATCCATGAGGATGATGCAGCACTGTCCCATCAGCAGGAATACAATACCATGTGGGAATTTAAAGCCCTGATTTTAATTCCAGGTCTAAGATTCAAACCACCCACTCTTTCCACCCTCAGAGTAAAACCCAGAGTCACATTGAAAAGATTGATATGGACTTGATTTTGGACTGCAGGGTTCCCAAGAGCATGTTTCTAGGATTAAGATAACTTTACAGCAGGGGATCAGGAAATGATTATGATTGAGGGGTGAAAAGAGAAGCCTGATACAGAGCAGACTTGTGCTTTCCATGTGAGGCTCACAGGAGCACATTTTCTCATAAGGTAGCTGAAAAACAATTGAAGATGTTTGCCTGTTCTGGCCCTGTTCCTGCTTGCTGTCTACACTAAATGGACATGACTGCTGTGATCGGGATTAGCATCTCAATATTAATGAGTTTTTCACCTGTCTTTGGACTTGACATTGCCAAAAAATACAGCAGTTAAAACTGCAGCATGTGTTAACACCTCAGGCATGCAAGAAGGAGTCTCACCCACCTCATTCTCACTGGCAGGAAAAGCAGCAGGGTAAGTACCAACTAGAGCTAGGCCCTGAAGCAACTGAGTTAAAACTCAGCTGGAATAATCAGTAACAGAAAATGAGATTCTTGCCTCATCTAAGAAACAAACTACAGATAATTCAGGTGTGGTGATTAGAAATTTGAGAGTATGGCTCACAAAACTCACACAAAATCTCTTCATGAATACTGAACTTTTGTTCTATAGTGGTTAGGAGAACAGTGGTCACAATTCAAGAGTACAGTATCTTAATATCTGCAAGGCAGGAAAGAGAAGACTTCCACCTCCATCACAACAGAACTGAAAGCATTTAGTTGGATCTGCCATCTTCTATGCCATATGAGCCAAAGAACACAATTATAGGTGGAAAGAAATATACAATGTTCATAAGTCAAGACCACCAAATAAACACAAATAGATATGAACACCATTTTTCGAAGAAAATCCTCCTCCCTCCCACTCCATTTCAAGAGAAATCAGACAATATTAAAATCAATGTAATTGAAGTAGTTAAAGTAATCTTTACTGTCACGATGGCCACATGTGGATCACTGATAGATCTCCCCATGGGTTTCGTGGAGTATGGGTTCATTTATTGAGCAGGCAGAGACTTGCCCAATTAGTAGTGTTCATTGGAGGCTTTTAAATCTGTTACTTCACCCAGATTAGTGTTGTAGGTCCTGAGGTGTTGCATTACCTAACTGTGAGCGGTGGTAGCAGTCCCTTTCTTGGTACACATAAAGGTTGTTTGGTGATGGAAAACTGGGATTTGGCAGAATTATTACATTTACCTTTCTGTTTAACAACCACTTTATTTATATAGCACCTTGAATGTCGTAAGACATTCCAAGACATTTTAGAAGAGTTATCAAACAAAGTTTGACACCAAAGCACATTAAAAGATATGAGACAGGTCGTTAAAGGCTTAGACAAAGTAGGTTTTAAGAAACATCTTTAAAGGAGCAAAGAGAGAGAGAGATGGAGAGGTGGAGATGTTTGTAGAGAGTATTCCAGAACTTAGGGCCTGGATGGATAAAAGGCATGGCAACCAAAGGTGAAAATAGGAATGCGCAAGAGCTAGAATCGGAAGACTCCAGTTATCTCAGACAGCTAAAAGGCTGGAAGAGGTTGCAAAGATAACAAAGAGCAAATCCATACAAGGATTTGAAAACAATGATGAGAATATAAAGATTGAGGCATTACTTAACCAAGAGTCAATGTAGGTCAATAAGTTCACGTTTGATGGGTGAATAGGGTTTGGTGTGAGTGGTATAAAGGCAGTCAAGTTTTTGATGACTACAGTTCACAGACAGTGGTAATGGGAAGGCTGGCCAGAGAGCCTAGGAATAATTTACAGAACAGGACTAGGAACAGAAATAATAGCAAAGTCAAATAATGAGAGCAAATGGTGTTGTGCCAATAAAGAAAGACAAACTACCCAATCACTTTCTTCAAGTGCAATGGTGATATGAGTGAGATCCAAATTATAGCATAATGGAAGAATAACGGAATAAATGACTTATTTATTCTTCAAAACAATGCTCTGAATTTAATGGAGCCTGCTGGAGCTGGCATGATGGCTAGGAGGCCGGATAAATTGATTGAGAATGGCCTGCATCAAATTGTTGGCATCGAGAAAACTGTTCCCAATTAAATTGTGGATGAAAAGAGCCCAATGCGGAAATCCTGCCCAATGCTGGCAGTATTTCAATTAAGCTCATTACCGAGCCATTTGAGAGCATTTATCCCTGAGCCCTTCGGAATTTCATGATGGCTCATGGATTTTTTTTAATGGGATGCACATGGTTTTTCATGCATCCCATTAGGGCCACAACATGACACAGTACTCAAAACCTTCTGACTCAGAGGTAGGACTATTACGAATCGAAAGACCAAAAATATTGGCCCAGATTTCCATAGCGTTGGTTTCTGATATGAACCTAATCCTAAAACCTTCAGGACACTTTGAAATTTTTGTACAGGGGAAGGAAAGGGAAACCCGCTCACCGTCAATTAATGACTTATTAAGATCCTTTCAGGTGGCACTGTGGTTAGCACTGCTGCCTCACACTGCCATGGACCCGGGTTTGATTCCTGACTTGGGTCAGTCAGTATGGAGTGTGCGCATTCTCCTCGTGTCTATGTGGGTTTGATAAATTCATGGCTGAGCTGTGTCTCACCTCTATTTGCCTACTTTTATTCCATGTCCTTTGCTATCCTCACTATTGATGGAATTTTACAACCTCATCGTTCCTGTTTAGCGACAGGAAAATCTTATAAAATTGGGCATAAAGCAGTTAGCGGGAATGGCTCCGTTTTTGTATCCATTTCCATTTTACCATAGGAAAAGGAATCAGCAAGATCGGGAACCCACCCAAATTGGCAAAGCATCAATTTACATGTTTTTACACGCATCATAATGTAATTGGTGAGCTTCACACCAAATTGTCCATCTCATCAGCCTTTACAACTTTGTTTGCTGCAGCCGGATTGGTCTGGAAAACACCTCCTCTGTAAAAATTGGATTCTGGCATTTGAGGGTAAGTGAGGAGGTAAGTCTCTGCTTTCAAACTTCTTTGTGGTACTCAGAAGGGTTGTTTCGTGATGGGTCATGTTGCGTTTGAGGTCGGGGGAGCCTGTGAGTGTGTAGGGGGTTGTGGGGCTGTTGCTGAGTCCAATCATGGACTCTCAGCATGGACCCGGGTCTGAGAGTTGATCTCGGATCTTAGGGATGCTTCTCGGTCCTAACACATACAGCAAGAAGCACTATTGCAGGTGGAAGATGTGCTGCAAGATCTATGAAGTGGCAGCGCTGTAGCCTCATCACTTGTCCAGCGGCAATGTCTACGGTCATTAATGCATGGGTTGTGGGAGAGAATAGGGAGTGTTAGCTGCCGGGGAATGTGGGGCGAATGGGGATTGTGTTGATGGGGGCTGTGGGGGTGAAATGGAGGATTGTGGCGAGGAATGGGGCTATGTTGCTGGAGGGTTGTGAGAGGAATGGGGGGCTGTGTTGCTGGGGGCTGTGGACAAAATTGTGGGGTTGTGTTGTGGGGAAGGATGTGGGGGGGAATGGAGGGGTTGTGTTGTTAGGGGGCTGTGGTGGGGAAATGGGGAATATGTGTTGAGGGTTGGGGGCGAGGAGAGATCCTTAACCTCTCCATCTGTCTCTCCCCTTCCCCAAATTCCACTGCCCCCCCTTCAGATTGATGAAGTGATTTTTGCAATGCAACCCATTGATCTTGCTGTTCTTTTGGCTGCTGCTGGAGGAACAGGAGGATGAATTGCAGAGGAAGCCCAGGCTTAACCACTTGCAGGATGTGGTCACCATTCACCTGGGGGGAGGGGCAGGAGAAGGAGGGGGGCGGTGGAAGGAGGGAGCAGAGACTCCAATAGTTCTGCATGCGTGTGTCCCCTGACCAGTTGTCGGACATCACGTGCCACCAAAGGCTTCAGCTCTGAAAGGAGACAGTGCCACTTGTACCATTTGTTGCAAGACTTTGCACCTCGGGGAGGAGGAGGATGTACAGGGTGGGCAGTGGGGAGAGTATCTAGTGCTAGTGGCTGTGAAAATAATGGCCACCTTAAACCACCAGGTCCTTCCAGATTGCCAGTACAAACCTTTGTGCCATTTCTTAATCATCCGTCCACAGGCTATCAGGCAGGAAATTGGAGACTTAAATTGGAAAGAGGTTTTCTCAGGGGAATATATTGAAGAAATGTGGCAATTTTCAGGGAATATTTATCTGGAGTTCTGCATAGCAATATTCCAGTGAGACAGGGAAGTTATGGTAGGTTACAGGAACCGTGGTGTACAAAGGCTGTTATAAATCTAGTCAAGAAGAAAAGCTTACAAAAGGTTCGGAGAGCTAGGTAATGTTAGAGATCTGGAAGAGTATTCAGCGGATAGGAAGGATCTTAAGAAGGAAATTAGGAGAGCCAGAAGGGGGCATGAGAAGGTTTGGCAGGCGGATTAAGGAAAACCCCAAGGCATTCTACAAGTATGTGAAGAGCAAGAGGATAAGACGTGAAAGAATAAGACCTATCAAGTGTGACAGTGGGAAAGTTTGTATGGAACTGGAAGAAATAGCAGAGGTACTTAATGAATACTTTATTTTAGTATTCACTATGGAAAAGGATCTTGGTGGTTGTAATGCAGACTTAGAGCGGACTGAAAAGCTTGAGCATGTAGATATTAAGAAAGAAGATGTATTGGAGCTTTTGAAAAGCATCAAGTTAAAGATGTCACCAGGACCAGATGGGATGTACCCCAGACTACTGTGGGAGGCGAGGGAGGAGATTGCTGCCTTCTGGCAATGATCTTTGAATAATTAATGGAGATGGGAGAGGTTCTGGAGGATTGGAGGATTGCAGATGTTGTTCCTTTATTCAAGAAAGGGAATAGAGAAAACCCTAGAAATTATAGATCAGTGAGTCTAACCTCAATGGTTGGTAAGTTGATGGAGAAGATCCTGAGAGGCAGGTTTATGAACATTTGGAGAGATATGACTAAGAATAGTCAGCATGGCTTTGTGAAAGGCAAATCATGCCTTACGAGCCTGATTGAATTTTTTTGAGAACGTGACTACACACATTGATGAAGGAAGAACAGTTGATGTAGTATATATGGGCTTCAGAAAGACATTTGATAAGATCCCCCTGCAAGACTTATTGAGAAAGTGAATGGGCAAGGGACCCAAGGGGACATTGCTATGTGGATCCAGAACTGCCTTACCTACAGAAGGCAAAGATTTGTTATACGGAGTCATATTCTGCATGGAGGTCGGTCACCAGTAGAGTGCTCCAGGGATCTGTTCTGGGACCTTTACTTATTATGATTTTAACAAATGACCTGGATGAGGAAGGGGAGGGATGGGTTGATAAGTTTGCTGATGACACAAAGCTTGGAGATGTTGTGGATAGTATGGAGGGATGTCAGATGTTGCAGCGAGACATTGATAGGATGCAAGACTGGGTGGAGAAGTGGCAGAATAAGTTCAACCCAGATAAGTGAGAAGTGGTTCATTTTGGCAGGTCAAATAGGATGGCAGAATATAATGTTAATGGTAGGACTCTCAGCAGTGTGGAATATCAGAAAAATCTTGGGGTCTGAGTTCATAGAACGCTCAAAGCAGCTGCGCAGGTTGAAGCTGTGGTTAAGAAGGCATATAGTGTACTGGCCTTCATCAATCGAGGAATTGAGTTTAGGAGTCAAGAGATAATGTTGCAGCTATATAAGACCCTGGTCAGACTCCACTTGGAGTACTCTGCTCAGTTCTGATTGCCTCATTTCAGGAAGGACGTGGAAGCCATAGAAAGGGTGCAGAGGAGATTTACGAGGATGTTGCCTGGATTGGGGAGCATGCCTTATGAGGATAAATTGAGTGAGCTCAGCCTTTTCTCCTTGAAGAGACGAAGGGTGAAGGGTGACCTAATAGAGGTGTATAAGATGTTGAGAGGTGTTGATCGTGTGGATAGTCAGAGGCTTTTTCCCAGGGCTGAAATGGCTGCCATAAGAGGACGCAGGTTTGAAGTGCTGGGGAGTGGATACAGAGGAGATGTCAGGGGTAAGTTTTTCATTCAGAGAGTGGTGGGTGCATGGAAAGAGTTGCCAGCAATGGTGGTGGAGGCAGATTTGATAGGGTCTTTTAAGAGACGTTTAGATAAGCACATGAAACTTAATAAGATAGAGGGCTACAGATAAGCCTAGTAGTCTCTAAAGTAGGGACATGTCCGGCACAACTTTGTGGGCTGAAGGGCCTGTATTGTGCTGTAGTTTTTCTATGTTTCTAAGCATGTGAAGGAGGTCACAGATACCTCTATGTCTCGGCTGGCCAGTATATCAAATTTGACCTGGACCAAACCCAGCAGGAAGCCCAAGCTACAGGATTCACAATCATTGTGGAGTGCCAAATGTGCAGGGGCTATAGACTGCACCCACGTTGCTCTCAAGGCCCCAGTCAAGAATCCAGGAATATTCATGAATTGAAAGGGATTCTTTTTAATAAATGTGTAATTGGTGTGTGACCATCAGCTCGACATTATGCACTAGATACCCGGCAGTGTGCACGACAACTTCATATTGAGGAGTTCTGATATTCTGAAGCTCTTTGAGGAGGAGCCCAGGGTGCAGGAATGGCTTGTGGGGGACATGGATTACTCAATTTGGACTTGGCTGATGACACCTGTGAGGAGGTCTGAGACTGAGGCAGAGATCCAATATAATGAGGCCCATGATGCCACTTGTTTAAAAATGGAGCAATGCGTAAGACTCCTCATGATGAGATTCAAGTGCCTGGGCTCCTCTGGAGAGGCCCTTCAATATAGCCCCCTGATATCGTCCTGCATTGTGGTGGTGTGCTGTGCCCTACACAAGCTGGCACAGCAACGAAGAGACCCTTTTAGGGAGAAGGATGTGGAGGTGACCAGCTGGGAATCGCTGGGGAAGAGTCCGCCGAGCAAGAGGAGGAGGAAGAGGAGGAGAATGACGATGAAGAGCAACACCAACCAGGCACTAGAGGGCTGTGGCTGCAAGGGTCAGGCATGGGAGGATGGCCAGGGAGACCCTGATCAGCATACACTTTGGCCAATAGGAGGCTGTATTGCTGCACATGGGTTCCACTCCCACCTCCCCCGACCTCCCAGGAGTCTTACAATCTCTTGCAACATTGTAACAACAGAGTGGTGGACCTGGAAATGCTATGTTAGTGAGTTTCTTGAGCAGGCAGGAGGGCGATGATCACTTGCTAAGTAAGTACCATTGTGATGATGCCTTGGTACAAAGTAGTCCGACTCCTACCCATGCTCTGCATGCATGCTGGCCCACATCTGGGTAGTGGGTAAAGGATCACAAAACAACCATACAAAGCCCAGGGGGATGGAGCGGAGGAGGGAAGGGAATCTCTCGTGGGTTCTGGGGATGCCATGGCAGATGCTGTAAGTTACTGGCCACCCACTGTAGCCAGTGATTTATTTGAGTGACATCATTTTCTCTGTGACACAGAATTGAGGGACCTCCCCCACTGACACCAAGATACAGGGTCCCTCTGGTGACTGTCAGAGTAAGAATATTCCTATTAGAGGCAAATCTGAGACAAATTAGTCATCACAGGTGACATTCATTGGTGCTGATACAAGTGTCTTAATAAGTGATGACATAAAAACATGTGAACAAGAAACATTAAAGTGCCTAAATACTCTAACTACCTAATGCTGCCCTTCATCCACACTGTTTTAGTGCCATTACAATTTCCTAATTTAATGTGGCCTCCCACAATGTCTCGATGTCTCCCCAGGATGTACTTCCCAGGAGATGGAGGTGGCCAGTTGCCTACCACGCTCCATGGCCTGTGATGCCTTTGGTAAGAATCTAGCAACACCAATTTTAAGTCCAACCGATTTATTTGATAGTAAATTTGCGAGTTTTCGACCTTTTCGTCTTCGTCAGGCAAATGCAGTGTTCTGGTCTGCAATAGCACACATCAGCACAGACAGTCACAGATTGCTGATTAGAATGCGAATCCTTACATCTAACCTGCTATTCAAGTGTTAAAGTGGCTAACAATTTGTGTGAAGGGAATCCTGAGCATTGGTTAGAGAATTGTGTATTTTCTCCAGACAGCACAGTAAGTGAGGTTTTTTGCTAACCCAGGCAAGTCACAGGGGTTACAGATAGTGTGACATGAAGCCAAGATCCTCCATCCAATGTACATCACCAAATGCATCAAATGCCTCGCCATTAACTTGACCCACCAATGTGAGAGGCTCTGGGGTGATAGAGTTGTGAGGTGGAAGCTGACACCAAACTAGTACTGGGCTTAGACATCCCTTCATTGGCTTCTCTGAGGAGTCTGCTGATCTGTCAGGGCAGGATGGGTGGCAGCAGCAGCAGAACCCACAATGCTAGATGGCCTGGGTGCATCAGGATCCCTTCCTGCAACACAACACACAAGATTAAGTCAAAGGGAGGGAGAGGAATCTGGGCTGCATGCAACTTATTTGACATTTCTCCATAAAGTGGAGGATCAACAGGTACTCATTCCTATGCTCCAATCTGATCATGTTGTCACTTATCGTCTACATCCTCTCCTCTCCCGTAAGCTCAGGCGCTCGCTATTCAAAGGGGGTGAGGACTCATAAGTTAGGCTCATCACCTCCTGTCTTTGCCCTCTCCCAGTGGTTATCAGCATTCTTCTCTTGTGGGGACAAAAGGAGCCATGAAAAATCTGATGGCACGAGTCCTGCAGGGTATCAGGGGTGGCCCTCAGAGGGCAAATGCTGTGATAGTCTTGTGGGAAGTGAGGAGGAGGAGGGAGGTACTTGGAGGGAGTCAGGGACTGGAAGCATGCAGGGTGCTGGGATGGGGGATCTGGGGGTCATTTAGATTAAACACTCACTGTTGCTGACCTGAAATGGATCATTCATTTTTTCTTGCACAGCTTCCTTATTCTTCTGGCCAGTGCCCTGGCACTGATACATGTGGCCACAGCCTCCCAGGCTGCATTTCCATCCCTTCTCCTGGGACAATGTCCTGCTGGGGGTGAAGGGTGTGTCCTGCCTCGCCTTCACCATTTCCAGTAACCTAGCCAGGTCAGATTCCGAAAATCTAGGTGCTACCTTCTTGGAGGCAATTTCTTCTTGCACTGCCTGCCTGTCTGTCTATATTTGGGGTTTTTATTGTGCTGTCCCCTGTTAGGGCAGATTAGTTGCAGGCAATTTGTGCAAGTCAGGTGTCTGTTAGAGCATTCCAGTGAGTTTAAAGCAGTTGTTACCATGGAGAGGAAGCCAAGTCAGCATTTGAAATTGTGCTGATGGGGTGGGTGGGGGGAATGGAATTAGTGCTCTATGATAATCCACGGCAGGGAAGTGAGAGGGTCAAATCAGGCAGCCATTGGGACCAGAGGTGGTAAGGTGGCCCTATGCCAGTGGGTCTGAGGGGTAGCTAAGGGGGTCAGTAATGTTATGGGGTCTCCGATATCCATGGCGGGGAGGGGGATGTTGTAACTGGCCTGGGAGGATTCTGCAAAGAAGACCTGCTTTATTTTTCGCTTTTTCTGTGCATGTGCAGTTTGTTGCTCCGATCTGAGCTGCTAGCAGTCTGGTGAGTTAATCCCTGCCCACTGCCTCTTGTGGCCAGAAACAGTCTACCCCAAAATTTTGCAAACAGCATGCAAAAGATTGGGCATGAAAACTCACCCAAAGAGCAGATTAGGCACTCTTCCATTTTCATGCTAGCTGGATACTTAGAAAATACCTTGTAAAATTTTGCCCCATATCAGTCAGTCTCAGTCCTTTTAACTTCTCTTGACCCAGGACCTTGCCTTTTGGAGCAGTAGGCCAGATTTTAACTACTCCTTGTGTAAAAAAGAGGGAAGAGGAGGAAAGTGTCCTGAATCGATTTAAATCTTGCCTTTGCTATTTCTATCTATTCTAATTATTCACCTTTATGCCCTTAAATTTTGTTGTGTTCATTTCTCTTACAAGACAAGAAGAACACATCCTTGAATGGTACATTTTGGGGCGGGAGGGATGGAAGAAATTAGAGTCAGGTCAACTGAAAAATATACATTGTTATACTGTGGACTTGCACTCACTTGGGACTGGAGTGTTTCCTACATTACAAGAGTTACTATACTTCAAAAACACTTCTATAGCAGTTAAGCACTTTGGGACATTGATCTAATGCAGAGGTCATGGAAAGTGCTATATAAATGCAAGTCTTTTTTCTTAAAGAGGTTACACTGGACTGAATTCAAACCTGAATCTCAGAAGATTATGTTTTTCAGACCACTTTATTGTTTCATATTTCATTGCTTTTGTGTTTACATATATTCAGTTAAATTTGGTCTTAAATATCAGTAATATCTGGGTCAATGCCAAGCAATTAGACTATTCATGTACATTCTCATGCTAATTGCCTGCCATTTAATATAATAATAATGACATAATGTAATGGCAATTCCGAAACATTATTGTTGAAAAGAATTTTACACTCAATGTGGAACCAATGCAAAAAATAATTTTACCACCAAGTGTTCAGATTTTCTGGATTGCATCCTGACTGCCCTTTGCAGTCTGTTTTACAGTAAGCGCTATCATTTTAAAATTCAAATGATGTCATTTTTTTTACAACAAAATCAATTATTACTTTATTTCCATTCTGTTAACAGGCTCTGCATCATGCCTTTTGCAGAATGGGAATTCTTCCAGAGTCTACTATGCAAGGGAACAGGTTCTAAGTCAGACTCAGATTAGAACCTTTCTTCCCATGCCTGCAGAAATGTGTCCATCTCCTGGAGACTGCCTTCTTGCAAGGAAGAATTTAGATATTGTTTGTGCCTCTTTTGGATAACATCTGCTTGTGGATTTACAAAACATGACATAACAAAATTACATTCCTAATCTTTCAGATGCTGGCAATCATAGAATTGTAGAAGCCAAAGGAATTGCAGAAGGATGCCATTTGGTCTATTATGTCTGCACTGACTTTCCAACAGAGCATTCCACCCAGTACCACTCCCCAACCTATCCCATAACCTTCATGCATATACCCTCTAATCCCCCTCCCCAACCTATACATCTTTGGACACTAAGGGGCAATTTAGCATGGCCAATCCACCTTTTTGGATTGGCCATGCTAAATTGCCCCTTAGTGTTCATCTTTGGAAATCTGAAATAAAAACAAAGTACTGGAAGTACTGGAAGGCAGGCAAGATAAAATGACAAAAGTTTTCATGATTCAAAAGTCAAAGAGAGTGGTAATGGATAAGGTGAAGGGACAAATCTCCCACCAAAAGCAAAGCCAGTTTGGAGACAATCCTCAGACACTATCAGTCAATCCGACTGGCTGGAAGTTCCTTCAGCACTGGCAATGCCAAGACATCTTAGTACGTACTGTTGCATGGTGGGAATGCAAGTTAGTGTGTGTGTACGTGTGTGTCTTTTAGAGAAGTTATTTTCTTCCCAAATTTAGAATCTGCATCATTCCTGCTGGAGAGCAACTGGTGCTAGCAAGCCAATCGTAATCTATGATTGAAGTTGTAACCCTTTATTTTTTCTTTATGCCTTCCCTCTGATGAAGACTATAGCAATTTGATCAGTAGTTTTCCCTTAGTACTACGCTTTACGGTGAAATGTACCCACATATGAATGCAATAAATCATTGAGATGTCCATCTATAAATCTTCTGATCTAAAGTGTGAAATAAGGGTGATTTAGCTAATTGGGTTAGGAATTGGCTAGCAGATAGAAGACAGAGGGTGGTGGTTGATGGGAGATATTCATCTTGGAGTTCGGTGACAAGTGGTGTACCTCAGGGGTCTGTTTTGGGGCCCTGCTGTTTGTAATTTTTATAAATGATCTGGATGAGGGTATTGAAGGATGGATTAGTAAATTTGCAGATGACACTAAAGTCGGTGGAGTGGTAGATAGTGAAGAGGGGTGTTATAGTTTGCAGAGAGACTTGGACAAGTTGCAGAGCTGGGCCGAGAGGTGGCAAATGGAGTTTAATGTGGAAAAGTGTGAGGTAATGCACTTTGGCAGGAACAATAAATGTGTAGAGTATAGGGCTAATGGTAGGGCTCTTAATAGTGTTGAGGAACAGAAGGATCTTGGTGTATGTGTCAATAGATCCCTGAAAGTAGGCAGTCAAGTGGATAAAGTTGTTAAGAAGGCATATGGAGTCTTAGCTTTTATTGGTAGGGGGATTGAATTTCGGAGCCGCAACGTCATGTTGCAACTGTACAAAACTCTAGTGCGGCCGCACTTGGAGTATTGTGTGCAGTTCTGGTCCCCACATTATAAGAAAGATGTGGAGGCATTGGAGAGGGTACAGAGGAGGTTTACCAGGATGTTGCCTGGTATGGAGGGCAGGTCTTATGAGGAGAGGCTGAGGGATTTGAGGTTGTTTTCGTTAGAAAGGAGGCGGCTAAGAGGGGACCTTATCGAAACATATAAGATGATTAGAGGTTTAGATAGGGTGGACAGTGATAGCCTTTTCCTAGGATGGAGAAAGCTAGCACGAGGGGACACAGCTTTAAATTAAGGGGTGATAGTTATAGGACGGATATCAGAGGTAGGTTCTTTACCCAAAGGGTGGTTCGGGAGTGGAATGCCCTGCCTGCAGCAGTTGTAGATGCGCCAAGTTTGGTGGCGTTTAAGAGGTTAGTTGATAAGTATATGGAAGAGAAGGGAATGGTTTAGTTTGGAGGGGCATTGCTTTTATATTGGTCGGCGCAACATCGAAGGCCGAAGGGCCTGTTCTGTGCTGTAATGTTCTATGTTCTATAACTAATCATTAAAAGTGTTTCTGCATTATGCCCCAACACATGGTATGTTAATTTTTACTGTAAAGGGTTTGGAGTATGCAGTAAAGAAGTCTTCCTGCAATTATATAGCTCTTGGGGAGACCACACCTGGAATACCATCTATAGTTTTGGACTCATCACTGAGCAAAAGATATACTTGCCTTTGAGAGGGTGAAATGAATGCTCACTAGACCAATTTCTCGGATGAGGGAATTGTGATATTGAAAGATGTTGAGTGGACCAAGCCTGTTACATTCCTTAGAGTTTAAAAGAATGGGAGGTGACCTCACTGAAATGTATAAAATTCCGAAAGGGCTTGACGAAGTCAATGCTGCAGGAAAATCTCTTCTCACTGGGAGTCTGAAACTTGTGGTCACAGTCTCAAAATAAGTGCCTGGACATTTAGAATGGAGTAGAAAATTCTTCACCCAATGTGAATTCTCTACCTCAGAATACAGTGGAAGCTCAGTTGTGGAATATATTCAAGACAATGATTGATAGATTTTTAATACTAAGAGAAACAAGGGATATGGGGATATTGTAGGAAGATAAAATTGACATAGAAAATCAGCCATAATCTTATTGAAAGATGGTGCAGTCTCGGAGAATTGAATGATCTACTCCTGCTTCCATTTCTTATGCTCCTTTGTTCTTATTAATGAAAGGCAAACAGAATGACTTTATCAGAACAAGACCATTGAGCCTATTTTGGGAATGCTTTGGAACCACAACAGTTTATAATTAAAAAAAAGATATTATGGAAATCACATCCCAGGATTAAGAACACTATTGTAACCTTAATTTTATGAACCTTTGTGGTGTCAACCTAATTACTTAAGATTATTGTCTCGTTTCTATTTTATTGTTTCATAGGTGGGGCGGCATGATGGCAAGCACTGCTGCCTCACAGTACGGCGTTTGATTTCCAACTTGAGACACTGTGTGGAGTTTGAATATTTTCCCCGTGTTTACATGGGCTCCCTCCAAGTGTTCTGGTTTAGATGTGTGGGTTAGGTGAATTGCCCATGCTAAGTTGCCCCTTAGCGTCAGGGGAACAAGCTAGGATAAATGCATGGGATTAAGGGGGTAAGGCAGGGTGGGATTGTAGTCAGTGCAGAATCGATGGACTGAATAGCCTCCCTCTGCACTGTAAGATACTATGATTCTAATCATACCTAAGTATTTATTATTTCACTTGTAGGAAATCTGATTTCTGTGATTGATTTGCAGTCAATGATAATTACCGGATGTAATTGTTAGGTGTCTAATAACAGGGTAATAATTGAGTGAGCAGTGGGATATTTGGCCTCATGTCAATACTTCATCAAATAGATTTGAGTAATGGCTTTTACTTCATCAGAACAAAAGAGCTACAGTACACATAATACACCAAATATGAGTGAGCCAAAGATTCAAATAATTTGTATCAAGATTTTCATGTTTGTTTATTTCTATGGAATCTGTCATCCCCAGGGAATACCATTATTCTGTAGTGTAGCAAAGAAGCAATGTTGGTGATGCAGTGGCATTGGATGAGATTTTCCGTGCTCGCTCCCAAAACTGAAAAATCCTACTCAAGGTCAACGGACTTTGCATGGCCCACCACCACCCCACCTCCCGCTTCACTACAATTCCATACGAACTCCCATAGTATGACTGACTGGATGGGAAAACTCCCCCAGGTGTTCCACTGCATCATCTTGTGAATAGATTTATATTATTCCTCAACATAAAACTATGATTGATAGATTTGAAGGATGAATGTTTGGTTAGGGTGGTTAGTGGTGGGAAGACTGTGCAGTCTGTTTGGTGGTCACAGGAGTGGAGGGAGGGTAACCAGTGTGGACAGGCTAGGTGTTCAGTGGAGTGTATGAATAGCCAGTGAGGCAAAGGTAATCAGCTGGTAATAAGGGAAGGTGATCAGTGGAGGTATGGTTGTTAAGAATAGTCAGCAGGTTGGGAGAACAGTTGGAGAGGTGGAGAATTAGTCAGGGAGTGATGGGGCTGTCAGAGGGTCTGAAGGGTAATTAGAGGATGGGAGATAGTCAAGGCTTGTGAAGGTAGTTAAGGGGTGGTCAGAGGGTTGGGAAGTTTTTCAGTGGAGCAGGAATATGTTGGGGGTGGAGGTGGTTCTGTGGGGTTAGTTGTGAGGTGGGGAGAGGCATTTGAGGAGGTAGTCAGAAACCTATAGGGCAGTCAGGAATGGGGAAGTTGGAGGTTGGGTGGGCAGTAGATCCAATGGAAGGTCAGAAGGATTGTCGGGAGACCTAGTGTGGGTCAGGACAGTTCGGAAGGGTGAGGTGTGTCGTCAATGTCCAATGGGTTTGAGCTGGTGGGGGAGGAGGGGGCTGTCAGTACTTTAGTTACCCAAGGGATTGAAGTGATTTTAATTCTTTTAACTTTTCCCAGGTAACCTACTACTCCTCTATGATAATTGAAACCATTTGAACTTTGCAATTTAAACCAGAGTCTTGGATGTTCCCCCGAGCAAGGTTTGAAATGCAAGTTTGAATTACCCGGACAATGCCACGCAATCTTTATGTGGAAACATCTGGAGTAGAGGATGCTTCTCTCAGCACACCTTCTGGGATGCTTCGAGGGTACAACTCCATTCAGGAAACAGAAGCTGGATGAAAATACTTATTTTATACAATTTTACATTGATATTGCAGTAAGATCCCTGCATACAACATTCACATCTTATTCATATTACTTACATTTTCTGTTGTATGATATTTGAGCCACAGGCATTATGTCAACATTTATAATGCTAAAATCTTATGTCAACATTTTAGAATGACTAGATCTTATTTATTTGTCACAATGTAATTGCACCCAGGCAGTTTGGCCTCTGTTGATTACTTCAAAAGTCAGCATGAGATGGCAGTTATCCCCAAATCCAAGCCACAGTCTCCTGGGCCCCTTATTATGGAGTACACAATGTCCACAGATCTTACAGAAATATTTATCTCATTGCACCTCACAGATAGGTCCACCTCTACCCTTGCTGAAGGTCAATGCACCTCCACTCACATATTGATTCTTGGCAACGAAAATGCCAGCATAGGGAGACCATGTCACTATATCCATCTCTATGCCATAATTTCTTACTACTTGTGTGTTTAATCTATTTTGGAGTCTCCTTATGAAAACTGAGAACTTACTGTGAACAAGTAAAAGTGTTTGAGGATTGAATGCCTGCATAGTAATGCTTCGTTTGATGTCAAAAAAAGACACCAGTAAAGTAGTACTAGTAAGTACTTCAACCTAATTGTCATGGAGAGCACAGAAGCTATGCCACTCACATTAAAATTTTTATAGCTGTGGGAGGTGTGAGAAATTCTGAGATGCTCCTCTTCAGAATCTATTTTTAACTAAAGGGTCTGCAAGCCATACAGGAGGAGTACAAAAGTTCACATTGATTTACATGTTAATGGATGACAAACAGAAGTGCTGATAGAGGCTGCTTTTGAACAGCCTCTTTACATTTTGAGCTCTAAACTGTAAGTGAACTGTTGTGCCTTTGTTGTAGAGAAAGAGTCTCCATATTGTGCATGGACTTGTATAATGCTGTTCTTGACCTTATAACCTGCATTCTTAGCATTGTGCCTAAAGGTCAAAAATTGAAAAGACTTCCAGTGAAATTATTTTTCTATTTATTTTTCAGTTTTTTTTCTCTTTTTCCTGATTTTCTCAAGCTCTGCCCTGAAAGCATAGCCGCTTGCTGGATAAAGGAATCATGGGTGCTGATGACTGGGGCAGCCTCTCCCCAGATCAAGTTGTGAGTATTGACAGACATTTCAGCTATTTGAGGGAATTGGTGCTTAACAGTTGAGCATAATTTGAGCAGTGGTGACAGGATAGGGATCAGGAAACCTGGAGGGTGTTTCTCTCCCTGATCTAAGAGTGCTGACTACAGTTGCAGTCCCAAACAATAATCAGCTAAGACAGCCCAAAAACTAGGATCAGCCGTGTGGCCATTTTTCATCAGCCAAGAATATGTCTGGAAAGAACAATTGAAGCATATGGAGCTCTCTGAAGGCATTTGCAATGCTATTCTACAAACAGTCAGTGTCTAATGAAACAGCCTGCTTTGCTAAAGCAGAGACTTAATGAATGGTTAGTGAAAATTAAACTGACTGGGCCAACAGGTTTAGTTAACAGATTTATGATTTGTTTGGTTCTAAATTCAATATTCAACCATACATATTATTGCAAGGTCAATTAATAAAACAGAATAATATTCCTTTCTCTTAATCACTTTGCTTAGGATTAGATGAGCTACATATGACACACAATGGAGTAGATTCATATTAAAGCATGTGGATGTGTTCATCTGCTATGCTATTGAAATTCTTTTGCATCCAAAGCATTATTGTATCATGTAAGGGGAGTTAGGGAGGGAACTAAGAGACAGAAAATCAGAGACTAGGGAACCATCAGAGATTTGAGAATATATTATCACTTGATCAAGAAATGTTGCATAGCATTGGATGAGGTCAGGATTCTCAAGAATGGGTAAAGGATATAAAAGTCATCTGTCATATCTGTGGTTATTTTTAACTCCATCTTGATGAGAGTATTACTTCTGGTTTTAAGAGGGTACTTTGGAAGTATGCAGAGTAGATAAATTGTGCCATCAACCAAAATGCAAATCTTATTTGATTATGCTTACTGCTTTAACTAACACTTTCTCTTAAACACGAATGGCTGAACCTGCATTCAGCAACATGAAAAGGAATCTGCTGTTAACTTGTACTGGCCTGCATCAGTTTGAGAAATTCTGTGAATTTTCTACTGTTGTTTGAAGTTGATGAATTTGACAGGAAGTGGTGCTGCATGTGCTGGAAGCTTTGGTAGTGATGTTGTAGGTTTTGGTGAGACTATTTGCTCCCAAACATGGATTCTATAGTTACCATTCCCTTTGGCCTACAGCACTAAATGGAATAGGACAAAGGCTGTAAAGAAGAGGACAAGCTGCTAACAGAGGGAGAAGGGGAGGGGGGAGAGGAACTTCCAGCAAAGGCTTAATACACTTAGGGTCTTCTAGGAGAATTTCTGTTATCTTCTGAAATCTGCCAACTGTTGAAGCAGAACTTCACCCTCACAGCAGAGCCAGCATGGTGCTGCCAGTAATATCATTGAGTTCATATCCATGAATTTCTTCATTTTGACATCCTCTCAAGCTGGAGCAGACAACATCTCTATTGCCCATTCCACTATCCACTGCTGTGTCAGGGCAATGACTGATGCCCTATGTGTCAGGAAAGGAAGTTCATTGCGTTTTCTCTGATCAGACAGAAGCACAGGGAGCATGCGCACAAGTGTTTTGGGAAAGTGGACTTCCCCAGGGTGCAGAATACTTCTGATTTAATCCGCATGGTTTCTTAGGTGCTGCAGCTAAATGCAGAGATAAGACTTCAATGGGTTCCACTCTCTGAACGTGCAATAATGGCATGCCACCACCATGCTGGTGAATGTCTCCTAGGAAGCTGGCAGTCAGATGTCTTTATTGTGTGCCAGTACCCTCAATATTTCAGCCACTATGTCAAGCCAGAAGGTGCCTGTCAGTTCAATTTAGTTTTATCTAATTATGTGTCATCTTATCTTGCAAGAGAAGAAAGTAAGTCAGTGAGTATTGTGTAATATGTTCGAGTGATGAACTTTGTTGGCAGAGTGCGCAAGCAGTGAGATATGAATGTGAGGTTCATTGCATGCTACATATTTAAGCATTGTTCTATACGTTATAATGATATAAAGACACCAATCATTCATAAGGAGTTGAGAAAATAATTGTGGATTCACTTATTGATTCCAGGCACATGTAAGCAGACTTAAATGGAAATAAAGCTTGACGACATCAGAGCTGAGGAGTTCTATATCTGTGTGCTGCTCCAGGCCAATAGGAAAACTGAGGCTGGACAGTATGACAAAAGGAGTGGTGATGGTATAACAGTATTATCACTGGACTAATAATCCAGAAACTCAGGCTAATGTTCTCAAGAGCTGGGTTCAAATCCCACCGTGGCAGAAGGAAAAATTGGATTCAATAAAAAAAATCAGGAATTACAAGTTAATGATGACCATGAAACCATCTGGTTCAAGAATGTCCTTTAGGGAAGGTAATCTGTTGCCCTTCCTGGCTTGGCGTACATGAGAACTTTCAGTATAGAACATAGAACATTACAGCACAGAACAGGCCCTTTGGCCCTCGATGTTGCACCGACCAATTAGGAACAAGCAGTGACCCTCTAACCTAAACCATTCCCTTTTCATCCATAAACTTATCTACTAACCTATTAAACGCCACCAAACTTGGCGCATCTACAACTGCAGCAGGCAGGGCATTCCATACCCTTACCACCCTCTGGGTAAAGAACCTACCTCTGACATCCGTCCTATAACCACCATCCCTTAATTTAAAGCTATGTTCCCTCGTGCTAGCTTTCTCCATCCTAGGAAAAAGGCTATCACTGTCCACCCTATCTAAACCTCTAATCATCTTATATGTTTCAATAAGGTCTCATCTTAGCCGCCTTCTTTCTAACGAAAACAACCTCAAATCCCTCAGCCTCTCTTCATAAGACCTGCCTTCCATACCAGGCAACATCCTGTTAAACCTCCTCTGTACCCTCTCCAATGCCTCCACATCTTTCTTATAATGTGGGGACCAGAACTGCACACAATACTCCAAGTGCGGCCGCACTAGAGTTTTGTACAGTTGCAACATGACGTTGCGGCTCCGAAATTCAATCCCCCTACCAATAAAAGCTAAGACTCCATATGCCTTCTTAACAACCTTATCGACTTGATTGCCAACTTTCAGGGATCTATGCACACAGACACCAAGATCCCTCTGTTCATCAACACTATTAAGAGTCCTACCATTAGCCCTATACTCTACACATTTGTTATTCCTGCCAAAGTGAATTACCTCACACTTTTCCACATTAAACTCCATTTGCCACCTCTCGGCCTAGCTCTGCAACTTGTCCAAGTCTCTCTGCAAACTATAACACCCCTCTTCACTATCTACCACTCCACCGACTTTAGTGTCATCTGCAAATTTACTAATCCATCCTTCAATACCCTCATCCAGATCATTTATAAAAAATTACAAACAGCAGGGGCCCCAAAACAGACCCCTGAGGTACACCACTTGTAACCGAACTCCACGATGAATATCTCCCATCAACCACCACCCTCTGTCTTCTATCTGCTAGCCAATTCCTAATCCAATTAGCTAAATCACCCTCAATCCCATACATCTGCATTTTCTGCAGAAGCCTTCCATGGGCCACCTTATCGAACGCCTTACTAAAGTCCATATATACCACATCAACTGCCTTACCCCCATCCACCTCTTTGGTCACTTTTTCAAAAAACTCAATAAGGTTAGTAAGGCACGACCTACCCTTCACAAAACCATGCTGACTATCCCCAATCAATTCATTTCTCTCTAAATAACTATAAATCTTATCCCTAATAATTCTCTCCAATACTTTGCCCACAACAGAAGTAAGACTCACCGGCCTATAATTCCCTGGAAGGTCTCTCTTCCCCTTCTTGAACAATGGGACCACATTCGCTATCCTCCAGTCCTCCGGAACCACACCCGTAACCAACGACGACCTGAAGATCAGAGCCAGAGGCTCTGCAATCTCCTCTCTTGCCTCCCAGAGAATCCTAGGGTAAATCCCGTCCGGCCCAGGGGACTTATCTAACTTCAAACCCTCAAGAATATCTAGCACATCCTCCTTATCTACTTCAATACTTTCCAGTTTGCAACCCTGTATCCCAGTGTTCTCCACAACTACATTTACATCTCCCTGCGTGAATACCGAAGAGAAATATTTGTTCAGTGCCTCTCCAATCTCTTCAGGCTCCACGCACAACTTCCCACTGCTGTCTATGACTGGCCCTAATCTTGCCCTAACCAATCTTCTATTCTTAACATATCTAAAGAAAGCTTTAGGATTCTCCTTGATCCTATCAGCCAAAGTCTTCTCGTGTCCCCTTTTAGCTCTCCTCAACTCACTCTTTAGCTCCCTCCTGGCTAATCTATAGCTATCCATTGCACTAACTGAGCCTTCAAGCCTCATCCTGACATAAGCCTCCTTTTTCCTTTTAACCAGCGAATTAACTTTTTTAGTACACCATGGTTCCCTTACTCGACCATTTCCTCCTTGCCTGACAGGGACATACTTATCAAGGACTCGCAGTAGCTGCTCCTTGAATAAGCTCCTTGAATAAGCTTCAGTATGTAAAAGTTAATACAACCTAACCTAGATGGCATAGGTTTCTTAAAACTAGACTTCTTCCCCTTCCTTGTCCCATCACTTCTGTGTCAAATATTATTGAAAAGAAAGACATGTTGCCAAAGCTTTTTGTCTTGCATTCATCAGGGCAAACATAAGAATATCAAATTTCAAATAATTGCAACTATCTATTTTAAAAGTAAAAAAGTTTAAAACTTTAAAACCTATAGTCCTCCATTGCTTTCTTTATAGTAGTACCTCAGCCAATCAGAGTTACCTTGCCAGTAAATCAGTTTGCTGCATAAATTATGACTGCTTAAAATTTGGCATTCTTGTGTTTGTATCCAAGAGACAGCTGGATATAGCACTTGAGGTGAATAGGATCAAAGGTTATGGAGAAAAAGCAGGATTAGACTTTTGAGTTGAATGATCAGCCATGATTATAGTGAATGGCGGAGGAGGCTTGAAGGGTCAAATGGCCTCCTCCTCCTCCTATCTTTTATGTTTCTATGTTCCATGGGTAATTAGTTCTCATTAACAAGCAACTTCTCAGCTTCATAGGACCATAGACTTAGCTATTCATAGCTATTAAAATCAGGCAGCAATTCTCTGAATCTATAATCCATGTTAAATAGAACATAGAAACCATTCAGTGCAAAAGGTGACCATTCGGCCCATCGAATCTGCATCAACAACAATCCCACCCAGGCTCTGTCTCTGCTCAGCTATCCTGATAATCCCTCTAACCTATCGCATCCTGGGACACTAAGGGTTAATTTAGCATGTCCAAATAATCTAACCTGCACATCTTTGGACAGCGGGAGGAAGCTCATGTAGAGAATATACAAACTCCACACAGACAGCAACCCAAGTCAGGAATCGAAGACAGCAGTTGTGTTGCAGCAGTGCAAACCATTGTGCTACCATGCCACCCATCAACACCATGCACAACCTTTTCCTTCAAGTGGAGGGGAATGGTCCTCAGTAGCAAGACAGCAAATGAGTTCTCTGGAAGAGCAAGCAATCTTTGTCAAAGGAGAGGGTGAAGGAGGAAGGTCGGGCACATGGAGGGGAGAGTGAAGCTAAGGTTTTCTTATGCAGCCGTGAACAGCACTCGTATTTTTCTTAGTCAATAAAGGAAACAATAAAAGATGTTTAAACAAAAGCAAAATACGGCAGGTGCTGGAAATTTGAAATGAAAACATAAAGTGCTGGAAATGCTCAATGCGTCCGATAGCATCTGTTGAGAGGGAAGCAGAGTTAATATTTTGAAACAAATATGACTTAAGAATTGAAGAAAGGTAGACATGGGTTTAAGCCACTGAAAGTGGGGAGGAGGTGTAATAGGATAGATGGAAAAAGATGATAAAGATATAATGGAACAAAAGGCAAAGGAAGTGGTATAGCTTGTAGCAAAGAAAGTACTTACCCAGAGTGAATGTGAATGCAGGATAATGAACAGCTCTATCCAAAAGCAAAATCATAAAGAGACCAGCACGTGACAAAAAAAATCAAAACAGGGGACAGAGTTCATAGTCTGAAATTGTTGAAGTCGATGTTGAGTTCAGAAGTCTGTAAAGTATGAAATCACAAGATGAGATGGTGTTTCTCAACTTTGTCTTGAACTTCACTGGGACATGGCAGCAAGCCAAGTGCAAAAACATGAGTATAAGAGCAAGGTGCTCAATTAAGCTATCAACAACAGCGAAGGGGGAAATCCTTAGTTGATGAAAAGGGAAGACATATCAGAGACACATAGAAGATTTTTAAATGTTGAGCCTCTTCCAACTCCTGTTCATGTCAGGCTAGGCTGGGTGAAGAAGCCCCTTCTTCTCTACTGAGGTCTCTTCAAAGAGCTACTTAGACTCTGGTGCTGAATCAGTCTGATCTGCATTTTCAAGGAGGACTTGCCATTTGCATCTTACTGCCCTAGAAAGGAGTACGTAAATCTCCTGCTCTGTCTCAGTGGCTTCCTGCCTACTTTCCATCAGAAAAACGGGAGTGAAATTCAATCCCTATTGGTCGCTAGAATTTGCATCCAACTTATTTATTTTCATTTAGCCAGCAGCAATATCAACATCTGACCTTCACAGTATTAATAATATTCAAGAACTTCATTGAAGTATAAGTACTTTGTTTTTTTTTCTCAAGTCACCTTGATTTCTTCAGACCACACATCAGACCACACATTCACTCCGAACAATGCCTTTATGAGCTATATATAATGATAATGATGCATGGTCCTTGCCCTTTCAAAACTGCAGCAATTCCCTTTTTAAGATAGCCACTCTCTTTGCTGAACTTTAATTAAAGTCACCCAGGGGCGAATTTAATTTTTGCAATAGAATTGCATAATGTGCTGATCGTGTTGATAGTAAATGCTACCAATAAGCTACCTGCACCTTGAAAACCGAACTCAAGTGATGGTCAGATGACATGTCAGCTCCTTTCAATTTTTTACTTGGCAATCAGATGAACTAGACGCGGGCAATGATTAAGGACTCGGTCAGTGAGGTCAACACCCCACCTGTAGGCCAGCGGTAGAACTTCTCCAGCCTTCTGAGATTGTGTTTTCTGTTAAGTTGATGCTGTGACAATTCTTTTTACAAGTAAGTGTCTATTTAGCCTTCTATAATATTTATATGCTCACAAATATGGTTGACATTGGCAAGGCCACATTCAATGCCCATTCTAGACTGCCAACAGACTAAAGTCCGACAGATTTATTTGATAACACAAGCTTTCGAAACATTGCCCCTTCATCAGGTAGGTGAAGAGTTTAGTTCACAAACAGGGCATATATAGATACAAACACAATTACAAAATAATGGTTGAAATGCGAGTCTTAACAGGTAATCAAATCAGGTCCTTGCTACTGGAGAGAGTCTCAACTAATTCCTGGTACACCGTAATTGCGGCTGGCCACAGTCTGAGATGTAATCCTGACACACCCCGGCTGCCCAAACTGATCGCGGTCCTCCTCTCTCCTCCACTGGTTGCATGCAGAGTGGCAGTGGGCCCCCCTCCCCCCAGTGGCCCATCTCCATTGGCCCCACTCCCATGGGTCTACCTCCACTGGCATCATCCCTTGACCATCTCCATTGGCTCTGCCCCCAGCACTGCCCAGGAGCATTGCTGAGGTGCCAGTCTGGCATTGCCTAGGTGCCAGGGTGGCAATGCCAGTCTGGCACTACTCAATAGGCACCCTGCCTTCCATTTGGCCTCTCCAGGGGACCTCAACAGCCTCTGGTTTCACCGACAAGGCCAACACAACTGTTCATGGGGAGCAGGTGTTTTCCTCAGTAGACTGAACCTTTCTAGATGAGGCCATAAAGACAAGCGAGTCCAGATGATTGAATACTGGTCTCACTAAACACATTGAAATTAATATTTAAATAAATTTAAATAAATAAATCAGTCTCTCACCCATTTCTGGTGAGAAGTTACCGGCAGCGGAAATCAGGTTGTTGTAAAATTGCGACATATGCAAAAACTGGTACCATTCGTGCTAGCTGCTTTACACCCGATTTTAAGATATTTTTCTGCTGCAAGACGAGCATAAAGCAGCTGTAAAATTCCACTCAGATAAGATTGTCTATCATTACGAACATGTAATTATTACTTAAAGAAGAGTGAAGAGGATTGGGACCAACATCACTAAAATAGACTATCTGATAATTTCTCTTTGCTGTTTGTAGGACCTTACTATATGCACATTGGCTGTCATATTTGGCAGTGATATAACTGTGACTATACATCAAGAGTGCATCATTGACTGTGGACTGTTTTAACACATCCTTAGTACATGAAAGCCGCTATATACTATATCCTGGTCAAAACTGAGTTCAGACTTAAGCCTAGGCCTGCTGCTGGAGAACCATCAACTCAGTGAAAGGCCCTTTTTAGTCTGCCCAAAACTTCAGGGTTTTCAAGGCAAAGAGCTGTTAATGTCTCATTCTAGGTTGCAGGACTATGTGATGCAATAAAGTTTGGGACAGTTATCATCAAGGCTCAATGAGGAAATACTGTCTAAGATCTTCTTGCTATTGTGCAACTCCTCGGACTGTGCACAGGAGACAATGTTTGACATGAAATTTAAATGTCCGTTGTAAATATGGCATGTGGAGTGAAGCACTGCATGTGCTGTTTTGAAATAATCTGTACTGCACTTTATGTAATGTCAAACTCAAACTACTATAATGTATTTGAAAACTTTATGAATAAAGAGTGTTTTTAAAGGAAAGGGAGAAAAAGAATCTAGGCCAAATTTGCTGACATATTTGAATTATTCCTACCTTCCCATGTTCATCTACACCAGTCTCTTTTCTAATTTCTTTGGATAAGTATTTATTTTCTATTCCCAAAGTACATAGAACATAGAACATTACAGCACAGTATAGGCCCTTCGGCCTTCGATGTTGCGCCGGCCAGTGGACCCTCTAACCTAAACTATTCCAATATCATCCATATGCCTATCCACCGAACATTTGAATGCCCCCAAAGTAGGCGAGTCCACAACTGCTGCAGGCAGGGCATTCCACACTCTCACCACCCTCTGTGTAAAGAACCTGCCTCTGACATCCGTCCTATAACTACCACCTCTTAATTTAAAGTTATGTCCCCTCGTGTTGATCATCACCATCCGAGGAAAAAGGCTCTCACTATCCACCCTATCCAGTCCTTTGATCATCTTATACGCCTCAATTAGGTCACTGCGTAACCTTCTTCTCTCTAATGAAAATAACCTCAGGTCCCTCAGCTTTTCCTCATAAGGCCTTCCCACCATACCAGGCAACATCCTGGTAAACCTCCTCTGCACCCTTTCCAATGCTTCCACATCTTTCTTATAATGCGGCAACCATAACTGTACGCAATACTCCAAGTGCGGCCGCACCAGAGTTTTGTACAGTTGTAACATAACCTCACGGCTCCTAAATTCAATCCCTCTGCCAATAAAAGCTAACACACCGTACGCCTTCTTAACAACTTTATCAACCTGGGTGCCAACTTTCAAAGAGCTGTGTACTTGTACCCCAAGATCCCTCTGCTCAACAACACTATTAAGGGTCCTTCCATTAGCCCTATATTTCATATGCCTGTTATTCCTACCAAAGTGAATCACCTCACTCTTATCCGTATTGAATTCCATTTGCCACCTCACGGCCCAGCTCTGCAACCTATCTATGTCCCTCTGCAAACTGTAACATCCATCCTCGCTATCTACAATTCCCCCCACTTTGGTATCGTCAGCAAATTTACTAATCCAACCCTCTACACCTCATCTAGGTCATTTATAAAAATGACAAACAGCAGTGGCCCTAAAACAGATCCTTGAGGTACACCACTTGTAACTGCACTCCAGGTTGAATATTTCCCATCAACCACCACCCTCTGTCTTCTATCAGCTAACCAATTCCTAATTCAAACTGCTAAATCACCTTCAATCCCATGCATCTGCACTTTCTGCAGTAGCCTACCATGGGGAACCTTATCAAACGCTTTGCTAAAATCCATATACACTAAATCAACTGCCTTACCCTTATCTACCTCTTTGGTCACCTCCTCAAAAAACTCAATAAGGTTTGTGAGGCACGACCTACCCTTCACAAAACCGTGCTGACTATCCCTAATCAATTTATTCCTGTCTAGATGCTTATAAATCCTATCCCTTATAATTCTTTCCAAGACCTTGCCCACAACAGAAGTCAGGCTCACTGGTCTATAATTTCCAGGATGGTCCCTACTCCCCTTTTTTGAACAAAGGGACAACATTTGCCATCCTCCAGTCTTCCGGCACTATACCTGTAGCCAACGACGACATGAAGATCAAAGCCAAAGGCTCTGCAATCTCCTCTCGAGCCTCCCAGAGAATCCTAGGGTAAATCCCATCTGGCCCAGGGGACTTATCAATTTTCATACCCTCAAGATTCGCTAACACCTCCTCCTTATGAACCTCAATCCTGCCCAGTCTACAACCTGGTATTGCAGTATTCTCCCTGACAACATTGTCTTTCTCCTGCGTGAATACTGACGAAAAATACTCATTCAGTGTCTCTCCTATCTCCTCAGGCTCCACGCACAACTTCCCACTGCTATCTCTGACTGGCCCTAATCTTGCCCTAACCCATCTTTTATTATTTATATACCTGTAAAAAGCTTTAGGATTCTCCTTAATCCTATCCGCCAAAGTCTTCTCATGTCCTCTTCTAGCTCTTCTCAACTCCCTCTTTAGCTCCTTCCTGGCTGACTTATAGCCCTCTATTGCCCTAACTGAGCCTTCACGTCTCATCATTTTATAAGCCTCCTTCTTCCTCTTCACCAGAGATTCAACTTCCCTAGTACACCATGGTTCCCTCACTCGACCACTTCCTCCCTGCCTGGCAGTACATATTCATTAAGGACATGCAGAAGCTGTTCCTTAAATATGCTCCACATTTCAGATGTCCCCAGCCCCTGCAATATCCTGCTCCACCCTATGCATCCTAAATCTCTCCTAATAGCCTCATAATTACCTTTCCCCCAGCTATAACTACTGTTATTTGGTACGTGCCCATCCGTTTCCATCACTAAGGTAAACGTAACCGAATTGTGGTCACTATCACCAAAGTGCACACCCACCTCCAAGTCTAACACCTGGTCTGGTTCATTACCCAGTACCAAATCCAATATAGCCTCGCCTCTTGTTGGCCTATCTGCATACTGAATCATGAAACCTTCCTGCACACATTGAACAAAAACTGACCCCTATAACGTACTTGAACTATAGCTTTTCCAATCGATATTAGAAAAGTTAAAGTCCCCCATTACAACTACCCTGTTATTTTCACACCTATCCAGGATCAACTTTGCAATCCCTTCCTCTACTTCTCTGGAACTTTTTGGAGGCCTATAAAAAACTCCCAACAGTGTGACCTCTCCTTTCTTGTTTCTAATCTCAGCCCACACTACCTCAGCAGACAAGTCCACATCAAACGTCTTTTCTGCCACCGTAATGCTGTCCTTAACTAACAATGCCACTCCTCCCCCTCTTCTACCACCACCTCTGCTCTGACTGAAACATCTGAACCCCGGAACCTGCAACAACCATTCCTGCCCCTGCTCTATCCACGTCTCTGAAATGGCCACAACATCGAAGTCCCAAGCACCAATCCAGGCTGCAAGTTCATCCACCTTATTGCATATGCTCCTTGCATTAAAGTATACACATTTCAAACCACCGTCCAGTTTGCCACTATACTGCTGCGACCTAGAAACCTTATCCGTGACCTCCCTATTCACATCCTCCTGTATACTGGCACAACAATTCAGGTTCCCATCCCTCCCCGAATCAGTTTAAACCCCCCCGAATAGCACTGGTAAATTTACCCCCCAAGATATTGGTACCTCTCCGGTTCAGGTGCAGACCATCATAACCAAATATGCATCTGAACTGTAGAGTTTGGTTATAGATACTGCATGCAAGTAGTTCAGAGGAAATATTTATGCTGTACTCCACATACTGCCTGCAGCTGTGCAATTTTGATGCCACAAGGATCTTAAACAGTTTCCTGAACTGGATCTTTCATTTGAGTTTAGAATATTATTTATGACTCTCTGACAGCCATTCTTTGCATTTCTTGTAAGACTTGCTCCATTAAATGAGTGCTTACCTTGGATCATTTCTTCACATCTCAGAAGATTTTATGAACTTCCTATCAGTTTCACTTAGTCCTGGGGCACTGTCAATCCCTAAGTGCTGTTTGTGGCCAGTTGACCTAAAGTTGTCGATTTAGGTTTTTCTTGACTACAACTTTGAGAGCTGAAGGACACCATCTATAAAGTCTGTTTTACATTGTTGCCCAATAACTTCCATTACATAACTGCTGGAGAAACAGGAGAAACTTTCCATTACTCAGTCTCTGCTGGACTCAAACTCAAGTCCTAAAGCTACAAGGACAAGTTGCACCAATTCTGGATTGTACTATGGTTAAGACAGTTAATAGAGGTTTTAGAATAATGAAGAGTTTTGATATAGTGAACAGGAGAAGACCATTTACTCTGGTTAAGGGATCAGTGATGAAGGATCATAAGTAAAACAAGTGCTACATTTGTGAATTGATTTCATGATTTGGCAGTTGTTTCTCACATAACAGCTATGAAATGTGTTGTCACAGGAGATGATCAGGGCAATTTAGGATAAAATTGGTTAAATATATGAAGCAATATTTGGAGGATTCAAGACGATGGAATATGATAGAAAGGGGGGTTGGGAATTAGTTTTGGATTGTTCTAGCACAAAGTTAGCAAGACATTGGCCAAATGTGTACTCTGTGCAGTAAAACTAAGGATCTACTCCAGTATTTCAATAGAAGGTATATCAAATGTTTCAAATCCAGCCACAGGGTACAGTGAATTTCAAACCTCAGAGATGGCATCAATGTGTTGCCTCCTAGCTTAAGGAAGCAAGTTGATCACAGACATCACACATATATAGAAATTCATGACTCATAACTGCTGATAAGCACATTAGGAAAACATATTAGAGATAATTTTCCAAGTACATGCTGTGGCTGGGAATCCTGCCCACTGGATGGGTGCCTATAACTTCACAAAATACTCAAAAGATTGACCCTACAGGGTGACACAAAAGCGCTTAGGGACCACACATTCTTACATACTGCCATATATAGCTTTGACTATTGAGCCAAACTCTTTTTTTTAGGAAAACTGACTAATTCAACCAAACAAGAAGAAAATTCTAGTTTAATGCAAATGAGGAAAAGCAGGTGAAAATAAGCTTTGTAGTTCACTTCCAGCCTGGTCCCCTAGTCAAAAACTCATCAGCACCTTCTTCTATATGTTTTCCATCAATTTCTGTTGGCCTTTATGGAAGACGATTGCAAGTTTCTCTCAATAGCAACATTTTGAAATATGGAGAGAACTAACGATTTTGCTAATCTTTGGAGGTGAATATGGCAAGGCTGCAACTTTCATGTGTCTGAGACATTTCTTTAACAGCTTTTTTATTTAGAAACAGCTAGTCAGTGATTGAGCATGGTAGAGCTACCCAGGAGGGCCTTTATCTCTCTTACATACAAACATGTATGCCCCAAGATTATGAGTACCTCTTTATAAATGGTAATGAACGTCACTCTCAGAAAGTGGGCCACGTGCTTAAATCCAAACTCTTTTTGATTCTGGGTGATCACTGCTAAACTATACAGACAGATGGACCTTCCTGTACCTATGTCACATCTCAGAAGTTGCGGATTGCTTTGCAGTGGTGATTTCAATCAAATGTTCTTGAGTGCAGAGAAGGTATCAACAGAAAGTTCATCTCAGTTGTTGACGTCCTTTCTGCTGATAGGATTGTTCTTGTTTATTTTGGCTGTGGACTACCTTATACATGCAACATTTGCTACTTTACAGCACTTGAACTTAATCAGACATCATTCCTCAGACTACGCCAGGTAACTATGCCCAGTGTAAGAACCTTTTATCCTGGATCAGCATTGGTCCCAGTGTTAGGCCTCCTGCGTCCTAAACTCTTCACTTTCTGCAATCATCTTCATCTGATCTTTTATGACAGCAATATCCACAGGTGACATTGCTCCATAAAATGTGCATACATGAATTCTTATACCCATAAAATCCATAAACTTGGCCAAACACATTCTTTACAATCAACTTTCTGCCAAGTTGTATCATGCATCAAACATGAGTTTATTGTTTAAATAAAGGGAAGGTAATTTGAGCTGGTAATGGTTTCTTTTGAGAATTAAACACTCACAATCAGAAGCTTTGTTCATATGAGTATGTCAGCACTTGCTTCAGTAATTTTGCTTTTATAAGTTGAAGTCATTCTTTCTTCAGCTAAATAAAAAGTTAGCTTTGGCACAATTACACAGCTTGGTGCAGTCCTTTTAAGGGGAGAGAGGGAGAGTGGGAGGGAGGGAAGGAGGAAGAAAGGCCATATGGAAGCAAGGAAAGAAGAATAGAAGGACAAAAATTTTGAATGGCTAACTGATCCCATGACTAAATCATATGATTCAACTGGCCTCACTGGACCAGATGACTCATAGCACTGTGTTTTTATAAGATCTAGTTCATCTTCTTAAGTTATTCTGCCACATAATTTTTTTGTAGCACTGCTACTGTACTGTGTGACTTATTCTGAAGTGCCATTTTATTATATAATTTAAAAAGTGTAATTATAACTGTTATTAAGCAGCAGGAATGTATCACATTTATATAGTGAAATATTATTACATATTGTAATGCAAGCATTTTCAGCAGCAATCACACATTGTTACATGTAACAGTATATTGAAGTAATTTGGTTTTTGCGAGGCAGCTCACTAAACAGTATGCTATTTCAAAGATGCTGGTTCAATAACTTAGAGGGTTGTGTGAAGGTCTGCTGTGTTTTATAAAATAATATTTTGCGTTGTTTTATGTAATTTAGCCTTTGGAGGCAGGAGTCGCTTCATCAAAATCTCTTTATTTACAATTCCAACAGCAGTACATAGAGTGCTATCAATCAGCAGCCCACTTTCAGGAGTGCCAGAGGAATTGACACTTCCGGTTAAATACAAGGAAAAGACTTCCCATCAATTGACTCCATAACTAGGGAGTTCATATTCCAATAGGCTGATCTCAATGGCCTGATTGAAATCATTACACTCCTTAACCTCAAAGTCCATGGAATCCCCATGATCCAGATACTTCACAGGTCTCTTTCTCCATTTCTGCACCAGGTTCAGATCTTCTAATTTGGCATCTACTACATACCTGCCTCTTCCATCATGAATGTTGGAGAGCATTTCGTCTCCCATACTCATCTCGGACTCTGAGGCCCACAGCTGGTCTAGATGCTTCCTTAAGATGGCCTCTCCCACACGTACCGATAGAATACCAGTCCGATTCTGGACCCGCTATCCATGAGGGACCATTTGTGAAGTTTCTCAACCAGACTTTTTTGCCCACATCAAAATGCCTCCCTTGGCAATTGTTGTTGCGGTCCCTGCAATAAGCCTCTAGGTGCTTTTCCATCTTCCTCCTCCAGGTTTGGGATTAGCAGGCTCAGCCTGGTGTGGAGTTTTCTATCCATGAGTAGATCCTCTGATGCTGTTCCCATAGTGGTGTATGGGATTGCCTGGTAAGCAAACAAATAGCAGCAGAATTTGGTTTTTATTGACACCACTGGATATTTCTCCATTCCTGCTTTTAAAGTCTGGACAGTTGTCTTCGTGAGCCTATTTGATGCTGGATGATACGGTGTCAAATCCTGTTCAATTTCATAGATCTGGTGAATTCTTAGCTGGTGAAAGCCAATCTGTTGTCTAAGACTGGCACCTCTGGAATTCCGTGCGTCAAGAATGAGGTGCGCAGCTTCTTAATGGTTGGTGTTGTGTTTGCCAAGTTCATTGCGTAGACATCTAAGCATTTTCAGTGGGTGTCTTTTATTATCAAGAATATGGAACCCATAAATGACCTGAAAAATTGACGAGCAGTTGAGTCCATAGTTTACCTGGTCATTCCCATGGATGCAGTCGAGCTGCCGGTGGCACCTTCTGCCCTTGCCACCATCCCAATGTCACTGTATTAGTGCCCAAACCCAGCCACCATGCATAGCTCCTGGTCAGCATCTTTGTGTTGGGCATGTCTGGGTGCTAATGATGTAATTCGGCCAGAATGGCCCGACGGCCCTGACTTGGGACTATGACCTGTGTCCCCCATAGCAGTATTCCATCTTTGATGGTGATTTGCTCTCTTCTGTTCCAATCAGGATGGAATTGTGTTTGGACCAGTCTTTCCATTTCCCCTGTTAGTGCCTATGTCAAGTGCCATTATTACTGGATGTCTGTTCAGTCCTATGGATAATTTAATAGGTTCCGATTCGGTCATTGCTATGCAAAGTAGTTGTTCTTTATAAGAAGTAGGTGGAGGTTCCAGGATGTGCATTCCCTTGTATCCCGGCCAATGTGTCATTTTCTGAAATGTCAATTTTGGAACTTTGTTTTCCTTCTCTGACTCCGGATACTAGCAGCAGTAGCAATATCTTGCCAGTCGGGATTCTGCAAGGACTGCTGTCTGTCCAGTCTTAATTCTGTCTTGTTTAGGAATGGCTGTGCAGGCACACTTAGCTTCCCTTGTATCAGAATCCTTCCTGAGGGAAGTGAAGGAGGCTATATAATTGCCTGCCCCGCGGTGGAAGTCCTTTAACTCAGTTGCACTGGTGTGGGTGTCGACTTCCATCAGAATACCTTGTAACTCGTGCTCCACTCATTGCTTTTTCCAAAGACAAAACTGCTGCATTTCTGGTTTGCAGTCCAGCTTTGCCTTTGCCAACAGGCATTTTGTATGGTCATATTCATACCCCATTTGGTCTTGGAGCATCTTATTTAATATCAATCTGAATTTGCAAGTCTCTGCTAATCACCTTAACCTTGTCAGGAAACTAGTGACTGACTCTTCCTTCTCTGATTGCTGAATAAAATGGCTGCCTTCACAGGTTCAGGGATGGCTTAGGGTCATAGCACTCTTCAACTAAATCCATCAATTCCTGGAAGGTTTTTTGTCCGGTGCCTCTGGAAAGATTAAACTATGCATAATAGTGAAAGTTAGTTCTTGTAGATATAGAGTGCTCAAGGAAAATCTAATCTATGATTGCATTGTCATGAATGTCTAGGATGAAAAAATCTCTAATTTTCTTCAACCAAAGATGTCTTACATTGGATCAAGCAATCAAATTGATTTGCCAGGCCAACCTTCGTGCATTTCATTGGGCTAAAGTTTGTGCTGACTCAAAGAGTAAACGGTCTCAGCCATTTTGGTCTGCTTGTATTGTGGCATGAAAACCCTGCATAGATGCCAATGCTACCCAGCAGATGGTACAGAACGTTTTTGTGTTCCAAAAATGGACATTTCAAGCAGATCTGAAAATCCAGCAACTTTAGTTGAAGTCAAAAACTAAGAAGTAGTTATGAAACAAATTTCTTCAAAAAATGGAAAATCAAAAACAAGACGGATCTACAAAATTCTTGAACAGTACACAGTCTTCATTCAGACTACTGGTTAGTTATAGTCCAAGGTTCCAATATCACTTTAAAAATTGGTAGTGTCAGTTAACATATTAGATCATGACCATGACTGGCATCAGCTGATGACTCTTTTTCCATCAGATGTCAAGTTACGAGGTCCAGGTGGTAAAGATCTTCCAATCAAAGCAAGGTTTTTGTTCCCCTTAAGCTAAGGTAACAGATTATTGATTCTCTCTATGTTCTTTACAATCAGTCTACATCCCTGCTGAGTGTGATGTTGGTATATTTTTAGAAATTGTAAACAAAGCAGCTGGTGTCTGCAATTTGATCAACTCATTGTCTTTCATGCAACACTCTTCATTATTTTAGTTAGAAACAGAGGAAATTCATTCTCCAAAAGTTGAGGAATCAACTCTATATGTACTTCTTTTGCAGGGACATTTCTGTTAGACCAAGGGCAGACCAGAAAATTGTGTATCTCTCAGTTAATTATGGAGGTCAGCCTGATGACATGGATGATAAAGACTGCACTGCATCAGATGGTGACCATCCCCATGAAGTCTGCTGGATCTGAGTTGACTCTTTCCAGAGAGTGCTGAGGAAGAATCCCTTGCAGTACTGTGTGATCTCTTCCAGAATGAGGTTTTAGAGAATGGTTCATCATTTTTCATTATTAGACACACCTAATGATGTCACTTTTGTCTTTTTTGAAGAATCAGCTGTGTTTTTACTGACTGAGCAGCATTCAGATCTTAGTTCCATTGAACCTACTGATGTATTGCCTATTTTATCTCTCATTGACCTTGAAGAGTCATACACAGAGGATGTCTTGCCCAAGTTCAGGTCAGAATTCATAGAGGATACCTTTTAGAGGTGAAAATTAATTGATACCTGGATACTTCATTCCTATCTGAAGTTCTACTATCCTCCTGAGCTGGAAGTCAGCATAGAATTTACAGCAGAATTATTAGCACCTCTGGTGCTGCAGAACCTTATAGAGCAACTGTCCCAAAGGTGATTGTCCACAAGAAATTCCTCTCATCACAAGAGATGAAGCTATCTTGTCTCTATTTTCTCAGAAATTCTTCCCATGGTGGGGCAACCTCATATAGAGAGAAATGCAGTTCTCTTATGATTGCCTACAGAAAATAGACAATCCTCCTGGAATATCATCAGGAACTCATACCTTTTTTTCCTGACAGTCTTATAAGAAGTTAATTGTTTATTCCATCATCATCTAAATTAATTGAAATCTCAGATCTTAAATGCTTCTTCAATCATTGATACATCTATCAATGACATAGTTGGGATCATCGTCCTGGGAGCTTAAAATCATTTCTCTGTCTTCTTCAGTCTTATTGACAGGCTAAAGTGATCTGAAGGTAGAGCGAATTGATCAACAAGCAGCTAAATGTCCTCTGGAGTATCTGCTATGAGAAACTGTTGTTCATGTACAAGGGTTTGCCCAGTAATCTTTGTTCAAGCCTTGAGTCTTTGCAAGTTTGAGAGGTCATTCTCTGTCCTGAATTGAATTCGTATTCCTGTGTCAAGATCTTCAAGTGCTTACCGGAGTATGGTCTAGAAACATGTGGCAAACAAAACTGGAGCGAACACATAGCATTGTTTGGTGCTACTGGTGACAGAAAAGACATCTGATGACACATCTCTTTGCATCATGTTGACCATCAAGCCATTGTGAAATAAGCAAATGGCATTCATCAAATCTTCAGGGCAGCTGTATTAGCATGGAACTTTCCACAAGCCTTTCCAGCTTACTGTCTCAAACAGTTCTAAACAGGGCACATGAAGTGGGGCAGCAGGATTTTGAGTAGGGAGACTGAGACATTGATCATTTGGGGCTATTTGTGCATTTCACACTTTTCACCATCCCGATCCTTCCTAAACCTTTGATCCTTTCTATATAAACACTATTATTCAATAACAATTAAAACTTATAATTCTGTAATGAAATGAAACACTCCTGTGAATTTTGAAAAGCTAAGAACTGAGCTTACAGTTAGCTTCCTGGAATATATGAAATCATTGAATGAGAGAGGTCAAGCGCTCTATTGAGTCCATTACTTGCATGGATTTATGTATAAGCTGTCCAAGGGTGAATATTTCCAAAACCATTTAATTTCTTAACAAAATATTTGGGGATCTTTTTCTGCTTAGAACATAGAACATAGAACACCACAGCCCAAACATGCCCTTTGACCCACAAGTTGCACCGATCATATCCATACATATTATACTGTGAGAGATAGCAGTGGGAAGTTGTGCGTGGAGCCTGAAGAGATTGGCGAGGCACTGAATAAATATTTCTCTTCGGTATTCACGCAGAGTGCTGGAAATGTAGCTGTGGAGAGCACTGAGGTACAGGGTTGCAAATTGGGGAGTATTGTAGTAGATAGGGAGGATGTGTTAGAAATTCTCGAGGGTTTGAAGTTGGATAAGTCCCCTGGGCCGGACGGGATTTACCCTAGGATTCTCTGGGAGGCAAGAGAGGAGATTGCAGAGCCTCTGGCTCTGATCTTCAGGTCCTCGTTGGTTACGGGTGTGGTTCCGGAGGACTGGAGGATAGCGAATGTGGTCCCATTGTTTAAGAAGGGGAAGAGAGACCTTCCTGGGAATTATAGGCCAGTGAGTCTTACTTCTGTTGTGGGCAAGGTATTGGAGAGAATTATTAGGGATAGGATTTATAGTTATTTAGAGAGAAATGAATTGATTGGGGATAGTCAGCATGGTTTCGTGAAGGGTAGGTCATGCCTTACTAACCTCATTGAGTTTTTTGAGAAAGTGACCAGAGAGGTGGATGGGGGTAAGGCGGTTGATGTAGTATATATGGACTTTAGTAAGGCTTTTGATAAGGTGGCCCATGGAAGACTTCTACAGAAAATGCAGATGTGTGGAATAGAGGGTGATTTAGCTAATTGGATTAGAAATTGGCTGGCAGATAGAAGACAGAGGGTGGTGGTTGATGGGAGATATTCATCGTGGAGTTCGGTGACGAGTGGTGTGCCTCAGGGGTCTGTTTTGGGGCCCCTGCTGTTTGTAATTTTTATAAATGATCTGGATGAGGGTATTGAGGGATGGATCAGTAAATTTGCAGATGACACTAAAGTTGGTGGAGTGGTAGATAGTGAAGAGGGGTGTTATAGTTTACAGAGTGACTTGGACAAGTTGCAGAGCTGGGCCGAGAGGTGGCAAATGGAGTTTAATGTGGAAAAGTGTGAGGTAATGCACTTTGGCAGGAACAATAAATGTGTAGAGTATAGGGCTAATGGTAGGGCTCTTAATAGTGTTGAGGAACAGAAGGATCTTGGTGTATGTGTCAATAGATCCCTGAAAGTAGGCAGTCAAGTGGATAAAGTTGTTAAGAAGGCATATGGAGTCTTAGCTTTTATTGGTAGGGGGATTGAATTTAGGAGCCGCAGCATCATGTTGCAACTGTACAAAACTCTAGTGCGGCCGCACTTGGAGTATTGTGTGCAGTTCTGGTCGCCACATTATAAGAAAGATGTGGAGGCATTGGAGAGGGTACAGAGGAGGTTTACTAGGATGTTGCCTGGTATGGAGGGCAGGTCCTATGAAGAGAGGTTGAAGGATTTGAGTTGTTTTCGTTAGAAAGGAGGCGGCTAAGAGGGGATCTTATTGAAGCATATAAGATGATTAGAGGTTTAGATAGGGTGGACAGTGATAGCCTTTTTCCTAGGATGGAGAAAGCTAGCACGAGGGGACACAGCTTTAAATTAAGGGGTATGAGTTATAGGACGGATATCAGAGGTAGGTTCTTTACTCAAAGAGTGATTAGGGAGTGGAATGCCCTGCCTGCAGCTGTTGTAGATGCGCCAAGTTTGGTGGCGTTTAAGAGGTTAGTTGATAAGTATATGGATGAGAAGGGAATGGTTTAGTTAGGAGGGGCATTGCTTTTTATTTTGGTCGGCACAACATCGAAGGCCGAAGGGCCTGTTCTGTGCTGTATTGTTCTATGTTCTATGTTCTATGTTCTATACCTACCAGGTCATAGAACTATCTATAACTCCCAATCCCATTAAATCCCATGTACTCATCAGAAGTCTTTTAAAAGACTCCAATGAGTTTGCCTCTACCACCACCGACGGCACCACTCACTCACCACCCTCTGACTGAAAAACTTATCCCTTTTCAGAGATAAATCAAGCCAATGTTTGCTCAATAGCTATCTCGCTCTATAGCCCAAAATTTGTATTCCAGACAGGTTACTACTATTAGCTTCAAATTACTAAAGCCCAGATTTTTGTTTCTGAACTGGATAGTGCAGATCAGAAATTGTCCAGTTCACTGCACCCGCCTTGGGATGGATTCTTCATTCAGAGGAGCTGGATGCAGAACAGCGTTGGGTTTGCCTCCTTCAGATGCAGATAGAGATTGCCACAAGAGCTGCTGAGTGCTCCATCCCAAAACATAGTATGGTTTTTAGAATAGGAAGATCTGTAATTGACATGATCCTCTCAGTCTGGTAGTTGCAAGAGAAATGCTATGAACAAGGGGAGATGAAAATGATTTTGTCTTCATAGATCTCATTAATAAATTGGCCATGTGAGTAGAAACCATCTACTTAAGCTAGATTGGCTACTCACTGAAACTGCTCAATATGATCCCCTCTTTCCAACATAATGGCTAAGGTCAGTCATGATAGGGCTACATTGGAACCCTTTAAGATCACAGTGGAGTCAAACAGGGTTGTGTTCTGGCACTGACAATCTTGGGTGTATTCTTCTGTTTGCTGCTGTCAGATGCCTTCACGTCATATACAGAAGATGTCTACTAACATACCAGAACTGACAAAGAATTGTTCAGCCTTGTCAATCTGAGATCCAAGACAAAGGTGTGCCAAGTCCACATCAGGAAGTTGTTTTGCACTGAGGATATAACACTAAAACTTCATGCTAAAGAACATCTTCAACAGCAAATAACTAAATGCTCTAAAGCTTGTAACGTGTTCAGTTCAACCATTAGCATCAGCAAAACAAATGCAATGTTCCAGGATGTTTCTGTATCACCATCAATCACCATTGACAATGTGACAGCAATCTGTCAATTCATGCTGAAATCAACATGCATTGCAAAAGCTGCAGCTGTTATTTCCAAGCTGAGTAAGAGAGCATGGAGCAACAGCAAAGTGACTGAGAACACCAAACTGTGATTCTACCAAGCCTGCATCCTCAGTGCATTTCACTATGTGGTGAGACCTGGTCAGCATATGTTAGGCAGGAAAAAAGACTGGAAAGTTGTCACTTTCAGTGTCTCAACATATCCTCAGCATCCCTTTGCAGGTCAAAGTCACAAGTTCAGATATCCTGCAGCATGCTACTTCCATCAGCATCCACTCATTATTGAAACAACTGCACTGGTTCAGCCACCTTCATTGAGTGGATGTCGGCCATTTACCTAGATATCTGAATCATCCACTGGGTCATGACCTTCTGGGCATCCATATCTCTGCTACAAGCACATCTGCAAGCTAGATATGAAAGTCACAGACAGTGGGCCCTATTTTACCATTTTGATTCTAGGTACTGGGCAGACATGGGACTGAGAGTGTTTTAGATCTGATTTTTAGACTTATTCTCAGGCGCTCCCACGCGCATTCTGTTTGTAAAAAATATCATTGATTCTGAATCATTCTATAGAAGCCTGTTGGCGGGGCTTAATGTGCCTGAAACCCTGGAGCTCTGATCTACGCCTCCAACTACGCATGCACAGACAAAAAAATGATACAATGCCACTCCCTGCCACATTGCTCCTGGGCTGGATAACACCTCTCCCTGGCCCCCAGACGTTGCCCCATCTCCTCCAACATAACTGGCTCCCTTATTCCCTCCCCCCAACCACCCAGACCAATCGTGGGGCCCTCTCCTACTTCCCCCTCACCAATCTCAGGCAGATTGGCAGAAGACCCCTCCCCCACCTTTCCCCTCCACTGATCTCAAGCAGAATGGTAGCAAACCCTCTCTCCCCCCACTGATCTCAGGCAGAGTGACAGTAAATCTCCCCATCCCCCCACCTCCACTGATCTCAGACAGAGAGCCATTGGATACTAGACACTTATCTCCTCACTAACTGGAGTGCCCAAATCGGACTTTTGTGGAGCATATAGGTTTTGTGTCGATTCTGGATTGGTGAACACAGTGGTCAAGGGGGAGGTGCCAATAAAATTGGGAGTGCAGCCCATTAAGTCAATTTAAATGCATGCAAATGATCATGGCCATTTTCAGGTCTTGGTAAAGGTGGAACCAGCGCAGAGGTGGGTATGGATTGCGATACTTTTCTGATGCCCAACTTCTATCAACTTTTCACACCTGAAAATAAGTGAATGTGGTGATAAAATCGGACTCATTGTTTTGTAGAATGGAAGGTGGCCACCATGAAACATGTGCATGTAAAACTAGACATGGTTAAAAATGTCTGTGGTTAAAAATGGGGCGAAGAGGAGAGGATGACCATTTTATATACAAAGCCATATTGTCCAGAAGGTTCACTCCTTGATGGAGTCTATTGTAGTAATGCAATTTCTCTAAAGACAGTAAATCCAGCAGCAGCAGAATGCCACTGCATACCTATCAGCTATTTCTGTTCTCCCTTTGTCTGTCCTTCAGCCCTACAATAATCAGGTCCTACTGTTGAAATTTGTGTTCCTACTGTATATTTTTTTATAGACATCTTGGGCTGAATAATGGCTGATTAAAAATCAGAGTCAGCCTAGCAGAATAGATACAGTGACAGCTGTTTAAAATTAATAGTGGGAGCCAAGGTTAAAGCTGAAAGGGAAAGTTACCATTTAATTACCACAGGGTTAGTCTAACAATGTGAGTGGTGTGGGTAATGAAAGGGGGGTAGGCATGCGCTGAGTGACAACACCATGCACCTCCTACTCCACCCCATCAACCTTATCAGTGTGAAACTCAGGATCTTTAACTGCAAAAACATCTGCATTCCACTGGCCAACTGCCTGCTTCAAAGGAGCACATAAATGGCAGCCAGCTGGACTGAAGTGTAAGACTGTCCAACAGAAGAATCATTGGGAAAAATAGATCGCTTGGAAGGGTTTGGGATGGTTCTGAGATGCCTAAATGCTCCTTTGTGATGTTTGTGGAACTTGTGGCTGCACAAAAATAATAAAACTTACCTTAAATGGCCTCTTCTGTGTTCTCAAAAACTTTCCCCTGCACATGTCAGTTAAAATTAGAGTTGGAGCTTAATTTAGTAATTGAACATCAAACAATATATTTAACGATCGACCCCACCATCCTTTGCCACCTACCTAAGAAAGTAGGTTAAAGCTAAAGATGACAGGGGCCAGGTGGGGCATATCACCTGGCTGATATATCTGCCCGTTTTCTAGCCCCACTGAATGAAATAAAGAAGTGTGAGTTATGGACTTTGCTGACATGAACCTAAAAAATGTAGTAGATAGAAATTTTGTAATGTTGACCCTCGGTGGAACTTTGGTCTGGGGTCGCCCTATTTGTGAATTCACCTTGCATGTCAGTACATATACTGTATAAAGACATTAGATTGAGCAGGATTGTGGCCTTAGAGTAGGGGTCAAATCTATTCCTACTTAGAGGGGGATGTAAAAGTGTTGGATGAGTTGCACAACTGTTAGGGACAGTATTATAGTACTGTGGGAAACCACTTCAGAGGGCTCACGCAGTGAGACAATATGGGTACAGCTCAGGAACAGGAAAGGTGTGGTCACCATGTTGGGAGTTTACTATAGGCCACCCAACTGCCAACGGGAGATAGAGAACAGATATCCAGGCAGATTTTGGCAAAGTGTGAAAATAACAGCTTGTTGTATTGGGAGATTTTAACTTCCCCTATATTGACTGGGACTCACTTTGTGTTAGGGGAAGAGTTTGTAAGGAGCATCCAGGAGGGCTTCTTGAAACAGGATGCAAATAGTCCAACAAGGGAAGAGGCCATACTGGACCTGCTATTGGGGAATGAGCGCCAAGTGGTCAATGCTTCAATAGAGGAGTAGTTTGGGAACAGTGACCTGATTCAGTCAGTTTTAAGGTACTGATGGGATAAAGATAAGTGTAATTCTCAAGGTGCTAAACTGGGGGAAAGCTAATTACAACAATGTTGGACTGGAACTGAAGAATGTAGATTGGCGATAGATGTTTGAGGGCAAATCAACGTCTGGCATGTGGGAGGCTTTCAAGTGTAGGCTGATAGGGATTAAGGATTGACACATTCCTCTAAGGATGAAGGATAAGTATGGCAAGTTTTATGAATCTTGGATTACAAGAGATATCGTAAGCCAAGTCAAAGAGAAAAAGGAAGTATTTGTCAAGGTTAGGAGGCTAGGAGGCATACGAAGCATGTGTGGAATACAAGGAAATTAGAAAGAAACTTAAGCTAGGAGTAAAGGGGGCTAAAAGTGGTCACAAAAAAACATTCGCCAGCAGGATTAAGGAAAATCCCAAGGCATATTTATATATATAGATAGAGCAAGAGGATAGGCAGAGAGAGGGTTGACCCATTAAAGGACAGAGGAAGGAATCTAGGCATGAAGCCAGAGGAAATGGGTGAGGTATTAAATGAGTATTTTGTGTCAATATCCACCAAAGAGAAGGACTTGTGGATAATAAGTCTGGAAAAGGTGTGTAGGTAGATTTGAATCATGTTGAGATCAAAAAGGAGGTGGTATTGGGGTTCTTGAGAAACATTAAGGTGGACAAGTCCCTTGGGCCTGATGGTACATATCCCAGAATACTGAGAGAGAAACAAGGGAGGAAATTGCTGGGGCCTTAAGAGAAACCTTTGTATCCTCACTGGCTTCAGGGGAGGTCCCAGAGGATTGGAGAGTACCCAATGTTGTTCCTTTGTTTAAGAAGGGTAACAAGAATGATTCAGGTAATTGTAGGCTGGTGAGCCTTACATCCGTGATAGGGAAATTATTGGAGAGGATTCTTCGAGGCAGGATTTATTCCCACTTGGAAATAAGTGGACGTATTAACAAGAGGCAACATGGTTTTGTGAAGGAGAAGTCGTGTCTCACTAATTTGATCAAGATTTTTGAGGAAGTGATGAAGATGATTGATGAGGGCGGTGGATGTTGTCTACATGGACTTCGGTAAGGTTTTTGACAGAGTGGTGCAGAAGGTGAAGTAACATGATCAGAGGTGAGCTGGCAAGGTGAATACAGAAATGGCTGAGTCACAGAAGACAGAGGGTAGCAATGGAAGGATGCATTTCTGAATGGAGGGCTCTGGCAAGTGGCATTCCTCAGGGATTAGTGCTGGGACCTTTGCGGTTTGTAATATATATAAATGATTTGAAGGAAATTGTAACTGGTTTAATTTGTAAGTTTGCCTTGTTGGATTTGCGACAGTGATGAGGACATCAGAGGATACAGCAGGATACAAATCAATTGGAGACTTGGGCAGAAAGGTGGCAGATAGATTTTAATCCGGACAAATATAAGGGAAGTCAATTTCAGATAAGAAATAGTCAGTAAATGGCAGAAACCTTAAGATATTGATAGAGGATCTGGGTGTACAGGTACGCAAGTCACTGAAAGCGGCAACACAGGTGGAGAAAGTAGTCAAGAAGGCACACAGCACGCTTGCCTTCACTGGCTGGGGCACTGAGTTTAAAAATTGGCCAGTCACGTTGCAACTTCATAGAACTTTAGTTGGGCCCACTTGGGTTCAATTCTGGTCGCCACACTATCAGAAGGGTGTGGAGGCTTTGAAGAAGGTACAGAAAAGATTTACAGGATGTTGCCTGGTTTTGAGGGCATTAACTATGAGGACAGATTGGAAAAACTCTGTTTGTTCTCGCTGAAACGACAGAGATTGAGGGGTGACATGATAGAAGTCTACAAGATTATGAGGGACATGGATAGAGTGGATAGGCAGAAGCTTTGTCCCATGGTGGAAGGGGGCGTAGGTTTAATGTGCAAGGGGCAAAGTTTAAAGGAGATGTATGAGTTTTTTTATGCAAAGGATGGTGGGTGCCTGGAAATTGCTGCCAGGGGAGGTAGTGGAAGCAGATATAATAGCGACTTTTAAGGGGCATATTGACAAATACATGATTAGGATAGGAATAAAGGGATATGGTCCCTGGAAGATAGGGGGCTTTAGCTCAGTAGGCAGCATGCTCGGTGCAGGCTTGGTGGGTCGAAGGGCCTGTTCCTTTATGTTATTTTCTTTGTTCTTTGTTCTACCCTGGTCTACTGTTGGGAAGTTGCCTCCAACCAACTGGCCATTCTAATGCCTTGGGTGGTTGTGGGGGACCTCAGATCTTAATAGGCCTTTAAAGATCTTTAAATCTTTACACACTGCTTATAGGTGAGAGATGGGAAATCATGTCAACTCTGATATCAGTTTAGGAAAATAGCCCAGGAGAAGGGAAACCCCCACTCCAGACAAAAGAGGAACTTATATTTATCTCTGCTTCTGCTTCATCTCTTATGGTGCCTAAAAGTCCTGCCCTGGTGTTGTGAATGTTGAGAATAAGAAACTTGCTCTCAGATGGAATTGTTGATTAACATAGTTACATCTATAGGGAAGCTAGATTAACCATATTGGTTAAAAAGAATCAGTTTGGCCATCAGAATCTGATGATGCTTAAAATAAATCATTAGCATTGTCCAAATCTACTTTCCAAAGGTCTTCTTCAATTCCATTTATTACCTACATTATAACAGTATACGTCAAAAGTACTTCATTGGCTGTAAATTACTTCAGCAAAAGCCTGGGATTGTGAAAGATGCTACATAAATGAAAATCCTCTCTTTACCATGTTTACATGATGACATTAAAGTCTATCGGTCAAAAATTTGCTGCTTGTGTTCTTAATATGTCACACCTTCATGTATAAAACAAGCAAATTTCATAAAGTAGATTGAATTTCTGAGGAAACTTCTAATTGTCAACTAGACAGTACAGTCATAGACTGAGAGCTTAACAGTGATATAGACTAATGGAAAGAACAGCTGCCTGAGTTTACAATGATCTTGTCAACACAAGGGAACCAAAAGGAGAACAACTTTAACGAGGAAAGATTATTGGCTGCCTGGCAACTTGTATGTATGATTGTCATTTGAGCAAAGTTGAAACATGAAGATAACAGCATAGACTTTTTTTGTGAAAGGGAGAATTAATTGGTAATGACTGCTGAAATATTTTATTCATAATATGTTATAAATGCAACCTTTGTAGGATGACAAGAATACAGTTAATGCCTCTGATTTAATATAGTCTTGGGATCAATAAGGTGTGGTACGTAACTTAATTATAGCATGACTATATTCAAGGGTGAATCAGATGGGCTTAGCAAGGCGCCATACTGCAGATGAAGAGTAAAGAAATGAGTTATATTCCTAGTATTTGTTGACATTTTGAAGAGTAGGGAATAATGAACACTAGAGATGTAATCTCTGTCAACTCCAAAAACTTACACATGGGAATTTTAGAAAAAAATGCAATATGTAAATCTTATTAAGGATTAACACACCTAGTGATTAGTTATATATTGTCCTATACATATCATCACAAAGCTGTAAGATAAATAAAGTACACTGACTAGGGAACTGTGGAATATACAATTAATTCTACCAACTAGAAAGATCTAACAACTGTTGAGTGAATTTGGTCGCTCATGAAATATTTAAGTTTTCATCAAAAGTACATGGGGAGTGATTCTCTCATCCTGCTGCACTAATTTTTTAGCGCAGCCAGCCAGAAGATTTCAGTGGGGCTGGGTTACTGCAATCTGTGCTGGACATCATCCCCGAGTGCCTCTCCTAGCACCAGATTTCCAGCATTCGATATGCAAAAGGCCATTTAAATATAATTAGAGGATCCGGGATGAATCTCCGGGATGATTCTGCTAGCCTTTCCCACCCCGCTAGGAGTATTTCACTTCAGCAGGGTTTACAATAGCTCCCCACTTTTGGGGAGCTAATGGCCTAACCCCACTGAAGTAAAAGGGGGAGCAATCGAAAGCCCCAGAGGGTTGGGTACTGGGGCGTGTGCCCACTGTGTATTGGCACCTTGGAATGTCTGCCTGGCATTGCCCACAGGACAAATTTGGCACTGCACATTGGGAGCATATGGCATTCTGGGCCTGATGAAGGTGGGGCAATGATGGGGGTGAAGGTCCCTTTGCTACTCTGCACAGAGATTGGCAGGGGAGGGAGGGAGGCGAGCAACTGGAGTGGCCATCGGGGTTGGGAGTGGCAGCCGGCTGCTGGGTTCAGGGCTGCTGGGATGGGTTGGCAGTGCAGGGGCAGAGGAGCAGTACTGCAGGGGGGAGTGGGGCAGTTGGCATTGTTGGGGGCGAGATCATGGCTGGGCCATGGAGAGATGGAGGGCATGCGTTGTGGGGATGGTGATTGAGCTAGCTTGCAATCAGGAGGCCGGCAGACAGGGGCCAATGCGCATGCGCCGTGCTTGGCGCTGACAGATCGATGCATGTGCAGTAGCCTGCTCAGTGCTCTGTTGTTAGCCTTCTGGGCGGAAATAGGCCGCACCGCACACATGGCTCCAGCTTTTCAACATGAATCACAGTAGTGCACTTTGCAGAATGCAAATCACGCTTTTTTTAAAAGTGGGAGTTTAAAAATGAATCTCTAACTCCCACTTTTAAAAAAAGCGTGATTTACTCCAGTTTTCACACAAATTCGACACTTAGAATTTTTTTGAGAGAACTGTCCCCATTATGTTTGAAAATCTACATTCTCCAGTGAGCCTCCATGTTTACAATTCACGAATATAGAAATTAGCCTAGGCCAGAATTTTACATTTGAGGGTTGGGAATGCAATTGATCTGGCCAAATTGGATGTGGCCAATTAAAATCATTAACAATCCAATGGACAGTGATTTAATGATGCCTGTGTGATTTTGAACTCCCTGCACAAGCAAAATGGGTGGACTCTAATCATTTTTTTTTGCATTTCCTCATTCAAGGATGGGATATAGGACTTCCAGAGCAGCAGTATTTTATCTGTCACTGCAAGTTTGTGGCTGTGTGAGTACAGACTTGTCCCCAAATTTCCTAATAATTTTTAAGCTTTTCAAGCATGCTATTCAGCATTTCAGAATCTCATCTTCCCTGGAAGATTTCCCTAAGGATTGAAGCACAATGATCCCTCATTTACAAAGCATTGGTACTCTGCATCTGATCCAGTGGGGATAGTGTATTCAGCTGGTGGGACTTCTTCTGAAGAGGAGGAAAAGAGCAGAAGGAAGATGAAGCCAGGTGAGCGCAGACAGTAATGGTGGGAGGGAACATCAAAGACGCTACTACCCTATAGTTAGAGTGAATGAACAATGCTCCAATTACTCCAGATGTCTGAGGTCCAGTGCCACAGGGGCCTTCACCTCTTTGCCAGCACAGTGATAGCAGTATGCAACATCATAGCTCCTGAAATTGCCTTCAACTATGTGGGTGGGCACCCCATGTTGGTGGCTTTGAAGGTCCACATGTCCAATCCTTTCCTGGGTGAGTTGGGGCGATTCAAATGGTTACAATGTCCAACAATATACCGAAGAGCCATTGATTGCACTGGAAACACTGGGCTGAGGTTTTTTGGCAGCGGAGGCAGCCTTTTAATGTGCCTGTTCTGGACTTGGTGCATCTTCATTTCCACTACTCAGGACCTACATCGCCAGCAAATCCCACTTCCTGGCGGTCTTGAGATTGCTTAGCTCTGTTTCCTGATTTCAATATAATAATTTAGTCCCTGATACCAACTCTTGGCACAGTTTTATAAAGTCTGCACTTAAATGTTTAACAACTTATAAATTGGAACACAATAGAAATCTCAATGTATTACAACAATAGACCACCAAGAAAACCATGTGGAAGGCAAGAGAACACTTTTACACATACATTACAGCCAAAGTTCGCAATAATATAACATGGCACAGCTATATAGTTCTTATAATCAGTAAAAAGTTCACTGTTGAAGGTATGCCGACAAAAAGCAAGGGTTCACAATTCCTTAGTTAATGATGCTTTGTAATATTCATTGTCAGTTGTGTTCCAAGTAAATAATATAAGTAGCTATCCTTAGCAATAGAAGTCCTTGCAAAGTTCAAAGCATAATAATGTAATCTATTGTAATTTCAGAGATGAAACTATCATATCTATCACTTAAATTTGTATAAATAATATGTGGAATATAGAATGCAGAATGTGGAGGCAAAAAAATAATAATTAGAAGAGGTAAAAAGAAACAAAGGTGAATTAGCAGATCATGAAATTATTCAGCCATTTGTGGCTCTGCTAGCCCTTTGGAAGAATAATCCAATTACAGCAGTTCTACTCCCCTGCTGATTCCTATAAATCAGCATTTTTTTCTGTTTCGAGCATTTATCCAATTCCCTTTGCTGAGTTAATATTGAATCTGCTTCCAACACACTTTCAGACAGCACATTCAAGATCATAACAGCTTGCTGCATAATTCTTTTTCCTTGTGTCACCACTACTGGTTTTTTTGCCAATTACCTAATTAAGTAAAATAAAACAGAACTCATCTAAGTTATAAAAACTTTAAAAATTGCTTTCAGCATCACACTGTGGATGTTAAAATCATACTACATAGATTTATCAGGCCGATACCAGGGATGGAGCACTATAATTATAAGAAGATACCTGAGACACTGGAGCTATTTGTGATGAAGCAGAAAATGCTAAGAAGAAATGTAACACATTTTAAAAGTGCTAGAGGGCTTGATAGAATGAATCATAGAATCATAGAAACTTTACAATGCAGAGGAGGCCATTTGGCCTACTGATCTACACTGACTCTCTAAAAGAGCATTCTACCTAGTCCTTCTCCCTGCCTTATCCCTATAATCTTGCATATTCTTTCTTTCCAGACAGCAATTCAATTCCCTTTTGAATACCATGATCAAACCTGCTTCTACTACTCTTTTAGGAAGGATGTTCCAGCCTTCATCCAACCTCTGAGTGAAAGATGTTTTTTTTCACATCTCAGTTCTTGAGCCCTTCCAGTGGGAAGGATTTTTCACTATTTACTCAGCTGATATCCCTTACGATCTTGAATACCACTATCAAAACTCATCTCCAAGAAAATAATCCCAATCTCTCCAATCTTTCCTCATAGCTGCAATTCTTTGTCCCTGGAATTATTCTCCTCTGTATTCTCTCCAATGCCTTCATTTCCTTCTTGAGATATGGCGCACACACTTGGATACATCCTCCAAATGAGGCCTGACTAGTATCTCTACAATTTCAATATGATCTCCTTACTCTTGTATTCAATTCCCTATCGATAAATCCTGAGATATATATTCTTTATTAACTGTTCTCTCAACCTCCTCTGCCATTTTCAATGACGTGTACATACACACCGAGAGCATCTGTTCCTGCATCTCCTCTATAGTTTTTCCTTTTATTTTATGCTGTCTCTCAATATTCCACCTGCCAAAATGTATCACTTCACACTTCTCTGCATTGAGCTTCAACTGCCACTTGTCTGCCCATCCACTGACAAGTTTATGCCCTTTTGAAACTCAAGACTATGCTCACCGCAGTTGAAGTTTTTAATCTTGGTATCATCTCAAATTTTGAAATCATACCCTGAACAGAACAGTTTGAGTCTAATTGAGGAGTCAGTGATGAGGAGGTTATCAATTTAAAATTAGTGGTGAGTGAGGATAGAGGTAAACATGGACCTTTTTAGTTCGAGCATTAAATATTTCATTGTAAGGAGTAGTTGGAGTTGAGACAATGGCATAGTTTAAGAGAAAACTAATACACATTTTAAGTTAGGGAATATATATAGAAAAAGTGTAGGACAATAGAATCAGGTTCAGACAAGCAAAGAAGTGCACAGATAGGATAGGATGAAAAACCTCCTTTACAGTAATATTCTATGGCTCACTAAGTAGAACTGACAATCACAATTTTTGAACATATTATATATACTGCAGGATCTGATATCCAGAGAGAAGTCAACATATGCTGAGTAATAGGAGTAAGAGCGGATCTCACATGGCATTTTCTGGTTTTTAAACTACGGATACTAACTAGTTTTATTTGAAACATCATAGGGCTGATTATTGCAATTTTACATCCTAAATTGCAAATGGAATGTGTGCGGCTAATTTGGAAAAAATACAAAACACTTTGGCATGATATTGCTGCATGTCATTGAGCAACATTGCTCATCTTAGTTAGCAGAGCTGGTTGAAATTCTAAGCAATCTCTTTGATACACAGCAGGCATCTCTTGTGATGCTGCTGCTTGGAACTTCCTCTTGGGCTCAGAGGTTAATCTATTGGTTATATTATATGGTCCAGAGTCTGATGTGCATTTTCTTAAGTGTTGTGCTAGGAAAAATTACCCAAAGTATCAGTTCTCCCAGTGTTGGGCAGTCAGCAAGCAGAAATGTCTACAGAAGTACCAAATGTAAACAGTTCTAATCTGTAACTATTTATGATACAGAGACCACAATTAACATTGCAGTATTTCATTTTTGCTGCTTTGGTACACTTTCAAAAGCAAAGATATGGTTTTTAAACTCCAAAATTTAAATTTATACCTTTTCAGTTTCATAGGCAAATGTAAAATCTCAGTAAACTACATATAGTGCATACATGTATGTAGCGATTAAATTTGACATAATGGAACTTTGTTTTATGTTTGTGCACTCCTTATAAATGTAATTGATCAAAAAGCTCCTTTTTCCAGTTCTATGCCGTTTGTGTTTTAATTTCCTACACAACAATCCTTACTTCCGATTATGTGTCTAGTTTGATTTTGTCCCATCGAGGCAAAGTGTGCTAATTTCTTGAAAGATGTTCCATGTGTATGTCAAGTCCATCTCCTTTACTTTGCCTGTTTGGATAAGCAGAATACTGTGGATGGAACGTCATTTGAACTCTTAACCTGCAGCATGCTTTGCAAGATGGAGGATTTTCTTCTTAGTAACAGTACCCCATTATTTATGGGGAAGAAGTTAGGATATGGGGGGCGCTGAAAACTGCTGAAGAATCCGATAAGACCAAAGATGTAAAAGTCCTGCTGCACTTAATGATTTAACTTAAACTCAGTAACAGTTTTTGGTTTGTTTCCTGCCCTGTATTCAGCCAAATGATCAGCCAAACCAGTAAGGAGAATGAATGCAGGAGACTGAACTTGGAAATTATCTCTCAATTGGAAGATGGCAGCAGGCCCATAATTGGAAGGGGAAAGAGATACCATGAGATCAGAAGAAAGAAAGAGAGAGAGAGAGACAGAGACTGCGAGTGGGAGGAGAAAAATAGATTGCAATCAGAAGAGAGTAGTTGAGAAGCCATGATCAGAAGAGAGGAAGGGGATTGTAATTGAGACTGGAAAAGAGATCTTAATCAAGGGTGGAGAAAAAACACTGATCACAAGGGATTGGAAGCCATAATTCAAGGGGGAAATCGACTATGTTTGGGAAGGGGAGAGGAGAGAGAGCAGGACTATGAATGGAAGGAGGGACGGGAAGGAAAAGATTACACAACTGGGAAGGGTCACAATCAGGAAGCTGGAGAAGCGGTAAAGAGGTTATAGTTGGGAGAAGGGGAAGTGAGGTCATGATCGGGGCTATGATTGAAAGACAGGAAGGAAATCAGCATCTAGGAGGGTTAGATGAATAAAGTTGGGGGAGCTCATGGCTTTCTCGAATAGCAGGCATCAGCACCTTCACCTCCTAGTTTTAAAGGAAATGTCAAAAAAGGGAGTCTACTTTGGGAGACAGCAGCTGCCACCTCCTCTTCACTGGCAGGCTTCCCCACAATTGGGATAGCTGTAACAGTCAATTCATTAAGCACCCAGTTGCTGTATGGGTGCCTAATTGAAATATCTTATTAGGAGGAGCCATCTATCCACGCTAGGACACTTTGTGCAGTGGGTTAATTGCATTCCCTGAATTAGGCTCTTTAAACTCTACCTCCACAACCTTGTCCTGTGACCAATATTGAAATTATTGTTTATTCATTAATATCTAAAATGGCTATCATTCATAAACTGGATGCATAGATCTTCATAGCTCTGTTCACTGTTAATTAGGCTCTTTTCCAAGGAAATTGGAACTTTAATCTATTGAGAGCATTGTTCAAGTTATGCAATTAGAACATAGAGAATATAGAACATAATCTTTACAGCGCAGTACATGCCCTTTGGCCCTCGATGTTGTGCCGACCAGTGGAATGAATCTAATGACCCTCTAACGTAAATTATTCCAATGTTATTCATATTTCTATCCAATGACCATCTGAATGCCCTTAAAGTTGGTGAGTCCACAACTGCTGCAGGCAGGACATTCCACATCCTTACTACTCTCTAAGTAAAGAACCTACCTCTGACATCCGTCCTATAATTATCACCCCTCAATTTAAAGCTATAATTGGAACCAATCTCATTAGGCTGTATAGAAAAGTGAAAGATTGGGATCAAGTTTTGATGCAAATTGTGTATCAAGTGGGCTTCGGCCCAGATTGTCTACTCTCCCCTACTTAATGAAGTTGGTAGGATGCCAGATCAATTTTCGGTGGTCTGTCGTCAATTCAAAAAAGTGGTGTGCTGTTGGGAGTAATTGTGCCACATCTAAGCAGCTCACTATTGGGAGAGTGGAAAATACATTGAGCAGACTCCAATATGATGCAGCAGTTTTCAATGGCAGAAAAATATGAACATTTTCATAACTGTCGCAGATAAGCTCATTAGAGATTTCATGGTTCAAATTTCTCCAATTACAGCTGTGGATAGGGAAGGAGGAGGGCTGGTAAGAAATTTTGTTGCACTGTAGGATTACACATGATTACACATGATTCTGTGACCTCCACATGACCAGTGCTGTTCAAGATTGGAGACTGGATTGAGAAAATAGCAGCGTAAGTTCTGATTGCAATCATAGAATCTTACAGCATAGAATCATACTTGTGTGGCTCTTTGAAAAATAAGTCCAACCATCCAATTAGCTAATACACAAAAATGTTATTGGGAGGCTTCCATTGACATCAATTCACCCTATTTGAATGTTTTAACCATGCTGATCCCCAAAATTATGATCTGCCCAAAAATCAGAACAAACACCCTCTATAGTAATTTGGAGGATTTACAAATGAACATAGGAATTGGAGTCATAGAGTCATCGAGGTCTACAGCATGGAAACAGGCCTTTTGGCCCAACTTGTCCATGTTACCCTTTTTTATTATCCACTAAGCTAGTACCAATTATCTGCATTTGGTCCATATTCCTCTGTAGCCATCTTACCCATGTAACTGTCTAAATGCTTTTTCAAAGTCAAAATTGTACCTGCCTCTACTACTACCTCTGGTAGCTCATTCCAGACACTCACCACCCTCTGTGTGAAAACGTTGCCCCTTTAGACCCTTTTGTATCTCTCCCCTCTAACCTTAAACCTATGCTCTCTAATTTTAGACTCCCCTACCTTTGGAAAAAGATGTTGACTATCTCACTGATCTATGCCTCTCATTATTTTATAGACCTCTATAAGATCACCGCTAAATCTCCTATGCTTCAGGGAAGAAAGTCCCAGTCTATCTAGCCTCTCCTTATAACTTAAACTATCAAATCCTGGCGGCATCCTAGTAAATCTTTTCTGCACGCTTTCTAGTTTAATAATATCCTTTTTTATAATAAAGTGATCAGGGACTGTACACAGTATTCCAAATGTAGCCTTATCAATGTCTTGCACAACTTTAGGAAGACGTCCCAACTCCTGTATTCAGTGTTCTGACCAATGAAACCAAGTATGCTGAATGCCTTCCTCACCAATCTGATCACTGGTACTCCACTTTCAATGAGCTATGAACTTTTACCCCTGGATCTCTTTAATCCATAACTCTTCCCAATGCCCTACCATTAACTGAGTAGGTCCTGCTTTGGTTCAATCTACCAAAATGCATCAGCTCACTTTTATCTAAATTAAACTCTATCTGCCGTCCATCAGTCCACTGGCCCAATTGATCAAGATCCCATTGCAATCCTAGATAATCTTCTGTCCACTATGCGACCAATCGTGGTCTCATCTGCAAACTTACTAACCATGCCTCCTAAATTCTCACCCAAATCATTAATATAAGTAATAAATAACATTAACAATAACACTAACATTAGGAGAAAGAGTAATCCATTTGGTCCCTTGAGCCTACGCCATTATTCAATAAGATTGTTGCTGATCTGATTGGGACCTCAACCCCACATTTTGCTCACCCTTAACCTTTTACTCCATTGTTTTTTTAAGAGCCTATCTAACTTTGTCTTAAAAATATTCATTAACAATCCCCCACCCCTACTGCTCTCTGGGAAAGAGAGTTCACCAATTGTTGACCCATTACTTTCCTCTTTATAACAACACAGTATTTGTAAAGTTTTTCCAACATAGTAGAACATCCCATGATGCTGAAAAGAGCAGTAGTAACCTTCTAAACTCCTAACAAGTTAGCTCTCATGCTATCTCCAGTTTTACTACATCCCCTCTATAAAGGAATCATCTCTAAACCAATCTATTTTGTTATTTTACCTAATTCATTTGTAATATAACGTTAATGAGATGTCAGTCCCATGCAACGTAAATGAGTTTCCTGTTTCCATTCCTCAGCATGGATATCCTTCAGCACCATGGGGATAAATTAGATGGGAAAGGGAGAAAGAGAAAAAGAAATAATAATTTCCGATGGCAGAAGTAAAATCAGAAAACACTGTGTTCATGGAGCAACTTTCTGTCTGGAGCTAAGTTGGTAATTTGGTAACTATGAAAGGTTAAAGCTCAGAGTGTTTCAAAGGAGTATTGTACATCTGCCATGAGGTCAGAGGAAACATAAGATTGTTAGAAGGGGGAAGATGGATAGTTTTCAATTTGACCAGGGGCTGAAAGATTAACTCAAGAGCAATTAGTACAAAGAAAAATTAGGGATGAAGATAAATATAATTTGTACTTTGCCTTCATTGAAATATCATGAATGATCAAATTCAGGATAAATATATTATATTTAATTAATTTGTTTAAAAACTATTAAATCCTGAGGATGCAATATGAATGGGTACCATTACTATTATTTTCAATTATACTGTTCCACTCAAAAATTCTAACCTCTAAATCCAATTTCAGGAAATTCTATCTTGTAATGACTGCCAGCATTGTGAATGTATATTCATACTGTTCCTGTGCATGTAAAACACTTCTGTTTGACTGAATCAGGGTCAAGACCCTAGTTTTTTTCGTTTTGGAATATTCACAATTTCCTGCACCATTGGTTTCAATCAGAAAAAGTCAAAGACTCTAAGTTGTAGGACAATCAGAGAAAGGCAAGAATAACCCTGGCAAAGGGAGAAATGCTGATAAATCTGCAGATAGTCTCTTGTAAACCATTCTGAACTAATGCTCACACTGAGAGATCCGATGTTTGTAAGTATTGTAGATCACAATTAGGTGCTGACAAGACTTCTAAACTTACTGTAAACTTCCTGTAAGCATTAGACAAATGAAAAGCCATAAAGCTTCCTTTCCAACTTGAAGTTTAAATACAGCTCATTACACTTATGAGTAAGAGTCTTGGCAGAGCATATTGACTTTTGGTCACAATGATATCATGTGCAAATGACACAATTCCATTTTATGAAGTATATTATGTTAGCATGTTTAATAACATGCTTGGCAACTATATTTCTAAGACAGGCAGTTACCTTTTTTAACTCAGTTCCTCTCCTTCTTGTAGCATCGTTGATTATTTAAGAGAGGCCAAACCACAGCTCAGCTGTAATTTTATTACAGGGAGGGCAGGGAGAAAGACCCTGAATATACTTCAGTTTACAAAGGGAATCAAATACCATGCTGTTTGTGTTATTGTGAATCACACATTTGCCTCCTAGTCAACTGAGATAACTGTACCCGCCCCCCCCAACCCCGCCTTAACTCAATTACTTCCAAAAAGAAAACCACTTTATTGCACAATTTAAAGATATGGATAACTATAATGTGATAAGAAGTCAGTGTCATAGAGGTTTACAACATGGAAACAGGCCCTTTGGCCCAACTTGTCCATGCTGCTCCTTTTTATTTAAACAACTAAGCTACTCCAAATTACCTGCATTTGGCCCATATGCCTCTTACCCACGTAACTGTCTAAACACTTTTTAAAGGACAAAATTATGCCCATCTCTACTTCTAGCGGCTTGTTCCAGACACTGACCATCTTCTATGTGAAAAAATTGCTCCCTGAACCCTTTTGTATCTTTCCCCTCTCACCGTAACCCAATGCCTTCCAGTTTTAGTCTCCCCTACTTTTGGAAAAAGACATTGATTGTCTTGATGGTCCAAGCCTCTCATTATTTTATAGATCTTTATAAGATCACCCCTAAGTCTCCTACGCTGCTGGGAAAAAAGTCCCAGTCTATCCAGCCTCTCCTTATATCTCAAACCTTCAAGTTCTGGTAGCATCCTAGTAAATCTTTTTGGCATTCTTTCTAGTTTAATAACATCCTTTCTATAATAGGATGACCAGAACAATACACAGTATTCCAAGTGTGGCCTTACCAGTGTTTTATGCAACTTCAACAAGACCTCCCAATGTTCTGACCAATGAAATCAAGTATGCCGAATGCCTTCTTCATCACTCTGTCTACCTGTGACTCCACTTTCAAGGAGCTATGAACTTATACCCCTGGATTTCTTTGTCCCCCCAATGCTCTACCATTAACTAAGTAAGTCCTGCTCTGGTTTGATCATCAAAATGCATCAGCTCGCATTTATCTAAATTAAACTCCATCTGCCATTTGTCAACCCATTGGCCCAATTGATCAAGATCCCATTGCAATCCTAGATAGCTTTGTTCACTGTCCACAATTCCATCAATCTTGGTGTCATCTCCAAATTACTAACCTAAATTCTCATCTAAATAATTAATAAAAATGACAAATAATGTGGATCCAGCACCAATCCTTGAGGCACACCTTCAGTTTGAAAAGCAACCCTCTACAACCACTCTCTGTCTCCTGGTATGAAGCTAATTTTGTATCCGCTTAGCTACCTCACCCTGCATCCCTCGAGATTTAACCTATGCAAAACCTACCAGATGGTACCTTGTCACAAGCCTTGCTAAAGTTCATGCAGACAACATGGACTGCACTGCCTTCATCTACCTTCTTAGTTACCCCTTCAAAAAACTCAAATTTGTGAGACATGATTTTCCACTCACAAAGCTATGCTGACTAATCCTAATCAGTCTTTACCTATCTAAATGCCTGTAGATCGTGTATAGGCATTTAGAGAGGCAAGGACTGATTAGAGACATCCTGTATTGATTAAAAGGTGAATATTACAGGTTTGTGAAGAACCAATGGTATATTTTGCTGCAATGACATTTTCCAGTGATGTCTTTTCATTTGTAACTTATGCTAATAAAAGCCAAATGAGTCTTTGTCAAGTATTTTGCTAAGAACATGGAATATTCATAGAAGGCCATGGTGGGTAAGATTAAGGAGAATCCCAAGGCCTTCTACAAATATGTGAAAAGTAAAAGGATGAGAAGAGAAGGGATAGGACCTATAAAAGGTGAAGGGGGAAAAGTCTGTGTGAATCCGGAAGAAATGGCAGAAGTGCTTAACGAGTACTTTGCCTCGGTATTCACGGTAGAAAGTGATCTGGGAGGTTGTACTACAGGTTTGAGGCAAATGGAAAAGATTGAGTATGTGGATGTTAGGAAAGAGGATGTGTTAGATCTGTTAAATTCTATCAAGATAGACAAGTCATCGGGACCGGATGGGATTTACCCCAGGTTATTGTGGGAAGTGAGAGAATTGATTGCAGAGCCCATGGCGATGATCTTTGCGTCGTCCATGGAAACGAGAGAGGTTCCAGAGGATTGGAGGATTGCGGATGTGGTTCCTATTTTTAAGAAAGGGAACAAGGATAGTCCAGGAAATTACTGACTGGTGAGTCTGACCTCAGTCGTTGGTAAGCTGATGGAGAGGCTTCTGAGGGATAAGATATATGAACATTTGGAGAAGTTTGGACTGATTAGAAATAGTCAGCATGGTTTTGTCAAGGGCAGGTCATGCCTTATGAGCCTAGTTGAGTTCTTCGAAAATGTGACTGAACACATTGACGAAGGAAGAGCGGTGGAAGTGGTGTACATGGACTTTAGCAAGGCGTTTGATAATGTCCCCCATGCAAGGCTTCTTGTGAAGGTGAGAGGGCATGGGATCCAAGGGGCTTTGGCCTCGTGGATCCAGAACTGGCTTGCCAGCAGAAGGCAGAGAGTGGTTGTGAATGGGTCTTTTTCTGCATGGAGGTTTGTCACCAGTGGAGTGCTCCAGGGATCTGTTCTGGGACCCTTGCTGTTTGTCATTTTCATAAATGACCTGGATGAGGAAGTGGAGGGATGGGTTAGTAAGTTCGCTGACGATACAAAGATCGGTGGTGTTGTGGATGGTCTGGAGGGATGCCAAAAGTTGCAGCGGGACATAGACAGGATGCAAGACTGGGCGGAGAAGTGGCAGATGGACTTCAACGCAGATAAATGTGTAGTGGTCCATTTTGGCAGGAATAATGGGATGAAGGAGTACAATATAAGGGTAGGAGTCTTAGCTGTGTTGTAGAGCAGAAGGATCTTGGGGTCCGGGTCCATAGGACTCTTAAATCGGCCTCGCAGGTGGAGGAAGTGGTCAAGAAGGCGTACGGTGTACTGGCCTTCATTAATTGAGGAATAGAGTTTAGGAGTCAGGAGGTAATGATGCAGCTCTATAAGACTCTTGTCAGACCCCAGTTGGAGTATTGTGCGCAGTTCTGGTCGCCTCATTATAGGAAGGATGTAGAGGCTATTGAGAGAGTTCAGAGGAGATTTACAAGGATGCTGCCTGGATTGGGAGGCAGGCCTTATGAAGATAGGTTGAGGGAGCTGGGACTCTTCTCACTGGAGAGACGTAGGTTGAGAGGCGACCTGATAGAGGTTTATAAAATGTTGAGAGGAATAGATAGGGTGGATTCTCAGAGGCTATTTCCCCAAGCTGAAATGGTCACTACGAGAGGACACAGATTTAAGGTGCAGGGAAGCAAATACAGAGGGGGTGTTAGGGGTAAGTTTTTCACGCAGAGGGTGGTGAGTGAATGGAATCGACTGCCATCGGAGATGGTAGAGGCGAACTTGCTGGAGTCTTTTAAAAGACTTCTGGATGAGTATATGGGAACTAATGGGATAGGGGGTTATAGATAGGTCTGTGGATTAGTAGGTATAGATGCGATTGGCGCAACTCGTGGACCGAAGGGCCTGTTTGTGCTGTAGTGTTCTATGTTCTATTTGTTGCAATAAGTATTGACCAGTGCAAAATATAAACTGACAAAATAGAATATAGCCAGGGGAAGTTTCTTGTCCTGTTCTCATCATCCATGAAGGTATTAACTCCAGCATTTTACTTAATTAATCTCTATTTTTGTTTGGGCTCAGACGCAGTGCTATATGATAAGCATGTTGTACAAACCAGAAGCTCCTGGATCAATGGAAATTGACCTTTGGACCTCATCAGCACATTTGACAGATTAACAAACACCTGATTCAGATGTCCATCCAGCCTGACAAGCTTTGAACAGCTTAAATGCAAGCAGTCCCACTGCAAAGTTCTTATGTTTTGTGCCTGTTACACACCCATTAAATAGACAAACACCATTTTTTTATCCCAAAATAATTTGTGCTGTTCTTTTTATTCTACTCTTCACATCCTGCTTATATTTTCAATTGTTTTACCAAGTTTCATAATGCCTGACAGTCCAAGAAGCTGAGCTTGAGTCACTATCTGGGTTGATGCCGAACGTTAAATGCCCCTTCTGTTCACCAAACATTACATTTCACCCAGTCAGGGGACTTTTAGTCAGGTTGATCTGGAACCAGAAATGGTACTGATTTAAGCCAGTATAAAGATTAAGGAAATGGTCATGAAAAATTATTTTATGCTGCAAATTTCTAGATGCACAATGCTAGTGTTTTCTTTTTGTCATTATTGTGGACTTTTCAAAAGAGGAAATAGTCCATTACGTTCAACAAGCCTCCTTTTTGTAGATCAACTTCCACCTTATCTTTTCTCTCTACAGAACAGCACTTCTCCTTGACTGCAGCTAAGTTGTCACTTCAATAGTCTTTCATGTAACCCATTTCCAGTTCTATTATCATTTGGGTGAAAAAGTCAATTTCGATTTCCTTTCTTACACCTAATTTGCATCCATTAGTATTTGAATACATCACCTCTGCAAAATGTGTAGTTTTATCAATTTAGTCAATTTCTTTCAAAGATCCTTATTACAGTCTTGAACTGATGACAGTGAGCTAATCAGGGCCCCAAGCTAGTGCACAGGGCATTTGGTCACTAAACAACACAATGCATTCCTTTTGACAAAGGTTGAATTATAATAATTCACTGTCTCCTTTGTAAAGTCTTACAATTGTCAAGATGATCCAGTTGTCACAGTCTCACATCTTCACATGCATTGATGGCAATTTTAACTTGCTCTTCAGAAAACTGATAGAATTGGGTGAAATTCTGGTTTCAAATCTCATTTGAAGTAATGGACAGTACATTGGGTCACACACACACACACACACACACACACACACACACACACACACACACACACACCCACACACACACACACACACACACACACCAACACAACACACACACACACACACACACACACACACACTGCAGTATTTAAAGCACATTATTATCCAATGATTAATTTGCGTCTGGTAGCAGCACTCTGATTAGATCTGGGCCATTGCTTAATGATTTGTAAACTATAACTATTCTTCTTTCCTGTGATAAAACAATGATGAATAGTTACAGCTGCTTTACAGTAACCTTACTTGTGGTATTTCTTTAACCTTAACTCATAGGTTAAAGAAATAGTATGTTAATAATAACAGTTTTAATTTATTGTCTGACTGAAAAGTTAGTCTCCCACAGATGTGATGAAGATTTTGACTTTTTCTATAAAGGGATAATTTCAATTGCAATGGTTGCAAAGGCATTAGTGAATTTTCCAGTGATTAATAAGCATGTCTATTAATTTTAGAAAAACATATTTTCCAAATTGTATTTAGTGAAAGTGACACCACTATTAAATAGTCCAAATTCACAAGGCAAAGTCTTACCAAAAAATGGCAATGTATTGATTCGGGCACAAAAAATAAAGTGACTACTGCCGATGGCACTGGCATGTTTTCAGGCCTTCCCATCCATCGGTGAGCACAGGGCCCCTCAGAACCCACAGGGAAGAAAATTGACAGGGGTACAGCCCATGGCCCTCTAGGTAGGGGACACTGGTCCCTCCAGCCTCTGACACTGAGGAGGGAAGCAGTCAAATATCCGTGCTGTCTGAAAGCAAGCCTGGATTCTCAAGGTCCCAGTCCCCCCGAGCCGCCCGTCAAGATAATCTCAGGCAAAAGGGCATGGAAATCAGCTGTGCATCCTGGGGATACACCTAGATGTAGTGGAAGGGTCATAAAGGTTACGAAACAGCAGACAAGTACTTAGTGGGCATAAGTGAATATAGGCACTGAAGTAGATAGATCACCATTTTGTTTTGAATGTTTGGCATTAAATTTCACTTTATTCATCCATAGAGCCTTCATACTGTCTGTTTATGTCTCCAACCTTGAGACAATCACTACACTCACCCAGCACCTCATTTCTCTGGAATGTGAGAATGCCAGTGCTATGTCCCTCCCACAACGGCAACACACAAATGAAGCACTGCAGCTGTTATGCTTCTCCTCTGCCCCTGGATTTCAACCATCAATGCCCATTCATGAGCCCCCTTGATCCTCCATCAAAGTGCACCCCTTGCATGCCTAACAGTGTTCTCTAATGATCATGAGGCCAAGGGTATTGAGGTGCTGCCAGGTGCCCATCTTGTCAGTAAGATGGATGTGAACAGGATCACTGATAGTAGCCAATGCTGCGGACCCCATTTTTCTGAAATCTATGATTGTCCCATTCAATGGAAGGATGCTTTAAGCTCTTTGTCAGGTAGGAGTCAGATATATCAGAATATGAGGAGCATTGTTCTGTCTTCAATGCAAATCATCATCATTCTCCCTCCGAGTTCAGCCAACAGCTTCAGTACCCTGACCATGATGCCTGGCAATGGCATAAGAGCACATTGCTGCCACCAAATAACTGATTAGATGTTAGTCCTCATTGTAGGACAGCTAATTGCTCATAGTGCCATTCGTCCTCAAAGCGACGCGTTATGAGACCATCTCTACAATGTCAGTCCAGTTGGGCTCTGACTACTGCCTGGATTTCCTCCATGTCCTCCTCTGCATGGTCACTTCCACAACCTTCTTCAACCTTTTGAGGACAGAACAATGCTCCTCATATCCTCACTGATATATCTGACTCCGACCTGACAGAGAGCTTAAAGCATCCTCCCATTGAATGGGACTATCATAGGGTTCAGAAAAATGGGGTCCACATCATCTGAGGAGAAGTGATGCTCTTCCATCTTCTCCAGGTCCAAGTGGTCTGCCCTCTGCAGCCACCAAGTTGTGGAAAGCACTGCAGACTACAGTGATGCAGGAGACCCTTTGGTGTTTATATTGCAGGGTACACCTGACTGGTCCAGGCACCTTATCCGCAAGTTCAGCAGGTCAATTGCCTGCTTGACCAGCATGCACATTGCAGGGTGAGCCTCATTGTAACAAATCTCTGCTGATATTTGTGGCCTCTGCATTGGCGTCATCAGCCACCTCAAGTGGGTACCCAATTCATGCCGGTGTGGCATCATGCCAGTGCCTGCTGAGTATCTGGTAAGGGGGTATGTCCCACTGAGAATACTCGCTAAGAACCTGATAATGTAATAAAATTAGCTTTCTAAGATCTTTGGACATGTTTCATGACACTCTGCCAGGGAGGGGCTGGGAAGATTGAAATTCACCAGCGCAAACTGCCCTTTCTGGATTTCGAGCACGTACTCCTATTACTGCAGACGGAGATTGTAGGCTCAAAATCATTTCACAGTTTTTCAAACAAAGAGTGAGAACAACTAGGAGTAGTATTGACCTAAAAACCTGCCATATCAATATTTCTATTTCTTCTGTTATGCTTATCAAAGTACAATATGCTAACACTGGGAAATGGAGGTGGGATAAGGCAGGATCAGGTTATGGAGTTGGATGATCAACGATAATCATAATGAATGGCGGGCAGAGCAGCTTGAAGGGCCAACTGGCTTCTTCCTGCTCCTATTTTGCAAGTTGAGAAACATAGAAACTAGAAGCAGGAGTAGGCTATTCGGCTCTTCGAGCCTGCTCCACTATTTATTTTGATCACAGCTAATCATAAAATTCAATATCCTGATCTCCCTTACCCCCATATCCCTTGATCCCTTTAGCTCTTAGAACAGTATCTAATTTCTTCTTGAAATCAGTCAATGCTTTGGCCTCAACTACATTCTGTGGTAGTGAATTCCACATATGCACCACCATCGGGATGAAAAAATACTCCTCATTTCAGTTCTAAAAGGTTTATCCCTTATCCTCAAACTATATTCCCTAATTTTGGACGTCCCTACCATTGGGAATGCTCTTTCTGAATCTACACTGCCCAATTCTATCAGAATTTTATATGTTTCTATGAGATAACCTCTCACTCTTCTAAACTTCAATGAATATAATCCTAATTGATTTAGTCTCTCTTCAAATGACAGACCTGCCATCCCAGGAATCAGCCTGATAAACCTTCTTTGTACTCCCTCTATAGTGAGGACATTCTTCCTTAGATAAGGATGCCAAAATTGTACACAATATTCCGGTGTGACCTCATCAACGTCCTATACAATTGCAGCAAAACATTCCTATCTCCATACTCAAATCCTCTCACTATGTAGGCCAACATACCATTTGCTTTCTTTCCTGGTTGCTGTACCTGTGTGCTTACTTTCAGGGACTGATGCAAGAGGACACCAAGGTCTTACTGAGTATCTATCTCACTCAATTTGCATCCATTCAAGCAATAATTTGGATTCCTATTATTTCTACCAAAGTGGATAACCTGACATTTATCTATATTATATTGCACCTGCCATGCAGATCCTCACATATTCAGCCTGTCCAAATCACACTGAAGCATCTTTGCATCCTCCTCACAGCTCACCCTACACCCAACTTTGTATCACCTACAAATTTGGAGTTAATACATTCAATTCCCTCTTCCAAATATATAATGTGAACAGTTAGAGTCCTGGCTCAGATCCCTGCAAAACTCCATTACTGGTTTGCCAATCAGAAAAAGACACATTTATGCCAATTCTTTGCTTCCTATATGCTAAGCAGCTTTCTATCCATCTCAAGACATTACCTGCAATCCCATATGCTTTATCTTTACATTGCAGTCTGTTATGTGAGACCTTGTCAAAAGTCTTCCGAAAATCTGAATAAATCACATCTTCTGGTTCTCCTTGGTCAACTCCACTAGTTACACTCTCAACAAATTCCAATAGATTCATCAAGCATGACTTCCCTTTTGTAAATTCATGCTGACTTTTTCTGATTAAACAACTGCCTTCCAAATTCTGAGTTATAAAATCCTTCATAATGGACTCTAACAACTTCCACTGGATCGATGTTAAGCTCACTGGTCTATAGATTCCTGTTTACTTTCTATCTCCCTTTTTGAATAGTGGGCTTCCATTAGTTACCTTCCAATCTGTAGGAATCAGTTCAAAATCTCAAAGAATTTTGGAAAATAGCCACCAATGGATCTACTATTTTCAGTGCCATTTCCTTAAGTATTCTGGGGTGAAGATTATCAGGACGCTGGAGAATTATCCACATTCAATCCCATCAATTTCCCCCAAACCATTTCTCTGTTAATGTTGATTTCCTTCAGCTCCTCACTAAAACTTGTTTGTCTCAGAATTTCTGGTACGTTATTCATGTCTTTCATTGTGAAGACAGAAGCAAAGCATGAATTTAACTCCTTGGCCATTTTTAAAATTCCTGTTAGAAATTCTCCAGTTTCTGACTGTAAGAGGTCTATTTTTAATTTTGTTAATTGTTTTCTTTGCATTCCAATAAAAACGTTTACAATTAGTTTTTATGCTCCCTGCTAGCTTACTTTCATACTCTATTTTTCCCTTCATAATCAATCCCTTAATCCTCCTCTGCTGAATTTTAAATTGCTCCAAATCCTCAGGCTTATTTTTTTTGTAAATTTGTATGCTTCTTCCTTGAATCTAATACTATCTTTAATTTTCCTTGTGAGCCATGGTTTCATCACAATTTCCTTACCACTCTTGCACCAAACAGGAATAAACTTCTGGAGCTCACCTATTCATTCTTTAAATGCCTGCCACTGCCTGTCCACTGTCTTTCCTTTCAGTACTGTTTCTCAGTCTGTCATGGCCTATTCATGCCTCATACTATCATAGTTCCCCTTACTGAGATTCAGAATCTTGGTCTCAGAATCAATACATCACTTTGAAAAGAATATGACCATATTATGGTTGCTCGTCCCCAAGGGTTCTTTCACAACTTGACTGCCTTTTGCATTGCACAACACTAAGTTCAAGACGGCCAGTTTCCTTGTTGGTTTCTCAGTGTATTGCTCCAGAAAACCAACCTGTATGCACTTGAGAAATTCCTGTTCTATTGTAGACTATTTGACTTTCCCAATCTATATGCAGATTAAAGTCACCCATGATCACAGATGTTCCTTTAACATACTTATAATTACAGATGTTCTTTGATACACGTATCTCTGATTTCCAGCCTAATGCTTTTCCCAACATTACCACTACAGTTTGGTGGTCTGTTTGGCAACCCACTAATTTTTTTTTTTGCTCCTTATTGTTTCTTAACTTGACCCATATAGATTTCACATCATCTATGCTAATATCTTTCCTCAATATCGTATCAATATCATCTTTAATCAATAATGCAACTTTTCCTTTCTGTCTGTCCTTCTTAAATACTGAATTGCCCTCAATGTTCAGTTCCCATCTTTGGTCACCTTTGAGCCACGTCTCTTTAATACCAACTATATCATATCCCTTTGCATTTGTCTGTGCAACTAGTTCATCCAGTTTGTTTTAAATGCTCTGAGCATTCAAGTACAAAACCTTAAAATGAGCACTTTTAATATTTATTTTCCGTTCCCTACTATTTTTGTTCAGTCCTTATCTGATTCTGTCCCTTGATCTCTCTGCCTATCATTTCCCTTATCCTCCTTACAGTCTTTTCTTCTTGTTCTTAATTCCTCCTGCTCTGAATCCTTGCAAAGGTTCCCGTTCCCCTGCTATATTAGTTTAAACCCTTCTCAAGCACTCTGGCAAGTTTTCCCCCAAGGACATAAGTCCCTATCCTGCCCAGTTGTAACCTGTCCAGTTTGTACAGGTCACACCCACCTCGCAAAACTGCTCCCAATGCCCTATCTCCCCTCACACCACCTTTTTAGCCACATATTCATCCTACATATCCTGCTGTTTCTACTCTGACTGGCACGTGGCACAGGAGTAATTCTGAGATCACTACCTCCGATGTCCTACTTGCTTGCTTCCTAACTCCCTATATTCTGCTTTTAAGGCCTCATCTCTTTTTTTAATCTATATTGTCTATACCAATGTGTAGTATGACCACTGGCTATTTGCCCTTCCCCTTCAGAATGCCTCCGAGACATCCATGCCTTAAGCTCTAGGAAAGCAACATATCATCCTGGAGTCTCGTTTGTGGCTACAGAAATACCTATCTATTCTTCTTATAATTGAATCCCCTATAACTGTTGCATTCTCACAATTTTTTACTTCTCACCCTGCAGTGAAACCAATCAGGGTGCAACGGATTTGGCTGTTGCTGTTTTCCCCCCGAGAGTCATGATGTAGAGATGCCTGCGTTGGACTGGGGTAAACGCCGTTAGAAGTCTCACCATACCAGGATAAAGTCCAACCAGTTTATTTGATAGTAATCCCACAAGCTTTTGGAAATGGTGTTCCTTTGTCAGGTGTGTGGAAGGTTCTGATCAGAAAAGGGCATATAAAGTCACACACAGTTTACAGAATACTGATTAGAATACAAGTCTTTACAGCTAACTTGCTATTCTAGTCTTAGAGATGCAGACAATGTGAGTGGAGATAGCTATCCATGTTTCTATGGAACACTTTCCCAACTATTAGAAGTCAGCGCAATATGTTCTTACATCATAGGCCGATGTTACATCAAGGAAAAAGAATAATGCTGGTTTACAAATCATGAAGCAATGGCCATTGCTAAAATCCAGGGGCTACTATATACAACAATCTTGCACACAAGTTTGCATATAATCTTCATAGGATGGGTTTAGCACAGCAAGATTCAAGTGGAGCTTAGAAAACTCGTAGGTTCTGAAGTAATTGATTTAACTGACGTCTATCAAGGATGAGGTGATTAAATGATTGAATGCAGTAACTGATTATTGAGCTAAAGCTCCTGAATTATATATTCAGACACAGTTTGTACTTGTCAAAGTGGAATTAGTGATGTCTGCTCACAGATGATTTTGGTGACAGGCTTCATTTCAAAATTCAAACTGTCAGGATGCAGGGTGTTAAACTCTAATTTCCTTGTGACTTGTTGGACAAGTTGGAAGAATATTTTTGTTTAGATAGTGAACATTGATGACGTCAACAGACTTTGAAAAATTTTCAAGCCTGACAGCATGAAGGAATGATCTCAGGCTTTCTTAGCTCATCTTTAATCTTTAAGGAGAAGTAATTGAACTCAAGTAACTAAGAAAGACAAAGAGGAAAAGCTTCAAGAAAGAGGAGCCAGACAGACCTAGCGCACTTTGTGATATTTGCCATCTAAAGACAAGTATTAAGACTTATTCAAGGAGAAGGAAATTTCTGTATTCTTTAAAATTAGGAGTGAATTTTTAAAAGCACTGACTTCTTTTATTTGAAATAACCCCCAATGTGAAGACAAGATACTTATTCAGAAATAATGGAAATCTTGTAGCAATTTGTATGGAAAGAACATCTAAGTAATTTGCTCATAATTCACATGTTGTGTTAGCTGAGGGTGGTTTTGTAAACTTCCTTGTTAGCAGGTGCATAAGAAGCAGAAGAAATCCAACCTGGCCAATTACTCAAATCTCGATCATGAGTAAAGTGATGGAAGGAATGATTGACAATGCTATCAAGCAGCACTTTCTTAGTAGTAGCCTGTTCACTGATGCTCAGTTTAGATTCCATGAGGGCCATTCAACTCCTGACCTTTGTACAGCCTTGGTTCAAACATGGATCAAATGAGCTGACCTCCAGAGGTGAACTGAGAGTGACTATCTTTGATATCAAGTTACCATTTGACTGAGTGTAGTATCAAAAAATCCTCACAACATTGGACTTAATAGAAATCAAGAGAAAATCTCTTCATTGGTAGGAGTCAAACCTAGCACAATGGAATAGTGGTGTTGGAGGTCAATCATCTCAGTTTCAAGACATTAAGCAGGAGAGTATCCTCAGTCCAAACATCTTCAACTGCTTCATCAATGACCTTCCTTCCATCATAAGGTCAGAACTATGGATGTTACTGATGATTGCACAACATTCAGTATCATGCGCAATTCATCAGATATGCTAGCAGTCCCTGACCAACTATTATAGGTCTTACTCTCACAAGACAGGAATGGCTCCAGCGAAATTGTTAATGGGATGGAGAATTTGGACTAGATTAAGCCTATGTTTTCAAACCTGACAGAGAGGGTGAAATCCCAACAAGAGAGCCAGAAGAAAAACTATGATTCTGTAAGGACAGAAAGAACGTTAAAAACTGATTAGTTAAAAACCAACATCAAGCCATGACTGGATGTCAACCCTATACCTATCCTTTCAGGTAATGAGGGCATGAATTCTGAAATAAGAGACTGCCCATCCCAACTAAAACAAGACCTCAGAAAGGACCTGAATCAATGACTTTATGATGCTCCTTTCAGAAGCAAAAGTCTTCACTTCACATCCCTAGATTTGATCCTGCCTCCAATTGACCTCTGGCCCATCGACTAGCGGCGGAAGAAATCTTCCTATGGCGGGGGTTCTGGAAAGAAATGGACTTGAGGTGAGAAGGATGTTATGATGGCCACGGGAATCATAAGTTAATCCCCCATAGGTCTCATCATAGATTTTGAGCTCCTGTACTAATGAGTGAGTGCTCGTCCAGTGCGAAAGAAGAAGCAGAGGGTTTAAAAACAGTTGGCTCCACTCAGGCTGGCAGTTGAAGAACTCTGGGCTTGATCTTACACTGTAGCCACAGAAGTGGCACTTTCTGCATGTCTTAAATAAAGGGTGTTGCTAACAGATGATTGGCCATGGTGATATTATTACAATAATTGTACTGTCAAGCACCTTGGAATGTTTTACAAGTTAAAAATGCCAAATAAATGCATGTTGTTGTTATTGTTGAGTGTGTGCAAAGTGTGCCATTTTGACATCAAGTTAACATTTGACTGGTGATGCTGCGTGGAGTTAACGATCACTCTGATCCTTCCACAAGTAATGATGAAGGCTGCTTTGCACCTCATTTTCAGCAAAGATATAAAAAAACTTAAAATATTCTTCATGAAAATATTTGATTTTCATGTTGCAAAGTTCACTGAAATACTCATCCTTTGAACAACGTGACTTGCTCTAACTGCACGCCACTCAAACTCTGCTGGCTCCCTCTGGTGTTCTATTGCTGGCTTTAAGGAGGAAAGTTAATGCAATATAAGGGTGAAGCAAATACTGAAAATATTTAAATGTTGCATATTCAAACAAGTAAAAATAGTGCAACACAGATCTCTGTGTTAACAGCCATTACAGTTTTTTTACACTAAAGAGTTCCTTGAGACAACTAGAAAAACACAGGACAAGTTAACATGCATTGTTAAGAAACTAAAAATAGTTTTAAGGGATTTTTACTTTTAGAGGTCTACATTAGAAATAAAGAATAGTTTTAAGTGGGTTTAATTTAATGTTTCTAAGTACCTAAAAGGCAGCTATCACTGGAATCATACTGGGCAAAGGTACTTGTGTATTTGTGGGTTGGTTAAGTTTCAACTGTGTTTCTATTGTGCTTAGAGAGAGCAATGGTGTGAAGAATAAATAAAAAGGCATAAGCATGTTGGTGTTGCTCAGCAACTGGAGGCCTTTATAAAGGTAAAAAGAGCATTTGTTCTTAGCTTTAACTGTATCCAGAGCAATTGGAGACAGATCACTCAACGCTATCACAGAAGGGAGTTGCAAAGATGCAAGATTCCTAAGGAACAAGACACAATCCATATAATTGAGGAACTGAGACAGGAAGATTGTCTCACATGACTGAAGTTAAGTGAACAGCAACTTAGGTACTGTTTTGAAGGACTCAAGGAAAAGTAAACAAAGTGCTTTGAGTTAATTACAGTAACTACATTTAAAGTGGGACAGCAGAACTTCAGACGTAACCAAAACATTGGATCTTATTTAATAAGAATCTGAGAATTGAGAGTTAAAGTAATTGTGGCCATTTGGGCAACTGTCAAGACAAAGTAATCCTAAAGAGTGGTGTAAAATCCTGGACTGAATTCCCTGGCAGAAGTGGAATGGAAGCTGTGTTCAATAGAACCACTTGAAAAAGCTAGACAAGATTTTAGAATGCAAATCACTAAATGAAAGTATTACACTGAGAAACGATTTTAAAGCACATTTTTGAGAGTGGAAACTCTCATGTGACAATAATCTGGGGGATTTTGAGGACTTCAGAATGAAGAGTGCATTTGGCCACAGCTATCTTGTGTTTAAAAGTGACTTTGTGTGTTAGTGAGATCACTGTAGTTTTAAGGGAACTTTATAATATGTTTTAATCTTAAAATTTGTGTGTATTTGTTGAGCTAAGGGGAGACTAAAGGAATATTGTATTATAGTCCATTTTTTAAGTTAAATAATCTTTTTCTTGTTAAAACTAATTATGGGTCCTGTGACTCTCTTCCTTCATATTTGATTAAAAGTAAAGATTATGGTCTTTTGAGCCAGGGTTCCATTCTGGGATCTTCCTGTCCAGTTATAACACCAATTGGGACTGTAACATTATTCTATTGACAGCAATGCATGTATTTATTACTCAAAATATCCATCTCACTGTAGCCCATGCTCAAAATTGAACTTTGTTCACATTTCCGTTAGTCTCTTTTATGATGTTCACCAGGAATGCCTTCCTTGAAGAATGCTATTCTTCTCTCCGATAGGATTTTAGTTTGTATCTTTTACCATATTCACACGGATGTCCAATCCATCTACACTCCCATCCTTTTTAACACAGTCTTGAGGGCTCTCCGCTTTTTCCCTGAGCAGAGATCTGAAAATTCCCATCCACCAACATTCTGCTCCATTTCGTTGAATTTGTTCTGCCACTAAATAATTTCCCCTTTAACTTGTCACAATTCCTGTAAACAAAAGGCGTGGCTATGGGTAGTCACATGGGCCTCTGTTATGCATGTCTATTTGTGTGTAATAATGCTATTCTGAAACTCTGATATACCTGAAACTCCACTTCTCTCCCCCCCCCCATAATTTTCTACCTCTAACTAATCTGTAGTAAAGACTTAATCAACAAAGGATCCATTGTTAAGTGTTTGAAAAAGCTTTGAATTGTTCTCATTAATTTTCATGGTTGGACAGATGTAATGGGTTTATTCAATAACTGCAACCCTTTCAGGTCAACACATGGAAATGTATACAATTTGTAAACAGGTCTGTATTAGTTGGTTTGTGATAGATATTTCTACTGAATTAGTTGCATTCTGTCAGTACAGCAGAGAAAGGCATTATTTCCCCCTTTTGAGAAATTAATTACATTCTGATGTTGTTACGGACTTTGTGGAAATGTTCTGCGAGAACATTTCCACAAAGCAAATTGCTGCTAGATTTTGATTTTGCAAAATATATTGAGCAATATAACATGTAAATTGTATGTTTATAGTACAAAATTATACCTACATGCAAATATATACCCACTACTTACACATTTGTTATTTTAAGTATTCAGAATAAGAAAAAATCATCAGGCCTAGATGCATTTGCTCCATTTCATAGAGGATTCATCCATACAACATGCACTTCCTGTAAACATAACACACGATTCCTATCACATGTCAGATGCTAGTCTTCAAGCACACAAGAGTCATGGACATCAAAGTGCTAGTCAAAGTCACAGAATATCATGCATCCCAATGGAATTTCATGTATTCAATCAAGTGCATACTTGTCATAACACTTCTATTGTTCTTTAACAATATATTCCTCCGATCACCTTGAACATGGGAAATCTACTAATACTTGATAACTGTGCCAGTGCAAATGCTTGGAATCAAATGATTTCTGGCTTTCAGAATTTTCTGAATGATAGAATGACATAAATGCCTAACCGCAAGCGCGTGGACTCGAAAACACCGTACATATAAATATTTATCTGCAACACAAAACAGTGACAAAAATTGTTTTACTTATCCAAATACTCAACATGTTTCTGCTCCCAAACTTAGAGAAAGAAATTGGGGAAGAGAGAGAGAGATGGACAAATAAATTGATAGAAAGAGAGAGACTAACAGAGACAGAGAGAGAGAGAGATGGAGAAAAAGACTGACAAAGAGAGAGATCTACAGAGAGAGAGAGAGAAAGACAGAGAACAAGATCAAAAGAAAGACCAAGAGGCAATTAAAAAGAAAGGGGTAGAGACATAGCAGAGGGAGAAATTGAGTGGTTTTGTAATCTTGCACTGCATGTTCTAATGTCACAAAGTCACTGAATTGCCTCCTTACCTCCCCCATCACCCACTATTTCTCACCTTCAGTCCAAAGAGCAGGTGAATCCATGAGGTTTTGATTTGTTGCAGCATCTGAATAATCAAGTGGTGAATCTGTGTGTTGCTTAGGATGGTTTAAAATCCTCCTGAAGTTTCCAAACTTTGGATTTGCAGACTGGAGCAGTTATGGTAAATGTTGTTTAGCATATAGCTAATTATATAAATATGATTTATTTGAAATACATAATGCATCAAGATTGAAATGTTTCATTTTCCAAGTAAACAGAGGTAACTTGCTTGACAGCTTTGATGAAGAAAATAAAAAGTCATGGATTGCTCCTTGTTCTTTTTGTACCTTCTATTCAAAGGTGTTCCCTATTTTGTAGTTATAAAAATATATACTGACTAAACCTTTAGTTGCTGTTTCATAAAAATATAATTTTCCTTATGTTGTGGCTGATCCCTGGGCAAAATCCCCCTGCTTCATTTGATGCTGCATGAGATATCCTCAAATTGCTATGCTCCAGAGAGAGGAAAGAATCGGCTCCTCTTCTTTATTCAACTCCCTTGGTTGGTCACAAGGTTAATTTAAAAAGGATCAAAACCTTGTTAAAGTGAGTTCATTAATTACTAAAACATGAGATGAGATAAATAATAAATAATAATAACACATGCAAACACACATAGATAGGAAATGAGAAGTGAAATCAAAAATAAAAGTTTAGAAGTGATACAAATCCATCTTTGGCTTGTTCATGAGGAGTAGACAATGAAATATTCTGACTGTTAAGTTGAGTGATTCGAGTAGCACTGACTTCAACAGTTGAGCATTTGGTTTAGAAATTCTTGGTTCTGTGGGTTAGCTGAACGGAGTTATCCTGCTTCCTTTTTGACTTACTTTTAATCATTAGACAGAGATATCTGTCATGGATAATACTAAAGATGTTTTTCAGCTGCAATCTTCACAGCACATGCTAACACAATACAACTAGAACATCAGATCAGCACAAAAAGGACCGTTTGTTTTTGAACACTTTTCTTGTATATTCCTGGAAGGGGATAATACAAACATATCCAAAATATAACTCAAAGGAGATAGTTTCTGCTGAGATCTTAATCAGCTTCCATTATTCCACAGAAGGTTATAGTTCAGTTTGCATTGTATCTCTTCCTTCAAAATGATTCTCTGAAAAAGGGTGCAACATTTTTTCTTTTGGGAATAGTTATAGTCCGCAAAGGAATTCCAGCAAGTGGGTACTTTATGGTCTCAAGTATTTTTTGCCTGTATGTGCCTTTTTTTAATAAACACATGTCTTACTTAAAGACTGCATATGTTGGAAGTAATTTGGGGCTGTGATCTGTAGTCATGACACTTGTTGCAAGGAGGTATGTCAAGCTTGCTCTTTCTTCTAGCTCAGCCTTTGTGTTATGTAATTAATTATTTAAAAATCAAAGCCAACTATGTACTTTAAACCTATGCTTTCCTTTTTCTTGAAGCCTTTTAATTAAAGTTCAATTACACTTTCAGCTTATTCCTATCACTTCCCATTTTATTTAGAGACTTAAATACTCTCTTGGTCTGCTTCCTTCACTAAACACAATTGTCTCTCAAGGAGATGGGCCACAAATTGCAAACTTCAGACAATGAAGCCCTGACTTCTGACATATGCATGAAAGCAACTGAAGGAAGACACTAAATATCCCTGTCTCTCAACTGGAAATTGCCTAGACTCTGTTCAGGCAATTTAGAAAACGTCTAAAGCTGACAAAGAGATTTCCTAAAAACTGACACAACTATTAAACAACTGGCAGCTTGAAAACAGCCTGAATATAAAATTAATGATGTAAAGAAGGCATCCTAAATTTCAATATTTATGGTAAAAAATGTTGTTGATTAGGGATCAGAATTTGGAAAACAAGTCAGAGTTGCATCCAAACCAAAATAACCAAAAGATGTCTGGTCAGATGCTAGATTCTCCCTCAGTGTATCTGAAAAAGCACTGGAGCATGCCAACCAGAGAATTTTCACAGTAACTTTGTTGCAGTGTTAACATAAGCCTACTTGTGGCAGTAATAAATAAACTTTTAAAAAAACTTTAGCAAATTTAACTAGAAACAGCAGCTGGCCTCAAAGTTGTGCATGTTGGTAAGTAACTGGATATTGGGATAAAAACTGCTGTTCAGAAGTTTGTCTAATTATACCAGAATTGCATTTGCTTTAAGCATAACATATTGAAAAGAAGAATAAGTTATCTGCATGAGTTTTCAAATCAGGAAATGGCTGAGCTCAAAGACTTAGTAATTTTCACTAAGCTTGCTTGTTGAGAAACTGACAGGATCAGAGGAAAAGTTAGTTTTACAAGTGCCATATTTTACTCTCCAGTGAAAATGGTGGAAAGTAATATTGGAAGGATGTAAAACAGGAATTTATACTCCAGCCTGTGTAGTTATCATCTGATAAGTTAGGTTAAACTTGGCTCAACCTAAAGCAATTAACTGTGTGATTAAGAAAGGAACCTGCAAGCGGTCTTTCACCAGTTTCAGAAAGGGTAGATTTTTGTTTCCTATCTCTTACCAGAGACCCATTAGCATTGAATCACAGAATCAGAGATTGCTATAGTGCAGAAGAGGCCCTTCGATCCATCGAGTCTGCACTAACGCATTAAAGGCCTGGCCTGCTCACCTATTCTCACTTGGCCCATAGCCTTGAATGTTACACTGTGCCAAGTATTCATCCAGGTACTTTTTAAAGGATATAAGATATTCTTCCTCCACCATCCTCCCAGGCACAGCATTCCAAATCATCACCACCCTTTGGGTAAAAAGATTTTCCTCAAATCTCTCCTAAACCTCCCAACCCTCACTTCTAACTTGTGTCATCTTGTAACTGACCCTTCAACTAATGGAACAGCTGCTCCGTATCCTTCCTGTCTATGTCACTCATAACCTTGAACACCTGAATAAGGTCGCCCCTCAGTCTTTGCTGCTCCAGAGAAAACAACCCAAGCCTATCCAACCTCTCTTTATGACTTAAATGTTTCATCCCAGGCAACATCCTAATGAATCTCTTCTGCACCCCTTCCATTGTGCTCACGTCTTTCCTATAATGTTATGATCAGAACGGCAGACAGTGCTCCAGCCACAGTGGGAGTTCAGTTTATGTGCCCAAACCCTTATAAAGAAGATAGCAGAGAAGGAGAAAGAAGAGGTGTTGCGAAAAGAACATAAGAAGTACCTTAAAGACCATAAGGGTTCCCTCAGTATGCTTAAGGAGGTAACAATTCAATAATCATACAAGGAATTATATCTCCCATGGCAAATTTACAGCTTCACAAGAGACAAGGTTAAACCTCATTAAATTAAAATTTCACAGCTAATTTCTGATGAAGGAACACATTTAAACATCAAGAATTATAGAATGGTTCGAACCATTCAGTGTAATGTGTCCATATTTTAATCTTCATGTCTTATCCAGTTCCCCCTTGAAACAAGATCAACTCAACTAGTTCCATTTTCTTGCCCTTTCTCCATAGTCCTGCATTTTTTAATCTTCATGTCCTATCCAGTTCCCCCTTGAAATCTTCACCAGGTCCCCAGGTAATATGATCCAATTTTTGACCACTGGCTGTGTAAAAAGGGTTTTGATTGTATCACCATTTGACAGTCATCTTAAATTAATATCCTCTGGTTCTCAGTCCTTCCACCAATGAGCACAGTTTCTCTCCATCAACTCTGTCTAGACCGCACAAATTTAAATCTCTTTTCAACTATCTCTTCTTTAACGAGAACAACCCCAGCTTCTCCAGCCAATCTATATAGTTGAAGTCCCTCACCTCTAGCATCATTTTGGTATATCATTTCTGCAGACTCTTGAAGTCTTCACATCCTTTCTAAAGCATTCACAATTGGACACAATGATCCAGCTGAGACTGAACCAGTTTTATAATCTTAACTTGTCTTTTCCTCTTTTCATGTTGAACAACGAACTACAATCATTTAATGTATTCCTTCTGTCCATGATTTTAAAATGGGGATTAATCCTTTCAGTTTTAGTTAGGTCAATGTCTGCATCTAACACAATGGCTTGAAATCGTCACCTCATTTGCCATGAAATCGGCGTGGCCGAGGGTTCAACAACTGAATTCTGTGTTGCCCTCGGGCAGCAATTTCACTCTCATCTGAGTGAGGCCGTAAAATCCTGCCCAATGTATTACTCCCAACAACTACATTTTATTTTGATTTCAAAGCATAAGGCAAATGTGCATTGCAAATTTTGATTTTTGCAGTGGATTTTCAGTTGATAAATATTTCTCTCTCTACATATAATATTCTGAAATATAATGTCCCTCTGTACAGCAGCATGCTGCAAATTTTTACCATTTAAATAATAGTCCATTTTGCTGATATTCCTATCAAAATTGATGACCTCACATTGCACTCTGCTAGACCCTTGTTCACTCACTTAGATTATCTATATCCCTTTCAGACTTTCAGCGTCCTCTGCACACTTTGCTCTTCCATCCATCTTAGTGTCATCTGCAAATTTTGACACATTATATTTGGTCTCCAACTCCAAATCATCTCTGTAAATCGTAAACAATTGCAGTCTCAATGCTGATCCCTGAGGCACACCACTAGTCACTGATCACCAACCAGAAAAACACCCATTTACACCCATTCTTTGCTTTCTGTTAGTTAACAATCCTCTATCCATGCTAAAACATTATCCATGCATCTTTATCTAATGTAGCAGTCTTTGGTGTGGCACCTTGTCAAATACCTTCTGGAAATCCAGACACACCACATTCACAGGTTCCCCATTGTCCACTGCACATGTAATGTTCTCAAGGAATTCCACCAAATTAGTCAAACACGAACCTATGCTGCATATTACCAATGGGACAATTTATATCCAGATATCTCGCTATTTCTTCCTTGATGATAGATTCAAGCATTTTCCCTACTACAGAAGTTAATCTAACTGGCCTATAGTTACTTGCCTTTTGTCTACTTCCTTTTTTAAACAGTGGTGTCACATTTGCTGTTTTCCAATCTGCGGAAACCACTCCAGAGTCCAGCAAATTTTGGTAAATTACCACTAGTGCATTTGCTATTTCTTCCGCTATCTTTTAATATCCTTGGATGCATTCCATCAGGACCAGGAGACTTGTCTACCTTTAGCCCCATTAACTTGCCCAACACTATTTCTTTCGTGATAATGATAGTTTCTAGGTTCTCACCTGCCATAGTCTTCCTGTCATTAATTTTTGGCATGTTATTTTGTATCTTCCGATACAATATGCGTCAGCCATTTTCTCATTTCCAGGTATTACATCCCCCTTCTCATCCTCTAAAGGACCAATGTTTACTTTCATAGTGGGTTCAAAATATTAACTCTGTTTCTCTCTCCACAAATGCTACCAGACCTGCTGAGTATTTCCAACACTTTTTGTTTTAACACCAGAAGAACTCACAGATCTTTTCTGATTAGTTCTATGGAATCTTTTATATCCACCTGAGCAGGCATATAGGGCATTGTTTAAATCTGCATTCAAAAGGAATAACCTCCAACAAGGAGACTCTCTGTTACGTGTTAGCCTACTTTACGTTCTGAAGGCCAATCTTCTGACTTAGATGCAAGAATCCACTAGCTAGGCCAAACTGACACAGAATTTATCTAATTTAACTAAAATTTGCCAGGGAATATCTGTGATTCAATCACGATAATCCGTGATTCCCTGTTCAACATGCGTAGCAAAATCCACAGATCAGTCAATGGCCTTGATCAATTGATTATTTATAGGTGTTTGCTTTGCTCAATTGATTACTCAGTATTCACTACATCTGAAATTACTACATTTGGGTACAGAGAAGGCTCATTTTTAACAACAAAAATCTTTTAATCAATTTTGATAAAAATGAGCATAAATACAGTTTAAGACCCTCGGATCTTGATGATGGAACTAGAAAATCATAGATCCTGGAACTGAACCTGGAAAAAAGCTTGGAAAATATTTTTATTCAGAATTAAGTGAATTGTATCAATTTGAAAAATCAACATTTGAAATAAGTAAGTTTACTTTTTAAATGCCTCAATCCTCCTAATATATATTTAAAAAAATGCCCAATCCTTCTACAAACTATTCTTATTCTACTATGAGGTTTTCCTTAAAAATACGCACAAAGTTGTACTTGTTCCCATGCCTCAGTGCTACAAATTTTCCATATTCTAGTATAGCTAAACGTCTTGTGCTTAGGTGCTGTGTGCCTCTTAAATGCTCACAAGTCACAGCCACCTGACGACATGGTTGTGATTGCACTGAAGGTGAGTGAGCTCTAGCCTTCCATATCCTAGGAGTGTACAGGATATTTCAGGAAGTGTAGATCTTGTGTTGAGACATTTTTCACTGAGCTTACTATCCATGTAAAACACTTCGCTACTTATGGTGTTAAGGGGATGGAATCTGCATTGTGCTAACTGACAACCAAGAATAATAACAATGAGTTAATGTTAATCTCACTGACTCTACCTTGTACAAATGTCATTGGCAAATGTTTAATACATTTGTATGGTCTGATTTTTCTTTTTAAGAATTCAGGGGTGGTATGCCTCCATATAAGGTGGTATGTTGTGCCAATCTGCACCATAATAGAGGGCTGGGAACTGGACTTGAGCTCTGATTCCTCCCCTTCCAACTACCCATTCTCAATTATCAAACCGCAAAAGCAAGATCAGCAGTACATTGCTCTTCCCCCACCTCATAATGTCTGACTCAGAAAGACACTGGCTGAAATCTGAGCGTAGTTTGCCTGTCCACCCTACTTGGATGGTGTTAGTGAATGGCCCAGGTGATGAGAGAAATTAAATTAAAATAACTTCAAAAAGCAGACCTTGCAAAAAATGGTTCCTGTGCACACAGCATTGTATAAAATGTTTTCACATTTCTATAGTACATTTCTACATTTGTAGAATGGTATTTTCTTAGTGCTGGTTTGTGAATAGATTTCAATATCATTGCCATTCAAAGCACATGACATACAAGTGAGAGCTTGTAATTCAGCACTGTTCTCCAAGATAACCCTGCTACCAAAAGAAAAATCCAAATAGGAGCTGTAAAAACAAATATGGAGAAAGTAACAATATGCGATATTTTTACGCATTAGACAAAATAATACTCAGCAGAGTTCTGAGACAGTAACACACCTCAAAGTTTAGATATCATAAAAAATTCAAAGTTTGCCCTCAAATTTGTTTGTGCCTCTCAAACCATTGACAGTCTAATTCCCTGTAACATATACTGATTTCTATCTAATCAATTATTTTATTTTATCCCAATACAAATAGAGTAGTATTATTTATCAATAACCCATTAAAGATTATATCACTGTGATGTTGCATTATTTACATCACAATAGTCTTCAGTAATTATACCACATCCAACAGTGGTATGCATTAACCTACCTATTGCTATCAGCCATGCTCTAATTAGCAAAAAATAACCCAGATTTCAATCAGTGAAAAAAGTTCAGACTTCAATTTGATTACTATTAATATAAGCTCTAAATATAACTGATAAGGTAATACACGGATAAAGGCGATTTGAATTAATGTAAATAAGTTGGCTTGAACACTTAATAATTACTGATCATTCTCATTATGCTGTTTGGGAATGATTCTCCACTGAATTGCAAACCCAGGTCAGCTTATGATATTTGTTCCACTGAAGAGGTCAAAGACTTCTGTTGAATACTTAACAATGAAAAGTTGCTTACTTTGCTTGAAAAATAACACCAGAATCGAGATTCAAACGCACTGCAAATAAAAACAGACAAATTACAACTCTTTGTCTCACAGCCCTATTTAATGGTTCATTCAGAGATGCTATCATAAGAAAAACAGGTAACACTGAGCCAAAATGTTTTACACCAGATGTATGTTGTTGCCTTAGATGAAAGTTGGCAGTAGTTTACCTTGCGGGCAGCAACATTACTAAGCAAATAATCAGAGATGGTCTTTTTTATATGTTTGAATGAGGAATTCATATTTAAATATTATTATGTTTGGATCAGGATTGCTGTATAATTGAAGTGGAGGGGAAGTGGTTTGAGACATTGGAACTGTACAGTTGTATCAGATCTGTACTTCTCTGAAGTCTGTTTATATCCATGTTTTTAGTTCTAAACTGATTGCTTATCTCTGGCAAGCTTGAAGTATTGCTTCAAAGGAAATGTTGCTATTTTTTGGTAAGGGCATGTAATTCTTTTCATATTTAAACCTTGTTTTCTCTTTCTCTTGCTTAGGTCTTGCCAGATATCATGACATCATTAACCAACTTGATCTATTGCCACACTTAACGTACAATATCTGCTTCTCCTCCACAGTTGCCAGCAAATTTAACACAATTATCCAGTGACACTCTGCATCATCTTTTAAACTTGCATTTCCCCCATCCAGTTCCAACCACATAGAATGATTTAGTCTTTATTCAGCACTTTATGGGACAATCTGGCTGTGATTGGAACTGGGTTTACTTCTTCACTGCTACATTCTCTGATGCTGTGCACAGATGCTCCAGCGCAGCATACTGAGTTATACAAGATTTAATATTAAAACCAGAAAGTGTTGCAAAAACCAAGTCTGGCAGCATCTGTGGCAAGAATGGAATTAATGTTTTGAGTCTGATATGGCTTCCTCAGAATTCTTGGAGCTCCAAAGAGAAGTTGTATCAGACTCTAAACATTAATGCTGTTTTCCGCTTCACAGATGCTGCCATACCTGTTTTTCCAGTAGTTTCTGTTTTTATTTCAGAAATCCAACATCCATTTTGCTTTTATATAGGCTTGTAATATTGCTGATCTTCAACAACATTGTTTACAAGTATAGGAGTAGCTTCCGCACAACAGCTGATGACACCCAGCTTCACCTCTGTACTATTTCCTTCAAGCTGGCAGCCTCTGGCCGTCAGACATCACATTATGAATGAGTCATTATTTTCTCCAATTAAACATTGGGAAGATTAAGCCATAAACACCTTTCTTTTTCATCTGACATCAACCCCATCCTCTGGAATCTGTCCAGGCTGAACCAGATCTGGTGTGACTTTATATCCTATTTTGTCTGCAGCTGAGCTGCAAAACTATCCATTACCAACACAATGTAACTCACCTCCCCGTTTCTCACTCTCAATGCTGCTGAAGCATATATTTTCACTTCGTAATTGTTAAACAACTTCTGGCCAGAGTCCCCCATGCTAACTTCCCATCCTCCCCTAACCATAAGTTTGAATTTGTTCAAAACTCCACTTTCTCCATAGAACTTCCTTTACTATCCCACTATAATTCCTGATTCTCCATCACCTCTATCCTTCCAAGCAGGCATTAGTATCCTGGCCCCCAACACATTAAATCTCGCCTCTTTGTCTTTGCCTTTAAATCCTTCCATTTGTATCACAGATGAATCATCTTTCCTCACCCTATTTCTACAGTGTTATTCAATCTTACATGCTCGAAACAAATGCTAGCAGTTGTAAACCATGTGAACAGATAGATAATATACCAGGGTACTACATTCTGTAAAATTTTGATAAATGCCAACAATTTGCATGTTTGATTAAATTGTGCATTGAATTATATGCTTGCACCAAGATGTCTAGAAATCTAAATTTCATTGTACTATGTTGTCATGACTTCAAACATGAGCTCAAAGAAAAGATACAGGAGTTGAAAAGTGATAATAAGCCTACATGAGACAAAAACCACAGATGATGGAAGTATAGGTAGAAATGGGGCTTTTATTCTGAAGTATTCTTAAGCATATACCAAAATGTCCCATATATGGTGCAAATTAACAGACAAATAGAGGAAATATATCCAAAAATTAAATCTTAGATTCCATCACATTTTAAATAAATTATACAAAGAACAAAGAACAAAACAGCATGGGAAACAGGCCCTTCGGCCCAACGAGCCCGCGCCACCATTCCCTCTTGCCTGAAAGCTCATACACAATTTACATTTGAAAATGAATTCCTGTCAATTATTTTTGAGACTATCTTCAACCCAGTACTAAAACTAGCTATAGCTGCAGACACCTTTCAATATACACAGAAAATAGGAAAGATCAATTAGTTTTTAGAACATTTTTGCTTCTGTCTGCAGGACTGGGCATACAATGTAATTTGCTTAAACATGGAGAACAGTTGAACTCCAGTGTATTAATTGCACTTCTATATTAATCACTTCTGTTTTTACCATTTCTACTCTGCAGCTGTGAGCCTTAAGCTAGGGAATGTCCTCTCTAAGCCTTGCTACCTCTCCTCCTCTTTCAGATATTCCTTAAAACTTTCTTCTTTGACAATGCTTTTAGTTACTTGCTCTTACATCTCCTTATGTGAATATTGAATATTGTCTAATTACACTCCTGTAAAGTGGCTTCTGATGTTTTACTACATTTAAAGGTTTGAAATAAGTTTAAGTTCTTTCTACTCTACAATCTACTTGGCAAATATCTGTAAAGTTAACCCCTGAGTCCAATCTCTTCTTCATTTAATTTCTTCAAGAGTGCAGGTATTTTTGGGTGCATTCTCTAGAGCGAGGTTGAACCCAACTATGGCATTCTTGAAACTGGTAAGATATCACAGTAATACTTTTTCAAAATGATTTTAGGTCTAGCAATCGAGCAGTTAAGGAGTAAGCACAAGAAGACATTGGATAACTTTTTGATGACTGTAAACAGATATCTATAAATCTAAATTTCATTGTACTATGTTGTCATGACTTCAAACATGAGCTCAAAGAAAAGGTACAGGAGTTGAAAAGTGATAATAAGCCTACATGAGACAAAAACTACAGATGATGGAAGTACAGATAACATCACCATGTTAACTCCAGCAGAGTTTACATTACTTTGCTACAAAATGATCTCTTGCATCGCTGATTTTGTGGTCCACTGTGTTGTGGTTAGCATTTCAAACACACACAATGAATTGATGGAGTTGGGCTGTTATGCATACTGTCAGCTTTTTAATAGAAATATAGGATTTTTTCCCAACAAGCTTTGAATGCATATATTTATGTGCCTAGTCTTTAAAATCAGTTCTGAATGTAAATTGAAATGGCTGCAACGGCAAACCAGACACTGAAAACAAAGAATGCAGCAAATAGAGCAATGTTCTTGGTGATTGCTGAAGGGAAATAATTCCATTCGTAAGTCTCACTAGATTTGAATATGTAAGCATCTAATTTGGGAAATTTGAGAAACAATCTCTATTTTCAAACTGGTCCAATTAATCACTAATGTATTGTATAAGCCCAGCAAAATAATGCCAACATTATTTGCAATTTCTATTAACAGTGCCATGATATTGTATTAATGGCTCCAGTAGAATTAGGCCCATTTCAAGAAGTTGTTTTGTAGCTTCCCTTTGAAACAAAGTGCTATGGCTCCAGGCAAATGTAAATGAATGCTGGTAGTTATGTTTGGTAGCTTACACTACTACATTGATCTGGTCATGGGACAACTGATAGCCCAACAATTTAGCTTTTGCTTTTTGGGCTGAATTGATTTGTCCCTAACATTACCTATTTCCATTTTGCTAGTAGAATCTATGCCCTAAAATAATTGCATTCTGCAGTGACATCAGCCTTGCAATCTGCAACACAGGGATCAAAGCAACATAAAGGGAATTTGAATCTGGTGCAAATATTAATGTGTCCTATCTTCTGGTTGTCAGTCAACACTTCTGGCTTTGTGACCTTGTGTTGAATAATAAAGTGACAGAGCATTCAAGTAGTCTGTATCAGCAAAGGGTGTCAGAGTGACTGATCAAGCAATACAAATGACAAATCAACCATCACTCACTTTGTTCACTGGCAACTTTTAATTAAAATATGTTGATCACTTGTTAATATATCATTACTATCTCAGCACATGACAAACAAGCCTCACAGCAGAAACTCCATCTCATTGTACTGTAACATATAAATAAAACACTCATAATGCATATGGAAGCAAATTTAATTTGTCTTGGCTTATTTGGACTGCAATTTAATATAATCAAAACCAATTGCAGTGAAATTACATTAGTAATTAATTGTACTATAAACCTTAAAATCTTCCATTGTTTTCCTCTACCTATTGATCTATCTTTCTATCGGAGGGTGGTGGGGGGGGGGGGCACAGTAGCACAATGGTTAGCACTGCTGCTTCACAGCTCCAGGGTTTGATTCCTGGCTTGGGTCACTGTTTGTGTCGAGTTTGCACATTCTCCTTGTGCCTGTGTGGGTTTCCTCCAGGTGCTCCAGTTTCCTCCCACAGTCCAAAGGTGTGCGAGTTAGGTTAATTGACCATGCTACAATTGCCCCTTAGTGTTGTGAGATGTGTAATTAGGGGGATTAACAGGTAAATATGTAGTGATATGGGGATATGGCCTGGGTGAGATTGTGGTCGGTGCAGACTTGATGGGCCGAAGGGCCTCTTTCTGCATTGTAGAGTTCTATGATTCCATCACTATTTTATATCTAGATATACATTTTATTGATTTTTTCTACAGTGGTATGCTACATATTTCTCAATACTCATCAATGTTGTCAAATGAATGCACTTATACTTTGTAAATTATCTACAATTACTTTAGAATACCCATACCATCTGCACTATTAATGGGGAACTGTGACAGGCAATTTGATCAAATCATGTCTCCAAATTGATCTATTACCTTGAACAAAATGCAGGAGAATTCATTTTTCTAGCTGATCTGAGTTTTTTACTTTTAGTGATTATCTAGTTTTTCTTGTTTTTTGAAATTTTGTCAAACTGCCAGCTGGACGAACAAGTTAGCTCTCTCCACTTCCACAGGGAAGCAAAGGGAAAAGGATGATTGTCTGATCCACCAGAGCACATATATATTTCCTAAATCAGACCTAATTATTGACAATTGAAGCATACAGCTGCTCTAAATTATGGATTTTGAACAATTGAAGTGGATATTGTCATAGCTTTTAACTGAAAACTAAGGAAAATAAATTAGGGACAAAATCTGACCTCAATGAAAGCTTATCCTGTGCATGTTTTTTGGCTTTCTAGTTTTGTTAACTAATACCTGTTGCAAAGTAACTTTTCAGTCATAATAGAAAACAGTTCTACGCGGAAGTGTAATTATGAAATGGCCTTGGTTGATTTGCCCTCTGACTTTTCTTTCCTGTTGGGAAGTGGCTGGTCTCCATTTACCTCCTGCCCTACCCAGCCCCAAAGGTAGAATGGAAATCAGAACTCAGTGTGTGGGAAATTTGAGGTTTCACCTGTTTACTACAGAGGTTATTCTGTTATTAGTGTCTTTCCTAATTTACAAATCTTTGCTCCCTGTCCTCAAATGATATTTAACCAATTCAATGTAGTGATGTTATTCAGTTTGCATCAGTTACTAGCTTTGATTGTGAAAAACTACACGGTACAAGATATTACAATGTCAACAAATACTTTCATACCAATCAAGTGTTTTTGTTCCAAATTTTATAGCATTCATGATTTTCTCTCTTTATAATTCTTAAAGAGACAACAGGCTGTTAGGATGTTCTTGGTCAAGAGGCAGATGTCAAATAATCTGCTCTTTGATTTCCCCTCTTTCCATGTGGAAAAATAGCTAAACTTTGCTCTTCACCATCCCAGAAATGGTTTAGTTGATTTTGGCACATTAGGGCAAACTGAATCTTTCCAGGCTGTTGCAACAATTGCTTTGATTTCCCCCGAACAGACCTAGAATGCAAAGGCCCTTTAAACATTTATACAACAGTGATTGCACATTTGCTGCCCCCTTTATTCATTTCTCGATTTTTATTTCGATTTATTTCTGACAAATGTTAAATATATAACTTTACAAATCTGTATGTTTTTTCAATTATGACTGAAAATAAGCTGAGCTCATTGAAGATTTACAAAACAGCTGTTAGATCTGATGTATTTTAATTAGGGGTCTGACCAGTCATTCATTTCCAATAGCGGTTAGAGCTAAAGTTGTCGATCTTTCCTTTGTTCCTCCTGTGAAGAGCGAAGAGCTGTTTGCCACGGTCAAGGCGCTTTAGAAATACAAATAATTCTTGTATTCGCTCACTAAATCTTTAACGACAAGGAGACTAGAATGCTAAAAATACAACAGAAAGTTGATTTCTGAAATTACGCGCGATTCACAATATTCACGGGCAACATATTTAAGTTTCTTGCAAGTACATAATTATTACTGGAGCGTAAGGAGTTAAGATATCTTGACGTCGCTGATGAGGCTGTGTTATGGGAACTTTTATTCAGGAATCATTTGGGGTTCCAGGCAGTTGTACCACAGATGTATGGCTGGGGGGGAGAGCATCAGCTCGGGAGAAGCTGGGCGATTTTGAAAGAGAGCTGTGGGATGGAATAAATGTTCTTGTTTGTTGCAGGTGCCAAATGAATTCTCTGCGATTCTTGGAGAAATCGTATTTTGTCTAACTGGTAAAGCCAATTAAAGTGGTTTGGAACATTTCCAAAACGTGTTTGTGATGAAAGAAAAGTGATGCTGCCGGATTTCGAACTGGTGTCCCCAAGTTGTTTAACTTTGTTTTGAACTTGCAGGGATGTCATTTCGAAACTTGGCTGCATCTCTTTAATACGACACCTCCGAGTTGGGATTTGTCTGACATCGGGAAGGGGGAAGGGGTGCGAGTGGAAAGTGATTGCCAGCGCCTGGAGGAAACATCATTAGAAATCAACAGACGCCGTGGAAACGAAACAAAGTACTTTTACAAGCCTCGGCAATTGTAAATAAAGAAATCCAACTTTAAGCTAAACTTGTATCTCTGACGACATACATAAACAAGTTGTTACTTTCACTGCGAACTACCGCTCTTTTGTACTTAAAATGTGAGCGATAGCAACTTGTAACAACGCCGGGAGCTCTTGGTCTCAAATTACGGACGCTTATAAAACCTCAGGAAACGAGCATAGCAGTCGGGTCAACCCTCACTTACCGGTGTTCTCGCTGTAGGTCAATTCTTTAATTGGAACCTGTCTCTCTTATGTATTTATGTAAAATATTATCCATCTTAAAAAAGATAGCGCAAATCATGATAGGATAAATGTGCCTGTCTGCATAACTAAACATAGACACATGGCACAAATACTGCTGCTGTATATGGGGGCACTTTGATGCACATTTGAACTGTTGGGAGGATGTATGAGTTTGAGGGCTTTGCTTTCCCGATTGCTGTTCACCTTTTATTGTGAAGACACCTCCTCCCAGTCCCGTTCTGTCACTGAAGAGACAGGCTGTTACAAGCATAGCCTGAAAATCCATTTTCCTCCCGAAGCTAAATTAGCTTTTGTCCTTACGTCACGGTTCATTGAGAGTGGGCGAGAGCGTCCCCTATACGTAATGCATGTTTCAGAAGGAATTTGAAAGAAAAGCCAGAGTTCCTTTAAAAACTCTTAAGGCAGAGGCTGATTATTTTTTTAAACCACAGTTACCAATTGGGAGTCTGACAGTCATCCACACATGCACCAGAATCTATTGGAGCCTGCAAACTTCTAAAGGTGGATGTGGAGCTATCGGGGGAGTGCTTTTTCTATTCAAGAGCCCAAGGAAGGAAGCCGTTTTCATTGGAGTTTGTCGAAAAGTTTTTGAGTGTGCGTGTTTTACGCAAAAACTTCTTGGGATCTTATAACAGGATTGAACTGAAAATCTGCTGTTAACTAAGAAAGTGAAATCACCCGGTGTGAAAGATGCAGTGCAGCCTCTTACGGATTTGTTTCCCCGTCCTGGTGATTTTGGGGAGCTTTGTTGAACTGAGTGAGTCTCAGCGGGGTTTTAGCGGGAGGTCTGCACACATTTCAGGTCTCAGAACTGGACGTGCGGTCTCCAATCTGAAAGTGAACAGAACGAGATTGGCAGCCCGCAGTACAACACTGGGCGGCCGGATGAGCCACGACAGAAATCCCGCATCAATTCGGGTGCCAGCCGATGACGGCGTTTCTGTGTTATCCCGTACAGATCGTCAGGTGTTAACTGGCAATGACCAAGCTCTCGGCTCCCGAGAAAGGATAAACGGACAGAATTTAGCTGGGGTCAGTCGAGCTGCATCTAACCGGCCAAGTGATTCCCGCATCGAATCCCGGAGAGTCAACCCTGCCTCAGCCAAGATAAGTCGCCCCATTACATCCCGCATTAGCGCGGCATCATCCCGGGAGAGCAGCCGGATACATCATGGGACAGCCCAGGCTGGTAGCCGTACCCCAGCACAGCACAGTTACGCTGTTTCGTCCGAAAAACTCCGTGGTTTTAATTCCGACGCTGGCGGCAGATCTGTTTCAGATGCAACTTCCACTCGCGACAGCAAACGTTCACCTGTTCGGACTAGCTTGTTGGCTTCAGACTCTTTGAGAACCCGGCTAACGGCAAGTACTTCCCAACTGAGAAACAAGCAGAGTGCCAGACAAAATCCAGGAAAACGAGCACCAAGGAGACTGATAGGGTAAGATCGAAAATATCTGAATAAAATGCCGTGACTATATTGCACACACAACAATAGTCAATGCACTCCAAAAATGCAATGCATAATGTATCAGTAATAAAACACTATCTAAATAACCATTTTATCATCTAGATAATAACATAGTGAGTATTAAATGGGCAGTGAATCTTTTGCAATATTTTACTTCACGTATTTTGAAAATTGCGTTTGATTTAAATTAAACATTCTAAAGAAGAAATCATGTTATCTTCAGCTAACATTAGATCTACTCTCAGTCAATATCAGCAATCCTTCCACAATATTGTCTAGTCAAGGTTATTTCTTTGTAGTTTCAACTTGCATCGAGAATGACATCCTGGAGTTACAGGTGGAACAGCCAGCTGTAATGCTTCTACTTGTATTTCTTTTTAATATTGTCCAAAGTCCAAGAGAGCTAATGCTGTATACCAAAGGTATGTACAGCTTCCAACATGCTGAGGGACCGTGAACTTGGAATGAGTTTGTTGTCATTCAAAACACCGGTGAACAAGTTTAGAGCCAATACCCTGAACTAAATCACTCGCACTCTAATTGAGTTCGCCCCGAGGTGATGTCTCTCCACATGAACTAGCGAGACAAGTACTGCTTTACGGCAGTTTAGGAGTTAAAATTGCACCGCGTGCAATTTTAAGGAGAGGGCGATTCACATTTCAACTGAGATGGATTACAAATGCAAGTCTAGGTTTGCTATAGCACAGTGAAGGATTTTGTTAAAGTAGCTCAGCACATCCGTACTTCGAATGACACAATTCGCCAGTCGTTTTAAATCATTTTACAGTGCCATAGTACTGAGGTGTTAATTTGAAGTGAAAAGATTGGGACATTGAGGGGTATTTTGCACTGGAACGTCTAGATTGTGATATGTATATTTATGATCGTAGATACGAAAACATATCACGATAATGCATTTTTCAAAACCTTAAATATTGAAAAACAGACCTGCTGTTGTTTTTATTAAATGTAGTCATTGCTTTTTTTAAAGGCAGATGCTTTGTGTTGATCTATCTGGGTTAAGTATATAAGAGATTCATACTTCTGCGCTATATGACATCAACAAGGCAACGCTATCTCGACTTGTGTTCTTGTGCACTGCTTGGCATCAGGGTACAAAGAAAGGGACTTGGCTTTAACGAGCTGTTTCAGAATGTAATCGCTAACCTCGGCTTTACTGACTTCATGCTCTTAAAAACCGACGGCGCCAACAGCAAACTTGCTTGGGCGGGGCGGAGGGGGGGGGGGAAGCGGTTCGGTGAACATTTTTGCAGAAAGGAAATTAGCTTTAATTCACAATTGGTCTTTTTCTCCTCTCTTTCTTTCACTAAGGGCAGATTTTTTTAAAATGAGAAATGATGGAAGTACATCCCTGGATAGCAAGCTCTTGGGAAGGAAGAAAGGACAGCTCCGCACACTTACCCAAAGTAAAATATGTCCTAAATAAATAAAGGGAGCAATACGACTAATAGGCAAATCTTAAAAGCATGAAACACTGCTTCACTTGGACATGTTCGTTGTTGCTGAGGTGGTTGTCTGGGTTGTGCATTTTTTGTATGTTTTGCAGTGTGGCGCTGTGCAACATATTGTACTTTTAACTTTGCTTAAGTCCTTTCAGATTTTAAGATCAAACGCGAGACCAATTCAACCCCACAGAGATTAATTAAACATCGCAGTGTCTTGTTTCAAACGACCCTTGTTGGTTCACATGGAATTGAGACAAAAAAACAAAAGATTTTTCTTGATGGATGTGTTCAAATAATGTACACTCTATCATGTTAATTTCGTTTTTTTAATTTTTTGTCTCAGTTTGTTGATTTAGTTCATTTGCATACCCCCAAAAAAGCACATACTTGTGCAACTATTCAAGGCCATGAGTAGTAGCGAGTTTCTTCATTGTAAATGTCAGACCAGTCACGGAGACTTTACGAGACTAATTGCAAGGTCATTGGAATTATTAGAAGATGTTTACTTTTTTTGTAAATGGAGTAAAAATAAGAGTCGCTGCAAAAAAAGTGAAACCTGATAGGTTGGATTCAATTTGTTGCAATGTTTAATTGAATATTCCCTACTATTTTAATGTTTCTATGTTTAAAGCAAGACAACTAACTTTTATTTACGTTAAAGACCCTTGTCCTGTTTATCTTTTAATGACATATTGGAGAAAAGAATTGATAACAATTTCAAAAAGCTAAATCGGGCGAATACGAATCAGGAGCAGTCATAAAAAATTACAGCACAATCAATGAGTACTTTGACATTGTGATCCCTGAAATGCTGTTAGTTATCTTTTAATGTTTTGGTAGATTGTGTGACCATTATAGATATACACATGTCTTCTGCCATTTATCCCTGTGGAATTTTAAAATGCTTTAAGTCTTTTTTTAAATTTTTTGGGACTTTTAATAAAATAATGACAGTAACAACAGGCAAAAATGAAAAGAAAACAGGCAGAAATACAAATACGTAGCAAAGTAAAAGGACTCAATATTTTTACATGTAGGATTCTATGTTTACAGCAGAGAGCAATGTTGTGAGCAATGCTGCAACAATAACAAACTTAAGTACAAATCTGTAACAGCCATGTATTTGAAGCACATGCCTGCAATGACTGGAAGGCACAAATAACAACAGGAAGTCAATTAAAAGTGTGGCGGGACATCCACAGGATATCACGCAGGGCATCAGGTCTGATCTAGTGGATCTAACCTCTTACAGTTTCATGATTCAATGTGATCTGGCTAAGAGACAGGTCTAAAAGTCGAGAAGATTAGCAAAAGGAAATGCTCGTCATTGACACATTGCTGAGCAATACAAAGCTTTATTCAGCACATGCACCAAATGAGACTGATGCCTTTTTTTCAAGGATAATTTTGAAAGTATTAACTTTTTATAACCTGTGATCGACTAAATTGTATGTTGATACTTGTATTTTCTTATCCTCAGTGTGACTGAGTCAAACTTAAATAACCCAGCAGTAAGATTCTGGTTTAAAAATGAAGATTATTTTATTTCTCTTTGTCCGCCCTGGGTATTAAGAAGAATATAGGGGGTGATTCTCCCAAAAAAATCAAAGTGTTGAATTTGCTTAAAAAGTGAAGTAACTCACATTTTCAGCAGGAGTTTCAAAATCTATCTCCCACTCTCTGTGCATTGTCGTGAATCAGTTCAAAAATCAGTGGGTGGGGCTATTCCCACTGGAGAAGCAGGCAACATAACTAGGCGGCCCATTGTGCATGCGCCAATCTGTCAGTGTTTAGATCAATGCATACGCAATAGCCTCTGTCTGCCGGCACCCCAATTGCTGGTCAGCTCGACTACTGCACCCCGACTGTTGGCCAGCCAGCAACTCCAGCAAAGTTGGCTGTGTGACCATCCCATCACCCGATCGCTGGCCCCCCAAAACATACTCGAGCCAGCCTCGACATCACCCACCCCCCCCTCCCCCCGCCATTCCGTCTTGCAGCCCCAAAATCCCCCATCCCCCTCTTCCACCCTCCCCAACATCAGCAGCCCTGATGACCTCTACAGCTCCGACTTCCCCGGCAGGCTGTCTCCCCTCAACCCTGATAACCAGCCTTAATCTCTGGCCTTCCTCCCTCAATCACTCAGCCCATTGAACCCCCACCCCCGACATATTATCCCCAGAGGCCCTGCCCCCATCAGACCCCATCCTCATTAGGCCCTGCCCCCTTGGCATTATCCAGTGTCTGACAGGCAATGCCAAGGTGTTGCTTGGACATTGGCACTTTGCCCCTTGGGCAGTACCAGAGAGCCCAGGCTGGCACTGTCAAGGTGGTGTCAAGAGCCCCCTGGCGCCCAACTCGATTGCTCTTCATTCCAGTGTGTTGACCACCAGAGACTGCAGTCCCATGGCTGCTAATGATATTAAAGTTCTAATTTTAATAAATTATACAGCTCTGCACCAATTTCTGGTACGGAGTTGATGATGCCAGAAATCTGGCTGCTGGAGATACACAGAGGCATGGTGCCCAGCATGGAGCTTGAGAAATGACCTCCGTAAGAGTCTCCCAGCCCGCCGTGTTACAAAAGCAGTGCAGTGGGCTGGAAGAATTGCCCCCTTTGATGTCTCACCCATCCGAAATAACCACACCATTACACACCCAAAGATTAGATATAGTTGATGACGAAACAGTAATTGCAAAGTTGGAAATTAACTCAGTCTACATTTCAGTGCAGGCCTGATATGATACATAGTTGAGTTGTTCGTTTAGTTGAAGTGAAAATCTTAAAAATGCAGAGATTTTGCAGTAGTTGTTTAGTTCTTACAGTTGATTTGACCAAAGGAGGGTTTTGCAGATAACCTTGAAAATGGACAGGTTAGAGGAAAGAGGCTTAGTTTCTCTTCCATCATATTGTAATTAGTTACTCTGATGCTTTGTTGTGTTGGCTTTCTGTCAGACACTCTCTGTGATGGAATTCTGCTTGCTTCTCTGATAATGTCTCTGAAAAGCATATTTTGGGAGGCCAACATAAATCTGCAACAGGGAGCCAAGAGGACCAGTGCATCACATGACTCCACATGAGTGTTGAGTCAGCGTCTAAAATAAAGGATTCTGGTAATTGAATTAACAGCCTGAAATCTTCTTCCACTCATGTTATTTTAGGTGGCAAAGTCTCTTTAGATTTGACAAGGCAAATTTGCTTGATGGAACTTCATTTGTCCCCTAGTTGTAACCACACCATCAATATCAGAAAAAGTACCACTGTCTTCTTGAAAGATATGATGGTTTAACCACAAAACTGTGAGGCCATCAGAAGTTTCAGTTTTATTTATTTTTTAAATTTAGTCGTTCAAAATACGTCCTTAAAGATTTATAATACTATCATGCAGGTACTGTCATACCAACATACATAATTCACATTGGACATAAAAACTCTCTTTAACTACCATTAAAACAAAATAATTCTTTGTACCATATGGAAGAGTGTTTATTAAAAGTAGGTGGGCAAAAGTCTAAACAGGAAGTTTTCTACGAGAGAGTCCTGTGCTGCTCAGGATTGGGTCAATTTATTCATTCGATGGGTCACACTCCGACTACCATCAATGGATTATTAAGAAAACAGGTTCCAATAAGATAACTATTTGGACTATTTAATATATATATAATTTTGTTCCCTTCCCATGTAACTGTGAACATAATTCTTATTTATAATATATATGATTTTGTTCCCTTCCCATGTAACTGAAGGTATAATTCATTCATTCCTTTCGCAAAAAGGGGAAGTTTTAATCTTTTGTCATAATTTACAAGGGGAGAAGGAGCAATGGCATAGTGATCTTGTCACTGGACTAGTAATCCAGAGACTCAGGTAATGCTTTAGGAACCTGGGTTCAAATCCCACCATGGCAGATGGTGAAACTTGAACTCAATATAAATCTGGAATTAAAAGTCTAATGATGACAATGAAGCCATTGTTGATTGTTGTAAAAACGTGGTTCACTGATGTCCTTTAGGGAAGGAAATCTGTCATCCTTATCTGGTCTGGTGTATATGTGACTCCAGATCCACAATAATGTGGTTGACTCTTAAATGATCAAGGATAAACAATAAATGCTGGCCCAGCCAGGGATGCCTGCACCCCATTAGTGAATAAAAAAAATTATAAAGTTTATTTATTAGTCACAATGTAAGACTTACATTAACACTGCAATGGAGTTACTGTGAAATTCCCCTAGTTATCCCACTCCAGCGCCCATATAGGTCAGTGCACCTAAGTACACGTCTTTTAGACTATGGGAGGAAACCGGAGGAAACACACACAGGCTTGGTGAGAACATGCAAACTCCACACAGTCAGTGAGCCAAGCCAGGAAGTGAACCTGGGTCTCTGGCAACGCTAATAACTGTGTCATCACTGTTCAAAGAAATGATGGGAAGGCCTGATTTTAAACAGGTAATGTCCAGAAATGCAGCTTCTTTCAGAATAAATACAAACGTAACAGTGGACAACTGATTATTTAAGATTTGTAAAGAATCTAGTCAGTCACTTACTTGGTATAAATCTGTGGAATGTATAGTAGAAATTTCAGAAATTTTTTTTTGTTATGATCATGGAGAACATGGTTGTATATTGTTGGAAGAGTGCCATGAATGAACGACTCAGGTCTATTTTAGAGGTTCAAAATAATTTTCTTATTTAAAGAACTGCAGAAAAGTTTGTAATATTTTAAGATGGTGGTGGGAATATATAAATGGATCTGAAAAAAATAGCTGTTGAAGAAATAATCAGAATAGCTACTGCCACACTTCAATATGGAACAATAAAGAAGTATGTCTACTTCTATATCGTGGTTATTTTCTACCATTATGAGATGCGAGTTAGTAGCTCTCTGGTCGCATCAGAAAGTATAATGTTCAAACTCAGCTCCAAACTGTCTCAGCAAGTGGAGACCAGAGCTTTGACACTAAAATTCAGAAGGATGCTGTCACCTACAGGCTCTAGATAGCATTCTCTCCATATTATATGGGTTGTGGAAGTTCATAAAGCCTTTTTTATCAACTAGAATAAGGACAGTTACAACTGTGGAGAGAATATGCACACTGTAACCTGTAAGGCTATTTTTTGAATCCCTCCAATGCTTTGCATGATTCTGCAAATATAAAAAATAAACAATAATGTTAAATGCCAGCTTCAGTCAAAAAAAGACTTCTTGTTTTGATATCGAAAGCATCAGTACAGACATTATGGGGTCAGGTGGCAAGTCTGCATTCAAGTTAAGAGCTTCAAAAGTGGTCTTATTTGGTTCTTGGTTTTGCACAGATTTCATCCATCATCACATTTAATTGTTTGTTCATTTCGGCATCCAGTTCATCCATCCAAGATTAGTTTATTTAAGAAGCTAGTTAGCCATAGAAATAGAAAGCCACAGAAATCCTAAGTGCAGGAAGAGGCCATTCGGCCCATCGGTCTGCACCGACAACAATGTATTTCTACATATTTTACCTGCTAATTCCTCTAACCCTCGTAATTACCCACTAATCCCTCTATCCCAGGACACTAAGGGGCAATTTAGCTTGGCCAATCAACCTAACCCACACATCTTTGGACTGTGAGAGGAAACTGGAGCACCCAGAGGAAACCCATACAGACACGGGGAGAAAGTGCAAACTCCGCACAGACATGACCTGAGCTGGGAATCAAACCCAGATTCAGTTTAGTCCTGCTCTTGTTTTAGGATCCAAAAGTTCTTTTCTCCAGCTCTGGCATTTTATTTATCAATTCTCTGTCAGTCACAGAGATTTTGGGTGTGAGCAAGAATTGCCAAGAATATTTAAAGAGGTCATCAGCTGTTCTCAGGTAAATCACTGATTAGTTTATTTGGACTGCAAGGGTGCTACTTTTTAAACTTTTGGGATTTTTACTGCAGAAACAGAGGGTTTGTCAAAATAATTTGGTATGTAAGCAGGAGATTTTTACCAGAGGGTTTTAAAATACTTTTCATTGGTTTCACTGGTTTTGGTACTTGCATTGTTCCTCTGCCTGGAAGAGGAGAAAGAGAAACAGACTAGAATCCAAAGACTTGTAGCTGCAGAATGACAAAAGGAAGGCAGCTAACAAGAGCTCTAACTCCACAAGTATTTAGAGCAAGAAATTCTTAACTGTAGTTTATTGAGATGTGTATGAGGAGACTATGCTTTACAAGACAGTCTGTCACAGAACTCTCTTTTAACTGTTGCAGCACCAAGGACAGCCCAATACAAGATGAAATATCCTTGTCTGTTCAGAATTTGCTAGATGGCACTACACTGAAAGCTAATGACTTCATACCTCAGAATCAGAATCACAAAGAATTTGGGTATTACTAAAATTTCAGAATTTGCTCTGTATTACCAACTCCACACTTATAGCCTTGCATTATCTGTAGAGGAGCTGCAGTCTACATGAATAGGAAAAGATTTCACTCACTGGACATACAAAAACGAGTGCAGTTCTGTATAAAAACAAATTACTGCAGATGCTGAAATCTGAAATCAAAAGAGAAAATGCTGGAAAATCTCAGCAGGTTTAGCAGCATCTGTAAGGAGAAAAAAAACTGGCATATTGATTCCGGATGATCCTTTATCAAAGCTTTGACAAAGGGTCATCTGAACTTGAAAAGTCAGCTGTTTTCTCTCCTTAACACATGCTGCCAGACCTGCTGAGATTTTCCAGCATTTTCTCTAAGTGCAGTTCTATGCTTTGTTTTCTGGTAACAAGCATGCGTGATGCCCTTATCCTGCATCAATCCTCAATCTCTTCTCCTTTTCATCTCAAGCATCAGAGGCTGATTACTTGATAACAATGGCTATTCTGTCCAAGCCTGGCTAATGTTATAAGACTATTAGTACAGTCTGCAGGAATGGGCAATTCAAAGCTCTTGAGCCTGCTCTCTCATTTAACTGGATCATGGTTGATATCTTAGGAACTCAGTCAAAGATGCAGAAATGAGATACAGCTGGTACTATGCATGCTTTTGAGGTCCAATAGACCAGACTATAGGTCTCCTAAAACAACATTTCTGCTGCCTAGATAGATTTCAGTATAGTCTTCAGTTTTTAGGACTGTCATTGTATGTAAATACTGCACAATTTTGCCATCCAAAAGATTTAATTCATCAAGCCAATTATAAAGGAAGATGTGGAGATGAAGGAATATTTGCAACTGGATGGGTGAAAAGGATGAATTAGAACAAAAGTCCACCCACTTTAACAGTTGCAAGAACTCTATGAGAACAGTTTATCCAGCAGAGGCCAAGTAAAAACTCAATATTCCCTGCACCAGCAGTTCCTAAGCCCTACTGCCATTCTTAGGACTGCAGTGAATCAGATAGAACACTTCAACCGTACCTGTTAGATCTCATTTAGTTTCTAAATATCAGATTCATAAGCAAATTGGGTGTCTCCAACCTTCATTTTATATTCTACACTAGATGGACTATCAAATGCCAATTCAACCTGAAGTCCTTAGAAGCAGTCTGAGGCCAATATAGAAGAATATGGACACTTGCCAGTATAAATTGGGAGGTAGACTTGAGTGCCAAATCCCACACACTCTCAAAACATGTTTGCTGATGCTTTTTCTGCTCTAACCCGACCACATTTGGCTTACTTTGCTCATACATTATATACAGACCACATTTTTCATTTTATTTTCTGTTTAATGTTTGTTATTCAATATGGACAAGGGAATTACTGTAAAATCAACTACGCTGGAAAAGAAGCCAATGATGGGGGTGGGGTAGGAGGTGGAGTGAAGCGGGCAGGGAGTGGGGGGAGTTGCCTGGAAGACATGGAGAATCTACAGTTGTGTTTATTTTTTTCGACCCAATGGTTCATAGAACCAATCCTCAATACAAATGAGTAGTAAAACAGATGTCAGATTCATTTGAATTAGCATATGAATCCAATGTCTGACATGAAAAATAACCTAAGCACTGAACATCCATCTGTCTTGAGCAGCTAGCACTTTGTGTTCCAACAAAAGTTTAATTCAAATACTCACAAAAACATTTCAGATAAGCTGTCTATTTATCAAAATGGCCACAATAGAGCTGGGCTTGGCAACAGCTAAACATGTTTAATGGCTGAATAGCTGTAGCTCAAACTGCTTTGTCAAATTATAATGTGGTATTAAAATACAGGACAAAAGCAACAAGTGCAGCAGCAAACAGCCTATTTAGTGAGGTACTATGCTACTGTGAAAATTAACCACTTCTTGAAACTTGTGCCCTAAATCTCACATAATGTAGAAGCTTCCAAAAGGTGCATCTAAACTGCTTCTCCCCCAAAAAGCTGGGAGCAATAATGAAATAGAAAACAGTAATTATAAAGGTCCACAGGAATACAACATCTGCCTATTAATGAGTTGATCTGATGATTTTTAGTAAATTGCAAGCAAACTTCAATCAGCTCCAAAAGGGAGGCATAATTGTATTCTATGGATGTTCATAATGCTTTTTGTTTACATCATGTGTGACATTAGTTTGCCTCTAAGATTTTTTAAAAAAAATCATTTTCTCTGAAGTTGTAAGCAGATCTTTTCAGTTTTTGTTTTCTCATTGTTGCCAGGTCCTCTGCTAGAAGTCCTTTTATTATACTTCAATGGCTTGAATGGGTTTTGTTTATTTTTACTCTGGGATCTTTTATGACTCTGCACTGTGAGGAAGAAATTGATTGACAAGTAAAAATTGGGTGGTTCCTCCTCAGGAAAAAAAAAATCAAAGGATTAATTTTCAGTTTTAGTTTAGAAGGGACATCAAGCTAAAAATGTGTTTCCCTTTCTCCTTGGTTTTGGAAATTCTGCAGTTAGCTAAAAGCAAGTTTCCTGGCCTTCCTGGAGTGGAAAATCTGTGTTGGTTATTGGCTTGACAGAGCCTTCCTGCTGTTTTGGTAAGCTGTTCTGACTCCAAGCTTACCTGTGTGTGTCTAACAGAATTGCAGCAAACAATCAAAGGACTAAATTTTAGTCTTTGCTGTGTTAAACTGTGGTAAAGGTTTTGTTTATGGGGTTTGTTTCATTGGCATGGTGTTTAGCTATTGTGGTTAATACTATATATTGCTTGTAATTAGTAAAATGTATTGCTAATTTTCTTTCCACACATGTTAACTGTATTCTTAATTAAACTTTGTTTGCTAAAAGCTCCACAGTTGATCATCTGAATCATACCCGAAGTGAAATATTTCTTACTCACCCTAGCCAAATTCAAAGTGCAAAACTTGTAATCTAGGCAGGCTTCATAGAACACTTTGGAATTTCTGACCTGAATTAAAATGCCAATGCATTCCAATTTAAATAAGTAGCATCAAGAAGTTTACCATCAAGAACTAAAATAGACAGAGCTAATCAAAAACACTTAAGCATTAATCATAATGGCCTGAGATTTTTAAAAGGAGTCTTGTTAATGAGACTCACTCTTTAATTGTGTAAAGTGATTAAAATAAATAGGTTTAATGATGCATCATTTATTCTTTTGTTGTTTGCCTCATATGCAGCTGCAAGCAGTATGATTATTAATTAGATTACTGAGCACATTTGAAATGTTTTCTTCAAATGTATTTCAAAGGAAGAAAATAGTTACTCTAATTGAAATGTGATGTGATGAAGTCATCTCTATGAAATATGAAAAATATTTGATGGAAATGAACACCATCCAGACGTACTTTGTACATTGTAAACATTTTCAAAATGCCTATTCACAGCACTGCAGTAGTCTAACGTTAATTCAAATAGATTGATGGAACATATTGGAGCAAGTGCCTATATTGGAAACAAAGTATTAGTTTTGCTTCAGGATATGTTTTCTTATATGACTGAGGTTTTAATGCTCAATTATATCGGAAATCCAGTCTGATATACATATCATTTTAAAAGTGCGTGTCTGTTAATGGTTACATGAGTATCATCCAAAAGTGGATTCACAAAGGGAAAGATAGTTCTTGTAATTGAAATGTGATGTGATGAAGTCATTCCCATGAGTTATGGGAATATTAAATGAAAATCACAGGATCACACATGGTGTAAATATTTGCCTTCCCTTGAAGTTTTTTGAAGCTGCATGCTTCTCTTTATAAATCTGACTTCTTAAAAAATTATAAATTCATGGGATGTGGGCCTCACTGGCTAGATCAGAATTGATTGGTATTCCCTAATTGCTTGTGAGAAAGTAACGGCAAGCCACCTTGAGTTGCTGCAGTCCATATGTTGTAGAAATACCCACAATGCTGTTCGGAAGGAAACTGTAAGATTTTGACACAACAGCAGTGAAGGAACAGCTCTAAGTCCGGAACAGTGGATGGTGTATACCTTGGAAGGGAACTTGAAGGTGGCAGCGCTCTCATGCATCTGCAGCCAATGCTTTTCTAAATGATGGAGGTTGTAGGTTTGGAAGGTGCTGTCAAAGGATCTTTGGTGAGTTGCTGCAGTGAATCCTGTAGATGATATGCATTGCTGCCATTGTGTTATAAACGGTGGAGCAGTGAATGTTGAAGGCAGTGAATGGGATGCCAATCAAGTGGATTACTTTGTCCAGGACAATGTCAAGCTTCTTGAGTGTTATTGGAACTGTAATTATCTAAACATGTGGCGAGCATTCTATCACATTTCTCACTAGTGCGTTGCAGATGGTAGACAGGTGTTGAAGAGTCAGGAGGTTAGGCCACTCTTCACTGAATTCCCAGCTTCTGACCTGCTCTTGTTGCCACAGTATTTATATTAGTACTTCAGTTCAGTTTCTGGGCAGGATGTTGATAGTGATGACTTCAGTAATGGTAATGCAATTGAATGTGAAGGGGACATGGTCATAATCTCTCCTGTTTGAGATGCTGAATGCCTAGCACTTGTGTGGTATGAATATTACTTGCTACATATCAGCCCAAGCTTAATATTGTCCAGGTTGTTATGCATATGGACACAGGTGCTTCAGTATTTGAGGACTTGTGGATGGTGCTGAATATTGTGCAATCATCAGTAAATATCTCCATTCTGGCCTTGTCACGGAGGGAAGGTCATTGATGAAGCAGCTGAAGATGGCCTGGCCACTGCCCTGATGAAATCCTGTAGTGTTGGCCTGGGACTGACATAGAAGACTGGAATTCATTAGACGTAGAAGACTGGAATTTTGTACAGGGCTCAAAACCCCAATATCAGGATCATTTTCAGGTCCTGATCTAAACAGTATTGGGCAATATACTCATTGTGATTTTTGAGTGTCAGACCCATTAGTGATCAGAGAATGTATTCACTGCCCAACTGGAGACCCTCCATCAATGGGAGTACAGCAGTCTCACTATCAGGTGGGACATGTCATTGTAGGTATGAGATAGAAATGGTGGCATCATCCCAATGCCTTTTAAAAGATCTCAAATTAAAACTAGCCAGAGCAGAATGACTGCCATAAGAGAATTTCCCCACAGGATGACCTAATGCTGCAGTTGTAGTCATAAGTTGTGGTGTGGTGGGCCCTTTAATGTGCTTAACTAGCAACCTGCCACTTACAAGTGGGTAATCATTTCATCCCTTGAACCAATGTGTTCCAAATGGCTCTAAACTTGAAATATGCTGGCAAATTGGAACCCAGTGATAGGAAACTGCATCATCTGTGTTGCTATTAATAGGTAAGAATTCTGATAGGCTAATAAATGTCTTTAAAAACCATTAAGTATTAAGGCAGTAACAGAACTACTACACTAAAATGATTTCAACATAGAAATGATTTTAACACAGACTCCGAAGCTAACAAGAGGACAGTTTACATGCATATGAAATGCAGTAAGCAATTTAAACAAGTGATTGTGATTTAAAATATATGTGATGTTATTTCGCATGTATTACTATATTTTCAAGAACAACAGTATACTTTAGCCAAAGGCAATTCTTGCAATAATCATAGTAAAATCCATTAGATAGAGTCCATATTCCAACAGAATTCTATAGCCTTGAGAGAATCCAAATTATCGTCTAATGATAGGAACAATTAGAACACCTAATCAGATGTCATGAGTAGAATTTATTCACAGTCCAAGCAAGATGGAAGCATGCCCACATGTCTAGTTATGAATTCATCTAATTAAACAGTGAACTATATAGGAACCCATGGGACCATGTACTTTAACCTTTGCAGCCAGCATCAAGAGTAACCAGGCAACAAGAAAGTTAGTTTAAGCCAAGAGAGGAGGAAGCATTGTGTTTAATTAACTAATGAAATATCACAATGCTGGAAGGAGAGATGCAATTGGCTAGAGTGCATGACAGGTATGTTGTTGACTGATGTATATTGAAGATGATTGATTTAAAGTTAATGAAAGATGGGAATAATTGATAAGAAAAACCTGTGATCTGTATTGAACTGTATATGTCAGAGCTTGGTGAAGAGGTCTAGTTGATCTGTCTCTAGAGTCACCTTGAACTTTTGGCTGACTTATCCTATCAGTTGCTGGTCTAAATAAAGATATATCTTTAGAACAGTGACAATAGTGTCATGAAGTTTATGTGATCACCTTGTAAAATCCCCGCTAATGCTACCCAATGGGGTTTTAAAAATTTAGCCTAGGAAATAATGTTGAAAGATTCAGTTTGCATCATACAACAGATGAATGATGATTCAAGCTCTGAATATCAGAGTTTTAAAATTACTCTTCATTATTCCTATTTTTAGAATGACTAATTAATTTCCCAGAGCATAATTCAAAGTTAAAGGATACAATGATATAATATTTTGTCAAGGCAGGAATATTGTACCATGCGATTCACAATGTTAGTTCTTTAGCTACAGAGATAGAGTTGCATTTAATCTTTTTTGAGAATCATAGAATCCTACAGTGCAGAAGGAGGCCATTCAGCCCATTGATTCTGCATCAACCACAACCCCACCCGGCCCTATCTCCACAACATCATACCTTTACCCTAGCTAATCTTTCTGACACTAAGGGGCAATTTAGCATATCCAGTCTTGTCTGTAAACATAGAACATTACAGCGCAGAACAGGCCCTTCGGCCTTTGATGTTGCGCCAACCAATTAGGAAAAAGCAATGACCCTCTAACCTAAACCATTCTCTTTTCGTCCATAAACTTATCTACTAACCTCTTAAACGCCACCAAACTTGGCGCATCTACAACTGCCGCAGGCAGGGCATTCCATACCCTTACCACCCTCTGGGTAAAGAACCTACCTCTGACATCCGTCCTATAACTACCACCCCTTAATTTAAAGCTATGTCCCCTCGTGCTAGCTTTCTCCATCCTAGGAAAAAGGCTATCACTGTCCACCCTATCTAAACCTCTAATCATCTTATATGTTTCAATAAGGTCTCCTCTTAGCCGCCTTCTTTCTAACGAAAACAACCTCAAATCCCTCAGCCTCTCTTCATAAGACCTGCCCTCCATACCAGGCAACATCCTGGTAAACCTCCTCTGTACCCTCTCCAATGCCTCCACATCTTTCTTATAATGCGGGGACCAGAACTGTACACAATACTCCAAGTGCGGCCGCACTAGAGTTTTGTACAGTTGCAACACGACGTTGCGGCTCTGAAATTCAATCCCCCTACCAATAAAAGCTAAGAATTTAAAGGAAAATTTAAAGAATTTAAAGGAATTGAAAAGTAAAGGAATTGGAAAGATTGTTTGAGAGATATATTCATAAACTGCGAACTAATTGTTTTTTATAACTTCCTGAGAAGGAAGTAAATAATACACTTATTTACTTCCTGAGAAGGAAGTAAATAAGAATTTTTTTTATTCATCCTGTTGTAGTGCATAATTAAATATCTGCATCTCACACATCAGTTGGATAATCAAAAAGGTCTGCATATTTATTTGATTTATTATTGTCACATGTTTTAATGTACAGTGAAAATTATTGTTTCTTGTGCACTATACGGACAAAACCTACCGTTCATAGAGGAGGAAACGAGAGACTGCAGAATGTTAGTCATAGCTAGGGTGTAGAGAAAGATCAACTTAATGCAAGGTCCTGAGGAAGTGGCAGTGTGGCGAAAATTCTGCTTAGTGGCAAGAAAAGGAAGCTCTGCATTACGATTAGGGAACATATAATAGCATAAGCCTTTTGTTCTATCATAAGTTTTAAATGATGAATGGCAAAATTCAATTGTTGATCAGATTTAGAGAGAATTCACTAGATTCAATGGTTTCAAATATTTAAATCCAGCCTGTGGATCGTAATAGAAATCAAATTACAGTATCTCCTTCATGGTTTAATTCCAAAATGAAACAGATTAATTTATTTTCTAAATTCCAAGAATGGTTTCCAGGTTTGCAGTTCTGATACTTTTCTATTGCTTTGTATATTGAGATTGGCTTGCACACAGTAATTAGAGAGGAATTGTGTGACAGTGGCTTAAAATCTGTCTTTATATCCATGGGCCCTGCTTCAAATCCAGCCCAGACTGACAGGATGGAAATTTTTGTCTGTCTGCTGGCTTTAAAAGTATTATAGGGAGCAAAGAGTGTTCTTCATTAATACCTTAATAGAGTGGTAAAGTCAGGAATTGGTACAAGTGGGAATTCAGTTCAGGAGGGAAAAAGTGGTGCTTTTTTTTTTAAATCTCAAGTGTCTGGTGAATGTTTTCCTTTTGCTTAAGACGGCAAATTGTAACTTGCTATTACTTTACTAAATTACTAGTTTAAACTAGATAAACCAATTACTCAATAAAAACTGAAACAATTGAACTTAAAAAAAATCAATCCATAAATGAGGTTTTCTTAGACATTGCAAGACGTAACTGCAACACGTGGAACCTTCAGCAGAGCATTGCAATCTTGGACAACTATATTTATGCTAAGTATCTGCAGTTTATGGATCATTGTTGGCTCAGGTTTTTTGAACTGGGTATGAGCTGAAGACATACTGGGGCGTCTATATTTGGCGGGTTACCTAAATACCTTCTTTAAGAAGATAGCCACATTAGTTATGTTAGTTGATGGTCAGGTACGCAAGGGTGTGATTGTAAGTCAGGGAGGTTTAAGCATCCAGGATATAGTAATGGTGGTGACTCAGCTTTTGACTTTGACTAACAATTGTGAGGTTGGGGAAATAGCCAATGCGATGCTAGTAATCTTCCAGAGTTCTTTAGATTGTAGGACAATTCCCAAGGATTGGAGCATATAACTCCACTAATTAAGAACGGAGGAAGAGAGAAAACTGCAAACTATAGGGAGTTAGCCTAACATCCAAAATAGCAAAATATTAGAATCTATTTGTAGGACGTGACATTAGAGCATTTAGAAAATCATAATATGAATAAGTAGAATCAACATGGATCATTGAAAGGGAAATCATGTATGAGATCTGTCAAATTTTCCTGAGGATGTAATTAATACAGTGGTTAATGGGGAGCCAGTAGATATAGAGTACTTGGATTTTCAACAAGAGGTTATTATGCAAAATTACAACTCATGGGTTTGGGAATAATATATTGACATGGATTGAAGACTGGTTAATGGACTGAAAGCAGAGTATAGGAATAAGGTAGTCAGGCTGTAACTAGCAATCTGTCGTAAGGATCAATACTCGGGCCTCTGCCCAATTAAAGGCTTAGATAAGAGGACTGATTGTAACATATTCAAGTTCAATGACAGCACAAGTCAGTGGCGAGGAGGATACAAAGGGGTTGCAAAGTGATATGGAGAGATTGGTTGCATCGGCAAAAATAAGGTAATGTGAAATATGGAGTGATCCATTTTATAATACAGTGGTAGGAAAAATATAACAGCAGAATATTTTTTGAATGCTAAGAGACTAGAAAATGTTTGCATTCAGAAGGACCTGAATGTCCATGTACAAGAATTAAAGGAAGTTTTTATGCAAGTACAGCAAGCAATTGATGTAGTCATTTGTATGTTCGCTTTTGTTACAAAGATATTGGAGCATAAGACTGAAGAAGTCTTATTACAATTACACAGGATCAGTAGTGTGTGCAGTTTTGGTCTCCTTATACCCAAGGAAAGACATAATGCCCTGGATGGACTGCAAAAATTGGTTCTTGGGATGAAGAAATTGTCCTACGAATGGGGACCAAGTAGATGAGGCCAATATCTCCAGGAGTTAAGAAGAATGAGAGGTGACCTAATTGAAACATAATTGTTTAGGATTTTGATAAGATAGACACTGAGGAAATATTGTCTCTGGTTGGGAAATCTATGACATAAGGACACAAACTCAGAAAAAAGTATCAGCCATTTACAAATAAGATGAGGAGACATTTGTTTTTCGCAGAAGGTTGTGCATCTTTGCAATTCTCTCACCCACACAGCTGTTAATGTTCTATCATTGAGTATATTCAAACAGAAGTTGAGAGACTGCTTGGCTATGAAGAGAATCAAGGAACATATAGATAATGCAGAAAGGTAGAATTGAGGTTGAAGATCAGCCATGTTCTTGTTGAATGGCAGAGCACCATGGAAGGGCCAATAATTTACTCTTGGTCCTAATTATTATGTTCTTACATAATTTAAATTTAGCAAATCAAAATCAAGTTTTTGATCACACGGGTCTCAGTACAAAACATCTGTAACTTGCTTGTAATTGAACATTCTGTTCAAGCTCTGCATCTTGCACAGATTAAGACAATACAAGAACACCAATAATAGCAGAAAGAACAACTTGATATTTTATAAGGGAGTGTGGATTCATTGGCAAGTGGATTGGTAAAGCTGTTGCCATGGAGGTATTGGATAGAGGTCCAAGTGGAGCATGGGCAGCTTGCAGATAATGGGCTCAGAAGGAAGGTGATTGAATTGAGGAACAGACTTTTTCTTGAGGTTACTATTCTTTTGCCTCTCGGTTGCTGATACAGCTCCAGGGACCTGGGTTCGATTCCCAGCTCGGGTCACTGTCTATGTGGAGTTTGCATATTCTCCTCGTGTCTGCGAGGATTTTCTTCAGATGCTCTGGTTTCCTCCCACAGTCCAAAGATGTGTGGGTTAGGTTGATTGACCATGCTACAATTGCCCCTTAGTGTCGTGAGATGTGTAATTAGAGGGATTAATGGGTAAATGTGTAGGGGTATGGCCTGGGTGGGATTGTGGTCGGTGCAGATTCGATGGGCCGAAGGGCCTTTTTCTGCATTGTAAAGTTCTATGATCCAGCACAGCCTGGTGAAGACAGGTAGGGTGGAGACAATGATAAAAATGTGCTAGGTATTTAAAAATGGAACCAGATTGTTTGAATCCATCAGCAAAGGGCAGGTGGATGAATCAGCTGCCAGCTGAATGGGAGGAGAACTCATCTATCCATAATTAATGAAGTTCCAAGCACTGAATTTGATACAATATCTTGGCATGTTGTTTGACAGGACAGGCAGTACTGGAGTCACCTGTCACTGCAATTAGTCTCAACATGGAAGAATTCCACCATTATGTCCCCTGACAGTAGTATTCATGGGAGAATTCCATCTATTGTGTCCCCTGACAATGTTATTCATAGGAGTTCAAGATGAAAAGCTTCAACAATTTTTTTTTCAGCAATACACAAATTCTATTCTACCAAATGACTATTTATTAACAATTGGTAATTTCATTCAGCGATATTCAGGACAGGATGGCTGGCATGAATATCGCAAAATAAACAATCAGATCTTTAAGAAAGTGGTGCTGTTCAAATTTTGGGAAAGAGATAAGTAGTTATGGCACTGCAGAGGAAGTTTTACTGTGTCTGCCTCCCCAATACTGTTGTGGGATTGTTTGATATCCCTTACCTCAATGAGCAGGAAAAACATCTGAACAATTTCATTATCTCTCTTATTCTACTTTGTGTGTTGGTTAATTGTTATAATTGTCACATGTTTGGGGAATTTATTGCTGATTTTCTGGCTTTTAATTAGTCTGTTGACTACCAGATCAATTGTAATTTGTTAAAGTTTATGCATATGAAATTTGAAATATATAAGCATGACACATAAATTATGATATATAACATGATAGAATCCAGATATGTGTAGGTTAAAATCAGCATTATATTAACAGTCATGCAAACAGTGCATATTTCTGTCACACTTACTTCTGGCAATAGTTTCCCTACATCACATTGTTCCAATCGTAAATTGGCTCAAAGTAATACAGCAGCAAAGAAATAAACTTGAATGACCAGTTAAGAGAACCTATGAAGAAGAGAACCAAATGAATCAAAATATTTCTGATTTACTAGCTGAAATTTATAATTTCCTGTTTGCATTTTCTCCAATAACACTAATTAATGTAATAAAAAACTTCAGTGAAATATTTTAAACTAAGCAGAACCTGCATTCAAACTTATACAATTATCAATCATTTTGGTAATTGCTACCAATTATATGAACAATTAACTTGGAGTTAATAGTATAAAAGAATAACTTCTCTTGATTTCTCTACCTTACAAATACCACTTCTCTCCCTATTTTTTGCTCTTTCTCTTTCACTCATCAACCATTCATATCACTTCCAGTCCTTGTGATTCCCTTCCATATCACTTCTCTTCATCTGCCTGCAGCTTTCCCTGCACCCTTTCTCCTGATTTTTCCCTATGGCCTACAGTTTTTTTTCCTCTAAATTCATAATCTCAGCATCTCATTCATCATACAAACTGACTGTCAGTGGGTATTCTAGTTGTCAGTCCAGCAGCATCTGTTCTTGAAGGACTTTTGATTACCTGAATGATCAGGGAATGGGATTAATTGGATAGCTCTTTCAGAGAAAATGCACTGACATGATGGATTGAATGGCTTATTTCAAAAACATTAGAAAAATTGCAGGTGTAGGTTATTCATCCTTTTTAAGCCTATTATGCCATTTACTAAGATCATGGCTGATCCCTGAGTTGAACTCCACTGTGAAATCCTCTCTCTTCCTCCACTTCGGGCATGTTACACATCCCTGATTTTAATCACGCTGTTAATGGTGGCTGTACATTCAGCTGCCCCTCTTAAAATTGCTCTGTCTCGCTACATCTCTCTCTTTAAAATCTACCTCTTTGGCTCAGCTTTTGGTCATCTATACTGATATGTGCTTCTGTGATTCAGTGTCAAAATTTTCATTGCTAAAGCTTTTGTTAAGAGTCTTCATTTTGTTAGAGTAAAGATGCTTATATAAATGCAAGTTCTTACTCATTTATATATACAGAATATTAATAGAAGGATTCACGCTACAGAATAATCAAGAAGCAAGAGGAGAAAGGTCTTAATTCTAAACCTACATACAAGGTAGAAACTAGGAGGAGGGTCAATAAGTAGCATCATCATTTTATGCAAATTGGAAAGTCTTACTGATATTAATCGAACCCCAATGCAATTTTAAATGGGACTTAAGCAGGGAATGGTCTATGACTTTCCTTCTAAGCTGAAGAAGATCAGGAGCAGCAGATGGATTCCACTGAGCCTGCAAATGAAAATTGTGGCCCTCTCCCATTTCTTTCAACAGATCCTCCTGAGGTTCCCTCCTCACAACTTACCTGGAAGGTCGCTGGTGACCAAAGACCATATATTTTTTATTAACAAGCAGCCACTCTTTATGCCCATTTGCAATGGTGTTGCCACCTGAAACCCACTCTGGGTTAAAATCAAGCTCAACAAGTTTAAGTACTTTGAAATTATTGTTTTTCTCATGTTATTTTTGTTGCTATTCTTTCAATAATATTGTACTTACTTATCAGGGAATAAATTAAAAATTGGCATATTATGTAATAAAAGGCCCACAGAACATAACTTTAAACTCAAAATTACATTTATGTCAGGGTTAAAAGATTTAATTTCTGCCACTATGTGCTGTTTAGGTGACTGTTTAACAATCTTAATTTTTGTAATTTTTATTGAAGGCATTTGTTCAAGTTCATATTTCTTGTAGGTTATCATCTGTCATACATACTGATCTCTGTCATCCATCTGGAAGTCTGTTTTTATGTATTTCATTATTTTCTTAGACAGGAATTGATGGAATTTACCCAAGTGAGACAAACTGTTGCCAACGAAAGACTGTCTTGGGACTTGAACTTGCAACCTTTTAAATGGGAGTCAAGAGCTCAGCTTCTTAAGCCGTCAAGCTCCTCCCTCTCTCTTTTTAAATGGATTAGAGTTCAATTTCTGCCACCAATATTGTATCTTTAAAAATATAACCTGCTTCCAATTGTTTGCATTTTACATTATAATTGGTAATTGAATGTAAAAAAGTTTACTTTTGTATAACAGCTTATGGAGAAAAAAATCAATTTGAGCTGATAGCCAGCATTGCAATGTGTGATTACTCAATGTTTGGTTCTATTGAGGTAGATGGCATGCAATTTCATGTTGATTCGGGTGCAGCATGACTCTTGATTGACTGCGCACTCAACAGAGTTCCAACAGTGTGTTCATACAGAGTTGCTGCAGCTGAAAGCAGCACTCTCAAGGTCAAGAGTTGCTTCTTCTGTAAGTCCATTTGACATCTCTCATAATAAGTTCAGTAGCCCTTTACCAATGTGCTGCAGTCACAGGGGTGGCACTGTGGACCACTATGCCAGGCAAAGGCACCTGCAAGACAGGTGAATAATTCAAATAGAACAATAATTTCTAAGTCCTTAAACTTGCTGAGCTTGATTGAGTTTCGGGTGGCAGCACCATTGCAAAGGGGCATAAAGAGTGTCTGCTTGCCAATAAAAAAAACATGGTCCTTGATCAACAGCTAGCTTCCAAGTAAGTTGTGAGGAGGGAACCTCAGGAGGATTGGTTGAAAGGGATGGGATGGGAGACAACACAGTGGAGAGGGGAGCACGACTTTCACGTGCAGTTGTTGGATAAAGTAGTTTTTGAATGGTATTGTGATAGCAACTTTTATTTCAGGATTTTGGCCCAGATGACAAGATGCTATCCTGTTTTTTCCAGTAAGAGAGATGACAACAGAGTTCATTATCCTTTTGTACAGGGCCCCTACTGACTATGTCTTGATGTAGCGATGCACGGTGAATTGTAAAACATTGGGAATGTGGCCTGCTCTTTCCTGGAAGGATTGAGTGGTGTAGAAATTGAAGACCACGGTGATCTTTACAGGTTCATATTCTGCTAAGTGGCTGCAGGTCCAGTTGCAGGAGGTGTCACTATTAAGAATGTGCAACCTGCTTGATAAAATAAGGTGTTGCAGACAATGCTGTTGAAGTTGCAGCTAGAAGATGTTCTCTCTGAAGTCACTTGATGTTGTGGAACCTTCTACTGAGAAATTTTCCCCTTTGCCCTCTGTGCACCACTTCCTCTCTTTGCTGCCTATGCTCCATCTTAATCTCATTGTAAAGCCCAAAAGAAACTGTGACAATAATCTCCGTTGCTGAAAGAGCTTTTCTCTTGACAGATGTTTCAACTCCTCTGACCTCATCAAGAGTCTTGCACCACCCTCTTGTGAATCTAAAAACTTTCAACTCTTCTAATAAAAATCAACAAGGTGCTTCTATTAATTTTGCAGCCACAAAAGAAAGTTATCAGATCCTCATGAGGAAGGTGAATGCCAATTCCTTAAAATGCACTTCCAATCGTGCAACAAAGTTTTGGTAACAAATTGTACATTGAAATCCTGGTTCAGGGCATAATCCCCAATCCTTTGGGAAGACTGCTATCATCTGAATCAAATTTTAACAGTGTACACTCTTCATTGATAGTGATAAACTAGTAATGTACCCTTACCAAATTAAAGCCTTTTAAATTAGATTTTGGCTAAAATTAAATGCATAATGTGGCCGATATAAAATATGTGAATTGGATAATATGTTATGGTGTTATGCAACAGAGGTACTTCACTAATGGTGTAGCTTTATACCTATGATTCCTCATGCTGTGAATTTCCAATCTTTGCTTTTCTATCAGTTGAACTTTCAGAGAATGACTGGCACTGTTTCCACTGACTTAAATCAGTACATTTTAATGCATTGTCCAGTTTAGTAAGTATAGAATTGATAAAATTATTAGGAAAACATTTAAATTACAATATGCCCTAACATATCACTCAATTATATCCCAAGAAGCTTAATTGTAGTAGCAGTGTTGCTCTTAAACAGCAAGCTATACAGCACCCATTTCATAAACACAATCCCATAAACAGCAATGTGCTGAAAGATGTAGAAATTTGTTTTTATTTATGTTGATTGAGGAGGAAGTATTGGTGCAGACATTCACAGAATCACAGAATTCTACAGTGAAGGAGACCATTTAGCCTATTGAGTTTGCACAACCACTATCCCCAGAATTCCCTGCATTTATCCTAACTTATCCCCCGATACTAACGAGCAATTGAGCATGCCAATCCACCCAACTAGCACATCTTTGGACAGTGGGGGAAAACCCCTCAGACACAGGGAGAATGTCCCAACTCTGTACAGACAGTGATCCAAACCGAGAATCGAACCTGGGTCCTTGGTGCCGTGAGGCAGCAGTGCTAACTACTGTGCTGCACACTGGCAGAGCTTCCTTCATGCTTCATGTGTGCTTTGCCTGAAGGCAGGTCTTTGGCTCATTGCTAATGTTTCATCCTGAGTCATTTTCTTCATAGTTTTTCTTAGGGGTAGGGTGAGAATGTAGATTCCAGATCTGCTCATGTGGGAATTGAAACCATGCTGTTGGCATTAATCTGAACCACACACTGGCCATCTAACTAATGAGCTAACTAGCCCCTCAGAGCTTTCTATTCTTTAAATAGTGCCATGATTCCTTTAAAATTCATCTAAATTACTTTAAAAAGATACCTGGAGCCATGGAACATCTAATCAAATGATGTAGAATCCATATGACCTTTCAGCACTCTTTTATTCCTCTAGAGTAGTGTTAAATTAGGTTGATAAATCTGTAAATGTTGTCCATGCTTACTTTTTTGGCTGGCTTGTTGTCTTGGCATGTAACATAGTAAAGGGTAAATTGTAATAATGAAGGAAATGGTTTTCAAAAAGGGGGAAAGCGAAGGGACAATAAAAATAGAATACATGATACTTAAATGTTGAAACTAAAATCGAACTCTATTCTGAATGGGAATGAACCACAACTAAACTTGTAACTTTGCCACCAATTCACTATTTAATTTCTGCCAACTGTGAGATAAATTCTGCATATAATAGACAAGCATTTTATACCTTTAGTGCTTTGAGCAGTTTGTAAGCAGGGTCTCTTTAAGGTTGACATGGCTTCAGAAAGATATGTCTGCTAATGGAAATTCAGAACCAAGTTAATCCTTTAGCAGGCTTGATAATACGATACACAAATCAGACAGGCCTATAGTACTCTAGGGTACTGTTAATATCGACCAGCTAGTCTGTTTCATGAAGTGTTGGCTTATCACTGAAATTCTTGTTTGTTGTTTATGAAATGAGAGAGCAACTGGAAAAGCCAACATTTGTTGCCCTAATTGTCTTTGATAAGGTAGTAGTGAGTTGTCCTCATGAACTGCTGAAATCCATGTTGTGTAGGTACACCCCAGTGCAGTTATGGAGGGAGTTCCAGGTTTTAGGCTGAGTGACAATGAGGGAACAGCAATATAGTTCCAAGTCAGTATAATACACAGCTGGAAAGGGAACCTACAGGTACTGATGCCTCTGTATATTGGTTGCCCTGGTCCTTGAGTGGCAGAGGTCATGGGTTTGCAATGTACAGTTCCAAAGGACTTGGTGAATTGCTGCTACACACAGCTATCACTTGCGTGTTGGAAGGAGTGAACATTAAGATAGTAGATGGGATATAAATCAAGTAGGCTGCTTTGACTTGGATAGTGTTGAGCCACTTAAGTATTGCTGGAACTGTATTCATCAAGGCAACTCGAGAATATACTTTCAAGCTCCTAGCATGTGCCTTGTAGATAATGGGCATGCTTTGGAAAGTCAGGAAGTGGGTTAGCTAGAGCAAGAGAGGCCTTTCAATCCTTTGAGCATTCTCCTTCACTCATTATGATTATTGCTGATCATCCAACTCAATAGCTGATCTCGTCTTCTTCCCCATATTCTTTGATCCCCTTTGTCCCAAGTGCTATATCTAAGTGCTTTTTGAAAGCATATAGAGTGGGATTTTCTGGCTGTGCTTGTCCCAAAACCAGAAAATCCCACCTGAGGTTAACAGACCTTTGCGTGTTCCCCCCTCCCGCTACGATTCCCATGGAGGGTGGAACAGGAAAATTCACCCCACAATGTTTTGGCTCAAAAACTTTCTGTGGTAACAAATTCCACAGGCTGACCACTCTCTGGGTAAAGAAATTTCTTCTCATCTCTGTCCTAAATGGGGTATCCTTAGACTGTGACCCTTAGTTCTGGCCACTCCAATATTGGAAGCATTCTTCTTGCATTTAGCCTGTTTAGTCCTGTTGCAGTTTTCTAGATTTCTATGAGATCCCCCTTCATTTTCTTGAACTCCAGAAAATATAAACCAAACTGAGTCCTCATACGTCAATCCTGCAATCCCAGAAATCAGTCTGATTATAATTGTCTGGAACTTGTATGACATGAATATTACTTATCATCCCATTGTTGCTGCATGCGAGTATGTTTCAGCACTTGAAGAGTTGTATTGGAATTGAACAATGTGCAATCATCAGTGAACATCAAATCTGTGACTTTATGTTGGAGGAAAGGTGAAACTGAAGATGTCTGGGACCAGGACCAGTGCCTGGATGAGTTCTTGCAATGATACGTTGCGGTTGAGATAATTGACAAGCACAACCAGCTATGTTTGTGCTAGGTATGACTCAAACCATTGGAGAGTTTCCCTGATTCTACTGACTTCAATTTTATTCGGATGACTTGATACAAAATCCACCTTGATGTCAAGGGCATTCAACCTCATCTCACCTCCAAAATTCAGCTCTTCTGTTTATGTTTCACTTCACTTTCACTTCGAACATCTTGAATTATATAAATCAAGTGTGTTCCAAATTCAACATGCTGATCTAAATTATTGCACAGATTTCATTTTAGAAATGAACCATCCATCAAAATTCAAGATTTCAACAGAATGCAAGGCAGAAGTCTCTGATCAGTTGTGCTGCTTGTCTTTTCACCTAAAGATTGTGTTCTTGTGAGAAAGTGTAAAAAAGGATAAGATAAACAAAATAGTTTGCAACAAAAATGTTGTTGTCCTGTTTTAATAAAACCTCTATACACTTAACATGACACAACATTGGCCATTTTTTTGGTGGTTTTATAAGAGTGATGTCACTTATACCAAATGGATCACAACTTAGATTTCCACTGTATTACTGTAAAAGATATTGAAAACCACTTCTTTGCAATAAAACACAGACTTTGAGGCTGCAAACTGCCAAGATAATCTAAATTGCAATTAAGATCACTGCTGGTATGGACAAATTTTAGGTATACAATAGCAAAGTATTGAAGAAGACAGAATCTTATTTTAAACAAATTTGTTTGCTTATTTTGTAGGATTAAATAGGGTAGATAATTCTGGTACAGGGAATGTAAGGAACTTGAAATTAAATAGGCAATTTACATCCAAAATTATGAAAATTTCAGCTGTGATTCTAATAAAAAAACTCCCTGCACTTCAACAAATATATATGTGAGTATAGTTACTAAGCTTTGGGAATTTGTTCTGCAGAAGGCAGTAAGCCAAAAGTATATTTATTTTTTTCAAAGCATATAGCAGCAAGCAACAAATCAAAGAAATGAGCAAGATTCCAAGAAATGGCTTTGTGACAAAAACACAACATCCATCTTATGTGGGATATTTAACATACTTGTGATGTCTTCAGTCTAATGCGTCTTTCAGTAGGAGGTCAACTGAAAATCTGTGCCACAGATGTGCTTTATAGCTCAACCACTCGCACACTGTTTGAAAACCTTACTTTAACTTAATTCGGCACGTCTTCAAAATACTAATTTTGCAATTATCTTCCTTTTACTCTTTTTCTAAAATACCTGAATGGGTTTATAACTGCAAATTATATTGAATTGATTTTTATCTCTTCACAGTGGCATATAATTTGATCCCATAAAATTGTAGAATTTTCATTGTGCAGGAAACTATTCAACCTATTATGCCTATTCCAGCTACCAAAAGATGTACATGCTTAGTCCCATTCTCTGTTTATAATTTTCTCTTCTTCAAACATTCATCTACTTTCTTTTTACAGGCTATTATTGATTCTGTCTTCATCAGTTTTGTGTACAGCACTTCAAAATCTAACAGCTTAGATGCACTCGACTCCCATTGGATAAAAGTATCCCACTTTTATTGACTCCCACTAGGAGTCAACCTAGTACTCAAAGCTGGATGACTAGAATTCTGCTTAGAAAGGCTATGATTGATCTCCTATTGGATGTGGATACCATAACCAATGTTAATTCAATTTTCAGAGATTGGACTCCATCTGATCCATCAAGATTAATTCTGATTTTGAATAGCTCCATCAAATTCCCTGTTACACTTAACTAGTCTCTCTACATAAATTAAACCCCTCATCTCTCATCCCTGGCACTATTCTAGTAAATCTATTCTGCATTTTAAGTGTGTTGTCCAGAACTAAATACAATATTCCAGCTGAAGTTTAACAAATATTTTATAAAGGGTTAGTTATCAGTTAATTAAGTGCTTTTGAAATGTAGTCAATTTGCATTTGGAGAAAAAAAGCATAGAAATGTGATAAAGATTAAATGATGAAGGGGTCAAATGTGACTATCACCGCAGTTGACTAAGTGAAATAACTTAATTGATTCACTAATTATTTAAAGGGATATAAAGAGGGCACCAAACATAAAGGTAGGATAGGATGTTAAATACAATGTAGCAATTTTTCACATTGCCAGAGTAAAACAACGGTTTGGAAACTAGAACATTAAATGATAAAAATGATGACAAAATTGAAAATTCAAGAAAAAAATAATAGAATAATTTGATTATTTACTTTAACTATCCATTACAGAGGAGATATTGTTTGGAGACTGTTGACCACAATGGAGGAGTGGACTAGGTTATCGTGGAGGGAACAGTCTCTGCGGAATGCTGACAGAGAGAGTGAAATATAAATATCTTCCACTTTATAAGCCTTTTCGCTTTGACAAAGGGTCATCTGAACTTGAATGTCAGCTCTTTTCTTAGAGATGCTTCCAGATCTACTCAGGTTTTCCAGTATTTTCCCTTTTAGTTGGAGGAGGTACTTAACAGGTTAAGCGGACTGAAGTCTAATACATTCCTTGGGCCAGATGTTAAATATCTTTGTAAGTTGAAGACTGGAAAGGAAATCTGTGGGGCACTGACTACTTAGACTAGAAGAGTTCTCACACCTAGAAACACACGAGACAGACAAAGCACATGCCTACGTTTGTTTTCTGTAACTTGTTTTTTCTGGAACAAGTTGCTAGTCTGAAGCCAGAGGCTTTAACTTGTGGGGCACCACTCCAGACAAGCATGGTTGATCAGGAGTCTTTCCTGCTCCTACTGCCTGCCATAGGCTTATTTTCACCAATAATCAACTATTTTGTTATATTATGAATGCACTTTTTGTGATCATCAAGTCCTGGAGTGGGACTCAAACCAAAGTTCAAACCCCAAGCCAATACTATAGTTAAGAAACCCACCAATGCCTCTACATTGTCAGGAGATTACGGAAATTTGGCATGTCAGCTAAAACTCTCACCAGCTTTTACAGATGCATCATAGAAAGCATTCTTTTTGGTTGTATCACAGTTTGGTATGGTTCCTGCTCTGTCTAATAACACAAGGAACTACAAAAGATCATGAATGTAACCCAATCCATCACACAAACTAGCTTCCCATCCATTGACTCTGTCTATACTTCCTGCTGCCTTGGCAAAGCAACCAGCATAATTCAGGATCCAAGCACTCCGGACATTCTCTCTTCCATCTTCTTCCATCGAGAAAAAATACACAAATCTGAGGTCACCTACGAATCAACTCAAGAACAGCTTCTTCTCTGCTGCAGTCAGACTTTTAAATGGACTTACCTTGCATTAAGTTGATCTTTTCCTACACCCCAGCTATGACTGTAACATTACATTCTCTTGTATCCATCTCTATTAACAGTATATATTGTCTGTATAGTGCACAAGAAACAGTACTTTTCACTGTATATTAATACATATGACAATAATTAATCAAATCAAATTAAATCAAGCCAAGAGCTTCTGGGGTAGAGGCAAGATTTAGTGAGAGGGAAGAACTGAGGGAAATCAATATTGGTTGAGAAATGGTGTTGAGAAAATTGCTGAGATTGAAGGCAGATAAATCCTTAGGACCTGATAACCGACACCCCAGAAAAATGAAGGAAATAGCTCTAGAAATGGTGAATGCATTGTTGGACATTTTCCATGATTCTATAGACGAGAATCATAGGGACTGACAAGGTACTTGAAGTTTTGGTGGGCTTAAAAATGGACAAATCTTCAAGTCTGGATGAATTGTGTCCTAGGCTGTTGTGGGAGACAAGGGAGGAAATTGCAGAGGTTTTGACCCAATTTTTTAATTCCTCCTTGGCTACTGGGAGGTGCCAGAGGACTGGAGAACAGCTAACGTGGTCCCACTATTTAAAAGTTGTAGAGACAAGTCAGAGAACTACAGACCAGTGAGTCTCACGTCTGTGGTTGGGAAACTACTGGAGAAGATTCTGAAGGAGAGTATCTATCTCCATTTGGAGAGGCAAGGTTTAATCAGGGATGGTTTTGTCAGCAGGAGGTCACACCTAACAAATTTGACTGAATTTTTTTAAGCATGTAACAAAGTGTGTGAATGAGGGCAATGCAGTTGATGTAGTTTACATGGATTTCAGCAAAACCTTTGACGAAGTCACATATGGGCGACTTATTAAGAAGGCTAATGCAAATGGGACACAGAGTGATCTGCCTAGATAGATTTGTAATTTGCTTAGTGGTAGGAGACAGAAGGTGGTAATGGACTGTTGCTTTAGTGACTAAAGGCCAGTGACCAGTGGTGTACCATAGGAATCCATGCTGGGCCCCCTATTGTTCATCATTTATATGACATAGATGACTATGTAGGGGGTAAAATCAAACAGTTTGCCGATGGCACAAAGATTGGCCAGGTGGTTAATAGTGAGATTGAGTGTCTTGGGTTACAGGAAGATACAAATGAGATGGTCAAATGGGCAGATGGAATTTAACCCTGAAAAGTACACTTTTGAAGTAGTAATTTGACAAGGGAGTATACTATGAAAGGTCTGGCATAGGAAAGTTTCAAAGAACAAAGGGATCTTGGCGTACTTGTTCATAGACCTCTGAAGGTGGAAAGGTGGGTTAATAGGGTGTTGAAAAAGGCATATGGCACACTCGCCTTTACCAATCGGGGTACTGATTATAAAATAAGAGATCATAATGGAGTTGTATAGAACTCTAGTGAGGCCACAGACGGAGTACTATGTGCAGTTCTGGTCGCTACATTACAGGAAGGATGTGAATGCACTGGAGCGAGTGCAGAGGAGATTTACCAGGATGTGCCTGGGATGGAACATTTAATAGGCTTGGGTTGTTTTCGTTGGAGTAGAGAAGACAGAGGGGTGAATTAATTCAGGTGTTTAAGATTATGCAAAGCATAGACAGAATGGATTGGGAGCAGCTGTTCCCCTTAGTTGAAGGGTCAGTTACAAGAAGACACAAGATAAAATTGAGTGGTGGAAGTTTCAGGGGGGTTTTGAGGAAAAATCTTTTTACTCAGAGATTGGTGTGCATCGGAATGCACTGCCTAGGAGGGTGGTGAAAGTGGGATTTTTCACATATCCTTTGAAAGGTACCTGGATAAGTACTTGGCATGCCATAACGTTCAAGGCTTATAGGCCAAGAGCTGGCAAGTGGGAGTAAGTAGGCAGTTCAGGACATTTTGTGCATCGGTGCAGACTCAATAGGCCAAAGGGCCTCGTTTGCACTGCAGTAATCTGTGATTCTGTGAATCTGTGACTTCGGAATAGTCCCTGCAGATTGGAGGGTAGCTAATGTCATCCAATATTCAAAAAGAGAGGTAGAGAGAAGACAGGGAATTATAGACCAATAAGCCTAACACCAATAATGGGAAAAATTTTCAAATCCATTATCAAAGACTTTATAGCGGAGCATTTAGAGAGCAGTGGCAGGATCAGACAAAGTGAGCATGGATTTATGGAAGGGAAATCATGTTGACAAATCTGTTGGAACTCTTTGAGGATGTAACTAGTACAGTTGACAAGGGGGAGCCAGTCAATGGGGTATGCTTGGACTTTCAGAAAGTGTTTGATAAAGTCCTGTATAAGAGATTATTGTGCAAGATTAAAGCACGTGGGATTGGGGGCAGTGCATTGAGATGGATATAACAAAGAACAAAACAGCATGGGAAACAGGCCCTTTGGCCCAACGAGCCCACGCCTCCACCTCGATGTTCCCACTCCTACCCATGATCCCTGTCTGTGTTTATAGATCTATGCATTGGAACCAAATATGAGGCAATTTAGGGAGAATTTGTTCTGCCAATCAGCCTAAGAACACATTTTTGGGATGTGGAAGGAAACTGGAGCACCCGGAGAAAACCCACGCAAGCACGGGGAGAATGCGCAAACTCCCACCGACACAGGCCCAAATCCATGTATCTGCACAGCACAGCGATAGTCACTGAGTTGTTGTGTTGCCCACCAAATGGTCCAGGTCAAGCATACACTAACGATGTGAAGCACTAGGATACACTTGAAAAATCCAAGAGCAACCCTTTCACGACCCATCGCGTATATGCACCTTGTTAGACAACAAGGCGGACCAAAGTACCTATAGGATAAAACAAATACATCAATATCATTGATAATTTACACCCTTTCCAGGGACCTCCCAAGGCTCATGATCCCTATTTTAAATCAGTTTTCTATATCCTTCCATTCCCATTCTGTTCATGTGCCCATGTGATTAAAGCAAGCATGCCATTAGCTTTCCTCACCATCTGCTACCTGCATACCAACCTTCAGCGACTGTTCCCCATGTTACCCACATTACCTTGTACTTACCTTTTTCCTAAATTGCCATCAAATAATAATCTTCCTTCCTGTTTATGCCACCAAAGTGGATAACCTCACATTTATGCACATTATTTTGCAATTGCCAAGTATTTGTCCACTTAACCAGCCTGTCCAAGTCACCCTGCAGCCTCAGCATCTTCCTCATAGTACACACTGCCATCCAGCTTCGTGTCATCTGCAAATTTGGAAATATTGCATTCAATTTCTTCTTCCAAATCAGTACGTATATTGTGAATAGCTGGGGTCCCAGCACTGAACCTTGCAGTACCCCACTAGTTACTGCCTGCTATTCTGAAAAGAACTTGTTTATTCCTATTTTCTGCTTCCTGTCGATCAATTATCTATCCACGTCAATACATTACTTCCAATGCCATAAATTTTAATTTTGCTCACTAATCTCTTCTGTGGGACCTTGTCAAAAGCCTTTTGAAAGTCCAGAAACACAACACCCAGTAGTTCACCCTTGTCCAGTCTACAGATCACATCTTCAAAATTTTCCAGAAGATTTGTCAAGCATGATTTCCCATTAGTGACTCCATGCTGACTTGGACTAATCCTGTCACTGCTTTCCAAATGCTCAGTTATTACATCCCTAATACTTAACTCCACATTTTCCCTACCACTGATGTCAGGTAACAGGTCTATAGAATCAGAATCCCTACAGTGCAGAAATAGGCCATTCAGCCCATTGGATCTGCACCAACCACAATCCCACCCAACTCTTATTGGTGGCCTTTCTTATCTATAGAAGCTGTATTTTTTTTTAAATATAGTCTTCCAGAAGACAATGGTAATGCTCAGGGTTTGAATCCCACCACAGCAAATGGTGAAATTTGAATTCATAAAAATCGGGAATTAACAATCAAATGGTGATCATGAAACCATAGTCAATTGTCATAAAAGCCCATCTGGTTCACTGATGTTTTATAGGGGAAGAAATCTGCCATCCTTACCTGGTCTGACCTACATGTGACTCCATAACGGTGAAGAGAAGAATGGCAGAGAAGTAACAAAGAGTAGGAATTAATAGGTTCTTTTCTAATTGGCAGGCAATAACTAGTGGAGTGTCACAGGGATCGGTACTAGGACTCTAGCCATTCACACTATATATTAATGATTTGGATGAGGGAACAAAGTGTAACATCCCAAAGTGTGCAGATGATATCAAGTTGAGTGGGTGATGAGGATGCGGAGATCCTTCAGCATGATCTGGACAGATTGGGTGAGTGGGCCAATCAATGGCAGATGCAGTATAATTTGGATAAACATGAGGTTATTCACTTTGGAAGCAAAACGAGAAGGCAGATTACCACCTGAATGGTTGTAAATTGTGAGAGGGGAGTGTGTGGCAGGATGTGTGTGTCCTTATGCACCAGTCACTGGAGGTAAGCATGCAAGTACAGCAAGCAGTAAAGAAGGCAAATGGGATGTTGGCCTTCATTGTGAGAGGTTTTGAATACAGGAGCACAGATGTATTGTTGTAATTATACCAGACCTTGGTGAGGTCACACCTATAATATTGTGTGCAATTTGGTCTCCTTTTCTGAGGAAGGATGTTCTTGCTCTCGAGGGAGTGCAGTGAAAGTTTACTAGGCTGATTCTGAGATGGCGGGACTGATGTGTGAGAGGAGATTGATGAGGTTAGGATTGTTTTGATAGTGTTCAGATGAATGAGAGGAGATTTCATAGACACTTATAAAATTCTAACAGGACTAGACAGCGTAGATGTAAGGAGGATGTTCCCAATGATGGGTGTGTACAGAACCAAGGGTCACTGTCTGAGGACTTGGGGTACACCATTTAGGATGGAGATAAGAAGACATTTCATCATCCAGAGAGCCTGTGGAATTCATTACTGCAGGAAATAGTTGATTCCAAAAAGGATGGCATAGAGGCACAGTGGTTAGCACTGCTGCCTCACAATGCCAGGGACCTAGGTTGAATTGCAGCCTTGGATCACTGTCTGTGTGGAGTTTGCACATTCTCCCTCTATCTGTACGGGGTTTGTCCGGGTGTTCCAGTTTTCTCCCACAGTCCAAAGATGTGGGTGTTAGGTTGATTGGCCAAGGTAAATTACCCTTTGTATTGGGAGAGACTAACAGAATAAATAGGTGTTGTTAAGGGGATAGGTCCTGAGTGAGACTATGGTTCATGCAGACTTAATATGCTAAATGGCCTTCTTCTGCATAATAGGGATTCTATAATTCTATGAAAACACTGAATGTATTCAAGAAGTGGCCAAATATAGCACTTGGGGTGAATGGGATCAAAGATTATGGGGAGAAAGCAGGATTAGACTGTTCAGTTGGAGGATCAGCCATGATCCTGATGAATGGCAGAGCAAGCTCGAAGGGTCAAATGGCCTCCTCCTGCTTTTATCTTCTAATGTTCCTATGTTGCTATTACCCACCGTGCTACAATACTTCTCTCACTGACTATCGCCAATAAATAATTATTAGATATTGGAGCGATTCTACAGAGCTGAAAATGAGAAATTGGGGAAATTCTGTGGGACTGAAAATGAGTGAGTGAAGCATGCATGCTGAAAAGGGGGAAATCTTAATTCCCAGGCATTGTTTTTGATGCATTTTGTATACTTGCTGACTTGTGGGATGACATCAGAAATTTGGCAGTCATGTGAAAAAATGTCTAAATTAATAGGTATTAGTTTAGAAAGTAACAACATCAATAATAGTCTTTTCACTTTTAATGTGGATGCAATATAGAAAAGCAAGTTAAGTACAAATTAAATCTTGGGTTAGATAATCAAAAAAATATAACATGTCTGCAGAAATTCTGCTTAGGTCAGACCACATTTGGGAATACTGGTTAAATTCTGGTTATAGTGGTTTAAAAAGATCACATATACAATGGAGACGGTGCACGGTCTTTCAAAATGTACAGAAAATAATCCAAGAGCAAGTGTAATAAATTGAATAATTACCAAATATGGCAAAGTATTTAACATTCAGTTGTGGAATTAGATAGTTGAGTAGGAGATCCATAGTGCTTGAGTTTTGATAGGCAAACTGATCTTTTATCACGTTCAAACTTTTTCATTGGCCCTTGGTCATATTATTTTCCATGAAAGAACTGTGGTGTAATTATAATCACTTAGTTTTTTGATTATAATCAAAATTTATAATTTATAATCACTGTCATAGAATCATAGAGGTTTACAACATGGAACAGGCTCTTTGGCCCAACTTGTCCACACCACCCTTTTTTTTAAAGCCCCTAAACTAATCCCAATTGCCCGCATTTGACCCATATCCCTCTATAACCGTCGTACCCTTGTAACTAAAGACAAAATTGTACCTCCCTCTACTATTATCCCTGGCAGCTAATTCCAGACACTCACCACACTCTATGGATCGTGATTACTTTTCAACCCTCTGACAAAACTGCATCCTAATCGCACTGTGAAAAAAAACACGCATTCCTTTAACGTTGCATTCCCTTTCACTGAAAGCCAAGCATTTTTTTTCGCGAAAAGGACACGAGTTCCCCAATTTCAAAACACCAAGGGGAATTTCTAGCTTTGTATCTTTTGATCATGAGTCTGAAAATGAAATAATTGTCTTAACTGCGTTTTTGCCGTTTTGCTCATACCTGTACTTTAGTTCTGCCATCGAATAACATGAGATTGTACGTGAAATGGAGGCAGAAACCAGTCGCAAGCTTTTCCCTCATCACTAACCATGTGGCGCCCGCAGAGATTTTTGACGAGGGAAACATGAGCAGCAAGTGCTGCATTGGGCAGCCGCGTCAACGTGCATCGAGTAGGATGAGTTGACAATGAGTGCCAAGGTGCGGAGGGCTGGAGTGATTGGTTGTGCCGGCGGGGCGCGAGCCTACCGGGTTCCCACCTCGCGCTCGGCTGCAGAGCCGCCACGTGCCCAACGGTCAGGCGCCATTTCAGACCGCACTTTGAAAAAGTCGACGCCACTCAGGTAAATCAGGCAGCAGTCAAATCTGGTGGGACTGTTTCCCCCTCGCTGTTTCTCAGGAACAGAGCAGAGGGGAGTAATCAATCACGTAAAAAAAAAAATCCATGCCTGACAAGAATAGAATAACATAAATCAGGCTGTGAGAACCACTTTACGGAAATGCTGCTGGCGGAACTTATAATCCATGTTTAAATTACTAATTAAATCGTTTGCACAACAAGTTTTCAGAAATAACTGGCTGAGCTGTCTTGCACTTGGAAAGTCCAGTATGATCCAGCCCTTTTGTGCTTCATTTACCATAAATTTCAGTTGTTCCGAAAGTTAACTTATTTATATCTGAACTCACTTTCCATTGATCTTTGGGCCCAGCCCTTTTAATCCAAACTATCCAGAGGTGAGCACACAACTCCAATCCTTTTGACTACACAGTTCACATATTTCTACCTCTGTAACATTGCCCGCCTCTGTCCCTATATCTGCCACTAAAAGCTTCCACACCTTTGTCATCTGTAACTTGACTATTACAATGCTGTCATGGCTAGCTTATTATCCCCTACCTTCTGTCAACTTAAGCTTGTAAAATTCTGTTTATGCATTCTTTCCCGCAGCAAGTTCCATTCACACAATGTTATTTCCTAATCTAGTGTTGTTCTCAATTTCCAATGCATTAAATTCTTATTCTAACTTTCAAATTCCTTAATTACCTTTACTTTTCCTATTTTTGTAACCTATCTCCTGATGAACTCCAGTGCTTTGGATCCATCTCTTGTGCCTTTGTTTTCCCCTTTACCTATGACTATTGAATCACTGACATCTTAGACTGGAATTTTCACCCTAAGTCTCGCTACCTTTCTTGCTATCTTCCTTATATCTTATTTTTGATTAAGCCCCTACTTACCCCATCTAATCATTCTTTCCTTAGCAAAATGTCTATTTTCTTCCTGGCTCCAAGCTACCTTAAAACGTATTCTTTGTTGTGGATGCTATATAGAAGGATATTATTATCCTAGTGTACTCATTTAAGATTGCAAATAACATTTTATAATTATAATGTGCATTTCCAGACTCTTAAAAATTATGATTTGTCATGAACAAATGGAACTTTAAAAAGTTCTTCCTGATTGCAGATACAGAATAATGTAACAGACTTTATCACTGTGTCAATGGCATATCATTTACATTGTGCTCTTTGCAAAATAGAAGAAAAATTCTTCCCTATTGAAAAAATGGCTGAATTCTTGGGACAAATCTCACTATTTTATCCATTATCCACTTACTTAAATAAAAGGAGCTACAAGTATATAAACCAATAACTAGAAGTACTATTGTGTGAACAAGAAAATGACCTTAAATTTACTGTCTTTCTTCCATAGTTGCACAAGGATGAGAAAGTATGCATTATGGGAAAATAATAACTTATTTCTACGCAAAGAAATAAACTTTTTGAAAACAATTTGGACAATTATTTTATTGAATAATGTTAAATAGAGACAAATGGGATTATTGAATACAAAACATTGAATGCAAAGTTACTAGCATTTAGAAGGGGCAGATTTCTTGAAGTGTATTCAGGGGAAATTTTTATATCAGTATGTAGAAGGCTCAACAAGAAATGGAGCAGTGGTGGATCTGGTTCTGGGGAACAAAGCCAAACAAGTGTTAACATGGCAGTGGGGAAACATTTTAACAATAGCAACTACAACATGGCACAGTTCAAGTTTGCTATGGACAAGGAGAATGATGGCCTGCAAAAGACAGCTTTGAATTGTGGGAAGGCAGATTTTATTAAAATAAGACAGGATCTAGCCAAAGTTGTCTGGGAACAGCTCTTTGAGGGAAAGCCTACAATGGAGTAGTAGGAGGTATTCAGAAAAGAAATGGGGAGAATACAGGTCTAACTTGTTCCTATAGTGGGAAATTAAGGTGCAGTAGGTCCAGGGAACCCTGGATATCTAGGACAATTCAGGACTAGATAAGGAAGAAGAGAAAGGCTTTTAATAAGTCCAGAGGAACAGTTCAGCAGTAGCCCTAGAAGAACATAGAAAGTGCAAGAGGAAATTTAAGAAAGCAATTAGGAGAGTACAAAGGGGGCATGAGAAGGATTTGTGAACAAGATTAGCAAGTATCCTATAAAAGCATTAAGGGAAAAGATTAATCAGGAAAAAGGTATGGCCCTTAGAGATCAAGGGGGCAATCTGTGTGTGAAGCAGCAAGACATTGGAATGGTGCTAAATGAATACTTCTCACCTGTTTTCACTCAGAAAAAAGAGAACATAGTTAGAACATAGAAAAACTGCAACACAAACAGGTCCTTCAGCCCACAAGATGATATCCCTACCTACGAGGCTTACCTGTAACTCTCAATTCTATTAAGTCCCATGTACTCGTCCAGAAGTCTCTTAAAAGACCCTATCGGATTTGCCTCCACCATGATCGATGTCACCGATTCCACTCACCCACTACCCTCTGAGTGAAAAACTTACCTCTAATATCTTCTCTGTACCTACTCCCAGCACCTTTAAATCTGTGTCCTCTCGTAGTAACCATTCCAGCCCTGGAAAAAAGCCTCTGAGAATCCAACTGATCTATACCTCTCAACATCTTATACACTTCTATCAGGTCACCTCTCATTCCTTCATCTCTCCAAGGAGAAAAGACTGAGCTCCCTCAACCTCTGCTCATAAGGTGTGCCACCCAATCCAGGCAATATCCTTGTAAATCTCCTCTGCACCCTTTCAATAGCTTCCACATCCCTCCTGTAATGAGGTGATCAGAACTGAGCACAGTACTCCAAGTGGGGTCTGACCAGGGCCTTATAAAGCTGCAGCATTGTCTCCCAACTCAATCCCTCGATTGATGAAGATCAGTACACCATACACCTTAGTTATGGAATTCAGGAAAATAAACTGTAAAGGCCTTGAACAGTTTGACATAGGAAATGAGGAGATATTGGAGGCTGTGATGGACTTAAAATTGGACAAATCCCCAGGCCCAGCTGAATTGTACCCAGGCTGCTGTGGGAGATGAAGTAGGAAATGGCAGGGACGCTGACACAAATTTTTAATTCCCTTCTGATCACATGGGGAATTAATATCCACTTGGAATGGCATGGATTAATTAAAGATAATCAGCATGGCTTTGTCAGAGGGAAGTCATGCCTAATAAATTTGACAGAATTTTTTGAAAAAGTGATTGTGTGTATGGATGATGGAGGTGAAATTGTTTATATGGATTTTAGTAAGACATGGACAACTGACTGAGAAAGTTAAAGCACTTCAGGGAAATTGGCGAGATGGATCCAAAACTGGCTTAATAATAGGACACAAAGGGTGGTGTTGGAAGGCTGTTTGAGTGACTGGAGACCTGTGTCCAGCAGCATAATACAGGATTAGTACTGGGGCCCTTATTGTTGTTCCATAAGTAAGTGATATTGATGATAATGTGGAGGGGGGGGGGAAACGATAAGCAAGTTTGCAGATGACACCAAGATTGGTAGGATGGTTAATATTGAAGAAGAATGCCGTAGGTTACGGGAAGATATAGATAGGCTGGTCAGATGGACGAAGCAGTGACAGATAGTATTTAATCCTGATAAGTGCAAGGTGATGCACTTTGGAAGAAGTAACAAGGCAAGGGAGTATTTAATGAATGGCAGGACACACTGAAGTTTTGAGGAATAAGTGGATCTTGGGGTGCTTATTCACAGATCTCTGAAGATGGCATAGCAAGTGAATAGATTACTTAAGAAGACATATGGGATAGTTGCTTTCATCAGTCATGGCATAGAGTGTAAGAGAAAGGAGGTAATGTTAGAGCTGTAAAAAGTGCTGGGTAAGTTACAGGTTGAGTACTGTGTGCCATTCTGGTCGCCTTACTATAGGAAGGATGTGATTACACTAGAGGGGTTACAGAGGAGGTTCACCAGGATGTTGCCTAGGAAGGAGCACTTAAGCTATTAAGAGAGACTGGATAGGCTTAGATTGTTTTCTTTAGAGCAGAGAAGTCGAGGGGGGACATGTTTGAGGTGTGTAAGATTATAAGGGGAATGAATCTGGTGAATAGGAAACAGCTGTTTCCCTTGGATGAGGAATCAATCACAAGGGCCTATTGTTTTAGGGTAAGGGGCATGAGATTCAGAGGGGATTTGAGAAAAAACTTTTTCACTCAGAGAGTGATAGAAATCTGGAATGCACTGCCTGGGAAGGTAGTGGAGGCTGGAAATCTTACAACATTTAAAATGTATTTGGATGAGCATTTGAAACATCATACATTCAAGAATATGGGATATGTGTTGGAAAAAAATGGGACTAGCATGACTTTATTGATAGTTATTGTGGATGGAGACTCGATGGACTGAAGGGCTTGCACTGTATGACTATGACCCTATGACTAATGACATTTTAATTTTGAAGCTTGGTTTAAAACAATGGGGCAATTTTCCTAGCCTGCTATGCTGCTTGAGCAGGTCAGTAGGCTGGGAGACATCAACAGAGGCTATTTCATAGATTTTCACTCGGTACCATGGCCTACATAAGTCTCTACAGCTAGGATTTCCAGCGTAATCAGCTCTGTGCCGGAAATCAGTGCAGAGCTGATTATTAAAGTTGGAAATCGGGATTTAAATTTCATTAGTGGGCCTGGGACTGAAGTCTCCAGGCTGACTAGTGTCTTCCCCCACTACAGGCAACCAACCCCATTGGTGGAACAGAGCTGAGAGGTTGGGTGCAAATAGAGAATTTCCCCTTGGGTATGTGGCAGCCTGGCACTCTGGCATTGCCCAAGCAGCAAACTGCACTGCCCTGGGCATCTTGGCACTGCCTATTGGATGTCAAGCAGTGCCAAGGGAGCAGGGCCAAAGGGGATAGGGCCTCTTGGAGTGTGGAACCTATTGGATGGGTAATCTGTGGGGGTGGGGATACGGTCCCACTGCCATTCTGCACAGGGATCGCAGGCAGATGGAGGAAAGACAGTGATTGGGGATGGCCATCTGGTTGGCAGGAGAGGATTGGTGCTGCTGGGGTATTTGGGGCTGCTGGTAGCGGATATCCAGAATGACCAGGGTGGGGGTATAGGATTGGAAGATTGGGGCTGGCTGGTGGGGATGAAGGGAAGAGAGATGGGAGAGGAGACATGGGCACATGAGGCTGGCCTGGAGAGGTCCAGGAGGGCAGCGATGGGGGTTTGCAGGGCTGGGCGGTGATTGGGCTGACCAGCAATTGGGAGGCAGGCAGTGTGGGGCCATTACACATGTGCCAACCTCCACTCTGCAGATTGGTGCATGCGCAGTTGCCTGCTCAGCGCTATTCTGCCAGCCTCTTGGAATAGACCCTGCCCCCTGTTTTTCAGAGGGAATCCTATTAGAGTGTTGCAGATTTTCTCCTAAAATCATGCTGAAAAAACCAGCAGGAGTTATTCCCATTTTTCCACAAACTGGGGACTTAGAATTTTTTTGGGAGAATCCCGGCACATGTTTCTAAAGAGATAATACTAAAACAAAATAGAAGGAGCTTTGGAGCTTGAAGAGATGGTACCAAAATAAATTGAAAGCTGAAAAAAGAAACACATCATGAGAGGATGGATAACAGGGTCAAATAGAAATAGATATCTAGCTGGATTAAAAAAAAGAGATTAAAGGTAAAATTGCCATGAAAGTGGAACTTAAATAAACTAAGATTCAATTATCTAATATTCCTCTTTCCCAATTTTATTCATTGCCTGGCACTGCTGTTTTCCCCCATCTTCACTCAATTCTTTCTCAATGCACTTGAAAACATTGTAGATCTTATTTTTCAGAGATGCACTTTAATTCCTGCTTTTAATTGTTGTTATTTCTCTTGTATTCTCTTATAGCAAGTAGAATTTTGTGGTCAACACTTTGAATCTACAACTGTACCTAGGCTTGTGTCACTGTTGCTTTGTAGCTGGACAAAAGCAAATAGGGAAGTTATGTTTTAGTTTGGCAAATGAAGAAGTGCATTTTTCATGGACTAAAGATAAATAGTTTAACAAAAAAACTATGAAGAAATCTATTGTCAAAAGGCTGTAAACAAGTACTAAAGTACTCATCTGCTCTTAATTTTGATAAATTAATATGTGGATTGCTGACATATTTTGTGAATTTCTGGATCTGTCATGGCTGAGTTTGAATTTTTGCTTATAATCCGAGACTTAGATCAATCCTAAGAAAGTTTACTTGGCATAAATGCGCTGAATTCAGACAGGAAAAGCCCAAGGGGTGTAGAGTGATCTGCAGTGCAGAAGAAAATAACTTGTTGGTTGTTACAGAATTCATTGAAACAACCAAAATATGTTCATGTTTGTGAATTGCACTGATTTGAAATTCCCTCTAGTGACACATTATATAGAGGAGAAATACTGGCAAAAAGGAAAAGCAGCTATGTGTTCAACATCCTAATTAATTAGCTTGTTGCATGCTAGAAAACTGGGGTCAAAGTAGCCCCAGTATATATCAAACTGCTTTGTGGGTTATACAGCTTGCATTTTTGAGGAATTTTTTTGGTTTCATTTTTCAGTCATCCTATGTGCCCCAGTACCTTTTACATGTGTGAAATTGACAATGAATATCAGTGTCTATTTGATCACAGAGAGCTCAACCTTGTTATTCACATTCTGAAGGGAATGACTCAAAAGCAAGCAGTAATGACAAGTTGACCAATATTCCCCCTGTCTTATGACCCTGAGGCCAATTGCATTACTCCAGCTGTCATTCCAACTAAGATCAGCTAACACATACAGCACAGAAATTGAACCTAGAGTCTCACAGAGATAGTTGTTCACTGGATGAATTTGCTAATAAGTCAGGGAGCATCAGATTTATTATTTGCAATGGCTTTGTGAACGGTCTAATAGATAATACAGCCAAATAAATAAACAAGTACTTCTTATAAGTTAAACCACTATTAGTTTTATTAGTTTTAAGAAATAATTTCATAATTAACCCACACACAAATTTTGTTTTCAGAGCTAATGTTTGTGGAAGACAGTGCTGTTCCGGATGGACTGTGAGCCCTGGTACAAACAGATGTATAAAACGTAAGTATAAATACTTAAGATATTATGCTGCCTAAAAAAAAGTTCAGACTAGAATTCATATTTCCCCATTTTACTGGTGTTCCATTTTAAAGTGTACAAGACCAGTTCAGCCCGTTTTATTGTTATTCCTTCTGGATGGTTTAACATATGCTGGTTGTTTAATTTTGTGAGCAGTTGACTTCAGCTGTACACTATGAATATTTGCTGCAGCTACATTTCATCTTCCCATAACCTGAAGGAAGAGGACTGAGAGAAATTATTCATAGTCCCTATTGCCTACAGTGATGTAACACAATATGCCTGCTATGAATGATATAGATGGCAAAACGTGAAATAAAAAAATTGTACTTTTTTGTTAGTTGTTAGAAGAACACTAGATTTGGCAGAATTGATTGGCCACAGCTTTTTGTTAATTTATATATTGTGATGCAAAAAAAAACCTTAAAAATGGAATCCTGTGTGAAAGCATCTGGACCAGGTTCTGAAGTCTTTTACCTCACCATAGAAATCCCAAACCTGATGGAAACATGAACAAGTTGGGCTGAAGGGCCTGTTTCCATGCTGTAAACCCCCAAAACTCTAAGAAGATACTCATTTTCTCTTGCCACCTGTTGCACTATCAACTCAATTAGTAACTTGATGCCTTGGTGTGGAAGCCAAGCTCCACCACAATGCAACACCACAACATTTTCTCCAATGTGCCATCCTACAGCATAAATACCTTGGCTGGAATTTTATGATACAATGTGAATCCTGCTGTTTGGAACAAAGATGGGCGATGAACCTGCATTAGCAAGTGGTAAATCCATAAAATGGCTTTTACCTTCAATAACTAATTAAGAGGCTGCTGTCAGAACTGCAGTCTCATTAAGGGCAGTGAATTCCTCTTTGAACTGCTGGCCCAAATACAGGACTGGCAGCTTGGCAGTACCATTAGTGGAGTTGGCTGTTGCTGAGACAGCAGGGAGATAGAGAGATGTCCACATGTGCTGATGCCCTTGAAGGGAAAGTAATTTTTTTTTAATACACACAATCCTGTGTGATAGGAGATATCATCAAAGCTATGGGGATTGTCATTGCTGTTGGTGATCCTGTGGTGGGACATGAAAACCCTTGAAAGGAAGATACCCTTTTAGGCTGGGATGCCACTAGGAGGCCACCTCAATGTACCTGACAGTCTATCTATGGGGTGGGAAGACCATTTCAAAATGGTGGCAGGCTTTAAACAATTGTTAATAGGCTAGTAAATTGGACTAAAATGTGAGCTACTGATGCTCCCACCTCCTAACATCTTCTGCTGCATTTTTTCCAGTCCTCCCACATCCTAACTAGTTGCTAGAGACCTGGTAATATGCCAGCTATCATTCTGAGATTTGAGTGCCTGGTTACTTTGACAACATCTACCATCACAAGCTGGATTCAGTGTAAACCTGGCTTCTCAAAATCTAATTCCTTTTGTTCACGTGTGCATAATGTATGGTTACAAAGTAACAACAAGATGCAAAGGTAATTTTGGATGATTATAACCTGACAATTTTGCTAACACATGGAAAAAAGAGCTTGAAACTGCAATGATTATGTTTTAACAATATTATCAGCAACCAAGAAATTAAAACATCTAACTTCTATACTCCTGACCAAGAAATCCAACTTTAATCTGACCACCAATATAAGAAGTCACACTTTAGCTGTTGAAGTGTCTGAAATAATCAGTGTGTTTAATACATTTTAGAAGACTTTGTAATGAGTACCAATATTGAATTGCACCTGATATGAGTGTTCATTGTATTTTGGTTCCTTGATATTGATAATAATCACGCTTCAAATTTGGAAAGATGGGAGCTCTTCATATTTGCTGGTGATGTTTCCTGTTGTTTCTCTGTATTTTTATGTTTCAGCCTTTTTGATGGTCTTTTCTGTTTTTCCAACTCTGGTGTAGATTAAATATGAACTCTGTTTCTTCTTATTTGCTTAGCAGTTTTACAAGTTATGTACGAACTTGTGTCTCAGCTTCAGCAGCAACTTTTACTGGGCTCCAGGTTTTATTATTGGATTCTATACATGTACAGTTTGTCCTTACAACAGTTCAGATAGCGATTTTGCATGTTTGTTGAAGTGTTGACCTTCTCTTTCCTGTACTTCAGTGAATTGTTAATTCACTTCCGCCTGGTCACTTGGAAGTATATTTTGCTTGGCAGAGTAGCCTTATATTTTCTTCCATTCAACAAATCTGCTGGTGATTACATGTATTTGGATCAGAATGATAATAAGGCAAGGTTTGAGTCTTGCTTTGTCCACAAACTCCATGCCTCCCAAGTGTTTCACAAGCATTTTTTTGATCTAATGGGAATGTCTTTCTATCAACCTTTGTCCTTGAAGGTGCAGTGAGGATAGTGTTAAACCCATGTTGTTAAGCAAATTTCTTAACCTCTGGATATGAACTGGGTGCTATTGCCATATATTCACCTTCCAGAAATTTGTTGTTCAGCAAACAGAATTTGTATTGCTAAGATGATTGTGCATCTTTCATAAGAATATAGGAAATAGGAGCAAGAGTAGGCTATTCGGCCTGTTGAGCCGGCTTCAGTATTCAAACAGATCACAGCTGATAATCAATTTGTATGCCGTTTTCCCCCACTATCTCAATATCCCCTGATGTCATTAGTATCTGGTAACATATTGACTTCTGCCTTGAATATGCCCAATGACTGAGCTTCCATAGCCCTCTAGAATAGAGAAGATTCATTACCTTCTGAGTGAAGAAATTCCTCCTCATCTCAGTCTTAAATAATCTGCTGCTTATTCTGGAACTGGGTCTGCAAGTTCCAGATTCACCAGTAAGTAAAGGCATCCTATTCACATCTGTGCTGTCATGCACTTTAGTAATTGTGTAACTTTCAAAGAACAAAGAACAAAACAGCACGGGAAACAGGCCCTTTGGCCCAATGAGCCCGCGCTGCGACCCCAATGTTCCCACCTCTACCCGTGATCCCTGATTTGTGGATTAAAAGAACAAATTTGTGACAATTTAGGGAGAATTTGTTTTGCCAATTAGCCTAAGAGCACATCTTTGGGATGTGGGAGGAAACCGGAGCACCTGGAGAAAACCCACGCAAGCACGGGAGAATGCGCAAACTCCCACAGACACAGGCCCAAATCCATGTATCTGCACAGCACAGTGATAGCCACTGAGCTGTCGTGTTGCCCATCAAATGGTCCAGGTCAAGCGTACGCTAACGACGTGAAGCACTAGGATACTCTTGAAAAAAATCCAAGAGCAGCCCTCTCACGACCCATCGCGTGTATGCCCCTCGTTAGACAACAAGGTGGATCAAAGCACCTGTAGGATAAAAACAAGTACATCAATATCACCATCTATTTACACGCTTCCCAGGGACTCCCAAGGCTCATGATCCTTATTTTAAATCAGTTTTCTATACCCCTCCATTCCCATTCTGTTCATGTGCCTATCTAAGTATTTCTTAAATAACTCCAGAGTACCTGCCACCACCACTTTACTTGGCAGCGCATTCCATACCCCCACCACCTTCTGTGTGAAAAAACTCCCTCTAGCATCCAAATTATACCTTATCCCCCTCACCCTAAGCCTGTGACCCCTCATGCTATTCGAGTCCATCTTGTACACCTCTAATAAATGTCCTCTAAGTCTATGTCTTTCTAAGGAAAACAGTCCCAATTTGCCTAACCTCTCCTCGTAACTCAGACCTTCCATACCAGGCAGCATCCTGGTAAACCTCCTCTGTACTCTCTCCAGAGTCTCCACATCCTTCCGGTAGTAAGGCGACCAGAACTGGATGCAGTATTCCAAATGAGGTCTAACCAGCGTTTTATACAACTGCAACATTAAAGGTCAGCTCTTGTACTCTATACCCCTTCCTATAAAGGCTAGCATACTATATGCTTTCTTCACAACCTTCTCCACTTGCTCTGCCACCTTCAAAGACTTGTTCACCTGCACCCTCCGGTCCCTCTGCATTTCTATACTCTTAATAGGTCTACCCTTTATCATATACCTCCCTCCTACATTCTTTCTCCCAAAATGCATCACCTCACATTTATCAGGATTGAATTCCATCTGCCATCTATCTGCCCAAGCTACCAGCCTATCTATGTCCTGCTGCATCGCCTGACAATGCTCCTCACTGTCCGCAAGTCCAGCCATCTTTGTATCGTCTGCAAACTTGCTGATCACTCCACTTACTCCCTCTTCCAAGTCATTTATATATATTACAAATAGAAGAGGTCCCAGTACTGAGCCCTGCGGCACACCAATACTGACCGACATCCAGCTAGAAAAACACCCTTCCACTATTACTCTCTGTCTCCTATTACCAAGCCAGTTACTTATCCATCTAGCTACCTGACATTGTATCCCTTAGATCTGCAGTCATTCTTTGAAACTTCAGAGAATACAGGCCAGTTTCCTCAATCTCTCCTCATAAGACAATCCTGCCACCCCAGGGATTAGTCTGGTAAACCTCTGTTGCATTCCCTCTTTGACAAGTGCACACTTCCTCAGATAAAATGACCAAAACTATACACAATACTTCAGGAGAAGTCTCGCTAAGACACAACATTTGCCGCAAGGCATTTTGGTTACCCCTGTACTTAAACCCCCATTGCTTTGAAGGCCAACATATCATTTGCCTTCCTAATTTCTTTTTGTCCCTTCATACTACTTTTGGCAACACATGAACAAGGACATCCAGGCCCCTTTGGACGTCAATACTTCTCTAATCTCATCTTTTAAGAAGCAGAGTAATTCCTAAAGATTACTCCGCTAAACCTGTTGGGTGTCATTGAGGTTTACCAAAGATGGAGGATGAGATCTCTTGTTGACAGGAACTCTGTGCCTGATCATGTGACCTGGTATGAAATAGGAGGCCAGCAGAAAAACACTCCATTGTCCTCGCCTCTGAACATCCTACACCCCTTCTGTGACTCTCCCTACATGATCCTACCTCTATTCTCCAGTTAGCCACCAGAGCCCAGGGATCCTGAGATTACATCTGGTGAAGTAACTCAAGCATTACCTGCAGCAACCACCAGTTCTGATGGCACTGCTAATCTGTGATTGACTGACAGCTCTTAGTGGATGGGATTTCCACATCCAGAATTCTAAATCCAGGGGAAACACTGATGTTGATCAGTAAAGTCTCTGCTAGATTCTTCATTTCTTCTCCCACTGAAGTGATATGAATGTGACGGGAGGAGTAGTACAGTGGTATTGTTCTGGACTAATAGTCCAGAGACCTAGTGGGAGCCAGCTGTGAATCCCACCATGGCAGATGGTGAAATTTGAATTCAACAGAAATCTGGAATTAAAATTCTAATGTTGACCATGAAATTGTCAATTTTCATAAAAATCCATCTGGTTCATTAATATCCCTTTAGGGAAAGAAATCTGACATCCTTACCTGGCCTGGCCTACATGTGACTCCAGACCCACAGCAATTTGGTTGACTTCTAACTGCCCTCACCAATGACCAAATAAGCCACTCAGTTCAGGAAAGTTAGGGACAAAAATTCCCAATGTTTCTCGAACTGCTAAGTTCACTCAATGGTGTCAATGTGCTTGCCATCACTGTTTGTAGCAGTGCTGAAGCTGACAATACTTCTGGATTTAGCTGAAGAATGTTCCTGCGGTTTATTTCCTGTGCAGCATAGGCTGATGAGCTGTGAGATACAAGGCTGACATATGATAATAATATCACTGCTAAAAAGATGTAATGCAATGATTTATAGAGAGTAACTACTGTAAATATCGATGTAGGAATTTGGTTACAAAATCTGGTACAAAATGTGACAACAGGAAATAAACATTTGTATTTAACAAGTGGACACAAATGCAATATTTTCAATTATTTAAAAATTATTCATTGATGGGATTTGAGTGTTGTCCTTGTGAAGGTGTTGATGAACTATCTTCTTGAACTGTTGCAGTCAGTGCGTTGATGATATTACCACAGTGCTGATACAATAGCAAGATAGGCTCGAGTCAAAAAGGAGTTGATTGGAAGGAAATTTGCTGGAGGTGGCGTTCCCATGTAGTTGCTGCCCTTAGTTGGCCATCCGGATGGTTGATGTTTTGGGTGTGGAAAGTGCAAGAAGTCTTGGCAGTTGCTATAGTGTATCTTACAGATGATACCCCTGCCAGTGAAATCATGGCAGTGGTGGAGGGTATGAATATTTAAGATAGTAGATAGAGTGCTGCTGATGTGAGCAGCTTTGGCCGGATAGTGGAGCTTTTAAATGTTGTTGTAGTTGCATATATCCAGGCAATTGAAATGCATTCCATTACTCTTGAATGGTGGATAATAGAAGGACTTTAGGGACTCAAGTGTTGTAATTTTCCTTTTAAGGGATATCACTGGAAGAGAAATATGTCATGTGATTCAGTCTTTAATTGACTATTACTTTGAGGGGAGCATACGCATTCCCTCAGCTGATGAATCAGCATTCCTTTATATTAAATACCACTTGGAGGAAGCACTGAGGATGATAAGGTGTGGAAAGTACTCTGGCTGGTAGACTTGCAATGTCCATCACTAAGATTCACTGAGTTGACTAGATCCTAAAGGACTTGGAAGCTAGAGACAGCATACAGCAGGTGGTGAAGGAATCAACAAGAGGGAAAAATATATTTGATCTTATCCTCACTAGCTTCCCTGCTGTAAATGCATCTGCCTATAAAAGTATTAGTAGAAGTGATCACTGCGCAGTCTTTGTGGAAACATCTTCACTTTGGGAATACCATCCATTCGGTTGTGTGGCACTACACCATGTCAAATAGGATAGATTTTGAACAGATATAGCAACTCAAGACAGGGCATCCAGGAGGCACTTTGGGCTATCCAGAAGCAGCAGAATTGGACTGAGCTGCTGTTCATAACTTTTGAACATGGCCTATTCCCAACTCTACCGTCACAAAAAAGCCAGGGCATAAAACATGGGTTCGTCGAAGAATGCAGGCGAACATACTGGGAGCAGCAATGGACATGTCTAAAAATGAGGTGTCAACCTGCTGAAACTGCAAGAAAGACATGTCAAACAGCATAAGGATCAGATCTAAACACTACAAGAATCAGATCTAAACTCTGCTGTTCTGCCACATCTGGTCATGAATGGTGGTGGACAATTAAATAATACATTGAATGCGGCTCCACAAATATCTCCAACCTCAATGATGGAGGACTCCAGTATGTCTGAGTTGAAATGTTTGCAACAACCTTCAGCTAGAAGTGCTGAGTGGATGATTCATCTTGGCCTCCGCAGAAGGTTCCTAGCATTACAAATGCCAATCTAAAGCCAGTTCAATATTGCATGCTACCTTTAAGGGTAGCCTTTTAGCCATGTCTGTCCGTGACATCATTGGCTACTTCGTGGGATTAATTCAGTCTAAATCCAGCCACTGTGGAATAAACAATTACCTAATAAGCATGTTCTATTGTTACACCCAAACGTTTGCGTTATCACTTTCTATGCTTTTCTTCTGCCACAATGCTTACATTGTGTCCCATGTAACAATGGGAGAGATACAACAATAAATGTGATGGATAAAAAATAACTGCTGGTGGACTTTTGGTCACATCATGACTCCATGAACTCATCCTACAGATTTGAGAGGAAAACAAATCCTTCCCCCGACTTCAGAATTGCACCAATTACAACTATCAAGGTAAATCATACTGTGGAAACAATGAAGGCATTGTTGTCTCATCCAAAGCAGGAAACTCCTGACATGTTTTCTGCTGAATCATCTGCTTCCTTTGTCTGAAGAAATCCTCCCAGAGAAAAGCTCCAAAGAAACCTTCAATATGTGGTAAAATCTTGCTACTGTTCATGCTGGTGAAGTATTACAGTTCTGCCAATGGCGCACCCCTGCCACGGGTTTCCTAGGGCATATTCAACGGGAAACCCTGTTAACAATGGCAGAACCATAAGTTCCTGTTGTTAGCAAGTGCATGCCACCTCCCACCACCACTAAACATGCCGTGGAGAGGGAAAAATGTCCTGCATATGTCTTTATTGCCAGACAGATCCAAGAAAAATGTCAAGAACAACACCAGCAACTTTTCTTTTTATTCTTGACCTAGCCAAAGCATTCAACTCAGTGAATCATGAAACTCTAAAAGAGATTTGGTGTCCAAGAAACTTCATCAGGAACATTCAACTGCTTCATGATGATATGACTATTATTGTCTTGAGTGGGAGATCTAAAACAGTTTCCTACAAAATCTGGACTTATAGCAAGCAAGTATGTGTAATAGCTCTGATAATATTTGCAGCTACCTGACAGTGGCTATTAATTTCATCAAAAATGAAACTGTTCTCTGATGTGAATATTAAATACCATCTAAAATGGAGGGTCTTTTAATCTAAGTAGTCTTCATACCAAAACTAAACTGACATATATGATTTACAGTCTATGATTGGCAGCAGTGTCATTGCCAATAGATTTGAAAGCCACACTCGGTTTAATTCTGCATACAAAAGAATGGATTTGACCTTTAATGTTGCCAAATTAAAACTCATGTATCAACCCAGACTTTCCACATAATTTGAAGGAAGGATTCTGGAATATATTGAGTATTTCCCATACCTGGACAACAACCTCTCTCAAAAGGCCAACAGTTCAGCCCTTTATGTTTGTTTGCTTTTCATGTCATAAACTCTCTTAAAAAAATAAGACAATGAAATCAAACCAAAGCCCCAAACATGCAAACATGTTTGTTCAAGCTGAGTCTAACTAGAGTTTTGTTTACACAGAAACACTAAATCAAACTCACTTAAATCTATACCCACAAACATAGATAGCTTAAAACTATCTCTGCTTCATGGCATCTGCATGCAGTACACTTGCTGTGGCCTAACTTTTTTTAACAGCTCTAGTATAACCTCCCTGCTTTTCTATTCAATGCCTCAGCCAACAAAGGAACTTATCCAATATGATTTCTAACATAATTTTATCTATATGCACACCAAGGCCCCTCAGCATCTCTTATATATTCATTTATTATATATTCCCTTGCTTTGTTTGTTTTCCCAAAATTCCTTCACATTTCATTGGAATTTGGAATTGTAAAGTGATTACAACATAGAAGGGGGCCGTTCAATGCTTTGTGTGCATGCCAGCTCACTGCAAGAATAATTCAAATCGTTCACTCTGATTTTCTGGATTTATTTTTATTCATTTATGTATGTGCCACTAGCAAGGCCAGAATCAATTACTCCTAACATACTCCAAATGTCTACTTCTGCACTTGGTTTGAATCTAGCTGGCTGACATTTGCATTGGTGGGAACATCAGGAAACAGATATTTGATTTGATTTGATTTATTATTGTCGCATGTATTAATAAACAGTGAAAAGTATTTTTCTTGCCTGCTATACAGACAGAACATACCATTCACAGAGAAGGAAACAAGACAGTGCAGAATGTAGTGATATAGTCATAACTCGCGTGTAGACAAACTTCAATTTAATGCTGGGTAAATCCATTCAAAGGCCTGATGGCAGCAGGGAAGAAGCTGTTCTTGAGTTGGTTGGGACGTGACCTCAGACTTTTGTATCTTTTTTCCAATGGAAGAAGGCAGAAGAGACAACATCCAGAGTATAAGGGGCCAGCTTTTTTGCCAAGGCAGCGGGAAGTGTAGACAGAGTCAGTGGATGGGAAGATGGTTTGTGTGATGGATTGGCTACATTCATGACTTTTGTAGCTCTTTGTAGTTTAGGCAGATCTGATTCATTGGCAATGGGATCATTTAGCACTGTCTATGGCATGCTCTATCTGTTATTCAGCGTGCATGTAATCCTATATTGTAATTTCACCAGGATGGCAGCTCATTTTCGGTACAGCAGCAGGTATGTTCTCCTACACTGCTCATTGAACTAGTTAGGTCTCTTGCTTTATTAGTAATGGTGGAATGCAGAATTGTATTTTAAGTGATCCCTCATTTTTGACTTGAGAGAAGTGATTGTTCATGCCTTGTGTAGATTCATTCGAACATTGGACATTGTCTTTAATAGAAGTCCAAGACAGGGCTTCTATTGTTCGATCAGTGATGAGATCTTTAACCTGCATGTATCCTACAATTCCATCCATGTGGATAGTGATTTGGTACCAATTGCTTGAATGCTAACTGCTTCTACACAGGGTATCTGAAATAGTTTTAATTGCTTTCTTGGTAGATTTTCAGGTCCTTGTGAATGGGAAGCTTACTGCTACTCATGGTGTTTTCCTTCTAATGAAATAATGCCATCAAGGCAAATAGCAGGTGGTACAATGTGAGACAGCATCAGGAACTACTCAGATGGAGTGGACTCAAATGTCCCTCAATACCTTCATGGTGGCATTTAGCTATGCATCGAATTTGTTTGTATAATAACTAGGATGATGAGGCAAAGCAGTATTAGGAACAAAGTTGTGTGCAAAACATTCTTGATGTGGTCTCACATGATGTTCTAGTGCATTTCTGGACCCTGGCTTTTAATTTTTGGCTGGTAATGATGAGTTGAGGCCAATAAAGAAAAGTCAATTCCAGAGTTATTTCCAGGCATTTTTGGGAGTCAAGCATATATTGCCTTCTGCAGAAGGAAATATTAAGTTCATTTCTGGCAGCATTGTTGTTCAGGTGGGATGGAATGTTAAGTGTCTTTTCAATACGGAGACATAAGTTCTGGCTGTAGCATTCCAGTAGGTCCAAGATATTGATGAGTAGCCTGCTTACTTGCCCTGGTGTTGATATCTGTGTCAGCAATGGCATCTCATTGGCATAGGCAAACATTCAGGATTTGACGCAGGGCATGTCTGTCATACATGCATAGAAAAGGAGTTGATAATCAGTCACCGTGATCTCTCTTTGAGTTCTAGTTAATTAAGAATTTGCTAACTAATACCGTTCAAATGTTTAAAAGTGACCTCCTGGTCTAAATTGCGTGAAAACATTGAACACATTTAACCTGATGCCAAGAGATTTCAAGGGGTCTCGAACCAATGTTGACAATTCTCATCCCGTCTACCATTACACAACTCCTGGGAGTATGGTCGGTGGTTGGGTAGTCTGTACTCCTGATGGATCAAGACATGCCGAAAGATGATGTTGGAGGAGAATAGGACATGGTTTGGAAATATGATTCAGTGAGTAAGACAGTCTCAAGCTGTTGTACGCCTGGTCTGTGGAACCACTGTGTGAATTTTGGGACAAGTCCAGAGACGTTAAAAATGAGGATTTTGCAGAGTTGACAGGCTTTTTGGGTGGAATGTCCAGAATTTTTTATCCATCCTTAATTGTCTTTGAGAAGGTGGCAATCAGTTGCATTCTAGAACAGCTGCTGTATTTATGATGTTGATACTCCTATAACACTATTAGGGAGCAGACCCAAGATTTTGACCTAGTGATAGTGAAGTAACAATGATATAGTTCCAAGTTGAGATGGTGTGTGCCTTGAGAGAAACTTGCAGGTGGTGCTGTACCCTTGCATCTGCTGCCTTTGCTTTTCTAGGTGGTAGAGTTTTGTGTGTTTTACAGGGGCTGTGGATAGAGCTTTGGGGAGTTGCTGTCATACATTTTGTAAATGGTAAACATTGGAGAGATGATGCCCGGTGATGGAAGGACTGAATTTTAAGGTGATGGATGGGGTACCAATCAAATGGGCTGCTAGTTGTTTCACGTCAAGTTTCCTGAATTTTGTTGGAACTGCACTCATCCAGGCAAATGGAGAGTATTCCATCATGCTTTTGTTGGAATCAGGAATCATTTTAGACAATGGAAATGCTTGGAGAACCAAAAGTTACTCACTGTAGAATTTCCAGTCTCTGACCTGCTCTTTTAGCCATATTATTTATATGGCTGATGCAGTTCAGTTTCTGGTTGATGGTAATCCTCTGGATGTTGATGGTTATAAATTAAGCTGGATTTGCCTCTGCCATTTTTAATATCTAGGTTGATGCCTGGTAGTCCATTCATTTTTGTTCTGATTAGATTTTCCTGCAGCAGATTGATACAGCTGGATGGTTTGCTAAGCCATTTCAAAGGGCAGTTACAAGTCAACTATGTTTCTGTGGATTTGGAGTCACATATCAGCCATACCACATAAGGACTGCAGATATCTGTCTCTTCATTGCAAGTGCTTAGTGGCAGCTAGATAGTAAGGACAGTTACGGAATTAGAATGCAACATAATTTCTTGGTTTAATGTCTCATCCGAAAGACAGCACCACTGGGACTGCAACACTCCCTCCGTTTTGCAATTGCACCCTCAATGTCTTTGGTGTCTGCTACAAGCAATTCTTCTACCCTGCCACGCTAATTTTCTAGCGCAGCGGGATGAGAGAATCGCACAGTGGGAATGTGCAGGATTTGTGCATATGCTTCCGCCATGCACGCATCTCTAAGCACCAGATTTCCAGCACGGTCACATCCATGCTGGAAACCGGTGGGAGGACAGATAAATAATATACATTTTTATTTAAATATAGTTTAAATATGATTAGCAAGCCAAGGACTGAATTCTGTGGGCCTGCTAGCATCTCCCACCATGTCAGAGTGTTTCACTCCAGCGGGTTCAGAATAGGACCCCATGTTTGGTGAACTAGAAGCCCAACCCCACTGGAGCGAAAGAGGGGCAATAGGGGGTCCCCAGAGGCTCCAGTGGTGGGGAATTGACCTCCCTAAGCATTGGCACCATAGCAGTGCCAGTCTGGCCACGCAGGCACTGTCAAAAATGCAAGGAGCCAATGCCAGGGAGCACCTTGACACTGCCCAATGGGGAATGGGGCACATGGGGCTAGGGCCTAGGGACGAGGCCTGTTGGGGACATGGCTTAGGGGGCGATCTGAATAGGGTGTGGTCAGGGCTGGCCTGGGAAAGGTTGGAGGAGACACATGGTGCCATGATGGTACTGGTGGTGGTGGTGAGAGGGGAGGGATAATAGGCTCCACCTCTGAAATCTAATGATATACATTTAGTGGCCTCTGCATTGCATAGAGTGTGGGAGATTCTAGTGTGAACTGCCACTGAAAAAAAAGCATGAATTACTCAAATTTTCCCATGAATTCAACACTCGGAATTTTATGGGAGAATTCCACCCACAATGTCTGAGGCAAAATGGTGTTGGGCAGGATTTTCGAGTTCTTCCCTCCACCAGGATCTTCTTGCCTTGCTGAATGTGGCCCCTCACTGTGGTTCCCCAATGCCAGGACAGGTAAGCCATGCAAAATGCTGTAAACATCGTTAAGGACTGGGTGGCAGAAAGACCCACTCAATGTCTTAGCTGCAGCTTTCAATTGTCATAAATATAAACTTGTTAGATGATTTCGGAATACAAATAAGTCTGAATCACAATTCTGTAGATCTGGATTCACGTATTGGCCGGATTGTGTAAGATGTGATTGTGAAATTAATTTGACATCCTTTAATGATCAGTTTATATCACTTGTGCTTTGGCAAAAGGAACCGTCAAATAGAGGAAGAATTTCTGCAGTTAATTTGGGTGCATTTTTCGAATTAAAACAATTCATATTGGAAAGCTTTATTATATAATGATTTTTTCTAATTTGGTATTTCTCAACAGCCGTGTGTGATCCACCATGCCAAAACAGAGGCTCTTGTTCACGACCTCAGCTCTGTGTCTGTCGGTCGGGGTTCCAGGGTTCTAGGTGTGAAGAAATTACTCCAGAACAACCATACATTCCCCATGCTTTCTCATCAAGATCCTTCTCATCTCGGCCATCTGCTTTGCATTCAAATACATTCCAGAGGATTGAAAGCAGCGCAAAAAACAATACAAAAAGTACGCATGAAACTTCAGCTAGACATAAGGCTTCATCAGTAGACCAAAGTTTTGTGTAAGTAACTGATTTATTCTATCTTATTAGTGTTTTTCATAACAGGATAATAGCTTTTACATAATTATTATATTGATATGCAGTATTTAGCAAATTAATATTGTGATTTATGTCGTTTTCACTGGAGAGTGAGTATTTTTTACCCGATTAAGTATTTCCTGATAGAATATTTATTTCCTAGTATGATAACAATACAGCTGACTCTAAGCTTCAGTCATCATTGAATCATTTTGATTAGTTTTGGCACTTTACTCAATTCCTGCCTTGACCACAATTCCATACTTCCTGTTGAAGAGAAAGCTTGGCATAGTCATTTTTACAATTCTAATTGCAGTTCATAAACCAAAAATTATCATTGGCAATATTTACTGATTCAAATGACAATTCAGTGTCTGTCTTCAAAACAAACCTTTGACAAAATAGTGGGCAAAGGGAAGTTCTACAAATACATTAAACATCTGTCAACAAACAAAATCATTACTGTGCTGTTGTCATTTACGTGGCTTCTGGGCTCCTTATGTGGAAAATATGTCTTCATAAATTGAAAGTAAAATATCCCCTCCATATAGTAATATTAATTTTTGATTAAATACTGTTATTCATAATATCAAATAATTGTTAGTTGAAATCTACAATAATATAATAAATGCCATTATTGGATTCATGACAGAAATTGTTGATTTTTTTTTGCTTTCAACGAAATTGAAAATCAGTAAGTTTCTGTAATAACTGCACCGAGACCAACCCTCTGGTACCAACCACTATTTTATTAAAAGAAAGGAAAGACCACATCAGTGGCTTATAACAAATCAAGCCTGTGCTCTGGACCTGCATAGCCAGTGGTCCAGGGTGAGTGCAGGTTTTAAACTCCTGCCACTTGTCTCTCATTGGATGAGCTCCTGCTCGCTCAATAGGGAGGCTCGTATTCCATGAAACCCATGGAGAAATCTATTAATGATTCCCTGTCTCTTTTGTGGCCATTGTAACAGTTTTTATGTGAATGTCCAATCCTCACTGCCAGTTTTACACCTGGATGGCAGATTATAAATATCCCTCAATATTTCAAAGTTTGGAGTTTGCGGTTTAGCATCTGAATTTGAAAATGCAGTTTTAAGTATTTTAGTATCAAATTTTGAAACTATTTTCAAAACTGTTAAACAGTTTTGAGGTATAGTAAATGATGTTGAATGTATGTTTGAAGCCATGGGCTGACAATGAGCTTCATTTTCTTTAGCATTGTTTGCACTAGAATGGCTACTGGTGGGTTTGAGACAGATTGAAATAGAAATGTGTTGTTTACACTCAACTTTCTTCTATCATAGTTGGATAAATTTGAAGAACAAATAAATGGTATGGAAGCAATAATGCATATTTATCAAATTCAAAAGGATACAGACAGTTAAATGAGAGAGGGAAATAATAATTGTGAACATGTATTGAGAACCTGAATAAAGCATTGTAACTTAAGACTGAAGCAGATGTCTAGGGCAGTCAATAAGAGATTATCCAAGGTGCAAATATGAGTCTGAAGCCAAGAGACAAAATAGCCCAGTCATTGATGCTATGTTTAAGATTATTTTATTCATTCGTGGGACATGGATGTCGCTGACAGTACAGTATTTATTACCCATCCCTGATTGCCCTAGAAACTGAGTGGCTTAATAGGCCATTTCAGAGGGCAGTTGAGAGTCAGCTATATTTCTGTGACTCGGAAGTGATATGTAGGCCTGATCAGGTAAGGAGAGCAGATTTTCTTCCGTAAAAGACACTAGTGAACCAAATATGTTTTTCCAACAATTGACAATAGCTTCATAGCCATCATAGATTCTTAATTCCAGATTTTGTTTGTTGAATTTAAATTCTACTATTTGCCATGATGAGATTCGAATCTGGGTCCCAGACATTAGCTGAGTTCCTGGATTAATAGTCTAGCGATAGTACCACTAGGCCGTCTCCTTCCTTTAAGCTGATGAAGTTAAGATTATACTGCACGTGATTATGAGGAGGGTTGCTATCTGCTGTAATTTATGTGAATTATCAAAAGGTCTCTAGAAAATACAAGTGCTAAAAGGAAAAAAAGTTTTAAAAAATGAAGAAGTGGGTGAAAGCCTTCCAGAATAGTACTGTTAAAATGAGCGTTCATTATCATTAGAATCTTGCACATCAGGACTGTGGGAAATGACTTTCTGGATGAAATGTTTCCAAATGTACATTGAAATGAAGCACTCTCCAATCTTGAGATAGGCACTCATACCAGAGCAAGTTCCATGCTCGGAAAAATGCGTATGAGTAAATCTAGTACAATTCTTGTGAGGCAGAACTTTTCCTAAGTCCGCATTTGGTTACCTCAAAACAAGAATGATTAGAAAGTCCAGGTTATTAGAGACATAATTGTAATTTAAGAATGATAAATGTTTCTGGTGTGAAAATGTTATGCTTTTATTTTAAGTACTGTTGGTATAATGCCAAGAATTTCAACTAAAATTATGATCCAATTTTTCCCTTTCATAGAATTGGGATAAACCTCTGGCACAGTAGCTCAGTAGTTAGCACTGTTGCTTCACAGCACCAGGGATCCAGGTTTGATTCCAGGTGTCTATACAGTTTTCATGTAACCCTTTATCTATGTGGGTTTCCTCCTAGTGTTCTGGTTTCCTCCCACAGCCCAAAGATGGGCAGGTTAAGTGGATTGATTGTACTAAATTGCCTCTTAGTGTCAAAAGATGTATACTTTCAGTTCAAATGAAGTCTCTTTTCTGTGTATTGAATGTATAATGTGGTCACATAATGACATCTTGCACAAACATAGAGAATAATTGGCTGAAGCCATGCTGCCAGCAGTGAACCGTGCCACTGGCAGCACCTCTTAGAAATTAAGGTGTACACAGCATACAATATTTTAAAATTGTTAATTTAAATGATAAGAATGTAAGAACATAAGAACTAGTAGCAAGAGTAGCCATCTGGCCCCTCGACCCTGCTCCGCCATTCAATAAGATCATGGCTGATTGTTTCATGGACTCGGCTCCACTTACCCGGCCGTTCACCTTTATTGTTCAAAAATTTATCTTGCCTTAAAAACATTCAATAAGGTAGCCTCAAGTGCTTCATTGGGCAGGGAATTCCATAGATTCACAACTCTTTCTGTTAAGAAGTTTCTCCTCAACTCAGTCCCCTTATTTTGAAGTAACGCCCCTTAGTTCTAGTTTCTCCCGCCAGTGGAAATAATTTCCTGCTTCTTTCTTTTCTATTCCATTCATAATCTTATATGTTTCTGTAAGATCTTCCCTCATTCTTCTTCCAGTCTACTCAATCTCTTCTCATAAGCCAACCCTCTCAACTCTGGAATCAACGTAATGAATCTTCTCTGCAACCCCTCCAGTGTCAGTATATCCTTTCTCAAGTAAGGAGACCAAAACTGTACATATTACTCCAAATGTAGCCTCCCAGCGCTTTATATAGCTGCAACATAACCTTGCTGTTTTTAACTCTATCCCTCTAGCAATAAAGAACAAAATTCCATTTGTCTTCTTAATTACCTGCTGCACATGAAATCCATTTCCTTGAGATTCCTGCATGAGGACACCCAGCTCCCTTTACACAGCAGCATGCTGACTTACTCTAGTAATAACAGTATTTATATGGCTAGTCTATTTCAGTATTATGGTCAATAGCATTACAAGTTTATAAAGGGGTGTTTTATTATTCTAGACTGTTACAATTTAGCTGTGCACTGCCTAATACGGTAACTCAAAGTGTTCTTTTAAACTGTTTGAATTTGACAGAGATAATAACCATCAAGCAAAGATTTAGACACCACATAAGTAAATAGTATCACCATTTATTGATTATAACAAAGTTTAGAAACTTATGAACTAACTGAGACAGTTAGACTAACTAAGATAAGATGATTAGAGGTTTAGATAGGGTGGACAGTGATAGTCTTTTTCCTAGGATGGATAAAGCTAGCACGAGGGGACATAGCTTTAAATAAAGGGGTGGTAGTTATAGGATGGGTGTCAGAGGTAGGTTCTTTACCCAGAGGGTGGTAAGGGTATGGAATGCCCTGCCTGCTGCAGTTGTAGATGCGCCAAGTTTGGGGGCGTTTAAGAGATTAGTAGATAAGTTTATGGATGAAAAGGGAATGGTTTAGGTTAGAGGGTCATTGCTTTTTCTCCATTGGTCGGTACAACATCGAAGGCCGAAGGGCCTGTTCTGCGCTGTAATGTTCTATGTTCTATGAGTAATAGACTTGTCAATGAATCTCTCCTAATTTATTTTAGTCATGTTTTTGTGCTGAATGTACTTACTAGCCCCTTCATTTTATCTGAACCTTTTTGTTTTTGCAGCAACATAATTGATCTTTATTGATGCCATGTTTATTTTGATCTCAATTAATGCAGGGTAATGTTGTTTTATGATTTTTCCTGGGATATGGCAGAGTGGAACTTTAATAGATTGGTTGAATGGTAAGGTCTTATGATTGGTTACGTCTAGGCTTACATAGAGAACTCAAGATATTCCGCTTTTGAGATCTTTAGAGATAGATTGTTTTCTGTATCTTTTGCTCTGTCTGAATTGGAGACTGGAATCTGCTCAGAAAAAGCCTTTTCCTCTGAGATTCTACTGACTAATGGTGGAGCTTTCTCTGGAAGTTGCTATGTGAGAATTAGAAGATGGTTGTCTGTCTGGATTATGCTCCAGAAGTGTCAAAACTGTTGTCTGTGAAATATTCTGTACAGACACTTTGACCAGTTTATCACAAAACTGCCAATGTAATACCCTTACTTAAAAATGGAGAGAGGCAAAAACAAGTAGCTATAGATCAGTTAGCTTAACACCTGTCATTGGGACAATGTTAGACTCCATTATAAAGGATGCAATAGCAGAGCATTTTGAAATAAATAACATAAATAAGTAGAGTCAGGATGGCTTCATGAATTTTCATGGAAACATGAAAATTTATCTCAATTCTTTGAGGTGGAATTGAGCAGGATAGATAAAGAGAATCAGTAGATGTAATATACGTTGATTTCCAAAAAGCATTTGATAATGTACCTCAGAACAAGCTACTTAATAAGATAAGAGCCCATGATATTAATGGTAGAATATTAGTATGGATAGAGGATTAATTAACTAACAAGACAGAATTAGGATAAGAGAGGCATTTAAAGGTAGCAACCTGTAATTAGTGGAGTACCACAGAGATCAGTGCTGTAGCCACAATTATTTACAATGTATATTAATGAACGGATGAAGGAAATTAGTGTCCTATTGTAAAGTTTGCAAATGACATAAAAATAGGTAGGATTACAAGTGATGAGGATGATACAAAGAATCTGCAGAGGGAATTAGACAGGTTAAGTGAGTGGACAAAAACTTGGGGAATGGAATGTAATGTGAGAAAATTTGAAGCTATGCCTTTTGGTAGGAAAAATAAAGAAGCTGAATATTATTTAAATGGAGAAAGACTACAGAATGCTGTGGCACAGAGGAATTTTGGGGTCCTCGTGTGTAAATCACAAAAAAAGCTAGCATGCAAGTTCAGCAGGGAAGGCAAATGAAATGCTGGCCTTTCTTTCAAAGGGAATAGTGTATAAAATAAGGAAGTCTTGCTAAAATATACAAGACATACCTGGAATACTGTGAACAGCTTTGGCCCCTTATTTAAGATAAGATATACTTCATTGGAGGCAGTCCAGAGAAGGTTCACAAGGTTGATTTTCTTATGAGGAGTTTAGTAGGTTAAGGTTTTACTCGTTGGAATTTAGAAGAATGAAAGGTATATCGATACATATAGGATTCTCAGAGGATTGACAGGATAGATACTGAGGGGTTGGTTCTCTTTGTGGGAGATTCTAGGACCAGAGGACAGAGATTAGGAGGAATGTTTTCTCTCAAAGGGTAGTGAATCTGTGGAATTCTTTGCCACAGAATGCTGTAGAGGTTTGGTCATTAAGTATGTTCATGGCTGAGATACAGACTTTTAATCAGTAAGGAAATTAAGGATTATGGGAATAAGGCGAGAAAGTGGAGTTGAGGATTGTCTTACCAGATCAGTCATGAATTTATTTTGTGGTGGAGCAGACTCTGAGTTGAATGGCCTACTTTTTGCTCTGATGTCTTATGATCTTTATTAAATCTAAAGATGGGCACAACAAAAAAATTTGGGTATGAAAATTCCCTATATCAAATACTACATTTCCTTTTCACAATTAAATCCATAGATTTCTGAAGAGTGAGTTATCTACAACCAATGAATGTACTTAATATTAAGAATATTATGGCTGATTTAACAGATCATCTCTTCAATCCCTTAAGAGGAATTTTTAATGTGAATCAGCTAGTCAACAGCAATTAATATAGCCACCAAGTAATCCAGAATACCCATTGTTCATGAACTTTAGAGGATTGTTAGCATTGAGGCAATGGCTATCAAAATACAACGCTTCTAATAAACTGTTATTTAACCTCTTGCACAGGTCACCAATCCAAAAAATGCTAATTCGAATCTTGTTGTCATAGCTTCAAAAAAATTTTTAAAGAAAGCCTGTGTCACATTGGAAAAATGGGATCATGAATCATGGAGACCCGTAACATTCAGGATGTTCTGAAGCACTTCACAGCCAATTAATTGTTTTTAAAGTGTATTCCATCAAATATAGGCAAATAGTAATATTCAGTTCCAGTACGCTAGTCAAAAGAGGAAATTCAGGAGAAAACCGAATTGATGCCAAGTCTGCCATGTGTGAAAGATGGCTAGAAGCCAGAAAACCTTTCTAATGTGTAGAAAAGACAGCAAAACTGAAACATCAGCCACCATATGTACAAACTTATGAGGGAAAGATGGGCACCATTGAGATGATTGAACTTTTTTAACTGGAAAAATTTTGAGAGGGTGTGCCTGTGAAACTGGAAAATTTACACTGACCAGGTCTTTGCCTTTAAAGATTCCAGTGTTGATTTTTTTTTTTAATCCTTAGCTCAGGCAAAGTTAGACAGCAATATGCTTTCCAGCTTATAATTAAAATCAATTATGTTCAGCCATCCTTTTGAGATTAATTCTGTCAAGTGACATAACTTACTAAAGGTAGTAAATTAAACTGTTGTTTATTGGACAATACCCCTTCGATAATAATTAAAACAAGTTACCAATGTATAGCTGTCTAATATTTCCATGTTGTATAAGCATTCCACTATGATTTGTGACATTGATTTCATTATCTTGTGAAATGAGCTCAGCAAAATATTTCTTTTTGAGTGAAAAGATTGCCAGAATTTTCCAGCCATTCACATCCTGCTGCTGCTGCAAGTGAGAAGGGAGAATTTAGTGACCAGCCAAATCTATGTGAGATTGCAACTGGACCAGTGAATCCCGTCGTTATGAATGGCCAGAAAATTCTGGCTGATACTTCTATTAATGATTGGAGATCAGCGAACCTTACATGCAGCCCTCGTAGTGCCTAGATGTAGCAACACTACATCTGCTCCCTGGTCCTAAAATATCTGACATTAAAATGCTGCCCCTTCTGCAGGAGTTCACCTCCATTATCCTGATGGCAGTCTACATCCCACCTCATGTGGAAGTGAGGATAATGCTGGATGAAATATACACCATCACAAATAGCCTTGAGATGAAACATCCTGAGGCCTTGTTCATTGTGGCAGGGACTTCAATCAGGCCAAGCTCCTACAAAAATATCACCAACCTGTTTCCTGTTTCACCAAAAGCCCAAACATCCTAGACCAGTGGCACACAAATATCAAACATGCTTTCCACTCTATCACCCACCCAAACTTTGGCAAATCAGATCACAAGACTTGCTCCTGCTTCTGGCTTACAAGCAAAACCTGAAGTGATAGAGTCCATCAAAGAAAGTCATACAACATTGGTCTGAGGAATCAGATGATCTCCTCTGGGACTACTTAGAGTCAGTGGATTGCTCAGTATCTAAAACTATGTGACCAGCCTGAATGAGTATGCCACTACAGTAGCTGACTTAATTGGTAAGTGTGTAGAAGATTGTGTGCCAAACAAGTAAATCTGCATGTTTCCCAACCAGAAACCAGGGATGAACAGAGATATCTGCTGTTGCTGAAATCTAGGTCTGAGGCACTCAAGTCAGGCGATCCTGACCCATACAAAAAAGTCAGATATGATCTCAGGAAAGCCATCAAATATGCCAAAAGCCAGTACTGGACCAAGCTAAAGTCCTAGACTAGCCACATAGATCCCTGCTGACTATGGCAAAGACTGCAAGACATAACAAGTTACAAAGTGAAGACATGTAAAATTGCTGGCACCGATGCACTCCTCCCTGATGAGCTCAATGCATTCTATGCTTGTTTTGAGCAAGAAGTCAGCGAGAGCATGCCATCCACCCTGGAAGCCTTGTACAAACATGTATCTGAGGTCACCACTGCACATGTTAGAACAGCCTTCTCAAAGATCAATCTGAGAAAAATGACTGGCCTGGATAGGGTATGACATAGAGATGCTGGCATTGGATTGGGATAAAATAGAAAGAAATCTGACAACACCAGCTCAAAGTCTGACAAGTTTATTTGTAGCAAATGTCCCAAGCTTTGGAACACATTGTTCCTTTGTCAGGTGGCTTGTTGGACTTTAAGCTGGTGTTGTCAGATTTCTTTCTAGCTAGGGTAACCAGACAAGCATTCAGAACCTGCGCAAAACAACTGATGTGGATATTTGCAGACATCTCCAACCTCTCTTAACAACAAGCTGACGTCCCTACCTGCTTCAAGAAGATGACCATCATCTCGGTATCAAAGAAAAGCCAAGCAGCATGCCTTAATGATTATCGTCTGGTGGCTCAATATTTATCGTTATGAAGTGCTTCAAAAGGTTAGATATGGCATGAATCAATTCCAGCCTCCTGATTGCCTGTTCCACTACAGTTTGTCTACTGCCGCAACAGGTCCACAGCAGACGCCATCTCCCAACCATGTACTCAACCTTGATAACAAAGACAACTATGTCAGAAAACTACTTATTGACTGCAGATCAGCCTTCAACATCGCTATTCCTATGAAATTCATCTCCAAGCTCCATGGCCTGGGGCTTGACTCCTCCCTCTGCGACTGGATCCTGAACTTCCTAACCCTCCACAGACAACAATCAGTAAGGATAGGCAACGGCACCTCCTCTATGATGATCCTCGACATAGATGCCCTGCAAGCTGTGACCTCTGCCCCTGGTTATACCCCTGTCACTGTGTAGCCAAATTTCTCTCCAACTGGTTTTTCAAGTCTGCTTCTATTTTACTCAGGCATTCCCAAAGTTCCATGGTATCTACTAGTAATGTTGTACAGTCTTCCATGTCTAGCTTGAAGTTTTCCAATCTGGAATCTCTCCCACACCAACATATAACTATAACTGGGACACAAGTTGATTGCTCTCTATAAGTCACTGGGGCAACTGCTGTGTCTTTTATTTGTAAAGGCTCCCCTAAGTAAGTGACTAGTTTGACCTTTGTATCTCCCAACATCAAGTGTTGGATGCCTGATTGGAAGTGTTTGCATGTCTCTTCTCTAATAGCAGAGGCTACAGCTCCTGTGTCCACTTGCATTGTCAAATGATGGCAATTTACTAGTAATTCTACCATTACTGGGGAAATCTTTGTTGTTACAATATAATCCAATTGTAATGCCCCTGTCCCTGGCAGGGGGGATACTCCATGGTACGCTTAGAAATGAAACTTGGCTTTTCCTGTTCAGCACATGTCTTGCCTGTTTCTGATATATCACCTGACTGTGTCCTTTAATAGTATTTGCAGTCATCTGTCAACTGGCAATTACACCCTTGTGGAGTGTGTTCTTTAGTAGTCTTGGAGTTGGTATTACAGTTCCTTGAATGTCTCAAGGTTTCCTATATGGAATGAGACCCTCACTGACACAAGCACTCTCCATTGAGCACTGATTACATAAAGTCCCTCCCCTAAGTAAAAAAGCATTGTTGCTTGATGCTTTGTGATTCCTGAGCCCTTTCACTGCATTCTCAGTTGACAGGGCTACTTCAATGGCTATTTTAAAGTCCACTTTGGGTTCTGCCAACAGCTTTTTTTGGATGGTTAAGTCATTTATGCCACATACTAATCAATCCCAAAACATTTCATTCAGAGATGGTCCAAATTTGCAATGTTCAACTAATTTCTGTAAACTAGACAAGAACTCAGTGACAATTTCCCAAGCCTTCTCCCATCCATGTTGAAGCAACATCACTGGAGAATAATCAGGGACTTTAGGTCATAGTGGCTTGTTACAAGGTCTACCAGTCATTAAATGTTTTTGAGTCAGGGCATCCAGATAAGTCAGACTTCTTGCCACACTGAAAGTCAGGGCCCTGTATGCTATTTGCAATATTGCTTTTTGCTTTTTGTCTTCTTCAATGTTGCTAACACGGAAAAAGTAATGCATGCACTTAGCATATTGGGCATAGCCTTTCCCACTGGTGTCATAGGGCTCGTGTTCCTGAAAAAAGCCATAGTGACTTTTTCTTACCGGATAAATTCTCGACATTTGGAGAGTGTCTGGAAAAAAAGATGGCAAATAAGGAATTTTTTTCTCTTTATCGCCAAGTAGTAATTCGGTCAAATACCATTTCCCTGTCACCAACACCCTTTATTCTCACCAAAGGAAAAACCCATACCCACAGCTTAGTCAGATTGTCTTCACCCTGGGACCTACAATTCTGGTCCATGTAAAGTTACAGGCTTAAATACCTCTGCTGGCTGCTTCCCATTGGATGAACTCTGTGTAAAGCAGCTTATACTCTGTGGAACCCACGGTTCATCCCTTATCCCCCGTGCTCTTTGTGGTCATCATAACCCTTAAATACTCTGAGGTTTCCTGAATCTAGAGAGCTTTGTGGAATTATTATAATCAGGTGACATATTCTCTGCAATTTAATACATTTGAATGAGAATAATTATGTCAAGGAGAATTATTTTCTTCAGACACCAATGGACAAAATAATTCTCCTTTGCTTATATTAATTACACTAAATTCCTCCTATTGACATGTTTTAAGTTCCCTTATACTGCTCGTATTTTGTCCTGGTTCTGCATTGCATAAATGATTTCAAGATTTATAATGCTTTTCACAAGCTCAAGATATTTGAATGCTGTAAAATTCTCTTACTGTTCAAAGAAAGAGTAGCACAGGATCTTTCACATCTACCTGAGAGGGAAGACAGTGCTTTGGTTTGATATCTCATCTGAAACGCAGCACCCTTGGCAGTACAACACTCACTCTACTGTGCTGGAATATCTGATTCAGAGTTGAGTGTTACCACTGAGCCCCAGTTGACACATATCACTGTTTTGGCTGCAATGGTCAATAAGGAAAGGGCAAATTAGTTCAGTGACTATGCTGTATCAATTTTCACTCTGCAGAAAGAGAACAAAATTCTAGCATGAGTACAAAGATGCTTGGAACTAAGAGGAAGAATTTGTTGGATGAATTCCTAATTATATCCAGGTATTACATAGTTTTATTGCTTTGTCTAACTCTTAAACATTTATTTTCATAGTGTATATAAGGCCAATTTTTAAATTTACATTCTACTAATGAGGAGCCTTAATTGGCAGCAATGAATATAAAAAATGTGCAATTATTGTCTATGATTTTCCATTGATGTGAATGGAAAATAGTTGTGAACATGCTTGAATTGTTTTGATTTATTGTCAGAAGATATTGAGGTTCTCCACTGGCTGTGTGCCTTCATAAAATTTGCCCAATGATGTGAGCCAAAATTTAGTTGAAGCATGTCCTCAATGGGGTGTAGTTAGTGCTGAAAACTGAAGTTCTGCTTACCTTAGGTTTGAAGACAGTGCATGGTGTTAAGATGAGATAGGCATGTGCAACATATTTTGTTTGATTTCTTGGCCATGGGGTATAGGGAAAATGATTCATGTTAAAATAATATATTTCTATTTTATTTTGGTTTATGAATAATTTATTCACTTTTATCTAATTTACAGAACAACAATATTACTAATTATAGTACATTAGTTGAGGTTACAATTAAAGTTTACTGATAAAAAAGCAGATTTTTGATAAAGAAATGTAAATCAATAGGAATTATATATTAATTTCTAGTTATTTTCCAGTCTATCTTAAAAGTTAAGACTGCAAGGAACACAGGAACAAGAGAGTTAGGAGCAGGCGAAGGGTATTCGGCTCTTTGAGCCTGTTCCACCATTTGGTAAGATTATGGCTCTTTTTCTGTCTGTCCCCAAAGCCTTGTCTCCTTTGTCTGTTAAGAATTTATCTAACTCAGTCTTGAATAAATTCAACAATCATGCTGTTACTATTTTCTGGGGAAGAGAATTCCACATATCCTCTTTCTGTCTTTAATGGAAGACCACTATTATTCAAACTGTGTCTCTTAGTTCCAATTCCCCTATAAAAGAAAATATCCTCCCATTATCCACCCTTCCAAGTTCCCTCAAGTTCTTAAATATTTCAATAAGGTCACCCCTCATTTTTATAAATCTTAATGAATATAAGGCCTAATTTTTCTTTACAAAATAAGCATTTCTTTCCAGGAATGAATCAAGTGAACCTTGTGTGAGATCATAGTATTTTACGTGAGACCATCTCCAACAAAACTTTTCTACTTTTATGTTTCACTCACCTTGCAATAAATGCCAACAGTCTATTTACATTTCTATACACTTGTACCTCCATACTAACCTAATATAATTCATATATCAGGACATACACTATACCATCGAGTTCAACAATCTCCCCCCATTTGAATAGTATACTGATTTTCTATTCTTCTATTCTTCTGTAAAGTGGATAAGTTCACATTTTTCCAAATTATATTCCATCTTGCAAATATTTTCCACTCACTTAACCTATCTATTTCATTTTATAGACTCTTCACCTGCTCTTAACAACTTACTTTCCTACCTATCTTGGTGTCATCAGGAAGTCTATCTAGCATACACCCATCCAAGTTATTGATACAAATTGTAAATAGTTGGGGCCCCAGCACTGATCTGTGTAGCACTCCATTAGTTATAGCTTGGCAACCTGAAAATGATCCATTTATCCCATCTGTGTTTCTTGTTAGTGAGCAAATTCCCTGTTCCTGCTAATATGTCACCCTCTGCAGCATGAGGACTTATTTTGTGTTGTAACTTGAGATGTGATACCTCATCAAATATCTTTTAGAAATCCAAGTACACACATCTGCAGCTTCTCCAACCCTGAGCAAATGTCCCAAAAGCTGACACCAGGCAAACAACAGTTTTCTGGAAACCAGACAAGCAATGTCGCAGATGAGTATTTGGACTTATGTTCTCAGGTGCATAGATCTGTGTCTATTTTGTTTTCCTCATACTGCCCTAAGGGATCCTTGCCTATACAATCTGGAAGATGAGTTCCGGGGATATATCAGTGAACCACAAATGACCTTAATTTGCTTTCACTGTATAATCAATTTGTACAGTCACCAGGATTCCTTTGCTGTTCCCTCTGTGGGTCACAATTCAATACTTGCAACTCAATTTGAACTGACTCAAGGTTCAGGTCAGTCAAAATTGGGAACTTTGAGCTTCCTGACATATAACATTGCTTCAGATTAAACAAAAATGTCTGCAGACATAAAGTTTAAAGAAGCTCTAACCCTAAACAAGGCAATTCAGATAGTTTGGCTCTCTAATCTCCATGAAAAGCACATGACAATCTTAAGTGGAGAGAATAAATCATGGGGCAAAAGCCCCATAAGTTCAGCTAATCAGGACACAAAGACACAGTTCAAGTTAGGGAAAGCAATTTGAATCACCCAGCAGAATGACTTTTTTTCCGGTGTTGCATTGCAAAATGTCCTCACAAGAAGGATCAGTATTCTGCAAATACAACCCAATGTTTCCACTGTAACAGATGGGACATTATAGTAAACTGTTCAATTCAAAATCCCAGAAAGGCCCAAAAGTAATCCCTGAAGTTAAGACCAAAAATTCAGAAGACGCACAGCCATGCTTCTTGAGGTCAAGGATTGTGATTTCTTATTCTGGAATGCAGACATCTTTGTCAATGACCATTTGACAAATCATAAAGTAGATTCAAATGCTGGTATTACCATTCTGTCAGAACAAAATGCATCAGCTCACATTTGTCTAAATTAAACTCCACCTGCCATTCATTAGCCCACTGGCCCAATTGATCAAGATCCTGTTGCAATAGGGGATAACGTTCTCACTGTTCACTATGCCACCAATCTTAAGATCATCTGCAAACTTACTAACCACGTCTCTTATGTTCTCATCCAAATCATTAATATAAATGACAAATAACATTGTTCCCAGCACTGATCCTTGAGGCACATGGCTGGTCACAGGCCTCCAGTTTGAAAAACAATTCTTGACAACCATCCTCTGGCTTCTGTCAAGAATTTTGTATTCATTTAGATACCTCACTTGGATCCCCTGAGATTTAACCTTATGCAACAACCTTCCATGCAGTACCTTATCAAAGGCCTTACTAAAGTCCCTATAGACAACGTCAACTGCACTGCCCTCATTTATTTTCTTGGTTACCTGTTTGAAAAACTCAATCAAATTTGTGTGACATGATTTCCCACTGACAAAGCTGTGCTAATTGTCCCTAATCAGTATTTGCATCTCTAAATGCCTGTAGGTCCTGTCTCTTAAAATACCTTGCAACAATTTACTCACTACAAATGTGAGTGTATATTGCAATATTAAAAATGGTGTCTTAATGAGGAAATGGAGATCTTTACACACAGGCAGATGAAAAATGGGCAGAAGTTCATCAAGTTGTACTACTGATGGGTTATTGGAAGAAGCTGTTGTGGATAGCACATGAGGTTACGGTTGGAGTTCATCTAGGAATAGGGAAAACTCAAGTGGAAGTGCAAAAAAACATTTTTATGCCCTGGATTGCATAAAGATGTAGAACTTTACTGGACATAGAACATAGAACATTACAACGCAGAACAGGCCCTTCGGCCCTCGATGTTGCGCTGACCAATTAGGAACAAGCAGTGACCCTCTAACCTAAACCATTCCCTTTTCATCCATAAACTTATCTACTAACCTCTTAAACACCACCAAACTTGGCGCATCTACAACTGATGCAGGCAAGGCATTCCATACCCTTACCACCCTCTGGATAAAGAACCTACCTCTGACATCTGTCCTAAAACCACCACCCCTTAATTTAAAGCTATGTCCCCTCGTGCTAGCTTTCTCCATCCTAGGAAAAGGCTATCACTGTCCACCCTATCTAAACCTCTAATCATCTTATATGTTTCAATAAGGTCTCCTCTTACCCGCCTTCTTTCTAACGAAAACAACCTCAAATCCCTCAGCCTCTCTTCATAAGACCTGCCCTCCATACCAGGCAACATCCTGGTAAACCTCCTCTGTACCCTCTCCAATGCCTCCACATCTTTCTTATAATGTGGGGACCAGAACTGCACACAATACTCCAATGCGGCCGCACTAGAGTTTTGTACAGTTGCAACATGATGCTGCGGCTCCTAAATTCAATCCCCCTACCAATTAAAGCTAAGACTCCATATGCCTTCTTAACAACTTTATCCACTTGACTGCCTACTTTCAGGGATCTATTGACACATACACCAAGATCCTTCTGTTCCTCAACACTATTAAGAGCCCTACCATTAGCCCTAGACTCTACACATTTATTGTTCCTGCCAAAGTGCATTACCTCACACTTTTCCACATTAAACTCCATTTGCCACCTCTCGGCCCAGCTCTGCAAGTTGTCCAAGTCTCTCTGCAAACTATAACACCCCTCTTCACTATCTACCACTCCACCGACTTTAGTGTCATCTGCAAATTTACTAATCCATCCCTCAATACCCTCATCCAGATCAGTTATAAAAATTACAAACAGCAGGGGCCCCAAAACAGACCCCTGAGGTACACCACTTGTCACCGAACTCCACGATGAGTATCTCCCATCAACCACCACCCTCTGTCTTCTATCTGCTAGCCAATTCCTAATCCAATTAGCTAAATCACCCTCAATCCCATACATCTGCATTTTCTGCAGAAGCCTTCCATTGGCCACCTTATCGAACGCCTTACTAAAGTCCATATATACCACATCAACTGTGTTACCCCCATCCACCTCTTTGTCACTTTTTCAAAAAACTCAATAAGGTTAGTAAGGCACGACTACCCTTCACAAAACCATGCTGACTATCCCCAATCAATTCATTTCTCTCTAAATAACTATAAATCCTATCCCTAATAATTCTCTCCAATAATTTGCCCACAACAGAAGTAAGACTCACTGGCCTATAATTCCCTGGAAGGTCTCTCTTCCCCTTCTTGAACAATGGAACCACATTCGCTATCCTCCAGTCCTCCGGAACCACACCCGTAACCAACGACGACCTGAAGATCAGAGCCAGAGGCTCTGCAATCGCCTCTCTCGCCTCCCAGAGAATCCAAGGGTAAATCCCGTCCGGCCCAGGGGACTTATCTAACTTCAAACCCTCAAGAATATCTAGCACATCCTCCCTATCTACTTCAATACTTTCCAGTTTGCAACCCTGTATCCCAGTGTTCCCCACAACTACATTTACATCTCCCTGCGTGAATACCGAAGAGAAATATTTATTCAGTGCCTCTCCAATCTCTTCAGGCTCCACGCACAACTTCCCACTGCTGTCTATGACTGGCCCTAATCTTGCCCTAACCAATCTTCTATTCTTAACATATCTAAAGAAAGCTTGAGGATTCTCCTTGATCCTATCAGCCAAAGTCTTCTCGTGTCCCCTTTTAGCTCTCCTCAACTCACTCTTTAGCTCACTCCTGGCTAATCTATAGCTATCCATTGCACTAACTGAGCCTTCAAGCCTCACCCTGACATAAGCCTCTTTTTTCCTTTTAACCAGCGAATTAACTTTTTTAGTACACCATGGTTCTCTTACTCGACCATTTCCTCCTTGCCTGACAGGGACATACTTATCAAGGACTCGCAGTAGCTGCTCCTTGAATAAGCTCAACATTTCAGATGTTCCCAGTCCCTGTAGTTTCCTAGTCCAACCTATGCACCCTAATTCCCTCCTTATGGCCTCATAATTACCATTCACCCAGCTATAACTACTGCCCCCAGCTTCATGCCTATCCCTATCCATCACTAAGGTGAACGTAACCGAATTGTGGTCACTATCACCAAAATGTTCACCAACTTCCCAGTCTAACACCTGGCCTGGCTCATTGCCCAGCACCAAATCCAATGTAGCCTCACCTCTAGTTGGCCTATCTACATACTGAGTCAAAAAACCTTCCTGCACACTCTGTACGAAAACTGACCCCTCTAACTAGCTAGAGCTATAGCTATTCCAATCAATATTAGCAAAGTTAAAGTCCCCCATCACAATTACCCTACTACTTTCACTCCTAATCAGAATTGACTTTGCAATCCTTTCCTCAACCTCTCTAGAACTATTAGGAGGTCTGTAAAAGACTCCCAACAGGGTGACCTCTCCTCTCCTGTTTCTAACCTCAGCCCATACTACCTCAACAGACAAGTCCTCATCAAACTTCCTTTCTGTCACTGTGATACAGTCTTTAACTAATAATGCCACTCCTCCCCCCCCTTCTACCTCCTTCTCTACTCTGACTGAAGTATTTGAACCCCGGAACCTGCAACAACCATTCCTGTCCCTGCTCTATCCATGTCTCTGAAATGGCCACAACATCAAAGTTCCAGGTACTGGTCCAAGCTGCAAGTTCCTCCACCTTATTGTGAATACTTCTTGCATTAAAGTATACGCATTTCAAACCATGCCCTACTCCACCCGTACGCTGCTGTGTTTTACAGTTCTCATCTATGACCCCCCTGTTCTCGTCCCTCTTGACATCCAAACTACTCAGGATCCCACCCCCCCTCTGAATCAGTTTAAAGCCCCCTGCATAGCCTTTGCAAATTTTCCCCCCAAGATGTTAGTTCCCCTCTGGTTCAGATGTAGACCATCTCTCTTGTAGAGGTCCCACCTATCCCAGAATGAGCCCCAATTGTTCAGGAACCTGAACCCCTCCCTCCTGCACCATCCCCGCAGCCACGAGTTCAAACATTCCCTCTCTCTGTTCTTCTCTAAAGTATCCCGTGGCACAGGCAAGAGTCCAGAGATAACCACTCTGTCTGTTTTGGCCCTAAGCTTCCACCCCAACTCCACAAATTTCTGTTTAATATCCCCTTGCCTTGTCCTACCTACATCATAAGCCCCTACATGAACTATGACTCGGGGCTGACTCCCCTCTCCCTTAAGAATCTTAAAAACCCGCTCTGAGACATCCTGGACCCCGGCCCCTGGGAGGCAACACACCAGCCCTGAGTCACTTTTATTACTATTTAATCTCCTATCTGTCCCCCTAACTATGGAGTCTCCAATTACCAGGCCCAATCTCTTATTCCCCCTACCCACCTGAGCATTCCCAGCAGGCTCACCCCCAGAGACCTGCTCCCTTTGGCCATCTCCGGTTGATTCCTCCTCAACTGTAGCCTCCAGGACAGAAAACTTGTTTTGGAGGGGAACAGCCCCCATGGGATTGTCTCCCCGATTGCTTCTTACCCCTCTTCCTAATAGTTACCCAAGAATCACTTTTAGGAGTGACTATCTCTTTGTAACTCCTGTCAATATCCGCCTCAACCTCCCGAATTATCCAGAGTTCCTCTAATTCCAGCTCCAGCTCCTTAACACGATCCTCAAGGAGCTGCAAATGGGCACACTTCCTGCAGGTATAATCAGCAGGAACACTACTGGTGTCCCTCACCTCGTACATACTGCAACCTACTGCCTGCACTGCCATCCCTGATACTTTAATTTCTAGGGGAGAAAAAAAAACTTCCCACACACTTTTATTATTAGGTTGGTGGAGGGTGGGATACTCTACCTGTGTAGAGTATCGGGTTTCCTCTCTGTACCAATTTATAGAGTCAGAGAGAAAAACTACAGCTACCGGCAAGCCTCCTAATGACGACTTCCGGTTTCCAGTTAGTTTAAAAAAACGGCAAAAAAAAACTACCACCGCTGGCACACATGTCAGATTATAGGAAAACTTCAAGTGTTAATCAAAACAACACTATTGATACCCATACTAGCATTTGAGAAGCCTTTAAGGAGGACCCTAATTGATTGTGTGGGATCCCTGCTAAAAACAAAAAATGGGAACCAGTATTTGTTGACTATCATGGGTATTTCTACTAGATTTTTAGAGGCAATTCCATTTTTTAATGGAATTTCCTCTAAAAATCTAGTAGAAATACCCATGATAGTCAACAAATAGGATTGTAGAGGATCTACTTAAATCTGTTTACCAGATATGGACTTCCAACAAAAATTCAATCAGATCAAGGATCAAATATGTTATAGTTTAGGTTAGAAACTCCAAATTAAGCCTGCATGAATCATAAGTTTTGTAACTTGAATTTTGCTAGGATAACATGATATGTTCCGCTTCAGGTGTGATTCTAAAGATCCATTAGGGAACTTTGATCAAACAAAGTTTATTTAAGAATGTAGTAAGAAAATTACCAAGAACTTATCAATTACAAACAAAAAAACAAAACAACCATTATAATGTATAAGCCTTAACAGAGATACCTAATGTGTTCTAATCAGAGCAAAACCCTTGTCACACAAAACCTTTAAACAGGTTCAACATAGTAAAGTCTACTGCTCACACGATAATAGAAATTGAGTCCTTTGGTTGAAGTCTACAGTTCTCTGGATTCATTCTGAACAGTTTGAAGACATGGCAGCTTCCCAAAATACCAGACAAATTCTGATCCAGTCTCCAACAACAGCAGATTTTCACCCTTCAGGAAAAGCAACAGAATTTCCAAAAAGAAAAAAAAGGGGGTGAGAGAGAGAGACTTCTCATTCAGCTTGATCTGCTAACACTCCAACTTCCCAAAATGAACACCTGTCACTTGATCTACCCACAGTTTTTTTCCTACTCCTAACAATGACATTACCTAAGGCTTTGAGCATGAATTAAAGAAAAACTCTTAAAGATACACTAATATCACTAATACACTAATCACAAATAATACATCAGAGTTACGTAAGGAAGTTATGGATAACTTGGGAGTAAAGAATTTAAATCAGCTGTGTATCATTCAGAATCACAGGGAGTGTTCGAGCAGTGGAATCAAACATTAAAAATCCTGTTGAAAGAAAGCCTATAGTCAGGATTATCCAGAAGTTTGAGATAAGGAATTCTATTTGTACTTTCTGCAATTCATAATGTACCTAATGAATGAACAAAATTCGGTTTATTTGAATTAACTTTTGGTCATGAGGTAAGAGGACCACTTAAATTGAGCAAGGAGAAATTGGTGAGTCAGTGTTCTGAACTAAATTGTTAGACTGTCAAACCTGAAGAGATTAACTAGGGCTGTTGACTTGGCTGGACAGTCTTTAAAAGTGATGCAGCATGTGATGAAAAAAGAAGCAGATAAAGACTTCAAAAATTCATAGTTTTGCTAGTGCGAGGAAAAATATTAGTGTTATTATCAGTAATAGGTGAATCATTAAAAGCAAGGTTTAGTGGGCCTTATCAAATCAAAAGGAAATTGAGTGAGGTGAATTATTTGATATGAATGCCAGATAGAAGGAAAACTTAGACTGTGTCATGTTAACATGCTGGAACAGCATTTTGATGGAAGAAAAGCAGAAATGGGATGTGTTAATTGTTACAACTGAAAGTGAAGAAATAAATCCAGATGATTCTGAATTTGATATTTCTCAAATTAGATTGGACAATGAGGGAGTAATCAGAAATTGGAATAAATTACTGAGTTACCTTTCAGAGGAAAATCAAAATGACCTGAAAGAGTTATAATAATCACATGAAGCTATATGTGGGAATAAACTAGGAAGTACCAACTTTAAGATTTATCTGGATAGCACATGAACAGATGGGGAATAGAGAGATACAAGTGGTTGGTCTAGATAGGACAATGTGATTGGTGCAGGCTTGGAGGGTAGAACAGCCTGTTACTGTGCTGTATTGTTCTTTGTAATTATTCATGATATAGTTGTAGAAAGTGCTGTAAAAAATGAAGCAATATCCTTATATAGATTTAATCCACTCAAATTGGCACAGGTTCAGAGGGAAGAGTTGATATTTGCTCAGTCTGAGATGCAGTATCTAAAAGTCTTGATCAAATGCTCTGAAGAGCTGGTGGATAGTTGCAAATCTCAAATAGAATGAATAGAGGCAGATGAGTACAATGGGAAACTGGCAAAGGCAAGAAGGAGAACACGTTACTGGACAATGATGTGAATAAGGAAAACAAACAGGTGCACAGACAGTTGCAAGAAAGTTTGACTGATCTGGAGTCTGTTCCTGAGTTGCTGAAACTAGCTGAGCATAAACTAGCAGGACTGTCAACAGCAGCCCATCTTCTATGAGAGGAAACAGGTAAATCTATTAGCAGACATATGTGATCTCAAGATAGAGATTGAGGGGCAAAAGTAATATATTACCACAGACAAAAGAAAATGACAATGGGGGGAAGCAAGACTGTTTGATGACAGTGCTCCATCATTCCAAAGGAATTGCTGGTATAATAAATCTATACAGCATGCACAGACATGGATACCCAGAGAAATAGTTCCATTTATAGTTGGTGTTTGAGTAAAGTACAATCAATTTTGCAACAGCATAACTGCCATAACCATAATTACAACTAATCTTGATGCTAAGGAAACTAATTTGCCATATATCTTTGCTAAAGAAAATGCAGAAAATTATAATATCTAGAATAAACAAAGGAATTAATAAATAGAAGGATATACAATGGAGATTCTGCAAAAAATTCTGAGGGTACCATTTTGCAACTGAAGTTGGAGATGGACTATTTGACAGAGGAACTAATCTAGATAATCTTTTTTGTTTTTCCTGCCAAGATAAACAAATCAACATTTACCTACATAATACTCCTTTTGCCAGATTTTTGATCACTCACTTAACCTATTTCCTTTTGTAGCCTCCTCAAGCGATCTTCATAATTTAATACCTATCTTTGTTGTCAGCAAATTTAGTAACTGTACCTTCGATTCCTCCATCCAAGTCATTTATGTAAGTTGTAAAGAGTTGAGATCCCAGCACTGATTCCTGTGGTACACATCACATTCTGCCAACTAGAAAAGCCGTTTCCTGTTAGCTAGCCAGTCTTCAGTCCATACCAATACATTACCCCCATACCATGAGCTTTGAGGGGCAGCTTTTCAAATGCCTTCTCCAAATCAGAGTATAGTAGGCCTACCAGTTCCCTTTTGTCCAGAGGACTCAAGACCAAAGCTGCCATGTTTCCCACCATGGTGGGCTGTGTTATATCCAGCCTGTAAATGGATCTTAAATATCTGAATGAGTTGTGGTAACTTGGAAGGTCAGACAGGATTTAAAAGTTTGAATTATATATGAATAGTTCAAATGCTCTGCATATAAACAGAACTAATTCTATGCTTGAAGTGTGACTATAGATTAGACAAGGTAAGACATGATAGTTTATAAAATATAAGACATTTTTATCTTGGGTTTTATACAATCTTTCAAAATTAGAGAGTTTAGTATTGTTATCTTTGGCCAAGTTTAAACAAAATCTAATTCTCATTATTTGACATCCACTTCATTCAGACAAATAATTGCTCAAACATTAAAAAAATGTTAAACCTTCAACTGAGTGACTTATGTTGCAAGAAAAATAGAAATTTGTGCCAATGATCGGTTAATACATTTCTTTAGCTGAACAAGAACATTCAGTTTCAAGCATATAACTGCTTCCAAGTTAATTAGAATGTTCACAAAAGTATTGGAAGAATAAACCATTTGTTTATTAAAGTCAAATTCACTTTATTGTACTTATAACAAAGTGTCATTGTAATGTAAAGATTCAGCCATGCAACTGATATCAATTGCAGAGCACAAAATTGGTACCTGTAGAATATGATGCAGAACAACTAAACCATAATTTATTGTCCATTGTGGCCTGCTGAATGACAAAGATGTATTGTGCTTAGGTGTATTGCTTCCTGGCAGATTAAGTTTTTTAATTTTAAATGGAATCTGTGATTGACTGAACGGAAAACTTTGCCTTTATTTACATTGATGACACTATTGAAATTTATAGCTATTTGATCAAGCACTTTGCCAATAACAAAGTATAAAGGGTTCACCTTTCATGTAATTTCAGTACAGTTGTATATTAAATGTATTTCTGGGAGGCTGTACTCACAAGGAGTGCAGGTCAGCCAATTCTTAATACAAATTTGCCTCCAGGAATGAGAATATAGACCACTCTTAAAATTAAAAAATTGAGCACTGAATTGATAATATTTATTTCCTATTTATACATAATCAACAATCTTTAATCCTATTTAAAGTAATATTGGTTGCACTGAAAGACAATTATGATTACAGCAGCCTCAGGACATCACTGCAGGAGTTGGTCAGGGCAGCTTCCTCAGCTCGACCAACTTCTATAATTTCATCGATCATTTTTCTTCTACCATAAACTGAGGAGTAGGTCTGTTTGTTAACAATTCTAAACTGTCCAGCTTCATTTGCAGCTATTCAGTTAATGAAGCAACTCATTCCAGTCCATTGCATTTGCCCAGACAACATCAATACTCGGGCTGCAAATAATTGATAATATTTGTGTTGCATTTGTTTCAAACATTAGTCATCTTAAGAAGAATTGAAACATAACTTTTCCTAACCTACAACAGCAATGTTATAATTCATCCATCTTGCAGTCACCGTTGATCAAACATTTATCTGGACAATGTGGTTCAGCTTTCATAGCAGTATTGTCTGTGCTGAGTGGCTCAGCTTCTGAATCCCTCAAGTGAAAAACTGTTGTCAGTTTTTCTGGTAATTCTACCTGGTATAACATCCAAGCTGTCATGAAATTTCAAACCCTTTGTGAGTTAGTTTGAAAGAATAATTCTTAAAGTTATTCAAGGGCTTATTTTTCTCCTACTTAAAACTTATGAAAATGTCACTTCTTAATTTTATAGTTTACTGGATCTCTTGTATTGCAGCATTATCTCCCCTATAATATTATGACTGTAACTCAGATCATTCTGGATTAACTGACAGAAATCCATCAGTTATAATCTTTGGACCATTTTAATTTTTCAGAATATTCAGACAGTCTGTCATAATAGGCAGAAAAGTTTAATTTTTCCTGGATAGCAGGATTCCTAATGTTGCAGCACACCATCAACTGCACACAGATCTTCACTCATTTTTCGTATTTCTCCCTAGTGACATGGAGGACCCATATCACTGAGGAGAAATACAAAAAATGCAAGAGCTGTCATTCTATAACGGTATATAACAAGTTCACCAAGTTCACCTTTGTGAATGTGTTAACCTAGCAATATCTGTGGTGTATTCATCTGTAACCATTGACTCTACCCTCTGTCTTTAGGCATTCAAGAAAATCCAAAGGCTGGTTGCTTGGAGGAAACCCTGTTGACATTGATCGGGTGGCTCCTTTGTGCTATCCCATCAGATACTTTAGAGTGGCATACATTAAAAGGCAGAGCACCACATTTAACTATAAGATCATAAGACATAGCATCAGAATTAGCCCACTTGGCCCATTGACTTGAAACACTCATATCCCAACATGGACTTACTCCCATTATTCAAACCATTTCAGATTCCCCAATGTCATCTTAGTCAACATTCAACAAAATAAAAGCTACAAACAAAAACCTTCACAAAATATCTTTGTGCAAGAACAAATTCAATTATACAAACAACAATGAATATTTTTCTTTGCACATTTCATAAGTCACTGCCCTTGCCTGTGACTGTGCTACACTGCTACCATGCTACCCTGTGACTGTGGGGCTGACTGCAGATAGCCTTACAGGAGCTCTGACTTTAGAGCTTAGTTTTGGACTGAGCCATTTCAATATATATAGCAGCTGTCAGAGATGAAAGACCACAGCTCCAACAGCTGCTACACATACTGAAATGGTTCAACAGCAAAGCCACTGAAGGACTGGCAGTTGAAACAGGGTGGACAGGATCAATCAGTTGAGAAATGCCACTTCCAGGTAGTGGTATCTCAACAATCCTTATTATCTACCAGAGCATATGTCGCTGGATGTCTGTGAGAACCTGTATGTCCCTTACAGCATAGATCCACACTTAGTTGTCAGTTAGCCTTCATAGCAGCAACGATGGATGTCATGACCTCCACTGGAATGTCCATTACAACACTGGATATTGGTAGAATTTCACTTATGCTGCAATGGAAGCTAGTAGCCTACTGACACTCCAACACAGGTTGGTCTGCACTGAATGCTTTACGTATTGATCTCTGCTATATTGGAACTCGTCTCTTCCAATGGCCTAAATAGTGACAAAGGCTGATTGGCAGGCTAGTCAAAGCCCCAAACATCACAGTGTGTATTATCACCTGCGTTTTCTTCTGAGCTGCTTCATCCAAGTCCCCACCTACATGATGTGCGGCATAATAGATCTGCAACCTCACCTTCCAGGTGCTGGCGGAAAAACCCTTTTCTTTCTTCCTGATTGAACTAAGTTTGATCTTGGGCAGGAAGTGGGGGTTGGGATGTTTAAACAGCCCACTTTGGCATCAGGCAGCCCTACATCTAACTTCAGACATTTCCCCAGATCAGCTGGGTGAACTCCAGCAGCTGTGGTAGCACCATGGTTGGTGGCACGGTAGCACAGTGGTTAGCACTGCTGATTCACAGCTGCAAGGAACTGGGTTCGAATCTTCGGCTTGTGTCACTATCTGTATGGAGTTTGCACATTCTCTTCATGCCTGCGTGGGTTTCTTCCAGGTGCTCCGGTTTCCTCCCACAGTCCAAAGATGTGTGGGTCGGTTGATTGGCCATGTTAAAAAATTGCCCCTTAGGGTCCTGAGATGCTCAGGTTAGAGGGATTAGTGGGTAAATATGTAGGAATATGGGGATAGGGCCTGGCTGGATTGTGGTCAGTACGGATTTGATGGGCCAAATGGCCTCCTTCTGCACTCTAGGGTTTCTGTGATTCTATAACTTGTGCCCCCCATAATGGGAATCAAGTTTTTCCTGACACTTTCTTCTGAGGCAGGCAGAGGGGTGAGATGTAGGGGGGCAGTCGGAGGCATCGAGAATGGGGGGAAGGTGGTGAGGGTGGTGTGGATAGAGACACAGATTAAGTAGGACATTTTCCAATACATGTTATCTGTTTCAAGGGTGAAAATTTTTCTGGCCTTTAGCACACTCAAGAATTTCAACCTTTATGCTATATGGCATGGGCAGCAAAATATCTGGGTCAACTTTTAATAAGATGAAGAATAGATAGGGTGGACTCTCAGAGACTATTTCCCCGAGCTAAAATGGTCACTACGAGAGGACACAGATTTAAGGTGCAGGGAAGCAAATACAAAGGAGATGTCAGGGGTAGGTTTTTCACTCAGAGGGTGGTGAGTGAATGGAACCGACTGCCGTCGGAGGTTGTTGAGGCAAACTCACTGGGGTCTTTTAAAAGACTTCTGGATGAGTATATGGAAAAGAATAGGATAGGGGGTTATAGATAGGTCTGTGGATTGGTAGATGTGATTGGCACAACTCGTGGGCCGAAGGGCCTGTTTGTGCTGTATTGTTCTATATGTCCTGTGAATAACCCTTGATTTTTAAATATGGTGTGAGGACTGCAAATTTCAGTGTCTTCCCACCTACGATGTAATGGAGGTGAGCAGGAAAGTAGTGGTTAGTATTGTCTTATTCTACATGTTGCCCCATCAAAACAGACCTTGCAGGGATGCATAACACCCAGCCCTTAATTGATGTCATTTTCCAATCACAGATGGTTGTAAACTCACTATAAATGTTATTTTTGCAGTTCTTCTAATACCATTGGAAATAGCATTGTGATAACCCAAACCTTCAGAATTAACCTGTATTAAAGTTTTGATACTTCCTTATTCCAGAAAAGAATATTTTACTGTTTCCTGAAATAAATGTTTAAAGGTGAACATCTGGCAAAATATTTGGTTCACAAAGATTAGGTCAGATTGATTTTGAGAGAAAATTGTTTTGACTGCAAATCTCTGGAGATTTATTTAAGAAACTGTGCAGTTTGACCTTTGTAAACACAGTGACAGAATTAATGTATAGTGAAATCCTGTACAACATAATTGATCAAGACGGACAGACAAATTGTTGAAATTTAGACTTGAACGTGTATACAAATAGTATTGCTTGCTAATGGGAAGATTTATATAAGAAGAGAAAATAAAAATGTAGCTGTTGCCTGATTCAAACACTATTTCATAACTGAATTAATTTCTGCAATAATAATTGATACAGAAACACTGAATTTAAAAAGTTTCATTTTTATGTTGTCAATCAATTACTACCCTTTTGTGGTGTTTAGTTTATTTTTTGGATAAACTGATCATATTGGGAGTAGAAACATGCCCAGCAATTTAGCATTCCTATTTCTCATGTTAAGGGGACCAGTGCACCAGTTTTGCACATCTTTTCATTTGTTGAGAGTGTATTCCCTCCAAGGAATAATGTCATGAATAATTATTTGTAGTACTTGGTGACTTACTTATTGGTGGCTTTGATTGGTCATTTTAATGCTTTAAAGCCATTGCTTAAACATATTGGGCAGAACAATTTGGTGTAGGTGGGAGCTAGTGGATAGCATTACTCCCCAGAAATCACATCAGCAAGGTAACCTGCCCTGTGTTGCTGGTAGGACTAACAAGGGCGAAGTGGCTTCCTTATTGTGGAAGAAGTCCATCTCTTTGGAGTTGCTGGTCAATCTGATTGACTGGCAGCTCCATCAGTCCCGGTAGTGCCAGTTGCCAGAATGACATTAGAAGAGGAGATCCAGCTGAATAAATCCCGAGGGTACGTAAGTCTGGGACCTTGAGGCAGGGTGAGATGGATGGGTTTAAGGGAAGGAACAATCAAATTAAGTGGGGTGAAGGGTGTCATTTAATTAAAAAGCAATGAACTTCCTCCTCCCACCTGGTTGCCATGCATTTTATGGTATGGACCAATCATATGGGTTTCAAATATGCTCAATGCTTGTGACAGCAGCAAATAGTTGTAAGTTTTCCTTGTTGATAATGGCCAAGTTTATCTGTCATTTTAGTTGGTTGCTGTAACATCTTTGGTTTATCATTATGTGCTCAGGAGAGATGGAGGTAATTTACTCAATGAAGAGTGCAGCTTGGATCAGTTCTACTGCCAGAGTCTCTCATTAAAAAGGGCGCGACAATGGAAAGATAGGAGTAATGCAGTCCAAGTTTGGCATGATTTCAGGGTCAATTGACTTGAGAACAAGCCTAATTGACCACTGATTATTCATTTAAATATGGGAAGTGGGTTTTGGATTTCAATGCCATCCGTATTATGGAGAAGAGATTGGGGGTTGGGGGGAGAAGAATGCCTGCCCTATTTTACATGCCCTCCCACATGGGAAAAACATACACCAAGAACACATTAAATTCAGGTCATCTTGTGTACAGTTCTCTTGTGTCATGTTAAAACCATACTCCAGTGACAAAAATAGGATTGAAGGACTGTGAATAGCACTGTCCATTCATTATCAAGACTTCAGAATATTGGATAAGTGGTCCTTGTTCAAGGGCATCTGTTGTGCTGATTGGGTTAGCTAATTTTAAAACATTAAACAAGATAATGAGAGATGATTGATGTAATGACTTAAACAAGACCATTGAGGTTGGCCTTTTGGAATAAGCACTCCCTGATTGGGCAGGCCCAAACTTAGATCCCCCCTCCCCACAGCTTGAGCCGCCTTGTGGAAAAGCCCACAGTGCCCTTTGCTACCGCTCCTGAATGGGCTACTACTGCACACTTTCTACTACTGCATCCTTGCCTGTCGCCCAGACACACCTTGGCGGGCTCTGTTGCCACCGGGCTATGAAGGCCCCCACTGGAGGTCCCTCTACGAAGGGATCCTCTCCCATTATCTTGGAACCTGGGGTGGAGGATGGTGCACACAACTGTCCCGAACACAGGTTGTTCTGGTTCTCAGGAATCTAAGCATATCATTTTTGCAACCTTGTGGAGTCTGTGGACCATACCTACGTTAAACGTCATAGGTTGCACACCCTTTTCAGTTTTCTCAGAAACCTTTTGTTGATGTTTTGTTTGCACTTCAGCCCCACACTCTTGATCTACAAGATCCAGGATGGAAGGACAGAGAAGGAAGAGGACCTCCTTGTGAATCTGCTCCTGGGCCTAGCAAAATGCACCATTTACAGGTCCAGGCACCCAAGGAGGGTGTCCAACTTGTCTGTCCCTCTACTGCGGATATATTCACGGCCGGGTGTCCCTAGTGAGAGAACTTAAGGCATCTAAGGACACTGTCAATATCTTCCATGCCTGCTGGGCACGGCAGAGATTTGAGTGCATTATTGACCTCTTTAATCACATTTTGATTTGATGTTTTAAGCTTCCCTTATGCTTTGCCTTTTGTTTTGAGTGGCTCTTCTTCTTTTGGAAGCTGCCAATTTTTATGTCTCTGAGTTAACTTCATTTTCTTTATTTGGTTGGACCACAAAAGATGTCCCTGATTGGGCAGGCAATAATGTTCTCAATATATATTTGATACATATAACTGGGAGTATGCGGTCTCCTGGCAGTCTGGATTTCGAACCTGAAGCACTCTATGACCTGTTACTGCCTCCCTGTCCTTTTTAGTAATTCCTCGGGTTCAAGGGTGGCTTGCTTTCACTCAAGGAGATGGGATTTGTGGTGCCTGAATGATTCAATCCTGGAGCTGCAGGCACTCTGTAGGTTTGATGAGATGGATGGGATACTCTGGATTCTGCACTCTGCTGTTTACACTTGGCCTCCGCATGCTCCATTCAGTGATGCTCGAGGTGACTGGTGCATTTGTGGATGCTTCTTATCTAGTTTGTGTGTGCTAAGGCAAGTGATTCCCATGTGTTGATAGGCATATTACATTTATGCAGGGAGGCTTTCAGAATGTCCTTGTAGCATTTCATTTGCCCTCCTAGTGATTGCCTACCTTTGCAGAGGTCAGAGTAGAGCACCTGTTTCAGGAGATGTGTGGATGAAGTGGCTGGCCCCTTGCAACTGTGGCTTGAAACTAGGGATTTTAGGCCTGGGAGAGAAAGATCACATTGGTACACTATCCTGCTGGTGAATTTGCAGGGTTTTGAGAAGGCAGCATTGGTGATATTCCTCTTGGGATTTATAGTGTCTGTTGTGCATTGTTCAGAAGAGCAGGGACCATGGCTGTTCTATAAACCATGAGCTTGGTACTGGATTGGAGGTCACGATCTTCAAACACCCTGTTCCTCAAATATCCAAAATCTGCATTGGTGCATTGAAATTGATGTCTGCTTATGCTGAGTGTTTGAGCCTCCCTGCCTACCCCTTCCTTTACTGCAGTTTTATCAGCAGCATTGGTAACATCAGATGGGTTGTCTGCCAGAGGGTCATTTGTAGCCTTTTAAGTAACAATTGCAGTAATGTCCACTTAAAGGCCTCATTGTACTGCACTGGAACTTAACTAGTAGCGAGAGAGATCTATGCTAAGCATTTAGACTGGCAAGTTTCCTGGTACATCCTGCCTCACAAATTTGATTGAGTTCTTTGAGGAGGTAACTAAGTGTGTAGACAAAGGTAGAGCAGTTGATGTCATATACATGGATTTTAGTAAGGCGTTTGATAAGGTTCCCCATGGTAGGCTTATGAAGAAAATAAGAAGGTGCGGGATAGAAGGAAATTTGACCGGTTGGATAAGTAACTGGCTGTCTCATAGAAGACAGAAGGTAGTGGTGGAGGGAAAATTTTCAGACTGTACCATAGGGATTAGTGCTGAGTCCTCTGCTGTTTGTGATTTTTATCAATGACTTGGAAGAGGGGGCTGACAAGTGTAAGAGTAAATTTGCTGATGACACCAAGATTGGTGGAGTAATGGATGAGGTGGAGAGCTCATGTAGACTGCAAAGAGACATTGATAGGATGTAGAGCTGGGCAGAAAAGTGGCGGATGGCATTTAACTCTGGTAAGTTCAAGATATTCATTTTGGCAGGACAAACTTGAATGAGGATTACAGGGTCAATGGCAGGGCTGCGAGGAATGTGGAGGAACAGAGAGATCTTGGGGTTGAAATCCACAGATGTCTAAAGGTTGCCACTCAAGTGGATAGAGTTGTGAAGAAGGCTTATAATGTCTCAGTGTTTATTAACAGGGGGCTTGAGTTTAAGAGCTGTGGGGTTGTGCTGCAATTATACCAGATCTTGGTGAGACCATATTTGGAACATTGTGTGTAGTTCTGTCACCTCACTATAAGAAAGATGTGGAAGCATTGGAACAATCTTCCAAACAATTGGAACAAGTGCAGAGGAGATTTATCAGAATGCTGCTAGTTTGGAGGGTAGATCTTATGAAGAAAGGTTGAGGGAGCAGGGGCTTTCCTCTTTAGAGTGGAGGAAGATGAGAGGCGATTTAGGAGTTTATAAAATGATGAGGGGTTAGTTAAAGTGGATGTACCGAAACTATTTCCTCTGGTGGATGTAGCTGTTACTAAGGGGGCATAACTATAAAGTTCATGGTGGGAGATATAGGAGGGATGTCCAAGGTAGATTCTTTTCTCGGAGAATGGTTGGGGTGTGGAATGTACTGGAGTCGGACTTGGGAACTTTCAAGCGGTTATTGGATAGGCACATGGAGTACACCAGCATGATAAGGAGTGGGATAGCTTAATCTTGGGTTTGGACATAGCTCAGCACAACATTGAGGGCCGAAGGGCCTGTTCTATACTGTAATGTTGTATGTTCTATGACTACCAGGACCATCAAATACTTAAAGTTACATTACAGCACTGAATGTGCCTTCAGGACCCACAGTTCAGTACTAGCAATGGCTATCACCTGGTGGTGCTGTTGATGCTGCAGAGTTGACAGCCTCTGACTAACGGTGTGCTGAGACAGAACTTACTATGTGACGGGTGAAAATCCTGCCTCCAGTTATTAACAGTCAACTGGCCATTATATGACTGAAGGGAAGCTGTTTTTTTGTCTGCACAGATGGCTCTCTCCTCAGCTTCTATAGGATCAAGGATCCTAGGGTGGAAGTTCTGCTGCCACGAGCTGCTGGCCAGAAGCCAAAGGCTTAAGGTAGCCATTGGATTCCAGCTTGCCTGTTATGCTCCTTGCGTGGCAAGGCCCCAGCCGCTTCTGGAATGGAGATGGGAAAGTTGCACGGTCGCTTAGCAAGAATATGCAACTGATGAGGAAGGGTGAAGTTAAAGTTTGGGGCTTTGCTGTTCAGTGAGGGAATGCTAGAATTGGGCATTTCAGGGGTGGCGAGTGGGCTTGTTGGGCCATAGGGGTTTGTGCAGAACATTGCAGGTGGCTTAGAAAAGAGGTTTTATACTCAGCAGATGAAGGAAGATGAGGCAGAATCATTCAGATAATTTTTCTACACATTTTCAAACAAAGAAATGAGATGCTTCATATTTCTTCTTCTTAATTTTGTTGTGTAAACCTATTGGTGTAAATAATTAAAATGAAACTTTTTGATTTTTGTACTAACATCACAAAATTTTGCCGTAGTAACATCATGAATTGAACTGTGGCATGTTGGTACAATAATTAGCACTGTTGCCTCATAGTGCCAAGGACCTGACTTGGGTTACTGTCTTTTGGGTCTACATGTTCTCCATGTCTGCATGGGTTTCCTCTGTGTGCTCACACAGTCTGAACGATGTGCTGGTGAGGTGCATTGGCTATGCTAAATTCTCCTTCAGTGTACCTGAATAGGCGCCTGAGTATGGTGACTAGGGTATTTTCACGGTAACTTCATTTCAGTATTAACATAAGCCTATTTGTGTGATAACAATAAATAAACTTTATTCAGAATCTGTGTGGTGGTTTTAGCAATGCCTGAAAATAAGTTGTCATCATGAGAAATTAGCAAGTGTCAAGATAGTACCTACAACACGATTACATTGCAATTTAAGAGAATGAAGTTTTCTGAATGATTCTGCCCCATCTTTCTTCATCTGCTGAGTATAAAATCTCTTTTTTAAGTCACCTGCAATGTTCTGCACGAACCCCTATGGCCCAACAACCCCTCCATCCCTGAAATGCCCAACTCTACCATCCCCTGACTGAACAGCAAAGCCCCAAACCTTAACTTCACCCCTCCTCATCAGTTGCAAACACTTGATAAGAGACTGTGCAACTTTTCCATCTCCATCCCAGAAACGGCTGGGGCAAATAGCTCCTCGATCCAAAAGGCAGAATTTAATTCTGTCTTTAGAGAAGGCTGGGTGGAAGGGGTGGTGTGGTGGCTGCCATAGAATCCGGAATGAATACGCAGTGTGGAATGCTTGTTGTCTTCCCTACTCCGTGATTCAGTCAGTGATGGAGAAGCTCAATGATGGTCTCCCTGTCCAGAGGACAACTGATACACAGAAGTAGTTCAGTATAAGCTGATAGTTTTCATGTGGGCTCAAGTGGAATGAGAGAGCACCTGATTGGGTAACCTGTGTTCAGTGGAGGACACCTACTGGAAATACATCACCCTACCTTGCACCATCATCTTCCTGGGACTTGTCTGACTGGTCCCAGTAAGCGTCAGACTTAACCACTCCAGGACCTTCTCCATCTTTGCTGTTTGGAAATAACTGCAGTACCAACTGTGCCCCTCCTCTGCCCCAATTAAATGGTAGCTCTTATAAGTGGGATCTTCATTCTTAAAGGTACCAAAGCCCTGGTTCGGGTAGTTAACAATCTGATGAAGATGATAGGACTACCACTGCAGCCACTAAATTCAGCTCCATTCCTACTAAACACTTCTGTAAGAAATATTTCAGTACTTCATTCACATAGAAAACAGGTACACGTATTCAACTACAGCAAACATTACTCATGTGGAGCTACAGCAAAATACTGTGAATGCTGGAAGGCTGAAATAAAAACAGAAAATGCTGAATGTACTCAGACACCTCAGGCAGCATCTATGGAAAGAGAAATAGTGTAACATTTCAGGTATGTGATGTAAGATCTGAAATATTGGGCTGGATTTTTAAAGTTTTTAAAAATAATGGCTGGGACCCAATTCCTGACTTCCTTCCTAGGATTTCTGACAGGATTTTGCTGGTTTGGGTAAAATGTTTGCTCCTTATAGTCCCAATCTGACTGGCTTCATTTTGGGTATAGGCATGGCCTCGTCCTCTGCAGAGGTGTCGTGAAGCATAATCTGCATGATAGAACCCTTTAAAAGGCATATTTAGAGGGTCCTCCTCATACTGCCCCCTGCCAAGGTATGCCATGCAAATAATCCTTAAGATGTTCTATGCCACGGCAAATCCATGTCCATTGATCTACTATAAATTGTAAAGAGCTACACGTTCCCCAAGATATTAATATGATATATTTCAAAAAAGCTTTAACAATTCATAACTTTCAATGAAAAACCTCCTTTACTGCAGGGCAATAAAAATGTCAATCATTCTGACTTAGTTTCAATAACTGAAACGGCAATCACTTGAAACCTCTTAAATTTATGTAAATAAACATTATGCAGTTGACAGCAGAGATCTGAGAATGAGAGCTTTCAATCGAACAGCGTTTTCTCTGTGGTGCACGTATTTTAACAGAAGCTTAGAGGGGATCTAATAGAGATGTATAAGATTATAAGGGGTATAGATAGAGTAAATGGTGGTAAACTTTTTCCACCTTCAGAAATGGATAGGACGAGGGGTCATGGCCTTAGGGTGAGGGGGGCTATGTATAAGACGAATATTAGAGGGCAGTTTTTCACACAAAGGGTAGTGGGGGTGTGGAATGCACTGCCGAGTAAGGTGGTGGGAGCAGGCACGCTAGGGCTGTTTAAGGGTCTCTTGGATAGCCACATGAGCGGTATGCAGATAGAGGGATATAGTAGGACTGTTTAACTATGACTTTTTTTTTTCCACAGATAATTCAGTCCAACTTGACCAACAAGGAGCATGCATTCGGCAGGTGGTGCGAGGACAGCTCTTGGATGTTGATTCATGGGTTGCCTGGTGCTTCATGTCGTAAATGAGTGCTTTATCTGGACCATCTGAAGGGCACCATGACAGCTCAGTGACTATCGCTGTAGCTGTGCAGACACTTGGAATTGGGCCGGTGTCTGCGGGAGTTTGCGCGTTCTCCCTGTGGTTGCATGGGTTTTCTCCGGGCGCTCCGGTTTCCTCCCACTTCCCAAAAATTCGCTCTTAGGCTGATTGGGAAACAAATTGTCCCTATATTGAGATTCTTCCATATTAGGAATAACCTAAAATTAGAATAGGAAAATGGAATTGTTACTATAAAGTTATGACGGCGGCGCGGGCTTGTTGGGCCGAAGGGCCTGTTTCCCGTGCTGTGTTGCTCCAAAAAAAAGAATGAATTGTCATAGAGTCATAGAAACCCTACCGTACAGAAAGAGGTTATTTGGCCCATCGAGTCTGCACCAACCACAATCCCACTCTCAGGCCCTACCTCCATATCTCTACATATCTTACCCACTGATCCTTCTAACCTACGCATTTTAGGACACTAAGGAGCAATTTTTAGCTTGGCCAATCAACCTAATTCTCACATCTTTGGATTGTGGGAGGAAACCGGAGCACCCGGAGGAAACCCACACAGACAGGAGGAGAATGTGCAAACTCCACACAGACAGTGACCCAAGGCGGGAATCGAACCCAGGTCGCTAGAGCTGTGAAGCAGCAAGGCTAACCACGGCGCTATTGTGCTGCCCATTCTGAGCTCTCAGCCAATAATACATGATAAGGCTTGACTGACACCAGCAAAATCCTAGACCTGGGGCTATGGGTGGCCATAGTGGTTGTTTCAGGAGCATATCTTGGCATAGGGTGGAGATGAGGTAATTGGAGTTGTTTAGGGAGCATTGGCTTGGAAGTAGGAGATGGGTGGGAGGTATGAAATGGCATAGATGGATCATTGGATACATGTGTGGGGCGGGAGTATGTTTACAGGAATGTAAGGGTTGAGGGCTAGGGGGAATAGCCTATTTTCATTTTAATTGGCACTAATTCCCATAACACCAAAGCAGGTCTTTTAAACAGACTTCCTTAGTTCCTACAGCTGTTGTGGCTGCCTCTGACTATTTTCCAGGTTGGCAGGCCTGACTGCAGTCAGCACCTGAACCCCCGCTAATGAAAATTCTATCCTTGCATATACTCCCTTCATGCGGAAGGCAAGTAGAGCCAGGAACATTCTCAACACCCACTAGTACCCTCAAGGATGAAAATCTAGGCTATTAATTCTGTTCCTCTCTCCACAGATGCTAAGCATTTCCTTCTGAGCAGTATTTTTTTATTTACTTACATAAAGGCATTTTTGAAGTGTTTCTCAAATTCTCTTATATGTGAAATGGAATACATTTTGCTTGGCTGTGTTTTCCCCAAATAAATCTGTCATCTGCTCGTTATTTACAAAATGTTTATAGCCGAAATTCTCCAACTCATCCGTTGCTAGGATTTTCCAGTCCTGCTGCTGAGATTGGAGATTTGGCTGAGTGCTGTAGCGGGCATGCAAGATTAGAGAACTCTGGCTTATGTTTCTTAACTTTTTTTTAAAATATATTTTGAGTTTGATCTTTGATTTTTTTTCTTTCAACAGTACACAGCGTAGGCATGGACAGCACGTTAATACTCAGCAACTTTCAGGGACGTCACGCACTGTGAAACATCTGTCAAATGGAAATGGACAGTTACTCTCCAATGTACTATTTAATGGAAATCGGCAGGCACAGGTTCAGAGCCGTTATGCTACAAATGGACAGTTGTTCTCAGAAAATGAAAATGCGCTGCCGCAAGGTGAGTGACAGGAATATATCTGTTTTGAGTCTTATAGACTTACTTAATTAACTTTTTTCTGTGGGGTCAAAATTTAGTCAACTACCCAAATAATTTCCTGTAAGTTTTTCTCTTTGTCTTTCACCTGACTAGCCTATCATTTTAGCTGATAAATTATCAGGTGTGTATCTGCTTTTGGACTGCTGACAATGATTTGAAAGCAGACAGTAGTAGGACAAGGACTTTTAAAGCAGGCCTCTGCTCTGAGAGTATGTTATTTCTCGCCTTCAAGTTTCCATCCTCCAGCTATCCAACTGAATTGGATTGGATTGAGACATTGAACAGAATGTAATGCCCTGTCCCAAAGTGAGTTTGGAAGCAGAGAGGCATTTAATTAGCCTAGGGAGTTTGCAGTGGGGATTGTGCGAGTGTTTGTCCAGTCTCATCAACAGTAGGCAGTGTCATGCAGATGGGACAGGAAAATGTGAAGGGCCAAAAATTATTTTCCCACCAGCAATTTTGCAATTTTCCACTCATGACTTTCATGGCAGGGTGGGTAGTTTGGAACTACATTTGAACATTGTTAATAGTCAGGAAGAAGCAGCTTGTCAGAATCATTCCTCCCCTTTAGGTCAAATGGCCAGGCCGATGGCTAATTAGACCAGTGTGAATTAAGTCAGGGACGGCCTAATCCCAACACCTCTGCTGCAAGATAGTGGCTGGAATGTTATGGCTGTTCACACCAGTGGGATTTACCCATCTCGCTGCAATGAATGGAGATTTGGATGGGTGCCAAATTCTCTGACCTCGCTGTAACAGGAGCATGACATGAACAGTTGGAAAGATTGTGCCCATGATGTGCTTCACATTTAGGTATATATAATGAACTGAAAAGTGAACGATCTGGCACAGAAACTCATCATGCTGGTTGGTGAGGAATGGATCTCTTTTCATACCCGTCAGTATACTTAAACTCCAGAGCAGAAAATTTCCCATGTTTTCTTATTGGTCAACTCTATGTTCAATGTAATGCTTTATTATAATAAGCACTTCTGGGCATCCATGCTGTTTGTTCTGGGATATTTGTCATTAAAGCTGGAACTGACTGATTTTTGGAAACTTGAATTGATATTGTCCATTTTAAAATAAAAATTCCTATTTGCATTTGCATATAATGACATATATGTCAAATGTAGTTATTGCAAATAGAGGTAACAATTATAAATACATGGCAATAAAAACATTTGGTTATCCAGATATGCATGATTTTTATCAAAAAGAGCATGCCCATATGTAGTAGAAATCTTTTGTGACAAATACTGTCCATTATTCTAAATATAAAAAAATTGGTTCTCTACAAGCAGCGAGTATAAAAATTGTCTACTCCTTTTCAATTTACCTTTTAAGGAGATGAATTAAACATGCAATTCATTATTAATAATTTATCACAAATAATAAGTGCATTAACATAAATTATATAACTACAGAGGATTTAGCTGTGATTGGGTTGGTTTAAAAGTCTGCATTCCACTTGACTCAAATCTAATTTGTGAGCAGCTGGAGTGTTCTGAGGGAACATTTTTTCTTTGCATAAGAACTAATCATGTTGAACTTGGATTCTATTTTGAGGCCTTTAATTAATCCATTGATAGCCTTAACAATTGAATTCCTCACATGCCTTTCATTGATTTGGTATAATTTGACAATGTGCTGTTCTTACTCAACATTCCACACAGCCCTACACCTCATCCCCATGATAACGGCTTGGAGCATAGCCCAATATAAACTGGATACACTTCATTTAGTCCTTGGTTTTCTGTCAGCCACTTTGTTGCATAACAACTGTTTCTGCAAATACCTAATTCTTTCTATTTGGCTTCAACAATTCCAAAGCTCTGCACCAATGATGATTTTCAAGTTCGTTCTTCTTTGCTTATTTGCTGAAATATGATATTTTGCAGGAGGAAATTTGAGTACCAATATCGGAACAATAAAAATTGTCTTCACACCAACTATTTGCAAACGCCAGTGCATAAATGGAAAGTGTTACAACAATTGTAAGAAAGGTGACCCAACTACCCTTTACAGCGAAAATGGTTATGGTCCTGTATCCAAATCAGGTTTTCGAATCTGTAAGTAAATTTATTATTTTTGAATTTCTTTCTCAAGAAGAATAGTGAATTTTTGTCCCCCGTTACTTTGTTTACAAATATTCACATTCAAGATTCTATGACATTTGGAAAACTAATCTCCAAACAATTTAATGAAAACACATTGGAATGTATCATTTAGACCTTCATGGACAATTAAGGGGAGATTTTAAGTTTGGGCAGACCTTGATGGTAGAAGATGTGCTTACACTGCAGTGCTTGCCACAAGGCCCAAGCTGTTTTGAGAACCAGGTCTCACTTGCCTATCACTAGCAGATTGTGACCACAGAAGCAGTACTCACATGTAACTTACCTGTCAGCAGATTAGTTGTGAATTCTATCAGTTCTAACATGGAGGTGAATCACAAGTTCTTTCAGCAATGTGTACATGCAGGTCATTGCTTTAGAGGTAATTTATACGAACCAAAAGATTTCCACGGGCCAGGGGATGCACATTTTAAAAATCCTCAAAATCCTTTCTAAAGTAACAAATCTAACATTTTTCTGAATACTTAGTTAGGAACTTGATGTTTTGTACCAATGGGAGGAATATGTGTGGTACGTGCTTCAGCAATATCTCAAAATTGTGTTTAGCTTGTGTGAATTTCATTGGAGCATAATTCTGACCAATTCTTTGCATGATCACCAAGACTGCCAATTTATATTGTTATGATTCAAAGTATTTTATGGAGCCCGCCTGGATCATAAGTTTTGCACCTTGAATTTGGCTAGAAGAAGCATGATATGTTTCACCTCAGATATGATTCAAATGACCCATTAGGGAGCTTTTCTCAAACAAGGTTTATTTAAGAATATAGTAAACATGCATGGAAAGAAAATTAGAAATCACATTTATCAATTACAAGGATGAACAAAATAACCACAATAATTTATAATCTTTAACAAATATTATATAAGATGTTCAGATCAAACCCATTCCATTAAGAAAATCATTTAAACAAGTTCAATGCAACAAAGTCTAATGTTCACATGATGCTGGAATTGAAAACTCTCAGTCTAGTAGTTCTCGTAGTTCTAGTAGTCCTCTTGACACACCAAGAATAGTTTGGAGCCAGAACAACTTCCCAGAATCCCGTGTAAACTCTGATCAAGCCACTAACACAGATTCTCCCTTTCCCGAAGGCAAGACTGCGTTTTCAGATAACCAGCAGAATTTCCAAATAAATAAAGAGGGAGAGAAACACTTCTTTTCAGCTTGCTGTCCCTTCTAAAAACCCAAACTCAAACTGCAGCTGAGCAGAAAGGAATCTTAAACTCTCTCAGATGGAAACAAAACATGTCCAGAATCCATGACCTTTTCTCCTAACAATGCAGAGCCATAAAACTAATCTCAGAGTAAACATAAACAACCCAATTTAAGCCACTAAAGAGGCAATGAAAGGACTCCTTGAAAACAATTTGACAGCAATGAAATCAGCGGAGGCTATGTGTGAGCTGGGAGAACATAATTTAAAAAAAACTCTTAAATGTATGCTGACATCATAATATCTCTGTAAAATCTCTTGACATTGCCCTACCTCAACCCATCTGCTTCAAACTCTCAACCATGCCTTTGTTAACTGTGGATTTGGTGATCCCAGTACACAGCTGACTGTTTTTCCGTATGTTATCTTCCATAAACTTGAAGTCATACTCTGTTGCCGTGTCCTCTTCAAGTCCTGTCTGCCCATACCTCTGTGCTCAGTGAGCTACAGAAATTCCTGGTGAAGTAAGGCCTCAATTTTGAAATTCTCATTTTTGTTTTCCAATCCCTTCATGGTCTTGCCCCTCTGCTCCTTCTTTCCATATCTATTTCCCTTCTTACATGCAAAATGTACCTCTTTGACCAAACTTTCAGCCATCTGCCCTTACAGCTGCGTTATACAGCTCTGTGTAAAAGTTTGTGTTATAACATTCTGTAAAGCACGTAGCATGTTTTAAGCTCTTGCTTGAAATTCTTGAGTTGCCCTGGAAAATAGTCAAACAAAAATAACTGTAAACTGAATCCAAGTGGCAAAGTGTAAATAGGATGCTAAGTGTATCACCAGGATTTCTGGGGTACTCCCACCCTAATTCTGTTGTGCAAAGACCTTCTGTGTTTTCAATATTGATTCAGAAATAAATTGCTTTTTGCACCAATGTTGCATTTTCTGACACTGTTGCATTTTTCATTTTATGAGATTTGTTTTTTTTTATCTATGATTTATTAGTGGGCAAAAACTTAAGATTTAATGACATGATTTAATATAAATTCTAAGTTAGATAAATCACTGATATCTAAAGGGTTTAGGTTAATTAAAAGTGAATAAATTGGTATAATAAAATGGGATTAAGATTTAAAATTGCTTAGATTAGCAGAACCAGAAAAAGTTCAAAGATGTTTTGCATTCTGAAGAAATCAGCTTTAGAAAGTTATTAAATGATACTATGATGATGACTTAAATTCAGATAAAACGGTGCCTGTATAATTTCATGGGTCATTCACTATAAGTATTCAATAGTAAAGTATATTTATTAATCACTAGTAGGCTTATAATAACACTGCAATTAAGTTACTGTGAAAATTCCCTAGCCACCACACTCAAGCAAGCACTGTTCGGGTACACAGAAGGAAAATTTAGCATGGCCAGTGCTTCTAACAAGCAACTCTTTCAGAATGTGGGAGGAAACCAGAGCACCTGGAGGAAACCCATACAGACACAAAGAGAACATGCAGATTCCACAAGGACAGTGACCAAACTGGGAATCGAACCCAGATTGTGAGGCTGTGAGGCAGCACTGCTAAGCACTATGCCACCGTATTTCCTGATGTATAATTCTCTGATAATACATACATACATAGGTAAAGGCATAAAAAGACCAAACATGTTTTGTGTCTCAAATCAGGCAATGGAATATAAGAATCAATAATTTATTGTCAATTATATAAAACTTATGCTAGTCCAAAGCTACTGTGTTCTGTGCAGTTTTAAGTTATGTTAAAGGCATAAAATGTAAATTCAGCAGGTTAGTACCAATTATGGAAAATGATATTTAAGAGCAGATATTTGAAACACTGGGATAAATTCCACTGGAATACTGAAAGCCTAGATGAGACTGGAAGCAGAAGTTTCCTCAGGGACTTTTTCTCCCCTGAACTCAAATCTGCTATCATCATCCCTCTCCTCAAAAAATGTATCTGTGATCCCTCTATTCATGTAAATTTACATCTTCAAACTCTCTTTCCTATTCAAAGCCCTCAACTATGTTGCTGTCTCTAAATCTGTTTCCATTTTTCCTGAATTTTATGTTTGAATCTGTCCAGTTGCAATACCAAAACAGCTCTTAGAAAGTTATAAAATACATTATTTTAAACTCTGGCTAATAAACTGTTCCTCCTCATCTTTTGCGGTCAGTCTGTTGCTTTCAACGCAGTTAATCAGATGATCCTCTGTTTTCCAGCAGAATGATTTTGCCTTTGCTTAGTTACATTCTTGTCTATCTATCCATAGCCAGAGAATCACCTGCAGAGTCTTTTCTTTTCACTCCTGCAGTATTAATTTCTGGAGTCCTCCAAGAATCTATCCTTAACTCCCTTCTACATCTTACTGAAATGCAATCCTTCAAAGATACTATCCAAAATGACAATGCCAGATTCACATATATGTTGGAAGTACCCTACTCCTCCTGTGCATCTGGTTTGTCACAATGCTTGTCCAACATCTTGCATTGCACGTTGAATTAATTGTCTTTGAAACCCATCACAAATTCAGTTCCTTGGCATTGTGGACAGTCCTGTGAATTGTTTGAAGCTCGGGTGAGCTTCAAACAATTGGTGTTATGTTTGACCCTGAGATGAGCTTCAGTCTACATACCCATCATATTAGTAAGACTGCCTACTCTTGTCTCAGATTGTGCATCAGCCTAATTGCTGCTAAACCCTCGCGCATGCCTTTGTCATCTCTAAACTTAACTATTTCAGTCATTCCCTGACCTATCTGCCTTTCAGCCTACATAACCTTGTGCTCATCTACTATCTCTATTTTTACCAGCTCTAAATCTTGTTTATCCATTTCATGTTTTCTTTCTAACCTATGCTGATTTGTGATTTATCAACACCTCAATTTTAAAATCCTCATGCTTTCGATATTCATAGGACCATAAAAAATAGGAACAGGATTAGGCTTTTTGGCCACTCAAGTCTGCTCCTCCATTCAGTAGGATCATGTTCTGATCTGACATTTCTCACGTCAACTTTCCAGTCTTTTTCCCATAACCCTTCATTCCCTTACTGATCAAAAATCTGTTTACCTCAGCCTTAATTATACAGGACTCTGAGACAAGGTGTTCCAAAAACTCACAATCCATAGAGAGATGAAATTCCTCCTCATCTTAGTCTTAAATTAGTGCCGCTTTATTCTGAGACATTGTCCTCTAATCCTAGACTCTCCATGAAGAGAAACATTCTCTCAGCATTTACCCTTTTCAGCCTCTTAAGAATCCTCTATGTTTCAATGAGATTACCTCTTATTCTTTTAAATTAGTTGAACCCCAAGCTGTTTAACCTTTCCCCATGAGACAATTCTTCCATACCAGGGATCATCCTAGCGAACATTCTCCAAACTGTCTCCAATTATATTTTTCCTTAAATAAGGGGAACAAAACTGTTCACAGTACTCTAGATGTGGTCTCATCATTATCTTGTACAGTTACAGCAAAACTTCCCTGCTTTATACTCCAATCCCCTTGAAATAAAGGCCTAGAGGCCAATACTCCATTAGTTTTCCTGATTACCTGCTGCATCTGTGTGTAGTTTTCTGTGTTTTTTGCATAAGTACCCCCAATTTGTGTTGCACCTTTCTGCAGTTTTTCTCCATTTAAATAGTACTTTGTTTTTGTTCTCCCTTCCAAAATGAACAACTTCACATTTTCCCACACTATACTTGATCTGCCAGCATTGTATCCTCTTAATATATCAATATCACTTTGTAAGCTACTTGTACCCCTCTTGCAACTTGCCTATTTTTGTGTTATCTGCAAATTTGATTACCATGCATTCAGTTTCTTCTGCCAAATCATTAATATATATTGTAAACAGTTGCAGCCCTGTAGAACCCTATTGATTATAGGTCACCAACCTGGAAAAGAACCCCTATCCTCCCTTGCTGTTTCCTGCCCATTATTCAATTCTCTATCCATGCCAGTATGCTACCTCCAATACTATGGGCTCTTATGACTTAATCTTTTGTGAGATACCTTGTCCTTCTGGAAGCCCAGTACAGCACATCCATTCTGGCTGAGACTTACTTGAAAAAGCCCAATACATTCAACATGATTTCCTTTTCATGAAGGCATGCTGACTCTGCTTGAATAGATTATGATGTTCCAAATGTGTTGCTATTACTTCCTTTGTAATTAAATCCATCATTTTTCCAACAGTAGGTGTTAAGCCAATTGGCCTATAATTACATACTTTTTGTCTCCTTTCCCTCCTGAATAGAGGTGTCACATTGACACTGCATGTTTACTGTTTTTCCTACCAATTTATCCACCCAGTCCACTTCAGCTAATTCCATCTTCATTTCATTGTAATTCCCTTTATTTAATTTTTGCCCAGTTGTTTCTGATCCAAGTTTCTCACTTTCAAACTGAATAATAAATTCTATTATGTTATGGTCCCTACTTCTGAAGGGATTTTTTACTCTGAGGTCATTTATTAAATGTACCTCCTTATCCATTATCAGATCAAAAATAGCCCCTCCTACGGTTGGATCCATAATATATTTCTCCAGGAAACCATCCCCTAATGCAGTCTATGAATTTGTTGTCATAGCTATTCTTCTCAACTTGATCAATCAAACAACATGAAGATTAAAGTCACCGATTATTGTTGCTCTGTTCTTTTACATAACCCTCCATTGTCTTGTCTCTCCCAAATACCAGCTCTACGTGCTTTCAAGTATTGCATGCTCTTCCATATCTCTTGGACATGCCTGATTTCTATCACTTTGATATATTATTCTCACCAATAGCGTTGGTGGCTATTTGTTCAATGAACCCCAAGCTCTGGAATTCCAACCCTAAACTTCTTTGTCTCCATCTCTCTCTCTTCCTTTAATATTCTCCTGTGAGAATATTGGCCAACATTTTGGTCACTGACCTGATGGTTCATTCTTTTACTCAGTATCAAATATGTTGTTATGTGAGTCACTTTGTAAAGTGTTTTTATAATAAAGGTTCTACATTAATGCAGGTTGTTGTTCTTCATAGAGGGAGGAGGATTAAGGGAGATGTGATTAAGCTGTTTAACATTGACTGTTTTGATAAGGAAAAACCAGTTTCACTGGAGGGTGGGTTGCTAACTAGAGGACATAGATTTAAGATAGCTGGAAAAAAAGCTAGTTCGGAGATGAGGAAAATGTTTCTTTAGTCAGCATGTCGTTATCATCTGGAATGCATTTCCTGAAAGGGTTGGTGATAGCAACTTCAGTACTAACGTTCAAAGAGAAATTTGATGTACACTTAAAAGCAGATTTATGGAGCTAGGGAGCTAAGGATTGGGACCAGTTAGTTCTTTTAGAGTCAGTGAAGGCATGCCTGGCTAAATGGCTTCTTTGTGTTGTATAAGTCTATGAGTTTCATAAAATGAAATTAAGAATAAAATGTCTGACTTCCTACAAAAGACTATGAACTTGTCATGGTATGGTACAAAACCTGTGTCTTGCCATTCCTTCTCTATTAGAAAAATCTGTGCCATAATATAAATACATGAAACTCCTTGAGGATTGCAGAAACCAGCAAGCAAATTTAATCATTTGGAACAATTTGCAACAAAACCATAGGGCAGTTTCAACTTGGAAGATGAATGGTGCTGATGTGTCAAATCTAGATGTGATCCCACCATTTGCACCTTTAACTAGCATACTTTTAAAGATGGTTGGTTTGTTATGTGAATCAGTCAATAATCAACTAAATAAAAACTAAACCATATTCTGGCTTTAATAACCAGCACATGGGTATCTTATGTTTTGTGATATTCACCAGAGTCAACAAGGCGAGAGCATGGTTGGTAATCATAGGTATGTGAAATTAAAGTATCAGTAACATCATCAGCAGCTGCTACCTATGCGCTATACCAGAGGACAAAGTAGCTGGACCCTGAATTTCTTCTTATCTAACTCCTAGTGATTCACAAATGACATCTGCAGAATTTCTCTATCTGCTGTCCAAAAGTGCATCTCTAATGCTATGTTTACTAGGACCACCAGTTTGCAGCTGATGAGACTTATCTTATTTGCTGCTATGGCGAGATACCCACAGATACAGGGAGTGACAGTCTGCCTGCATGTGATGATCAATGTACTCTCATATCAACCAACTCTTTTTGTCAATTGAAAGGAATTCCATTGCATTAATGTTCAGATGGAATGTTAGCACAGCAAGGTTTTTATGCATACTAATGTACTTTATCGTGGAATCTGGTATCAAAATAGATCAGTAACATTTCCCATATCTCCTTTCACCTGCTGGAAAGAGTCAAGGAATGGCTCCTTGGAACAAGAGAAGAACTGGCCTGGACATAACTGCTGGGTCGCTTGTAGTTCTCTGCTTTGTGTTTTCTCTTCCGCAAGGAGAGAAAGAACGAGACCTACGTCTAAGAAGACTGGATGAGAAGGTTGTCTTGCAATGAGAGGCTGGGTAAATTGGGCCTATATTATCTGGAATTTAGAAGAATGAGAAGTGATTCATTGAAACATACAGAATTCTGAAGGATATGCACTGATAAATTGTTTTCCTGATTGAGGATGTAGAACACAGGGGTGCAGTCTCAGGATAAGGGGTCAGTCATTTAGGATCTGTGGGGGGGGAGAGAAATTTCTTCACTCAAAGGATTGTGAATCTTTAGAATTCTCTGTCCCAGAGGGTCTAGATTTCAGGTTGGAATGCATAAATTTTTGCTCTCAGGAAATGGGAGTAAGCAAGAAGGTAGAATTGAAGTACAAGAGCAGCCATGATTGTATAGAGCAGATTCAATAGATCTACTCATGCTCCTATCTTTGTATTTTTGGGAAATGGAATGTTTTGAGAGGATGGAAGAATAACACAAATGAAAAATCACTTGATGAGATTATATGCCCTTCCAGGTTAACAGGTGGACAGAGGTGTAAAATTGGATGCAATATCTGGAATGCTATTTTAAAGCACTGTCTGCTGCCCCACTTCTCTGCAAAGCTTTGGGCAGTTCACACACTCGGGGCATTTGAGGCTCTTAAATGGCCTATTCCTTCTTGGCCTCCCTGTCTGAAGAGACAATGGGTGCATGCCAGTGGTCACCAATTGGTTTGGCAGCATCTGACTGTTTATTTGTGATATGTACTTTGTCTCGCCTGCTACTGCAACACTTTTCTTTGTCTCTTCTCACTCCCATCTTCACTGCTCCACCAGCTTTGCTGGCAACTTGCCTACAATGATTATAGTCAATGTCCCTTGCTTGGGTATTTTGAAGGGCCTTTTCAAGAGAATTTAGACATTTCTATGATAGCATTGGGTAAAGAATTCTGGTATTGCTGATGAGTGATTGACCATTTTGCTTTGAATGATATACCTTCTTAAGTTGGAATCTAACTTTGCTGCACATCAGGGAATAGTTGAGGTTGCATTTCATGCATGTAGAAGCTATACGTAACTAGAACACTGTTCATAGAGGCTCATCTGGTGGTGATGAGATCCAACTAGTGCCAATAACATGATTATGAATGTCTCCATTCAGTAGGTAACACTGTTTTATTTGAAAGGCCATTTAAGAGTCTCTTTTTGCCCCACTAAACTGGGTTGAGACAGTGTCAAATGTGGAGATCATCAGATTTCACTGCTTAGGCAAGTGGTGGACAAGGAGAGGATATTTTCCTTAAAGGCCTCCCAGATCCATTGGAGACCTCCCCTTCTTGTATTCCCCCACATTCCCCTACACTGTTGGGACCAGAGAGCACCCCCCATTCCCATTTCTTCTTATTGCTTTGACCAGAGAACTTAACTAAGGAAGGGTAAAAGGGGTCACAAAAAGTCATTGGCAGCAGGTGGAAGAAAAATCCCAAGGCTTTTTATACATACATAAAGAGCAAGAGGATAGCCAGGGAGAGGGTTGGCCCATTCAAGGACATGGGAGGGAATCTATGCATAGAGCCACAGAAAGTGGGTGAGGTATTAAATGAGTACTTTGCATCAGTATTTACCAAGAAGAATGACTTGGTGGATCATGAGTCTGGGAAAAGGTGTGTAGATAATTTGAATCTTGCTGAGATCAAAAAGAAGAAGATATTGGGGTCTTTAAGAAACATTAAGGTAGACAAGTCCCCAGGGCCTAATATAATCCACAGTACTGAAAGAGGCAAGGGATGAAATTGCTGGGACCTTAAGAAAAATCTTTGTATCCTCATTGTTACAGGGTAGATCTCAGAAGATTGGAGAATAGCTAATGTTAAAAGCAAATTACTCTGATGCTGGAAGCTGAAACCAAAAGAGAAAATGCTAAAAAATCTCAACAGATCTGGCAGCATCTGTTAGGAGAGAAAAAAGCTGATGTTTCGAGTCCAGATGACCCTTTGTCAAAACTAAAAGCCAATGTTGTTTGTGTTTTGAATTAGGGTAGCAAGAATAATCTGGTAATTATAGGCCGGTGAGCCTTATCTCAGTGGTAGGGAAATTATTGATCATTGAACTTCTTCTGGTACTTTCACCAGGAATCTTCTTGATTTTAGAGGCAAGCTTCTTCCTGCTCTCCACAGGGAACAGAATCTTCCTGTGGACCCATATAACTTGCAGTATCATGTCTATGGACATATTGGAGAAACATGATGCTGAGTTACCTTGTTTTGTCTAAGCCCCTTTTAGTTCTGTCTGAAGACCTGTAACTGTGATCCTCGCACACTCCTTTTAAATACTTAAACTGACATACACTGCTGTGGACTATCATCACATTCGCTTGCTGGGACGGTTGCATAGTGGGTAGCACTGTTGCCTCACAGCACTTGGAAACTGGTTCAGTTTTGGCCTTGGGTGACTGTGCAATTTGCATGTTCTTCCATGTCAGTGTGGATTTCCTTAAGGTGCCCCGGTTTCCTCCAAATGCCCCAGTTTCCTCCTGCAGTCCACAGATGTGCATGTTACAGGGATTGGCTATGCCAAATTGCCCCTTACAGTCCAAAAATATGTAAGTTACGTGTATTAGCCAGGGTAAAATGTGTTGCGTTACTGTGATAGAACAGGGGGTTGGGCCTGGATTAGATGCACTTTTGTAGTGTTAGTGCCTTAAATGAAGAACATGCAGACTAAATCTAGAAATACAAGTGAACAAATATAGGCTGAAATTTTCCGATATTGTATGCCCTGCCGTCGCTGCTAGTGAGAACGGAGAATTTGATGCTCAGTCAAATCTCCATTCAAGCAGCGGAACCAGACAATTCAAGCCACAAACAATTCTGTGCCACAGTTTTCATGGCACAAATAGATAAGTGGTAAATTCTAAACTTGCCTGTGATACTCAGATCCCTAGAATAATAATAATTTAAAAAAGTCAATTTCCATCATAAATAATTACATTTTACACAGGAGAAATCAACTGTCCATCTTATCTGCCCTCCTAAAACTCTCATTAATTTCCTTTCTATAATTTGGGAATCTAGGCCATTTTTTAAGAGCATAAGAAATAGATGCATGAGCCCTTCAAACCTGTTATCCACTTAACAAGGTTACGGCTAATCCAATTGTGACCTCAACTCCACTTTCTGCCTTTTCTCCCCCACTGTCTGAAAAAGAAAAATCTATCTATCAGTCAAGGACACATTCAATGACATCTTCCACTCCTCGCTGGGTAAAGAATTACAAATAATGACTCTTTGCGAGCAGAAAGCTTCCTCAGCTCTTAAGTGAAAGACTCCTTTTGCTGAAACTGTACTCCCTTGTTCCACATCCCCATTGAGGGGAAGGATCTTCTCAGCTTATCCATATGTTTCAATATTATATTTCAATAATATCTCATCTGTTGCTTCTTATTGCTTCGACAAGCTGGGTAGCCAGGGTTCAGTTGTCTTCCTAGCACATTAGTCTAACAGGTTTTCCGGTTGGAAAACTATAAAAAGAAAATCATACGAAGGCTGCTTTCTCACTCTTCACATATTGCATCTAGTTTTCAGAAAGGTTTGAGGGTAGGAACTGTTTTTGTTGACTTACCCCATATCTGTGACAGTGTGCTGTATAGAAATCCGAGAATCATAAAATCCCTACAGTCCAGAAGAAGGCTATTCAGTCCATTGAGCCAGCGCCAACACCAATCCCATCCAGGCCCTATCCCCGTAACCCCACATATTTACCCTGTTCGTTCCCATGACACTAAGCACAATTTAGCATGACCAATCAACCTAACTCGCACATCTTTGGACTGTGGGAGGAAGCCAGAGCACCCGGATGAAACCCACACAGATATACCCACAGAGAACATGCAAATTTCACACAGTTAGTTGGAATTGAACATCTGGTGCTTTGAGACAGCTGTGCTAACCACTGTGCCACCTGCTGAAACTCTCCAAAACATGTGCAGTGTGAAAACTTACAACTAAATAATCCATGATCAGCAGTTGATAGCATGTTTGAGATCAAATGACCCACTTACACATAATCAACAATGGGCTCCCATGCGGATCAGACCTGGTACTAACTTTCTTCAGCATATATGTACCAGTGACCTTCCTCTCAAAAACTCATATCTGCTGACGAGTTGACCCTGGCTTTCCAGGATAATGAACTTCAAGACATTGAGAAAGAATATAACTGAAAATCTATGTTCTCTGACAGCCCACTTCAGAAAATTGAGACTTCAAGTAAAAACTGCCAACACTGTTGTTTCAGCCTTCCACCTGTACAACTCAAAGATCAAGGAAGAACTTAACATGCAGTTTTATGCCCAATCACTCACCCATGATCTAGTACCAAAATATCTTGGCATCACTCTGAATTGTACATTGATCTGCCGGCTACTCCGATGGAATCTCATATGGAAACTAATAGCTATCACCTGGGGAAGCAGAGGCAACATACTAAAACTGCTTCACTCACCCTGACCTACCCAGCAGCTGAGGACTGCTGGTGGATCTAGTTGAGGGGTCGCCACACAAACATGGCAGATATTCATCTCTGGAAAATCATGAGGATTATTTTTGGGACATAGAGACCTACACACCTGTTGAATGGCCTTCTGTGCTAGCACATATTGTATCTCTTGATATCCATTAATGAAGTACTCCTATTTATACAGCACCTCAAAAAAAAATCCATGCACTGGTCTGAAATCCTGTAATCTCTACTAGAACATACTCCACATTTTACAAACTGGCAACAGCCTCACCATGACTTGGTAATTGACCCAAGTGGTGAAGTGCAAAGTTTTAACCTTTCACAGAAAATCTAGACAACTCTTAACCACTGGAGAATGGGTCAGAAAGATGTGGCCACTTTTTCCACCAGTGGAACATGAGACACAGCTCAAATTGTGATCAACCAACGCAGACCATTGCCCACATATTGAACTTCTGTCCTAAGAGACCTATTCCTGGTAGCATCACAACCATTCACAGTACATCTGCTGAAGCTGTTGAATGGATTAATAACCTTGAAATAGAGGTATAACTGCTTCCCAGCCATATAAGTTTAAAAAAAAAATTCCTTCTTCTAAACCACCAATGAGTATAGGCCCAACTTGCTGAACTTTACCTGATCCTCACCCCGTCATTCAAGGAATCAACATAGTGTATCTGCTCTTATTTTTTTCTAATTGAAATATATTCCTCCACAGTATTAGGAAGTATGAAGGGACCAAAACTCACCCTATGTATTTTTTTTATAAAATATATATAGGTATCTTCATGGCTTTTTATAAAACTTAAAACACTGGATAAACCTTTTAGAATGGTTGAATCTATTTTGTCTGTGATCCTTGAACAAAAGGAGCTACTTGACACTAGTGAAGAAACGTATCTCTTATTATTATTTATTAATTATTATTATTATTATTAAGCAACACAGCACAGGAAACAGGCCCTTCGGCCCAACGAGCCCGCGCCGCCGTCATACCAAATACTTTATCCTATTTTAATATTCCTATATAATAATATATATATTATTCCTAATATGGAAAATTTTCACCACAGGGACAATTTGTTTCCCAATCAGCCTAAGAGCGAATTTTTGGGTTGTGGGAGGAAACCGGAGTGCCCGGAGAAAACCCACGCAACCACGGGGAGAACGCGCAAACTCCCGCAGACACCGGCCCAATTCCAAGTGTCTGCACAGCCACATCGATAGTCTCTGAGCTGTCATGGTGCCCTTCAGATGGTCCACATAAAGCACTCATATACGACATGAGGTACCAGGCAACCCATGAATCAACATCCAAGAGCTGTACCCGCACCACCTGCCGAATGCGTGCTCAAATTATGGACCGAATTACCTGTGGAAAAAAGCCGTAGTTAAACAGTCCTAATATATCCCTCTATCTGCATACCGCTCATGTGGCTGTCCAAGAGACCCTTAAACAGCCCCAGCGTGCCTGCTCCCACCACCTTATTCGGCAGTGCATTCCACACGTTATCTCTGAAGAGACAGTAATAACACATTGGGGATTACACAGATGAAATTCAAAGAGAAGTACACGACGGCCTTCTACAATTTATAAACCTGGTCCCTGGTTGGCTAACCAGAGTCTATCCATTTGCTTGAACCAAGGGCCCCACAACCTTCCTTTCAATTCTTATTTAGCCATCTTGGGGACCAAGATGGGGTTACACACCTTTGTCAAAGACACTGTGAAGAAATGGGAATCATATGAAATTGACCTGTAGTTTGTGTAACTAGTAAAATTGTCTTTATTGTAAAATCTCAAGGCTGCTGGTTACCATCCTGCAAGCAGCCTCAGAATAAAGGTTTTTTTTCCAGATTTAATACATGACCTATGTACACAGTTTCTGCTGGAATAACATCAGTTTTCAGCCCACCGACCTCCACGAAGGAGTTCCTCACTTGATCTTAATTCTCAACTCTGCACCCATGGGAAATGATGGAGGTTCTGCCCCCAGTTTTGACTGGCGAGAATGGCGGAGGAAGTGGAGAATTGAGAGAGAGAATCCCAAAACACCAGCAGTAGTTCCCTGCTCGATCTTTCTTGCCCTCTGCCAGTGATGTAATGGGTTCCCACCATTTGAATACATTTTAATATAATTAGCAGGCCACACCTCTAGGTAAGTTCCCCCTTCCACCAATGGTGTGGCTACATTGGTGGGGTTTACAAGTTTTTAAAACGAGGAAAATAGGGAACAGAAACCACTGGGGTGCACAAGTAAATGGAGCCCCTAGAGGGGAAGAGAGTCATGCATTGGCAGTATCCTGGTATTGCCAGAGGAAGTCCATAGGATGAGTGCTGGGGCTTCCATGTCTGTAATTGGAGGTGGTGGGGTCCATGACGTTTGGATGGAGAAGTGAGGGGGGGGGGAGGAGGTTTCTATTGGAGGGAATTCCATGTTGGTGAGGTTGGGGTCCATGTCGGTGGAAGAGATTGCTGCCTAAGTGTTTAAAAATATGGTGGAAAATGCCAGAGTGCAGCCAGCAGATTACATTCCACTTTTCCTACCTGAACTCACACTTTGACAAAACTGAGAAAATTGAATGCAGTATTTTTTTTTTTTGCAATCCTCTTTTGCTGCAGAATGCAAAGGAGGTAATATTAATGCTCAGCTCCAATGATTTTAGTGTGTACAAATCAACTAACCATTTGAGTTCATGCTATCTCAATTTTGTTGTCAAGTTATTCATAGAAAATTGGATCATAGCAAAACTGAGGGATTGGAAAATATGCCACTGCTTGTAAATGGAAAAGCAAATAAAAAAACAGCTTTTTGTTTATGGATGAGTGATAAGAATGTTAAGACACAGGCCAGAAACTCCAAGGTGTTTTGTGAAATTAGCCTAGACTCTTAGCTTTACATTTGATAATGGCATGGAGGGATAAGGTGTCTTGCTTCAGGTATGGTTCAAGTGAGCCACTAGGAAGTTTTATGAAACAAAATGTATTTAAAAACACAAGTAGGATATAACAAAATAATTATCATAACTTTCACCAAGTATAAGATTTAAACATCACACAATCTTAACAGCCAGATATCTCTGTTATTCCAATTTTAAAAGCATATCCCACAGATATTTGTCCAGTTTCCCAGAAGGATTTTATCTTCCCATCTGCACACAGAATACCTTACCAGATCCCAAAGCAACTAAAACAGTGAGAGCCAAGGAGACCCACGGTGACAGACATCCTGGTATGAAAGTCTTATTATTCACTGAACACCATGTCTTTGGAGGGTGGATAGGATTCTTGCAAATTCGTTGGCGGGGGCATTGAAGCTTTCGGACACCAAGCTCCTAATTGGACCATCTGGTGGCGAATGTGGCCTCCCTAGCCCTCCTAACATGCTGGACTCTTGCTGTCACCTGTTCTCCATCCTCAGATCCTCTTCTGATCCTCCCTGGTCCACCTCTTCCTCCCAAGGTAAATATGCATTGTCCTCCTTCAGAACGTCACTTCGCTGCTGTGCGAGGCACAACAGACCACCAAAATGCGGGCAAACTTCTGGGGCAGTACTGAAGAGCACTGACAAAGCAGTTGAGGAAGTGGAACCGATCTTGAGCATGCCAATGTTCTGTACAATGACAGATCTGGTGGTAGCCTGGACCACATTGTAGTAAGGCTCTACCTTGGTCTCAGGCCTCCGCACCAATATTATCAGTCATGACCTCAGCAGGTAGTCCCACGAACATTCCAGCAGCATGGTGTGGTCCGGGAAGACCCCAGGATGAAGCTGTTGTGTTATTATACTCATTGCACCAGGGCAGTTAGTGTATGAACTGTGACTTGTAGCCTAATGGAGAGTAGGATGTTAGCACTCTGACCCTGTCCTCAGGATGTCTGTCCAGACTTGTTTGTCTAACATACAGCCATAGAAACCAGAAACAGGAGGATCCCTTTCAGCCCCCTGAGCTTGCTCCAACATTCATTATTATCATGACTGATCGATCATCAAAGATGTAGAGGCTCTGAAGAGGGTACAGAAAAGATTTACCAGGATGTCATCTGGCATGGAGTGCATTAGTTATGACGAGAGGTTGAAGAAACTTGGTTTGTTCTCACTGGAATGACAGGAAACTGAAGAGTGACCTGATAGAAGTCTACAAGATTATGAGGGGCATGGACAGAGTGGATAGTCAGAAGCTCTTTCCCAGGTGGAAGAGTCAATTATTAGGGGGCATAGGTTGAAGGTGCGATGGGCAAGGTTTAAAGGAGATGTATGAAGCAAGTTTTTTATATAGAGGGTAGTGGGTAACTGGAACTCGCTGTCTGGGGAGAGAGTGGAAGCAGATACGATAGTCAGTTTTGAGGGACATCTGGAAAAATACATGAATAGTTTGGGAATGGATGGATATGATCCCTGGAAGCATCGGGGGTTTTAGTTCAGTTGGGCAGCATGATCGGTGTAGGCTTGGAGGGCTGAAATGCCTGTTCCTGTGCTGTACTTTTCTTTGTTCTTTTGTTCAAATTCGATATCCTGATCCCCCCTTCCCCTCACATCCCTTGATTCCTTTAGACCCAAGAGGTGTGTCTATTTCTTCTTGAAATCAGACAACTTTTTGACCTCAACTACATTTTGTGGTAATGTCAAAATTAAACCACAGAGCCTGTGGTTTAGATGAGACCTTAGCAGGCTTTGCAATTGGTTTCGTAGGCAATCCCTTAAGAGCCTTTCAGCAGCCAGTGATAACATTTGCCACACAAGTCCCAACCCAACAGTACGCCATGACCTGTGGACCGCCAACAAAAGTCAGAGGAGTTGTAGACAGTGAGGATGGATATTACAGTTTGCAGAGGGACATAGACAAGCTGCAGAGCTGGGCTGAGAGGTGGCAAATGGAGTTTAATGCGGAAAAGTGTGAGATGATTCACTTTGGTAAGAGCAACAGGAGTACAGAATATAGGGCTAACGGAAGGACTCTTGGTAGTATCGACAAGCAGAGAGATCTTGGTGTACATGTGCATAGATTCCTGAAAGTTGGCACTCCCCAGGTTGATAAGGTTGTTAAGAAGGCGTACAGTGAGGGGAAGGACTGGTAGAAGGATTGAATTTTGGAGCTGTGAGATCATGTTGCAACTGTACAAAACTTGGAATATTACGTACAGTTCTGGTCATCGCATTATAAGAAAGATGTGGAAGCATTGGAAAGGATGAAAGGAGGTTGACCAGGATGTTGCCTGGTATGGTAGGAAGGTCTTATGAGGAAAGACTGAGGGACTTGAGGTTATTTTCGTTAGAGAGAAGAAAGTTAAGAGGTGACCTAATTGAGGCATACAAGATGATCAGAGGGTTAGGGTGAACAGTGAGAGCCTTTTTCCTCGGATGATGATGGCTAACACAAGGGACATAGCTTTAAATTAAGGGTGGTAATTATAGGATGGATGTAAGAAGTAGGTTCTTTACTCAGAGGGTAGTAAGGGCGTGGAATGCCCTGCCTGCAGCAGAAGTGGACTTGCCAACTTTAAGGGCATTCAAATGGTCAGTGGATAGGCATATAGATAATATTGGAATAGTTTAGGTTAGAGGGTCATTAGATTGGTTCCACTGGTTGGCACAACATCGAGGGCTGAAGGACCTGTACTGCGCTGTTATGTTCTGTGTTCTATTAACAAATTCATGCTGACTCTCCTTTATTAGCCCATATTTATCCATATGACTATTAATTTTATCCCAGATTATCATTTCTAAAAGCCTTTCCACTACCAAGGTTAAACTGACTGGCCTGTTGCTGGATATATCTTTATATCCTTTTTGAACAGCAGTATAAGATTTTCAATTCTCCATTCCCACTCTCAATAGCCTGTATCTGAGAAGATTTGGAAGATGTGGCCAGTGCCTTCACAATTTTCACCTTACTTGCCTCAGTACTTCTCTCAGGCTTTTTTTTTGTCTTCATCTTTTGCTGAACACAACTAAAACCAAGTTTATGCTGTTTAATAGAAAAACTCATACTTTACCTGTAATCACAAAATTTTAATGCCTCATTACACTGAATTTGAGTAAGTTTCCACTTAAAAATATCTCAAAATCTGATTGGATCATGCTTTGACTTATAATTCCCAATTTGACATTTTACAAACTAAGGTTAAGTCTACACTTGGTTTTCTGCATCCCAATAAGACCTGTTTTATCCCTCTACCAGATACACCATTGTTCAGATGTTTATCTTGCCCATTTTTAATTACTATACCTCATTTATAAAATGGCTTCCAGAATCTCTCTTGGTAAGTTAAACATTCTCTTTCATTCTGCAATTAGATCTATGACTGCTGTCCCTTTTCACATCCATTACTGTGATTTGCACACCAGGCGCCAACTCTACTGACTTCTGTTAATTTATTGATACTTGGCTGAGGAAAGCTTCTGCTTATTTGAAAACTTTGTTGCATTTTATTCTTTCTTCTTACAAGCTGAAGTTTTGTGACTTTATCAAATTGGCTACTGTGCTTGATCGAAGAGCGAGCGCAGTCTTTGGGCACAATTAATTTCAGTTTGCAGTTGCCAATAATTGGAATAAGGTCTACAACTAAAACTGAAGATTACTAATTTTATTATGGTGGATCCTTTTGCTGAAGGGTTAAGGCTCTGTTGACTGATGCTTGTACTTGCTAAACTGTCAATTCACTTTTATTGATAATTTGTATTTTATTTTTATTAGTATTTAAATTGATTGTATTCTTTTGTAATTTCTGTTAGTGTTAGCCTCTTGGCAAGGTTGTTATTTTAAATGAGCATTGGACTTTTGTTTATTTTAAATTTTATTCCTTTCTTGAAGTTACAAAACGAATGCATGATCAGACTGGGCAAACCCTTAATCTTCTATCTCCTCGCTTGCTCCAAGACCAGTTCAAATTGAATCCAATTCATGGTCCCCACAAGAGCGACAAACAAAATCCAGGCCAGCAAAATGAGGCATTGCACCCCATTTTGGGCTTGATTGAATGACAATCCTTGACGTTGCAGAGGGCATTGATTTACCTGGCTAAATAAAGGTTACATAAATAAAAGTATCTTGACATTCATCTAATTCAGCTCTGGTGACTTAATAACTTCTAGGTACATTCAGCCTTTCTAATAACTCCTGTTTATCAGTTTGTAGTCCATCTAGTATCTCAACTATCTCATTCCTGACAACAAGTTTAGATGTATCTTGTTCTTTGGTGGTGCAAAGTGGCCATTTATTACCTCACCAAAGGAATGTCTTCTTCCACCATATGTAAATTTTCTTTTTGGTCTTAACCAGTCCTACTTTCCTTTCATTATCTTTTCACTATGCTACTACACTACAGAAATCTTTTGGATTTCTTTTTATGTTGGTTGCCAAAAGCTTCATATCTACTTTCTTTGCTTCTCTTGTTTGTTTTATTCACTTCGCCTCTGAACTTCCTACGTGCAGTATGGTTGTTGTGTAATAATTCTTGTTTACCAGCTAAGTGAAAACAACAACACATTTAGTTTCAGGTAAAGACTATATAGAGTTTACAGCCTCATAATGATCACCAATGAGCAGTCAAATAATTTGTGCAGATGATTTATAAATCAAGTAAATTAGCAAGCATTAATGACTTCCTTATAATTATTATAGATTTTTGTCAGATTCCCTGCCTGAATGGAGGATACTGCATTGGAAGAGACAAGTGTCAATGTCCATCAAACTCAACAGGGAAGTTCTGCCACCTTCCGGTACCTCCTGAGAAACAGACCGTGTCAAAGACTGCACATGAAATTTCTCCTGTTTCACAGTCTGTATACACGCTCCCTCTTTCTAACCAGCAAGGTAAATGATAAATTCTCAATTATTTGTTATTATTGAAAGGGAACATATGTACATCACTATAAGATTGATTGTTGTCTTTGCAAAAAATTATAGCTGAATTCTGCCATCCCACCTGCTATTGGAATTCTAGTGGGTGGGGGGTGGACAATGTAAAGGTCCATTGAATTGGCAGGAATCTCTGATTTTCAGGTGAGTATAGCCAGAGAATCCTGTCCCATGTGTCTAAATTAGTACATTCCACCGTTTGAAGCAACATTAATTTTTGTACTTTAGGTTATAGTGATCTGAGTGAATTGAATTATTTTGCCATATGTTGAATACCATTTAACTTACTTTCTATGTTCTTTTGGATTTTTCCAGGATAATAATGGCAAATGTTTTTTTTAAATTTATTGCTGTGCACATTGTGGCCAGGCCAACATTTATTGCCATCTCTAATTACCTCTGTGAAAGTGGCTTCTTGAATTGCTGCAATCCTTGAAGGTGCTTCCACAGTACTGTCAAGTAGGGTTCCAGGATTTTGACTCAATGATGATGAAGGGACAATAATATGTTTCCAAGTTGGGATGGTGTGTGACCTGAGTGGAAACTTGAAGATGGTGATGTCCACATGTGTCATGCGACTTTGTCCTTCTATGTGGTAGAGGTCACAAATTTGTGAGTTGCTGTTGAAGCCTTGGCAAGTTTTGGAGTATATCTTGCAGATGATACGCATCGATCAAGTGCTGGACAGAGCGATTATATAAAGTGAGAAACAGGATGCCAGATTTGGGGGTGGGGGGGGAATGGGGGGGGGGGGGGGGGGGGGGGGGCGGAAGGTGGGAGGTGAACCCAAGGCATTATGGATTAAATTTTTGGCGTGTAGGGAAGCATGCCTACGGATCCCACAAATATAAATGGCTAGGATAATATTATTGGTGAGGTTATAAATGCTCATGTTTATCACTGAATAAATTAGACAACAACTCCTGATAGCTGCACACATGGAAACCCAGACATTCCTGTCAGAGATATCCCTCTCCTCCATAGGATGCATTGTTATAGTCCTCACTGATGACATTGAAGTTACTGTGATAAATTGAAATAGTTGTACTTACCCATTAGTTCTATACCAAAAGCAGTTGTAAAGGTTAAAGTTGGGGTAGTCAGGTGTAAATGACATTTCAGTTGCATGATAAGTATTAATTATTGCTGAACAACCTCTCAGATGCTTAAAAATAATTTTACAAGTGCAAAAGCTCATGTCCTCAGAAGAAAATTAGTGTTGGATTTTTTTTAAATAATAGCATTTTATATTACTTTATTCTGATCATGGGCTGAATTCTCCATTTTTGAGATTAAGTGGGCAGGTTTTATGGCATGGACCTTGCAGCCCAAAATAGTGGCAACTTGCATTGATTCCGCTCTTGGAAGTTAATTCATTATGCACAGGAGACCAGCTCTCCGAATCACCTGGTAGGTCTTTAGTAGATTCATCTGCCCTCCAATAGTTGGTGGGACCAAAGGTCCAAATGCCATTTTTAAACACCATCCGAGTACACAAATCTCTCCCTCTCTCCAGCTTGTCTGTTTCCGGGAGACCGTTAGAGATGTCTAGCGATCAGAAACCACAAGCCAAAAGGAAAATGCTTTCCACTTCACATATCAGGACATCAATGCCTTCATTAGAGGAGTTTGAACTCATAGGAATATCCTGTATGCTAGGTATGGCTCCAGCAAGCATACTAGCTTCAGGTCTCTCGTCTGGAAGGTTATTGCTGGAGAAGCCAACTGCTCCGGAAACAATATCCAATGCAGGAAGAGGATGAATGATCCACACTATTGGGATTAATCATCCTTTGACTCCTTCTAATATCATATTCTCATCGTGGCATTATATACCCAAAAAACCACTGTTTATAGAGATCGCACATAAACATTAGTGGGGGATGCATTTCATCACTGACTTATGGAAACTTTCACAGCACCATCATCCTTTACATCATGCTACATACCTTCCATTGTCAGCTGTTTCCAGGAATGGCTCACCATATATACGACGCATGCATCTTTCCCAACCTATGCTCTAAATGTTCTCACCATGTGCCTTTCTTGTGACTTCATCTATGGCACACTCGCTTGCAACAGAAGGGATAGAGTGCAGATTGAGGAAGGCTTGGCCATAAATGTCTTCAGGGATTTTGAGGAGGCTGCAGCTGAGATCACTGGGGAGGACAAGGACTGCTTCTGTGAGGAAGGGGAAATCAGATTGTCCCAACAACCCTGGTACGCATCACACCTCCATCAGTTTATCGCAAAATCATAGTCACAGTCTGTGACATGGAGTCTTATGCTCATCAACTGAAACTCTATTCTCTATCTTATAGGCACCAGCAGGTCAAGGTCTACAAGGGTGTCCACTATTATTCTCAGACGACGTCTGAAGAGGAAGCTGAGGAAGAGCCATCATAACACTGATCTGCATCAGCACAGAGATAGACATTTTGGTGGGGCATAGGTTTAGAATAGGTTCAAACTCACTCATGGGAGAATACTTCAATACTTCACTAACACATCCACACAGCAGTTGCAGGCATTGACAGCCCGGGTTTCTGGCATCTAGGGGCTGCTCGAGACCAACCACCTACTCCATCTGAGTCAGATGGTGAGCTTCTGAGATTGGCAGCAACTTAGTGCTGGAGATGATACAACAAATGATGAAACATCAGCCAGAGATTCAGCAGACACTCAGCAGCCTGGAATGAAGATGGAGGAGTCTGTTTGCATTCTGTCTCATGTTCTGGCTTTGCCATGTGAGTACCTCAAGGTCACATGGGAAGGTCATTGACCAACATGGACACCTTATTCCTGCACGTTTTGATGGATTTGCACTTGGTCCTGGACTCCATGGCTTTACACCCTCACGGTCACTGTCTGGATGTATGCAACAAAGCAATAAAGCACATTGGCTTTCCTCCATCTGCATCATCTGCTCAAGAAGTCAAGGTGGAGTGTGTGGAACCGTGACCAACATTGTACCTATCCATGGAACTACTCTGAAGGTGATGATCCAATGTCATTAGCCAGTATTATCTCCAGGCGACCATCCCACAGCCTTTCAAAAATCTCAGTTTCCTTTGTGTGACTCAGGGTATAGGAGTCATTGCAACTCCCAGGGTACTGTGTACAATCTTGTATTTTATGCTTCTGATGATCACACTACAGTTGTACATTGATGCTTGTGCAGTTTACAAACACTAGAGGCGTTTGCCATGGATACAGTTCATTGCTGGAAAGCTGATGGCTAATCTCATCCGTGGCCAACCTCACTTGACTCCTTCTATGCATCTATCTGCTGTAGACTGCGAGATGCTGCAAAGATAAGCTGTTGATCCCTGGAACAGCCACAGAGTAATAAATTTAGCATGGTAATGACTTTTAAATCCACTGAAAGGGGATTACCTCCAATACCTTGGGGTGTTAAGTCTTCATCATGTTTTGTACCACATGTGTTGATGTGACTGCCATTGTCTCTCACTCATTTGTAAATAGGAGAATCTACTTTGGTATACTCATGAAGACCCTGCCTTCTGAAATTGCCCCTCACCTGAGGCTTGGTGATCCTCAGGTTAAATCATCACCAGTCAGCTTTCTCCTTAAAAGGGGTCAGCAGACTGTGGTCGTCTGGGATTTTGGCAACTTTACCTTTACCCTTGGTCAGATGATTTGCCTCCATTGTCTGGATGTCTTCTCCTGTTCCTCTTCTTCTTCTGATTCCCCTTGACCCTGGACATCTGGCAAAGCCTCGGAATGGAGCTGTGCTCTGCATCGCATCTCCCTCCTTCACCCCTTCCATCACAATAGGACCTTCAAAGGAGCAGCTTTGAGTTCAGGATCTACTTTTCCTTTTACCTGCTCTCTGAAATGCAACATTGAAGACATTAATGAGAAATGGTTCAAGACAGTACATCATAATGTGGAATTCCTTACCCAGCAGCAAAGTGGGAGTACCTTCACCACATGAACTGCTGTAGCAAATCTCAAAGACAATTAGGGTTGGTAATAAATGCCACCCTTGCCAGCAATGCTTGTATTCCATTACTGAAGTAAAAGAACTGCATCAAAACACTTTGTAGAGTATGTGTGTTGCCCTTCTTTCCTTCACCTTTGGAGTCTGCACCTGAAATTTCTTGTCCATTTCCATATTTTGTCCAATTTATATTGTAATTTCTAAGTTTTTTATCTTTAATCCCTCCGTACTCCCTCCCACCATAATTGAGCTTTATATCATTTTGCATCTTTTTGTTGTGTTTCTGAATACAGTTCTTTTGATATAAATTAACAACAATATTGTTTTCAACATCAATGTCTTAGTTGTTCCCTTTATGTTTTATTATGAATCCCACAACATTAATCTTGAATAATAGCATTCTATGTGGCACTTCCATTTGAACATACGTACTTGTGATCAAACCACTTATGAGCAAGAGCAAGCCAGGCGGTTGAGCCTGCTCCACCATTCAATAAGATTATGGTTGTTCTGATTGACAACTAGGGATAGGCAATAAATGCTGCCCAATCAATGATATCCATGTCCCATGAACGAATAAAAAGTAAACTTTCTCTGAACTGCTTCCAATGCCCTTCCTTAAAAAAGGAGACCAACAAAGCACTCCAGCTGTGTCTCACTAATGACCTGTATAATTGAAGCATAACTTCCCTATCTTTATATTAAATTCCCCTTGCAATAAACAATAGCATTCTATTACTTGCCGCACCTATTTACTAACCTCTTGGTCAAGGATACCCAGGTCCTTCTGTATCTCAAAATTCTGTAATCTCACCATTTAGACAACATACCAAATGGACAATTTGACATTTCCTACATAACGTTTCATTTTCCAAATCTTCACCCACTCGCTTAATCTATCTATATCCTTTTAAAGCCATTTTATATCTTCTTCACAGCTTACTTTTCTTTGTGCCATCAACAAATTTAGCAGCAAATCATCAGTCCTTTCAACCAAGTTATTATATAAATTGTAAAGAGATGTGGCCGACCACTGATTTCTTTGGCACAACCATTATTACATTTTGCCAATCAGAAAATGACCCATTTATACTTACTCTGTTTCTTATTAGCTAACTAACAAGAAATAGCCAATATTCTGCCATGAGCTTTTATTTTCAGCAATAACCTTTGATGTGTCACCTTATCTGATGCCTTCTAGAAATCTAAGTTCGCTACATACACTGATTCCCCTTTATCCACAGTTTGATCTTCAAAGAATTCAATACATTGGTTAAACGTGATTTGCCATGTTGACTCTGCCTAATTACCCTAAGTTCCCTGATTTAACTTCTTTAATAATAGCTTTTAACATTTTCCTTCTGTTAGATTTTAAGCTAATTGACCCCCATAAGACTGTATTTTATCACTTTAAAGTACTGGGTAGACTTGAAACTAGGAGAGTTTCAGATTCGTCTTTTGGGGGTTTTTAGCACCCTCCCCCCCAGCCTGAGACTCACTCTACCTGCAAAATTCTGAGTAAGCCTGTTGCTCATTGTAGAACCTCATGGATATGGCTGAAATGTGCCTAAAAACCTACAGAGGGAAGTAGTGCACATATGCAGGCCTCTGATGCTATACTTGCACATTGATTCATCAGGTGCCAATCTTTTAACCCACCCAATTTTTCACTTTGTGGTCTATTTGATGAGGAGGGGTTGTAAAAGTGGTGGACTAAATTCATTGCTTCTACGATGTAGGGCAGAATTTTACCGATTTGCCTCACTCATTGATGGGCAGAGTGAGCCAGTAAAATTGCGTGAGAGCCAAAAATTCAGGTTGCACCAATTTCTCAGCTTTCGTGATCTTACCGGAACTGGATTTCTGGTGAGGTCAGTCTCTCACCTATTTCTGGTGAGATGCTAAATGAATTGTTTGAAGTTATCAAAATGCTGATTTACATGGCAATACTAAGCCTGCCACTCAATTGTCCAGGTTTAGTGCCTTAGTGGCCTCACTGGAATAGGTTCTGTCTGGCAAGGGAAGCACCTCTCCCCATGAATGGCGAACAATCATTTTGCCCTCACTGGTAGAACTGGAGGCCATTGATGCCCCCCAGAGAGGCAGAGGGCAAGTGGTGTTACTCTGGTAGGGCCAGCTTACACCTTGGCAATGCCCAATGGGTGCATTGGGACTGCCTACCATGCAGTGCTGGGAGTAGAGCCTATGAGGGCAAAGCTTGAAGAGGGTATAGGGGTGAGGCCTAAAGAGATGGCGTGGAGGGGCAGGGCCTGAAGAAGGACAGGCCAGGCCTGGGCATTCTGATCAGGGAGGGAGGGGCCCTGGTGTAACTCTGCATTGTGATCGGTGGTGGGAGAGAGGTGAGCACAATCAATCTGGGTGATGGGAGCTACGTTTTCAGGCAGTGTGAGGCTCGTGATGGGCAGTGGAGCCCCACAATTGAGGGTGGCAGGGGGAGTGCTCCAAGCAGGCTCCAACAGCAGGCGCCTGACAGCTTGTTCTCTTGCTCTGTCAGACCTTTGCTGTTGGAATTGCACATGTATAGCCACAGAGATATACACATGTACAATAGCTCCCTCTGCTGATTGCTGGTGAATTAAGCCCTACTCACTGCCTAGAATAGCTAGAAACAGTCTAGCCCATTTTTCATGCACTATGTGTGTAAGATTGGGCATAAAAACTAGCCCAAAAGACAGATCTGCAATTCTTCCATTTTCCCGTTTGCTGGATGTTTAGAGTTTTTCTCATGAAATTCCACCAGTAATTTTTGGTAATTTTGGTATATTTGGAAATGCAATCATTATGGTTATTTCAGAATGTTACTGTTGGAAAAACAACTGACTCCTAAATTTCTTGTATATTAAATCATTATTCCATTTACTTACAGTTCTTATGCTCCCATCCCTGGTTAATATCCATGTAAACCACCCACCTGAGGCCACAGTGCAGATTCATCAAGTGGCAAGAGTAAAGACTGCACCTGATGCTTCAAACATGAACAGCATAAAACATTCTCAGGGCCAACAGTCAGCCCATTCAGTCCAACAAAGATCGCAGTTTAATGCTAATGGAAACATCAATGGGCAATCACAGTCACAACATAGGCCTATGAGTGTTGGAAGATGCTTCCAAGAAACAGCTGATGGCCAGGTAGGGTGTTATTTGCAATTCATACTACTAAAAATAGAATAAGGGAAGTCAATTCATGATACCTTGCTCATGTACTATCGGAACAAGTAGGTAATTTAATTCCTCTATCTATTCTGCCAGTCAACAATATCATGGTTGATCTGTAGCTTAATTCCATATACTTTCCTTTGTCTCATCTCCCTCAATATATTTTGCCAACAGAAATCTACCCATCTTAGCTTTGAAATTAACTGCTATTTATCAAAGAAAATTCCATACTTTTACCAATTATCATGTGTAGGAATGTTTTCAAATTTTGGTCCAACCTGATTGATTACAGAACTACAGTAAAATCATTATTATTTGGCAAGCATAACATTTCAATGAAATATTTACAGGTTCAGTGAATGGAAAATGGATTTCAATTTTGCAATTGTGACACTCAGGAAGTATTGGATTATCGACACATGCGTTTATCAATATAATAAAAGCAAAATACTACAGATGCTGGAAATCTGAAATAAAAGCAGAAAATGTTGGAAAACTCAGCAAGTCAGGCAATGTCTAATGGAGCGAGAAACAGAGTTAATATTTTGAGTCCATGTGATTCTTCTTGAGTGTCAATACACATAAGAACATAAGAACATAAGAAATAGGAGCAGGAGTATGCCATCTAGCCCCTCGAGCCTGCCCCGCCATTCAATAAGATCATGGCTGATCTGAAGTGGATCAATTCCACTTCCCCTCTTTATCCCCATAACCCTTAATTCCCTTGCTTATTAGAAACCTATCTACCCATGACTTAAATATATTCAGCGAGGTAACCTCCACCACTTCAACTGGCAGAGAATTCCAAAGATTCACCACTCTTTGAGTGAAGAAGTTCCTCCTCAACTCTGATCTGAACAGCATCCCCCCCCCCCCACCTTATTTTGAGGCTGTGCCCTCTAGTACTGCTATCCTTTCTAAGCGGGAAGAATTTCTCTACTTCTACCCTATCCATCCCCTTCATTATCTTGTATGTCTCTATAAAATCTCCCCTCAACCCTCTAAACTCCACGAGTACAAACCTAGTCTACTCAATCTCTCCTCATAGGCTAACACCCTCATCTCTAGTATCAGGCTAGTGAACCTTCTCTGCACTCCCTCCAAGGCCAACTATCATACAACTATCATACTATATCCAACTATTATATTATATACAGCCATCATACTATACACACAACCATCATAGTAAATTACCAGAGTTGGGTGTGTTATATCTGCCACATATTTTTAGATAATAGAATATAGAATCTCTACAGTGTAAAAGGAGCCCATTTGGTGCATCAAGTCTGCACTGATCACAATCCCACTCAGGCCATATTCTCCTCACCCCACATATTTAAATTGCTAATCCCCCGACATTAGGGTCAGTTTAGCATGGTCGATCAACCTAACCCACACACCTTTGGTCTATGGGAGGAAACTAGAGCACCTAGAGGATACCCACAGACACAGGAGGAATTAAACTCGGATCCCTGGTGCTGCGAGGCAGCAGTACTAATCACAATGTCACCGTGCCACCCAGTGCTTGCATATATATGGTGTGCTTGGATCAAATCCTTTACTTTTTTTCTTAAATCTTGGATGCTGAGACTCTTCAGATGAGACCATTGTACCACTAACTCTCATATCAATATCATATTTTTCTTCAAGGTTTACATTTAGTTCCATTTGTACCATTGGTACTGTTACTATCCTGTGGCTGAAAGTAATGGTTTTGATGTTTCCTTGGTAGTTCTTCTAGTTTCTTACTGGAATTGTGTGAGTTTGGAAGAACCCCCATTGTACTTCTAGATAAAGAGCAAATGGCAATATAAATTGCCATTGGGTAAGAACTTATATAGGAAGACTATTTAAAAATGACAAATAGAACAGTAATTAGGGTATGAATAGATAGTGTCAGCTGAAAAGCTCTATGGATTAGGTGGCAGCATTTTTAAGTTTTATACCATCCCTACCTTCCTTGCCCCTCTTCCAGCCTTGCCCCTCTTCCAGCCTTGCCCCTCTTCCCTTCTCTTTCATCTCTTTTCCACTCTCATCCTCTCCTCCCTGATCCCCTCCTTTTTTACTCCTCTGTCTATTCTCTCTTCATCCTGCTTCCTCCTCTACTTTGTCCTGCATTCCATAATTTTAAGTATGGAATTTTAAAAAATGATGGGCTTTGTTATGATTGTTTCAGCCTGCTCTATGTAAGCAATACATAATGCTCAACTGATAAAGACTTCATACTGCCTATCAGGTATTGCAGGGCACTAACATGTTGAGAAAGATTTTATGCAAATTTTGAATAATCATGAATAAAATAATACACTTGAATTTAATTTCACATTTATTTGATGTATATGTTTTAGTGTTATTATCTATAATAAGTAGAAACTTAACAGTATTATTGTCTCTTTCAATTTGTTCCTGATGAAGATGTGATGATCAATGGGAGGTTCCTATTGTTAACCAATCTAGTTTAAATAAAATTGTTTTATAATGTGATGTGGCAGTTGCTGATTGTTGTATTAAGCTAACACCGTATTGAGTTATGTGTCCATTTGTGGTGTCTCAATGACGAGATACTGAGACTTTTATGTTTAAATATGAGCTGTTTATTGTTAATAATAACTATTTACAGGTCCCAGTTAATGCCATGCATGGTGCTGCTTTTCATGTAGATTGCTTCTAGAGTGTTTTTCCTTAAGTCTATTACCATATGACACTATACATCACCTTGTGGGCGGTGTTATTTTCCAGTCCCACATTAACCCTTGCAAAGGAATGCAGCCATATCATACAACATCCCCCTTTCTTTTGAGTACAATACTTCCCTCCTTTCTAATGGAGTGTAACAGTTTACAATACAATCTTTATTTGCTATCACTTTTCCTTCACCTCAATCTCTGACTTTATAAATTCAGATAGTCTTGAGGCTTGACAGATCTTTCATATCTCGGATGTCACATTTAGATGAATGGTAGTACTCATCTGTGTTTCTGGTACTTTCCCCATTTGATTTATTCTTTGTGCTCCTTCGAGTTACGGTTCTCTTTATGAACAACTTGTCTGCTTTTTTTTGGACACTGAGTTTGTCCCAGTCCTTCCAAGGGGAATATGCACTCTGTTCATTCCTACAGTAAATTTGAATTTTCTCTTTCTGTAGTGTCCACCATGATAAACATGTTTTGCAATTGGAACCTTCATTTCCACTTGTTTCAAAATCTGAAGCAAACATGTGTTTGCTGTTTTATTCTCAAATTGCCTTGCAAGCTTATGACATTTTTTTTCATTCAACTCTATGGTTCTGAAGAAGTCTGAAGCATCAAGTTTTTTTTTCTTCTACTAGTGCCTTGTGCTTCAGGGTCAGATTTACAATTTATGACCTTTCTTGTGCCTTTTCGTTCTTGCAGCTTGGAAAGTTCTGTGGCTTTTCCTTTCAGTGTCTTCACTTTGCCATTCATCTGCTTTTTCAGCTCTTCAGGCTGTTTCTTATAGCTTTTAACTTCCATCTGGTATATAGAATGTATCTTCTCTGACAATTGGTTGTTCAGTTTGTTCAGAGTAATGTTAGGTTCCATTTGCTTATCTTTGTAATTTTCCAGTGACACTAACTTTGACCTCAGGGAAGGATCCCTGATCCCTGATTTCCACTACAAGGATGTAGTGCATGAAGGTCTTTCAACAGGTTTTCCTTTTCCTTGTGAAACTCACGGGAGCTTTGCTATAATTCATTAGTATCTTCTCAAGTTTCTTTTGCTGTGCTTCTGTTACATATTTAAAAGAGTTGCAGGTTACAGTAAGAACTAATCACATGATTTACTGAACATATTTTTAAGGTGTGTGCTCAGGCTATTATTTACTTTCAGTTTTGTATTCTGTACAGTACAGATAGCAGCTCTTTCAATAAAAAGAGTGTTTTTGTTTGAATCTGAATGTGCAAAATACTTCTTTCTGTGTAAAACCCACATGTTGGACATTACAGAAAGAAAATTGGTGGTTAGTCAGGTTTAGTTTCATTGAGAACATTGAGAAAAAAATCATAAGTAGAAGAAAAATTCATGTGGATCCTTGCACTTTGAATGTTAGAAGACTGAAGAAAAGAAAAGTAGGATTAATGATTGAACAGCCAGTATAGGAAGGCCAAGAAAGTAAACGTTTTCCATATGGCTTTGTAACAGTGGGTTCTTCTAATCAGAGAAGGATGAGATTCATAGTAATTATCTGGTATATTTGAGGTTTTTTTGAGTGCAATATGTCTTTATCCAAAGGCGCTTGTTGGCATATTTGAAAGAAGGGATATTCTGCTGTATGGTTGGGGTCATTTGGAAAAGAGAAATACATGAAGTCAACAGTCCTACAGTGAAAAGGGGAGTATTGGAGGACAGTAAATTAGGATCCATGGGGTTTTTCAATTAAACAAAAAGCATGGACTTCCAATGCCAAGCATTTTCAGTACTTTGTAAAAGCAAATAAAGTTACTTGTACCAGTTCTTCTAGGTACAATACGATGTAAAACCTTTCATTTGCCCTGAAACTTGATTCATCAGCAAAGCCAGAAGCCAAAACTTACAATGACTTGACAAAGATCCTTGAAGAGGATTACTTTCCAAAGCCATTGATCATCATGGAACGATTCTGGTACCACCGAAGGAATTGAATGGAAGGTGAAAGGATTGCTTAGTTTGTGGCAACCTTAGAAAGGCTGGCACAACATTGTGAATTTGGTGAATCATTAGAAAATTCTCTTTGAAACTGTCCAGTTTGTGGTCACCAAAATAAAGGTATCTGAAGAAGATTGTTTACTGAAAATGCTTTGACTTTAAAGACAGCAGTAGAAATCACAGTGTTAATGCAACTGGCTGCTAAAGAAGCCTCACGTTTTGATGCAGGAATGAAAATCTGTAAGTTGTGAATTGTCCATAAGAAGGCACAACAGTAACAAGCATGTCACTGATGTCCACAGTAGGCCATTGAGTGAGTGAATGTTGGAGCAAGAATCATCAATACAAGGATTGTGGCAAAATGAGTCACATCATAAAAGCTTGTTGGGCTAAATCAATTTCCCCTGAGAAGAGTATTCAGAAATAAAATCTGGATACTTTCAAGAAGAACAAATTGCATTCTACAAAAATAATTATAATATGGAAGAAAAGATTGATGACTGAAGTAGAAAATCTTCAGAAATATGTTGAAGAGTCTCAATTAAATGTCTTATCCATATAGAGTGGCTCACATAGATTCTGGATGATTCCAAAGTTAAATGGAGAATCTATTAGGATGCTTTGTCTGTATAGCACAAGAAATAACACTTTACACAGATACCAATACATGTAACAATAATAAATCAAATCAAATGAATTTATAGTATTCACCAAAATAGTTTTGCAGAAATTGAAAATCTATTTACACAATTCTTATATTGAGTTCTTCACTTTTAAATACCGATGCTGCTTTATTGTTAACTCCTGCAACTACTCATTAACTAAAGCTTAAGCATCTTCCTTTAAAACCAGTTCATGTGATTTTAAGGCCATGCAAAGAAGAGATCATGCATTAAAAGGTTGCATCATGGTCAATGTGGGGTTGAATTGGCATACAGTGGAGGTGCCTCACCAAGTTGTCAGTGGTAGCTTTCCTGCTCTATTTCGGTGATCATGGTTGGAGAAGATAAAGTTTAACTGCAGTGCTGTCAACAGATTGTCTGATGCCAAAACAGATCTACAGTACCTTCTGGATAAATACAAGAATTTATTCAAAGAGACACTTGGTTCAATGAAGGGAGTTCAAGTGAAATTCAAGAGAAAGCCAAATAGTCAACAAAAAGGTCTCAAAGCAGAAATGGTACCATACTTTCCTTCACTCTTAGTCATCTGCTCATTCTGCACTGCCATCTGTTTCCCTCTTTCTGGAGTTTTTTTTTGCCCTAGATTCTTTATTGGAAGTTGCCCTCCCTCTGGAGTTTTCCATTGTCTTTTCGCTGGATCCTTGTTCTCTAGAGCCTTTTGTTATCTTCTGTCCAAGGCCTTTTGTTTTCTCTTGTAGTTACAGCTTTAAGTGTCATTGTCCTTTTGAGGTTATCTGTCTACAACTATTTTTTTCACTCAGGCTGTTTATAATATTCCTGCGCATTGTTTTGGGATCCCAGTGAACTTTGGCTATTTTAAAAAATTAAAATAGCCGGATTTCATTTTTGAGTTCTTATACATCTTATACATCCTTTTTGGTTTGAATATCTAATGCTTTGATAGGTTTGTTAAGCATGCACTTTTGAAAAAAGTTATGTTAATTCAGCAGCACTTTTCTCCTCTGACTGAAAAGGGTTACCTTTTCCAGAAACCCTATAAGTTTTTTGCTTTTTTTCTTGCTGTGCTGTACAAGATTTTCTCTTAACTTTGACGTTTTTCCGCTGTTTTAAAGTTTATTTATTATTTATTTGTTGCAAGTAGGCTTACATTAACACTGCAATGAAATTACTGTGAAATATCCCCTAATTGCCTCATTACGGCACCTTTTCGGATACACTGAGGGAGAATTTAGCATTGCCAATATACCGAACCAGCATGACTTACGGTCTGTGGGAGGAAACTAGAGCATCTGGAGGAAACCTACATGGAATAGGGGAGAACATGTGGACTCCGCACAGACAGTGGCCCAAGATGGGAAGCTCCAGGGACCCAAGTTTGATTCTCAGTTTGGGTCACTTCTGTGTGGAGTTTGCACATTCTCCCTGTCTGCGTGGATTTCCTCTGGATGCTCCAGTTTCCTCCCACAGTCCGAAAGACACACTGATTAGGTGCAATGCCCATGCTAAATTCTCCCTCAGTGCACTGAGCAGGCGCCAGAGTATAGAAAGTAGGGGATTTTCACAGTAACTTCTATGCAGTGTTAATATAATCCTACTTGTGACATTAGTACCTAAACTTAACACTGATTACCATTTGATGTCTCCACTAAGAAGTTGGGTTTATTTATGGCATTTCAATGATTAGATCTTAAGACTTTTCTATTTAATCATGAACCATTTATTGTTGATCTTTAACTATTTATAGATACCATTTAAAGTCATGCATGGTGTGCTTCACCATGCAGACTTCTTCTAGAGTGTTCTTTCTGAATCTATTATCATACAACTCTGTAATCACACCATGCTTGATGCTACTCTCCAGTCCTTCGTTAATGCTTGTTCTGTCGAGCACTTTTTCATTTCAGTGGCATGCAGGCATATAATACAACACTGACATCAGAACTTAATTTATTGAAGCCCCTAGGAATATCTAGGGGCTTTGCATTTTTTTTCAATTTTGTTTTCAAAAACTTTATTTTTTTACAACTAACACCTGTTTTTTGCTACTAATGAGATTGTCCCATACAATGTCTACTAGAATGTAGTAGAGATGAGGGAATCCAGTGAAGGTTCACTAGTCTGATTCCTGGAATGACAGAACGGACGTATGAAAAGAGACTGAATTGATTGCACTTGTACTCACTGGAATTTAGAAGAATGAGAGGGGATCTCATAGAAACATATAAAATCCTCATGTGATTGAATAGGCTAGATGCGGGAAGAATGTTCCCAATGTTAGGAAAGTTCAGAACAAAGAGTCACAGTCTAAGAATAAGCGCTAAGCCATTCAGGACAGAGATGAGGAAGATCTTCGCTGAGCAAGTTGTGGACCTGTGGAATTGTCCACCACAGAAAGCTGTTGGGGCCAGTTCATTAGACTTGTTCAAGAGGGAGCTGGATGTGGCCCTTGTGGCTAAAAGGATCAAGAGGTATGGAAAGAAAGCAAGAGTAGAATACTGAAAGTGCACAGTCATCCATGACCATATTGAATGGTGGTGCAGGCTTGAGTGGCTGAATGGCCTACTCCTGCACTTATTTTCTATGTTTCTATTAGTTTATCATTTTAAAGAAATCTGTGGTCTTCTTTCGCAACATTCTGATTCCTGAATTTTTAATTGTTAATTAGAACAGCCAGACTTCAAGCGTTATGGGGCAGCAACAGAAATAACATGAAACTTTAAATTAATCAACCAGTTGTGTGCTTTTTAAAAGTAAGAACTCCACGTAAGAACTGTGCAAATAGGTTTTCAATTTCTGCAAAACCATTTTGGTGAATACTGTAAATTCATTTGATTTGATTTGTTATTGTTGTTATTGTATTGGTATCTGTGCAAAGTATTGTTTCTTGAGCTATATAGACAAAGCATAGCATTCATAGACTACGCAGGGGAGAAGGAAAGGAGAGAGTGCAGAATGTAGTTTTACAGAATGTAGAGAAAAATCAGCTTAATATAAGGTAAGTCCAGTCAAAAGTCTGATGGCAGCAAGGGAAAATCTGTTCTTGAGTCAAATGGTACGTGACCTCAGACTTTTGTATCTTTTACTTGACAGAAAAAGGTAGAAGAGAGTATGTTTGACCTGCGTGAGGTCCTTGATTATGCTGGCTGTTTTTCCAAGGCAGTGCAAAGAGTGGACAGGCTCAATGGATGCAGGATATAAGTTAACTTAGCAAACAAGATCTCACCAATTTTCTGTCCCTAAAAATCACGTCCTTTCATCTACGCAGTAGGTGGGATTTTCTGACAATTTTTATAATGATGAGTGTCAGTCTTAGTGAGAAAACTGAGCATACTTGCCAGCGCCGATAGCAGGAAATCTTGTCATATATTCAGCCTCTAACAAAATAAATTTCCATGTGTTTCAAGCCGTGCACTTTACGGTTTGGCTGTGATTCACTTGCCCGGTAAAACTTAACCTCTGCCATCACCACGGCGCTCCTTTTAAACACCTGTCCAGCAAGTCCAGACAGGGGGATAGCTGACAGAAAAACAGTAAAGCATTTCATAGCAGGTGCCCTCAGCAAACTTCTGGATGGTGTCGAGCAGAGATGTGATATCGCTATACATGATCAAACACATAACAAGATCACAAACCTCACCTGGGAGGTATAGCCATAGTAGTGAGTGTCAGCACACTCCATAAGAAGATAGGGCTGTAGTGTTGAAAGATGAATGACCTTCATGTCGCCAGAGTAAGTCTGTCTTCACATGTCTCCTGCTGCACCCTTTTACACATCCATCACACCTCCAAGATGGTTCCTCTCCCAGCCACCTCATGGGGACCCAACACTTGTCATGATGCCCTTCCTTTGCCATTCCCCACGGCCCTCCCAGTAGCTCTCCTCCTCACATCCCTGCTCTCATTTATCTCTCATGCCTGCCAGACATCATTACCATCAGATTTGGCAGGACTCCTGCCTACACTCTCACCTTTCTCATTGCAAGACAAACCTGAGCACGACTGGCATGAGCAGGCACACCCTGCTGGAGTCACGCCTGAGCTGAAAACCATAATACTTTGAGGAAAGAGCCGTTGTACTGACCAGCAAGCAGCAAGATCGCATCTGTGCAGAGGGTGAAGTCAAGACAAAAGATCAAAGTGGAAACCCTCAGGATAATAAATCCACCACCCTGGACTATCATCATGCCCCCTGGAGACCACAGATCCAATGTAGAGAACACCAGGTTAGAGTCCAATCAGTTTATTTGATAATAACCTCACAAGCTTTTGGAAACAGTGTTCCTTCGTCAGGTGTGTGGAAGATTCTGATCAGAGAAGGGCATATAAAGTCACAGTTTACAGAATACTGATTAGAATGCAAGTCTTTACAGCTAACCTGCTATTCGTGTCTTAAAGATGCAGATACTGTGAGTGGAAATAGCATTAGCATAGGTTAAAGAGATGTGTATTGTCTCCAGATAGGACAGTAAGTGAGATTTTACAAGCCCAGGCAAATCATGCAGAAAGTGCGACATGAACCCAAGATCCCGGTTGAGCCTGTGTTCATGGATGAAGAACTTGGCTATCAGTCTCTGCTCAGCAACTCTGCACTGTTGTGTGTTGTGAAGGCTGCCTTAGAGAACGCTTACCTGAAGATCAGAGACAAATTGCCCATGAGTGCTGAAGTGTTCGCCAACAGGTTGGAAACAGTCTTGCCTGGTGATGGTCAAGTGATGTTCATTCATCTGTTGTTGTAGTGTCTGCATGGTTTCCCCAGTGTACCATGCTTCAGGACATCCTTTCCTGCAGCATATTAGGTAGACAATGTTGACCGAGTTGCAAAAGTATATGTTGTGTACGTGGTGGATGGTGTTCTTACGTGAGATGATGTTATCAATGTCAATGATCCGGCATGTCTTGCAGAAGTTGCTGTGGCAGTGGTGTGTGGTGTTGTGGTCACTGTTCTCCTGAAGGGTGGGTAGTTTGCTGCAAACAACGGTCTGTCTAAGGTTGTGTGGTTGTTTGAAGGCAAGAAGTGGGGGTGTGGGGATGGCCCTGATGAGATGTTCGTCTTCATCAATGATGTGTTGAAGACTCCGGCGAAGATGTTGTAGCTTCTCTGCTCCGGGGAAGTACTGGACGACAAAGGGTACTCTGTCCACCGTGTCCCATGTTTGTCTTCTGGGAAGGTCAGTGCGGTTTTTCACTGTGGCGCATTGGAACTGTTGATCGATGAGTTGAGTGCCATATCCTGTTCTTATGAGGGCATCTTTCAGCGTCTGGAGGTGTCTGTTGCAATCCTCCTCAGTTGAGCAGATCCTGTGTATATGGAGGGCATGTCCGTAGGGAATAGCTTCTTTAGCGTATTTAGGATGGAAGCTGGAGAAATGGAGCATTGTGAGGTTGCCTGTGGGCTTGTGGTACAGTGAGATGACAATCCTTGATGGAGATGCATGTGTCCAAGAATGCCACAAATTCCAGAGAATCGGTGAGTCTGATGGTAGGATGGAACTTGTTGATATCATCATATAGTTGTTTCAATGATTGTTTCCCATGAGTCCAAAGGAAGAAAATGTCATCGGTGTATCTAATGTATAGCATTGATTGAAGGTCCTGTGCGGTGAAGAAGTCTTGTTTGAGCCTATGCATGAAGATGTTGGCATATTGAGGTTTGAATTTAGTCCCCATGGCTGTTCCGTGTGTCTGCGTGAAAAACTGGTTGTTGAAGGTGAAGACATTGTGGTCCAGGATGAAGCGGATGAGTTGTAAAATTGCATCTGGAAACTGGCAGTTGCTGGCGTTGGGTACTGAGACAGTTGCAGCAATGCCATCGTCATGGGGGATGCTGGTGTAGAGTGCCAAGACATCCATTGTGATGAGGAGTGTCCCTGGTTCAACTGCTCCATGTGTGCTGAGTTTCTGTAGGAAATCAGTAGTGTTGCGACAAAAGCTAGGGGTTCTTTGTACAATGGCTTCAGGATGCCCTCGATGTAGCCGGAGAGGTTTTCGCTCAAGGTCCCATTGTTCGATACAATGAGACGGCCGGGTGTGTTTGCCTTGTGTATCTTTGGGAGGCAGTAGACATCTCCAATGCCAGGAGTACATAAGATGAGAGCACGGAGGGTGCTCTTAAAGTTCGGATCAAAGGTCTTGATCAAAGTGTTGAGTCGATCGGTGTGTTCTTTGGTCGGATTTGTGGCAACTGTCTGTAGTGTTCCTCGTTGTTCAGTTGTCAGTACACTTCTTTGCAGTAATCCATTCTGTTCAGGATGATGATGGCTGAATATTGCTCGACAATCACCAGGCAAGACTGTTCCCTTCCTATTGGTGAATACTTCAGCGGTCACGGGCATTCAGTCTCTGATCTTCGGGTAAGCTTTCTACAAGGTGACCTTCACGACACACAATAGCGCAGAGTTGCTGAGCAGAGACCGATAGCCAAGTTCCGCGCATGAGAGCATGGTCGCAACCGGGTTCTTAGGTTCATGTCGCACTATTTGTAACTGCCATGACTTGCCTGGGCTTGTAAAATCTCACTTACTGTCCAGTCTGGAGACAATATCCATCTCTTTAACCTATGCTAATGCTATCTCCACTCATATTGTCTGTATCTTTAAGACTTGAAAAGCAGGTTAGCTGTAAAGACTTGCATTCTAATCAGTATTTTGTAAACTGTGTGTAACTTTATATGCCCTTCTCTGATCAGAATCTTCCATGCACCTGACGAAGGAACACAGTTTCCAAAAGCTTGTGAGATTACTATCAAATAAACTGGTTGGACTCTAATGTGGTGTTGTGAGACTTATTTCTGGACTATAAATCTGGGCAGCACTGAGCAAGACATCTTGGAGTTCAGCATCAAAGAGGTATCACGGCTGTCACCTTCACCCTCTACCAGTGCGAATACTTATACCTCAGTGGGACTAACTAGTAGACAGGCTTCTGGGTCACAGCTGAAAATTTACAGCAGGCAGAGCTAGGGCCTTTCCAGAGATCTGACACTTAGAGGGATGCTAGACCCCAGGACTCTGCTGAGCACCAATGATGTGCTGTTAGATATGGTTGCCCCAGAACTAATGGACCTGCAAAGGCTGAGTCGCAAACATCAGGAAGGGATGATAGCATTCCTGCTTGGACTGCAAAGCTGACTGGAGTAATCCCATCACCTGCTGTCTGAGGAAATGGTGCTGTCGGTCCAATGCAATGAGGCCAATGGTGAAAGGGTGGTGTCATATTTCATTCAATGGATTTGTGGTCTAACCTCACTGGTATATATGAAGCTAATGAGTGCTTTCGTCATATGTTGCACTGGGGCAACATTTCTATCACCTCTTTATTCTGGAGATGTGAACATTAGCCTTGAAGTTCAGTGTCTGGAGCTATTCTTCCAACTCTTTTGTTGAAAAATCAATTAAACTAAATTAAACAAACTGAGGGACAAAGTAAAAGGGAAAGCCCTTTAAAGGGGAGCTGCCTTAAACAAAAATAAATCACAAATAAAACTTGAAACATCAAACTAAAATGTGATTTGAAGTGTCCAAAGCATTAATTATTGAGCCCAAATCAGTGGCACACTCATGCATTGCAATGCCAACTAGATTGGCAGAATTGACTCATCAAGGAAGAATCAGGGAGCACATTAGGGACTTCCCCCTATGCCAGGTGAGTCATACCTGATGCATCTGAGGAGTGTGATGTGTAGTCAGCTTCATCCTTACATGGCACACTCATTCCCCAGCCCTCGCGGGCTGTGGATTAAATGAGCCATCCAACTTAAATGCCAGCCCCTGTGCATCTCTCTATCTCCTTTTCTAGTGATAAACTGTCCACCAGTATGCATTACAAGCCCTCTGACTCCTACAATTACCTTAACTATAGCTCTTCACACCTCACATCCTGTGAGGAAAATATAAGCTCTGACTCAAAATGTGGGCTGTATTCTCTCGTCACAATGTGGTCTGATCTGCTGAGATTTTCTAGCATTTTGTGTTTATGTTTCAGATTCCAGCATCCGCAGTATTTTGCTTTTAGCCATTTGCTAATCCTTGGCAACTCTGTAACCAGTGACCTTGCACATCCAGACAGCTTATGCCCACAGGCTGCCTGAGGGTGGGAATTTATTCTATCTCTTTCTTCCCCCGTGTGAAGATCTACAGCTCTTATGAAGCAGGGAACCACCCCTTGTGCAGGTCTGCCACTCTTCCTATGCAGCTGGCACCTCACAGGATCTCACCTAGGGACCTCACCAAGGGATCTCATCTGTGCTGACCTTGTAAATTCATCTGCTCCCACTCACTTTCTGGTTGCTGCTTTAGAATGACAAAACCTCCATGGTAATATCACCATAAGCCAAGCAAGGAGCACATGCACAGCTCTGCCTGTGCACCAGCTGCTAGACTTTTTGAAACTAGAGGTTGACAGCTGTGAAGGACTACTAATGACTGCGAGTTGTCAAGGCTGAACCGACAGTCTCCCCTCCCAGGCCTGATCTGTGCTTGTCTGGGTCCCCCATGAGCTCTTTGGTGCTGCTCTACAATTGTCAGCCTGGAAAGAGTTGGTGACCTGAGTTCTCAATTCTGATATTCCCTTCAGAAGTGAGGTTGCCGGTTCCAGTTTTTATACAACTGTCATTAATCAAGTTGGCGTGATGTCATGCCAGCACCCACTGAATATTCAGTCAGAGGGAAGATGGGCAGGAGGACGTGCTAATGATATGTTGATATATTTAAATGAAGTTCCTGACCTGCTGCAGCAGGAAACTAATTATGTAATTGATGAGGGTGTGGAAAATCGGGACTGGTAATCTCACTTTTCCTGATTCTTGTTGTGTTTTGCATCCACATTGCCATTCTTGCTGAAGGTTAATGCAGGCTGAAAATCAGCTTCATTGCTACTTTTCAGTAATGTCATGCTATAGGAACATGCATCATATTACAAAAATATGACTTTAAAAGTTGTCAATTTCAGATTCCAGCATCTGCGGTATTTTGCGAAAAAAGTATACAAAATTGTCAATTTTTGCTAAATTGTTGTCAGATACAGATTTTGTTAATTTAGTGTTAATGACTGAAGGACTGGTGTAGGGCAGAGGGTTTCATATTTGTGGATAACTGGGAAGTCTTTGTGAAAGAAGGGCACCTGTATAGAAGGGATGGGGAACACTTGAATGGGAAGGGTGTGAATATCTTATCTGGGAGGTTAGCTGGAGTGTTTCGGCAGGATTTAAACTAATATGGAGGGGGGGAGGGGATGAGACCGATCTCTCGGTAGAGAGCGAGATGGGAGATGGAGTAACCTTGGACGGGGAGAAGGAGGTTCCGAGTGGTCTTGGAGGTCTGGAGTGTGTCTGTTTCAATGCGAGGAGCGTAATGGGAAAAATGGATGAACTTAGGGCCTTAATGTTTGCGAGGAACTTGGATGTGGTTGCAGTGACAGAGACATGGTTAAAGGAAGGGGAGCAGTGGCAACTGAACATTCCTGGGTATAAGTGTTTCAGGCATGACAGAGGAAGATCCAGAAGAGGTGGGGGAGTGGCGTTGTTAGTTAAGGAGAGCATCACGGCGGTGCAGAGGGAGGACAATACAGAGGAGTTAGGAGTGGAGTCGCTGTGGGTGGAGTTGAGGAATAGAAAGGGGGCAATTACTATGCTAGGGGTGTATTATAGGCCACCCAACAGCCCACGGGCAGTTGAAGAAGGCATATGTAAAGACATTTTGGATAGGTGCAGAAAGAACAGAGTCGTTATAGTGGGAGATTTTAATCTCCCTCGGGTGGATTGGAAAGTACTTAGAGCTGGGAGTTTGGATGGGCAGGAATTTGTAAAATGTGTATTGGAAGGATCATTGGAACAGTATGTGGTTAGCCCGACTAGAGAAGGGGCTATATTGGATTTAGTTCTGAGTAATGAGCCAGAGCAGGTGGTTGATGTTGTAGTGGGGGAACATGTGGCTAACAGTGACCACAATTCTGTCTACTTTAGGATACAGATAGAAAAGGATGCTTGTTGCCCTAGGCAGGGTGCTGAATTGGGGGGAGGCTAACTACGGTCGAATTAGGCAGGAACTTAGGGAAATTGATAGGGAACGGTTGTTTGAGGATAAGTCCATGCTAGGCATGTGGGACTCTTTCAAGGGAATACTGAAAATGTTGCAAGATAAGTATGTGCCAGCCAGGAGGAAAGATGGGAAAGGTAGGATTAGAGAGCCGTGGATTACTAGGGATATTGAGGACTTGGTTAGGAAGAAAAGAGAAGCGTATGATAGGTCGAAGCAGCTGGGAACCGAGACAGCATTGAAGGAATATAGAGAGAGTAGGAGGGAGCTCAAACAGGGAGTTAGAAGGGCAAAAAGGGGGCATGAAATGATTTTGGCGGATAGGATTAAGGAAAACCCAAAGGCTTTTTACTCCTATGTTAGGAATAAAAGGGTGGTTAGAGGAAAAATCGGACCTCTTAGGGACAGAGGAGGGGAACTGTGCTTAGAGCCCGAGGGAATGGCGGAGATCCTGAATGAATACTTTGCGTCGGTATTCACGAAGGAGAGGGGCTTGTTGACAGCTTCTGTCTCTGAGGGAGCTGTGGACCAGTTGAGGGAAATATCCATACCGAGGGAGGAAGTGTTAGAGCTTCTAAGTAGCATTAAAACTGATAAATCTCCGGGGCCTGATGGCATTTATCCCAGGCTGCTTAGGGAGGTGCGAGGTGAAATTGCTGGGCCTCTGATGCAAATCTTTGTCTCTTCCTTGGACACAGGTGAGGTCCCAGAGGACTGGAGAATAGCTAATGTTGTACCGTTGTTTAAAAAGGGTGGTAGGGATAACCCTGGAAATTATAGGCCGGTGAGTTTGACGTCAGTGGTAGGGAAGCTGTTGGAGGGGATTCTTAGAGATAGGATGTATAGGCACTTAGAGCGTTGCGATCTGATTAGGGATACACAGCATGGATTTAAGGGGAGGTCGTACCTTACAAATCTGGTAGAATTTTTTGAGGAGGTGACGAAAACGGTGGACGAAGGGCGAGCCGTTGATGTTGTGTATATGGATTTTAGTAAGGCGTTTGACAAAGTCCCTCATGGGAGGTTAGTTGAGAAGGTCAAGGCAAATGGGATACAAGGACAGGTAGCTAGATGGATAAGCATCTGGCTTGGTAATAGGAGACAGAGAATAATAGTGGAAGAGTGTTTCTCTAGCTGGAGGTTGGTCACTAGTGGTGTGCCGCAGGGCTCGGTACTGGGGCCTCTTCTATTTGTAATATATATAAATGACTTGGAAGAGGGAGTAAGTGGAGTGATCAGCAAGTTTGCAGACGATACAAAGATGGCTGGACTTGCGGATAGTGAGGAGCATTGTCAGGCGATGCAGCAGGACATAGATAGGCTGGTAGCTTGGGCAGACAGATGGCAGATGGAATTCAATCCTAATAAATGTGAGGTGATGCATTTCGGGAGAAAGAATGTAGGGGGGAGGTATACGATAAAGGGTAGACCTATTAAGAGTATAGAAACGCAGAGGGACCTGGGGGTGCAGGTGAACAAGTCTCTGAAGGTGGCAGAGCAAGTGGAGAAGGTTGTGAAGAAAGCATATAGTATGCTAGCCTTTATAGGAAGGGGTATAGAGTACAAGAGCTGGCCTTTAATGTTGCAGTTGTATAAAACGCTGGTTAGACCTCATTTGGAATACTGTGTCCAGTTCTGGTCGCTTTACTACCGGAAGGACGTGGAGACTCTGGAAAGAGTGCAGAGGAGGTTTACCAGGATGCTGCCTGGTATGGAAGGTCTGAGTTACGAGGAGAGATTAGGCAAATTGGGACTGTTTTCCTTAGAAAGACGTAGACTTAGAGGAGATCTGATAGAGGTGTACAAGATTTTGAAGGGGATAGATAGAGTAAACAGGGCTAAGCTTTTTCCTAGGATGCACTCAAATAGCACGAGGGGTCATGGGCTTAGGCTGAGGGGGGTAAGGTATAATTTGGATGCTAGAGGGAGTTTTTTCACACAGAGGGTGTGGGGGTATGGAGTGCGCTACCAAGTAAAGTGGTGGAGGCAGGTACTCTGGAGATATTTAAGAAATACTTAGATGGGCACATGAACAGAATGGGAATGGAGGGGTATAGAAAACTGATTTAAAATAGGGATCATGATCCTTGGGAATCCCTGGGAAGTGTGTAAATAGATGATGATATTGATGTACTTGTTTTTATCCGACAGGTGCTTTAGCCCACCTTGTTGTCTAACGAGGGGCATACACGCGATGGGTCGTGAGAGGACTGCTCTTGGATCTTTTTCGAGAATATCCTACTGCTTCACATCGTTAGTGTATGGGCAACACGACAGCAGTGACTATAGCTGTGCTGTGCAGATACATGGATTTGGGCCTGTGTCTGTGGGAATTTGCGCATTCTCCCCGTGCTTGCGTGGGTTTTCTCCGGGAGCTCCGGTTTCCTCCCACATCCCAAAGCTGTGCTCTTAGGCTAATTGGCAAAACAAATTCTCCCTAAATTGTCTCAAATTTGGTTTTTAATCCATAGATCTATAAACATGGACAGGGATCGCGTGTAGAAGTGGGAACATCGAGGTGGCGGTGCGGGCTCGTTGGGCCGAAGAGCCTGTTTCCCATGCCATTTTGTTCTTTGTTTTTTGACTCTATTCCATAAGTTGTACTGATCCGTCCAAATCTTCCCTTGGCCTCCAGTAACTCTCTCATGACTGGAATTCTAAACTCAACTTTTTTCTTATACTCCATGATTATTGGAATAAAAGTAAATTTCTCACAGGAAATCTTTAACTAGGCTTTAAAATACCAAAAATATTGATTATTTTACTTTAACCCATTTTAGGATGAAATACTACTCATCATAGTGTGCCATTATTTTCTACTAATTTTGTTCCTATTTGAACCTGCCTATTGTTTCATCAAAATACAAAAGTAAAATAGAGGCACTTATGATGTAATTTAATATTACATGTAAGTGAAGATGAATTTACCTTGTAAGTGCCAAGGTTTATAATATGTACCCATGAGAAGTTAAGTGATAGTTGTCAGGATGTAAGAATATGTATTTGTTTAGATAGCAATAGGATGATCATGACATTCTACAGACATGTATTCTGCTCTGTTGTGCATAGATAAAGGAATATTTATTGAATTTTAAACTTGAAGACTGTGGACACATTTTTGCAACTTTCCAAAAATGAATTTAGATTGACAGTTTACATTGTTGACATTGAGCATTTTATTGTTCTACATTTCAAAACTACAATGTTTAGAAAACAGTAATAAGAAATGCTGAATCAGAAATATAGCAAATCACAAAGTTAAAACCTTAGATTTTGGTGCCTGGAAAGAAATTTGCATTTAAATAATGTATTTCATAATCTCAAAATGTCTCAAAACTGTTTGCAACAAATAAAGTATTCATGAAATGTAAACACTATTGGAGGAAATGCATAAGCCAATTAGTGCACATCAAGTTCCCAAAAATAACAATATGACCAGATAACTTATGTTAAATTAAAACAGAAAAAATAGGAAGTGTTTTACAGAAAATGTAACAGATCAGGTAGCATCTGCAGAGGGAATATTTTCAGCCTGTTTACTCTCATCAGATAATCCTTTTTGAGATATGAATCAAGAGATGTTGGTCAAAGTTACACTGCTCTTGTCAAAATAGTGCTATTGGATCTTTCACATACACCTAGGGAGAAGATGGAATCATAGCATTCCTACATTACAGAAGGAGGCCAATCTGTCATTGAGATAGCACCCACTCTCTGGCAAAGCCAAGTGTACCCTACCCACCTTATCTCCTAACCCACACATTTACCTCACTAATCCCTCTAACCTGCATATTTTAGGGCTGTAAAGAGTAATTTAGCATGGTCAAGCCACTTAAACTGACCATCTTTGGATTGCAGGAGGAAACCGTAGGACCTATGGGAAACCCACACAAACGTGGGGAGAACGTGCAAACTTCACGGAGACAAATCTGGGTTCCTGGCATTGTGAAGCAGTAGTGTTAACCACTGTGCCACCCCTTGATTTAGTATCCAATCCAAAAGGATACCATTGACTGTGTAACCTCTCCTGTGGACTATTAAGAAATAAAGTAATGACACTGAGCTAATTCGGAGAAAATAGGAAGATAGCCAAAAGTCTGATCAGAGGTAGGACTTAAGGGATAAATATTATATGATGAAGGAGAGGAGGTGATGGGCACCTCACACTTAGGGGCTGAGATTTTAGTGGTTCACCATGCCCATCGATGGGCAGGGCGAGCCAGTAAAACCATGCAACAGCTGAGAAATCAGGATTGCAATCTTACAAGAGCTAGATTTCTGGTAAGATCAGCCTCTTGCTGGAAATGGGTGGAGACTGAATAAATTATTTAAGTATATTTTAATGTTTATTACCATGTGATTAGCGAGCCTGGCGCTCAATCATCTGGACTCACTTCTCTTTGAACAGGGAATAGTCATGTTGAGCTCGCTGGTAGAACTGGAGACCATTCAGGCTTCCCTCCTGCAGGAAGGCCCAGTGCTACGGAGATTGCCCCTTGGGCAGTGTGAGTCTTTCACCTTGGAAATGCCCATTGCCTAATGGGCAGTGCCTGTGGTGAAGCCTGTGGGGGTTTTAGTGTGCAATGCCTATGGAAGTGGGGCATATAGGGCCAGGACCAATGATGTGGGGCTCATGGAGCAGAGCATGATGGGGTGGCCATTAGGGGAGGAAGGAGAGGCCTGCTACCACTCTGCTTCATGATTGTTGGAGGTTGCACTATCGGTCTGGCTGGTGCTGGGGCGGCAGGAGCTCATGATCGGCTGAGGGCCCTATGATTAGTTGGGGGGGCAGTTTGTTGAGCTGCCTGAATACTCTTTTTCTGTCTGTCAGATCTCTGCTACAGCATTTGCACGTGCAGAATCAGAGGTCTGCGCTCGCACAATAGCGCCGTCTGCAGGCTGGCTGTCAATTTAAACCCCACCCACTGTCTGCAGCAGCTAAAAATAGTCTAAATCATTTTTCTATGCACGATGCACTCAAGATTTGGTGTGAAAATATGTCCAAGAGACAAATCTGCAACTCTCCCATTTTCATGCTCACTGGATACTTAGGACCCTATTTTACCATTTTAATTCGAAGTGCTAGCAGACTTGAAACTGATAGTGTTTCAGATTTGACTTTTAGACCTATTCTCAGGCACCCTGTATGCATTGTGCCAGAAAAATTAGCAGCGATTTTGAATTATGCTGCAGAAGACAGTGGTTGGGGTTTAACATGCACCAAACATTGCAGCTCCAATCGGAGCCTCCAACTGCACATGTGCAGTAAAAGAAAATGGAAAAACGCTCCCCTATCACATCCCTCCCAGGCCAGACAATGCTTCCCTCCCGGACCCTACTGACATTGTCCCGTCTGCACAACATAACTGATCTCCTTATCCCTCCATCACCCCCCACTAACCAGACCAATCACGGACTCTTGCCCTCCTTCCCCCCTACCAATCACATGCAAAGTGGCAGTGGAACCCCCAACTGATCACATACAGAGTGGCAGCAGACCCCCATTTCCCCCTCAGCAATCACATGCAGAATGGCAGCAGATCTTCTCTCCTTCCCCCACCGAATCCATGCGCAGTGGCAGCAAACTCCCCTGTCCACCCGCCCCCCCCACCAGAGAGCCATCTGACCACCTCCCTCACTCCCACCAGAGAGCCTTCTGACCACCTCCCTCCCCACCACCAGAGAGCCATCTGATCCTCTCCCACCATCAAAGAGCCATCTGACCCACCTCCATCCCCACCACCAGAGAGCCATTTGACCACCTTCCTTCCTCCCTCCGCCAGAGAGCCAACTGACCCACTTCCCTCCCCTACAAAAGAGCCATCTGACCCACCTCCCTCCCCACCACCAGAGAACCATCTGACCCACCTCGCTCCCCCCACGAGAGAGCCATTTGACCCACCTCCACCCCACTACCTAAGAGCCATCTGATCCACCTTCCTTTCCTCCCCCCACCAGAGAGCCATTTGACCCACCTTCCTTCCTTCCTCCCTCCACCAGAGAGCCATCTGACCCACCTCTACCCCACCACCTGAGAGCCATCTGATCCACCTTCCTTTCCTCTCCCCACCAGACAGCCATCTGACCCATCTTCCTCCTCCCACCAGAGTCATCTGACCTGTCTCCCTCCCCACCACCAGAGAACCATCTGACCAGTTTTCCCTTCCCACCAGAAAGTCATCTAACCCGCTTTCATCCCTTGCAGTCATTAGACCCTCCTTCCTCCCCGCCACTAGAGAACCACCTGACCCTCCTCCTTGCCCCCCACCAGAGAGCCATCTGACCTTCCTCTTCCCCCCACAAGAAAGCCATCTGTCCTTTCCACGCACCAGAAGCAATCTGACCCACTTTCCTTCCCCACACCAGAAAACCATTTGATCCTCTTCTCTCCTTGCCGTCAGAGAGCCATCTGACCTGCCTCCCTTTCTCCCCCTCCATCACCAATGTGAGTCAGAGACCTTCAAGAAGCTCTGAACTTACCTCCTCAGAAGCTGGAGCACTCAAATTGGACCTTTGTGGACCATGTGTGTTTCATGCCAAATCTGGACGGGCAAACGTGGTAGTAAAGGGTGAAGTGCTGGTAAAGTTGGGTGTCCAGCCTATTAATTCAATTTAAATACATTCAAATGCATTTGAATGGAGGTAGTCACAGATCACGTTACTCGCCTCATGTCTGACTTTACCAAGTTTTTATGCCCGAAAACAGGTACAATTTGAAGGTAAAATCGGGCCCTTAGAATCATTCCCGCAAATTTTTTCTCCAGATGTACACTGACCATAGTTCCAGCAGTGTTAGAATACAGAAGTGGCCAGTTCTAGGAATACAAGCAATCCCAGGAATATGGAAGATGGATATTGGATTTCAAGTTAAGTCTAAGAATATTCGTTGGTGTTCAGGTGCCGATCCTCTGACATGGCAATCATCCTGCCCAGATAAACACATCTTGCAACTCCACTCCAGGGAGACTTGGACAAGTTGCAGAGCTGGGCCGAGAGGTGGCAAATGGAGTTTAATGTGGAAAAGTGTGAGGTAATGCACTTTGGCAGGAATAATAAATGTGTAGAGTATAGGGCTAATGGTAGGATTCTTAATAGTGTTGATGAACAGAGGGATCTTGGTGTATATGTGCATAGATCCCTGAAAGTAGGCAGTCAAGTCGATAAGGTTGTCAAGAAGGCATACGGAGTCTTAGCTTTTATTGGTAGGGGGATTGAATTTCGGAGCCGCAACGTCATGTTGCAACTGTACAAAACTCTAGTGCGGCCGCACTTGGAGTATTGTGTGCAGTTCTGGTCCCCACATTATAAGAAAGATGTGGAGGCATTGGAGAGGGTACAGAGGAGGTTTACCAGGATGTTGCCTGGTATGGAGGGCAGGTCTTATGAGGAGAGGCTGAGGGATTTGAGGTTGTTTTCGTTAGAAAGGAGGCGGCTAAGAGGAGACCTTATCGAAACATATAAGATGATTAGAGGTTTAGATAGGGTGGACAGTGATAGCCTTTTTCCTAGGATGGAGAAAGCTAGCACGAGGGGACACAGCTTTAAATTAAGGGGTGATAGTTATAGGACGGATATCAGAGGTAGGTTCTTTACCCAGAGGGTGGTTAGGGAGTGGAATGCCCTGCCTGCGGCAGTTGTAGATGCGCCAAATTTGGTGGCATTTAAGAGGTTAGTTGATCAGTTTATGGAAGAGAAGGGAATGGTTTAGTTTGGAGGGTCATTGCTTTTTTTCATAATTGGTCGGCGCAACATCGAAGACTGAAGGGCCTGTTCTGTGCTGTAATGTTCTATGTTCTCTGTTCACTCATTCTTCTCAGTGCAAGTGTCACACATCCTGTATAAACAGCTAACACTCATACTAATTCTCACCCTAATATCATTTCTTGTCCATGCCTCAGAGTCATCCTATTTCCCTCTTCTGTACATAAGACATTACCAGTGCTCTCATCTCCATGTTCTCTCTTCTTGCAGAAGACTAAAATGCACACCTTGGCGAGAGACAGAAATGTGGATCAGAATTGTCCCGGCATCTCATTGTCACTGAAAAAGTTTTTCTCGCTAAACATTTGCTTTTTTCAATCTGCAGAGTAACGTTGCAATGTAGAATTCCTGTGCTTTTGGGAGGAGAGAATCCATGCACAAATTTGCTCCTTATTGCCTTTTTAAATACTCCAATAGACTATCCATGTCACCCAAAAGAGTCCACTAATGCATTCTGAATCTGGTCCAGAGGAAGCTCGAAGGGGATGGGATTATCACAGGATGCTGACGTGATATGATTTTCTGCAATTTTTCTCCATTAGTTATTGCACAAGGAAGAGTACAGAGGAGATGTTGCCTGGGTTGGAGTGTTTCAAGAAAGGTTGGTTAGGCTGAAGTTGTTTTTCTTAAAGCAGAGAAAGCTGATGGGATGGTGGGTTTTGGGAGGGGCGGGGGCTGGGAGTGGTAGTTATATAGACAAGGTAGACAGAAACTTTTCCCCTTAGCAAATTAGCAACTAAACCATTGGCCCCTCCATCTAAGTTACTTAAATCAATTGCAAATGCTTGAAGCACCAGCAATCCTTCTGACATTTGTTACATCTTGTTACATCTATGCCAAACAGATATTGATTCATTTATGCCAAGCTTTTATTCATGTCAATGTGTTATTCTCTATACGATGAGCTTTTATTTCCTGCAATGACATTTGATGTGGCACCTTATCAAATGCCTTCTAGAAAATGAACTACACTCCTTCCATTGGTTTGCCTTTATTTACAGCTCTAGTTACTTAATCAATAAATTGGTTGAAGTTGATTTTCCCCTCACAAAACTATGTTGACTTTGCTGATTACCTTGAACTTTTTAAAGTGCCAAACTATATGCCTTTAATAATAACTTCCGACATCTTCCCTATGACAGATGAAATGCTAACTGGTTTATCGTTTCCTGCTTTAGTAGTCCATTTTTTTACTGAATAAAGGAGTTACATTTTTCAATCAAATGGAACCTTCCTTGAATTGAGGAGTTTTGGAAAATTTAAACCAATGTATCATCAATGTCACTACACTTTTTTTTAAGACCCTGAGATGAAGGAGCCTACAGCTCCAACAATTTGTTGAGTATCGCTTCTCCTTGATTGTCATTTTCTTGAGTTCCTTCCTCAAAAAATATCTCTTTCTGAGATTTTATTGTATCCTCTAGAGTGAAGACTGATGCAAAGTACCTGTTCAGTTCATCTGCCACCTTCTTATTTTCCATTATTAATTCCCAAATTTCACTTCTTTAAACTTTTTAAGTTAACTGTGGATGATGTGTCTTCTCCTTAGAATTTTTCTTTCTTGTTGGAACGTATCCAATCTGTGTAATCAGAAATGCCTCCAAAAATGCCTGCCGCTGTATCTCTATTGTCCAGTCCCTTAACCTAAGTTGCAAGTTCACTTTAGCTAGCTCTATTTGCATGCCCTCATAATTATCTTTAATTAAATTTAAAATGATCCACTCTTTTCTCCATTAAGCTGAATGTAAAATTCAATCATATTATGACTACTACCACCTCTGCCACCTATGACCTCTATGAGGTCATTCATTAATTCTACCTTGTACAATGTAATATAACCTGTTCTCTTCAGGGTTGGCTTCAGAACATGCTGTTCTAAGAAACTGTCCCAAAAACATTCTGGGAACTTTTCAGCCAGGCTATCTTTGCCAATCTGATTTATCCAGTGTTTCTTTAGATTCAAGTCCCCATGATTATCACAGTACCTTGCTGACAATCTCTCACTATGTCTTCTTTTATACAGCATCCTATCATGAGGTCATTGTTTAGGGGGCCAGTAAATCTTGCCCACAAGTGACTTCTTGCTTTTATCATTTCTTATCTCTATGCAAACCACTTCTACATCCTAGTTCCTTGAACACAGATCATTCCTTTCTATTATGTTAATACCATCATTAATTAACAAGGCCACCCTTTATTTTTTCCCAGCTTCCTATCTTTCCTTAACTTATGTAACCTTCAATCCTCAGGTCCCAATTTTTGTCTGCAGCCGTGTCTTGTAATGGCTATCAGATCATACTTATTTATTTCTATTTGTGCTTTCAGTAAATCTGTTTTATTTTGGATGCCTTTTGTATTCAGATACAGAGCCTTAAGTTTTGTCCTATTAATATTTTTGTAACCTCTATCCTTATCTGTTGATTTACTCTTTGATTTGTCCTCCCTATCTCTTTTAATTATGGTTTTATCATTCCTATGTTAGTACTTACCTCAATTGCCTTGTTGTTCCTCTCTAATTCAGCACATCTTCCAAATTTGATTTCTTGCCCCATCTAATTAGTCTAAAACCATTTTTACCACCCTAGTTATGGGACTCACAAGAACACAAGTTCCAGCATTGCTTGGGGGAAGACTGTCCCAGTGATATAGATCCTAGATTTGAAACCCATTTCTCCCATGCCAACTTTCGAGGCATACATTTGTCTCCCTAATTGTATTTACCCTGTGCCTATTTTCTCATAGCTCAGATAATAATGCAGAGATTATTACCCTTGAGGTTTGGATTTTTAATTATCCACTGCTGTGGCTATAGGCTGCTTTGGGGTAATGTTCATCTCTATGATGATTGCCTGGTAGCTTTAGCCGCCTTTAAAAAAGTTTTGAACAAGTTTCTGGAGTATGTGCACCTTCATCTTAAGGCACTGTCCCTTTTACCAATCTACATTGACAGTTCCCAGCAATGGCAGGATGATATATCCTTAAGCAGCCAATTATGGGCCTCAGTTGCCTTCCAGGATGAAGGCTGTGTCTTATTTTCCTCATCTTGATTTAATCAGGAGCTGTCAGAAAGGTAACTTGCATGCCACCACCCATCTTCCGTCTACACTCTCCCATCCCCATTAGGAGGAATTAAATTAATTTCTTCAGTCTGCCCAGCCTGCTACTCAACGCTTATCAAACTTCTTGTGTTTTTTTTTGTTATACTTTTATGGTTTATGCACACAACTGCAAGCAGCAGCAACTTGCCAGCATGGAACAGGTACAGCTGCATGGCCTTACCCCAGTAAAGGAGAGGGAATCATAATGACTGACGCTGAGGCCAGCAACAGAGTTAAAAGCATCAAAGGAGACAGCAGTTTCAGAGTTAATTCTCTTCCTCATTGAATTTTCCCTTTTCTCACAATCTGTTCAGATTTTCAAACTGTCATTCAACTAAGGATGCAATTTTTGTGTTTTTTTTTCCTCACCACAGCCCCACTCTTGTCCCTTTCTCCTTTCAGCTATCCATTATATTGCAACATTAGTAACAGATGGCAGAGAGTGAAGAAACTGATGAAGAAGAAAGACCAGTTCAGATACTTATACCGTACATACTTTAGAGGGTAGTTTGGAAGCGGAATGTGTAAATCATAAGACACTGTTCATGACCAACATGCAACCAGGAATAGAAGGAAAGTATTGTGCAGGTATTAGCTCACTAGGAGGTGAGGCAGCACATGACTTTTGCTGCCAAAGACACAGCTGAAGATATCAATAAGGTAGCTTGCAATGAAATATTGAATGGTATGCAAGACAAATATGTTCGCGGTTTGCACCTTTTTGAATTACCGGCGGCTTGGGGTGTCTATAGTTTTCTACTGTTTTCTCAATTACAATATCTCACATGATCAGCATTGACTTATAAGCACTGTTTTCTCTGGTAGTATAAATTGCTGTGAACAGCCATTTAGAACATTCTCATGTTTGGCTTGAATGAGTATAAGACAAAAAGCTTTGGCGACATGTTTTCAAATATTCTAAACAATTGACTTATTTTGTTTCGTACGAGCAGACAAAAATGCAGCTTAGAAAAAACCCCATGGCTGGAATTCTCTTAAAAAAATTTGAAGTGACAAATTTGTGTGAAAATTGGAGTAATTCATTCTGTTTTCTTCAGTGGGAGTTTAGAGAAGAATCTCAACACACTCGGTGCACTGCAGATGTCACAAGTATATACACATCATTAAAAATCAGTGGATGGGGTCTATTCCCGCCCAAGAGGTCAGCAGCATAGTGTTGAGTGGCCAATAAGCATACTCCAATCAATCAGTCTGAGATCAATGCATGCGCAGTAGCCCCACACTGCCGGCCTCCCATCTGCTGGACAGGCCCGCCACCTCCGCACTGCTGGTCCTCTGTCTCTCGTTCACCTGGTCCCAGGCCAGCCTCAAACATCCCCCTTCCGGCCCATCTCAATCTCCAGCATTCCACCCCTCCCCCAACCCCAGCCTGTCCTGATCGTTGACCTCCCTCCCCATCAATCCTGTCTGCAGAGCAGCAGCTGGAGCCCCCAGTCCCCCTAATTAGCCCAGCATGTCTGCCCTAATCTTTGCCCCCCCCCCTTGGCACTGCCTGATGCCTGGTGGGCAATGCCCAGGGAGCCCAGCCCCATCCCACCCCCTCCTCCACCCTGCTGCCTGACTCTCTGTTGGTCCCCTGTTGTCTCCTTCGCTCTAACAGGGTGAAACCACTCGTTCTCTATTAGCAGCGAGCTATTGTAATGCCTGCTGGAGTGAACCACTTTGACAGGATGGGAGATGATAGCAGGCTCGGAGACTTCGGTCCTGGTTCAGACAATAATATTTAAATTATATAAAAGCGATGCCACCAGAAATAGGGTGCTGGGAAGTGCTATCGGGTGGAAGTACCCATGCGAATCCCATGAATCAGCCAACATGAAAATGTCCAGGCCCACTGCGCTAATTTTTTAAGATGTAAAGATGCCAGCGTTGGACTGGGATTAACTCAGTAAAGTTTCACAACACCAATTTTAAATCCAACCAATTTATTTGATAGTAAATTCGCGAGCTTTCGACACTATGGCCTTCGTCAGGCAAATGCAGTGTTCTGGTCTGCAATAGCACTCATATCAACACAGACAGTCACAGATTGTTGATTAGAATGCAAATCCTTACATCTAACCTGCTGTTCAAGTGTTAAAGTGGCTAACAATGTGTGTGAAGGGAATCCTGAGCATTGGTTAGAGAATTGTGTATTTTCTCCAGACAGCACAGTAAGTGAGGTTTTTTGCTAACCCAGGCAAGTTACGGGGGTTACAGATAGTGTGTCATGAAGCCAAGATCCCTGTTAAGACCGTCCTCATGTGTGCGGAACTTGGCTATCAGTCTCTGCTCAGCGACTCTGCGCTGTCGTGTGTCACGAAGGCCCCTTGAAGAACATTTACCCGCAGTTGGAGGCCGAATGCCCATGACTGCTGAAGTGTTCGCCCACAGGAAGGGAACTGTTTTGCCTGGTGATTGTTGAGCGATGCTCATTCATCCGCTGTCGTAGCGTCTGCATGGTCTCCCCAATGTACCATGCTTCGGGACATCCTTTCTTGCAACGTATTAGGTAGACAACGTTGGCCGAGTTGCAAGAGTATGTACCGTGTACCTGGTGAATGGTATCCTCACGTTTGATGATGTCGTCCATGTCTATGATCTGGCATGTCTTGCAGAGGTTGCTGTGGCAGGGTTGTGTGGTATTGTGGTCACTGTTCTCCTGAAGGTTGGGTAGTTTGCTGCGAACAATGATCTGTTTGAGGTTGTGCGGTTGTCTGAAAGCAAGAAGTGGGGGGGTGGGGATGGCCCTAGCGAGATGTTCATCGTCATCAATGATATGTTGAAGACTCCGGAGAAGATGTCGTAGCTTCTCCGCTCCGGGGAAGTACTGGACAACAAAGGGTACTCTGTCCACCGTGTCCCGTGTTCGTCTTCTGAGGAGGTCAGTGCGGTTTATCGCTGTGGCACGTCGGAACTGTCGATCGATGAGTCGAGCGCCATATCCTGTTCTCACGAGGGCATCCTTCAGCGTCTGGAGGTGTCTGTCACGATCCTCCTCATCTGAGCAAATTCTGTGTATACGGAGGGCTTGTCCATAGGGAATGGCTTCTTTAACGTGTCTAGGGTGGAAGCTGGAGAAGTGGAGCATTGTGAGGTTGTCTGTCGGTTTGCGGTACAGTGAGGTGCTGAGGTGACCGTCCTTGATGGAGATGCGTGTGTCCAAGAATGCAACTGATTCTGGAGAATAGTCCATGGTGAGTCTGATGGTGGGATGGAACTTGTTGATATCATCATACAGTTGTTTCAATGATTGTTCACCATGAGTCCAAAGGAAAAAGGTGTCATCAATGTATCTAGTATATAACCTTGGTAGAAGATCTCGTGTGGTGAAGAAGTCTTGTTCGAACCTGTGCATGAAGATGTTGGCATACTGAGGTGCGAATTTGGTCCCCATGGCTGTTCCGTGTGTCTGGATGAAAAGCTGATTGTTGAAGGTGAAGACATTGTGGTCCAAGATGAAGCTGATGAGTTGTAAAATTGCATCTGGAAACTGGCAGTTGTTGGCATTGAGTACTGAGGCAGTTGCAGCAATACCATCATCGTGGGGGATGTTGGTGTAGAGCGCCGAGACATCCATTGTGACAAGGAGTGTCCCTGGTTCAACTGCTCCATGTGTGCTGAGTTTGGTACATTGGGGAGACCATGCAGACGCTACGACAGCAGATGAATGAGCATCGCTCAACAATCACCAGACAAAACAGTTCCCTTCCTGTGGGCGAACACTTCAGCAGTCATGGGCATTTGGCCTCCGACCTGCAGGTAAATGTTCTTCAAGGGGGCCTTCGTGACGCACGACAGTGCAGGGTTGCTGAGCAGAGACTGATAGCCAAGTGCCCCACGTGTGAGGACGGTCTTAATAGGGATCTTGGCTTCATGACACACTATCTGTAACCCCCGTAACTTGCCTGGGTTAGCAAAAAACCTCACTTTACTGTGCTGTCTGGAGAAAATACACAATTCTCTAACCAATGCTCAGGATTCCCTTCACACACATTGTTAGCCACTTTAATACTTGAATAGCAGGTTAGGTGTAAGGATTCGCATTCTAATCAGCAATCTGTGACTGTCTGTGTTGATATGAGTGCTATTGCAGACCAGAACACTGCATTTGCCTGATGAAGGCCATAGTGTTGAAAGCTCACGAATTTACTATCAAATAAATTGGTTGGATTTAAAATTGGTGTTGTGAAACTTTACTAATTTTTTAACACGGTGGGATGGGAGAATTATCTCCCACGCCAGGTTTTAGAAGATTAAGAAATACCCTAATTGATGTCTTTAAAATGACAAAATAATTTAATTGGATAAATAATTCAGCAGGATTTTATGCCCCTTCTGCCTGTTTTGCGGTGACAGAAGTGTCTCAATGGGATCCTCCAGTCCCACCGCTGTCAGTGAGGCTCTCCTTGTTTGCACTCTTTGCTGCTGAAGAATGCTTGGTGTCAACAGGACCGGATGACCCTACTGATAGGAATGGCTGGAAAATCCTGCCCAAAGGAACTACCTCCTGGTGCAAGTGTCAAGGATGTCTCAGAGTGACTGCAGAATCTTCTGGAGGAGGAGAGTGAACAGGAACCAACCATATAAGTAAAAAATGGGATGAAGTCCTACAAGCTGAGTTTAGGAAGTTAGGAGTTAAACTAAAAAGTAGAACCTCAAAAGTAGTAATCTCAGGATTGCTGCCAGTGCCACGTGCTAGTTAGAGTAAGAATGTCAGAATAGCTAAGAAGAACATGTGGCTTGAGGAATGGTGCAAGAGGAAGGAATTCGAATTCCTGAAACATGGGAACCAGTTCTGGAAGAGGTGGGACCAGTACAAGTCTAACAGTCTGCTCCTGGGCAGGACTGGAACCAATGTCTTAGGGGAAGTGTTTGCCAGTGCTATTGGGAAGGATTTAAGCTAATATCACAACACCAGGTTAAAGTCCAACAGGTTTATTTGGTAACACAAGATTCATCAGGTGACTCACCATTCGTCATATTAAACCTTAACCTGATGTTATGAGACTTCTTACTGTGCTTATCGCAGTCCAACACTGGCATCTCCACATCATTTAAACTAACATGGCAGATGGATGGGAACCAATGCAGTAAGTCAGAGGAATTGGGGATAGAAACAAAAGACAATAAGGAGAAAAGTGGAAAATTGCAAAACCAAAGATAAAAATCAAAAACATGACATTGTAATTCTAAGGGAGCAATAAATGCCAAAACAAATCTGAAGGTTCTGTGAAGAGCATTTTTAATAAGGTGGATGAATTAGCTGCACAATGTTAACAAATATAATATAATTGGGATCACGAAGACTTGGCTCCAAGGTGACCCAGGATGGGAACTCAACATCCAGGAATATTCAATATTCAGGAAGATAGACAGAAAGAAAAGGGAAGTGGGGTAGCTAATTAAAGAGAAGATTAACCCAAAATAGGAAAGGACATTAGGCTGGACAATGTAGAATCTGTATAGAACATAGAACATAGAACATTACAGCACAGAACAGGCCCTTCGGCCTTCGATGTTGCGCCGACCAATATAAAAAGCAATGCCCCTCCAAACTAAACCATTCCCTTCTCTTCCATATACTTATCAACTAACCTCTTAAAACGCCACCAAACTTGGCGCATCTACAACTGCTGCAGGCAGGGCATTCCACTCCCGAACCACCCTTTGGGTAAGAACCTGCCTCTGATATCCGTCCTATAACTATCACCCCTTAATTTAAAGCTGTGTCCCCTCGTGCTAGCTTTTTCCATCCTAGGAAAAAGGCTATCACTGTACACCCTATCTAAACCTCTAATCATCTTATATGTTTCGATCAGGTCCCCTCTTAGCCTCCTCCTTTCTAACGAAAACAACCTCAAATCCCTCAGCATCTCCTCATAAGACATGCCCTCCATACCAGGCAACATCCTGGTAAACCTCCTCTGTACCCTCTCCAAAGCCTCCACATCTTTCTTATAATGCGGGGACCAGAACTGCACACAATACTCCAAGTGCGGCAGCACTAGAGTTTTGTACAGTTGCAACATGATGCTGCGGCTCCTAAATTCAATCCCTCTACCAATAAAAGCTAAGACTCCATATGCCTTCTTAACAACTTTATCCACATGACTGCCTACTTTCAGGGATCTATTGACACATACACCAAGATCCTTCTGTTCCTCAACACTATTAAGAGCCCTACCATTAGCCCTATACTCTACACATTTATTGTTCCTGCCAAAGTGCATTACCTCACACCTTTCCACATTAAACTCCATTTGCCACCTCTCGGCCCAGCTCTGCAACTTGTCCAAGTCTCTCTGCAAACTATAACACCCCTCTTCACTATTACCACTCCACCGACTTTAGTGTCATCTGCAAATTTACTAATCCATCCCTCAATACCCTCATCCAGATCATTTATAAAAATTACAAACAGCAGGGGCCCCAAAACAGACCCCTGAGATACACCACTTGTCACCGAAAGTGGAGTGGAGCTGCAGAACATCAAAGGACAAAAAACATGAGTAGAAGTTATGTACAGACCAGCAAACAGTAGTAGTGAGATTGGCATCAAACATGCATTAGAGACGGTACAGCAGTTATTATGGGTGACTTCAATCTGCATGTTGATTGGGCTCACCAAACTGCAATGGAGAAGGATTTCTTGGAATGGATAAGAGATGATTTTCTCAATATGTTTAGGAATCAACTGGACATCAGGCCATCCTAGACTGCATATTGTATAACGAGAGAGGATTAATTAGTAACTTTGTGGTGTGAGATCCTTTGGGGAAGAATGACTATAATATGGTAGAGTTCTTCATTAAGATGAAGAGTAACATAATTAGGTCTGAGACTGGGATCCTGAACTTAAGGAAAATAACTTTGAAGGCATGAGTCATGCATTAACTAGGATAAGCTGGCAAAGGATATTTAATGGGTTGACAATGGGTAGGCAATGGCAGACATTCAAAGAACACATGGATGAACTTCAACAACTGTACATCTCTGTCTGTATAACAGTAAAACCAGGAAGGTGGATCAACCATAGCTAACAAGGGAAATGAGGGATAGTGTTAAAGCCAATAAGAAGGTGTGGAAATTGGCCAGAAAAAGCAGCAAACCTGAGGATTGGAAGAAATTTAAAATCCAGCAGAGGAGGACAAAGGGTTTAATTTGGAAGGGGAAAATGGAATACGAGAGTAAGCTTGCAGAAAATGTAAAGACTGACTGAAAAAGCTTCTATAGATATATAAAAAGAAAAAGACTAGTAAAGACAAATGCAGGTTCCTTACAGTTACAATCAGGTGAATTCATAATAGGCAACAAAGAGGTGGCAAACCATTGAACAAATACTTTGGATCTGTCTTCACTAAGGATGACAAAAATAATCTTCCAGAAATAAAAGTGGACAGAGGATCCAGCATGAAGGAGGAACAGAAGGAAATTCTCATTAGTCAGGAAATTGTGAGGAAATTGCTGGGATTGGAACCCAATAAGTCCCCAGCACCTGATGCCCTGTATCCCAAAGTACTTAAGGAAGTGGCCCTAGAAATAGTGGACACATTGCTAATCATTTTCTGGCATTCTATAGACTCTAGAAGTGGTTCAATGGATTGGAAGAGAGCTAATGTAACCCCACTTTTTAAAAAAGGAGTGAGAGAGAAAACAGGGAATTATAGACCGGTTAGCATTGGTGGTAGGGAAAATGCTGGAATCAATTATTAAAGATGTAAGTATTTGGAAAGCAGTGACAAGATCTGTGCAGGTCAGTGTGGGTTCGTGAAAGGGAAATAATGCTTGACAAATCTTTTGGAATTTTTTGACCATGTGATCAGTAGAGTGGACAAGGGTGAACCAGTGAATACTGTGTATCTGGACTTTTTGACAAGGCTTTTACAAAGTCCCACAAAAGAGATTAGTGAGCAAAATTAAAGTTCATGGTATTGGAGGTAATGTAATGACATGAATAGAGAACTGGTTGGCAAACAGGAAGAGACAGTAGAAATAAACAGGTTATTTTTAGAGTGACAATCAGTAACTAGTGGGGTTTCAGAGTGTTCAGTGCTGGGACTCCAACTATTCACTATATACATTAATAATTTGGACAACAGCATTGAATGCAGGATCTCCATATTTGCAGTTGACATAAGCTGGATGGCGATGTGTGATGTGAGGAGGATGCTAAGAGGCCCCAAGGTGACTTGGACAGGCTGGCTGAGTGGGCAAATACTTAGCAAACGCAATATAATGTGAATAAATGTCAGGTTATCTACTTTGGTGGTTAAAAAAAGGAAGAAAGATTATTATCTGAATGGTGGCAGTTTAGGAAAAGGGAAATGCAAAGAAACCTGCGTGTCATGGTGGAACAATCAATGAAGGCTGGCATGCAGGTACAGCAGGTGTGAGGAAAGCTAATGGAATGCTGACTTCATAGCAAGAGGATCTGAGTATAGGAGTCAGGATGTCTTGCTGCAGTTATACAAGGCCTTGGTGAGACCACACCTTGAGTTGTGTGTGCAATTTTGGTCTCCTGGTCTGAGGAAGGACATTCTTGCTATTGATGGAATTCAGCAGAGGTTCACCAGCCTGATTTCTGAATGGCAGGACTGACCTATGAAGTGAGACTTACTGGAATTTAGAAAAATGAGAGGTGATTTTATAGAAATGTATAAAGTTCTGATGGAGTGAACAGATTAGATGCAGGAAGAATGTTCCCAGTGTTGGGGATGCAGAAATTGGATTCTCAATCTAAGAATAAGCAGTAAGTCATTCAGGACTGAAATGAGGAAGAACGTCTTCACTCAGAGTTATGAATCTGTAGAATTCTCTACCACAGAAAGCTATTTGGCCAGTTTGTTAAATATGTTCAAGAGAATATGGCCCTTGTGACTAAAGGGATCAAGGGGTATGGAGAGAAAATGGGAGTGGGATACTGAAAGTACATGACCAGCCATGATCATATTGAATGGTGGTGCAAGCTCAAAGGGCCAATTGACCTACTCCTGCACTTATTTTCCATTATTCTATGTTTGCTGTGGTGAGAAATTCATATTAGTTAAGTTAGGTCATTGAGAGTGATATCAGGAAACACTTTTTCATACAAAACTCTTCCAAAAAAAACTGTAGATGCTAGATCGTTTTAAATTTTCAAAGCTGACATTGATAGGTTTTTTATTGGGTAAGCATATCAAGGAAAATGGAACAAAGGCAGTAATTAAGGTAAGGTGTAAATCAGCAATGATCTAATCGATAGCAAAGAACACACTCCATAATCAGAATGGCATATTTCTATTCTCCTGTTTTGTGAAGTACATATTACTGAATCTCTAGGATTTATTTTTCATTAATGCTGTACATTGTGAATTGTTCAACATAGGCACTTTTCAGAACTATTTTCTCTTTTTCTGCGGAAAGAATGTGGAAACAAAAGCTACATTTACAAACTGTGTTTGTTAAAACAAAGTATATTTTTAAAAAAGCACCAATCTGAAAAGTGGTTAAGATATGACTTTTTCCAGACTAAGAAAAATTAAACAGTTCATTAACTGGAGTCACTAGTTGATAATGGCCCCAAACCATTATATTTTGGAGCTGCTTGATTCTTGCTGCCAGAGGATATGTGCTTGTATATCTCTTGAAGGGGTGAACAGGAATTTACAAGAAAATGGACTGTTATTCAGGTTTTCAACAGTAGGCTGTGGAAGCAAGTTTTAATAAGCCTTAGAAGAAGCGTGCAGGAGTGAGGTGGCTCACTGATGTGGAGAAGCAGGGCATCTTCATTATTTGTATATTGTCATGTGAAAACAAGTTACAATGATCAAATTAAGTAAATATAATCATAATAGTTGTTCGATATTTATTTGCTGCAAAATTGAGCAGTTTAATCAATTGTTATCTGGCCTTATCTTAAAGGTGCTTTTTCAATTTATTTATGAAAAAAAGAGTGCACATATCTTGTTCATATCGAATGAAAATAGCTTTGTTAAATTTCTAGAATAAGCAATCAGACTATGAGTACATATGAAAGAGGGTAAGGGTCATGCAATGCACCTGTGCATATAACTGACACTGACACCACCAAACACAAGGTGTCTGTCACAGCCCTAAAATGTAAAAAGGCATCTTCTACATTTACATGAACCTGTTAAGCATTGGTTTTGCCAATCTGATAAGTGGTCATTGAATGTGGCCAAAACAGAGCCATTGGTAATTGAAAAAAAGAAAATGAAATAAAGACAGAAGGGAAATGTAGCAACAAATATTAAAATTATTTTTGTCTTTGTATTTTAGTGTGATAAACCACTTCCAGGTCTCACAAAACAGGATGATTGTTGTGGAAGCGTAGGAATGTCATGGGGATACCATAAATGTACAAAATGTCCTCCGAAACCAGGTAAGCCATCAAGGTTTGTAGGAGTTATAACATGAATCCTTAGTGCTAGAAAATCTACATAATGCTAGCCAGATTATCTGACACAGGCCTGTCTGAACATTATTTGACACTTACCCCTTCCATTCACATTGACTAAGTATCTTTTGAGAATTGCACCTAAAAACTGCCAGGTTGGTGCTGCCAAGAGATGGGGCCTCCAGTGAACCCTATAGTGGGGTCCCATTATGTGGGGAGGGGGTGATGATATTGGCAAGGATGGATGGGGGTGTGTCCAGATGTCTGTACTGGAAGGGAAATGGGTGCCTGTCTCTTTACTTTGAGATAGGGGCATCCTTTAAAAAAGGCACCCCAATCTCTTTAGAGCTGGCCTTGCCGACTTTATCAGGTCTCTTCCTGCAAAGTACCCATCTTGCTTTTTTTCATGAAGTATCAGAAGATTTGGTGTGAAAATCTGGCGGTGTTTCTGGGGAGAAACATGCCAGTTTCCTATAAGAACCTGACACTTCACCATTTTTTGGGTACTCTGGTCCGATTGGCAGAACAGGTCATCTGATCCTCGAAGAGCATTCCCCTACCACAATATGGATACATCTCATGATTTCCGAAGTCTAAACAGAAATCTGTTTTTTCTCCTATTCTGCTCCTGTCTTGACTGTCACCTACCCTTCAATTAAATGTAATTACAGAGTTATGGAGATTTACAGCATGGAAACAAGCACCTCGGCCCAACTTGTCCATGCCACTCCTCAGATGATCTAATTATTACTTTGTTATTATTTTTATGACATTCACTGCATGCAAATCAGCTGACACATTTCCCTAGTTTACAAGTAAGTATCTACAAAATTGTTTATGATATCCTGAAGCCATGAAAAGCCATGTGACTTCTTACTTTTTATATACACTTCCAAGAAAAAAATCAGTTGCATCTCAAAGGCCATTCTTCAGACAGAAATATTAATTAAAGATTAATTGATTCACATATTGTAATCACACAACTTAACGTGCATTTTCAGCAAGAGTTTTTGGATTATAGATAAAGATGGGAAAAATTTACTATCTTATCCCCTTTTAACATGAGAACGCTGATGCCAAATTTATCATGGATAAGTTCACGTAACTTAATACTGGTTAACAATAAAACCTGAAATCATCCTGGTCTCTACAACTCACTAAGGAAATCCTAGGTCAGGTTTACTTTACTGCTAACTGTGCATGAATACCTAAAGCAAAACCAACAATTACAACATCCTGGAACTCTCTTTCTGACAGCACTGTTGGCGTAACAGCACTGCTTAGACTGCAGTGATTCAAGAAGGTGGCTTGCTACCACTTTCTCAAAGGAAATTAGGAAAAGGCAATAACTGCTTACCAATGCATAATGAAAATGAACCTTTTTTTAAAAGGCTTGTGGTTACATTGTGCCTTTAACGTAATAAAATGCCCTAAAGTGTCTCATGATAACATTTTAAGGCAAAATTTGACACTAAGCCACTTTAGGAGATAATAGGACAGGTGACCAAAAGCTTGGTCAAGAGGTAGGTTTCACAGATTGCTAAAGTGAAGTAGAGTAACTGAGAAATTGGAAAAAGGATTTCAGAGATTAAGACAGAGGCACAGTTCCCAGTGGTGGAGCAATGAAAATCAGAAATGCTCAAGGAAGCAGGTTTAAAGGAATCTAAACATATTGGAACAGTGGTGGAGCTTTCATTGAAAAACAGGAGTGATGCTATGAAGGGATTTGAAAATGAGGATGAGCATTTTAAAATTGATGCATTTGTAACAAGAAACCAATGTAGGTAAGCAAGTGCAAGGCCGATACATGCACATAATTTTGTGAGAGTTAGGAAAGGAACTGCAAAGTTTTTCAATTTACTCAAGTTGATAGGTTGGAGGCAATAGAATCATGGAGGAGGTTTCAACAGCAGGTTAACTGAGGCGCAGGCAGAGTGGGGTGATTTAATGGAGGTGAAAATAGACATTCTTTGTTCTGGCATAGATATCTGGCCAAATGCTCATCGTTGGATCAAATATGACACAAGGATTGCAAATGAACTTGTTCAGCCTCATACAATTGTGAAAGACAGGAATAGAGTTGGTAGCTAGGGAACAGAGTTTGATTGAGACCAGAGACAACATTCATTGTCTCCCCAACATTTAGTTGGAGGTTTATTATTATGTAGCAATGCAAATCCCCGAAGCCAAGCAATTAACTGCTTATTTATTGAGTTTAAGGTGAGCAGTTGGCTACTTAGTATGTAATGTGCAGCATTGTCTGCACAAGGGATTGTACTGAAGCCCAGTGATGGAACATAGAATACTACAGCACAAACAGGCCCTTCGGCCCACAAGTTGTGCCGATCATATCTATACTTACTAGGCCATAGAACTATCTGTAACTCCCAATCCCATTAAATCCCATGTACTCATCCAGAAGTCTCTTAAAAGACCCCAGCAAGTTTGCCTCTACCACCACTGACGGCAACCGATTCCATTCACTCACCACCCTCTGAGTGAAAAACTTATCTCTAACATCTCCTCTGTACTTGCCCCCCAGCACCTTAAACCTGTGTCCTCTTGTAGCGAACATTTCAGCCCTGGGAAATAGCCTCTGAGAATCCACTCTATCTATTCCTCTCAACATCTTATAAACCTCTATCAGGTTGCCTCTCAACCTTCGTCTCTCCAGGAGAAGAGACCTAGCTCTCTCAACCTATCTTCATAAGGCATGCCCCCCAATCCAGGCAACATCCTTGTAAATCTCCTCTGCACCCTCTCAATAGCTGTTGGCTGCAAAGGGGCCCTGATCTCTTCTGAACCTATTTAGCAAGCGAGCTGTGTCAAAGAGTCACCCTGATTTGAAACATTGGCCGTATTCTCCTTCCTGAGATGCTGCCAGATCTGAGATTGTTCAGCATTTTCTGTTTTTGTCTCGGATTCCAGCATCCACAGTATTTTGCTTTTAGCAAGGACCACTGTTGTTATGGATGTTCAAATTTTGCCATTTGATGGATAAGGGGATTGCTGGACTGGCTAGTGATCGGGAGGTCAGCAATACAGGGCTACTGTGCATGTGCTAATCTCCTCTCTGACAAATCAGTGCAAATGAAGTGACCTGCTTAGCACTATGCTGCTGGCCGCTCCAGTAGAATAGGCCCTGCCCACAGATATTCAACATGAATCTCTCTGAGGCACTCTGCAGTGCGCAGAGTATGGGAGGTCCATTTTAAAAATCCCGCTAAAAAAACTAAAGTGAGTTACTCCTGTTGTTATGCAAATTCAGCACTTAGAATTTTTTTTGGGAGAGTCTGGCCCAGATCTTTTAACAAACCATTAAGTTAAAGCATATTAAGCTTTATTTCAAGAACCATTTAATTATGCAATTTCTTTTTTAGTTGGATAGTTGGAAAACAGTTTGTGCTTGGAACAAGCTTTCTTGCTGAGTTAAACATTGTACTTGGAAGATGTTTATGCATATTGGGAATACATTGGATGTGCTTTGGTATTCAGGAATTTTAAACTTGAATCTGAATCATCATTGAAATAAAAATGCATTTATTTTTAGTCTTAAGTGAACAAGTTGTAATGTGTTTTCTCTCTGTGGAACTGAATGGTATACCGGGTTAGGAACTTTAATTTCCTATTTAAGCTTCAACACTAGGCTTCTAGTTCATTTCATATTGTTAATGTTGACATAAGTTCATGACAGTTTCAGTAACTCAGGAGTTTTAATCAAACCAATTGAAAAATCATAATTGCCTTTTTATTTTGGGAAATATGAAAATGTTACCAATGTGTGGAAATGAAATTTGTAGTTTGCACAGTGGCTGACCAATTTACAACATTAATTTTATGATCAGGCATCAAGTTGAAAATATACCTCAGTATCTGAACTGAGATGGGGATGAAGGTAGCTCAATGAACTGGGAAGCAATTGGGATTAATAAGCAATTTGAAACTACTTCTGATGACAATTTGGAATGCCTTAATGAAATTTATGCAAGTAAGTTAAAAGAGTACATACTCTGTTTCCTAAAGTTCTCTAAAGTTGACAAATGGAGAACAGCTCTGACATATTCTGTCACCTTTCAGTTCTGATGAAGAACCAAAAAGCTCAAAGCATTAACTCTGCTTTCTCGCTTTAGAGATGATGCCAGACTTGCTGTGTTTTTCTAGCACCAGCAGTCTGATAAACTTTTGCACTGCCTCTATGGCAAGCATATCCTTCCTCGGGTAAAAAGACCAAAACTGTAAATAATACTCCAAGTGCGGTGGAACCCAAACAGTTAAAGAAAGACATCTTAACTCCTGTACTCAAATCCTCTTGAAGATCATGTCCACAGTAAATCTGTTGGCTCAGAAGTTCCATTGAGATGGTAAATCCCTGGAGTGACAAATGGGAGAAAAGCGTGGTACCTTGACGACCTATTGCTCAAAGACCGAGGCAGCCTGATTTTGGCATATCAGGCAGTTTGGCCAGGGAAACGCATATGCTGTCCTACGTAAACACTACCAAGGTAAACTATGACAAGGGAGATAAAGGAGGTTTGCATCCCTCTTTTTAGGGTAAAAGGCCCTGTTCTAGACAGGGGTTGTGGTTTGATTCTTTTCATGGGTACAGTTTTGGGTTAGAAACTCATCTGGATACATTACAAGGGAAGTTTGAGTCCCCCTTTTTGAGTATGATACTATGCAGAAGTTCGTTTTAAGTAATTACCTAGGTTTGGTTTAGATAGATAGAAAAACCATATTTCTGCTTGCAGTACTCTGGTCTGTTGAAGGTGGTGCTCTAGATTGCAAGACATACTGCCTGAGAGAAAGAAAACAGTCTGTTTCTTTTTACGTCAGTTGGCTCAAAAAAAACGAGAATTTTTTTGTCTAGTCTGGACTCTAAATGTAGATTGGCATTCGATGCATAGCATAGTATATAAACCTGATGAGAATGTACAAGACTAGTAGAGAGATTTCACTTGGTGTTTACGAATTGTTTGGATGTATCTCAGGATGCTGGAATGCTGGCAGTTGTAAACACTCTTGTACAGGGGTTGCAGCCTGATCTATAGAAAGTGTTTACATTGACCTGGGTTGAGTGGGAGGGAAAACAGAACTTGCCCAAGTTTATTAATGCCTCTGGCACTGTGAATACCAGTTCCAATACCAGAACCCTAAATTGGGAAGTAAAAGTACAGATAATCTATTATATGCTGGCTAGTTAGGTCTGGGGAGGGCAACCACAATGGGGCAGAGGTGGAGGACGCGGACAGGGGAGAGGGCAATTGACTGGCTGAGAAAGCCACAGGTGCTTGTTTCACTTGCGGTCTCTAGGGACACTGGTCTCGGGACTGCTTCCAGAGACAACAGGCACAGGGATCTTTGACCATGCCACTCCTGCCTGCACCCCAGCAACTCCCTGTATCATGCAGCAGCATTTAATTTAGTCATAAATGTCAGTATGTGTGGCTTCTGCTTAAAATATTGTATAATTTATTTGCACACTTATTCTATGTCTGCAGGGGTGTCTGCACTGTGGGGGGTGGTGGGGGTTTGGCACTGGAGGGGGGGAGGGGGATGGGAGTTGGAGGTTGGAGCAGATGGTGGGAGGGTTGGGGGGTGCAATTGGACCATGGGGGCAGCACTGTGGTTGTCCCGGGCTGGCCAGTGATTGATTGGCCAGGAAATGGGAGGCTGACAGTTTGGGGCCACTGCACATGCACAGAGGCCTTCTAGTTTTGCCTTCTGAGTGAGAATAGGCCCCACCTCCTGAAATTTAATGATATTCACATTGGTGGTCTCTGCATTGCAAAGAATGTGGGAGAGTCTCATGTGAACTCCCACTAAAAAAAACTGACGTGAATTACACCAGTAAGTTCAACACTTGGAATTTTTTGGGAGAATTCTGCTTGATATTCGAGCTATGCTTCATCTTTAAAGTTAAAATTTATAATGTTATATAAAAACAGAGCTTAGCACTTGGTCAGATTTTCAATATGTTTTCTGCAGGCTGTGATTAATTACCCAAGGTTATTTGTAATTTATTTTACAGCTACATAAAGTTTCCACCAGCTGAAGCTGTGACTGAAAAGAACCTAAAAACTGTAATTGTTTGCTTCTTTTTGTATGTGCACTTTTATTTTGGCCACTACCCTGGGAGATAAGGCTATTTGCCCCTTTTAAAATACATAAAATACAAAAACTTAACTTCACAGTGCACAAATAGAATTGTAACAACGAGAAAATAAACCAGACATTTCATGTTTATATTTCAAATTTATAAATCCAGAGTAATAGGTATTTTCAACTCTTAAGATGTAATCGAAACCATACCTTGTTTCTGTTAGTAATGTCACAAGCATATCCAATAAATCAGAGACTAGCAATCATTCATATGCAATTCGTTACAGTTGCTGAATCCTGTTATTTTAGTTTTGAGAAGCTTATTTAGATGCTTACGAATTATCTTAAAGCTTCTTTAAACATAAATCATTCTATAGTTTGCAGCTTTTTACTTGAGCTTTTTCTGAATCAGGATTTTGTAATTTATTATGCATATTAGATGAGCACTGATCATGGTGGTTAATTTTAAACCTGTTTTGACGAGCACAACCACTGTGGTAAAACGGCAGTGCAGTACTTACCACTCTATTTATCATCTATTAAGTCCACCATCATATTGAATTTGGGAAGAACCTGGGAAGTCGAGCTCCCACCTATATGAAATGTCAGAGTTATTTAAGTAGGAATTCAATGATGCACATTGTACCATTACTGCAATATTAATTAGAAATACCAGGTAAGCTGAATGGAAAGCCAGATCTGGAAATAAAGCAAATCTTCTACAGAGCAGAAAGCAGGATGACCATTTGGAATGAGAGAGTACTCACATGAGCACATTTGAATCACTAGATCTAGCTAGAATTAGGGGTAATTTATGTGAGGTTGCAAACATTTACATTAGAATGTTTTAGGTAGCTCTGATTCACCCCCAGAACTATGTCAAATGCTCTAGTGAGACTGTAATTTATAACTGAGAGAAATTCAAAGGTTGCTTCTGGTTGACAACATGTAAGTTAGTCAGCATCTCACTCCTGTATCAAGCAGCTGACAGACAGACATCTCACCATGAAAAGCAGGAGCCAATAGTACTGGCTGCACTGAACTAAGTCTAAAGCTCTGGAATCTTTTGCCTTAAACTGTTCTGCTCCTTTTGCTACTTTAGGAATTTGCTCCTTTAAGAATTTTTTCAAACCTATATCTATGATCTATCTGTCTTAGCTTCTTATCTGTTTACTGTCAGTTCTTTGATGGAATTTAACTTAAAAAAGGATGGATTTAGGTCAGTGTTATGATCCCAGTTGATATTATAACCAAGTGGGAACATGCCTAAATGGAATCTTGGCACGAAAGATCATGATGGGATTTTATGGCCTCACTCAGACAAAATTGGAAATTCCCACCCTAGATCCAATGAGATTTGCATTGTTGGACCCTCTCCCGCTCCGATTCCTTGGCGAATGAGGTGGTAGAATTCCTGCTGATAACTTAATTTTTTTTATCAGTCATGGAGAAACACAGTCCCAGGACCACTAATTAGAGTTTATAACAAGGAAAAATCATTTTTTAAACTTGGAAAAATTGGATATAACACAATACTTCTTAAATTCTCCGTAATTTAAATACACAGAGATATTAAGATTAACATGGATGACACAGTAGATTTGAAGCTACATTGGTCTCCTTAGCACACAAAGTTAGTCTTTGCGGATTTTTCTCAATTCTCTCCAGATGAATGTCACATAAGAGTTTCCAAATTCCATTCCTAAAACATGATTTAAAATCTCCCTTTATAATAATATCCAGACTTAGTGGTTTGCATTCTGGAATCCAGTCCAGATTTTTGAACTGACACTTTTAAGCAAAACTTCTAGTCCACTTTTAACAAGAGTTAATTCCAGGATTTTATACGACCCACTTTAGGATTTCTTTGACTTGTCTTCCACTTTTCCACAAATTCTAATATCTAACCAATACTTTCTTCCCAATTACTTTAAGATTAGTTCCCCAGACAATAGTAAGACATTCAAAACTTTAGGATTATTTTAGAAATCTTTCTCTAGCACTCTCACCAACCAATTTCTTCTCTGTTCTGTGATTTGAAATAAACAGTGCTGGGTTTTACTCCTAGTTTCTCTTGTTGCTTTAAATTCAGACCTTCTGGGAGTTCCTCTTCATTTCTCTAGTTTCCTTAAGTAGCTGTTCTTTAGATTTCTGGCATTGGCTTTCTTAAATATTATTCCAATGTATAACATTTTTTCTAACAAAGCTAGCTGAGAGAGATATTTTCCCTCCAGCTGCCTGTCGCCAGCTGCTCTAACTTTTGACTAAAACTAAAGAACATAGGAAAGTGTTCTTTTCTTACCAGAGCCCCTAGTTGTTATGTGTTATAATTCAGGTAAGAAAGTCCAAAGTGTTTTATGAAGTCTGCTGGATCATAAGTTTTACACTTTGAATTTCACTTCAATTGACCCACTAAGGAGCTTTTATTAAACAAAGTTCAAGATTATAGTTAACATGTGTAGAAAGAAAATTAGTATTAACTTTTATCAATTACAAACAAAGCAAAACAACCATGATAATGTGTAGCCCTAAACAAATATTATCTAGAATGTTCCAATCAGACAAAACTTCCCGTAGACAAAACCCTTTCCACAGATTTATCACAGCTAAGACTAATGCTCAGGTGATACTGGAACTGAGTCCTTTGTTGGAGAATTGAAACCCTGACTTCTCAGCCTTGTAATTTCTAGCAGCCTTCTGGATATACCCAGAAAAGTTTGAAGCCAGAACAACTTCCCAGAACACCAGGGAGATTCTCTGGTCAAGCTACCAACAGCAGATTTTCTCCTGTGGGAAGGCAGTAAGCCTTGATTTCAGCCGGCATTTAGTTTTCAGCAGAATTTCCCAAAACTAGGGTCAGAGAAACACTCCTTTTCAGCTTGATGTCCGTTCTAAACTCAAACTGCAGACAGAACAGAAGATGAAACAGCCAAACAGAAAATGAAACCTTAAATTCACTAGGGAAAAAAAAACTGTCCGGTAACACATGACCAGCCAATCAGTCTTCCTCCTAACAATCCAGAATCACAAAAGATCCTAGAGTAAAAATAAACAAAACCCCATGTAAACCACTGAAGGAGCAATAAAAGGATTCCTATCGACAACTCGGCAGCAATGAAATAAGCTGAGGCTGTGATAGCTGCAGAGAACGTGATTTAAAGAAGCATTTCTTGAAGGTACACTTGTGTCACACGGAGCAACTATATTTATTCTTCATTCCGTAGCTCTCTCCAACACACTAGAATCCTAGTTGGAAGTGAATCCCCCCTTCCTCTCTGTATATACATACACGCACATACACACACATGCGCACGCACATACACACACACACACACATAAACATGCAAACACTTTTGTCCAGCACAAAACTAACTATAGGTCCTTCCAGGCACAGAAGCATTAAATTAAACCCAACTAAAACTATACCTTATTTCTAATGTTTACCCATACAAATATAACTCTCTTAAAACCACATTTGGTTTCCTAACAGTAAGGTCAGGGGGTAAAGTCTTAAAAATCATTGCTCAAATGACTTCTGGCTTTTAATTGAGGCCAAAAGATGAACTGACTGGCTAGTACTTTAAATCTGACAATGAGGCTATGATTTTTGGGGCATTAGCAGCTACACCTAGTCAAGGATTTGTTGGATTCAGAAGAATTTGTGTGCCTATACACTGACCACCTGGACCTAAATGCCTGCCTGAGAAACTTCCCCCGCACGCACATCCTAATCCTAGCCTTCACCTTATAAATCTTTGTTCTATTCTTTGCTTCAGGCTATCGATATATCATCACACACGCGTATCTCCAATTAGAGCTATAATCTGACCCAACCCCATCTGAGATATCCCCTCCTGCTGCCCTCTCCTCTCCCTCAAGTTTATCTCAGGCATCCAATCATCCTACTATCCAGTGTTTCTGTTCCCGCTGATCCCCTTTCAAGGCCACCAAGTCCCTTGCACCCTCCTTCCAACCTCCCCACAGGTCTCCATTTGTTGTGACGAGAGACTTCTTGCTCCTTCCAGGAAGTCAATTACTCCCAACTTCCCATGCCTTCACTTCCCCAACCACAAGCAATCCTTCCAGCCATCTGATTTCTCCTCCAGTCTCCAATCTCTCCCTCACAAAGCATACAAATCTCCCCTCAGAACTCCAATCCTCCTCCCGCCTCAACAAGAAGACTCTGATTTTCCATTTCACAATTTCTTCCATCCTCGGTTGGTCATTCTCATTTTCTACAAGATCACTTGTCACTTCTCCCCCAGCTATCTTATCTGGTCTTGTGACTTTTACCAACTGATCCCCTGTTGAACTAGAAGCTGGCCTAGCAAACATGTTTGGTTTCGGGCAGGGATCTCCATTACTTCCAAGTCTCTCTCCACTGTTGCTCCCAATGAGACTCTTGAGTTCAAAGGCAGTTAGGGATGCAGTAAATGCTGGCCCAGTCAGCAATGCCCACATCTCGTGAGTTAATTTGAAACAAACTCGCTCTTGTAACTTACTATTAATATGATTAGTCCAGTTCAGTTTTTGGTCAATGGTAACCACCAGGATGTTGATAGTGGGCGATTCAGTGATGGTATGGGGCGATGATTAGATTCTCTCTTACTGGAGATCGTCATTGCCTGATTGACATGTGGCACAGATGTTATTTGTCAGCCCAAGCTTGGATATTATCCATGTCTTATTGCATTTGGTAATGGACTGTTTTCATACCTTTTGAGTCCCAAAAGATGCTGAACATTGACGCAATCATTACCAAACCAAACATCTCCACATTTAACTTCATGATGGAAGCAAGGTCATTGATGAAAAAGCTGAACATGGTTAGACCTAGAATTCTAGGATGTCCTGGAACTGAGATGATTGAATGAATAAATTATGGGCTTTAAATAGTAGCCTATACTTGTCTTATTGTCAACGTGATAAGTCAATTTACTGACCAGTTTAGCAAGTATTAGTTGATAACTGAAGAAAACATAACTCAACATTGGTTTACACACTAATTAATCACATCAGTGAATTCTTACCTTTGGTTTAGTTTTGTGTTTTCTACAAAACACTTATCACCAGAATACTAAAGCTCACCTTCGAGAAAATTATATTGTATCTGATCTGACTCTAATTTTATGTATTTCCAAAAATTTTAATTACCTGCTTTGTTCTCCCAAAATGATCAATAACATTTTTATTACAAAAGTAAGTAGCACTTTGAACGAAAGGTACAGAAAAATGCACTTTTAATGGTTCACAAAATGAATACGTGCCTGTAGAACATATAACATTATTGTGCATACAGGTTCTTCAGCCCTCGATGTTGCACCGACCTGTGAAACTTCTAAAGCCCATCTAACCTACACTATTCCAGTATCATCCATATGTTATTCCAATGACCATTTAAATGCCTTAATGTTGGCAAGTCCACTACTGTTGCAGGCAGGGCATTCCACATCCTTTCTACTCTCTGAGTAAAGAACCTACTTCTGACATCTGTCCTATATCTGTCACCCCTCAATTTAAAGCGAAGTCCCTTCGTGCTAGCCATTTCCATCTGAGGATAAAGGCTCTGACTGTCCACCCTACTAATCCTCTAATCATCTTATATGCCTCTATTAAGTCATCTCTGAACCTTCTTCTCTCTAACAAAAACATCCTCAAGTCCCTCAGCCTTTCCTCATAAGACCTTCCCACCGTACCAGGCAATAACCTGGTAAAGTTCCTCTGCAACCTTTCCAATGCTTCCACGTCCTTCCTATAATGCGGCGACCAGAACTGTATGCAATACTCCAGCTGCGACCATACCACAGTTTTGTACAGCTGCAACATGACCTCATGGCTCCGAAACTCAGTCTCTCTATCAATAAAGGCTAACACACCATACGCCTTCCTAACAACCCTATCAACCTGGGTGCCCACTGTCAGGGATCTATGCGCATAGATACTGCGATCTCTCTGCTCATCCACACTACCAAGTATCTTACCATTAGTCCAGTAGTCTGTATTCCTGTTATTCCTTCCAAAGTGAATCACTTCACACTTTTTCTCATTAAACTCCATTTGCCACCTCTCAGCCCAGCTTTGCAGCTTATCTATGTCTCTCTGTAACCTGCAACATCCTTCTACACTGTCCATAACTCTACTCACTTTAGTGTCATCTGCAAATTTACTAAACCATTCTTTTATGCCCCCATCCAGGTCATTTATAAAAATGACAAACAGCAGTGGCCCCAAAACAGATTCTTGCAGTACACCGCTAGTAACTGAACTCCAGGATGAACATTTCCCATCAACCATCACCCTCTGTCTTCTTACAAATCTGAATATAAATTAAGACTTGGTAACAGCTTGTTTGTATGTACCGGGAATTTATTTCTCTATGCTTTGAAATGATTAAAACTTGTAGCTCCTTATCAACTACAGATGTTTGAAGAAATTCAGTGACATGCTAGAGATGGCTCTATCTAATGACCCCCATCTGTGTACATGTGCATTCTTTAGAAGTGTAATACTTGCTAATCTCTTTTCTTGCAAGCTAGAATGGCTGTGTCTATAGGATAATGTTGGGTTAAATCCATTAGCTTTTAAGTACTCTGGTTGAGAAATCAACTGAACTGAAGGATGCTGGGATAGTAAGTTGTTTTGATCAGTAGAAACTTCTCAAATATTATTTCACTATCTGAAGACTGAATGCATTTTTGCATCAAAATAAAATGTATTAATGTTGTTAAACAGTAATGCAGAAGATTGATTCCCAGCTTTATGCAATGGTATGCTTCAGAAATATACATGAACGTTTTAATTGTATTGAATACATTATAGATATGGAGAGAAGGGTGCATGTTCGTATTTTGGTGATGTCTGAGTCTGAAGAGACTGATTTGTTAACCTTAACTCCTTTAACTTAGCAGTTCCTAATCAAACATAAAATGTGTGTACACCTCAACATCTGCTGAAAGCCTACCTTTTTTATTTTAAAAGATGTGTTCATTTTAATAATAAACTGTTTATACAATTACAGGAAATAGAGCATTCGATTTTCATGGTGACAATAAAAACAAACCAATCATAATTTATCTGCATTAGTAAACCTTTCATGATCCTCAAGTAGCTGAGAGTTCCTTAATCACTATAGATCTTAATAATTATCAACGCACATGTTGAGCTAATGACAATTGGAATAGATTTCTGAACACTCACAGAGTCTTACCAAAGAAGATCTGAAAGCATTAGTAAGTATTGCAATTGATGACACATAACATAGTTACTGATTCCTGAAATGTGCCTTGAAGATCGCTATAGAATATAAGTTGAGTATAATATCTACTAGTGGTCTCTAGATGCTTCCATCGCAGATCTTTATGAAGCACTACGTTCCTCTGTCCTAAGCCCAGTTGAACATCTGCAGAGACATGGCTTTAAACTGGTTAGAATCATTATTAGCATAAAAAAAGATGGCTGTGGGAGGTCAATCACCTGAGCCTTGAGAGATTAGATTACAATGAACTACTTAAAGAAGGAGATGCTACGTGAATATTAGCAGGAGAGCTCAGCATTTGATTTGATTTGAAAATGGCCACAATGCCTTTTAAGTGATTTGAGCAATATAGATAAAGAACAAAGAACAAAACAGCACAGGAAACAGGCCCTTCGGCCCAACAAGTCCGCGCCACCACCCCGATGTTCCCACCTTTACCCGCGATCCCTGTCCGTGTTTATAGATCTGTGGATTAAAAACCAAATTTGAGACAATTTAGGGAGAATTCATTTTGCCAATTAGCCTAAGAGCACATCTTTGAGATGTGGGAGGAAACCGGAGCGCCCAGAGAAAACCCATGCAAGCACAGGGAGAATGTGCAAACTCCCACAGACACAGGCCCAAATCCATGTATCTGCATAGCGCAGCGATAGTCACTGAGCTGTCGTGTTGCCCATCAAATGGTCCAGGTCAAGCATATACTAACGACGTGAAGCACCAGGATACTCTCGAAAAAGATCCAAGAGCAGCCCATCGCGTGTATGCCCGTTGTTAGACAACAAGGTGGATCAAAGTACCTGTAGGATAAAAACAAGTACATCAATATCATCATCTAATTACACACTTCCCAGGGACTCCCAAGGCTCATGATCCCTATTTTAAATCAGTTTTCTATACCCCTCCATTCCCATTCTGTTCATGTGCCCATCTAAGTATTTCTTAAATAACTCCAGAGTACCTGCCTCCACCACTTGGCAGCGCATTCCATACCCCACCACCCTCTGTGTGGAAAAAAAACTCCCTCTAGCATCCAAGTTAGACCTTACCCCCCTTACTCTAAGCCCGTGACCCCTCGTGCTATTTGAGTCCATCCTAGGAAAAAGCTTAACCCTGTTTACTCTATCTATCCCCTTCATAATCTTGGACACCTCTATCAGGTCTCCTCTAAGTCTACGTCTTTCTAAGGAAAACAGTCCCAATTTGCCTAATCTCTCCTCATAACTCAGACCTTCCATACCAGGCAGCATCCTGGTAAACCTCCTCTGCTCTCTCTCCAGAGTCTCCACGTTCTTCCGGTAGTAAGGCGACCAGAACTGGACGCAGTATTCCAAATGAGGTCTAACCATCGTTTTATACAACTGCAACATTAAAGACCAGCTCTTGTACTCTATACCCCTTCCTATAAAGGCTAGCATACTATATGCTTTCTTCACAACCTTCTCCACTTGCTCTGCCACCTTCAGAGACTTGTTCTGAAGGTCTGAAAATGGATGAAATCATGGCCAGTTGAGGCATATTTTGTCCAATCTTCTCCAGTACAGCAAACTAAGTACATCAAGGGCAAGATAAAATTATTTTTGTGGAGCCAGAGGTGAAAGAATAACATGGGCTTCTGCCATCATGGCCTAACATAGTACTAGCCTGGAGCTGGTAATAAGGTTGAGATTTCAAAATATACCAGGCTCCTTTTGGCAGGATGGGGCAAGTTTTAGGCAGTAAGCATTATTTGTTAAAAATTAATTTCCATTGTGTGCATTTCTAGAGTGAGGCAGACTGAGGAAAATGATGAGATGAAGATGGATAGATGTAATCATAAAAAAGATATTTGCATGTTATTATAATATCTTTATTGCTATCCTAAAACTGATCATTTTAAATTAAGGAATGTATGCAAAAGTAGATCTCAAAGTGAAAGCATTACATAACAAACCCTTCAGTGGTACATTATTTGTTGCTAAATTGTGAAGTTTATGAAGGAATTCATCTGTTGTGTATTTTTTATTCATAAAATGTTTAGTAGTTGCATAGACCAGGTAATACTGATTTTAAATGCACCAGAAATTTTTATTATCACATTCAACTGATTCGTCAAATATGTTGCATTGTATTGTTAGATAATTCAAGGATGTTAATCATTTTCTCCTGCCCTAAATGAACATAAAAACTGGAAATATATAATTCGGCCTAGCCAACGTGCTTCAATTAAACTTGATTTTCTGAATGTGTATTTTAGAGAAACTTTATTGGCCAGGATTTTCTAACCATGCAGCGGATGTGATGAACCATTCAAATATATGTTGACTTTGTTGGGACTGGCCGAGTCCACAGGTGGAATTAGCTAGAAAATTCTGGCCATTGTTTTTATTCTTTTCTTGGATCAAGTCTGTATCTTTCTATTGTCACACTTATCAGTTATTGCCTTCACCTTTTGAAATTCTAACTACATCTTATTTTGATTTTTCAAATTCAATTGAGAAGTTAAGCCTCTAGTTATTCATCTAACATAGAACAATACAGCACAAACTGACCCTTCAGCCCACGAGTTGCACCGATCACATCTACCAACTCTTGCTTTTGTACAGCAGCTTGCATTTACATAGTGTATTTAATGCAGAAAACTGTTCCAAGGTTCTTCAGAGAAACGGAACCATGGTAAATGAAAATTGATCAAGAGATGAATAAATAGAGTTAAAGATTTTAATCAGATTGGCCATGATCTTGTCAAATGCCAGAGCAGGTTCAAGGAGCTGAATGGGCTACTCCGGCACCTAGACACAGCTGTCAATAGTACAAGAAGAGGGAGGAGTGCAAATGGCTTGATTCAGAAGACTAGAAAGTTCACTGCTTGGGCTGGAGAAAGTTCCATAGACAAGGAACTGTAAGGGCATGAAGGAATGTTAACATGGGGTTGCAAATCTTAATTTTGAGTTGGTGGTGATTTGTAAGTCAACAAGCACAGGGTAATAGGTGATTATGAGCTGGTGTACAATGGCTTATTGATATCAGAGTTTTGGATGACATTTGATGTTATTAGCTAAAATTTGCAGATTGGAGGATGGGAGGTCAGCTAACAATAATCTAACTTAGAGTTGGCAATGGCATGAATGATACTTCCTGCAGCAGATTGGCTGAAATTGGGGCAGATTATAATATTAAAGAAGGGAAGATTGATGGCACTTAAAGATACGTATGTAGAAGCTTAACCTGGCTTGAATAATTGCAAATTATCTGGTTCAGTTTAAGACAATGCTCAGGGAGCAAGTTAGGGGAAGGATCAGTAGCAAGGGCAAAGACTTTTCAGGCTGCAACCAAAGGGGATGCTCCAATATTTCTAATGTTTAATGAAGGAAATTGTGACTGGATACCCAACAAAGGGCCTGAATAAATAGAGACAGCGAGGAGGCTGAATGATGTGTTAGAAAGTTAGAGTTCTTGAATGTTATGAATATACACATAAATTCTAGCCATTTATGTAACATATTGTGATTTATTATCCCATATTATTATGCAATTCACTGATTTCTATTTTCCTGCTTGTTACCTGTTTTCTAATTCACCATTAATTTATATTAAGCTCCTTGATCAATCAACTCATTTTCCTCCTTTTTTTTAAGCATTTTCAACTTACTTTGCACATAATCTATCTGTTTCTTTCCTTTTTTGGAAATTATTCACATTAAAATCTTGGAAATTTATCAACATTCAAGGATAGTAAATGTCACAGCACTGAGTTACGATTCCAGTGAAGCATGTTAAAAATTAATTGATAGAATGCCCCCTCTTGGATTGTTCAAAAATATTAACCCTTTGAAAATCCAACAGAAATTTCTGTGAAGTATCTCACAGTTATTGTAAATGTATTTTATAACATATAAAATTTCAAATGTATAGGTCTTAGTAAATCACTAATTTCTTTCAGTTGTTTTTTGCAAATTTCCTTTTAAATTACATTTAATTAAATGTACTTCAGCTTAAAAAACTTCCAGAATGTTTATTTTAAACATGTTCAGTTAATTTGGATCTGCTTTATCTGCATTTCATTTCAAGAAACCTATTGTTTTATTACCTCAGACAAAATAATGCAAACAAAATGGCAGGTTATCGAGATACAGTGATGTGGTAAGGTGCAAGAGCTCCAAGAAAATATATTGGTCAAATTGTTTCTAAATTTATTACATTGTTTATCTTATGTATTAATCATTTGAGTCCCCAGAGGTCAGTAAAATTATATTTTTAAAATAAAAATTACTGGAGTCAATCGGCATTTTATTTTGAACTATGTGGTATTTTGTAATATTAGTCTTTAGCATAGCTAGAATTTTATTATGCAACAGTTTAGTGATGTAATTCAAATCTATTAAAAACATGAAATGCAGAAAGCTTTACTTCTGGCTATGGAATCACAATCTGGCTGTGCCTCACAAAAGGTTGCTGCAAAAGGTTAGGGTGCATGGAGTTGGAGGTAAGGTGTTAGCGTGGATGGAGGATTGGTTGTCTAGTAGGAAGCAGAGTTGGAATCAATGGGTACCGTTCTGGTTGGCAATTGGTCACTAGTGGAGTGTCGCAGGGATCGGTGCTGGGGCCTCAACTGTTTACCATTTACATAGATGATCTGGAAGAGGGAGCTGAGTGTAGGGTAACAAAATTTGCTGGTGACGCAAAGATGAGTAGAAAAGCAAATTGCATGAAGGGTGTGGAAAGTCTGCAGAGAAATCTGGATAGGTTGAGTGAATGGGTGAAGACCTGGCTGATGGAGTATAATCTTAGCAAATGTGAGGTTATCCACTTTGGTAGAAATAATAGTAAGAGGGATTATTATTTAAAAGGCGAAAAGCCGCAGCATACGATGGTGCAGAGGGACCTGGGGCTCCTTGTGCACGAATTGCAAAAACCCAGTCTGAAGATGCAGCAGGTGATCAAGAAGGCGAATGGATTGTTGGCCTTTATAGCGAGGGGGATAGAATGTAAAAACAGGGAGATCTTGCTGCAACTGTACAGGGTACTGGTGAGACTGTAACCAGAGTACTGTGTGCAGTTTTAGTCGCCACATTTGCAATAGGATATATTGGCCTTGGAGGGAGTGCAGAGAAGGTTCACTGGGCTGATATTGGAAATGAGGGGGTTAGCCTATGAGGAGAGATTGAATAGACTGGGTCTATACTCAATGGAGTTTAGAAGGCTGAGGAAGGATCTTATAGAGACGTATAAGATAATGAAAGGTGTAGATTGGGTAGAGGTAGAGAGAATCTTCCCACTGAGAAAGGATAGCAGAACTACAGGGCACAGCATCAAAAGAAGGGGGAGGGCAGTTTAGATCGGAGTTGAGGAGGAACTTGTTCACTCAAAGGGTGTTGAGTCTCTGGAATTCTCTGCCAATTGAAGTGATGGAGGCTACCTCGCTGAATATATTTGAGTCACACGTAGATAGATTTCTGATAGACAAAGGAATTAAGGGTTATGGGGAGAAAGTGGAAAAGTGGAACTGATCCACTTCAGATCAACCATGATCTTGTTGAATGGTGGGGCAGGCTTGAAGAGCTAGATGGCCTACTCTTGCACCTTATTTCTCATGTTCTTATGTTATGAATGGTGGATAGAGTGAGCACCTTTTTCTTGATTTATATTGATAACTAGACCTGGTTGTATGAGCTACAATTTCAAATTATGAAAACTGTTCAACTTCTGAATCCTCCAGGTGAGAACCAAGACCACCCCAATGTCTCATTGACCTGCAGTATGCCAAAGACACATCTGTACACATACCCAGAAGTTGAGTTACAAACTATCATCAGTGCATTTACCATGGCATACGTGGCAGAAGAAGGCCATTCAACCCACCAAGTCTGCACTGACAACAATCTCCCCAGGTCCTATCCCCACTTAGTCACCCTGCTAATCCCTCTAGCTTTTCACAGCGTGAGGCACTAAGGACTAATTTAGCATGTCCAATCAACCTAACTCACACCTCTTTGGACTGTGGGATGAAACGAGAGCAAACCCATGGAGAATGTGCAAACTCCACACAGATAGTGACCCAAGTTGAGAATTGAACCTAGGTTCCTGGAGCTGTGAGCCAGCAATGCTAACCGCTATGCTACCCCATCCTTGATACAAAACTTGGGAAATATTGTGAACTATGAGGAGGATGTAAAATACTTCAAGAAGATATTGGCAGGCTGGTTGTTATATATTTAAGTTGTTGCATGATTGTTTTAAGAGCAGTTTGTATGACCTGATTATGATGTTATAGCTTCATTTTCTTTTCTGTATCAGGAACATCTCTTGCAATTAACCTGTTTGTGTTATTTTGAATCTGTTTGTGCAAAGTATGTATTTTCATTTTTTTTTCAAAACCACAACTCCTAACATAGGACATTACAAAAAGAAAACTGGCAGTGAGTCAGGATTTTGTTAATCGAGGAAATATTCTGAGTAGAAAAAAACATTATGAGTTCTCAAATTTCAAATATGGGAAGGTTAGAAGAAATCAACATCAGGATTAAAGATTGAAGTGCCAGTGCAAGAATACCAATGAAGAAAAAAATTGTGTGGTTTTAAAAGAAGAGTGAGGTTCCAAGCAGTATTGGGCATATTTAAAAAGAAAGGATGCTTTGCTATTTGATGGGAGCCATTTGAAAATAATAATACATCAAGTCAATGGTCTCATGAGTAAAAAGCAGAGTATTGGAAAGACAGTAAAAAAAAATATACTGAACAGTCTTGAGTCACCAGTGCTACAAGAGAAATGGCAGGTCAGCTAGGCACTATGGGATCTTTCAATGAAGAAAATGAATTGTGGAGTTTCTATGCAGAGCATTTTCAGTACTTTGTGTGAGTGAATAAAATTACAAATAAGCTGCTTATATCAGCTTTTCTCAATACACTAGGAAGTAAAACATTCAATTTGCTCTGGACTATGTTCATTCAGCAAAGTGAGGAATCAAAACTTATGATGACTTGATAAAGATATCTGAAGAGCATTAGTCTCCAAAGCTACTAATCATTATGGAACGGTTCAGGTTCCACTGAAGGAATTTTCACAGTAATTTTATTGCGATGTTAATGTAAACCTACTTGTAACACTAATAAATAAACTTTAAACTTTAAGTGGAAGGTGAAAGCATTGCACAGTCTATGGCAAGCTTAAAAAGAATGGCACAATATTGTGAGTCATTAGAAGATACTCTTTGAGTCATCTGGTTTGTGGTCTCCAAAATGTGGCTATCCAAAGAAGAACATGCTTTGATTTAAAGATGGTAATAGAAGCCACAGAGTCAATGGAACTGGCTGCTAAAGAAACTTCACAATCTGGTGCTGGAATGGAGGTCCACAAGTTGGGAATTGCCCGTAAGAAGACAAAATAGCAACAAGCATGCCATAAATATTCCAAAATGGTCTTTTCTGTGTGTGAATGCTGGAACAAGGATTGTCAATACAAAAATTGTCACAAAATGGGTCACATTGCAAAAGCTTGCTGGGTAGTAACACTCTACCCATTACGCTGACATTCTCTAATGAAGTGGAGGTGACCTAATAGATAAATGGAAAACTGTTCAACTTCTGATACCTCCAGGCCAGAACCAATTCCACCCCAATGTCTCATTGACCTGTGGTATGCCGATGACATGTCTGTGCACATACCAGATGTTGAGCTACGAACTATCATTAGTGCATTTACGGAAGCATATGAGAGAATGGACCTCAGAAAACAAAGATTCTCTCCCAGCCTGATCCTGTCACAAAGCTGCCCCCCAACCATCAAGATCCATGATGAGCTCTGGACAAGATGGATCATTTCTCATATCTTGGGAGCCTCCTTTCGGTATGAACAGACAGATGATGAATCTAGCATTGAATCCAATGCAGTCTGATGATCCGAGTGTTCAAAGCTTGAGACCTCAAATCCAGGACCGAACTCATAGTCTACAGGGTAGCCATGATTCCCATCTTCCTGTATCATCAGAAACATAGACAATGTACAGCACACACCTCAAATTCCTGGACAGGTATCACCAATATTGCATCTGTAAAATCCTGCAAATCCATTAACAGGATAAGAGTACAACAGTGAGCATTCCCTCTCAGGCTGATATCCTCAGTATTGAAGCACTGGTCACACTCAACCAACTGTGATGTGTGGGTCACATTGTCTGTATACCCGACATGAGACTCCTGAAACAAGTGCTCTATTCTGAGCTCTGCAATAGCAAGGGGCCACTAGGACAGTAGAGGAAATGCTGCGTGGACACTCTGAAAACCTCCTTAAGTAAATGCAACATCCACATCAACATATGGGAATTGTTTGCCTTAGAATGCATAAATTGGAGAAGAAGCATCTCTGAAACTGCTAATCACCTCGAACGTCTCCAGTTAGAGCATATGGAGACCAAGTGTAAACAGCGGAAAGAAAGTGCAGAATCCAGAGCATCTCACCTGTCCATCTCACCAAACACCACCTGCCAAACCTGTGGCAAAGTCTGCAGTTCCAGGAATGGACAATTCAGCCACCACAGAACTCACCTTCCCAGAGTGAAAGTAAGTCATCGTCTACCCTGAGAGACTGGAGAAGGAACTGGAGCATAGACTGTAAATAAACAATTGTGGCAAAATTAGTCACATTGCAGAAACTTGTTGGGCTATACCAGCTTTCCCTGAGAAGAATATTCAACAGAGAAATCTAAGTACCTTCAAGCAAAAGAACAAGTTGCATTGTACAAAAAGAATTTATGATCCAGCTGAAAGAAATTCTGACTGTGAAGAAGTGAATGTCCTGAAATATGGTGAACAGTTCCAACTATTCATACAGGGTGAATCACATGAATTCTGCCAGACTGTGAAATCAAGTGGACAGTCTGTTAGAATGGAAGTTGATGTTGGTGCTATTGTATCTTTAATTTCTCAGACTACGGGGGCAATTCTCCCAAAAGTGCTGAATTGATGGGAAAACTTCTAGATCATGACTGTTTTTTCATTGCAACTTTAGACCCAATTTCCCCACTCTGTGCTCTGTAGAGGTCACAATCGGGAATCTCATCAAAAACCTGGCAGTGGGAGAGGCTTGGGTGGGCTGTTCGCGCCGTCTGCTGACAGCTCCGGAACTCTGTATATGCGCAGTGGTAATAAGGAACATAGTGCTTATAAGTGTAATTAACAATAAAAAGCAAGAAAAATCTTGTATTTACATAGTTTTACGCCATACTTAGTATTTTTGATGTGTAGTCACTGGTGTAAGATAGGAAATACTGCCATCATGTTGCATATAAAAAGATCCCTCAAACAAGAATGAGAAACAACCAGGCGAGCTGTTTTACTCATTTTGGTGAAGGGTGTTGGGGTTTTTATAGAGGCTAAGTATTAAGCTTAACTTCAGCTAACATGAAGACTCATGACTATAGTATCCTGGTGAAAGATATTTCTTTATTGATCAACATATGCTTGGAGAAAAAGGATGGACGATCCACTTCTCTGAAGTTACATCACAGTAGCAATACAATTGTACAACTTCCAAAAGATATTTTACCTGCCTCTGGCTCATCATGAGGCAGTCATTCATTAGTACGGGTCAATCATCATTATTAAATGTCATATACCTTGACCAATTATAGATATTCTCTAAAACTATGGGAATAAGTTTTAGTGGTTTCTGCCTGACTTTACTATAGCTATCTGTTCTGAACTCTTATCTGGTGTAATATTCATAAAGCTATCTGAAACCACCAGCTTGTCCTTACTCACTGAATGTCTCCTTCACTGAGCTGTCTGGTACCCATGCTGATAAGCGCTGTGCTTTTTTGGGTGTGTTGTGATTCACTTTATTGGCCTATTTTTCATTTTGCCTTAGAACCCTGTGCCATTAACCAAGATGTAAGCCTGTTCAATAATACACTTTCAAAAAGACATGTTTAAATTCTCTAACTGTGGTTATATGTGTTTCTCGCAGTCAGTACCTCTATAAACTACATATAAGTCAATCTGTGATTCTTATCCTAAGCTAATTCGTTTTGTTCTAATAATCTTTATTTGTGTTTTAAATCCCAGAGTATTTTGAAGTCTTCTAACAAAGAGATAAATGAAAAAAACTGCTCTGCGCTTAAAAAGTATTATGAGGATAGACAAGGTCTAGGTTTAATATTTCATGTGATAGATGTTGCCTCAGTACCATACTGAAGTGTCTCTTTTTCCGTCAGACTTCTGCCTTTGCTGATTCTTGGGAAAATCTTGTCGGTTGTCTTTGGCTTTGGATGCAAAGAGTTAATCACATTCATTCTGAGTCACTTTTGATGTGGCATCATTATAAGGGGCAGCACAATGGCACAGTGATTAGCACTGGCTGCTTCACAATGTCAGGGACCTGGCCTCGGGTCACTGTCTGTGTGGAGTTTGCAAGTTCTTCTCATGTTTGTGTGGGTTTCCTCCGGGTGCTCCAGTTTTCTCCCACAGTCAAAAAATGTGCAGGTTAGGTTGATTGGCCATGATAAATTGACCCTCGTGTCATGGGGATTAGCGGGATAAATATGTGGGGTTACAGGAACATGGTCTGGATGGAACTGTGATTGATGCCGACTAAATGGGCCAAATGACGTCCTTTTGCACTGTAGGGACTTTGATTCCACTCTGAATTAGATGTGGCATTTTTGGTTTCAGAATCATCTCTCTACCAAAAAACTCATTTTTCTCTTCATCCATTGAATTAGATATTCCACATTTTTTTGAGATTTATGCACTAATAGCATCCAATGACTTGATGTTAAAATCATACAAAACATCAATTGGGTAGTACATATATTTGTTCTCTTGGTGATAGTTTTTTTTTTTCTCAACCAACCATCCACCTATTCCATTTGCTGTGAAAATGATGCTTAAATGGCCTGTTGAGGCATGTACCCAAAGGTTGAACTTTAGATATTGGATCCCTTGGTATGACTGCAATGTTGGTGTTATTTCTTCACATGTGTCAGTTGATCTCATTATTTGATGTATTCTAAACATGTTCCACACTAATAAGCAATGTTCTTTACCTATTGATCTATTAGTTACTGATCCATAACTTCAATCTTTCCTCATCCATCCAACCATTGTCATGACAAGCACATAAATTCTTGCAGGAAACTTGATTTTCAGCATGGTTTTATGCTTGCAAATCACTTGAGTTTTGTTGCCTCAGCATTGCAGGCTAGCACCACTATCTCATGTCCTGTAGTTTTCATGAGAATTATTTTTGAACCTTTCATTTCATAGTTTGATCGCTGAACATATTGAAATTCATGCGTGTGTCATCCGTTTTATCGATATAATATGTTGGGCACTTGTCTTTTTGTCATAGTCTGATGATGAATCACTTGAAACTGGTAATTCTGAAGAGATTTTTTTGGTAGTCTCTCAGCGATCTTGGTCTTTTGCTGTCACACTAAACGTTTGCATACCATAAAGTGACCCACACTAAATAGCTGCTGTTCTGGAACCTTTGCTGGTTTCAAGGACGGATTTGGCTCACTTAAATGTGTATATTTCTGGTGATTATGATACCATCTGATGGTTAACAAGGATGCTTTCCAATACAGTCTCTGTTCATTTGTTCTTTGGCATCTTCTTCAGGGAAGATTCCTTCTTCTGTTCTCACATCAGTTTTTCACGAACATTGAACTGTCTTGCTGCAGCATAGTCATTTGATGAATTAGCGAATGTTACAGCTTTCAGCGTGAAATCAGTTTTGTATTTAATTTGTTTTGTTGGAAGTCACATTTCTGTTCTTCAGTACATGGATTGTCCTCAGTGTCAGTGTGCCTTAACTACCATGCATCTTTGCAATGCCTGCTAGATCACTTGCACCCAGTTATAAAGTAAATAAAACATGCACTTGTTTGGTAAAAAATTGAGGCTAACTATTGATGTGTCAATTATATGTCATTGCTGAATGGGCAGGGAGCAGTGGTGAGAGGCAAGGGAGGAATAGTTGATTTTTAAGCTGAGTATATGCAAAAATATCAAAACATTGGGTGAAATTCTCCAGCCTTCCAGCCATGTGTTTCCTGCCGGTGGGAGGTGGCGTGTTGTTCGCTAACAGCGGGATTCTCTGGTTCCACTGCTATCAGTGGGAAACCGACAGGTGGGGCTGCACTGCTGGTAGACCAGAAAATCCCACCAGCATGAATAACGGAGAATTCTGCCCATGATTTTTGGGGTGGTACCTCAACTCAATTTGTGCTATGATCTGTGGTAATAAGTTGATGAAAACCAATGGGAACACAGAAACAATGAAAATAGGCACAGGAGAATAGGCCATTCAGCCCTTTGAGCCTGCTCCACCATTCACTATAATCATAGAAGATCATCCAACTGAATAGTCTGATCCCGCCTTTGCACTATATCCTTTGACTCTTTACTCCTAAGAGCTATAAATCTGATACCTTTTTAAAAACGTACAATGTTTTGGTCTCAACTGTTTTCTGCGGTAAAGAATTCCAAGGCTTACCATTCTCTGGATGAAGAAATTTCTCCTCATTTCAGTCCTAAAAGGTTTACCCTGCATCCTTAGACTATGATCCCCAGCTTTGGACATCTCCATTACCGGAACATCCTTCCTGCATCTACCATGTGTAGTTCTGTACATAAGAAAATATGGAGCTTATGTGAGTATGGACCAACAGGAGGTGTGTTATAAAAATTGAATTAGATAGTACTAAAGGAATTATGATAGTTATATGTATATGTTGATGACTGGATCAGAATCAGAATGGTTTTAAAAGGAAGACTTCTGGATTGGCATAATGTACCAATGGATGTGCTAAGCCCTTTTGGTTTTCCACTTATTTTCATGACTTAGAAAAGTAAGAAAGTCAGATTTGCATTGATATAGTGCTTTTCTTGATAACCGGCTGTCTCAAAGCAGTTTATAGCCAATGAGTACTTTAGAAGTGTAGCTTCATAAGTGTAGTGTCATAAGGGTAGCAGCCAATATGTACATAACAAACTTCCACAAACAGCGATTGTGATCAGATAGCCTGTTTTTATGATGTTGATTGAGGAAAACATATTGGCCACTTGACCAAGGATATCTAGGTTCCTTTTCTTTGAAATATTCCCATGGAATTTTTTGCATCCACCCGAGGAGATAAATAGGCCTCAGTGTAATATCTTATTGGGATGACATTCTTGATATTTGTACTCAAGGCCTGATCCAAGAAGTTTGCTGATTTTTGATTATACCACAGTTGGAGAATGGCAAACTGTGTGGAAAAATTCAGGAGAGTATTAGTTATGGACAAGTAGGTCACATGCAATTTACTATTGAGAAATGTGAAGCAGAGCATAATTAAAAATATAGTGAAAGAAATTTCTGACTGATAAAAGATCAATTGCCAGGAGCCCTCAGTTTGCTCAATTTATCCCAGGAGGGTTGTTAATTTAAAAAAAGAGAAAAAGTTCTCCTGCCTGTCTTTGGACCACCCATAATATCCTGTACAGACCTACTACTTGGCAAAAGTCAGGGTACAGATTATAAAGATGGTTTTATCAGGAACACTTGCACTTGTGTGTCTAAAAGCATATATATTTTACCATTATAATACAATGTGATTCATTAAAAATGGTCCACATTTGTTGTGTAAAATTTCTAAATATTTGGAAGTGTTGTTTAAACTGACTTAAGTATTTGAAATGTTTTTTCTTAATTTGAATTCCATGTCTTGATGATAATGTTAATTGGCAAGGAGATGTTTCACAGAGCTTTAATATTTTGGAGGTTTCAACTATAACTGAAATGGTTAAATGTTTATTATTGTCTGTGGAGCCAGTTGGTTTGGTTGATCAAAGGGTCCTTCTTATTTTATACTTTGAAGTTCTTACAGTAGTTCTGAGTTCTGTTACGCTCATTTTCACTTTCTGGAAAGGTGAAAAACAGATGCAATTAATTAACTGCCTATGTTAGAATAAAGAACAAAGAAAATTACAGCAAGGAACAGGCCCTTTGACTCTCCAAGCCTGAATCGACCATGCTGCCTGACTGAACTAAAAGCCTCTACCATTCCGAGGACCATATCACTTCATTCTCATCCTATTCATGTACTTGTCCAGATGTCCTTTAAAATTCACTATTGTATCTGATCCCACTACCTCCCTTGGCAGCAAGTTCCAGGCATCCACCAACTGATGTGTAAAAAACTTATCTTGTACATCTCTTTTAAACCTTGTTCCTCACACTTTAAACCTATGCTCTCTAATAATTGACTTTCCATCCTGGGAAAAAGCTTCTGACTATCCATTGTAGCCTGTTCCCTTTTTACAGTGAAAGGGAAAATCATGTGGCTCGTACTATCACTCTACCACTCCTACAAAATGTGAAAAGAACCTCCAATGTGATTGAGGTGCACATTTGAATTCAACATAATGTGAAGGATAACACAAAAGTGTGAGTGGAGTTCTCTCTGCAAATACCAGAACATTATTTGCATAGAATCTTCTGTTTTAAAGTTATATATCCGACAAGTGTATTGTTATAATCAAGGTCAGAAAGGTATTTTATAAAGTCAGCCTAGACCATAGGCTTTGCACTTTGGATTTGATATGGATGAGTATAAGATATTTCACTCCAGGAATGATACAAGAGCCCCACAAGGAAGTTTTTAATCAAACAAAGTTTATCTAAAAACACAATTCACATAATAAGGAAGCTGGTATAACTTTTACCAATGACATAAAAAGCAAATATGATATTGTATAAACCTCAACAGCTAAGTATACTGTCCTAAATCAAACGACCCTACAAACATATACCTCATTCTATGCTTGGCACAGAAATCAAATATGCTCACATGATACTGGATCTTGCAGCTTTCCAACAGCTGCTGTGGATTACTTCTTTGAATGTTAAATTGAAAATGCTGATTTCCCCATTCTAGAACTTTCAATACACCTCAAGGTAGAGGCAGAGATACTGTTTGCTTCTAGCTAGCAACTGCAGGCAACAAAATTTTCAAGAGCAGGGAGAGAGAGAGAGACAGAAAATACTGTTTTCAGTCTACAGTCTCAACAGCTTCTGACAAAATGAAACTAAAACATTGAACTTTGCTGTGATTTAAAAAAAAAACTGTCCAAGCAGGCATCATCTAACAGGTCAACCACATGCATTTACAAGTCTCTGGCAGCAATTCCAAAAGATCATAAAACTCCAGGACACTGCATTAGTCCAAATTAAAAATAAACATTACTTCAATTATTTTGCTCCTGCAGTAAAAAAATACTGATTACAGACAGCACAGCATCAAAACCAAAAATGCCAAACCTGGTTGAAAAAAAAACTGCAGAGAATATGATTAAAACACATTTCGTAAAGGCACAGTAACATCACAGTATATTTTTAATCTTGTAGCACTACATCTGCAATAAAGTTGCTGACATTGTTTATTCTGAAAATAGTTTAAGAAAAACTGAAGTTTTCTATGCTTCCAATTACTTAAAAGATATAATTGAAATTATAGATTGTTTCAGTCAGCATTATGTAACAAATCACATGGCCTGCTTTGTAGATATTACTGTACATCACATTTTTAGGGGAGTCTTTTCAAGGCACTAATCCTGGCCTAGAGCTGCTTGATAAGGGCATAGATTTCAAATAATTTATTTAACATTATGTGGCCAATTATGTAATTTCCATTTCTGTCCATCAAAGATCTGCGCTGCAAATGAATTCTCAGTATTTAGCTTGTAATAGAAATTATAATTATAGTTTCTTTCTTTTGTTTTGTTAGAATATCCCAAGATACAAAATGGCCAGGTCGAATGTCCTCTGGGCTATAAAAAAATGAATCAGACAAGCTGTCAAGGTGAGTGATAAAGTGTTAAAAGATGAATGTTGAATGATGTAAGGCAATAGAGGGAGAGTGCAATTCTGTGACCCATTACTAAATAAGGCAGTACATAAAGATGTTTAATTAGAACCAGAGAATGACTACAGCACATAAGGAAGCCATTCAGCCTATGGCCAGTTTGCTGCAAGAGCAACTCACTCCAGGAAATGATACAAGCATCCCACAAGGAAGTTTTTAATCAAACACAATTCACATAATAAAGAAGCTGGCATAACTTCCTTTGTTTTTTTTGCCTTAGCCTCACACTTTCTGCCATTGCCCTGTTTAAATTCACGGTGAAAAACCTTTGGATGGCCTGGCTGTACCTCTGTGAATTCAGGCCTCACATGGACGATTATGTTCACTGAAGGGCCTCATCCTGCCACTGCTGGTGTTTACCCATCTGGCGGGCAGGGGACTCACCATGCAGCTATTGTGGGGTATTCGATATTGTTTGCAATGTCTTTGAAGTCTTCTTAGTCTTACATAGGTTAACTGTATGTATTCATTAACTACAAGAACTATGTGCGTGAATATAGTTAAAAGTTCAAGCTAGAAGCTGTCTTCATGCTTGCTTCAGCATGTGGCTCTGTCCAACACTAATCCCGAAGTGGAGGTCATGTGTTCTCTTGCACCACTGTATGGGTGGTACTATACTCAATCCCACATTAACCCTCTAAGTGCCAAACCCTCATGCCACGCCTCCCCTTCAAGTTTCAATGTGTTTCAAGCTATTCACATTGTTAATATGACTCCATCTTCCTTTCTTTAAGCCTTTGAATTCATTGGTTCAGGCAGACCAGATACCTTATAATCATTCCATATCTCATTCATGTTACTTTTGGAGAAATGGTAGGCACTGTCATTGCAAGCAAACTTTGTTGATTTGGGCATCTGGTTATGTTTTGTTCTTTTTTTTCATTATTGGTATTGAACTCACCCTTTGTCGATTCAGCGGTTATGGTGATAGGTGGTTGTTGTTGCATCCTGTTTCTTGTGAGGTGGATGAATGTCGTGCTCGTCTTCATGTCATTTTTTCTTCTTCTTCCTTTATCCTGTGGATCATCGTGATGCCCTCTGTGATGAAAGATGGCTTTTCTATTGTGAAGATATGGTTTTTTTAAGAAGCATATTTTTGTGTTTATTTATGTGGTGTATTTTTGGCAATGGATGGCTAATATTTGGTTCCAGCATCATCTATGACACTGTCATGCTGGCCTGGGGATTACAGCATTTTCTCTGTGATTGTAGCATTGATCTCATTAACAGTTGTCGTAGCTGGAGATTGAGACACTCCTAGTTTTTACTTGCTCTGTTGTTTACCTTCCCTGGAAGCGTCACTTGAGTGATTATTTGGTCTGACCAATGAGCACTTTCTAACATGAAATGGATCAATCGGCTCTGCAAAGAGGGAAGACAGCTCAGAACTGAAATCCTAGTCTTTTCTGTAAAATTTATGAGGTTTTGTCTTGACAACATCTGCGATTTTGAAAACATTCAGAGCTACATAGGTACCCCTGCTCAAGAGAGAAAAACACTGGTTACAGATTGTCTACTTGGATTACTAAGGATATTGAGGACTTGGTTAAGAAGAAAAGAGAGGCATATGATAGGTCGAAGCAGCTGGGAACCGAGACAGCATTGAAGGAATATACAGAGAGTAGGAGGGAACTCAAACGGGGAGTTAGAAGGGCAGAAAGGGGGCATGAAATGATTTTGGCGGATAGGATTAAGAAAAATCCAAAGGTTTTTTTACTCCTATGTTAGGAATAAAAGGGTGGTTAGAGGAAAAATCGGACCTCTTAGGGACAGAGGAGGGGAACTGTGCTTAGAGCCCGAGGGAATGGCAGAGATCCTAAATGAATACTTTGCATCGGTATTCACAAAGGAGAGGGGCTTGTTGACAGCTCCTGTCTCTGAGGGAGCTGTGGACCAGTTGAGGGAAATATCTATACCGAGGGAGGAAGTGTTAGAGCTTCTAGGTAGCATTAAAATTGATAAATCTCCGGGTCCTGATGGCATTTATCCCAGACTGCTTAGAGAGGTGCGAGGTGAAATTGCTGGGCCTCTGATGCAAATCTTTGTCTCTTCCTTGGATACAGGCGAGTTCCCAGAGGACTGGAGAATAGCTAATGTTGTACCGTTGTTTAAAAAGGGTGGTAGGGATAACCCTGGAAATTATAGGCTGGTGAGTTTGACATCAGTGGTAGGGAAGCTGTTGGAGGGGATTCTTAGAGATAGGATGTATAGGCACTTAGAGTGTTACGATCTGATTAGGGATACGCAGCATGGATTTGTTAAGGGAAGGTCGTACCTTACAAATCTGGTAGAATTTTTTGAGGAGGTGACGAAAACGGTGGACGAAGGGCGAGCCGTTGATGTCGTCTATATGGATTTTAGTAAGGCCTTTGACAAAGTCCCTCATGGGAGGTTAGTCGAGAAGGCCAAGGCAAATGGGATACAAGGACAGGTAGCTAGATGCATAAGTAACTGGCTTGGTAATAGGAGACAGAGAGTAATAGTGGAAGGGTGTTTCTCTAGCTGGAGGTCGGTCACTAGTGGTGTGCCGCAGGGCTCAGTACTGGGGCCTCTTCTGTTTGTAATATATATAAATGACTTGGAAGAGGGAGTAAGTGGAGTGATCAGCAAGTTTGCAGACGATACAAAGATGGCTGGACTTGCGGATAGTGAAGAGCATTGTCAGGCGATGCAACAGGACATAGATATTCTGGTAGCTTGGGCAGACAGATGGCAGATGGAATTCAATCCTGATAAACGTGAGGTGATGCATTTCGGGAGAAAGAATGTAGTGGGGAGGTATATGATAAAGGGTAGACCTGTTAAGAGTATAGAAACGCAGAAGAACCTGGGAGTGAAGGTGAACAAGTCTCTGAAGGTGGCAGAGCAAGTGGAGAAGGTTGTGAAGAAAGCATATAGTATGCTAACCTTTATAGGAAGAGGTGTAGAGTACAAGAGCTGGCCTTTAATGATGCAGTTGTATAAAACGATGGTTAGACCTCATTTGGAATACTGCGTCCAGTTCTGGTCGCCTTACTGCCGGAAGGACGTGGAGACTCTGGAAAGAGTGCAGATGAGGTTTACCTGGATGCTGCCTGGTATGGAAAGTCTGAGTTATGAGGAGTGATTAGGCAAATTGGGATTGTTTTCCTTAGAAAGACATAGACTTAGAGGAGATCTAATAGAGGTGTACAAGATTATGAAGGCGATAGATAGAGTAAACAGGGTTAAGCTTTTTCCTAGGATGGACTCAAATAGCACGAGGGGTCACGGGCTTAGGGTGAGGGGGGTAAGGTCTAATTTGGATGCTTGAGGGAGTTTTTTCACACAGATGGTGGTGGGGGTATGGAATGCGCTGCCAAGTAAAGTGGTGGAGGCAGGTACTCTGGAGTTATTTAAGAAATACTTAGATGGGCACATGAACAGAATGGATATGGCGGGGTGTAGAAAACTATTTAAAATAGGGACCATGAGCCTTGGGAGTCCCTGCTGTAAATAGATGTTGATATTGATGTACTTGTTTTTATCCTACAGGTGCTTTGGTCCACCTTGTTGTCTAATGAGGTGCATACGTACGATGGGTTGTGAGAGGGCTGCTCTTGGATCTTTTTCGAGAGTATCCTGGTGCTTCACGTCGTTAGTATACGCTTGACCTGGGCCATTTGATGGGCAACACGACAGCTCAGTGACTATCGCTGTGCTGTGCAGATATATGGATTTGGGCCTGTGTCTGTGGGAGTTTGCGCATTCTCCCCGTGCTTGCGTGGGTTTTCTCCGGGCGCTCCGGTTTCCTCCCACATCCCAAAGTTGTGCTCTTAGGCTAATTGGCAAAACAAATTCTCCCTAAATTGTCTCAAATTTGTTTTTTTTAATCCATAGATCTATAAACATGGACAGGGATCCCAGGTAGAGGTGGGAACATCGAGGTGGCGGCGCGGGCTCGTTGGGCCAAAGGGCCTGTTTCCCATGCTGTTTTGTTCTTTGTTCTTTGTTCAGCTTGAAAATTTCTTTGCCATCATGCCTGATACCTGACACTTTTTTCAAGTCCATAGACTAGTGTGTCAGCTGCACTTTTTTGTTCCAGTAGAACTGTAACATTAGCCACAATGTCCAATTTAAAGTTTGTGAGGTGGCCATTAACTGAAATGTCCACATTCCAACATGAAAACCTGGAATTTTGATCTCACCCATGAAGCATTGCTCTGTGTCCTCCTGGTGCACAGTCTCAATTCAATGAATCATCTCGGGGTCTTCTGTGCATTTAGACATTTTGACCTTGTGCACTTTGCTTATGTATCCAATTCTGTTATGTTGAAAGCATTGGGCTGAAGTTACAAGACATTGATATTGCCTATGGGGGCACTTTGCTCCACATCATTGGCATTGTTGCTCTACTGGTAGATAAGGGTATTGCTTCCCTAGGCCTGGAATGTCCTTGTTTCTGTGCTTTCAACTGACTGGATTGTGGGATTTCCTTTGTCCCATGGTTTACTTTCTCCTCTTAAAATGGGCCTATGTTGCCCACAGAGTTCATACAGTATAACAAACTGGATAGTTCTCTTTGGGTCGGATCTTCTTATGCTTGCAACATGTCTATGAGTCCATTGTCCCCAACTCCTACAACTATTCTATCCCTAATAAGTTCAGATTTTAGATCCCTGTCTTGCAGCCTTCAGGCATCCCGTGCAGATCATTAATGAATGAATTGACACATATATTAAATTTAGTCCTTTTGAAGATTTTGGTACTTCTTAGGTTAAAAAAAATCAAATAATTTTAAGTAGTTGTAATTTTGCAGATGATTTTTTATTTCCTTGTATAACAATACTGTTATCTGCTATTGGGCTGACCAAGTAAAGCAGCGTGTTAACTTATTAAATTTCTGTCTTTTTATATGGACTTGAAGCTATCATATATTGACAAAACCTTTTTCTCCAAAGTCTCCAAATGTGTGATTGATATGGGCTTTTAATAAGTCCAAGTTGATCTGAAAGAGTGGATTTCTGCTCCATGGTTAAAAACATTGAAAGTGTAGATTCAGCTTTTGGAAGTTGCTGAAATTCAAGATGGTGCACTGTTGGATTTAAGACAAAGGTTTACCTATGCTTGCTGGTTTTGGTGTGTTCCGCTGTAACGGTGCTCACGCTCAACCTTGAAGGAAATTACTGCTGGAATTGACAAGCTGCAGACTTCTCTGTTTCAATGCTATGTTTTGGGACTGCAGAATTGTCAAATCTGGACCTTTGTGGTTTTTTAAGGTCACTGTTTACTTGCAATTCTTACAACTTAATTTTTTTATCCTTCTCAGAGCAAGCTTGTACATCATGGGCAGTATTTTACCAAAAAATGTCAGTGTCAGATTCTGACTGAAAACCAGTGTGTTTCTCTCCAGAAAAAGCCAGGTTTTCTCACCAAATCTTCTGACATTCCATCAAAATAAATCAGGAATCATGGTTTGCGCCATCATTCTGGAGGGGCGCAGGCCAGATAGAGCCAAAATCTCGCTGACGCAAATCACATTATGGCCATTGCGCAAGATCTCACTATTCAAGTCTGCTCTTGGGCATTCAACAAATTACAGTTTGGGAAACAGGCTATTTTTTAAAAAAATAATTTCACAGAGCATATTCATGTGCTAGCTGAGCTAGCATTTATTGCCCATTCCTAACTGCCCTCCAATAAAGGGGCATTTGAGAGTCAGTTATATATAGGCCAGATCAGATAAGGACAGCAGATTGCCTTTCCTAATGTTTTTATGACAATCGACAGTTGTTTCAAAATCATTGTTAGACTTTTAAATTCACCATCTGCTGTGGTGGGATTAGAACCCAGTTTCCTAGATCTTCCTGTGGATCTCTGGATTATAGCTCCAGGTCCCGGGATTTGGGGGACTCTTTACTGCCAGGTATCCAAAGCCTGCCCAAAGGTTCTGGCATTGTGATATGGAGGAAACACTCCCCATACCCCTTCAATTATTCCTTTCCACCATCATTCATCACTACCTGGGTCCATTGGTGGTCCTAGGCTTCAGGTAGGTTCATTACCAGCAGCAGTCACATCCTCACTGGTGGCACCACCAATCAATTAAGAGTTGCTAGTCTGCGTTAAACTGAAAGCCCTCTGCAATTCGATAAAGTAAACAGAAAAAATGTTTTCTGTTGTGGAGAAGAGTATCACTAGCTGCCATCAATATGATAGTCATCAAGAAAAGCAATAGGGAATTCAGAAGAACTTGTTTACCCAAGGAATGGTGAGAATGTGGAAATCATTGCCACAGTGGTATTGAAGTGAATAGTGTGGATTCACTTAAGGGAAGACAGACATAGATGTGGATGAAGAAAACAGAGACTTACAATGGTATATTTAAATGGGAAATATTGGTGGAAGGGTTGAGTGGAGCATAAAAGGGTGGCATGATGGCACAGTGGGTTGCACTGCTGCCTCATAGTGCCAGGAACCTGGGTTCAATTCCATCTTATTTTACTGTCTTTGTGGAGTTTGCAGATTCTCCTGATTCTATCCCTATGATTCTATGATTAAACAATAGCATGGATTGGTAGGGCTAAATTACCTGTTTCTGGGCTCTATATGATTCTATGCAATTCTATGTATCCAATTTACAAACATGATGATGTGATTGAATTGTTATACAGGAAAATATTGCCCCTCAGGAGTTTAATTAAATGTAGGCTAGCTTATTAAGATTTGACATTAATTATTCCCAGAAGTTTTAAATATTGATGTATTCTAAGATTTTCAGATTTTGTGCACAGTGCAAGTTTAATTATTAAGTTCTATAAAGACCAAAGCAACTCTCACTTATTTGTATTTTGGTCCTGTTCATTTCTAGATAGAAGCCAGAATTCTCTGATCTCACATGCCCTGGTACCACTGCCAGTGAGAACAGAGAATTTGGTGCTCAGCCAAAACTCCATTCACTGTAGTGGGACCAGAGAATCCCAGCTGTGAGTGAGGTCAACGAATGCTGTCCATTGTACTTTATTTATGATGCAAAATGCATAGATGTAAACACCAATCAATGTACAGCAACAGTGAAAATAGTCATTGTCCAGAGTTGAATGGGTCAATTAGATGATTTTTTTTTAATTGATCAAGTGGTGCATTCTTCAAGGCAATACTTCTATCAAAGCCCACTTTCCAATGAATCAATATTCTGTTGTCATGCAGTATAAATTTGTGTTTTTCTCTCATACTGGCATTCCTGCAAAGTGTCCTGATGATTGTGAGGCAGACCTTTGACTTGTCTCTTTTTTTCAGCAATACTGAAGTTCTGTACTAAAAAACAATTATCAATTGTTATGGAATGGATTTGCTACTATATAGTTATGACGGCGGCGCGGGCTCGTTGGGCCGAAGGGCCTGTTTCCCGTGCTGTGTTGCTCTTAAAAAAAAAAAATTTTTTTCTATGAGCAAGAGACATTTTAGCTTATTATATAGAAACTATTTCCTTTACATCAGTGAAACAATCACAATTAATGGAAATGTTGGGTTCAGAATTTGGTACTGGATGTTCAGAGACATTGGGGAAATTTTCAGGCCTTCCCCAGTATCTTTCTTGTGGTGCGAGGTGTCATGCCGTTGGCCAACAGCAGAATATTCTGGTCCTGCTGCTGTCGATGGAATTTTTCTTTGACTGCACACCACACCACCAGAAAACCTGCAGTGGGGATGCAGCATCAATGGAATCAGAAGATCCTGGAGATGTGAACAGCGAAAGGTTCCAGCCATTAACATTTTAATACCCTGGAAGGTGTATAATAATGACAGATTAATACACAACAGTAATTATTTTCATAACAGGCTTAGTTAACAAATGGTCCCTTTCAGCAACTCTTTATAAGTAATTACTTGGTTATACTTTTAACAGTGAACTGAAAGTGTATTGGGTGAAAGTGCCATGGTAAACATCAAAATTTACCGCACATATGGTTGGCAGATTTCTGACTGCTGATGTATCAAGATTTTAACCCATTGTATACATGTCTTGCATGAAACTACATTTTAAAGCTGGGGGGTGATGCAGGATTTCTTAAAAGAAAAATAATGATTCTGTTGATATTTGAAAAAAGATCAAAGTTCCTGATATCAATAACATAAGAATAGTATTATTACAGGTGGGGAAGAAATATGTGCAAATGCTATTTATAACATTTATGGCAAAGAGCATGTACCTGAAGATGAGGTTTAAAAAAAACAACTTTAATATCAATTTTTAAAAAAGGAAGCAAGAGTGAATGCAGCAATTGCAAATGAATCATCTTTCTGGGTACCCTGTTATGACTAGCTGAGAAGGGATGAACTGGCTTCCCTTTATTCAACCTCATCCTGTTCACAGCAAAGTTTTAGGTTTATTTTTCATGAGAATATGTCATTTTTCAAATCGGAATGTGTTTAACTATTTGAGCTATGAGCAATTAGGAGCCAAACAAGCAAAGATTTCTTGAGCCAATTTGTTAATCCCTTAAATCCAAGAAAAATAATAAATTGTGACATCAAGTATATGGCCTTCATGCAGTCATTAGGGCCACATACAGGTGACATAAATAAGGGGAGCCCAATAAAGAAAGGTAAAAGAATATATGGTTTAATGTCCTTTGATTGTCTTTGTCCTCAAAGAATTTAAATGATGTAGCCAATTTAAGTTGGCTGGTTTCTTGGATATGGTCAGATGTGGAAGATGATGCTATTATAGAATCATACAGTGCAGAAGAGCCCCTACAGCCCATTGAATATACACGAGAAATGCTTGATCTCCCACCTAATCCAATTTACCAGCATTTGGGGCCCATAGCCTTGAATGTCATGACTTGCCAGCTGCTCATCTGAGAACTTTTTAAAGGATGTGAGGTAACCTGCCTGTACCACCCTTGCAGTAGTGCATTCCAGATCATCACCACCCTCCAAGTAAAAAAATGTTTCCTCACATCCCCCCCTAAACTTTTTTCGAGGAAGTGATAAAGATGATTGGTAAGGGTAGGGCAGTGGATGTTGTCTATATGAGCTTCAATAAGGCCTTTGACAAAGACCCTCATGGTAGACTGGTGCAGAAGGTAAAGTGGCATGGGATCAGAAGTGAGGTGGATGCAAAACTGGCTTGGTCAAAGAAAATAAGAAATCTCACAACACCAGGTGAAAGTCCAACAAGTTTATTTGGTAGCAAATACCATTAGCTTTCAGAGCACTGTTCCCTCGTAAGATTCATATGTTTTGTTTACAAACAAAAGACACAAACTCAATTTACAGAATACTGATTGGAATGCAAATCTTTACAGCTAATCAAGTCTTAAAGGTACAGACAATGTGAGTGGAGAGAGCATTAAGCACAGGTTAAAGAGACGTATATTGTCTCCAGCCAAGACAGTTAATGAGATTTTGCAAGTCCAGGCAAATCATGGGGGTTACAGATAGTGTGACATGAACCCAACATCCTGGTTGAGGCCATCCTCATGTGTGTGGAACTTGGCTATCAGTGTCTGCTCAGTGACTCTGTGCTGTCATGTGTCATGAAGACCGCCTTGGAGAATGCTTACCCGATGATCAGAGGTCGAATGCCCATGACCGTGAGGACAGCCTCAACTGGGATTTTGAGTTCATGCCATTCTATCTGGAACTTGTTGTTGGTGAGGTAGTGGAAGCAGATAATGGCAGTGACTTTTAAGGGGCATCTTGACAAGTACATGAATAGGATGGGAATGGAGGGATATGGTCCCTTGAAGGATAGGAGGTTTTAGCTAAGTCTGGCAGCATGGTCGGTGCAGTCTTGAGGGGCCGAAGGGCATGTTCCTGTGCTGAAATTTTCTTTGTTCTTTATTTTTTTTAAACCACCTGCCTCTCATCTTAAACCTATGCTCCCTTGTGACTGACCCTTCAACTAAGGGGAAAAGCTCCCTATCCACTCTCTCTATGCTCTTTATAATCTTGTACACCTCAATCAGGTCTTCCCTCAGTCTTCTCTGCTTCAACAAAAACATCTAGCCTGACAAACCTCACATCATAATTTAAATATTCTATCCCAGGCAGCATCCTGGTGAATCTCCTTTGCACTCTCTCCAGTGCAATCACATCCTTCCTATAATGTGGTGACCAGAAATCCGCACAGTACTTGAGCTGGAACTTTACCTAAGTCTTATACAGCTCCAACATGACTTCCCTGCTTTTGCAAACAGTGCCTCAATTAATAAAGATGAGTATCCCATATTTCTTTTTCACCATCCTACTAATATACTCTTCCATCCTCAGAGATCTGTAGACAAGCACTCTAAGGTCCCTTTGTTTCTCAGAACTTTCTCGTGTTGTGCCATTCATCGAATACTTTGTGGACAAATTACTGTTTCCAAAGTGTATCATCCTCACACTTATCTTCCACTTGACTATTCCATCGATAGCTTATTTTAACCAAAAATACATAACCTCATTATTAACCACCCGGCCAATGTTTGTATCATTCACAAACTTACTAATCCTATCCCCCACGTAGGTCATTTGTGTCATTTATATAACTGATAAATAAAAAGGGACCCAACATAGATCCCTGTGGTATGCCACTGGACACTGACTTCCATTCACTAAAGCAGTCTTCTGTCATCACTCTCTGACTCCTATAACTGAGCCAATTTTCATCTCACTTTATCAAATTACCCTGTATTCCAAGTGCATTAACGTTCTTTACAAGTCTCCCAAGTGTGGCCTTGTCAAAGGCTTTGCTAAAATCCATTAAAACTACAACAACTGCACCACCCTCATCTACACCTGGTCACCTCAAAAAATTCAATCAGATTTGTTTGGCATGACCTCCATTTGATGAAGCCATGCTGACTGTGCCTGATCAAGCTTTGCCTCCTGACGTGGAGATTGATGCTCTTCTTCAGCAGTTTCCCCAGTAGTTTCCCTACCGTTGATGTGAGACTCACTGGCCTATAGTTCCCTGGTTTATTTCTGTAACACTTCTTAAATAATGGAACCGCATTAGCTGTTCTCCAGTCATCTGGCACCTCGCCTGTTGTGGAGATGCCAGTGTTGGACTGGGGTAAGCACAGTGAGAAGTCTCACAACAACAAGTTAAAGTCCAACAGGTTTATTTGGCAGCACTAGCTTTTGGAGTCTCAAACTCCTTCATAAGGTGAGTGAGGACTTGTCCTCCCCTGTGGCCAGAAAGGAATTAAGAATTTGGCTCAGAGCCCCTGCAATCTCCTCTCTTGCCTCCTACAGCCTGGGTACAGTTCATCCAGACCTGGAGATAAATCTACTTTTAAGGCTGCTAATGCCTCTAATACAACATCCTTCTCTATGTCAGTTTGCTCAAGAACCTCACAGTCTCTGTTTCTGAATTCCATACCTTCTTCCTCCTTCTTTTGGATGAAGACAGATGTGAAGTATTCATTCAACTCTCTACTAATGTCCTCTGGCTGCACTCACAGATGCACCCTTTGTCCCTAATGGATCCTACTCTTTCCTTGGTTATCCTTTTCCCATTGATATACTTATAAAATATCTTGGTATTTTCCCTATTTTTACAGCCAGAACTTTTTGGTATCCCTCTCTTGCTTTTTTAATTGCTCCACACTGCACTTTCTATACTTCACTAATGCCTGTGCTGATTAACTCCCTTTGTACTTGTTAAATGCCTTTCTTTTCCTTCTATCCTGAATATCTCTTGTCATCCATGGTTTTCTGTACTCGTGACTATTTCCTATCACCCCAGAAAGAACATGCTGTGCTTTTTCCCTTCCCATTTCCTTTTGAATGCCCCCAACTGCTCTTCTATAGATTCCCCATTAGTAGCTTTTCTCGGTTTACCTTGGTCAGATCCTACCTTATTTTACGAAACCCCCCTCTCCCTCAATCCAATTTTTTTTTTGCAACTTGTCTATTTCCTCATTCATAACAAGCTTAAATTGTACCATGGTTTGATCGCTATCACTAAAATGTTCCCCCACCACTACCTCAGTCATCTGTCTGGCTTCATTCCCCAGAATTAGGTACAGCACATTGTTGGATCCTTGACATATTGATCTAAAAAGTTCTCCTTTTACACATTTCAGGAAATCTACGCCATCCAAACCCTTAACACTATATATAGCCCAGTTAATGTTGGGAAATTTGAAATCACCAAATATAATTATCCTATTGTTATTGTTTTTATACACGTGTGCAAATTGTACTCTTGAATGTTGCACAAACTATCTTCGGGGGGCGGGGGGGGTCAATAATAAATATCTAACAATGTGGCTGACCTGTTTATTCCTAAGCTTCACCCACAAAGCTAAATTGATACTCTTTCCAATGTGTTCACTGGAATTTTACTGCCCCGCCCACCAGGGGGCACAATGGTAATGTCCGTTGACCTTGGGCAGGATTTTATGGTTTTGGAATGAGCTTTACTGTAAAATTCCACCAATCATCTTTCCTTAGTTCAGTAACTGACTCCTTAACTAATAATGCAATGGGTCCTCCTCATTTACCCCCTCCTCAGTCTCTTCTGAAGGTTCTATATCCCAGAGTGTTGAATTGCCAATTCTGTCCTTTTTTTCAACCATATCTCTATGATGGCTATTATTTCACACTTCCACGTATCAATCATCACCCTTCACTGCAATGCTCCTGATATTAAAGTAGAGGCCGTCAACCTTGCTTTACTCCCTTGAAAGTTATATAGCTGCACTCCCTCTGACTTGATTATTTTTGCTTTATGATGCCCTTATTCTTCTAATTGTCTGTGTCTGTGCCAAATTAGTTGAAACTCCTCCCAACAGCAAATTTCTCGCAAGAATGTTTGTCCAATTCTGATTCAGATATAGACTGCCTGTCCCACCTTCCCTAGAAATTGACCCAGTGATCCAGAAATCTAAAACTGTCACACCTGCACTACCTTTTAAGCCATGCATTCATCTGCACTATTCTACTTATGTGTTCACTTGCACATGGCATTGGGAGTAATTCAGAGATTATTATGTGAGACCTCAGTTCGCTGGTAGATTTTTGTTAGAGTTAGCTTCTGGAACCAAGCAATGCATTGATCAAAGGAGAGCCCTCAGCTTATTCCATCTGTTGAAGACTTTCCTTGGCTCCAACTGTGGCACTTACATCTCTCCCTAAGAGCTAGTAGCTTTGCCTTGAAATTCGTCATGCATAATATGTTTTGCAAGAGACTTTTAGTGGATCTAGCTGTGGCACCCATTGTATCAACGTCCAGTAGTTTGATATTTAATGTCTTTTCCTGAGAAAGTTTAAAGTTTTGATGGGTCCCTAGATTCTAGCATATGTCTCCCATTTTACATTCTCTTGAGGATGATTTGTTGGTTTCTCACCTTCACTTTGGAATGCAGCCTTGCATTTTTCAGCAGTTTGTTCTGTCAGATTGCAAAAGTTCCAGTCAGTTGAAAGTTGAAAAAGTATATTTTTAAAAATAAATGGGCATAGCATTGTAACAATAACCACGAAGAATGAAAAGCTATGTAAAATTGTTACCACATGAAGTGCAAGCTGGCTTTAGAATAAGATGAAGTAAGATAGATCAACATTTTTTGATGACAGATTTCAAAGAAACACATTGGATTTTAAGGACAGCGAGAAATCAGGGGGCAGAGTGTTGGGGGGATGGAAAATTGTGTCTACAGAATATAACATCCATTGTTAGAAGAATTTAAGGAGTACAAAGCTGAATGATCAAAAAAATCGACAAGATCCTGAGCACTGTTAGCATATAGGTGGCAGTAAGCAAATAGTAGGGATAAGTGGGTCTTTTTCAAGCTAGCAAGCTACAACTGATGGAGTGCCATGAGGATCAGTGCTGAGACCTCAGTTATTACAATCCATATTAATAACTTTGACAAAGAGACAGAGAATAATATATCTGAGTTTACACCAGTTACAAAATGCAGTGAGAGTGCAGGCTTTGAGGAGCACATAAAGAGGCCCCAAAGAGATATTGGCAGGTTAATTGCATGGATAATAAATTATAAGATGGTGCAAAATGGGGGAAAATGTGAGCTTATTCATTTTGGTCATAAGAATAGAAAAGTAGACTTTTTTAAAAGATGTCAAACTTGTAAATGTTGACATTCAGAGACACATGGGTGTTCAAGAACACCATGCAGGCACAGCTAACAGTAAGGAAGGCAAATAACATGTTAGATTTTATTGCAATTGGATTGGATAAAGAAGCCTTGCTAAAATTGTGCAAAGCTTTGGTAAGACCAGGTCTGGGATACTGAGCATAGTTTTGGCCTCCATAAGGAATGATATACTTGTAATGGTGGCAGTACATCCTTGGGCTTACCATTGACCAGAAGCTCAGCAGGACTCAGCACATAAAGTACAATGGCTATAAGAAGAGGTCAGAGGCTGGGAATACTGTGGTGAGTAACTCATCTCTTGACTCCCTAAAGCTGTTCACCATTTACAAGGCATATGTCAAGAGTATGATGGGATACTCCCCACGAGCCTGGATGGATGCAGCTACAACAATACTCAAGCTTAATATCATTCAGGACAAAGCAACCCGCTTGATTGGCACCATATCTATTCTGTCCAGCACCAGTGTTCAATAGCAGCAATGTGTACTGTTTGCTAGATGCAATGCAGAAATTCACCAAAGATCCTTTAAGAATTCTTTTTTTTAAATGATGTTTTCTGCAGCTATAAGCAGCTTTAAACAGCAAACTTTAGGATCTACGGCACCCCATCCCCGAGTGCAGTTGTCAGGACTGGTTTTGCTTTTGAAAACCAGCATTGATTTGTGTTGGCATGACATCATGCTGATGGCAGTGATGGATGTGCCGTGTTTGGACATTACAGCATCAATAGTATGTAACTTATCAGTTCTATAAGAAATAAATGATATACCTATAATAATCATACCAAAGCCAGTCTTCCATCATTATCATCCTTTATTTGCAACATGTTCAAAGAGCCACTCAGTGGCTACAGAGTACAGGACAGGCCTAAGTTTTTTGACTGCTGGCCTAAGTGGAGCCTGCTGGTTAATAGCCTTGCTATTGGGTGAGTCCCAATTGCTATTGGTTGTTTAATAAGGGAGCTCATAATCTATAAGACTCAAGGTGAGATCTATTAATGCTCTCCGTGGCTATCTGTATAATTTTAAGTGACTGCATCTCCTTAATCAACTACTCATTGTGTTTTCTTCTGTTTATAGTATTTCCTTTTGATCTCAATTCCTTCTGGTTTCTGGGATCAGTAACAAATAGTGACTTTGTCAGCACTGCCAACATTCCATGACAGAATTTAAAAAATCTTTCAGAAGCCATCACAATTTACTAACCTCATTATTCAGACTGATCTACCAGCCTGAAAGTTTAATTCAACAGAGGTACGTAGGGCAGATTTTCACCTTTATTACCAAGATATTAAACATCCTCTGGACAAGTGCAGATAGGAAAATCTGGCAAAGGGGATTGCACACTATGAGCAAAACACCAGATTTTCTTTCCATTGAAATTGATGGTTGGAAAAATGGGTGTGGGAAAGGTGTGCAATTCTCTCCTGGAAGATTTTCAATTTGTGCCCAGTTACATAGAAACGTAGTAGAAGGAGGAGTAGGCCATTCAGCCCTTTGGGTCTATTCTGCCATTCATTTTGATCATGGCTGATCTTCAAATTCAATATCTTGATCCCACCTTACTCACCCCTGCCTCCATATCCCCGATCCGTTTAACCCCAAGAGCTATATCTAATTTCTTCTTGAAATCACAGAACGTTTTGGCCTCAACTACTTCCTAGTAGTCATAGTGGTAAATTCCAGATTCATCACTCTCTGGGTGAAGAAATTTCTATTCATCTCACTCCTAAAGGGTTTTCCTTCTTATCCTCAAACTATGACCCTTAATTCTGGACTCCCACGTCATCATGAACATTCTTTCTGAATCTACCTTGTCTAATCTTGTTAGAAGTTTCTATGTGATCCCCTCTCACTCTTCTAAATTCCAATGAATATAATCTTAACTGAGTTAAAGTCCAACAGATTTATTTGGTAGCATGAGCTTTTGGAATGCTGCTGTTTCATCAGGTGAGATGAAGATTTCACTTGATGAAGGAGCAGCGCTCTGAAAGCTTATGCTACCAAATAAACCTGTCAGACTTTAACCTGGTGTTGTGAGACTTCTTACTATGCCCATTCCAGTCCAAAGCCATTATCTGCACATTATAATCTTAACTGACTTTGTCTCTCCTCATATGACAGATTTACCATCACAGGAATCTGTCTAGTAAACCTTCACTGTATTCCCTCTAAGGCAAAGACTTTCGTCCTCAGATAAGGACACTAAGACTGCACACAATATTTCAGATATGGCCTCACCAATGTGCTATATAATTGCAGTACAATATCCTCGATCCTGTTCTGCCCAGTTAATGGTTAAGGTAGAGGTGGTAGAGTTGAAGATGATCTTCTAGTGTCATATTGTGGCTTTTTGAATCATAAATCTTGGTTGCTGAAGAACCAATGTGATCTTGGTGTTATATTGACAATCTACGAAAGGGCTTATTCTGGCTAATATTTAATGAGGTTATTTTGTGGGATGTGATTTGTGGTGAAGGGTAGAGTTTCTTTACACTTTATTTCTTGAAAAAGTACCAAACAGGCAGAACAAGATTTAAATAGGCTGTGCCTGCTGACAGGAATATTTCAGTTTTATTGAGGAGTTTGGAATTACTTAGTACCGATTGTATTGATATATCAGTTAATTTAATACCTTTAAGTATGTTCTTTCAAGATTTACCAGTCTCATATAATTGTTTTAAAATTGAGTCAAGATGCTACTTGATATGGGATGGAGTTTTCAACCCCCCGGTATGTTATGTAGCAGTGGAGGCAGACCGACATTTGCTACCTCTGGGATCTTCTTGTTTCACTACTATCAGTGGGGTTTCCTATTGTTCACACCCTCCATGGCTGGAGAACATGCCAGAAAATCCATCCGTGATTTTTGTGCCCAATAATAAAATGGTCTTTCTTCTTAATCCCAGATATCAATGAATGCCTGATGGCAGGAATGTGTCAAAATGCTTACTGTGTGAACACCAGAGGTAGCTACAGATGTACCTGCAAGCCTGGGTATATGCTGGATACATCGAGGAGCCACTGCATCTGTAAGTAATAATCTGATAGTTCTATGCTATATAAATCAGTCACATGTCTGGATACAGTTAAGACAGATAGATGTTGATCATCTCAAATTGTTAACCAGTTTTGATAATGCAAATCATGTTAAAAGACATCCAACAGCACATCTGTGAAAATATTACAAAGCAAATACTTTGTGAATACAATTTAACTATAGCTTGTGTTTGAGATATATATCTTTAATACAAAGTTTAAGCCCTGGAAATTTCTACAGTTGAAGGTCCCATTTTTCCAAGGAGAGGCTGGTATATGGATAAGACCCAACTCTGCTAAGAGTACATCAAGGGTAGGCTGAGATTTTAAATTCCACTTGGAGGGTTGTGGGCCACAATCCAATTCAAAGAATATTCACTATTTAAAAATAAAAATTTCTTCAAAATTGCTTCAGGAGGGTAGGTGGGAATCCAAGGCCAAAATCTTAAGTGGTAATAGTGGGCATACTCTCGACCTGAAAGAGTATAAAATCTTACAAGATGATGTTGGACGTGCACCCAAAGTCATTAGCAGTATTATGCATGCACAGGAGGAGGAAGCACACCTGCTGGCAAGTAATCAGCCAGATAATGCAATTAACGGGCAATTGAAGGCAATTTTACGTTGCTCAGTCAATTTAACAGTTATCGAATAGGCAGTAAGGACAGGTGGCCATTCTGTTTCTTAACCTCTCAGGGACAGAGGAGGGGATCTATGCTTAGAGCCTGAGGGGATGGGGGAGATCCTGAATGAATACTTTGCGTCAGTATTCACGCGGGAGAGGGGCCTGATGTCTGATGCTGGCTTTGAGGATTTTGAGGACCCGTTAAAGGAAATAATCATTACGAGGGACGAAGTGTTGGGGCTTTTAGGTAGCATAAAGACTTATAAAGCTCCGGGGCCTGATGGTATTTATCCCAGGCTGCTAAGGGAGGTGAGAGATGACATTGCTGGGCCTCTGACGCAAATCTTTGTCTCTTCTTTGGACACAGGTGAGGTCCCAGAGGACTGGAGGATTGCAAATGTAGTACCGTTGTTAAAAAAGGGTCAGAGGGATAACCCAGGGAACTATAGGCCGGTGAGCTTGACTTCAGTTATAGGTAAGCTAATGGAGAGGATCCTCAGGGACAGGATGTATGAGCATCTGGAGCGCTGCGATCTGATCAGGGATACGCAGCATGGCTTCGTTAAGGGGAGGTCGTGCCTTATGAACCTAGTGGAATTTTTTGAAGAGGTGACAAAAACGGTTGATGAAGGACAAGCCGTTGATGTCGTCTACATGGATTTCAGTAAGGCGTTTGACAAGGTTCCCCATGGTAGGCTGATTAAAAAAAGGTGAAGGCGCATGGGATACAGGGCCAGGTATGTAGATGGGTTGAGAACTGGCTTGGGAGGAGGAGACAGCGGGTAGTAGTGGAAGGCTTTTTTTCCAACTGGAGGTCAGTCACTAGTGGTGTGCCACAGGGCTCAGTACTAGGACCTCTTCTATTTGTGATTTATATAAATGACTTGGAAGAGGGGGTAGGTGGTGTGATCAGCAAATTTGCTGATGACACTAAGATACTTGGATTGGCGGGGACTGAGGAGCAGTGCCAGGCAATACAACAGGACATAGGCTGGTAGATTGGGCAGATAGATGGCAAATGGCATTTAATCCGGATTAATGCGAGGTGATGCATTTTGGCCGGAATAATGTAGAGGGGAGTTATAGGATAAAAGGTAAAACTATCCGGAGTATAGAGACGCAGAGAGACCTGGGGGTGCAGGTTCACAAGTCTCTGAAGGTGTCAGTACAGGTGGAAAAAGTGATAAAGAAAGCGTATGGTATGTTAGCCTTCATAGGAAGGGGTATAGAATACAAGAGTAGGAGTTTGATGTTGCAAGTGTATAGAATGTTGGTTAGGCCTCACTTGGAGTACTGCGTCCAGTTCTGGTCGCCGTACTACCGGAAGGATGTGGAGTCCCTGGAGAGAGTGCAGAGGAGATTTACCAGGATGCTGCCTGGTATAGAAGGGCTGTCTTACGAGGAAAGGTTGAACGCACTGGGGGTGTTTTCTCTTGAAAGACGTCGGCTGAGAGGGGATCTATTAGAGGTATATAAGATTGAGGGGTATAGATAGAGTAAATGGTGGTAAGCTTTTCCACCATTAGATTCGGATAGAACGAGGGGTCACGGCCTTAGGGTGAGGGGGGCTATGTATAAGACTAATATTAGAGGGCATTTTTTCACACAAAGGGTAGTGGGGGTGTGGAATGCACTACCGAGTAAGGTGGTGGGAGCAGGCATGCTAGGGTTGTTTAAGGGTCTCTTGGACAGCCACATGAGCGGTCTGCAGATAGAGGGATATAGGAGGACTGTTTAAATACTTTATTTGTTTCCACAGGCTATTCGGTCCACCTTGTTGACCAACAAGGTGCATGCATTCGGCAGGTCGTGCGAGGGCTGCTCTTGGATGTTACTTCAGGAGTGGCCTAGTGCTTCACGTCGTTAGTGTATGCTTAAACTGGACCATCAGATGGGCAACATGACAGCTCAGAGACTATCGCTGTTGCTGTGCAGACACATGGATTTGGGCCTGTGTCTGCAGGAGTTTGCGCGTTCTCCCCGTGGTTGCGTGGGTTTTCTCCGGGTGCTCTGGTTTCCTCCCACATCCCAAAAATGTGCTCTTAGGCTGATTGGGTAACAAATTGTCCCTATATTGGTCTCTATATGTCATTAAGACATTAGAATGGCGGCGCGGGCTCGTTGGGCCGAAGGGCCTGTTTCCCGTGCTGTGTTGTTCTTTGTTCTTTGTTCTTTTGTTCTTTGTTAATTTTTCTCATCCGAGGGTAGGAAAAAATGGGGCCAGAGCATTGGCTTTGTGAGTTTTTAGTTAAGGTGAGAATTTGCTAAGAATTTATATTTTTCCTATTGTTTCTCCTGAAGTATTTACTTTTTTAGCTTTGTTGTGAATACTCCTTGTATAATCAACTCTCTTGGAGCATTTCTGTTGAGTAAATGCATAGGACATTGCCATTCCTTTTTTAGGAGATGAGGATTGTACACTCTGATGGGGGGGTCTTTCTCTTAGGAAGAAGAGAGGGGCAAAAGGGAGAGGAGGTCAGGTATCCCTAAGCAGTGCTATAGGGAGAGACCTCTAGGTGAAGAGGTGCACCCACACGAATGCAGGGACAGTAGAGAGAGCAAGATGGAAGGATTGCAAAAGACACCACTGTACTGCTGCCAGTTGTACAGGCAGTGATCCAGCTATTTCAACATATTTGAGTCGAGTGCTGCAGGCTCCACCTCTCGCAGGACATCATGATATCATTATGCCAGATATTGGGTTGGAGCTTACCTTCAACAACGTTAGTGGGCATCCAAGGCCAGTGGTTCTGATGATCACAGTGGCCCTCAATTTTTCAAGGAGTCAGTGGGGGATCTGAGTGGAGTATCCCAATCAGTCTTTACTGATAGATCTGACTGGGGCAGGCACAGGGTAAGGACATGGAGGCAGACTTCAGGGAGACAGGGACACCTTGATTCAATGCACTTTTAGCTAGACTGCCATGGCTGATTGCAAAAGGCTTTTTCACACACATTTCTCAGGAGACAATCCCATGACCTCACTGTTGCCTTACAATGTTTATAATAAAGATTGCCAACCCAGCTGTCTATTATAAGGCACTCTTGAGGCCTGTACCTCTGGAAAACATGAAGAGACTTGGGCATTGAAACGAATCCTTGTTCATATTTTGCTAGAGTTGCAAATCGGAATATAATGTAATATGGTTGTTACTATCTCACAAAAACAAGACATAATACCAGAGCGTCATCTTTGATAACGTCATTTTGTGCTCATGTTGCCTTAAATCTGTGCTTGCGAATGCTATATTTTGCCCAAACCTGCTCTCCTCTCCTTGTTGACAGCGACATTGGAGGCAGCTTGTTACCTGTGTTGTCGTGTCAGCCTTAATTATCTTGGTGGTTATCATCAAGCTAGTGGTACTTAGCTAGCTTCATCTGGGAAGGTGCAACCAATGATATGGCTGGGCATTCCTCAATTATTGTGGCTTCAAAAGATGCCATGGTCACTAACAGAGGAGTGGAGGTGCTGCTGCCCTTATCTGGAATGCCATGAGAGGAGCCCACAGAGATGACAAACATTTCTTTCTCTGGTGTAAGGCACATCTGCACCACACTGCTAACCATTGATGTACAGGCACCTAGCAGAGAGATTAGAAAGCTTATCCATCGCACACACTGACAGCAACTTCCTGAGGTCATTGACAGTGAATGGCCAGATCTGATCACAGACTCCCTGATTCTGTTCCTGGAGCTGCCTATCCATGAAAGTTGCTGCTCTCTCAATGAAGGAAACTGTGCTGAAGCTCCTCATGGACTCATCCATGACAATGACTGTGGCATGTAGGTTCTCAGGGCTTGGTACCAGATCTTTCCACACATCCCATAGGAATCCAATTTCTGCTACCTTATAAATGACTCATGGTGCTCATCATCTCAGTTTCATCCATCCAGGTCTCCAGCAGTATGACTATGGCTGGTGCCCTGGGTACTTTCTGTCTCTGTCAGCTTCTCATGCAAGTGTACCATATCCTTCTTGCAATCTTCTGAGCCTACAAATAAAAGTCCACCAGCATGCTTGTATCTGAGCTAATGCCTGTTAGCAAAAGAGACTGTGATACAGGTGGATCTGCATGTGGCTTGTTCTTTGCTGCCATTGGAGGGTTCTGAGGGTCCAAGGTGGCTCTGGAGGTTGGTGCATCTGAAGGAAGAAGACAATGTGTCAGTGGTATCTGTTGTGTATTGGGGATGTGATATGCAGGATGGATTTTGGTTAAAAATAAACAGGGCTTTATTAATGGTGTGTGATCTTTTCTGTGTTTTTCTTTTGTTGTATCACATGCTTGGTTTATTGCATAATTTCTGTTGCATACATTAATACAGCATAGCTCCAGTGAGGTTTCAGGAATACATGCAAATACATAATAGTATAAAACATCACACATTGATATACATGCTAAGGGGCTTGGTGAGAGTATGGACGAAAACACCATGATGGCATTGTCATTGCTGGATCATGGAAACTCTTGTTAGTTCTTATCCTTGAGATGTGAAGTCTCTACATAGTTTGCAGTCTTCATCTGTCCATTGGACTCTTACCTTCCTCCAAGAAATCTGGCTCTCTGTGACCTGATGACATTGGTGTATACTTTCCCTTGGGCTCCAGGATGTTCATCTCACAGTTGCCCAGGATGAATTTGCTGAATGCAGAAGATTATTTGGCACAGAATCAAAGTGCTGTGGAATTATGTTGTGCCCTCCTTCATTTTGCAGCTACTGCCCATCTGCATTGCCTTTCCTCCTGGCTTGTTGAATGGGTGCTGATACCATAATTGCAGTTTATATTTGGACAATTCCCTGTGCTTCCTCTGAATGCTGCCTGTGTGAACTCCTGTGTGAAATTCAGGGTGCTTGGTACCGCAACCAGTTTGAAATGATCTCCATTGGGACTGGCACCTGCCATACTCTTGGTCCTGATGACAGCTCTTCACCAGTGTGTGGGTGCATTTCATTCTGGTCAGTCCTTAGTTGGCCAGCCAGCATAAAATTGCATTGTTTCAATATTGGAGACTGGAAGCAGGAATCCTGGCTGTTTCTGGCCCCGCTGACTTCATATACTTGACAGGTAGAAAATTCAGGTCCAAGTGTTGCGACAAGATACTTCTTGGTCTTTGAATAGTTGATTTGATTCAGTCATTAAGATGACCATTGATGCAATCTATCCCATGTACACAAGTTTCCTTTCCCAAAATTTAGGAGAGGAGCCTTGACCTTTGAGACAAGGATTTAATTTGGCTGTGTTTCACATTATACCAGTGGAACAGGGCCCTCGGGATGTCTAAACCATGTGTATGTAATGTATTATGTTCTGGTAAGCAATGAACCACTTCATAAAACGTTGTAATAAACCTTCCAGTCCAATGCTAAAATTTCCTAAATTGACTCCAAATATTTCTGCCAGCTAATCTCAACCTAATTACTGCATATTTTGTGACTGACCGTACAAGTCAGAGAGAGGTTTTCTAATCTACAAATTCTTAGTTGCTATCTGCCCTATTTCAGGTGCTACTCTTAGCTGGGAAAGAAATATCCACCTCACTGAATAAACCAATACCTTTATTCTACCCGCCATAAAGAGAACTAGTTCTTAAAACCTGATTCAGTTTTCTAAGCAAGCAAGCTGGTGTGTGTGTTTCTTTTTCTAATTTGTATAATAGCCATTTAACAAATCCCAGACTGGAGCCAAGGAAACTCACAGTTTTGGAGGCACTTGCCCAGACTCCTTCTAATGTGGGTGCCTGTGTTGTCTAATCAAATAAGGTTCCAAGGAAAGTTGTGGTGAAGACTAGGTACCTGTTTCTAACCTTAATTTTAGTTATTTACTCAGAATACCACGAACGGTAAGAATGCAGTGGAGCATCCACAGAAATTTGGGTACAAGTATGTAATTCCTCCCCGCCAAGATTGATTCCTCCCCCAGCAGATGTGGCAAGCCAGGCAAAAGTCCATTGACTTTAATGGACCAGAAAATTCCACTGGCAGCCAGAACTGGAAAAACACCCACTGTGTTTGAAAATAGCTTGCAGCCACATCATTTCACTTGTGCCATGTGTCAGAACTGAAGAAGGCAGCCTTGGAATCTGCAAGAGGAATTTTCTGCAGTGTACCTCTGGGGTCTTGTACTCAGCTGAATTCAACCAGTACAGAGACCACAAAAGACAGCATGTACTCAAAAGTGAAAAGAATTTTATTGCTAATACATGCATCAGAGGAAAGATAGTGGGCGAGCACCAGCTACCCTTTCTGACGTAACAGCACAAATGTAAGATTGATATGCTCTTCTGAGCACTCTGATTCCCTGCCCAGCTTGTCACCAAAACTGGAGGGTCCAATTACAATATTACACATTATTACCTGAGCCAGTAACCTTCTACCTATCAGTAGGATTCAGAGTTCATTAGTCCATTGCACCTGAAAGTTCTTCTCTCATAACTAGGAAATCTAACTTTGTAAATATGGTAGATTCAAGGATATTGCTACCACTTGCAAATTTTAATTGGCAAGGGGAGTCAATTCCCTTGCCTACGTCCAGTCTCATTATCAGCATGAGAATCCATATCAACCTTGTTAATGCAATCCTGTACATTCCGAAGCCCTGATTAACTTGCAGCTGCCTGACTCAAGCTGATAAGGAGAACTACTCTCTTTACACTCCATTGCCTCAAAAGAATTTGGTCTATCTACAACTGTCTATTTCCCATCATACTGAGCAGTTAGATCACCCATTGGCTAAGATTTACAAATCACATTACAATACTTGGTTAAATTGTGGTTATACAGACAATGCCTTTACATGTTGTACTAGGCACAGGGTGAATCCTTATTCTATATATAAGGCACCTTGTAATCTTTACCTTAACCTAGTCTTCTTACTATTTAAAACAAGGGGCTTTTATACTATAAGTTTTACATTAGCCTCTTTCAAGATCTCTCAGAAACCAGTCTCACCATTAGTTTTTTTCTTCAAATAGCTTAGGTTCTGATGATTCTCTTAACAAGACTGCCCTCTGATAAGTGACTCTTTTTGCTCAATATTTCAAAGCTCATAGAGCAGAATCTCTTCATATGGTCAATTAGGTCATCTCATCAGGTCCTGAGGATTTTTTATCTTGATGCACTTTAAGACTTCCAGCACCACCTCCTCCATAATACATATACTCCTCAAAACATCATTATTTATTTCTCCAAGTTCCTAACATCCACACCTTTTTCAACAATAAATACAGATGAGAAATATTTATTTCGGATCTCACCCATCTCTTGTGGATGTGTACATAGATGACCTTAAGGTCCTACTCTCTCCCTTGTTACTCTTTTGCCCTTTTGCATTTGTAGAAGCTCTTTGTATTCTCCTTTGCCTTATCTGCCAAAGCAATTTCATGTCCCCTTTCTGCCCTCTTGATTTATCTCATAACTCTACTCCAACAATCTCTATCCTCTTCAGCAGTCCACTTATCCCAGCTGCCTGCATGTCATATGCTGTCTTCTTTTTTTTTGGCTAGGGTCTCAATATCTCAAATCATCCCGTGTTCCCTACTTCTACCAGCCTTGCCCTTCATTCTAAAAGGGATATGCTTATCTTGAATTCTGGTTAACACATTTTTGAAAGCCTCCCACTTATCAGCCATCCCTTTGCCTGCCAACTGACTCCCCCAATCAAGTTTTAAAAGTTCTTGTTTTATATCATCAAAGTTGGCCTTGCCCCAATTTAGAGTTTTAACTTTTGAGCCAGACCTATCATTCTCTATAGCTATCTTAAAACTAACGGAATTATGGTCACTGGTCCCAAAGTAATCCTTCGCTAACCTTTCTGTCACCTTACCATTCCGTTATGGTGCCAGGTTTACATGGTGAAAGTGACGAATTTGTTTGCTTTGGCAAACAGGCCATGCATGACCTGCTTGATGCATTTATGGACTACGGGTTACAAAGAGGAGGCTGATCTTCTCTCTGAGAACTAACACTCAATCACTCAGAGAGAAACATTCTCCTTCATAATCTGTTAAAGTATTTTTGAGAAGGGGGATTATCTGCACTTCAGCAGCTTTTAGTAGTCAAATCAAAATAACTACCTGAGACTCTGTAAAATAAACAAGTACCACATTATTCAGCTAATTAACAGTAAACAAGTTAACTAAGCTATTATCAAACAGAAGAAAACATTATTCTAATGGAATGCTATTTAGATAGATACAATTTTCACTTATTAAACAAATAAAAATCTTTAGCCACTCTCAAATGTCAGTCAGATTTGTTGCTTCCGGGATCTTCATTCTTCTTTGCTGATTTCTTCTGCCTTTACTATCGTCTTTTGGTATCTTTACAATTGAGATGAAGCTTTCTTTTAAGACATAAATATAGCTGTTACTCTGACAGAGGATCACTGTCTGTGTCTTTCTGTCTCTCTCGCCAAGGGCTGTTACTCGGCAGGTACTGGCAGATGATCTTCGGGCAGTTTTCTGGATCTGGGAGCTGGTTTCGTACTGCTGATGACATACAAAAAACCTCCCACAATAGGATAGTTTATAGATTATAAAACATCAAATTCAAATTTGATAGGCTGCTGTTATTCAAATGCCTATTTTAAATTAGTTATTTTCAAAAACAATCTGTCATCTTGGCAATTACTCCTGAGCCTAATGATACAATGTTTCACACTATACTCTCCAAACGCTGCACACCTGCATTTCTTCAGTACAAAAAAACCTTTTCTTTAATACAGACTATGAAATTTTACAACGCTTAGCATTTTTACAATTTTTAAATAATGTTGTACACACTAACTTCACAATATATGATAAGATTGATGTAACTGATGTTCCTTTTAAATGAGGGAGTTCTGAATTGTATGCACCTTGACTATCTCTGGCTGTGTTGCATCACTGGTAGCAGTTGTCTGTAGATCAGCTGAGAGCAGAAGATGCTGTTATAATAAAATATATTATTTACATCTGGTTTCTTATTTTGTTTCTTGCAGTTAAATTAAAATCAAAGTTACACTGCCGAAATTCCTTCTTTGACATTCATGTTTGTAGGTTGTTCATACAATGTAACAGATTCCAATAACTCAAAATTACTTTTACAGATATAAAGATTCAGTGCATAAATTGTACAATGTAATAAATTCTTTAAATTGAAATTGTGATTGTAAATTCTACAACACTCTGCTGTTTGTAATTTTTATAAATGATCTGGATGAGGGTATTGAGGGATGGATCAGTAAATTTGCAGATGATACTAAAGTTGGTGGTGTGGTAGATAGTGAAGAGGGGTGTTTTAGTTTACAGAGTGACTTGGACAAGTTGCAGAGCTGGGCCGAGAGGTGGCAAATGGAGTTTAATGTGGAAAAGTGTGAGGTAATGCACTTTGGCAGGAATAACAAATGTGTAGAGTATAGGGCTAATGGTAGGATTCTTAATAGTGTTGATGAACAGAGGGATCTTGGTGTATATGTGCATAGATCCCTGAAAGTTGGCAATCAAGTCGATAAGGTTGTTAAGAAGGCATACGGAGTCTTAGCTTTTATTGTAGGGGGATTGAATTTCAGAGCCGCAACGTCATGTTGCAACTGTACAAAACTCTGGTGCAGCCGCACTTGGAGTATTGTGTACAGTTCTGGTCCCCACATTATAAGAAAGATGTGAGGCATTGGAGAGGGTACAGAGGAGGTTTACCAGGATGTTGCCTGGTATGGAGGGCAGGTCCTATGAAGAGAGGTTGAAGGATTTGAGGTTGTTTTCGTTAGAAAGGAGGCGGCTAAGGGGGGATCTTATTGAAGCATATAAGATAATTAGAGGTTGGATAGGGTGGACAGTGATAGCCTTTTTCCTAGGATGGAGAAAGCTAGCACGAGGGGACACAACTTTAAATTAAGGGGTATGAGTTATAGGACGGATATCAGAGGTAGGTTCTTTACTCAAAGAGTGATTAGGGAGTGGAATGCCCTGCCTGCAGGTGTTGTAGATGCGCCAAGTTTGGTGGCGTTTAAGAGGTTAGTTGATAAGTATATGGATGAGAAGGGAATGGTTTAGTTAGGAGGGGCATTGCTTTTTATTTTGGTCGGCACAACATCGAAGGCCGAAGGGCCTGTTCTGTGCTGTATTGTTCTATGTTCTATTAACAAGAATGGACTACAGTAAAAGTGTTGAGCCGATTTCATTGAATTTTATGAGGCCGTTATGTGAATTCTGTATTGTAAGCTTCTAATGAAATTAGGCACATCAGCAAAAGGGCTTCTTAATTTGTACTGCAAGTGTGAATAGAGCTAATATTTCAAGTCTGGATGGAAATGTTAGTTCTATTTTCTCTCCAAAGATGCTGTCAGAACTGCTCATATTTTCTACCATTTCCTGTTTTTATATACCAACTTTATTGCTCCAAAATATTTCTGTACTCAGGATTTGATTTTGCCAACTTAAGTGCGTATATACACATTATGTGCATTTCTAATGATGACAAAGCCATTCTAATGATTTTCAAGGACTTGTTCTGAAAGAAACCTTCCAAGATGAGACACTGGCTGATCCCTACACTGATGTATGTTTGGAATGTTCTTCAGAGCAGATTCTTCTTCTTCCATTCCCACACCAGTTGTTCACTAACATCAAATTCCCTCACTACAGTACAGACATTTGACATATTAAGCAAATGTTAAACTTGAAATCGTTTCATAACTTCATTTGTTTAGCTGGAAGAATAATTTATTTGTCGTCCGGAGTCCGGGTCCATAGGACTCTTAAATCGGCCTCGCAGGTGGAGGAAGTGGTCAAGAAGGCATACGGTGTACTAGCCTTCATTAATCGAGGAATAGAGTTTAGGAGTCAGGAGGTAATGATGCAGCTCTATAAGACTCTTGTCAGACCCCAGCTGGAGTATTGTGTGCAGTTCTGGTCGTCTCATTATAGGAAGGATGTAGAGGCTATTGAGAGAGTTCAGAGGAGATTTACAAGGATGCTGCCTGGATTGGGACGCAGGCCTTATGAAGATAGGTTGAGGGAGCTGGGACTCTTCTCACTGGAGAGACATAGGTTGAGAAGCGACCTGATAGAGGTTTATAAAATGTTGAGAGGAATAGATAGGGTGGACTCTCAGAGACTATTTCCCCGAGCTGAAATGGTCACTACGAGAGGACACAGATTTAAGATGCAGGGAAGCAAATACAAAGGAGATGTCAGGGGTAGGTTTTTCACTCAGAGGGTGGTGAGTGAATGGAACCGACTGCCGTCAGAGGTTGTTGAGGCAAACTTTAAAAGACCCCAGTAAAAGACTTCTGGATGAGTATATGGAAAAGAATAGGATAGGGGGTTATAGATAGGTCTGTGGATTGGTAGATGTGATTGGCGCAACTCGTGGGCCGAAGGGCCTGTTTGTGCTGTATTGTTCTATGTTTGAAAAATGAGACCTGGTCTGCATGGTTTGTCCAATTCCTGCTCGTCTTCACAATACAACTTGTGTTGCATGCTTGATCTCTTGTGTCTAGTTATATAATAAGTAAAATATCCTTTTGTGGAATGAAAAATTGATGCTGCTTACTAATATGAGTTTAGCATTTCATAGCTGAAAGACTTGCATGCTGGGTATATGCAAAAGCACTATTTTTGGGGCAGGAGAAATAGAGTTGTCTTAATAAGCATAATTGGTTTCCCACCATCAGTGGCCAGGAATCCCACATCTGTCCTTTCCACCTTCCGACTAAATTGAAAGAGGTTTTCCTGCATGAGTGACCGACCCGTGACCTTGTCCGCAATTCAATGAGCCTGGATGGATTAAATTCTGCCCGTTGACTTATGCTGTATTATTGTTTAATACCAGTAGAGCTCAGGAATCAATTAACACTTAACATTTTACATCCGATCATTCTGTACTTATGAATAATTAGAACACTAATGGCTGAAAAATTTCCCCTCATAATCTAGTGTCACTTCTTCCCTTGACAAGATCAGATTAACTATGAATAATCTCAAGCAGCTCCATATTTCCTTTAGAGTAATTTTATTTTAACATTGTCCTATTGGAAACTTGTGACATTTGATAGAAACCCCATCTTGACTTCAATGGAAAGTTAAATTGGGTAAGATGTGAAAAGGGCAGCTCAACCAATCGTACCAGCATCCCAGTAGATAGGTTAAATTACTCATTTATATTTATGGATGTAAAAAGATTGGTACAGTATAGACAAGGTGAATTTTTTGGCTATGAATCTCTATTGTTCACTTCTAGCTTTATAATTTCATCTGTTTTGCAGGAAAACTAATTTTTCTTTGTCACTTGCCATGAGGGGCATGCTCTGTGTGGTCAAGACAAGCTAAATTTACTTAATCGAAACATAAAAACATGGAAGAAGAAGCAGGAAGAGGCCACTTGATCCTTTGAGCCTACACCACTATTCATCATACCGTGGCTGATCATCCAACTCAACAGCCTAATCCTGCTTTCTCCCCATAACCTTTGATCCCATTTGCCACAAGTGCTATATCTAGCTACTTCTTCAATACATTCAATGTTTTGGCATCAACCACTTCCCATAATAATGAATTTCACAGGCTCACCACTCTTGGGTGAAGAAATGTCTCCTCATTTCTGTCCTAAATGGTCTAGCCTGAATCCTCAGACTGTGATCCTGGGTTCTGGATACTCCCACCATTTGGAATATTCTTCGTGCATCTACCCTGTCTAACCTTGTTAGAATTTTATAAGTCTACCTGAGGTTCCCCTTCATTCGCCTGACCTTCAGTGAAAAGAATCCTAACTTAATCAATGTTTCTTCATACATCAGCCACATCATTCCCGGAATCAGCCTGATAACCTTCGCTGGACTCCCTTGAGAGCAAGAACATCCTTCCTCAGAAAAGGAGACCAAAACTGCACACAATATTCTATGTGTGCCCTCACCAACGCACTATATATTTGCAACAACATATCACGACTCCTGTACTCAAAGCCAATATACCATTTGCCTTCTTTACCACCTGCTGCACCTGCATGCTTACCTTCAGTGATTGATGCACAAGGTCACCTAGTCCCACTGCACACTCCTCTCTCCCAATTTACAGCCATTCAGGTAGTAACCTGTCTTCTTGTTTTTGCTTCCAAAGTGAATAACCTCACATTTATCCAAATTATAGAATCATAGAATCTTACAATGCAAAAAGAGGCCCTTTGGCCCATTGAGTCTGCACTGAACACAATCCCACCCAGGCCCTACCCCCATACCCTGGCATATTATATCCACTAATCCCTCTAACCTACACATCCCCGAAGGGGCAATTTCTTAGCATGGCCATCAACCTAACCCGCACATCTTTAGACTGTGGGAGGAAACCGGAGTATCCAGAGGAAACCCACACAGACACGAGGAGGATGTGCAAACTTCAGACAGACAGTTATCCAAGCCGGGAATTGAACCCAGGACTCTGGAGCTACGAAGCAGCAGTGCTAACCACTGTGCTACCGTGCCAGTATACTGCATCTGCCAGTGATATGTCCACTCACCCAATCTTTCCAGGTCATACTGATGGATTTCTGCATCTTTGTCATAGTTCATGCTCCCACCCAACTTGGTATCATCAGCAAACTTTGAGATGTTACCTTTTGTTCTGTCATCCAAATCATTAATATATACTGTGAATAGTTGGGGTCCCAGCACTGATCACTGTGGCACTCCACTAGTTACTGCCTGCCAATTTGAAAAGCACCCTTTAATTCCTACTCTTTGTTTCCTCTTTGCCAACCAGTTTTCTATTCATCTCAATATACTTCTCCCAATCCCATGCACTTTAATCCTGCACTGATAATTTCTTATCTGGGGTTTTGTCAAGCGCTTTCTGAAAGCCCAAATAGACCACATCGACTGGCTGCCCCTTGTCAACCCTACTAATTACGTCTTCAAAGAATTCCAGTAGATTTGTCAAGCATGATTTCTCCTTCATAAATCCATGCTGACTCTGTCTGATCCTGCTTTTGCTTTCTAAATGCTAGCCCTTGATAATGGATTCGAGAATTTTCCTCACTACCAATGATCTGTTTTCTCTCTATCTCCCTTTTTGAATATTGGAGTGATATTAGCTACCCTCCAATCTGCTAAGTTTGTAGAATCCTGGAAGGTGACTACTAATGTATCCACTGTTTCTGAAGCCACATCTTTAATTACTGTGGGATGTAATTACGCAGCCTTTCTGTTCCCTGCAAGTTTACTTTCATACTGTATTTTCTCCTTCTTACTCAATCCTTTGATCATTCTTTGCTGAATTCTAAATTGCTTCCAATTCTCAGTCCTATTATTTTTCTTGGCCAATCTGTAGGCTTCTTTGTTGGATTGAATATTATTTCTAATTTCCTTTGTGAACCCTCTTACCCATTTTACTTTTGGGTAAGACAGGAATAAACAGTTGCTGCAGTTCCCCATGTGTTACTTGAATGTCTGCCATTGCCTATACACTGTCATCCCTTTAAGTAACTCTCTCCAATCTATCAAGGCCAACTCATGCTTCATACCATCATAGTTTTCTTTATTGAGATTCAGCATCCTAATCTCTGAATCAACTACTTCACTCTCCATCTTGATAAAAAATTCTATCATGTTATGGTTGCTCATCCCCAAGGGGTATCGCACAGCTAAATTGGTAATAATTCCCTTCTCATTACATAGTACCCAGCCTAAGATAGCCTGCTCTCTAATTGGTTCCTCCACACATTGGGTCAAGAAAATCATCCCGTATGCACTCCAGGAATTCCTCCTTTACGGCATTGTGGCTATTATAATTTGCCCAACCTGTGTGCAGATTAAAATCACCCATCATCACCGATTTTTTTTTAATCACACGAATCTCTAATTTCGTGTTTAATGTACCAATAGCAGAGCTAAGTAAAGAAGGAAAAAAACTTGTGCTTATTTATACAGCACATTTGACATCTTCAAATTAATTATTGTGACCTGCAATTGCTTAATAACTGCCATAAAATGCAATTATGCATACATATGGGCTGGATTTTTCCAGCCTTGTATGTGGTGGGATCTTGTAGTCCTGCTGACAGTGCACCCCTGCCATTGATTTCTTGGCAGTGAGGGACACATTTAAAGGAAACCTCATTTACAATGGCAAGACCAGAAGATCCTGCCACTGATTAATGGCTAGCTGCCTCACAGTAGGTTGTGCAGAAAATCCCACCTTTATTTCTTTATGGTAAATTATTTACTTCCCTTCCCCCACTAAGTCTCCTGGAGTGTGCGTAATTCCTTGCTCACAAGCTGAAGAAATGTCAGTTGGCCTTTGTTGAAGTTTACTTTGAACTGATCACTAAACAAGAGGTGTACAAGGACAGTGTTGGATTACTAACCCTCTTACATTTCTTCTTTTCATATGCTTAAACATCTCAGTGCTCTCTGATGATACTGGCATCTCTCCTTTGCTCTTTCCTCTTTTCCTTTCTTCAAACATTCTTATTGGGAACAACAATTGAGCTGCAGGAGAATGTTCTACTTAAAACAATATTTTCAAAATAAGTAATACTAAATTTAAAGGAACAAAAGAAAACTTCTGATTATATGCTTGCATATTGTCTAGTCACTATTGTTCCTTATACAAACAAAATCCTCCATCACAGTATATAAAGCCACATAAATGAACACTGATGGTACTGCCTATACAATTATTTCAACATGGATTTAAAAGAAACAAAAGTAATTTTGGATATTGAAGTTTTCTAAATTACTAAAAATCAGTCATTTGGGATGTTGGGGCTTAAGTTAATGTAGATTGGAGATGATTTGAATTCTGAACCATTATGGATACTGTGAATCAAATTATTAATTTTTTTGTTATTTCTTCTTTTCAGCGGACAAGGCTGTTTCAGTAGAAAAGGGAACTTGTTTCAGATCATTATCCAGAAGAAACTGCTCTCTGCCTCTTTCTCAGCAGATCACAAAACAGATCTGCTGCTGTAGCCGTGTGGGTAAAGGATGGGGTAAAAATTGTGAAAAGTGTCCACTACCTGGCTCAGGTAATAAACTCTTACATATATTGTATCACTATTCTCTAAAACAGCTGAAGGTGTAAGAGATTAATATCTATTTATGGGAAGTTATGGATCAGTTATTTCTGCTAAGTATGTTTTACTTGTATTTATTTTGATAATACAAACACATATGTTGATGATGCCCTTTAATGCTATATATAACAATGTGGTCAAGTTGTTAGTTTTATTTTTCAAAGCAGAATGGATCATTTAAACAATGTATTTGATAAAAAATTGCATTTCAAGACATTTCTGTTTTTTGGGTGAATTTTGATATTGTTTAAATAGTATGAAGTAAACCATGTGGGAAATGCCACTGCAATGTAGTCTCTCTCATACTGAAAATATGTCGGGAAACAAATATTATGGATCAAAGACCATTCTTAATTATGCTTGAACTCTGGTCTAGAAAAGATTTTTTCCCAACATTATAAACAGACTTAATTTACTAAATGGAAACAATGATTTTAAAATTCGTGCAATATGTATATTTGCATATTTCTACAGTGAATATTAAGAAACTACCATTGTTGACTGATGATTTATTGTGGTAACAAGTATGAAATCTGGGAAGTTACACTTGAGTTCTTTTTCATTTTTGAAAATTAGATGACTCCTTTTTGGTTCCGATTTTTAACAGCTATTTTCTTCCAATGTCTGTGACTAAGGGAGCAAATTCTGTTTTCCTGTCAGGCAAAATGTCAGGGAAGAGACAGACTCCAGAATGTAAGTTTGTATTTGCTTTTTAGGTTCCCTTGTGGGCCAGAAGGTACAGGAATCTTCTCCAGCAACCACAAAGGAACCTTGAACTAACTTTGGACCCCTCCTCATTCCTTTCTCACTTACCAATCCTACATGATTCTGACGAGGGCCAGCTAACTGTGACTTTTTGCTCAAACACACTGACCGTGTAGATCATCTGGCTGGGTTTGAATGCGATTCTGATGGAAGTCACAATAATGAGACTTGGCTGTTATCATCAGGTGCACTGTACTTCCCTTCTTTTTAAAATTGAGTTCCTTATGATAATTTCACCATTTTCCCTTACTGTGAATATTGTTGAAAAAAATAGATTTTTTTGTTGAAGCTTTTCATCTTGCACTCATCAGAACATTTTCAAGAATACAATATAAGGGAAATCAACAAATTGATACTATTTGAAAAGAGAGGAGGAAACCCATGCAGACACACGGAGAACATGCAAACTCTGCACAGACAGCAACCCAAGCCAGGAATCAAACCTGAATCCTTGGAGTTGTGAAGCAGCAATGCTAACCATTCTGCCACTGTGCCACCTTGATCTTTATCAATTTTTGAGAAAGCATGACAGAATAGATATAGAAGAAAAGAGAAATAAACCTTTATCTGGATTCTCTTATGATTTGGAAGTTTTAAGATACACCATGTTGCCTTTTGAAATCCTTCACCAAATGCAACTATGGCAACTGTTCACCTTATAACTTTGGGCAATTTTCCTGGCATTCAAATTGAAAAGAAAATCACAAATATGCAATATTTTCATTGCCACTAAGGGAAATGATTTATAAGATGCACCAACTAGCTTTTTATTAGCTTTTCTTAGCTTTTATTGGTAGGGGGATTGAATTTCGGAGCCGCAACGTCATGTTGCAACTGTACAAAACTCTAGCGCGGCCGCACTTGGAGTATTGTGTGCAGTTCTGGTCCCCACATTATAAGAAAGATGTGGAGGCATTGGAGAGGTACAGAGGAGGTTTACCAGGATGTTGCCTGGTATGGAGGGCAGGTCTTATGAAGAGAGGCTGAGGGATTTGAGGTTGTTTTCGTTAGAAAGGAGGCGGCTAAGAAGGGACCTAATCAAAACATATAAGATGATTAGAGGTTTAGATAGGGTGGACAGTGATAGCCTTTTTCCTAGGATGGAAAAAGCTAGCACGAGGGCACACAGCTTTAAATTAAGGGGTGATAGTTATAGGACGGATATCAGAGGCAGGTTCTTTACCCAAAGGGTGGTTCGGGAGTGGAATGCCCTGCCTGCAGCAGTTGTAGATGCACCAAGTTTGGTGGCGTTTAAGAGGTTAGTTGATAAGTATATGGAAGAGAAGGAAATGGTTTAGTTTGGAGGGGCATTGCTTTTTATATTGGTTGGCGCAACATCGAAGGCCGAAGGGCCTGTTCTGTGCTGTAGTGTTCTATGTTCTATGTTCTAACTATGGACAACAGAACTAGGCTAAAAAAAACATATAGTTTTTTTAACTTTAAGTTTTGTCATTCATACATTCATCTTTTCAATAATTTAATAGCACAACACATGTATTCCTGCTTTAATAACATTTTATATCTTTTTTGGTTACATTTCAGTTGTGTTTAATGAAATCTGCCCAGCGGGTCATGGCTATCATTACTCCAGGTCTCACATCCAGATCTCAGTGAGACCTGCTGAAGAACATGAATTGGCTCAGATTACTTCAGAACAATATCTTGACAGTCAGCAGAGTACCATCAAGGATACTGATTTAACCTCAAAGGAAAAGAATGAGGATGTAAGGTTAGAAGAATGTAAGTACTGTATTTGCACTCAAATCTACTAATTTTGCATGCTATATTTCAGCTCAGTAAGAAAATTTTGACTCTACAAGTAAAAAGATGAGAATCCTTGCTGTCAATGATAAGGATAATATTTGGAATTAGTTTGGAGCAATTTCAATCTACTGCCTGTGGATTGACAAGACAATAGATTTTGGGTGGATTCTCCCCCAAAAAATTCCAAGTATTGAATTCATGGCACAACTTGAAGTAAATCACGCCAATTTTTCAGTGGGAGTTCATGGTAGAATCTCCCATACTCTGTGCACTGCAGAAGCCACCACTGTAAATCTCATTAGATTTCAGGGGACAGGGCCTATTCCCATCCAGGAAGCTGAAATCAGCAGGCCTCTGTGCATGTGCAGTGATCTTGAAATGTCAGCCTCCCTCAAGGCTCAATCATGGCCTCCACCAGTGATAATCTGTTTTTCCAAGCCCCACCCCAATCGTTGGCCTCCCTCCTGCTCCGATTGATCACAATGCCAAAATGATTGCCCACAAATTACCCCAAATGTCACTTTTGTGTCAGTTCGAGTTTTATTCAGAAATACCACATGGATGCTAGCTTGGGAAGAGGGGAAAATAATTGATACGTGCTTCTGAGATTCAAATTGAACATATTTGGGAGATGTGTAGTTTTATTTCACTTTCAGGCATCCTATTTCATACTTAAGAATGCCAATTGCTACAATGTTGAAAAATGCTTAATCCCCTAACACTAACATCCTTCACATTGATATGTAACTGAGCTGGATCCAAGTTGTGCAATAAACATTATTTGAAGTCAGATGGTAACTTGAGAAAAAAGAATGTAATTACTCTTCTGCTACATGTAATAGAGAATGTATTTGCCAAAAGTAATAAATCATGTAAAATCTCATTTTTTAAAACTATTGTGTTTTTCATTCAAATTTTTCAGTCCCTTATTGGCATTGATTTTGTCTGGCTTTGCTTCACATTGTTTGTAGCTGAGAGTTATGGTGATAAGGCAAAATTGTAATATAATTAAATAATGAGAGTGTTCTATTGAAAAATATATTTTTATTGTATTATAATAGTGCTAGAAAACTTAATTTGACTGCAGCCCTAACAAATTTAGCCAATCTTTGTAATAACCATCACTAAAGATGGTTTTATTAGCTTTATGGCTCAATAAGGTCTGCCTCTAATGGAAGGAATTCCTTAACTCTGGCCACATGTTTGTAATCAATAGATATGAATACCTGTTTAGTGGAAAAAAAGTTCTCAGACAGCATATCAGCATGTTACACTTGTAAATTTTTAAAGGTGCAAAGGTAATAAGCAGTAAACAGCAATGAAACTGTAGAACCTGGTACAAACAGAAGATAGAAATTATTTAACATTGCATGAATTAATAATGAATTAAAAATATGCTGTGAAATGATGTGAGCTTTTTAATCTCGGAGCATCTCAGAAACGAAAATGTGTGTGTGTCATGCAACGTATAGAAGTTTATTCATGAAACTGTGTGTCATTGAGAGGTAAGCACTTGAACGGATATAAAGAGATTTTTATTTGGTACTTGGGATTTACAAAATTAGTTGTCACACCTGATTCAATGATGACTGCCATTTCACAAAGCCTTTTGCATTGGACTCAGAGATGGCGGGGTATGAAATTGGAAAAGAGGACATTGACATGGTGGAAAGATAATTGAAGCAATTAACTGGCAAACCAATAGCAATTTTATAATGCTGTTTGAGTCTTCTAATGGTGGATAGCAAGCACATAGCTTCAGATGGCTAGAAAGCAGCAGTTCAGTGCTCCATTTCTATAGGCACTATTGACAAAGCATGCCTGGGATGGTGCAGCAGTGCAGAAAACAGCAAATGAAATCAGGAGTGGGGGATAAGGTGTTAAGACTGTAGGGATGTGCTGCCAGGATGCCTTCAGAGCTGTGGCACAGGAGCAAAAGAGATGGGTGAGTGAAAGAGAGGACTGTGCTATTTGCATAAAAGGCCTTCTGCAGAGAGAGGTGCCACCTGCTTTGGGTGTCATTCATATTCATCTAAGCTTTGGGACCCTCACTGAAGTAGATGTGCAGAGCAGTGCCCTAGGCAAAAGCAACAGAAGGTCAGCATCCATATGACCCACCCCTCACCCCTAGCACTGCAGCTGCCGTCCAGAGTGCTGACGTCTCAGCAGTGGCATCAGAGGTGGTGGCCACGACTGGGACTGCATCTGATAGAATTAGAATATTAAATTTGATGATCAGTCATGATCATAATGAATAGCAGAGTAGGCTTGAAGGGTTAAATGGCCTACTCCAGCTCCTAGTTTCTATGTTTACCATGACTAATCTGCCTAATCTAAACATTTTTGGACTATTCTCATATTCTTTAATCTTTTTCTGTGTGTATTTTATCCAGTCTTAAAAATCATGATTTATTTGGCTTTAGTAGCCACTTGTGATAATGCATTACATATTTAATGAATCTTTGTTTGAAAATATTTTCTAACACTCCTCTTTTGGATTCTTGCAGTCCTAAGAATATGCTGTGCTTTCCATTTCACCAAACAATTGAAATAATCTTTCACCATTTTGGCTGTCAAAACTTTTCAAAATTTTGAATACTTTGAATGGATTTACATTTAACTTGCTCTTTTTAGAAAATAATGTCTGAATTGAAGTTTTGAGTGTAAAAATAAAAGCTAACATTCCACTGAAATAATAAGAGACTACTGCACTGTCAGAAATGTTACTTTTCAGATGTGACTTTAAAGTAAAGTCCCATTTAGAACTAAGAACAAAGAAAAGTACGGCACAGGAACAGGCCCTTTGGCCCTCCAAGCCTGTGCTGATTATGATGGGTGCACTTAAGTATCCTTCCAATCCCATCCTGTTCATGTATTTGTCAAGCTGCCCTTTCTATGCTGCTATTGCAGCTGCTCACACTACATTCCCAGACAGAAGAGTTTCAGACGTTCACCACAGCCTGTATTAAAAAAAACTTGCCTCACACTTCTCCTCTAAACTTTTTCCCATGCACTTTAAATCTATGATCCCTAGTACTTGCTCTAGGGTAGAAAAGTTATCTGACTATTCACTCTATTCATGCTGTCATTATCTTGTAAACCTCTATCAGGTCACCCTCAACTTCCGTCATTCCAGGGAGAACAAATCGAGTTTATCCAACCTCTCCTCATAGCTGATACCATCCTGACCAGGCAACATCCTGGTAAACCTCTTCTGTACTCTGTCCAAAACATCCACATCCTTCTCGCAGTGTGGCGACCAGAATTGTACACAATATTCTAAATCAGGCCTAACTGAGGTTCTACAGTTGCAGCATGACCTGGCAACTTTTATACTCAGTGTTCTGACTGATGAAGTCAAGCATACCATATGCTTTCTTGACTATCTTTGCCACTTTTAGTGACATGTATGTCCAGATCTCTCTGCTTGTTAATACTCCTATGTTTACTGTATCTAACCTTTCAGATGGACATAAAATGTACCATGGCATCACTTTGAAGAAAAGTAGGATAGTTATCTCTAATGTCCTAACCAATATTTATTCCTCAATTAAAATTAGAATCTGGTAACTATCAGTTTGTTGTTTGTGGGAGCTTATTGTATACTATTGATTCATATTTCCTACAATAGCAATTACAAATCAAAAGTACTTAATTGGGTGTAAAGTGGTTATGACAGTCTCCATATAAATGCGAGACAGTTTTTCTTCATTCTTCTATATGAAAAGATAAATATGTAATTTCTGTAACTGCATTTTTCTGACCTTTTTTCTTTGCAGATGATACTACAATAAAAGCTGTAAGTATTGCTGCAAATAGCTAATTGACTTTAATTACAATATAGAAATTAATGTTTAGAATTGTTGGTAATAAATTTAATCATTACAATTTATTTAAGCAAGGTGGAAACTATATTTGTGATCATCTAACTAAACCATAAATGTTGCACTTAAGGTCAGGAATAGTAGCAGCAAGTTAGATTGTCATAATTGGTAAACAAGAGTTTTTTTAATCCATTATGGAACATGGTGTCACTGGTGGCCAGCATTAGTTGCCCATTCCTAATTGCCTGAGGGCAGTTGAGAGTCAACCACGTTGCTGTGACTCTGGAATCACATGTAGGCCAGACTGGGTAAGGACTGCAGATTTCCTTCCCTAAATTACATTAGTGAACCAGATGGGTTTTTACAACATTGGGCAATAGTTTCATCAATAAATTGTTAGTTCCGGACTTTATTTTTATTGAATTCAAATTCCATCACTTGCTGTGGAGGGATTTGAACCCAGGTCCCCAGAACATTATCTGAGTTTCCAGATTAATAGTCTAGCAATAATACCATAAGGCTTATGGTATTAAGACTTCCTTGAATGTCATGCATGATCTGTAGAATATTTGAATTTGTTGTAGATTCACATTTGTTGCAGTAAATATTGCAATCATGATGCTGCACAGTGCTTAATTTAAGTTCAGCCGTGAGAGATCTTAAGATAAATTTATTTTGATAGTATCAAATCTGTTTCAGATGATATTGGATCCATGTCACAACAAAGAATGTAATTAGGTAATGTGAAGGCATATGAAAAGGTCATGCTATGTTATCTATAGGTGGGACTGAGTGATATATCCACAGTAAAATATGATGAAATATGCTTTAATGCCCAGGTGACAGAATAGAGAGCTGTTATCACTTTGTTTTTACTTGTTGTAATACAATGTTAGTATCTGCAGAGCTAAGTATTTTGGCTTCTGCTTGGTTGTTTGAAACAACCTGATTTGAACCAGTAATGCACACAGCCAAAATGGGGTGAATTTTGACATCATCTTGCTGAATTTTAATTTCAATGGAGTGTAAGATTCAAAAGTAGATTTATAGAGGTTTTCTTCAGGAAATAAATCATCATAAACAGGTTTGTTGTGTAAATTTCAAAATTTATTCCCACTACTTTTTTTGTTTTGATGATCGAAGACAGTGTTTTTTTCAGTTTAGACTTTAGAGATTCAACTTTAGCTTCAAAGATGTTTAGGTTGCCCCAATCTATTCTCTAAGCAACAAAACCCAAATCTGGAAACAAAAACTAAATGCAATAATGAAATATATTTCAAGGATAAGGCTAAAGATATTTACTGAATTGCCTGCTGAATATCCTCTGTTTTTGTTTAAACAGCCTCAACCCTTTGCACCTGCTCATGTTCCAAAAGTTGACGCATATCCAGGTTAGTAATGACTACTTTTAAATTATATTTTTATATAAATAATCCCGTTGTGATATAGAATTAAATTGCTCCAAGTTAACCATCAATAAGTCACATAGGGAGGGATTTTGAGCTGCATACTCCATCTGCGGGAACAGTGGCACGTGCTCCAAATCTGGAAAGTGTGAGTTTGAGTTCCAATTTTACCAGCCCCTCATCAGTAGAGGTTAGTGAACCATGCCACAGGACTGAAGGAAACTTATTTTAATACATTAGTATGTCATATAATCAATAATCTTTAATCCTTTTGCTGTTTTTCTCCAGCCTTCTAACAATCAAAGTGTGAAGACCCACAATGATTTTGTCCTTCCTTAGGATATTTTCTCATTATCCTCAATGAAACAAAATCCCACCCTCGTCACCAATTCTCTTTCTGTAACGTCCAAAGTATGTTAGGGATTGTAGGTATTTAACAGAAAAAAAATGGTGTGCACACGTGGATTCAAAGTAACAACAAATGTATTGAAGAAATGTTCTCTGCTCTCCACTGAATGTAACTGTAAGTAAAACAGCAGTCTCTATCAACACCCTAATGACATCATCAACTTGTTTGATCAGCGCTTAAGGCATCCTGCAGCCCTTTAAAATGTATAACATGTGAACTGTCAAGGAGAAGTAGGTGGTGCGTTTTTAAAAATAGCTTTGGAAAAGGACAGGAAGGAATCTAGGGTACTATCTTTAGTGGATGCCCTTTGCACAGTGGGAGGTAGTCTTTGTAATATAGTACCATCCTTTCTTCCTATTCACCTCCTCTGTAAAACTCACCATTCCCATCTCCGTTCCCACCCTGAAGGCTGTCCAAACCATCCTCGCACAATACCATGGATTTACCTTGCTCCAGGATCTATGGGGCTTCACCTTGGGCCTATTTGTTCCACTAATCCACTCTTAGTGCAGTTGGGACTGCTGGAGCTGCTGACTAGTTGGATTAATTAATGTTTTAAGTACAAGGACAGCAGCCTCCATTTGTTTATGTCTCTGTAAGATGTTTTATTGAACAGATCTCAATATACATGGCTTGGACATGAGTCTATAGAAATCCTCAGACATATTTAATTGGCTACACTTCAAAACCCAAACCCCTCCCTTTCATATTGAAATAAGATACAAACATCCCCTTCTCAGCAAACAAAAGACTCATCTGTTCTCATGCATTAACAACTACTTGGTATCGTAGACAATCTCTGAACATGCATTCCCTACAGTCTTTAAGTTGGGCAGACTTCTTGAATGAAATGCATGTGTGTTGACTATTTTCTTGGATGATGCTCTTTGTCTTGAGAGCGTTGTCCCTATTGTCCTTGTTGCCCTGGTGACTGCTGTTGTTCCATTGTGGTTATTGATGATTCATGGACCTCTGGGACTGATGTGAAAGAACAGCTTCGTTTTTTCTTCAGAAATGCATGTGATTGTACCACAATATTTGGCTGTTTATGTCAGAGTGAGATTTGTTCAATTTCTTACGAATCTGTTGATGATTTTCCCTCCCCCTCAGACTTCCAATTTATCTGGGGACATTGCACATTGATGTGCAATGCTAGATTTCTCAATCCCAGCTGAATTGGCTGAATTCTTCACTTGTGAACTGAGGACCATTGTCACCCATTCCAATGTCTGGAATGCCACACCGACTGAAATGAGTTTTTGGGCATTCTATTATTTACAAAGAACAAAGAACAATACAGGATGGGAAACAGGCCCTTCGGCCCAATGAGCCCGCGCCACCATTTTAACATTATGAGTGCTCTCCGCTACCTATGACCTTTGTCTACACCTATTGGGGAAGATTGAGGGAAGACTTATTTAGGGACAATTCGTCACACCAGTCAGCCTAAAAGCATGTTTTTGGGGTGTGGGAGGAAACTGGAGCATCCAGAGGAAATCCATGCAACCACGGGGAAAATGTGCAAACTCCTGCAGACACTGGCCCAAATCCATGTATCTACACAGCAAACAGTGATAGTCACTGAGCTGTCATGTTGCTGTCACATGGTACACTAACGACGTGAAGCACTAGGCAACTCTCGAAGCCACATTCAAGAGCTGCCCTCGCACGACACACCGCGTTGGTCAACAAGGCGGACCAAATCACATGTGAAGTAAAAGAAAAGACATCAATAAACGTGCAAAACTTAGACATTTACGGAATCCCCAGAAGTGCAGAAATAAAGCAAGTGAGCCATGAAATATATTGGAAGGTCCATAAGAATCAATTGATTTCCAGGAATGTCCCAAGGCTCTTGATCTTTATTTAGAAAAGTCTCCTGTATCCCTCCATTTCTAGTCCTGGCTCATGTGCCTGTCTAAGTAAGTCTTAAACAACCCTAGTGTGCCTGCCTCCACCACCCTACTTGGCAGTGCATTCCAGACCTCCACCACACTCTGTGTAAAAATCCTCCCTCTAACATCCGAGTTATACCTCGCCCCCCTCACCCTAAGCCCATGGCCCCTCATAATTTTTGTATCCAACCTAGGAAGAAGCTTACCACTGTCACTCTATCTATACCCTTCATAATCTTATACACCTCTATTAGATCTTCTCTCATTCTCCGCCTTTCTAAGGAGAACAGCCCCAATTTGCCCAATCTTTTCTCATAGCTCAGTCCTTCTATATCAGACAACATCTTGGTAAACCTCCTCTGCACTCTCTCTAGGGTCTCCATGTCCTTCCAGTAGTATCATTTGATGGGCAACACGACAGCTCAGTGACTATTGCTGTGCTGTGCAGATACATAGATTTGGGCCTGTGTCTGTGGGAGTTTGCGCATTCTCTCCGTGCTTGCGTGAGTTTTCTCCAGGTGCTCCGGTTTCCTCCCACGCCCCAAAGATGTGCTCTTAGGCTGATTGGCAGAACAAATTCTCCCTAAATTGTCTCATTTGGTTTCAATCCATAGATCTATAAACATAGACAGGGATCACGGGAAGAAGTGGGAACATCGAGGTGGCGGCGCAGATTCGTTGGGCGGAAGGGCCTGTTTCCCATGCTGTTTTGTTCTTTGTTCTTTGTAAGGCAACCAGAACTGGACACAGTACTTCAAATGTGGGCGAACAAACGTTCTATACAACTGCAACATTAGATTCCAGCTTTTATATTTTGTACCCTTTCCTATAAAGGCAAGCATATCATGGGCCTTCTTCGTCATCTTCTCCACCTGTACTGCCATCTTCAAAGACTTGTGTACTTGCACCCCCAGGTCCCTCTGTGTTTCTATACTCTTAATAGGCCTACCATTTATCGTATAACTCCCCCCTACATTATTTCTTCCAAAATGCATCAACTGGCATTTATCTGGAATAAATTCCATCTGCCATTTCTCTGCCCAATATACCAGCCTATCCATGTCCTGCTGTATTGGCTGACACTGCTCCTCACTATCAGCAAGTCCAGCCATTTTCATATCATCTGCAAACTTGCTGATCACACTACTTACTCCCTCTTCCAAGTCATTTATGTATATCACAAATAACAAAGGTCCCAGTACTGAGCCCTGAGGCACACCACTAGTTACAGACCTCCAGCTTGAAAAGGACCCTTCCACTACTACTCGCTGTCTCCTGTTACCAAGCCAGTTCCCAATCCATCTAAACATCTATCCTTGTATCCCATGAGCCTTAACCTTTCCACCAACCTACCATAAGGGACTTTGTCAAACACCTTACTGAAATCCATGTAGATGACATTCACAGCTCGTTCTCCGTCAATCGTTTTTGTCACCTCCTCAAAGAAAATTCTACCAGATTCGTAAGGCACGACCTCCCCCTTACAAAGCCATACTGCCTATCACTAATCAAATTGCCACCAATAAAAGCTAAGACTTCGTATGCCTTCTTAACAACCTTATCGACTTGATTGCCAACTTTCAGGGATCTATGCACATATACACCAAGATCCCTCTGTTCATCAACACTATTAAGAATCCTACCATTAGCCCTATACTCTACACATTTGTTATTCCTGCCAAAGTGAATTACCTCACACTTTTCCACATTAAACTCCATTTGCCACCTCTCGGCCCAGCTCTGCAACTTGTCCAAGTCTCTCTGCAAACTATAACACCCCTCTTCACTATCTACCACTCCTCCGACTTTGGTGTCATCCGCAAATTTACTAATCCATCCTTCAATACCCTCATCCAGATCATTTATAAAAATTACAAACAGCAGGGGCCCCAAAACAGATCCCTGAGGTACACCACTTGTAACCGAACTCCACGATGAATATCTCCCATCAACCACCACCCTCTGTCTTCTATCTGCTAGCCAATTCCTAATCCAATTAGCTAAATCACCCTCTATCCCATACATCTGCATTTTCTGCAGAAGCCTTCTATGGGCCACCTTATCGAACGCCTTACTAAAGTCCATATATACCACATCAACTGCCTTACCCCCATCCACCTCTTTGGTCACTTTTCAAAAAACTCAATAAGGTTAGTAAGGCACGACCTACCCTTCACAAAACCATGCTGACTATCCCCAATCAATTCATTTCTCTCTAAATAACTATAAATCCTATCCCTAATAATTCTCTCCAATACTTTGCCCACAACAGAAGTAAGACTCACTGGCCTATAATTCCCTGGAAGGTCTCTCTTCCCCTTCTTGAACAATGGGACCACATTCGCTATCCTCCAGTCCTCCGGAACCACACCCGTAACCAACGACGACCTGAAGATCAGAGCCAGAGGCTCTGCAATCTCCTCTCTTGCCTCCCAGAGAATCCTAGGGTAAATCCCGTCCGGCCCAGGGGACTTATCTAACTTCAAACCCTCAAGAATATCTAGCACATCCTCCCTATCTACTTCAATACTTTCCAGTTTGCAACCCTGTATCCCAGTGTTCTCCACAACTACATTTATATCTCCCTGCGTGAATACCGAAGAGAAATATTTGTTCAGTGCCTCTCCAATCTCTTCAGGCTCCACGCACAACTTCCCACTGCTGTCTCTGACTGGCCCTAATCTTGCCCTAACCAATCTTCTATTCTTAACATATCTAAAGAAAGCTTTAGGATTCTCCTTGATCCTATCAGCCAAAGTCTTCTCGTGTCCCCTTTTAGCCCTCCTCAACTCACTCTTTAGCTCACTCCTGGCTAATCTATAGCTATCCATTGCACTAACTGAGCCTTCAAGCCTCATCCTGACATAAGCCTCTTTTTTCCTTTTAACCAGCGAATTAACTTTTTTAGTACACCAAGGTTCCCTTACTCGACCATTTCCTCCTTGCCTGACAGGGACATACTTATCAAGGACTCGCAGTAGCTGCTCCTTGAATAAGCTCCACATTTCAGATGTTCCCAGTCCCTGTAGTTTCCTAGTCCAACCTATGCACCCTAATTCCCTCCTTATGGCCTCATAATTACCATTCCCCCAGCTATAACTACTGCCCCCAGCTTCATGCCTATCCCTATCCATCACTAAGGTGAACGTAACCGAATTGTGGTCACTATCACCAAAATGTTCACCAACTTCCAAGCCTAACACCTGGTCTGGCTCATTGCCCAGCACCAAATCCAATGTAGCCTCACCTCTAGTTGGCCTATCTACATACTGAGTCAAAAAAACCTTCCTGCACACTTTGTATGAAAACTGACCCCTCTAACGAGCTAGAGCTATAGCTATTCCAATCAATATTAGTAAAGTTAAAGTCCCCCATAACAATTACCCTATTACTTTCACTCCTGTCCAGGATCGACTTTGCAATCCTTTCCTCTACCTCTCTAGAACTTTTAGGAGGTCTATAAAAGACTCCCAACAGGATGACCTCTCCTCTCCTGTTTCTAACCTCAGCCCATACTACCTCAACAGACAAGTCCTCATCAAACTTCCTTTCTGTCACTGTGATACAGTCTTTAACTAATAATGCCACTCCTCCCCCCCTTCTACCTCCTTCTCTACTCCGACTGAAGCATTTGAACCCCGGAACCTGCAACAACCATTCCTGTCCCTGCTCTATCCATGTCTCTGAAATGGCCACAACATCGAAGTTCCAGGTACTGGTCCAAGCTGCAAGTTCTTCCACCTTATTGTGAATACTTCTTGCATTAAAGTATACGCATTTCAAACCGTGCCCTACTCCACCAGTACGCTGCTGTACTCCCTCTTAGCAGTTGTATTAAATTCTGATTATGGTTTGTTATGGTTTCTTCCATTGTGTCTCCACTATATGGAATAGATCATTCACTATGGCTTCCATTTCAGGAGAATCACTAGCTACTTCTTGTTGATTGCATTGGTGCTCTTCTGGCGCTGTGGAAATACAAATGGCATGTGAAGTCATTTTTATCACCCACACGGCATGCCGAATATCATTTGAAAGCTGCCATCCAGCTTCACTTGCCCATAATCACATCTAGGGTGATGAATATCTTTGCCTTGGTTAGTTGCAGCAACATTTCTTCGATGGTTAGTACTGGGCAGTCAGATCCCTTCAGCATTTTATTTAGATCTGTTGGATGTCATTATGTTTGTAGCTTTCCTCATTGTTTCACTGATACAATGCTGCTAATCCAGTCTTTGGGAGTTGTCACTTTTTGATTACTCCTCTCTTTTCCAGCCCTTGTATCTTGTCCTTTAGGATTCACTTGAGGGCAGCCGGAACTCTCTCAGCAAATGCTAAGTTGGTCTTACATTCTCATCTACTTCTGGATGGTAGTCTCTCGGTAGATATCCCAACATTGGAAATACATTTTTGAACACTTCTAGGAACTCTTCTGCCATCAATGGTTTTGTGTACTATGAGACATTGTGAATTGCTGTTGGCAGGTTTAGTATTCACAATCGAAGAATTGCTTCAGCTGAAATGAGTGGCCATTATCTCCCATTTATGATCTGGAACTCTAAATCTTCTTTCTTGCTGTCAGACTAACCTGTCCTCTCAGTGGGTCAGCAAATAACTTCAATTTTACTTTCCATCACTTCACTTCAGATCATCATGTTGAATCACTTCAAAAAGATCAGTGAAGTCATTATGTTTCATGAAGTACCTGTGTCAATTGGACATTTTTATCTTGATACTCTCCCTCTGTGATCACCATTGAAACAGTAACAAATCATTTATCATCTATGCATCTGACTGAATCAATATGTTTATCATGCATAATTCTTCATCAGGCTTGTGTGCTGATATCTCTTCAGTGGACATCTATATAGGATTGTTTGCTTTCTACTGCTGAAAAATGATTAATGTTCTTGTGGTTAAAACAGTTTTTCCATCTTTATTCTCCTATGCATGCTGTGATGATTTTGTGGCCAAATTCCTCTCCAACTTGATTTTCAAGTTGCTGATGACATCACTGTAGTGGATTGGATCTCAAACAATGATGAGACAGAGTACAGGAATGAGATAGAGAATCTGGTGAACTGGATCTCCTGGAATAAGCTCCAATGACCCCACCACTTGATCTCCTGAGTCCCCCGCTCCCCATCCTTCTCTCTGCTCACTCAGATGGTGACACTGCCACTTAGTGTCCAAAGATATATTGGTTAGGGAAGGGAATTAATGGGGTAAATATGTGCGGTGTTGGGGACAGAGCCTGCGTAAGATGTCGCAGAGTTGGTTCAGACCTGATGTCCCAATAGCCTCCTTCTGCACTATAGGGATTCAGATTCTGTGATTGATGGAGATACAACAAGTCTCCCTGCAGCTTGAGGTGATCTTTGGAAGCATCGCAAGTTCATTGATATAAACTCTGGCCATGTTTAGAGGCCACACCTGTGAATGGGAAGTTCCTCCATTATGTGAGCTGTGGCCATGCTGTGACCTTGGGGGGAGGGGGTGGTAGCAGTTATGTATATACAGGTTCCTGGGTACCCTAGCCAGCTGCCTCCAGGCGGCTCCCAAATACAGGTTCCAGCAAGTATTCATTGTGGCAAAAAACTTTGGAAGCACTGGCAAGATTCTGATAAAAATGGATGAATAACTAGAAAGATTACCTTCCCTGTGGTAAGAAACAAAAGGTTATTTAAGTTTGCAATACTTTATCCAGCATATCAAACCCCTTTCTGCTGTTTGTCACAGTGATATCCTTCTATTGCTGTTGTAAGTGTCACAAAATAGCATGCATACTAACTTGTGTAACAAAATTTTGAAAAGGGTCAGGATGCATTCATAAAATGGGCAGATATTCAAAAGAATTAACCAAATTAAAAATAATCATTAATAGAACAATTGAAAAATTGAGCAGTGTTTGAAATATCAATGTCACTAGCAGGGGGAGAGGTGGTAATGGTGTGCCTTATTCAGTCTATTATCAAGATTACAAATGTTATTCTCAGCAACATTGCATGTCTTTAGCTCCTCTTGTAGTCTGCAGCACTGAAATGCATTTCCATACTTCAGTTCATTGAAGATATGTAAATCTCTTTTGCAAGTCTGCTAAGCTCCTCAGCTTGCAAACTCATCCATAACTCTCTTGCTGCCACTCTGTCTGTGCTCATTAACCTATTGGTTGTACTTTTGTTGATCTACACTGACATTTTGTCTTTCCTTGCATTGAATTTAAATCTTTTCTCTTTGTTTACAACCCTCTTAATGTTGTTATCTCATTTAGTGTTTGCAGTTCACTACATTTCATTCAATATCCCACAGCCTACTGACTATGTTTCTGATGTTCTCTTCCTCTGTTTGTTACTTGTCTTTAAAAATCTTTGTGAAGCTTAATATTTTGTCTGTACTTTTAGTCAACTCACCTAATTTCCTGCCATGATATTTTTCTTTCCTATGGATTTCCACAGTTCCATTCCACGGAATGGATTAGTTTATGAACTGACAGTTTTATTTTCCTTCAGTGGAAGTTATAGTGAAGACAAGCCCACCTACATTGGTACACGTTGTTCCTGAACCTACAGCGAGACAGGTGGCTTCAGTATTTGCAACAGAAATTTCAGGTAAAACCTAATTGTACAGAATATATTTTGGACCTACATTCATCATAAACATGATCATAAGTATATAAATTGGTAAAAATAACAGTGGATTTTGAATGGCATAATACTGTCTTGAACTGAAAATAACTTATAAATTGAGAATTTTCATGTGAAGCAAGACATTTTCATAAATTTGTTTGAGAAATTGTATTAAAAAAGGTAAGTGAAGCATTTATTTCGTACTCTGAAAATAAATGTACCTGTTGTATCAATTGGACTACACAGTTTGAAAATCATCCATCATTAAATTAAGAAGTCTGGCTCTGTGTGCTGCTGAGATTACCTGGTCTCACTGAACGTCAATGGACTTCTGTCTATACCACTGAATCTCTCACAGCAGGCCCTGTTGCATTGGAGTTGTAAAATCTTGGCCTCAGTCTTTAACAATAATGTAAAAATAAGGATATAACCAACATAGAAAATAACTCATTTCTTCCATTCCCTTCCTATCAACATGGTTGTCACCCTACAGTTAAAGATATGAGCCAGGATTCTCTGATCTCGTATACCCTGTAAGAAGTCTCTCAACACCAGGTTAGAGTCCAACCAGTTTATTTGATAGTAATCTCACAAGCTTTTGGAAACAGTGTTCCTTCGTCAGGTGTGTGGAAGGTTCTGATCAGAGAAGGGCATGTAAAATCATATACTCATATACTCTGTCACTGCTGCCAAAAAAGAGAACAGAGAATTTGGCACTGTGCCAAATTCCATTCACTGCAGCAAGACTGGAGAATCTCAGTCACGGATGAGGTTGGGGAATTCTGGCTGTGGTTTCTCAACTCCATTTGCTGGTATTTGTTAGAGTGAAGCTTGAACCTGTAATAATCTTCTGTCACCAATCACTTTTTTATTTACAGTGATATGAGTGCTGTTCAACAGTTACAGAGTTCAGATCAGTCCTGAGTTTATCAGCTGCTGGTCTGAGTGGGCCAGTTGGTTTTAAATCCCCCTGCTGCTTCTTCCCTATTGGGTGAACCTTAACCTGTTCACATTCAACAAAGCTCACAGCAATAGTCCTCTGTGACTATCATAATGTTCCTTCCCTCCTCAAGTCCACTTCTTCCCCAAAATCCCCATCAGGGGGGTGGTCTTCTCTGTCGCTTAATGATTAACCTGGGGTCCAATGGTGGTAGGACCAGATCAGGAGCCAGAAGGCTGGGAAACCTTCACTTCCAAAGATGATGCTGCAAAGCCATCAACTTTGGCTCTTCATGAGATTTTGCTTCAGTAGGGGCGCTTTTAAAGTAATTGAGGGATTTTGCCTCCTCTACCCTTACAGACTGAGTTTCAGCCTCCACAATCCTCTTGGTGAAAACTGTTTTCCTAATCTCCCTCTAATATTTCACTTGAAATATATGTCCCCTAGTCACTGATTTGTATGCTAAAGTAAATACAACCTTCTCATCCAATTTTTTCAGGTTACTCACAACTTTGTACATCTCAATCAAATCTCTCTCAGACTCTTTTTGAAGGCAAACCACTCTAGCTTATCCAATCTTTTCTCACCGCTCCAATTTTCCAGTCCTGACAACATAAATCTCCTTCTATATCCTCTCTAATGCTTTCTATAATGAATGGACGAGACCTGCACACAGTATTTAAGTTGCAGCCTAACTAATGTTTTATATAGTTTTAGCATAGCTGACAGTTTATCCCTGTGTGAATAAAGATTTATTTTTAACATTTTGGGGTTTATTTCATTATTCTATGAAGCAAGCTTGTTTCCATATGTGAATCTGCATGTGCCATTAATTTAGTTAAACTAAATTCAGTGGGCTTTGAGACTTAGGGCATCAAAGGAGTGTAGATGTGAAGGACATAAATTTGAAGAAAATATAGTTAAGCTGAATTTTCCAAGAATAACAATGACATTGGTACAAATTTGCATTAGGTGATAAAGAAGATTTGTTATGTTCAGTTATCAAATTTCAAACACAAGTAAAAAAGACTTTAAAACTTGGAAAAGATCATAAAAAAATGCATGGTTATTACATTTATTTTTATCCAAAATTGGGGCAGTAGGGAGAACATAAAATGTGTTTTATATTCTGCGACAATGAAATAAAAATGAAAGGGGGGAAAATCTACTTAAGATGCAATGTGAGAGCTGTGTTAGAAGCATACCCATATAAAGATGTCTCAGAAAGCTGCTCTGTGCTGGAAAATGGAGCAGTGTAGAAAGTGAATAGACTTCTAGCCAACTCAGAAAAGTGTCTACTTCTCAAAAAGATGAATTGTTTTAAAAGTTCTTGAATTTCTAGAGCAGAGTGGAAGAGACTGAGAAGTGGTAATATTACTGGATTCTGTAAATTAATTATCTGTCACCAGTTGTTGCCTTAAGAGTGTTTTGTGTGTATAACCAAGTAGCAAATCATTCCAGAGGAATGTTCCATAACAGCTGCTACATTGCCTGAAGTATAGGGAGACACATGAATGTGACCATCTAAATGATAGGTTCTACTGTCCCTCAGTCATTAAATGCTACATGATTGGGACGTCATGGCAGCACAATGGTTAGCACTGTTGTCTCACAGCACTAGAGACCTAGGTTCAATTCCGGTCTTGGGTGACTGTGTACACTTTGCACATTCTCCCCGTGTGTGAATGGATTTCCTCCAGATGCTTCAGTTTCCTTCCACAGTCCAAAATACGTGGGTTAGGTTTTGGGCAACAGGTGACCCATGCATGCTAGAGGCCTCGGATGTTTCCTCCTCCACCTGATGTACATCAGCAGATGTATTATGCGCCCCAGGTAGTGATCCAGACGTCTCACTACTAACTTGACTCACCGGTATGAGTCTCTGGGATGATGAATTGTGAGGCGGGAGCTGACACCAAACTGGTGTCGGCCTTGAAATTCTCTTCATTGGCTTTCTTCAAGGAGTCTTCAGAGCTGATGGGGGCAGAATGGCTGGTAGCAGTAGTGGGGGCCGCAATGCGAGATGGCCTGGGCACGTCAGGGTCCCTTCTTGCAACACAGGACACAAGGTTAAGTGCAAGAGACAAAGAGGAATCTGCATGCAACTTACTTGACATTTCTCCATGAAGTGGAGATTGGCAGGTGCTCATCCCTGTCACATATCATTGGCATCCCTCCTCTCCAGTACCGGCACCTACTCCTCAAAGAGTGTGAGGACTCGGATGTCAGGCTGACCACCCTTGTCTTCATCCTGTCTAGGTAGTTATGGGCATTCTTCTCTTATGGGGACCAAAGGACTATGAAAATGCTGCACAACTCCTGCACGGTATCAGTGGTGACCCTCAGAGAGCAAGCACAGTGATACTCTTGGAGGAGAGATGGGAGGGCTGCTTGGGGGTTAGGGGCTGGAAGCATTCTGGGGGAGATCTGGGGACATTTCAGGGAAAGATGCAAGATGAGGTTAAACACTCACCCTTGCTGCCAGGATTAGGTAATTCATCTTTTCCTGGCACTAACACACCAGTTTCCCAAGTTGCATATCCATCTCTTCTCTGGGACAATGTCCTGCTGGGGGGGTGAAGAGGGTGTCCTGCTTTGCCTCCTTCGTCTCCAGCAACCTGGCCAGTCCAGATTACAAAAGTCTGGGTGTTAACTTCCTGGAGACCATTTCATCCTACACACTGCGCCTGTCTTTCCATCCTGGAAGTTTTTAGAGAATTGTCCCTCATTAGGGTAGATCAGATGCAGACAGTTTGATTGAGTCAGGTGCCCATTGGAGCATGCCAGCAAGTTTTTTTTTAATTTTAAACAGGATACTGGAAGTAGTCACAAGGAGGCCTGAGTAGTAGTTTTTTCTTCAGTTTAAAAGTTACTCACCTTGGAGAATCGACCTCATTGTTCCTTAGGAGCACATCAGAGAGGCAGCAATTGGTGAGAGGAGAACTTGTGGGTAAGCTACTGTGTTTTTGTTTCAACTAACGTCTTTAGTTTTTTAAAAATTTTAAACCAGATACCGGAAGTAGTCACAAGGGGGCCTAGGTAGTAGGTTCTTTTCCTGGACCCCCACAAATTGGGACGGTGAGGAATCCCGATACTCTACACGTGTAGAGTATCCCCCCCACCCCCTCCTCGAACCTAAAAAAAAAGGAGAATGACTCAGAGTGAGAGCAGGTAAGTTTTTTTTTGTTATTTCTTGATAAGGGACGTAATAGGGATGGCAGTGCAGGCAATGCGATGTTCCTCCTGTGGGATGTTTGAGGTGAGGGACATCGGTAGTGTCCCTGTTGATTACACCTGCAGGAATTGCATCCATTTCCAGCTCCTTGAGGACCGTGTTAGGAACCTGGAGCTGGAACTGGAGGAACTAAGAGTCATTTGGGAAGCAGAGGCAGCAAGTTATCTTAAAAGTGATACGTGGGTGACTGCTAGAAGGGATAAGAAGCAATCAGAGCAGCGAACCCCCAAAGCTGTTCCTCTCCAAAATAAGTATTCTGTTTTGGATGCTGTTGGGGAGGAAGACTCAACTGGGGTAAGACATGGGGTACAGGTCTCGGGAATAAAGCCTGTCCTTGATGCTGAGGTGGGAAGGGGGAAGAAGAGAACAGGATTAGTGATTGGGGATTCCATAGTTAAGGGGACAGATAGGAGAGTCTGTGGGAACGAGCGAGACTCGCGGTTGGTATGTTACCTCCCAGGTGCCAGAGTCCATGATGTCTTGGATCGAGTGTTCGAGATCCTTAAGAGGGAGGGAAACTAGCCCCGAGTCGTGGTTCACGTAGGTACCCATGACATAGGTAGGAAAAGGGTTGGGGATATAAAACAGAAATTCAGGGAGTTGGGGTGGAAGCTTAGGGCTAAATGATCACTACGAGAGGACACAGATTTAAGGTGCAGGGAAACAAATACAAAGGAGATGTCAGGGGTAGGTTTTTCACTGAGGGTGGTGAGTGAATGGAACCGACTGCCGTCGGAGGTTGTTGAGGCAAACTCACTGGGGTCTTTTAAGAGACTTCTGGATGAGTGTATGGAAAGGAATAGGATAGGGGATTATAGACAGGTCTGTGGATTGGTAGGTGTGATCGGCGCAACTCGTGGGCCGAAGGGCCTGTTTGTGCTGTATTGTTCTATGTTAAAATAAACAGAGTGATTATGTCTGGTTTGTTACCTGTGCCGCGGGATAGAATGGAGAAGAATAGAGAGAAAGAACATTTGAACTCATGGCTAAAGGGATGGTGCAGGAGGGAAGAGTTCAGATACTTGGACAATTGGGGCTCATTCTGGGGTAGGTGAGACCTCTACAAGAGGAATGGTCTGCACCTGAACCAGAGGGGTACTAATATCTTGGGGGAAAATTTGCCAATGATTCAGAGGGGGGATGGGAACCTGAATTGTAACTCCGGTGTACAGGAGGATGAGAATAGGGAGGTCATGGATAAAGGTTCTAGGTCACAGCAGTGTAGTGGCAGGTGGGAGGGTGGTTTGAAGTGTGTATATTTTAATGCAAGGAACATTCGCAATAAGGTGGATGAACTTGCAGTCTGGATTGGTGCCTGGGACTTCGATGTTGTGACTATTTCAGAGACATGGATAGAGCAGGGGCAGGAATGGCTGTTGCAGGTTCCGGGGTTCAGATATTTCAGTGAGAGCAGAGAAGATGGTAGAAGGGGGCGGGGGGAGGGGGTGTGTAGCATTGTTAGTCAAGGACTATTACGGTGGCAGAAAGGACATTTGAAACGGACTTGTCTATTGAGGTAGTATTGGCTGAGATTAGAAACAGGAAAGGAGAGGTCACCCCTATTGGGAGTTTTTTATAGGCCTCCAAAAAGTTCCAGAGATGTAGAGGAAGGAACTGTAAAGATGATGTTGGATAGGAGTGAAAGTAACAGGGTAGTTGTTATGGGGGACTTTAACTTTACAAATATCGATTGGAAAAACTATATTTCAAGCTCGTTAGAAGGGTCAGTTTTTGTCCAGTGTGTGCAGAAAGGTTTCATGATACAGTATATAGATAGGCCAACAAGAGGTGAGGCTACATTGGATTTGGTACTGGGTAATGAACCAGACTGGGTGTTAGACTTGGAGGTAGGTGAGGACTTTGGTGATCGTGACCACAATTCGGTTATGTTTACCTTAGTGATGGAAAGGAATAGGCATATACCGATGGGCAGAAGTTATAGCTGGGGGAAAGGTAATTATGAGGCTATTAGGACACATTTAGGATGCATAGGTTGAAGTAGGAAACTGCAGGGGCTGGGAATTGTGGAGCTTATTCAAGGATATTCAAGTCCTTGATAAATATGTACCTGTCAGGCAAGGAGCAAGTGGGTGGGCGAGGGAACCGTGGCGTACTAAGGAAATTGAATCTCTGGTGAAGAGTAAGAAAGAGGCTTACATAAAAATGAGACATGAACGTTCAGTTAGGGCACTGGAGAGTTACAAATTAGTAAGAATTTAGCAACACCAATTTATAATCCAACCGATTTATTTGATAGTAAAAAAGCGAGCTTTCGACTCTTGTGTCTTCCTCAGGCAAATGCAGTGTTCTGGTCTGCAATAGCACACATCAGCACAGACAGTCAGAGATTGCTGATTAGAATGCGAATCCTTACATCTAACCTGCTATTCAAGTGTTAAAGTGGCTAACAATGTGTGTGAAGGGAATCCTGAGCATTGGTTAGAGAATTGTGTATTTTCTCCAGACAGCACAGTAAGTGAGGTTTTTTGCTAACCCAGGCAAGTTACGGGGGTTACAGATAGTGTGTCATGAAGCCAAGATCCCTGTTAAGACCGTCCTCATGTTTGCGGAGCTTGGCTATCAGTCTCTGCTCAGCGACTCTGCGCTGTCGTGTATCACGAAAGCCCCCTTGAAGAACATTTACCCGCAGGTCGGAGGCCGAATGCCCATGACTGCTGAAGTGTTCGCCCACAGGAAGGGAACTGTTTTGCCTGGTGATTGTTGAGCGATGCTCATTCATCCGCTGTCGTAGCGTCTGCATGGTCTCCCCAATATACCATGCTTCGGGACATCCTTTCTTGCAACGTATTAGGTAGACAACGTTGGCCGAGTTGCAAGAGTATGTACCGTGTACCTGGTGAATGGTATCCTCACGTTTGATGATGTCGTCCATGTCTATGATCCGGCATGTCTTGCAGAGGTTGCTGTGGCAGGGTTGTGTGGTATTGTGGTCACTGTTCTCCTGAAGGTTGGGTAGTTTGCTGCGAACAATGATCTGTTTGAGGTTGTGCGGTTGTCTGAAAGCAAGAAGTGGGGGGGTGGGGATGGCCCTAGCGAGATGTTCATCGTCATCAATGATATGTTGAAGACTCCGGAGAAGATGTCGTAGCTTCTTCTGCGCTCCGGGGAAGTACTGGACAACAAAGGGTACTCTGTCCACCGTGTCCCGTGTTCGTCTTCTGAGGAGATCAGTGCGGTTTATCGTTGTGGCACGTCGGAACTGTCGATCGATGAGTCGAGCGCCATATCCTGTTCTCACGAGGGCATCCTTCAGCATCTGGAGGTGTCTGTCATGATCCTCCTCATCTGAGCAAATTCTGTGTATACGGAGGGCTTGTCCATAGGGAATGACTTCTTTAACGTGTCTAGGGTGGAAGCTGGAGAAGTGGAGCATTGTGAGGTTGTCTGTCGGTTTGCAGTACAGTGAGATGCTGAGGTGACCAGTTACAAATTAGCCAGGAAGGAGCTAAAAAGAGAGTTAAGAAGAGCTAGAAGAGGACATTAGAAGACTTTGGTGGATAGGATCAAGGAGAACCCTAAAGCTTTCTATAAGTATGTCAAGAATAAAAGATTGGTTAGGGCAAGTTTAGGGCCAGTCAGAGACAGCAGTTGGAAGTTGTGCATGGAGCCTGAAGAGATTGGAGAGGCACTGAATGAAAATTTTTCATCAGTATTCACGCAGGAAAAAGTCAGTGTAGTGGAGGAGAATACTGAAATTCAGGATTGTAGACTAGATGGGATTGAGGTACATAAGAAGGAGGTCTTAGCAATTCTTGAGAGTATGAAAATAGATAAGTCCCCTGGGCCTCATGGGATTTATCCTAGAATTCTCTGGGAGGCTAGGGAGGAGATTGCAGAGCCTATGGCTTTGATCTTCGTGTCGTGATTGGCTACAGGTATAGTGCCAGAAGATTGGAGGATAGCAAATGTTGTCTCCTTGTTCAAGAATGGGAGTAGAGACCATCCTGGGAATTATAGACCAGTGAGGCTTACTTCTGTTGTGGGCAAAGTTTTGGAAAGAATTATAAAGGATAGGATTTATAATTATCCAGAAAGAAATAAATTGATTAGGGATAGTCAACACGGTTTTGTGAACGATAGGTCATGCCTCACAAATCTTACCGAGTTTTTTGGAAAGGTGACTAAAGAGGTGGATAAGGGTAAGGCAGTTGACGTGATGTATATGGATTTTAGTAAAGAGTTTGATAAGGTTCCCCATGATAGGCTACTGCAGAAAATGCAGATGTATGGGATTGAAGGTGATTTAACAGTTTGGATCAGGAATTGGCTAGCTGATGGAAGACAGAGGGTGGTGGTTGATGAGAAATTTTCAACCTAGAGTTCAGTTACAAGTGGTGTACCTCAGGGATCTGTTTTGGGGCCACTGCTGTTTGTCATTTTTATAAATGACCTAGATGAGGGTGTAGAAGGATGGATTAGTAAATTTGCTGATGACACCAAAGTTGGAGGAGTTGGAGACAGTGAGGATGGATGTTACAGTTTGCAGAGGGACATAGATAAGCTGTAGAGCTGGGCCGAGAGATGGCAAATGGAGTTTAATACGGAAATGTGTGAGGTGATTCACTTTGGTAAGAATAACAGGAATAGAATCTCGGGCTAATGGAAGGATCTTAGTAGTGTCAACAAGCAGAGAGATCTCAGTGTACATGTGCATAGCTCCCTGAAAGTTGGCACCCAGGTTGATCAGGTTGTTAAGAAGGCATGTGGTGTGTTAGCTTTTATTGGGAGAGGGATTGAATTTCAGAGCCATGAGGTCATGTTGCAACTGTACAAAACACTGGTGCGGCTGCACTTGGAGTATTGCGTACAGTTCTGGTCATTGCATTGTAAGAAAGATGTGGAGGCATTGGAAAGGGTGCATAGGAGGTTTAGCAGAATGTTGCCTGGTATGGTGGGAAGGCCTTATAAGGTAAGGCTGAAGGACTTGAGGTTATTTTCATTAGAGAGAAGAAGGTTAAGAGGTGACCTAATTGAGGCATACATGATGATCAGAGGGTTAGATAGGGTGGACAGTGAGAACCTTTTTCCTCGGATGGTGATAGCTAACACGAGGGTTCATAGCTTTAAATTAAGTGGTGGTAGTTAAAGGACGGATGTCAGAGGTACGTTCTTTACTCAGAGGGTTGTAAGGGTGTGGAATGCCCTGCCTGCAGCAGTTGTGGACTCACCAACTTTAAGGGTGTTCAAATGGTCAGTGGATAGGCATATGAATAACATTGGAATAGTTTAGATTAGAGGGTCATTAGATTGGTTCCACTAGTCGGCGCAACATCGAGGGCTGAAGGGCTTGTACTGCGTTGTAATGTTCTATGTTCTATTTCAAAGCAGTTTGCCTTGTTACCATGGAGGGGAAGCTAAATCAGCACTTGCAGATGTGCTGATGAAGTGTTGAGGGTGGGAAATTTGTGCCTCTGTGATGATTGAGATCAGGGAAGAGAGAGGATCAGGTCAGACAGCCATCAGGGCTAGAGGGTAATGATGAGAGGGACATGTGCATGTAGGTCCATGGGGGTGAAAGGGGTCAGTAATGTTAGAGGGGGAGATTGCAATGTCCATGGTGGTGGGGGGGGTGGGTGAGGAGGTTGGTGGAAACTGTATCTGGTCTGGGAGAGTTCTGCCAGGAGAGCTGCTTCATTTTTTCCTTTTTTTGTGCATTCACAGTTTTTGGCTCTGATCTGAGCTATTGGTGAGTTAAGCCCCTCCTCCTCCCTCTTATGGCTAGAAACAGTCTCACCCAAAAGATTGCATAAGATTGGGCGTGCAAAATTGCCCAAAAAATGGATGAAGGACTCTCCTGTTTTCACACTAGCTGGACACTAAGGCCCAGGAGTGAATTCTCCAGGCCCGCTAGCATCTCCCACTTTGAAAATCTCATAAAATTCTGCCCATATGTTGCTTCACAATAGTGTGTTTAAAATATATCCTTCCTATAAATTATACTGATGAACAGCTTTCAACCTAAATTTCTGCTTTGAGTACATATCCAGCAGTTTCCAGGGCAAACTTTGAGGGTATGCTTCAGGAAATCTATTCACTGATATTTGAGTTTGAATTCTATGCAGTCTGATAAAATAAAGATTTCCTACATGTGATAGCTATAGCAGTCCGAGAATTAAGGTTTCCTATGTCTCTTGCCTATGAGAGTCAGGAATGAAAAGGATTTTAAAAATCTTAATCCAATTTCTGGTGGGCAGAAATGTGCTGTCAACCTAATAATCTCAGAAATATTACAAGGATGGAAAAATGCACTACTATTCTAAAGTGACAGTGAAAGTACACAATATATCCAGCTGTTGTTAAACCTAATGGGCTTTAAGAATATCAGAGGATGAGGTAATTCTTCCATTCCACTGCACTAATTTTTTAGCGCAGCAGGACGAGAGATTTCAATGGGACTGGATTAGCGCGATGGATGCTGGTTGTTTCGCCCTGAGCCTGTTTCCCAAGCTCTGCACCGGAAACAGGCGCCGAACTGCATTACATAAACAAGAGGACATTTCAATATAATTTAAATACAATTAGCGGGCTAACCTCTCTGCCCCTGCCAGGAGAATTTCACTCCAGCGGGGTTTACAGTAGCTCCCCTCTGTCGGGAGCTGATGGCACGACCATGGGGGGCACGACCCCCATGGGGGGGGAGTAATTGGGACCCCCAGAGGGTTAGGCAATAGAAGGGACTGCACCCTGGGCATTGGCATCTTGGGGGACCAGGGGCAAAGTGCCAATGCCCAGAGAGCACCTTGGTACTGCCCACCAAGCATGGGACAAGACCAAGAAAGTGGGCTCCAATGGGATGGGGTCTCTCAGGGCAATTGGTGAAGGTGGGAGTTCCCGTAGCCACTCAGCAGTTGGAATCGATGTGAGGGGGAGGGTAGCCTGCAATTGGGGCTAGCCATCCAGGTGGGGAAGGGGGGTGGGTTCAGCCTGACTGGGGACTCAGTGGAGGGGTTGGCACTGTGAAGGTGGTGGGGGGGGATGCAGGACTGCCAATAGGGGGAGAGGATTGAAGATCAGGGATGCCACGGGTTGGAGGGAGGGATTGAGGTTGGGCCCGGGGGGCGCAGCATTCAGGCCATGTGGGATGGAGAGGGTGGGGAGCTGGAGAGCTGGTGTTGTGAAGATCATAGAATCCCTACAATGCAGAAGGAGGCCATTTGGCCCATTGAGTATGCACCAACTAAAATGCCATGCAGGCCTTACTCCTGCAACCCCACATATTTATCCTGCTAATCTCCTGACACTAGAGTCAATTTAGCATGGCCAATCAACCGTCACCCACAGATCTTTGGACTGTGGGAAGAAACCAGAGCACCCGGAGGAAACCCATGCAACCATGGTGAGAATGTGCAAACTCCACACAGTCATCTGAGGCCGGAATTGAACCTAGCTAACCACTGTGTTGCTATGCCAGCAGCTGGCAGCAATCAGAAGCCGGCAGACAGGGGCCATTGTGTATGCGCCAATCTCAGCACTGACAGTTCAGCACATGTGCAGTGGCCTGCACAGTGCTATGCTGCCAGTCTCCTGGGCAGGAATAGGCCCTGCCCATAGATTTCTAACATGATTTATGATATTGCACTCTGCAATGCACAGAGTGTGGGAGATTCTTCTTTGAATTTGCACTGAATAAACCATGATTTAACTCCAGTTTTCATGCATATTCAACACTTGGAATTTTTTTGGGAGAATCCCGGTCCAGATCTTTGATGAATGCAAAATTTATTTTGTATTAAAGTACTGGGATGGTAGCATGTAAAGCATAAAATGTGCTGTTCCTATCCATAGGTAAACTGTTCTGTGACTAGTTTTAGTTTCCTACAGTTAAGTTTCATGCTCATAGTACAATTAAATCTATTAAATGAACTACGTTTGCATGACACCACCTAATGAACCCTAAAAAATCTACAGGAGGAAACTAATTCCAGTCCAATTCAATCCACTTCTAGGCTATACAAACACTCTGCAGCAGCATGCTGAGAAACAGAAAACACTGTTAATGAAACAAAAAGGAGTCTTGTCAGAAACACTTGTCAGAAAAAAGAAAAACAATAAAAGGCATAAAAAGAGTGAGGTGACCCATTAAGGAGCTGATCAGAGGAAGCCCCTGTTGAGATGTGGCGCTGTGATGTCTGTAGTGGCTAGCCCATAGCCCAGCATTTCGTTTTCTGGAAAGAAAACAATTGCACTTGATTATATTAAGGCAGACCTAATACTGGAAGTTAATGCAGATCAGATCTATTTTTTATTCTGCTATTTCTCGTTGCCAGCTCATTATTCTTTGGTTAAACCTTCTGATCACACTCCCAGTATCATAGAGTTGAATTTTACAGGGCACATGCAGGCAGTAGCAGCCAAGTAGAACTATAAGTTAGGGTGCTGTGCCATCTGCAGTGTTTCTACTTCTTCCTGCAACATGAACTTGCAAGCCCACCTGTGGCCCAATTGAGGTCTTTAAGTGAGCAATTAATGCCCAAATAAGGGCATCATCCTACACTACTTGAAATAATGGACTGATAATCAACTTGCAGTTTAGCAGGTTTAATCCTGCATGCCATTAGCCAGGGGGAAGAGGGGTGACTCTTTCTGGGATCCTGTCCTGGTACCAATTGGAGGGCCCTTCCCACAATTATGCCTCCCCATGTCCATGTTCCCAACCTCCTCTCTCTGTCTGATATATATTCTTATTTCCCCCACCTTCCACCCTACCTTGCTGGCCTGGCCACAGTGGGATCTCAGGTGTTCTTGATTGTCCCAGTCTAACATTAAACATTGCCTCCTTAGCCTAACTGCAGAATCAACAGTGGCTACCCATCCTGCAGATATTACCTGTGTTCAGAGATCCCTTCGTCTGAACTTGGATCTAGCTCACTGAAGCTTCCTCCTGGAGACAGACTGAAGTTTCATCTCAGACTACTTAAAGGGCTGTTGCCTAAAAATTTACTCTGGGGTGCAGGGAACCAACCCTTTGCAAAAAACTCATATTATGTGAAATTAGGATCCTATACTATTTCTGCAGACTGAGGATTCCTGTTTAAAGTCATCCTCCTCTATTGATAATGTATGGAATGGAATTTTTGACAGTGATGTAAAGCAGACAAATCCAAATTACTAGCCTTCAAAATGAAAAATTATACTTTTATTTGCTATGCAACTGTTCAGGTTGGAAGAAACTTTATTGTGTGTCTGCCTATGTTATACATAGCCTGCAATCATTTGATACTCACATTAAGGACAGAAAGGAGAAAAAAAATCCAAATTGTCATTTACACTTTTTGGTGAGCACAGATTAATTATTCCAAAAATATAAAATTGTATGTAGGTAGTTAGAATTTCAGTGGGGTGCTACATTTCAACTTTGGTTCAGATATTATGATGTTTCTAATATTTAAATTAATTAAAATGAAATGAAATATCAATGATTGAGTTTAAAACAGTGCATAATTAGGAATTCTTATTGACAAATCAGAGTGATTAATTTGGAGTATTGCATTTAAAAGAAAGCTGCAAAATGGCTAGGACTAAACTTAGCAAGTTGTGAAGTTGCTAGAATGATAGATAAATGGTAGAAAGGGAGGTGCACCCTGAAGGATCACCAAGGCTAAAATCACTTCCATGATAGGAGAGTATATAATGAGTGGCAAGCAGGCAGTAAGGTACTTTAAGGACAGAATTTAGTGATCCCCAGTTACAGCCTAAGGGACTGGTAGAATACATACATGGCAAGGTGAGAAACTCATCCCCATTAAATTTGCCCTCTGAGTAGTAAAGAGATCAAAAAACGTAGCTGAAGTTGTGTATAGGCTCTGGTAGTAGCTGTGAAGTGATACCTGAATTAATATTGAGATTAGACAAGCATGTAGTAAAAGTAGACTGGTTTTAATGGAGACTTTCATTTGGATTGGGAAAAGCAGATGAGCATGTGTCAGAGGGATAAATTTCTTGAATATGCCCGAAGGGAAGTGCCAAGGTGCCCCTCGGCATGGGCACTTTGCCCCTTGGGAGTGCTGGGGGCATAGCCTAGTACTGCCAGGGTGTCCATAGCCCAGGAGACACCACCCCACTGCCGCCCAACCCCCATGGAGGATCCCAATTGCTCCCCACTTCATTATGGTGGAATCTATTGCTGGCTCCCTGAACGTGGGGACCTCTGCCTGAATGAAATACTCCTGGTGGGATGAGAGATTCAATTGGGACTTAAAAGATCTAATAATTAACTTATCTACATATTTAAAATACATTAAAAAAGATTTAAATTACTCACCTACCTTCCCGTCGGTTTCCAAAGTGGTCTGCTGGGCTTCTTCTCACCGTTCTGGAGATGTGTGCATCCGTGCACAAATGAAAATCCCAGTCAAGATGGCATGATGGCATAGTGATTAACACTGCTGCCTTACAACACCAGGAACCCTGGCTCAATTTTTGCTTCAGGGGGAGGCCTTGCACACTCCTTGGGTCTGCGTGGGTTTCCTCTGGATGCTCTGGTTTTCTCCCCAATCCAAAGATATGCGGGTTAGGTTGATTGGCCATGATAAATTGCCTATTAGTATTAGGTGATTAGGACTATAAATATTTGGGGTTATGAGGATGGAACCTAGATGGAAAATCTGTGCAGGTTCGATGGACCAAATGGCCGCCTTCTGTACTATAGATTTTATGATTCTACACCTTCTACAGGACAGCCCATCATTATGTGATTGTAGTCTGTCGAAGGGTGCAAAAGCTGCAAAGACCATCATGGGCTGTTCGGTAGCACTGGTTGTTGCTGTGACTGACAGGAGAATAAGAACTCAGTAAGAATTTAGCAACACCAATTATTAATCCAACCGATTTATTTGATAGTAAAATAGCGAGCTTTCAACACTCCCGTGTCTTCATCAGGCAAGTGCAGTGTTCTGGTTTGCAGTTAACACTGCACTTGCCTGATGAAGACACGGGAGTGTTGAAAGCTCGCTATTTTACTATCAAATAAATCGGTTGGATTAATAATTGGTGTTGCTAAATTCTTACTGAGTTCTTACCACTCCAATCCAACGCCGGCATCTTTACATCATGACAGGAGAATAGCCAGGCTCAGAGATTCACACATTTCACAGCTATCTCTGAGTTCCCAAGAGTTTAGGGAGCAATAAACTATATTTATGTTGTCAATGTATCAGCAATTGCGTGCTTTGGCAATTAATGTTAACCCCAATTACATTATTAAAGGCAGGTAATGATCAGTAATGAGTAGAAATGGACAAAGCTGCAACAGTTGAAAGAACCATAAGGAGTTTGGAATTCCACTAAGCTGTATGAAAAATAATCTTTGCTGAAGCAAGCTTCAGTAAGGTATTTGACAAAGTCCTTCATGGCAAACTAGTGCAGAAGGTGAAGTAGTATGGGATCAGAAGGGAGCTGATAGGGTGGATACAAAACTGGCTCAGTCAAAAAAGAGAGGGTAGCAATGGAAGAGTGCATTTCTGAATGGAGGGCTATGACAAGTGGTGTTCCTCAGGGATCAGTGTTGGGACCTTTGCTGTTTGTAACATATAAATGATTCGGAGGAAATTGTATCTGGATTGATTAGTAAGTTTGTGGATTTGCAGATAGCGATAAGGACCATCAGAGGATATAGCAAGATATAGATCAATTGGAAACCTGGGCAGAGAGATGGCAGATGGAGTTTAATCTGGACAAATTTGAAACAAAGAGAATGAGTTAATGCACAAATCAGTACAAATGGGTATGATCTAGTGGCCATTACAGAAATGTGGTTGCAGGGTGACCGGGACTAGGAACTGAATATCCAGGGGTACCAGATGTTTCAGAAGGATAAACAGGAAGGAAAAGGAGGTGAGGTAGCTCTGTTAATTAAGGATAACATCAGGGCAGTAGTAAGAGACAATATAGGCTCTAAGGAGCAAAATATGGAATTGATGTGAGTGGAGCTAAGGAATAGTAAGGGGAAAAAGTCACTGGTGGACATGGTCTATAGGCCCCCATATAATAACTTCGAGGTGGTGCGAGCTGTAAAAAGCAAATAACAGATGCATGCAAAAATAGAACATCAATAATCATAGGGGATTTTAACTTGCATATTGATTTGATTCAAGTTGGATGCGGTGGACTTGAGGAAGAGTTCTTAGAATGCTGTCGGGATAGTTTCCTCTACCAATATGTTACAGAATCTACAAGGGACTGAGCTATCTTGGATCTAGTCCTTTAAAATGAGACAGGTAAAATTAATGATCCCCTTGTGAGGAATCCTCTTGGAATGAGTGATCACGATATGGTTGAATTTCTAAGACAGATAAAAGGTGAGAAAATAGGGTCCCAAACCTGTGTCCTTTGCTTGAACAAAGAGTATGATAGGATGAGGGCGGAATTGGCTAATGTAGACTGGGAGCGCAAGTTAGTTGCTAGGACAGCTGAGGAACAGTGGAGGATTTTTAAGGAGATTTTTCTCAGTATTCAGCAAAAATATATTCTGGTGAAAAAGAAGAAATGTAAGAAAAGAGATAATCAGCTGTGGATAACTAAGGAAATTAAGGAAAGTATCAAATTAAAAAGTAATGTATACAGAGTGGCCAAAATTAGTGGGGAACTAGAAGATTGGGAAAGCTTTAAAAAACAACAAAGAACTACTAAGAAAGCGATAAAGGAAGGAAAGTTAGAATATGAAACTAAACTAGCACAAAATATAAAAACTGATAGTAAAAGTTTTTACAAATATATAAAAAGGAAAAGAGTGGCTAAAGTAAATATTGGATCCTTAGAAGACAAGAAGGGGGATTTAATAATGGGAAACGAGGAAACGGCCGAGGTCTTGAACAAGTTTTTTGTGTTGGTCTTCACGGTAGCGGACACAAATAACATACGGATAATTGACGGTCGTGGTACTGCAGAGGGTGAGGATCTTAAAACAATTACTATTACTAAATAGGTACTGCTTGGGACTAAAGGTACACAAGTGCCCGGGTCCGGATGAAATCGTCATAGACGAGGACTGTAAAGCACAGCATCATATGGGTGGAGAAGAGCATGGTTTGAAATGCGTATACTTTAATGCAAGAAGTATTCGCAATAAGATGGATGAACTTGCAGCTTGGATCAGTACCTGGAACTTCGATGTTGTGGCCATTTCAGAGACATGGATAGAGCAGGGACAGGAATGGTTGTTGCAGGTTCCGGGGTTCAAATGTTTCAGTCGGAGTAGAGAAGGAGGTAGAAGGGGGGGGGAGGAGTGGCATTATTAGTCAAAGACTGTATCGCAGTGACAGAAAGGAAGTTTCATGAGGACTTGTCTGTTGAGGTAGTATGGGCTGAGATTAGAAATAGGAGAGGAGAGGTCACCCTGTTGGGAGTCTTTTATAGACCTCTTAAAAGTTCTAGAGAGGTAGAGGAAAGGATTGCAAAGTCAATCCTGGACAGGAGTGAAAGTAATAGGGTAATTGTTATGGGGGACTTTAACTTTACTGATATTGATTGGAATAGCTATAGCTGTAGCTTGTTAGAGGGGTCAGTTTTTATACAAAGTGTGCAGGAAGGTTTTTTGACTCAGTATGTAGATAGGCCAACTAGAGGTGAGGCTACATTGGATTTGGTGCTGGGCAATGAGGCAGACCAGGTGTTAGACTTGGAAGTTGGTGAACATTTTGGTGATAGTGACCACAATTTGGTTACGTTCACCTTAGTGATGGAAAGGAATAGGCACAAACCTGGGGGCAGTAGTTATAGCTGGGGGATTGGTAATTATGAGGCTATTAGGAGAGAATTAGGGTGCAGAGGTTGGACTAGGAAACTACAGGGACTGGGAACATCTGAAATGTGGAGCTTATTCAAAGAGCAGCTACTGTGAGTTCTTGATAAGTATGTCCCTGTCAGGCAAGGAGGAAATGGTCGAGTAAGGGAACCGTGGTGTACTAAAAAAGTTAATTCGCTGGTTAAAAGGAGAAAGGAGGCTTAAGTCAGGATGAGGATTGAAGGCTCAGTTAGTGCACTGGAAAGCTATAGATTAGCCAGGAGGGAGCTAAAGAGTGAGTTGAGAAGAACTAAAAGAGGGCATGAGAAGACTTTGGCTGATAGGATCAAGGAGAATCCTAAAGCTTTCTTTAGATATGTTAAGAGTAGAAGATTGGTTAGGGCAAGATTAGGGCCAGTCAGAGACAGTAGTGGGAAGTTATGCGTGGAGCCTGAAGAGATTGGAGAGGCACTGAACAAATATTTCTCTTCGGTATTCACGCAGGGAGATGTAAATGTAGTTGTGGAGAACACTGGGATACAGGGTTGTAAGCTGGAAAGTATTGAAGTAGATAAGGAGGAGGTGCTAGATATTCTTGAGGGTTTGAAAATAGATAAGTCTCCTGGGCTGGATGGGATTTACCATAGGATTCTCTGGGAGGCGAGAGAGGTGATTGCAGAGCCTCTGGCTCTGATCTTCAGGTCATCGTTGGTTACAGGTATAGTGCCGGATGACTGGAGGATAGCGAATGTGGTCCCATTGTTCAAGAAGGGGAATAGAGACTTTCCTGGGAATTATAGACCGGTGAATCTTACTTCTGTTGTGGGCAAAGTATTGGAAAGAATTATTAGGGATAGGATTTATAGTTATTTAGAGAGAAATGAATTGATTGGGGATAGTCAGCATGGTTTTGTGAAGGGTAGGTCGTGCCTTACTAACCTTATTGAGTTTTTTGAAAAAGTGACCAAAGAGGTGGATGGGGGTAAGGCAGTTGACGTGGTGTATATATGGACTTTAGTAAGGCGTTTGATAAGGTTGCGCATGGAAGGCTTCTGCAGAAAATGCAGATGTATGGGATTGAGGGTGATTTAGCTAATTGGGTCAGGAATTGGCTAGCTGATAGAAGACAGAGGGTGATGGTTGATGGAAATTATTTATCATGGAGTTCGGTTACAAGTGGTGTACCTCAGGGATCTGTTTTGGGGCCCCTGCTGTTTGTAATTTTTATAAATGATCTGGATGAGGGTATAGAAGGATGGATTAATAGATTTGCTGATGACACCAAATTCGGAGGAGTGGTAGATGGTGAAGAGGGTTTGTTCTAGTTTGCAGAGAGACTTGGACAAGTTGCAGAGCTAGGCCAAGAGGTGGCAAATGGAGTTCAATGTGGAAAAGTGTAAGGTAATTCACTTTGGCAGGAATAACAAATGTGTAGAGTATAGGGCTAATGGTAGAACTCTTAATAGTGTTGATGAACAGAGGGATCTTGGTGTATATGTGCATAGATCCCTGAAAGTTGGCAATCAAGTCGATAAGGTTGTTAAGAAAGCATACGGAGTCTTAGCTTTTATTGGTAGGGGGATTGAATTTCGGAGCCGCAACGTCATGTTGCAACTGTACAAAACTCTAGTGCGGCCGCACTTGGAGTATTGTGTGCAGTTCTGGTCCCCACATTATAAGAAAGATGTGGAGGCATTGGAGAGGGTACAGAGGAGGTTTACCAGGATGTTGCCTGGTATGGAGGGCAGGTCTTATGAAGAGAGGCTGAGGGATTTGAGGTTGTTTTCGTTAGAAAGAAGGCGGCTAAGAGGAGACCTTATTGAAACATATAAGATGATTAGAGGTTTAGATAGGGTGGACCAATTAAGTAAATTGGTCCACTAGTAAATTTACCACTGGTAAAAGGCAGATTTGGGTAATCATATCTGGCAGTTCTTCACACAATGCATAGTATATGGGCTCCCAAATCTGGTAAAATGCAAAAACCTGTTGAATAATTTAAGAACAAATTGTATGTTGAAATGAGAAGTAGATGGTGTGTCTCTGGATGCTCAATTTGGACGTGGTATGGACCTGCCCTCCATACCAGGCAACATCCTGGTAAACCTCCTCTGCACCCTCTCCAATGCCTCCACATTTTTCTTATAATGTGGGGACCAGAACTGTACACAATATTCCAAGTGCGGCCGCACCAGAGTTTTGTACAGTTGCAACATGACGTTGTGGCTCCGAAATTCAATCCCCCTATCAATAAAAGCCAAGACTCCATATGCTTTCTTAACAACCTTATCGACTTGACTGCCAACTTTCAGGGATCTATGCACATATACACCTAGATCCCTCTCCTAGGATGGAGAAAGCTAGCACGAGGGGACATAGCTTTAAATTAAGGGGTGGTAGTTATAGGACGGATGTCAGAGGTAGGTTCTTTACCTAGAGGGTGGTAAGGGTATGGAATGCCCTGCCTGCTGCAGTTGTAGATGCACCAAGTTTGGGGGCGTTTAAGAGGTCAGTAGATAGGTTTATGGATGAAAAGGGAATGGTTTAGGTTAGAGGGTCATTGCTTTTTCTTAATTGGTCGGCACAACATCGAGGGCCGAAGGGCCTGTTCTGCGCTGTAATATTCTATGTTCTATGAAATGCATCCCAGAGTACTAAAAGAAATGGCAGAAGTAATAGCAGATGCTGAGTTATAATTTATTAAAATTCGCTGGATTCTGGGGAGATGCCAGCTGATTGTAAAACAGCTAATGTAATGCCACTGCTTAAAAAAGAAAGTAGACAAAAGATGGGTAATTATAGGTCAGTTAGCTCAATGCCTGTAGTTGGGAAAATGCTGGAATCCATTATTAAGGGAGAAATAGCAGGATACCTGGAAAAGAATGGTTCGATCAAGCAGACCCAGCATGGATTCATGAAGGGAAAGTCGTGTTTCACGATTCTACTGGATTTTTATGAAGATGTAATGAGTGCAGTTGACAGAGGGGAACTGGTGGATGTGGTGTTTTTAGATTTCCAAAAGGTGTTCGATAAGGTGTCTCATAAAAGGTTGCTGCATAAGATTAAAGTACACGGAGTTGGGGGTAAAGCATTAGCATGGATTGAAGATTGGCTATCTAACAGGAAGCAGAGAGTTAGAATAAATGTGTGCTTTTCCAGTTGGCAGTTGGTGACTAATGGAGTGCCGCAGGGATCGGTGCTTAATGAAGATGTTCTTCTTCATCTCAGTCCTGAATGGCTTATCCCTTATCCGTAAACTGAGAACTCTGATTCTGCACTTTCCCAACAGCAGAACATTCTTCCCGCACCTAGCCTGTCCAGTCCCATTGGGATTTTATATGTTTCTATGAGATCACCTCTCATTCCTCTAAATTCCAATGAATACAAGCCCAGTCGATCTAGTCTGTCTTCATATGTCAGTCCTGCCATTCCAGGAATCAGTCTGGTGAATCTTTATTGGACTCCCTCAACAGCAAGAATGCCCCTCCTCAGACTAGGAGACCAAAACTGCACACAATACTTAAGGTGTTGCATCTTCCTGTATAAGTCCTATACTCAGATCCTCTTTCTGTGAAGGCGAGTATGCCGTTAACTTTCCTTACCATTTACTATAGCTGCATGCCAACCTTCAGCAAGTCTTCCACCATGAAACCCATATTACATTGCACATTCTCTTTACCTAAACTGCTACCATTCAGATAATAATTTTTCTTCCTTTTTTACCCCCAAATCCACATTATATTGTGTTTGCCCACTCAGCTAGCCTGTCCAAGTCACCCTGTGGTACCCCACTAGTCACTGCTTGCCACTCTGAAAACGACCCGTTTATTGCCAATCTCTGCTTTCTGTCTGCCAACCAGTTCTCTATCCATGACATTACCTCCAATACTATGGGCTTTAATTTTGCTCACTGATTTATTGCATGGGACTTGTCAAAAGTCTTGTCAAAAAGTCCAGATACACAATATCCACAGGTTCACCCTTGTCCATTCTACTGGTCACATCCTCAAGAAATTCCAAAAGATTTATCAAGCATGATTTCCCTTTAGTGAATCCATGCTGACTTGGACCGATCCTGTCATCACTTTCTAAATGCTCAGTTATTATATCCTTAACAATTGACTCTAACATTTTCTCCATTACCAATATTAGGCTAACCGGTCTATAATTCCCTGTTTTTCTCTTTCCATCTTTTTTTTTTTAAAAGTGGGGTTACATTAGCTATCTTCCAATCCAGGGGAACTCTTCTAATGTCTATTGAATGCTGGAAAACGATCACCAATGTGCCCACTATTTCTAGGCCCACTTCCTTCAGTAATCTGGAACATAGAGCATCAAGCCTGGATTTTAATCCCAGCAATTTCCGCAGTACAATTTCCTGAAGAATAAGAATTTCCTTTAGTTCCTCCTTCACCTGAATCCTCTGTCCCCTAGTATTTCTGCAAGGCTATTTGTGTCCTCCTTCGTGAAGACAGAATCAAAGTATTTGTTCAGCTGATCTACCATTTCATGTTGCTCATTATGAATTCACCTGATTCTAATTGTAAGGGACCTACATTTGTCTTTACCAGTCTTTTTCTTTTCATATATCTGTAGAAGCTTTTGTAGTCAGTTTTTGCTTCCTGCAAGCCTACTCTCATATTTTTTTTCCCTCTTTCAAATTAAATCCTTTTTTCTCCTCTGCTGGATTTTAAATTTTTCCCAATCCTCTTAAGCAGCATATAAAACATACTAACAATCATGGAATTATATGTTAACATGTGTCATCAACTTAAGGAAAGATGATAGCAAATTGAAATGAAAAAGATACATGTTATTTGTATCTGATTTCAGATCATTTTCAGTCTGTATAGTAGCATCTACAAAGAATTTCTTGCTAATGATCCTATTCTGTACAAACGTAGTATGAAAATTCATTTGAAAGTCTTGCTTACATTAAGGAATTGATATTTTTGTTTTATCAGGAATCGTTCCTACATGTAACCTGCTGGTATTCTGACATAAAAATTCAAAAGCCCTAGCTATAACCTAAATATAACAATCCCATGTAAATGTTTACTTGATCTTGTACCACAAAATCAGTTTTCAGTAAAGAATGGAATGCTGGGTGTTAAATTTGTTGGCTGCTTCATCTCACTTCACTGCCGTAAGATCTCAGTAGATATTTTGCATGTTTATTCTTTTAAATAAAGTTTACAGCAATAAACATTGCTACATATTCTGTGCTGAATATTTTCTAGGATGAGAATATTAGTGCTAGCAGAATGAGAAAATAAAGGTTTGCTTTAAATAATGTCTTATGCCATCAGGGCAGATCCAAATTAATTGGGCATGTGTTCATTTGCTGTTTGCAAATCTTGCTGTGTGCAATTTGACTGCTGTGTTTACTGACATAGTAAACATTTATGTTTAAGAAATTATTCTTGTCTTCAAAGCATAACCCATATCATGTGGTACTAAGTTACAGTCTGATGCATACATTTGTGTTTTATAAGGGTTGAAAGCAGTAGGGAGTTGTCTCAAACCATTCATATAAAGCTATTTTAATCATCTTGGTTACCAGCTGCTTTAGCGCAGAGCACAAAGTGGACTTTTTTAAAATCTGCAATAAAAGTAGATGGAACAAAGTTTGGATTGTTTTGTTCAGATTATATTATTTTGGTAGAGTTTCTAGGTTTATAGAAAACCAAATTAGCTATCACTGTGGAATCTGGAATTTTAAGCATTTTTATCTGACAAATGTGATAGAATTAACAAATGCATTTATACATTAAGTAACAAGCATTGATTTAAAGTAGCGATCTTTCAGCAGCGATCTTTTGAAGTAATACTGAGTGCGTCTGTGTTGTTTTACTACTGTATAGTTTGCTGCTTTAAGATTTTGTACTTTTTTTTAACTGCATTTTGCTCATGTTTACAACTGCAACTATAATTGTATTTTGTACTATTATGCTGTCTGAAGAATTAAGGTCAACTTTTATTCAGCAAAAGAGAGATGATATTAACCCTCACTCGACTGACTAATCTATCCCAAACAACATTATAAGCAATAATATAAGAATGCACGTAACATGAAAAATCAAGCATATTCATTCTGGAGATTCATTATGGAGATCTTACCAAAAAAGTTTTTAAGTGCTGAACAAGTGTGAAAATGGAAGAGAATCACACCCATTTTTTGGGCAAGCTCTCAGACACTATCTTATGCCAATTAGAGAAAATAATGAGATTCAGTGTGAGTCTCACCAAACAGACAGTGGACAAAATCTATCCACGCCAGGAAATCACTTGCTGACTGCTACAAGGTGCCATTGGATATGCGCTTGATCTCCCAATGTGATATGTACAATAGTACAACACATTAGGAGTTACTTCCTTAGGTATCACTTTCACCTTCCCCACTAACCTGATCATCCTGCCAATTGCAACTCCCCGATTACAACCACCCTCATTCACTTCACAGCCCCCACTACATCCCCCCACCCTTTTGCACTGTCCGGTGTCTGGTGGGCAGTGCCATGGTATCCATTATGCACTGCCAGGAGCCAGGCTGGCAATGCCAGGCTACCTGATGGGCAGTGCCAAGGTGCTAGGCTAGCACTGTCAAGGTCCCAGGCTGAAAGAGTCAGGCTGGCATGCCCAACAGACACCGTCCCTCTGTCCATGATCATCTAGGGACCTCAATGGCCTCCAGTCCCAGTAGCAAGACCATCACGCCTGGTTCCTGGACCAAACATGATCCTAGACCTACATGCTGATCAACTGCCGGTAAGATTCTCTCAGCGCTATTGATCATGGATTGACTAAAAATGATACTAAAATAGAATGGCAGTCAAGTCAGAGGATGAACCAAGAATTTAGAAAAGGAATTATGTAAAAGCTGCAGATTTTTACACAATTCTGCAGCTATTTACAATAGGTGCAATTTACAATGGAAAAGTAGAAGCTTCTACACATTGTTTGAAAATTGATCAGATATTACTCTATAAATTTCATAGTGATGTGGAAAGGTATCTGGGGATGAAAATAAAAATGTGGCAAGGAGCATTGGAACAATATAAAAGAATACTAAGAAAATAATACAAACCAGTACATGAAAAGGAGAGTTTAGAAGATAAAGGATTACCAAATATCTCAATTGGCAAGTTAGAGGTGTAAGTTATTGTAGGTGTATAATAACTAATCTAGGTTTGGCTTACATTAGGGTAGAAAAGGGAGCTCATCATTGGAAAAGTGTTTCAAAGGGACAAATAACAAATAAATGAAAAGAAAAATACACCAATACAATTCTAAAATGTAGTGATACAGGGAGTTTACTATGGCAAGCTGGACAGTAGAAAAAAATAAAGTAGTAAAATTTATGTTAGCTCAGCAAAAGAGATATTTGTTTGCTTTCATTACAGCAAGAAAATATTCCTAAACAACTGCTTGTAGTTGAACATAAATTAATACAAAGATTCATTGTCACGTTGTTCAACATATTTTTGGCAAACTTGTTCAGAGGTTACACCAGCATTAGGAGATTAGTATTAAATTTCATAGATAGCAGGCTTTACAACATTTTAGGACAAACATGTTGTTACAGAACTTTTGAAAATGGATGGCTGTTATTTTAATAAAGGATCTCATATTTTATAGAAAACACTTTTGCCAGGATTTTCTGGCCTCTTCGTATTGTTTTTCTTGGTGGCAAGAGGCAGCATGCCGTTGGCCGGTAGTGGGATCTTCTGGTTCCGTCCTTGTCAAAGGCATTTTCTAATGATTTCACCCCATACCACCATGGTGGGAGTGCATCGTTGGCTGGACCAGAAGATCCTGCCAGCGGGAAGATCGTGTCTAATTATTTGACCATGAGAAGTTTTTTATAAGATATGTGGCTGGACAATACAGCATCCAGTTGGGCATGTTTTGGGCAGGGGAGCACAAAAAATGTTAAGGAATGGCATGTCTATCACTTGCTTGCCAGAATTCCACCCAGAACACTCTCTCAAGTTAATAGGTGGTGTCAATATTAACAGCCTACCTGATGTACTTAAATAAAAAATTAAAGATCCTTTGGAGTTATGAACAAGCCAATTGACTATGTATACATACTTGCCATACCATATATGGTTGGTTGTGCAGACCATTTTTAAAAACATTTTTATAAAGGGAGGAAGGAAGGAGCGTACATCATGTGGGGTACCTGTTGCACATCAGGGCAGGGGGACACCACCCAATATATTACCCCATCCCACAATATATAATCCCCCCCAATATATTATCTACACCCCCAACCCCAAACTTTGTTCCTTGCTACCACATCTCTGAAACATGCACTTCCATCCCTTCACCCTCCCCTCCCAAGGCTTCCTGATCCCTCCCATCCAACTAATCCCCGGACTAATCTCTGTCAGAAATGCCATGGCTGCCTTCCCTGTCGATCTGCTTGTAGTCCCAGTGCCACCCACTACTGAATTCTGGCGATCAGATTGGGCAGCTGCTCTCAATGGTAGGATCTCCTTCCACTGAGTGATGATATCTCATTCCTGCCCAGCAGCAGTGTATTATGGTTGTGGGACTGCCTTTTTTGGGGTATGTTAGCTGCAGGCTGATTCTTGCAATAAGGAAAAGGGATGAACAATTTGTGCTCCAGCTCTGTAAGATCCAGACTATGATTTTATGCGCATTAGTAGGAAAATGTTTCCAGCAAAACAGTTCAACGTAGTATTCAATTAGAACAACAATTTTTTTATACCATCTTTATTTTAATGAAATGTCCCAAGGTGCTCCATAGGAACATTGTAAGATAAACTTTGACATTGCACTACATAAAAAGAAATCCAATCACAAGCAAATGGAAAATTTGTGATCAAGCAAAGTATCTATTAACATTCAGCAAGAATTTCCAGTCCCATCCATGATCCAGGCCTATGTCAAGTGAACAAAAGCTTGGTTAAACAGGTAGATTTTAAAAAGCGTCTTAATGGAAAAAAGTGAGATTGGGAATCACAAGAGCATGGGATCTACACAGCTGAAATAAAATCACCAATTTTGGAGCAGCTATAATTGACCATACACAAGACCAAAATATCCCGCAGGGTTGTGTGAGATTACAGAGACACTGAAGTGAGGTTTAAGAAGATGATCTGCATGAGTCGGGGATTATTTTTGTATTCCAGTCTGATCCTAAAACAGTTTTAGCAAATGAGAATAAGACCCAACCGTGTAAGTGATCCAGCTAGATTTGGCAGAGAATGATTGAACAAGTTGACCATCATATCCTTTCATGTCTCTGTGCTAAAAGATGAAAGATGCCCTCGTAAGAACAGGATATGGTGCTCGACTCATGGATCAACAGTTCTGACATGCCATGGCAAGAAACTGCACCGACGTCTTCAGAAAACAAACATGGGACATGGTGGACAAAGTACCCTTTGTCTTCCAGTACTTCCCTGAAGTGGAGAAGCTACGACATCTTCTCCAAAGCCTTCAACATATCATTGATGAAGGCGAACATCTTGCTAAGACCATCCCCACACCCCCACTTCTTGCCTTCAAACAACTGCATAATCTCAAACAGATCATTGTCCACAGCAAACTACCCAGCCTTCAGAAGAACAGTAACCACGACACCACATAACCCTGCCACAGCATCTCTGCAAGACATGCTGGATCATCGACACGGATGCCATCATTTCACGTGATAACACCATCCACCAAGTACACAGTGTGTACTCTTGCAACTCAGCCAATGTTGTCTACCTAATATGCTGCAGAAAAGGATGTCTTGAGGCATGGTATATTGGGGAGACCATGCAGACGCTACGACAACGGATGAATGAACACTGCTCAACAATCACTAGGCAAGACTGTTCTCTTCCTGTTGGGGAACACTTCAGCGATCAGGGATATTCGGCCTCTGATCTTCAGATAAGCGTTCTCCAAGGCAGTTTTCACGACACACAACAGCATAGAGTTACTGAACAGAGACTGATAGCCAAGTTCCACACACATGAGGACAGCCTCAACCGGGATCTTGGGTTCATGTCACACTATCTGTAGCCCCCATAAGGACTTGCGTAGGCTTGCAAAATCTCACTAACTGCCTTGTCTGGAGATAATACACATCTCTTTAACCTGTGCTTAAATGCTCTCTCCACTCACATTGCCTGTACCTTTAAGAGTTGGTTAACTGTAAAGACTCGCATTCCAATCATTATTTTGTAAATTGAGTTTGTGTCTTTATTTGCCCTTATTGTGAATAGAACTCCCACTCACGTGATGAAGGGGCGGTGCTCTGGAAGCTAGTGGATTTTGCTACCAAATAAACCTGTTGGACTTTAACTTGGTGTTTTGAGACTTCTTACTACAGTTGAAATGGCCAGGGTGAGAATAAGCGGGGGTTACATGACAAAAAATTCTTGTTGTGAGTGAGCACAAAAACAGGAGAGAATCGTGTTTTTTCATGGGGGTAAGCTCCAAGACACAATCACACAGCACTTCGAAATGTAGAGCCCATATGTGATTCTCACCAGCAGGAAGAGAGAATGAAGCCTATTCTGGCTGAAAACTCGGCTACTGAGCTCAAAAGGCATCATTGTGCAGGCACCCTGATCTCCCAATGCACTGTGCACATACAGTAGTATTGGGAGTTGTCATCCCCTTGGACATTGCTGCCCCAGCCATCACACCCCTCCCCCCAGTCACAGTCCCAAACATCGCCACCCTGGCCGATCCTCATCTCCCGATGCAACCCTAAACAGTGCAGATCCCCCTGATTATCATCCTGGCTGATGCTGATTCCTATTCCTCCGTCAATTGCTGCCCCTGCTGATCCCCACCATTTCCCCAATAGGGACAAAATGCATACGTTCATAGGGAAGGAAAGGAGAGAGTGCAAAATGTAGTTTTACAGTCATAGCTAGAGTATAGAGAAAGATCAATTTAATGCAAGTTAAGTCCATTCAAAAATCTGATGGCAGCAGGGAAGAAGCTGTTTTTGATTAGTTGGTATGTGTCCACAGACTCATATCTTTTTCCTAATGGAAGAAGATAGAAGAGAGTATATCCAGGGTGTGTGAGGTTATAATTATGCTGGCTGCTTTTCCAAGTGGAAGTGTAGACATTGTCAATGGGTGGGAAGCTGGTTTAAGTGATGAACTGGGTTCATTCACGATTCTTTGGAGTTTCTTGCAGCCTTGGATAGAGCAGAAGCCATACCAAGCTGTGATACAACCAGAAAGAATGCTTTCTATGGTGCATCTGTAAAAGTTGGTCGGAGTCATAGTGGACATACCAAATTTCCTTAATCTTCTGAGAAAGTAGAGGCACTGGTGGGCATTCTTAATTATAACATTGGCATGGTGGGACCAGGACAGTTTGTTGGTGATTTGGATATTTAAAACACTTGAAGCTCTCCACTTTTTCTACTTTGATCCATTGATATAGACAGGGCATGTCCTCCACAATACTTCCTGAAGTTGATGACTATCATCTTTGTTTTGTTGACATTGAGGGAGAGATTATTGTCATCACACTGGTTCACCAGATTCTCTATCTCTTTCCTGTACTCTACCTTGTCATTGTTTGAGAGCTGATCCACTAAGGTGGTGTCATCAGCAAGTTTGAAAATCAAGTTGGAAGGGAATTTGGCTACAAATCATAAGTTTTAAACTTATCTGTCAGAAAGTTTCCAACACTAGAACAGATTTCCCCTCCAAAATTCACAAACTGACTTAGCTTCCCATAAACTTCAGGAACCCAATTGTCTTGGGGAAAATACCATGGGAAGAGAAATTTTGAATTTGCAGCAGGAATTTAAATGCAAACCCGAAGCAATTTTAAGTGGCCACCTGCCATGTTTGCAAATTCAGGAGAAATAATGGTAGATGGTGGGATGATTTGGCAACTTTGAAATTGTGATTTTGCAGCCTTCTGACATAGATTTGCTCAGCATTGAGAGTGAAAATCCAACTCAATAACTTAATGGGCAGAATTTCATGTTCCTTCTCTTCTACCCAAGATGTGTTCTGAGATGAGATGGGATGGGGTGTAGGAGGGTGTGGATGTATAAAATTGATTGGATGGGATTCCACTGGGAATCTGCCTGCTCCAATGCAGACAACATTCCAAGCTTGGGTGAGGAGGACCTTAGGAGGTAAATTCACCCTTTCAGCTATTAAGGATGTTAAGTGTCAGATAATAACCACTTAAAGGGCTTTTCCCATCCAGATTCAATCTTTAGGCTATCTGGAATGCGTGAGAATAGGGTGGGCAATCAAGATTTTCTCCATTTAGAACGGGAATTTGGGGAGAGGGGTGGCCATCTCATGATCCCTTCAGAGTTGGGCTACCATCCCACCCAGAATCTTGGTGCTCAAAACCCCCCTTCTCCCATGGCCCATCCTCTTATGCCACAATCATCCCACCCCCTCAAGTCACCAGGGCATTCTTTTTCCTTCCATCTGCAGAATTCCCAGAACTTAATTCCGGGCAGAGAGCTGCAGCACCACTTCTGGCCACTGCAGTATTGTGCTTGGCCAAGTTCGAGAGCTATTGACCAATCAGGTTGGCCAACAGTTGTCATTGGATGTGACCTCTTTCCAAGGGCAGATGGAAGTTTCGTGCATTTCTGACCAGTTTTTAAATGAGCATTAAATGGCAGTGGGCTTCCAAGAATCAACAGTAGCGCATTACATGGTGATTATTGGGATTGCGAGTGCCAATCATTCGCTATCCTTAAAACTCTGCTCGATATTTTAACATATATTTCTTTAAATCAGCCTAACGTGTGATCCACAAGGCTCATTGTAAAAAAAAAAGCTATGAACATGATGTATAATGATATCTGGTAACCAATTGCAAAAATAATAAGGGAAAATCTTTATAAAAAATGTTTTCTTTCACCTCTGAAACTTGTTTAACATTAATAGCTCAGTTTAATGTTAGAGATGCCAGTTGAATACATCTGAATAGTTTCAGTTATGTTTACAGTTGTCTGGAATACTAAACCACTCTTAAAATTACAATTATGTTAAACCAATAGAAACTAACAAATAGCATGTATTATGCATGATTGATAATGTGAACAGTTTAAACCTGTAAAAATACTTCAAGTTCCATTTTAACACTCCTTTGATTAACCATAGAAATGAAGTGGCAATGGTTTTTACTGTCTGAAAATTGATATGCTGTTTTTATTTTGTTTTCACACTTATAGTTATAAATATATGTGACGTTTCACCAAACATTTGTGGTCCAGGACATTGCATCAATCAGCAAGTCGGATATTTATGTAAATGCAACTCTGGTTATCAGCTGGATAATCAGCAAACAAAATGTGTTGGTAAGAAACATTCCATAAATGTTCTTTATGAATAAGTTTGAATCCTGATCTGTTTTGATGGTGTGCAAATTATGGCAATATAATGTAACAGGAATCCCAGCTTTAAAGATAGGGAATCCAATTTACATCCATTTAACCTTGCATATCAGTGTACGTCCAATAGTCTGTCCATGTTAAATTGTCCATTCAAGTTGGCGTGAGGGCACACCAACATGAATTCCTATGTGTTCCCAATGACATGCATCTGACAAGCAGAACCTTTCAGAGGTGCACAGGTGAGTACTGTCCTCAGGGTGGAAGAGGGTTGTGCCTGAGTAATTCACTAACATTGCCCAGGCACTGCTCTCTGGTACTGTTCAGTCATTGCTACCTGGCAGTGCCTGGACATTGCCTCCTGGCCCCCAAGGAAGAGGTCCCAGAGGCTTCTATGAAGGAGTTGAGGGTGGACATCTGAATGGGAGATACTTGCGGATTTCACTAGGGAGATGTCAAGGTGTCCCATGATGGAGAGGTGGAATGGAAGAGTTCTTTGGTGGGAATTTTCCATTCTTACTACGCTGAAGGGTACACCAATGTTTTCTTGCAGGCTCATTCAAAATATGCAAGAAAATTCAACAGGTGGAGCCAGCGGAATACCCTCTGCTTTTCCTGCCCAAGATGATGGTTTGCCAAAAAATGCCAAATTTTCACCCTTTGAAATTTACATTTCTGCACCATTATACAATCCTACAAATGCTTCATGCTAATAATGTAAAAAAATGAAAACTTTCTCTTTTCACATTACTCAAAATTTTCTCACCAGAATTACTTCATTAAATCATTCATGTGTTGGAGGTCAAAAACCATGACTCATCTTTTATTCAAACATTTATTTTCTAAATGATCTTTGGTATAACCTTTTTTTTCCCCTCTTTGTTTCCACAATAATACTACCAACTCCCAACATCACATTAGTTCAATGTAGAATAATTGCTGTAATATCAATGTTTTATGTTCCAAAATTCAAAAGGCAAGCATTATGACATTGCCATTAATTAGATAGGGCAATAATGACAGATTTGGGCATTTTTTATATATTATATATAGAAATATAAAAATTGGAGCAGGACTAGGCCATTTGGCTCTTCAAACCTGCTCCACCATTCATTGTGATCATGGAAAATCAACCAACTCAGTAACTTGTTCCCATTTTCCTCCATATCCTTTGATCCCTTTAGCCTCAGGAGTAGTACCCAATTCCTTCTTGAAAACAATGTCTTGGCCTCAACCACTTTCTGTGGTAGAGAATTCCACAGGCTCACAACTTTGGGTAAAGAACTTTCTCCTTACCTTAGACCTAAATGGTTCCCATATCCTCAGACTGTGACCTCCTAGTTCCAGATCTCCCCATCATTAGGAACATCTGTCCTGCATCTACACTGCATAGTCCTGTTAGAATTTTATAGGATTTTATGAGATCCCTCTTCATTCTTCTAAACTTAAGTGAATATAATCCTAACTAACTCAATCTCTCCTCCTACATCAGTCCCACCAGCCCAGGGATTAGTCCAGTAAATCTTTACTGCATTCCCTTAATAGTAAGAACATTTCTTTCTTAGATAAGGGGACTAAAACTGCACACAATATCCCAGATGTAATTTCACCAGCACCAAGGCATCCCTGTACTCCTAAACTGGAATTCTCTTGCTATGAATGCCATCATACCATTTTCCTTCTTTGCCTGCTGCGCATGCATGCTTACTTTCAGTGACTGGTGTACAAGGACATCCAGGCCATTGCACATTCTCTTTTCTCAATCTATAGCCATTCAACAATCTGCCTTTGTATTTTTGCTACTAAAGTGGATAATCTCACATTTATCCACATTATACTGTACTTGCCATGCATTTGTCTGCTTACCCAACTTATCCAAATCACAATGAAACATCTTTGCATCGTCCTCACCCTCCGATCCAGCTTTGAGTCATCAGCAAATTTGGAGATATTGTATTTAGTTTCCTTACCTAAATTATTCATATACATTATGAAAAGCTGGATCCAAGCATTGATCCTTGCAGTGCCCAACCATCATTTAGAAAAAAAAAACGTGAATTCCTACTCTTTGTATCTTGTCTACTCATCTCAACACGATACTCCCAAATTCATGTGCCTTAACTTCACATGCTAATTGCGTATGTGGGGGACTTTGTCAAAAGCCTTCCAAAAGTGAAAAATAAACCACATTCACTGGCTTCCCCTCATCTACTGGCTACATTGTCAAAGAATTCCAGTAGATTTGTCAAGCATGATTTTTCTTTTGTAAATCCACACTGACTCTGGGTGTTGCTGTCACTGTTTACCAAGTGCTCTCTACTCTACTGATAAATAAGCAGGTTCCCTGAATTAAATGGTAATTACAATTTTTAGCAAACATGCAGAGAGAGATTTTTATTACTTATTCTGAGATGCCTTCAACTTATATAGTTAAAAATAAAGCATGTTCTGTTGTTAACAAAGAACAAAGAAAATTACACAGCAACAGACTCTTCAGCCCTCCAAGCCTGCGCCGATCATGCTGCTTGACTTAATTAAAACCCCCTATACTTCTGGGGACCATATTCCTCTATTCCCATTCTCATTTATGTACTTGTCAAGATGCCCCTTAAAAGTCATAACTTCAGTGCATTTGGATTTACTTCTGCAAAATCTTATCAAATTACATTTTTGAGACTGGGTGGGATTTTCTGTACAAGCCAGCATGTGTTTTGTCGCAACAGAGTCTGCATGCAATTGGTTAGCAATAGTACTTTCCTGCCCTGCTACTGTCAATGGGGTTACCCTTTGAATGCATTCCTCGCGCTGGGACACCTGCCATCAGCAGGACAGGAAGATCCCGGTGGTGGAAAATTCTGGTCTATCACACTATATATACACTTGTTCTGGTGTAAGTGTAGCTAAATATAAACTTTCGTGTTTCTTTTAGCAATAAAGGTATAGTACTGCCAACAATTGTAACAACATTTGAACTTGATTTCTATTGACAGATACTGATGAATGCAGGCAAACCCCACAGCTTTGTAACAATGGACAATGTGAAAATACAGTGGGAGGTTACCGATGCATTTGTTCAGCAGGTTTTGTGCTGAACCAGCAAGGCACTGACTGCATAGGTAAAATATATGTACAAAATCTGTTCTTGGTGGTGTTAGTTTTAAAATTAAGATAAACACAATGCTGAGATCGAAGTATATCCTTGAGGAAAGATGTATTAAGTGCATTGCTAGGTGATAAGACATTAATACAAATACAAAATACAGCAGAAGGTCCTCTTGATGTATACCAATCAAAAGAAACATGATTAACATTTCAGATTAGTGACCTTTCATCAGAATTCAAAATTATTACAATTGCTTCAGATTTCAAACTTGCATAGAGAGGTAAAAGGGGTGGAGGGGGGCGGCGGAGTTGTGGGGTGAGCCAAAAAAAAGAACAAAAGAACAAACCTTTAATAGGGACAGATCAAAAAAATAGAATCACTAATGATTTGAAAAAAATGAGAGCATTGGTTATGATCTGAAGCTGCTTAACTTTGTATTGAGTCTAAAAGGCTGCAAAATGAGTACTGAAAAGACAAGTTATCACTTCCTTTGGCATCACTGGGACAGTGTAAGAATCTAAAGACAGAGAGACAGTGTGTGAGTGGTACAGTGGTGTAGCCTACAAGAATCCTATTTTGAGTTACACCATGATTATCAGTAGATTTTCAAATGTTCAATCTTAAAAATCTTTTTCTAACATTTAGGTGCTAGCTAACAGTGAATGGAATTACAAACATCTTCTGTAAGGATAATGTTGTTTGGATTTATGGAACTGTGATAGAGTGACTGACTTACCTGGTGATGAAATATTATAACAAATCCAAAAAAGAGAGCTCCTGTGATCTAAACAAATGTTTAATATTTTAAGATTTATATTTAAGAACTTTTTTTAAAATAAGACTGCATGTTTTTACAATATTTTTAGTACAGCTGTTACGTTTATAATACTAGATTAAGGGGATTTTGAATGTTGATTGGTTGGAAAAGCAAACAATGTAGACAACTAAAAACAGTGAAAACAGAATGTGTTGAAAATGCACAACAAAATCAGCAGCTGAAAGATAAATTACTGCAAATAGACACCCTTTGTAAGAATTAAAAGGAAATTATGTTTAGATGATGAAAGTATAATTGAACCGGCATTATCAGTAAATTAACAATGATATATATTAACATCCATGACTTTGTTTTTTCTCTGTGATTGAATCAACTTGCTATTGGCACCTTTATGGTTTGGCTCTGAAGATATAAATGAGTGTGAAGTGGATCCATGTGGAGGAAAGGGCCATTGCATTAATACAGTAGGCACATATTCCTGTTCCTGCTTTTCTGGCTACACATTAGTCAGTTTAGAAGATAAACAAAGTTGCCAAGGTTAGTATTGTTTTTGTTAACAAAATATTAAAGAAAATCCACATTTCTATTTCTATTTCTTCACCAGCAAAAGTTTAGCCAAAATATTTTTCTTGTGATAAACCTGAATTAAAATTTATGCTTTGGTTTCTCCTATGAGGCAAACTCAGTCAGAGTGCTTGGTAGAGAATGGAAACACCAATATGTGTCTCGTTCCTGTGTCATATTTATGTCACTTGGGAAGTTGGCAAAGGAGTGCACTGGGACAGAATCCATACCAATTTCCCTGGCCTAGGCTATTCTAAAGTTTCTCCCAAATAAAATCTTTAATTGAAGAATAGAATTTATGTGGGATTCTGCATAGATAAAAACAAAAAGTCACAAGGTCAATGCATAATTTACATTATTAAGCAAATTACTGCAGGAGTGCTGAATGCTTGGGCATTGTGCTTTTTCGAATTATGAGCATGGTTTCCAAAAAATGTTGTCTGATTGTTCATTTCTTTCAATTTGTTGAATGCGTTTAACAAAAATATTACAGAATATTCAAATTGTTAAGATTTCTGTTCAGATATGCATGATGCACAATACTAATCCAAATTTGGCTAGGCAAAACAACAAAAACAACTATGCAATTCATCATTGAATGACATTTGGAATAAACACAATGTAATCATGTTTTTGAGTAAAAGCAAATCCAGCATATAAAAAAAATTAAGGTAGATTGTCCAAGTTCTTACCAACAAGAGCATGCCAGAATAAGTACACAGAAATTTGCATATATTTAGTTTGCAATTTTCCATTGTGATATAACTCAGTCGACTATAGGTTATGAAGTTTGGTCACGTACAATGCAGCTGATTTCCCAGCCTGTAATCCATTCTATTCAGTGTGTTGAACTGCTTTGAGTTTGCTTTAGGTTCCAGCAGTTATTTTTCAAAATTATATGAGAAAAAGCTAAAAGACATGTATATTGGTAACGTTTATAATGAGTTTTTTTTAAAACAGAGGATTTGGGGGCAGTTTTGTGCCACTGGGCAGGGAAATGTTTAAATTTTATTTATTAGTATCACAAGTAGGCTTACATTAACACTGCAATGAAATTACTGTGAAAATTACCTAGTCACCATGCTCTGGTGTCTGTTCGGGTACACTGAGGAAGAATTTAGCATGGCAATTTACTTAACCATCACGTCTTTCAAACTATGGGAGGAAACCGGAGCACTGAGAGGAAACTCATGCAGACACGGGAAGAATGTGCAGTCTCCACACAGATAGTGATCCAAGGCCGGAATTGAAGCCTGGACCTGCACTGTGAGGCAACAGTGCTAACCACTGTGCCACCATGAGATTTTCTTGCCCATTATTTGGCCACATTTAGTCAGTTGAATTTCTGGCACTCTGTGCAGCACAACGTCCATCGGGAGATTCATGCTGGTAAATGGGGGCAAGGCCTGATCCCATCTGAAAGGCTGGCATCAGCATGCTGAGCAGATCACTGCGCGTGCGTTGATCTCTCAGTTGGCCTACTTCCTGATCGCTTCTCTAACCACCTATTCCCCATCACTGAAGCCCCTCCATCTTCCCCCGTCCTCACCCGATAACCAGTCCCAATTGACCTCTCCATCCCATCTTCTCCCAATTGCTGTGCAGAGTGTGCAGCAGTCCCCCACTACCACCAATTCCGCCCATCCCTGGTCTGGTCCTACCCCTTCAGGTCCTGCTCCTTTGGCAATGCCTGGTGGTCAGTGCCAGTATGCCCAATGGCCAGTGCCAATGTGCATGCTGAACAGCCAGGGTGCCAGGCCTACAGTTCCAGGCTGGCAATCTCCAAGGGGCACTACCTTGCCTCTGACCTTCCAGGTAGTCCTCAATGGCTTCTGCCCCTCTATCAAGCCTATCAAGCTTGTTCCTGTTCATGGAGAAAATATGTGATCCCCGCTGGTGGGAACCTCTCCCAGTGGGATGGGAGACATTAGAGAGGCTAGATGATACCATTTCAGGTCACTAATGATATTTATATTAAGATTAAAGTATTGTACTCAGCCTCACACTGTTTTCCGGCATGAGCTGATTACACCATAAAAAAAATGGCCTGAGAAAGTCATCATGATTAGTTGGATGCCAGTCACGCATCCCGGTAAAGCCCTCCCACTGACATTTCCCAGCCTGCTGGGCTACTCAAGAAAATCATGCCTACAGTGTCTGAGAAAAGAATTCAGTTTCTTCTAAACACACAGCTGTTACAGACATGTTTGAGAGCGAACAGAAACCCTTTCCCTTACTGCCCATAATCAGTATGCCTTTTAAAGAAGAATACGTGGCTGAGATTCTCTGGCCAGAATCCAGACAGACCAATGAATCAGGCGTCGGGTCTAAAATGGGATTCCTGCCAGGCAGCATACCCATCGCAATGAGGTTATGAGAGAAAGCAAGGGAATTTCCCTGGTGAAATACTTCAGCAGGAATTGATTGTAGAAGGTACTCTTGTGCAAACTGAGGAGGCTTTCTTTGGCTCTTGATATAATGGATTTGTTATCTCAAGCCAATTTCAGTCACATATTCTAATGTCATTTGGAAGTTCAAGAGCTTTTAAACACACAGTTTGTGTTTTGATGGGATTTGATTTGGTTTGATTTATTATTGTCACACATATTGGTATACAGCAAAAAGTAATATTCCTTGCGCGCTATACAGACAAAGCATAACGTTCATAGAGTACATGGAGGAGAAGAAAAGGAAAGGGTGCAGAATGTAGTGTTACAATCATAGCTAGGGCATAGCGAAAGATCAACATAATGTAAGGTGGGTCCATTCTTTTATATCACAAAAGACCTTTATGTGTAACAATGGTAAGAAATGGTTGAGATTCAGTGGTTACATTCATCTGTAAATATGCTTGTGAAAAATAAATACAAACTTGATAACCCAGCAAATTAATCTTCAGTTAAAGGAAATAGATATTGAACAGCAGACAACATTGGATTTTAAATATAAATTGAACCATCGTTTTATTATGAATATGATGGGGGATAGATTACTATTATTGATTGAAACACAGCAGTGTTAACAAGTCATACTAATTCTTCTTCTACCTTGTAATGAATTGCATACAACACTGCTCTTGCTTTGAGACTTTTTGGTTGATTTATGTTTTATCTTGCATTTAACTTGAACTCCCTTCTTCATTGAACCAAATGTCTCTTCGAATATACACTTGTGTTTATCCAGAAGGTGCTGTAGATCTATCTTGACATTGCCCAATCTGCTAACAGAACTCCAGTTAAGCTTAATCCTCTGTGATCATGATTTCTCAAATAGATGAACAGTGGAGAGACAACTCCACTGTTTGTCCACTTGACTCTAAGTTGACCATGATATAACCTTCTAATGGCATGATCTCTTTTGTGTATGTTTTTAAAATCACATCAACTGGTTTTAAAGGAAGATGCTTCAGCTTTCTTTGATATGAAATCTCAGGAATTAAAGGTACAGCAGCACCAGTATCAGCTTTCATCCTAATAGATTGTCCACTTAAATTTGGAATTACTTAGAATCAATTTGATTTATCCTGTATGAATAAGATATTGCAATGGAGTTCGTCATCATATTTCTGGCATTTCCTACCTCACAGTCATAATTCTGTTCTTTCAAGTTATATATTATTTTTGTAGAATGTAATTAGTTTTTTTTAAAGCTGTTCAGATTTTTCCTGAATATTCTTCTCTAGCAAAGCTGGTCTCACCCAATACACTCCTGAAATGTGACCCATTTGGTACAATTCTTGCATTGACTATTCTTGTTCCAGTGTTCACTCTCTCTAAGGTTCTTTTTACCACATCAGTGACATGCTTGTTGTTGTTTTGACATCTTTTGGGTATTTCCCGATTTGTGGATCATCATTCCTACACCAAATTATGAAGCTTCATTAGCAGGCAGTTTCATGTGTCTCTGAAGTCAAAGCATGCTCAGTACACAATCTTCTTTGGATAGCCCCATTTTAGAGATCATAAACTAGACTGTCTTGAAGAGTAACTTCTAACAACTCACCAAACTCAATGTGTTCCAGCATTTTTAAGGTTACCACAAACTGAGCAGTGCTTTCACCTTCCACTTGATTCCTTTGGTGCCTTATGCAATTCATTCCGAGGTAGAAGAAGAATTAGTACTACTTGTTATTCCAAAATAGAAGAAGAATTAGTATGACTTGTTAACACTGTTGTGTTTGAATTGGTAATAAGAAGTGACTGGTCTTTCCCCCATCATATCCATCATGATATCATGATTCAATTTATATTTCTTTTAAAATCAACACATTGATTTATTTCTCACTTATCTTTCTGCACTGGCATGTCAATGTTTAATCCTGTTGTTGCTTCTCCCAAGCCTTCTAATCTGAACTGTTCCAGAGAAATGCTCTTCAAGGATCTATGTCAAGTCCTTGGAAGTTTTGGTTACTGGCTTTGTTGGATGAACCAAACTTGGAGCAAATTGAAAGTTTTACTTTCTATTGTAGTGAGAAAAACTGGTCAGAGCAACTTGTCTGCCATTTTATTTGCTTGTACAAAGTACTAAAAACAGAGGAACTCAATAAATCAGTTTCTGAATTGAAAGGCCCCATTGACCTGCCATTTCTCTTGCAGACACTAGTGACTGATCAGAACTTTTTTTTAACCATCTTCCCAGTGCTCCACTCCTTGAAGATCATTGACTTGATGTACCTTTTTTTTCAAATAACCCCAGGTATACAACAAAGCATCCATCTTTTCAAGTATTTCAGATGCTGCTTGGAATTTCATCTTCGTCTGATTGAAAAAAAACCCTCTTTTAAAACCAACACTGATTTATTTCTCACTTATCTTTCTGCACTGGCACATCAGTGTTTAATTCTGTTGTTGCGTCTCCCAAACCTTCTAATATCTGAAGAGTGAGGACCCATAATTCTTTTCTCCTACTTAGGGTATTTTCTCAATGTGCTCAATGAAATAAAATCCTATCCTTGTTGCCAAGTTTCTTTTTGTAATGTTGCAATTATGTTACGAGTTGTGAGTTTCAACAAAAAGAGATGTGGTTTGCACATGTAGATTCAAACTACCAATGACATATTTATTTTAGTTGTTTTTGCCTATGCAGAGTATGTACTGAAATTAAAGCAACAGTCCTAATGACTTCGCTATCAAATTGCAGCCTGCAACCACAAATATAACAAATTGCATGAGAAGAAGTTGGACATACATCCCAATGCCATTGTGCACTTATGTCATTTTTAATTCGGTGTGCATGGACAACGAAAATTAATCAGCTAATTAGGCCAATTAAAAGAACAATTAACTGGAATTTTACGTTGTCTGTGCAATTTTTAGGTCAGCGCACAAGCAACACAGGCAGGCAACCATCCTGTTTATTTACTTGGTTCATCCAACAGCAGGATTAAAAGCGGCTGTGTCATTTGTTAGAGGTTCAGGTGAGAGTTTGCTATTACTTTGGCTTTGAGATTTAAAACATTTTCCTCTGTTTTCTTCTGAAGTATTTGCTTTGTTGCTTGCTAACCTAGTACTGAGAACTTCTTGTTTTGTCAACTTTGTGGGGATCTTTCAGGAATCATTGCTATCAGGGAAGGTCTCCAAGGACTGGAAAAAGGCTAATGTAACACACCTGTTTAAAAAGAAGGGAGGGAGGCAGAAGATGGGAAGTTGTAGGCCAGTTGGCTTATCCTTGATTATGCATAAGATCTTGGAGTCCATTATTAATGATGAAATTCAAAATGCATGGTAATATAAGGCTGAGTCAGCATGGCTTCATCAAAGGGAAGTCAAATCTGTTAGAATTCTTTGAGGAAGTAATGAAGAAGTTAGCCAAAGAAGAGCCAATGGACATGATTTATTTGGATTTCCAGAAAACGTTTGACAAGATGGCTTACAGAAAGCTGCTAAATAAGTGAAGAGCCAATGGTGTTGGAGGCAAGATACTGGCATGGATAGAAAATTGACTAACAGTCAGAAGGCAGAGAGTGGGGTTAAGGATGTTCTCTGAAGGTTGGCAACTGGTGACTAGTGGTACTCCACAGGGGTCGGTGTTCAAACCACAACTTTTCACTATGTACATTAATGATCTGGAAGATGGATCTAAGGTTCAGGACTCTCTGAAGGTTAACATTCAGGTTCAGTTGGCAATGAGGAAGACAAATTCAATGTTAGCATTCATTTCTAGAGGGCTAGAATACAAGAGCTGGGATGTATTGCTGAGGCTGCATAATGCTCTGGTCAGACCCTGTTTGGAATATTGTGAGCAGTTCTGGGCTCCATACCTAAGGAGAGGGGCAGAGGAGGTTCATAAGAATGATCCCAGGAATGAAGGATTTGTCACAAGGAGCGTTGAGAATTCTGGGTCTATGCTTGATGGAGTTGAGAAGGATGAGGGGGGGAATCTAACTGAAACTTATAAAATATTTAGTATTTGAGAGGTCTGGGTAGAGTGGACATGGACAGAATGTTTCCACTAGTGGGAGATACTAGAACTCGAAAGCACAACCTCAGTGAAGGGATGCTCCCTTAAAACTGAGATGAAGAGTATTTCTTCAGCCAGAAGGTGGCAAATCTAGGTGTGGAACTTATTGCCACAGAGATCTGTGGAGGCCAGGTCATTAAGTGTCTTTATGACAGAGATGGATAGGTTCTTGATTAATGAGGGGATCAAGGGTTAGGGGGAGAGGACATTAAAATGAGGGTGAGAATCATGTCAGCCATGATGGAATGGCGGAGCAGACTCAATGAGCTGAATGGCCTAATTCTGCACTTATATCTTGTGGTCTTATGCAGCATTTCTGCCAATTGCAGCAGATGGAAATTAGGTACTCCGGTGGGGACTCCGAAGAAGAGGAAGAGGAAGAGAGAAGCCGAAGGCAGAGGAAGCAGCATTGCAAGGAGTGGAATAGCAGTTACAGGGAGTTCAGGGCCAGCAAGGAGAGCAAAATGTAGGATACTGCAGCTGATGCCAACAATCATCCTGCCAGAATATACAGGCTGTGGTCCAGTGCCACAGGAGGCTCCATCTTTCTATGACATCATTATGCCATGTGATTGTGTTGGACATTGCCTCCAATTATGTAGCTGGGTATCCAATGCCAGTGGCTCTGAAGGTTACAGTAAACCACAATTTGTATGCATCTGGACCGTTTGAAGGGTCTATGGGGGATATGTGTATAGTGTCGCAATCAGCTATCCATAGCTATGTCAAGTTTGTAGTTGACACGCTTTTCAGATGGCTCCACACATTCCTGAATTACCAGATATACAAAACCAGCCAGGCTGAGCAAGCAGCCAGAGGTCTCACAGCCATTGCTAGTTTCCTTCATATCAGCGTGCATCAACTTATTCATGTGACCATCAAGGCTCCAGCCAGTAGTTGAGTAACTTTGGGAATAGGAAGAGTTACCACTTCATGGACATGCAGATAATATGCGATCACAGGACCCAGATTAGCCAAGTCTGTGCAAGGTTCCCAGCTCACTCACATGATGAATTCATTATGCGACACTCTCTGGTGCCAAGGTTGTTCGTGTCTCAGCTCAGCTGGATGTTTGGTTGCTGGGTGACAAAGGATGAAATGGTGGCTCATGATGCCATCCTAGGACAGAGGTGGAAGAGATATGCAATCAGTACCGTGCCTCCACAAAGTCGTGAGCACAATAAGGCAAATAAAATTAAGGTTTGCTGCCAGTATTGTTCGGGTAATGCCCTGCTATACTTTACAGAGTGAGTGTTGCTTGTTGTCATGGTGAACTGTGCTTTGTACAACCTGGCACTGGTTTAGAGGGTCTACTCAAGGATGAGGATGCCAAAGTAGACATGATGAAGCTTCCTGGAACATCAGTGTCACCTTGACTCAATGCTCCTTCAGCTAGGCTATTTTCCATTTTGATGCAAGGGCCTCCCTCCTTCACACTTCTGAGAATACAATGCCATGATCCCATTGTTAGTTCTTGCACATCCAACTGCATTATGGATCCTTTTCTCCTATTAGTACAAAAGGCCATTCATTATGCCATCCACCACCTGAAATGCTTTACTATGCTTGCTCACCCGACTCCCCCCTAGTGAACAATCTTTGCACATCTGACCCTTAGATGGACCAAGGGGTTCAGATCTCATCTTCCAGCCTTGATACGCAAGGGATCTGTACTTTCTGTTACTCTATTTTTTACATCCCTGAATGGCACTAAGGACTAGCACCCTTTCAGATTTCTGCACACTGGATTATGCCAACTCAATATTCACCTTAGCTGAGTGCAGAGAACACTAAAATGTTTTGGTGCTGTATATAAGTGCTGAGCACCACATCATGTCCACTGACCTCAGCTGCCATCTCTACCCAGGCTTTTTTTCTTTCATGGGGCAGCCTTCTCTTGCCATCCCCACAGCATGAGGCACTCACCACCTCTACTAGCACATATCTGAAAAGTGGTGGGGGAGGGGGGTGCAAAGTGCCCATTGGCATTTCCCTCCTGCTTGTCGAACCCAGAGGTTACTGAGGCCATTAACTGCTGTGAAACTTTACATTGTCTCCTGGAGGCTGAAAAGGGATAGAGATAGGTTAAGTGAGCAAAGATCTGGAAAATGGAGTATAATATGAAATTGTCTATTTTGCCAGGAAGAATTAAAAAAAATACATTATTGAAATGATGAGAGATTGCAGAGCCCTAAAACATAGACAGATCTTGGTGACACTTGGAATATTATGTTCAGTATTGTTCTCCTTATTTAAACAAGGATGTAAATGCATTGAAAGTAATTCAAATAAGGTTTACTGGATTAAGACCTGGAATAGGTGAGTTGTTTTCTGAGGAAATGTTGCACAGTTTGGGTTGAATCCACTCCCCTGAAGCAGTGAGGGGCTGAATGGCCTACTCCTTCTCCTAATTCATATATGTGTGTTGTTAGGGACCAGATCAGAAACTCCAAGGAACATTATAAAGTTAACCCCAACTGGTTTTTATTTTGGCATTAGGGTGAGCATAACATGTTTTGCTCCAGAGTTGAATCTGTTGACCTTGTAGGAAGTTTTCATCAAACAAATTTTATTTAAGAGTACAAATTATAATAAAAAGGATTAGCCTAACGCAAATGTAAGACAATGCATTTTGGAAGATCTTATACAAATGTGAGGTAATGCATTTTGGAAGATCTAATAGAGATAGGAAAAATACAGTTAATGGCAAAACCCTTGAGAGTATTGGTGGGCAAAGGGATCTGGATGTACAGGTACACAGTCACTGAAAGTGGCAATGCAGGTGGAGAAGGTAATCAAGAGGGCATATGGCATGCTTGCCTTCGTCAGCTGAGGATTGAGTTTAAAAACTGGCAAGTCACGTTGCAGTTTTATAGAGCCTTAGTTCGGCTGCACTTGGAATATAGTGTTCAATTCTGATTGCCACACTACCAGAAGGATGTGGAAGCTTTGGAGAGGGTACAGAAAAGATTTACCAGGATGTTGCTGGTATGGAGGGCATTAGCTATGAGGAGACTTTGGAGAACTTGATTTGTTCTCAGTGGAATGATGGAGCTTAGGGGCGACCTAATAGAAGTCTACAAGATTATGAGAGGCATGGTTAGAGTAGATAAAAGCTTTTTCCCAGAGTGGAAGAGGCATTTACCAGGGGACATAGGTTTAAGGTGCGAGGGGCAAGGTTTAAAGGAGATGTATGAGGCCGAAATTTGTTTGGGGGGCAAGTAGTGGAAACAGATATGGTAGCGACTTTTGAGGGGTGTCTTGACAAATACATGAAAAAGATGGGAATAGAGGGATATCATCCCCAGAAAGGTTAAGTCGGGCAACATTGTTGGTGTGGGCTTGGAGGGCCAAAGGACCTGCTCCTGTGCTGTAATTTTCTTTGTTCTTTGGTAATGAGCAGGCAGCTAAAATAGATCCTGCGCAAGAGACATGATCTAAATACATTTGTTAAAGACACAGTATCATTACAGTATTTTTAAAAGAGAAGTTAAAATGCACGTGCTATGACAATGTTAATTGCTGAGCAAGTCAAATTCCAGAGTGAAGCTTATCTGAGTGATTTTTTTTAATATTCTGAAAACAAGGAGAAAAATCTATATATCCCAGAAGCATAGAACTTTAGTAACACTTCAGGATTTTAAAATTAAAATATTGATTCACAAGAAGAAAAAATTTAAGCACCTAATATTAAAGTTAAACATCCCTTTAAAAAAAACACATTTTTAAACTACTTTGCTCCTGAGTGGATTTTTAACAGCGCAAGGTGTTCTCCTGAACAAGTTGTTTCAGGTGAAGGAGGACTGGGGTAGACAGTTCTTTTTTATTCATCTTAAGTTGTTTCCCTTAACACTCAGTCAATCACTGATAAGCATTCATATGAGACCAAGTTTTCCCCAGCCTGCACCTGGGAACCAACAACATCTGTGCAGGCACAGGAAAATGGAGGGAAATCAATTATACTGAATCCCCACGTCTTTAGCATCTGTCAAAAGCTCCACTGGTATATTACTCTTTACTCGAATCTCAGCAATGTGTTTTTAGATATTGCATGGTTAATGGATATAAGAGAACATTTTACATAATGATTGCATTAGGGAAACAGGTATTTTTTAACTTAGGACAATTGGGAATTGCACACAAATGTTAGACTGGGACTGAGAATCCATTTGCTCAATGGCAAGACACCTTGGCAATTTCACTCTACCTCACTGGTGGCATGCATCCAAATGATTCTTGCTTTCAGCACAGTTGGACGAGGTGTAAAGTGCAAATTATAAATGAGTAGAAATACGATGATATCATACTCAAGTCAGCAGATTCAAACCAGAGAACCAGCATAATGACTACATTTCAATCACCAATCATTCATGGAGGAGAACATAATTGGTCCACAGAGTGTTATCTCTGGATATCTATATGAAAATAACTAAAATGGGATAATAATTGTATCAGGAAACCAATAGAATCTAACAATATTCGCAGGAAAGATAATAGGCGAGATTTTTTTCTAAGTGTCCAGCTAGCCTGAAACTGGAAGAGTTCCAGATCTGTTTTTTTTTTGGATGAATTTTCATGCCCAATCTTATGCACTCTGTTTCTGAAATTTTGGATTAGTATGCTTCTGGCCAGAAAGGCTGTGGGTGGTGCTTAACTTGCTAGGCAGTCTGTAGAGGAATTATGCAGATCTCTGATGCTGCATACACACATTGTCAGTATCAGGGGGTCTGATAGAGAGAGAGCTGTCAGGTCCCTGCTAGCGTAGGCAGTTTCAAGTAGCCTTCTCCCATCCCCCCACAGTCGTGCAGTCCAAGATGTAGTCCCTGCTGACCCCCCACTACCTGGACCAAGTGCAGCCCTGCCATCTAGATCAACTATGGCACCTCCTCCCTGTCCTACCAATTGTGGGCCCCTTCCCTCCCCCACTGATTGCAAGCAGAGAGGCAGTGGGCTCCCTTTCTCCACAGGCCTCTCCCTCCCATCGCCTTCCACGCTGCCTCTGCCCCCATTGGCCTGCCCACTCACAGGCCCCAACCCCTTTGACCCCACTCCCTGGTACTGCCGTCCAGGTATTGTCCAGGTGTCAGGCTGGCATTGCCTGAGTGGCACTGCCAATGGCACTGCCCAAGGGACAGCCCCGCCTTACATTTAGCCTCCCCAGGGAAAGCCTTTAATTGCACTGGCGAGGCCAACACGACTGTTCCCTTTTCATCAGATTCTCTATCTCATTCCTGTAGTCTGTCTCGTCATTGTGATGCAACCCACTTATGGTGGTGTCATCAGCAAACTTGAAAATCAAATTGGAGGGAAATTTGGTCACACAGTCATAGGTGTATTAGGAGTGTAGTAGGGGGCTGAGAACACAGCTTTATGGGGCATTGGTGTTCAGGATGATCGTGGTGTTGTTACCTATCCTCTGTCAGGAACTGTAAAATTCTGCCCATACAGAAGTTATATTTAATTATATTGAATCTTCATTAGACTAGACTTGAAGTGTAATGTATGGTTCTGGTCATAGATTATAAAAGTATTATGGAAGTGTTGTGGAGAGGCTTCAAAAATAAATGAACAAATGTTATGGGCAAGGATGAGAGAGAACTGAAACTTCTGTTCCCTTCCCTTACTATCTGTGGTTGTTTCTGAAAAAAATGTAGGTGTTTCTTAAGTGTGTGTAAAATATAAATGCCAGTACAGACATTGTACTGTACTGTCTGTACTGTACCTGAATGCCTTGCTCCTTCGGCACCTCTTCAGCTATTTCACCAATGATATACCATGCATCATAAGGCCAGAAATGAGGAAATTCACTGATGATTGCACAATGCTTAATACAAATGATAGGCAATGAGCATTTCTAACAAAATGAATCTGTTGAATTCATTTATATTTTACTCATACCTCCAACCATCCTTCCTCATTAGATTATTACCATAATCCTCAGTTTTCTTATCTTTCACATGCTTATCTGAATTTCTTTTATATTTGCCTTATTTGCCTCAAGTACTCCCTATGCTACCAAGTTCCATATTTTGTAATTCTTTAGATGAAACTCTGAGTGTATTATTTCTTTTCTTAGTGCCTATCTTAATTAGTTTTGCTTGTCTATTCTGTCAAGATCATTCATTATTTTAAACATCTCTTTTCGGTCATCAATTAGTCTCATTAACTCAAGATACTGGAGCAGTCCATGTGCAGCAACATTCAGGTTTGTAAGCGGCAAGTAATCAGCAATGAGCATTTCTAACAAGAGAGAACTTCACCATCACCCCCAGACATTCAATGACATTACCATTGCTGAATGCTGTACGATCAACATCCTGGTGGTGATCATTGAACAGAAATTGAGCTGGTCTACCATATAAATACTTGGCTACAAGAGCAGATCAGAAGCGAGGAATTCTGCAGAGAATAACTTACCTCCTAACTCCCCAAGCCTGACCACTAACTACAAGAAACAAGTCAGGAGAGAAAGCTCTCCACCTGGATGGTGAAGCTCCAAGAAGGCTCAAAAGCTCAAGCTCATCCATGACAAAGCAGGCCATTTGATTGGCACACCTTAAACATTCATTCCCTTGACCACTGACTCACAGTGGCAATGGTGTATGCTACGGAGTTCACTGTAGCAACTCCCCAAGACTTGTTCATCTGCACTTTCCAAACATTATGGAAGGACATGGGCAGGTATATGGAAATGCCATCACCTAGACATTCTTCTCCAAGCACTCACTGTCCTGACTTGGAACAGTATCACTATACTTTGACTGTTAATGGGTCAAAATTTTGGCCCTCCCTTCAAGAATGTGGCTCACCAACACAAAGGCAGTTGAAGTGGAGAATAAATATTGGTCTAACCAATGAAGCCCACATGTTGTGAAAGAATATAAAAAGGAATAGAAAGTTCTGGAAAATGAAGAGTGGAAATTGCGGTGGGGATTGCTGAAAGTATGTGCACAGGTACTGCAGGCAATCAAGAAAGTAAATGGTATTTCGGCTTTCATATCAAGTGAATTTGAGTATAGGACTTGGGATATTTTAGTGCAGTTATACAGAGTGTTGGTGCGGCCACACCTCGAGCATTGGGTGCAGCTTTGGTATCCTTATCTGACGAAGGATATCCTTGCTATAGAGAGCGTACAGGAAATATTTACCAGGCTAATTCCTGGGATGGCAGGTCTATCATATGAAGTCATTAGGATTGTATTCATTGGAGTTTAGGACAATGACAGGGCATCTCATAGAAACTTATAAAATTTTAACAGGATTAGAAAGAGTAGATTCAGAAAGAGTGTTCCCAATGGCGGGAGAGTCCAGGGTTTTCGGACTGAGGCGAGGAAAACTTTTTTCACCCAGAGAATGGTGAATCTGTTGAATTCAGTACCAAAGGAAGTAGTTGAAGCCAAAACGTTGTTTGATTTCAAGAAGGAATTAGACATAGTTCTTGGGGTTAAAGGGATTGAGGGACAGGGTGTAGGGAGGCAGGGTTAGGATATTGATTCTGATGATCAGCCATGATCAAAATGAATTGCTATCAGGCTTGAAGGGCCGAATGCCTACTCCTGCGTCTATTTTCTGTGTTTCTATGGGAAGCAAAGAATGGATGAGTATTGTGGAATTGGATGATGTCATAGAGTTGGGAAAGAAATGAGGGAATTAAGTGGTATTAACCTAAGAGTGAGAATATTACATTTACCATGTTTAAGTGCAGGAATCCATTGTTGATTGAGTGAGATAGTTTGCAGAACCTAGAGATAGAAAACCAACATAAATTGGAATTATTGTGTCTGGAATAATAAAGAATGAAAATTTCAACAACATATGGGCTAAGGTGGGGCAGAACAAAATTATGTTTGAAGTTGGGACTATGTGACAATGCAATGGAGAGGCTGTAGAATCAGAAATTCAGTTCAGGGTGGAGGGAGGATGAAAAGTGACAATAACAATTTTAAAAAAATCTTTAATGGTGCTTGGCCATTGCTAGCTAAATCACCATTTATTGCCAATCCCTATTTGACCTTTTGAAGGTGACAGTAAACCACTTTCTTGAACCAATGTTGAACTTATAGTGCTATTAGGCAGAGAGAGTCAGGACTTTGTCCTAGCAACAAAGAATAGTCAATAAGCTGAGGCAGGAGCAGATCAGGAACATATCAGTGGAAAACTTTTGTGGCAGTGCTAACATGACAGCTTTTATCTTTCCAAAGTTTAACAGATAATTTAAAAACTGGCAGATAAATTTTAGTACCTTTTCTTTGCACTAGAATTGGGAGATCTTATGGCACTGAGGTAGTGGTCCTGCCTCTGAGCTGGGTGCTGTGGGTTCAAGTCCCACTCCAGGACTTCCAAGTAAGGTATATTTGTAATGTAGCCAAAAAGAATATATATCAACTTGTAAATCCTTCCAACATACATCAATAGCAGACGGTAAGAATGGGTGAGATTTCTGTTGACATGTGATGGAAAGAAATTGGAGCCTCAACCATCAATATCCATAGTTCCAAGCTTGAACATGTATGCGAAAGTGTATGATGCCAGAGCAACTCAGACTCCTTAGGGGCTGGTTGGCTGTTAGTTGGATAGTTAGTGAGGATCAGATTGATGCCAACAGCACAAGGCTCAATCCTATTCCAGCTAAGGAGCCTCACTGTCCTACCCATGGTGGAAATTGAGGCATTGTGGGTTAAACCAGCCTTCAGGGAAAGGAGGGAAGAAGGAGGATTGAAATTAACTTTAGATGGTTTAGTACGCTTACAGTGGCGAACATTTAAAATCTAACACACGTATAAGATTATGTAACCATGATTTCTATAATTATTAGACTTCATGCTGAGCAGACAGCTGCTTGTATCCAAGATGTAGACTCCCTTTAAAGCTATGCCAGTACATTTAATTATAATACAAAGAAATTCAAGAGAGATTACATCATGTTTTAATGAAGGTAATGAATTAGAAAATGATTGAAGTGAAAATTTACAGGAATGTATTCATGGAAACACTTGCAACAGCAGTCAAAACAGAGTGCTACAGTGAAAATAACCCCAATGGACCTTTTAAGTGCTGAATAGATTTCCACCTTGCAATACATAAAAATATGGTTTTCATCACCCAAGAACAATAATCTGCAAATTATGGGGTTTTTTTGTACAAATAAGCATGTATTCTATCAAGGGCAAGAACACAATTAAAGGAAAGCCGTTGTAGCAATAAAGTAAATTTGCTTCATACTTTCCCATGTCAATTCCTGTCTGGGAAATGGAAGAGCATTTTATTTACAGAATCTCCTAGTTTTTAAAGTTGGCCTTCTGGTGTAAAACCTTTGCAGTAGTAATTAAAAGAGTTGGCAACAATTTTTTTTTTGCTTGTAGTGGCTCCATCTTTGAATCCTGTTGCAATACATATGTAATTTTCAAACAATTGCAGTCAAGACCTTGTTTCAATGTAGTGTAATAAGTTTTGTCTGTTGCAGTCTGTTAAAGGCTATCCTGTTTAGATTGGTTCAATTTGTACAGAAACTGAATTTGTGCAATACTGTTTTAGATTTGACAGTGGGAAACTCAAATCCTAGAATCAAATTTCTGGGTTACAAGACATCTGTTTGAATAGTCAATCTGCTTAAATATTTACAAAAAGCATTACCAATTAAGTAAGCTTTTACATTGTTAAGAAATGCCAAAAAAAAGTAGCAATATCCCTCAAATGTTATTCAAAAGCAACATTGTTCATAAGAGTTGTGGGGTTGAATTTTCTTGAGGGGTTTTCCTGTTTGCCAGCTGTTTTCCCAGGTTTCTTCAGTTCTTATGCCAATATTATAGTCAACAAGCAGAAGAACCTATGGAATTTTTCTCTAAGATCCTTCTATTATTTCTTCTATTTAGTGAATGATGATCTTCGGTTAATATAACTGCAGTTATTTTGCTTTTACTTATACAGTTGTGAATCTTTTCTAAAATAAATTCACTTGATATTTTAACACTAAAATGAGATATGATACTCAACTCATCTGAAAACTAAAGTGGGATATATTGGAAGCGTACAACAGATTCAGACAAAACCTCTTGCTTCATTATCCAAGTTATTTTTAAATTTATATATTCTGATGAAAAGTCATTGATCTTAAAAGTTGAACTGGATTTTCCCAACCCTCTCAAGGCAGGTTGGGAGTGAGTGGGCTTCATAAAAAGGTGGCAAAATGTGTCAGGAAAGGAGCCAAAATATTCTCATGGGCAGAAACCTCAGGATACAGCTGCCCATTAACTAGATGTTGGGAGCCGTGCAGAACAATGATGTGGCCAATTACGAATAATTTCCTGGTGTCAGGAGGGGCAGCTGCAATGTAGGAAGAGAATCAGTTGAATGTTTTGTGACCCACTGAGCAATCCCCTGGTGATATTGGCCTCTTCTGTTGCAATAGGGCAGTACAGTGGTTAGCAGGGCTGCCTCACAGCACCAGGGACCCGGGTTCAATTCCTGATTTGGATGTGTGGAGTTTGCACATTCTCCCCATGTCTGCGTGGGTTTCCACCAAGTGCTCCAGTTTTCTCCCACTTTTTGAAAGCTGCGCTCGTTAGGTGTATTGACCTGAACAGGCACTGGACTGTAGCAACTAAGGGAATTTCACAGTAACCTCGTTGCAGTGTTAATGTAAGCCTTACTTGTGATTAATAAATAAACTTTAACTTTACAGTGCTGCTGCTGGAGATTACACCTTCCAAGTTCAGGCACTTGCCTGGCAGTCCCCTGCAAGATAAATCAAAAAATTACTTTGTCTCCTTCCTGCAGCTTCAGCAGTGTCCACAACCATTGGTGGCAGTGCTGATCTGCAAGACATCTGACTGGCCCAAGAACTCTGGAAGGTAGTGGCAAGCCCAAGGTATTGATGGTGGGGAGTATTCAACAATTGAATGTTAGTGAGAAGGGTTTATTCTTGCTCTTGTTGGAGATAGTCATTTCTGGCACCTGCATGTCATTTATGAACTCAAACCCGAATGATATTTAGATCTTGTACGTGGACGTGGACTTCCTCATTATTTAAGGAATTGTAGATGGAATAGATTGTCTGCAATTATCAGCGTACATCCCCATTTCTAATTTTATGATGAGGGAAGATTAGTGATGTAGCAGCTGATGGTGCTTGGACTTAGAAACACAGAAGATAGAAGCAGGAGTGGGCCATTCTGCCCTTCCTAGGACACCCTGAGGAACTTCTGCATTGATATCTTGGGGCTTAAATGATTGGCAACCATAATCATCATTCTTTGTGCTAGGCATGACACCAGCCATTAGAAAACCTTCCTTTGATTCTCTTTAACTGCAATTTTACTAGTGCTCCTTGATGCCAGACTCAGCCAAATAACAGATTGATGTCAAGAATAGTTAGTCTAATGTCAACCCACTTCTGGAATTAAGTCCCTTTATTCATGATTAGACCAAGGCTGTAATGATATCTTACACCTCATGGTCTTGGCTGGCACAATCCAAACTGACCAGCAGTGAGCAGACTTTATTTATTGCTGATTCATAGGATGTGGACCTCACTGGCTAGGGCAGCATTTATAGCCTATTCCTAATTGCTTTGAGAAAATGATGATGACCTGTCTTCTTGAATCACTGCAATCCATGAGATGTATGTACATCCATAGTGCTATGAGAGAGTGAATTTCAGGATTTTGACGTAGCAGCAGTGAAGGAATTGAATAAATGTAGCTTGACAGCACTATTGATAATTCCTTCCCGATAATTGAGAGTAGCTGATGGAGTGGTAATTGACTGGATTGGATCTTTTCTGTTTTCAGTTGACAGAGCATATCTAAACATTTTTCTACTTTTTTTACATGAATCCCAGTGATAAAACAGTTGGCTAGGAGGACAGCCATCTCTGGAACACAGTTTTCAGTTCTACAGGCAGAAGCCGGAATCTTATCATCATTCAAGCCAGTGGGATTTTCCCATCCTGCTGCAATGAATGGAGATTTGGCTAGCCACTAAATTCTCTTCGTAGATCTTGTAGTGGGAGCGAGGTGTGAATAGCAAGCAGGATCACACGCAGGATGTTTTCAGGTCACATAGCCTTTGTTGTATCAGATAAAAACAAAATACTGTGGATGTTGGAAATCTGAAACAAAAACAGAAACAACTGGATAAAATCAGCAGGTTTGACAGCATCTGAGAGGGAAACATGGTTAATTTTTTAAGTCCATATGATTCTTCTGCACTACAGTGTATTCAGCTGTTTCTGAATTTTACATAGAGTGAAGGGCGTTCATAAAAGTCCAATACTTGTAAGCATGAGGACCTCAGATAGTGGCAGAAGTGGTTGCAAATATTTCAACTTTGTCTTATGCAGTCTAATGTTGAACTCTGCCATCATTGAAAATCAGGATGCTAATGGAGCCTCTTACTGTCACTTTTTGTTTAATTATCTATTACTGTTCACAATTAGATATGATAGAACTACTAGAGTTTTAATCTAATTCAATGTTGCGTGGAGATAAGCAATCATGTAAACAAAGTAGAAAAATGCTTAGGTATATCCTATCAGTAGAATGTGGAGATGCTAGCATTGGACTGGGATAAGCACAGTAGGAAATCTCACAACACTAGGTTAAAGTCCAACAGGTTTATTCAGTAGCACAAGCTTTCTTCAGATGAGTGAAGAGTTGTGTTCATGAAACACAAACATAGACACAGATTCAATTTACAAGATAATGTTGAAATGCAAGTCTTTACATGTAATCAAGAATTTACAGGTACAGACAAAGTGACTGGAGAGAGAGTTCAGCGCAGGACAGTTGGTGAGATTTTGCAAGCCCAGGCAAATTAGTGGAACATAGAACATAGAACATTACAGCGCAGTACAGGCCCTTCGGCCCTCGATGTTGCGCCGGCCAGTGGACCCTCTAACCTAAACTATTCCAATATCATCCATATGCCTATCCACCGAACATTTGAATGCCCCCAAAGTAGGCGAGTCCACAACTGCTGCAGGCAGGGCATTCCACGCTCTCACCACCCTCTGTGTAAAGAACCTGCCTCTGACATCCGTCCTATAACTACCACCTCTTAATTTAAAGTTATGTCCCCTCGTAATTGTTGGGATCACAGACAGTGTGACATGAACCCAAGATCCCAGTTGAGGCTGTCGTCATGTGTACGAAACTTAGCTATCAGTTTTTGCTCAGTGATTCTTCACTGCTGGACTGGGCCTGTGGCAAGTGGTAAAAGAAGCAGCAAGAAGGAAAAATCTACTTAATCTTTCGCTTACCAGTTTTCCTGTAGCAGATGTATCTTTCCATGATGGGAGAGTGATTGCAGTGCAATTTTTCTGCACCGTAGAAACAATGTTCAATCTGCACACTGAGGACACTTTGTATTTCTTTGTTTGGCCTTCATGCCTAAATATAGTTGATTCAGAACAGATGTACAGCTCAATTAAGCACCCATTAGGCACTGTGAATACAGTTATCCTGCTATAGATTGTGACAAGGAGAGGTTCAGTCACGAGACCGTCATCCAGGAGGAGGACCCCCGAGATTAAACCCTTCTCTCCAACCCAAACTCTAACCCCCAGATACCTTGAGGAAACCCCCACTCTACAGCCTAGAACTGGCAGAGAGCACATAGGGTACACACTTAACCTCACTAGCCTCTCAATGATGCGATGTCTCCGCTTCTCAGGACTTGTATTATTTGACACCTACATGAATTATCAGGGTGCAAGAGAACACTGGAGACCTTAGAATCGGGCTTTAGAATCCAGCCCATTAATTATATTGAAAAATATGTAAATCGATTTTGTGACATTAGTGTCCCTTTAAGCCATTTTTTTTTAAATCACAATCTCTGTAATTCACAGCCTTAGATGATGTCATTGTAGGGGAGAAATTTGTGGGCAGCTCAGGTGACAGGGATTTTATTTTCAGTTTTAGTTTGTGAGATAGAGTGTTAAAAGCATCAAGTCCATCTCTCTCCCTGCATGCCTTTTTTTTGGAAATTCTGTTGGTTAGCTGAAAACAAAATCTTGCTTTCCTGAAGGGTGGAAATCTGCTGTTTTGAGAGGTTGGCCAGAGTCTGTCAGGTATCTTGGAAACCTGTCCTGTTTTCAAACTGCTTTGAGTTACATGAATATTTGATTGCAGCTTCATAAGGAAACAAATTGATCCTAGTACCAAGTGAGCATTAATCTGTACTATGTTAAACCTGTGAAAATGTTTTCTTTGTTGTCTATGGTTTTTGGTTTTAGTTGGAACACATCAGAAATATTAACTAAGAGTTATACATTATAGTGGTTATTTTGTTTCTTTTTTGTAATTGATAAAACTTCTTGCTAATTTTCTTGTTTACATCTTAACTTCCTTAAATAAAATTTATTTGATTAAAAACTCCCCACTGGATCATTTGAATCACACCTGAAATGAAGCAGCTCGTGCTTATTCTAGCCAGATTCAAGATGCAGAACATATGATTCAGAAAATCTTCATAAGACACTTTGAAGCTTCTAACCGGAACTGTAATAGTTTCAGTTACTTTCTTATCCACACTGGACGAGAACATGATTTTTAAGGCTGCAACATGGTACAGGGAGACTCGGGATGGGATCAACACTTCATGGGAATTTGATTTGGCTCTCTTAGCCAATTCAGTAGACATTGGTTTTCTTCACTGTGGCTAGCAGTCCTGGAGAGTCACCTCCTCGATCTGCTTGCCAGCTGATAACCATGGCTTCCAGATAAGCAGGTTTCAAAGAGGGTTTTCTGCAAGCTGTTTGGTCAGCCTGGGGTCATAGAATCATAGAATGCTTATAGTACAGAAGGAGGCCATTTGGCCCATCAAGTCTGTACTGACTACAATCCCATCCAGGCCCAATTCCCACAACTCCATGTATTTACTCTGATAATCCCCCTGACACTAGGGTCAATTTAACATGGCAATCAACCTTAATCTCACATCTTTTGACTGCTGTCAAATGCTTGAACATTGGAGATAAGTCAGGAAACTGCTCTGCTCAAGTTCTCAATTGTATAAAAATGGTCAATTAAGTCATGTGAGTTCTCCACAGTGAGCTCATAAAGGGATGTTTATCTGGTATCTGCATCTAGCCTTTGTTCTGTGGTTATAATGTCCCAGCCATTATCCATATCAGTGACCATGTTTTAGATAGCTATTGTCTTGGATTCCACTAGAGCAGTACATTTATAAAGATGCAAATTACATTCATTTCATTTCAAAAATTCTTTTTTGAAACGGACATTGATTGTCTTAGTTGTGAGATACCAGGAGCAATATTTTAGGGCAAGTCTCCAGTTCATATAATGTCTTAGCAGTCACCTTATAATTCAAGATATTAGGTGACTTACAGCAGTCATCTTTTGGTTCAGCAATGTTGATCTTTAAATAATTAAAACAGAATGAAGTTTGATATTTTTTGTGTGTCAAGGACATCTCAATAGCATTTATGGAGTTTTTCATATTCAGCTGTGTCTGTTAAAAAGAGGATGTTACAGTAATATCAATTTCTTCTGGTGTCTGAGTAGATTTCCTCCAGGTGCTCTAGTTTCCTCTCTCATTCTGAAAAATGTGCTGGTTAAGTATATTGACCAGAACAGGTGCCAGACTGTGGTGGCTAGGGGAATTTCACAATAACTTTATTCCTGTGTTAATGTAAGCCTTACTTGTAACTAATAAATAAATTTTAACTATTAATAGCAGGTTTTTTTTATATTAATTCATGGGACATGGGCGTTGCTGGCCAGCATTCATTGCCCACCCCTAGTTGCCCAGGGGCAGTTGGAAGTCAATTACGCTGCTGTGGCCCTGGAGTCACATCTAGGCCAGACCAGATATGGACAACAGATATCTTTCCCTAAAAGATATTAGTGAACCAGATGGCTTTTCCCAACAATCAACAGTGGTTTCATGGTCAACAGTAGATTCTTAATTCCAGATTTTTTTTTAATGAATTCAAATTCCTGTATCTGCCGTGGTGGGACTCTAATCCATGTCCCCAGAACATTAGCTGATTTACTGGATTAATAGTCTATTGATAATATCATTAGGCCATTGCCTCCCCATGGTTATGTGCAATTCAACATGACCTGGTGTCTGACAACACAATCTGCCTGCTTCATTCTGGAATGTCTACACCAAATCCTTCTAAACATGGTGATTGGTGGACATTGTCTTGAAGCCATTTTTTTTATATCTCCACCCTATAGCACCAGAGGCAGTGTTGCTACAGTGCTGAATTTTGCAGCCTTGGAATCTTGAGAATGAAACAGAACCAGAAGCCAAATCTTTTAGGACAGGGGAATTTAGGAAATGTAGATGAAACAATATCGTCAATGCAGCTACTGGATGTCAGTTGCAAAAATCTAATGAGAGACTTCTGTTAATATATAACTTGTATAATATCTGTAATAATCAGGTGCTTCACATAATTTAAATATACAATCCTATCATATGTTCCATTTATCATTAAAAGAAGTTCCATGAGAATTCAAGATTCAAAAACACCTTTTCCCTTTCAAGTACAAATTTAAAATCTCCAGCAAAATGATCACAGTAATTAACAAAAATCAGTTAAGATTTCTAGAACTTCATAACTGACATATTCATTGCTATAATAAAAGCAAATTACTGCAGATGCTGGAATTTGAAACAGAAAATGCTGGAAAATCTCAGCAGATCTGATAGCATCTGGAAAAAGAACAGAGCTAATTTTGACTTGGGATTGTCAGCAATTTTCAGTGTTCTTCATTCCTCTTGTGCAAGTTTTCCTGTCCTTTGAGGAAATAACCTTACCTTCTTGGATGCTGAATCTGCTTTAAAAGCAGCGAGCTTTAAACTTTTCATCAATTCTTTCAAAAAGGGTTCTTTGCTTTCCCAATTTTTATCAATTACTGGATCATGCAGGTTCTCACTTTTTCCAGCATTATCGTGATAACTGGGTCCTAATTGAGCAGGTGAACATCCCATCCTATTATGTACAGGTTGCAGCACTCAAAATTTCAGTGTGTAAGTTTTCATTTAACCATCAAGTTTAGAAATAAAAGTATGTTGTGTCAAAAAAAATGAAGTTCAAGATAGTTGATTTCAGGATTGATTTCACTCTTGCATCAACTGTGCAGTGCATTTTTGCAGAGTTTCAGACCAGACATTTGTTTCTGTATCTGCAAAAGTTGCCAGACCTGCTGAGTATTTCCAGCATTTCCTATTTAGGAACATAGGAGTAAGGATAGGCCATTCAGCCCTTCAAACCTCCTCTGCATTTCAATGAGATCATATCTGATCTACTGTGTCTCATCTCCACTTTGCCATCTGCCCTGCATAACCCTTGAATCCCTTGTTGATGAAAAATCTGCCTTGAATATATTAATTGACCCAGCATCCAGTGCTTTCTGGGAAAGAGAATTTCACCATTAATGACTCTCAAGGGAAAAAAAATTCCACATCTGCCTTAAACAACAGACCTTATTCTTAAACTAGTATCCTCTTGTTCTAGTTTTTCCCACAAAGTGAAACAGCCACCTTGTATCTTTCTTATCAAGGAACCTCAATGTCTTACATATTTCAGTAAGATAATTTTCATTCTTCTAAATTCCAATAGGTACAGGTCCAACCTTCAGAAAATAAGCCACTTGTCCCAGAATGAGTCAAATGAACCTTCTCTGAACAGCTTCTAATGCAATTATGTCTTCTTTCAAATAAAGAATCCAAAACTGCTCACAGTATCCCAAATGTGTTTTCACCAACACTCTATACAGCTGCAGTAAAACTTCCCAATTTTTATTTTCCATTCTCCTTGCAATATGTGCCAACATGCCATTTACCTTCCTAATCACTTGATGTGCCTGCATATTAAATGTTTGTGATTCACGTACCAGGACATACAGATTCCCTCTGTACTGCTGAGTTCTGCAATCTGTCTCCATTTAATTGGTGTACCACTTTCCATATTTCCTGTCAAAGTAAATAAGTTCACATTTTCCCACATAATACTACCTGCCAATTTTTTGCCCACTCATTTAACCTATTCATATCCCATTGCAGACTCTCTATCTTCTCTTGACAACTTATTTTCTTATCTATTTTGGCATTGTCAGCAAACTTAGCTATCATGCTTTCAGCCCCTTCATCCAAATTATTAATTTATAGTAGATGTAAATTTTTTAGGTTTGAGCATTGATTCCTGTGGCAATCCACTTGTTACAGCTTTCCAACTGCAAAAAAGACCCATTTGTTACTACTATCTACCTTCTGTTAATTAGTCAAAAGGAAATTGAAAGGAAATGGCACGTATGGGGTGTAAGAGAGGGGTAGTACCTTTGATGTGAGAATCTGTTGTGTCCTTTCAGGGTGGTTTGTCCACCCTTTGTCCCCACCTGGCACTCAGCTCTCACCTGTGGCTCCCCGTAGCTGTTTGCACGCAACAGCGGCCACTCTCCAGGCAACAGCTTCAAAAAGCCAGCTAAACCAGGTCAAGGTAGTGGACGGGGTCTCAACCCTCAGTGAGATAGGGAAATGTCTATCCCAGCATGTGAAGATAGACTCTGGCAGATTGAGCGGACGAAACCAATGGAAGGTCCAGCGGTCAAGAAGGCGGTCTGTGCAAGTGTCATGGAACGCGAAGAGCAGGACAAGACACAGAAAACGTCCTGGTCATCCACTGCATCTATTCCCATCTCCAGCCATCTTGACTCTTGTCTTGCCACTGGATCTAGATGGGAATTGGGAAGAGAGAGTGAGGCTGACGCTGCGCAACTCTTCCTCACTTTAATTCAAATAAAGTACTAGTCTCGACACGATCATCATCATTATCAATGTCCTGTTTAACCCTTGAAATCCTGTGGCAATGGGTGAGCAATGAAACAGCAGGTGTGGATACACTGGAAGTATAACCACAAACCTGCACACAAGCAGTTCAAGTCTAATGGTCGTTTTCCATTGACTGAAGCAGCTGTGAAACTCGGCATCTACCTGGGCGACTGAGCAGTCCTCTTCACGAATGCACTTCTCACTTTTATAGAATGAGGAAGGGGCTAGAAAAGATGCCCTTCACATTGCCTGCTTCACTACACCCTGGCCAGTTTATGGCTTTGGCGGGGATCCTATCTTGCAGTTGAACAAGCAAAATAAAACACAAGGTGACACCGCTCACCATTTGGCACTTGGAATATGTGCACACTTTTGGACAACCCTACAGCAGACAGGCCAGAGAGAAGAATAGCCTTAGTTGCCAGAGAACTTGCAAAATACAACATTGACATTGCAGCCCTGAGTGAAACTGTTCTGTCAACATAAGTCAATTGACTGAAACTGGAGGCGGGTAAACTTTTTCCTGGAGCGGCCACGGCAGCGATAAGTGTCGTGATACTGGAATTGGATTTGCTGTCAGGAGTCACCTTGTTCGGAAGCTTGATAGTCTACCCGAGGGTGTGAATGAATGACTGGCTTATGACATTACAGCTTCCGCTACAGAACAGAAGTCAAGCCAATCTGATCAGCAACTATGCCCCCACAATGAACAATCTGGGCGAGATGAAAGACAAGTTCTATGAAGAACTAGATGCCCTATTATCAGCAATGAGCAATACCAACAAGCTGATCTTGCAATTTCAATGCAAGAGTACGGCGTGACTCTGCAATCTGGCAGGGAGTCATTGGGAGACATAGAGTGGGCAAATGTAACAGTAACGGCCTACTTTTAATGAGGACCTGTGCAGTGCACGACCTCCTCATCACCACACAACCCTCACAAGAGTCCTGCTTAATCATCTGGTCACTCATCTGAGCTGGGCCTGTTTCCAGAGTCACAGTGTGGTTCTGCAAAGGTCACGGGACTATTGACATGATTTTTGCTGCGCGCCAACTTCAGAAGTGTCAGGAGCAAAATCGTGAGCTTGTGAAAACCTTCGGCACTGTAAGCCGACAAGGCCTGTGGAGGATCATGTCAAAGTTCGGCTGTCCCTCCAAATTCATTCAGATGGTACGCCAATTCCATGATGGCATAATGGCCAGAGTACTGGATGGCAGAGAATGCTCTGAGTCATTCCCAGTCACCAATGGTATCAAACAGGGCTATATGCTACCCACAACAAGATCTCTTGGATGCACCTCTGCTGTAAGCATTGACATCTTATCGACAATGTCATTGTCAGAAGAAAAAACAGGCAGGATGTCATACTGACCAAGACCATGTGGATGCTGACTGCTGGATAGATCACAGGCTTATTGTCTCCAAAATGAGGCTCTGCATCAGATCCAAGAGGCGATCACAAGGAAGCAAGGTCATAAAAAGAATCAATGTGGCCAAGCTAAAGAACCCTACCATAGTTTCAGCCCTGGTAAAGACTTAGAAATCAAGCTTGCTGACCTACACCTCGCAGGCAGCACTGAGGATGACTGGGAACGCTTCAGGGATGCTGTCCATACATTGGGCTCTCTACCCGCAAGCATATGACTGGTTCAATGAGAATGATGAGGAGATGCAGGCTCTACTTGTTGAAAAACACCATCTTCATCGGGCCTGTCAGAATAATCCATCATCACCTGCCAAGAAAGATGTTTTTACCAGTGCTCACAGGATAGTCCAGAATAAACTGTGTAAAATGCAGGATGCTGGCTGACTGCCAAGGCAGATGAAATACAGGGATACAAGACAGAAATAACTTGAAACAGTTCTACGAAGTCCTCAACTCTCTACGGACCTCAATCTCTTGGGAGTCCTTCCCTCCTGAGTACAGATGGTACAACTCTCATTACAGAGAAGGCTCATATCTGCAGAGATGGGCTGAATACTTTGAAGCCGTCCTTAACCAACCATCATCTATTAATTATGAGGCAATAGACAGGATTCCCCAGATTGATATCAACAGCATCATGGATGACCCACCGATAGTAACTGAAGTCATGAAAGCTGTCAGCCGGCTATCCAGTGGGGCAGGTGCCATACCCACAGAGATCTATAAAGTTGCTGATCCTATACTTATTGAGAAGCTCACCGAGTTGTTCCAGTCTTTTTGGAAGCAAGGATTCATTCCTCAGGAACTTAAAGATGCTTCCATCGTAAACCTCTGCAAGAGGAAGGGCAATCAGCAAGTATGCGACAACCACCGAGGAATCTTGCTGCTCTCCATCACAGAAAAAACCCTCACAAGAGTCCTGCTAAATCATCTGGTCACTCATCTGAGCTGGGCCTGTTTTCAGAGTCACAGTGTGGTTCTGCAAAGGTCGCGGGACTATTGACATGGTTTCTGCTGCGCGCCAACTTCAGAAGTGTCAGGAGCAAAATCGTGAGCTTGTGAAAACCTTCGGCACTGTAAGCCGACAAGGCCTGTGGAGGATCATGTCAAAGTTCGGCTGCCCTTCCAAATTCATTCAGATGGTACACCAATTCCATGATGGCATAATGGCCAGAGTACTGGATGGCTGAGTATGCTCTGAGTCATTCCCAGTCACCAATGGTATCAAACAGGGCTGTATGCTTGCACCCACACTGTTCAGCATAATGTTTACTGCCATGCTGAATGATGCCTTCCAGAACAGTAATACTGGAATCAGCCTCAAATACAGAGTGGATGGGAAGTCCATCAACCTGAGAAGATTTCAAGCTATTACCAAAGTGAAGGAGACTCTTCTGAGAGACTTCTTGTTTGCCGATGACTGCATCCTGTATACTGGCTCAGAGCCAGAGATGCAAGTCAGTATGGACAAATTTTTCACAGCTTGTGACAACTTTGGACTCACCATCAACATTAAAAAGACCAAAGTCATGCACCAGCCTGCTCCTCATGCGCCGCATATAGAACCCATAATCAGAATCAAAAGGCAGAAACTACAGGCAGTGGACCTGCACTTACCTTGGCAGCACTCTCTCCTAAGCAGAGACCATTGATGCAGAAGTTAACTGCAGAACAGCAAAAATATGTTCTGCTTTTGGTAGACTGTGTTCCACTGTATGGAAACATAGAGGAATCAGCCCAGCAGCAAAACTGAAAGTCTACAGCACCGTGATACTCACCACCCTCCTGTATGCCTGTGAAATGTGAACTATATATTGAAGGCATGCAAGACAGTTCAAACATTTCCATGTGACTTGTCTTCGCAGAATATTATGCATCAGATGGCAAGACAAAGTACCTGACGCTGAAGTTCTCTCTAGGGCAAGTCTACCATCAGTCCACATGCTGCTGATGAGAGCACAGACTCAGTGGATAGGTCATGTCATCCGTATGTCAGACAAATGCATATTCAAGCAGCTCCTTTTTGGGGAACTCTATGCTGGAAGATGTTCGCACGAAAGACAGAAGAAACGTTTCAAAGACACATTCAAGGCCTCCCTGAAATTATTTGACATAGACCCGACCACCTGGAAAACACCGGCACAAAACCACCCTAACTGGCGCTGCCTCAGCCACAAAGGTTGTGAAGCTCACGAAGCAAGGTGTATTGTTGAAGCACAATTTAAGTGCGAGCTGTGCAAGTCCAGAGACAGCAGCGCAACAACTACAGTGTCTACACAAGTCTGTCCAATATATGCCAGGACACTCCTTGCCCGAATTGGCCTGATCAGTCATCTTCGGACACACTGTAACGAGCCTCAAAATGACTGATGGTGTCAAGGTCCTCATCGATGAAGATGAACAAACAACAATTAACCAATGTATTACCATTATCCATATTAATCTTACCTTGTATAGTAATCTTTAATGTAGCATCTCAATCTCAAATAAACTTCCCTTTAACAAATCAATTTATGATTTTCTTATCCCGCTATAACCTCCTTAATAATGGCCCCTTTTAAGGCACAGATGTTGGCCTCTTTTAAGGTCCTTAATGATGGATGCTAGTTTTTTTCCAAGAGTTAAATGTTAAGCTAAGTGAGCTATAGTCTCCTGCCTTGTGTCCCTCATTTCTTGAATAAAAGATATTACATTAGCTGTTTTCCAATCTGACACCCTTTCAAAAACTAAGGATTTTTGAAGATTATAATCTTTATTGAAAAAACTTTATTCTGCATTGACTAGTGTGACGTGCTAATAAGAAAGAAATTCTGATTTCTTACGCATTACGCATTGTAAATTATCATTTTTTTGATTATTGTTGCCAACATAATTGTTCAAAATTAATCCATTGTTTTTTCTGATATCTTACTTCGCAGATATAAATGAGTGTGCGCAGCCTAATTTGTGCCATAGAGGACATTGTACCAACACTCCAGGTTCTTACCATTGTGACTGTGAAGAAGGCTACATAATGAGTAGATTAGGACAATGCAATGGTAAGTAAAATCATTGACTGTTGTCCATAATAGTAAATTGTATCTTTGGTCATTGTTAATTCAACAATTACTGAGATTAAATTCAGATGAGTTCGGTTAAAATGCAACATAATATACTGCATATTCTTAACTGCTCATTCCCCAGTTTCTTGCCATACTTTTTCCTTTTGTTAATTGGTTCGAATTGTTTCAACATTGCCTTCCTATCCCATTGTGATAACCATAGTGCTATATAACAGTCCAGCACAGGAACATGCTCTTTGGCCCATGAAGTTGTGCCGAACGTAATGGCAAATCAAACTAATTTCTTCTCTCAGCCCGTGGGCCATATCCCACTATTACTTGCATATTCATGTGCTTTTCTAAAAGCCCCTTAAATGCCGCTATTGTATCTGTCTCCACCACCACCCCTGGCAGCATGTTCCAGATATCTACCATTCTAAAAAATCCCCTTTGAATTTAGCCCTCTCAGCTTAAATACATGCCGCCTATTATTAAATATCTTGGAGGCAATTCTCCCAAAAAAGTTCTATGTGTTGAATTTGTGGAAAAACTGATGTAAATCACATTTGCTTTCTCAGTGGGAATTCAGACAAGAATCTTCCACACTCAATTCACTGCAGAGCTCACAATTGTGAATATTATTAAAAGCTTGGAGGACAAAAAGGGATCACAAGATTATTTTGACAGATATGGCAAAGGAGAATCCAAAGAGCTTCTACAAATATATAAGGGCAAAAGAGTAACAAGGGGGTGAGTAAGGCCTCTTAACGATCGACAAAGTCATGTATGTGTGGATCCACAAGAAATGGGTGAGATCCTAAATGAATATTTCTCATCAGCATTTACTGTTGAGAACAGCGTGGATGTTAGGGAACTTGGGGAAATAAATAGTGATTTCTTGAGAAGTATACATATTACAGAAGAGGAGGTGCTGGAAGCCTTAAAGCGCATCAAAGTAAGTAAATCCCCAGGACCTGATGAAGTGTATCCCAGGACATTGTGTGAGGCTAGGGAGGAAACTGTGGGCTCCCTAGCAGAGATTTTTGAATCATCAATAATCACGGGTGAAGTGTCTAAGGATTGGAGGGTGGCAGATGTTGTGCCTTTGGTTAAAGAGGGCTGCAGGGAAAAGCGTGGAAACTATAGGTTGCTTCCCCCTCCTGTATGTTTCACAATTCCCTATGATGAATCATTACTGCTTTATAAAACTGTGATTCAGACACGTTGGTAGTGAAGGAGAGCTAAGAACTGAGAGTGCCACTGAGTACCAACCCATGTGTGCAGAGAGGGATTAGAGTCTCAATCACTGCCAAGCTGTAGTGGGTAAATTTTTGAAGGTGTTTTGAGTGACAGGATCTACAGGCATTTAGAAACACAAAGACTGATTACAGACAGTCAGCATGGCTTTGTGAGTGGAAAGTCATGTCTCACAAATTTGGTTGAATTTTTTGAAGTGGTAACCAAAAAAGTAGATGAGGACCGTGTAGTTGATGTTGTCTACATGTACTTTAACAAGACCTTTGACAAGATACTGCATGGTAGATTGTTGCATAAGGTTAAATCTCATGGGATCCAAGTTGAGGTATCTAAATAGATACAAAATTGGCTTTATGACAGAATAACAGTAAGAAGTCTGATAACACCAGGTTTAAGTCCAACTGATTTATTTGATAGTAAACTCACAAGCTTTAGAGGCTGTCCTCTTCATCAGGTTCACCTAATGAAGAGGACAGCCTCGAAAGCTTATGAGTTGACTATCAAATAAATCAGTTGGACTTAAACCTGGTATTACCAGACTTCTTACTGTGTTTACCCCAGTCTAACGCCAGCATCTCTACTTCATGACAGAAGCCAGAGGGTGGTTGTAGAGAGTTGTTTTTCAAACTGGAGGCCTATGATCAGCAGTGTGCCTCAGGGATCAATGTTGGGTCCACTGTTATTTGTCACTTATATTAATGATTTGGATGAAAATATAGGAGGCATAGTTAGTAAGTGTGCAGAGGACACCAAATTTGGCGGCATAGTAGACGGTAAAGAAAGTTACCTCCGATTGCAACAGAATCTTGATCAATTGGGCCAGTGGGTTGACAATTGGCAGATAGAGTTTAATTTAGATAAATGCAAGGTAATGCATTTTGGTAGATTGAACCAGGGCAGGACTTACTCAGTTAATGGTAAGGCACTGGGGAGAGCTACAGAACAAAGAGATCTAGGGATACATGTTCATAGCTCCTTGAAAGTGGAGTCATAGGTGGACAGAGTGCTGAACACGGCATTCAGCATACTTGGTTTCATTGGTAAGAATACAGGTGTTAGGACTTTTGTTGAAGTTGTGCAAGACATTGGTAAGGCCACACTTCGAAGACTGTACAGTTCTGGTCACCCTATTATAGAAAGGATATTACTAAACTAAAAAGAGTGCAGAAAAGATTTACTGGGATGCTACTGGGACTTGATGGTTTGAGTTATAAGGAGAGGCTGGATAGACTGGGACATTTTTCTCTGGATCATAAAAAACTGAGGGGTGTTCTCATAAAAGTCTGTAATATAATGAAGGGTGCAGATCAGCTAGATTGTCAATATTTTTTCCTAAAGATAGGGGAGTCTAAAACTAGAGAGCATATGTTTAAGGTGAGAGGGGAAGAGACACAAAAGTGACCAGAGGGCAGTTTTTTTTACACAGAGAGTGATGGTGTCTGGAACAAGCTGCCAGAGGTAGTAGTAGAGGCAGGTACAATTTTGTCTTTTAAAAAGTATTTAGACGGTTACATGGGTAAGATGGGTATGCAGGAATATGGGCTAAATGCAGGCAATTGGGATTAATGTAGGAGTTAAAAAAGGGCAGCATTGGACATGTTGGATCGAAGGGCCTATTTTCATGTGATAAACCTCTGACATGACCACCTTCTGCCCAAGTAAATGGATTTGATGATGATTATCGAGTTTGGCACTGTTGCGTCCCCCTTTCATGGATGCTTCATACTTTCCCATTATGAATCATTACTGCTTTATAAAAGTATGATTCAGGTGCAGTGGTAGCGAAGGAAAGCTAGGAGCTAAGTATCACTGAGTACCAACCCATGGATGTAGAGAGAGATTAGGGTCTCAATCACTGCCAAGCTGTGGGGTAGGAGGCTTGCATGGATTCAGGGGTACGGGGGGCTCATGCCAGTCTGGGCTCCTCTGGTCAGGAGTTGCTACTGGTGACATCCTTGTGGAAGGTGAGTCACAGAGAAATTACAGCTGTGGGGTTCAATAACATTTAACAGTAAATATTTACAGTACACACTACCCAAACACTGATTATAATGCATGTCTTCACTCTCGTCCTCCTGGTGACTGTACAACTTCTTAATTTTCCGCTGCCTACTGCTATGACTCGGTGACCCTGTTAGGGCAGTTGGTGAGGGTGAGGTTCCCTCTGCCATTCTGCATAGTGATCAGAGAGAGAAACAGGGAAGTCAGCAATCCAAGCAGGCTGGATTATGGGGTCAGCAGGGGGAGTTAGCACTGTGGGAGGCAGGTGGGGGGGTCGCGATTGCGTTGTAGGGGGCTACTGTTGGGGGTGCGGAATCAGGTGGAGGGCAGCTGGAGGGATGGGGGAGGGCATCAGGGCTGGGCCCAGAATGGTTCGAGTGCCAAATGGGCCATGGGGGCTCAGAGAACTGGCATTGCAGGGGCCATGGGGCTGACCAGCGATCAAGCTGGCCAGTAATCAGAAGGCCATCGATGTGGGGCCAATCTCGGTGCTAATAGTGCACAGTGGTCCACTCAGTGTGCTGATTTCAGTCTCTCCAGTAGGAATAGGCCTCACTCCCTGAAATTCAGTGATGTTCACACTGGTGGCTTCTGCAGTCCACAAAATATGGGAAATCCTTTTCTGAACTCCCACTGAAAAAATGTGAATTACTCCAGTTTTCACACAAATTCAGCACTTTGAATTTTTTGGGAGGATTCTGCCCTTTATTTTTCTGAAAAACTTCTGCCCTACGTATTCTACGACAAATCTTTCATGGTCAGTACTGGAACAACTCCTTCAACAGATGGAATATTCAGTCATTTATAACGCATCTCAACTTTGTCTTTAGGATGTTTTGTAAAATCCAAGGTAATTTTTCAATTAATTTAACAGATGTTGATGAATGCCGTAACCCTAACACATGCCCTACTGGAAAATGCATCAATACAATGGGCTCCTTTGAATGTGTCAGCTGTTCAGCTGGATATAAAGCAATTAGTGGAAGATGTGTAGGTAAGATTCATAAAGTAAAATTGTACAACATTGGCAACCTTCAATAATAAACCACAAATTTGACATCTGCAAATATAAGCATTTGAAATTGCTTTTTCTAATTGGTCGGCGCAACATCGAAGGCCGAAGGGCCTGTTCTGCGCTGTAATGTTCTATGTTCTATCAAGAAAATACAGTAAAATTGTAGATTTTGTAACATGGATTTATTACATGAATTCTGCTTTGAAGATACTTAGTTTGGTGGTTTCAAGCAGTTAGAATCCTGTATATGTAGAATCCTACATATATTGCCTTACTTTGCAACAGATTTTATTTCTGCACCAAACCAAAACCTATTATATGATCTGTTGATAATGGTGTGATATTAGTAATGGAAAAAAAACAAAAGATTATTTCTCATGTGTTTAATAGAATTCAGATCAAGTTTGTAATTTGGAATTTACAGCAGACAAGAGAGCTGTAAGATATAATCTTTTTTAATTGGACTAAGTCTCTAATTTCATTTTCAAATACGAGGCAATTACTTATAACATTGCTTATCTGCCAATAATGCACAATAAAATATTCAGGTGGAGACTATTTGGATAAATGAGCCACATTAAATATTTGGCTAAAGACTCAGCCAATAATGGGTCAACTGAACAACATTATTTCTTTATTAGGTAATTGCATGCAACCAATATGTCAAAATTTTAGTTGCAATGATTGTACAACACTACTAACCCGCATGCACGCATGATAAGACCTTATTTGGAAGGAAATCATCACTCCAACAAGCATTCACATTGGTGAAGCTAATGAACTGTTACATAGAAAATAAGTTTTCAGATAAGTGCTTGGGATTCTATGATCTTGTGGTGCGGTGGTAATACCCCTGTTTTTTGGGCCAGAGGTTCAGGGTTCAGGTCCCACTTGAGGACTTGATGACCATGTGCATTCATAACATGGCCAAACAAACTGATTATCAGCCTCTATGCCTGATGGCAGATGATAATTGCAGGACAGTTGCTTGATCAGCCATACTGCAGAAAGTGATTTGGCTTAGCTCAGTTGACTGGACAGCTGGTTTATGCTTCTTAGTGACATCAACAATGCAAGTTCAATTCCCATACTGGTCGAGGTTATTTGTAAAGCCCCAGCCTACTCAACCTTGTCCCTTGCCAGAGGTGTAGTGATCCTCTGGTTAAATCATCACCAGCCAGCTCTCCCCCTTTAAGGGGAGACCAGCATATGGTCATCTGGGATTATGGCAATTGTACTGCAGAAGGCAATGGGAAACCACAGCAATACTTTATGAAGCACAATCATGGACCAATCCAATGGAAGTATGTGTTGCTAATACCCTCAGAGCATGGTAACTGAAGGAGGAGGCAACTTGAGATTCATAATATATTTCTGAGCATATGTGAACTACAGAAGGAAGCATGGAGCCCTAATTAAGGAATCACTTGTCCAAGAGACTGATGGGAAATTAAAACAACTTTTATATTTAGCATTTTTAACATAATGTCCAAAGATCCTTTTCAAAGTCATTCATGCCTCCCTCAAGCCACTGCCCAGATTGGGGGTGGGGGTGGGTGTGTGTGTGTGTGTGTGTGTGTGGTGGTGGGGGGGGGGGGGGGGGGGGGGAGCCAAGGGGGAGCGGGATTGATGGGTTGGGGGGGCAGGGTTGGTGATTACATCAGTATAAATAAGAGGTCCTCCTTCAATTGAAAAAGTAACATGCCTACTTCAAGTTTAACTGGGTTGGGCTTAAGCTTGGATGATTAGCAGCTGAAAGGAACTGGGAAATGCTGGTTTGAGTAGCCAAGAGCTTTTCCCGCATTTTTGAGCTTTAAGCTTGCAAACCTCCATCCAATCTCTGACCCCAACCCCTGCAATCTTTCCGCGTTCTCACCCCCAAAAACACCACTATCCTTTCACATCCTATTTTCTGTATGAACCCTTCTGTCATTTTTCAAACCTCTAATGCTTTCTCTTCAAAGCGTATCTCAATGTAATTGTTGGGAGCAATCCAGAGCCTACGCACTCTTGTCAGTAGAAATGACAGCAGGATCTCAAGATCTAGTGAAACTCAAAATGTGAATTTCACTGGCGGGACAACAATTCTAGATTTTCACCAACCCTTATTTTCCATGTGACAGTTCATTAGCTTCACCAATGTGAATGCTTATTGGAGTGATGATTTCCTTCCAAATAAGGTCTTATCATGCACGCATGCTGGTTAGTAGTGTTGTATAATCAACTAAATTTAATGCAACTAAAATTCTGACAACCGTTTGTAACCAGGTTCAAACTCCCAGTTTCATTAACAGACCCACCACACCCTGTCGGAATGTATAGACCCCCAGCAGTATTTTCAGACTTCGCCAACATGATATCACGTCATTGAGGTTTACAATAGATTCACCATGCCAACCTGTACCGGGGGCAGACCCAAGTGGGAGCCTCATGTGGAGGAACTCATTTATTTGTGGCAGCTGAGGAACTCATAATATCTTTTTCCATGCGCAATTACTGATCTTATTGATTGTCAGTGACCATCACTGGTAGTACATGATGATTACAGAGCCATGTCACCTTCCCTGCCAGGCAGACAGATAGCCAGCCTTTAATCTGGCATGTTGAAAAGTTTGAAATAGAATTAATCAACTCTAATGAATATGGCTGAAAAAAAGAGACATAGCAAAGTGTTTCATTTTTCAATCATCAGGACACTTCACAAGAATGCCAAGTTAAAAGAGAAAACAACAGTTTACACTATATGGGAAGAGAGTGCTGATTGGTTGGCAAGTGGATTTTTATTAGAATGTTGCAATGGGGGGGAAGTTAAAAAAGAATAGGCCATTTCAGGCTTTAGGATGGGATCTTGTAGCAGTTTTGGGCTCCATATGTAAGGAAGAATGTGATGGCCTTGGAAGGACTCCAGAGGAGTTTCAAGAGAATAAACCCTGGAATGAAGAGCTTGTTGTATGAGGAACGGTTAAGAACTCTGGGTCTGTTAGAGTTTAGAAGGATGAGGAAAGGGGGAATCTTATTGAAACTTACAGGATACTGTGAGGCCTGGATAGAGTGGACGAGGAGAGGATGTTTCCAGTAGCAGGAAAAACTAGAACCAGAGGACACAACCTCAGGCTAAAGGGACAATCCTTTAAAACAGAGATGGGGAGGAATTTCTTCAGCCAGAGAGTGGTGAATCTGTGAACTCTTTCCTGCAGAAGGCTGTGGAGGCCAGATCATTGAGTGTCTTTAAGGCAGAGATAGATAGTTCTTGATTAATAAGGGGATCAGGGTTATGGGGAAAAGGCAGGATAATGGGGATGAGAAAAATAGAACATAGAACATAGAAATAGGGACATTCTTCACAAAGATTCATAATGCTGCTCGGTTATAGTTGTAGCTATTGAACATCCCAAGAGGGATTGCCCTCCAAGATCATAGCAAAGTGACAAAACTTTTCTCCTTGTTCTTCACGAACCTCATCTTCAGATTAGTAACCCTCATCTTAAGCAGTGCAGCTGCAGATCACAGAATGTCCCTTTGGCCTTTAGCATTAATCCATTCACTGTCCCAGACTGAACTCCATGATCTTTACTTGGCTGCAACTTTAGAAATTTAAGTGCACCTGCCTAAAGCTTGCCATGTGGGTCGGCACACAACAGCGTATGTTTCCAGTTTCTAATTCATACTGAAAATCTAGCTGATGACCTCTTCTAGAAATTTGGCAAGGTCATACTTCTACTTGATTTTAGAACAGCTGAATATGGGCAAATGTCTGCACTGGAGGCATCTCTTACTGAAAAATTCTTTTTTCTTTCAAGTGAGAAATAATGTGTACTGCAAGACTTCACTCTGACAACAGTTTGAAGGACCAAAAGTCCTCAACAATTCTGACTACATAAGAATGACAATATCAGTGGCTGTGAATGTGACAATAACTCAATTCCTTCAAGTCAGCATCCTTTCAGGCTGGAGCAGGCAACATCTGAAGTATCTCCCACTTTGCCATCTGTTGTTTCATAAGAGAGGGAACAAACTTCCTTTATGCCAGAAGACAGAAGTCTGACCAGAGAGAGGGAGACAGAGCTTACAGGTGACTTTTGTAGGATAGTGAGCTTCTGCATGGAGCAGGGTACCTTTGAATGTGACTTGTTGGGTGCTGCCTCTAAGACCACAAAATTTACAACTTGCTGAATATGCAGTTGGTGTGTCACCACACTACCTTGGCACAAGTAATGATTCTTTCAATCTGTACCATCTACTGTTCCTCAGTATATGAGCTACCTGGTAAAACAGCTGAATAACAAATGGCAATTTGCACAATATCCAGCACATCCAAACACAAGGCCAACGTGCATACAATGAGGTCATGCTGCTACAGGAAAATAATTGAACACACCATTACATTGGTCTAGAGAAACAATGCAGCACTAATTGGAGTGTGTGTCCTGACTCATGATAGGTTGCTGTATCCTGCATGATTTGCCCATAATCACAGAACAGCCCTACCAGCAGGGATATGGTGATGGGAAGAAGAAGACCAAAAGTATTTACTCAAGCAACATTTGCCCTTTCCAGCTAAGCTGCCTGTGACTACTTCATTCCATTATGGATCCACTGAACCCAACTTCAAATCCAAGACTATTAATCCAAAAGTCCTGACAAAAGCTCTGGGGATATGGTTCAAATCCCACTACAGCAGCTGGTAGAATTTCAATTCAATTTTAAATCTTGGATTAAAACTAATCTCAGTAATGGTGATTGTGGACCTAATTGCCCGAGAAGTGATACAGTTGGATTGCCATTCCGTTCTGTTTACTTATTCAGGTTGGAAATTGCACATTTCTCATCTGGTCTCAAACTCGGCCTGAAAAATGTGTAGCGTACCCAGTTCCCAAGTCCTTCTAGTACAGGGGTGTGTTTTCCTTTTCCCGGGGAAAGGGAAAACACACCCCCTTTTTATTGGCACCAACTGCAATAATCCAATAAACTAGAAGGCCGCTGTGTGTAATGTACTTTAAAAAGCCAGGTAGAAAGTAAATGTAAAAGATAAGCAGGTAGGATGGGTTGGGTATGATAGGTGAGGGGGATGAAGTATGTCAAGGATTGGGGGTGTAGTCAGGAGTGGGGGAAGTGGATAATTGGTGGTTAGTGGGGTTGTAGCATACTGTGATGGCACAGAGGGGTAGTTTTGAGATAGCTAAGGGTTGGGAATGTTAATCAGAAGCTTATTACTTATTCAGGTTGGGGATATGTTGGATAGTCGGAGGAGTATTTGGGAGAGTGTGCATGTTGAGCGATGTCCATTCTGGGTAACTATTATGCAGAACCTCCCTCGCTTAAAAAACACTAGGGAGTCAGGGAGGGACCGGGGAAGTGTCAGGAAGTGGGGTAGTGTCAGTATGATAGTTACCCAGAAATTAAAAGTTGTTTAACAACATAAGAACTAGGAGCAGGAATAGGCCATCTGGCCCCTTGAGCCTGCTGCACCATTCAATAAGATCATGGCTGACCTTATTTTGGACTCAGCTCCACTTACCCGCCTGCTCACCATAAATCTTAAGTCCTTTACTGCTCAAAAATTTATCTATACTTGCCTTAAAAATATTCAGTGTAGTAGCCTCAACTGCTTCCAGGGAATTCCACAGATTCACAATACTTTGTGTGAAGAATTTCCTCCTCAACTCAGTCCTAAATCTGCTTCCCTTTACTTTGAGGCTATGCCCCGAAGTTTTAGTTTCACTTGTCAGTGGGAGCAACTTACCTATCTTATCTATTCCCTTCATAATCTTCTATGTTTCTATAAGAACTCCCCTCATTCTTCTGAATTCCAAAGAATATAGCCCCAGTCTACTCACTGTCTTCTCACAAGACAAATCTCTTAACTTCAGAATCAACCTAGTGAACCTCCTCTGCTTCCCCTCCAGTGCCAGTATATCCTTTCTCAAGTAAGGAGACCAAAACTGTACACAGTACTTCAGATGTGGCCTCACCAGCATCTTATACAGCTGCAACATAATCTCGTTTTTAAACCCCACCATCAAGCAATGAAAGACAAAATTCCATTTGTCTTCTTAATTACCTGCTGCACGTGCAAACCAACTCATTGAGATTCTAGTACAAGGACAGCCAGGTTCCTCTGTACAGCAGCATGCTGCGTTTTTTTTACCTTTTAAATAATAGTCCAATTTGCTGTTATTCCTATCAAAATGGATGACCTCACATTTACCAACATTGTACTCCATCTGCCAGACCTGGCCCACTCACTTAGATTATCTATATTTCTTTGCATACTTTCAGCATTTCTGCACACTTTGCTCTTCCACAATCATCTTAATGTCATCTGCGAATTTTGACATACTACACTTGGTCCCCACCTCCAAATCATCTATGTAAATGATAAACAATTGCGGTCTCAACACTGAGGCACACTACTAGTTACTGGTCACTAGTAAATCCTTCTAACACTTCCTGGCTAACTACTCCTTGCAGTGTTGGCATCATGTGATCTTCTCGGGGACTTCCCCAACACACCCTCTGGGGTACATCTCTTGAGAGGTTCTGAGTCCATGAATCTATCAAATTGTTATCAAATCCTAGTTCTAGGAAAGTTTTAGGAAGTATGCTGTCCTTAATTGGTCTGACTCCAGAAAAGACCTCCTTGCCCTTGCAATCATTCTCATCACCACTCCCCTCCACTCCCAGATAAGGCCTGATCCTCAATGATGCTGAACTAAACTATCAGGGCAAGATTTTACAGCCTCGCTTGTCCCAAAATAGCAAAATCCCACCCGAGGTTAACAGACCTTGCCCTATTCCAACTCTTGCCCAGTCCAATTCCCATGACAGACGGGATGGTAAAATTCCAGCCTCAGTTTGCTTAATCATTGCTGTTCCATGCATTATTGCAGCCCAATTATCGCTCCTTTTGGGTAATGCTGGAACTAAAGTGTTGTCAGCCCTAGATTTGTCAGCAACTCTTGAAAGTGGTATATTCTGCCTTAAAGGAGCAGAAGGTAGAACTTCGGCAATTAATTGCCTGAACCACATAAAAGAGAATTATGTCCTCCAGGGCCAGTGGAGATGCATTCATCCTGACATTCCTCACATCAAATCTCAGTCAGAGTTTCACTAGAAAGAAATTATATCTGGACAGAAAATCCAGTAATTGAAATGAATGTATTGAAATCAACAGGATTTTTCTTATTCATAGCTTAACAATAGCACAATTTACTGGAGAGTAATTTAAAATTTAAAAGATGACTACAGAACAGTGCACACAAATCAGTTTTTTGGTACTTAGTGATGATTTAGTTACATCCTTCATTAAATCCCCCATGTCTGTTGATATTCACACTGTCTCTTCCAGTGAATTGCGCTCCAAACCCCCTCTCACAGTTACCTATTTCTTTAGTCAGTTTCAAGCAGATGTTGTTGATCCCAGTCATACTTTGGATCACGTATTGTAAAAGGTCAAAAATTCAAACCAAAAAACTGGGGGAATGGAACTACTTTGCAAAGCAAACTGCAACAGATGTGCTACTGCAGTGTGTGTTCTTTTGCTCCAAATTTATCTTGGGTGAGTTTTCAGCAGTATGAGATTAACAAAACAGGATATTTTTCCCTTGAACTGATTTCATAATACTCCCTATGAGCCACAATAAATCCTTTCACCATGTAACATGTTGTAATTTCTGAATTCCAGGCCATAATATTTTAGAAGTTGGATTTATAGAATAAAACTGACAATGAAACTTCTTGCCTATAGAAACAGGCAACCCATAACAGAATAAATAGTGTATTCCACTAGATATAGGCCAGTCTCAAAGAACAAAACAGCACGGGAAACAGGCCCTTCGGCCCAATGAGCCCGTGCCGCCACCCCGATGTTCCCACCTCTACCCGTGATCCCTGTCTATGTTTATAGATCTATGGATTAAAAACCAAATTTGAGACAATTTAGGGAGAATTTGTTTTGCCAATTAGCCGAAGAGCACATCTTTGGGATGTGGGAGGAAACCAGAGTATCCGGAGAAAACCCACGCAAAGCATGGGGAAAATGCACAAACTCCCACAGACACAGGCCCAAATCCATGTATCTGCACAGCACAGCAGTAGTCACTGAGCTGTCGTGTTGCCCATCAAATGATCCAGGTCAAGTGTACACTAACGACGTGAAGCACTAGGATACTCTCGAAAAAAAATCCAAGAGCAGCCCTCTCACGACCCATCGCGTGTATGCCCGTTGTTAGACAACAAGGTGGACCAAAGCACTTGTAGGATAAAAACAAGTACATCAATATTGTCATCTATTTACACACTTCCCAGAGACTCCCAAGGCTCATGATCCCATTTTAAATCAGTTTTCTATACCCCTCCATTCCCATTCTGTTCATGTGTCCATCTAAGTATTTCTTAAATAACTCCAGAGTACCTGCCTCCACCACTTGGCAGCATATTCCATACCCCCATCACCCTCTGTGTGAAAAAACTTCTTCTAGTATTCAAATTATACCTTATCCCCCTCACCCTAAGCCCGTGACCCCTCGTGCTATTCGAGTGCATCCTAGGAAAAAGCTTAACCCTGTTTACTTTACCTATACCCCTCATAATCTTGTATACCTCTATTAGATCTCCTCTAAGTCTACGTCTTTCTAAGGAAAACGGTCCCAATTTGACTAACCTCTCCTAGTAACTCAGACCTTCCATACCAGGCAGCATCCTGGTAAACCTCCTCTGCACTCTCTCCAGAGTCTCCACATCCTTCTGGTAATAAGGCAACCAGAACTCGACGCAGTATTCCAAATGAGGTCTAACCAGCGTTTTATACAACTGCAACATTAAAGGCCAGCTCTTGTACACTATACCCCTTCCTATAAAGGCTAGCATACCATATGCTTTCTTCACAACCTTCTCCACTTGCTCTGCCACCTTCAAAGACTTGTTCACCTGCACCCCCAGGTCCCTCTGCGTTTCTATACTCTTAATAGGTCTACCCTTTATCATATACCTCCCCACTACATTCTTTCTCCCGAAATGTATCACCTCACATTTATCAGGATTGAATTCCATCTGCCATCTATCTGCCCACGCTACCAGCCTACCTATGTCCTGCTGCATCGCCTAACAATGCTCCTCACTATCTGCAAGTCCAGCAATCTTTGTATCATCTGCAAACTTGCTGATCACTCCACTTACTCCCTCTTCCAAGTCATTTATATATATTACAAATAGAAGAGGTCCCAGTACCAAGCCCTGCGGCAAACCACTAGTGACCGAACTCCAGCTAGAGAAACACCCTTCCATTATTACTCTCTGTCTCCTATTACCAAGCCAGTTACTTATCCATCTAGCTACCTGTCCTTGTATCCCATTTGCCTTGACCTTCTCGACTAACCTCCCATGAGGGACTTTGTCAAACGCCTTACTAAAATCCAAATAGACAACATCAACAGCTCGCCCTTCGTCCACCGATTTCGTCACCTCCTCAAAAAATTCTACCAGATTTGTAAGGCACGACCTCCCCTTAACAAATCCATGCTGCGTATCCCTAATCAGATCGCAATGCTCTAAGTGCCTATACATCCTATCTCTAAGAATCCCTCCAACAGCTTCCCTACCACTGATGTCAAACTCACTGGCCTATAATTTCCAGGGTTATCCCTACTACCCTTTTTAAACAACGGTACAACATTAGCTATTCTCCAGTCCTCCGGGACCTCACCTGTGTCCAAAGAAGAGACAAAGATTTGCGTCAGAGGACCAGCAATTTCACCTCGCACCTCCCTAAGCAGCCTGGGATAAATGCCATCAGGCCCCGGAGATTTATCAGTTTTAATGCTACCTAGAAGCTCTAACACTTTTTTTTTAAGCAACACAGCACGGGAAACAGGCCCTTCGGCCCAACGAGCCCGCGCCACCGTAATACCAAATACATTATCCTATTTTAATATTCCTATATAATAATATATATATTAATCCTAATTTGAAAAATTTTCACCATAGGGACAATTTGTTACCCAATCAGCCTAAGAGCGAATTTTTGGGTGGTGGGAGGAAACCGGAGTGCCCGGAGAAAACCCACGCAACCACGGGGAGAACGCGCAAACTCCCGCAGACACCGGCCCAATTCCAAGTGTCTGCACAGCCACATCGATAGTCTCTGAGCTGTCATGGTGCCTTTCAGATGGTCCACATAAAGCACTCATATACGACATGAGGTACCAGGCAACCCATGAATCAACATCCAAGAGCTGTACCCGCACCACCTGCCGACTGCGTGCTCAAATTATGGACCGAATTACCTGTGGAAAAAAGCCGTAGTTAAACAGTCCTAATATATACCTCTATCTGCATACCGCTCATGTGGCTGTCCAAGAGACCCTTAAACAGCCCCAGCGTGCCTGCTCCCACCACCTTACTCGGCAGTGCATTCCACACCCCCACTACCCTTTGTGTGAAAAACTGCCCTCTAATATTCGTCCTATACATAGCCCCCTCACCCTATGGCCATGACCCCTCGTCCTATCCATTTCTAAAGGTGGAAAAAGTTTACCTCCATTTACTCTATCTATACCCCTTATATTCTTATACACCTCTATGAGATCCCCTCTAAGCCGACGTCTTTCAAGGGAAAACAACCCCAGTCTATTTAATCGTTCCTCATAAGACAGTCCTTCCATACCAGGCAGCATCATGGTAAACCTCCTCTGCACTCTCTCCAAGGACTCCACATCCTTCCGATAGTACGGAGACCAGAACTGGGCGCAGTATTCCAAGTGAGGCCTAACCAAAGTTGTATACAACTGCAACATCAAACTCCTACTCTTATATTCTATACCCTTTTCTATGAAAGCTAACATACTATACGCCGTCTTTGTCACCTTCTCCACCTGTGAGGACACCTTCAGAGACTTGTGAACCTGCACCCCCAAGTCTCTCTGCGTCTCTATTGTCCTTATAGTTTACCTTTTATCCTATAATTCTCTTCTACATTTTTCCGGCCAAAATGCATCACCTCGCATTTTTCCGGATTAAATTCCATTTGCCACCTATCTGCCCAGTCTACCAACCTGTCTATGTCCTGTTGTATTGCCTGACACTGCTCTTCTGTACCCGCCAATCCAAGCATCTTGGTGTCATCAGCAAATTTGCTGATCTCAGTATGGATCCTCCTTCAGTATGGATATTTCCCTCAACTGGTCCACAGCTCCCTCAGAGACAGGAGCTGTCAACAAGCCCCTCTCCTTCGTGAATACTGACGCAAAGTATTCATTCAGGATCTCCGCCATTCCCTCGGGCTCTAAGCACAGTTCCCCTCCTCTGTCCCTAAGAGGTCCGATTTTTCCTCTAACCACCCTTTTATTTCTAACTTAGGAGTAAAAAGCCTTTGGATTTTCCTTAATCCTATCCGCCAAAATCATTTCATGCCCCCTTTTTGTCCTTCTAACTCCCTGTTTGAGCTCCCTCCTACTCTCTCTATATTTTTCACATCCCCAGTACTAGCAAGAGTAGGCAATTTGGCACAACTGAATCTCCATTCACAGCAACGGGACTGGTGAATTACACACCAGAGGTAAATTGAACAATCTGAATCTTAGTCACAAACTGTTTCTGAAATATTTAAAATCCATTACATAAGTCAATATTAATATTTGGGCTCTCTTGAAGACTATCCATAAGTTCATTTCAGCTTGATAGAACATAAGAAATAGGAGCAGGAGTAGGCCATCCAGCCCCTTGAGCCTGCCCTGCCATTCAGTAAGATCATGGGGGTAGGTTCATTACCACTTTCCCACTTTTTCCCCGTAACCCTTAATTCCCTTGTCAATCAAAAACCTATCCACTCTTGACTTGAACATATTCAGCGAGGAAGCCTCCACCACTTCAACAGGCAAAAAACTCCAAAGATTCACCATCCTTTGCGTGAAGAAATTCCTCCTCAACTGTGATCTGAACCGCATCCCCCCTAATCTTGAGGCTGTGCCCTCTCGTCCTGCTATCTTTGTTAAGCAGGAAGAGTCTCTCAACCTCTACCCTATCCATCCCCTTCATTATCTTATACATCTTGATAAGATCCCCTCTCAGTCTTCTAAACTCCAACAAGTACAAACCTAGCCTATTTAGTCTCTCCTCATAATCCAACGCCCTCATCTCCGGTATCAGCCTAGTGAACCTTCTCTGCACTCCTTCCAAGGCCAATATATCCTTCCTCAAATATGGTGACCAAAACTGCACTCAGTACTCCAGTTGCAGCCTCACCCGTACCCTATACAACTGCAAAAGTACCTCCCTATTTTTATATTCTGTCCCCCTAGCTATAAAGGCCAACATTGCATTTGCCTTCTTGATCACCTGCTGCACCTGCAGACTGCGTTTTTGCGATTCGTGTACAAGGACCCCCAGGTCCCTCTGCACTGTCGCATGCTGCAGCTTTTCACCATTTAAATAGTAATCCTTCCTACCATTATTCCTACCAAAGTGGATAACCTCACACTTGCTAACATTATACTTCACCTGCCAGGTCCTCACCCACCCTTCTGCAGGCTTTCCACACCCTCCACGCAATTTGCTTTTCCACTCATCTTCGTGTCATCAGCAAATTTTGTCACCCTGCACCCAGCCCCTTACTCCAATCATTTATGTAAATGGTAAATAGTTGAGGCCCCAGCACCGATCCCTGGGGCATTCCATTAGTCACCAGCTGCTAATCAGAATAGCACCCATTAATATCTGTTCTCTGCTTCCTATTAGACAACCAGTCCTCTATCCAGTCTAACACTCCCAACACCCTAACCTTCTGCAGCAATCTTTTGTGAGCAATGCCTTTGATAAGATAATGGTTTATGATCATAAATCAATAATTTTTGATTAGATCAAAAATAATTTGATTTGATTTATTTATGTCATATGTATTGATATGCAGTGAAAAGTACTGTTTCTTGCACGCTATACAAAGTAAATCATTCATAGAGTATATAGGAGAGGATGCAGCATGTAGTGCTATAGTCATAGCCACAATGTAGAGAAAGATCAATTTAATATAAGGTAGGTCCATTCAAAAGTCCGATGGTAGCAGAGAAGAAACTGTTCTTGGGTTGGTTGGGACATAACCTTGCATGTTTCAATTAAGTTTCTCTTACTCTAAATTCAAGAGCACACATGCCTAGCCTGTCCAATCTTTCCTCATAAGACACTCCATATTCTTTCCAGTTATTAGTCTAGTTAATATTCTCTGAACAGTTTCCAATGCATTTACATCCTTCCTTAAGTAAAGGAGACCAGCACTGTACGCAGCATTCCAGATGTGATCTCAGCAACATCTTACATAACTGAAACATAACGTTGCTGCTTTTGTATTCAATTCCCATCACAAAGACCAACATTAATGCACTGCCCAATAGTACGACTACTCCTACCAGTATTCTGACACTCGCTGATCCCAACTTCCACGCATAATTAATTTATGTCACAATTTTCTGAGGCAAGATCCTTTCTCACTAATGTTCTTATGGTATTCTTTAATGTCAGGGCTACCCCCCTCCTTTGCCATTCTGTCCCATACAGCATCCCACTGAAGCCCGTCCCTCCACCCTCTATCCATCCTATATCCATAACCCTGCTCGTATACCATTGCTAATCCTGACAAACCTACATATCTTGGGACGCTAAGGAGAAATTTAACATGGCCAATCCATCTTATGTGCACATTTTTGGACTGTGGGACGAAACTGCAGCACCTGCAAGGAACGCATGCAGTCAAGAAGACAATATGTAAATTCCACACAGACAGTCACCCAAGCCCAGAATTGAATTGGTCCCTAGTGCTGTGAGGCACCATACTAACCAGTATGCCACCATGCTGCCATTACTGAAGGTGATCATAGCCTGACAATTGCGTGGCACGATGTTACTTGCTACTTATCAGCCTAAATCTGAATGTGATCTAGATTTTGCTGCATGCAGGAATGGACTGCTTCGTTATCTGAGGAGTTTATATAATTTATATAAATTTATATAACTAAACAGTACAACTTACATTGGATGTATAAATAGAACATAGAACATTACAGCGCAGAACAGGCCCTTCAGCCTTCGATGTTGCGCCGACCAATTAAGAAAAAGCAATGACCCTCTAACCTAAACCATTCCCTTTTCATCCATAAACTTATCCACTAACCACTTTAACGCCACCAAACTATAGCACAGAAACAGGTATAGCACAGAAACAGGTAATTTGGCCCAATCAGTTAAGCCAGCGGAAGTTGTGATCAAACTGTACAATGCTGTGGTCATCTTCATTACTATATATAGGTCTCATCGCCAAGAAATAAAGAAGATACTCAAAACAAAACAACATTGATATGGTACCTCAGGATATCCCAAAGCAGACAATGGAATATTGTTATAGGATTTGGAACAACAATGTAACAAACAATTATGTAACAACAATTAGACTGAAAGGGAGGTAAATAGTGGCCAGAACACTGAGGATGCTCTTCAACTGTTCTTTGAAATAGTGTAATTGAATCTTTTGCATCACTTGAGAGAGTAGGCAAGTGTTTAATGTCTCATTTGAAAGACATCACCTCAAATGTGTAGCATTCCCCCTGTATTGTATTGGAAGGTCATTTGGGCTCAAGTCCAGTAGTGGAACTTGAACCCACAAGTTTCTGACTGAGAATTGAGGAATACTATAATTTAAACCATGGCTGACATAGTATGTGCAAGATATAGTACAAAGAGTCATAAGACTGAATTCTATTGTCAGAAGTCTAAATTATGTGTAAAGATTCAAGAGATTTGAGCTTTGCTGCCTGGAAAGAAAGCATTTGAGAGGTGATTTATAAAGATGCACATTGTGTAATAAGGTATTTGGTTAGTGTTTTGACAAAGCAGATATTATTTGTTTAGCAAGTCAGGTCCCAGAGGGAAACGTATCTTACTGGTCATAATAATTTTACCTGCGTTTTTAAAATGGCACAGAAAAGCTACTAATCTCGGAAACATGGAACAGTTTTAGGATTTTGAAAAATTAGATTTATTATCAATGAAAGCTTAAGCATATAGAATTAAAGTTACATTGTTAAAATAATCAAAGAAAGCAATCCCCACCCCTGCCCCCACACTAAAGAAAATCACTTGTTCAGAACACACAAGTAATACGTTCTTGACAATAAGTCCTGTACAGATTTTTAATTGAAAATCCAATAATATACCCAAGGCAGAAACTACTGTTACTTAGTAAAGGAAAACCACACAACTTCTGAAACACTTCTGTTCTGCTGTGGAAATCCAAAAAAGTTTAGAAACAATATGTTTTCTGAAACAAAAACACATTTAGTTTGACTGGATGACTGTTTCAGATTTCACACTCACTATTAGCACAAAGCTGGTCATTTTCCACACACTCTACCCAACTTAGCTCAAACTCTTTCCTTAAATATTGTTTTTCACTTTCAGTTCAGATTCCATTGCCTTTAAGCACCTCTTTGAACTCAGTTTTTCCAGAATATAAAAAGCTTTTATGTTTTCCGATTGCCTCTACTTTTGGGCAAATAAGATTTTACTAAACATTTTCCGTTTATTTATGAAATGTTTGCAAGTTGTAAAAGTTCCTTTGTCACTTCTAAATTCCATTTTGAAAATTTAACAGCTGAAATGCTAAATCCCAACCTATATCCTAATGCAAATTTTAAACTCAACCTATTTAATCGTAGTTCCAGCCTTACCATTACCCAGTCATTACAAATACATGCACCTAGCATCTGACCTTTTTATCTCTAGCTTTCACAGACAAGCTGTTTCGATTAATCTTCTCCTTGTTTAATTAATCATTGGCACATGCATACACAGATTCATAACCTTCTTTACAGGATGTCATATTTCCAGACTACAAAACAAATCCATCATTACAGTAAAATGGAATCTGAAATATGATAAATTAATTAAGAAGAATAGACACGATTAAAAAATAATTTAGATCCCATATCAGAATTTCCATGCAAAACAATATCTAGGAATGGGTTTCTGAGCAGATTGATAAAGATGGAAACTTTGGATCACTTGGAACACAGCTAGTTGCAACAATTGAGAGCAAATAAGGTGATGCTAAATTAATGTATTAAAATGGCCTTCCTCATTTGCAGGTATTTTGTAATTTAGACTCGGAGGGCAGGATTTAGATCCTGGCAGGGATTGGAACATGGGCAGAGAGCACAAAAGTAGCACCACTAACCAGCATGCTGAATTCCCATTATCATTACTGCCACTAGCAAGTTTCATCAGGATAGGGGAAGGCCAGTAATGACCACAGAATAAGCTTATAAGTATGTGTTAAAAGGCTGAGAGGGAAGCTCAGCAAGTGACCTACAGGTGCCATCGGATGTGCAGAAGTTGCAGAATGACTGGACTCTATGTGAGTATGCAGTCGGTCTTCCCTCTCTTAGCATTAGGGGAACATATGAGAAAGGAATAGGCTTCTAAAAATAATACGGAGCTCAGTGAGTGTAAGGAAAACATTGGCTGGCAATGAGAGTGCAATTCTGAGATTTTAGATACAAAAGTAATGAGAAGCAGCAAACTCAGCTGGAAAAGCAGAGCCAAAACATGAGATGGTCAATAAGGAGGGACAAGGGACCGGAAAGCAAAGAAACTTAACCCTTAGAATAGGATCTTGCCGAAGACAAATCTGTCCAGACATGTCAGAGACCAGTGTCACCTATCTAGCAGATGGGTAATTGAGATCTTCAAGAAGATCTCACAGTACTGCTTGCCCTTCCTTGCCATTAAAATCATTCTAGCCATGAACTTCTTTGTCCACATCTTTATCTAAGCATCACCAGCAGATCTTGGCGACATCTCACAATCATTGCATCTCACAGGTTACTGATGCCTGATTTGCAGGAGTTGGGGCCACATCTGAACAGTGTGATTGACCTCTATCACTGGATGTCCCAAGTTCAAGCAATCATCAGTTTCAGTCAATGTCATCATCAAGAGACTAACTGACTGCCCAGTGAGCTTCATCCCAGCATGCCACACCCCTCCCAATGTTCAACTGATCCACAATCACAACAAGAGCTTAATTCATTGGTGTGTTTTCTTGGCAGCTGATCCTTTAACTTGTGGCTGTTAAGGCTGCTGCAGCTAATTATCTTTTAATTCTGCCATCAAAAGCTGTAGATGGACTCTAGGGCATAAGGGTTATCACTTGAAGAGATGAATTCACACCTTTATTAGACCATGAGATAGTGTCAACTAAAGCCATATGCAAGGACAACCAAGTAAACCAGCAGACTTTTGAAGATCAGTTCAATCAAATGGCATTCAGCCATGTACTAAAAGGTATTACACATGGTGGTGGCCTGTTGTGCTCCCTATAACATTGCCCTCTGGGAAGGAGTGGACCTTGAAGAAGTGATCTCCTGAAATGATACAGCTCATTGAAGGAAGAGGAGAAAGAGAAAGTTATTGAATACAGAGGTGGCCTGCATCAGCACAGAACTTGAGGTCTTCACCATAAAGTTATCAATGCCAGGAATCATTTGATTCAGGCATGTTTTGGCTGAACTCTTCTAATCAGAAGACAGCAAGGTCTGGAGCTCATGTTGAGACACCTGGGAGAGCACTTCTACTGAAGGTCAACCTTTTATTGTGAGTCAATGATCCTTAGGTTTCATATTGCCCTTTCAATCATACTTGTTTCCTACACAACCTCTTCCTTCTATTCCTATGTTACCATTAAATCAAGCAAGTTCACATGACTAGCAATATTTGCATTGTATAACTGAGAGAAAAGTGCACATTTAAACTTCACTGTAGCACCCTGTGCTTTGTTTGATGTGGTGGCCTCCACCGTTGGCCATGTTTACACAATGCTTACATTGTGCCCTCAGGTGAAATGAGGCAGGCCCACTAGCCATTATGCCTTTGCTTGCAACTGAGATGCACGTGGACAGAAGAGTTAGACAAGATACTATTTGTTCCTGTCACCTATGCCTGTAATTCATTAACATGGGAAGTTACATATATTCTCAACCTAAATATCCCAAAATATGTAGGTTAGGGGGATTAATGGAATAAATGTGTGCAATTACAGGGATAGGGCAGTGGAGAGGATCTGGGGAAGATACTCTATCAGAGGGTTGGTGCACACCCAATGGGCCAAATGGCTCTTGCACTGTAGGGATTCCATGATCCTGTGAACACTATTGTTCTGGACCCTGCTGGGGGCAAGTAAGTAGCCTGGATGCATGATTCATATGTTCAGGTGCATCATGCTGCTCAGGTTTCTCAGCTGGTGTGTCAGCTGATGTTTGAATACCCAGAGGCCTGTCATGAAGTTCTGGCGATGCACTCAACTTGTCAAGGGAAGAAGGTCATTGAACTTTCTCTGGCAGTGGACCCAGTTTTTCCACCACTTTTCATCTCCTAGTATTTCCAGCAATTTCTCTCTATACTTGCTTGATTTGAGGAGACTTCTCAGAGGCACACCTTCTGAGAAGAATACTTCCCTCCTTACCCTCACTGCCTCAAGACAGATCTCCAGATTAGCATCTGCAAAGCAAAAGACAGGCCTGCTCTGGCTGCTGTTCCTTTGCCCTTTCCCTGCAATCACTGTTCAATTCCCTCAATCAGATGATAACCACAATAAAAATTGTCATGGTGATCTACACTTACACAGTCCCTCCTCCATTCCTGTTCCTACAGGTACTAATTCACTGCCAAATGTGCCCTCCGGCCAATTAATAACTGCCCGCATCAAAGTCAGAGGCTGTAATTGCTTTGTCTTTCCAACACCCACAATAGGTTCAGGACCCAAAATTGGTTCAGTTGTCAGGCTTCAAATGCTGGAAAGAAAATGAAGTCCTAAGGTTTTGCACAATTTCATTGTTCCCAAACCCTAGCTTCTTCAGTTCCATCTGCTTCTTCAACTCAAGCCAATCCAGTTTTTCATTAGTTTAGCCATATTAATATTTCCTTTGCTTTAGCAATGTCACCATATTTTTAAAACCACTGTCATTAAGGTCAGATTTTTCATAGACTGGAGAAAAATACATAATGGAGTTCCCTGAGACTTTATCTATGCTAATGGCCTAGATTGGAAAAGAAGGATGGAAGCATATTTTTAAATTGTTTAATTCATTCTCCGATGTAGATGATGAAGACAAGATCACATTTTTGTCCATCTCCCTTTAACCTGAGACTAGAATGGGCCTTTTTTTTGTACTCTTGTAATGATGGTGGTCCCATTAAGATTACTTTGATTGACCATACTCTGTACAATCTCTACCACCAAAAGGGACAACTATCCTGGCTTGGACTTGTATCACCTGCCATTTCTTCAATGTTGCTTGGTCAACAGCCTAATATTCCATACCTAACACCCTCGACTAGTGGTCAAGGAGAAGGCCTCCTATCATCTTCCCTCTGCAACTAAAATAGGCAATTAATAGGGTCTTGCTAACATGGCTGACATCCAGAAACAAGTAAGAAGAAATAGTACTAAGTAATGAGATGAACAATCTTGACAATAGAACAATAACTTGTAGCATTGAAAGGAAGTTTTATCTTTAGCCTGTATTGAGTGAACTGACGTCTACCAGGCTGGTAATAGGAGTGATAGTATTTGTCTCAGCACCTCAGGGCATGCACAAACAAAATAGGATTTCTTCCCTTGATAATGCATGACTTTCAATGATGCTTCCTTATAGTTTAGAGAAAGTATCCATACTCTATTGTCTAGAATACATGTGAAAAGTCGTTGTTTGGTTTGGATATTAAAGATATTATGACAGTCATAAAACTTTACCCAACTCGAATTAGTGCTTCTTAAGAGCAAAATAATGATTGGAAAGAGGAAGAACAGAAAAAACAAAAATGAATTGTGGCTTTTGTGATTAAAACAAAACTGCATTGTAATTTGTGTGATTTAGTAGACTTGGCATAACCTGACAGTGCAACAAGAAGCCAGCTTACACACTGTTGTTTCCTTGTTCGATTAATGATTTCAGTCCTTGAGAACATCCAAGATGCAGTACTGCCAGCTGGGATCAGTGCAGATATTCTTGATGATGTGTGCTTCGTGGAACAAATAAAATACAGGAAACATTTTTTCTTTTCTTAGTAATGTTACCATTGGAAGCTTTTTGTTTTGTATTATTTCAATGCTACTTCTGTCAACTTTGTGGATCATTAATTGTAAATACAATAATTGTTATGACTATTTACTGGAGATTAAGTGAAAAATGCATATGCATTTTGGTTATTTTTCTTGTGTAATTGAATCCTTCTGCAATAATTTAAAAAAAAACATGTGGAATCTTACAGCCCTATTGTTATGGTTTTGTGCCTGTTTCAGATGAGAATGAATGCTTAACTTTTGGCATTTGTGCCAATGGAAATTGTATCAATATGGATGGATCCTACAGATGCAGTTGTAACCAAGGTTTTGAACCTGTGGCAGACCTAAAGAGCTGCAGAGGTATGCAAACATTTTTAAATAAATGCCATATGATTTAGACTATTTGACTCAGGAGCTCTGTACTTAAGGCCCATGCAACAAAACTATCTTGTGTACTGTTTTTACCCACACCAATATTTCTTCAATGCAGGAAGTGCAGTGCCCATTTGGTATACTGCACCTGACAGGACCAATTGGGCATGGCCAGTATATCAGGGACAGTGCCAAGAGGGTAGGGCCTGCATGGGATTAAGATCTGACTGAGGGTTTTGACAGGAAAGCAATGCAGGGGTGGGGGGAGGGCTATGATAGGGAGGATCATGCAGGGAGAGAGATGGGATTCTGCAGGGGTGGGGCACGATGGGGGCATAACAGGGGAGAGGGTGGAGACTCAGTGAAAGGGCCCCAGTGCCGGCAACCTGTGTCAGGTACAGAATGGGGGAACATGCCAACAGTTGGAGGGGGAGGGGTTCCTGATGTCCACTGAGGTAGGATGGTGGTCTCCCAGCGCACTGAAATCAAGTTATACAAGTGTGCAACTCCCCACTGTCCCAAAAAAGCTCTCCCGGGAGCGCACATAACAGACTAGCATGGATTGCTCCCATGTTCCCACCGATATGACGTATTTGCCGGGGAAAGTGGAGGAATACTATGATTGAATAATATTTTTTTTTCTTAAATCTGGAAGGAAAAAACTTCATCTCAATTTATTGTACTTTATATTATAGACATTGACGAATGTGCATCGCTCGATGTTTGTTTTAATGGACTTTGTACAAATACTGAGGGATCTTACACATGTTCATCCTGCAATTCTGGATACAGAGTATCAGAAGACAGAGGCAAATGTGAAGGTAGGTATAAGATAATGTAGTTTTAAGCTTGAAATATGAAGTTAGTTGAACATGGACAGAGGCCAGAAATAAAAACAGAAAATTCCACTGCCCAGGGAATCAGCTCAGCAATCTGAGTAATGTGTTGAAGGACAGATTGCTGGAGTACTGTGAGAATCTGCAAGTCCCTTTGTTGTGCTTGTATCTGCAGTCATGATGATAACAGTATGATCCTATATGGCACCAAGCTGGACTTGCTTGATAGCATGGAGACATCTCATGATCTCAGCTTGATGTTTTACTGCATAGATGTTGTGCAGCCTCTGCTGCAATGGAAGCTAAGACCAACACTATCAGGAGCATGATTTTCCTGGCTTGCTGTGCTGCCCAAGTCAACAGAGGGAAAACCCCTGCTTTCCCACTGGTAGGGCACTTAGTTTTCTTTTGGGAAAATTGTGCCCCAGATGCTGTTTCATGTTGGATCCGTAGTGTACTCCACAATGAAAATGATGGGCTCAAACTTTTGCATGAAGCCTTAATTCAAGTTAGAGCCAGACTCCTTCATTCTCATGATGAATAACAATAGGCTCTCTGGCAGAACTGCAACAAATATTTTGATGTGCATGCCCCTTAGCCTTCTCCTAATGCTGTTCCATTGAAATCTTGAGTTTGAGTTATTTTCAGCACAACTTATTTGTGACTTCATCTTTTGAGGAGTTGGCACATGTGACACCTTTTCAAGCTGGCCCAGCTACATCTCATTCATGCATAGTTTAAGTCCAGACCAACAGGGATGAACTAATGCTCCTCTTTGTCCCACTCCTGAATTGGTTATAACAGAGTTTGAATTTAAGTTAGATGATATTGCCAATTTAGTACACATTTAATTGTGTATACTCGATAGAAGAAATTAGCCAGCAAAGTTCCTTAAGTTAACAAGCAAATAGCTTGTTTAGTTACTAAAACTCATTCAAATAAAGATGCATAAATTATTGACAAAAGATTTAAAATGAACAAATATATTTAATTACCCAATACTGCAAAAACCAAAAGCATAAAAAATCTCAAGCATGAACAAATAGAGATAAAACTTTGCAGGGCGTCAAATCTAAAAATCTTGGCTAAAGAACAAGTAAATAAAGAAAATTAATTAAGAAAATTAAGAAAAATAATTTCATGGATTATTCAATGGTTTGTTTACAGCTGAAGGGACCCTTTCCACGATGGAGCAGTTGGTCTGCAGTCATAACTGGCTGACTGGAATTCTCATTTGAGAATTCTCAGTTTGCAGCAAGGTCATCTTATCGATTTTTCAAATTATGAACAGTTGAGCTTTGATGAGAGAGGTTTCAACATCCTACTATTGGGATACAGTAAAAGGCCTGACCAGAATTCTCTACCCATGCCTGATTCTGGCTATGCCAGCCTGGCAGTGCCAAGGGAACAGGACCATAGAGGAATCTACTTGGGGACCGGGGGTGCCCGCTGTCATTCTGTGCTAGGGATCGATAGGGAGTGGCGGGGGGGGGAGACGATTAGGGCTGGCCGTGGCAGAACGATCGGGCTGGTGATCGTGAAAGGGCAGGTCAAGCAGATAATTGCAGGAGGTCATGAGGTCTGGTCAGGTGGGGGAGTGTATCATAGGCTGCGCATCCATTGGTAACTGGGGAGATGCTGTGTGGAGGCCATAGATGCTGGCTGAGAGCAGCAGAGGCTGAGTGACATTTCTCTACTGCTGGGGACCTGCAGATGCACAATGGCACCCTCTGCTGCTCTCAGCCAGTGTTCAGGTGATTTAATCCCCACCCTTTTCTTCTATAGGCAAGAAACCATTTCTGCTGTGTTTTCATACACTTTAAGTCTCACAGCACCAGGTTAAAGTCCAACAGATTTATTTGCATTCATGAGCTTTTGGAGTGCTGCTCATCAGGTGAGTGGAATCCAATGTCAGCATCTCCACAACATTTTCATGCACTGAGTGCATATGATCGCAGATTTGAATTTGCCCATCCCAAATTAGAACTTTTTTGGTAAGATTGCCCGTTTAGCCTCAGGTGGTAAAATTTTGCCTTGCATCTCAATAAAGGCAGCTTATATCCATCGTGAATGCATAGTAGCTGTTGGAGCCAGTGTATTTCTCTCAAGAGACATTTTTCTTTCAAAAATTTTCAATACATATGCATATCCAGCTGATCACATTATAAATTAATGTTTTATATACCACATCTTCATAACAGTGGTGGTTCTTTACATCTTGCTGTTATTTTCACTGTCATTTGTATTGCAACAGCATCTAAACTAGTAGCTGCAACAGTAAGAAAAAGCAACAATGCTCTTCATCCTTGGATAAGTCATATTGATGTTGGAATTGAATATCTGAGAGCATAAGTACAGGAGGGGAAGGTTAGGAGTGCTCTATTTGAATGATTATTACTTCTCTGAAACACTCTGTCAAACAGTACACTAGCTGCTGCAGTCAGGAAAGTAAAGTTTATTTATTAGTCATAAGTAACTTTGCAATGAAGTTACTGTGAAATTCCCCTAGTTGTCATAGCCCGGTGCCTGTTTGGGTAAATGCACCTAACCAGCAAGTCTTTCAGAATGTGGGAGGAAATCAGAGCACCCAGAGGAAACCCATGCAGAAATGGGGAGACTGTGCAAACTCCACACAGGCAGTGACCCAAGCCACCTTTTGCACCACTAGCAAAATTACATGGGAGGAGGAAAGGTGTCAGGCATGCCACCCACGTCATTTTGCTAACCTTCCCATCTCTAATCTCATGCTCAATGAGCTTGGAAAGCCCTGGGCACTGCAATGAAACTTTGCACACAAGATTCCACAAGTTTCAGTGGAATAAATGACCAAGTTAACTGTTTTTAATGGGGCTGATTGAACACGAGGCCAACCCTCTTGCTCCCCTTTCATTGGACTCTTTGATGTCTACTTGAAAATGCAGATAAGACCTTAATTCAATACCTTATTCAAAAAGATTATGACTAAAATTCTCTGGCTGTTCATGCCAGCAGATTCTCTGGTCCTACTGCAATGAATAGAGATTTGGCTGAGCACCAAATTCTCCATCCTTGTTTGCAGTGGTGATGGAGCATGAACAGCCATTCATCTCCAATAATATAGCATTCTCTTTTTACTGCACCAAAGGTCAGATGAGATTATATGCTTAATTTTACAATTTTTAAGGTCTCTAATTCAAAATTAGCATACAAGGGGAAAAATGCTAACCCTTGTACAAATTAATAAAATTAAGATACATGATGGGTGTTGACATTCCAGCACACATACTGAAAGTGTTGCTGAATTTCAACCTGTTAGGAAATGGCCAAAGGGCACGTGCTCCAAATATGCAATTCATTGTACTCTTGATGCAACTGCTGACCCAATGGATATATCATTGCAAAATCAATTGCATATTTCATCGACAGAACTTCATAATCGACCGCCTTGCAGTGGAGGCATCACAACAGCAGGTCAAAAACCTAGTAGTTGGAGAACAAGTTTTGCCCTAGCTTTGCTTCATTATCTCACTTCTGACAGTTGTATTCAACAGAGTACCAGCATGATTACAATCCATATCTGTTAATTGAATGACTTTTGTTTAATGGGGGTTGGCAGTCATTGGAATGGTTCTATCGCGTGTGTTTTTCTGAGGATGGAACAGTCAAATTGATGTGCAATGTGGGAAAGCACTTAACAGACACTCAAAAGACTGAGAATGGAGCACATATCATGGTTTGGAAAGTGCCCTATGTTGCACAGAAACATAGAAGATAGGAACAGGAGGAGGCCATTTGGTCCTTCGAGCGTGCTCCACCGTTCATTATGATCATGGCTGATCATCCAATTCAATAGTCTAATCCTGTTTTTGCCCCATAACCTTTGATCCCATTTTTTCTAAGTGCTATATCCACCTGCCTCTTGAATGCATCAATGTTTTGGCATCAGCTACTTCCTGTGGTAATGAATTCCACAGGCTCACCTCTCTTTGATTGAAGAAATGTCTCCTGACCTCCATCCTAAATAGTCTACCCCGAATCCTCAGACTGTGACCTCTGGTTCTGGACTGCCCCACCATTGGGAACATCCTGACTGCATTTATCCTGTTTAGACCTGTTAGAAGTTTATAAATCTCTGTGAGATCCCTCCTCGTATGTCTGAACTCCAGCAAAAACAATCTTAACTCTCATACACCAGCCCTGGAATCAGCCTGGTAAACCTTTGCTGTAGTCCCTCGAGAGCAAGAACATCTTTCCTCAGAAAAGTTGACAAAAACTGTGCTCAATGCTCCAGGTGCTGCCTCGCCAAGGCCCTGTATAATTGCAACAACACATCCCTGCTCCTGTACATAAACCTCTGGCAACATGCCATTTGCCTTCTTTACTGCCTTCTGGATCTGCATGATTACCTTTAGTGACTGATGTTCAAGGTCCCACTGCACACTCCCCTCTCCCAACTTACAGCCATTCAGGTCGTAATCTGCCTCCTTGTTTTTGTTGCCAAAGTAAATAACCCCTCACTTATCCAAATTATACTGCACCTGCCATTGATTAGCCCACTCGCCCAACCTGTGCAGATCATTCTGAAGTATCTCTGCATCGTCGTCTCAGTTCATCCTCCCATCCAACTTGTATCATCAGCAAACTTTGAGAAATATTTTGTTTCCTCATCCAAATCATTAATATATATTGTGGATAACTAGAGTCCCCCGAGCCCTGGGGTACCCTACAAGTTACTGTCTGCCAATTTGAAAAGCATCCATTCATTCCTACCCTTTGTTTTCTCTCTGCCAACCAGTTTTCTATCTATCTGAGTATACTTCCTTCAATCCCATGCGCTTTAATCTTGCACAATAATTTCTAATGCAGGACTTTGTCAAACGATTTCTGAAAGTCCAAATATATCACATCGACTGGTTCCCCCTTGTCAATTGTTAGTTACATCTTCAAAGAATTCCAACAGATTTGTCAAGCATGATTTTCCCTTCATAAATCTATGCTGACTCTGTGTGATCCTGCTACTGGTTGCTAAATGCGTTGCAATCAAGTCCTTGAGAATGGATTTGTGGATTTTCACCACTACCAATGTTGGGCTTATTGGTCTATAATTCCCTGTTTTTTTGCTACCTCTCTTTTTAAATATTGGAGTGACATTCACAACCTCCAAATCTGCAGGGGCTGTTGCAGAGTCTCTAGAATCCTGGAAGATGACCACTAATTTCTAGAACTCTGGGATGTAAATTATCAGGCCCACGGGATTTATCCACCTTCAATCCCATCAACTTTCCCAGCACCATTCTTCTAATAACATTGATCTCCCTCAATTCTTCCCCTTTACTAAATCTTGCATTCTCCAACATTTCTGGCATCTGATTTGTGTCCTCTTTTGTGAAAACAGAATCAAAATATGTATTCAGTTGCTTGGCCATTTTTTGTGCTCTATTATACATTCCCCTGCTTCTGTCTGTCGGGGACCTACACTTATCTTCATCAACCTCTTTCTCTTCATGTATCTATAGAAACTCTTTATGTTCCCTGCAGGCCTACTTTCATTTTGTATTTTCCCCTGCTTATTCATTCGGCCTTTTGACTAAGATCAAGTGTAGTATCGACATGATGTGCTAAGTTGAAGTCATTAGGTTACATAGAACCATAGGACATTTTTGCTTCATTTGAAGCAATTTTTAAAAGTGGCATCTCGGCCTTTTGGTTATCAAGCCTTGGAGGAGGAGCTATGCCTACTCCAATCAGCTTGGATCATGTTGATCAAGCCCAAGACAGGAGATGAGAGCCCTGTCTTGTCAGCTTGGATCAGGAATGTTTCAACTTGTGGAGACTCTGAATTGGACTTGATTGAATTGGAATAAAGCAAAAAAAGTCAATCCCTTAATCCTTGTTGCTGAATTCTAAACTGCTGCCAATCCTTAGACCTATTATTTTTCTTGTCCAATCTGTATTTTCTTCCTTAGATTAGATACTCTGTCTAATTTTCTTTGTAAGCCGTGGATTGGCTCCCTTATTCATTTTGTTTTCATACCAAACAGGAATAAACAGTTGCTGCAGTTCACCCATGTGTTCTTTGGATGTATGTCATTGCCTATCCACTGTCATCCCTTTAAATAACTCTTCCCAATCTATCAAACCCAACTCATGCCTCATATCCTCATAGTTTCCTTTATTAAGATTCAGCACCCTAATCTCCGAATCAACTACTTCACTTCCCATCTTGATAAAAAATTCTATTATGTTTGGTCACTCATCCCCAAGGAGTCTTGTACAACTAGGTTGGCAATGATTCCCTTCTCATTACACAGTATCCAGTCTAAAATGCCCTGCTTGCTAGTTGGTTCCTCCACATATTGGTAAAGAAACCCATCCTATTTACACTCCAAGAATTTCTCTTCTACGGCATTGTGACTAATTTGATTTGTCCAATCCAGGTGCTAATTAAAATCATCCATGATCACCAATATTCCCTTAGCACTTGCATCAATTATTTAATGTCATTCCCAACATCACCACTGCAGCTTGGGGGTCTATATATGATGCCCACTAATGTTTTTTGCCCCTTGGTATTTCTCAATTCCAACCATCTAGACTCCACATTGTTAGAGCCAATATCCTTTCTCATGTTTTATGTTAATTTTCTCTTTAACCAGCAGTGCCACTCCACCACCTTTCCCTTTTTCCTGTCCTTTCTAAATGTTGGATACCCTGGCATGTTCAATTCACACCCCTGGTCGTCCTGCAGCCATGTCTCCGTAACACCAATTTATATTGTACCCGTTTATTTATCTGCGCGATTAGTTCATCTACTTTGTTGCAAATGCTTCCAGCATTAATGCACAGAGCCTTTAAACTTGTCTTTGTAACATTGTTTGCTTTGTTCCCAATATTTTTCTCTATAGCACTGGTTGCACTTTGTCCTTGGTTTCTCTGCCGATCACTTCTTATTCCTTTTCTACCTTTTGTTTTAGTATGGAGGTGGCAGTGGTATGCAAGCAATATGGATGGCACAGAGGGGGCATGGGATGTGGGTGAGGAATGAAGGCTAGACGACTTAACAACCATGTTGAGAAACAATGTCCCAGTGGATGGAACTGACGTTCCCTTATTGGCACCTCGTTGCCACCTCAGATCTGCTTGGGAAAGTTACAGGTATGCCTCCAGCCCATGCCTATCTCCTCAGATGAAAATGTGGTGGGCAGATACTATCAAGATGGAGACAGAATTACAGAGTCAGGAAAGATCTTAACTCCTGACTCGCACTTTGAATGTGCAAACCCAGTCTTTAGTCTGGCAATTTAAATAGGATGGAGGAAAGGCCTCTCTTGGCCCTTCAGCAACAAAGTGCTGTACAACTCTTGGCATGCTTTTTTTGAAATCTACTAATGAGTTCTCTGCTATTGTCTATCACATGCCTGGCCATTTACACTAATTGGAATTCCTACAGTTCTATGTGCTATAAAATTGGTCATGTTGGAAATCTCATAGAGCAATTTGATCATCCATGCAAGCTTGATGCCAAAATAGGGTTATCAAAGCTATCTTGTGGGATAATAGCTACCCAATTAAATCATTTCTTACATGTATCATGCAACTTTCAAAAGGCCGTCATGTGAAAAGTGCACAGCCTACTTCAAATTACCTTGGAAGAATAAGATATCTCAAAAGTTTAAGCAACAAATGAAGCTAGCCCGTCTAACCCAAATGGTATTTTTCAGGTTAAGGATATTACTATTAAATCAAAAAAGCATGTTACCACCCACACAAATGAGTAGTGTGGTAAATGAATTTCAGTGCTACTGTAATGCCAGGTACATTGATCATATGATTAGTGGATCATATAAAACAGTGTTCCTCTTTGGCAGTTCACAATTTGCTGAGTACTGAATCTACTCAACTAACTTGTGTGTGCAAAACTCAGAATATGATATTTAATGTTCGATGTGATTTTGCAGTTGGACAGCAATTGCTGAGCAGTCCTGAGTGTGCTAAGGATTAACAACTAATTTAAATATGGACAACTAACTTAAGACACTAACAACTAATTTAAGACTATCAGTTGGATTTGCAAAAGTTCATTTATACATTCTAGAAGCTACAAGTATTCATAACCAGGGACTTCACCTCTGTAAGCAAAAATAATACGTCCAGTTTTTGCACCTTCTTTAAATTAATCAAAAAATGGGGAGTAATAGTTCTCTGGCCCATTCTCCATGGCAGTGCCTCAAGCAATCAGAGTTGACTTGCCAACCACTGAGTATTCTTTTTTTCATGCAATATCTTTTCTGCTGCCTTTGAAATGGGACATTCTTGCACCTGTCGTCATGGTGTAAAATGATAAGCATGCCTCTTTTTTGCAGCAATAGTTAATGATGGTCATTCTCATCATTCTTGCAAAATTTCATAGAGGACAAGATCATGAACAATTAATTAGATGGTGTAAGCAAAGTGTTCACTTCCCATGTAAGAAAGATGAGGGAAAGATGAATGTTTAGCCTTCCTTCTATTAATTCTGTAACATATCTAGTAAAGTAGAAGTCATTAGTACTCTTACACTTTTGTGTGTATTTGAAGTTGAGTAATTTATTGTAATCGCTTCTCAGCCTTTTGGCTAAAATCAAGTGTAGTATCAATAACTGCGGTTGAAGTCATTACGTTACATTTCAGCTTCATTTGAAGCAACTTTTAAAAGCGGTATCTCGGCCATTTGGCTAAGATGAAAATGCATCAAGTCTTGGGAGGAGGAGCTATGCCTTCTCCAATCGGCTTGGATCATGTAGATCAAGTCCAATACAGGAGGTGAGAGCTTGTCAGCTTGGATTGGGAATGTCTCAACTTGTTGAGACTCTGAATTGGACTTGATTGGATTGAACTGGAATAAAAACAAAAAAAAAAGTTGTAATGTCTCCTGCACTGGTATATGCTAAATCAGGGATTAGCAAAATTTCAGGGTCACGAACCATGATTGAAAACACAAATAGATTCATGCAGATAATCATATTCGTGATGGTGGCCACGATAGGTGGGAGTTCACTGTAACTTCTTTCACTTTCTAGTAAATTGGTGGAGGGATTTTTCTGCAGTTTTCCATGTGTTTCTAATTTTGTTATGAACATGTTGTTACAGATATTGATGAATGCTTGAACAAGGACATTTGTGGTCCAAATGGAGAATGTATAAACAACAAAGGATCCTATTTCTGCATTTGTGCCACAGGTTTTGAAAACACTCCTGATGATACAGGCTGTCAAGGTAAGACAAGATGGTAAACATGTGCATGTATAGTATCAATATCCTAATCATTTTAATATGATACTAATGTTCAATAAAATACAGTTTTATCTCACAGAACACTGAATTTTGATTGGCTGGCCTGGATTTTCATCCTCTAGGTAGGTAGGTGAAGTTGAAAAGATTACAGACTTGGCCTACTTGCCCCATACAAAATTACCTGCAAAAGCAGGATCTGCATTGTTGGGGGCCAAGTGTGAGCTGGTTTTGTACTTGCCCACCCAGGAAGAAGTCTCAGGCACTACCAAGTGCTATATTAGGTTGTTTAGAAGACCACCTCAATGCCATAGGGCTTTCTCTCAGTGAAATAAAATGTTAAAAGTCCCCAGGTTCCACCCCGCACACTCTCTTCACCTTCAAACACTCCATTTGCCTCATCTATTTCTCCACCCATCCCCCATGTTCCCTAGACCAAATCTGCCCTTACAACCATGTTCCCTCAGTTCTGCACTTTCGTACTCATTTTATCCTCTGTACACTTTCTAGAACCAATGGACAGTTCCATGTAAAGTTTTATGTACAAAAAAAGCTTTAAAAAAATATAATCTGTTGATCACGTTCTCTTACACTTAAAAGAAAGGTCCGGACAAGTTAATAAAAATGTCAAACATTAAGGTCCTTTAAAGTTTCAAAACAAAACTTGAAACTACTTAAGTTATATCAACAAACATAAAGTAGACCAAAAGTGATCTAAGAGCCAGACCTGTCAATCAGACAATGTTTCCATGGGGAGCAGGGGTTCTATTATTATAATAGATATCTGGGCTCTCAGTCAACAATACATAAAGAACGATCATGTGCCACAATTCTTTAATAATCTATCCCAACTAATAAAATTTGCAGAGGAGTAGGAGATATCTTTCTCTCGTTTAGCCAGGACAGGAGTGTTTAACGTGGTCTTCTGATAGGAAACAGCATGCACATTTTCAAGGCACTCATAAATCTGACAGGTTGGTAATGAAGTCAGGAATCCCAGAACCGCGACCCACTGACCATCTTTAAATGGCTCCCAAGTCAATCTAACTAAATGAAAATCAGGCAGTTGCTCAAGATTCTCAGTTTTATTCAAAAGATAAAAGTATATTATTGTGGATGCTGGAACCTAAAGCAAAAACAGAAAATGCTAGAAAATCTCAGCAGCTCTGACAGCATTTGATTTATTATTGTCACATGTATTAGTATACAGTGAAAAATATTGTTTCTTGTACGCCATTCAGATAAAAATAATAGTAGGAAGGGTTATTATTTAAAGGGTGAAAAGCTGTAGCATGCTACAGTGTAGAGGTACCTAGGGGTCCTTGTACATGAATTGCAAAAACTCAGTCTGCAGGTGCAGCAGGTGATCAAGAAGATGAATGGAATGTTGGCTTTTATAGCAAGGGGGATAGAATATAAAAGTAGGGAGATCTTGCTGCAACTGTACAAGGCACTGTTGAGGCCGCAACTGGAGTACTATATGCAGTTTTGTTCCCCTTATTTGCGAAAGGATATATTGGCTTTGGAAGAAGTACAGAGAAGCTTTAAATTAAGGGGTGATAGTTATAGGACGGATGTCAGAGGTAGGTTCTTTACCCAAAGGGTGGTTCGGGAGTGGAATGCCCTGCCTGCAGCAGTTGTAGATGCGCCAAGTTTGGTGGCGTTTAAGAGGTTAGTTGATAAGTATATGGAAGAGAAGGGAATGGTTTAGTTTGGAGGGGCATTGCTTTTTATATTGGTCTGCGCAACATCGAAGGCCGAAGGGCCTGTTCTGTGCTGTAATGTTCTATGTTCTAAGGTTCACCAGGCTGATACTGAAGATGAGGGGGTTAGCTTATGAGGAGAGATTGAACAGACTGGACCTGTACTCATTAGAGTTTAGAAGGCTGAGGGGGGAATCTTATAGAGACTTACAAGATAATGAAGGGGCTGAATAGGGTAGAGGTAGAGAGATTCTTTCTGCTTAGAAAGGAAAGCGGATCTAGAGGGCACTGGCTCAAAATAAGGGGGGGGGGAACGATTTAGAACGAAGTTGGGGAGAAACTTCTTCACTCAAAGGGTACCGAATCTGTGGAATTCTCTGCCCATTGAAGTGGTGGAGGCTACCTCATTGAATATATTTAAGTCACGGGTAGATAGATTTCTGATAGACAAGGGAATTAAGGGTTATGAGGAGAAAGCAGGAAAGTGGAAGTGATCCATTTCAGATTAGTCATGATCTTACTAAATGGCGGGGCAGGCTCAAAGGACCAGATGGCCTACTCCTGCTCCTATTTCTTATGTTCTTATGTTCACAGAGTACATAGGGAGAAGAAAAGGAGAAGGTGCAAAATATAATGTCATAGTCATAGCTAGGATGTGGAGAAAGAGCAGCTTAATTTATGGTAGGTCCATTCAAAAGTCTGATGGCAGCAGGGAAGAAGCTGTTCTTGAGATGGTTGGTACGTAATCTCTGATATGTTGTATCTTTTTCCTGACGGAAGAAGGCTGCTTTTCTGAGGCAGCGGGAGGTGTAGATGGAGTTAATGGGCAGCATTCACAATCCTTTGTATTTTCTTGTGGTCTTGGTCAGAGCAGGAGCCATACATCCAGAAAAATGCATCAGCTTTGATAAAGAGGCACCTGGACTCAAAACCTTAGCTCTATACTCTCCCCACAGATGCTGTCAGACTGCTGAGATTTTCCAGCATTTTCTGTTTCAGATTCCAGCATCCGCAGTATTTTGCTTTTACATCCAGCTTTCTAAGATGCATCTGTAAAAATTGGTGAGAATCATAGCAGACGTGTTGAATTTCCTCCTGAGGAGGTAAAGACATTGATACGCTTTTTTAATTATAGCATCAGTGTGAATAACACTAATGTTTTGAATCTGAATGGAAATATTAGCTCTGTTCTCTCTCCACAGATTCTTTAAGGCTTTGCTAAGATTTTTCAGCATTTTCTGTTTTTACTAGAAATATAATTATACAGTCATAAAGGTTTACAGCATGGAAACAGGTCCATCAACGCAACTTGTCCATGCCGCAAAGTCTTTACCACTAAGCTAGTCCCAATTGCCACATTTGGCTCATACCCCTCCATACGCATCTTACCCATGTAACCGTCAAAATGCTTTTTAAAAGACAAAATTGTATCTGTCTCTACTACTGCCTCTGGCAGCTCGTTCCAGACACTCATCACCCTCTGAATGAAAAAATTGCACCTCTGGACCTTTTGCGTCTCTCATCTTAAACTTATGCTCTCTAGTTTAGATTCCCCTACCTTTGCAAAAAAATGTTGTCTATCTACCTCATCTATGCCCCTCATTATTTTATGGACCTCTATAAGACTACCCCTAAGCCTCCCATGCTCCAGGGAAAAAGGCCGAGTCTATCCAGCCTCTCCTTATAACTCAAACCATAAAGTTCTGGTAGCATCCTAGTAAATCTTTCCTGCACACTTTCTAGTTTAATAATATCTTCTCTACAATAGGGTGACCAGAATTGTACACGATACACCAAATGTTGCCTTTCTAATGTCTTGTATAACTTCAACAAGATGTCCTGCATTCAATGTTCTGACCAATAAAACCCAAATGCCTTCTTCACCATCCTGTCTACTTGTGACTTCACTTTCAAGGAACTATGAATCTGTGCTTTTAGATGTCTTTGTTCTATAAAGAGATCTAAAAGCACAGATTCATAGTTCCTTGAACGCCCTACCATTAATTGAATAGGCCCTGCCTCGATTTGATCTACTAAAATACATCTCCTCACGTTTATCTAAATTAAATTCCACCTGTCATTCATCAGTCTACTGTCCCAATTGATCAAGATCCCATTGCAATCCTAAATAATCTTCTTCACTGTCCACTATGTCACCAATCTTGATGTCATCTGCAAACTTATTAACCATGCCCAATAAATTATCATCCAAATCATTACTATAAATAACATTGACCCTGCACCAATTCCTGAGACACACTGTTACTCACAGGTTTCCAGTTTGAAAAACAACCTTCTACGATTACCCTCTCTCTTCTGTCACCAAGTGAGAAGTTTCACAACACTAGGTTAAAGTCCAGGTTTATTTGATAGTAAACCCACAAGCTTTTGAGGTTTGCTTCTTCATCGGGGTGAGTGGAGAGTTCTTTCCACTCTCCACTCACCTAATGAAGGGGCAAACCCAGAAAGCTTGTGGGTTTACTATCAAGCAAAATTTTTGGACTTTAACCTGGTGTTGTGAGACTTCTTATTGTGTTTACCCCAGTCCAACACCGGCATTTCCACATTCTGTCACTAAGCCAGTTTTGTATCCAATTGGCTATCTCACCCAGGATTCTATGCAATTTAACCTTATGTAACAACTTACCATGAGTACCTTGTTAAAGGTCTTGTTAGAGTTCATGAAGATAATGTCAACTGCATTGCCTTCAGCTACCTTCTTGGTTACCCCTTTAAAAAACTCAATCAAATTCGTCAGACATGATTTTTCCAGTCACAAAGCCAATTCATTTAATTGAGAATATAAGACATGATGTAGTCATAATTTATGTATATGGTATTAGATATGATAGAAGAATGAGATTTTGTGTTTATTCTCAATTACAATATACTGTGCAATGTAGTCATTGCATAATGTATATATTTCAAATAGGTATTTTGATTTTAAGTATTTGGAGTCCTCCACTGGAATTTTCCTGTCCCACCTGCCACAAGAATCGTAGTGGGTGGGGGGCGGACCTTGGGTGGGATTTTCTGGTTTTGGAACAAGCGTGGGCAGAACATCCCATTCCTGATGTCAGTTTAAGCAACTAACATTTTCTTTGGTTGCTAGGTGACATCTTTACTCATTGCGTTTGTGAACCTTAGAAAATTAAGGTAGAGGCCAGTAAAATGACAAGAGGATTTACTTTGCATTTGAAAATCCAAGTCATAAACTCTAGTCAACCATAGTTGGAAGTCAAATTTGACACAAAAAATTTCAGGCAATGGTATAATAACTTCATAACCAAAAAATATAATCAAGAGCACAACAGTGGTCATGTTTTAAAATTAAAATAGTTTTAATTATATTTCTGACTAAAACAAGAAGCTCAAATGATGAATAAACTTTGTCAAAGAAAGATTAAATTGAAATACTGGTTATCTGTAAATTAGAGAAGAGAGGATTTGGATCATGATGTAAAATGGAAAAAAAAATGGGCAGTTCAGTGAGGGGCCATCTTCAAACATTTTGTATTAAGCATTTTTGTGTGTGGACATGAACTGTAAAAGATAGGTTAGCTTTTAGTAATTGACTACCAGTATAATTAGTTGTTGGACACACTTCTTGTTTTAATTTTGCCTTTATGAACACATTAACACTACCACTCACAAAAGATTGCTACATAAGAACAACTTTGATAATTTTCTTATTTCTATTATCGGCCTGACTGGATAATAAAATAGGTGATAATAGTTTGTTTCTTTATTATTTAGTTATCAACAGAAAATTTTAATCAGGCTATTAAAAATTTCACCATTCAACCACTACTTTTGTTCAGTCACAGACATTTTCCATAAAGTAGTTGTCAAATTTCTGACAAGCTCAGTCCTTTAGATTTCAAGCTTTGTGGAAACACCTGGAAAGAAATTCAACTTCAGTGAGAGGTGCACAATAAATGATGGCTGTCATGAACCTTAATGTTGAGAGTGGAGGCCGTGGAGTTCATTCCAGGTGGACCTCAGAACTTTTGCACATGCACAGACAAGGAGTGGGCTGCGCATGCACAGATTGTCATTTTTACTTCTTTGGGCCCAAGGCTCAAGCCAAAAGACGAGTGATGTAAAAAGCTGGATCAGGTAACAGGTAGCAGAGTGTCATCAAGAAGAGTCCCAAGCAGGATTAAGGGAGAGGAGAAAGGGAGATCCCAAAAGAAGAGTTGCAGAGAGAGAACAGGTCAGGGTCCAGTTCAGTAGGGATGAGGGGAGCTGAGAAAAAAGGATTCAAATAGGAAGTTTGCTGTGGATGAAGAGGGATCAAAGTAAGCCCTGATAGTCAAGGAGGGTTCAGAAGAATCTGAAGATCTAAAAAGTCAGCTTGGTGACTCTATTCTGCAGGTTGTTAAGGAAAAGGTACTCCTTTGAAGCAGTAATGTTCTATTCGATGTGACCAAAAATCTGAAATTGTACTTGTAAGTTGGTGCTTGAGTACATACTCAGGAATCCAGGAAGCAGAACTCTGGAGGATGAGATTAAAATCCTGTGAGGTGGGCTTATCGACGTTATTCAAGTTGGGGCAACTTTTGGAGGAGTTCCAAGGTTTGACCTTGGAGGTGAAAACTGAATCTCTCTGACAGAAACAGAGTTTCAGTGAGATTGGTTATGTCACAATGTTACTGATGCTTGGGTGAATCGTTAAGAAATTGGTGTACTGTGTCTTGGTCATATCTGCCATTTGTTATGCAGTGTTGTATTTGATCATATTTGACTTCTTAATTCAAATGTGCCTAATACTTACCCAAGTGTTAGAATATAAGATAAATATTGTAAATTGCTTTATCTTTTTTATCTTATATTTTCGTTTGTTCAAAACCTGTTGAATCTTTCTTTCTTCACTGAGTAAGTGTCTAAACCTCAAACTTCATTGATTTTAAACAAAGCATTATTGATTCTGTGGTGATTGTGAGGATTGTCCTTTTAAGGGTAATACCTGGCTTGAGAGATCAACTGGGACTGAGAATGAATAATCACATCAGGGCTGGAGCACTCTCTTAGGCAGAAAGCATGTAGAGATTGGGGCAGCCAGTGAGCTATTTTATAGAAGCCTGCAGTTGCTAGCTTCTGCACAGTTTTTCCTTATGAATAAATACCCCTTATGTTTCTGATGAAATCTGTGAGTTAGTGTGCATCATTAGGGATGGCACAGTAAAACAGTAGTGGGCACTGCTGCTTCACAGTGTCACAAACCTGGTTTCGATCCCTGGCTTAGGTCACTATGTGTAGCCTGCACGTTCTCCCTGTTTCTGCGTGGGTTTCCGTCAGGTGCTTCGGTTTCCTCCCATTGCTCAAAGATATGAGGTGGATTGATAAATTGCCTCTAAGTGCCATGGACGTTAGCAGGCTGAATATGTGGAGTTACTTGGAGAGGTCATGGGTAGGATTGTGGCCGACGCAGACTCAATGGGCCAAACGTTCTCCTTTTGCACTGTAGGGATTCTATGATTACAGGTACCTAACCAATAACATGTGGGTCTGACCTAGGAAATATTGAATAGATTTTAGTCAAAATTAATCAACAAACTAGTAAATACATAAAATAGGCTAAAATAATCAAAGGAGTCAATTGTCCCACCCTGCCACACTAATTTTCTAGCGCAGCAGGCTGGGAGAAGCTCACGGCCAGGCACACGTAGAATTCATGTGTTCCAGCTGTGTATGTTTCTCCAAATGCCAAATTTCCAATGCCATCAGATCTACGCTTGAAACTGGCAGGACAACAAGTAACTCATTTAAATCTTTATTGAAATCTAATTTTAATGTAATTAATGGGCTTGAGACAGGATTGCCTGGGTCTGCAAGCCTCTGCCACCCTGCCAAAGTGTTTCACTTTCGTGGGGATTATAGTAGCTATCCACTTTCAGGCAGCTAGTGAACCTAACCCTGCTGGGGTGAAAGGGAGAGGCAGTCAGAGGCTCTTAGGGGTCAGGCAGCAGAGGGGATGGTACTCTTTAGGCATGGGCACCTGGCAGTGCCAGCCTGTGCCACCTGGCACTGCCCAAGGGCAAGGTGCCAATGCCCTTGGTACTGCAATTGGGCATGGAGCAGTGACAAGGGGCATGGCCTATTGGTGTGGGGCCTGATGGGGCGAGATCTAAGGCAATCAATGCAGTCGGGATTCCTGCTGCTATCCTCCATTGGGATCGATGCACCAGGAGGGAGGCCAGCGATCAGGACAGGCTGGGAATGAGGTGTCAGCTGGGAGGGGAGTCTGCCTGCAGGAGGGTTGGGTGGATTGGCACAGTTGGGGGTGGGGAGCTGGAGATTGGGGTGGTCCAAGACAATCGGGATTGAGGCTGGCTGGGAATGGTTAGGGTGGCTGCAATGAGCAGCACTACAGGGGTCCCGGGCTGACCAGCGATTGAACTAGCCAGCAAATAGGAAGCTGACAGTGCGGGACCACTGCGCATGTGCAGAGGCTCACTGGTTTCAGCCTCCCCAGTGGGAATAGGTCCTGCTCTCTGAAATCTAATAATATTCATGCTGGTGGCCTCTGTGTTGCACAAAGTGTGAGAGATTCTGGTCTGAACTCCCACTGAAAAAAAAATCACGAATTACTCCAGTTTTCCTGCAAATTCAATACTTAGAAGTTTTTTTGGGAGCATTCCGCCCCAAATGTCCTATTTTGGGGGTAATTCTCCCAACAGTGCTGAATTGGTGAGAAAATTGGTCTAGATCATGACTATTTTTCAATACAACTTCAGACCTGAATCTCCCTACTCTGTACAACGCAGAGGTCAAAATCGTAAATCTCATTAAAAATCCAAGGGTTGGGCCCTATTCATGCCAGATCTTGACAGATCCGGAACTCTGCGCATGCACACTGGCTCTGATCTGTCAGTCTCCTAGTTTCTCGATTGCGGTCCCCACAATTCCTGGGCCATGCAGAGTCATAGCTGGATTTCCCACCACACCAATTGCCCCCTAGGCTCTGCCCTCTTGGCACTGCTCAATGCCCAATGGGCAGTGCCAAAATAGCCCTTGGGCAAGGGCACTTTGCCCCAAACAGGCTGGCAGTGCCAGGCTGCCCATGCCCAGGGGGCACCATTTTCCACTACCCAATCTCTTGGGGGGCCTTGATTGCCCCCCCTTCACTCCACTGGGGTCTCCCGCTAGTTTCCCAAATGTGGCGAGCTACTTTAAACCTCGTTGGAATGAAGTACCCCTGGCAGGGTGGGAGATGCTTTCAGGCCCAGCAAGTTCTGTGCCAGGCCCAATAATCATATGCAAAATGTATTTAAGATACATTTAAAAAGATTTAAATCACTTACCTTTCTTCCTGTCGGTTTCCAGCGGGGTCCCGACTGCAACTGTTCTCCTGCACTAGGAGACATGCATGCATTGGGAATGTATGCACAAAATGGCCCACGAAATGGCCGATGCTTGATTTTCCTGAACAGACCTGCCAGAAAATTTGCGGTTCACAATGGGAGAATCAGCCCCTTCGTTTCAAATCAAATTAAAAAACAAGCAAGCATCATCAACTATGTAAGTCCCTTAAATTAAACAATTCTGATGAAAAAGTGAAGATCCAATGAACTAGGAAGAGCCACAATCAATTAAAATTAATTCAAAATGTCAGTGTTTAACAATGAAAATGAATTCCAAGAATTAAGTGCTAAACAGGAAATGTTTGGGATTTAGTGTCCTTGAGATGCTTTTGGCATAAGGCAAGTTAGGTATTAAAATGGATCATTTTGAGCTCATTATTGCTGTTGCGTATAGTTATTTATTGTAAAATGTTTCATGATAGTCTTTAAGTTGATTTTAGGTTTGTATTGACGATCCAGCTGACTTTGCAACAGCTGTTGTGATATATGGACAATCTTACAAAGTGTATCTGAAACTTGTTCAATTTTAAAGATTTCCATCTTGGGTCAATGAAAATTAACAAATCTCAAAGGAGTTATTCATTAGCTGTCAAAAATATGTCTTTGTTCGTATGTCCAATACTTGTTAAGCACCAATCTTTCTTTTTTTGTGGTTATTGTTACACTTTCAGTTGAAAGAGTTGGTCTGTCCGGGCAGAAAACATCTGAAAAACAACTGTCAATATGAATTTCTGTTGTGAAACAGAAATGCTACATGCACTGATGTGCATGCTGTTTCTTTTTCTTATTCTAAGGTGAAGAATTAGACAACAGCAAGTGATTTGATTAAATAGCCTACTCAAAAAGTGACAAATGGTAATGAAAAATATTATTGGTACACTTGGATGGTTAAACGACCCAACTCAGTTTAATTGATTTAGGGTCAGTTTTTATTTGCATTTCTATGACTGAGCTCCCACTGTCTGTATCATACTTTCTGTTCTCTGCTCCACAGATATTAATGAATGCTTGACCAGAGACATCTGTGGTCCGAATGGAGAATGTATAAACAATGAAGCAGGCTCTTATTACTGTCTTTGTGCTCAAGGTTATACCGCTACTACTGATGGAACAGGCTGTGAAGGTAAGATACTTAGATATATTTAAGTAAATAAGTCAAAATGCCTAATACTTTAGGTTTTGAGTCATCTTCCTTCACTCTTGTCTTTTTCTTTCACTGACATATAGATCTCACTTTTGCCTGTGTTTACAGCCTAACTGCTTTTGATTCCATGTTCTGCAGGCACTACTACCTCTGGCAGCTTGTTCCAGACTCTCACCACCCTGTGTGTGAAAAAATTGCCCCTCTAAACCCTCTTGTATCTCTCACCTCTCATCTTAAACCTAAGAGGGTTTTAGACTCCCCTACCTTTGGAAAAAAATATTGACTATCTAGCTGATCTGTGCCCCTCATTATTTTATAGACCTCTATAAGATCACCATCAGCCTTCTAGGCCCCAGAAAAAAAAGTCCAGTCTATTCGGCTTCTCTTTATAACTCAAACCATCAAGTCCCAGAAGCATCCTGGTAAATCTTTTTAGAAGTGAGCAGATTGCCAATGATGCCTTGAAAAAACAATGTTGGATGTTTCTAGCCAAACTTATTATATTCTGTTGAATAGCCAAATTGTGATATTTTAGATATGTTTTTGCAACAAGAGATTTTTCCACCTAGAGCAATGTAATATTTCAGTATTGGGCATTTTTGTCTATGGAAATTATCTTGGCTACAGGTTATTTTGAAAGTTGTTTTGAGTTACAGATAGCTTTAAAGGGCTTAGTTTCTCAGGAAAGCCTCATGCTGAGTTGTGAATCTAAATTCAGTTGACGTAACTAATAAGCCAATTGAAAGTTATTTTTGCCAGAGATTTAACCATAAACAATTTGAAGTTATTTGATTTGATTTATTATCCCAATAAGTGATAAATAATTTACACTCTTAACAATTTGCTGGCAAACAAAATCAAATTGGGATGAATTAGAAAACTCATTTACTCTCCTCTTCTGGATAGAATATTTTACTTTTGATTCAGCTTTAGTTATGTCAGCATCTTAGACTAATATCTGTATTCTGCTACCATTTATACCGGTAACACTAGCTAAACCAGGCATGACCTGCTGAGCCCTGATCATGAAAACTTACTTCAAAATGTACTTGCAAAAACTTACCCTTCCTGCAGTTGAAAGGCAATTGAATAGCCAGGAAAAAAACACATGGGGCAACTCGCCTTTCCTGCTGTGCTGCTTTTGTGGTGCAGCAGGCTGGGAGATTGTGTCATTTTGCATTTTGGGCTGAGTGAGGGAGGGAGGCCAGCAATTGGGGTTGGTTATGGTGGTAGTGGGTGGAGTGGGGGCAGCCTGCTGAGGTAGGCCAGAGCTTGGGGAGGCATGTCGGGCCCTGCCGGGAGATGGCGGCTGGCCAGTAATCGGGAGGCTGGCAGCTCAGGCTACTCCGTATGCACTGATCTCAGCGCTATCCTGCAGGACTCTTCAGTGGGAATAGGCCCCATTCCCTGAATTTCAACGGAATTTGTGGCAGTGCATTCTGTAGTGACAGAGTGTGGGAGATTCATTTTGAAACTCCCACTGAAAAAACAATGTGATTTATTCCAGCTTTTATGCAAATTCAGCACTCAGAATTCTTTTGGAAGATTTGCTCCCACAATCTTAAACACCTTAAAAAGACAGTCTGAACTTTGGAAATAGGACTGCAAAATTATTGTAGATTCAAAGTCCACTGTGTCTGTAGAATGAAAACATTTATTCTGTTTAAGTTAAATTAGGCAACTTACTAAAGTGGGATAGCATTGCACATACTTTACTTTGTATAATTTCCATAAGCATATATTCAATCAGTTAAATTACAAACTTCTAACTATTTTGTGAATGAAAGTATTTTAGGGCTTGAACCAAATGTCATCTCATCATGTATTAATTTGATCTGCCATTGTAAAGACTGAGGATATATGTATACACATCACAAATACGCCCAGATTACAAGCAAGGTCTTTTGTTACTCTCTCAGGCCTTGCAACATGCAGTTATAAGGCATTGTGAGTCAAATTCTTTAAAGTAACATGCTCAGACCAATTATGGAACTGACTGACCAATGAACCCAAGAGTATACCTTCAGCAGCCATATATTTATAATAATAATTATCAATTAAGTTAGCCATGGATATTCAGTTTAGTTTACAATAACACCGATTGATTATTTTATTTATTTTCAATTGTAAAATTCTATTTGTTTGAGACCTTTACTAGCAACTATTTGTTTCCTTATATATTTGATTTGTGTTGAACAATGTGTAGGTCAATTTGTAAGCTTAATTATTGGATATAATTCTCTCCCATTTTTGTTTTTTATTTTGATTGTTGTACATCAGATCATTCCACAGATCAGCTGAATCCCAAATATAGGGACAAAGAAAGAAGTTGAAATTAAGCATTTCCTTCATATTGTTGTTTGATTACAATTTCCTTTATGAGACAATGACCAAAATATTTTAATTTGAATCCTTCTCCACTGGTCATCTCACTATTTCTGCTATTTTTAGGAATTTACATGTTGCATTATTTCATTTTTAGTTTTGTTTCAGTCACTGTCTTCCAGACTTCTTTAGAATAGATGATCCAGTTGGACAAGTATGGAGTTTTAAAAATTTATTTATAGGATGTGGGTGTTGCTGGCCAAGCCAGCATTTATTACTCATTCTTGTTGATCTTGAAAAAGTGGTGGTGACCTGCTACCTTGAACAGTTCTGAGGTGTAGTACATCCATAGTAAATAACAAATAATAAGATTCTCTGAGTGATAAATAGAGACATACAGTACAAAATCCAGGTAGGTACATTAAACCATTCTAAAACACTAATTTGACTCCAAATGGAGTTTCAGTGGAATTCCCCCAGTATGAACTAAGTTTCGTAGGAGTGGTGATATGGGGTGCTTCCTGCTGGAAAGGCCAACAGAAAACCATGCCATACTTTCAGCCTTTATGTCATCCATTATGTATCTATGAGTTTTGCACCATCGTCCATTGTGGGGCAGACTTGATGATGCACATCCCATTGATATATTTGGATGTTTTATTTTAAAGGTGACTAGACATCCACAATGCCAGACCAAAACCAGAAAGATGTCTCCAGGGTCATCCACCGGTTCTTTTGCAAGGTTGAGTAATGCATCTCTAGCACCTTCTAGACCAAGTTAAGGCACATAAAAATGTTCTATACCCATCTGATGGGAGCAGAAAGCCGAGCAAAGAATGCTGCCTAGGCAGAGGTGGTTGATGCCATCAGTGCCAATGGGTTCACAAGAGGTCAGCAACATAATGCTAGAAAAAGATGAACAACATTATTTGTTTCACCGTGGGGTAAATCTCATTGATGGTCGCATAATCCACAAGGACTCCAATACGTCAGGATCCAAGGCTCCATGGCGACATCATGTTCAGATTCACAGCCCCACCTCAATGCATCCGCTTTGTGTGGAATGACCACTGTACCTCTTTCATCTTGTAACACTAGGGGACCTGGCATAGGCACAGAGGAAATCAGCAACCTCCACAATCACATGCATATATTAACCTTCCTCTTGCATGTGAATGTGCTTAAGCACTCTGGAGGGAGCTGGTCCACAACACTGCTGCCTAATTTGCATAAGTGATGGCCTGCCACACAAGTGAACTATCTCACAAGATGAAGAGTGATTAATGAGCCAAATTCCAAAGCTCCAATCAATTTAACATTCAAGTCCGATGAAACATGTTCTCTTCTTTGAGGAGGAGAAACTCCATCATAATCATGCCAAAATGAAAGGTGGTGAGTGGATTGGGGTGGCAGTGACCATTCCTGAGGGTTCTGACTGAATTTGAAGAGAAGGCATCTGAGCTTGTAGGAATGTAGCACGACAGAGCCATTATCAATGGAAGGCTTTGTTTTGGGAAACCATCAGTAAGGATTCATTCAATTAACGTAAACCTGAGGATCAAATGTGTCTTCATGTTGGAAGGATCTAATACTATAATCACTTCAGGCTGCTTCCAGGAAGAGACCAAGGCCTGAGGAAGAGGTGTCTCTATCAAGCCCCTGGCCTGGGAGGTGTGCCAGAAGGGAGTGGAAGATGAGAAATCCAGAGCTGTAGAGGTGTCACAGTGCTTACTTTTACCCTCTCAAGATCACACGATTTAGTGGATAATAGTGCTAGATCAGGAATAGTCTCACAATCTGGTGGTCACCCCTTGGACACATGTCTGCAGCAGGAGTAGGCAAGTTCTGCTGACCAGCCTGGCTATTTGAGGCAAGTGGTGCCTCAAGGTGTGAGCTGTAAGTTCAATCATGAGCCTCTGGAATTGGCTGTCCAATGCATGGTGGAGAATCAGCAAGAGGTGGTGCAACATTAGGCAGAGCTGTTGGAAGTCCTCAACAGAATGGCATGCAAGTTGTAGCAGTCATTCTGCTCGCTCTCAAATAAAGTGGTGCACACATGTACATTCCTAAAGGTTTTCATGGGGAGGATGGCAAGCACTGTGGAGACCCTGGTCCAGAAGAATGCTTAATTTCTTCGAAAGATACATACATACCTGCACTGCATTGTGATTGCCATGGGGTTCATGCAATGCCAACATGAAAACAAAATGCAGAACCTTGACATCCCTCCAGGCACCCTTCCCCTCAAGTTATCTGGTCAGGGCCCTTGAGTCCCCGAAAGTTGGAGGAGCAGGACTGATCAGGAACTGGACACCTTAGGCTATCTACTCAGGACTCTCAGACGTTGTCTGCACCCTCCAAATCTGTCACCACAAAGGAAGTAGCTGGCCCACCAGTGGAAAGTCATGGAAGTTGGGAACCACCAACTCTTCAGAGAGTGGCCACTGAAGTCATCAAAGGTAACAGGGCAAACAGCTCCACAAACTGCTTTCGCTCTTGCTGTGGATGTCAAGGAGGCATTTAGAAGTAGTAGTTGGTCATGTAAAATTTTGAAAACAAGTGACTTCACTGATGAACTGTCATAGATAATGTCTGGCATTGATAGTAATCAGGTTTTTGTGAGTTCCCCCTCATTTCCTTTCCCACAGTTATGCAAGCCCTTTCCCCCATCAGTGTGGACCCCCAGCATCATCTTCCATCTCCCCACCATTATAGCCCTTCTCCTTCAGAAATGTGCAGGTGAACATATACATTCCCTATGTGCCTGAAAACCTGACTCCTATCCATACTTAGCTCTCTGATGCCTCCTTCCCACTCACCCTATCTGTGCCTAAATCTCTCTCCCCAGCAACCACCTTCGCATCCCCCTTTTCAATGGATATCACTACATTCTCACCCTTCCACCTTACCTGCACTCTCTCTTCCCCGTCTCATACTAACCATTTAATCTTACCATTCTCACCCTCATTTGCTCCCCAGGAGACAGTCATTCACTTCACACACCCCTCCCTTGCACGTTCACTTAGACATTTCTCATCCCCCTTTACTTCATGCCCTGTTATACTTTCCTCCTCCTTACTCCTTCCTCCCCCCTTATTCCCTCCTCCTTCAAACACCTTACCCCACCTCAGTTTCATACTCCTGACACATTTGTCCCCTCTCCCTAACTTATCCACCTTGACACCTTTGTTCCTCCCTCCGTCTCTCCACTACTCCAGCTGCACCCTCCCCTCCTAAGATTATCCTGTCCCACTCACACCTAAACCTCCCTTTCCTCCACCCTACCCTGCCATATCCTTACTAGTTCATCATGAAGTTCTGAAGGATATCAGCAAAGTCAAAGCATGAAGATCTCCCGTTGTCCAAGAGCTGCTTTGTGGTCCTGCCATGTGCATGAAGATCCTCACACTATTCGGTGCATGTGTCCTTCTAGGGTGAAGTAGCAGCTGGCCTCCAGCTGCATCCTCTCCTTGGATATGCAGGACCTCAACAAAGCCCCTTAGGGTGAGTCCTGACATTTGCACACCATGTTGTTCCAGACAGTGTGTTTTCCAGCTAGTGTAATGGAGAGTCAGGTATTGGGGGTTGAATCCACTCAGACACTCCATTAGCAGAATACAAATTGGTTCCACAGCAGTCTTCAGTAAGGTCCCCGATCTGCTATAACAGGCACAGAGATCTCGCTCCAAATACATACCAGCATGAAACTGATTTTTGGGCCACCCACTGAATTCTCCCCTCTGCCTACCTCTCATTGATCCCATTGGTGGTGATGTGGGAGAATTCTGCCCTTATTAATGTCCAGTACTGGACACCACACTTTAGGAAAGACATGAAGGATTTGGAGAGGCAACAGAAGAGATTTATTAACGTGGATTGAAGGATTAGAGATTGCAGTATGCTTGGCACTATCCCGGAAATGCTGCACTTTTTCACTGAACCAGAGTTGATCCCTTGGCTAGATGGTAAGCAAACCATTTGTCATAAAATTACAGGTTGTAAAACAAATCCTGCTACTGCTGCTGATGGCTCACAGCATCACATGAATATCTAATTTTGAACTACTAGCTCTATTCTCAATCTATCCCATTTGGCATAAAGGAAAACCAGAGGGCATGATTTATTTAGATTTCCAGAAGGCTGTTGACAAGGTGCCGCATAGGACATGGTTAAATAAATTACATGCCCATAGTGTTAAGGGTAAGATCTCGGCATGAATAGAGGATTGGCTGACTGGTAGAAAGCAGAGAGTGAGGATAGAGAAGTCCTTTTCAGGATGGTGGCCAGTAACTAGTGGTGTGCCTCAGGGGTCAGTGTTGGGGCCACAACTTTTCACAATATACATTAATGATTTGGAGTCAGGAGTTGAAGGCACTGTTGCTAAGTTTGCAAATGATCCAAAGATATATAGAGGGACAGATAGTATTGAGGAAGTAGGGGAGCTGCAGAAAGACTTGGACAGGTTAGGAGAATGGGAAAAGAGATGGCAGATGGAAAACAATGTGGAAAAATGTGAGGTTATGTACTTTGGAAGAGGAATGGAGGCATAAATTATTTTCTAAATGGGAAAATGCTTAGAAAATCAGAAACACAAAGGGACTTAGGAGTCATTGTTCAAGATCCTCTTAAGGTTAAAGTGCAAGTTCAATTAGCAGTTAGGATGGCAAATGCATTGTTAGCGTTCATGTCGAGAGGGCTAGAATACAAGAGCAGGGATGTACATCTGAGGCTGTATAAGGCTCTAATTAGATCCCATTTGGAGTATTGTGAGCAGTTTTGGGCCCCATAGCTAAGGAAGGATGTGCTGGTCTTGGAAAGAGTCCAGAGGAGGGTCACATGAATGATCCATGGAATGAAGAGCTTGTCTTATGAGGAACGGTTGAGGATTCTGGGTCTGTACTTCTTGGAGTGTAGAAGCATGGGGGAGGGCAGAGTGGGGGGTCAGCGGTGTTACAGGATACTGCGAGGCCCGGATAAAGTGGACGAGAAGAGGATGTTTCCACTAGTAAGAAAAACTAGAACCAGAGATCACAAACTCCAAAGGGATGATCCTTTAAAACACAGAGATGAGGAGGAATTTCTTCAGCCAGAGAGTAATGAATCTGTGGAACTCTTTGCCGCAAAAGGCTGTGGAGGCCAGGTCATTTAGTGTCATTACGACAGAAGTAGAGAAGTTCTTGATTAATAAGGGGGTCAGAGGTTATGTGGAAAAGACAGAAGAATGCAGATGAGAAAAATATCAGCCATGATTGAATGGCAGAGCAGACTCAGTGGGCCGAGTAACCTAATTCAGCTCCTATGTCTTATGATTTTACGGTCTTATGGCTCGCTATTAGTACCATTCAGCTTGGCAGAACTTGTCCTCAATGTAAAGATGGGATTGTGTGGTGGTCACTCTTAATAATTCTGCCTTGGACACATGTCTCTGTGACAGGGAGATTGGTGATGGTGAGGTCATAGAACATTACAGCGCAGAACAGGCCCTTCGGCCCTCGATGTTGCGCCGACCAATTGAGAAAAAGCAATAACCCTCTAACCTAAACCATTCCCTTTTCATCCATAAACCTATCCACTGACACTTAAACCCCCCCCCAAACTTGGCGATCTACAACTGCTGCAGGCAGGGCATTCCATACCCTTACCACCCTCTGGGTAAAGAACCTACCTCTGACATCCATCCTATAACTACCACCCCTTAATTTAAAGCTATGTCCCCTAGCTTTCTCCATCCGAGGAAAAAGGCTATCACTGTCCACCCTGTCTAATCCTCTGACCATCTTATATGCCTCAATAAAGTCTCCTCTTAGCCACCTTCTTTCTAATGAAAACAACCTCAAATTCCTCAGCCTCTCCTCATAAGACCTTCCCTCCATACCAGGCAACATGCTGGTAAACCTCCTCTGCACCCTCTCCAATGCCTCCACATCTTTCTTATAATGTGGCGACCAGAACTGTACACAATACTCCAAGTGCGGCCGCACCAGAGTTTTGTACAGTTACAACATGATGTCGTGGCTCCGAAATTCAATCCCCCTACCAATAAAAGCCAAGACTCTGTATGCCTTCTTAACAACCTTATCGACTTGATTGCCAACTTTCAGGGATCTATGCACATATACACCGAGATCCCTCTGTCCGTCAACACTATTAAGTGTCCTACCATTAGCCCTATACTCTATACATGTCAAGTAGATTTTCCCCTCACGTTGGTTCTCTTACCACCTGTCACAGACTGAGCAGGCAGATTAAAGCCACAGAAGCTGGCCATTTTTGTCAGTAGTGTTGTTCTTGATGATGGGCATTGAAGTGCCCCATGAAGGGCAGATTCTATCCTTGCTACCCTCAGTACTTCTACCCCAGATGCTAATAAGGAGAACTTTGCAGGGTCAATTGAGTAAGGTATGTTGCTGCCCTTTGTAATACCAAGGTTGATGTCAGACAGACCATTCAGCTTAATTCCTTTTGATCTTTGTATGTTTTTTTTACAACTGAGTAGCCTACCAAGGTGTTTCAGAGGGCATTTAAGAGTGAACCTTTTTGTGAGAGCCTGGATTCACGTGGAAACCAGATCTGTAAGGACAACAGATTTCTTTCCCTAAAGGGCATTGTTAATCAGATGGGTCTTTGTGACAAACTAGGAGTTTCATGAGACTAGGTTTTTAATGTCAATGTATTAATTAATTTAATTAAAATTCCCCCAGTTGCTTTGATAGAGTTTGAACCTGTGTATTAATCTATGTAATTACCACTACACCTCCATCCCTGGATCCTGTCATTTATTTTGGGCCTAAATAATATATTAGTCACTTCCCAGTGCAACTAAATATGAAATGGCTTAACCATTAGCCTTAAAAGAGAAGATGCTTGGAAAATATTCACTGTGTTTTTAACTGATTTTTGCGGGACTAGGACAAGTAAGAATGAATCTTATCTCGCTACAAAAAAGATTTTGGCTTCTACCTGTCCTTCTGTGTTTGAGAAGTGGACAGATTTATGCGCATCCAACTCACAAAATTAACAGGTTGCCTGTCAGTGCTTTCTACAGCTGAGAGTTGAGCAATTTTTTTTAAGATTTGGTCACCAGATTCAGTAAGATTTTTTACAGGCAACATCGGATGCAAGTGACGTGTCCTGAACGACCATTCTGATGTCTGCCTCAATTGAAAATCACCATCTAAATATTTGTCTCATTGCTTTTCTTTGCTCTTCTTCCAACGTTTGAATGTCACCTTTGTCCTTCAATGACTGAACATTGTAGTCAAGATGTAATCTGACAAAATTATTATATAATTTAATCTTGATCCCCCTAACTTATTCTCCTGTTTTGACATTAGGCCCGTATTATCCTGGCTTTGTTGCTTGCTATTCTGCATTAGTTAGAAACGTTGTTCTGCATGTTTACATATTTTGTCTTACTTATTTCATAATTTCTGAATTCTGTGTTGCAATTATTTTGTTCTTTCTGCAGATGTGGATGAATGTAGTGAGGAGACTAAGTGTTCAGGGGGTCAATGTATAAATACAGATGGATCCTATATGTGTAGATGTGAAACAGGCTTCACGCATTTACCTGAAGCGGAGCAGTGTATAGGTAAGAATCAATTTAAAAATATTAGCAATTTTATTTCTGACTTGAGTACTTTATTTATGAAGAATCTATGCTATGAATTAAGTTGCATGATAATAATTGTTTTACATCAGTTATATTGTAGATGTAGATGATTTTTAAAAATTGCAAATGTGGTAGAAAAATTAGAAGGAAATGACTAAGTCTGACTCTGTTTTACCTTTCATGTGTTTGAAATGCCAACAACAGTATTTGTCACAAGGATTTGTTCAAGGATTGTTTTCCATACCTTCCAATTTTACCATCAGAAATGCCTCTCATAGACAAACGGGAATCAGACCTGCTGTTACTGGTCGTCGTTGTTATCCACTGTCCATTATATCCTTGAAACTAGCAAATATTGAGTATTGCTGACAGTAACTCTCTCAAATTCTCTATAAATTCATTAAATAGTGATCCCCACATCTCATGACCCCAGTCACATTTCTAAATATTCTCCCTACCATGCAGCAGCTTATGAGTAACTTGGTATGAAATATATATGACTAGAGACTGCTAGCATTCAGAATGCCTAACAAAAAAGCATATGGAATTTTTTTTTCTTCTCATCGTCAGTTATTTGACATTTCAGTGTGTAAAAATTCTGCAGATCTATATATTCATTGAAAATCAAATATTGATATGCTTTAAAGTACATAGAGAAGATTAGTTGCATAAATTTTAAAGGTTACATTAGTCAGCCATTAGAACCATAGAAAGAGTACAGCATAGCTGGAGGCCATTTGGCTCATCTTGTCCATACCAGCCCAAGGACACTCGGGTGCCATTTGCAATACCACCTTTTTGCATTTAGCCCATTGACTTACAGCTTACAGCACTACAGCATTCTATAGAGAAAAATTATTGTTCATTAATGACTTTTGCTGCACTCATTTTGTTTTTTGAAATTTGTAATAAGGGGGCGGGATTTTCTGGCCCCACCTGTCAGCAGGATCATTCAGTCCTACTGACGACTATGGACTTTTTACTGGTTCGCTGCATTCTCCGTGGCGGATTCTGCAGTGTTGGGGCCAAAAAATCCCGGCCAAAAGCAAGTCATTTTAAAATGCATGAGTTTATTAAACATCGTGTTACTGTTGCTAATTATCACCAACTCTTTTGTATTTGCTTGCATCTACTTAGATATTGATGAATGCAGTTTATATGGCAGCTCTGTGTGTGGGATCTGGAAGTGTGAAAATACAATTGGCTCCTATCAGTGCATTGTAGGCTGTCAGCCTGGTTTCCAACGTACAGCTGTTGGAGAATGCATTGGTGAGTATTCTTGAAGAATTAAGGTTTGCGTGCTATATTTAGAATATTTTAAGTATTTCACACCTTGTTCATTCTAGAATATTTAACAATTTTTTAAAATATATTTCACTTCTCCTTTCATTAAAAGTATTTAGTTAATATAAGTTGTAAGTTTCCCTTCAGAACATATTTTCCTGACATGATTTTGTTTTTCTCAACTGAGGTTAATTCAGTTGAAAAGCCTGCATCTTTCATGCAAATAGGTTTTTGGCTTTCTCTGACCAGAGGTCAATCTTAAAGTTTTGAGAAAATTTTCAAACTAAAATGAAGAGGTAATTTTAACAATTTCGTACTCCCATCAGTAGAAGGATATGATGGGAGTTTGAGCTCTCTGAAGAATTCACTCATTGACCATGCTGAAGGAAGAAGGCCCGTATTCAGTAATGTAAAAATAGCCTACTTTTCATTTTATTCTGTATTGCTGGACATCTCTGGCAAGGCTGTGATTTATTGCCAATCCTAATTGCCGTGAACTGAATTACTTACTGGGTCTTATCGGAAGTAAAATTAAGAATCAGCCATTCTCGGCTGGGACCGGAGTCACATATATCCGTTATCCTAGGAAATCTGTTCTTATTTCCTAGTCTATTAGTGAACCTTTTGCCTGTCTTGACAACCTGATAGTTTTGTCAGTACTTTTGTTGATTTTATTTCCAGGTTCAGCTTCAGATCTGTTGGAATCACATACTATTTTCCATATTCCACCAAAATTTATCTTGCCAGTGCCTAGCAAAGCAAGGCATGAGCTGCTGAGGTAATAGTCCTTATAGTGTCGTAGTGCATTCCTTTGCTCGGTTCCTGTTTTTGAAAAGCAGTTGTAAAATTTGCTGACAACACATCAATGAAGAGGAGGAGCAAAATGACGGGGAATCTTGCTGATTATATTTTAATTTATTGAAATAAGGTTCCCAACCTTCCTGCATGAGAAACAAAATCTCATCAGCAAAATTCTGGTTTTCTGAGTCTTACAATACTTGGTGCCGAATTCGCCATTGACCTGTGGCGAGCCTGAGCACAAAATTGTGGCCATGGTCACTGGCTTACTTACAATGTTGAAGGTGCTTTATAAATGTAAGATATATCAGATAGTTGAACAGGCAGAAAGGATTTTAAAATTTCTTTCATAGGATGTGGGAAACATTGGCAAGGCCAGAATTTGTTGCCCTTCCCTAATTGCCCTTGAACTGAGTGGTTTGCTAGGCCATTTGAGAAGGCAGGCAAGAATCAACCATATTGTTGTGGGTCTGGAGTTACCTGTAGATCAGATCAGGAAAGTACAGCATTATTAAACCAAATGGATTTTTGAGACAATTGATAATGGTTGTCACGGTCACCATTACTGAGACTGCTTTTGTATTCCACACTTATTAATGGAACTTAAATTGTACCAGCTGCCATGGTGACACTTGAACCCATGTTCTTGGAACATAAGCCTGGGCCTCTTGCTTCTAGTCCAATGGCATAATGATGCCATCACCTCCTCTGAAGTACTGTTCATCTAATAATAAGCACTAACATTTGCAGTTCATGGAGAATGGCTTATAGCTATTTGTACAGTGAAATGTACAAGTTGATGGGAGAGCATAAATTGGCAATGTGAAAGAATAATCAGGCAGGTTTATTTATTCATTCAAGTAATATCAACATTGCTAGCAAAACTTGCATATATTGCTCAACCTTAATTGTTCTTGAGGAGATGATAGTGAGTTTCGTCCTTGAACCATTGCAGTCCATATGTTGTAGGGACTCCCATGTTGCTGTTAGGAAGAGGATTTGATCTTGCAATGGGGAAGAAATGTTCATAAATTTCTAAGTGAGAAAGGTGAATTGGAGGGGAACTCGCAAGTAAAGGTACTCCCAAATTCCTGTTTCCCTGGTTGTTCTAGGTGGTAGAGGTCATAGATTTTGAAAGTGTTGACAAAATGTCTCTATGCATTTTGTAGATGATACACATTGCTGTTACTGTATTTCTTCCACTGTGGTGGAAGGAATGAACGTTTGAGATAGTGGATAGGGTGCCAATTAAGCAGGCTGCTTTGTCATGGAAAGTGTCAACCTTGAGAGTTGTTGGAACTGCGTTCATGTAGGCAAGTGCAGGTACTTGTAAATAGAGGAGGTGAAGATATGAATTGCTCACCACAAAATTCTCAGCATCTAAGTTTCTGATCTACTCTTGTAGCAAAAATATTAAAATGGCTAGTTCAGTTTAGTGTCTGGTCAGTAATAACCATGATGTAGAGATGCCAGCGTTGGACTGGGTAAACTCAGTAAAGTTTTACAACACCAATTTTAAATCCAACCAATTTATTTGAATAACGCACAGAATGTTGAGGGTGGGTGATTTAGCAATTGCAGTGCCATTGAACATTAAGGGGAGATGATTAGATTCTCTTGTGTTAGAGATGGTAATTGTCTGGTACTTATGTTGCCAGACAATTAAACTTATTCGTCACTTGTCAGCCCAAGCCTGAATGTTGCCTAGATCTTGTGCATGTTGGTAGACTGTTCCAGTACTGAAAAAATTAAAAATGGTGCTAAACAATGTGCAATCATCAGTTATTATCTCTACTTATGATCTCATGATGGAGTAGTGGTCTCTGATAATGCAACTGAAGACGATTGGGTCTAGGATATTACCCTACCTTAATGTTCTGGGGTTGAGAGGATTGACTTCCAAAAACCATAATCATCTTTCATTGTGTTAGGTACAACTCCAACCAGTTTTCATCTGATTTCCATTATTTTTGGCTTTACTAGGATTTCTTGATGTCAAATCAGTCAAATGCTGCCTTGATGTCAAATAGATTAACTCTCACCTCATCTGTGCAATTCAGCACACTTGTTCATATTTGTACCAAAGATCATTGCCACCCATTTTACATCTCTGCTAAAATTGAAAGTAACACCTGTAGTTTTGTACGTCTGTGCACAATAAGTCTCTACATGCCTAAGTAATTTGTCAGTGAAATTTAAACCTCCTAATCTTTAACATGATGCAAAACATGATCGCACAAGTGAAAACCAAGCTAGTTTTTCTTTGTGTCTATAGTCGACATCTGTGACTGAACAATAACCAGTTATTGAGTGAACAGTTTTCTTTCCCACCCTGAAATTGAAGCTATCACATCACAGAGACAGATGAGCAAATTCTATTTATGTATTCTCCAAGGCAACAGCATTTTTTTTTGTTCCATCTTATTCAGCTTATTTAATGCTCAATAGGAACATTCTGGGGAACAAAATGGAAACAAATTATACCATATTCTTGTTTTTCTTCAGTATTCCCTCCAGGTTATTCTACATTTTCAGAAATTCTGTCAAATGTCAGTGCATTGCATTAAAAGATTTTGACGCCACATCAGTCAAAATTCGTTTGGGTTGGTGTCCAGTTAAATACACTAACTGGATTTCATTGTTTCTCTGGAGGATCCAAACACTTGATTTATTGCAATTAGCCTTGAGCATTGGAAAATATGATAAATGAGCTTTTCTTTATTCTTAATAATATTGATGGCTACTTCTGCAATTTAGCAGTAATAGAGGTTTACAGCTTGGAAACGGGCCCTTCAGCCCAACTTGTCTATGCCACCCTTTTTCTTTTTAAAACCCCTAAGCTAATCCCAATTGCCCGCATTTGGCCCACATCTCTCTATATCCATCGTATCCATGTAGATCTTTAAATGCTTTTTGAAAGACAAAATTGTATCAGCTTCCACTATCTCTGGCAACTGGTTCCAGACATTCACCACCCTCTGTGTGAAAAAATTGCCCCTCTGGACATTTTGTCTCTCTGCCCTCTCATCTTAAACTTGTGCCCTCTAATTTTAGACTCCCCTACCTTTAGGGAAAAATATTGACTATCTAGTTGATTTGAGCCTCCTTATTTTTTAGACCTCTATAAGATCACTCCTCAACCTCCACCACTCTAGAGAAAAAAGTCTTAGTCTATCCAGCCTCTTCTTATAACTCAATCCATCAAGTCCCAGTAGCATCCTAGTAAATTTTTCCTGCACTCTTTCTAGTTTAATAATATCTTGTCTATAATAGGGTGACCAAAATTGCACACATGTATTCCAAGTGTGGCCTGACCAATGTCTTGTACAACTTCAACAAAACATCCCAACTCCTATATTCAGTGTTCTGACTGATGAAACTAAGCATGCTGAATGCCTTCTTCACCATTCTGTCACCTGTGACTCCACTTACAAGGAGCTATGAACATGTATCCCTAGATCTCTTTGTTCTGTAACTCTCCCCAGTGACCTACCATTAACTAAGTCCTGTCCTGGTTCAATCTACTAAAATGCATCACCTCACATTTGTCTAAATTAAACTCTCTGCCATTTGTCAGCTCACTAACCCACTTGATCAAGATCCCATTGCAATTAGAGATAACTTTCTTCACTGTCCATTATGCCATCAGTCTTGGTGTTATCTGCAAACGTTTTAATCGTACCTCCTACATTCTCATCCAAATCATTAATTCAAATGACAAATAACAGTGGACCCAGCACTGATCCCTGAGGCACGCCACTGGTCACAGGTCTCCAGTTTGAAAAACAATTCTCTACAACCACCCTCTGGCTTCTGTCAAGAAGCCAATTTTGTATCCATTTAGATACATCACCCATGAGACCTAACCTTATGCAACAATCTAGCATATGGTACCTTGTCAAAGGCTTTGCTAAAGTCCATGTAGACAACATCTACCTTCTTGATTACCCTTTCAAAAAACTCAATCAAATTTGTGAGACATGATTTTCCACTGTCAAATTTATGTTGACTATCCCTAATCAGTGCTTGCATCTCTAAATCCCTGTAGATCATTTCTCTCAAAATACCTTCCAACAATTTACCCACCACAGAGGCTCACTGGACTGTAGTTCCCAAACTTTTCCCTGCAGCTCTTTTTAACCAAAGGCACAACATTTACCACCCGTCAGGCACCTCACCTGTGACAATCGATGATCCAAACATCTCGGCTAGGGGACCCACAATTTCCTCCCTAACCTCCCACAATGCCCTGGGATACACTTCATCAGGTCCGAGGATTTATCTTTCTTGATGTGCTTTAAGACTTCCAGCACCTCCTCCTCTGTAATATGTACACTCCTCAAGACATCACTATTTATTTCTCCAAGTTCCCTAACATCCATGCTTTTCTCAACAGTAAATACTGATGAGAAATATTCATTTAGGATCTCACTCATTTCTTGTGAATCCACACATAGATGACCCTGTTGACCTTGAGAGGCCCTACTCTCTCCCTTGTTACTCTTTTGCCCTTTATGTATTTGTAGAAGTTCTTTGGATTCTCCTTTGCCTTATTTGCCAAAACAATCTCGTATCCTCTTTTTGCTCTCCTGATTTCTCTCTTAACCCTACTCCTGCACTCCCTATACTGTTCAAGGGATTCGCTTGATCCCAAGTGCCTACACATGGTCATGTGCCTCTTTCTTCTTCTTGACCAGGCTCTCAATATCTTGAGTCATTCACTCTAAGAGGAGTGTTGAACCCTGGTTAATACACTTTTGAAAGTGTGCCAATTACCAGACATCCCTTTGCCTTTCCACAGACTTCCCCAATTAACTTTTGAAAGTTCTGCCTGACACCATCAAAATTGGCCTTGCCCCAATTTAGAATTTTACTTTTTGGGCCAAACCTATATTCTCCATAGCTATCTTAAAACTAGTAAAATTATGTTCACTGGTTCCAAAATGATCCCTCACTAACACTACTGTAACCTGCCCTTCCTTATTTCCCAAGAGGAAGTCAAGTTTTACTCCTTGTTTAGTCAGCCTATCCAAATACTGAATGAGAAATTCCTCCTGAATATACTCAACAAATTTCTCTCCATCCAAGGGAAAGTTAAAATCTCTGACTACTGCCACCTATTTTTCTTGGAGCTATCTGTAATCTCTTTCCCACCGATTATTTGGGGGCCTATAGTACAATCCTATCAAAATGATTTCCCCCTTCTTATTTCTCAGTTCTACCCATATAGACTCAGTGGCCAAACCTTCGGATATATCCCCTCCCAGTACGGCCGTGATGCTTTCCCTAATCAAAAGTGCAACTCCCCCTCCTCTCTTACCTCCTGTTCTGTCTTTCCTATAGCATCTGTATCCTGGAACATTGAGCTGCCAGTCCAGTCCCTCCCTTAGCCGTTTTTCAATAATTGCTGTAATAGCCCAGTTCCATATACCCTGAGTTCATCTGCCTTGCCCGTCAGGCCTCTTGCATTGAGATAAATGCAGTTTAACCTGGACTTTCCTTGCTCTCTGTCCTGTTTTTGCCTGATCTGTCTGGCACTAAGATTACTGACACTGCCTTTATTACTTAATGTGCTCTATTTAACTCCTGTACTGTTCTCAAACTTCTCTTCTGTCTCCCTACTGCTTTGGATCCCATCCCCCCACCAAACTAGTTTAAACTCTCCTGAGTGGCTCTAGCAAGTCTCCCCATCAGGATATTAGTCCTCCTCCAGTTCAAGTGTAACTCGTCCCTCTTGAACAGGTCAGTCCTTCCACAGAAAAGATCCCAATGATCCAAAAATCTAAATCCCTGCCCCCTGCACCAGCTCTCAAGCCAGGCATTCATCTGCCTAATCCTCCTATTAATACTCTCACTAGCATGTGGCAGCAGTAGTAGTCCTGAAATTACTATCTTTGAGGTGCTGCACTTTAGCCTTTTGCCTAACTGTATATTCAACTTCAGGATCTCATCCCTCTTATCTGGCTAGAATGATTGTAATCAGTGCATAGATATCATTGCAGAACATTTAATAACATTAGATCTTTGAGGCAATAAAACACTGAATATAGATATTCTGTCAGCCTTGATATTTACTAAGGCAAAAGTTTCAAGCTGCAGGTGGAGGATTTGGAGGTAAGAATGGTGTTTTTGTGGGAAGTCCATTTTTCCCTAATGGTATAGTGTTTTAACTCCATGGTGTGCATGATTTCATTTAGTAGACTTCCCACCCAGAAACCAGCCTGATTGAAAGTATGGGCTTCATGTTTTATAGGGAATATTCCAGAAGAGGGCTGGTAGAAACTGTTCATGGTAGTGATCACAAGGGAGAAATGTTGGATATATTTATAAAAGTGAGGTGAGAGTTACTGCCTTTAACATCATGGCGGCATTGGACCGAGAATGGCATCAAGGAGCCCCAGCAAAACTGGAGTCACTGGGAATTGGGAAAAACCCCTCCACTGGCTGGAGTCATACCTAACACAAAGGAAGATGGTTATGGTGGTTGGAGATCAATCACCTCAGTTCTAGGATATCATTGCAGGAGTCTGCAGGGTAGTATCCTTATGGTGAGATTGTGGAGGTACTGCAGGGCCATTTTTCTCCTAAAGCCTTGGTCATCTGCACAAACATAACAGCAAGAAGGTGAATCAGTTAACAACTCGTAGTGGTTGTGGACTCGTCAAGTTTACAGGCATTCAAATGGTCAGTGGATAGGCATATGGATAGCATTGGAATAGTTTAGGATAGAGGGTCATAAAATTGGTTACATTGGTTGGCGCAACATCGAGGGCCGAAGGGCCTGTACTGTGCTGTAACGTTCTATGTTCTACGTTCTCTATGATTTAAAAAAAAGTTTTGCTGAATTCTGTGAATTTGGAGATGCCTTGAACAATACCATTAGAGACAGACTTGTTTGCGGGTTAAAAAGTGAAGTTTTCAGTAAAGGCTGTTAACAGAAAGCAATTTGTACTTAAATGGTGAAAAGCTGCAGCATGCGATGGTGCAGAGGGACCTGTGGGTCCTTGTGCACGAATCGCAAAAACACAGTCTGCAGGTGCAGCAGGTGATTAAGAAGGCAAATGCAATGTTGGCCTTCATAGCTAGGGGGATAGAATATAAAAATAGGGAGGTACTGTTGCAGCTGTGTAGGATACTGGTGAGGCCGCAGCTGGAGTACTGTGTGCAGTTTTGGTTGCTGCATTCGAGGAAGGATATATTGGCCTTGGAGAGGATGCAGAGAAGGTTTACTAGGCTAATACCGGAGATGAGGGTGTTGGATTATGAGGAGAGACTGAATAGGCTAGGCTCGTACTCTTTGGAGTTTAGAAGGCTGAGAGGGGATCTTATAGAGATGTATAAGATATTGAAGTGGATGGATAGGGTAGAGATTGAGAGACTCTTCCTGCTTAGCAAAGATAGCAGGACTAGAGAGCACAGCCTCAAGATTAGTGTGGGGGTGGGGGGTGGGCGGTTCGGATCAGAGTTGTGGAGGAGTTCTTCACGCAAACGGTGGTGAATCTTTGGAATTCTCTGCCTGATGAGGTGGTGGAGGCTTTCTCGCTGAATATGTTCAAGTCAAGAGTGGATAGGTTTTTGATTTCAAGGGAATTAAGGTTACGGGGAGAAAGCGGGAAAGTGGTACTGAACCACTACAGGTCAGCAATGATCTTATTGAATGGCAGGGCAGGCTCAAGGGGCTGGATGTCCTACTCCTCCTATTTCTTGTGTCCTTAAAGCAACTTCGATCTAAAGAAAACTTTAGAAACCATGAAGTTTCTGGAACAGGCAGGTAAGGAAGCACAACAATTAAGTTCAAACATTAAAGTCCAAATGTTGTCAGCTGAGACCTGAACCGAAAAAAGTTTGCAATTGCTACTGATGAACAAAGACTGAGTGCACAGCTGCAGATTGCTGAAGTAAAGCAGCAAAATGCAGGTATTGTAGTAAAAGGAGGCATATCAAATGGCATGTTCAAGGAAGAAACAAATTTCAAACAATTATAAAAATTGTGCTCCAACTGAATGAAATGGTGAAGCAGATAGAAGGAAGGGTAACCAAATGATACATAACAGGCATGAGAAAGTACTAGAATTCCTGTCAGATGATGAGCAATTATTGAACATACTGGCAATTGCAAGTGCATCCAACCATTACTGAGTCATTCCCTTACTCGATAGTCAACCAATAAAAATGAGGTAGACATCAGAGCTACTGTGTCATTGGTGCTGGAAACTGTTTACTAAGAGAAAATACAACATATAATTTTGGAACTCTCAAAAATAATACTCGAAACCTACATCAGCGAAATGTCTCCATTCATGGACTTTGTGTAAATGTATAGCTAAACAGAGAGACCAAAGACTTAGCCCTGCACATTGTTAAGGATAAGTATATCATCCTAATGAATGGAACCTGGTCGGAGAGAATCAAGCTAATCTGGGCTGAGATAAGCCTCATGTGAGATAAGCCTTCATCTGAAGCAGATCTGCTGAAAATTTTAAGAAAACATGCCATTATCTTTAATTAAGAGCTGGGAAGCATGAAAACCATCTCAGTCAAACCAAAGATTAAGAATAAAAGCCAAGCTAAACGCTTGAAGGCTTAGTCAGTGCCATACACCATTGGCCCAATATTGAGGCAGAATTGAAGAGGCTAATTAAAACAGGAGTCCTTGAAACTGTTAATATAAGTGACTGGGCCATGTTGATAGTACCAGTGGTGAAGAAAGATGGTTTGGTATAAGTATGCGTTGATTTTAAGATTGCTATTAATCCAGTACAGAGCAGTACCCTCTGCCTTTAATTGATGATTTGTTTGCTGGGTTGGCTGGAGACTAGTATTAAAGTTGACTTTAATCAAGTTAATCTCCAGATAAACGTGGACCTAGATTCGCAACAATATTTGACCAGCATAACGCATATGGGACTATTCAGATATAAAAGACTTCCATTTGGCATCATGTCCACATCTATATTGTTCCAATGTAGTAAGAAGTCTCACAGCACCAGGTTAAAGTCCAACAGGTTTATTTAGTAGCAAAAGCCACTAGCCAGTAGCATGGTGAGACTTCTTACTGTGTTTACCCCAGTCCAACACCAGCATCTCCATATCATTGTTCCAATGTACCATAGATCAAATTTTCAGCAGACTAGAAAGAGTTCGGTGCTACTTAGATGACATCTTAATGACCGGAAAGAATGAAGAAGAACATCTCCAAAATTTAGATGCCATGCTCCAGAGACTAGAAGAATACAGAATATGAATGAGTAAATGTGAATTTTTCAGATCTTCTAAAGAATACATTATAAAGCACGTCATAGGTGCCAACGGACTGCACAGGGGCAATCTTACCGTTGCACCACCAGTGTGCAGGTGAACCGATAAGACCACATGAGAGCTGAGAAATCAGGTTTGCACTCAATTTCTCGCTTCTCACTATCTTACTGGCATGAAATATCCAGCGAGATCAACATTACTCCCATTTCCGGTGCAAGACTGAATAAATTATTTAAATATATATGAAACTGTTTTTACATTGATTTAATGAGCTCGGAACTCAGTCAACCAGGCTCACTTGTCCGTGTGATCTCGCCAGAAGAGGTTCTCTCTGGCAAGAAACACAGCCGGTCCCCTATAGTGGGGACCAGTTCTGATGGCCTCACAAGTAGAACTGGTAGCCATTGAGGCCCTTTCCCCCCCCCCGGGACATTGGGGATCATAGGGAGATGTGCTTTAGACAGTCCCAGCCTGGAGCCTTGGCAGTGCCAGCCTGGCACCCTGGCATTGCCCACCAGGCAGTGTCAAGGCAGTGGACCTGAGGGGCGAGGTCTACTGGGGACAGGGCCAGACTGGGCGTGGCCTTTTGGTGGGAGGGAGCCCATTGCTTTTCTGCATTGGATCAATATAGGGAGAGAGGAGGAATCTACTGTTACTCTGCATTGGGATCAGTGAGGGAGAGAGGGGATGATTGTGGTTGGCCATGGGAGCCTGATGGAATCAGGCAACTGATCTCAAGGGTGCAGGGTGACTGTTTGTGGAAAGGTTCTTGAGTGGCCAATTGTGGGGTGGGGGCAGATCGGGTGGCCGATTGTAGGGGTGGGAGGGAGGGGGTGATAGGTCCGGGCGGATGAGGGGAGATCACGGTAGGCTATGGGCCCCCAAATTAGTTGGAGACGGGGTTACGTTTGTGAGGCTGGGTGTTTTTTGGAGGTCATGGAGGCTGGCTGAGAACAGCAGAGGCTGAGTGACAGGTCTCTGATGCTAGAGAACTACACATGTGCAATGAAGCCCTCTGCTGCTCTCAGCTAGTGTTCAGGAGACTTAAAGCCCTGACCTCCTCCCACTAAAGGTGAAGCTGATTTTTCATCCACTGAATGGATAAGATAGCAGATTTGAATTTGCCCAAAAATGAATCTGAAATTCTCCAGTTTTCATACCTGGCCTGGATTAGAATTTGTTTTGTAAGATTGCCCTCCACAAATCTCCTTCACAAATAAAATTCATAACTGAGGCACCAGCATCTACTGACGTAAATCAACTTTTGTCATTTTTGGGCTTGTTAAACTATTATGGAAGATCTGTTCCAAATCTGGCAATTATTTTCCAGTCTTTGCATAACTTATTGGCTGGAATTTTGTCACCTTGTCTGCCATGGAATCAGAGCGGGTGAGGAGAGGACAATGAAAATGTCTGTTGATCCAGTCGACCCAGGGATTTTACAGTTTTGAGACAAGCAAACAAACAGGAAATGGAAGTGGAGAGATCAATGTGAGAAAACCTTCACACAAGTAAAAGAGGCATTATTAAAATCAGAAATACCGACTGGCACACTTTGACCAAAATTACCTTTGCAATTGGCTTATGATGCATCACCTTGTGGGTGGGAGTAATGATGAAGAGAAGCCAATAGCGTTTGCATCGAGATCCTTGAACAAAGCGGAAGTGAACAATGCACAGATAAAGAAGGAGGCATCATTTTCAGGATCAAACATTTTTACCATATCTATATGGAAGGAAGTTTTCTCTATAAATAGATCATTGATCACTATAATGAAATTCAGGTCGCTGACTTGTATTTCACCTCTAGCAGTGAGCCACATGCAGAGATGGGTATTACTTTTATCAGCTCACACCCACATGGCAAAATATCAGCAATCTAATCTTCATAGGAACTCTGATGGACTCTCAAGATTGCCTTTACCTAATGAGTCATCAAGGATAGTTTGAGTGGTAGCATTTTTTATTTTGAAGAAGTCAAAAACTCTCCTGTGACTGCAGGACAGGTTAAGAAGTATACAAAGTATGATCCGCTTCTATCAGAGATTATGGGCATGGTACTTCTTGGCAAGACTGCAGGAACAGACTTGGGGTTGAATCCATTTGTCAACTGAAGACTTATAAGAATAAGCTCCTCTGGGGAATGAGGATCATCATTCTACCACCATTAAGGAAATATTCTAAACCATCTTCATGAAGTTCATCCTGAGGTAGTAAGAATAAAGGAAATGGCCAGAAGCTATTTTTGGTGGCCAAGACTCAATAGTAAAACTGAGGGAGATGCTGGGACAAGTTTGTCATGTGCAAAACTTCAAAATCATCACTACTAGTGCCATTACACCCATGGGAATGGCTGGAATAGCCAGAGCAAAAAGCCCACATTGATTATGCTGGATCATTCAAAGAGCGTGTATTCCTCATTATGGTGGATGGGGACTCAAAATGACCTGAAGTTGCCATTATGAAAACTATGATTTCAGAGAATGATATAGAGACTGGGTGAGATTTTTGCAAGATTCAGGTACCATGAAGAACTTGTCAGTGGCAATTGGGCCAAGACTTTTTCACATGAATTCACAGATTATAGGAGAAGGGAATCTGACAAATCCAATCCGTTCCTTATCATCCTGCCACAAATGGGCTGGCTGAAAGGTTTGTCCACACAATGATAGGCAATCAATATAAAATATTCACCAAGAAATGCAATAGGAACCATGTAATAGGAATTCAGGAGAGATCTACAACCCAGAAGGTGGTAAGAATGTGGAATTTGCTTCCACAGGCAGTGCTTGAACTATTAATACATTGAAGAGAAAGTTGGACTTTCTGAGGTATCTGAGGAGGTGGGGAATAAAAGATTACAATGGTAGATTTAAATGAAGAACGATTTAATGAACCATGACCACAGCATGGACTGGTTGGCCTAAAAGTAGTGCCATGTAGGTCTTTGGTGAAACAGTGAGGTTTCATGATAACCAGTATCTACAACTGCTGATGTTAGTTTTTTAAGCTAGATTATTTATTCAATTAGCTGAATACAGATTCCCACAATGGGATTTGATCTCATGTCTGCAGATTATTACTCCAGGCATCTAAATTACTAATCTAGTAGCACAGCCGCTATGTTACATGCTTGAATCATGTTCAAAACTACAGTTCCAAACAATTTTTTTTTAAGTGTTTGGAGAGTGCAGACAGGAACATCTGCTACCTCTTAAGATTAACAAGTCAAAAAGGTATATATCTGTCTAGGTGGACTAACATATTCCCTGAATACTGACTTCATATTGGACCAGAGGCATACTGAACTTCTTATGAACTTAAAGTACTGTGGCACTTCCTCATGGAGGAAGTCTCACATTGCTTGTATTTAGTGCACTTTGGGATCAGTCAGGAAGTGACTAAACTTATACTACCATTTTCATGCCAATGTGTACTGAAAGCCAGTTTGTCTTGAAGCAAGAATGACACTATAATAGCACGATTCAGCTTTTGTTTGTTCAATTTGCTATATTACTTTCGTCAAATTCTCCAGTATTTTTCAGTGCAATTGTACATCATGCTAAATATAAATCTATATGGCAGGAAAAAATAAACATTTTGCGTATAAGATTAAATCTTACTAAATTTACTTGTATTTGTGATACAACAGAGATTAAAAGTATCTTAACTACTTTTCATTCAGCAAATGCCCATTATGTCTTCTCCATTTTAGAGAAATTACTGTGATGGCCTGAACATAATCCCACAAAACTGCTAGCATTAAATAAATATCTAGCTCCTAAAAATCTAAAATTAACAAAATTGTATTTTACAGTGGTATAGTTAAAAAATACTGACAGCTTTCAGATTTGATAGAAAAAAATATTCCAGTTCCTTAAGGAAACCAGTCTAATCTACCTTTGGGGAATTTTATAATGTCTGTTTACTTTACTGCTATAAGCAGCTGATATTAATTATTATGATCAAGTTCAAGTCAATCTAAAAGATGTAATCCTCCCGTTTTAAAAAATGAATTTAGAACTTACATTTTAGATGGTCACAGATTTGAATCATACACCTGTGGGGTATAATATTCATTACTTAATTTAGTGGCTGAATACTGTGCTTGTTGGAGGCGGGAAGTGGTGGGGATGGAGGTGGCAAGAGTACAGTTGGTTGCCAGAGATAGAAATATGGAAGCATAGAAACAAAAAATGTAGCTCAGCACTGCTTGACAGAAGCTGTTTTATGCTGGAATTGATAACAACTTTGGAAAATATTACAGGTTGGCAGATCTGAAATGCTTTGCTATCCCAGAGGAAGAAGGTTGATACAATGGAGAAGACAACTGTGAAACTTTAATAAATTTGATTAATGTTGTACTTTCCCCTGTTTTATTGTATCATTCTACTCTTTCTTTAAACATCCCCCATGCTACTCACTATTTGTTAGTCATGAGGGTAAATGCCTCTTCCATTCCGGCTCTCTAACCATTTTGTTATTTTAATGGAAGGTTTAAAAATGTGATGCTTTATTAGATCCATAAAGCCAAGAGTGCGTAATGGTGTAATCCTTCGAATAACCAATTTATTCCATAATATTTTTGACGTGTCATTGATTGCTACTAAAAGAAAGCATTGAAGCTAAGGTTTTTAATGGGCAAATGCAGATGGCAGGCAGAATGAGATCATGTTCTGTTCACAATCTTTTACCTATGCAAAATGTGCAGCATGCTGAGTTTATTGCTTATTACACACACACACACACACACACAGACATATACATCCTGTGTGAACATGGAATAATAAAGAGAAACCAAACTTTTACATTTTGAGGACTGAATGTTCTTTGCAGTTTTCAAAAGTATTTCACTATAATAAACTTGTCAATGTTTTATAAAATTTAAAATAACAAACACATTACTCACTAGAGTCCTGTAAGATAACACAAGCATTAATTATATAGTAAAGAAACTGAATTTTTTAAATCCCTAGGATGGAATTCAAATGGATCTTCCTAAAGACATGGAAAATGTTGGTTTGACGTCTTAGGCAATATGCCATTGACTTTTTAGTGCACTATAAATTGAACTCACTATGTGAGATTTCAGGGAGAATGGTAAGATAGAGAGAACCAAGATAGTCATGTTACAACAGAGTTTTGAACTGCTTCAATGGGGAAATTTTAACTTAACCCAACTATTATCAAACTGACAGGATTGGTTGCAACACTAATTTAACCAGCCATCAGATTTTACTTTTGCACCTGATTCCTGGGTTTCTCACTTGGGGAATTTGGTTAAAGTTACTCGTAATGAGTTTTTTCTTATTTGTTCAAAGTATGTGATCAGGGTCATTGGCAAAGGCCAGCCTTTGTTGTCATTCCCTACTTGGCTTTCTGACTAGGTAACTTAAAATTTTCCAGTCACAAATGGATTATGAATTACGGTAATGAATAGATATATTTACCATATTACACTGCAAACTGGAACATTATCCATTTACGATAACAAATAAAAGCAAAATATTGCAGATGCTGGAATCTGAATCAAAAACAGAAAATGCTGCTCACAGATGCTGTCAGATAATTTAGATATGTTTTAGCCAAGAAATAATTTATAAATATCATAACCCAATAAAATTAACTCCAACAGTTTTGAGATGATGTATTACCTTACTGATACCTTTAAGCGTTTCTTCATAAAAGTATTAACTGAACCAGCAGCCTACATTTGGAATTAATTGTCATCTGCAATAGTGTTCAAAGCATCCTTGAATATGTATTTTTTACCAACATATCTCAGGAACATTTAGTTCACATTTACAGATATTAAATAATTTTAGGCTTATAGTCTTTTGAATTGTATGCACTGTACTTTTAATTCCTTCACTTTTGAGTTTCATTTAATGAGCTGCTATTAGCAAAGCTGCCGTCTCTATTCCTTAATTTGATATAGGGTCATAGAGGTTTACAGCATGGAAACGGGCCCTTTGGCCTGTTCCCTTTGTCCATGCCTCTCTTTTTTTATTAAACGCCTAAGCTAGTCCCAATTACCTGCATTTGGTCCTTTATCCTCTATACCCATCTTACCCATGTAATTGTCTTTACACTTTTTAAAAGACAAAATTGTATCCACCACTATTACTACTTCTAGCAGCTTGTTCCAGAACTCATCACTCGTGTGAAAAAAATTGCCCTTTTTGTATCTCTCCACTCTCACCTTAAACTTATGCCCTCTAGTTTTAAACTCCCCTATCTTTGGCACTATACACATGTACTATGTACAAGGAATATATTTGACACAGCCTAAAAAATTTAATGATCTAAGTTTAGTATATGCATTTTAAGGGCAAGATTTTAACTCACTTACTACCCATTCAATTACACAGGGTTAAAATTGAATCAGAGAAGTCTAAAACTACCTTAGTTACATCCTTTACTTACAAATGCTTCAGTGCTGACATTATGTTAATGTTAGTAATGAAACTAAGAGCTTTGTTGCAATTCTGTGTAGCCACCACCATTTATAATGGGTACACAATATAGTAAACTACCTAACAGTCTGCTGTGAATAGCTTATATTAACTGTCTTGAACTGTAATGATTGTTAAAGTTCTTCTGTGCAACATCTTATGAGATTTGGCATTGTTGATTTTTTTTTCTTTGAGGATTTATCTGTCAAATAATTATGTGCAGCTGTGGTTTTCTTTATTAAGCCATTAGCCTTATATTTCAGCAATACATTGGGAAAAAGATCTCATTTCAGTGAGAATTAGGGACCAGCCAATCTGTTCAAACTTTGCTCAGCAATTACTAACAAAGCACATCAATTTCAAAGCGTCACTTATAAAGAAATCAGTTTTGTGAAATAGGATGCCAGTACATAGTGCTACCTAGAAATGCTGAACAGATGTGCACTGATGGTTGGAAAATAAATATTAAGACTTCAGTACCTCTGCAATTGTCACTTAATTGATTTTGACTTTGGCTGTTCTTTTTGCAGAGCCTGATCAAATCAAATCAAAGTGCCTTCCAACCCACCCCCCAGCTTGTTGCTCTTAATATAGTGGGCGGGTAAGATGCCTATTGCTTGCCCAGCACCCTTAGATCTTTTGAAGCCCTTAACCTTAAGGAGCAATTAGACCTACTGAAGCCCTTAACCTTAAGGGGTGATTAATGGTCTAATTCTGCCTCTATTGCCATAATATGGTTATAGAACATAGAACATAGAACATTACAGCACAGAACAGGCCCTTCGGCCTTCGATGTTGTGCCGACCAATTAAGAAAAAGCAATGACCCTCTAATCTAAACCATTCCCTTTTAATCCATAAACTTACCTACTAACCTCTTAAACACCACCAAACTTGGCGCATCTACAACTGCAGCAGGCAGGGCATTCCATACCCTTACCACACTCTGGGTAAAGAACCTACCTCTGACATCCATCCTATAACCACCACCCCTTAATTTAAAGCTATGTCCCCTCATGCTAGCTTTCTCCATCCTAGGAAAAAGGCTATCACTGTCCACCCTATCTAATCCTCTAATCATCTTATATGTTTCAAATAAGGTCTCCTCTTAGCTGCCTTCTTTCTAACGAAAACAACCTCAAATCCCTCAGCCTCTCCTCATAAGACCTGCCCTCCATACCAGGCAACATCCTGGTAAACCTCCTCTGTTCCCTCTCCAATGCCTCCACATCTTTCTTATAATGTGGGGACCAGAACTGCACACAATACTCCAAGTGCGGCCGCACTAGAGTTTGTACAGTTGCAACATGACGTTGCGGCTCCGAAATTCAATCCCCCTACCAATAAAAGCTAAGGCTCCGTATGCCTTCTTAACAACCTTATCGACTTGACTGCCTACTTTCAGGGATCTATGCACATATACACCAAGATCCCTCTGTTCATCAACACTATTAAGAATCCTACCCTTAGCCCTATACTCTACACATTTATTATTCCTGCCAAAGTGCATTACCTCACACTTTTCCACATTAAACTCCATTTGCCACCTCTCGGCCCAGCTCTGCAACTTGTCCAAGTCACTCTGCAAACTATAACACCCCTCTCACTATCTACCACTCCACCGACTTTAGTGTCATCCGCAAATTTACTAATCCATCCTTCAATACCCTCATCCAGATCATTAATAAAAATTACAAACAGCAGGGGCCCCAAAACAGACCCCTGAGGCACACCACTCGTCACCGAACTCCACGATGAATATCTCCCATCAACCACCACCCTCTGTCTTCTATCTGCCAGCCAATTCCTAATCCAATTAGCTAACTCACCCTCTATTCCACACATCTGCATTTTCTGTAGAAGTCTTCCATGGGCCACCTTATCAAAAGCCTTACTAAAGTCCATATATACTACATCAACCGCCTTATCCCCATCCACCTCTTTGGTCACTTTTCAAAAAACTCAATGAGGTTAGTAAGGCACGACCTACCCTTCACAAAACCATGCTGACTATCCCCAATCAATTCATTTCTCTCTAAAAAACTATAAATCCTATCCCTAATAATTCTCTCCAATACTTTGCCCACAACAGAAGTAAGACTCACTGGCCTATAATTCCCTGGAAGGTCTCTCTTCCCCTTCTTGAACAATGGGACCACATTCGCTACCCTCCAGTCTTCCGGAACTATACCCGTAACCAACGACAACCTGAAGATCAGAGCCAGAGGTTCTGCAATCGCCTCTCTCGCCTCCCAGAGAATCCTAGGGTAAATCCCGTCCGGCCCAGGGGACTTATCTAACTTCAAACCCTCAAGAATATCGAGCACATCCTCCTTATCTACTTCAATACTTTACAGTTTGCAACCCTGTATCCCAGTGTTCTCCACAACTACATTTACATCTCCCTGTGTGAATACCGAAGAGAAATATTTGTTCAGTGCCTCTCCAATCTCTTCAGGCTCCATGCACATGGTTGGCAGTGGAAAATTGATAAAAGTGGACAAGGTGCTTTCTCAACAATTCAAGTGGAAATGAAGGGAGTACTTCCTTGAGGTGTGTCCTCTATGCATCAGCAACCCCACCTGCCACATGTGGTATTCCCCCTTTGGGCTTCCCCACAACTTCCTTAATGCCTTCCATACAAAAATCCCAGTCTTAACTGAGTCCATGTTGTCTTCTCAAGCGGTCCCAACAGCACCCATACTGAGTCTGACTGGTCAGCAGCTCTTGTGGCAGGGACCTCCTTCCACTGAGTGAGGGGGTTGACTCAGCTGATATTGTTAAGTTTGCCTCCTGTGGTTAGTCTTTTTTTAACATAGATTTGCTCTAATGGGTGAAAATTTGAGAGATAAGTAATATATCGCTTGGCAAAATTCACTCTATGGTTATTTAATCTGAATTCCACTGCCATCACTAATTTGTTTGATTGTTATTATAAGCAGTATCAACACCATATTGATCAGTATGATATTACTCTTACTCCATTTGCAGTATGATAATCATAACTTCCTGAAGAATTAACAATTATTCTAGTAATCCCTTTTGTGCATTCTCTAGTTATTTCTTCAATATTACTGAGCAATTCTGAAAATTTGTAATTAATTTGAATTATTTGGATTTTGTGCAGACATTGATGAGTGTATGAATGGAACTATCTGTGGCACTCATGGATATTGTGAAAATACAGATGGATCATTCCATTGTCATTGTGATCAAGGTTTTGAGGTTCCATCAGGAGGACAAGGATGTGTGGGTAAGTTTGAGCTGGAAAGTTGCTGTCAAACTTTATAAATTCTGCTGGATTTCTGCAGGGCCACAATTGAAAGTGCGAAAGAGACTGTGCAAGCCAGCTGTGCAAGTTCCTGATTCTAGGCAGGATGACTAAAATACTTAGTCGTAAATCATCTGATAGTTGCTGTTGGTCATGTCCATTCTGTTGGGATTGATCTTGATGTCCACAACTCTACGGTTACTGTATTTTTTTCTCTGAGATATGAGTATCACCGGCTGAGCGAGCATTTTATTGCCCTGAACTGAAGGCATTTAAGAATCAACCACATTGCTATGTCTCTGGAGTCACGTGTAGGCCAGACCAGATAAGGATGGCAGATTTCCTTCCCAAAACTACCTGGCTACAGGTATAGTGCCAGAAGACTGGAGGATAGCAAATGTTGTCCTCTTGTTCAAGAATGGGAGTAGAGACCATCCTGGGAATTATAGACCGGTGAGCCTTACTTTTGTTGTGGGCAAAGTTTTGGAAAGAATTATAAGGTATAGGATTTATAATAATCTAGAGAAAAATAAATTGATTAGGGATAGTCAACATGGTTTTGTGAAGGGTAGGTCATGCCTACAAACCTTATCAAGTTTTTTGAAAAGGTGACCAAAGAGGTGGAGGTGAGGCAGTTGACGGTGTATTTTAGCAAAGCATTTGATAAGGTTCCCCATGGTAGGCTACTGCAGAAAATACAGATGCATGGGATTGAGGGTGATTTAGCAATTTGAATCAGGAATTGGCTAGCAGATAGAAGACAGAGGGTGGTGGTTGATGGGAAATATTCAACCTGGAGTTCAGTTAGAAGTGGTGTACTTCAGGGATCTGTTTTGAGGCCACTGCTGTTTGTCATTTTTATAAATGACCTAGATGAGGGTGTAGAAGGATGGGTTAGTAAATTTGCTGATGACACCAAAGTCAGAGGAGTTGTAGATGATGAGGATGGTTGTTACAGTTTACAGAGGGACATAGGTAAGCAGCAGAGCTGGGCTGAGAGATGGCAAATGTAGTTTAATGCGGAAAAGTGTGAGGTGATTCACTTTGGTAAGAGTAACAGGATTACAGAATATAGGGCTAATGGAAGGACTCTTGGTAGTGACAAGCAGAGAGAACTCAGTGTACATGTGCATAGATCCCTGAAAGTTAACACCCAGGTTAATAAGGTTGTTAAGAAGGCGTACGGTTAGCTTTTATTGGTAGAGGAATTGAATTTCGGAGCCATGAGGTCATGTTGCAACTGTACAAAACTCTGTGGCTGCACTTGGCGTATTGCGTACAGTCCTGGTCGTCGCATTATAAGAAAGATGTGGAGGCATTGGAAAGGATGCAGAGGAGGTTTAGCATCATGTTGCCTGGTACGGTGGGAAGGTCTTATGAGGGAAGGCTGAGTGACTTGAGGTTACTTTCATTAGAGGGAAGAAGGTTAAGAAGTGACCTAATTGAGGCATACAAGATGATCAGAGGATTAGATAGCGTGGACAGTGAGAGCCTTTTTCATCAGTTGATGATGGCTAACATGAGAGGACATAGCTTTAAATTGAGGGGTGGTAATTATAGGACAGACATCAGAGATAGGTTCTTTACTCAGAGGGTTGTAAGGACATGGAATGCCCTGTCTGCAGCAGTTGTGGACTCACCAACTTTAAGGGTGTTCAAATGGTCAGTGGATAGGCATATGGATAACCCGTAGGTTAGAGGGTCTTTAGATTCAGTCCACTGGTTGGCACAACATCGAGGGCCGAAGGGCCTGTACTGCACTGTAATGTTCTATGTTCAAAAGGACATTGGTGAACCAGATAGGTTTTTCAACATGACCGCCATTATACTTTTAATTACAAGTTTTTATTGAATTCAAATTCTACCATGGTGAAATTTGAACCCAGATTTCTTGAGCATTACACTTGGTCTCTGGATTCCTAGCCTAATGAGAATACTACTATGCCACTGTTTTCCCTAAAAGTGCTATAGAAGTACATTTCTTAAGCCAAATAACACAAAACACAGTGAAGTAAAAAGATATTAAGAATAAATTCATGTTTATGCTGGAAGTTGTGGGTAGATTGACAGATTGTGGGTAGCGCTGCTGCCTCACAGCACCAGGAACCTAGATTTGATTCCCAGCTTGGGTCTCTATTTGTGTAGAGTTTGCATGTTCTCCCTGTATCTGTGTGGGTTTCCTCTGAGTTTTCCACATTCCTCCAACAGTCCGGAAGATGTCCTGTTAGTTGCATTGGCCATGCTGAATTCCCCCTCAGTGTACCTGAACAAGTACTGAAGTATAGAAACTGGAAGATTTTAACAGTAACTTCATTGCACTGTTAATCTAACCCTACTTTTGACATTATTAAAGAAATTTTAAACTTTAAAAAATTTAAACCTGGAAGTTTTACATTTTTGAACAGGTTTTATGAATGAGAATTATTTTTAAAATCAAGTGTTTGAGTGATAACTTGATTAGATTGTTAGAAATGTTGTTTTTTACATCTTCACATGGCTTCTGCAGTCTGTGCTTGCTAGATTCTAAGTGAGTCATTATGGAAATAAAAGGAAAGCATAGAGACGGCAGAGGAGTATGATGGAGTTTGGAGAGGTATGGAGGGCTCATAGCGGGGTATCAGAGAGCAAGAGGGTTCAATGGGGATATGGGGCATGATGGTTATGGGAAATGAGGGGACATATGATTTGGAGATAAGGGGTGCGCGCTTGAGAATCTGACGTTCATTTTTAAAACTGGACTGTAATCCGATAGATGGAAGCAGGTGTTTCTCATAGAATCCTACAGTGTAGAAGGAGGCCACTCAGCCCATTGAGTATGCACCAATCATAATCCCACCCAGGTCTTATCTCCATACCTTATGCGTTTACTCTGGCTAGTCCCCCTGACATTATGGGGTAAATTAGCATGGCCAATCTACCTAACCTGCACACCTTTGGACTTTGGGAGGGAACTGAAGCATGCAGAGGAAACCCACACAGACACAAGGAAAATATGCAAACTCCACACAAATAGTTATCCAAGCCAGGAATCAAATCATATTGACCTGGCCACCCATCTGCCTTCATTGCTACTTCAGGAGCATTAGGGCAGACTCCATTTCTGTCTACCCAGAACAGAAATATGGCAGGCAGGTGCACTTTTAAAAGAGATAGGCTGGGTTAAAAAGTTTCTCGGCCAGGCTTTCTTGCATGAAAAGCAAAACAAAATGAGGAAAGAAAAATTGGATTAAGAAACTCAAAGAGAAATATTTTAAAGTTGCTAATTTTTTCACATCTCCAATCTCCATGAATAATTGAAATGTGAAGGGATAACATTCCATCCTTGTAAAAGTAAATTTCAGTACTTAAGCAATCCCATGAATCTATTGGACATCAAAAAGGACCAGGTTTCCTATCTGAGGCATAAGACAGTCAGCCAAGAGTCAAAATATACACTCTTTGTTAGCTGTAGCTGGCAAGCTTAAGTGACCACTGCCTGGCACTTGAAACTATGATCATTTAGCAGGGGAAGAAAATTGTCTACTGCTTATGGGTACTGATGGACGGATCACTACTTTTTCAACCATCAATTAACATTGATAATACTTCTCATTTATTTGTCATTTCATATATCTGTATTCTAATTGAACATTATCTCTAAAGCAGAAATGTAGAAGATTTCTGTGCCCTTTTTCTCTGATTTTTAATAGGTAACGAGGAATTCAACATCCTTTCTTTCTCAATATGCAAGATAAGCTCCCCCAGGCACCAGTGATTCATGTTATTCAACAGCATAGCTTTTGAATGTCACTTTTATCCTCTTGTTTTCCGAATATCAAAATGATCTGAAATTCAATCTGAGATTGAAGTTTCAAATGGTCTATCATGCCTCAAATTCTATTCATTTAATAGAATGTATTGTCTCCCTTGTTCATATAAATTATTGGATGGTACTTGCACAGATTTTGTAGTAATCTTTTTAAAGTCTCCAGTAAGGAAAGCAGGCTATTTTAAACCTTCGCCTTTCTTACAGTCCTATGAACGTAGAACAAGAGAACATGGACAGAGTGAATAAGGAGCAGCTATTCTTCTTAATTGAAGGATTAGTCACAAGGGGCATAGGTTCAAGGTGAGGGGCAGGAGGATTGTAGGGGGGGATGCGAGGAAAAATTCTTTTACTCAGAGGATGGTGATGGTCTGGAATGTGCTGCCTGGGAGGGTGGTAGAGGCAGGTTGCTTTGCATCCTTTAAAAGGTATCTGGACAAACACTTGGCATGTCATAATATTCAGGTCTATGAGCCAAGTGCTGGCAGATCGCTTTAGACGGGAGTTCAGGTGTTTCTGATATGTTGGTGCAAACTTTTCTTGTCATGGGGAGCACGAGAAGATATAGGAGGATAGTGAAAGGGCATACTTTAGCAAAGGATTTAACAGGCCCAGCTCCGTGAACATTGTGGAAGACTAAAATGTGCCTATCACTGCAATGGAATTGACCTGGTAGAGGTTGCAGGGTTCAGGCTTGTAACACCAACCTGTGCCCTTAAAAAGCATTTATAAAATTTGTAAAGCCTAGGAATGGGATCAGGAATCCCAGCAGGTCCCAGCTGCCATTTTCACCTCTCTCTACTTTCCTACCAACTCTCTGGAAACCTAGCCCATTGTTGTGGTATGTTCCTGATTACGACTTGCTTACTGTCACTGCTTTCAAGAGAGAAAAATAAGAACAATTTGAATGGTAATATTAAACTGCAAATCCTTGATTTTATGGCAAATGCATTTCTGTGAAGCTTAATAGACCAATTTTGTTTCCTCTTCAAAAATATCATATAGAGTCTCAGCTGAGAACTTGAGAACTTTACTCTGTAAGCACAGATAATTTTGCATGCTTGTCAATGCTGTAAATTAAATTCACAAACCCAGATTACTATTGAATCTATTCAGCAAACTTTTAATCCTATCAGTTCATTGGCCACAAATCTCCCATTCTCAGGCTATATGCTTCTGCTGGTGTGAAAACAGGAGAGTTTTGCACTGGGGCTGGGATTCCCTTACCTAGTGAATCCAAATATATGTGGGTAACTAATGAATCACAATCCCTGCAACCAAATAGTTCCAGATGAATTTTTAGTTCACCGAGCCAAGTAATAGCGTCTACAAAAGGTATTTTCAGAATAAGTGTAATTTTTTTAAAATTAGTTCTTGGAATGTGCATCTTACTAGCAGGTCCAGCATTTGCATTCGCCTATCCTTAATTGTCATTGAGAAGTTGGTGATGAATTGTCTTGTTGAGCTACTGCAGTTCTGTAGTAAAGTGCTCTATTATGGTTTGATAGAATGAAGTGTTTTGCTGAATCTGGAGTCATATGTACATAGAAATTTGGAAACATAGAAGATAGAAGCAGGAGGAGGCTATTCGGTCCTTTGAGCCTGCTCCGCCAAACATTGTGATCATGGCTGATCTTCCAACTCAGTAGCCTAATCCTGCTTTTTGGTGTCGGCCAGACTGGGAAAGGACGATGGATTTCCTTCCCAAAAGATGCTTTGGTCTGATCCCATCACTGCCAATACACTGTCAGAGTAAATAGATACTTTCATTAAAAAAATCATTGTGTTTTTATTTTTTAGATATTAATGAATGTGAGATGATGAATGGTGTTTGTGGAACAGCACTCTGTGAAAACTTTGAAGGTTCCTTCTTCTGTGAGTGCATGGATGAGAATGAAGACTTTGATCCCGCAAGAGGCCAATGCCATCCTCGTGTAGCAATAGGTAAGTTAAATTGAAATGTGAAGAAATAACAGTCAATTTAGAAGTTTTCATCTTGGAAAGTGAAGATAACATTGAGTTTTAAAATTATCTGCCTGGTACTTAACATTTCCAACATACACTGTTTTACTTGGTTTGCTACATTTATGTTGTTCCAGTAAAATTAAACTGAATATTAAATGTATAAGAATTTTTGTGCTTTCGGGGAAATTTGTCAAGCCCTTGTTAGTAGGATTTGCCAATCAAAAAATAATGTTACATTGTTCTAAGGGATCTGTACTGAGGCCTTACCTTTATACTATATGTACTGACAACTTGGATGAAAGATTAGACCATTGTATATCCAGGTTTGCAGATGACTTTAAGAGGGACAATAAGTTGAATGAAGGGAAGCTGGAAGTTGTAAAGGGACTTAAACACACTGATGACAGATGAATTTTAATGTGGAAATGAGATATTACAGATAGGAGAAGACGGCACTGAATGTCTTTTACCACTTGCCCATAAGCAGATGTTGTCTGAATTGCTTTTTGAAAGAACAGAGGTGGCATGTTTTCCTAGTTCCTTGGTTTTTGTGATCCAGTTTTGCTAATCAGAGCAAATTTGAGTTAAAATTAACTCAAAGTTGGTTTACTTTACATATTTAAACAAAACAATATTTTCCTCTTCCTATTCTTCACATTTACACTGTAAAAGGCATGGTGGGGGCAAGTCTGGAGAAATGAATATTTATAATAAACAGATCACAGAAAATTAATATTAATTCACTTAAGTTCTGAAGTCAGAATTCAGTTGTGCTTCTGGCTTGAAAATCCTTGAAATAAATTATGCTGCTGAACAATAAGCTTTTCTGTCTTTTGATCACTTGGCAGACCAGTGATTAAAATTAAACTGTCCAAAAGGCCAGAAGCTTGAGTCATGTGACCTTACTTCGCAACACTTACTTCGAAAAGGATGATTATTCAGCATCTGGAATTGGCTTTGGTTTCAGGACTGATAATGTCTCAGTTGTTGAAAGGGATGCGATCTAATTTCTGGGTCTGGCATTGACTCAGTAGAGCCACTGAAATACCCATCAAGATTGGTTTATAAAACGCAAGTGATTTTCCCGTAGTTCTCTTTGAAATTGGTCTGAATAATCCCAGATGATGTGATTCTGTTAGTAGCTCTCTGAACATAATGAGATGTGACATTCCAGAAACTAAGAAAATCAATATTTCGTCCATGAAACACCTAGCAATAGCTAACATATCGAGTAGCGAGTTTCTTTCCATATTGAACATACAATCATACGAAATAGGAGCTGAAGGTAATTTAGTCCAAGGTAAAGAGAAAATATTGCAGATACTGGAATTTGAAACAAAAACAGAAAATGCTGGAGATATTCAGCAGGCCTGACAGCATCTTGGAGAGAGAATAGATCCAATGTTTTGAGTCTGAATGATCCTATATCATTTAGTCCCTTAAGCCTGCTCGGTCATTCAATATGATCATGAGTTACCTACGATAGACTTTGATTCCCCTTCCTAACAGAATCTATCTAACCCTGCCTTAAAAATATTCAATGACCTGGCTCCGCTGCCTTCTGAAGCAGAGGAGCGACTTTTCCCATTCCGCCTGCCATGGGAATTGTAGCTGGTGGGATACGGACCATGCAAAGGTTTGATGACCTTGGCAGGATTGTGCGGTTTTGGGACGAATACAACCGGAAAATCTGCCCAGAGAGTTCCAAATCACACAACCCTCAGAAATAATTTCTCCTCATCTCTCTCCTAAAAGAGTGACTCCTAATTTTAAAACAGTTTCCCATAGTTTTGGACTCACTCACAACATTCTTTCTACTTCCACTTTGTCAAGACCATTCAAGATCTTATATACTTCAAGCAAGTCACCCCTCATTCTTCTAAGCTGCCATAGAAACAGGCTGTGTCCTATAATGTTCCCTCATAAGACAACTCATTTCAGGTATCAATCTAGTAAACCTCCTCTGAATATTCACCAATGCATTTAAATCCTTCCTTAAATAAATAGAACAAAATTATACACAGTATTTGAGATGTAGTTTCAATATTGCCTTGTTTAAATGAAGCATAATATCCTTACTTGTATAATTCCTCTCGTGATAAAGGATAGCATTCTGTTATTCTTAATTACTTGCTTTTCCTGCGTGCTAATTTTTTGTGAGTCATGCATGTGAACACCTAGGTTGGGATTTTCTGAGTATGTTTGCCCCAAAGCTAGAAAATCCCGCTCAAGGTCAACAGAAATTCATTAGTTAAGAAACAGACTTGAGTTTCTGCAGACATACACCTGAAGATAAAGTTCCTCTCTAGGACCAGCGTCAAGGATAGGGGAGAGCACCCAAATAATCTTTGTCCACATTGGTGCCAGTGATATAGGTAGGAAGCAGAATGAGGTCCTAAAAGCAGAAAGGAGAAAATTTGGTTAGACAAAGGAGATCTAGTGTATGTTATCTATTTGGATTTCCAGAAGGGCTTTGACAAGGTGCCACTTTCTTGGAGGCAGCTGAGTAAGATAAGAGTCCATGATGTTAGAGGCAAGATACTAGCCTGGATAGAAGATTGGCTGACTGTCAGAAGGCAGAGAATGGAGATAAAAGGGTCATTTTCAAGTGACTGGTGGAGTTCTGCTGGGGTCAGCATTGGAACCACTTTATACATCAATATCCAGGTGAAGGAACTGTGGGCACTGTGACTAAGATTGCAGATGATAGGTAGAGGAGGGGTAGTTTTGAGGAGATGGGGAGGCTGCAGAAGGACTTGGACAGCTTAGGAGAGTGGGCAAAGAGGTGGTAGATGGCATACAATGCGAAAAGTGAGGTTATACACTTTGGTGGTAAGAATAGAGGTGTAAGCTACTTTCTAAATGGGGAGAGAATTCAGAAATTGGAAGCACGAAGGACTTGGGAGTCCTAATTCAGGATTCTCAAGGTTAGCTGACAAGTTGAGTTGGTGGTTAGAAAGACTTATGCAATGTTAGCATTCATTTCAAGAGGACTAGAATACAAAAACAGGGATATATTGTTGAGGCTTTATAAGGCTTTGCTCAACCTACACTTGGTGTATTGTCAGCAATTTTGGGCTCTTTACCTAAGGAAGGATGTGTTGGTCCTGGAAAGGGCATGGAGATTGTTCATGAGAATGATCCTAGGAATTAAAAGCTTGGTGTATGAGGATAATTTAAGGACTCTGGAGTCTGTACTCATTGAAGTTTAGAAGAATGAGGGGGATCGCACTGAAACTTATAGAATACTGAAAGGCTTGAATAGAATGAGTGTGAGAAAGATGTTTCCAGTAGCAGGCGAGATTGGGATCTGAGGGCACAACATAAGAATAAAGGGAAGACTCTTTAGAACCGAGATGAGGAGGAATTTCTTCACCCACAGATGGTGAATCTGTGGAATTCATTGCACAGAGAGCTGTGGAGTCTAGGCCATTGAGTATATTTAAGACAGAGACAGGTTCTTGATTGGTAACGGGATCAAGGGTTATGGAGAAAAGGAGGGAGAATGGGGTTGAGAAACCTATCGGCTATGATTGAATAGTGATGCAGACTTGATAGATCAAATGGCCTAATTCGACTTCTATATCTTATGGTCTAAATCTCACTTTCATTTCCAATGCTGGCCATTTTCACTGGCACACGAGCAGAGCAGATTTGACCTCACACACATTGTGGGGAACACTCACACCTCTACATTAAAGCCCATTTGCCCAGGTTTGAGTAGTCTAGTCTCTAGAAAAGGAATTCTCTATTGAACATGGATGCATCAGCCTGTTGATACCTACTTACTGCCCAGACATCTCAAGGGACATAAGCACAATGCCTCATTTGAATTAGAAGTTAAAACATAGCAGTGGATGCAGCATCTGTTTGTGTCTGTTCTGTAAGTGAACTTAAGAACACCATGTTTTGTATTGAACCAAAGTAATCTGCATTTTGGTTTGTGTACTGTCATACTTAAGTTACACTGAAATATATTTTTACAGAATTTATGATTCAGTATATTTTTGGAATAAATGTTTGCAAACTATTTTCTTGCAAAAAGCAATTCTGCCATCTACTGCCTTGCTGTGGTACTGTGGGATCTCAAAGTTATAAAATTCTGACAGGATTGTTAGACAAGATGGATTCAGAAAGAATTGGCCCCGATTCTCCCATTGCAACCTGCAACTTTTCTGGCGGGTCAGGTCAGGAGATATGTGTGTCGGTTATTCGCGGGTTGCTGCAAACTTTTACAACCCACGTGCACCTCCCATCCAGAAGAAAATGGTGCCGCCGGGAATGTGCAGAAGTCCGGCAGGAAGTGAGGTAACTCATTTGTACATGTTTTACATTTTAAATGCGATTATTGGACCCAGCTTGGAACTTGCCAGGCCTGATAGCATCTCCCACTTCATTCCAGCAGGGTTGGAATAGCTTCCCACGTGTGGAGAACTAATGAGAGACCTTGCCGGAGTGAAGGGGACAATTAGGGCCTCTCATGCGGTTGGCCATCAGGAGTTGGTGTCCCCTGGATATGGGCACTCTTGATATGGAGATGCCAGTGTTGGACTGGGATAAACACAGCAAGAAGTCTCACGACACCATGTTAAAGTCCAAAAGGTTTATTCAGTAGCAAACGCTACTAGCTTTCGGGGTTTTGCCCTTTCGACAGGTGAATGGGAAGTTCTGATCACAATAGGGTATATGAAGGCACACACTCAGTTTACAGAATACTGATTAGAATGCAACAGTTAATTTTCGCTAGAATTTACAGCTAAACAAATCTTAAAGGTGCAGACAATGTGAGTGGAGATAGCATTAAGCATAAGTTAAAGAGATGTGTACTGTCTCCAGACAGGACACTAAGTCGCAAGCCCAGGCAAGTCATGGAGGTTACAAATAGTGTGACGTGAACCCAAGATCCTGGTTGAGGCCGTCCTCGTGTGTGCAAAACTTGGCTTTCTGTTTCTGCTCAGTGACTTTGCACTGTTGTATGTTGTGAAGGCCACTTTGGAGAACATTTACCCGAAGATCAGAGGCTGAATGCCCGTGACTGCTGAAGTGTTCGCCAACAGGAAGAGAACTGTCTTGATTGGTGATTGCTGAGCGGTGTTCATTCATCCATTGTCATAGTATCTGCATGGTCTCCCATTGTACCATGTCTCGGGACATCCTTTCCTGCAGTGTATTAGGTAGACAACGTTAGCTGAGTTGCAAGAGTATGTACCATGTACCTGGTGGATAGTACTATCACGTGAGATGATGGGATCTGTGTCAGTGATTCGGCATGTCTTGCAGTGGTTGCTGTGGTAGGGTTGTGTGGTGTCTGGTCACTGTTCTCCTGAAAGCTGGTAATTTGCTGTATACAATGGTTTGTTTGAGGTTTTGTGCAGTTGTTTGAAGACAAGAAGTGGGGTGTGGGAATGGTCTTGGTGAGATGTTTGTCTTCATCAATGACATGTTGAAGATGTCTTAGCTTCTCTGCTCTGGGGAAGTACTGAATGACGAACGGTTACCGTGTCCCATGTTTGTCTTCTAAGGAGGTCGGTGCAGTTTTTCACTGTGTCAGAACTGTGGATTGATGAATCGAGCACCATATCCTGTTCTTATGAGAGCATCTTTCAGTGTCTGGAGGTGTCTGTTGAGATTCTCCTCACCTGGCAATGCCAGCCTGTGCACCCTGGCACTGCCCAACTGGGCATTGGGCTGTGCCAAGGGGGTGGGACCTATTGCAGGTAGGGTCTAGGGTGATTGATGGGGTTGCGGGGGTCCTGCTGCCACTGCATGGCAATTGGTCTGGGCTGGAGGGAGGCCAGCAATTGGGGTGAGCTGCGAGGGGTCAGGGGGTGGGAACAGTGGTCTGCTGAGAGAGGGTCTGCCCCGGGAGGGTGTCAATGAGAGGGGTTTCTGCCGAGGTAAAGGGAGTGGGGGGGATCGCCAGGCACTGTGGGGCACAAGGGTCAGGCCTGGCCTGGGAATTGTTGTGGAGAATGCAATCGGGCAATGGGGGAGAGGGCAGCACTGCAGGGATCCTGGGTTGATCTGCAATCGAGCTGGCCACAAAACAGGGACACTGACAGATCGGGACCACTGCGCTGTCAGACTCTGGCCTCTGCATTGCACAGTCTGGAGAGATTCAGGTCTGAAAGAGCACTGAAAATGTAGGTGTGATCTAGAACAGCTTTCCCACCAATTCAGCATTGGGACATGAGCCCCAATGTTCCCAATGGTGAAGAAGTCCAAACAAGTGGTCATAGCTTTAGGATAAGGGGTAAATCCTTTAGGATTGAGGTAAGGAGAAATTTCTTCACCCAGAGAGTGGTAAATCTGTGGAATTCACTACTTCAAAATGTAATTGAGGCCAAAATTAGATAACCTCTTGAGGCTCAAGGAGTAGGGAGGGAAGACAGAATCAGGATTTTGAATTTGATGATTAACCATGTTAAAATGAATAATGGAGCAGGCTCGAAGGGCTGAATGGCCTACTCCTGCTTCTATTTTGTGCTTCTCTGTTTGATAGGTACATAATCAACCGCAAGTAAACCAAATAATTAAATCATTTGTTGCGATTTTGCACTTGCGAATGCAAACCTTGTGAGATGTGGAAAACAGGAATCTTGCCAACGAGATCTCATTTTCCAAATCTACCTGCCCCACTGATAAAGTAACAAGGTTACCATCCAGGAAGGTTGAGAACATAATTTCAATAAATTATACTGTAAATTAGAGGTTTCCCTGCTATATCGTGTCCCTCTCCTGCTTTTGAAACTCCCCTCCACTTACCCGTATGACATCACAGGCCAGCTTTACAACTATTTTTACAAAATGTAAACCAGGCAAAGAGAACCCAACGGAGACAGAAAGGCTCTGTTATTCTGTTGGGGGGGCAGTACTGGGGAGCTCTATGGAGGGGGACGTTACTCTTGTTTTTGGAAGGGTGGGTTGCCCTTGTGCATGTTGGAGAGGATTCCCCTTATATTTTGGAGGGGGTTGCCCTTGTGTCTGTTGTGGGGTGCAGGGCAGAGTGACCTGACCTCCAGTTTAAAAAAATGAGAAAACTATCCTCTGCACATGCACATGGGAAACCCCCACAATGATGGAACCCATGGAGCTCCTTAAAGGAACCCCTATCGGTGCTTCTCCTTGGCATTAAAAGGGCAAAAAGGGGCATGAAATGATTTTGGTGGATAGGATTAAGGAAAAACCGAAGGCTTTTTACTCCTATGTTAGGAATAAAAGGGTGGTTAGAGGAAAAATTGGACCTCTTAGGGACAGAGGAGGGGAGCTGTGCTTAGAACCCGAGGGAATGGCGGAGATCCTGAATGAATACTTTGCGTCGGTATTCACGAAGGAGAGGAGCTTGTTGACAGCTCCTGTCTCTGAGGGAGCTGTAGACCAGTTGAGGGAAATATCCATACCGAGGGAGGAAGTGTTAGAGCTTCTAGGTAGCATTAAAACTGATAAATCTCCGGGCCCTGATGGCATTTATCCCAGGGAGGTGTGAGGTGAAATTGCTGGGTCTCTGACGCAAATTTTTGTCTCTTCCTTGGACACAGGTGAGATCCCAGAGGACTGGAAAATAGCTAACGTTGTACCGTTGTTTAAAAAGGGTAGTAGGGATAACCCTGGAAATTATAGGCCGGTGAGTTTGACATCAGTGGTAGGGAAGCTGTTGGAGGGGATTCTTAGAGATAAGATGTATAGGCACTTAGAGTGTCACGATCTGATTAGGGATATGCAGCATGGATTTGTTAAGGGGAGGTCGTGCCTTTCAAATCTAGTAGAATTTTTTGAGGAGGTGACGAAAACAGTGGATGAAGGGTGAGCCGTTGATGTCGTCTATATGGATTTTAGTAAGGCGTTTGACAAAGTCCCTCATGGGAGGTTAGTTGAGAAGGTCAAGGCTCATGGGATACAAGGACAGGTAGCTAGATGGATAAGTAACTGGCTTGGTAATAGGAGACAGAGAGTGATAGTGGAAGGGTGTTTTTCTAGCTGGAGGTCGGTCACTAGTGGTGTGCGGCAGGGCTCGGTACTGGGACCTCTTCTATTTGTAATATATATAAATGACTTGGAAGAGGGAGTAAGTGGAGTGATCAGCAAGTTTGCAGACGATACAAAGATGGCTGGACTTGAGGATAGTGAGGAGCATTGTCAGGCGATGCAGCAGGACATAGATAGGCTGGTAGCTTGGGCAGACAGATGGCAGATGGAATTCAATCCTGATAAATGTGAGGTAATGCATTTTGGGAGAAAGAATGTAGTGGGGAGGTATATGATAAAGGGTAGACCTATTAAGAGTAAAGAAATGCAGAGGGACCTGGGGATGCAGGTGAACAAGTCTCTGAAGGTGGCAGAGCAAGTGGAGAAGGTTGTGAAGAAAGCATATAGTATGCTGACCTTTATAGGAAGGGGTATAGAGTACAAGAGCTGGCCTTTAATGTTGCAGTTGTATAAAATGCTGGTTAGACCTCATTTGGAATACTGCGTCCAGTTCTGGTCGCCTCACTACTGGAAGGACGTGGAGACTCTGGAGAGAGTGCAGAGAAGGTTTACCAGGATGCTGCCTGGTATGGAAGGTCTGAGTTACGAGGAGAGGTTAGTCAAATTGGGACTGTTTTCCTTAGAAAGACGTAGACTTAGAGGAGATCTGATAGAGGTGTACAAGATTATGAAGGGGATAGATAGAGTAAACAGGGTTAAGCTTTTTCCTAGGATGGACTCAAATAGCATGAGGGGTCACGGGCTTAGGCTGAGGGGGGTAAGGTATAATTTGGATGCTAGAGGGAGTTTTTTCACACAGAGGGTGGTGGGGGTATGGAATGCGCTGCCAAGTAAAGTGGTGGAGGCAGGAACTCTGGAGTTATTTAAGAAATACTTAGATGGGCACATGAACAGAATGGGAATGGAGGGGTATAGAAAACTGATTTAAAATAAGGATCATGAGCCTTGGGAGTCCCTGGGAAGTGTGTAAATAGATGATGATATTGATGTACTTGTTTTTATCCTACAGGTGCTTTGGTCCACCTTGTTGTCTAACGAGGGGCATACACGCGATGGGTCGTGAGAGGACTGCTCTTGGATCTTTTTCGAGAGTATCCTAGTGCTTCACGTCGTTAGTGTACGCTTGACCTGGACCATTTGATGAGCAACACGACAGCTCAGTGACTATCGCTGTGCTGTGCAGATACATGGATTTGGGCCTGTGTCTGTGGGAGTTTGCGCATTCTCCCCGTGCTTGCGTGGGTTTTCTCCGGGTGCTCCGGTTTCCTCCCACATCCCAAAGATGTGCTCTTAGGCTAATTGGCAAAACAAATCCTCCCTAAATTGTCTCAAATTTAGTTTTTAATCCATAGATCTATAAACATGGACAGGCATCGCGGGTAGAGGTGGGAACATTAGAGTGGCGGCATGGGCTCGTTGGGCCGAAGGGCCTGTTTCCCGTGCTGTTTTGTTCTTTGTTCTTTTATTACCCATCGGCACTGCCTTGTAGGGGTTAGTGCACGAGGGACGACAATCCCAGCATATGGCTGTCCCTGGACAGGGAGGTGCTTTACATACATGAGCGTTCCCAATGGGTTCTCTTTCCCTAATTCAAGTTTATAAAAAAAACTGTTGTATATTAGACATTCTAATATGGGGGGTATATACAGTGGAGAAGCCTGCTAATGAGATGGAAATATATTTAAATGAGCTTCTCTTCCTTCTTGGGCAGGCATCTCATTACGTCCGTAGGGTGGAGACAATTGTGTCCTCCGATCTCGGCGATAAGGTTCTCGGCTTTGGGAATTTGTTCTGTTTTTAATTTTGTATGCTAGGGCAGCCTTTAAAAACGGGACCCTGATTGGGGGACATGAGCCATCAATTTTTTTTAATTTAATCCAAGCAATATGGTGGAGAAAGCTGCCATTGGGGCCAGTGGCATTAATGTCTCTTCCTGCCCCCCACCTCACTCTGCAGCAAAAAAAACTATTTTCGTTATATTGTATTCACGATATTCTGTAGTGTGATATCTCTTTTAACCTTTGTACTCCTAACAGTCTTGGTTTTGTGTCCCTAAATTACCAGATAAGATTAGTTCATCTTCTCTATGAACTGATATTCTTCCTAATGTAAAACTGAATACAATATTCTAAATGTGGCTAAATCCATGATTTATATGGATTTAGCATTATCTTGCTGTTTTAATGCTCCCATATATATTCTCACAGTTTAATACCACCATACAGAACTATGTATCTGATCTCTTACATTTCTCTGCCCTCTACTTCTTTAAAGTTTCACCAATCATGAGTATACAAATTAAGAGTAGAAGTACGCTAATCAGCCCTTGAACCTGTTCTTTTATTCAATTAGATGATGACTCATCTGATTGTGGCCTCAACTCCACATTCCACTTCACCTCAATTACGTTTGACTGCCCTTTTAGTCAAGATCTATCTATCTTTGCCTTAAAAATATTTATTTATTGACCCTGCCTTCAGCATTCCTAGTGGAAGAGAATTCATAACTCTTAAGAGAAAAAAAATTCTTCCCATCTCTGCCTTAAATGGAAACCCTTTATTTTTAAACTGTGTTCCCTGGTTCTAATCTCTGTCGCAAGGGGAAACATCCTTTCAGCATCTACCCTGTCAAGTTCCCTCAAGATATATATTTCAATAAGATCACCTCTCAATCTTGTAAATCTCACTGGATACACTGATTCTTATTATCCCAAAGTGTATTACTCCAAATTTCTGTGCATCTATTCAGTATACTAACCTGTGAACTTGAGAAGTCAGCTTTAATTCTCTTAGCAATTATATGTAAGGGATATTGCCTGAAGAATTAAATTATATAATTAAATTATGTTATCCAATAAGTTTGATATAGCAAATGATACAATCTGATCCTGATCATCTATAATTCCTATTGATTATGCTCAAAGCAAAAGTGAACTAAGACTAGATCACATAACTCCTTTCCCTTCCAGTAATACCATGCTGATATCCCTTAAAGGGATATTACAACACTACTCTTTCAATTTGCTTGTATTGTAATTAAATGTGATTTGCAACAATATTGTCAGAGTTTCAATTACTTTGACTGTAACACTGATCCCCAAGACTGTTGTAGGGCAAATTGAGATGACTGGTATTATCTTAACTTTGGACAATACAAAACTCACGAGGCAGATTTCTCTGTATAAAGATGTAACATTTATCCAAAGAGAAACAAGCAGCTGCAAGGAGATCACCAAAAGGGTTGAGTAGCTCTGAGATAGATTCGTCTGAGAGATTCTGTTGCTCTAACGTATACGATCAGAAGAAGATTGATTATAGTTTTTTATCAATTGTTCTCACCTTAGATTAGAATCAATTATATATCAATAATAATCTCTAACATTCATCTCAGTCAATCGCATTTTACCATCATAATAATATCTCATTCATCCATTAAATCCAGATGATAACTTCTATCTTGACTAAGATCACTTCCTTGTTGCCTGGTTACCCTAGACACCTACTGTAGGGGTCAAAGTTAATGTTCTCACCAGATCATTGCAAAACTGGATAGACATACGATCCATCATTAGACATATTTCCACCCTAAGTCTAGGCAATGAATACATCTATTCGTAACTGTGGTAACATGTGTTCCTGCACAAAAAACTTTCTGATGTAGATTTTGCTAATTATAGGATTCTCAGGCATTTGGTTCTGAATTATTTACCTTCATTACCTTGTGATAACCTGCTTTTGGCTGAAGTGAGTAATTTACATAACACTGAAAATAAAATATCAGTATTTATGTTTTAAAATGTATTTCTTTTACTGCATTCACATACGTGTAAACTATTCTTTCATTAGATTATTAACTTGTTTCAAGAATCATTTAAATCTTTGCTGGTAATTCTGTCAGTGCCTGATGTATTCTGTTTAAAAACCTTTTTAACTGGTTAGAAATCTCCTACATCAATAGATTGTGACTCCTATTCAATGATTGAGCAGGATAAAGATCAGGGATTCAGAAAAACAAATACTATTTATCTTGCAATCTACACAGGAGACTTAAAAGCAGAGGGAATATTTATTGAAATATTATTCACTTGTTAGTGAAATTAGAATCCTTGGTATTAGTCATTAGATAAATCTGCACCTGAGGCATATTGATCACCATTTAGTTGTGCAGTCTCCAAATTCAAACTCTGATTTCTGATCATTTCTAAAATGGCTGACTTAAAGAAAATAAAAATTTGAATTTATATAAAACCTTTCATGGTCTCAGTGCATCCAAAGTACTTTACAGCCAATTAAGTACTATAACAGAAATCCAGGTTTCGATGAGAACTCTGACAACAAGCTGCCTTGAACAGTAATGAAGTTTGATACGCTGTTTTAGTAATCTTGGCTGAGGGACTGAAAAGACTCCACTGATACTCTTTGAATAGTACCATGGGATTTTTACATCTACTTGACAGGATAGGCAGGACCTTGGGTTAACATTTTATTTGAAAGCCAAGAGGGATTTTATGACCTTGCTTGAAGATGGCTCGTAAAATCCTGCCTAAGTCAATGGAGTATTCCATTTTGTGAGCTGCGCCTTACTGATTTCAGGGTGGGCGTGGTGGTAAAATTCTGGCCAACATCTCTAATAATGCAGCACTCACTCAGTACTGCACTGAAATGCCAGCCTACATTAAATACTCAAGTGTCTGAAGTGGCTTTAAGTCAGAACCTTCTGATTCAGGTGAGAATGCTACTAATGAGCTAAGGCTGACACCTGGATTAGTCAGCAACTTGTTGGAACTGAGGTAGGTTCTTTACTTGACCACAGATAACCATTAAGAAATAATTTTTCTGTTTTTTGGTATACTGTTCTGAATTTATAAATTAAGCACCCCAGTCTTTTGCTGTCACTGGTTCAAAATCCTGAAACTCTCTCGCTGATAGTATTGTAGGTGTTCCTACACCACATGGACTGCAACAGTGTAATTAGGGATGGGCAATAAATGCTGGCTTAATCAGCAACATCCACATTGCATGAAATAACAATAAAAAAAAACAACACAGCCAGTTGGCTTTACCTTTATAGTGGACCAGCACAGATTGTTGTTATGTTGTAACAATGTACTGAAGTGTTTGGGCTCATCCTGATCAGTTATATTTTACATATATTTCTCTCCAAAACAATAGAGCAAACACCAGGACTATCAATAGTGCCAGAGATGTCCATGATGCCAGCACCTGTAAAGGGAGATTTGAAGGAATGCTACTATAACCTGAATGATGAAAACTTCTGTGATAATTTACTATCACGTAACATCACAAAAGAGGAATGTTGCTGTACTGTTGGAGTTGGCTGGGGTGACAATTGTGAAGTTCATCCTTGTCCCATGATAAACACAGGTAAAATCATTCTCAGGATTTGTATTTACACAAATTATTCTGTTGAAATGTATACTATTGGATGATGTTGTAGTGCTAGAAGTTAAAACCAATGATAAATTTTTTTCAACATTCCTTGATAATAGTTTTTTTAATTACAATGAATATTTGAACCATATTTAATATAAGTATTAAACTAAGCAGCTTTCAGCGTATTTTTCCAATGAATGCGATAAAAATAAGATCATCGTACAGCTGTATTTTGGAGTTAAGTTTTAATAATATTTCATCATTTTCTGAAAAGAATTGCTCTCTTAGGAAGTTAGTCCTGCCATTTAGATGCTTTAACTTAAGGCTGTTCGATGATATAGAAATATTGTATAGTGGGAATGGCACAAAATGACTTAGACAGAGGAACACAATGTACAGAGTGTGCAGGCAAGAGGCATTTTAAGAAGATTAAAGATACTGATCACATGCCATTTGATAATCTGGTTGATTACCTTTACTGTGAAAAGACTAATCTAAAAATAGGTAAATTAAAAGCCGCAAGGCCTGAGTAAGAAAGATGTGAAAAAAATTTATTTTAAGATTTTTAATATTAACCAAATATGCATTGGAATAATCAAATGATACAGAGTCTGATTTGGCAAATGTAATACATGATCAATAACTAGAATAGCTGCAAGGAACAGTGCACATCCTAACTTAATAAGGGTACATTACCCCAGATAACACATCAGAAATGGAAGAAAAGCCATCCTTGTAAGGATAGCAGACTGAGGATGATTAGGTGAATGAGTATGTTCAATAATACTTTATTAAAGGGCAATGAAATACTTAGAAAAGCAGATTACTCAGGATACAGGATGTTAATTACCCGCTGGTCAGTCAGCACCACTTTCAGGGTGTGTCTGTGTGTACCACAGAGCCAGCAAATAGGATTCCCATTCCATTTTATTGTGACAGCAGGACAGTGAGATTATCAATTATCTTCATATCTGATCATGTATTCAAACCATTTATTAATCAAAACAGCATCATTAGTAATTGTTCTCCTTGCTTTAATTCAGATGAATATAATGAAATTTGTCCAGATGGCAAAGGATTCATTCCATTTCAGATTGGTTCTTTTAGCTTTGGATCACAGAACTATGGAGGTGAGTCTTAAAATAGCCCAAATTAATTGATTTGACAGCAACTGATCTTATTAGTGAAGTTCTGTACACGTACATGCAACAATATTAGTTCCAGAAAATTAGATAATTGGCTGAATAGAATGCTCCTTCAGCAAGGAGTTTTCAAGCAAGAAGCATGTAAAAGGCCATTGGTGCCATGCCCACTGCCTACCCATCTGCTCTGTCCCATTGTGATTTTACCAAAGCTGAGCAATATGAAGCCCACCTGTCTATGGGCCATTTGAAACTTGTAAGTAACCAATTAACAGCTATTGGTGGTGCTGACTAGAAATTTGCCACCATTTGATCATTGCAGTTTGGTATGGGTAGGTGTGCAGGTGCTCCATAAAATCTAGGCCAATGTCACATTTCTGGGAACCTAATGCCAACATTAAGCATTCAGTTAGTTTGTAACCAGCCACAAATTTTGTCAAACAATGGTTAGAATTCTTTGGCCATTTACACTAGCGGGAATTTCTGGTCTGTCAGCGGTGCACCCTCTGTCATGGGTTTCCAGACAGTATTGATTGGCTTCAATAGAAAATATCATTGACAGCAGTGGGACCAGAAGATCACGCACTAGTGAAATTGTGTCTCCTCCCACCGTTGAGTAAAACACTGAGGGGAAACTAAAGAATCTCACCCATTATCAAAATCAGAATTGTACTTCGGACTATATTTAGTTCACACAGAGCTCACAATAAGCGATTGTTGCAGAACATGTGAAGAAATTACTTACTTTGCCCAACTCCACAGGTCACCTGAACTCTTGTAACATTTACTTTCTGATATCACGAATTTATTGTCATGTTTCAGATTTAACACTTTAGGTATAACACTTTGTTGGTTGACTTACACCTCTGGATAGCTTTGTAATCATTGCTGACTATTCAGATCTGAACTTAAATGAATGCTTCTAAAATAGTGTGCTTTTCTCCATCTATAGATGCAGATGAATGTGCAATGTTTGAATCAGAAATATGCAAGAATGGGCATTGCGTAAATAATATAGGTGACTATGCCTGTTATTGTGACACAGGATTTTACTATGACAATGTGAGGCTGGAATGTGTAGGTAAGTTTGAAATATTAGCATGATTATGGTGAAGTGTGCCTACAAATGTTTGTTTGTTTAAAACTGAGTGTATCCAATGAGCATGCAGCAAATGATTGTCTAATCTTTTCTTTATGCGTTCTTGTAACTTATAAAAGTAATCGGAAGGATGTGGAGTCCTTGGAGAGAGTGCAGAGGAGGTTTACCAGGATGCTGCCTGGTATGGAAGGACTGTCTTATGAGGAACGATTAACTAGACTGGGGTTGTTTTCCCTTGAAAGACGTCGGCTTAGAGGGGATCTAATAGAGGTGTATAAGATTATAAGGGGTATAGATAGAGTAAATGGTGGTAAACTTTTTCCACCTTCAGAAATGGATAGGACGAGGGGTCATGGCCTTAGGGTGAGGGGGCTATGTATAAGACGAATATTAGAGGGCAGTTTTTCACACAAAGGGTAGTGGGGGTGTGGAATGCACTGCCGAGTAAGGTGGTGGGAGCAGGCACGCTAGGGCTGTTTAAGGGTCTCTTGGACAGCCACATGAGCGGTATGCAGATAGAGGGATATAGTAGGACTGTTTAACTATGGCTTTTTTTCCACAGGTAATTCGGTCCATACTTGACCAACAAGGAGCATACATTCGGCAGGTGGTGCGAGGACAGCTCTTGGATGTTGATTCATGGGTTGCCTGGTGCTTCATGTTGTAAATGAGTGCTTTATCTGGACCATCTGAAGGGCACCATGACAGCTCAGTGACTATCGCTGTAGCTGTGCAGACACTTGGAATTGGGCCGGTGTCTGCGGGAGTTTGCGCGTTCTCCCCGTGGTTGCGTGGGTTTTCTCCGGGCGCTCCGGTTTCCTCCCACATCCCAAAAAATTCGCTCTTAGGCTGATTGGGAAACAAATTGTCCCTACATTGAGATTCTTCCATATTAGGAATAACCTAAAATTAGAATAGGATAATGGAATTGTTACTATATAGTTATGACGGCGGCACGGGCTCGTTGGGCCGAAGGGCCTGTTTCCCGTGCTGTGTTGCTCTCTAATCTAAACTCTATGAGCAAAATCTAACCAAAAAAGTGGCAGTTTCATGTCAGGCAAGAAAACCAGTGTGTTTCTCTCCACTCTGTCAAAAGAAATCAAGGGAGTGTATTTGATGCCATCATTAAGTGGAGTAAGGCCTTAACATGCCGGCAGAAGACCATTGCCCAGTGATCAGAACACTATTATTACTGGGATTTGCCCCTTGCCACAGGTTGGCATTGCCAATCGGCATGGCACCAAGCTGGCATTGCCAACCTATGCCAAGAGGCAGTGCCGAGGGCAATGCCAAGCCACTGTCTGGCATGTCCCTCCCACGCAGGGGCTATTTTTTTATGACCCTGGGGAGACCGCCACAACAGGTTCATGCCTAGATGGATCTATTGCAAATGGTGCCAGTGTAATCTCATGTCATTCCCTGCTGAATATCTGGTGAAGGAGAAGTCCCAGAGACAGTGCTTGCTAATGGTATACTAATGCATTAAAACGAGCTTTCTGTGATCCTGAGACATGTTTTACTCTACTCCACCAGCAAGGGTCAGTAAGATTGGAACTCAGAAACTCCCTGGTGCGAACTGCACTTTCCAGGTTTTGAGCACATGTCAACGTTCCCATTGACAGAGTGTGTGGCTCAAAACTGCCCTGTATGTTAAATGCTAATGTTGATTCCACAAATCTAGTGGGAAGCGACACTCACATGGTGTTAACTGATGAGTGTACAACCTGCAATTTTTCATCTATCCATTATAGGTACTGAAAATAGGTTGTGCAGCTGTAGATTGTACACCAACACAGTGCAATCCTTGAATGCTGGTCCCTCTTGGGATCATGCAAGCACTAAATCAACCATCCAATTTTAAAAACTGCCCATTAAATAACTTTTTTTGAAGGTAAACTTACAGAAAAGAGTCAAAGCTGGAAGAATGCACACACATTATTTGCACACAACATTGCTTGCATTCTATACTTTCCTTGCAATAATGTAAAAAGATTTGCAACCAATAGATAATTGCATTAATGATTTTTCATTAACTATTATCACCTGGGGAAGGTGCTAAAATAACTTGTAGAGCTAGGTAACTGTTAATGTATACTAAAGGATTAACTTTTTTTTATTTGTCATTATTTCTTTAGATATTGATGAGTGTCAGGATGAAAATACTTGTGTGAATGGAGAATGTGTCAATACACCAGGATCTTTTAATTGTTTCTGCAGCCCACCACTTACACTGGATGTAACTCGTAAAAGATGTATAAATGGCACGGAATCAGGGGGTAAATATAAGTTCCCATGCTATCTGTACTGTTTTGATAACTATAAATTTATTCCAAGTTGCTGGGAAATTAAGAGAATCTCTCGTCTCATCCCCCATCCTCCATCAGCACTGACAACTCTCCACAACTATGTTCTTAATTTGACCTACACAATTATTAAATCATAAATACCACAACTGATGCAAATCATCTTCATTTCAAGTTCCATGTATGCACAGGTTCATTGGTTGCAGTGTGATTGGATTGACCCACTAGGAAATTTTCATTAAAACAAACTTTATTTAATAGTACATTTAAAATATTGCAAAAAGAATTAACATAACTTTTACCAATTGGAATACTTAAATATGACAAGGTGTAATTCTTAACAGCTTGTGATCTCTATAGTTTCAATGTAATCAATATCCTGACAGACATACGTTCTTCTTCAGAATCAGTTAGCACAAAAACACTTATGCTCACATAAGTGCAATGTTTTCAGCCTTTTAAGCCCTCTGGGCAGGTTAAAAAAAAGACACCTGTTTTCTGATTCACATACAGCAACCTCCAGAGAGCGATTCATCCCCAAATAGCAGAACTTCAGAGAAAAACATGCATTTTCTGGCAAATCCTGGTCTCCAAATCCAAGGAGAAAGAGCCACAGAGAGAGAAAGAGGAGAGAGTGAGTGCTATTGGTCCCCGAATATCCCAAGCTGCAACAGAGCTTATTTCTCTATGTAAGCATAGTTCTGCCCAGTCACATGATTTTTCCTGTCAATCAACCTAATCAAGCCTTACTCTGAAAAACTCAGAGGAAAAAAAACTAAAATAACAGAACTGTATTAATCCAGATTTTAAAAAGACTTTAGCAATTAAGATAAATTATGCTGCTGCGGTAACAACAGAGGCTGTCGGTTACAGACAAAATGGCACCTGTTAAAAGAACTGACTGCTAAAACAAATCCTGCACAAATAACTTGACACAAATACATTTCTTAAAGGCACAGTATCGCCACACACTGCCTCTCCCATGTATTGGAATTTACAATGGAAATAGTTGACACAGAAGTGTGGCATCAATGCACAACAGAAAATTATGGTTTATGGATAAGAAGTGTGTGTAGACATAAGGGCCTGAATTTTATATCTGGGGTACACCTGAAATTGGCATGAATGTGAAACCTGCTTTCACCCAAAATTTCAGCCAGAATTTTACATTGCTCTCGTGGGTGTGCATGCAATACAGAAGCGTATAAGATCACGCAAAATGTCAGGCATGTGTCGCAATGACATTGCGCCTGCATCTGATATTTTGGTCAGTGGGTGCAAGTTGACCATCAAGGAACCAATTTAAATTAATTAAACAGCAATTGTATGGGATTTTATCTATCTTTACTGTTGGCAGATAGGCCAATTGGCAAGGCAGCCTCTATATTTTACCTGCAATATCAATCCAGGATGGTATGAAAGTCATGTTCCAATAAAATTAACCAGTCTATCTGGGGATTGACGTGTGTGTATGATTGTGCTGCCCAGACACTCATGGCAGTTTTTTCACTGGTAGTTATTTTTTACAAACTAATAGCTCCATCAGACAACTCTGAAGTGGCTGTCTCCCAAGCTCCCTTTTTCTTGCTACATGCCCTCCTCCCACCTTCCCTCACAGTGCTCAGCCTTTCATAAAGCGTGTTTCACATTGGATGACTGTTAATTAGCCAGTCAGTGTAATATTACAAGGGTGGGAGCAGGTTTCACATCCATGCCAACATTGGGCACAGCCCGAAAGTAAAATTCAGACCCAAATCTGACGTTATAGCCTAAAATTTGATAATGCCTCACAATTTTTGCATGTGTTACGATCCTTGTGGATAAATTTTAAACCAAAATAATGAAATTTATTGAATGGCCCTGAAATGAAGAAATTACCAATATATTCTACTTTCTTGTACCTCAACACACACAATTATACATGAATTAGCAGGAAAATGATACTTTAAGTGAAAAAGTAAATTCCATTTCAATTAAATACATCTTACATAGCCATAAGCACCCACACTCATTATACCAAAAGCAGTTCCAAATTTCTCTAACTCAGCCTCAATTGATATAGCCCTTGAATTACATGTACTGGCAGCTGTATTCCATTTGAGACCACGGAGATGGTCATCACCCATGCAGCACACTACATAGAACTCCTTAGCTAGGTTCACAACAATCTTGATGACACAGATTCCACAGTGACTTCATCATCTGATTCCTACAATAAATCTTGTTGAATATTCTGCTTGTTTCTGTCAAAGCTCAAGCATAACTGCAGATTTATCCAATTCACAATCTGTGCTCCAGCTCTATCTTTTGTTTTCTGTCCGGTTTAAGCATCCTATACACATACAGTTCCTTGTAAATATGTCTCCTCAACTGCAGCTCTCTTTTGTGAGTGGCCACATGGCTTCTATCTTAAATTCCTATTGGTACTGCTTCCTGGTGAAGAATTGTCAGGTCACATAGACCAGTTTTCCTTCTCATACAATAAAATTATAGTTGATCCCTTTATGATGCAGTCTTTCAAAAGGCTTTTTTCAAACATTCTTTAAAACAATTAGACTCCTGGACATTTTAAAGAAATTACAGTTTTTCCTGACTGTACTGCTTCTGGGTAAAAGACTATGACACAATGCATTCTGAGCTGGAAGTGCACATCTCATCATGTTTGTATAGACGTTACTAAGGCTTCTAGGTCCTGTACTTGAAATTAGCGTAAGTTCCTTTGTATATTAGGGGAGATAATGTCTAATTAGATGGCCTCTTTTTGAAGTCGAGCTCTCCTGAGCACAGTTGCTCACAGTTGTACTGGAAAAGATGATCTGCATGCAGCTTAATAAGTGTGTTGGTTATGATTTGCACTCCACTTATGTCAAAAGATGTAAAATTTCAGGCAGCACACCATGTCATTCTGAACTCACTTGCTCACATAAGCCTCAAAGCATGGACCCTCACAAGCTTTATCCTTTTTTTGTGTTCAACAGTAACCTGACCAAAGATTTTAACTTCTCTTGAAGATAATCCTGTTGATACTAATTTTGTTCTTTAGTTGACTTTGAAGAGGTAGACACATATCTGGACATATGCTGGCAAGATGTGAGTGAGGATGACATCTGTAACAAACCTTTAAGGACCAGATCAACAACATACACAGAATGCTGCTGCTTGTACGGAGAGGCCTGGGGCTTGCAGTGTGCCTTCTGCCCTTCCAGAACATCAGGTAAGATATTATTCAATGCTATACTGAATGTAAATTCCAAGTAATTAGTAAGGGCTAAATTTTGATTTGAGGGGCTACAATATATATATAGTGCAGTCCATCTCTGCTAGCTACACTAAAGATTAGTTCTCCCAGAAATATCTGAGGCTCCTGATAAATGATAGATACAGTTAGGCCAGAATTTTCCAGGGAAAGAAATTGACAAATGGACAGGAAACAGACAGAATGAAAATATAGGTCATTTTCAAGTTGGCAAACTATAACTAGTGGGATATCATAAGGATACAGAGTAAAAAAAATTGTCAGTCTGGAAGGCAGAGTGATTATAGACAAGTTAAGGCATAAGTGAGTAATTTGGCAACATTAGCAAAGGCCTATTCTGCTTTAAGAGATTACCTTCTGTGATAACTTGAGCACTTGCTTAATTCCAACGGTCCATGAACTAAATCCTAAGTGGCCTACAGGGGTATAATGTTAGCTTGCCAACATACTGATCACTGATACTAACAAATAGTATCAGTCTACATGACCCAGTAGCCATATTGAAATGTCATCATGCGTATAGTTTTTGTGTCAGAAAAGATGTGACTTCTTTCAAACGTTAAGACAATATTTAGGCCACGTGATCAATAGCAAGAGTTTACACAAGGCACTTAAGAAGATGGAAGCTCCATGATCAATGAATGTCATACAGTTAAGATCATTCCTCGGGTTAATTAATTATTATGGTAAATTTGCTTAGGACCTAGCAACTCTACTTAAGTCATCATATAGTTTGTTGTGCACAAAGCATGGCAATGAACACCAGAGTGCAAAATAACACGTCAGTCAGTCAAAGAAGCCCTGAAGAAGACATATTTCAATCTGAAGTTATCACTTTGCCACTTGCCTATATTACCTTGCCATATGGAGTTGGAGTGGTGGTGTCATACATACTGCTGTCGGGGGAAGAAAGATCCACATCTTGCGCACCACGTACTTTGAGTGTTGAATCAGATTATGCCCAGTTGGAGAAAGAGGCACTGAATATTATCTTTGGAATGTGAAAATTTCTCCATTACCTCTATGGTCACCGCTTCATTTTGTGGACAGACCATTGTCCCTGAGCAACTATTTTTGGGCCACATAAATGTATTCTAGCTCTTGCTGCAAGCAAACTTAAACAATGGCCATTAATATTGTTACGCACCTTGAATTAAAATCATATGTTTCCAGAAAATCGAATTGACAGTATAGGGTGGATGCTTGTTACGGGGGATGAGGGTAATAATTCCTCCAAACTTGCAAGAAAGATTATTGGAACAATTACATGACATCGAGGGATTATTTGAGTAGGTACAACTTACAAGGAGTTACTTTTGGTGGCCTGTATTAGACACCTACATCGAGGAGATGTACCAGAAATGTGTGAGGTAAAGAATCCACCACTGTTATCCCCATTACATCTGTGGGAATAACTTAAAATGTCTTGGCAACATTTATGCATTGACTTTGCAGGCTAATGCAAGGGCCACATGTTCATGGTTGTTATTAATGCACATTTCAAATGGCCAGATGTTAATGAAGTCAGCAGCTACAGAACCAACCAGTGAAAAGCTTGACATTTTCACCAGGTTTGGAAAACCAGAACAAATTGTGAATGATAATGGACCACAGTTCATGGTTCAAAAATTTGGAGATTATGTGAAGATGAGGTATCCAACACATAAAATCAGCATTTTACCACGCATCAGTGAATGGATTAGCCAAAATGTTTGTCCAGTCCTTGAAGCATTCACTGAAAACCTTTAAGGACCAAGGTTCATTAAATCATATCTAAACATTTTCTTAGCAATATATTGCAATACCACACATGCCACTCAGAGTTCCCCATCTTTGATACTTCTGAGGAGGAAGCTGAGAACTACATCTGATCTACTCTTACTGCAGGAGACACGTGAGATAGTAGAACACAATCAGCAGTTACAAATATTGAAAAGGTAATTTTAAAAAATCTTTCTTTCAATAAAGAGAACAAGTTTTGGAGCACAGCTATATCATTTAGCAACAAGTGGATTCCTGCAATTGCATTGGCTGAAACTGGCCCTATCTCCTATACAGTACAAACAGAAGATGAACTTGTGTGGAGCCAACATGTTGATCAGTTGTTAGCTACAAGCATTGATGTACCAGTATCATGTATGCCAAAACTACTTTGGGATGAGCTGCTGTCCATACCATCAGATATGGTGACTATGACTTTGAATCAAACAGCAGAAACCGAGTTAACTGAAGAACCACTTGCTGCTACTAGTCTTCCTTCTGCAAAAGAGACTTACTCCATCCAGAGAACGAATATCTTCTGTAAAATTGGAGAATATCTCTAAGGTCAAGAACAACCAAATCCTTGAAGTGCACAGGGAATCAGTGGGAAATCCACCAGTGAAAAGATAATTGTGGGCCTAATTTTACATTGGAAATTCTGACCATAGGATAGTGTTTCTGGGCCATATTCAAAGCCATGCCTGTCACGGAGTCCAGTTGATCTATCACCAAATATCCTAGGAATATTATAGAGCTGTGCAAATCATCTAATAGAACCATAGAAACCCTACAGTGCAGAAAGAGACCCATCAAGTCTACACTGACCACAATCCCACCCAGCCCCTACCCCCATATTCCTATATATTTACCTACTAATCCCTCTAACCTACGCATCTCATGACACTAAGGGGCAATTTTAGCATGGCCGTCAACGTAACCTACACATCTTTGGACTCTGGGAGGAAACCGGATCACCCGGAGGAAACCCACGCAGGCATGAGAAGAATGTGACCCAAGCTGGAAACAGAACCCAGGTTCCTGGAGCTGTGAAGCAGCACTGTGCTACTGTGCCGTCCATCTAATGATGCTGAAAAAAAAAGCAAGTAAGAAGGCATTGCATGTAGCTAACAACTGATCAGCATGTTGTTTCCACACTAGTTTATCTTCAGTTGGTACTGTATGGGAGATGGGGCCAATGCAATTGAAGGAACCCACTTTTCACTAATGGTATCGCTGCACTTCAAGACATGTTCTCTTTATCGAATAAAGCATCTTTCAAAATTATCGCCAGTGAAACATCCATTGTATTTTTACAATCTCCTTTCCTGGGGACTCACAGATCTCTCAGATTCTTTCCTGTTCTAAAAATCTCGTGCTTAACTGTCTCCAGCAGCCGTCGTACTTGCTCCTCCCATAGTCCTAGCAGTGCCCACTACTGAGCTTTGGCATGGCTGCGACTGCCAGAATTACTGGCCAATCTTTCAAGACAGGGCCTTCCACCCACTGAGAGGAGGTGGAAGCCCCATTCTTACCTGGTTTAGCTTGTCAGCAGCATGGTTTTCTTCTGAATGTTGGCTTTCCTTCATTGGAGGAAGGATATAGTCCAAATCTCCATAATATCCAGCCTAAAGTTTCACCTCACTGCTGAATAGTTACACTGCTGCAAGCCTCATGTCAAAATCTAACAGTTTATACTTACTATGCAACTATGAAGGCGATTCAATTATAATATCTGTATCAACCAAGATTCACAACATTCATGGTGCTCGACAGCTGGAGCTAACTGAGAGGGTGCCACTCTAAGACTGTGATTAGTAGTGAAAACTATTGAAGATGATAGTATCTTCACACCTATTGCTCCTTATGACATCCACTTCCCCCTTGTCATACAAGCTCTTTTAATTATAAGCTGTATGCATGCACTACTTACTCCCTCAGTCAGCTTCCTCCACTACTTCACAAAAGATTTGTTGTGTCTTTTTCCTTTCAGCTATCCAACTAGCCAGGAAATGTAGGAATACCAACAAGATAGAGGATAGAAAATACCATCATTTAATTTCACACTTGCAGACTCCAGCTCAGAGAATGGCTCTTGGCAGATGTAGCGATAGATTCGAGGTGGGATCTTTCTGTGATAGGACTGCAGACTAAGTATGCTGCAGTCGAGCAAGGAGCTAAGATAGTGTAGGTGCCAGCTTATCACTGAAGAGGACACAGAAGAAGAGTGGAATTTTACAATCTCTCCCATTTGTGAGATTTTCTATTCCTACTGTAGTCAATGGACTTTTGAATGACTTGCCACATTTTACTGCCCTGTATTAGAATGTTTACATTTCTACCTACCAACAAAGCTCAAGGATATTTTGTATTCTATTTTCTTTCAATATTCCATAGATTTTTTTTAAAGGCAGTTGAAATTTCTCTCCCTTTTCTATCTATATTTCTCTCTTGTCTTCAACTTCATGTGTAATTAATTAGCATATTTGCCTTTCCTAAAACTCAGAAAAAACACATAATAATTAGAAATATTTAGTGGTTTCATGTTTGCTATCAAATGTCAACTGAATGTTATACTTTTGTAAAAGAACATAGAACATAGAACACTACAGCACAAACAGGCCCTTCGGCCCACAAGTTGTGCCAAACACATCAAAACCTACCCAGCCATAGACCTATCTATAACCCCCAATCCCATTGGATCCCATACAGAGCTCCAATTAAGATGACAATGGGAAAGAAGGTTTGGGTAGGAAGTTTTTGTGCCTATGCAAGATTTATATATCACAAGTTGACCTCAGTGTCATGGCAAGTAATTATTAATTCAGAGTAAAATTTCAAAAAAATAAGCAGTTGCCAGTCACATTTTATATCAAAGTTATCATCATTGGATAGCATATTGGAACTATCATATTTTGACAACAAATCAGCTCTAGCACTGGACTGTTTTTGTGTTATCAGAATAGACAGTTTTTAATGCCTTCTTATTTGCTTTCTTGATGCTTTTCTTTTTTGATTAATTGATTTTTTTTTGGCATCCATATAGATGATTTTGCACAGCTCTGTAATGTTCCTAGGATATTTGGTGATGGATCAACTGGGCTCCGTGATAGACCTGGCTTTGAATATGGCCCAGAAACACCACCCTATGGTCAGGACTTCCAACGTGGAATTGGATCCTATGACAATTATCTTCAGCCTGAATATAGGCCCTATGATTCTCAAAGTGAGCTAGGATATGGACCAGAAGATCCCTATCTTGGACCAAGATTTGGACAGAGAGATCCACAGCCTGACTCAGGATATGAACTGAGAGATCCACTTCTTACTCCTCAATATGGTCTGATAGAGCCCCAGTTTGGTGAAGGATATGGATTAAGAAATCCACAATCTAGGCCTGAGTATGGTTCTCGAGGATATTCACGCACTCCACAATACCGTCCTCAAGAGCCTGGGAGGATTCCATTGTTTAGTAGCAGTGATAGTGGTAAGCTGAGATTTTTTTGTTATAACTAGACTTTTTCTTGTGAATGAATGTGCTGAAGTTATAACATTGGCTTTATCCACAAAGAACATGTATAGATTTTACCCAATCGGCAAAAATAGTCCACAGTTCGAGTTCTAGATGTATTGATCATTAAACATCTTTGAGCAGGTGCAATCTTACCTTGCACAATTATTTTACTAATAATATGCTCCATTGTGACTTAGCAGAACTGAACTTGATGTAATATGAAGGCACTGCTCAGAATTTTCATGACCTTGCTTAATTTTGGTTACATAAGATGTGATTTAATTGCTCAAATAATTGTTTTTTTATATATTTATGATAGGATGCAGCCAGACCAACTTTTATTGTCCATTCCTAACTACTCTTAATGTGGTGGTGAGCCACCACCTTGAACTGCTGCAGTCCACGTAATTTAGGTTCACCCATGACGGTTTCAGGATTTAGACCGAGTGGTGGAGTCGTATTATATTTCCAATTTGTACCCCACCCCACTGACTAATTTGCTACAGCAAATTTTCATTATCCTTTCATAGAACCATAGAATCCTTATAGTGCAGAAAGAGGCCAACTGGCCGATCACGTCTGCACCGACTCTCCAAAAGGCTTTCCAACCCAGGCCCTCCCCTATATAATCCTACATAATATCCCATATGTAATACCATGGCTAAACCACCTAACCTATAACCTATGCATCTTTGGACTGTGGAAAGAAACCAGAGGACCAGCAGGATGCACACAGACATAGGGAGAATGTGCAAACACCAATACATAGCCACCCAAGGCCAGAATGAAATTGGGTCCTGATATTTCGAGGCAGCAGTGCTACCATGCTGCCTCTCAGTAATTTTAGCACATTATTTCTTTTAATTTATTCTAGATACTCTATGGGTGATCATAGTCATAATGTAGAGATGCCGGCGTTGGACTGGGGTAAACTCAGTAAGAGGTCGGACAACAACAATTTTAAATCCAACCGATTTATTTGATAGTAAACTTGCTAGCTTTCGGCCTTTGTGCCTTCGTCAGGCAAATGAGGTTTCTGGTCTGCAATAGCACACATCAGCACAGACAGTTTACAGATTGCTGATTAGAATGTGAATCCTTACACCTAACCTGCTATTCAAGTCTTAAAGTGGCTAACAATGTGAGTGGAAGGAGCACTGAACACAAGTTAGAGAGATGTGTATTGTCTCCATCTCGCTAGGGCCATCCCCACCCCCCCACTTCTTGCCTTCAGACAACCTCAAACAGATCATTATTCGCAGCAAACTACCCAGCCTTCAGGAGAACAGTGACCACAATACCCCACAACCCTGCCACAGCTACCTCCACAAGACATGCTGGATCATCGACATGGATGACATCATCAGACGTGAGAATACCATTCACCAGGTACACAGTATACTCTTGCAACTCGGCCAACATTGTCTACCTAATACATTGCAAGAAAGGATGTCCTGAAGCATGGTACATTGAGGAGACCATGCAGACACTACGACAGTGGATGAATGAACATTGCTTGACAATCACCAAGCAAAACAGTTCCCTTCCTATGGGCGAACACTTCAGCGGTCACGGGCATTCGGCCTCCGACCTTCGGGTAAACGTTCTTCAAGGGGGCCTTCACGACACACGACAGCGCAGAGCCGCTGAGCAGAGACTGATAGCCAAGTTCCGCACACATGAGGACGGTCTTAACAGGGATCTTGGCTTCATGTCACACTATCTGTAACCCCCATGACTTGCCTGGGTTAGCAAAAAACCTCACTTACTGTGTTGTCTGGAGACAATACACATCTCTCTAACCTGTGCTCAGTGCTCATTCCACTCACATTGTTAGCCACTTTAAAACTTGAATAGCAGGTTAGGTGTAAGGATTCGCATTCTAATCAGCAGTCTGTACACTGTCTGTGCTGATATGTGTGCTATTGCAGACCAGAACACCTCATTTGCCTGACGTAGGCACAAAGGCCGAAAGCTAGCAAGTTTACTATCAAATAAATTGGTTGAATTTAAAATTGGTGTTGTCAGACCTCTTACGGTGATCATAGTGCCAGTGGAATTGTTTTGCACAGTGCACAGGAAGTGTATAGTTGTGGCATTGTTAAAACTCTTACACAGCAACTCACATGATTAATTTCAATGTTCTTCTCGTACACAATATAATTCAATGTGTACATATGATTTGCAGAACATGTTAAAAGGTTGAAAATAATTAGAAATAGCTGCACCTTTTCAAAAGACTGAATGTGGAAATGAAATGACAGCCCAGAAAAGCAACCCTCATGTGGAGGCATAAAATATTCTGTAGCACTGCTCTGGCATCCTATCTGAAAGATGCTGAAGTGAATGTGCTGCTGTACATTTTCAATACAGCGAAGGTTGCTGCGTTGACCATTCCAGAACACCATAGACCATAGAGCATTACTGCATGAAAACAGGCCTCTTGGCTGTGTGAACCATTTTTCTGCCTAGTTCCACTAGAACATAGAACATAGAACATTACAGCACAGAACAGGCCCTTCGGCCTTCGATGTTGCGCCGACCAATATAAAAAGCAATGCCCCTCCAAACTAAACCATTCCCTTCTCTTCCATAGACTTATCAACTAACCTCTTAAACGCCACCAAACTTGGCGCATCTACAACTGCTGCAGGCAGGGCATTCCACTCCCGAACCACCTTTGGGTAAAGAACCTACCTCTGATATCCGTCCTATAACTATCACCCCTTAATTTAAAGCTATGTCCCCTCGTGCTAGCTTTCTCCATCCTAAGAAAAAGGCTATCACTGTCCACCCTATCTAAACCTCTAATAATCTTATATGTTTCAATAAGGTCTCCTCTTAGCCGCCTTCTTTCTAACGAAAACAACCTCAAATCCCTCAGCCTCTCCTCATAAGACCTGCCCTCCATACCAGGCAACATCCTGGTAAACCTCCTCTATACCCTCTGCAAAGCCTCCACATCTTTCTTATAATGCGGGAACCAGAACTGCACACAATACTCCAATACTGAGCAGGAGTAGGCTATTTGGTCCATAACCCTGCTCTGTCATTTGGTAACATCATAGGTAAATGATTGTGGCTTTAACTCCACTTTTTTCTCTCTTCCTTCACTGTCACTGGATCAAAATCCTGGAATTCTCTTCCTAACAACACTGTAGGGTGTCCATCAGATGAACTGCATCAATTTAAGAGGGTACATCACCCACTTCCCAAGGTCAGTTAGGGTTGAGGAACAAATGATGGCCTAGCCTGCAATGTTCACATCCCATGAAAGATTTTTTAAAAACTGAATTTTGCACAATGCTTATTAATAGTCATCAGGTCTTCCTGCCTGATAACTAGTGCTCCGATAAGCACCTCCTATTCAATGTTTCAGATAACTACTCCTAAAAAAAAATGTGCACAGAAGCCTAAGCCATGTCATATGTCTAAATGATTAACCTACCTCAAACATACAGGCTGCTGAGAGTCTGCATTCAAATTAAGTTAAGTTTATGAGGTTCCAACTTTAACATAAATTAAATAGTTGTTTATATCATGGCTATAGTGACATTCCAGTTCTGGGCAGCTGTCATTCATTGGCAGTAACAATACCTGCAGGTACTTTGCCCAGTGTCGCAGGCTCTCCTACATCTCTTCCCTGCCCTAGAAACCAAGGATGAGTGATATTAAGGAAACATAGAACATCGTAGCACAGTACAGGCCCTTCAGCCCTCAATATTGCACCAACCTGTGAAACCAATCTAAAGCCCATTTAATCTACACTATTCCAATATCATCTATATGTTTATCCAATGACCATTTAAATGCCCTTAATAGAACCATAGAATGTTACAGCACAGGAACAAGCCTTTTGGTCCTTTTTGACTGTGCTGAACCATTTTTCTGCCTAGTCCTACTGATCTGCATCTGGACCATATCCTCCACACCCCTATCATCCATGTACCTGTCCAAGTTTTTCTTAGATGTTAATAATGACCAGCATTTATCACTTCATCTGGCAGTTCATTCCACACTCCCACCACTGTGTAAAGAAGCCCCCCCTTAATATTCCCTTTTAAACTTTTCCCCCTTCACCCTTGACCCATGTTCTCTAGTTTTTTTCTCCCCTCAGTGGAAAAATTCTGTTGGTGAATCCACTACTGTTGCAGACAGGGCATTCCATGCTTTTATTACCCTCTGAGTAAAGAACCTATCTCTGACATCTGTCCTATATCTATCACCCCTCAATTTAAAGCTATGTCCCCTCATGCTAGCCATCTCCATCCAAGGAAAAAGATTCACATTGTCCACCCTACCTAATCCTCTGATCATCTGATATGCCTCTATTAAATCACCTCTTAACCTTCTTTCTTCTAACGAAAACAGCCTCAAGTCCCTCAGCCTTTCCTCATGAGACCTTCCCACCGTACCAGGCAATATCCTGGTAAAGTTCCTCTGCACCCTTTCCAATGCTTCCACATCCTTCCTATAATGCGGCAACCAGAATTGTACGCAATACTCCGAGTATGGCTGCACCAGAGTTTTGTACAGCTGCGACATGACCTCATGGTTCCAAAACTCAATCCCTCTACCAAATGAGAGCTAACACACCATATGCCTACTTAGCAACTCTATCAACTTGGGTGCCAACTTTCAGGGATCTACGTACATGGATACTGAGATCTCTCTGCTCATCCACACTACCAAGTAATTTACAATTAGCCCAGTACTCTGTATTCTTGTTACTCCTTCCAAAGTGAATCACTTCACACTTATCAGTATTAAACTCCATTTGCCACCTCCCAGCCCAGCTCTGCACCTTACCTTTGTCCCTCTGTAATTTGCAACATCCTTCTGCACTGTCCACAACTCCACCAACTTTAGTGTCTTCCGCAAACTTATTAACCAATCCTTGTACGCCCTCATCCTGTTCGTTTATAAGAATGATAAACAGCAGTGGCCCCAAAACAGATCCTTGCGATACACCACTAGTAACTGAACTCTAGGATGAACATTCCCCATCAGCCACCATCCTCTGTCTTCTTGCAGCTAGCCAATTTCTGATCCAAACCGCTAGATCACCCTCAATCCCATGCCTCAGTATCTTCTACAATAGTTTACTGTAGGGAACCTTATCGAACACTTTACTGAAATCCATGTACACCACATCAAGTACTTTACCCTCATCCACTCTTTGATCACCTTCTCAAAGAACTCAATAAAGTTTGTGAGGCACAACTATCCTTCACAAAACCGTATTCGTTTCTAAATGATTATAAATCCTATCTCTTATAATCTTTTCCAAAACTTTGCCCACAACAGAAGTAAGGCTTACTGATCTATAATTACCAGGGTTGTCTCTACTCTCCTTGAACTAGGGGACAACATTTGCTATCCTCCAGTCTTTAGGCACTATTCCTGTAGCACTATTCCTGTAGACAATGATGATATAAAGATCAAAGCCAAAGGCTCTGCAATCTCCTTCCTAACCTCCCAAAGAATAAATGGGATAAATCCCATCTGGCCCAGGGGACTTATCATTTTCATACTTTGCAGAATTGCTAACACCTCCTCCTTGTGAATCTTAATCGCATCTAGTTAATAGCATGTATCTCAGTATTCTCCTTGACGATATTGTCTTTTTCCTGTATGAATACTGACGAAAAATATTCATTTAGCACCTTTCCTATGTCTTCAGACTCCATATATAACTTCCCACTACTGTCCTTGACTGGCCCTAATCTTATCCTAATCATTCTTTTACTCCTGGCATAACTATAAAAAGCTTTAGGGTTTTCCTTGATCCTATCTTCCAAAGGCTTCTTATGCCCTCTCCTAGCTTTCTCTTTAGATCCGTCCTGACTAACTTGTAACTCACAAGTGTCCTCACTGAGCCTTCATGTCTCATCTTGGTATAAGTCTCCTTCTTCCTCTTTACAAGCGATTCAACTTCTTTAATAAACCACGGTTCCCTCGCTCGACCACTTCCTCTCTGCTTGACAGGTACATACTTATCAAGGACACGCAGTAGCTGTTCCTTGAACAAGTTCCACGCTTCAGTTGTGCCCATCCCCTGTAGTTTTCTTCCACATCCTAAATCTCACCTCGCATCGTAATTTCCTTTCCCCCAGCTATAACTCTTGCCCTGCAAATATATACCTATCCCTTTCCATCATTAATGTAAATGTAATTGAGCTGTGGTCACTATCACCAAAGTGTCCACCTACCTCCAAATCTAACATCTGGCCTGGTTCATTACCCAGTACTAAATCCAATGTGGCCTTGCCTCTTGTTGGCCTATCTTTTGTTGAGTTCTTCGAAAATGTGACTGAACACATTGACAAAGGAAGGGCGGTGGACGTAGTGTACATGGACTTTAGTAAGGCGTTTGATAAGGTCCCACATGCAAGGCTTCAGGAGAAGGTGAGAGGGCATGGGATCCAAGGGGCTTTGGCCTCGTGGATCCAGAACTGGCTTGCCGGCAGAAGGCAGAGAGTGGTTGTGGATGGGTCTTGTTCTGCATGGAGGTCGGTAACCAGTGGAGTGCCCCAGGGATCTGTTCTGGGACCCTGCTGTTTGTCATTTTCATAAATGACCTGGATGAGGAAGTGGAGGGATGGGTTAGCAAGTTCGCCGACAATACAAAGGTCGGTGGTGTTGTGGATGGTCTGGAGGGATGCCAAAAGTTGCAGCGGGACATAGACAGGATGCAAGTCTGGGCGGAGAAGTGGCAGATGGACTTCAATGCAGATAAATATGTAGTGGTCCATTTTGGCAGGAATAATGGGATGAAGGAGTACAATATAAGGGGTAGGAATCTTAGCTGTGTTGGAGAGCAGAAGGATCTCGGGGTCCGTGTCCATAGGGCTCTTAAATCGGCCTCGCAGGTGGAGGAAGTGGTCAAGAAGGCATACGGTGTACTGGCCTTCATTAATCGAGGAATGGAGTTTAGGAGTCAGGAGGTAATGATGCAGCTCTATAAGACTCTTGTCAGACCCCAGTTGGAGTATTGTGCGCAGTTCTGGTCGCCTCATTATAGGAAGGATGTAGAGGCTATTGAGAAGGTTCAGAGGAGATTTACAAGGATGCTGCCTGGATTGGGAGGCAGGCCTTATGAAGATAGGTTGAGGAAGCTGGGACTCTTCTCACTGGAGAGACGTAGGTTGAGAGGCGACCTGATAGAGGTTTATAAAATGTTGAGAGGAATAGACAGGGTGGATTCTCTGAGGCTATTTCCCCGAGCTGAAATGGTCACTACGAGAGGACACAGATTTAAGGTGCAGGGAAGCAAATACAAAGGAAATGTCAGGGGTAGGTTTTTCATTCAGAGGGTGGTGAGTGAATGGAACCGACTGCCGTCGGAGGTTGTTGAGGCAAACTCACTGGGGTCTTTTAAGAGACTTCTGGATGAGTATATGGAAAAGAATAGGATAGGGGTTTATAGATAGGTCTATGGATTGGTAGATGTGATTGGTGCAACTCATGGGCCGAAGGGCCTGTTTGTGCTGTATTGTTCTACGTTCTATCTATATACTATCTATCTAAATCCTCTTGCACACATTGGACAAAAACTGACCCATCTAAAATACTCTAACTATAGCTTTAACTTTACAATATTTGTAAAGTTAAAATCCCCTATAACAACTACCTTGTTACTTTCGCTCCTATTCAGAATCATCTTTGCAATCCTTTCCTCTACATCTCTGGAACTTTTTGGAAGCCTGTAGAAAACTCCCAGCAGAGTGACTTCTCCTTTCCTGTTTCTAACCTCAACAGCCAACTCCAATCCCATCTTCCGTCAACACCTACATATTTTTCCTGTTTGGAATCACTGGACAAACTTTTCCCCTGGCTGAAATAGCTTACAAAATTCATATTCAGAATTGATCCTGGAAGCTTCCTGGTAGGTCAATGTCAGACATCATTAATGACTGCACTGTAAAGACATTTTAATGTCATTAGTTCAATGTCTACCTCAGAGACTCAAGCATGTAGAGGCGATACTTCTGTGTGATACTACATAGAATGTTGTACTGTCTTAGAAATTGGTCTTTTGGCTGCAAACCAAGACACTATCTACTTCGCAGGGTGACACAACGGTTAGCACTGTTACCTCACAGTGCCAGGGACTCAGATATATTCGCGGCCTTGGGTCACTGTCTGTGTGGAGTTTGCATGTTCTCTCCGTGCCTGCACAGGTTTCCTCCAGAAACTCCAGTTTCCTCCGATAGTCCAAAGATGTTCAGATTGGGTGGATTGGTCAAGATAAATTGCTCCTTTAGTGTCCCAGGATGTGTAGGTTAGGTAGATTGTCATAGCAAATGTGTGAGGTAATGGGGATAGGGCTGTGGATAGACCTGGGTTGGATGTTTTTTTGGAGAGTCATTGCAGACTCGATCTGCTGAATGATCTCCTTCTACACTGTAGGGATTCTATGGATTCTACTCTTAAAAATCCCATACAAAGAAGAAATGGGAATTCTCTAGTTGTCCAGGTTAACATTTTGCCATCAGCTAACACCACTAAAAAAAATTCCCCAGATATATCTCTTTGGTGTTTATTGGAGCTGGCGTTGCATAAATTGGATGGCATGTTTCCTGAGAATAGCTAGGCCCATGACATGATTAAAATTGGGTCTTGATCATTTGGAGTGGTTAGCTCAAATGCCAGTGTACATCCTTGAGCAGCTCATCCAAAAAACAGGAGCTCAATATGAATATTGACCTTCAAGTTGGTGTCAGGAAGGAGGGAAATAATCAAGAATGGGAGGGGATGTTGATTATGAAGGGAGAAGGAATCAAAGACAAAAAAAAGAGGAAAAGAAGGGAAAAGTGATGAGGAGAGAAGGGAGGCGATTAGCAAGAGGGGAAAGATGATAGAATGGGAAAGTGATAGGGAGAGAGGAGGATGAGGAGAAAAGGGGAAATGGGGAGAGGTAAGGATGCTGGGAATGGAGAACATGCTAGGATGAAGGGAAGACGCTCAGGAGAGCAGAGCTACTAGGAAGAGGGAAAGCCGGTTGAAAGAAGAAAAACAATTGGAGAGGTAGGAAGAATGGGGGAAGATGAAGGCAATGGGGAGGGGTGGAGGTGATTGGGAGAGGATAAAAGGTGATGGGGAGAGGCTGGAAAGTGATGTGGAAGGGGTGAAAGGTGATGGGGAGGGAGTGGAAGGTGTTGGAAAGAAGAGAAGGTGATGGGGAGGAGGTGGAATGTGATGGGGAAGGGCTAGAATTGATGGGGAAGGGTTGGAAGGTGGTGGGGAGGGGAGAAGATGATGGGGAGGAGTGGACGGTGATGGGGAGGGGAAAGAATGTGATGGGAAGGATGTGGAAGGTGATGGAGAGAGGGTAGAAGGTGATGGGAGAATGGAAGATGATGGGGAGGGTATGAAAGGTGATGGCGGGGATGGGGGAAGGTGATGGGAAGGGGGGAAGGCAATGGGCATCGTCAAAGATGCTCCACAGGGTAAGAAAGCATTCTGTAGAGATCCTGAGAACCAGAAGGGGCCATTAGAACTGTCGTGGAGACAGCAGGTCAATTCTACTTCTCCAGACTCCCCAGGAGAGATTTTTTTTAGACAAATGTTACCTTTCATCACAGCATTGGTGGACTGGGTAGATAAAGAAGTACTGAAGAATTGAGTGATGGAGGCCTGCGATCCTACTTGTATGTGCAATGTCAAGAATATTTCCTTTAGTAGGCATTAAGCCTGTCATCTACATACTCAAAGAATAGTCATGTGTTTTTGATTTCTGCTTTGGACATCTTTGAAATGCATGAAATAATGGAAGCCTGCTAAATTGGTCTGCTTGAAAAGGCATAACTTAACTCCCAGTCCAACCATTCTTGCCGAGTTTTTCAGCAATTTATTTGATGTAATTCATGCTTTGTACCACTAGATGCCACTTCAAACTAACATTTCTTCTCAATATAAATAGATATTCTTCCATAATGGATACAGTAAAAATAAATGCTGCATTTAATACAATTTGTACACAGTGGGTTGAGAATATCAAAATAGAAACATGACATGGAAAATTTTCAGAATTGTTTTCAATGTTTTAATAGCAGAATTAACAGCATTCTAAGGACATTATATTCAAGATACCCCTTCTTTCATGATTAGTTATTTGCAAATGTTCCATTATTGTTGAACAACATGTGCCAATGGGGAAGAACAAGGTGTTTTAACAATTATGAAAAAATGTTTGAATGTGTGGAAAATATACTGGGCCTGATTTTCCAGTCTCAAGATTGTCAGTGCACCTGCCTGCCTACCTTCCACCTGACCTACGTATCTACTTAGTTCACCCACCTCACCACCCTATCCATTCAATCATTTATCCACTCACCCATTCGCTCACATTCAAACTTTATATTTACAGTATAAAATTCAGTCCCATAAAAGGGGTCATGTCCTGATTTCTCCCCCCCACATCCTCGCAATGCTATAGTGCTACGATTGCCAAGATGCAAGAAGTTTGGCTCAGAAGACCCAGTAAGAAATTCAGAGCAATGTTGAGACATGGAAAAGTGCAAGCGCTACAGCAATCCAACAATGATTGTCAATTTATGTAAGATTCAGACTCGTATCTCATTCCTTTTTCTTGCTAATTAGTAAACCATGGTTCTAGCATAAATGCAAAAAGAAAGTGTAAAACAAGCCATCATGAAGGTTTCCAGGCTGGAAAACTGGGACATTACGCAGTATAATACAGATGAGAAAGAGCTTTGAATGTGAAATGGACTGTAGCTACAGAGAAAGTGACAGACATACAGTCAAAGTATACAAGACACATAAGCAATAATGGAAAAAGAACACAGGACTGTAAAGCTTATTCTGTTATTGTTTGCTCAATTTCAAACATTTTATAGATTTTTTTAATGTAAAAGCCAGGTTTGTGTCCTAACCCATGACACAACACAATGGGTCAATGAAAATAGCCACGGTACTTTAGTGGAATGGCACTGAATTCAGCACTTGAGCTGGATTGCAGGGCACAATGCAGTGGGAGTTGATATTATCAGTTTAAAGGTGGTAATGTCTAAGTTGTAATATCTGAAGATATTTTAGTTGTATATTCTTTGACACTGTTTGATCTTGTTTTCTAAGATCGTTCTAGTAGTTTTGAAGGCTTACAAGCAGAGGAATGTGGAATTCTGAATGGCTGTGAAAATGGGCGATGTGTTCGAGTGGAGGAAGGATACACCTGTGATTGTTTTGATGGATTTGAGCTTGATATGACAAAAATGACTTGTATAGGTGAGTGTTGTTTTGTTTCAGTATAACATTTTTTCCCTACATCCCCTTCTTTCTTACACTGCTATCCTTGACCACCAATCACTCCCTTTCAGTTGGGAGAGTGGGATGCAGACTTCTCTATGGTGTTTATCACACCATTGCTTACAGTACCCCATGAGCAAATGCAGTTTTCTCAGCTGAAAAGTCTCCTTGTAGAAGGTGACAATCTAAATAAAAAGAAGTCAAGTGAATTAAGAAACTGCTGCACTGAGCAAATGGGGTCTAAGAAAATGGTTTGACTGAAAACAGTTGTAACACAGCAAATCTGTTTTTATAGTTGACTAGAAACTATCAGAGAAAACCATAATTATCTGTCTGGATTAGATTTTAACCCAGAATCACTAAATCAAAGGAGCAAATTCAATCTCAGCACATCACCCAGCAAATTAATTGTTAAAATGAATTGAATGTTGGCTAATCCCTGCATTTAAAAAATTGCTGAGGCAATACAAATTGCAAGTAGTGTAAATAGTTGTGAATAATACACTATGTAAAGCCATTAATCTTTGTATCGATAAGGTTGTGGGAATTGACTTCAACATCCTGGGTTAGAAAGGATGCAGGATTTTCTGTTCCTGATTATTACGGGTATGAGGTATGGACAAAGTCCATTTTAACCTGTTAAGTTCTTGCAGTCAAATAACAAGCGGCACTCTCTCCAAGGATACTCATCACAGGAAATGGCTAATATTTCAGAAGCTAAAAGGGAAAATTGAACAGGATATAAAATAGTGTATCCCAGAAAATGCCATCCATGGTAATTAAAACATTACAGCCAAAATGAAATTATAGAATACATAGATGAAGTGGGAAATAGAGTTGAAATTGAAGATCTGTCGTGATCTAGCTGAACGTTGAAGCAAGCTGGATCTACTCCTGTTCTGATTCCTTAAGTGAAAATTATTTTTCAGTTAATTGAAATTATGCTATCATGTTTACTATATTTCAGATATTAATGAATGTGAGGATCTGAGTGACAGCATACTCTGCAGAAATGCAAGTTGTGAGAACACAGAGGGATCGTATAAGTGCATCTGTTTACCAGGCTACATACTTTCCCAATATCCTAATGACTGTATACCAGAAACAGAAGCAAGATATCACTAAGAATTGGGATACTGTCACCTGGCAAGGGATATGGAAGCACTTGGTGATTTATTTTAAGGAAAGTATATGTTTATTCTGCTTGGGATTATCAATTTGATTATATGAGTGAGAGTAAATGTTCAGTGCTAGGACTTTACCAATCTACTAGTCCAGCATCAATATCTATAATTTATGTCTACGACTTTAAAAAAATGTTGATTAGATTTGTGATTATTTAATTTGGAAAAATAATAGAGGAACTACAAAATGCAAGTAACATATAATGGATTGAGACTAATAGACCATGTGAAGCCATTATGTTACTTGAAAACATCCTGAATGGCTTTGAAATAATTGATACCAAGATAGTGATAAATATCACCTGCTTAATCAAAAAGTGAAAAAGAAGTAAGTTATTTCTTATTACACATTGCTGCAAAGTATTTGTTGTTTTAACTAGAATGAAAAAAAAGGATAGGTTCACATACATATTGTTTCTAAAATAAAATGTTTCGTATTTTAAAATAGATGCTGTGCATTTTGATGCCCTTGGGTTTTCAACTGACACATAATTCGATGTTCATGCTCAAAGTCCCCATGATCAGTTGGAAAAAATATAGTGTTATTCTGCCAGTAGATATCTCTGCTCACATTTCCATCTTGTATTAACATCAGAGTACAGCTTCTAGTGACACAAAAATCATTGAAGCCATTTTGATCTTGGAGGCATGCCAGATAGACAACATAACCCAAAGTGAGAGGGCATGTGTCATTTTGAGTCAATGATCATTTTATTAAGGCACTGGCATTCTTTAATGGGCCAGCAAGCAGTTGGGAGGGTGATGATTGAGGAAGAAGATATTAGATTGGCCTGGATTCTACAATGAAGCTTTGCCTCTTATCCTTTTACCACCACTGATAAAAGGATAAGTTGGCAAACTTAGCTATATCCAATCTAAATGGGCATATTGAAATAGGTTTGAAAAGGGTGGATTGTGTGGCTGTCCAGTAGTTCACATTTTCAAAACAACACCAACCACATGATAGGTTTTAATTGGACAGTAAAGTTATCTTTTAAGGCTGCTAATACCATATGTAGCAATTGAAAACTTGTCATATCTTTGCAGAGACTTGATTGTCATCTCTGACGATATATCATAGTAATTTGGAAGCACTCCTGTAAACCAAAACATATTAGCACTATATCAGACAAGTTTCCAATGTGTTAATAAGAATATGCCAATAGGATTGTTTTTATCATTACCTGCTTATAATTTTCACTGAAAACCATATCTTAGAAATAGCAGTGTGTAATATAACACCGAACTATTGGCCATGTTTATATGAAATTATCTTGTTCAATATTTAACCCATTATTTTAAATGGGTACTGTTTACTAAAACAGCACGCAAGGTAATTTCTTACAAGAACATGGAACATTCCAATGTTAAAAGCAAACATAATTTTTAAGCTCAGCTTTTTAATTCTGCAAATATTTATTTTCATTCTTAGTCTGTCTATTTTCCTTTCTTAAAAACCTGGCTATCACTGCATCATTATCAGTTGGATGCATGTGTTCATACCTCTTTGGATGACATAAGCTTCTTTTTTCAATGATTTGTAAAAATTTTTAGTGAAAAAAGTGACTGATTATCCATGTAATTAAAAACTACACTACCAGGATGATTTTAGAAATGTGCACCCCAATACACAATTCGTCCTTGACAAGAACATTTACTGAGAATTCAGGCAGTATAATTTTTCTAAATATTAATTTTAACAGTTGGAAAGTGAAAGCTATTAGACTTCCGATGTACTCTGACCCTAAGTAAACCTCCAGATCAAGAATGCAAATTCAGAAAAGTTATCTTTATTTGAATCAGACCTCTTCCTGTTGCTTTCTGTTCATATACATGTGGGGGGGAGCAAAGGACAATTAAAGGTAGAAATACAAGAAATGTAAATGTATGAGATGAACTAACTTTGTTACACAGATTTAATTTTCACTTCTGTAGGAAAAGCTGCTGAGTTTTGCATGGTTGCCAAGCTATGATATCAAATAGATCATTCATTTTGCTAATCTGGTTACATTTTACTAATTTCCTTTTTAATTCCATTTGCTTTGACATTAGTAAGAAAGTACAAAATAAATTTCACAAATGTAATATCACTATTTATGAAGTCAAATGTTTTAAGAATCTCAAACTCCCTCCCCATCCAGCAGGTTCTGAGACGGGGAACAAGTGAAATTGCATGAAAGAGATTCCATCTGGGATTTTCCCTGCCTGATCTGGTTGTGATTTTACATGGAGCGGGTAGAGCTTTGGATGGGAAGCCTGCCCTTGCACCAGTTAAGGTCATTTATGGAACTTTTCCCAACCAGCCTCAATTTTTAGGTTAGCAGACAGATGACAAGTTGAGATAGCAAACCTGAAAATAAACAGAGTTCAATCGTGAAGGGGTGGGCACCACCATCAGAAGCTCCCTCCTAACTAGGGATGCCCTCCTCTTAAGGCCTGGTGACCCGCAGACCTCCCTTCCTTCCAGCCTATCCCCAGGAACCCAACTGTCCCCCTCACAATCCTCCAGAAGCCCTCACTGCCATTTCCCCCTCCTCCAGTTCCCAGAACGTAGTTCCAAGCACTTTCTGCAGTTCCTCTTCTGGCCACTACAGTGCTATTCCTGGAGGGGTGAGGAGCTGGAACTCAGCCACCCAGTCAGATTAACCAGCAGATCTCCATGTTGGAAACTCTTACTAATGATAAGCAAAAATTTTGCCTTCTGCCAATCAATGGTCATTACAGTATGAAATGGCATGGGCCTCCTGGAGTCACAGCAATGTGTTCCTTGCTGACTTTTCAGATGATGGAGGCTCCTGAAAATTTGGGCCCATTTTTTGGTTAATATAGAACTAAACTAAACTTAATTTCCATAGGTTTCATTTGATGTAGAGTTAAGTTATAGACTTTAGCAAACTATACAAATAAAAACTGGCTTCATTTAAAACACATCATTTCTCATCATAGAATCTGATGACAGGTGGATTTCTAAGCCCTAGATCAAAATGGGATGTATATTTCATAACAGCATGAAGGAACTTTATTTTCTTGGGGTCAGCCTGCATTTCAATGCAATACATAGATAACATTCAGTTTATATTAGAAGTTGGAGGAGAACTGTAAGCTAGATCTGCAACACAGCACTAATCAACAACTTGCAGCTTGCTCCCTACCATTTCTAGATAGAAAGCTTGCACTTATTAATGATCTGGGTCTCACTTTTACATATATGCAGATTTCACTAAGTCACATTCTGTGTTGCAATTATTATTCTTTGTGTCTCTCAGAACAAACCAACTTCCTCAGGATATATATGTATTCAAATATGAAGTAAGTGGCATTCTAGGTTTTACTTCTATACAATGCTGTTACTCTTTCCAGATTTTCTTTCTGTGGTAAAGGATTTCTGGACTGAAATCCTGAAGCAAAGAAAAATTCAGATAGGCCTTAATATAAACTATCATCGTTGATGTCTCAATCACCATAATATGCCATCAGCAAAAATGATAAAAAATAAATTTAGCCTGAATTTTTATCAAATTGAGAAATATATCAGCTGCTTTAATCATTGAACCTTATCTTAAAGCAAATCCACTTTCTGAATCTCTGAGAATAAAAATCCATTTAAAGGAATTTATTAATTAAAACTGCAATCTTCAAAGGTTTAGATTTCTGAAGATGTCTGAAATGGTGCCATCCATGGTCTCACATAATCATTCCCACTATTTATGACAAGATGATAGCAACATATGATGCAGTACTGGCTGCTGTTCTCCTCAGCCAATTTGATTACATGTACTTTAGCACCTTGAGTGATATCAATGTTCAATGCACTGTATTTGCAATTGTTGATAAAAAGCAATTTAAAAAACTTAGAAATTTTGTTACACAATGCCACCAGAGGAAAATTCTAACTAGATCAAAAATTAGTTAAGACTGTTCATAAGTTGAATGAATCATAACCTTCACATTATCTATTCAATATTTGAGGACATTCCATGTAAAATGTCATGTAATGAGAAGGGAGTAACTCAAATTTGCGATGAAATAGGATGTATATTATTTTGAGTAGTCAGAATCGGATTTTAATACAGAATCATTATTTGGCAGTTTTCTTTTTAAAGGATGCTATTAGCTTATGGATGCACTTTAATTTTATTATTACCTTGCTTTGAAAATTTACCTCAGTTACCTTGAACATGAATTAAATTCACTTTTTGTTCTTACCAGTTTTCAACTCTGAGCCCTCTGTTGAAGCAATTGATTCCACATTGGCTCTGATTTCAAGCATTATACATAATTGAGGTAGTTATTTTTCATGTTTAAACCTCTATGTTGACAAGCTATTCAATAATGGGATATCACCTTTCAGTTGCTTCTACCATCATCCAATGAAATTCGAGCAGATGCTGCTGGATATGGAGTGAAATCTCTGGTCATTTTACACACCCAAACCCATGGATGCTGATGCATTCAGAGTTCCCACTACTTTCCCCACTGAGATCAGTGAATGGAATTGGGATAAAATCCAGAACAAATTTGGTCCAGCAGCTTGTTGAATAATCTTGATGAGTGGAGCCAAATTATTCTTTTTAAAGTTACAGCACGATTTTCTGTGATAACACAATTTAAGGAGCATATTGCAATGTTCAAAAGTAATACACATACTTTTATGACAAATGAGTTGTCCAAATAGTTCTTTAAGATACAGCCTGTATACTAACCTATATTTCAATCAAAAACTTGTGCACATAACATAAATATGTTATGAATCTTCTCCCAGTTCTAACCAGTGTAAACAAAGGACAGGTAAATTATTGAAAATCTCAAGTGAAGAAAACATTTCCTGTGTGTGTGTATTTTTTTTGTAGTTAATAAGCTCTGGTATCCCTTGTAAATCATATTTGCAACTAAAACATCTGTAAAGCTACAGCACCTGATACCTGTATATGTTCTGTGAGTACAAGTACCATTCTCAAAAATAAATGACCATATGTTTTGTACAGATTTATACACAAAATGCAATGTATTTAATGTTTTAGGCAAGATAAATGTTAGTTATTTAGTAATAACATTGTTACTGTTTTCAGTTCAGACTTTGTCCTCTTTACAAGTGATCTGGCTAAAAACTCAAGTATCTCATGCTGAATAGTTGAAGTGTCAAGTGCTTTAGCCGTACTTCATTTTATTCCAATTTACTGTTGAACTTTTAGAAAACATTTTTTATACTGTTCCATGTATAATGCAAATTCTCTGCCCTGTGGAGCAGTTTGGGTATTTGTTAGAAATCAAACAATATCACATCATTCTCACTATCACTATGGATTGAGATTTGTAATTTTCCAGCCTTGCACTTCTTCTTTAAGCTAATAAGCAGAAAACTCTGAGCAGTGTGTATCTGAGTTCTGCTGATGCACCCTTAGTGGATGAAGAAACAAGTACTCTTAAGTATCCATATAGTTGGAGCCTCAGTTCTCTAGTATATTCGTTGTGAAAGAATTGCATCATGATTAATTTGGTTATTCTGTTTTATCTCAAAACTACTGTATTTAATTATAGGCTATCCTCATTAACACTGCTCATTATTCTGCTCGTATATTAAATGGATCTTTAAAATATTTACGATACATCGGCCTAATTATTATCAGAATTGCACTGGAATTTGACTTTTTTGGTACTTTGTGGAACTGAAGACCAAGTGCAAAAACAAGCATGTGATTATTGAACAGGGAGTTGTTTACTTTAATAATCCCTTTCCATTCAGTATCTTTGCTACCAGTCTGGTAACCTGGGATCTGGGTATTGGTTGATTTATGGTATTTATAACTATTACTATTTAGTTTTCTTGCAAACTACAAGTGCTGAATAAAGCCTGTAAATCTACATAAAAACAACTGCTAAAAAGCACTAGTTGTTTTCCTAGGAAATCGCTGTTGATTTCCTAGAATCAACAGCGATTCTTCTCCCACTCATTCTCAATATCTGGCGGAGGGAGAGGTGGGGGGGGGGGATGGGGGCAGGATTTACAGCTTCTACCACCTAGTGGGATGTTCATCTGAGACCTAAGTCAATAGACCTTTGAACAGCTTGCCACGTTTGATGGTCTCACTGCTCCATAAAATTCCTCCCCTGGAATCTTCAAACAAAAGAAGTGAAGAAAAAGTAATTGTTTAAAATTTACTTGAAATCAGACAATATTTTTGATCCTGGTTTCTGTACTGATATGTAAAATACTTTGAAATGGATCGAAAATTAGGCAAATCAAATATAGGAAGTAAATGACTGATTTGCTTGAATAAAGTACCAAAATTGGTCTGAAAACCGGTGCATGCTCAAGAAAGTGCTGGAAATCCTCCAGAGCTTGTTTGCTGCTGTTCAAGATGACCGTAGTACCGGTTTTTCCCATGAGATGGGGTTTCCTCAAAAAATGTCACAGGTATGAGTGAGAACCTGATTCAACCTGTCATTTATATCTTCTCATTAAGTCATTGTATCAAATATTCCATTGTCTAGTCACATGTTATGCTTTGGCACTGTCTATAGACAGTATCACTGCTCTGAAAATAGGGCTGTTGTGTAGAAAGTCAATCACTCCAACAGGCATGAATTTATCATTTTCATCTTTGGAAATAAAACCGGTCGTAACTCTACAATATTCTCTGTCCTTCTTTTGCATGCAGCTTTTTTTTTGCAGTTTATAATGCAGCAGTCACACATTATACATACCAAGTGTAAAACATCCAAACTGAAATGAATCAAAAGTTCAATATCATATAATTCCAGCCATAATTACAACCTGGGAGTTATATGTGGCCTTTGTTCGGGGCCTAAGTCATTTTCCAATCCTAAACAAGGGCATTGATACAGGATCTTCTTTCATCCTGAACCTGAAAATGCCAGTGTGGGAACCATCAGACAGTACATACAGAATGGCAATTATGGGGCTTATGAGTCCATGTTTGAGATACAGTTTGGAATCTAAAAGTCTTTGCCAACATTAATATTGCTCTATGAATAAAGTTTACTGCTATTCTCGATCAGGAAGGACTCCAAGCAACTTTTTATGAAGCAGACAAATTTGGATAAGGATTCCTGCAATGACACAATCAGATGCCTTACCTGGCCCCAGGTGATGTGAACTTTTCTGGTTCATTTTCCACATTGCTTCATCAAGTTGCCTGATGCAACTAGTTACAAAATTCTCTGTTAATTTATTTACCTTGATGCTGACAAGCCATGGGATTAGTTACTTCATTGCTGTTTCTGGACCTGGGACTTCTGCCTATCCATGCATCTCAAACCATGAAATGCAAGGTAAGCTCATTTACAAAGTGATTGGCATGTTGAGGGCACAACTCCCATCCAACACTGGAATATTGCACTCTGGGCAGTATAGAACCTTATTCATTGGCCTTTAGAATGATTCAGCTATTGAGAAGTGCAACATCAAACCACGTGAAACAACATATAAGTCATGATTATTGTACCAGAATGAATAGTATTATTTGCTCTCAGATGTTTATTGAAGATAGAAACTTTCAGTATATTTATAAGAATGGATTCAATTGACAGAGCAGACTGAGAAATTCAAAGATAATAGCACATGGCATTGAGACAGAAAAGATACAAGAACCTGTAGACAAAAGCCTTTAGGGTATCAAAGACTACTGGCTACCAGTAGAAGGAAATATCAACAAAGTATTTTTCTAAGCATATGGAGAAAAGTGGCTCTGGCACTGAATGCCAACTTGCAGTTTTAGAACAGCAGATTATTGTAACATAAAGTTCAATCCAATCAGGGAAAGCAGGATAACAGAATTGCCACTATCTCTTGGGTACCAACATACAGAAACCAATTATTATTTGGAGTTTACATCCTCCTTCATTACGCTTTGGTTCAAGGACACCCTAATTCTTGTTGCAATATGTCATAACATTCCACCCCCCACTTCCTTTGCAATGCTGACTTGCATGCAGTAGCATAAAAATATCTTCATCAACTTTAATTGAATGCTACTCGTGGATTCATAACATCAGTCATCTGGTGACACCTGGGAAATATACTTGAAATATTTATGTTCATCTAATATACTCAGTCTTGTTTTAGGAAAAACTAACAAGTTTTAAAGCAGGTGACCAGAGACAAAATTGCTTACTTCCTCCAAGTATTAGGTTTTAGTACTGATGAGAAACACATAATTCTAGCCACAAGTGATTTCTCTTTGACAATTCTATGATTTTTCTAACTGTGAATACTTTCTGTAGGAAAATTCTACAATTTATGTTGCAATTTAATTCCAACATAGAATCATTTACATCTTAACATAGAACATAGAACATTACAGCGCAGTACAGGCGCTTCGGCCCTTGATGTTGCGCCGGCCAGTGGACCCTCTAACCTAAACTATTCCAATATCATCCATATGCCTATCCACCGACCATTTGAATGCCCCCAAAGTAAGCGAGTCCACAACTGCTGCAGGCAGGGCATTCCACGCCCTCACCACCCTCTGTGTAAAGAACATGCCTCTGACATCCGTCCTATAACTACCACCTCTTAATTTAAAGTTATGTCCCCTCGTGTTGGTCATCACCAGCCGAGGAAAAAGGCTCTCACTATCCACCCTATCCAATCCCTTGATCATCTTATACGCCTCAATTAGGTCACCACATAACCTTCTTCTCTCTAATGAAAATAACCTCAGGTCCGTCAACCTTTCCTCATAAGGCCTTCCCACCATACAGGCAACATCCTGGTAAACCTCCTCTGCACCCTTTCCAATGCTTCCACATCTTTCTTGTAATGCGGCGACCAGAACTGTACGCAATACTCCAAGTGCGGCCGCACCAGAGTTTTGTACAGTTGTAACATAACCTCACGGCTCCTAAATTCAATCCCTCTACAATAAAAGCTAACACACCGTACGCCTTCTTAACAACTTTATCAACCTGGGTGCCAACTTTCAAAGAGCTATGTACTTGTAACCCAAGATCCCTCTGCTCGACAACACTATTAAGGGTCCTTCCATTAGCCCTATATTTCATATGCCTGTTATTCCTACCAACGTGAATCACCTCACACTTATCCGTATTGAATTCCATTTGCCACCTCACGGCCCAGCTCTGCAACCTATCTCTGTCCCTCTGCAAACTGTAACATCCATCCTCGCTGTCTACAACTCCCCCCACTTTGGTATCGTCAGCAAATTTACTAATCCAACCCTCTACACCCTCATCTAGGTCATTTATAAAAATGACAAACAGCAGTGGCCCCAAAACAGATCCTTGAGGTACACCACTTGTAACTGCACTCCAGGTTGAATATTTCCCATCAACCACTACCCTCTGTCTTCTATCAGCTAGCCAATTCCTAATCCAAACTGCTAAATCACCTTCAATCCCATTCATCTGCACTTTCTGCAGTAGCCTACCATGGGGAACCTTATCAAACGCTTTGCTAAAATCCATACACACTACATCAACTGCCTTACCCTTATCTCCCTCTTTGGTCACCTCCTCAAAAAACTCAATAAGGTTTGTGAGGCACGACCTACCCTTCACAAAACCGTGCTGACTATCCCTAATCAATTTATTCCTCTCTAAATGCTTATAAATCCTATCCCTTATAATTCTTTCCAAGACCTTGCCCACACAGAAGTCAGGCTCACCGGTCTATAATTTCCAGGATGGTCCCTACTCCCCTTTTTGAACAAAGGGACAACATTTGCCATCCTCCAGTCTTCCGGCACTATACCTGTAGCTAACGACGACATGAAGCTCAAAGCCAAAGGCTCTGCAATCTCCTCTCTAGCCTCCCAGAGAATCCTAGGGTAAATCCCATCTGGCCCAGGGGACTTACAATTTTCATACCCTCAAGATTCGCTAACACCTCCTCCTTATGAACCTCAATCCTACCCAGTCTACAACCTGGTATCGCAGTATTCTCCCCGACAACACTGTCTTTCTCCTGCGTGAATACTGACGAAAAATACTCATTCAGTGTCTCTCCTATCTCCTCAGGCTCCACGCACAACTTCCCACTGCTATCTCTGACTGGCCCCAATCTTGCCCTAACCAATCTTATTATTTATATACCTGTAAAAAGCTTTAGGATTCTCCTTAATCCTATCCGCCAAAGTCTTCTCGTGTCCTCTTCTAGCTCTTCTCAACTCCCTCTTTAGCTCCTTCCTGGCTGATTTATAACTCTCTATTGCCCTAACTGAGCCTTCACGTCTCATCATTATATAAGCCTCCTTCTTCCTCTTCACCAGAGATTCAACTTCCCTAGTACACCATGGTTCCCTCACTCGACCACTTCCTCCCTGCCTGGCAGGTACATATTAAGAACATGCAGAAGCTGTTATTTAAATATGCTCCACATTTCAGATGTGGAGCATATGAACTTTTTTGTAATAGCCACAAGCTCTTTCTCTCCTTCAAGACTACCCTCCTTCCAACTTCAAACTGACGCTAAGTCCAACTGTGTTTAAGCAGCATCCAACCTGCTCATATTTCAGAATTAGGATTTTTTTTTACTCCAAGACTGTTTAAAAATTGACACAGTTTGGGGGAAGTGTGCTGCTTCTGATGTATCTATATATGTGGAAAGTGTTGCGGGATTGGGTAATGGTGGTGGTGGTGGTGTTGAAGGGAGGGAGAGAAGATTCAATAAAGCTCATTGGGGATACGTTGAGACTGCAGTGGCTAATAACTGTTGGATATTACACGCTATGCCTCTTTATTACTACTTGTTCTGCAAGATCTACAGTCATAGCCAGGTCAACTTAATGCAAAGTAGGTCCATTCAAAAGTCTGATGGCAACAGGGAAGAAGCTGCTCTTAAGTCAGTTGGTACATGACCTCAGACTATTGTATCTTTTCACGATGGAAAAAAGTGAAAGCGAGAACGTCCAGGGTGTAGGATCCTTAATTATGCTGGCTGCTTTGCTGATGCAGCAGGAAGTGTGGACAGAATCAGTGATTAGATATTTACCTAGTGAATTAATTCCATTTTTTTTTAAAGCTGCACTTTTTGGTTGCAGAATGCACAGTGAAACTGCAGCTTCTGGAACTATGAATATATCTTATGTAATATGAAAATTAAAAACAATAATACGTTTCACATTAAAAACAGTGATGACTTTTGGTAAACTTTGGTGCGATGGCTCGATGATGCTGAATGCAAACGTGAATGTCAATCATATCATCTATTTCCCAGCCAAAGTCAATGAATTGACCTGGACCATTTGATGAGCAACACGACAGCTCAGTGACTATCACTGTGCTGTGCAGATACATGGATTTGGGCCTGTGTCTGTGGGAGTTTGTGCATTCTCCCCATGCTTGCGTAGGTTTTCTCCGGGTGCTTCGGTTTCCTCCCACATCCCAAAGATGTGCTCTTAGGCTAATTGGCAAAACAAATTCACCCTAAATTGTCTCAAATTTGGTTTTTAATCCATAGATCTATAAACATAGACAGGGATCACGGGTAGAGGTGGGAACATCGGAGTGGCAGCGCGGGCTCGTTGGGCTGAAGGGCCTGTTTCCCGTACTGTTTTGTTCTTTGTTCTTTGTTAATAGGAGTGGCTCAGATGAACGACAACCTGGTGAGTACATAAAATAATAACATTTTTATAACGTACCTTAAAAACATAGATTTTCAGGTACATATAATTAATTATATGTTTATCTACAATCCATGTACTTTAATCATTATATACCAAATGTTACCACATCCTTTGTTGCTTTTTTGCTTATTGACATCTGGGATCCAATGTGTTAAGCACAGGTGTAAAGACATCTTTAATCTGTGTCTAACCCTGTGCAGTATGTGCCCTGGAAATGTTTGACTGGACAGTGGAATGGAAACCCTACTCTGTATCTAACCCCATATTGTACTTGCCATATGAATGTTGGATATGGCATTCCATATCCAAAATAAACTTATTTTGTATGGCAGTTTGCCAACATTTAAATTTCAAGGAGGTATTTTCACCTAAGTCTTGCCTTCTAGTGTGAATTACAACTGGAAGAGATATGGCCTGTTGGAGACCCCACAGTAAAGCTGGAGAGGTCTGCAGGTCAAAGTGCACAGGTGAGCCCAGAGTTTATTCTGTTATCGTGCACTGGGAGCATTTGATGGAACATTGTAGAGGGGAATTTTATTCTGCATGTAACCTCCATGCTATAACTCTGGGGGGCCTGAACTGAAATCTGTTTCTGCCATTGCAACACAATTGACCCATGCACATTCCTGAGTAGTGACGTGGGCAACAGAGATTATAGACTGCCACAGTACAAGAGGTCAGTGTCTCTTGTTTCTACTTGTGCTGTATTGCTGTGTGTGTATGCTGCTAGCACTACAATTTAAAGCAGGATCTGTTCTCACTGAAGGATGATAAGGTATGTTGGATGCTCTTAGTTAAAAGACATGGTGTACATTTGGCGGGAAGCTTGCTTGTGTTGGGTCCAATCTCTTGGGCTTTCTCGGTGGTCTCCAAGCTGCAACCCAATGTTCAGTGGCTAACGGGGCCCACTCATGCACTTTAACCTACAGGCACCTCCAGATTGACTATGGGGTCTCCAACAGACCACATCTCTTCCTGGCTCCAGCTACAATTCACACTAGAGGCAAGACTTAGGTGAAAAAGATTTAAATGTTGACAATTTTTTCCTAAGCAAGGCCAAGAGGCCAGGCCAAAACTCCACTCAAGCATGGTAGTGTTGGGACTCTGAGGAGAGAATGGTTTCAACATGCATGATCAGGTGTCAACTGAAAGGATTAGGAGTTAAATGCCAAGCTTCAGTATACCAAATGCCATTTTAAGAAACTGACAGTTCTTTTAAGCAACTTGCAGACATTTTGTGGACACTTTTTTAAAAAAATGTTTCTAGGGCAGTTTTGTATCTTCAACTTTGGCGCTGTAGTCTTACTGAAGGGCAGGATGTCTGTTGCTTTTAAAGCCAGAAAGTTGTTCTGGATAATGAGAAGGCTGTCAATTATATAATTAGGCCCGAAAGTCTGAACAACAATTCACCACGGGCCTTAGCATCTGGGGTGTGTGGTCCTGAGGTCAGGCTGGGCCAGAAGTCCTGAAGCTTCCAACCATCTGACCCCACCTGCCCCCATTCTTGGTTTTCTTCAGCAATCATGACCACCATTCTCTACTCTCCCTTTCAGGCTCCTGACTCTGGTTCTTGCTTTGCTCTGTGACCATTCCATGTCCCAGCTATCCAGAGACAAATTAGATGTCCCATCAGCCAATGACCCTCAAACTACCACCAAACCCTGGGTATTAGAGCAGAATGCCACAGGAATAAACAAGAATGTAAGCAATGGCAGAAGGAATCGGACCTCTGGAATTCAAGGTAATTTCTATCTCTTTCCAAATTCTGTCTCTTGCTCTCTGTTTTTGCTTATGGTTCTTCACTTCTCCCTTTCTCTTACTATCTTCTTTTATCTATACCTTTCATTTTTTTGTGTGTCTTTCTCTCTCTCTTTCCCTGCCTGTCCCTCTTCCTCAGAATTTTTCTGTCTCACTGTCTCTATCTTTCATTTTTTTTCTCTGTCTCTCTGTCTAGCATAAGGAGGATGTGCTAGATATTATTGAGGGTTTGAAGTTAGATAAGTCCCCTGCGCCGGACGGGATTTACCCTAGGATTCTTTGGGAGGCGAGAGAGGAGATTACAGAGCCTCTGGCTCTGATCTTCAGGTCGTCGTTGGTTACGGGTATAGTGCCAGAAGACTGGAGGATAGCGAATGTGGTCCCATTGTTCAAGAAGGGGAAGAGAGACTTTCCAGGGAAGTATAGGCCAGTGAGTCTTACTTCTGTTGTGGGCAAAGTATTGGAGAGAATTATTAGGGATAGGATTTATAGTTATTTAGAGAGAAATGAATTGATTGGGGATAGTCAGCATGGTTTTGTGAAGGGTAGGTCGTGCCTTACTAACCTATTGAGTTTTTTGAAAAAGTGACCAAAGAGGTGGATGGGGGTAAGGCAGTTGATGTGGTATATATGGACTTTAGTAAGGCATTCGATAAGGTGGCCCATGGAAGGCTTCTGCAGAAAATGCAGATGTATGGGATTGAGGGTGATTTAGCTAATTGGATTAGGAATTGGCTAGCAGATAGAAAACAGAGGGTGGTGGTTGATGGGAGATATTCATCGTGGAGTTCAGTTATAGTGGTGTACCTCAGGGATCTGTTTTGGGGCCCCTGCTGTTTGTAATTTTTATAAATGATCTGGATGAGGGTATTGAAGGATGGATTAGTAAATTTGCGGATGACACCAAAGTCGGAGGAGTGGTAGATAGTGAAGAGGGGTGTTATAGTTTGCAGAGAGACTTGGACAAGTTGCAGAGCTGGGCCGAGAGGTGGCAAATGGAGTTTAATGTGGAAAAGTGTGAGGTAATTCACTTTGGCAGGAATAACAAATGTGTAGAGTATAGGGCTAATGGTAGGACTCTTAATAGTGTTGATGAACAGAGGGATCTTGGTGTATGTGTGCATAGATCCCTGAAAGTTGGCAATCAAGTCGATAAGGTTGTTAAGAAGGCATACGGAGTCTTAGTTTTTATTGGTAAGGGGATTGAATTTCGGAGCCGCAACGTCATGTTGCAACTGTACAAAACTCTAGTGCGGCCGCACTTGGAGTATTGTGTACAGTTCTGGTCCCCACATTATAAGAAAGATGTGGAGGCATTGGAGAGGGTACAGAGGAGGTTTACCAGGATGTTGCCTGGTATGGAGGGCAGGTCTTATGAAGAGAGGCTGAGGGATTTGAGGTTGTTTTCGTTAGAAAGGAGGCGGCTAAGAGGAGACCTTATTGAAACATATAAGATGATTAGAGGTTTAGATAGGGTGGACAGTGATAGCCTTTTTCCTAGGATGGAGAAAGCTAGCACGAGGGGACATAGCTTTAAATTAAGGGGTGGTGGTTTTAGGACAGATGTCAGAGGTAGGTTCTTTACCCAGAGGGTGGTAAGGGTATGGAATGCCTTGCCTGCGTCAGTTGTAGATGCGCCAAGTTTGGTGGCGTTTAAGAGGTTAGTAGATAAGTTTATGGATGAAAAGGGAATGGTTCAGGTTAGAGGGTCACTGCTTGTTCCTAATTGGTCGGTGCAACATCGAGGGCCAATGGGCCTGTTCTGCGCTGTAATGTTCTATGTTCTATGTCTGTTCATCTGTCTCTCTCTGCCTGTTCTTTTTTCCACACTCTCTATCTCTCTATTCTTTCACTTCGTCTCAAATGATCTCTCTGTTTATCTCTCTTTCTCCCTCTCTCTGTCTCTCTTTCGCTCTCTTCCTTCTCTCAGTCCCCTTTCCCTCCCTTTCTTTTTGCATGTCTCTTCCTCTTTGGGTCAAATTTTCGCTACCAAGGCAGATATTCTTCTGATTCAGCAGGTCCAGCTCAATTTAACTTACTGGTCACACACAAATTTTGCTCCATGTGGGTATTCCAGGGGTGGGTTGGGGGGAAGAAAATGAGGAAGCACCAACCTCACAGATCCTAGATGGTTACAGGAATGGGTGGGTGCCAAGTAGGCTGGTTTGAAGGTATGCCTCAATTATCTGGGTCTTCATCATCCCAGTTGTAATTGAGGTGATTGGTTCTTCTGGCCCTTACCTCTCACATCATCGTACAAGACCCAATCCTAAGCTCTACTCATAACCTCCATATTAAGTCATGCTTCTTCCATGCTCATTCACCCAGTACACACATAATACATAACCAATAAGTCATATAATAACAATGGCAAATGTTGAAACTGCTAAGAATAACAAATAAATTATTTGTGAAAAACATTTTTATAACCCCACAGAAGTGTCAATCGGCAGACAATTAAAGTGTCAGTAACTGAGGCTGCCAACATTCCACATTTCTTAATTTTGTCCAAATAAACATTGAAACATAGACAGAGGTCACAGAAAGGTCAACTTATTATAACTGCTTAACAATGCCAATCAAGCAAAGTCAATAATTCATTTATTAAAACAGATTTTTAATGAGCTAATGCTTATATTGGTCTGATCTCATAGCCAAGCATGCATAATCTTGTCTTACAAAGAACAGCACAGCACGAGAAACAGGCCCTTCGGCCCAACGAGCCCACGCCACCACCTCGACGTTCCCACTTCCACCCATGACCCCGATCTATATTTATAGAAATCTACATTGGAACCAAATTAGCAAGACAATTTAGGGAGAATTTGTTTAGCCAATCAGCCTAAGAGCACATCTTTCGGGTGTGGGAGGAAACCGGAGCACCCAGAGAAAACCCACGTAAGAATGGGGAGAATGCACAAACTCCCACAGATACCTGCCCAAATTCATGATTCTGCACAGCAACAATGATAGTTATTGAGCTGTCATGTTGCCCATCAACTGGTCCAGTTCAAGTGTACACTAACGACATGAAGCACTAAGCTGCTCTCAAAAAATCCAAGAGCAACCTTCTCACGACCCATCGTGTGTACGTCCCTTGTTGGACAACAAGGCGGACCGAAGTTCCTGTAGGATAAAAGGCTCATGTTCCCTATTTTAAATCAGTCTTCTATATCCCTCCATCCTTATTCTGCTCATGTGCCCATCTAAGTATTTCTTAAATAACTCCAGCGTGCCTGCCTCCACCACCTTACTTGGCAGTGTGTTCCATGCCCCCACAACCCTCTGTGTGAAAAAACTCCCTCTAGCATCCAAATTATATCTTACTCCCCTCACACTAAGCCTGTGACCCCTCGTGATATTTGATTCCAACCTAGGAAAAAGCTTACCACTGTTTATCTATACCCATCACAATCTTGTACACCTCTATTAGATCTCATCTCAATCTACATCTTTCTAAAGAAAACAGCCCCAATTTGCTTAACCTTTCCTCGTAACCCAGACCTTCCATACCAGGCAGCATCCTGGTAAACCTCCTCTGCACTGTCTCCAGCGTCTCCACGTCCTTCCGATAGTAAGGTGACCAGAACTGGATGCAGTATTCCAAATGAGGTCTAACCAACGTTCTATACAACTGCAACATTAAATGCCAGCTCTTGTAATCTATACCCCTTCCTATAAAGGCTAGCATACCATAAGCTTTCTTCACAACCTTCTCCACCTGTTCTGTCACCTTCAAAGACTTGTGCACCTGCACCCCCAAGTCCCTCTGCATTTCTATACTCTTAATAGGCCTACCCTTTATCATATACCTCCCCCCTACATTCTTTCTCCTGAAATGTATCACTTCACATTTATCAGGATTAAGTTCCATCTGCCATCTATCTGCCCAATCTACCAGCCTATCTATGTCCTGCTGTATTGCCTGACAATGCTCCTTGCTATCCGCAAGTCCAGCCATCTTTGTGTCGTCTGCAAACTTGATGATCACACCACTTACTCCCTGTTCCAAGTCATTTATATATATTACAAATAGAAGAGGTCCCAGTACTGAGCCCTGCAGCACACCACTAATGACCGACCTCCAGCTTCTATCTCTCTCTGTCTCTTTATCTCTCTCTTCATCCTACACCCACTGACTTCTGTTTTCCTTCTTCGTACCTTTGCAGTTTGTGGACGGCCTCCAAACCCAGTGGCAATCGGTCAGAGAATAATTGGCGGCAAGCTGGCAGAAGAAGGGAACTTCCCCTGGCATGTACTGATATTGGCAAGAGGGCGGGGGAGGGCTGGTGGCACCCTGATTGGTGGAGGTTGGGTTCTGACAGCTGCCCACATCTTTTACCCCAAGGGCAGCCTTCGAATAGACTTGGTCCGCCAACGCAACACCACCCAGATCCGGATGAGCCCAGGCACCAGCCTGCAAGCACGGCTGGCAGGAGCCAACCAGGAGATTGAGGATATCGTGGTGCACCCAGGTTTTGAGGCGGCACCACACAATTTTGATAATGACATTGCTCTGATCAAGCTGAGGGTAAACCAGGAAGAGGAGGGGATGATGCCTGCCTGCTTACTCAGGACTCGGGGGCGTAAGGAGAGTGACTTCTTCCAGCCTGGGAGAATAGGCTATGTGGCTGGCTGGGGGATAGAAGATGGCTACTTTCTCTGTGACCGGCTGCGCTACGTGCCATTGCCCTTAGTCCACCAGAACCGCTGCATGCAAGCTTTCCAGGAAGCACGAATCTTGGGTTATCGTCCTCCAGTCACCTACAACATGTTTTGTGCTGGCATTCCTGAGGGGGGTAAGGATGCTTGTGCTGGAGATACAGGTGGGGGTTTTCTAGTACCTGACCGACACTCAGGAGCCTGGTACTTGATAGGCATCGTATCTTGGGGCACTGGTTGTGGGCGGCCGGGACGCTATGGAGTATACACACGGGTATCCAGCTACCTCCGCTGGATTAACTCCATCATTGCTGCACATCCCTAGACCAAAGCTTCCGTCAAACCAACAGCACCGCACAAAATCCTGTTGGTAGGTTTAGGCTGAATCTGATCTTATTGGGGTTATTCACCAATAGTATTATGCAGAGGTAACAAAATACAACAAATTTTCACAGTCCCCATCCCGCTACTCCGAATTGCGGAGACATCTCACCTCCCCAGTCTGTGGGAATCCTCATTTCCCCAAACTCTGATCTCCTTACAAACCCCAAACTATGGGTCTCTTCATCTCCGCATACTGTAGGAATCTTCACCATCCAAATTGTAGGCATCATCAGCTCTGACATGTCAGGCTAAATGAAAGTATACTATTAAACAGAGGCAACAGAACGTATGAACATATAAATTAAAAGCAGCAGTGGGTCACTCAGCCCCTCTGGTCTGCTCTACTATTTAATAAGATTGTAGCTGACCTGGTTATGGTCCAAATACCAAATTCTGCTCACCTCCGATACTCATTCATTAGTTAAAAATTGATCTACTTCTGCCTTAAAATTATTCATTGATCCTGCCTCCACCATTCTCTGGGGAAGAGAGTTCTAAAGATAAAGGAATACAAGAGTATTGACATTATAATGCTTGCTTAATGGAATACTGTAAACAACAAATTAATAAAGATCAAGGCACTTTGCATCCTTTGCAGAATTTTTGTATGATGGAGAAGTGTAACTGGGAGGACAGATTGGTGTGTTTTCATGTAACCTCTCTGTTATTTGAATGTGGGTACAGATGGCACCTCAGTATTCTAAGATTTCAATCGATTATGACTTGCATTTCCTAAAGCTTCTTTTGGAATCTCAGGAGGTCCTGAAATGATATACAGCAAATGAAGAGCCTCCAAGGTGGAGTCACTGCTACCATCAGAGTCTCAATGTAGGCTTGACATCCGTATTAAGGTGTTACATCCAGAATTGGGGCCAACAACCACATCTGAGGTCCAATCGTGTAATCGGGGGCCTTGAATAAGTCACAATATTTCAGGAGCTCTCATCTGTTGGATTTCCAGTAAAAGCTATGTTTTCTGCTGGTTGACAGGTGATGGATGAAGGGTTCATTGAATGTATGTTGGTGTCTCTTTCCCTTGAATGCCTGTGTGTAGCACTCAGAAATCTGAAAGTTTTGATTTGTTGATAAAATGAAGCAATTTCTGGTGCAATCAACTTGCAGCTTATTTCCAGGAATATTGTTGTTCAACTCCAAGTGATTGTTTCCCTTGAGTCTTTTTTTAATCAATCTGTTCAAAGGATGTAGGTATTAATGGTCAAGTTTCTTGACTTGCTGCAGGCCACATAGTGCAGGTACACCGATGGTGCTGTTGGGGAGCAAGTTCCAGGGTAAGGACCCGCAATAGTGAAAGAAAGGCAATACTTTTCCAAATCAGGATGGTATTGGCTTAGAGGAGAACGTTCAGGTGGCGGCATTTCCATACATCTGCTGCCTTTGTCCTTCTAGGTGGTACACATTGTGGATTTGGAAGGTGCTGTAAAAATATCCTTGGTGAATTGCTGCAATACATCTTGTAGATGGTACACACTGCTGCCATTGTGCATCGGTGGAGGGAGTGACTGTATAAGGTGGTGGATTGGTTGTATTGTATGGATGGTATCAATCTTCTTCAGTATTGTCGGACCTGCTCTTGTAGATTCAGCAATGGTAATAGCACTGACATCAAGGAAAAATAGTTGGATTTTTATTAAAGATGGTCGTTGTCTGGCACTACTATGGGATTGTTATTTAGGACTTGGTTAATTGTAGTACCACCAAACCATTCTTTGTGATAGATATTGAAGTCTATCACCCAGAGTACATTCTGTGTCTTTGCTACTCTTAGGGGGTAAATGGGTGTGTTGATAGCAGCAGCTGATAATCGGCAGGTTTTCTTGCCCATGCTTAACCTAATGCCATGAGACTTCATGGGGGTCAATGTTGAGGACTGGCAGGGTTGCTCCCTCGTGACTTCATATCACTGACCTGGATATTGCCTGGTATGGAGGGCATTAGCTCTGAGGTGAGATTGGAGAAACTTGGTTTGTTCTCACTGGAATCGCAGAGGTTGAAGGGTGACCTGATTGAAATCTACAAGATTATGAAGGGCATGGACAGAGTGGATAGTTAGAAGCTTTTTCCCTGGATGGAAGAGGCAATTATGAAGGGGCATAGGTTTAAGGTGTGAGGGCCAGGTTTAAAAGAGATGTACGAGACAAAGTTTTAACACAGAGGGTGGTGGGTGCCTGGAATTTGCTGCCAATGTAGTGGAAGCGGATACAGTAGTTACTTCTAAGGGGTGTCTGGACAAATACATGAATCAGATGGAAATAGAGGGATACGGTCCGTGGAAGGATAGGGAGTTTCAGTTCAGATGAGTAACATGATCGATGCAGGCTTAGAGAGCCAAAAGACCTGTGCTGTAATTTTCTTTGTTTTTTTGTATAGCCAAGAATGGTGATGGTGGTAGCTGGGACATAGTTATATGTACGGAATCATAGCTTACAGACAATGTCAGACTGTTGCTTGTCTAGATTGTGGGCAGGTCTCCCAATTTTAGCACAAGCCCTCAGATATTATTAAGGAATGTCGACAAGGCAGAGTTTGCTGTTGTTGTTGTTTTTAGTTTCTAACCTGATGCTACATGTTCCATCTGGTTTCATTTCTTTTAGACATAATGGTTTGATACAACAGCGTGGCTTGCTGCCGTCACTGTGCATCAGAGAGGAAATGAATATTTAAGGTGCAGGAGAATAAGAAGGCTGCCTCATATGAATGGTGTCAAGCTTCTTGAGTGTTGTTGGATGTCTTGCTAAGAGCCAATCACATTGCTGTGGATCTGTAATCACATATAAACCAGAAGGTATTGGCAGATTTTCTCCTGTAAAGGACATTAGTGAACAAAATGGGTTTTACGGCAATCGTTTCATGGTCACTATTATCAAGACTAGCTTTTAGTGCCAGATTTATTAACTGAATTTAAATTCCATCAGCCACCATGGTGGAGTTTTGTTGGGGAAATTCATATTAAGTTAAGTAAATTTTAAATAAGCAGGGATTTAAGTTACTAACAAAATGTTAACGATAAGTGGAATAACCTCAGATTAACTTACAAGTTAACAGGGGAACAGTCTATGTGAAAACATATATAAACACACCAAGAGATTTAATTAAGTATGAAACTTGAACAAGTATTTCTGATTTAAACATGTATTTTGAATCTTTAAAAATGCATTTTAGCCGTATGTTGAAGAAATCTGTACACTTTAACTAAAGGTCGGTTACGGCAAAGCCTAATAGGATAACATATTTGGACCTGCAACCACTCGCCTGTTTTTACATATAATTGATGCCAGCCCTGCATCTTTGGGTATATAATCTGGACAGTGTCAAAGGCATCTGTTGGTACCTCAGTAACAATACATTCTTTGATACTCACTATACTGAATGTTGCTCATTTTGTGTGTCAATGGTTTGATATTCATCACCACCAGTGTCACTTGGCCAGTCATTTTGTGGATTTTGTTCTGGTGATGTTAGGTGTGCACTCTTAGTCAATCAATTAAAATGTTGTATCTGTCCCACCTCTGGTTCTACTTTCCCATGATGTCAAACCACTTGGATTGACTTATGCTTTCTGTATGAAATAAAAGGCGTATTGAGACAAGCCACTTTCTTTAGAATCTGTAAGTTCTTATCAACAACAGTTACCAGCAGTAAAATTCCCAGAGCCCCTTTATGTATAGGATAGTTCACACTGTCCAGATATGGCAAGTGCTTTCTGAGCCCTTTATGAATTGAGTTGTTCACATTATCCAGATAAGGCAGGTCTAAGAATGTACACCTGTCTGGTTGGGCCACTGATGTAAGCAAAAGTTGGTGGGAACATTAACTTTAATCTTAGTAGTTAAGCAGCAGGGGTTGCTAAGCAATAGGTGAAGCAACATCAGCGACAGAGAGAGAAAGTATCCAGATTTTACAGACCAATGAAATCCCATGAGGTCAGAGGATAACAGGCAATTAGTTAAAGTATATGACATGTATAAACAATGATTGATCTGTATTGAAAAAGCTGATTCGTAACTATTGGAAGGTAGGAAATGTAAACTTGATCTGTCTATTGCATTGTAACCTTGGGGTGGTATTGGAAACTCAAGGTCTTCTCTTGTATTAAGGCATTAGGTTGCCCACTCCTCATTCTCCTATTGATCATTGGTTAATAAAGTTGCGTCTTTAACCAGAACACTGGTTTTCATGAATCTTTGTATTGGTTGAAGATTTTGGTAATACCTAGCCTCCAGAGAACCCGCAATGGGTTTGAATCTGTGCCCCAGAGAAGTCACTTGGGCTCTTGGATTACTAGCTAGTGACATTATCACAATACCATCACCTCACCCTCCACTCTTCCAGAATGCAGCAGATTGGAAAAGGAGTTTGTGACCTAAGGGAGAGGAGGGGAGGTAGTGAAAGAGTAGTGAGGACATGGAATTTGCTACCATAAGCAGCACTGAAATTAATAGCTGCAGGAATATGCAAACATTGGCAGAGGCAATTCAGTGCAGAAAAGTGCATTTGGCTCTGGGTACATGCTGATGCTTTATATATTATCGGTTGGGCATTTTATTCAAACTTTTGCTTAATATTTATGTTGTATAATTCATTGACTATATGTTCTTTCACCTTTCCATTTTCAATTATGCCTCTTATATTCCTGAGAGTATCGACAAGTGAAGACTGGGAAGGATTGCAATACTCGTCTGCCAAATTCTAATTTTCCTGTGATTCTGCAATACAGTAAAATGTGTAAGTTTGGAATGGTATACATTATTTGTTTCAGATCATGTTGCGTAGCCTGCCAGCTGATGATCTGAATTGCAGAGTTAGGTGGTCTTCCTGCAGTGTAAGTATGGGATATACAATGGTGCTCTTGGGGGTTCTCACTCCTGTCTTGATGATGCCATGAATGGTGACCATGAACAGGAGATCCCAGAAAACACTGAAGCTATAATGTCCACAACATTTTTTTGGTGACCAAGATTATTTGTTGGAACAACACAGTGTAATGGATCCTATGGATGGAATCTCTGCGCCATTGTAGGTGTTGAGTTTGGCAATGATTGGTTGAACCATCACTTTTTTTCCAAAAATATACTTTATTCATAAAAATCTCAATTAAAACGTTGCAAGTTGATATATCAATAAGTTGCAAAGTGTGCAAAGTAAGATATTTTTAAGTTGTATACAGATTACAGTTATTTCATTTCAATAAGAACAGATCCATAGAAATCTCAATTAAACCATTGCAAATATACATGTCTGCAAATGGCAAACAGTACAGAATAAAACATTTTTACAGTTTTATGTAATTTACAGTTTTTTTTATTTCAATGCCTAAACTATATACATGGTTCAAAAATTACTGTGTGCCGTTTTTGCTCAGATTGGTACACAGTTACACAGGTCGAGAGTATTTTACAGTTCCCAGGTCCTCAGTCTGCCTTTGTTAAAAGGCCTTATAGTGCGGTCTTTCCCTATTGTGCCTTTGCAGTGGCTGCTTCACCACATCCCTCAGCACATAGTCCTGGATCTTGGAATGTGTCAGTCTGCAAAACTCGGTCGAGGATAGTTCTTTCAGCTGGAAGATCAGCAATTATCGGGCGGACCAAAGTGCGTCCTTCACCGAGTTGGTGACCTTCCAGCAGCAGTTGATATTCGTCTCGGTGTGCGTTCCCGGAAACGTCCGTAGAGCACAGAGTCCTCAGTTACCGAGCTGCTTGGGATGAACTTCGACAAATACCACTGCATCTCACTCCAGATCTTCTTTGCAAAGACACATTCCACAAAGAGGTGTGAGACCGACTCATCAGCCCCACAGCCACTTTGAGGGCAGCGTGCAGTGCTATTGAGACCTCGAGCATGCATAAAGGATCTAATGGGGAGTGTTCTTCTCATTACCAGCCAAGCTAGATCTTGGGGCTTGTTTGTAAGTCCTGGTGATGAGGTGTTCTGCCAGATGACACTGACAGTCTGGGGAACCGTCCAATAAGATCCGCCATCTCCTTTTCTCTCAGGGCCTCAAGGACGTTACCACTGACCACTGTTTATTCACCATGTAATCAAAAGTGTGTTTGTGGAAAAGTTTCTCCACAAAGGACAGGTGCTGCGGGACGGGCCAACTACTGGAAGCGTTCCACGATAGTGTGGCCAGACCCATCCTTCACAACACTCGGGAAAGGTAGAACCTCAAAAAGTAGTGGCACTTGCTGTTAGTGTACTGAAGATCTATCACAGCTTGATGCAGCCACATGCAAAGGTAGCCATCAGGATGAGGGCAGCATTGGGAACATTTTTCCCTCTGTTCTTTGGAGATTTGTGCATCACCTCCCCCAGGACGCGATCCATCTTTGATCTCCAGATAAACTTAAAGATGGCCTGCGTGACTGCTGCAATGCAGAATCTGGAGATAGGCCACACCTGCACCACATACAACGACACGGACAGCACCTCGCACCAGATAACCAGGTTTTTCCCAGTCATGGAAAGGGAGCATTGCTCCCACAAGCCCAGTTTCTGCCTGGTTTTCACGATGCACTTGTCCCAGTTTTTGGTTCATGCCCCTGCTGCTCCAAACCATATCGCCAGCACCTTCAGGTAATCTGCTCTGATGGTGAAGAAGACAAAGGATTTGTCTGCCCAATTCTCAAAGATCATGGCCTCGCTCTTATCCTGGTTGACGTTGGCTCCCGAAGCCAGCGAACAGACGAGGGGTCTGAGCAGAAGACAACCATGTCGTCCATATACAGGGAGGCTTTGACCTGCGTGCCTGGGATTGTCACCCCTTTGATGCCTAGGTTGCTTCTGAGGGCCTTGGCAAAGGGTTCAATGCAACACACAAAAAGGGACAGAGGAGAGAGGGCAGCTCTGTCTGACTCCAGACCTGATTTGGAAGCTATTTGACTCCCACCTTTTGACTGAAACTGTGCTACTGATGTCTGTGCAGAGCAACTGGATCCAACAGTGGATTCCCTCCCCAAAGCCCATTTTAGCGAGCACATGGCAATGTTTGGTGTGCATTCTTAGTTGATCAATTGGAATGCTGTACCTGTCTGGCCTCTGGTTCAGTTTTCCCATGATGTTAAATCACTTTATCTGAGCTTTGCTTTCTGCATTGGTAATTCGTGTCCTCTACAGCCATGTTCTTCCCATTTAGCATTAAAAGCTTGGCAATTTCTAGGTGCATGCATGCAGCCACACTACTTACATACTAGACTTGCTTGCACTGGCCATATGTTATAAATGGATCAATTCCATACGGTTGATAGACTGTGGCCCTATATTTGTATCTGCTTTGTAATCTGGCTTCCATCTGTTAACTTCGATTTGGTCCAAGAGATCCTTTTGGAATGCTTCTATGATAGTGGATACCACTATGAACTCAATAATTCTGACAGCTTACTCTATTGCCTAAAATCATGCCATTGTCTCTGAATCTGTGTACGAATGGGTCAGTGGATTACTCTGTATTCTAAAAGACATGAATTCCAGGCGGTGCATTCTGAAATTAAGGGGTATTGGAAGTTCTGTGAACTTGCTGTGACTTTTTGCTGAATAAACAGGTCCATCTGTAACAGGAGCAAATAATCAGGGTTTTTGGTCCTACAGGACTGAGCATTTCTGGTGCCTTGCTGCAGTACCTTTACTGGCCACAGTTTTTTTTTGACAACAAGGGTGTCACTATTGAGCTGTTGCTGCCTCACTAAGTACATGGGAAGCTGTCCACAAATTTGCGACGTTTTGGCAAAAATGGACTTAAATCTTCCCTTTAGAATCTAAAGTCAGAAAATCCTTTTAACAGCCCTTTTTAAACTGGTAGCAGCTCATGGAAACTGTCACTGAATGGACTCACACTTGGCTTCGTTTCAAGTTTTTAAATTGTGCCCCTGCCCTCAGATGATATGCTGCAGTTGTGGAATATCTTTCTGTGGAGCTGTACTGCTCCTCCTTCCGGTAAGTTATTTAATTGCTGCTCCTACATAACCTTCACTGCAGGTAGACTGAGACTAGTTAAACTCTCCTAAATTGAACAATCTAACCATGAGCCAAAGCTTGCTGGTTGGAGGTGTGATGTCCCAGAACTAAGGTACTGGGTGTAGGATTCCTGAACTGATGCAGAATCACTTACTCACTCCAACAATGTGAGTACTTGATCATCCTTTTACTTCCACACCAGTCTACATGAAAGGTTTCAGGGTGTATTTTTCTTGGTTGAATCTTCAAGAATCACAACCAGAACTGGTATCAACTGATACATTTGTAATAAACAGAAGAATGCAATCACGCAGCAAGGATTGAAAAAACAGTATTGTCAGTTCTTTATTTGAAGAGGATATACAATGTTAATTGGGAGGTTGGGTGGACATGTTTAGCCTGTATGAGTACTACTGTATTCCATTTACAGTTCATGAAATTGGATTTTATATGTCAGTTCTTTTCATTTTGCTAGAAAATACCTTGTCATTACTGTGATGCTCAAATCAGCCCATCCAAATTGATCACAATTACAGCCTTTAGCTCATTGTGCCCTCAGGAAGGTGGAGGTGAGCTGTCTTTTTAAACCATCGCTGTCCATGTGGTTTAGATACACCCACAGAGCAATCAGAGAGGGTGTTCCAGGATTTTGACTTAGCAGGATAACATATGCTCCCATAAAGCATACCACGTTATAACAAGACTGAATTAAGGTTTGGAAAACATCTCAAACTCATTTGGCTGTAAGGCAAATTTAGCTATTCTTACATGGCAAGCATGCAATTGTAATGGATGCAGCTTTGAAAAGGTCCCGAGGAGTTTTTTTTTCTACTTCATAAAGCTAATCTAATATTGAGATTACTGTCAGCATCATATCCCATATTATTCAGCTGTAATGATTCTAGTCCTAGAAACTAATCATTAGCAATGGTTTATGAAACATTAAATTCATCTGTCTCTTTTAAAAGCTATTGACAGTATTAAATGTTGTAGTACATGGACACTCAAGAATAAATTGAAAATATTTTATTTCCTATTAAGAGCCATGCAGCCAAAGGAGTCCTCCAGTTCTGCAATCCGTATCCAAAAAACTCTCGCAATGGAATTAATTTCCTTGAAGTCCACAATTTGCAGCACAGAATGTGTTAACTGTTCTCTTTCCATTGTTCTATAAATGTTACCACTTTTCCTCCCACTACTATGTTCTGAAGTGGAGAAAAAATAATTTCCAAAATCAAATCATTGTAAAACTTCAGAAAATAATAGTCATCTACTCTCAAAAGGGCTTATGGATGGTTGAGTGTTATCCTGAGCATCACTCAAGACAGCCCCAAACATTACCCAAGCACAACGCAACACCATCCACACTCTCAAAACTAACCGCAACATTATCATCAGACCAGCTGACAACGAAGGGGCCATTGTCATACTGAACAGAATGGATTACTGCAAAGAAGTGTACTGACGACTGAACAATGAGGAAATCTACAGTTATCCATCAATCCAATCAAAGAACACATCCAATCAAAGAACACACCCATCAATTCAACACTCTGATCAAGACCTTTGATCCGGAACTTCAGAGCACCCATCGTATTGGGCAACGCGACCCTCTTTGGTTACGTCAAGGGCATCCTGAAACCCATTGTACAAAGAACCCCCAGCTTTTGTTGTGACCCTGCACACTTTCTACAGAAACTCAGCGCACATGGATTAGTTGAAGCAGGGGCATTCCTCGTCACAATGGACATCTCGGTCTCTACACCAGCATCCCCCCGACGATGGCATAGCTGCGATTGCCTCGGTACTCAACACTGACAACTGCCAGTTTCTAGATGCAATTTTACAACTCATCTGCTTCATCCTAGATTACAATGTCTTCACCTTCAACAACCAGTTCTTCATCCAGCCCTGGGGACCAAATTCGCATCTCAATATGCCAATACCTGCGTATACAGACTCGAACAAGCCTTCTTCACCACAAAGGACTTTCAATTGATGTTATACACTAGCTATAATGATTATATTTTCTTCCTTTGGACTCATGGTGAACAATCACTGAAACAACTATATGATGACATCAACAAATTCCATCCCACTATCAGACTCATCACGGACTATTCTCTGGAATCAGTTAAATACGTAAACACAAGCATCTCCATCAAGCGTGATCACCTCAGCACTTCACTGGACTGCAAGCCCACAGATAACCTCATGATGCTCAACTTTTCCAGCTTCCACCCTAAACATGTTACAGAAGACATCCACAATGGACAAGCCTTCCATATACACAGGATCTGCCCAGATGAAGAGGATCGCAACAGTTACCTCCAGATGCTGTAAGATGCCCTCATAAGAACAGAATATGGCACTTATCGGTTGACAATTCTGACATGCCACAGCAAAAAACTGCACCAACCTCTTCAGAAGACAAACACGAGACACAGTGGACAGAGTACCCTTCATCATCCAATACTTCCCTGGAGCAGAGAAGCTATGACATCTTCTTTGGATTCTTCAACATGCCATTAATGAAGACGACTATCTCACCAAAGCCATTCCCAGACCTCCACTTCTTGCCTTCAACCAAGCGCACAATCTCAAAACAGACCATTGTCCGCTGTAAACTACCTGGCCTTCAGGAGAACAGGGACCATGACACCTCACAGCAACCCTATCACAGCAACTGCTGCAAGACATGCCAGATCATTGACACGGATGCCATCATCTCACATGAGAACACCATCCACTAGATACACATCACATTCTTTTGCAACTCGGCTAACATTATCTACCTGATACACTGTATAAAAGGATGTCCAGGGAATGGTACATCGGGGAAACCATGCAGACACTACGACAATGGATGAATGAATACTGCTTGATAATTACCAGGCAAGACTGTTCCCTTCCTATTGGTGAGCACTTCAGTGGTCACGGACATTCGACCTTTGATCTTCAGGTAAACGTTCTACAAGGCGGCCTTCATGACATATGATAGCAGAGTCACTGAGCAGAAACTGATAGCCAAGTTCCGCACACATGACCATAGAACATAACAGCGCAGAACAGGCCCTTCGGCCTTCGATGTTGCGCTGACCAATTATGAAAAAAAAAATGAGGATGGCCTCAACCAGGATCAAGGGTTCATGTTGCACTGTGACCCCCATGACTTGCCTGGGCTTGCAACATCTCACTTACTATCCTGTCTAGAAACAATACACATCTCTTTAACCTATGCCTAATGCTATCTCCACTCACACTGTCTGCACTTTTGAGAATTGATTAGCTGTAAAGACTCACATTCTAATCAATATTCAGTAAACTGTATGCCTTTATATGCTCTGTTTAAGACAAGCACTCTCCACTCAACTGATGAAGAGGCAAACCCCAAAGCTTGTGGGTTTACTATCAAATAAACTTGTTGGACTTTAAGCTGCTGTTGTGAGACTTCTTACTACGTTAGCCCAGTCCAACATCAGCAACTCCACATCATGGTTGAGTATTGATGGATTTCACACTTTTTCCAAAAAGCAGTCATAGCAAAAGATAGACGGAAAACGTAATTCGTCATTAACACACAAAAGCTCAAGTCTTGCTGTAGGTCCATTGATCATTTCACAAAGTTCATTCTCATTGTCCTGCTAGATACCATGTAAGTGTTGTGTGATGCACTGATAATTGGAAGTTGGCGATTTTTAACACACCAGATATAAACATTACCATTTGACATACACAAATGAATGACCATGTCTAATTACTGTCCCATAAGGATAATTAGAGTGTTTATATTTGCCTGGACGAGTTTCAATTGCCTCAATATTTGAAGAGGAACACGCTAATATTTTTCTTTCCAAAATGGCCTGGAATCCTTTGCTTATTGCGCTTCATGCAGGAGATTATACATGTTAATACAGTCATCACGATTAAAGGAACAGGTGCATAGGCTGCACATTTCTTATCCATCATTCTCCTTTATTTCCTGCACATGGACAGCTTCAGTTACCAAGAAGTCACAGATGACGCTGCACATTAATCTTGGCAGAAACATCCCTATTTCTGACTTTATGAAGGGATGATCAAAGTCGAAGCAACTTTTGAGATTTGGGCTCTGGACACTTCCCTGAGGAACTCCCAGTGATCTTGGGCTGAGATGATTGATCTCCAATAACCATCTTTCCTTGTTCTAGATTTCTTCCCACAGATTTGTCACCGCTTTGATTTTGTGGTGACAAGATCACAACAAAGGCTCCTGGCTCCTGGATACTATGCTGCCTTGAAGTCCGGTTAGTCACTATTATCTTGTATCTTGAACTTAGCCCATTTATCCACACGTGGACCAAGTGTATAATTAGATCTGGAGCTGAGGGGCCTGACTGGAACCCAAACTGAATGCCGACTGAAATGGCAACTAGCTCTGGAGCAGTTTTAGTACTATTGTCAAATTCATAGCCTTTGTTGTGTTACGTGCAATCACCATTCCCTGATACCACAGAGTGAATCAAATTGGCTGAAGATTTATGATCATCTTCTGACTGAAGATGTTGTAAATGTTTCAGTCTTATCTTATGCACTGCTGTGCTGTGCTGCCTTGTCACTGATTACATGAAGGCTCCTTTGCTGGTTAGTTCATTGGACACCATGCCCAACTGAATGTGACAGGACAGCCGAGCTTTTATCTGATCCAACGATTGGAGGATTGTGTATCTCTACATATCGCAGCTATGTATTGCGGATTCACCAGCTTGGCATCTTTCCTTGTTTAAAAAAAACTGGTGCTGTTCTCTGTCTGCTCATTGGTACTCCTCGAGGTTGGTCCCCTGACTTAATGATAATGGCAGAGTGAGGAATATATCTAGCCATGAAGTTAAAAACTGTGCTTGAATACAATTCAATGAAGGTTGAAAGGACAAAAAGTAGGAAGCCTGAAACAATCAGTCTTTGTCATGAGATCAGCACTGATGTAGTTAGAAACATTCACATTTCAAAAGAGACACATGGAAGGAGGTTGTGATGTATATTGCAGAATCTGAATGGCATCTTTACAACTGTAAATTTGTTTACACTTCAGAATTAGGAAAGATTTAAACTATCCATCCCTCCATTTAAAATATGAAAACATCATCAACCAAACAACACGTATGTAGTTAATCTCTTTATTTAACCAGTCAGGTTAATTTACAAAACCAATCTTAGTATTAAAACTAAATACAGGTCACAATATTCATCTAGAAATTGTGTTCCAAAGTTACAAGTACAAGATTTTGTAAAAATATGAAAAATCTCAAAGGTGTCTGTTTTAATTTTCACTGTGAAGCTGACCATAGTATCAAAATTATTATGGAGTTATATTCAGCAGTATGGCTTAGCTGGAGATCTTGACAGGAATCACCCAGCAGAAGATATCATTTTTATCATCATCCTTCAGTTCCCATTTAACCTCCAATTCAACCTGGTAACAGTGGTGGGGGAAAGAAAGGGGTGGAGAGGATTAAGAGAATCTTGTTTGATCTGCTGAAAATCAATTCACTTAAAATTTGACAAGCTAATCATTTATTTCTCGAGTATCAGTCTCAACATTCCAAAGGCTTCGCAATTCAGATGCAATCATAGGTCATGTACAAAACTTTAGAACCACTCCTCCCATCGCTACTCATGTCAACTAAAAACCAACTTTTACATAACAATATAAGAAATGGGGGCAGGAGTAGGCCATACAGCCCCTCGAGCCTGCCCCGCCGTTCAATAAGATCCCGGCTGATCTGTAGTGGTTCAGTACCAATTTCCCGCTTTTTCCCCGTAACCCTTAATTCCCTTGTCAATTAAAAACCTATCCACTCTTGACTTGAACACATTCAGTGAGGAAACCTCCACCACCTCATCAGGCAGAGAATTCCAAAGATTCACCACCCTCTGCGTGAAGAAAGCCCTCCGCAACTCCAATTTGAACTGCGCCCTCCCCTAATCTTGAGGCTCTGCCCTCTAGTCCTGCTATTTTTGTTAAGTGGGAAGAGTTTTGCAATGCTTTCCACCAATTCTCTTTTTTATCCACCCAAGAAAATTTGGCTATCCATTCATTTTCTTCTGCATCCCTCAACAGCACCCTCACCTCCATCTTTGATGCCTTAGTCCCATGAAAGCCAATGCCCTCTCTCATCCTGGCCATTCTCCTAATGCAGCCCTCATCTTTATGACCTCAAGCCTGAGATTTGGATATTGTGGACAACTGATTTGGTCATTTACTGCCAAATCTGGTTGAATTACAAAGTACTGCCAGAAAGTGCTCCAAAATCATCTTTCAACCTTTAACAACTTTCTTCTCTTGACCACTCTCCCCATCTCTTCACCATCAGCAATAAATACTTGATCAAGATTAAGACTATTTGATCAGATGCCTGCCATGTCCTTTTTCCTCCCTGCCCAATGAGCCAAGCTTCAAATTTGTCTCCCTGCTGTAGTTTCTGTCTTTCCTCTTGCTGCATCCCTCAAAATAATTCCTGCATGACCCTCTATCCCTTCTCTTCACCAAACTCCAGTTACATTGTTGGTTCCCAATTCATGCCCAGTTTTCCAGAAATTGTCATTCTTGACTCGTAAATGGTCTCTAAACTGGCAGCTTGCTTGTCTAACATCTAGTTCTGAATGAGCTGAAATATTCTCCAACTGAATATCGGGAGATTCAGAGTTTTAGCTTCTTAGTTTCCTGCCACAAATTCCATTCTGTGAATCACAGAATTCCTACAGTACAGGAGAGAATATTTGGCCCATCAAATCTATACCGACTCTGATAAGGCAAGAGTAAGATGCTCTATCTCCTTAATCCCGTGCATTTACTGCACTAAATCCCTTAAACTACACATGTAGGAACGCTAAGGGGCAACTTACCGAGTCCAATCCACCTAATCTGCACATCTCTGAACTGCGGGAGGAAACTAGAACATCCAGAGGAAATGGGGAGAATGTCAGACAGTCACCCACACCTGGAATCAAACTGAGGTCCCTGGCACTCTGAGGCAGCAGTTGGCACCCTATTCATAAGCTTGGGTTATATCCGACCTTGAAGTGACTTTTCCACCACAAATTTTCATTGTTCTTTCCATCTCTAAACCTGCCTTTGATATCAAAATCCTCAATCAATCATTTGCTGCCTTCAGACATAATTTTCCAACTCACTTCTGGGACTACAAAAAGGCCAGAATTAAGAATGCATGCATTCAGATTTGGTCAATGCCATCGCGAAGGCTCTCTTTCCCTCTTCAAGATGCTCGTGACCAAGCTGATCATGTGGCTCCATGCTAAATTTGATTTGACGATGCTCCATAAAACACCTTGGGAAGTTCAACAATGTTAAAGCTGCTATATAAATACAAATTGTTCTTCAAGCTACCATTAATCTACAATCCTCTGAACTGCAAAATCTTGGTTACTGTCGGAATTTTCCAATTTGGCTCTTAAATCTTACTTGCTTTGCATTTTAATCTCGACTTATCCTACTTCCTGATGGATAAACTAGGATCTACATTGGTCCTTTTCAATATCTACTACCCCAAACAGTTCAGCCAAGGGCAAAATAAATACAAAAGTAAAGATGGTCAACAAAAAAAAAAAAGCTAGAACAGGATTTTTTTGCATGAAAAATAAAACTTTAACATTTGCTTTAAAGTTTCCACTTTCATTTTATATGTTTCATAGCAACCAATTCAAGTTGGACATCCTATCCTCTTCCACAATCATACTTCATGGTTAGTAGTAGTAATTGTGTTTTAGAATATTGGAGAACCTCTTCCTCACGCTTCAGTAGACTTAATCTATTGTTTGTTTTCACTAACATTGTCCTGTTCATAAATCTCAATATGTGAAAATTAATTAACTCAGAAAACATTCCACATATGTTGCTTACAACAATGATAAATTAATGACATCACCACCCATACTGAATTCATTAAGAGCTGGAAGAGTAAAGGTGATATTCAGCTCATGTTGGAGGATTCCACAATTCCCTGAAAAATGTCAAACATCTTTGTAGTCACTTTTAAGAACAACCTCAACACAAGAGCCCAAGTGAACAATGTATCACCAGAAAGCTTGGAATGACAAATTCTTGTTACATACTAGAGATCTCTACAAACAAATCTTTGTTTCAAATAGCTATATTCATTCCTGCAACAAACTCTCGATCTACAAATGATTTCACCCTCCTTTTGATAAAGTATAAGGGATGTTTGTATGCATTCTGATGTTTCACAAAGACACTTACTGATGGGTAGGTGTCCTTTATTGGAAGTGAATTGATGTAGTTATACTTCTGCATCTTCCGAATGGGGCACTGAATTCCAGATTTGCAACCATCAGAGTTTGGAATATGAAAAGGAATTGGAAGTCCAGCTAGGATACCATGAACCACAGCCTCGCTTGTCTGGCTCGAGGTTGCTGAAAGACATCACAGTATAGTTAGTCCACTTTTTTTTAAAAAAGTCATAGCAGAGTGTAGGATCACACATGCAATTCCATTTGGGGTGAGGTACAACTCGTGTCTACTTGAGATGGTTTTTTACTTGGATATATTTCAGTTGGTACTATGAAATAATCCAAGAAAATTTATTTTAGAAACACGATGCTTTGGCCAGACCTTGGATGCTCCATTCTAATCTAACGAAAAGTATCCAAATTGTTGCTTTTGGAGAACCCTTCTCCCTATCATGTAGATTGCTTTCTAACCGCTGCTGGACATTTCAATTGCTGGAGTTTAACCACCTCAAACACATTTCAACTGTTAACAGCAAAAGGGAGGCTTCCACTAGCAAGAGTTGAATTTAAACGCCATTTGAGGGATTAAAGAGTACAAGAAGAAAGGGCATTAATCTGAAGTTTTATAAACAAATGTTGGAAAGACAAACCATCAGGATAGCTGATGTTACAATTAGTTTATCTTATCTATACATAGGATTTTCCCTAATGCTATGTTTACTTATTAACAGTTGAACATCTGGAATTAACGTGTCTGTAACTGCAGTCTTGAGCTTATCTTTAGCAGTTCCTATACAAGTCCCCTTACATAAAAATCCCATCAAGTTTACTTCCTTTCAAGAAAGGTCAACATTATTCTAACTTTTCCTTTCTTCTAACTTAGTACTTGGTAGTCTAGCACCAAGTACTAAGAAACTAGATTTCTGGCTCTTTATACTGCAGAGTTGGATATTTTCCTTATGTCTGAGTGAAATCAAGACATTACTCAAAATGGGGTCAGATCAGAGTGCTTGACAACTGCAGGGTGATATCCACAGACTGTACTCTCAATTTGCACTATCGCACAGCATGTTTCACTTTGCTAGTGTTAGGCTGAAGAATTCATTGACACCTTGTCAGTAAATCAAAATTTCATTCGGAGCCAGTTTTTAAGTATCGCTCTCCCTCTCTCTCTCTGGGTCTCACAGTCAAGGTGTTGCCATCTTCCTTCCACCAAATGTCACCAGTCTCTCTGCCAATCTCTCAACAGTTCTTCATTCATTCCTTCAGAGAACACCCATTCGTATTCAATGGTTAATTAAATACAGCATATAAAGGTAGCCAACAGCAATTGGTTCTAACCTCTGATCATGCATTGTGCACAAAGTTAGCTGAGAGCTAGGAATGCAACACAAGCAGAGCAGCAACATGATAAATTTTCAGCAGAGTTTGTCCTGTGTGAAAATGGTAATAAAAATATACTGTAGAAAATGTGATATAAAAAAGGACAAATAAAAGTAATAAATAGTGGCTTCCAACATTAGCTTGTATGCTGCAAGGATTGCAGTACTGATTAACATAATCATTCCCAGATTTCTGTCAACCTACTTTTATGCCCCATTCACTACATCACACTCACCCCTACACCCAGTATTGTGTTAAAGACCCTGAACTTCTCCACATTAAATTCTACCCATTATCATACTGCATTTGGAAACAGTGACAGTGTCTTTCCTTAACGCAGCTGTTTTATCACACTATCACCTCAGTTTGGTTACAGTTGGAAATCTGGCATTATATTGGATTTCTGATCAAGTCATATATGGTTATCAAAAACAATGGTAGGGCCAACAACTAACCTCAAAATGCTTCAGCTGGTATAATACACTGGCTCTTCAGCTAATGTTAATTACATCCTTGCCACCTTCAAGCATTAGAATCATACAGTGCAGAAGAGGCCCTTTGGCTAATCGAGTCTGCGCTGTCACATGAGAAAAACTGAACTTCCACCTAATCCCATCTGCCAACACTTGGCCTATAGCTCTGAATGTTATGATGTGCCAAGTGCTCATCCAGGTACATTTCAAAAGGAAGTGAGGCAACCCGCCTCTATTACCCTCCCAGGCAGACATTCCAGACCGTGACACCCTCTGGGTAAAAAGGTTTTTCCTCACATCCTTTCTAAACCACTTGCTCTTCATCTTGAATCCATGTTCCCTTGTGATTGACTCTTCAACTAAAGAGAACAGCTGCTCCTTTTCCACTCTGTCCATGTCCCTCATACACACTTCGATTACATGACCCCTCAGTCTTCTTGGATCCAATTAAACCAATCCAACCTCTCTTCATAACTTAAATGTTCCATCCCAGGCAGCATTCTGGTGAATCTTTTCTGTACCTTCTCCAATTTTTGTATCCTAAGAGCTCGATACTTAGGATATTCTCCCATCTCAAATCCTAGAAGCTTGTTCACATGACATCACGACAACATGATTGAATGGCAGAACAGATTCGATGGACCTAATTCTGCTCCAATATCATATGGAAACTGCTAGAGGATTTTCTCAGGTCCATTCCTCCTAATGCAGTTAATATTTTAACATTTGAAGTTTTATCTTCTTTCCTCACAGGAATTCTGCATCGTCATCCATTTACATATGCTCATTGATATTATCAATCTACTTAAGCACCTTTCTTCAAGATAACATTTTTTCTTTCATGCTTGTAATAAACAAATATAAAATTTGTGCTTTCAGTTTTGTTCCCCAATATCAAATTTCTGCATTTTGGATTTTATCTAATCCTAATTTTTGTTGGTCTGTCTGGCGTTTGCAGATTCTTTGAATAGAAATACAAGCTATCAAAATGAGAAAAGCTCTGAACTAAGAAGTTAAATCCAGCAAATCAAGCAAACTTGATAGAATTGGCCTTGTCACAATAGGAAAATTCATTGAAACTCTTGTCTCATTGTTGTTTGATATTTGCCAGAGTGAATGTGTACATCCTGTTTCCTCTGTTCAGTTAGGAAGGTTTAAATTGTTGTCGCACATTGAGAAGGAATTGTTTTAAAGGAAAATCTAGACCCCACTAAATAATTTGTACATAGTTGATAAAATTTTGTTCTTTGCAACCTACTTACTGCTGGTAAAGGTGACGTTCACACTGTAGTTTTGCCCTTTGTGAAGAACACATGGCAGTGTGGAGCATGGGGTGACATCCACTATAACCTGCTCCGCTTTCGAACCTGCAATAGTAATGACGAGTTAATACCAATTATTTCAAGTTTGTTGTACAAATCAATTAACCAGACCTTGATGCAGTGGAAGGACAAAGCTGTAAAAGAAAACAAATATTTCCTAAAGCCACAAACTAACTATAGGATAAACGAGTTGTTTCAATTCATTTTTCTCCTTCACTACATCACAGGTTTTCCTATTCTGAGATGATCAGCAACAATACGCCTCATAAAACTCGCATAAGCTGCTGAGCAAAGAGTTTCAAGATTACACTAATAATAATGTTGGAAACTGTGGTTGAAACTTGTGAAACTGGAAGCATCGACAGTTTAAGAGAGGTGTTGTTTATCATAGCCAGTTGCACGAAGACTTTAACAAAATAACCCACTAAAAGTTTTACACTTACTTCAGATATACAAGAACCACTGGACTGTGTCAAGAAACAAAACCAGCAACTTATGGGATGGAAGGCTGCCACTTAGATCCTTAATATGGTTTTAATAGTTTGACAATAGAGATCATTTAGACTGGATCAATGTTGTTAACAGTTCTGAGCAGAAGTGAGTGGTAACAAATGCAAACATGGAAAGTTTGTTTACAAATCAGAGAAAGTTAATTAAAACTACCTTGGATAAGATAAGAAAAGATGACATTAAATGTTTGATTGGTTAACGACAGAAAATATGTGAATGCTTTGTGGAGGTCAATATCAAGGTGGGTTTTAACTCCATTGGGCAATATATTACAGAACAGTGTAAAAGTCTGCCTGCAGTCAGGCAGTGCTAATTTGGACAAACAATGCAAAAGACCCCAAAAAAAGTGGATCATGTGTGGCTGTGTGTGGGGTTCCCTCTTATAATATCATTGATCTACTGCTTATAGTGTTATGTGGCATAAATCTCAACTAAAAAAAACCATAAATATGTAGATTCCAGGAGAAAGGACTTATTGTACTGGAACATTCACTAAATCCTCAATTCCACCTTGAAAAAATTTCTACATTAGCCTGGGAGAACCAGGAAAAATGAAAGTGCTGATTCATTCATCCCAGATTCTCCTACAAATGGGTCAAAAATAAGTAGTCCTTAACCCAAGGGAGTAAGATAAATCTACTAGCTTCACTAACGTAACAGCAATAATTTTTAAAAATATGCGCTATTTGGAAAGCAGCAAACTGCTGCTAACATAATACTTCCTTACTTTTACAGTTAAGTGGATTGTGCAGTTATTAGGTCAAAGCATAACAGAATTGCAATTTTACTGTGATTTAAAACATCATCAGTTTATAAGCATTGATTATGGAGAACCAGGAAGGAATCTCGCTGATTCTCTTTCAAGATCAGAATGTTTTTATTATTCCACAGGATGTGGAAACAAAATTGGAATGGGCCAAGTGTTCAAAAACACCAAAAAGAGTCAGCTCAAAATTGTCCCAAAAACCAAAGCTCAGAATCCTAGGATACTTCAACATACCAATTTTAACTTGTATTAAATGGCACTGGATGATTAGTAGAGAAGAATTCCAATTAGAGGTTTGCTTTTTTTGAACACGTCACACCAAATCTAATGTTGAAAGAACCCTGCTGGTCAAGAGCAGGAATAAACAGTGGAATTTCTTGAGTGCATAATAAGAAAGGAGAGCATGCTTCACCAGCATCCTTTATGGAAATGAACCAGCTATTCTTATTTCAGCAGACCTGGATGTAACTCCAACTCAGTCTCAGGTGGTTGGCTCTTAACTGCCAACTGAAGTGGTTTAGCAAGCTGAACAAGTGTTACCAATGCCCATTATCAAGAAGCAAGCAGACCAATCAAGGTGATTAGAGGATGAGCAGTGGTCACTGGCCAGCAGCAGTCACATACTATAAATTTTAAAAATAATGGCATCAATATTCAAAAAGCACAATTCATATACTTTCAATAACTAGAACTCAAAAAGCAGAATGGGTAGATTTCGCTTTAAAATCTTTGTGCTATTTTTGCTCAGTTCTTGCTAAACTGTGTAACAGATGAACATACTGAACTTCAATACTACAGAAGGAAATTCTCAGCTAGGCCAACAGAAAACAACAAACCTACAGTGAAAAGGGAAACAACATCCAATGACTCAGTCAACATTCTCAGCGACAATTTGCAGAAGTTCCATAATTAGTGGACAGAGATCAAGAGACTGCTTGGTGCCTGATAAATTCATGGCAGAATTTCAAATTTTTGCAGTGCACAAAGTTCAGCACTGGATGGTGTTAGATTTTTGATAAGTAAATGTATGTGTGAAACAACTGTACTGTGCAAAGCATTTCAACGCACGTAGCTAAAACAATGTTACCGCAGCTGCCTCTAACACTAGTTAAGCGATTTCTATTGGACACCACGGATCTGCAGGAGGAACAGACAATAAATTCCTGCACCTCTCTCTTCATGAAGAGAAGAGCAGAAACAGAGTGGAAAAGAAACTGGATGACCCCAATATGTTGATAAGATGAAAAGGGGCTACGCAAAATGGAGGGAAAAATAGTTAAATAAGTTAAGTAGTAATGTTTTTTTTAAAAAATTAGTGTGGACCATTCTATGCACAAGAAAACACATTCAATACACTTTACTCCATAGTTGTCATGCACTGGAAAACTTCCTGTAGAAAAAAAATGGAAGAGAAACAAGGAAGAGAAACTAGAACAAAGCTATAAAAAGTTTGGATTTATTTGCGTGTTTTAGCATGCCTTTGTGGCCCTAGAAGATTTTGCACAATATATTTCAGCAAACACAAAGTCTCTGTTAAACTTTGCTCTGTTCAAGTTTGTTTCCTGTATTACATCAACACCATCAGGAAGCATTTTTTAAATGACATAAGCATCTAAAAGAACCTGTGAGAATTAATTGTTTTCAAGCAAGTTCACTACTAATTTGGCAAATTTGGCAGTCAATTTTCACACAGCAATGTGATAAACAAAATACTGTAAATCTATTTCCAGCTTTTTTGTTTTGTTTTCACTTGGCAGTTCAGGCAGTATCTGATCAACAGAGTCAATCAACATGGTAAATCTGACAGTTTCTTAGATGTCTCAGGTTAGGTTTGAGTCTTCCTGCCAGTCCCAAGGAAGAGACTTAGACCTGAAACATAGAACATAGAACACTACAGCACAAACAGGCCCTTCGGCCCACAAGTTGTGCCGATCATATCTATACTTACCAGGCCATAGAACTATCTGTAACTCACAATCCCATTAAATCCCATGTACTCATCCAGAACTCTCTTAAAAGACCCAGCCAGTTCTCCTCTACCACCACTGACGGCAGCTGATTCCATTCACTCACCACCCTCTGAGTGAAAAACTTACCTCTAACATCACCTCTGGACTTGCCCCCAGCACCTTAAACCTGTGTCTTCTCGTAGCAACCATTTCAGCCCTGGGAAATAGCCTCTGAGAACCAACTCTATCTATTCCTCTCAACATCTTATAAACCTCTATCAGGTCGCCTCTCAACCTTCGTCTCTCCAAGGAGAAGAGACCTAGCTCTCTCAACCTGTCTTCATAAGGCATGCCCTCTAATCCAGGCCATATCCTTGTAAATCTCCTCTGCACCCTCTCAATAGCTTCCACATCCTTCCTATAGTGAGGCGATCAGAACTGCACACAGTACTCCAAGTGGGGTCTGACAAGGGTCTTATAAAGTTGCAGCATTACCTCCTGACTCCTAAACTCAATCCCTCTATTGATGAAGGCCAGTACACCATATGCCTTCTTGACTACATCCTCCACTTGCGGGGCAGATTTAAGAGTCCTATGGACCCGGACCCCAAGATCCTTCTGCTCCTCAACACTGTCAAGACTCCTACCCTTGATACTTTACTGCTTCATCCTATTGGTCCTGCCAAAATGGACCACCACAGATAAATGTCACTGTCTTTATGGAGTTTGCATGTTTGGGTGCTCCAGTTTCCTGCAGATAAATGTATCTGCGTTGAAGTCCATCTGCTACTTCTCCGCCCAGTCTTGCATCCTATCTATGTCTCACTGCAAAAAACAATCTGATATTTTCCAGGACACTGAGTATTTGTCTATTTTCAAATAAGATCATCCACTGATGAGGTGTTTTTGGCCAACTGTGGAACATTGCTCAGCACAACAGCAGAATTTCAGATTAATCATAGAATCCCTGCAGTGCAGGAGGCCAACCTATTGAGTCTGCACCGACCACAATCCCACCCAGGCCCTATCCGCCCTAACCCCATGCATTTACCCTAAATAGTCCTCCTGTCACCAAGAGGCAATTTAGCATGCCCAGTCCATCTAACCCACACATCTTTGGACTGTAGGAGGAAACCAGAGCACCCAAACATGCAAACTCCATAAAGACAGTGACACAAGCCAGGAATCAAACCCAGGTCCCTGGCACTGAGCCAGTAATGCTAATCACTGTGCCACTATACTGCCCCGTGCTAAGGGATAGAAGTTAATGCTAAGGGATAGAACTGGAAAGCAGAGACGCCCTGTTAAACATAGAGAACTTGGTTGTGTACAGTTCAGAATACCACATTACACAATGATAGAGACACTAGGGAATGGGTGCAAAATGAATTTACAATGATTATACCAGAATGACGCAGAAAGGATGAAAGGGCTGCATCTTTGTTTGATAAGAAAATTCAAGAGTGACCCAACTGAAAGATGTCCTAAAGAATGTTTCCACTAGCATGAAAGATTTAAAGACAGTCAATGTAAGATAACTAAGTAATTAAACAGGGGAGTCAAAACAAACTATTTTATCCAGAATGTGGAACTCATTATCACAGGAACAGGTTGGGGCAAATTGTGTAGATTTAAGAGCAAGTTAGAAAAGCATGAAGGAGAAAGGATAATGCAATTATACTAATAGAAGTCAGGTAGAGAGGTGCAGGAACAGAGAATGTCAGGCCACAACACAAATGTCTATTCCAGTGCTACAAACTCTCATGGCTTTATTTTACCAGTAGTCTCTTGTTTCCCAGAGATTTAAAAAAAATCTTCTTTTAGATGCAGCAAATAGGCAAGTTTTGATTTAAAATGTCAGTAGTTAGAGCTCAATAATTTCCTGTATTTCCAAATGTTCAGCTGTTTATTCACACAGAGCAGCTGACAAGGTTTGACACTCAGCAGTCTAAGAACACATCAGTTGGGGCACTGCCACCCAAGAAACACTTTGCAAGTCTTTCAAGAACCTACACACTATTAAAAAACACAATTCCCAGGGCAGGCACACACACACACACACACAATAATGATGAATGGGCACTTGATCTAACTACAGTGCATGTGAACGAGTCAGATGATCAGACTACACATACATTCCAATAGAATTAGCCAAGAGTGTCTGCAGAAATGATGGACTGGGCTGCGCATAATAAAAAAATCTCACAACACCAGGTTAAAGTCAGATAGGTTTTTATTTGAAAGCACGAGCTTTTGCAGCATTGCTCCTTCATCAGGTGATTGGAGAAAGCCGAGGAGAAAGATAATTAGGTGCCATAATCAACCCAGTTTTGGGGTTCAAACCTCAGGGGCATCAAGTTATCTTAAAAAAACACACAATTTGGGAGAAATAAGATTTTGTTGGGCAGAAAGCTGAGTGAATTCAGTGACAAATTAGTGATGTTAAATCCCCGATGTAAACTATATAAAACATCAACCTACCTGCACCTAACCCAATCTCCCCAGTCCAATCCAGAAACTCACCACAGTCATGAAACTTGACAGGCTGGGCCTGACCCAGAGCCGTCAGCGCCAACAGAGCGACCATCAATCTGCACACAGTCTCCATTGCTCTATCACAGCGAGAAGCCACCCGAGTAAAGGCCACGCCTTCATATGATTTACTTCCCAATCTCCAGAGGACCAAACTCCGCCCAGCCAGCCAGGGCGGGGGCCGAGGCTCCGGCGACTAGATTCCGCCATCATCCAGACAGCAAAGACCCTGCCACCCTGCCTTCAAACCGTCACCACCCCCTGTCAATCAGCGGCTGCGTTCGTCACCTCCCCGCCCCCTGTCAATCACCGGCGTGTACGCCACCAGCCCCGCCCCTTATCAATCACTGGCTGCGTTCACCACCAGCTCCGCCCCTGTCAATCACCGGCAGCGTCCGCCAGCAGCCTCGCTCTTGTCAATCAACGGCTGCGTATGTCATCACCCCGCCCATCGCTGGCTGCATGCGTCACGATCCCCGCCCCCTGTCAATCAACTACATACGTCACCGCCCCGAACCCGGTTAATCACCGGCTGCATACGTCACTGTCACACCCGTCTATTAATAGGTCGCTGGCCCCACCCCCACTTATCGGATCGACACATCACCAGGTTCCGCTATTTCAATCAGCGGATTCACACATCAGTAAATTCAGCTCGCTAACCTCACTGGGCCATTGAAATATCAGTAAATCTCACAACACCAGGTTAATATCCAATAGATTTATTTGTAGCATACGCCACTAGCTTTCGAGGCTCTTCCCCTTCATCAGGTGAGTATTCAAGTGCCCTTCGCCACGCACCTGACGAAGGGACAGAGCCCCGAAAGCTAGTGGCGTTTGCTACACATAAACCTGTTGCAGTTTTAACCTGATGTTCTGAGACTTCTTACTGTGTTTACCCCAGTACAACAGTCGCGTGTGGATATCGTTGAAACAACAGCAGGAAAGGATGCCAGGAAAAACCAGCAAGGCTGACTTCTTTAGGGAGGTAAAGTAGTTAAATTATAGGTTTGTACACTGTATAAGTAGGACTGGAACAGGTTAGCTCAATGATAAGAAATTGCTTCAAAAAAAGACAAAATTTTAACATGGCAGGAAAAGTTTAATGTTAATGAACTCAGTGCTGAGGCCTGAAACATGCCTAAATCCAAAGATGTATTGGGCTTCACCCAAGCAATGCAGCAGGCTGGGGACAGAAATGGGGCAATGACAGCAAGATGCTGAGTTGAAATGGCAGTAACAGAGATGGTTTCCAGACTGAGTGAGAGGTATTCCTTAATTCTGTCACCTAGTCAGCATTCAGTCTTTGCAACTTAAGAGATGACTGCAATTAGGAGCAATGTATACAGTGGATCAAATTGAAGGATGTGCAAGTGAAATTTTGCTTCACTTTGGTGGTCCATCTATCAAAAAGGTCAAAGGGAAAGGTTGGAGATGGATCATGTGAAGGTGAGAACCCATTGATCTTGTCCCCTGCTCTCTCCAATCATTTGATTGACACACTAAGACCGAGTTCTTGTCAAACTTTTGCTGTTAATACTGCCCTGCCCATCCCACTCAGTTGCATAAGATCGGGTCAGTGATGATTCTACGTACAGCATTCAGATATAGTTTACCTGATAATTGTGAGCCTAAGCAAAATGAAGGTAGATAAACACATTTGCAGCCATTGAGGCAGAAAAAAGACCACCAATTTTTTTGTTGCTGCTAAAGCAAAAAAAAAAGGAAACCAAACTAAAACAAAAATGAGCCGACAGTCCAGCAGGAACAATCAGTAGAACAAAATATTCCTAATATTATTGCAGAGAGGGAAGTGGACAAGCTAAACAAAGCAGCCAAACATCCAGGACAGATAGCAGGGGACTAATTCCTCTATTAGTCAGTTTATTACATCATTCAGTTTAAAAACAAAATGGTTTAAATACTTATTGAAGATCTCAGTTCCTAGAGAACTCTGGATTTGAAAACACTCCATGTACACAGTGTAATTCACAGCTTTATTAATCCACTCATGTTAAGGTCAGGACAGGTCAGTCTAAACGTTCAAAAACTTACAAGTGCAAAAAAATTCTAATAGTCTGTCCTTGCTCAAGTTTGACAATTTCTTCTTGAAGATGCAGAACTAGAAATTGCTAACTGGCTGGAATGGATAGGTGCGTTTTGAATGCTGTTACAAGAGTTGGTAATCTCTTGGTAATCCAAGAGTTGGATTTAGTTTAGCTGGCGATCTGCACAGGGACCCTCCAGCAGAAGAGGTCTTTGTCATTTTCATCCTTCAGTTCCCATTCAACCACCACCTTAATCTGGGAAAAAAGTCAGATTTTTAATACTATGGCCACATTCATTCATTAGAGTTAGAGTTAAGCACATATACACATTTCTCAATGCCAGTTATTATGTAAAGTTAGGTATGTTACGAATTGCCACTTCATAACACTTTACAAATTGAGTTGTCACCGCTATTCAATTCATTAGTTCATGGAATTGTGGCCTCTTTCTGCACTGTAGGGATTCTATCAGTCCATCAAGCCCATACCAAGAATAATCCTACCCAGGCTCTACCCTCCCATAACCACACGTATTTACCCTGCTAATCCCCTCTGATACTAAGGGGCAATTTAGTATAGCCAATCAACCTAACCTGCATATCTTTGGACTGTGGGAGGAAACATGCAGACACGAGAAGAATGCGCAACCCCTCCTAAACAGTCACCCCATTACTTGCTTTGCAAATCCCACATTCCAAAGCCTGAACTGACACCTGGAGTTTAAATTTGGTTTTGTTGGGTTAGTGGATTGGAAAGACCTATCAATCCCACTTTGGTGAATGGAACATTTATTTTCCAAGTGACCAGCTACAGAAAATTTGAGCAATCCCAACACTAATTTAACAAATGGAAGAACAAGAACCATTTGATCAAATGAAGAGGACCAGTGAAGAGTAGGCAGCCAGGAGGTATCAAAAGTCTATCATAGTCTGCAAGTATTCACCACATTGTATAGGGTAATTCAATTAAATACGTGGAAGAATTTTAGATCAATTTTCCACTTTAATGAAGTATTCAGAGTTTTCTATCAAGACAGATTACGACCTTACAAAGTTCCCGGGAAAGCAAAAGAGCAACCGAAGAAATGCAAGAGTCTGAATACCCTTGTATGGAAGTCAAGGCTACTCATAGAATCTGCAGGAAGGTGGCCGTTTGGCCCATCAAGCCTGCACTGACCACAATCCTATCCAGGCCCCATTCCCATTTTCCTTATTAGTCTACTAATCCCCCTGACACTCTAGGGCAATTTAACGTGACTAATCAAACTAAACTGCACATCTTTGAACCGTGGGGGAAAACCCACACAGACATGGGGAGAATATGCAAACTCCACACAGTCACCTGAGACCAGAATTGAACTAGGGTCCCTGGTGCTGTGAGGGAGCAATGCTAACCACTGTGCCACCTCCGTACCTCATCACATTTCATACAAGTTCCTCAACTGATAATATAGCAAAGCACATGGTTAAAAAAAAATTAAACCAATAATAATATGTAGAATAGTGCCACCATTAAAACTGCATCAAGGTTAATGATTAGTGTTCAAAATTATTCACAATCCTCAAATACTGAGGTTAACCATACCCACCAGAAAAACACATTCAAGCTTGAGCTGATAAACTTCATAGCACAAAGAAGCATTTAGATGTATACTCATGATGCCAAAACATGCAAGGCTATGGGCCAAGTGCTGGAAAATGGGATCAGAAGTGGATAACTGATTTATCTTTGATCAGTGTAGACACATAGGCTGAAGAGCCTTTTTCTGTGCTGCTTACCACTGGCAGATACAAGTCAATAATCATATCCAGCAAGAGAGAATCTAACGACCTCTGCTAGAATTGTGTCATTACCAACATTGAATTTTGTTCCTTCACTGTCACTGGGTCAAAATCCTGGAACACTCTTGCTAATAGCACTGAGAGAATACTTACACATGGACAACAGCAGTTCAAGTAGGCAGTTAACAACTATCTTCTCAAGGCCAATTAGGGATAGGAAAATAAATACTGTCCTTGCCAGATCCATTCAATAAACCAATGAATCAAAAGAGAAAGTGAACTTCTGAAGCTTCTGATATTCTACTGCACCTGTAGGTATTGATGAGCTCAGAAAGTGCAGCTCTCTTTCACACTCGTCTGTTGGAAGGACAATCTGACCAGAGTCAGTTGTAGCGTCAGTGTATTTTTGCAGTTTCTATCCAGCACAAGTGTCCAAATGAAAGACTTAGCAAATTAAGTGTGCATCACTAACATGGAAGTGTTGTCAAGAGTCAGTGAAATTGTTCCGAAAGCATTGCTTTGTTTAGTTGAGCTAGATAGTAACTTCTGAATCAAACATCTTACAGTCAACTGAAAATAAATTCCTATTGTGCACAAAAGGACAGGCACCTGACAAAACTCTATTCATTAGATGACACTCTTAGCGGATAGGCTCCAGTGATACACCATGCTGCACTAAATAAAAGCAAGTTACTGTGGATGCTGGAATCTGAAACCAAAACAGAAAATGCTGGAAAATCTCAGATTAGGCTGCATCTATAAGAAGATAAAGAGCTGACATTTCAAGTCCAGACTACCCTTTGTCACCATGCTGCACTCTTTGTAACCAGCTGGCATGAAATTTGTTTAAACACAAATGCAGGCTGCATGGAATGGGCGCAAATAACCTGCACGTGAGACAGAATGTTTCAGTTCAATTCTACTGTTTCATGACGACACTTACTGATGGATATTCTCTTTTAACTGGTAAGGAATTGATGTAGTGGTACATCTGATTATTCCGGATGGGGCATTGAATCCCAGATTTACAGCCATCAGCATTAGGAATAGAAAAAGGAATTGGAACTCCACCCAGGATCCCATGAACTGCAGCCATACTTGTTTGGCTTGATGTTTCTGAACAAAAAGAACAGTTGCAATAGTTAGATCTCAGTAACACAGATTGTTACCTTATAAAAAATCATAGGCAAAGAACAGACACAGGGCCATAACCATAATCTAATTTTCTGCCACTTGAAAGCTAGGCAAAGAGATAACAGGAAAAATATCACTCAGACTGTTTATTGTACTTAGCATTTTTAAACAGCGATATTAACCCCCCCCAAAAAATATTAAAAAGTCTATTGTACTATTAAGCTTTTCAAAAAAAGTATATTAATTCCCCCCAAAAAACTTGAAGCACCAAGACAAGGTGGAGATTGAAGCTCCTTCCATGTTACTGATAGGTTCCTGTACTCAATATACACCAGCAATTGAGATTTAGTGATTCTGCCTTGAGTCAGCTGAGCGCATCTATTCAAACTGGTGTTACTGAATTTAATTGCAGAACATCTCAGACTGACTGCATTTTTCGCTGATAATTACTGTTTTTCCAGTTCCAATACTGTCCCTCATACCTCTATTGGATTCATATGATTGCGTTAGTTATTTTTTGCTTGATATTTTCTGATTCATTTTAAGTCTTATTTCATTTTGCACTCATTTATCTTAAGTGCTCAGTAGGTTAAATAACTGCTCCATTCCAAAATAATTTCAAATTTAACATTAAAGGAACTGTTAAATTTAATGTATTTAATGTATGGAAGACATTATAAGGTGCTTCAGTAATGAAAAATATTAAAATACATTTGAAGAATTTTCAGATTTTCAAAGTTCTTTCATGAGATGTGGGCACCATTGGGAAGCAGGTTGCCCAATGTAATCATTGTTGAAATGAATAGCTTGCAAGGCTATTGCAGAGAATAGTTAAGAGTCAACCACACTGCTATGGGTCCAGAGTTGCATGCAGGCCAGACAAGGTAAGGATGGTAGATTTCCTTCCTTATAGGCTAAAACTGCAGATGGGCTTTTCCAACAACAGATGACAATTTCATGGTCACCATCACTGAGATGAACTTTTATATAATCTGGCAACACAATGGTTAGCACTGCTATCTCAGTGTCAGTGATCAAAGTTTGATTCCAGCCTTGAGTGAGTGTGTGTGGAGTATGCACTCTCCACATTGGACTGAGAGGAAACCAAAGACATGTAGGTTAGGTGGATTAGTCATGGTTAATAGGTGGGAATAGGGCATACTCTTCTGGAGAGTGGGTGCAAACATGATACCCAAATAGCCTCTTTCTGCACTTTATATGATTCCACTATTCCAGATTTATCTGGAGTTTTCATGTACATTTGCCTAGGCCTTTGGATTACTAGTCTGGTAACACTACTACCACACCATCCACTGTTTTCACCATAATACAAATCTACAAAACAATTGAGTAGATCTCTGTGTCACCTAGTAGAAATCACTGCAAGAAACTACAAAGGGTTATGAATGAAGTCCAGTCCATCACTCAAACCCGTCTTCCATCCATTGGCTTTGTTTACACTTCCTTCTACCCTGGAAAAGCAGGCAGCGTAATCAAGGACCCTATGCATCCTTGACATTCTCTCTTTCACTTTTCTCCCCCCATTAGAAAAAAAAAGGTACAAAAGTCTAAGACCATGTACAAACTGACTCGAAAACAGCTTCTTCCTAGCTGCAATCATATTTGAATGGATCTACCTCGCATTAAGTTGATTTTTCTCTTCACCCTAGCTATGACTGTAACACTACATTCTGCACTCTCTCCTTTCTTTTTCTATGAACGGTATGCTTTGTCTGTATAGTGTGCAAGAAACAATACTTTTCACTACAGACTACCCTCTCAATGCTAGAAAAGATGCTAACATTAAACAGCAAGTTATATTCATTTAATGTTTTGACATTTGTTAAGTCAGCAGATGTACACTCAGCTTTGTGTAGACTTTCAAGAGTGCATTTTTATTAAAAACAGAATTGCCAAAAAAACCACTCAGAAAAATGCATTCTTTCCTGATTTTGCATTTTTATAATACTTACTGCTAGTAAAGGTGACATTCACTGCATAGGACTGTCCTTTGCGAAGTATACATGGAAGAGTGGGACAGGGGGTGATATCCACTATTAGAATTTTTCCAGCTGTAGATCCTGTAATATAAAAGGTCAGTCATGTTACAGAACTTGACAATTGCATAGTTGTGATGAAACTTGGCGTGGTAACAGTATGTAGGACAGAAGCTAGCAGTTCAAGTGGCTTTGATTTATTGGATTATTTCTAAAAACAGCTAGAACACTAATTTTCTCAAACCACTTGCTCCCCTCCCCACCTGCAGAACATTGTCTTATGAAGCCACTTGAAGCACTGAAAAAAGGAAGTTTCAGATAAGGACTCCTTCACACAAATACTTCTAGAAGTTCTCCACAAATGGAGTAAAGACAATAAATAAGTGTAGTTTTCCACCTTTTAGGAATCCATATGAGTAGCATTATTGGATTTTGCTTACAAGACCATATGACTCATCAAAGTGAGTCACATTTCTGTTAACAGAAACAGCGAGTAGGAAATACCCCTCACAATGTTTTACTCCAATTAAAACTCCATTCAGGTTCCTCTGGTTCAAAGAAAATGAAGCCAGACTGTCCAAATCTTTCTTCTGAGCTAAAATTATCCATTCCTACCAAATTTCTTTTCTAGTGCAAACACATTCTTCGAACAGTATCAGGACCAACAGGCTTTGACCATAAAACTTGCTTGCTCTTGAACTTTCAAAATATAAAAGGAAAATGTCCTCTTTGACCACTTGTCCCATTACCTTCAGGAATCTGTTGGCATATACATCTCTAAAATTAAAATCTGTGATAAAAACATTGACATAGCTTAGACTCAAGTATAGGATTTCCATTCTAGGACTCCAAAGATGTATGGGATAGGTTGATTGACCATGCTAAATTGACCCTAGTTTCAGGGAAAAAGCAGAGTAAATTTCTAGGGTTATAGGAATAGGGTAGGATTGTTGTAGTGGGCCAAATGGGATCCTTCTATATTGCAGAGATTCTATGACAACATCTTGATTGTCAAATAAAGCTCAAACTCTTCCTTTTATAGATTTGACTTCCAAAGCAGTCAATTACACAAATTTCCTTATACACAGTAGCAAAACAAAAACAGCCAATATAATCAAGGACCTGGAAATACTCCCTTCCATCAGAAGAGAACACAACTCAAGAACAGCTTCTTTCTCTGCAGTTATCGAACTTTTGAATGGGCCTATCTTAAGTTATGAAGTGGAGATGCCAGCATTGAACTAGAATGAGTTTTGATCTTTCTCAACATCCAAACTATAACCGTAATACTACATCTTCTATGTATTCTATGAACAGTATGCTTTGTCTGTATAACACGCTTTTCACTGTATCCCAGTACACGTGAGAATAAATCAAATCGAACTCAGTGTAGTAGTTCACTCTGAGGCATTCCGATTTTTCTTCAAAAAGTTCTAACTCTTCCCTTTATAGACTTGAAGGATTCGAATACCTGGATAACATTTAGAAAACACAATTTATCCTGGGTCTTTCCACTCACCACAGTCCCGAAACTTGACAGGGTCGGCCCCACACAGAGCTCCCAGAGCCAGCAGAAATACTACCAGCCGACACACAGTCTTCATCCTGAGCAAATGGAAGCCTCGCACCGTGGGGAAAAGGTGCGATCAGAGAGATCGGTGCTGGCTTAAAAGGAGCCGGTGCCCAGTTCACATGGCCGTAATTCCCCGCCCCGGGGGTGGAACTCACCAAACTCCTCCACCCTCCATTACGCAGAGGGCGGGAGAAAGGGGGAGTTTTGATTTAATGGCGGCCCAGCGGAGCGGCCGGGGAACAACCCCATCCGCCGCCATTTTATGTCTATCACTATTCGGTGATAGCGGCGCTACTCATAAAGGCCTCAAAATACCTTGTGAAGGGAAAATCGACTCCAAAATCGAAACAGATAACATTTATACATTATAATCAGTGACAACAATAAATAAACTCCCTCAGTTTAAACATCGTTTCCCTCATGAAGATGCTCCGAACCGGCGTTGACCCTGAGTAACGGACGCCCACCCATCATTGTGATTGACAGACGAGCCACCCAATCAGCTTGCCTTATACCCCAATCGCTGCCGTCCTTTGCATTGTGACGTGAAACCACCTCAGCCAATGGACGAATCGAGAGAAGAGGACCTGGTCGCGGTTCTGACGGACGTGCTTAGCGTCCAATCCTTTGTGGGGGCCGGCCTGCTTCCGGACCAATGGGAAAGCGGTTGGGGGCGGATACCTGGAGGCGCTCCGCCTCATTCTCCTCCTCCCCGGGGCGGGGCGTCCTGGTTACCGAGGGGAAGATGATTGCAATCGGGTTGTTGAGGAAAGGCCTTTGGTCAGTTGCTGTGCAGCTTTGCTGGAGGAGGTGAGCTAATAGTAACTGTCAGTACTCACCCTGGCCTTTTGGCAAAGACTATGTGTAGTTTTGGCATCCTGCACTTGTTTGAAGTCATGAGATTACACTGAGGTTTCATTTGAAACAATTTTGTGAAGCGGCATCTAGGCCTTTTGGCTAAAATGCGAGATCAAGCCTTGGAGAAGGTACAATGCCTACTCCAATCAGCTTGGATCAATGCAGATCAAACCCAAGACAAGAAGTGGATGCCTGTCTTGTCAACTTGGATCTGGAATGTCTCACTTGCTGAGACTTTGAATTGGACTTTGATTGGATTGAATTGGATATAAACAAAAAGCAGTAACTGTCAATATGTGGGGGAGCCAGGTCAATGCCTTCTAAATGGATCATCACGTTAGTAAGGGATAAGCCCACATTGTTAGGCCATCTGGAATCTGCATCAGGACTAAAGCAGCTTCTTGGCCTTTTGGCTAAGATCAAGTGTAGTATGGACATTCTGTGCTTGGTTAAAGTCATTAGTTTACATTTAGCTTCATTTGAAGCAAATTTTAAAAGTGGCATCTTGGCCTTTTGGCTAAGATGCAAATGAGATCAAGTCTTGGAGGAGGAGCTATTCCTACTCCAATCAGTTTGGGAGCAGGGGTTCTTTTAGGTCTCCAATTAGCTTGGACCATATAGATCAAGCCCAAGTCAGGAGGTGAGAGCCCTGTCTTAGCTTGGATCGGGAATGTCTCAACTTGTTGAGATTCTGAATTGTACTTGATTTGACTGAATTGGAATAAAAAAAAGTGACTGAAGAACACCTTGGCAATTCATATTGAATTATCCTTTGATGTCTGACTTCCATTCAGGCATTTCTGAAAATGAGTACTGTTGAAGATATTGCAAACTCTCGTAGTTCCCGACAACTTGGAATACAGCTGCGCTTGTAGTATTCCTGTTACATTTTGAACTTCAGTTGTTACTTTACAAGTTTCTGACTGTTATAGATTTGATTTGGTTCTTTGTACACTGCAAGTTGACTGCATGCATGAACATTTCAATCCCTGTTTTCTTTCCCTTTCCAAATGACACTCTGCACCTTTGTTTTGCCATTCACACATTAATAGGCACTCTTAGCATCTTTCTTAGCCTTTATCATCAATATGAAGGGCATAGGTAAAGTGAATAAGCCAAAGTCTTTTCCCCAGGCTAGGGGAGGCCAAAGCTAAAGAGCATAGGTTTAACAGCCAGGAATTGGTACAGTGGTTAGTAATGCTTCTTCGTAGCTCAAGGGATCCGGATTCAATTCCCAGCTTGGGTCACTATCTGTGTGAAGTCTGCACACTCTCCCTCTATCTGTGTGGGTTTCCTTCGTGTGCTCCGGTTTCCTCCCACAGTCTGAAAGACATGCTGGTAAGATGCATTGACTGTGCTAAATTCTCCCTCAGTGTATCCAAACAGGTGACAAATTGTGGTGACTAGGAGAGTTTCACAATAACTTAATTGCAGTATTAATGAAAGGCCTCTTGTGACACTAATAAATAAACTTTAAACTTCAAACTCACAGGAATTGAACCCGGATCCCTTGAGCTGTGAGGCAGCAGTACTAATCACTGTACCAACTCTCACAAAGGAGAAGGAAGTATTGACTGGGAGTGTCTCAGAGGTATTGACTCGTTAGAGAGAATCTCCATTACAAGGAAGGAAGTGTTAGATTTTTTAGGGAACATTAAAACTGACAAATCCCCAGGGCCTGATGGCATCTATCCTAGTGCTCAGGGAGACAAGAAATGAAATTGCTGGGCCTCTGACGGAAACCTTTGTCTCTTCATTGGACACACGTGAGGTCCCTTAGGATTGGAGGATAGCGAATGTGCTACCGTTATTTAAGAAGGTAATTATATGCCGGCGAGCTTGATTTCCATGGTAGGGAAGTTGTTGGGGAGGATTCTTAGAGATAGGATGTATGCGCATTTAGAACAGAACAATCTCAAACAGATGACAGCATGACAGACAGCATGGTTTTGTAAGAGGGAGCTTGTGCCTTACAAATTTGATGGAGTTTTTTGAGGAGGTGACAAAAACAGTTGACGAAAGAAGGGCTGTGGATGTCGTCTATTTTGACAAAATCCCTCATGGCAGATTGGTTAAGGAGGTTAAGGCTCATGAGATACAAGGAGAGATGGCTAGATGGTAGAGAACTGGCTTGTCCACAGGAGACAGAGAGTAGCAGTCAAAGGGTCTTTTCCCAGCTGGAGGTCTGTGACCAGTGGTGTTCTGCAGGATCTGTACTGGGACCTCTGCTGTTTGTGATATATATAAATGATTTGAAGGAAGGTGTAACTGGTGTTATCAGCAAGTTTGCGGATGACGCGAAGATGGCTGGACTTGAGAATAGCGATGAACGTTGTCGGACAATAAAACATGATGTAGATAGGCTGGAAAATTGGGCGGAGAAATGGCAGATGGAATTTAATCCAGATAAATGCGAACTGATTCATTTTGGAAGAACTAATGTAGGGGGGAGTTATACAATAAATGGCAGAGTCATCAAGAGTATAGAAACACAGAGGGACCTATGTGTGCAAGTCCACAAATCCTTGAAGGTGGCAGCACAGGTGGAGAAGGTGGTGAAGAAGGCATATGGTATGCTTGCCTTTATAGGATGGGGTATAGAATATAAAAGATGGAGTCTGATGTTGCAGCTGTATAGAAAGTTGGTTAGGCCACATTTGGAGTACTGCGTCCATTTCTGGTCGTCACACTACCAGAAGGACATGGAGACTTTAGAGAGAGTGCAGAGAAGGTTTACCAGGATGTTGCCTGATATGGAGGTCTTAGCTATGAGGAGAGATTGGGTAAACTGGGGTTGTTCTCCCTGGAAATTTGGAGAATGAGGGGAGACCTAACAAGAGGTGTATAAAATTATGAAGGGTATAAATAGGGTGAACAATGGGAAGCTTTTTCCCAGGTCAGAGGTGACGATCACAAGGGGTTATGGGCTCAAAGTGAGAGGGGCAAGGTATAACTCAGATATCAGAGAGATTTTTTTACTCAAGGGTGATGGGGGCCTGGAGTGCACTGTCAAGTAGGGTGGTGGAAGCAGACATGTTGGCATCGTTTAAGACTTACCTGAATAGTCACATGAGCAGACTGGGAATGGAAGGATACAAACGAATGGTTTCGTTCGATCAATGAGCGGCGCAGGCTTGGAGGGCCGAAGGGCCTGTTTCCTATGCTGTACTGTTCTTTGTTCTTTGTTCATCATCTTCATGAGAGTCTTCCCCAGAGTAGGGGAGTGCAAAATTGGAAGGCATAAGGTGAGAGGGGAAAGATTTAAAAGTGACCTGAGAGGCAACTTTTTTACATACAAGATGGTGTGTATATGGAATGAGCTGCTGGAGAATGTGGTAGAGACGGATACAATTATAAATTTAAAATATATTTGGACAGGGTACAGCTGGGAAGGGTTTAGAGGGATATGGGCCAAATGCAGCCAAACAGGACCAGTTCAGTTTTGGAAACCAGGTCAGCATGGAAGAGTAGGGCCAAGGACCTTTTTCTTGCTGTATTTCTCTATGATTCTATTTACATTCCCTTTGTCTTATTGTCTATGCCATTCCTATAAATTACAGCCCTCACCCTCATGGTATATATCTTGTTTGATTTTTCTTATGTTCACCTCTGACGAAAGGTCATGCTCAATTCCCTCTACAAATGCTGCCAGACCTGCTAAGATTTCTCAGCATTTTGTGTTTTTGTTTCTGATTCCAACATCCACAGTATCTTGCCTCTTTCTAGGCATTCTTACTTTTTGAATGAAGGCTGACATTGGAAATAGGCTCCAAGTTGGGATAACTGTAATTATCTCAACTTTGGAATGTCTTTACCTGGGGGATAGAAACCCAAAACCAACACAACCTAATGAAACACCACATCTCTCCCACCTTTTTTGTATTTTTGTATTTGTTGCATGTATTTTATTTGTAAAATATATGAAAGAACATTATAAAATTTCTGACAGGCTGTTACAGAGAGGGCAATGCTATTCTAGTTTTCTACATAGATGATGAAGCACTTTGAAGGAACATTATAGACAGTTAAGGATGGTCATTACAGAAAGTGCAGTGGAATTTAAAGTTGTCTGCATAAATCAAGTTAACACAATGAGATGCTTCAGTGCAATTGTGAGCTATTTCATGTTCATCGTATACACAATGCTCTGGGTGAACTATTTTTTGCTACAAAAATATACTTCACTTTTTAGTCATTATCATTTTTATCAGTGACAAAAGAAAAGTAAGCCAGGATTTCTGGTTTTAATTTGAATGCACCTTTTGGTAAAATACATGAGGAATCTTTTTCATATTTGCTCATAGTGTGTGACAGCATCGATTTATTTTATTTGCAATCAAAAAACAAATCATATATTTCACTCTCAGCATTGTATTGTTGACAGTTTTGTAGTATAGCCAATGACCTGCAAACCTCATTAAACTGCTGATATGACTAGTTTTTAACATGTCAACGTTTCTTATAATTGGTTGTGCCTGCTTTTTTTTTTTAAGCAACACAGCACGGGAAACAGGCCCTTCGGCCCAACGAGCCCGCGCCGCCGTCATACCAAATACATTATCCAATTTTAATATTCCTATATAATAATATATATATTATTCCTAATATGGAAAATTTTCACCATAGGGACAATTTGTTACCCAATCAGCCTAAGAGCGAATTTTTGGGTTGTGGGAGGAAACCGGAGTGCCCGGAGAAAACCCACGCAACCACGGGGAGAACGCGCAAACTCCCGCAAACACCGGCCCAATTCCAAGTGTCTGCACAGCCACATCGATAGTCTCTGAGCTGTCATGGTGCCCTTCAGGTGGTCCACATAAAGCACTCATATCCGACATGAGGTACCAGGCAACCCATGAATCAACATCCAAGAGCTGTACCCGCACCACCTGCCGAATGCGTGCTCAAATTATGGACCGAATTACCTGTGGAAAACGCTGTAGTTAAACAGTCCTAATATATCCCTCTATCTGCATACCGCTCATGTGGCTGTCCAAGAGACCCTTAAACAGCCCCAGCGTGCCTGCTCCCACCACTTACTCGGCAGTGCATTCCACACCCCCACTACCCTTTGTGTGAAAAACTGCCCTCTAATATTCGTCCTATACATAGCCCCCCTCACCCTATGTCCATGACCCCTCGTCCTATCCATTTCTAAAGGTGGAAAAAGTTTACCTCCATTTACTCTATCTTTACCCCTTATAATCTTATACACCTCTATGAGATCCCCTCTAAGCCGACGTCTTTCAAGGGAAAACAACCCCAGTCTATCTAATCGTTCCTCGTAGGACAGTCCTTCCATACCAGGCAGCATCCTGGTAAACCTCCTCTGCACTCTCTCCAAGGATTCCACATCCTTCCGATAGTACGGAGACCAGAACTGGGCACAGTATTCCAAGTGAGGCCTAACCAAAGTTGTATACAACTGCAACACCAAACTCCTACTCTTATATTCTATACCCTTTTCTATGAAAGCTAACATACTATACGCCTTCTTTGTCACCTTCTCCACCTGTTAGGACACCTTCAGAGACTTGTGAACCTGCACCCCCAAGTCTCTCTGCGTCTCTATGCTCCATATAGTTTTACCTTTTATCCTGTAATTCTCTTCTACATTTTTCCGGCCAAAATGCATCACCTCGCACTTTTCCGGATTAAATTCCATTTGCCATCTATCTGCCCAGTCTACCAACCTGTCTATGTCCTGTTTTATTGCCTGACACTGCTCTTCTGTACCCGCCAATCCAAGCATCTTGGTGTCATCAGCAAATTTGCTGATCTCACCACCTACCCCTACTTCCAAGTCGTTTATGTAGACCACATGCTGCAGCTTTGGCAATAATTAGTTTATTTTTGTTGAAGTAAGTGGGAAGAATCAGGAATGATATATATGGCATGTGTAATTTCTCATAGATGATGGGATTATATGATTAATTTTACTAGCAAGATCAAAAATGTAATTTAAAATCAATTTGGGTATCTTGCACTTTGAACTTAGATTTCTTGTCAGTTTTAAGAAATGATTTAGCACTGTAAATGTAAATATATAAACATGAGAGCAAGTTAATATTGATATATAATTGCCAAAGTCTGCCAGTACAAACTAACAAACAAAGCCACAAAATTTTTTGGGACTAAATAAATATTAGTTTCTTGGATATTCTGAATTGTAGCCACTAAAATGGAAAAATATTCATTGACATTCAGTCATATAATTGACCTGTTTTCTTTTTACCATTTGGCCTTGTTTTATTGCTCAACCTTCAATGCTGCCAATACAGAATGTGAATATGAACTTTTACTGCAGTTGCTCAATGTTGCATTTGCTGTAGCTTTGTACTTAATTTGTTAAATAACTCAATGCAGCATTTCTACACAATCAACAAGGTTGAGGTATTCATTTCAAAGTTAAAACTCCTCTCTTGTGGTACATTTATGTTGTAATTATTGTTCCAACTGCGCTGCAAGATATCAATTGAATTTCTGTCTGAGAGCTTTTCACTTGAATTCTTATGTGCATCCATCCTTGCACGCATTTAACCTTTAAATTAACTCCAGGTAAGTTGGCAGGAGAGTTGAAAATACCGCTTGTTTAAAGCAACACTGTTTAAAGCAGATTTGATGGCAACCAGTTACGTTCCTGTGCAAATTCACATTCAAACAGAATGATAATGCTTTATTCAGCAGATGTCCAAACAGGACAAACAGATGTCATAATTTTAACATTGGAATGTAAACCATACTGCAACTGCAAGGTGCTGTTGTTCTCTTTATGGAGTTGGGAGAATGTGGAAAATCCGTTCTCATTGCAACCCAGCTAATTCTGTTCTTAACCAATTATTATATTGCTCGTTATGCTGCTGAAGAGTGCAGAAATGTAAAAACTTAATCAGTTCGAAAAACCTTAGGACATTGCACTGTGAACCTGTTAATCGTGAATTTGTATTTGAGTACATTTTCATTGAGCTGAAGGTTAAGGTTTGTATTTCTACCACCTTTCATTAGTCAGCACTTTTCTTCTCTGAGAAACTGAGGTAAAGGGCAGAACATGCCAAAGATAAAAACAGTTTGGTGAAAGGGCATGTAAATTAAGAGGTGATGAGTTTTAAAATACTTTAACAATGTGGGATGACAAGAGAATGAATGGTTTCACTATTTTGAGTACTTTGAAAACTGAGGTGGAGTAAGGCTTACTGTTGCCTAGCAATTATAATACAGAAAGCATGACTTCAAATCTCACTGTGTCAACAAGTTGTGAAATTGAATTCAATAAATCTTGTTGTTTGTGCAGTAGCATCAAAAAAAAAGACCATGAAAGCTGCCAGATTGTCTAAAAATCATTAATATCCTGTTAATATATAGTTTAGCCTAACTGCCACTCTAGTCCTAGATGATTTAGGGATGGGCACTAAGTTCTAATGTGCCAGTGTCACACACATCCAAGAATTTTTTTTTATAAAGTAGTCTTGAAAGATTTCAACATTCAAATTAGATAGCAAAAAAAACTTACACTTTTTTTTGTTCTTTTGGAGACGATACAAAGATGGCTGGGCTGGTGGATAATGAGGAGCCTTGTCAGGCGAAGCAGCAACACATAGGCCGGTAGCTTGGGCAGATAGATGGCAGATAGAATTCAGTCCTGATAAATGTGAGGTGATGCATTTTGGGAGAACGAATGTAGGTGGGAGGTATATGATAAATACACCTATTAAGAGTATAGAAACGCAGAGGGACCTGGGGGTGCAGATGCACAAGTCTCTGAAGGTGGCAGAGCAGATGGAGAAGGTTGTGAAAAAAGCATATGGTATGCTAGTCTTTATAGGAAGGGGTATAGAGTACAAGAGCTGGCCTTTAATGTTGCAGTTTGTATAAAACGTTGGTTAGACCTCATTTGGAATACTGCGTCCAGTTCTGGTCGCCTTACTACTGGAAGGACATGGAGACTCTGGAGAGAGTGCAGAGGAGGTTTACCAGGATGCTGCCTGGTATGGAAGGTCTGAGTTACGAGGAGAGATTAGGCAAATTGGGACTGTTTTCCTTAGAAGGACGTAGACTTAGAGGAGATGTAATAGAGGTGTACAAGATTTTGAAGGGGATAGATAGAGTAAACAGGGTTAAGCTTTTTTCCTAGGATGGACTCAAATAGCACGAGGGGTCACGGGCTTAGGGTGAGGGGGTAAGGTATAATTTGGATGCTAGAGGGAGTTTTTTCACACAGAGGGTGGTGGGGTATGGAATGCGCTGCCAAGTAAAGTGGTGGAGGCAGGTACTCTGGAGTTATTTAAGAAATACTTAGATGGGCACATGAACAGAATGGGAATGGAGGGGTATAGAAAACTGATTTAAAATAGGGATCATGAGCCTTGGGAGTCCCTGGGAAGTGTGTAAATAGATGATGATATTTATGTACTTGTTTTTATCCTACAGGTGCTTTGGTCCACCTTGTTGTCTAACAAGGGGCATACACGCGATGGGTCGTGAGAGGGCTGCTCTTGGATTTTTTTTTCGAGAGTATCCTAGTGCTTCACGTCGTTAGTGTACGCATGACCTGGACCATTTGATGGGCAACACGACAGCTCAGTGACTATCGCTGTGCTGGGCAGATACATGGATTTGGGCCTGTGTCTGTGGGAGTTTGCGCATTCTCCCCGTGCTTGCGTGGGTTTTCTCCGGGTGCTCCGGTTTCCTCCCACATCCCAAGATGTGCTCTTAGGCTAATTGGCAAAACAAATTCTCCCTAAATTGTCTCAAATTTGGTTTTTAATCCATAGATCTATAAACATAGACAGGGATCACGGGTAGAGGTGGGAACATCAGGGTGGCGGTGCAGGCTCGTTGGGCGAAGGGCCTGTTTCCTGTGCTGTTTTGTTTTTTATATCGGTGTCGCTGGCTGGTTAGCATTTATTTCCCAACCCTAGTTGCCCTTGGAGGGTAGTTGAGAGTGAACCACATTGCTGTCACATATAGACCAGACCAAATTAAGGGTGGCATATTTCCTCCCCTAAAGGGTATTAGTGAACCTAATGGGTTTTTCCAGTACTCAACAATGGCTGCATGGTCATCAGTAGATTCTTAATTAATTTAATTCAGATTCCATCAACTGCTGTGGTGGGATTTGAACCTGGGTCCCCGGAACATTAGCTGTGTTTTTGGATTAATGTCTAGCAATAATACCACTAGGCCATCGTTGCTTCTCCATAGTGTGGTTATTTAGAATTTAAAAGCGAGAAGGAAGAAAAGTCCTAAGTAACACTTGAATAATTTTGATTTTAAACTGTGGCCAAAAACAAATGGAATCAAGTAACATATTTTTGATGCCCTGCTAAAATATCTCCTTCAATACAACTGCACTTCAGTGGTTGTAAAGTGGTTTGAAATGTCTGAAAGCTGCTGTCCTTTGCAAGTCTGGCCTACGTGTGACTCCAAACCACAGTTATACGACTGATTCTTAACCGGTCCCTGAAATGGCCCAGTAAGAAACCTACTTCTATCAAAACCACTTCAAAAAATTCACAAAATGAAACCAGACAGACTGCACAGTATTGACAGGGGCACCAGAAACAACACAGTCAGCCTAGCAAAATCCTTCACCCAAACATCTGGGACAACATGCTGTACTGTAGGTGAGTCAGACAACATCTTGACATGGTAACTTGTACTTACCAAGTCACTCATACAGCCTCTATTCCAGATTTCCTTTACCATCCTGGAAATGTGCTGCCCCATTGTTTGGATACGTTCTAACAAAGGTGGTATCAGAGTGCCGTTTAGTACAAATGGAGTCTGCAACATTGACCCTGAACCCATCAAATATTATGGCTTCAGGTTAATAATGAGCAAGGAAATCTCCTGTTAATTACAACGTACTGCCTTCTCTCAGCTGATGAATCAGTATCCTCCATAGTCAGCAGCATTTTGAAGAAGCACTGAAGGTACACAGGGCACATTATACTCTGGGTTTGGACTTCAGTGGCCATCATCAGACTGGCTCCGCAGCATCACTACTGACCAACTCCTGCCATAGTTGTCAAATTTGTCATTTGACAAATGAGATTACAGCAGATGGTGAGAAAACCAACAAGAGGAAAAACCAGCTTGTCTTCATCATCAACAATCTGCCTATTGCAGAGGCATCTGTCCATGAAAGTATTGGCCAGAGTAGCTACCTCTTCAAGGGCAGTTGGAGATGGACAATATATGTTGGCTTTGCCAGCAATGCTCACATCTCAAGAATGATTTTAAAAAATGCACTGCCATACAATGGTGTGTGTTCTTGGCGATTGTAATAATCTAGGAGACATTTGCTGAGTGAAGAGTATTTTAAAGTAGCTATCACACATATATAACATACAAATCTTATTATCATATGGGAGATTTAAATCTGGAGTTAACTATAATATTATAATTTCAAAATGATGGTGCATAATCTTCATTTCCAATAAAGTGGCACAGAAATTGTGTGGTTTTAAAAATGAACAAACTTGTTATCATGAATTTTACAAACTTAGGACATTTCAAAGACCTTGATAACTATTGACGTGGCCTATAATGTGTGGCTGCTCTTGTGATGTAGGAAATGTAGCATCCAGCTTGTACACAGCAAGTTCCCACAAAGAACAGCAAGGTAAAAAACGGATCATTTGTCTCAATGACGTAGGTTGGAAGGCCATATGTTCCTGGATTTGCTTTCAGCTTTTGGTTACACTTTACCTTTTGGGAGTTGAAATGTTGCTATTTACTTGAAAACACAAAACAGAATGTTCTGAATAGTATCAATAGTGAATCATAAAGCAACTGATTGACCACATTGTGTTAAAGGGGAACAGAAATAATTCTCATTCCTGCTGAATCTGTGGCTTTTAATTTTCAAAGTTGGTTATTTATTGCTGCCTTGCACCCCAATATTCAAGTCAGACAAACACACTCCCTGGTTGAATGTATAGCAGATCAGTAGATAATAAAGAGCCCACATTCAAGCCTAAAATTTGTGATACTTTCTATTTTAAATCTGTGGTTTCCATGAGGATCCAGTAAAAACCTGTTGATCATTTTATTTTTAACATTCTTTTTTGAGAGTGAATCCAGGGATAGAAAGTGTACCACAAATTAATCTTGAAATAAGTTGTGTTTGCAGAGTGTTTATAAATTTATCGCATTGTTGATTTAGGACTGTTGTATATTGCAATTGTTCTATCCTTCAGGATTCTTTCATTTGATTGTATTTCACCATACCATTGAGACCACCCTACTCTGACTTTGAGATGAGATCCCATGTGCTTTACGTGGATGTACAATACTCCATGGCGGTATATGATAGAGCAGGGAAATTATTATCTGAACCAAAGTTTATCTTTCACCACACAACCAAAACAGATTAATTGATTGTTATCTCATTGCTGTTTGTTCCACTTGGGTGCAAGTTGACTGCTATCTACAAGATTTAAGGCACAATTTTCCAGCCCTTTCTGTCAGCAGGATTTTCTGATCTCAACGAAGATTACCCCCCCCCCCCCCGCCACCCTACACACACACGTTCCCTGGTGGCAGGATGGGCAGGCTGTGCAAAACAGCATAAATACCTGCAAGACTAGAAGATCCTGCTAGTGGCCCATGGCAATCGCCTTCATCATTGGAAAACATGCCGTGTCAGCACTATTAAAAACAGAGAGAGCTGGAAAAACTCAGCAGGATTGGCAGCATCTGTGGAGAGAGGGAATAAAACAGAGCTAATGTTTCAGGATCATAATCTTTCATCAGAACCTCTGATAATGCCTGACCTACTGAGTATTCCAGGCATTTTCTATTTTTACTTTTGAAACATCTTGTCTGCTGATACAGAATGCAAATCTTTCTTTATTCACCCCTGACTTACATGATAAGATGAGCAAAGCATCAAGGTCGAAAACCAAGGTGGAATAACTCCTTAATCACTGATCTAACACAACTATCAATTCTTTTAAAAATGAAATGCTGACAAGGAGTTTGTTATGTTTAGTATTTAATGGTAAGGGAGAAGAATTAATAGGTGCGGGTAGCCAAATTATCCAGGTAGCTGAAATATCCTGGGAATAATGACAGGTTAATTCAGGATCATCTCATTCTTCATGGCTGTTGGTGCTTAATGTCTCACCAGTTATTTAAACACTCATCCATATGAATTTCCACTGTAATTTTTATTGCTTGTTGATGGCGAATGAAGCATTTTCTACTTTTAACATTTAGCAGGTATGAAGAAGCCCAAGTTGGGTGCTGTTTTAGTTGAATGAGGAATGTGTTGCACCCCAAACCCAGGAATGCATTCTGATACTGCCCTGAATATTAGTGTCAATGTTGGCAAGAACTTAGTATTGGATGCTTCTAATTAGCACTGACGCATGTTCAAAGTTGACTTGCTGGCATCTTCAGTGAACCTAAAGAAAGACTTGCATTCAAAGCTCCTGTCATGACCATTGAATGTTTCAAAGCAACTTACCAATGAAGTATTTCTGAAGTGTAGTCATTGTTGCAGCATTGCTGTTTTATCCTTATTCTGTTACATACACAAAGTAAGTCTCTCAGTTTTCACACTTTTCTGCAAACTGATCTTTTTTTGTTTTGTTTTTAAATTTTTAACAGGGTGCCATGTTTGACCATTTCTTTGCAGAGCCGGCCTGTATCATTGGCTGGCAAAGTTCACACCCTGGCTCACCGGGAGTTGCTAGCTTCACGAGTAACTGGAAGGTGCTTCTCAACTGGTCAAGAAACAGAGTCACAAAATGGCAAACCCCAGGACACTGTGTTTATCAGTGGTAGCTGTGTTAAGGTAAAGAATAAAATAGTGGGGTGTGGGGGTCTGGTTGAGATGCCTACTATAAGTAAAAATAGTCTGTCTTCATTTTTGATGGTTCCTAGCCAAAATCAGACCATTCTAAATCTGATTATCGTACTGAGTCTATTCATTGTTGCCACTGCTTAGGTATAATTTTCACTGGGCAGCTTTAGGAAGCGTAGCAGATTCCAATAAGAAGTTCCTACTCATGTATTTGTTGATTAGTGGGGAAATCAATCTGCCAGATTGATTTGGACTAACAACCCTATCCTTACCAACATTACATTTCATACTTATGGCATCTCCGTGTACATTATCAATTAGTTCAGAATTATGAGCAGCTTTGTACCATCTCTCGTGCTTGATGACTTGTTTGTGACCCCATCCAAAACTCATTAACCTTCATGATGCAAGTGGATGCGATGGCTTTCTATCTCTTGGTCTGTACTAGATTCTAGCTCCAGTGCCATGCACTGACTAAACCACAGCACAAGCAATTTTCTACACTGTAATTTGATGTAATCCATAGTCAAATAGCAAGACATGTCATGGCCTGAAGATGTATTTTAGAGCGAATTAATGAAATTTATAAGTTGTTACATTTTTAAAGTTACTTTTAAAAATCCCTGTATTGCAGCGCCTAAAACAGATTTTGGAAAAGGATGAGTTCCTGAGGGTACAAGTGGAAGGAGGTGGATGCTCAGGATTCCAGTACAAATTCACACTGGATAAAACAATAGAGGCAGATGACAGGTAAAAGTGAGAATTATTCACTAGTGATTCATGCTTTTTTACTCAGTGTTGCAGTAACATCATATGCAAATACCTTTTCCAGGATAGACAGTGATCTGCAAACAATACTCTGATCTATCCATGTCCCTGATTTAGTTGTAATCTTCCCTATGGGGAGATTTGTACAGATTTGAGATGCTAGCTTGTGGACTGCCATTCCGTAGTTGTGGATGCTCTAAAAAGCAACACTGCTAGTCTGGCAATTCCATTTTATTATGTATTTTGAATATTTTCCCTTTGGAAGGTGTGTTTCTTTAATGAAGATGAACATTATTCTTCCTCGCCTTCCTCAGTCTGTCTGTGGTCTTCGACACAATTGACCATGCCACTCTCCTCCAATGCATCTCCACTGTTATCCAGACTGGTGGGATTGTACTTGCCTGATTCCACTCAAAACTATTCATTTGAGAGATGCTTTTTCCCATTTGTACATTGTTATCTCTGGCATTTCCCAAGGAACTATTTTTGGGGCCCTCTTCTATTTTGTTCTACTTACTGCTGCTCAGCGACATCATCCAAAAGAGCAGTTTCAATTTCCACATATATGCTGATAACATGAAGCTCAACCACACCAAGACCTCGCTCCATCCCGCCATTGTCTCCAAATTAACAGATTGTCTCTCTGACATCCAATTCTAATTTTCCTTCCATAAGCTTGAAATCAACCAAAACTTTGCTCATTGAGTTTGATGAAAAATTGCTAATGAGTTCAGCAGTCTAATTTCAATCCTTATTTCCCAACATTGGAATCTTACCCTGAATTATTTTGAGCACTGCTTTTCTCATCTTTCCTTCTAATATTCTATTTTGAAATCTGGTATTGATGCCAAACCCAGTTTTCATGTATTCCCATCACTAAGCTGGTCTACAAAGGTGTGTGCAGCTCCAGAATTGTGCACTGTTCTATTGTTGCAAAGTAACGAAAGTATACAATCTTGTACTGCAGTCATGTTCATAGTCTTCTGGTCAGCAGTGGATAAAGCACATATTATAAAAAATGTTTCTGATCGTGATACATTCTATAAAGGAAGCTGCAAACAAAATTGAGCTTGTAGCATTGAGGTTTAGAGGAGAAAGTCTCTCTAACTCTTCTTGGTGCTAAGCAACTCTGTTTTCATATTGCTTCATCTAAATGATACATTGCTTTACCAGTAATGCAATGTGGATTGTATTTCAATGCTCCAAAAAGAGAACCTGAATTTCCAAAAAGCATGAAACTCAAAATAGGTAGTTATTAATTTAGTTCCTGCATGAATTGAATAAATTTAAATTAGTCCAGCATCTAATATCTTATTTTTTACACCCTGCATGTTAATTGTGTGGTTGTCTTTACAAATTAGGGTCTTCACACAGGATGGAGTTAGCCTTGTCGTTGACTTTGACAGTCTGGAGTACTTGAAAGGAGGGACAGTGGATTATAGTGAGGAGCTAATCCGTAGCTCATTTCAAGTGATACACAATCCTCAGGCAGAGCATGGATGTTCTTGTGGGAGCTCCTTTTCCATCAAACTCTGAAATGAGACATCCTCGTGCAGCAGTTTGTTCCCCCCAGTCTTTTATTTCAGAAAACTGCTGACTAATGCTGAACTGGCTTGGCAGGGAGAAGATGCAGCTAAGCTTAAAACAAAATGGTGTGACCTTGTAACCTTGTTGAAAATTGCAAAGAGAACAAATGTTAACAGAACACTGGAGCTGCATTATTTATGCTTTATATTGTGATACTGCCAAGTGTTTTGAAACAAAATGTGATAGTAGTAGCAAGAGTTGTACAAATGTTTCCTTTCCTTAACATGATATCCTTGAGAGACAGTGAAGGAATTAAATCTAGCTGCGTCTCTCCATCCTCTCCCTACCATCCAGAAAGTATCTCCTATCTGAAGCGAAAAAATGTAGCATGGTGCCCATTTGCCTCTGAGAGACATGACAAGAGTGGAAATAACATACTGTCAAATTTGGACCCATTTAACATGTATCGGCATTTTTTCCTATTTGGCACGTAAACCCAAAGTAAAATAATCCACAACTGCTGCAATTTAACTTTGTGGTTAGGCTTGAGTTTTGTGTTGGCTCACTTCAGTTCATTCCAGCAGACCATTTTTCTGCCGATAACGTGGAACCTTGTGGAAAACCTTGTAATCTTTAAGTGTTTTAATTTGAAAATTATTCAATTGGTTTTCGTCCTTTCAGACACTGCATTCCAAATCTTAGCAATTTGTTGCAGGAGAACTTAGTTCCCCTCTGGTTCTTTTGTCGATGACCTCAAATCTATGCCCTTTCATTACTGATTCTCTTACCAGTGATAATAGCTTCTCCTTAGTTACCCCATCAAAAACCCGTCATAATTTTGAACACTTCAATTAAGTCTCTCCAAAACCTGCTCTGTTCTATGAAGAACAGTCACAAGTTCTCTTGTCTTTATTGGTTCACTCTTAAATCTTGTGACTGTTTTCTTCCTGTTTTAAATTGGTTACTCACATTCGGTCATATGCACAAAGTCCATTGTACTGCAGCGGAAGTTTGTTTCACAAGATCCTGAGGCTGATAATGATGCAATGAATCCAAGAAACATTTCTCAGTTACTTCTCCTTTCTCCAACACTGCCTGATGTAGTCTGCCTAAATTTGCACTGTGTAAAGGAAGTAAATTGGTGTGAATACATTTTATAACTAACTTAATTGTCACTTCTTACATTTGCCTTTCATGTTTATTTGTAAAATAGATTGCGAGCTGACTTGTCCAATCTGGCTGTGCCATTGTCAAATTCTGCATGCTCCTAGTCTGTATACAGAGAGAGAAAAATGTGATGTATGAATTGCTTGATGCCAGCAGCATTCATCACAAAGGAAGTGTTGTTTTGTGGGAAACCCGTCTTTATTTTTATTATCTATGCCACTGTTGCCTATTTTGAGCTAGCTGGAAGATTTGGTTACAGATTAATACAGAGCAACGACCTGCTGTGTTTAAAATTCTTAGCCCAGTAACATACTCCCACACTGCGTTAGCTTGTATAAAATTTAATTGGGAATAGTTTCTGGAATAAACAGAATGGTGAAGAGCATTTTTATATCCATAGTTCCTAATTTGATTAAACAAATTTCCGCCCATGTTTCCTTTAAACCTTATCATTTGACAATGTTTTAAAAACTTACTTTTGTTGCCATTTTTAAATCTCTTTTTTCTCTCTGACTCCTCAACTTTATTTTGTCTTATTTGTTTCTGAAACTGGCCCTTGCTCTTTATTCAGTGCTGGTCAGAAACTGTCATCAACTTGTAGTTTTTCCTGTCACTTGAGTGTCCCCTAGTGGTGTATGACACAACAGCTTACATTTAACTTGTCCTTGGAATATATTAAAATATCCCAAGGCACTTCACAGGAGTCAAACAAAAAAATTGATGCCAACCAGTGATATTAGGACAGATGAACTAGAGCTTGGTCTAAGGTTTCAAGGAATATCTGATTAGCTCTGAAAATGGCTTCTATGGTTGGATCCAAATACCTGCAAAGTGTTTGGTGTTATTGGCAGTGAGACTATTAAGTGGTATCAATAAAATGTCACATGGAATATTGATCATACCAATCCTTTCCCCCCCCTCCTATTCTTTGCAAACTCAGGAAGGCTGTATATAGTTCAAAATTTCAGAAGATTTTCACAGTAACTTCATTGCAGTGTTAATGCAAGCCTACTTGTAACAGTAGTAAATAGGCTTTAAAATGACAAAATTAATAGAACATCCTGATGTTTGCCAGTTGGAAAGAAAGACATCACTATTTAACACTTAATGCACAATCAGTTTTAAGATATTGAGTAAGCTACTTTGAAACGCTTAGGCAAAAGCAAAATGTTGCAGATGGTGGGACTCTGAAACTAAAAGCAATATGCTGGAATCACTCAGTATGCCAGGCAGTATCTGTGAAGCAAAGGAGTGTTAATATTTCTGGATAGTAATTTTCCATCAGAATTTCTGTTGCTGCCTGGCCTGCTGAATATTTTCAGCATTTTCTGTTTTTACTTTGAGATGTCCTTGCCTTCTGATGTAGTGGGTTGGTGTTTGAAAAATAGATAAATTTATTTTTGGTTTCAGTGAAAGGGAAATAAGGGAGGTGTGTAGTGGTTGGTCGTTTAGATAACACCCATTTTACTCTCATGTTAAAAAGATAAAGCAAGTGCCTTAAAATGAGCGAAGTACGAGAAGGGGAAAAACAGAAACAAAAAGAAGCTTTGCAGATGAGAAACTAGTAAAAAAATGTGCAAAATATATATGCACGCAGCAAGAAAGTAAAGATCAAATCTGGGGAAAAGTGCTCAGGTAGATTTTGTTTTTTTTCACTCACCTCGCTAGGTCTTTATGGTTACCTCACCACTGGACAGCTGACAAGTGAAATTTTCCATCCCTTCCATGTCCTGTTGTAGTCAGTTTGTCCAATGCTGTAGCCAGTGAAATCATGTTCGTTATGCTTCCAACAACATGTCGTGTTTCAGAAGGGGAAGCTTTGTTCTGCTGAAAGAATGTGTTACCATGTGAAGGAATGGGCACTTACCTCTGTCCATTGTTATCAGAAACAGAAAAAAGCACCTGAAGAATTAAACAATTGTGCTTTTAATTTATGTTCCAAAGGAAAAAAAGGCAGGATGAGTCTTTTTTTTGCACTTGTACAGTGATTATAATAGCATGTGTTATAATTGTAAATATTTTTATATGCAATAATAAAGATTCTTTGAATGCTGCTTCAGACTGTTCTCTAATGCATCCTGAATATTGCCAGCCTTTTCTGGGAAACTGGTTTCCATACCACTTGCATATTTTACCACGTCTTAACAAGACGTGGTCAAATATGCACTTTGTGTAGCTGAATCTGAAGATGTTTTTGTCTGCGGGCAAGTTTTTAATATAAACGTTTTTTTAAATTATGGAATAGGCACAGCGTATTCATGCGTATTTCATTAAGTATCAGTTTTGGTTCAGAATCAACACTTGTTTTTTAGAATGTTATATGATTAAGTCGTATTCCTGAGGCAGGAGCACATCTGCCTCAGGAATGTGACTTTGCAGATGAGAAACTAGTAAAAAATGTGCAAAATATATATGCACGCAGCAAGAAAGTAAAGATCAAATCTGGGGAAAAGTGCTCAGGTAGATTTTGTTTTTTTTCACTCACCTCGCTAGGTCTTTATGGTTACCTCACCACTGGACAGCTGACAAGTGAAATTTTCCATCCCTTATATATGTTGTGGCTTTCAGGTGTCAAAGTGGCTCATAGAATGCCTACGGTACATAAGGAGGCTATTTGGCCTATCGAGTTTGCACCGACCCTCTGACAGAGCATCTTATTCAAGCCCAAGCCCCGTAATCCCATGCGTTTACCCCACTAATCTCCTTAACCTACACATCTTTCGACACTAAGGGGCAATTTAGCATGGCCAATCACCTGTTCTGTATATCTTTGGGGTGAAAAACAGGAGCACCTGGAGGAAACCTACACAGACACTGGGAGAATGTACTGATGCAATATAGATTCAATTCCGGCCTTGGGTGGTTGTCTGAGTCCTTGGCGCTAAGAGGCAATGGGCTAGAATTTATGGTAGCTGGTGTGATGTTGGGCTTGCTCTTATGTATTTAATTTCTATGAGCAAGTTGCTGTGGATGAGATATCAAAATAATCTGATGTCTTCTAAAGAGCATTTAGGTCTTGCGTAAACTGGGCAGCAACTTGTACCTGCTTGGCCAACTAGGATGAGGAATGACAATGGACAGCATTCATTTCGAACCAAGAAGTGTAAGAATACCAAATTGACTGGAGATTGGAGGGGATATACTGGTTAGCATTGTTGCCTCATGTATTCAGTTGGTTTGATCTTTACAAAGGACAAATAATACACTAGAAATGTTGGGGAATTCGGGTTTTAATGAGGGAGGAACTGAAGGAAAATAGTATTAGTACAGAAATGGTGTTGGGGAAACAGATGGGATTGAAAGCCAATAAATCCCCAAGGCCTGATAATCTACATCCTAGCCTACTTAAGGAAGTGGCTCTAGAAATAATGGATGTATTGGTGGTCATCTTCCCACAGATCAAAGGGTAGCTAATGTAACTCCACTATTTAAAAAGGGATATAGAGAGAAAACATAGATCAGCCTGACGTTAGTAGTGGGGAAATACATTTGTAAAAAATTTAATAGCAGAGCACTTGGAAAATGGCAGGATTGGACTGAGTCACATGAATTTACCAAAGGCAAATCATGCTTGACAAATCTACTGGAATTCTTTGATGATGTAACTAATACAGTTGAGGAGGGGAAGTCAGTAGATGTGGTTTATTTGCACTTACAAAAGGCTTTCAACAAAATCCCACATAAGACAGTGTGGAATATTAAAGGACATGAAATTGGGGATACTGTAAGATAAGAAACTGGGTGATAGACAGGAAACTATGAATAGGAATAAATGGGTAATTTTTTGACTGGCTGGCAGTGAGTATTGGCGTACCACAGGGATCAGTGCTGGGATCCCAACTATTCACAACATATTCTAATTTAGATGAGGGAACTAAATGTAATATCTCCAAATTTGCAGACAGCATAAAGTTGGGTGGGAGAGTAAGCTGTGAGGGGGATGCAGAGATGCTCCAATGTGATTTGGACAAGTTGAGTGAGTGGACAAATATATGGCAGATGCAGTGTAAAGTGGATAAATGTGAGGTTATCCATTTTGGAGCAAGAACAGAAAGGCAGATTACAATCTGAATGGCTGCAAATTGAGAGAGGGACTTCCCAATAAGACCTGGCTGTCCTTGTACACCTGTGACAAGGTAAGCACACAGATCTAGTAGGTGGTAAAGACTGCAAATGTTATGTTGAACTTAAAGTGAGAGGATTCGAGTGCAGGAGTTGCAAAAACCCAGTCTGCAGGTGCAGCAGGTGATCAAGAAGGCGAATGGAATGTTGGCCTTTATAGCAAGGGGGATAGAATATAAATGCAGGTAGGTTTTGCTGCAACTGTAGAGGGTACTGGTGAGGTTGCAGCTGGATACCGTGCGCAGTTTTGGTTGCTGCATTTGCAGAAGGATATATGGCCTTGGAGGGAGTGTAGGGAAGGTTCACTAGGCTGATACTGGAGGTGAGGAGGTTAGCCTATGAAGAGAGATTGAATAGTCTGGGTCTGTACTCATTGGAGTTTAGAAGGCTGAGGGGGGAATCTTATAGAGACATATAACGAAGGGGATAGATAGGGTAGAGGTAGAGAGATTCTTCCTGCTTAGAAAGGATAGCAGGACTAGAGGGCACAGCCTCAAAATAAGCGGGGGGTGTTGGTGGGCAGTTTAGATCAGAGTTGAGGAGGAACTTCTTCACTCAAAGGGTGGTGAATCTTTGGAATTCTCTGCCCGTTGAAGTGGTGGAGGCTACCTCGCTGAATATGTTTAAGTCACAGGTAGATAGGTTTCTGATAGACAAGGGAATTAAGGATTATGGGGAGAAAGTGGGAAAGTGGAACTAATCCACTTCAGATCAGCCATGATTTTATTGAATGGCGGGGAAGGCTCGAAGGGCTAGATGGTCTACTCTTGCTCCTATTTCTTATGTTCTTATCTCATAGAAACCTATTAAATTCTAAAAGAACTAGATAGCTTAGATGCAGGAAGGATGTTGCCAATGGTGGGATTGTCCAGAACCAGGGGTCACAGTCTAAGGGTAGGGGTAAACCTTTTAGGACTGAGATAAGCAGAAATTTCTTCACTCGGAGAGTGGTCAGTCTGTAGATATCGTTACCACAGAAAGCAGTTAAGGCCAAAATATTGTACATTTTCAAAAAAGAATTAGATCTGGCTCTTGGATTAAAGGGATTAAAGAATATGAGGGAAACCGGAATCAGTCTATTGAGTTGGATGGTCAGTCATACTCATAAGGTATGGTGGAGAAAGCTTGAAGGGTCAAATTGCCTACTCCTGCATGTATTTGCCATGTTTCTATGTTTGTCTCTCACTCACTCACACAATCATTCACTCCTTTCATGTTCACACACACACTCATTCTTACAGATTCTCCCTCACACTCAAGACCTATCTTGTCACGCACTGCCACGCACATTCACTCTCACAGACTCACTCTCGCACTTATTCTTAGATTCACTCGTAAGACTCACTCTCTCACTCACACATGCACTCACTCTCTCACAATCATTCACATTCATCCAATCTCATTCACTCTCTCACTCACAGTCAAGCACACACACACACACACACACACACACACACATACACATCTATTCACTCTCTGCAGTTTCAGTGAAAACTCCTTATATTTCAAACTTTGCCATCAGGAATAAACTCTCCATTGGCTGAATTCATATCTGGCAAATGGAAAGATGGTTTTGGTTGTTAGAGGCCTATCAAAGCTATCCCAGGACAGGAGTTGACACGGTATTATTATAGCCACCTTGACTTGCTTCATTGATGACCAGCCTTCCAACATAAAGGGCAAACCTGGAAGTGTTCACTGAAGATTGCAGGGTGTTCAATTCCATTTGCAACTTCTAAAGTAGTTTGTACCTTCATGCAGCAAGGCTCAGACAACATTCAAGCTTGGATAAGAAACAAGAAATGTTCCCACCATGCAAATGCCAGGCAATGACCATCTCCAGCAAGACAGAGTCAAACTCCCCTTTATATTCAGCATTATTACCACTGCTGAATTCCTCACTATTAGCATCTTGGGCAAAGGTTACATTAACCAGAAACTTAATTGGAGAACTGATGTAAATACTGTGCAACCTAAATACTACCAGAGCAGGTCAGAGGCTGGAGAATTTCTGCAACTAGTACCTCACCTCCTAACTTCCTGAATGTCTACCATCTACAAGTTACAAATCAGGAATATGATAGAATACTCTCCATATTCTTGGATGAGTGCAGCTCCAACAACATTCAAGAAGCTCTACACCCCCAGGGACAAAGCAGCCCACTTGATTGGCACCCCATGCATTACCTTAAGCATTCATTCTCTCCACCGCCAAGGCTGCAATGTCTATTCCTGACAAGATACACTGCAGCAGGGAATATCGACCCATGGCCTGCAGTCCTTGGGAGACCATGGGAATCTTTCAAAAGGTCTGCCAACATGTAGGCAAATAATCCTTTTCCTCTTGCCTAATATGGCATTGCACATTCTAAAATTGGTGAGTCCCACAGTGCTCGTGTGAGTTTACTGGAAAATGGACTTCTATTGGAAGCAGTGTGGCATTTGGAAAACTATGGGCCAGTAAAATCATGATCTTTCAGAGCACTGCCCCTTCATTAGATGAGTGAAGCCTGATAAAGGAGCAGTGCTCCAAAAGCTTGTGATTCCAAATAAACCTGTTGGACTTTAAGATGGTGTTGTGAGATTTCTCACAGTGTCTACCCCAGTCCAACATCGACCCATAACATCTAACGAAGAACAGACAACAGATCTGCTGAGTATTTCCAGCATTCCCTGGTTTTATTTCAGACTTTCAGCAACTGTAGTATTTTGTTTTTAATATTTCCTTTTTTAAGATACAAGAGGTCCACATGGACCCGGCAGCATCTGTGAAGAGAGAAACAGAGTCAACAGTTTGAGTCAAATATAACTTTCCTTTACTGAAGAAGTCATCTTTGGCATGAAACTCCAAGATTTCAACTCCTGAAATATTTCCAGCATTTTGCAAAAGTATAAGTTAGTTAGGCAACTATATAAAAAAAATCAAAAGAATGACTTGCAGTCCTTGTGTGTTTCATTGATGTAATTCAATGCCTCTGTAATTTGGGCAGTTTCTAAGATTCACTAGATGTGCACAATTACACACTGCCATTTAAGACATCTCCACTTTCAACATAAATAGAAGCAAAATGCAGGCATCCAACTTTTGCAAGATTGATTGTGATTCCATGTTTGTTACTTAAACCGCCAACTCCTTTCTGTTCTTCAGCCTTTAAAGTTGAACTTGATGAAGGAATTTCTACATTATCGCTGCATGGGTTTCATTGTTTTGAAACTGGTGATTTAATTAAAAATTTATCCATATCTGTATTTATTGTGGTGTTTCCTATCTGTAACTGTCTTTGTTCCCACTGAAATCAGTCTATTACACCTCACATAAAGAAAGATCATCGTAGGTAAGCTGAGAACGTTATAATTTCTGCATGTAAGGATGGGCATAAATACCAGCCTTGCCTAAATCCCATGAGTTAAAATGTATCTAAAAAAAAATAAACATCTTATTGCTATCTTGGTTGCCATCCAAATACCATTGCTAACTGGCCAAGGCTTCTTTAAGAAAGAAAAGATGCAGTCTGCCACGCTTGTCTTTGAAGGCTGTGTTCTCCGAAGTCCCATGAGAGTGCCCTTGGCAGTACTTAATTGTATATATTACTTATTTATCATTTCATTTTAACTTCAGAAACACACTTCAAAGTGTATTAGAAGGCACATTGAAAGATTTGGCTAACATCACACCAGCAATAATGCAAAACCCTTTGAACGTAATGCACTCTGACAGCATATGTCTATGTGAAGAAGAGAGGAGAAAACATGTCTATCTTATTGTGTATGATTTCTTTGTTGATGACAGCTGTAAATGATTTGACACGTGTGATAAAGTAATATACAGCGGTATTGAGAGATTCTTAGGCCATGTAATTGTGAGCCTAAATGAGCTTGTGAATTAAACTTTCTCCAAGGGAGACTTCATGTGCTCAGAAGCATCGTAGCTCATCACATTTTAATTATTGAGATTTTTATTTTTGTTTGTGGAAAGTCAACACCCTCTGGCTTGTAGACATTAGTGTTGTTGCAACATTAGGATGTCAATGACATTGCCAATAAGCAGATTGGGCAAATGTAGGCAACCTGAAACTCCTGACATCTCTGAAGGCCAATATTATCACCCAACCATCTCCCCCCACAACTCCTTCCCGGGTTTTTAACAGTCCATTTTGATATAGTTGCGATTCACTTTGTGATTGCACTGGAGCAAGTGCAGAGGAGATTCACCAGGACGCTGCCTGAAATGGAACATTTAAGTTATGAAGAAAGATTGGGTAGGCTTGGATTAATTTTATTGAAGGAGAGAAGACTGAAGGGTGACCTGATTGTGGTGTGTGTGAGGGACATGGATAGAGTGGAAAAGGAGCAGCTGTTTCCCCTTAGCTGAAGGGTCAGTCACGAGGGAACATAGATTCAAGGTGATGAGCAGGGGGTTTAAGGGGGATGTAAGGAAAATCTTTCTTACCCAGAGGGTAGTGACAGTCTGGAATGTTCCATCTGGGAAGGTGGTAGAAGTGGGTTGCCTCACATCCTTTAAAAAACGTGAGCACTTGGCACATCATAACATTCAAAGCTATGGGCTGAGTGCTGGTGAGTGGGATTAGATGGGAGGTCAGGTGTTTCTCACCTGTCAGTGCAGACTCGATGGGCCAAAGGGCCTTGTCTACATCCTCTAATTCTGCAATTCAAGTGGACTTTCGAAATCCCTGGAGGGCATGATGTACCGAGACTCCCAAAAGGCTTTTGTTGAAGTTTCACATGAAACAAAGATGTAGAGGTTCAAATGGAATATTGGGAATGGTAGAAGTATGACTGAAGGATAGAAAATAATAATGAATTCCTGATCAATGAGTTAAATTAAAGTGTGGGGGAGTATTAACTAGATGGCATGTCTTAGAGCTCTGTGTTGGAAACATTCCTGCTCAAATTTACATTGATGACTTGGATTCAGATAACCAAATTTACAAGAGTAATGGAGTGAGAGAAAGCAGCTAATAAACTGCAGAACAGATCAAACAAGATGTGTAAATTGGCAGAACACTAGCTGATAAAATTTCTTGTAAATAAGCGTGAAGCATCGTATGTCATAAGGAAAAATAGATTTTTTGATTCGATTTGATTTATTGTTGCCACATGTATTAGGATACAGTGAAATGTATTGTTTCTTACGTGTTATACTGTCAGGGAAAACCGTTCATAGAGAAGGAAAGCAGAGAGTGCAGAACGTAGTGTTACAGTCATAGTTGGAGTGTAGAGAAAGATCAACTGAATGCGAGGTAGGTCCACTCAAAAATCTGACAGCAGTGGGGAAGAAGCTGTTTTTGTGTCAGTTGATATGTGAACTCAAACTTGTATATTTTTCCCAACAGAAGAAGGTGGAAAAGACTTTGGAGTCCCACTAGTCTGGATGCTAAACAGGTCCAACCATTACACAGCAGAGTTATAAATCCAACACAGTGGGATACAGTTCAGCAGACGTCATAAAAAATAACATTACAGTGTTTTAGTTTTCAGCTTTTGATTCCATCCAATAAAATCAAATTCAAAATTCAATTGAATCCACTTCATAGTTCCCATAAGAGAGACAAACCAGATCCAAACTGACAAGGTGAGACCTTGCACCCTACCTTGGGCTTGTTCTGACATCTTTACCAAAAGGCCGAGATGGTTTCGAAAATCACACAAGGTGACACCTTGGTTAAATCTCATTGGGCTATCCTGATCATTGGTTCTACCTTAATGTGGGAGAGAAACCTTGCCTGATCATTAAATTCTGGATTCTCTCTCTATTTGTTAAGATCAGTCTGCACCTTCAACACCTCATTTACTAAGAAAGAGATGATTTGGAGATGCCAGCGTTGGACTGGAGTGGGCACAGTAAGAAGTCTCACAATATCAGGTTAAAAGCCTGGCAGGTATATTTGGAATCATGAGCTTTTGGAATGCTGCTCCTTCATCAGTTGAATAGTCTGAAAAGCTTCCTTTAATTTGACTTTTATTTGTTGTGACCAAATTTTAACCCAATTCTGCTGAATGATAGGGATAAATTTTCGAAGGACTCTAAACACATACAGTAATAGCTTGCAAGGCTACAGACCAAGTGCTGGAAAATGGGATTGGAGTAGGTAGGTGCTTGATGGCCAGAACAGATACGATGGACCAAAGGGCCTCCTTTTGTTCAGTAAAAATTCTAATTATCTTTTACAATATATCACTTTTTGGCAATATTGACATAAGCATGCTCTCCTTTTAATCTCCATCCTTTCCTTTTCAAAACATTCCAACCAAATGCATGAGTGCTTTGCATTTTATTTCTCTATGGATTTTGAAGCACGTTTGTCCTGCAGATGATGTGAAGATGCTGGCGTTGGACTGGGGTAAACACAGTAAGGAGTCTCACAACATCAGGTTAAAGTCCAACGGGTTTATTTGGTAGCACAAACCACTAGCTTTCGGAGTGCTGCTCCTTCATCGGGCAAGTGGGATTTCAGTTCACAAACAGGGCATATAAAGACACAAATTCAATTTACAAAATAATGGTTGGAATGTGAGTCTTTACAGGTATTCAAGTCTTAAAGCTACAGACAATGTGAATGAAATGTGTGTCTCTCCACTCACGTTGTCTGTACCCTTAAGACTTGATTACTTGTAAAGACTCGCATTCCAACCATTATTTTGTAAATTGAATTTGTGTCTTTATATGCCCTGTTTGTGAACTGAAATCCCACTTGTCTGCTGAAGCAGCAGTGCTCCAAATGCTCGTGCTACCAAATAAACTTGTTGGAATTTAACCTGAAGTTGTGAGGCTTCTTATTGTGCCCAGTAGATGGCAGAATACTCCTAAAGTTTGCTTGTGTGTAGAATGCAATGCAATGTACTGAACTGTATCTGTAAAGCAGAAATTCATTACCCTGTAAAAACATGCAGTTTATTGCATCAATCTATCATATTTAAAGGATATCAAGGTCACTAAGTAAGTATGACAGCAACTTATATTTTTATGGTGCCTTTACCATAATAAAATGTTATGAGGCAAACTGAGGCACATAAGGTGCTGTGAGAGCAGATAGCTGACAGATTACTCAAAGAGATAGGCCGCAGTTCCTCTCGCTGCTTTACTTTTTAGGGCAGCGGCCTGGAAAATTCTCACTTCAGCCTATTCGCGGGATGCGCGCATGCATTCAAGCGCCAATTGCATTTCCCAGTGTTGGATTTCCACACCAGAAATTGGCAGAGAGGCACAAAGACTATTTAAATGGCTATTTAAATATAAATTAAATGTGATTAACAGGCCCAGGACTGAAACCTCTGGGCCAGCTAGCCCCTCTGAGAATTGGCACCCTTGCAGTGCCAGCCTGTGCCCCTGGCATCGCCCAAGGGACAAAGCACCAATGCCCAGGGGGGCACCTTGGCATTGCCCATCAGTCATGGGGCTGTGCCAAGGGGTGGGGCATATGGGGGCATAACTAAGGGGGTGGAGCCTAATGGGGCAGGTCTTGGGGGTGATCAGTGGGATGGGGGTTCCTGCAGACAGGAGCTGGGAGGCCAGCGCTCGGGGTGGGCTGGATGGGGGTTAAGGGCTGTAGGTGGGGTTACTGTCTGGAGGAATTGGTGAGGGGGGGAGTGTGCTGGAGATAGCGGCAGGTCTGGAAAGGGGGTTGGTCCTGGGCCTAGGAGTGGTTGGGGTCAGCGATCGTTGGGAGGGGCAGAGTGGGGGTCACAGGCTGGCCAATGATCGAGCTGGCCAGCAGTCAGCTGTCCATCAGTGCGGCGGCACGGGGCATGTGCTGATCTCGACACTGTCAGATCAGCACACACGCAGTAGCCCATTCAGCGCACTGATCTCAGCAGGGATAGCCCACTGAAATGTAATGATGTTCACACTGGTGACCTCTGCAGTGCACAGAATGTGGGAGATTCTTCCCTGAAATCCCACCGAAAAAACTAGTGCGAACCAGTTTTCACCCAAATTCAATACTTAGAATTGTTTTGGGGGAGAATTCCGCTCATAGTTTCTAAGGAGTATCTTGAACGGAAAATAGGAGCTGGAGAGATATGGGGAGGGAATCCCAAAGTTAAAACCTCAGTAGCTGAAGGCATAGCCATCAATGCCTGGAGCAATTAAAACTGGGGAGACACCCAAGGACAGAATTATATTGGGGGCCTATGGGCTTGCTGGAGGTCACAGATATTGATAAGGACAAAGTCATGGGGTGGGGGGGGTTTGAAAACAATGATGCATATTTTGAAATCAGGACATTGCTTGACTTGGTTTAACACAGGTCAGTGAGCACAAGGGTGAATGGCATTTGGTGCAGTCTGACCTTGGAAGGAAGTCCCATCCATGGGAGCTCTGGACCAATAAGATTGGCTGACAGCTCTTCAACTTGGCCAGGCAGTGCAGTAAGCAGTCTCACAACATCAGGTTAAAGTCCAACAGGTTCATTTGGTGGCAGCTACCAAATAAACCTGTCGGATATAAATCTGTTGGACTTTAACACAAGAGACTTGTGAGACTTCTCACTGTGTTTACCCCGGCCGGCATCTCCACATCAGGCACTGTAGTGGCAAGAATTGGTACTGCAGTACTCTGCCTGGGACTGAGTCCGACTGTGAGAGGGGATGCCTGGGGTAGGGGCTGGGGTTGGGAAGAAGTTTATGCATTTACCCGACCATTCCCTTTAACTTACACATCTTGGGACACTAAGGGGCGATTTAGCATGGCCAGTCAACCGAACCTGTGCATCTTTGGATTGTGGGGGGAAACTGGAACACCAGAGAAAACCCATGCAGACATGGGGAGAATGTGCCAACTCCGCACAGACAGTCTCTGATCAATTCCAAGACTGGAATCAAACCTGAGTCCCTGGCGCTGAGAGGAAGCGGTGCTAACCACTGTGCCACCCATCATCGCATGTTCTCTCCAGAACACCTCTAAATGCAATAGCTGAACATGGTGTCCAACTGCCTTGGGAGAAGCTTAAAATAAAGTTATATCAGGATATTGTTGATCAACCACCTCATTTTGGATCTGTGATTTGTTTACAGGCATAACCAGCATGAAGAATGTTGCATTTTTACCGACTGTTAAGATGTAAAAAAGATGTAAATGTCAGGGTGGTTTTGTTGTGCATGGCACATGTATAAACCTGCCCACAGTGATTCAGTAGTTGAGTTCTGGTGTTGCACAAACATTCACTGCTTGTCAATTATTCCTTAAACAAATTTCAGATGGTTACAAAGTGTTTTTAATGTTGCCCCTCCAATCCTTGCAGCAGCTGAGAGCAATAACATGGTTACACACTATTCCAGTGCTATAGCTTCTGAATCAAACTTCAAGAAAATCTCACCATTCCAATTACTGCCATCATTCCTTAGAAAGCAGCAGAGGCAGATGAGAAAATAGTAATAGAGAATGCCAGCTAATACACATGGAAATATGTATTTCAGAATATATTATCATAGAATCCTTACAGTACAGAAGGAACCATTGGGTCCATCAAGCCTGCACTGACCACAATCAACCTTATTCCCCCTAACTCCATGTATTTGCCCCGCCAGTCCCCCTGACATTATGGGACAATTTATCATGGCCAATCTATCTAACCTGCACATCTTTGCTAACCACTGTGACATCATGATAGCTAGGTAATAAACTCCAGTTGTATGTTCAGATACCACATTATTTGGAACGTAGGTATACTTACAGCTGGGAATAGTGGGGATTACGGGAGAACCCTTGGTGTTTCAAGTTCTAAACAATTGTTGAATGGTTTGATGGATCTACTGATTTTTCCCATGATTTACAAACCTTATATAAAAGGCTGGCACAGTGGCACAGTGATTAGCACTGCTACTTCACAGCACCAGGGACCTGGATTTGGTTCCCAACTTGGGTCACACTACGTTCTTCCCATATCTGTGTGTGTTTCCTCCGGGAGGCTCTGGTTTCCTCCTACATTCTGAAAGATTAGATGCTTTGGCCATGCTAAATTCTCCCTCAATGTACCTGAACAGACACCGGAGTGTGGTGATTTGGAGATTTTCTCAGTAACTTCATTGCAGTGTAAATGTAAGCTTACTTGTGACACAAATAAATAAAACTTTAAACTTTATTACAAAAAGTCTTCTATGAAAGTAACAATATGGTGAAAGCTTTCTGAATGCTACTGTAAGTGTTATAGGAAATACTTAGCTCCATATATTAGAATTCTGGACAGCAGAATGAAGATAATGATGGTATTTTATGATCAGCATTTTGCTGCTTATTCTTCGATGGTGAATAGGAGTGAATTGTTTCTAGTTTAATACACTTTGTTTTCTTTTGACTGAGTGTGCTATTTGCTTCTACGCTGTGTACATTCCTTTGTGTTGATATCTAAATGGATTGTGCAGTTGTATATTATAACTGAGACTCTATGCAATTGAAATGTTGTCAGCTCCTCAGTGCTGGGAGTTTTGTATGCTTAATGTTCAGTTGTTATTTTAGTTTATTCGTTAGATATGGACATAGCTGATAAGGCCATTATTTATTATCCATCCCTAATTACCCTTGAGAAAGTGGCGGTGGGCTTTTTTCTTAATTTTCTGCAGTTCATATGATGAAGATCCTCCTACAGTGCTGTTATAGAGATTCCAAGATTTGGCTCCTGTAGCAATGAAGGAACAGCAATATGTTATCAAAGATAATGTAAGGAAATATTTTAATCTGTCAAAGAGTTTTGCAAGATTGCAAAAGCAACCTTTTTTTTGAAGTATTGTGTAAGCAGGATCATTGTGTTGGAGTTGTCACCCACCACAAAGGCTATCAGGGTGAGATGCAATTACATAAAGCAGCCTGGAATCTTCTTGGAAGACTGAAAGACAATAGCTAGGGGGATAGAATATAAATGTAGGGAGGTTCTGTTGCAGCCAGAGTACTGTGTGCAGTTTTGGTCGCCGCATTCGAGGGAGGATATATTGGCCTTAGAAGGGGTGCAGAGAAGGTTTACTAGGCTGATACTGGAGATGAGGGCGTTGGATTATGAGGAGAGACTGAATAGGCCAGCTTTGTGCTCTTTGGAATTTAGAAGGCTGAGAGGGGATCTTGTAGAGATGTATAAGATAATGAAGGGGATGGATAGGGTAGAGGTTGAGAGATTCTTCCTGCTTAGAAAGGAAAGCAGGACTAGAGAGCATATCCTCAAAATAAGTAGGGGGGGCGGTGTTGCCTGATGAGGTGGTGGAGGTTTCCTCACTGAATATGTTCAAGTCAAGAGTGGGTAGGTTTTTGATTGACAAGGGAATTAAAGGTTACGGGGAGAAAGCAGGAAAGTGATACTGAACCACTACAGATCAGCCATGATCTTATTGAATGGCGGGGAAGGCTCGAGGGGCTGGATGACCTACTCCTACTCCCATTTCTTATGTCTTATGTTCTTATGCTTATTTGAGACAAACCCAATGGATGCTATGAGAACAATAGACCCAGCAGGTCATAGCATGAGAAGATAGAACAAGGTAGAGGTCTGTATGCATCCACCAGGCTTGAGCTATATCATTTTCTTGTTTTCTTTGTAACTGTCACTTCAGTCTTTTCGAGTCATGGAATCTACAGTGCAAAAAGAGGCCATTTGGCCCATCAAGTCTGAATTGACAATGCAATCCCACCCAGGTCTTACCCCATAACCTCACATATTTACTCTCCTAATAAACCTCTCACTGAGGGGCAATTTACATGGCCAATCAACTCTAACCTACACATCTTTGGAGTGTGGGAGGAAACCGGAGCGCCCAGAGGAAACTCACTTAGACAAAAGGAGAATGTACAAACTGTCCACGGAAAATGACCCGAGGCCAGAATTGAACCTGGGTCCCTGAAGCTGTGAGGTAACAATTCTAACCGCTGCACCACCTTGTACTCTTGTGCAAGTTGTACTTTGTATTTCTTGATTTCATCCCAACTAGCGATGAACAGTATGTGCTGGCCATCCAGTGATGCCCACGTCCCACGAATGAATAAAAAAAACTAACCTACTTATAACCCACACACCAAAATGGTTATCTCCCTCTCAATTCTTGCAAGCTTACTCTACACCTAAGAATAGTTTCACCTTGTCTCAGAGTACCCGATTGGGCAAGTTCTCAGCCCATATCTAAGCCATGCTGGAGATGGCCAGTGTGCTAAATGCAAACGTCAATCCAATTCCAGCAGCAATGATCTTTTTTTTTTCCCTGGCTGAGGAACAGCACATGATTTGAATGTTTTATTGATGCCAGTTGTGTAATTTATCAGTTTGGGCAGATTGTTCATTATCGCTCCTGCCTTTCTTTTAGAGATTGTGCGGTGTTGCCATTTATTGGCCTCTCTCTTCATCATTGTGTTTTCTACTGATTACCCATAAGTTAATTCAGCAAGGCCAGCCTCAATGAAACTTACTGCAGAACAGTAGCCAGCAAGTGGCTTCAAAATTAATAAGATTTTCTCAACCCTTTCACACGATATGTTGACGTTTAATTAAATCAGATTGAATATGATAAAGCCTTTTACAGTGACTAAGCCCGAAAGTAGAAATTGACCAAGGGGGATTTTTCTAATTAGATTCACAATAGTTTTAAGACTAGTATTTCACAATGAGCAGAAATGAAATGATCTATCAAAGGAAAGGAAATGTCGATGTGGTGCAGATCTCTCTCATTGATTGTTGCTGATACATTTTGGGCATTTTGGATGAGAGATGTGACAGTATCCCTGATCAGTTATGTTAATAGATTTCATTTCTTCCAAAGTAAAGTGTGCAATATGCAGGTGAATAAGCGACACTTCGGAGTTGAATAAAGAACACTTGTCACTGCACTTAGGATTAGAGAAGATATTCACGCGTCAGTATTCACGCAGGAGACTGGACAGATGTCTGTGCCTGATGTTGACAAAGTTGAGGATCGGTTGAGGGAAATAAGGATTACGAGGAAAGAGGTGTTGGGGCTGTTAGGCAGCTTAAAGACATATAAAGCTCCGGGGCCTGATGGCATTTACCCCAGGTTGCTAAGGGAGTTGAGGGAAGACCTAGCTGGGCCTCTGACGCAAATCTTTGTCTCTTCCTTGGACACAGGGGAGGTCCCAGAGGACTGGAGGATAGCAAACGTAGTACCATTGTTTAAAAAAGGTCAGAGGGATCACCCAGGGAACTATAGGCCGGTGAGCTTGACTTCAGTTATAGGTAAGCTAATGGAGAGGATCCTTAGGGGCAGGATGTATGAGCATCTGGAGCGCTGCGATCTGATCAGGGATACGCAGCATGGCTTCGTCAAGGGGAAGTCTTGTCTTACGAAACTGGTGGAATTTTTTGAAGAAGTGACAAAAACAGTTGATGAAGGACAGGCTGTTGATGTCGTCTACATGGATTTCAGTAAGGCATTTGACAAGGTTCCTCAGGGTAGACTGATAGAGAAGGTGAAGGCGCATGGGATACAGGGTCGGGTATGTAGATGGGTCGAGAACCGGCTCGGGAGGAGGAGACAGAGGGTAGTAGTGGAAGGCTCTTTTTCCGGCTGGAAGCCTGTCACTAGTGGAGTGCCACAAGGCGCAGTACTAGGTCCTCTTCTATTTGTGGTCTACATAAACGACTTGGAAGTAGGGGTAGGTGGTGAGATCAGCAAATTTGCTGATGACACCACGATGCTTGGATTGGTGGGTACAGAAGAGCAGTGTCAGGCAATACAACAGGACATAGACAGGTTGGTAGATTGGGCAGATAGATGGCAAATGGAATTTAATCCAGATAAATGCGAGGTGATGCATTTTGGCCGGAAAAATGTAGAAGAGAGTTATAGGATAAAAGGTAAAACTATACGGAGCATAGAGACGCAGAGAGACTTGGGGGTGCATGTTCACAAGTCTCTGAAGGTGTCCTCACAGGTGGAGAAGGTGATAAAGAAGGCGTATAGTATGTTAGCTTTCATAGAAAAGGGTATAGAATACAAGAGTAGGAGTTTGATGTTGCCGTTGTATAGAACTTTGGTTAGGCCTCACTTGGAATACTGCGCCCAGTTCTGGTCTCCGTACTATCGGAAGGATGTGGAGTCCTTGGAGAGAGTGCAGAGAAGGTTTACCAGGATGCTGCCTGGTATATAAGGACTGTCCTATGAGGAACGATTAGATAGACTGGGGTTGTTTTCCCTTGAAAGACGTCGGCTTAGAGGGGATCTCATAGAAGTGTATAAGATTATAAGGGGTATAGATAGAGTAAATGGAGGTAAACTTTTCCCACCTTTAGAAATGGATAGGACGAGGGGTCATGGCCATAGGGTGAGGGGGGCTATGTATAGGACGAATATTAGAGGACAGTTTTTCACACAAAAGGGTAGTGGGGGTGTGGAATGCACTGCCGAGTAAGGTGGTGGGAGCAGGCACGCTGGGGCTGTTTAAGGGTCTCTTGGACAGCCACATGAGCGGTATGCAGACAGAGGGATATATTAGGACTGTTTAAATACGGCTTTTTTCCACAGGTAATTCGGTCCATACTTTGAGCATGCATTTGGCAGGTGGTGCGGGTACAGCTCTTGGATGTTGATTCATGGGTTGCCTGGTACCTCATGTCGTAAATAAGTGCTTTATGTGGACCATCTGAAGGGCACCATGACAGCTCAGAGACTATCGATGTGGCTGTGCAGACACTTGGAATTGGGCCGGTGTCTGCGGGAGTTTGCGCGTTCTCCCCGTGGTTGCGGGGGTTTTCTCCGGGCACTCCGGTTTCCTCCCACAACCCAAAAATTCGCTCTTAGGCTGATTGGGAAACAAATTGTTCCTATGGTGAAAATTTTCCATATTAGGAATAATATATATATTATTATATAGGAATATTAAAATAGGATAATGTATTTGCTACTATATAGTATGACGGCGGCGCGGGCTCGTTGGGCCGAAGGGCCTGTTTCCCGTGCTGTGTTGCTTAAAAAAAAAAATTGCCATGTCCCCTCCTTACCTAAACCAGTCTGCCAGACGTTGGCTCAACGTAAAGACCAAAAAACAAAGTTATTGACCATTAAACAGGAAACAGATGCTACCTAAACTAGTGGATGGAATTTTCCCAAAAAACGACTCTGTGTCATTACAGCGAGAAAACCAGAGTTTTTGTGATCTGTGTCAACCCGCCAGCATGATCTGGACCACAATCGTCCCACACACAGTCATTATTTTTGGGAGAGTGATGAGTTATATGCTGGTTCTGGGAGGGGTGGGGCTAAACATGCCAGTGAGCAAAGTGAAATGGGGTCTCAATCTCACATGCACATGCACTCCCCACCCCCGCATCCAGAAACATTGGGACCTCCCCCATGCCCACCCCATCTCATCAGCAGCATGTTCCCCCACCCCTTTCCTCTCACAGATCACCGGCCTCGGAGCTTTGAGGCCCTCCCACTCTGTTCACATCCAAGACTTCCGACATGCTCCCCTTCATGCCCCATTCCTTCATGAACTCCCTTCAAAGCCATCCCCATCATAGCACCCACCGTCATAACCCTCCTGTCATAGCCCCTCTATATCATAGCCCGCTTTCATGACACTCATTCAAGCCTCATCCTCTTGGCACTACCCTGGCACATCGGCAGTGCCTAACTGGTACTGCCAATCTGACAGGTGGGTACCACCAGATGGGCACGGCCAGATGGTGCTACCCAGCCATGTCTCCAGCTATCTGGGAGCTTCATAGATTCCGAGCCTCCTCGGCGTAGCCGTCATACCTGTTCTCCGTGACTGGAGATCAGCAGTGATTCTCACGGGGTTCGTGCCCCACCCGAAGGTTGGAAGGTTCCGGTAGTTGGGAGAATTTGGCATTGAACAGGCTAAGTATATTAAATGCTCCTTTAAACATGCTAATTGGCCTTTATGGACAAGATCTGGCTTGTACCAGTAGCAAGGGATTGAGATAATTGCAAAAGGGTTTGGGCCTGTGTGCAAATATCCTGGATTAACGCAACCTGCGTCAGGCAGGGTGAGGCTGGAAAATCGCAGCCAGTATACGTTTCATAATCTTTACTATTGTTGTCAAGGTCAAAACAAGAAAACTATAAAGGCAATTTTCCTCTGTTGCTTTTTTATATTGCTCCTACAAATAGGAATATGGGAATGTATGCTTCTACATAACTTTCTGATTAATCTTGTACCCAACAGCCTCACACTGACTTCTTATTGAAATGAAGCCAAATTGTTTTGATATTTCTCATTGCAGTTCACTGATCAGGTCTTCACAGGATTGAAAATGGGTGTTTGCTCACATAAGTACAGTCACCAAATAAGTGGCAACAGTTAATGGAATAGAATGGATTGATTTCATCCAGAGAAACTTGTTCCAAAAACTCTGAGGAACACTTTCTGGCCACAAGGTTGGAAAATCTCACCCAAAGCCAATGGACATTTGCATGGTCCGTGTCCCACCCACTACAATTCCCATGGCGGGTGGGATGGGAAAATCTGGGTGGGATTCTGCAGCCTTGCTCGTCCTGAGACCATAAAATCTCACCTGAGGTTAATGGACACTCCCATCATCTGCCCCTCAGCTGCTCTGATTCCCATGGCAGGCAGGGAGGAAGATCTCTGGCCTGTGTGTCTCTTAAAACCTGAGGAGATTTGACAGAGAAATTCAAAATCTGGGATCTGGGCAGGATAGATGGTTCCCAAACAATTCTGTGATTACTGGAAATTAATGCCGACTCAGGTAACTTTTAGAAAATATTTTGCAGCAAAATTAGCAGTAATCAGTTTTAACTATATGGATGTGGCTGTGTTTGGTATCTGTTGATTAAGAAAATCTAGTCTGCTCATTGAATGGTATTTTATTTTCCTGGTCTATATGATGGAAGATGTTCTTTTGAATGGCGGTTGAAGCATGCTGGTGTATTTGAATCTTTAACAAAGCTAGCTTGCAATTGCGGATGACAAAATGTAATTTGACCAACTAGTTTCACCAGAATGTGTGCAAAGCAAGATGCAGTATCTGCTAAATTGCAAATGTACATTTATTTATTTGTCACACGTAGGCTTACATTAACACTGCAATGGAATTATGCAAAAATCCTCTCGTTGCCATACTCCAGCATCAGTTTGGGTACACTGAGGGAGAATTAACACGCCCAATGCACCTAACCTGCACATCCTTTGGACTGTGAGAGGAAAGCGGAGTAGCTGGAAAAAACCCCATGCAGACATGGGGAGAACGTGCAAACTCCACACAGACAGTGACCCAACCCGGGTCTCTGATGCTATAAGGTAGTAGTGCTAACCACTGCACCACTGTGCTGCCCCAGTCTGTCTATGCAACTGATTATGTTGTTCCACAAAATAGGACTGAAAAATCTTTTGACCGCCTGGTGTTGCGTGTGGTCAGTTGTTATGTAAAACCTAGCAATTAGCAATTTTTTTGCTTTGGGTATGTTGATCTGAGAGCTTTTGATGTTTCACAACATGCAATTCAATTTATGAGGTTTTTACATAAATCTTTGTAGATGAATGTAAGTTGTATAAAAGGGGTCAGCAAAAAGAAATTGAGATTTGAGTGAATATTTTAAATGAAAGAAGTTGTATTGAAAATAAGCTTGAAACGGATGCAGTAAATTTATTAACTAAGTGTCATTAAAGCCAAGAATAATTTTGATTAAGATGTATAACTGATATTAATCAAGATGATTCATTTTGTATCAGTTGACAGCCCAAGTAGATATTAGAACTGACTTGAAAGGAAATAAGACAGAGCACAAAGTGAAATGGTTACTTTTTAAGCTATATCTGAATGGGGAATGTATCAAAAAAGTGAGATCACTGATTATCTAAAATACATTGAGAGACAAGGAAGTATGAGAAGTTTTAAAGTTTAAATCTAGAAGTTTAGTATCCGTGGAGTTTGGAATCTGAGCACTGATGCTCCACAGAAGGTAAGGTTCAAAGTGCAAGGGCCAAGGGTCAAGGATCTATGGACTACTAGTTGCAGAAGCCAGATGATTTATACATTATTAGTAAATGTTGGACCAGTGTAACCATCCCCCTTGTTTTAAACGCTGCAATTGTCAACTATGACCAATTTCAGTAAGTGTCTGGCTGTCAATCTGCTGTTATTACTCCTTCAGCTTTGCAAAGAAAAATCAATTAAAGTAGAAGATAGTATTCAGGGCCTATCTTCTTCCAAATCATTGGTTTTCTAACTGAGATACTTGAGGTCACCAGGCTCTTGATTGTTTTTTTTTGTTGTGCTGTTAAGTTTTAAAGCTTAAAGTTTTTAAAGTTCATTTATTAGTGTCACAAGTAGACTTAAATTAACACTACAATGGAGTTACTGTGAAAATTCCCTAGTTGCAACACTCTGGCACCTGCACCGAACTGTGGGATTTTCAGTCTGTGGGAGGAAACCGGAACACCTGCAGGAAAGCCACGCACACATGGGGACAACAGACAGACTCCGCACAGATAGGGACCCTCCCAGTTACCAGCGGTGTACCACAGGGATCAGTGCTGGGTCCTCTGCTATTTGTGATTTTTATCAATGATGTGAAGGAGGGAGTTGATGGGTGGGTTAGTAAATTTGCTGATGACATCAAGATTGGTGGAGTAGTGGACGAGGTGGAGAGGTGTTATCGGTTGCAAAGAGACATTAATAGGATGCAGAGCAGGGTTGAAAAATAGCAGATGGAGTTTAACCCTGATAAGTGCGAGGTAATTCATTTTGGTAGGACAAATTTGAATGTGGATTACAGGCTCAATGACAGTGTTCTGAGGAATGTGAAGGAACAGAGAGATCTTGGGGTCAATATCCACAGGTCTCTGAAGGTTGCCGACCAATTGGATAGAGCCGTGAAGAAGGCCTATAGTATGTTAGCAGGAGGTTTGAGTTTAAGAGTCATGGGGTTATGCTACAACTGCATAGGACCTTGGTGAGACCTGTTTGGAGGGTAGGTCTTATGGGAAAAGGCTGAGGGAGCTAGGGCTTTTTTTCTTTAGAGCAGAAGAGGATGAGAGGCGACTTAATAGAGGTTTATAAGATGATGAAGGGTACAGATAGAGTAGACGTTCAGAGACTATTTCCTTGGGTGAGTGTAGCTGTTACTAGAGGGCATAACTATAAGGTTCATAGTGGGAGATATAGGAGGGATGTCCGAGGCAGGTTCTTTAGAGAGTCATTGTGTGTCATTGGACTGCCTGCTGTGATAGTGGAGTCGGAAACTTTAGGAACTTTCAAGCAATTATTGGATAGGCAAATGAAGCACATCAGAATGATAGGGAGGAGAATAGCTTGATCTTGGTTTTGGACAAAGCTCAGTACAATATCAAGGGCCAAAGGGCCTGTACTGTGCGATGTTCTGTGTTAAGCTGGGAATTGAATCTGGATCCCTGGCACTGTGAGGTAGCAGTATTAACCACTGTGTCACCATGCTGCCCTCGTGGCCAATCTACACACAACAAAACACACAGATAGCAGTAGTTGAGCTATTTTAGCTATAATGAGCCATTTTAGCCATAATAAGCTATTTTAGAACTATTTGTTGAGGGATAAAAATAGTCCAAGAAGAATGTCCTTGTTTCTAAAGGCTGGTATAAGGGCAGACAACAACAAAACATTTCCTTTGTATCACAGCAAAGAGTTAACCTAGATTATCAAAAAAAATCTCAGAGATGGGACTTAATCTTCCATTACTGCCTACAGGAGCGAGAGTACTACCACTGTACTTAAGGAACTGACACTTGAAATAAAATTGTATCGCTCGCCCACTTCTGCGGATATGTCTGACTTTGCCTTGTCTATTATTGATATTTGAAATCACCAGCTTATCTCGAAGGGACTCAGTCCTGGCCACAGACACAATGTGGTTAAAGTGTGTTGTAGTATTCCTGCAAGAGTGTTTTTTTTTTAATTTATTCATCACTGTCACAAATAAACACTGCAATGAAGTTACTGTGAAAATCCTCCAGTCACCCCACTTCAGCACCTGTTCGGGTACACTCTGAGAGAATTTAGCATGGCCAATGCACCGAACCAGCACATCGTTTGGACTGTGGGAGGAAACCGGAGGCAACCCATGCAGATATGGGAGAATGTGCTGACTCCACACAGTGATCTAAGTTGGAAGTTGAAGCTGCGTCTCTGGCGCTCTGAGGCAGCAGTGCTAACCACTATGTCACCATGATCTTTGAGGTCAGAATGTGTCTCATCAATGAAAACAACCTTGTCACTGTAGAGATATTTGTAACCCGCTGTTATTCACAATAAAATATTTTGCATTCGATTTTATAGTTGGTTGTGACAACATATATCTTTCTAAAATGGAAGAAAATCTTTGTGTCTTAAGGTGGGGGGAAGCTCATGTAAACTCTTATGGACAACTCCTTAAATTAGTTCCATCATCTTGGGCACACATTATATATCCGGGATGCCATAATCTATCTGTATAAAACTTTATAGTCATCTGCCAAAGGCTCCACATTGAATTCTGAACAGCTCCAGTGAAATAAATTAAATTAGCATATAAATATGATTATGTAGGTGGCCAATCTGTTTCTGAAATGCCACTCTACTGTTTCAATTTCACTTTCGTACAGATTACATTTTACTCTTTCCTATGTTTATAATTTATTTGGGATTGTATGTTTTTCATGCAGGTGTTTTTCGGCAACAGGCACAGACCAGATCGATAGTTGAATACAAAAGGCAGAAAAGGCCACTTGCATAGCATTTAACACCCAGATTTCAGCACTACTCTTTTACGAAGGAAATTAAATGCCACACTGCAGTGATTCACTCAAGCAGTAGGCACAGTAAGTGCTGTGTTCACTAACGACAAGGGATGAAGTGGATTGTGTAAATACTTGCCTGCATCAAGGACAATTTCTCACTGTAAAATGTACCTTTCAGAGTCCCGAGGATTTCAATCTCAACACAGATAAGCATCAGCATGTTGCATTAAACCTTGAGTTACTTTTTGCACATTTCTAAAATGAAGTATAAAGGATCACAGGCAATGTTGTGTGCATTGTTTCTCGCAAGGCAGTTGTTATTGTGTGAGAATTTTCAGGAATGTGATTAATGCTATCCTTAGTGTTCCACTCAGCTGAAAGCAGTGGCATTTATTAACAGACAATGTGGGTCTTGTTCCCTCAAAGCACATTCGCATTCTCTCTCATTGTATAGCACATAAACACATATATTTGTTCTCCTTACTTTGTCCTGGAATGGACAGGCAGGGATTGTTTTATTTAATCATTCTTGGGACATGGGTGTCGCTGGCTAGCTAACATTTATTGCCCATCCCTAGTCACCCTTAAGAAGGTGGTGGTGAGCTGCCTTCTTGAAACGTTGCAGTCCATATGATGTAGGTACACCCACTGTGCTGTTAGGGAGGGAGTTCCGGGATGTTGACCCAATAAAGGAACAATGATACATTTCCAAGTCAGAATGATGTGTGAGGACTTATGTTGGAGAAGTTATGATGCCCTTGACCTTCTAGATGGTAACGGCTGTCTAAAGGATCTTGGTGAGCAGTGCAATCAAGCAGCTGCTTCACGCTGGATGGTTAAGCTTCAATTGGAGTTGAATTTATCCAGGTAAGTGGAGAGTATTCTGACTTGTGACTTGTAAATGGTGGATTGGTTTTGGGGAGTCAGGCAATGAGGGTGCCTCAGTATAGAAAAAAGAAAGAAAACAAGAACCTTACGGGAACAGAACCCTCCCAATGGATATGGAAGCCCCACTCTCCCCCTGTGCACACGGAATCCCCCTCCTCACCCCATACAGACACAGAACCCCTAGCACTTCCCCACAGAATTCTCCCGGCACTGCCCCAATCCCAGGCCATGATGCTCTATCTCTCGAGGCCTTGCACCTGTGTATCTCCACCAGGTTCTGTTTGCATAGTGTATGTCATGGTGGATCTACTGTGATTCTGCGGGCCCTCCCACCAACATAAATACACAGATCAATGTGGAGGCTGGGGGAGATTTATATTGCCTGATCTGCAATGTAAATTAAATTAGGAATGGGGCCAATCGAACGAGGAAACCCCATTGGCGTAAAAGTGTTTCGGGTCTCCCTACTTGATTATCTGTCCCCTCGGCTGTTCCTTGCCCTCTCACCAAAACAGGAGCAAAAAAAGATTTTTGGGGAAAATCCTTCAAGAGAAGAGTTAATGTTCACTGTTTTTCTCTCTCCACAGGTTCTGTTTTTCCAGCTGTTTCTGTTTTTCTTTCATCCTTCCAGCACCTGCTTCATTGAATTGTGTAAAACTCTGCAGCTCATGTCTTCACTCACATCCAGCTGGAGTGGAGGAATTGAAATAACCACAATATTAACATTGGTGTTGCGATTCGCTTTAACAGCTCTGAGTGTACACAAGTATAGTTAAGGCCACTCTTTCTAAACATGATGGGAAATAACATAGACAAGGCATAGACATGCTGGATATAATACTGCGGGAACCAAACCAACAATCATAAAACATAACAAGAATATAAGAACATAAGAACTAGTAGCAGGAGTCGGCCATCTGACCCCTTGAATCTTCTCTGCCATTCAATAAGATCATGGCTGATATTTTTGTGGACTCAGCTCCACTTACCTGCCCACTCACCATAACCTTTCATCTCTTTACTGTTCCATTTCTGTTTATCTTTGTCTTAAAAACATTCAATGAGGTAGCTTCTGCTACTTCACTGAGCAGGGAATTTCACAGATGCACAGCCCTTTGGGTAAAGAAGTTTCTCATCAACTCAATCCTAAATCTGCTCCCACTTAAGTTGAGGCCATGCCCCCTAGTTCTGGTTTTACCTGCCAGTGCAAACAACCTCCCTTCATAATTGTATATGTTTTTGTAAGGTCTCCCCTCATTCTTCTGAATTCCAAAGAGTATAGCCCCAGTCTACTCAGTCTCTCCTCATAAGCAACCCTCTCAACTCCGGAATCAACCTCGAGAATCTCCCCTGCACCCCCTCCAGTGCCAGTATATCCTTTCTCTAGTAAGGAGACCAAAGCCTTATGACCTTACAGGATGGGCAAACAAATGGTGTGATGTTGGAGCACAAACTGGAGGCTTCCCTCACAGTGTGATAACAGAGAATTTCTGCAGCTGTACAATTCTGCTCAATTTGTGTGGAAAGCAATATTGTGAAATGTGATAATAGAAAGATATAAATGTGTTACACAGCCTTTATATCAGGGAGACACCCTGATATTTCGACTGGAAAGCAGAATACTGTTACCACGAGCTACTGAGTCATTTGCTCTCAACTGATGTTATGGGCCATATGCTTTTTCTGCCTAATTTGATACTGCAACATATCTCAATTGTTTCTTAATAAACTGAATAATCTGTTAGGAACAGAGGGGGATTAATTTAAACAGCCCTGATTTCTTCTCTCACTACCTATTAAAAGAACAATGTTTTTGACTTCGGAGGTCTCCTTTGTCAGTGGTGCTGTATTTTCCCCAATCGTTAAAGTTGGGATGGTCCTGTGAATTCTCTGTGAATAAAACAAACAACAAAACAGTTTGACGCAGAGTCAATCAGACTCGATACTTTTCTCTCTCCACAGATGCTGTCAGATATGCTGAGTTTCTCCAACATTTTCTGTTTTTGATTCAGATTCCACCTTCTGCAGTATTTTGCTTTTCACAGCAAACAGCCTCAAAACATCAGGTTAAAGTCCAACAAGTTTATTTGATAGCACGAGCTTTCGGAGTGCTGCTCCTTCGTCAGGCACTCACCTGATGAAGGGGCAATGCTCCAAAAGCTTGTACTACCAAATAAACTTGTTGGACTTCAATTTGATGTTGTGGGATCACTTATTGTGCCTACCCCAGTCCAACACTGGCAACTCCACATTTTTTGCTTTTTACTCTTTGAATAACGTGCACAGCAAACTCATGAAAAGATAAAATGAAGGTTGGTTTATTTCACAAACATGTACGACATGTAGGAAAGGGTTTCACAATATTTTCCTCTTTCTTTTACAGAATGAAAGAGGAATAAGGGAAATAAAGGGGTACAGGGACAGACTGCAACAAAACAGAAGATAAGGTTTTAGTGAATCTAAAATCAAAAGCTTAATAGAAGATTTCTTCCAAGGGTAGGTTGTTTGACTGCCACAGGATGATCTAAGTTTTCTGATGTGAGACTTCCACAAGGGTAAAAGGTCTGGTTGAATTAATCAAAAAGTGACTGGTTCCAATTCTTGAATAGTTCACAATGAGGGCCAGGCAGTTGTAGCTGAACAGAGCTCTTTCTGTTGCTGCCCATTCAATGCTAAAAAGTGACAGGTTTTTTTTGCCTGGATTCACTGTTGACCTTGGAGATCAAACAGTGACAGAATTTTACTAGTTGAAAGAGTTCAGGCAGCTCTAGTCTTAGTCATGTGATTGCACCACTTCAGGCCTCCCTGGTTGAATCCCATTGAGTCTGGGATCAGGTGACTGTTGGTCATTGACACCACCTAGGGATGTTAGGAGAAAGCAGTAGCTGTCTTTGTCCATAGCTGGCTTGTGACAGATACACCACCTCTGGGGCTGGAGCTCTGCCTTAGAAATGGGAAAAGGATTGATGTATTTCTCTGGAATTTCATTGTCCGCAGTCACAAAGGCACAAGCACCTCTTTTCAAAATAATGAACTTCATCCTGATTTGCCAGAGGTTAGAAATCCCTTTGGAATGAGTCATGATTAGCCAGAGAAAGCGTTGCCCATTGAAGAAAAACATACCTTTTGGAGTAGTAGGCAATGCAGATATGTATTTATTTCCTGTCCTGTCTCAAATGAGACCAAACCATCTTAAAAATACTTATGACTAGTTGACTGCTTATTCAGACATCTGTGACCACCCCACAACCCCAAATCTTAAGATTGATGTTCTGAAATGGGCCAGAAAGCCACGTAGTTAAAGAGAAATTACAGATGGGCAACAAATGCTGGCATGGCCATGAACTAAAAAGAGTTTAAAGGGATATTTCGGAATACACAGACATTCCAATGAATATATAAATTCCAAAAGACAGATCTACCATCCATGGTTAACTAAAGAAGTTAAAGACAGTATCAAACTTAAAATGTATAATTGTGCAAAGATGGAGGGCAGGTCAGAAGATTGGACAAAACATAAAAAATAGTAAAAAACAAATAAGGCAGCATGGTGACATATTGGTATCACTGCTGCCTCACATCGCCAAGGATCCAGGTTCAATTCCGGCCTTGGGTCACTGTCTATGTGGAGTTTGCACTTTCTCTCCGTGTCTGCGGGGTTTCCTCCAGGTACTCTGGTTTCCTCCCACAGTCCAGAGATGTGCGAATTAGGTTGATTGAGCATGCTAAATTGATCTCAACGTCAGGGCGATTAGCGGGGTAAATGTCTGGAGTTACAAGGCTAGGGCCTGGCTGGGATTGTGGTCAGTCCAGATTTAATGGGCCAAATGGCTTCATTCTGTATTGTAGGGATTCTATGATTCTAAGAGATTAAAAAGGGGAGGCAAATTAGAGTATGAGAGAAAAATGCCTCAAAATATCAGGACAGAAAATCGAGAAAAGTTAATAAAATGAGTGTTGGTCCTATAGAAAGTGAGACTGAGGAGTTAATAATGGAAAATAAAGAGATGGTAGATGAATTAAATAGATATTTTGCATCAGTTTCATTATAGAGGATGTAAGTAACACCCCAGAACTAGCAGTAAATCAGGAAAAGGAAAAGAGGAAGAAACTCAAGAAAATGACAATCACCAGGGAAGTGGTACTTGTCAGCCCACTGTACCAACAATTCACTACATCCCTGAAGTCCTGGGGGATTTCATGCTATTGTCTTAAAAGAATTAATGAGGTAAAAGCAAATTACTGTGGATGCTGGAACCTGAAACCAACAGAAAAAAATGCTAGAAAATCTCAGCAAGTCTGGCAGCATCTCTAAGGAGAGAAGAGAGCTGATGTTTTGAGTCCGGATGACCCTTTGTCAAAGCTTTTGAAACATCAGTTTTTTTCTCTCCTTATAGGTGCTGCCAGATCGCTGAGATTTTGCAACATTTTCTCTTTTGACTAGTGAGGTAGTTTGTAGCACTGATTTTAATTTTCCACAGTTCACTAGGTTCAGGGACGGTTCCACTAGATTGGAAAGTAGCAAATGTAACTCTTTTATTCAAAAAGGGAGGGAGATAGAGAGCAGGAGACCAGAGGCCAGTTAGCTTTGCGCCTGTCATGGGGCAGCAGGGGGTGGGGGGCATGCAAAATCTTAGAAGCTAATCTTAAAGATGTTATGATTTAGATAAATTCTAGGTAATTAAGCAGAATCAACATGGTTTTGTGAAATTATATTAAACCAATTTATTGGAGTTCTTTGATGAAGCAGCAGATGCTGTTATATAAAGGGGAACCAGTGGATGTACTGTACTTACATTTTCTGAAGGCATTTGATAACATGTCTCATCAAAGTTTATTGCAGAACACGAAAGCTCATGATGTAGGGTTTAACATATTGGCATGGTTCAATGATTGGTTAGTTAACAAGGAACAGGAAATCGGCTTAAATGGGTCATTTTCTGCTTGGCAGAGATGAGTGCTGTGCCACAGAGGTCAGTGCTAAAGCCTCAATTCCTTACAATTTGCATAAATGACATGGATGAAGGTATGGTATGGTTGCTAATTTTGCTAATGACACAAACAGAAGTAGGAAAGTAAGTTGTGAAGATGACATAAGGAGGATACAAAAAAGGATATGGGTAGGTTAGATGAATAGGCAAAGATCTGGTGAGTGGAGTATAACATGGGAAAATATGAAGTTATCCATTTTGGCAGAACAAATGAGAAAGAAACCTGGAAGGGGCGGGGGAAACAATTTTCTGGCTATTCTTAGTGGTGGGATTTTCTAGTCCTGCTGCAGGGAACAGAGAGCACCAAATTCTCCAACCTTCCTTGCTGCGACAGCGGGATGTGAACATCCAGGAAATTCTGGCCAGAAAATGTTAAGAGAGTGCAGGAGACTGAAATACTGAGTGAAAAGGATGTCCCAGTGTGTCAATCACAAAAAGCTAGTGTTCAGACACAGCAAGTAATTGGCAAGGTTAACAGAATGTTATCATTTGTTGTGAAGAGAATTGAATACAAGAGTGAGGAAGTTATTCTGCAGTTATAACAGACATCTGAAGCACTGTATACAATATCGGTCCCCTTATTTAAGAAAATATTGGCATTACATTAGAAGCAGTTCAGAGAAAGATGACTAGATTAATACTGGAATGGGTAGGTTGTCTGGTGATGAAAGCCTGGACAGACTAGGCTTGTATCCACTGGAGATGAGAGAAGTAAAAGGCAACATATAAGATCCTGAGGGGTCTTGACAGGGTGGATGTGGAGAGGATGTTTCCTCTTGCAGGGGAATCCAGAATTAGGAGGGTCACCCAGTTAAGACAGAATTGAGGGAAAAGATGATTGAGTAGAATCTTTAAATATCTTTAAGGCAGAAGTAGGCAGATTCTTAGTAAGCAAGGGGGTGAAAGGTTATTAGGTAAAGGCAGAAATGTGAATTTGCGGTCAAAATTAGATTAGCCAGAATTTAATTGAATGGCAAAGCAAAAACAAGGAGACAAGTAGCCTACTCCCGCTTCTTATTTATATATTCCCATGTTGGTAATAGATTCATAATAGTTGTAAATAAAAAATTGTAGTTTTAACAAACTATAGTCTGGAGCAGCTTACATGGAGGAAGTAGACAAGCCCCCAAGAACCTCATCTAGACTCTGAACACATGACGAAACAGATAACAGTGTCAATGATACCTTCCATTGCTTTGTTAATGATTGAGAATAGGATGGTGGTGTGGTAATTGGTTGAGTTTTATCAGTCCTGTTTTTCCGGAGAAGATACATTTGAGCAATTTTCCACACTGTTGCTAGATGTTCGTATTGTAATTGTCCTGGAACAGCTTTGTTAAAGGCATGCCTAGATCCACAGCCAAGCCTCCAGTACTACAGTTGGGATATGGTCAGGGTCCATAGCCCTTGCTGTATTGAGCTTTCAGCCATTTCTCCATCTCATGGGGAGAGAATCAATTTGTGTGAAGATTGGCGGGGACCTCAGGGCAAAGTCAAGTTTTAAATTTATAGTTTATTTATTAGTGTCACAAGTAGGCTTACATTAGCACTGCAATGAAATTACTGTGAAAATCCCTAGTCGCCACACTCTGGCCCCTGTTCAGGTACACTGAGGGGGAATTTAGCATGGCCAATGCACCTAACCGGCATGTCTTTGGGACTGTGGGAGGAAATTGGAGCAGCTGGAGGAAATCATGCAGACACGGGAAGAACGTACAAACTCCCCACAAACAATGATCTAAGCTGAGAATCGAACCCAGGTTCCTGGCATCGTGAGGCAGCAGTGCTAATCATTGTGCCTTCATGCCGCTCCATGGATAACTGCTTCTGGATGAAGATGTTAGCAATTGCTGCAACTTTGTCTTTTGCCCAGGCATGCTGGGCTTGCCTCATCATTGAGAATGGCGATATTTGTGGAGCTTCCACTTTTCATTAGTTATTTGATTGTCCCATACCATTAAATACTCATTATGGCAAGACTGCAGAGCTTTGATTGGATCCATTGGGAGTGAGATTAACTTGCTCTGTCCATCGTGTTTTGCTGTTTAACATGCTTCCATTCCAGAGATGTAACTTCATCGGGTTGCACATCAATGTTCGGTATGGTTGGCACTGATCCTGGATCGATGCAAATGATAAAGTCAGAGATATACCAGGATTGTGGTGGATAAGACTCCTGTGACCCACAGCACTTCATTGATGCCTTTTTCAAGCGGCTCTGAATCTATTCCATTTAGCACATAATATGGTCACTCTACATGATATAAGTATCCTCAGAGTGAAGGGTGACTGCAGAATGATTGTACAGAGATTGTTCCTGTCAATATGGATAAACAGATGTACTAGCGACAGGTAGACCAGTGGGGACAAGGTCAAATAAATTATTTTCCCTTATATTGGTTCTCTCATCACTTGCCAAACACCCTGTCTGGAAGATATGCCCTACAGGACCAGGAGTTTGGTCAATAGTGATGCTCTGGAGCCACTCTTGGTGAAGGACATTCTGAGCTATCACTGCCTTCAGCATGGAGGAATGCTGATTTATCAGTTGACACAGGGTATTAGGTGGTAATCAGCAGGGGTTTTCCTTGACCATGTTTGACCTAATGCCATGAGACTTCATGGGGTCTGGAATCAATATTGAAGATTCCTAGGGCCATTTTTTTCCAGCTGCGGCTACTGTGCCATCAGCAATTCTGGTGGATCTGTTCTGCTGGTAAGACAGGACAGAACTAGGGATGATGATGGATGTGTCTCAAGCTTTGACTGTAAAATATTATTCAATGAATATGATTATATTAGGCTGTTACTTGGCTAGACTATGGGACAGTTCTCCCAATCATGCCACAAGTCTCCAAAAAGGACAACCTTCCAGGATTGACTGAGTAGAATGTGACTTTATCCATCCCTGAGGTCGATATTGGATGATCAGCCACAGGTTTATAATCAACATTCCTGTAGTGAGTTGGTTAATTTATTAGTCCATGTTAGAGGATGTTTCAGAATCAAGCATATTGCTGCGGGTTTGGGGGGATCATATTGTAGGCCAAACTGGACGAGACAACTTACACCTATGTAAGGAGCAAAAGGATGGTTAGAGGCAAGATTGGACCTCTTAGGGACAGAGGAGGGGATCTATGCTTAGAGCCTGAAGGAATGGGGGAGATCCTGAATGAATACTTTGCGTTGGTATTCACGCAGGAGACTGGACAGATGTCTGTGCCTGATGTTGACAAAGTTGAGGATCGGTTGAGGGAAATAAAGATTACGAGGAAAGAGGTGTTGGGGCTGTTAGGCAGCTTAAAGACATATAAAGCTCTGGGGCCTGATGGCATTTACCCCAGGCTGCTAAGGGAGTTGAGGGAATACTTGGCTGGGCCTCTGACGCAAATCTTTGTCTCTTCCTTGGACACAGGTGAGGTCCCAGAGGACTGGAGGATAGCAAACGTAGTACCGTTGTTTAAAAAAGGTCAGAGGGATCACCCAGGGAAATATAGGCTGGTGAGCTTGACTTCAGTTATAGGTAAGCTAATGGAGAGGATCCTTAGGGACAGGATGTATGAGCATCTGGAGCACTGCGATCTGATCAGGGATACGCAGCATGGCTTCGTCAGGGGGAAGTCTTGTCTTACCAATCTAGTGGAATTTTTTGAAGAAGTGACAAAAACAGTTGATGAAGGACAGGCTGTTGATGTCGTCTACATGGATTTCAGTAAGGCGTTTGACAAGGTTCCTCCTGGTAGACTGATAGAGAAGGTGAAGGCGCATGGGATACAGGGCCGGGTATGTAGATGGGTCGAAAACTGGCTCGGAAGGAGGAGACAGAGGGTAGTAGTGGAAGGCTCTTTTTCCAGCTGGAAGCCTGTCCCTAGTGGAGTGCCACAAGGCTCAGTACTAGGTCCTCTTCTATTTGTGGTCTACATAAACGACTTGGAAGTAGGGGTAGGTGGTGAGATCAGCAAATTTGCTGATGACACCAAGATGCTTGGCTTGGCGGGTACAGAAGAGCAGTGTCAGGCAATACAACAGGACATAGACAGGTTGGTAGACTGGGCAGATAGATGGCAAATGGAATTTAATCCGGATAAATGCGAGGTGATGCATTTTGGCCGAAAAAATGTAGAAGAGAGTTATAGGATAAAAGGTAAAACTATACGGAGCATAGAGACGCAGAGAGACTTGGGGGTGCAGGTTCACAAGTCTCTGAAGGTGTCCTCACAGGTGGAGAAGGTGATAAAGAAGGCGTATATGTTAGCTTTCATAGAAAAGGGTATAAAATACAAGAGTAGGAGTTTGATGTTGCAGTTGTATAGAACGTTGGTTAGGCCTCACTTGGAATACTGCGTCCAGTTCTGGTCTCCGTACTATCGGAAGGATGTGGAGTCCTTGGAGAGAGTGCAGAGGAGTTTTACCAGGATGCTGCCTGGTATGGAAGGACTGTCCTATGAGGAACGATTAGATAGACTGGGGTTGTTTTCCCTTGAAAGACGTCGGCTTAGAGGGGATCTCATAGAGGTGTATAAGATTATAAGGGGCATAGATAGAGTAAATGGAGGTAAACTTTTTCCACCTTCAGAAATGGATAGGACGAGGGGTCATGGCCATAGGGTGAGGGGGGCTATGTATAAGACGAATATTAGAGGGCAGTTTTTCACACAAAGGGTATTGGGGGTGTGGAATGCACTGCCGAGTAAGGTGGTGGGAGCAGGCACGCTGGGGCTGTTTAAGGGTCTCTTGGGCAGCCACATGAGCGGTATGCAGATAGAGGGATATATTAGGACTGTTTAACTACGGCTTTTTTCCACAGGTAATTCGGTCCATACTTTGAGCATGCATTTGGCAGGTGGTGCGGGTACAACTCTTGGATGTTGATTCATGGGTTGCCTGGTACCTCATGTCGTAAATGAGTGCTTTATGTGGACCATCTGAAGGGCACCATGACAGCTCAGATACTATCGATGTGGCTGTGCAGACACTTGGAATTGGGCCGGTGTCTGCGGGAGTTTGCGCGTTCTCCCCGTGGTTGTGTGGGTTTTCTCCGGGCACTCCGGTTTCCTCCCCCAACCCAAAAATTCGCTCTTAGGCTGATTGGGAAACAAATTGTCCCTATGGTGAGAATTTTCCATATTAAGAATAATATATATATTATTATATAGGAATATTAAAATAGGATAATGGATTTGCTACTATATAGTATGACGGCGGCGTGGGCTCGTTGGGCCGAAGGGCCTGTTTCCCGTGCTGTGTTGCTTAAATAAATAAAAATCAACAATTTCCTACTGTAAAGAACATTACATAACTTCATAAGATTTTAGGACAATCCAGTAGTTTCATGGTCACCATGACTGAGACTGTTCTTTTTTATCCTAGTTATATTTAATTAAATGAATTCCCTGGAGCATTTGTTCAAGACTTTGGATTACTTTACTGCTTCGTGCTACAAGTTCTGATTGTGTCTCTTTGAAAGAGCTATCCAGTTAATCCCACTCCCATCCTATTTTTAACTCTGCAATTTTGCCCCTAAACCACCTTCCCTTCAAATATCTTTTAATTTCTCTTTTGAAGCTTCCTATTGAATCTGCTTCCACTATCCTTTCAAGAAATGCATTCCAGATCGTAAGATTTGATTTGGTTTATTGTTGTCACATATATTAACATACAGTGAAAAGTATTATTTCTTGCATGCTTTGCAGACAAAGCATACTGCTCACAGAGAAGGAAACAAGAGAGTGCAGAATGTAGTGTTATAGTCATAGTTAGGGTGTAGAGAAAGATCAAATTAATGCAAGGTAAGTCCATTCAAAAGTCTGACGGCAACAGGGAAGAAGCTGTTCTTGAGTCGGGTGGTACGTGACCACAGACTTTTGTATTTTTTTCCCGAAGGAAAAAGCTGGAAGAGAGAATGTCCGGGATGCAAGGAGTCCTTAATTGTGCTGGCTGTTTTGCCAAAACAGTGGGAAGCATAGACGGTGTCAATGGATGGGAGGCTAGTTTGCATGTTGGATTGGGCTACATTCACGATCTTTTGTAGTTTCTTGCAGTCTTGGGCAGAGCAGGAGCCACGCCAAGCTGTGATACAGCCAGAAAGAATGCTTTCTATGGTGCATCTGTAAAAGTTGGTGAGAGCTGTAGCTGGCATGCCAAATTTCCTTAGCCCAAAACATAAAAAAATGATCTCCTCATGTACCCTGGTTCTTTTGCCATTCCACCAATCTAGTGTGAAAGGTCAATCCCATAATCCACTGCATTCTCCATCGTCTAAAGTGAAAGGGCAATGCTAGAAGCCATACTGTTAACTTCTGATCCCTCCTCTCCTGTTTTCAAATTAACTTTGTTATCTATTGACATACTGATAACACTTGGAATCCTCTTCGCTCTCACTGAAACTTGGAATTAATTAAATTTGTGGACAAAGGAGAATAGAAACATTTGTTCTAGTCAGAATATTTATTTAAATATAACTTTGTTAACTAATGCTATTAAGGTTCTTCACTTGAACGTTACAGATCTAATTATAATACTCCTTTATCCATGATCTCTTGAGGAAACTTGATTGGGTATACGCTCTTATTTAATAATCTGCTAATTAAAATCCATCATGGTATTTCATGTTGGCTTTGTTACGGAATATTGTATTATGTCGCAGTCCATGTGCAGAGTAATAAGGACTGACAACAAGAAAACTCTGTGGAAACAGTTTGGTCCCTACGTGCAGATGGCATTCATTTGCACTTGAAAAACAACCCAATTAAAACACGATAATGATGGCATTTCCTTCATGAAGCTACATAATAAGATAGGAATTATGGAAGAAATGGCTGATAGGGAGCATTAATGAAATTATCTTCTTGATGAATACCCATCAGTAATGAAGAAAAATTTCAACGTTTCAGGACTTTCATTATCTTAGCTTGATTGGAAGCATCCTCATTCAAAAGGCTGAGGGAACCTGCAATTATTTTAACATATTGAAGTGCACTCCTCTCGATAATTGCACTCTCTGTGCGGATGATTAAATACAGCAGCTCAGTTTCCTTTTTAACTGTTGATTCCCATCAAAGGTGATTCAAAGCTTCATTTTGTAAGCAGCGAACAAAAGATTGGTTCACTAGTGGTCCAAAGGGCATTCAATCTGGGCAGCACGGTGGCACAATGGTTAGCACTGCTGCTTCACAGCTGCAGGGACCCAGGTTCGATTCCCGTCTTGGGTCACTGTCTGTGTGGGCACGTTCTCCCCGTGTCTCCCCGGGAGTTTTCTCTGGGTGTTCCAGTTTCCCCACAGTCCAGAGATGATTGATTGGCCATGCTAAATTGTCCATAGTGTCTCGGGATGTGAAGGTAAGAAGGACTAGCAGGGTCAATGTGTAGGATTATGGGTATAGGGCCTTGAGTGGGATTGTGTCAGTGCAGAGTTGATGGGCAGAATGGTCTCCTTCTGCACTGTGTGGTTTCTATAATGATTGGAGATGCTGACGTTGGACTAGGGTAAACACAGTAAGAAGTCTCACAACACTAGATTAAAGCCCAACAAGTTTATTTGATAGTAAAGCCACACACTTTCGGGGTTTGCCTCTTTGTCAGGTGAGTGGAGAACCTGGTCTGTTTGTGATCAGAACTCTCCATCCACCTGATGAAGGGGCAAACCCCAAAAGCTTGTGGCTTTACTATCAAATAAACTTCTTGGACTTTTATCTGGTGTTGTGACACTTCTTACTGGTTTCTATAATGCCAGGCCTGCCCTGAGGTTACTGAAGCAATGCTGGCACTGCAGACTGACGCCAGCTTGATCAAAGAGAAGGTAATGGCCTAACAGTATTATCTCTAGACTATGAATCTCAGCTAATGTTCTGGGGACTTGGGTTCGAGTCTTGCCGTGGCAAATGGTAGAATTTGAATTCAATAAAAATAAAGTTTGGAATTAAGAACCTACTGATGACTAGACATGGGGAGGATGTATCCACACAAACAGTGACCCAAGACGGGAATCAAACCTGGAATTGTGAAACAGCAGAGCTAACCAATTATTGGAAAAACCCATCTGGTTCACTAATGTGCTTTAGGGAAGGAAATCTGTCATCCTTACCCAATTTGGCTACATGTGACTCCAAAGCAACAGCAATATGATTGACTATCAATTGCTCTTTGAAATGGCCTAGCCAAGGGCAACTTAGGATGAGCAATAAGTGCTGATCAACCCAAGCGGTGCCCAACGTCCCATGAATGAATAAAAAAAAAAGTTCTAATATTTTCAGGATAGCACTAACTCAAGACATGCATTTCTTTTTAAAATAGCTATCCAAATATTATCCAATTTTATTTTTCTTTACTAAGAGATTTGAGAATGGTACAGTGGATTTCAATTCTGGGACACGCACACACAATTTCAGAAAGCTGCGTAGTTTCATACTGTCTGAGTATAAATTATTCTGTTACCATTACAATCCCTGTGGGCATCTATATAAAATTGCTATGCGAATGATATATGCGCTGAATTCTGCTCTTTTATGAGCTAGATCAAAGTATCCAAATTTACTTAATTTGGGCCCTTATAACCATTAGTGAGGTGCTTGGGTTGGAAATGAAATCCAAGTTCCAAGACTATATAATCTTTATTTTGCAAACTTGAATGTTTTTCTTGTACGCACGTGGAACCAAATAGATACCTGCCAGAGGGAGAAATGTGAGTCAGTAAGAACTACTTTATTTTTTCTCAGGATATTGGTGATGTTTTTTGATCATTCCAGTTCCCTCATGTCTATGGTGACGGCCTTTCTTCTTGAACAATGCAGTCATTGTTTTGAAGATGTTTCCACATATGGGAAGAGAATTCCAGCATATTGGCCGATTCCTGCTGGTAGTTTCTGTGTTTCTCTGTTTCTATATTGACCCAATGAAGAAACAGTGATACATTTCCTAGTCTGGATAGTCTGTGACTTGGAAAGGGGCTTGAAGATGATTGCGTTCCCACAATATTTGCACTCTTGGCCTTCTCAAGTAGTCATAGAATTATAGAACCCCTACACTACAAAAGGAGGCCATTCGGCCTATCAAGTCTGCGCTGACCACAACCAGGCCCTATTCCAGTAACTCCACATATTTGCCCTACTAATCCCCTGATATTAAGGTTAACTTAGCATGGCCAATCAACCCAACCCGCAGAGCTTTGGACAGAGAGACAGAGATGCTGTTGTAACCTTGATGATTCGCTATAGTCCATCATATAGATTATGGCAGGCAGATAAGTAGCAGATGAAGTTCAATAAGGACAAGTGTAAGGATGTGCATTTTGGTATGAAGAAAATGGATTGACAATATAAAATAAGGGGTGTGATCTTTGAGGGGGTGCAGGAGCAGAGAGACCTGGATATATGTGTGCGTAGATCATTGAAGGTAGCAGGACAAGTGGAGAGAGCAGTAAATAGAGCATACAATATTCTGACTTTATAAATAGGGGCTTAGAGTACAAGAGTAAGGAGGTTATGCTGAATTTATAAAAGACACTAATTAGAGATTAGGACCTTGGAGAGAAGAAGGCTAAGGGAAGATTTGTTGGAGACATTCCAGGGGGCTGGACAGAGTAGAGAGGGATTAACTGATAAAACTGGTACCACATTTTCACACAACGAGTGATTCAGGGCTGGAAGGTACTGCCTGAAAGTGTGGTGGAGGCAAGTTCAATAAAAACATTCGAGCAGGCATTAGATGATTATTTGAATAAAAACACCATGCAAGGGTACAGGGTAGAAGAATGGCTGTAAGATGTAATAGAACATAGAACATAGAACACTACAGCACAAACAGGCCCTTCGGCCCACAAGTTGTGCCGAACACATCAAAACCTACCCAGCCATAGACCTATCTATAACCCCCAATCCCCTTGGATCCCATATACTCATCCAGAAGTCTTTTAAAAGACCCCAGCGAGTTCGCCTCGACCACCACCGACGGCAGCCGATTCCATTCACTCACCACCCTCTGAGTGAAAAACTTTCCCCTAGCATCCCCGCTTGCTGATGTAGACGCAATGGGCTGAATGGCCTGCCCCTGTGCTGAGACAAATCAGCGATTCTGTGAAGATGACATAGATGACACTGACATAGACAAGTCATGAAAGATTGTGAAACCTCTTCCTGCATGATATCTAAATTTCAGAAGCAACACTCATGATATTGACCTCAATCACTACTTCCTTCCATTGCTTCCTGAGCAAAGATCTAGAGGGATCCTGTCCCTCTGTGGATTTGAGGTGTCTCCTCTTCTCTACCCAGTGCACTAGTGCCATGTCTGAAAGCCTTGCTGGGTGCCCTCTCACCTGGCTGGGGTCTCTTCACTCTTTCACAGGCCTGATTCACTTCTGAAATGATTCCCGTTCATGCAGCTCTATAAGACTCTTGTCAGACCCCACTTGGAGTATTGTGCGCAGTTCTGGTCGCCTCACTATAGGAAGGATGTAGAGGCTATTGAGAGAGTGCAGAGGAGATTTACAAGGAGGCTGCCTGGATTGGGAGGCAGGCCTTATGAAGATAGGTTGAGGAAGCTGGGACGCTTCTCACTGGAGAGACGTAGGTTGAGAGGCAACCTGATAAAGGTTTATAAAATGTTGAGAGGAATAGATAGGGTGGACTCTCAGAGACTATTTCCCCGAGCTGAAATGGTCACTACGAGAGAACACAGATTTAAGGTGCAGGGAAGCAAATACAGAGGGGATGTTAGGGGTAAGTTTTTCACTCAGACGGAGGTGAGTGAATGGAATTGGCTGCTGTCGGAGGTTGTTGAGGCAAACTCGCTGGGGTCTTTTAAAAGTCTTCTGGATGAGTATATGGAAATGAATAGGATAGGGGGTTATAGATAGGTCTGCAGATTGGTAGATGTGATCGGCGCAACTCGTGGGCCGAAGGGCCTGTTTGTACTGTATTGTTCTATGTTCTATGTCTACAGTCACAGTGCACCTCCTGTTCAAAAGGTACAGGCTGCCTTTAAGGAATGTTAGGGGCCCCTGTTGATGTGTACAGTCATTGAATAGTGTGGGTGCTCTTGCTACGTGCATTCATTATGTTCACATCACAATTTTACTGTACTGCCCAGAACGCAGAGAACAGCTACGGCTTAATCATGCATGTTTTGGGTGCTACCCAAATGAACCTGCTCCACCTTCCAGTCACACCGATAAAGACAGATCTCCACTTTAATTCCACTGAGTTGAGTAATGGATCCCGGTGAGAAACAGCTGCTGCATGAAGACTATCCAGGTCACTCCCCCACCCCCCCCCCCCAGCCCCCCCCGCCCTGCCACCTCCCCCCCCCCCCCCGGGCCAACCACACTTCCTCCAACAATCATTTACTGTGGTGCCCCCTCCAGTGCAAACTTTGCATGTCTATGGAGGTGGAAGAGAACAGTTTCAGGCTTGGCTGCGATGCTCGCCCCAGTCAGATAGCCAGCCGGCGTTCGCTGCCAAGGTGAATGATTACAATTACGATCAGTGAGGGGGACGAAGCTGCTTTGATTGCAGATGCATGAATGAATCAACAATCATTGCCTTCCAGAGATGATGGAAGTGGACAGGACTGGAGAGCGTGCTACTGGAAACCTCTGATTATGCATGCAGCAAGACACTCATTCCAGACTCTTTACCATTGCATCTGCGGTAATGAATCTTGCTGCAGTTTATTTTCAAATTTTTCATTTGGCCAAGTTTGTAATCACAACTCCGACATCTTTCAATCTGGCGTTAGATGGAAAGAGGTAGTCAAATCTTGTTCAATCGGGAATCAGCAGTAACCCGTTGCCTGGGCAACCATTTGCAAGCCTGCAGCTGCCTTGATATTACATTATAATCAAACCTTCCTCAGAGCTTATTTTCTCCCAAATTTCTTTAAATAAGAGAACAAAATAAAATATTTGCAGCAGGAAGCTGTTCCAACCTCTAGTGAATCTATTCATTTCCTCAGTAATGTACTCACTATGGTTCATTCTCTTGCTGAAGAATCAGAGTAAGGATGCTTCTATCTCATAAATATATATGCATGGTTTGTACATTTTTTCTTGAATGAAACCAATTCATCCACATTAAGAAGGAGGTCTTGAATCACAGAGGTAGCATTTCTATACATCTGGATTAGATGTTCTGGGTCCAAGGCTAACTCCAGGAACTTTTGGTCACAGATGGAACATTCAAAACCTGGTTCAATGGGCTGATAATCAGCTTGGGATTCCTTCCACTATTCATAGAATCTCTACAGTGCAAAAAAAGACCATTCAGCCCATCAAGTCTGTTCCGACAATAATCCCACACTGGCCTATCCCCACATATTTACCCTGCTAATCCCCCTTGATTTGATTTGATTTATTAATGTCACATGTGTTAGTATCCACTGAGAAGTATTGGTTCTTGTGTGCTATACTGACAAAACATATCATTTGTAGAGAAAGAAAGGAGCGAAAGTGTAGAATGTAGTGTTATCGTCATAGCTAGGGTGTGGAGAAAGATCAACTTAATGCAAGGTAGGTCCATTCAAAAGTCTGATGACAGCAAGGAAGCATTATTAGAGAGTTTAAAAGAGTTAAAACACAGTTTTAGAAGCATAGAACGTGTGTAAAAGACAGAAGAAGAAAATACATGGGGCACAGCTCGCAAGAATCCGTCTCACTCTGGCGCCATCTTAAATAGCACTGACAGCACTTGAATAGTCTTGATACTGAGGTCAATTTAGCATGGCTAATCCACCTAACCTGCACATCTTTGGACTGTGGGGCGAAACTGGAGCACCCGGAAGAAACCCACGCGGACATGGGAAGAATGTGCAGACTCCACACAGACAATCACCCGAGTTCCAAATTGAACCTGGGTCTCTAGTGCTGTGAGGCAGCAGCGCTAACCACTGTGCCACCCTATACACAGAGATACAATTAGTTTTTTTTTTGAGAAAACTTAATAAGTAATATAACAGAAATACTCAAGTATTTAAGGAAACTATGGTTGTTGTACAGTCAGTTGCAAATGTCAATATTATTTCAGATGAACAGAGCTGGGGACGATCTGTGCAGGTCAACAGGAATTACACTGTGTTGCTGCTCTGTGCTCATCCTCCCTGCAGGTTGGAATAATGACAGCTGTCAGTGGTATTGCAACCATCAGTAGGAAAGTTACTGTCCAAATGGCTCCCTGTCCTCTGAAGACTTGATGGTTTGAGTTATAAGGAGAGGATAAATAGACTGGGACTTTGTTTCCCTGCTTCATAGGAAACCTAGGGGTGATCTTATAGAGGTCTATAAAATAATGAGAGGTATAGATCAGCTAGATAGTCAATATTTTTTCCCAAAGGTAGGGGAGTCTAAAACAAGAGGGCATAGATTTACAATGAGAGAGGAAATACAAAAGCATCCAGAGGGGCAATTTTTTCACACAACAGGTGGTGGGTGTCCGGAACAAAGCTGCCAGAGGTACAATACTGTCTTTTAAAAAGCATTTAGACAGTTACATGGGTAAGATGAGTATAGAGGAATATGGGCCAAATACGAACAATTGGGATTAGATTAGGGTCTTAAAAAAGAAAGGATGGCACGGACAAGTTGTGCCAAAAGGCCTGTCTCTATGCTGTAAATCTCTATGAATCTATGACAACAGCGTAGCTTCATTTACATCCAAATGTTGTTGCGATTCAGCCCGGGTGTGGGATCATCACAAGAGTAAGCTGTAACTCGATTCTTGTACAACTAATGGCATTGATTTGAACGCCATTGAGGAGACCTGTCAGAGAGTGAGCAGGAAATTACAATGACAGTTAAAGCTAGGAGGAGAACAAGGTGGGAGTGAGGGCATCCTACACTTGGTTTTACTTCAGGAGGAGAAATGTAATAACATGGATTATAATGAGAACCAGGCATCAGATGATACAGACTCACGTGAAAGTTCTGACTGCTGTGTGCCAGCATCAACTCAACAGAGTCATTCTGCTGAGAGGGCAACAGATGTGAACAGATCAATTTCCTGCCTGTTCCACAATAAAATAGAAAAGATGCCTGATCTTATGTATTACTTTTTGATGGATATTTGACACCGTTTCAGAATGATTGTAATCCTATAAATCACACTATCCAGCTAATTAGAAAGCGAATATACTTCTTGCAACATGATGCAATAAGATGGAGGAAAATGGTTAGCACACAGCGGGTTCGCACAAATACTTATTAATTGCTAGGACTGGAGGCTCCAGTGATTGCAACACTCCAGTATTCGCTAAAGAAGGCACTAATTTCTGTACCATCAATATTCAGAGATAATCTATGTCTATATCATTAAGACGGAGTTCTTGAATGGATCAATGGAACTTAAAACAAAAAAAGTCGAAGAATGGGTGTTATTCCCAGGTGTGTAGAGAGAGTGTGGGGGGGGGGGGGTGGTTCTTGCTGTCCATGTGAATGCCTGTGGGAGCTCAAGAACAGGAAGTCACAGATCTCACTAGTGAGATCATAATTTTGGTTCTTTCCTATCCCTCATCATGCCTGCAACAAGTGTGAATTTGCTTCATGTAGAAACATAGAAACAGGAAAGAGGAGCAGGAGGAGGCCATTTGGCCCATCGAGCTTGCTGCGTCATTCATCACGATCATGACTAATCGTCCAACTCAGTAGCCTAATCATGCTTTCTCCCCATAATCTTTGATCCCATTCACTCCATTCATTTGAATATAATTGCATGTTATTAACCTGTCCCCCCTCACTAGATATTGCCGTCAGTGGGCGTGGTTTACAACATGTTCACCTGGACATGAACCTGTTGTGGGGGTTTACCCACGAGCATAAAGGTAAATTTAAACCTGGAGAGAGGGCGTGGCTAGATAGTGGCCCAACAATGCCCTCTGGCACTGCCCCTTGGCACAGGTTGCCACCATGTCTATGCCACTCTGTCAGTGCAACCTGGCAATGCCAACCTTTGCCAAGGGGCAGGACCCAATGATAGCCTCATGAGGGAGGAGCAGGGAGTGCCAGCAATGTCCATTGGGTGGGAAGGAGGTCAGGGTCAGCTCCGACTGTGAGGCAAAGGAGCGATGATTGGGGGTTGGAGATTGCGCAATGAAAAGTGCCAACTCCCAGTGGAGGATGGGAGGGTTTCTCTGGAAAGAAACCAGCGGTTTCCTCGCCAGAATCAACACTCAGCCATTTCTTGGTAAGACTGTGTACCGGTCCCTGACAGACAGGTCAGGGCAATATCCTGGCTGTGGTGCTGAAGACCTGTGCTATACAACAAGCTGATCCTCTGGGTAAGCTGTTCCAGTACAGCTACCACACCTGAACAGTTACCAGACAATGTGCAAAACTGCAAACCAAATGTGGCCAATTCACAATCTAACCCCGAGGCAGGATTTTCTGTGTGGGAAAACGCTGTGAGATTTAAATGAAGGTCAGATAGCCGCACCATGTGGGAAAAAAATCACTTCGGATTTTTCCTGAATTGGTCAGTTAATGGCCAAAAAATGAGTTCTTGTCCAGTGAACGAACCCTAAAGGACCAAAAGATGTCTTCCAGTTCCAATGCAGCAGCACAACACTATTGCAAGTAAGTAAAGGAGAAGGCACCTCAAAATAGAGCTCTCACTCTCCAACCCTCTTTAAAATTAAAACAAAATATTCATTCACTTTTGTGTGAGGTAGTGGAATCCCTCTCCCAAGTGACACCTATACAGGGATGTTGTTCTAATTTATGGTGTCTCCAGCACACAAAGGGAAGAATCTTCCCAAGAAATTGCAGAGTGTTGGTTCCAGCAAGGAAACCGGCTGATTTCTTTCCAGAGAAACCCTCCCATCCTCAATTGGAGTTGGCACTGCACTGTGCCCCCTACCATCCACCCCCTCCCCCATCCACCCTAATCATTAGCTCCTTCTCCCCACAGTCAAAGAACAAAGAAAACACAGCACAGGAAATAGGCCCTTCGGCCCAACAAGCCCGCGCCGCCATTTTAACATTCAGTGAGTGCCTCATTCCAATCCTTCTTCTACCTATGACTTTTGCCTATGCCTCTTGGACTCCACAATAAAGGTGCGCAAATTTAGAGTGGGCGCCAATATTGACCTCATCCCCACATAATGGCCATTGCTGGCATCCCTCGGTTCTCCATCTGCTTGCGGCCAACACCAGATACAACCTTGCATCCTTCATGAGGCTTCCACTGGATCCTGACTCTTGGCACAGGCTGGCACTGCCAGGTTGGCACAGTCTGTCCATCCCTAACTTTCCTGGACAGCTAAGATGTGGGATAAATACAGCCATGCAAAACATCAGCAGGAGATGCTGTCGTTTTTGCAGCTCAGTCCTGGTGGCGTTGAATCTTAGATGTACAAATGTGCATTGGTGAACCTAGCTTCTAGGTAACATCTGCTGTGCTAAGCCTCCAAAGTTCTCTGATCAGTTATGAGCGCATTGGTTTCTAATCTGGTCATAAACCGTTGTTTCCAATTGGGAGATAACCTTCAATGATTTTTATTTTGGCTGATTATTCCCATATCCAAAAAGCTTTAGCCAACCGTGCTGTACATTGAATTTTGAAAATTCAGCCCATGTGGGATGCTTTAACCTCGATTTAAATTGACTTTTGCTGTGGAAATAATTCAGTTACTGAACGGCACGGTGCTTTGGAGCCCCAAATGAACAAAGCCCCCTGCATCAATGAACATGGGAGATCATTGTGGGGAGGTATTATGAAGGGTATAATTGGAGTGGCTGGACGTTACGTCAAACTGTTCTTACCAAAGCAACACAGGCAGATGCAAGGAAGCACGTTGCCTGCTCAGTGTAACAGCAGGTAGGTCTAATTATTGGAAAGAGGTGAACATTCCTTTTAAAAATAGAGACGACCATTCCAATACAAATTTGATAATTATTTTACCTAATTGGGTATGAAATTAACAGCGCTTTGCAGATAATTCAATTTTTAGGAGGCATTAACACCATTTCACTAAATGGACATTGGCATCGGACAATTTAGCAAAACGTTGGCCCACAGGAGGAAGAGATAAGATGCTTCTTCAATTCACTTAGCCAGAAAAATCCCATTAACCTGAAAGAGTCGGGGAGAAAGGTTGTTTTCCTCATGATTGCAACTTGCTGATTAAATGGGATTTTGCCTCGTGTCGTTTTGACTGCACTTGGGTCCTCGTAAAAAATTAATCAGATTTGATGGGATGATGAAAGAGGCTTAAGAATGTTTAAAGCTCGTGCTTTAGGATTGTCTGTAAGCTGCCTTTTATTCAGGGTATTTAACATGGCCAAATGCTCCATTTGAAGCCATCGGGAAGCGAAACGTTGCTCATTATAACGGCACTAGCTGAAAGCATCCTCGCTAGAATTACTCAGAGGTAATGCTCCACCAGGCAGGATACATCAACACCGCACTAAAAGCCTCTCCTGTGCATTCCTGCTCCTTCCAAATATCTGATTTTGCATATCGCCTGGAATAATGCATATTAAAAATCTATGCAGTCCAATTGAAAATACATTTGGGCTGCTGGGGAAATAAATATTTACATGGCTGATAGTTGGCCTGCCGTAGGTATGAATGGGTTGTTGCTTGGTGTGATGGAGGGATTGAATCCCCAGGTGGAATTTAAAATATCGATGGATTTGAAAGATGTGCAGCCTCAGCGCTATGCTAATAGCAAGCAGGATCTTTTAGGCTTTATCCCATTGCATCATAATTAATTATACTTTTATAACTTGTCCTTTAGCCAAATCAAATCACTTGTGTGTGACTTTATGTAATTTTGTTGATCCACTGTGGCTATGAGATTTTCATAGTAGGTTGGCTAATATGTTGCATCGGGATATATAAAAAACAAATGTTTTAAATGATATACTGCACAATGCACTGTGCTACTGCAAAAGCTCAGCCATGCATAATATGGTGTGTAGATACCTCCCTGGGAGTTTGTGGCAATCCTTCAAGTGAGCAAACATTTCCTGTGTGTCTCTGGTTAGCTTTGCATCAGCTTCCACACAGCTTCGGAGCAGACACTGAATAAGTTTGAATCTTACCCCGATAGCTGGGGAGTTTAAATCCATTTAAGTCAACCTCGAACAAAAGACTAATATTAGGAGGCGTGGTTATAAAACTACCATATCATAGAATCATACAGGCCCATTGAGTCTGCATTGACCACAATCCCACCCAGGATCTATCCCCATAACCCATACATTTATCTTAGCTTGTCCCCCTGACACTAAGGGGCAAGTTTAACATGACCAATCCATGTTGCTGATTTGCTGATTGCAAATAACTCAGTCAGACAGGCTTTCTTGAGTTAAACACACAATCCGGGCAGGTAAAGCTATTAAAAATGTTAAACACCCACCTTGACTGTCATGACAAAAACACAGAAAATACAAGTTACAAAGCAGAGGAGATTAACTTTTGGCCCAATTACATTTCAATAATCAAAGGCAAGTAAAGAAAGTAATAGATTATGAACCCTTTTCTGCTGCTTGTGGTTGTGTCAGTCCTTAAGGGTGGCATGGAGGCACATTGAACTGTTATTGTAAGCCTATTTGTGACTAATACATAAATCAACTCTGTTTTAACTTCCAGCACTCCAAGTTAAACTGTTCTTTCTTCTTTTCCCTTTCTGCCATTGCTAACTTCTCCATTTCCAATTCCCTTTGAAAAGCTCCCTCGTTCATTTCCTTTGTGTCCCTTGCTACTTTATTCCTGATCAAAAAAGCCAATTAAATCCAATCATGGTCCCCACGTGAGGGAAAATACCAGGTCTAAGCTGACAAGACAAAGGATACACATCCCATCTTGGGCTCGATCAAACAAGACCCAAGCTGACAAAATGAGGCATTCCCCCACTCCCGGGCTTGATCTAACATTTTCGTCTTAGCCAAAAGGCTAAGATGGCTTTGGAAGATTGCATCAGGCAAAGCCTCAATTTAACCTCATTGACTATTCTGAATGCTTACTCTACCCAAGAAAAACCACGATTGCAGTTGTCAGCACACCCCAAATACCATGGGCTAGCCATGCCCCCCTGCCTAATCATGATCTCACCCCTGTCAGGTAAGTATCTCTCTTTATCCCTTCCTTTTACCACATCTGTAATGCAAGTTTTTATTTCATATCTATTCCTTTTTGTAATTGAATTTTATCCATTTCAATTGCCTCAGGTTTTGGGGAACTTGATCTTTCGGGCAATTCCTGCAATTTTAGATGTTTTGTTGTTTTCAAAAGATCTCAGCTTTCCTAGCCCTGCAGATAATCCCAACTCCAGTTTATCTGCCAACTCAGTTAACTGACTTTGGTTACTTGCTATAAACCAGGCAGCGTTACATCTTTCATCTTTAGCCATGACAAGAGTCACGTCCTAGTCACCTTATTTTAAATCACACACTCACCTCACTTGGTTCCACATTTTTCTCACTCTTGTTGCATTTAAAAGTCATAAATTCCCAAGAAATCTTGCTTTCCAAAATCCTGGACGAGGCCCTTGTGTTTGTTAAGAACCCTGCTGAAGTTAGATGCAAGCATATCCCAAAACCCAGAAGGGTAACTTGTGACACAGGACATAGAATTTTATGGCCTCAAGGTGTTGAATCAAGGAGCCCCAGCAAAACTGGAATCAATGGGTATCAGGGCACAAACTCTCATTGGTTGGAGTCATACCTGGCACATAGAAAGATGGTTGTGTTGTGGAGGGTCAGTCATCTCAGCTCTAGGACATCTTTGCAGTAGTCTCTCAGGGTAATGTCCAAGGCCCAACAATCTTCAACTACTTCATCAATGATCTTCCCTCCATCATAAGGTCAGAAGTGAAATGTTAGCCAATTATTGCACAATGTTCAGCACCATTCACGACTCCTCAGATACTGAAGCAGTCCATGTTCAAATGCAATAAGATCTGAACAATACCCAGGCTTGGGCTGACAAGTGGCAAGTAACATTTGCACCACACAAATGCCAGGCGGTGACCAGCACCAATTAGAGATACTTGAACTACTGTCCCTTGACATTCAATGGTGTAACCATCACTGAATCCCGCACTGTCAACATCCTTGGTGTTACCATTTACCAGAACCACAATGGCTACAAGAGCAGGTCAGAGGCTAGGAATACTGTGGCAAGTAACTCACCTTCTGACTTTCCAAAGTCTATCCATCATCTACAAGGCACAAGTCAGGAATGTGATGGAATACTCCCCACTTGCCTGGATGGGTGCAGGTCCAACAACACTTAAGAAGCTTAACACCATCTAGAACAAAGCAGCTCGCTTGATTGACAACACATCTACAAACATCCATTCCCTTCACCACCACTGCTCAGTGGCAGCAGTGTGTACTATTTACAGATGCTCTGCAGCAATTCACCAAAGATCCTGACACAGAATCGTCCAAACCCGTGACCACTTCCACCTAGAAGGATAAGGACAGCAGATACATGGGAACACCACCACCTGCAAGTTCTCCTTCAAGTCACTCATCACTCTGATTTAGAAATATAACGCCATTCCTTCATAGTCGCTGGGTCAAAATCCTGGAATTCCCAACCTAATGACAATGTCAACCCATAGCACATGGACTGCAGTGATTCAAGAAGGAAGCTCACCACCACCTTCTCAAGGGCAACTAGGGATAGGCATAAATGCTGGCCAGCCAGCAAAATCTACGTCCCACAAATGGATAACAATAAAAAAAACACTCCAATACTTAAGTACACTGATGGCTATACATACATTTTATTACATGAAACTACCCCTTTGTTCCCACACTCCTGAAGAGAGGGGAGGCAATGGCCTAGATCTGGAATTAAGGAAGTACTGATAACTATCAAACCGTTGGCAATTGCTGGAAAAACCCGTCTGGTTCACCAGTGTCCTTTAGAGAAGAAAATCTGCTATCTTTACCCAGTCTGGCCTACATGTGACTCCAGAGTCACAGCAATTATGGTTGACTCTCAACTGCCCTCCAAGGACAACTAGGAATGGGCAATAAATGCTGGTCAGCCAGTGATGCCTATGTCTCATGAATAAAAATTAACTATCTACATTTCCTGAGCTTTGAGATGACTCTGTTCCCAAACAATATTTAATACAATGTAGTTCTTTAAACTAGCCCACTGCAGGCAACTGGGACTAACTTAGGGGGTAAAAAAGGAGCGGCATGGAAAAGTTGGGCCAAAGGGCCTGTTTTCCATGCTGTAAACCTCAATGACTCTATGACTCTAAATCCAGCGAGTAATGACCATGCACAGGTTATATGGCCATGTTTGGGAAAACTGTCTTCAGTTTCAGCGAAGGTAAAACCAGTTATTGCTTTTCGGGAAACTGTATTTTTTATCTCAAAAATATCACTTTATTCAAAAATAATCTGAAATAAAACATTACAGAAACATTTCCAATCATTGCAAACAGTGAAAAAGAGTCATACTTACAATTTCTCTAATTTCAATACTTTACAGTGCTCTGTTCCAAGACATTTCATACATTACAGTATAGTTCTTCATCAAACTACACACATTCATCACATTGTAGCTGTAAAGTTGGCTGTGCCTGTGTTCCTTTCTCCAGTCATTGTGCATGGGATATATTATTATTATTTCCCTTTGATGTTATCCAATATGTGCAATTGGTTTTGGACATTTACATATCAATTTCCTTATTTCTTCACTTTGAAGTGACCTCCTCCGTACTCCTATTATTTTCCTCTGGCTGCATAGATAAACATTTGCTTTTCTCACTGAAATGCTAATTCAGATACAACATGTCTTGCCTTATAGCTCTGTTTTGCTTTCTTTTATCCCAATTTCATTTTTCAAATCACAATTTTCCTCAATTACTAACAAGTCCCTCAATTCTCTCCACGAGAGTTGATCACCTCTCTGTTACATAAGGTTATGTTTATACCTGTTCTGTATTTTTTGTAGCTTTTCTAGTATACAATTGTTATCAATTTGGGCTTATAGCTCTGGCAAGTTTGGACATATATTTTAATGTGTTATCTTGCCTGTTTCTCATTTTTAATTTTTTCTGTGCAATCGAGGGAATCACCGAGTGACTGGTGATGTTATTCTGGAACTAGACGTTACTTTACCACTACAGAGTAAGTTTTTTCAAGAAAGAGTTAATCTCAGGAGCTCAAACTAATTCATGAACAGCTTCTTCCTTTTTGAATGGACCTACCATGGCACAGTGATTAGCACTACTGCCTCACAGCGCTAGGGATTTGATTCCTGGCTTGGGATACTGTCTGTGTGGAGCTTGCACATTCTCTTTTGTCTGCATGGGTTTCCTCCAGGTACTCCAGTTTCCTTCCATAGTCCAGAGACATGCGGGTTAGGTGGATTGGCCATGATAAATTGCTTCTTAGTGTCGGGGGGCACTAGCTAAGTTAAATGCATAGGATTACAGAGATAGGGCTGGGTGGATTGTAGTAGATGCAGATTTGATGGGCTGAATGGCCTCCTTCTGCACTGTCGGATTCTATGATTCTATATCAAGCTGATCTTTCTCTACTCCCTGGCTATAACTGTAATACTACATTCTGCATTGCACCCTCTTCTTTCCTTCTCCCCTACATACTCTATGAAGGGTATGCTTTGTCTCTCTCTCTCTCTCTCTTTTTTAGCATGCAAGAAACAATACTTTCACTGTATCCCAATACATGTGACAATAATAAATCAAATCAAAAAAATGTATTTTATTGATAATGATTACTGCAGAAGAGTAGTGTGGAGTAGTGGGCATGAATGTTGTTGTGCCATTACAATGACCTGAATAACGTCAGTGCATTTGGGGACTGGGAGAGATTGGTTTTGGAAGTAGTTAAGCGTGACACTGAATACCATCAATAAAGTTCCTCGTGCCATTATTTGTCTGTCTGTGAAACTCTTTCCCTGGTGCTGTTGTTGATTAAAACTCTGGCTCCTGAAGGCTGCCTCTGGTGATATTGGTTTCGGGTGGATTAGCTTGCTTGAAATATCCAACTTGTTTGCAAATTGTGAATGCTTATTCCTCGCTTGTCCTGGCAAACCTCTAGGATGTAGATTCATTGCAGCTCTTATACACATGGCAGGGCTCAGTATATATGACACTTCTATTACAGAACCAATCTTTATTTCACCTCTTACGCACATGCCCCGTTTTCAATTTTTGTTTCTAACATTTCCAGACTTTATTTACTGATGTGAGTTATGCAGTGTCATGTCTGCTCCTGTAATAGCTCCACAGAGATGAAAGTCCCGTCACCAAGTTACTTTATTTACACCATACCTCTGTACACAGCCAGTTATTCCCTGCTGAATGTCTGCTTTAAATAGGGGGCATGAGGCTCCCTGATTTAACCATCAATTAGGACTCATCAGTAGTTCTTAGTCTAGCAAGACAACCTCATTAGCCTGGCTGGAGTCATCACAGTCCCAATGGCCAAAGGGTGCTTGAAGGATTACGACGCAGACTTGGTAACTTGAACACTGGGAAGTTTTTATTTGAGATGTGCACTTTTCCACAGGCAGATCTAAAACTGCCCCACACTGGAAGGAGGTAGTTTGTCCCAGGGTCACCTGACCCACTGTCTTAAAGGGACAGCCTGAACTCCAAAACCCTAACAATCAGGTCATATCAAAGGTCTATCACACCCCTCACCATGAAGCAAACATTCCAAAATTGCACATGCGAGTCTTGTAGCTCCTCCAGTCTGCCTAATACACCACGTCCGAGTCTTTATCACTCATCACATGAAAAAAAAACTTAAATTACCTTGTGATTTGATTTGATTTATTATTGTCATGTGTTGGGATACAGTGAAAAGAATTATTTCTTGAGCGCTATATAGACAAAGTGTGCCATTCATACAGAAGTAAAGGAGAGAGTGCAGAATGTAGCGTTACAATCATAGCTAGGGTGTCGAGAAAGATCAACTTATGCCAAATCTGTAGGAGCTTCAGAAACAGAATGAGAGTAAAAGATAGAATTAAAGGATATACTGGAACAGCTCATGAGAAGTCACCATGCTCCAATGCCATTTAGCGTTTGATGTATTTTCCTTGTTCTACTGTGGTGTCTTTTCTCTTCTGGGGTGGGGTGAGGGGGAGCAACATGGCAGTTAACACTACTGCCTCACAGCAACAAAGACCTGGATTCAATTCTTTGGGTCACTCTCTGTGTAGAGTTTGTATATTCTCCTCGTGTCTGCGTGGGTTTCTGCCAGATGCTCCGGTTTCCTCCCATCGTCCAAAGATAAGTGGGTTAACTTGATGGGCCATGCTAAATTGACTCAGGGGGAGTAACAGGGTAAATATGAGGGATTGTGGGAATAGAGACTGGATGGACTATGTTCGGTGCAGACTCAATGGGCTGAATAGCCTCCTTCGGCACTGAAGGGATTCTATGTTAACCCATTAAAGATGAATTGAGTTGGCCAATGTCACCAATACAACAAAAAGGTGCCTCCAGCTAGTCGAACCCCACACCCTTGCAGAGTTTGACCAACTGATGGTGGCCTCCTCAAGTGTACCAGTGGTCACCATGACTGGGATTTTACTGGCTCGTTAGCCTCAGGCGGGATTTTACGAATTTTGCCCAAGCAAGGTCATAAAATAACAGCCTACCCCTCTTTTCAAGGAACATTCAGGCACAGGTAAGGTGACAACAGGGAGGCAGACAGATTGATTGCCTCCCCCTGTATAGTGCCACCCCCCCAGACCATGGTCCAATTCACGTTTCAATTCTGTGACTTTACCAAACACAGATAGAGAGAGGTGGAGAGAGCTGGGAATGAAGTGGGGGGGGAGGGTTGGCTGTGGGTGGCAGGGATGGTGGGTGGGGAGTGTGATTGTGATCTCTGCCACTCAGAGGAGAAGAACATTTAAAAACGAATTAAGCTTACTGCGTTTTCTCAGTGATGTCTCTAGATCACTGAATGATAGATCAAATAGGAATGCAGTGAGACAAAATAGTTAAAGTTTATTTATTAGTCACAAGTAGGCTTACATTAACATCGCAATGAAATAACAGTGAAAATCCCCTGTTGCCACATTCCTGCGCCTGTTCGGATACACTGAGGGTGAATTTAGCACAGCCAATGCATCTAACCAGCGCGTGTTTCAGACTGTGGAAGGAAACTGGAGCATCCAAGTGAAACCCAGACAAACACAAACACAAACTCCACACAGACAGTGACCCAAGCTGGGAATCGAACCCAGGAATTGAACACAGGTTCTTCTTGCGGTGAGGCAGCAGTGCTAACAACTGAGCCACTGTGCTGGCAGCTGAGAAAGTGGGATAGTCCCACTTTTACAGAAGAACATAAGAAATAGGAGCAGGAGTAGGCCATCCAACCCCTCGAGCCTGCCCTGCCATTCAATAAGGTCATAGCTTTTGAAGCACTCGTTGCCCCTTCGTCACTTACCTGACGCAGAGGCAGCAAGCGCTCCAAAAACTCCTGGCTTTTATTGCCATATGACCCTGTTGGACTTTAACCTGGTGTTGTGAGACTTCTTACTGAATTTACCCCAGTCTTTCACCGGCATCTCCACATCAGAACTTAAATTGTGGCAATATTCCTTCCAAACACTAGATGGTGGTATTAGTTAGAAAGTGCTCTCCAGTATCATTGAATGTCAGAACCATGTTTATCTCCCACCTTCGACCACTACCCCCCTCGCCACCCCACCTCCCCCCTACCCCACTGTCAAATAAAGAATTAAAGTCATGCGGCTTCGATTGGATAATCCTTCTTTTAATTATGGTTGACAATGTTTAATTCTGTTGGGCTGATTTGCATACAGAATTAAAGCCTTGATTGGAGTTAATTATTGTATAGCATTGTGGAGAAGTTTCATTAACGGGGACAATTTAACACATCTCCATTGTCACTAAGCCGCTCTTAGTAAATTGAAAGACGGGATTGGGGCCAGAATATAAATGTTACTCCAAACATGACACCCAGTCCAAACATACCTCATCTGTGGTGTTTTTTTCATTTGCAATCCTCAACCAACAATTTGCAAGCCAATTGAGGAAGTGACTCCAGTGAACTGCTCACTAGATCTGTGAGGATTGATGCACAGATCACAGTGAACTTACTTTTTAAAAATTCTTTCATGGGATGTGGGTGCCACCAGCTAGGTCAGAATTTGTGGCCCATCCCTCACTGCACCCTGAACTGAGTATCTTGCTTGGTCTTTTCAGAGGACAGTTAAGAGTCAACCACATTATTATGGGTCTGGAGTCACATGTAGGTCAGACCAGGTAAGGGTATATGTCCTTCCCTAGAGGACATGAGTGAACCAGATGGGTTTTATGACAATTGACAATGGCCTCAAATGACCGTCATTTGGTTTTTAACTCCAGATTTTTTACTGAACTCAAATTCCACCATCCGCCTAGGTGGGATTTGAACACGAGTCTCCAGAGCATTTCCCTGGGTCTCTGGATTACCAGTTGAGTGACAATACCACAGTGACATTGCCTCCCCTTGTTTCTATCTCTCCCTTTACTCCAGTGGTATGGCTCCAAACTAGGATGATCTTGGAGAGTTGTGAACCTTAGGAATTTTCTCCCTCATAGGGCTGGGGATGCTCCGTTGCTGGGTACATTTGAGGATTAATTGATGCCCGGACATTCAGGCCTAAATCTTTGCTCCTGATTCGGGAAAATTCCCAACTCGGGAGCAATTCTCCAGATGGTTGGGTTCTTTGTTCCTGGAGGTGGGGGTTAATTCCCAAAAACAGTTTGCACAAAGTGGGTATGAGGAATGGGAGATTGGGGGGGTGCTGTGTGAAAGGCCACCGTCAGAGATCCCAGTTACTAAAAATATAAACACCTGATTGTTGTGGTACATGCATTCAGCAAACCCAGGAGCGGATATGGAAATGATTCCTGGTTGATGTCGTGTTTGGGAGCCATGATTTCAGTCTGGATGGAATATGTGGAATGCGTCCTTTCGATAGTCTGTCAGTCTGGGTGAGGCAGGTGTTGATTGGGTACAAGATTCAATGGGGATGAGGACTTGGAGTGGGGGTTTTATAAAGACTGCAGCTCCACACGTGCTCCATCCATGTCAACCTACCCCTGCTATACCCACCACCCATTGCCTTTACTGCATCCATGCCTTTACATACAGTTTCTATTAAATATGCTTCTGCCATCCTCTTAGACAGTGCATTCCCTATCATTGCAGCTCACACTAAAAAAATGGTTTCGTCATGGCACTTTCAATTCTTTTGACAATCACCTTCAGGATGTGTCCTCTGGTTACTGAACTGGACCACGTGCATTTCGTTATTTCAATGTGCAAGAAGAAAATAAGGACATCCACCGTGAGCAGTCTTAAGGCAACAAACTGAGATGCAACAAAATAAAGTTCTAAGTGTCAATTGCAGTTTATTTTCACACAAAAAACTCTCATTCGTGAAAACCCATTCATAACTTTTACCATTATTCAACTACATAATCCCTTAGAGCAATTAGCATCTCGTTTAAGTGCTTAATCCCCTAAAATATTTTATTCAATTGTCTAATCCTTTATAAAAACAAACACCTGTATTCATAATCATGCACCATGGACTTTATTTCCTACTTCACTTCTCTCATCATCCTTGCACGTGCCTTACCTGGTGTCTGTGTCATATTAATTTCAGGTACAGATAGCCTACACAATTACCTCCACCTTATCAATTTTAAATCCTTCCTGTGACTGAAGTGCCTCTGCATTACCTATATAATTCATTACCTATCTAATTCTGGCCTTTTGATCAGACCAATTTTAACCGCTCCACAATTGGTGGCCATATCTTCAGCTTTCTGAGCCCTAGGCTCTGGGATTCCCATCCTAAATCTTCTATGTTTTTAAGATCTCCCTAAAATATTAGGGATCAGATTCTGATCCTAATTTTTCCTTATGCAGCTTGGTGTCAATATTTTGATTGAAAATGTTCCTGTCCAGACTGTCGGGATATTGGAAAGTGACCTTTCTGGCTACCTGCTTCCATTCCCTTCTGACTAATCCTCTCCACAGCTTTTCCCTCATAGTCTTGTGACTTGATCTTTCTTCCATTCACGCAATTGATCCAATTTTCTTTCGGAAGTTGCTAATAAATCTGCTTTTGCCATCCTTTCAGACAGGGTATTCCAGATCACCGCAGGTCACCATTTAAAACCACCCCCCACTTGAGTAGTGGGTTTTAGTCTTTGAGTAGGGGAGTGGATTTTACTTCGGTCAAGCAGCATGGTCAGTGCAGGCTTGGAGGGCCTGTCCTTGTGCTGCAATTTGCTTTGGTCTTTGTTCTCCTCGTGCCCCCTCTAGTTCCCTTTTGACAATCACCTTCAGAATGTGTCCTCTGGTTACTGAACTGGATGACATGCGTTTCATTATTTCACAAGAGCAAGAACAATATCAAATTGATGAATCCCGTTGAAAACAGTATTCTGTTCATTCATGCATTGTATGTAAAAGAAACCAGTTTGTTCGTCTACATTTATTTTATTGGTGTATTTTTCAATCTGTTTATCATGAAATCAAGATTATCATCTTCCGTACAGGTAGTGGGGGGAGGGGTGGGGGGAGGCTGGTGTGTTATAATTAGATTTGTAATCTTTAATTCCCATGCCTAATAAAATTTACCTATCTCAGTTTTGCATTTTTGAACAAGTTTATGTGAGAGGAAGTTTCCAATACTCCGGGTGTCACAAGTGTTTCCCAACACTACTCCTGAACAGCCTAGCACTGACACCAGGAACACGGTCATGACCAAAATAGGTAGATTTGGGAAGAATGTTCCCAATGGTGGAGGAATCTAGAACCAGAGATCATAATTTGAGGATAAGGGGCAAACTTTTTGGATTGATTTGAGGAGGAATTTATTCACCCAGAGAGTGGTGAATGTGCAGAATTCTCTACCACATGAAGTGGAAGAAACTACCATATGAGGAAATTTACTACCTGTCGCAGGTGCAGCAGAGGGTAAAGAAGGAAAATGGTATGTTGACCTTCATTGCGAGAAGTTTCCAGTACAGGAGCAGGAATGTGTTGTTGCAATTATACAGGCCCTTGGTGAGGCCACAGCTGGAGTATTGTGTGCAGTTTTGGTCTTCTTTTCTGAGGAAGAATGTTTTTGCATTTGGGGGAGTGCAGCGAAGGTTTACCAGGCTAATTCTGGGGATGGCGGGATTGATGTACAAGGAGAGATTAACTAGTTTAAGATTGTTTTCACTGGAATTCAGATGTATGAAGGGGGAATCTCATAGAGACTTATAAAATTCTAACAGGACTAGACAGGGTAGATGCAGGGAGGATAATCCTGATGGGGTGGGGGAGTCCAGAACCAGAGGTCAGGATAGGTCATTTAGGACAGAGGTGAGGAGACATTTCTTCCCTCAAAGAATGGTGAGTCTGTGAATTACCACAGGAAGTAGTTGATGCCAAAACATCAAATGTATTTAAGAGGCGGCTGGATATAGCACTTGGGGCGAATGAGATCAAGGGTTATGGGAAAACAGCAGGTTTAGGCTGTTGAGTTGGATGATCAACCATGATCATAATGAAAGGTGAAGCAGGCTCAAAGGGCCAAATGATCTCCTCCTGCTCCTATCTCCTGTGTTTCTGTGTAAAACATTGCGTGATTTGAAGAAGAAATTAGATGTAGCTGTTGTGGCTAAAGGGATCAATGGATGTGGGGGGAAAGTGGGATCGGGATATTGATTTTGACAATCAGCCATGAATAAAATGAATGGTGGAGCAGGTTGGAAGGGCTGAATGGCCTACTCCTGCTTCTAGCATCTACGTTTCCATGGTGAGCACCTGTGGCACAGTGGAGCTGACAGAATCCCAGAGCAGCCCTATTGCATTCGGAGTGGGAACCAACAGGGCAATGGAGCTGAAAATTCCTGAACCAATTATATTTGTCACCAATGTTCCGTGGCTGTGAAACACAGGGCGAAGATTTCTGGTCATGCTCACTGCACGACTGGAAAATCCTGCCCAAAGTCAATGGATCTTTGCATGGTCTGTGTCCCCCCTGCTACGATCCCTGTGGTGGGCGCGACAGGAAAATTCTGCCCTTTGAATCAAATGATAATCAAGTAATAACCTGGCCGCGAGATATAACCCCTCTGTATATGTAGATGGTATCTAATGCTCCAAGAAGGTCTTATGGTGCAGTGGGTAGCGTTGCTATCTCTGAGCCAGAAGCTCCAGATTTGGATCCCCACCCACCCCCTAGACTTGATGGCCATGGAAGGTGCATTCAAGCTGCAGTCATAAAGGTTGAGTGTCAACCTGCAAATCTTTCTCAAACTCACAATGGCTCGTGATAAGAGAGGGTAAGACTCCTGGTCAGCCACAGTTAACATGGAGTGGCGCCCATCAAGCTATAAGCCCCTGGCCACAGACTAGAGACCTGTTCCCAGAATTACTATGGAAACAGAGGAAACTCTGCCTTAGTGCATACTAGGGGCCTGAAACAAAAGACTACACATCTCAATGTTTAGCACAATTAGAAAAAAATGGGTTTTGGCATAATAGATACGTGGGGGTGAATTTTATGCTAGGTGGGGTGGCTGGGGGGCTGGGGAATTGGGGGACTGGTGGGCTGGGAAGACTGGGGGATTGGGGTGGGCTGGGGGGATTGGGGTGCTGGGAGGACTGGGGGACTGCAGGGCTGGAGGGGCTGGGGAATAGAGGAACTGGGGGGCTGATGGAAATGGGGGCTGGGAAACTGGGGAAACTGGGGGACTGGGGGTACTACCCACCTATTCCGCTTCTCATAAAAGAGTCAATCTTGAGCCCATTGACTTTACAGGGAGGTGCTACACAGTTCTGATTGGGTGCTTTGAAGAGGAGTGTGCAGTGGGAGGAGGAGGAGCCAATTATCATGGCCCATGAAAGTATCAATGATATAATTAGGATAAGGAAGGAGATTCTGCATGGAGAGTGTGAGGAGCTAATTAATAAACTAAAAAGCAAAATCTCAAAAAGGGACGATTCTCCCAGGCCCTTGTGCCTGCTGGAACAATGCACAAATCTAAGCGTTTATCAGTAGATAAAACTAGAGGTCACAAAAATAATAAAAGGACAGAATCAAGGCTCTGTTTTTGGTTGCTCACAGCATTTGAAACAAAACAGATGAACTGCAAATAGAGATAAGTACGAGCTAATAACCATTGTAGAGACATGGCTGCAGGCTGGCGTAGATTGCTACCTGAATATTGATTAGGGTACGTGTCTCTTAGGAATGACTGGAAGTAAGGAAATGGTTGGGAGGTGGGGGGGGGGAGTGTTGGTGCTACTCATTAAAGATTTAAAGGAGATGTACAGTGGAAGTTTTTCACGCAGAGTGACGAGTGGCTGGAACGTGTTGCCAGAGGAGGTGGTGGAAGTAGGCACATCAGCAACATTTCGGATGGCATCTGGATGGGTACGTGAATAGGGAAGGAATAGAGGGATACAGACCGAGTAAGAGCAGAAAGTTTATTTTTAATTCACCTAGGGCAAGTCATGGGCTTGGAGGGCTGTTCCTCTGCTGTCCTTCTTGACATTAACACAATAGAGAGAAATGTTCAGGAAGTTCTGGAAACCAGAAGTGGTTTAGGTAGAGATGAGGAAAGATAAAGATAAGAAGTCACTTGTTGGAGTTGACCCCCTAACAGCAACCATAAAGCAGGACAGTGTATCTAAGAAGAAATAGTAGGAGCTTGTCAACAAGTTACAGCAATTATCATGGGGAATTTTAATCTGCGTATAGACTGGAATGAACAGATGGGCAAGTGTAGCGTAGGTGACAAATTCATAGAATGTTCTCTGAATCATTTCTTAGATCACCACATTCTGAAATCAACCAGAGAACAGTGAGTTGAGGTAGACTGAAAGGGCCAAATAGCCTTTATGTGCACAGTAAGGATTCTCTGATTCTTTGAACAGATTAAACAAGACCTAATATTGTGCAATGAGATAGGATTAATTAGTGCCTTCACTGTGAGGGCGCCCCTAGTGATCATAATATAATTAAATTTTGCATTCTGCTTGAAAGAGAGAAGATTAGATAGTTCAGATTACGCAGGATAAATACATTTCAATAAAAAAGAAAAATTCCAAGGGGAGAATATACTATCCATGATTAACTAAAACAAAATGACAGTATGATAGTCTAAAAAAAATACATAAATGCAAAAAAGATTGGTGATAGGTCAGATGATTGGACAGAAAACAAGAAACAGCAACGACTGATTCAAAGAGTAACAAAAAGGAGGAATTGGAGGATGAGAGAAAGAAAGTTCAAAATATAAAGAAATATAAATTAAGAGTTTCTAGAATTTTTTTTAAAGAGTTAACAAAACGAGCAGTGGTTCAAAAGAAAGTGAATTTGGGAGACTATTGATGGAAAATAAGGAGATTGTAGATCAACTGAACAGTATTATGCGTCAGTATAATAGAGGATACAGGTAACATGCCAAAAATGGCAGAAACTGGAAAGGACGAGTTCAAGAAAATGACTGTCACCAGGGTAGTGATACACAGCAAATTGTTGGGAAAAAAGCATCTTATCTAAGTGAAGTGTTGCATAGCTCTGCAAAGCAAAGGGGTTTGGGTGTTCTAGTGCAGGAATTACAAAGGGTTAGCTTGCAGGTACAGCCAATAATTAGAAACGCTAATATATACAATAATAATATTATGTATGTTATTGTTGTTTGCAAGGAGAATTGAATAAAAGAAATAGGTTCTGCTTCTGTTGTACGGGGCACTGGTGAGACCACACCTGGAATACTGTGTACAGTATTGGCCTCCTTATTTAAAGACAGTGCTAAACGCGTTGGAAGCAGTTCAGAGGAGGGCTACTAGGTTAATACCTGGAATGGACAGGTTGTCTTATGAGGAAAGGTGGGTAGGCTAATCCTGTAGCTGCTGGAATTCAGAAGACTAAGAGGTGATTTGATTGAAACATATGAGATCCTGAGGATGAATGTGGAAAGGACGTTTCCTCATATGGGAGAATCTAAAACACTGTTTAAGGGGTCAGCTATTTATGACAGCAATGAGGGAATATTTTTCCTCTCAGAGAGCTGAGACTTTGCATTTTTCTTCCTCAAAAGGTGTTTGGGGCAGACTTTGAATATCTTAGATGGCAGAAATTGATAAATTCTTGAAAAGCAAATGGGTGAATGGTATCAGGGATAGGCAGGAATGTGAAGTTGAGGTTTAAATGAGATCATCCGTGATCTTGCTGAATGGGTAAGTAGTTCGAGAGGCTGAGTGGTCTAACCTGCTCCTAATTTGATTTTTTTGTATGCTCATAAGCTGCAAAAAGGACACTAAAGAGGATTGAGGGAGTAGAAAACAAAAAATAGATTTCTCTTGGTGCGAATCTAGAACATGAAGACACAGGGCAGTATTTTCCAGCCACATTTGCCCCTCCAAAAGGGTGCGGCACAGTGCCAAAATGGTTAGTACTGTTGCTTCAGAGGCCTGGGTTCGATGCCCAGTTTAGGTCAGTGTCAGTGTGGAGTTTGCAGATTCTCCCTGTGTCTGCATGGGTTTCCTCTGGGTGCTCTGTTTCGTCCCAGAGTCCAAAGATGTGCAGGCTAGGTGGATTGGCCATGCTAAGTGTCAGAAGGACTAATTAGGGTAAATGCATAGGGTTATGAGGATAGGACCTGAGTGGGATTGTGGCTGGTGCAAACTCGATGGGCCAAATGGCCTTCTACTGCACTGCTATGGATCCTATGAAAACCAGAAAATTCTGAACAAGGTCAACAGACCCCACCATACCCTCTAAGATTCCCCTGGCGGTCGGGATGGAAAAGTTCCTCCCACAGGATGGGGATAAGGTGTTGTGGGCTGGGATAATGAGAAATCTCTTCACCCAGAGCGTTGTGAACTTTGGGTTTATCTACTCTGGAGAGTTGTGGATATGCTATCATTGAGTATATTCAAGGTTGAGATAGATGGTGCAATGAAAAGTCTGACTGGATTAAGTCTTGATTAAGCAATGGGACAGAAAAAAGGAGAAGATTGGTGTCCAAGGATCCTTGCTGGAAGTACATGGGTTTTTGACGAGGAGAGAATCACTTTCAGACGAAAGGTTACCCCATCTGCAACAGCCGGCAGATAGGAAGGGTTATTGTGAAAAATGACTGCTTGGGAAAGGTACATTTTTATTGACTTTTTATGAAGCATGCCTGCTTCAACTCAACCAAGATTGTCTGGGAGGTTCTGTGTGCAGAAGGAAAGTGCATGTGTACTCAGTTATAAAACCATTCATTTTCCCCACAATCAACAACAAGACAACATAAATTGGTTTTTGTAATTTGGATCTCTCACTCTCCCACATTATTGATGGTGCAATCGGCAATTTACAGCTTGGCAGGAACTGTGATTCTGCGTTTTGATATCATCAGCGGATCAATCTGCGGTGGATGGTTAATCAAGTGATATGACAATGTGTAGATTGTGATGTGTGAAATGTTCAAACACTGGAGGACTCTTAATGAGAAATGCACTGCCTGAAATTGAAGGTATTTATCTTTAATTATTTGACTGGTGGCCTGTGTTAACTCGCCTTTGACACTGAGCAGACTCATTAAAACAAAAATGAAATGAACCCGAAGTAAATTAAAATAACAAAAGGGAATTTAGAGTCAAGAAAGCTGGCTTGAGTAATGCAGGAACTGAAGGAGAAGCAATTAAAAGATTAACATAGGCATTTGGGGCTAACACTAATACTAATGCAACCATTAAATAAAATCAGGTTTCTCAAACACCAGTATGCTATGGTTTTAATCTTCAGAGTGCATTTACTTCCCACTTTTGCACAGTCTGCACTTTACTGAAGGCCAGAGTAGAAACAAGAGTTGATTTGGTGAAGTAATTCACATTTGGTAAACTAAAAGTTTCTCATGGCTGTCAGATTTCAGACCTTATCACTGACTCTTTGCCACAAAGTAAAACGTGATTTCTGTGTGTCCATAGTTCTAGAATAATGTGGTCCCCATTCACTTGTGTGCCTCAGTTATTCATGATGTGGAGATTCTGGATTTGGTCTTGAGTGGGCACAGTAAGAAGTCTCACGTTAAAGTACAACAGATTTATTTGGTCAGAGCACTGTTCCTTCATCAGATGGATGGAGGTAAGAAGTCTCACAACGCCATGTTAAAGTCCAACTAGTTTATTTGATATCATGAGCTTTTGGAATGCGATTCCTTCATCAGGTGAGTGGACTAACTATTAGTATTTTTGAAAAATGCAGTGAATTCAATTTACAAAAAAAAAAGTTAGCAGTTGAAGAATTTTCAACCATGGGGTGTTGGATCTTTCAATCTGTATTTTCAATGGCCAAGGCATGGGAGTATGGCATTATGTGATCTATATCATTCCTTGTTCAGCAACATTTTGGGAGGGGTACCTCTTTGATCATGAAGACAAATGATGGAACCAGTGGCTGCCAGTGCTTTCTCTTCAGTAATATTTGTGGATTAGATGACGAGGAAAGACTCGCCTGCTCCAGCTCTAATGACTCAAGCTTTTTCCTCTGATGGTTCCATTGATTAATAAGGCAACATGAAGATGTTTTCTGCTAAGTACTTGCATTGGCATTTTCATTAATATTACTAGGGAGGCAGTGGTATAGTGATATTGTCGCTGGACTAGTAGCCTAGAGACTCAGGCTAATGTTCTGGAGATGAATCCCAACAGGCAGATGGTGAAGTTTGAATTCAGTAAAAAATCTGGAATTAAAAGTCCAATGATGATCATGAAACCATTGTCAATTGTTGTAAAAACCCATCAATGTTCTTGAGGGGAGCAAATCTGCTGTCTTTACCTGGTCTGACCTACATGTGACTCCAGACCCACAGCAATGTGGTTGACTCTTAAATCCTGGCTTGAAATACTGGCCAACCAGCAATGCCCACATTCCATGAACGGATAGGAAAACAATTGATGAAGAGGTAATAAATGAACTTTAATTCCAAGCATCGGGGAGCTGCCTCCCACTGCATCTTTGTGGTTCTTTGGAATGAAGGTGCTCACTTTAGCGTTCCTAATCAGCTCACTAAGTTGGCACTCTCCAATCTCATATTAGTTATGATTACTGCATGGAGCAGAGAAAGCATCTGTCTGGGTTTGCATCCAGATCCCAGAGTTAACTGGACAGCATGCTAACCCATCCCGTCCTGCAATCCTCTCAGTTTAACCCAAGTTTTTATTTAACTATTCATAGAGTAGAATCGTAGAGGTTTACAGCGTGGAAACAGGCCCTTTGGCCTAACTTGTCCATGTTGCCCTCTTCCTTAACCATTAAGCTAGTCCCAGTTGTTTACATTTTGGCCCATATCCCTCTATATCCATCTTACCCATAACTGTCTGAATGCTTATTAAAAGACAAAATTGTACCTGCCTCTGCTACTACCTCTGGCAGCTTGTTCCAGACATTCACCATCCACTGTGTGAAAAAAATTGTCCCTCTGGACATTTTCACCTTAAACCTATGCCCTTGAGGTTTAGCCCCCCCTACCTTTGCAAATGGATGTTGACTATCTAGCTGATCTATGCCCCTCATTATATTCTAGACCTCTTCAAGATCACCCTAAGCCTTCTATGCTCCAGAGAAAAAAGTCTCAGTCCATCCAGCCTTTCCTTGTAACTCAAACCATCAGTAGCATCCTAATAAATCCCTCTGCATTCTTTCTAGTTTAATAACGTCCTTTCAATAATAGGGTGACCAGAATGCCATCTTTGTTTACCTGGCTCAACTCGCAGAAAAGGTGAGATATCGATTTCTGGCCTGGATTTCCATTTATTCCCACCAGACTTGGCACTGGTTCCGACATAGAAAGAATTTATTTAAGCATTCGGTATACATAGCTCTCCTGTATCAGATCAACCATGCTAATAACTAAATACTCGATAAACTAATAATTCAAAATTCTCATCTGCTGCATACCCTATATTAGAAAAACCAACTACCCAAGGTGCTGACTATGACTTGCTCAGAGTATGACCAGGAATCCGATAAGCTCATTTGCAGCATGGACAACAGCTCCCGTTGCCTAGATTATGCTCATATTTCTCCCATCACGTGAGGGGCTAGAGTGTGGAACAGAAAAAAAAAAGCTCTTTCAACTCAGTTCCTTCAAAACATGTCAATATAACTCAAGTTAGCACGGGCTGTGCCTTTGTTACAGAACAATCCCACCGCCCGCATTCTCTCCACATCCCTCAATCTCCCTCTTTCCATCTAACACTGTCTTGAACCCTTTCAGATTGCACACTTTTAACTGTTCTCTGCAGTTATTACGCCATTGTGTGGGGAAGGCTTCTTGGTAACTTAAACACAGCAGCAACAGACATTTACAATAGAGAACAATCAGGGAACTGACTTTCCAGCACGGCTAATCGCTGTAGCTCCAGCAGTCAACATGTCCGTGAGGACACAGCTCCAGCTTTTCCAAGTAGAATTTGAACATTAAGTGAGTGCTCTGGTGCAATTTGTTGTATTTAGGTCAACTTAATACCAGTTGGTCCAGAGGCTGCAATTTGGACATTAAACAATCAACAATCGCCTGAACAAGGAAGTTCTTCAACCACCCACAGGTAGGCTCTGCTAAAAGCAATGGTACAATCTTCTGCATTAATACAGCAATAATCCTGCTCTACTTTGAGGCCATTACATTTTCTACAATGTCCAAAATAGACCACTTTTTTTCATTTAAGTAAATTGTAGGATAGATGCCTGCTGTTGGAATGTGACTGACCAGCAACCTGCGTGGCATGTTGGCACAGTGGTTAGCACTGCTGCCTTATAATGCCAGAGAACAGGGTCATTGTCTGTGTGTGGAGTTTGCATGTTCTCCCCATCTCTGCATAGGTTTCCTCTGGATATTCTGGTTTCCTCACAACACCAGGTTAAAGTCCAACAGGTTTATTAGGTAGCACAAACTTTTGGAGTGTCACTCCTTCTTCGGGTAAGTGAGGAGTTGTTTCACAAACAGGGCGTATATAGACACAGATTCTTTTTACAAGACAATGGTTGGAATGCGAGTCTTTACAGGAATCAAGTTTTAAAAGTATGGACAATTTCAGTGGAGAGAAGATTAAGCACAGGTTAAAGAGATGTGCATCATCTCCAGCCAGGACACTTAGTGAGATTTTGCAAGCCCAGACATGTTGTGGGGGTTATAAATAGTGTGACACGAACCCAAGATCCCGGTTGAAGACATCCTCATGTGTGCGGAACTTGGCTATCAGTTTCTTGCTCAGTGATTCGGCATTGTTGTTTGTCATGAAGGCCACTTTGGAGAAAGCTGACTCGATGATCAGAGGCCGAATGCCCGTGACTGCTGAAGCGTTCCCAATACACTGAGGAAGAATTTAATATGGTTAATGAACCAAAGCACATCTTTTAGACTGTGGGAGGAAACCTGAGCACTTGGGGGAAATCCATGCAGACACGGGGAGAATGTGCAAACTCTACACAGTCAGCGAACGAAACTGGGAATTGAACCTGGATCTCTGGCACAGTGAGGCAGCAGTGTTAACCACTGTGTCAAAGTGATCAGTTTGAAAATTTCAGTTCAGCAGTCTCAAGGCATCCTTTCTTCCCCTAAAATAATAGTTCAGCATGCAAACTCCAAAGGCCTTCAATCACAGCATCCATCTTATCATTATAACCCTCAGTCCCTGTTGGAAAGTAATGTTCATCAACTCCCTTTTAATCACAAATGTTGTTTAAAATTTGTCAATTTGAAATTTATATCCTGATCAGCTTTGTTCATCGTTCAAAAACCTGTGTTCATTTATCATTTTTAGTGGAATTAATCTTCAAAAACTCTTCATCAAAGGCAAATAGATATTGAATTAGGCAATAGCAGTAGTTATCATTTGAGTTCAATTATTTTTCTCAAGACTTTATAGAATCATAGATACACTATAGTGCAGAAAGAGGCCATTTGGCCCATCAAGAATGTACTGACCACAATTCCACCCTACATATTTTACTCACTAATCCCTTAGGACATTAAGGTGCAATTTTAGCATGGCCAATCAATCTAACCCACACATCTTTGGACTGTGGGAGAAAACCGGAGCACCCAGAGGAAACGCACGCAGACATGGTGCAAATTCCACACAGACAGTGACCCAAATTAGAAATCGAACCCAGGTTCCTGGAGCTGTGAAGCAGCAGTGCTAACCACTGTGCCGCCATTCCATTTCATCAGTCTAAGGTGTTGGTGGGGTCAGGCTATTAGGTCTGGTAAAGAGGGTAGTTGAGTTCAGTTTATTTATTAGTGCCACAAGTAGGCTTACATTAATACTGCCATGAAGTTACTGTGCAAATCCCCTAGCCTCTACACTCCAGTTCCTGTTTGGATACATTGAGGGAGAATTTAGCATGACCATTGCACCTAACCAGCACATCTTTTGGAATGTGAGAAGAAACCAGAGCACCCGGAGAAAACGTACCCCAACACAGGGAGAACATGCAGACTCCACGCAGGCAGTGACCCAAGCCAGGAATCGAGCCCAGATCCCTGGGTGCTGTGAGGCAGCAGTGCTAACCACTGTGCCACAGTGCCACCCAGTAGGGAGTGAGTGCAGGATGTTAGTGTACTAAATCAGAAACCCCGAGGTATAATATGAAGCTTCCATTGGAAGAGTGAATTATCCAGCATCAGTCTTTAGCCTGGTGATTCTGGGAAAGAATGCACCACTGGACTCGTGGGAAACAATAACCCTTTGTGTTTTTCCCCCTGTAAATCCCTTTCTTTCCAAATTGTCTTTTCTTTTATCGTACGATTTAAAAAGAAGGTTTCATTACGACCCCTGCTTTTGTGTTTGAGTGTGCACAAATAAACTAACCCTCTAAGTGTACCCTAACTTGAGTTTGCAGCAGAGTTCTTAATAGGAATTGAATCTCACCAAAACTGAAGGGCTGGGAAAAATATTCCACCATTTGTAAAAGGATAAATCAAAATCAATGTTCCTTCCTGTTTATAGGCAAGCTGTGAGAGGAGAAACCAGGGCTGTCTAAATTAAGCTCCTTTCCTGTCCATAACAGAGGCCTAAATACTGGTTTTGTTCCTGTTAGGGACCGTAAAAGACTTTAAGGGCTCAGGATGAGAGGTGATTTATAATTGTGTTAGGAGGCATAATTGTTTTAGGAGCCGGTATTTTGTAACCTTGTTCAGGCAAGGCTCGTAAAATCTGCCCGAGGCCAAGGGAGAATTCCATTCTGCAAGATTCAGGGCAAGTGTGCCAGTAAAATTCAGGCCAAAATTGTATTAGGGAAAGATCAGTATTCACCTGTGATCGTTCTACCTCACGATCAGAAAATAATATCAAAAAGAAGAGCAATGTGGGAGGAATGTGGTCTCAAGAATGGAAAATCATGTAAAGGTTCAGCCTGGGCAATAGTTGGAAGAAAGGAGGATTGATTATGTATGCAGTTGGGAGAATGAGTATGCAACTTTTGTAAACATATAACTGTAGCTCCCAAACTCTTGTATCTTGAGAAGCACCTTGAGAGTAGTCTTTGGTACTTCGCCCCGCACCCCGGACATTCTCTCTTCCACCTTCTTCCCTTGGGATAAATATACAAAAGTCTGAAGTTACGTACCAACCGACTCAAGAATAGCTTCTTCCCTGCTGCCGTCAGACTTTTGAATGGACTTATCTCACACTTAAGTTGATCTTTCTCTATACCCTAATTATGACTGAAACACTACATTCTGCACTCTATCATTTCCTTCTCTATGAATTGTATGTTTACCCATATAGCATGTAAGAAACCATACTTTTCACTATATGTCAATACATGTGACAAAATAAATCAAATCAGATGAATAAACTGTCTTGTTCGAGAAACCGTCCTGCATCAAATCTATTGTCTTTTTGCCAGTAAACAGATCCTCCTACAGTTGATTCCTCCTACAGTTCTACTACTGGTTCTCTTTTTAAACTCACTTTAGTTTCCCAGCTGTAAGATGTTTGACTTTATAAAGTTTCAGCTTCGATAAACTTCACTGATGAAGAAAGTGGGCAAACTGTGAGCCCTGAATGTTACTTCATTACTTGCTGGAATCACAAATAAACCTGGCTTTCTACAAGTTTACCATAATTGATTCTTTTATAATCGGACTAATTACATTTTAAATTATTCTACCCAGCTCATTTCGCATTTCAAAAAAAGATGACAACAGCGTGATTGCAATGCAAAGCTTTATTGTGTTAGTAATTATAGAACGGACTCCAAAGTTAATCCAATTGCTTTGAAGTTTTATGGTATGATTCAAAGGCTGCAATCTTCATCAAAATGCTTCAAACGGTAACCGCTAGTGACCAGGTAAAGAACATCAGTTCAGCAGCTGCTATTTTTAAGCATTGTTTCAATAAACAAAAGTTGCATTTGGAAGCATGCATAGAATCTCTACAGTGCAGAAGGAGACCATTCAGCCCATCAAGTCTGCAGTGACAACAATTCCACCCAGGCCCTACCTTTGTACCCTCTCATATTTACCCTGCTAGTCCCCCTGACACTAAGGTACAATTTAGCATTGTCAATCAACCTAACCTGCATATTTTGGACTGTAGGAGGAATCCTGTGCAGACATGGAGAGTATGTGCAGACTCCATACAGACAGTTACCCAAGCTGGGAATCAAACCCAGGTCCTTGGCACTGTGAGGCAGCAGTGCTAACCATTGTGCCACACACAGTTTCCTTCTGGTTATTAGCAACCACTTGAAATACAATTTTTTTAAAGGTTAGTAAATTGTCACAAATTTTTGCTTGTTCAGTAAAGATAAATCCAGTTACTCGAAATTATTTTGATATCTTAATGATATCTGTTTAATCAAATCACCTGTCATTCCCTGCACACAGAGAGTAAGGATAACAGAAAACCAACTAAATTTCTCTTTTAAATATGCTGCTTCGACATCTGACAGTGGCCATATGGTCGATTAATCCCAGCAGAGATACTAATTGATTCATCCAACCAGTCTTCAATACAGATACTCGAGGGATATTTTTTACACAGAGGGTGGCGGGGGCCTGGAATGCGTTACCAAGAGAGGTGATTGAGGCAGACATGGTAGAATCATTTAAGACTTATCTAGATAGCCACATGAACTGACTGGGAATAGAGGGATATAAGTGGATGGTTTAGTTAGGAACACATGATTGGTGCAGGCTTGGAGGGCTGAAAAGCCTGTTCCTGTGCTGTATTATTCTTTGATCTTTGTTCTTTGTTCAGTGAAGTAGACGGGGCTGCTTGAATTAATAAATTGAGCTGCATACCCGACAATGTAAAGAAAGAAGGACTTACATTTATATAGCACCTTTCATGAATTCAGGGCAGCTGTAATAAATCACAGCTAACAAAGTAGTGCACAGCAACTGTTGCGAAGTAGCAAGTAAGTGCAATTGGTGACGTACTGAGCATGAAAGAATCAATTATTTTGGTGCATCACGGGGATGACTTGCTACAAAGTGCAAGGTTATTTATCTGGGATGGGATGAACCCTAAGTTTAAAAAATGAGGACAAGGTAGAATTAATGGGATAGTACAGAAGGAGGCCATTCACCCACTTGCTTTACATTCCGCAAGAAACATATAGTTGCTGAAAATCTCTGTCCTCGTTCGTGTCTGGGATTCTCCGGTGCTGCTGAAAATGAATGGGTTTTTGAATGGAAAGCCAAACTTCCCATTCTCACTCATAGTGGGGTGGCCTTGGTTGAGATTGGATGAATTCCACCCAATTCTCCCAAAAAAATGCTAAGTGTCAAATTTGTTTAAAAACTGGAATAAATCACACTTTTTTTTTCCAGCTGGAGTTTCTTGATGAATCTCCCACACTCTAAGCCCTGCTGAGCGCACAAGTGTGACTCACTCCATGAACCAATGGTAGAGGCTGGCAGCTGAGTGGGCCATTGCGCATGTGCCAGTCTGTCAGTACTGGGATTGGTGCATGCGTGTTACTCCATGTTACTGGCCTTCCTATTGTTGGCCAGTTCTGCGACTGCTCATCGCTGACCCAGCGATCACCCCCCCCCCACCCCCCACAGCCCAATTGCTGCACTCTCCCAACACCCCCACTTTTGACTGGCAGCCCTGATCCTAACCTCACAGTACCGACTCTCCTCCTGCAGCTGAACACTCCCCCATCCAGCAGGCTGTCCTTTCAACTCAATGTCAGCCCTGATTGCTGCCCTCCCTCCATCTTCCCCTCAGCCTGAGCGCAGAGTGGCAGCAGGACAATCCACTCCCATGGATTGCCCCCATTAGGCCTCGCCCCCTTGGCACTGCCCAATGTCTGGTGGACAGGTGCCCCCTGAGCATTGGTACTTGGGCAGTACCAATGGCTCAACCTGGCACTGCCAAGATGGCAACGCTCAGGGGCTACCTCTTCACTACCCGACCGTCTGGAGGGCCTTCATTCCAATGGGATCGGGCTGCCACCTCCCCGCACATGGGGAGCTATTGGAAACCTCGCTAGACTGAACCACTCCTGAGAGTAGGGGGTCGGCGAGGGGGATTGGGGAAAGGACTAGTGGACCCAGAGACTTCAGTCCCAGGACCCTTACAATTATTACAGATCCCTTACAGACATTACAATTATATTCAAATCAATATCTGCATATATAATGCAGCTCCACTCTGATTTCCGGCACAGAGCTGACAGCACCGGAAATCCTAACTAAACCATCCGTTTGTATCCTTCTATTCCCAGTCTGTTCATGACGGCACAGAGACCATGACACCCAGCGGGGAACCTGTGAAATGGTCTCTGCTGGAGTCTCCTGGCTTGTTGTGCTGCAAAAGCAGGACAGCGGGATGGGAGAATCATTCCCCATGTGTTTTCGGTATGGCAAAAGCTAAAGGCAGAATGTGGATTTGACAGCTATTTAAGGGCATGAAATCATCTAGTTCTGACACCCTACAAACCAAGTGACTACAGAATCATTTATTAGGGTTTTGCCATCTTCTCCTGAAGGTACATTCGATGATAGAAATTCCATCTCTCTCTCTCTCTCATATCTATGTAAGCTGATCTCCATATGGATGAAGTTTTCTCAGTTAATTAAACTGGTATAATTTGCTTTATTTGTGAGTGCAGATCAGAGAGCAAAGGTATCGCAAATCCTGAATTGTTTTCACACATCAGAGCAGGCTTGCTAACTGCATCAGGACAGGGTGCACTTAAATCACTGGGAAACAATGCAAAGCTGGCATACCAACCGCTTTATCCTAAGGAAAAGCATTTCAAACAACTCAGATAAATGATTAAGAATACATAATGCATTATCACACAGGATAGTGAGACTCAGCCAGTATTTCAATCAGGGATCTTCACTCTCACAGTTAATGATGCCAATAGAAGCATTTACTTCGATTACCAGGATGTCCTGTAGACGTTCTGCTGGTGCAATGTGACCACTTGCCTCCATCTAATCTCATTCACTATGGCAACCAAGATTTTTGCATCATAACTGCAATATGTGATTAGAATGAGAAAATTAACATTAAAGCGTATGTCCGTGTCACGTCAGTCACTTTGTAAGTGCCAGCGTCTGTGAGTGGAACATGAACCAAATAAATAAATGCATTCAATCACTTGCTTCTCTTGATCTGGATTATTAAAGCAAAACTGAAGATTAGATAACCAAATATCTACTTATGCACACACACACACACACACACACCACAATTTATATTTAAATATAATCTAATAAGCCCTTCCAAGGTGCAAAAGTAAAAATAATCTAATCCAACTACAAAAAGAGATGGTAGAACAGATACCCAAGAAATTTGGGCAAATAGTTCACTTTCCTTTAAGGAGTGCCTTAGTTGACGATAACAAGTTAAAAAGGTAGACAGGTGCAGGGACAGAATTCCAGAGTTTGGGGCCTAAAAAACAGAAATCACAGTCACCAGTGGTGGAATGATAATCAAGAGGCCCAAATTAGATGAGCACACATATTAGCGAGGGTGGCGGGGCTGGATTGGATTACAGAGATAGGGAGGATCGAGGCGGAGGAGGTATTTGAATGCAAGGATGAGAATTCTAAAGTGAACGTGGAGCCATTGTAACTCCGCTGCGAGTTAAGACAGGGGCAGCAGAGTTTTTGATGACCTCCAGTTTATGGAAGATAAAAATGGCAAGTGCAGCCAGGTTGCAATAGTCAAATCTAGTGGTAACAAAAGGACTTCAGCAGTGAATGAGCTGAGAAGGAGGATGAAATCAGTTGCTGTTATGGAGATGCAAATAGGTAGTCTTAACAGTGACATAATTTTTAATTGCATGCTGATCTCAGAATCAAATGTGAGCCCAAAACTGAGAACTAACTGACTTAATCTCCAATTGTTTCCTGGAAAAGGATTGGAGTCAGTTGCTGGAGGAATAAAATTTGGAGCGTGCACTATAAGCAACGGTTCAAGACTTTCCAATATTGACTAGGATGCTACTGGAACTTGATAGTTTGAGTTATAAGGAGAGGCTGAATAATCTGGATCTTTTTTGCCTGGAGCATTGGAGGCTTAGGAGTGATCTTACGGAGCTCTATAAAATAATGAGAGGAATAGATAAGGTAGGGTAATCAACATATTTCCCCGAAGAAACGGGAGTCTAAAACTAGAGGGCATAGGTTTAAGGTGAGAGGGCAAAGATATAAAAGAGTTCAGAGGAGCAATTTTTTCACCAGAGAGTGGTTAGTGTCTACCGAGCTGCCAGATGTAGTAGTAGAGGCTGGTATAATTTTGTCTTTTGAAAAGTATTTAGTTACATGGGTAAGATAGGTATAGAGGAATACGGGCCAAATGCAGGCAACTGGGACTAACTTAATGGCAAAAACTGGACAGCATGGCCTTGTTGGGCCAAAGGGCTGGTTTCCATGCTGTGAACCTCTTTGCCTCTAATTAAGTGCTCAGCTAATTCTGGATATCAGATAGGCATTGGAAATGCAGAAGCAAGTTACACTCTTAAATCCAATGAAAGACCTTTGATGGTCCTATCACACATTAAGCTTTCTCCTCACTCTGTCAGTACTACAACATATATTCTGCACTCTATCCCTCTCTTCTCCTCTATGTCATTTATGAATGCTATACTTGGCCTGTGTAACTCACAAGAAACAGTACTTTACACTGTATCCCAACACATGACAATAATAAATCAATTCAATTCAATTCAATTCAATGGTTTATACATTGGATAATTACTTCTAAGAGGTTGGATGGAACCTAAATAATCTACTGCAGCTTCTTATAATGTGATTGACTTTGTTGTGAATTTAAGGAAGATCACACAACAACGCAGAATCACTGAGCAGAAACTGATAGCCAAGTTCTGCATGCATGAAGACGACCTCAACCGGGATCTTGGGTTCATGTCACCCTACATGTAACCCCCACCATTTGGCCTGGGCTTGCAAAGTCCTACTAGCTTGAGACAATTCACACCTCTTTAACCTGTGATTATCCCTCTCTCCACTCGCATTGTCTGTACCTGTAAAAACTTGATTACCGGTAAAGACTCACATTCCAAACATTATCTTGCAATTGAGTCTATGTCTATATATGCCCTGTTTGTGGGCCCACCTCTCCACTCACCTGATGAAGGAGCAGCGCTCCGAAAGCTCGTGATTTCCAAATAAAGTTGTTGGATTTTAACCTGGCGTTGTGAGACTTCTTACTAAGGAAGAAAAGATTCATGGGTTCAGAGTGTTTGCATTTTATACTCTGAAGAGGAAATCCTTAAATTTTACCCTTCAGTCTCACTATCTCGACAAAGTACAATACGCAATTGAGAATCAGAATCTTGCCTAACACTGATTTGAAGCATTTCTGTGTTAGCGCAGACGCTCAGCCATCTGGGAATTGAACAGGATTCCACAAGCTACTAATCAGACAGTGTGTGTGGTTCGAGTCTGATGTACTCTGTCTATCAAATGACAGAAAAGGTTTAGAATATGAAAACATTGACAAACTTACTCGTTGGATTAGTCCAAGCAGTGGAACCTGCTGGTTGCTACGTGCCAGGACAGTGTGCACCACTGAATAGAATAAGCTTTAAGACTTTGGTTCATTTTTTTCTCACACAGCCTGTATAGTGATACCACTGTCAACAACTTTACTCATTAGTCTGTGAGACTGACAGCTCCTCCAGGCAAAGGACAAACATACGCAAATCAATGACTCTCTGTGATTTGCTAGAGTCAGAATTATTCTTGTAAAACCAGTAAGAAAAGCTGCCAGTAATAAAAGCATCCCAGACTCTTTAATCTTATCAACCTGGGATATATGAATTCTGCAAATGTTGATGTCCCGGTGCTCCTTGTAGGAGGTACAATGACACTATTAAAGTTTTCCCTTTGTCTGGCCCAGGCTATGATTCAGGACTAAGTTACAGCTGAGGATCTTGAAATTAGGATGTCAGTTAAATAAATCTGTAATAAACTTTACATCGCACACCCAAAAATGGCACAGACCAATAAGATTCCAAAAGGTTAACATGTAACCAACATCTTATGGATGTTGATAGTAAGTACACGCCACCCCCCCACTGTTCAACCACCACCCCCCCTCCCCCGCCCAACACACACACACACACACACACACACTGGGAATGTTCATCCAACTCCAGCTGCTGGAGGGTGTGACTGAGGTCCAACTTGATGATCTTTAGCTCCCAGCTAGCTTGACGTAAATCCTCAGTTCTAGGAGTGGTGTATCTGTTTATCCGAGCTCCTCAATTGACTGTTAGCTTGTAATTACTGCATGGTCATTGCACCTAACCTGCACATCTTTGGAATATGGGAAGAAACTGGAGCACCTGGAGGAAACCCAGGGCCAGGGACCCGGATTGAATTCCTAATTTGGCTCACTGGTTGAAAGGAGTTTGCATGTTCCCCCCATGTCTCTGTAGATTTTCTCCTGGTGCTCTGGTTTCTTCCCACAGTCCAAAGATGTGCTGGTTAGATGGATTGTCCATGCTAAATTGCTCCTTAGTGTCCCAGAATGGTAGGTTAGAGGGATTAGTGGGGTAAATACGTGGAGTTATGGGAATAGGGCCTAGGTGAGATTGTTGTTAGTGCATACTCAATGGGCTGAATGGCCTCCTTCTTCATTGTAGCAATTTTATAATTTCTATGATCTCTATGAGTTGGCTCCGTGGAATCGTTGTCTCTAAAAATGGACTTGTGTCTGATTAGGAGGATCAGGAAGGATTGTCCAAAAATGGATTGACCGTTTGAGAGAAACAGGGATACTCTAGTAGCTAGTTTGCCATCTGGAAGTATATTCCCATCAGGAAATGTTGTCGACTGTTTTAACACTGCAGTATCTTGTCATCCAATGACAGGCACAAGTGATGTTTCCATGGAAACAGATAGGACTGAACTGTCTGTGCCTGAAGAGGCATCTTCCATTGTGATTCCAGCTGACAGCAACCCTGTGGAAGTGCCCCAGACAGTGGGGTTACGCCGCTCCACAAGGATTCAAAAACCCCCTGAAAGACTTGATTTATAATTGACTAAATTCATGTGCTAAATGTTTAAATGTCTGCGGCTGTGTAAGTTAATTAATGACATTTGTACACAGGGACTTAAAGGGGGAGGGATTTGGTGATTGTCCCTTTAAGAGTCTATCTGCGGAATAAGGATTACATGACCTGGGGAATCAACCAGGAAGAGTGGTGGGGGTGGGGGGTAAGGGGGAGCTGGCAGGGGAGAGGTGGGATGGGGGTGGGAAATTACCCTGTTAAATGTAAGCTTTCGTACTCAGAGTTATCTCGGGAGCTGATTGTAGCCACAACACTGCAAGTCTCTGTATAGTTCAAACCTGTAAATAAACTGATAAATGAACATTTTTACAATACACATAAGCAAAGAGCAAAAACAACCCTGAATGACACAGGCTGTGTATGTGACAATCTAATCCACTGAATTGAGTTGGAGATCGAGGAGTAAGCGAAACATATACATGGTTTCTGGCTCATGTTCTACTTTCAGTGTCAAGTACGTTTTGGTCATTTTTGTTATTTTAATTTGGAAAGTTGCTTCAACTCCTCTTTGATTTCAATTGCGATTCTTAAAAAAAAATTACTTGTCACAAGTAGGCTTACATTAACACTGAAATGAAGTTACTGTGAAAATTCCCTAGACGCAACAGCCCAGTGCCTGTTTGGGTACACTAAGGGAGAATTTAGCATGGCTAATCCACCCAACCAGCACGTTTTTTGGTGTGGGAGGAAACCGGAGCACCCTGAGGAAACCAATGCAAATACGGGGAGAACATGCAGGCCCTACGCAGACAGTGACCCAAGCTGGGAATTGAACCTGGATTTCCGACATTGTGAGGCAGCAGGGCTAACCCACTGTGCCACCATGCTGCCTCTGACATCATGTAGTAGATGGGTATAATTGCACATGCACCATGTTGGCAGTGAACACAGCTTATTTTAACCCATCCGAAGGACAAGTAGTCCTAACACTGACTCCTGGTGGACATTCATGTGGCCAATTCCTCTTTAACCCCACAGGCTTCAATTTTGCTAACGTGTGATATTTTATCAAAGATCTTTTGAAAGCTGATAACAGAATGCCAACCATAATATCCATGGAAACTTTTCCATGCAATTGTACGGGGTGTTGGTGAAACCATGTCTGGAATATGGACCAAGGGGGTGATCTTATGAGAAAAATTCTACGTGGCCCCCCTAGTGTGAATGTGGGAGAGTTTCGGATGTTTTTTTCAGGGCCCATCTTTACTCTGAATTTTGTGCACAAAGACATCGAAAAAATGGGTTTCCCACCAGTAGAGGGGGTGGGTGGGACTTAACTCAGCAGCCAGCTTGCTCTAGCAGCAGAGGGAGCTATTGTGCACGTCCAGACCTCTGTGGCTGCACACGCACAATTGCAACAGCAGAGGCCTGACAGCGAGTAGGGGAGTCCCAAAGGAAAAGGAGTCTAAAACTTGAGCGCATAGGTTTAAGGTGAGAGGGGAGAAATACAGAAGTATCCAGAGTAGCAACTTTTTCACACAGAGGGTGGTGAGTGTCTGGAACAAGCTGCCGGAGGTAGTAGTAGAGGTGGGTGCAATCTTATTTTTAAAAAGCATTTAGATAGTTACGTGGGTATGATGGGTATAGAGGGATATGGGCCAAATGCGGGCAATTAGGGTTAGCTTAGGGGTTTTAAAAAATAAGGGTGGCATGGACAAGTTGGGCTGAAGGGCCTGTTTCCATACTGTAAACCTCTATGATTCTATGTGAGGGAGAGAGAGAGAGAGAGAGAAAACTGCCTTTACTGTTACAGCTGGCCTCAGCGAAAACCCGCTCGCCCACCCCCAGCTATCGTAGAGGCCCGTGGCCGCTCCTGAGCCTCCACTGCCTGGAAATATTGCCCCCATCAACCCTTGCCATCGACATAGGTTTCACCCCCACCTGTACCTTCTCCGCCAATCACCTGCAGAGTGGCAGCGGGTTAAAGGGATATGGGCAACAGATGGGTGGTGGATTTGAGAGCAGGGAGAGATCAGCCATGATTTGATTGAATGGCGGAGCAGGCTCAAAGAGCTGTGTTTGCTGACTCCTGCTCCTAATTCCAATGTTCCTATGTTCATGACATCATCAGAAAATTGAACAAAGGTAAATGAATGATGTTTGCAGGAAGATAAATCACCCTCCATTTCAGTTTATCAGTTAGATTCCCTAAATGCAGAAGTACAGAGAATATGGAATATATGAACAAGTCTACAGCAGACAGCTGGCTAGTCAGCACAAAGACGCAACAATTTCAGCCGCTGATTGTGTCAGATGTTTGACTGTCTGAGCAACAGCTGACATTAACACACATTCATTTTTAAACACCCTCATCTTGCGCGTGGTAATGTGCAGAATCTGACAGTGCCTGTTTACCATGTCCCCGGCTTACACAGCAGCACAAAGCATAATGGAAAGAAAAATGTCAAGCATGTTCCGTTTGATAAGATCAGAGTGTTCCTTCTCGTAAGACAATAAGGTGAAATCCATCTGACAGAATGAACTGTGTGACCCCACTCAGGTTTGCGAAATGGGCTGAGCAACACAGTTCAACAGCTGCGGAAGGCTCAGTGACAAAGCCATTGGATCAATCACAGCAGTGTGGCGCTTTTCAGAGATAACCTTCCTTTTACAGTGCCTCTTTGACTCTTCTCACTTGTCTTTCATGCTTGCCTCTCTCACAAGTCTTTCCTTCTATCCCTTACCTTACTCTCTTTCTCAGCCACCTCTCCTGTCTCTCCATTTATTTACATTAATGTGTTGTTTTCTCCACTTTTGTCTTGAGGACATGGAGCTTAATTTGCCTTCTGGTGCACTGAATGTGTGGCAAACGTGTGAATTCTTTTCCTCCCCTTGCTGTTTTTTTATATGTCCAATTCAATCCAATCAAAGCCCAATTCAAAGTCTCAGCGAGTGAGAATTGTCAGATCCAAACTGATTGGAATAGGCATTGCACCTTCTCCAAGGCTTGAACTCATTTGTATCTTAGCCAAAAAGTCGAGATGCCGCTTTAAAAAATTGCTTCAAATGAAGCCGCAGTGTAATCTCATGACTTCAACCAAATGCACGATGCAATAACTATACTTGATCTTAGCCCTTACTGTTAAGGATACTTACATTGGTTTAATCAGGTTGTTTTCTGATAGCTAAGATGCATACAACTATTGCACAATTAAACATTAGTACGGTGAAGAAAAAGAATCATTCATTTATGCTCCTCTCAGTATTCAAAAGCTATGATGAAGACAGTAAGTCCATTTTCAGAGGGCATATTAATAACTGTGGAGAGGATGCAATGAGTGGTGGAAGTTCCCATCTCGCTATTCGAAGACTCAATCGGCAGTGCATCCCTGCAATCATAGCAGTCCCACCAGCATTTAATAGTCCGAGGAGTGTTAGTTGGAGGACCCCAGACCCTCATTTGAGAGGAAATCTTACACAATGTGTAGGAAATCTAACAAAATGTATTTACGCTATCATTTCTAAATGGGCAGCACGGTGGCACCGTGGTTAGCAATGCTGCCTCACAATGGGATTCAAATGCTTGAAAAATGTTAACCTGTGTGAAATTGAGATGTATTACAGACTAATTTAAATATAGGATGAGGGACCAGGTTTGATTTCTGGCTTGCGTCACTGTCTGTGTGGGATTTGCACATTTTCCCTGTGTCTGCGTGGGTTTCCTCCGGGTGCTCCGGTTTCCTCTCACAATCCAAAGATATGCGAATGAGGTGGATTGGCCGTGTTGAATTTCCCCTTAGTGTGAGGGGGACTAGCTAAGGTAAATGTATGGGATTATGGGGAAAAGGGCCTGGATGGGTTGTGGTCAATATAGACTCGATGGGCCAAATGGCCGCCTTCTGCACTGTAGGGATTCTATGATCCACTACTGCATTGCTTTCCTACATATTAATCACCAAACTTCAGCAAAACTATGGGTGGGACTTTCCTGCTCCCTGCCCCCCTCTCCCCCACCCACCGCGGCATGTTTATCAATGGCGGAGCTACCTCACCGTAGACATGTGGCAGAATCTTCCAGTTCCGTTGATGTCAACATCGCTTTGCGTTGTTCGCTGGCCTTACTGCCGAGGAATCTGCTACAAGCTTCGTACTATCGGTGGGACTAGAAAATCCCATGAATGGCAAGGACTGGAAAATTCAACACCATTCTTTTGGAGTGAAAAATATTCGTGCCAGCAACCATTTTAATCTTGAACCAGCTGGTATTTTGAAACATTTGTCTTCAGCACATCCTGGATTTCATGGTGCAACAGTTTAATTATTTAATTCAACTCTATTAAAAAAACATGAATTACAGAAAACTTTTCTTCTGATTGTGGGGGTGGTAGAGAGAGGGAAGATTACTTTTCTTGATTTATATTTCTAATCAGATCAGGATGTACAGGACACTATTTCTGAATTTCAAGATGATGCAAGACTTGGAAATAACTGTGAGGAAGCTGCTGCTAATATTCTCCAAGTCGGTAGACAGAGACTGGTGGAATGGGCCAACATGTGGCAAATGAAACGTAATGTAGGGAAGTGTGAAATGGTTCATTTTTGTCAGAAGAATGAGAAGTGACATAAAATACAATTCTAAAGAGAATGCAGGAAAAGAGAGGCTCGGCTTCAATCATGAAGGTGCACAGACAGGTTGAGGAAGCAGTGAATAAATTGTACTGAACCTTGGGTTTTGTACATGAACAAAGAACAAAGAAAATTACAGCACAGGAACAAGCCCATCAGCCCTCTAAGCCTGTACTGACCATGCTGCCAGACGGAACTAAAGCTCCCTACCCTTCCAGTGAACCATATTTCACTATTCCCATCCTATTCATGTATTTGTCAAGATGCCCCTTAAAAGTCACTATCATACGCACGATGGCACAGTGGTTAGTACTGCTGTCTCACAGTGCCAGGGACCCGGGTTCAATTCCGGCCTCGTGTCACTGTCTGTCTGGAGTTTTCACATTCTCCCTGTGTTTGCGTCAGTTCCTTCCGGTTGCTCTGGTTTCCTCCCACTCTCTAAGGATCTGCGGGCAGGTTGATTGGCCATGCTAAATTGACCCCAGTGTCAGGGGAATTAGCTAGGGTAAATGTGTGGGGCAATGGAAATAGGGCCTTGGTGGGATTGTGGTTGGTACAGACTCAGTGGGCCGAATGGCCTCCTTTAGTACTGTCGGGATTCTGTATCTGCTTCCATTACCTCCCTTGGCAGTGATTTCCAGATACCAACACCCTTTGTGTAAAAAACTTGCCTCATATATCTCCTTTAAACCTTGCACCTCGCACCTTAAACCTATGCCCCTAGTAATTGACTCTTTTATCCTGGGAAAAAGCTTCTGACTATCCACTCTGTCTATGCCCCTCATAATTTTGTAAATGTCTATCAGATCGCCCCCAACCTCTGTCGCTCTAGTGAAAACAAATCACGTTTCTCCAAACTCTCCTTATTTAACTAATGCCCTCTGCATCAGACAACATCTTAGTAAATCTTTTTTGTACCTTCTCCAAAGCTTCCATATCCTTCTGACAGTGTGATGACCAGAATTGAAAACTATATTCCAAGTGTAGCCTAGCTAAGGTTCTGTAAAGCTATAACATCATTTGCCAATTTTTAAACTCAATACCTGGCCGTTGAAGGCAAGCATGCCATATGCCTTGTTGACTATTTTTTCACCTGTGATGCCACTTTCAGTGACCTGTGTACCCATACTCCCAGATCCCTCTGCCTATCAGTGCTCTCAGGAGTTCTGTCATTTACTGTACATTTCCTCTCTAGATTAGACCTTCCAAATTGCATTACCTCACATTAGTCTGGATTAAACTCCACCTGTCAACTTCATCGCTATCTCCAAATCCACCAACCTTTGTGTAGGGACACAGAATACAAAAATAAGTAAGTTATGAAGTTTCTGTAAACACAAGTTCAGCCTTAATAGGAAGGTTGGAAGGTTTTAGAAAGGTTGCATAAAATATTAACAAGAACGTCTTCATGGATGAGAGACTTCAGTTATGTGGATAGATTTGTAAAACTGTGACTGTTCTCGTCAGAGAAAAAAAGTTTGAGAGGTGATGAGATGTGTTCTAAATCATGTTACACAGAACAGAGAGATCTGTGCGTGTGCAATTGCACCCTCTAGTATGAGCAGCTGGCTTTCTGGTGAACTTAGGCCCCTTCTTCTCCCCCTAATGGTGGAAATCAGACTATACAACTTTTTTTGCATTGTGTGCCACTAAGATTTCATTTATGGCTAACCAAAAAGATGGATCTGAAACTCTCCCATTTTCATGCTCGTTCAGCACTTAAAATTTTTTTGGCGAGATTTTCCCCAAAGACAATGCGTTGAAAGGCCTCCTTCTGTGCTGTAGCCATTCTAGTGCCAATATCATCAAGGATATTGATAAAAACTCGAGGAAGAAAGATACTGAGGGTTACCCTTGTGATCAAGAAGGGTGAAAGGATATTGGGAAGACCAAATAGCCTATTCCCATGCTGTAAATTCCAAGCAGGGAATAAAACATTATATCACATATCACACACCTCAGGCTACACAGCCAAGGAATTAATGTCAATCACTCTCTCAGCGTTCATTGCCCATTTGTAATTGCATGGCTTTTAAGAGTCAACCACCCTGGTGTGGATCTTGGGTCACATGTAGGCCATCAAGATGGCTTCCTCTGTGTTGTATAGCCATTCTTAAAGGCATTGATGAAGAAGATAGTCAATATCATCATACTGCCCATTCCAAATCTTTATTGAATTCAAATTTCATCACCTGCTATGGTAGGATTTGAATGCAGGTCTCCAGAGCATTAGCCTGGGTGTCTGGACTGCAATTCCAGTGACGATACCACTGCTCCACCATCTCCTCTGAGTAAAGTGAACTTATCATCAGCAAATACATGCAGGGTGTCCTGAGGTGGGACTAGTGGTGTTAGTGCTGCTGGAACATAGCAGACCAGAACACCTCATTCGCCTGAGGAATGCTACAAAAGCCAAAAGCTTGCAAGTTTACCATCAAATAAATCGGTTGGATTTAAAATTGGTGTTGTCAGATCTCTTACATAGCAGAGTGACAGCCAGACACTTTCAATATCAAACAGACTTTTAAACTCAATTCTGCTCCCCATAAACTCAGACATTCAAATGAGGATCTGATATTTGCAGTTGCAGCAGTGCCACCAGGACAGGGGTCTATAGCTCATTCTAAACAATCCCCAGAGCATAAACACCGGGGGGAGGATGGAGATAGGTGAAAGCAGTGTCAAGTTGGGGACTGAGAGGTGGGGCTATAGGAGGACACTGGGAATGGTAAAGAGGCTTGGAGGTCTGTACAGAAAGGCCAAGGGTGTTCCCAGTGGGGGCAAACCTTGGTTGGTGGAGGCGGGGGGGACTTCGATCAGGAAAGAGGTCAGTGATGAAGGGCCCTCCTGGGCCTTCCCTTCCCGAGGCTTGGAAAGCATCACCTGCTGATCTTCCTTCATATTTCAGTCCTCCTGCCGGGCTCAGAATTGATCACATAAGGTCCTCAATTTGGATATGGGCACATAAGCTACCCTGATCCTCACCCACTAATTCCCCACATCTTGGAGTTACTTACTGGTTGGGGAAGGTGTGAGGATGGCAGGAAGGACAGCCGAGTAACTCCCAGATCTCCCCTGCCCTCCACAATCAGCAAACCCATTAACGAGGGCCTGTATAATTCTGTGTGGTAAGTTGCAGAAAGGTTCCCTCGTCAGTCACCCCGTGAACAAACTAATCCCCTTCCAGTGAGAGGGAACGGCATAAAGTCCTCCATGGGTAGAAGGATAACCCTCCACTAGGCAGGAGCCCAAGCAAATAGGGGAGGACAGCAGTGCCAAAATATACTGACTGCAGTTGTACGGAAAGAAAGCATTCAGTCTGAAGAAAAGTGCAAAGGTAAACAATGACAAATGCTCTTTGGGCCTTCACTTCTGAAAGTCATAAATTGCTGGTTTTCTAGAATGCATATGAAAGGAAAAGAACAATATTTTAAAAGCTGAATCAGACTCCTATTGCTTTTAAAGCAAGAAGCAAAGTTATTTTTAGGAATTAGTACAGCCTGTCCTTGCAAGGATAAATGCAATTCCAGGAATTAAATCCCCCTTTTATCTCAATTTGACATTTTCAGTACAATGGAGCCAGTCCTCCTTTGATGGAGATTCAACCCCTTAAAAGCAATGCTCATGTTTTCTAGCGTGAATTTAGTGACACAATGAGTTACAACGTGGGCATTTCATTGCCTTTGGCATCCAGCCTGGACTGGTTGGAAGAGCAATGTGTTATTGTTAACTATTAACTGACAGAAGGTAGTTAATGGACAGCTATTAGTAACAAGATCATGCTGGAGTGACTGCCCCTTGACATCAAGGCAGCATTTGAGCTGCATCGAGGATGTTCTGGCTGGATTTGAATGATCTGGTGCAATTTTGATGTCTCATTTCAGAAATGTTTGAAGTGTAATAAAGTAGAGGTCAACAGGAAATTAGGTCTTTCACAATCTCTGGCAGTAAGAGGGGAAATGTATGAGGGTCAGTTGCTTTTTCTCTTGCTTGGAGTGGATTGCAAGAGGGAAAGCAACTGACCCTCATACATCGTGGAATGGCTTCAATGGGAATTCCAATTGACAGAGTTGGGACCAGAAGTCCCACCGACATTAAACAGCGCATCACCTCCCACCATCAAGATAAGCGCTGAATGGAAGCCGGAGAATATCGCTCTACGTCTAGCTCTCTCTTAGGAGTATTGAGCAAAGTGGAATCTACTGTAAATCAAGATGTTTTGGAAATAAAACGTGGAAATCTGCTCCATATAGCTGGACCTAGAAAAATAAGTGAACGAAATAGAACCATCACATCGAGACCAGTTAATGGACAGTTAACCGTACATTTCTTGATTATTTTCTTCATGAACTGTGAAAAAAAATCTTTATGTCTACTGTCGTATTCTACCATCTGTGTGTGTGGGCCCAGGGAATGTGCACGATGTGTGGGTGACTGTTACACTTCACCTTTCTCATTCAAACTTAGGAATCTGCGCCAACAAACTTGCCTTGTTGTTTGAATCAAACTCAAAAACCTGCCTGATTAACTCGTTATAATCTGATAGCATACATGGTGGGACTCCTGCTGTGTTGGCAGAGCACACTGTGGCTAAATTCACTCCTGAACCTCTTATGGCCAGACCTGGAGTGTGGAGTCAACTTTTATCCCTTCTCACACAGTCAGAACACTATGCCATTGTGGGGTTAGTGGTCAGACTGCAAGGGGTTCTGATGCTTGATTGAATACCTGTCTATAGCTCACCATTGAACCATGTGGTAACCTGGCCAACATTTCTCTTACATTCATTGCAACACAAAAACAGGAGAAGACCATTCAGCCTCTTGAGTCTGCTTTGCTATTCAATCAGATCATGACCATCTTTATCTCACTGTTCACTTTAGTCCCGTAATTATAAAACCACAAGAAGTAGAAACCGGGGAGGCGATGGCCTCGTGGTATTGTCGCTAGACAATTAATCCAGAAACTCAGCTAATGTTCTGAAGACCCAAGTTTGAATCCCACCACAGCAGATGGTGGAATTTGAATTTGATAGAAACCAATATCTTGAATTAATCTACTGATGACCATGAAACTGTTGTTGATTGTTGGAAGAGCCTGTCTGGTTCACTAACGTCCTTTGAGGATGAAAATCAGTTGTCCTTTCCTGGTTTGGCTACATGTGACTCCAAAGCCACAGGCAATGGGGTTGACTCTTAACTACCCTCTAGCAATAAATGCTGGCCAGCCAGGGACACCTATACCCCACAAATTAATAAAAAAAAGAGGAGGCCATTCAGCCCTTCAAGCCTGCTCCACCATTCAGTAGGATCATGGCTGACCTGATATCCCTCAGATTTTCTGCCCTTTCTCCATAACCCTTCATTCCCTTACTGATCAAAAATCTATCTATCTCGACCTGGAATGTATCTTCCTCCACAGCTCTCTGTGGCAAGGAGGTCAAAAGGCTCACAACCCTCTGAAAGAAGAAATTCCTCCTCATTTCAGTCTTAAATTGTCGCTCCTTTATTCTGGTCCTGGTCTCTCTCATGAGGGGAAACTTCCTCTCACAATTTACCCTGTCAAGCCCTGTAAAAATTCTCTATGATTCAACTCTTAGTGCTTTTCCAAATAAAAGATCTGTCAGTTTCACTTTCAGAATTATTAGTAGTGGTAAGGGGGTGGGGGTGGAGAGCGGGGTGGTGGGGTGGGAGAGAGGTAGGAAGTGGGGGTGGAGGGAAAGAAATCCAGCTTTCCGGTATAAACCACTTTATTATTAAGATGGATGACTAATCCGACTTATATTATAGAATAACAGACCTTTCGTAATAATGTGTAGAAGAACAGTTAGGTATCAAAAACAGAAAATGCTGGAAAATCTCAGCAGGCCTGACAGTGTCTGTGGAGAGAGAATACATCTAATGCTTTGAGCCAAAGTCCAACTTGAAACGTTGGCTCCATTTTCTCTCCATAGATGCTGTCCGACCTGCTGAGACTTTCCAACATTTTCCGTTTTTGTTTCAGATTCCAGCTTCCACAGTATTTTGCTTTTATCAATTAGGAATCAGTTCATTTAACTGTAAAAATCCCTTGACAGATTTTATGGCCCCCCCCTGCCCCCCAAATGTGGTGTGAGAGTGTGGCATATACATGGTTAATGTGAGTACAGCACTGCCCTTTGAGTGGCATAAGGATGTACATGACCTAGGGGTCAGTATGTTCTCGAACAGAGATATGTAAACATAAAGCTCGCTCCTAGTCTGTGGAACTGGGTTTGAAGCTTGCCACGGCAGATAGTGGAAATTGAATTTCAATTAAAAAAATCTGGAATTAAGAATCTACTCATAATCATGAAAGACCCATTTGGATCATTAATGTCCTTTAGGGAAGGAAATCTGCCATCCTTACCCAATCTAGCCGACATGTGACTCCAGAGCCACAGCAGTGTGACTCTCAACTGCCCTCCGAGGGCAAATACAGATGGGCAATAAATGCTGGCCAGCCAGCTAGGCCCATGTCCCATGAATGAATAAAAATGAACTGCTTTTGTCAGTATGGTGCACCTTTAACCAGGTAAAATGATGTTGACTTTCTCCTGTTCCAATCAATGACGGGCAAGATGTATTCTAACCTATGAGTATATTACAGCATGTACCAGACTAGGGATATAACACAGTGAATATTTATCCCGGAATAACAAATTGTGTTCGTATTATAAGGTAATAATGTATCATGCTTGTATTATTGATAGCGTTCCCTACATGAAGGAGTGGATAATAAATCTGTAATATCTGAGCGTCTAAAAATTATAACCCCTGAAAATAAATCATCATTATTCTGTAGCATGGGAAGATGGATATATCTTCTTTCAAAGTGTCTAAACAAATCGAACAATGGAGAGAATAAATGATTCACTGGGGGAGAGTGTGATCTGCCTGTTATCTTATTATGCTGCAACTTTAAAGGGAGGATTTGAGCCAGTTTAATGTAACTATTATTAGCAGGGATTACTGGCAATGATGAAACCAAATGCATTTTGGATTTAACTGGGTTTAAACTCAACTATGCCCTTTGGCACAAAAAAATTCAAGACAAGGTCATTGTTTGTGCATTCTGAGTTGAGGAAATTAGTATCAGCTCTGAATAGGCTTCATATTGAAATAAGGATTGCTTAGCAACATTGCTTTCAACTTATTTCCAGATTCCTGCTTCTGATTGTGGTCCAGCATCTCCTGTTAAGTTGATTGAGGAGTCAGTGATCTCCCTCTCTCTCTCCCTTTCTTTCTCTCTCTCTCTCTCCTATCACACTCACAACATTGAAACGTAGATCGAGGTATATATATGAAACAAAGAACAGAGAAAATTACAGCAGACGAACAGACCCTTCAGCCCTCCAAGCCTGCCCATCTTAACTAAAACTCTTCTGGAGACCATATCCCTCTATTCCCATTCTATTCATGCATTTGTCAAGATGCCCCTTAAAAGTCATTATCATATCTGCTTCCACTATCTCCTGCGGCAGCGAGTTCCTGACACCCACCATCCTCTGTGTAAAATACATCTCTTTTAAACCTTGCTTCTCTCACCTTAAACCTATGCCCTCTAGTAATTGACTCTTCCACCCTGGGAAAAAGCTTCTGACTATCCACCCATGTCCTTCATAATCTTGTAGACCTCTCTTGTTCCAATGAGAACAAATCAAGTTTCTCTAACCTCTCTTCACAACTAATGCCCTCCATATCAGGCAACATGCTGGTAAATCTTTTCTGTACTCTCTCCAAAGCCTCCACATCCTTCTGGTAGTGTGGCGACCAGAATTGAACACTATATTCCAAGTGTGGCCTAACTAAGGTTCTATAAAGCTGCAACATGACTTGCCAAATTTTAGACTCAATGCCTTGGCCGATGAAGGCAAACTTACTGTCTGCTTTCTTGACCATCTTCTCCACCTGCTTTGCCACCTTCCAGTGACTTGTGTACCTGTACACCCAGATCCCTCTGCCTATCAATACTCTTAAGGGTTCTGCCATTTATTGTATATTTCCCATCTGTATTGAATCTTCCAAAATGCATTTGTCACATCTGTTGGCAAATTCAACTCTTGACCCACAAGAGTGATGGATGTGAGTATGGACAGAAAATAGAGAAGAGGCAAAAAAGGGGATATTTTTGAGTTGGCAGATTGTAACTGACTGGGTGCCATAAGGAGCAGTACATGGCTCTCAGCTATTAGCAACTTACATGTATAACTTAACTGAGAGGAGTGAGTGCATATATTCAAGTTTTCTTATGATATAAAGTTATGTTGATAAGTAAATGTTGAGGGGGGGCAGGGGGAGGGAGCAAAGAGGCTGCAGTTAATATGTTAGTTCAGCAAGAAATTAGGACAACACAAACAGCAAACGTTACCACGAGATCAGGATAAACCAAAAAAAAACTTACTAAAACTTACTTTTTGTTCAAGAAGGGGAAGAGAGACCTTCCAGAGAATTATAGGCCAGTGAGTCTTACTTCTGTTGTGGGCAAAGTATTGGAGAGAATTATTAGGGATAGGATTTATAGTTATTTAGAGAGAAATGAATTGATTGGGGATAGTCAGCATGGTTTTGTGAAGGGTAGGTCGTGCCTTACTAACCTCATTGAGTTTTTTGAAAAAGTGACTAAAGAGGTGGATGGGGGTAAGGCGGTTGATGTGGTATATATGGACTTTAGTAAGGCGTTTGATAAGGTGGCCCATGGAAGACTTCTGCAGAAAATGCAGATGTATGGGATAGAGGGTGATTTAGCTAATTGGGTTAGGAATTGGCTAGCAGATAGAAGACAGAGGGTGGTGGTTGATGGGAGATATTCATCTTGGAGTTCGGTTACAAGTGGTATACCTCAGGGGTCTGTTTTGGGGCCCCTGCTGTTTGTAATTTTTATAAATGATCTCGATGACGGTATTGAAGGATGGATTAGTAAATTTGCAGATGACACTAAAGTCGGTGGAGTGGTAGATAGTGAGGAGGGGTGTTATAGTTTGCAGAGAGACTTGGACAAGTTGCAGAGCTGGGCCGAGAGGTGGCAAATGGAGTTTAATGTGGAAAAGTGTGAGGTAATGCACTTTGGCAGGAATAATAAATGTGTAGAGTATAGGGCTCATGGTAGGATTCTTAATAGTGTTGATGAACAGAGGGATCTTGGTGTATATGTGCATAGATCCCTGAAAGTAGGCAGTCAAGTCGATAAGGTTGTTAAGAAGGCATATGGAGTCTTAGCTTTTATTGGTAGGGGGATTGAATTTCGGAGCCGCAACGTCATGTTGCAACTGTACAAAACTCTAGTGCGGCCGCACTTGGAGTATTGTGTGCAGTTCTGGTCCCCACATTATAAGAAAGATGTGGAGGCATTGGAGAGGGTACAGAGGAGGTTTACCAGGATGTTGCCTGGTATGGAGGGCAGGTCTTATGAAGAGAGGCTGAGGGATTTGAGGTTGTTTTCGTTAGAAAGGAGGCGGCTAAGAGGGGACCTAATCGAAACATATAAGATGATTAGAGGTTTAGATAGGGTGGACAGTGATAGCCTTTTTCCTAGGATGGAGAAAGCTAGCACGAGGGGACACAGCTTTAAATTAAGGGGTGATAGTTATAGGACGGATATCAGAGGTAGGTTCTTTACCCAAAGGGTGGTTCGGGAGTGGAATGCCCTGCCTGCAGCAGTTGTAGATGCTCCAAGTTTGGTGGCGTTTAAGAGGTTAGTTGATAAGTATATGGAAGAGAAGGGAATGGTTTAGTTTGGAGGGGCATTGCTTTTTATATTGGTCGGCGCAACATCGAGGGCTGAAGGGCCTGTTCTGTGCTGTAATGTTCTATGTTCTAAAATTATATAGGGCATTGGTGAGTGCTACATGACATTTTGGTCTCCTTACTTATGGAAGGATATATTTATTTTGAGAGCAACGAAAGTTCACTAGGTTGCTTCCTGTAATGGAGGGGTTTAAAGTTTAGTTATTAGTCACAAATAAGACTTACATTAACAGTGCAATGAAGTTATGATGAAATTCTCCAAGTCGCCACACTCTGGCGTCTGTTTGGGTCAATGCATCTAACCAGCATGTCTTTCAGACTGTGGAAGGAAACCAGAGCACCCGGAAGAAACTCACGCAAACATGTTGAGAACATGCAAACTCCACACAAACCAGGAATTGAACCTGGGTCCCTGGTGCTGTGAAGCAGCAGTGCTAACCACTGCACCACCATGACATGCATTTACCCTCAGAGAAGAGATTGAGCAGTGTGCCTCTATATTTTCTGGACATTAGAAGAAGGAGAGTTTCTCTAATTGAGACACTGAATAAACCAAAGGGGAGGGACTGAGAAAATAGGCTGAATTTTACATTCCCTCAACAGGGGGTTCGAATGGGGTGACACATAAAATTAAATGAGTGACTTTTCTGCACTGTGCCCTCTTCCCCTGGCCTGTCTGAAATTTTAGAGGTTGAGTTGCCACTCTTGCACCTTTTAAAGACTGCACAATGGCCTCATTCCACCATCACTAGTATTCCATGGGAAAACGCACACCATGCACAAAATTTGGCAGCTTTACCTGGAGTCAGCCAAGGGGAGCCACTTGAGGTCTGGAGGGGTCGGTCGCACGCAGTTCATCCCTCCCTTCAACTTTCCCATTGGCTCTTGAACAAGGCTCTTCACCCGAACATTTACCTGTGCTTTGCTACAACCACTGACCCCAGACTTACCCAGGCACCTCAGTTTGTGGCAGTGCCTGTGGTCCCAGCAGTTGCCACAGCTCCTGGCTGCTGTTACTCGGACTACTAAGCAACTGGTTAATCTTACTAAGGTGGGACTTTCTCCTGAGATAGAGGAATCTTGAATCAATGTGGATAGCAACTTCAGCTATTTATGACAGAGATTAGGAGTCATTTCTTTATTCTTGGAATCTTTGGTAGCTGTGCACCTGTACTCAGGTGTTGACCATATTTAAGACAGAGAATGATAGATTACATGGATGATGGGAGATGAGGATTGGGGTGGAAAGTTGAAGACATGGAGAGGTTCACATTGGGGCTGGTGGAGGGGCATGGGTTGGCATCGATGGGGCATAGGGAGTGTGTGGGGTTGGAGTGATGAGGGGAGAGTGCTGTTTTGCATTTTATTCTTTTTGTTTTATTCATTTTATTTATTTGTGGGACACAGGTGCTGTTGGTTGGCCAGCATTTATTGCCCATCCCTAGTTCCCTGAGGGCATTAAAGAGTCAACTACACTGCTATGGCTCTGGGACCACATTAGGCCAGACCAGTAAGAATGGCAGATTTCCTTCCCAATAAGGACATTAGTGAACCTGACTTTTTTGATAATCGACAGTGGTTTCACGGTCATCAGTGGATTCTTAATTCCAGATTATTTTTTGATTGAACCCACCATTTGCCGTGGTGGGATTTGAACCCGGGTCTCCAGAACATTTGCTGAGTTTCTGGATTAATATTCTAGTGATAATACCACTTGACCTTCTCATATATTATATCTTCCCATATTTTATTTAAATACACTGCCATAACACAGAGGTAGCCTTTCCTCTCAACCTGCCTCTGCACATGGCACACAAGCTGGGGACAAAACCTGAGCAGGGAAATGCTGGTTTAATGTGCAGGAAAGCAAATAGATAGTGAGAGGTACAATGTTCTTAAACAATTGTCTATGAGATATGCCAGTGGTCTAATATATAAGCAGTTTGCTTCCACAGTTTAAAACTGCATCTGAACCTTCAATTTGAGTTGCAGATTTATAACTCATTCCAGTGTAATTTCATATTCCTTTTTCTTAAAACATAAATGACAGTGTGTGTGGAATTAATAGCCTCAGTTCAGCATGTTTGAGAACAAAGTGTCAAGCCACAATACAAGCTTTCAACTCATATCTGCTGAAGAAGCGGCAATGACCGGACTGAACAACACAGTGACAGCACGGTATAAACAAAATCCCACTCTCCGATTATTGAGTGACAGGCAGGTCTATTTCAGTTCTGAACCAGTCATTAGTCTTGAATAATTTCCTTCCATGAGCTCAGATGTCTCAGTGAATGAGGCTTTAATAAGAAAAAAATTTTAATCGAAGGGTAAAAAAAAAGAATGGAAATTGTTGCTGTAGTTTTACGTCTAGTTGGGCACCAATTTCCCACTGAAGGCTTCTTGGCTTTTGGCTGACGCTGAATCCTACTTGTGTTGTCTAATGGAGGGTATAGAAAGTAACAGTTCAACTGTGAGCTGTAAGAACATGTTAAAATCTATTGCTGATATTTTATGCCTGCCTGTTGTGGGAGCAGCTTCGAATTGGAAATTTTCCGCATGATGTTAGTTGAACAAAATGGGGCAAGGGGGATACTGAACGCTATGACTTTGGATAGATAGGGTAAATTGGATATGAGAACAAGTTGGACCAGTTGCATCTCCAAGCTGCTTCCATTGTTGTTATGCTGAGAGTCAGCAATATGCGTGACTAATCTGATCCCGTTACTGTCCCTTTAATGATGCTGCTGACTTTAAGGCCTTAACTGCATCAGAAATTCATTTCCCTCACAGACTTTCCACCAATTGTTTACTGCCACCTGCGGCTAATGGCTGTTCTTTTCATTACAAGATGTTCCGTGTTATTTTAGTCTACCTGATGGGATACGCTGGCATTGTGCTCTGCAAGGATTGCTTCCCCCTGCCCAGGATATCATACAAGATGCGAACATTTAGGTGACATAAAATGGCAGCTCTGGCAATGCATAACATGTCAAAAGTTGCTTTGACCTACTTGCTTACACTGCTAAGTGGCTTGCGAGATCACTTCTGAGGGCATTAGTCAGTTTTGCAATATGGTGAATGTGCCTGATTAAACATTTATAAAAGAATGATGCAAATCAACAATACACAATTGTATTTGCTCTTTTTTTTCTGAAAATAAGATCTGCAGGGCTGGCCCGTGGAGAGGTATGATTCCATTATCTCGTCCACGTGAGCATCCCTGGATAAGTCCAGTGAGATGTTTAAACTTCAAATTCCACCAAGCCCATTCACAGATGATAATAGGAAGTGCTTTTTCACAGAAAGGATTGTAGAAATTTGGAACTTGTATTTCATATCTCGGAGCTTGACAGAGATAACACACCAGGTTCTGACTGTATATAAACTGCGCTTACATGCATTTACCAGAGTGGCATGGTGGCACAGTGGTTAGCATTGCTGCCTCACAGTACCAGGGACCCGGGTTCAATTCCTTGTTTGAATGACTTTGCACATTCTGCGTGGATTTCCTCTGGGTGCTCCAGTTTCCTCCCACAGTCCAAAAATGGGTGGGTTATGTTGATAGGCCATGCTAAATTGCTCCTTAGTGTAAGGAGGATGTCAGGGGGATAAGTAGGGTAAATATGTGGAGTTACGGGAATAGGGCCAGCGTGGAATTGTTGTTGGTGCAGGTTTGGTGGGCTGAATGGCCTTCTTCTACATTGTATGCATTCTATCCTATGATTCTAAAGGATCTGCACCATGCTTACAGAGCCTTGTTTCTAGAAACTTCTGCAATTTGTCTAAGGCCATGTCACCCAAGTTTATCTAATCAAACGCAGTGAGTATTGATAGTAAACAGACTCACATAATCAAGTGCAGAACAATTGAACATTACAAACGCACTCACACATCAAAAAGCTGTTTTATCAATTTAAAATCTCAAAAAATGAGACTAATAGATTTTTGTTAGGTTGAGGTAGTAGGGGACATGAAACCAAGATAGACAAATGGGGTTCAGTATTAGCCATGATCTAACTGAATGACAAAACAGGCTCGGGGATCTGATTTTATGTTCCACTAGTGACCTTCCAAAGTTATGCCAGGAACCCCTGGGAAATTTTAGGCTGAGTGTTTGTAGAATTGCAGGAGGTCTTGTGACATAGTGGTAACACCCCAACTCTGGACCAGAAGCTCCAGGTTCAGGTCCTACTTCAGGACTTGATGGTCACAGGTAGTGTGTCATAACATTGATTATCAGCTGGTAAATCCTTCCAATACACCGGATGGCTGGCAGTAAGAAAAGGAGAGTTTCCTGGTTAGCAATACTGCCGATGGCAATGATGAACCGCTGCAATACTTTGCCAAACATAATTATGGAACAATCCAATGGAATTTCCAAAGCACTGAAAGGGCATGAGGAATGAGGACGAGATATGAACACCATTGGGCTGTGCAGTGTAAGCTTATAACAGTATGCTTGGTGTTTGGTAGAGGCCATGGGTATCCTGAATGGGAACATTTTCATTCCACAGCCAGGTGAGTGCTTACTGGAATTGAATCATAGAAACACAACAGTGCAGAAGGAGAATTTGGCCCATTGAATCTGCACCAACAACAATCCTGCCCCAAGTCCTATCCCCACAAGTCTACACATTTACCCTGCTAATCCCTCTAACCAAGACATTCCCAGAACAACTAAGGGGCAATTGAGCATGGTCAATCAACCTCCTCCATCTCCTCCAGAAACAGAGTGGAAGCAGCACATTCAATACAATCAAATCCATTCAAGTGTTTAATTTCTCATAAAACAGATACTGGTCCTCACACCACACATCAAAGATGGGTGATCTCTTTATACTTGGAATTGTCAATTTAATGACCTTGGTGAGACCACGACCTTGGTGAGACCACATTTGGAATATTGTGTTCAGTTCTGGTCACCTCACTATAAGAAGGATGTGGAAGCATTGGAGAGAGTGCAGAGGAAATTTACCAGGGTGCTGCCTGGCTTGGAGAATAGGTCTTATGAGGAAAGGTTAAGGGAGCTGGGCCTTTTCTCTTTAGAGCAGAGGATGAGAGGCGACTTAATAGAGGTTTATGAAATGGTCAGGGGGATAGATAGAGTGAATGTGCAGAGACTATTTCCTTGGGTGGATGTATCTGTTACTAAGGGGCATAAATATAAGGTTCATAGTGGGAGATATTGGGGGGATGCCTGAGATAGATTCTTTATTCAGAGAGTGATTGGGGTGTGGAATGGACTGCCTGCTGTGATAGCGGAGTCAGACATTTTAGGAATTTTCAAGTGGTTATTGGAAAGTCATATGGGACACTCCAGAATGATATAGAGAGTGCGGTAGCTTGATCTTGGGTTCAGACATAACCCGGCACAACATCAAGAGCCAAAGGGCCTGTACTGTGCTGTACTGTTCTATGTTCTATGTTTAATGCAGTGGAAAAGCTCCAACCTGTGGGGAAATCCAAATGTGTAAAACATGTTGTGAATAATGAGTAATGAATTTGCGAATCTACAGGCTCAAGCAAGATATTTTGGGAGAATAGACAAACACCTCTGTCTAGACCTTGACTACACAACAAAACACGCTGGCAACAAGTAAAAGGTTCAAAACCAAAAGAGAAAATCCTGGAAAATCTCAGCAGGTCTGACATCATCTGTAAGGAGAGGAAAGAGCTAATGTTTCAAGTCCAGATGACCCTTTGTCAACGTAAAAGGCTCAGCTAATTTGAAAAAGATACAGGACTGGCAGGAAGACAGAAGGTTACAAGAATAATATTTGAGACCCACCAAGATATCAGAACATTGCAAAAGCAACAAATATAAGCAGAGATGCTGAGCTGGAGACCAAACAACAATGAGCACAGCTTGAAACACAAGAACAATTCCAGGGTTCAACTGAAGCAGGATCTCAGCACTATCCCTCCCAGAACTATTTCCAAATGCAGAAGAGTCACAGCAAGCTGAAAATTTGGGCAACTTATGAAACAAATTCACAAGCTGCAGAAATGTTTCAGGATTAGATGATAAAGGTCTTCAAGTTTTTAGATATCCAGATCACCAACAAGCTGTCCTGTCTTTCCCCTTCGCCAACAATCTAGTTAAGAAAACCTACCAATGCCCCTACTTTCTCAGAAGACTAAGGAAATTTGATATGTCAGCTACAACTCTCACCAACTTTTACAGATGTCATCATAGAAAGCATTCTTTCTGAAACTAAAAGAGGAAACTCTGGAAAAGCTCAGCAGGTCTGGCAGCATCTGTAGGAGAGAAAAGAGCTGATATTTCAAGTCCAGATGATCCTTTGTCAAAGCAATCTTTCTGGTTGTATCAAAGTTTGGTATGGCTCCTATGCTGCCTAAGACCGCAATGAACTACAAAAGTCATAAATGTAGTCCAATTCATCACTCAAATCAGCTTCCCATCCATTGACTCTGTACACTTCCCACTGCCTTGGCAAAGCAGCCAACATAATTAAGGATCCTGAACATTCTGTCTTATACTTTGTTCCTTTGGGAAAAAGATATAAAAATCTGAGGCCACGTACCAACTGACTCAAGAAGTTTCTTCCCTGCTGCTGTCAGACTCTTGAATGGACTTACCTTGCATTAAGTTGATCTTTCTCTACATCCTAGCTGTGACTGTAACACTACATTCTACACACTCTCATTTCTTTCTCTATAAACAGTATACTTTGTCTGTATAGTGTGCAAGAAACAATACTTTTCACTGTGTGTTAATACACGTGACAATAATAAATCAAATCAAAGATTGGAAAGACCTGGTCAGTACATTACTTTATGCAGTAGGATCTATCGCTGATACCAGAGAGAGGCACACAGATGCCAGACTAATTTTAAATAGAACATAGATTGTTAGTTGCAGTACTGATAGGGATAATGCAAATACTTCATCATAGGACAAACTCCTCATTTCAGGGATCAATTCAATGAATTTTCACTGTACCCCCTTTACTGCAAGTATAACTTTTCATTAATTTGGAGACCAAACCTGCACACAGTGCTCCAGGTGCAGTCACACAGAAACCTTGCACAATTTTATTCTCCTTGTAATAAAGGTCAACGTACTATTCATCTTCCTAATTTTTTGCCGCACTTACGTGCTTACTTTCTGCATTCCTTGTACAAGAACAACCAAGTCTTCTTGAACATCAAAACTTATAAGTTTCCCACTTCTTAACATATTCTGCTTTTTTAGTCTTATCACCAAAGAGAATAGCTTCACACTTTCTTATGTTACGCACCATCTGCCATTTTATTTCCAGCTCAGCCAAGTTGTCAATATGTCTTTGCAGTGTCCTCTCCACAGCTTACCCCTCCACCTAGCTTGGTAACATCAGCAAAGATAGATACATTACTCTCTGTCTTTTCATCTAAATCATTAGTGCAGGTCATAAATAGCTGAAATTTCAACACTGGTCCTTGAGACACTCCACTATTCACTGCTTGCTAATATGCTCACTTCTTATTTTTTATCCATTACCCGAAGCTCTATCTGTGCTAATATTCCATAAGCCCTTATCTTGCCTATTAACCTAAAAAGAAAATGCTGGGAAATCTCAGCAGGTCTGACAGCATCTGTAAGGAGAGAAAAGAGCTAATGTTTCAAGTCTAGATGATCCTTTGTCAGCTCTTTTCTCTCCTTACGATGACCTTTTGTAGTTCCTTGCGGTCTTGGGCAGGTCAGGACCTGCTGAGACTTTCCAACATTTTCTCTTTTGGTTTCAGATTCCAGCATCCAGCACAGTAATTTGCTTGTATTTTGCCTATTAACATTTTATATGGCACCTTACTGAATGCCTTTTGGAAATCCAGGAGTATTATATCTGCTAATTTAAGTACCAGAGTACTTAAAGTCATACAGACATAGAGATTTACACCAGGAAAAAAGACTCTTTAGCTCAACTTGTCCATGCTGCCCCTTTTTCTTAACAGTAAGCTAGTCCCAGTTGTCCATGTTTAGCCTATATCCCTCTATACCCATCTTACCCAGGTAACTGTCAAAATGCTTTTTGAAAGACAAAATTGTACCGGCTTCTACTACAACCTCTAGCAGCTTGTTCCATGTACTTACCACCCTCTGAGTGAAAAAATTGCCTCTCTTGATTCTTTTGTATCTCTCCCCTCTCACCTTAAACCTCTGCCGTCTAGTGTTAGATTCCCCTACCTTTGGAAAAAGATATTGACTATCTAGTTGATCTGTGTTCTCATTATTTTATAGACATTTGTAAGATCACCCATAAGCCTCCCATGCTCCAGAGAAAAAAAAGCTATACTTTATTTTCTCTGTTTTATTAAAAATTCATTTTAAGGGATGTGGGCATTGCTGGCTAGGCCAGTTTATTATTGACTCCACAGCTGACAATATAACACATCATGATGCCCAACTATATTACAACAATATGCACCACATGATTCTCCTTTCCACTGAAGGGAACTGTTATATTATTTTATATCAATTACCCAATTCGAATTCACTCATTTTACACTCTCGTTCAAAGTTAAGATTATTCATGTTGAGTGAAGGAGATGTATTTCTTTGTAGAGGGGGAAAATGGTCAGAGGGGGAAGGCACTCTCCTATTCCCTGGTCCATTCATGGTCCCTTTTTATACAATGTTACTGCAGTCTTCCTGGAAGCTGGAATATGCTTCCTACCCAAGCTCAACCTCCTGCATTCACTCACCTCAACAAAAGATGTGCATTGCAGGGAATCAAGGATGCGAACCGTGTCCTGTGTGGGCTCTACATGCTGCTGTGGAATGGTTCTTCTGCAGTGTTTGAGATTTGATCAATAATCCAGCCTCTCAGCTGGTGGGGGGAAAGCAAAATCCCAAATATGGATGAAAGAACGCAAAGGAATGTCAGCTCTGTGCACTTAATAATTTTGAATCAAAATAATGATACAATGCACCAAATGTAATTTGGTATCATCAGGGATCAATCGCTTACGGGAAAGGAGGTCTTGCTGAGAACGCTGGAACAGAATGGTTGGTGTAGTCAGCTTGAATATTAATACCTTTCACCTGTGACATGGGTTCAATTTTTACCTCAGAAAGATTGGTTAAAAATTTCCTCTCTCTACCAGATAAAGGGGAAGATTTTCCTTGGATTCAGAATTAAAGTTGTTGTGTTATATTTCCTGAGCTAAATCCGGTGAGACCCGCAGTTATTCAGCGATAACATAAAGCAAGAAAATTCACTGAGCTGCTGCGGTGAGACAGAAACTGGAGCTTTTGGAAATCTTAGATGAACATGGGAAATGCTGGAAACACTCAGCGGGTCTGGAAACATCGGCAGAGAGAAATGTAGGGTCTGCGCTTCAGATTGGTGACCTTTCATCAGAATCTGACAAAGAACTGGATGGTGCACTGCTTTCAAATGAGTGGAAGCCTGATTTATTCACAGATACACTGAGGTCTTAAATTGGAGCACACATGGCTTTGTGTTGGCACACAGTTAACCTCAGATGTCTGCCTGCATATTGTCTTGCCTCCATGAGGACCTGGAGAGTGATATGAAGGTAGAAACATCAGAATATTTTTTTCCTTTGAGCAACGGCATGGTGGCACAGTGGTTAGCAGAGCTGCCTCACAGTTCCAGGGATTCTGGTTTGATTCCTGGTTTGGGTCACTGTGTGAAGTTTGCATGTTCTCCCCATGTCTGCATGGGTTTCCTTTGGGTGCTCTAGTTTCTTCCCACAGTCCAAGGATGTGCAGACTGAGTACAATGGCCATGTTAAATTGCCCCTTAGTGTCCTGGGATATGTAGGCTAGAAGGATTAGTGGGGTCAATATGTCAGATTACAGAGATAGGGTTGGATTGTCGTTGGTGCAGACTCAATGGGTTGAATGATCTCCTTCTTCGCTATAGGGACTCTGTGATTGGCTCTGGCAAAGCATGCATTCACCCATGCATGCTACAATCACAGACGATTGGCTAATATTGCAAATGTCATCTATGACATCCTGGCCTCTCTCAAGACACAAAGACCCGTCTGCCAAGCTAATTGGAACCAGCAAGGAGCAGACAGTGGACAGGTCCATTGACCCTCAGGTGGGATTTTAGGTTTCGGGACAGGCCAAACCATAAAATCCCACCTAGTGATTTCAAGCTATAGTCACTTTCAGATGATGGGAGCTTTTGAGGTCCCTGGGTCTGTACTCAATTAAGTTCAGAAGGATGAAGAGGAGATCTCATTGAAACTGACAGAATACTGAAAGACCTGGACAGAGTGGATGGGGGAAAGAATTTTCCACTGGTGAGAGAGACTAGAATTCAAGGGCAGAGACTCCAAATAAGGGGACAATCCTTTAGATTGAGACATGGAGGAATTTCTTCAGTCAGAGGGTGGTGAACCAGTGGAATTCATTGCCACAGAAGGCTGGAGTCAGGTCATTGAGTGGCTTTAAGACAGAGATAGATAGGTTCTTGATTGGTAAGGTGATCAAAGTTGCGGGGAAAAGACAGGAGGATGGGGTTGAGAAATCTATCAGCCATGATTGAATGGAAGAATAGACTCAATAGATTGAATGGGCTAATTCTGCTTTTGTATCTTACGGTCTTATGAGTTGCCCTGGATCTTGCAACAAGCTGGTGTGATAATTCCCTTGTTAAACTGACCTTTCTCACACATACTGCTCTGGGCCCAATGGAAGGCATGAAGTTCTTGGCCTGCATAAGCTGGTGGGATAAGGTCTCCTCTGAGTATCTCTCATACAAGGGACCAGCTGCTCTCTGCTCTAGTCGGATGCACCTCCTCCCACACTACCACCTGCAGTATCATCCTGAATACAAAACCCATAATGCCAGCTAGAAACTGCCAAGGCCAGCATTACACTGTCAGCTCAGCCAATATTTTTTGGCATGTCTAATATGTGAAGGAGCGAAAGCAGCAGAAAAAGCAGTCAAAAAAACAAATTAGTGATTTCGCTGACAGTAGCTGATGATTTCTATTTTTTTCCACACAAAAAAAAGGTACTTTCCAGAATGTTCCCATTCATGATTTGTAGGTCATTGTAGAAATGGCAATATAGGTGGACAATTGATTGAAGTTAATGCAAGGCTCGATCCAAAATAGTGTCAGTAATTCCCAGGCTCCACTTATGGGCAATCTTCCGGGTTTTATCATCATAATTTCAGCACAAAACGAATGGATGTCCGTTGAAAATCATACCCTCCGGCCGCCAAATTCACCATGTGGTAAGTCCCCAATACAAAAGCAGATCTGCAACCTGTTACTGAGTCAGATAGAACACACCTATCACCTCTACAGGTTTACCAAAGTCTAAATTCAGAGGAACTCTATTTACTTGTCTGCAGCAGCAACTTTGCCAGGCCTGCCAACCTCAGGAGCCTCAGGCCTTCCAACTTCAGGAGCCTCACACCTGCCCAACCATAGGATCCTGAGGCTTTCCAACCACAGGAGCCTGAAGCCTGGAAATCACAGGAGCCTGAGGCTTGCCAGTCATAGGAGCCTCAGACCTGCCAATCATAAGGGAATGAAGCCTGCCAATAACAGGAGCCTGAGGCCTGCCAACTTCAGCAGCCTCAGGCCTGCCAACTACTGGAGCCTCAGGCCTGCCAATCACAAAAGCCTGAGGCCTGCCAACTACAGGAGCCTTAGGCCTGCCAATCACAAGAGCCTAAGGTCTGTCAATCAAGAATTTCAAGCTTGCTAACCACAGGAGCCTGAGGCCTGTCAACCTCAGGAGCCTGACACCACCAACAACAGAAGCCTCAGGCCTAGTCATTGTGTTGCAATATACAAGAAGAGGGATTCTATTGGAGATGGCATTGTTGAGATGCCACACAGCCTCAAGCAGGTGAAATTCTGCAGTAATAACATTGGTGCTTAACCACATGCCCTAGAACATAAATCAGATTGGTTCAGGGGAATCTATAGCATGGGGTTGCCAACTGTGTTTAAGTGCATTCTTAGAACTTTCATCACATGATTTGACCCCATACTCTAGCCGTTTGTCAGCCAAAACATCCATCCTTGTGACACTCTGTCTTCCTACACCAATTTACTTCCAAGCAAAAAAACTCATTATCCAATTGAGTAATGCTTCAATTACAGCTAAAAAGATTTTTTTGTCCCCATTGGCAATATTTTTATACCTGGGAAAGAGAAATGCCTAAAGGAAGTGGCAACAAAGCCCAATCTTTTCAAATGCCTGGGTGAATTTTTCCTCAGGGTCGCAGCAGTGTTCCAGAGATTAATCTTCAATTCTGGAGGCTCCAGGGGAATCCTGGAGAATTGGCAACCCTCTCTTGCTGCACGAGAGATTGCACTTCAAACAGATCCTGTTAAAAGAAAATGCAAGTCATTCCAATCTCAAGCTAACCTGGCCATTGACAAATCTGGCGAATAAAAGTCTATAAAATAAAGTAAATTCTAAGTAATAATCTTAGATAAGGGAGCACAAGGCAAGCAACCAGCCAGCAGACACACAACATGGCATCTTTAATTCCAGAAATTAATGGTGAAATGTGAGAGACACACTGAAGCCACAAGCAGCAACTTAATTACTCCGAGAACACAGTAATAAGCTGCAATGAAATAGCCCTCAGTGGTTAATAGAACTCAGTGGTTAAGCATGCTCTGGTGTAGTCTGTCTGCTCCCGTGCTCCAGATTTCAATGTTTTTCACTCTTCCCAGTGTGACACATGATTCTCTCAGCCGGCTGTTCCTTTATCCTTTGCCAATGTGGGTGGCGTTTTGTCAGAATGGCAACTCTCTTATTTTTTATATAAACAATTTCGTGCCTTCTTTTCTCCTCTGCTGTGCTCCAAAATGAAATTGATTTTGAGGCACGGTGCTATTTTTAGCTAAGACGATTAGGGGGAGGGTGAAATGTCATGGTGGAGTTACAGGCAAGCAACAAGACATATTTTTCACACTTCTTTTTCTCCTTTGGGGAATCGCGGTGGAAGGATTCCTGAGTTAATTTTCAGCTTGTTTTTCATTCACGCGTGGGACTTGGGTGTCACTGGCTGGCCAGCATTTATTGCCCATCCTGAGTTGTCCAAGGGCAGTTAAGAGTCAACCATATTGCTACAGTTCTGGGGATCACAGGTAGACCAGAAGAGGTAAGGACGGCAGATTTCCTTCCCCAACGGACATTGGTAAACCAGGCTGGTTTTGTTGAACCATGTTCTGAATGCTCCTTCCTTGGTTACAACTGCTGACGTCAAACTTGAACTTGGAGCTTTAGATCCAGAGGTAGGGAAACTACCCGTGCACCATCAGTTCTCCCACTGCCACACCAAAGTTGTGGAAATTGAATTCAGCAAATCTGGAGCTTGAAGATTTGCAATATTGGCCCTGTCAATGATTGTCTCGGCTTGGGAATGGTCATCAAACTTCAAAACTTCACATGGGCAATGGAGGCATCTGGAGCGCATTTTGGGTGCTCACCTACCCAATGGAGGCAAAAAAAATATGATGGCGTTTGAGAGAATTAAAAGCCACCTGCTCCATCTCCTTTGTGGTAAGATTCCTTAAGGGTCAAGCTCTAACCTTTTTTTAAGAAGGCTGTAAGATCGAAAGCAGAATTACTTTATAACCTGGGCCCTCCAGCCTGTGGTTTAGGCTCTGATATAATGACTGTTTCCCAACCCCATTTAGTGGATGCTACACCAGGTCAAAGCTCATGTACCAATCCACACTGAGCTCAGGAACGTTGCAACTTCAAACCTGAACCACTCACCTTGCCCCTTCACCCCTTCCGCCAGCCCACTCCCCATCCACCCAACTCTCCACCTCCCATCCATCCCCCTATCCAACTCTGTCCATTCCCCCATTCCCCACCCCTCAAACTCTTCACCTCCCACCCACAGAAACGCACAACTCCCCGTGAACTGACCTCTCGAAACCCCCCCATCCTCCCCCATAACCCTTCAATCCATTACCAACCAAAGATCTAACTCATACATAAATTTACTCACTGTCTCAGCATCCACTGCTCTTTGGGGTAGAGAATGCCACAGATTCACAACCCTTTGGGAGAGATAGTTTCTCCTCAATTCTGTTTTAAATTTGCTACTCTTTATCCTAAGACCATGACATTAACGATTTGGAGAAAGGAAGTGAAGGCACTGTTGTTAAGTTTGCAAATGATCCAAAGATACGTAGAGGGACAGGTAGTATTGAGGAAGCAGGGGGGCTGCAGAATGACTTGGACAGGTTAGAAGAATGGGAAAAGAGATGGCAGATGGAATATAATATGGAAATGTGTGAAGTTATGTACTTTGGAAGGAGGAATGGAGACATAGATTATTTTCTAATTGGGCAAATGCTTAGAAAATCGGAAACACAAAGGGAGTTGGGAGTCATTGTTCAAGATCCTCTTAAGGTTAACATGCAGGTTTAGTTGGCAGTTAGGAAGGGAAATTCATTGTTAGCATTCATGTCGAGAGGGCTAGAATACAAGAGCAGGGATGTACATCTGAGGCTGTATAAGGCTCTAATTAGATCCCATTGGAGTATTTTGAGCAGTTTTGGGCCCCATAGCTAAGGAAGGATGTGCTGGCCTTGGAAAGAGTCCAGAGGAGGGTCACATGAATGATCCATGGAATGAAGAGCTTGGTGTATGAGAATGGTTGAGGATTTGGGGTCTGTACTTGAAACAGTTTGAAAGGGTGAGATTGATCTTATTGAAACTTGCAGGATACTGTGAGGCCTGCATAAAGTGGACATGGAGAGGATGTTTCCACTAGTAGGAAAAACTAGAACCAGTGGACATATCCTCAGGCTAAAGAGATGATCCTTTAACACAGAGATGAGGAGGAATTTCTTCAGCTAGAGAGTGGAGAACATGTGGAATTCTTTCCTGGCTGTGGAGGCCAGGTCTTTAAGTGTTTTTAAGATAGAGATAGATAGGTTCTTGATTAATAAGAGGATCGGAGTTATAGGGAAAAGGTAGGAGAATGGGAATGAGAAAAAATCAGCCATGATTGAATGGCAGAGCAGACCTGATGGGCTGAATGGTCTAATTCTGCTCCTATGTCTTATGGTCTTATGGACCTCTTGTCCTAGAATGCCCCACAAGAGGAAGCATCCACTCCATGTCTACTTTATTCATACCTTTTATCATCTTGTACACCTCAATTTGATCTCACCTCATTTTTCTAAATCCCAGAGAGTGCAGTACAAGCAGACTGAAGATGATGGGGGCTAGTTCCAGAAGCTAAGAATAGGCAAATACACAGTTGCTGCAATGTTTCTGTCAGCTGAAGTTAACATGGGTGGATTCACCCGATTCATATGGAGTTAAGGAGACTCTGTAGATGTGTGCTATCTGTGATGAAGACAGTATCCATGATTTTAGGGGTGCTTGTATGCAGCTGTTGACTGGGACTCAGGCTACATCCTAAAAGTTGTTTTGATTTGATATGACTTGGTATACAGTGCTTCTTGCACGTTATACAGACAAAGCAAAAAAGTTCACTGAGTACATAGAGAAGAAGGAAAGGAGAGGTGCAAAATGTAATGTTACAAACATAGCTAGGGTGTAGAGAAAGATCAACTTAACGCAAGGTAAGTTCATTCAAAAGTGTGACAGCAGCAGGGAAGAAGCTGCTTTTGAGTCAGTTGGTATATAACTTCAGATTTTTGTGTCTTTTTCCCGATGGAAGAAGGTGGAAGACAGAATGTCCGGGATGTGCGAGGTCCTTGATTATGCTGGCTATTTTTCTGAGGCAGCAGGAAGTGTAGACAGTCAATGAATGGGAGGTTGGTTTGCATGATGGATTGGGTTAAGTTCACATCCCTTTGTAGTTTCTTGCGGTTTTGGGCTGAACAGGAGCCATACCAAGCTGTGATACATCTGGAAAGGATGCTTTCTATGGTGCATGTGTTAAATTGGTGAGAGTCATAGCTGACATGCCAAATTTCCTTAACCTCCTGAGAAAGTAAAAGCATTGTGGGCTTTTGTAACTGTAATGTTGGCTTGGAGAGCCATTGGAGAGTATTGAAGGGCTTGGTGACTGAGTTGAGTGATCTATGTGCTGAGTAGACTACTGAGCCAATTCACAAGATCTGTCTTAGTTGCATCTGCCAATGTGTAATTTATAATTTAAAATCAGTGTAATTTGTTCATTAATTCATGTCTGACTAATGTTGACTTTAGATTTCAGAGTCAGGTAATGACCCAAGTTAGCATTTAGTGTTTTTTTTAAACCCTTGCATATTATTCTGTTTTATACCGCGCCTTTCAGTAAATAACTGAGTTTTCATATTTCTTATGTTCCTAAATAAAATGTTAACTAGTCTCGTTTGGGATCATTAGAAGTCCTACGTTATATAATTGGATTTGAATGTCAGTTACTGAAATGTCAGGGCAAACTGATGGCAAGAAACGTAGCTCTACTCCTGTAGAAATGATTTCATTTTAATTGCTGCTGATTTGGTAATTGGATTTGTCTTGACTTTGCGAACAAGACATACCTGGGCACTTTTCCATTGCTTCAGGTGGATGTCTGCTACAGCCGTAATGGAACAGCTTGTCTAGGTGTGAGGCTAATTCTGGAGCATCTGCTGCTGTCAGGGTCCATGGCCTCGACTGTAACCAGTACACTCAGTTGTTTCTCCGTCAGGTGGTGTGAATGGAATTGGCTGAAGACTTGCTTCTGTCAAGTTGCGGAGCTCAGGAGGAAGCCGAGATTGATCGTCCCCTGGCTGAAGATAGTTTCAGATTCCGCAGCCCGGTGTTTTGCACTGTGGGCTCGGCCAATATTGGGGGTGGGTTTGGTCGTGGACTCTCTGGTTTGTTGTTTCATGTCAAACACCAATCACAACTCAATAAGAACATAAGAAAAAAGAGCAGAATTAAGTTGTTCAGCCCATCAGGCCTGCTCCACGTTCAATTATGGCTAACATAGAAACATAGAAGATAGAAGCAGGAGGAGGCCATTTGGCCCTTTGAGCCTGCTCCGCTCTTCATCACGATCGTGGCTGATTTCCAACTCAATAGCCTGATTCTGCATTTTCCCTATAACCTTTGATCCCATTTGCTCCAAATGCTATATCCAGTTGCCTCTTTAATACATTCAATATTTTGGAATCAACTGTGGTAATGAATTCCACAGGCTCACCACTCTTTGTGTGAAGAAATGTCTCCTCATCTCCGTCCTAAATGTTCTACCCTGAATCCTCAGGCTGTGACCCCTGGTTCAGGATTCCCTCTACTTTTAGGAATATTCTCCCCACATCTACCCAGTCTGTTAGTGATGGCTGATAGGTTCCTCAAACTCATTCTCCTGCCTTTAGCCCATAACCCTTGACCCCATTATCTATCTCTGTCTTAAAATACATCCAATGACCTGGTCTCAACAGCCTTCTGTGGCAATGAATTTTTTAATATTCATTTGTGGGACTCGGGTGTCACTGGCTGGCCAGCATTTATTGTCCATCCCTCGTTGAGAGTCAACCATATTGCTGTGGCTCTGGAGTCACATGTGGGCCAGACCAAGTAAGGATAGCAGATTTCCGTCCCTAAAGGACATTAGTGAACCAGGTGGGTTTTTCTAACAATTGGTTTCATGGTCATCAGTAGATTCTTAATTCCAGATTTTTAATTAAAATCCAAGTTCCACCATCTGCTGTGGCAGGATTTGAACCTGGGGTCCCAGAACATCAGCTGAATTTCTAGATGAATAGCCTAATGATAATACCACTAGGCCACCACTTCCTCAAAGATTCACAGTCATTTGGCTGAAGAAATGTGTTGACTCCAATCACTGGCGTAAATATCAATTCTCCCTCCCCTTGAAGGAAGGACTCAGCTCAATGCTGCTCCATATGGCACAGGAACAACTGGTTCAAATCTCACATTGTCACTCTGTGGGACGGTGTGCCTGTCACTCTGTGGGACAATGTGCCTGTCACTCTGTGGGACGGCGTGTCTGTCACTCCGTGGGACGGTGTCTCTGTCACTCTGTGGGACGGTGTGCCTGTTGCTCTGTGGGATGGTGTGTGTGTCACTCTGTGGTACAGTGTGCCTGTCACTCTGTGGGATGGTGTGCCTGTCACTCTGTGGGACAGTGTGCGTGTCACTCTGTGGTACAGTGTGCCTGTCGCTCTGTGGGATGGTGTGCCTGTCGCTTTGTGGGACAATGTGCCTGTCACTCTGTGGTACAGTGTGCCTGTCACTCTGTGGGATGGTGTGCCTGTCACTCTGTGGTACAGCGTGCCTGTCACTCTGTGGGATGGTGTGCCTGTCACTCTGTGGTACAGTGTGTCTGTCATTCTGTGCAGCACCACCTGCAGAATAAATAAGATAGTAGAAATCTGTTTTTAGAGTGGGCAAGCAGGCTGATTGGCCAAGCGGCCTTGGCATTTCAGTTGCAACCTCAATCAAGGGCATGGTGAAGTGTCAGGACTGAAATAAAATTTAAAGAGGCTGTCTGGGGATTGAGCTTTGCGTTGGAGTGGGCTGCCTGTACACAGTTGGCAGCGTTCTTCAAACAGGATTTAATTTGTATAGGTCTGCCGCTCCCTCAGACAGTTCTGTAGCTGCTGTACCTATGAAGGAGCCCACACCCACTCTTTTCTTGGCACCCACCTTCTTCCTGGCAGTGCTGGGCCTTTCCCAGTGGGCATTTCATTCTGGCTCCCCTTTAACTGGCCAACCAGTGTTAAAATCGCTTTCCTAGGCTGATCGCAGCTTCCAGTTCCACTGAGTGTGTGTACCCAATGAGTGCAATATAATGAAGCCACGCTGTCAAACCTTCTCAACCTGTACTCGTCAGGACAAATGCAAAAATACCAAGTATCAAATAATCACAGCAATTTATACTGCAGGAGAAATGTCTGCTGATTGTTTGACAAATTGACTCTGATTGGCCTTGGCATTGGAGACAGCAATAAGGATGATAGACTCCCCAAGCTCGTGGGTAATTTTAAAAAAAGATACAAGGCTTGAGCATATTTCTTTTGCTTGCAGAGATTCACTTGTGTCTAAATGCATCTCACTTCCAGCACACTGAAAAGAATAAAGCTCTAAGCTTCGCTGATTATTTTAGATTGGTCGTCAGTATGTCTATGGGTGCACACAGGATTGTTCTGTAAGTGCTGTCCAATCATACAATCACATCCAACAGTAGGAGTTTTGTTTTGGAACCAGCTTGCTCTTGCAAAAATCAATATTTAATGTAATGCAGTGCCTATATAAACTACTGAACACAAGTGTCCATCCAATCAAAAAAATGTCCATTGTGGCTGCTAGTATAGAATCATAGAATCCTACAGAGCAGAAGGAAGCCATTCAGCCCATTGAATCTGCACTGACAACAATCCCACCCAGGTCTTATTTCCATAACCCCATACACTTCCCCAAACTAATCCCCCTGACATGAAATGACAATTTAGCATGGCCAATCCACCTACCCTGCACATTTTTAAAGAGTGGGAGGAAACTGGAGCATCCGGGAGAAGCCCATGCAGACATGAGGAGAACATGCAGACACCGCACAGACTGGCACCCGAGGCTGGAATCAAACCCAGATCCCTGGCACTGTGAGACAGCAGTGCTAATCACAGTGCCACTGTGCTGCCCTGTGCACTGTGGGCATAGCTACACCTCAGAGACTGCAGCGGTTCAAGAAGGCACCATCTTCTTAAGGGCAATTAGAGATAGGTAATGAAGGTTTAAAATTTTATTTATTAGTGTCACAAGTAGGCTTATATTAACAGTACAATGAAGTTATTGTGAAAATCCACACTCTGGCGCCTGTTCAGGTACGTTGAGGGGGAATTTAGCAAGGCCAATGCACTTAACCAGCTAGCTTAAACAGTGATGTTCCATGAATAATACTTTCTTTAAATGCTCAATCCAAAGTCAAGCAAAAAGTGAAAGCAGATTCAAGTCTTGTTTGAAGCCTTTGAGTTTAATACCCACGTCTTCAGGTGCTGTGCATTCTTTTAATTTAAATAAGCTATTTCTATCCATGGCATTTGAGCCCTTTAGCACTTTAAAGTCTCTGATCATATCTCTCTCTCTCCAGTTGCCTTTTTCATTGCTTTAATGCCTCTAGTTCCTAATGTATCTCATGTGGCCATGGCACTAGAGGAATACAGCAAAGGATTCCCAGCTATCATTCTTAGTCAGCCCAGCAAGTTTGCTTTGATGTTGCCATCGGCTTTATACATTGGATATGGCACTTACCTGACAATAAAGCAGTATAAGAACAGCCTCCTTCCGCTTCTCTCCTCAGTGATGGCATTCAGGACTGTCAATCTCTCTTCAGAAATAATGAAAGATAATGGCCGCAGGTAATGGGAGTTATCAGAAGTAACCTGGCATTAATTTACTCGCAGGTCACTTTTTAAAAAAAAAACCGTTCTTCAGGCTGAGCTATTGTTCATTGTGGCTGTTGGTGATTCCTTTATGGTCTTCGTTTAGCTGTGAGATAATCTTATACCCTAATTCACATAACGCTCACTCAGTCCCACGTTTGACTCCTAGGCCTGCAACATCTCACTTCAGAAGCTCTAGTACCAGAATTTTACCGGCTTACCTGCTGGAATCAGAGAAGGGCATTCTCCGTTGGCCTTGGGGGGGGGGGGGGGTGATGATCTTATGAGCGAGGCTAGGTATAATGTACAAATCCCTCCATAACTTTGCCCCTTCCCCACCTCTGCAACGTCCTCCAGCCAAACCTCCCCTTCCCTTCGAATTTCTGGCCTCTGACACATTCCTGATTTCCTTTGCTGCTACATCCAAGTACATAGGCCCTAATCTCTCTACCTAACCCTCTCTGTAATCCCCCCCACCTTCTCTCTTCCTTTCAATCACCCTTTGAAACCCAACTCTTTCACCAAGCTTTTGGTTACCTGTCCTAATATCTCCATCCTTATATTCTTATGTCAAATTGTGTTAGATAATGCTCCTGTGAAGAGCCTTGGAAGATTTTATTGCATTAATGGTGCTTTATAAATGCAAGTTGTTGCTGAAAGAGAGGCCATTGACTTCAAACATTAGCTCCTTTCCCTTCTTCCAAATACATTCCTTGATATAGTTTGATTTGATTTATTATTGTCACATGTATTGGTATACAGTGATAAGTATTGTTTCTTGCAGCTATACAGTCAAAGCATACTCTTCATAGAGAAGAAGACGAGAGAGTGTAGAATGTAATGTTACAGTCATAGATAGAATGCAGAGAAAAGTCAACTTAATGCAAAATAGATCCATTCAAAAGTCTGTGCTGGAGCATGATTCTAATCCATATTTTATCGGTTTTAAATGTTACATTCATCACTCAGGGAGGTGTAAATATAAAATATACTAATTATTCAAGAACTTGAAGTATCTATCCTGCAAAAAAAGTCACAGACTGTAGATTTTTCTCATGCTATATGAAGCTAACAGCTGAAGAATCAAAACAATATTTCAGATCCACTAATTATACAGATTCTCTTCCAGATTTGCAACATTCTGCCTCAATTTAGAAGTCAATGTGGGTGGCTAAGGCAGGAAGTGTAGGCCGAACATTGCTAAACATTCCAATATTCGGTAAACAGGGCAGGATTTGGACTGATTAAGTCTAAAGAAGTTGTTGTTGTTCACGGGGTGGGGATTGGGGGAGGAGAAGTTGGAGGGGTGTTGGGTGGCGGGAAGGTGTTCATCTTAAGAGAAGAACTGTCCCAAATATGCACGGGCCTGTATTGTGAGTTTCCATTTGGTTGTCAGCTCACAGCCACTCAACAACTGCACCAATCCCCCAAGAAAACAACGGATTGCAAGAAACTACAAAGGGTCGTGAATGTAGCCCAATCCATCATGCAAACCTGCTCCCCATTCATTGACTCTGTCTACACTTTCCATTGCATCAGAAAAGTAGCCAGCATAATCAAGGACCTCATGCACCCCGGACATTCCCTTTTCCACTGTCTTCTGCCGAGAAAAAGATAGAAAAGTCTGAAGGTACGTACAAACTGACTCAAGAACAGTTACTTCCCTACTACCTCAGACTTTTGAATGGACCTACTTTGTACTAAGTTGATTTTTCTCTACACCCTAGTTATGACTGTGACACTACATCCTGCACTCTCTCCTTTCCTTCTCTATGAACGGTATGCTTTGTCTGTATAGCGCACAAGAAACAATGCTTTTCACTGTATCCCAATACATGAACATAGGACATAGAACATTACAGCGCAGTACAGGCCCTTCAGCCCTCGAGCCAGTGGACCCTCTAACCTAAACTATTCCAATATCATCCATATGCCTATCCACCGAATATTTGAATGCCCCCAAAGTAGGCGAGTCCACAACTGCTGCAGGCAGGGCATTCCACGCCCTCACCACCCTCTGTGTCAAGAACCTGCCTCTGACATCCGTCCTATAACTACCACCTCTTAATTTAAAGTTATGTCCCCTCGTGTTGGTCATCACCATCCGAGGAAAAAGGCTCTCACTATCCACCCTATCCAATCCCTTGATCATCTATACGCCTCAATTAGGTCACTGCGTAACCTTCTTCTCTCTAATGAAAATAACCTCAGGTCCCTCAGCCTTTCCTCATAAGGCCTTCCCACCATACCAGGCAACATCCTGGTAAACCTCCTCTGCACCCTATTATGTGACAATAATGAATCAAATCAAATCAAAATCAAACCAACATACTGATAAATTTTCCGCTCCTTGTTAGTCCAGAAACAGCAGCTCCCATTTTCCTTTTGCTTTGAAGAATCTAGAAAGGCAGTTTTGAGTTTGTGTTAGCGGTCTGGGGGAATCACCAACACATGGGGAAATTTTAGAGGGAATCAGGAATCTCCGGGGAGGCTCCATTTCTGGATTTTCCATGACCCTCGCTGGTGATGTCACAAGGTTCACACCCATGAAGGGAAAGAATCTCATTTTAATGAATTTTGATAAATGCTATTATAGTACCCCCCCCATCCCTTTCTCCACGGTGAAACAGTGGTTAGCACTGCTGCCTTACAGCGCCAGGGACCTGGATTCCATTCCCAGCTTGGGTCACTGTCTGTGTGTGGAGTTTGCACATTTTCTCTGTGTCTGTGTGGGTTTCCCCGGGTGCTCTGGTTTTCTCCCGCAGTCTGAAAGACGTGCAGGTTAGGTTGATTGGCCGTGCCAAATTGTCCCTTAGTGCCAGGGGGACTAACAGGGTAAATATGTGTGGTTACGGAGATAGGGGCTGGGTGGGATTGTGGTCGATGTAGATTTGATGGGCCAAATGACCTCCTTCTGCACTGTAGGATTCTATGATTCTGTGATTTCCTCTCCTCATTGAATATTCAAACTGTGGCAACAGACATCTTTTTAAAATCATGAAATAGCTGAAGGAATTCCCCAGGGGCGCAAAGGTAAATATAGCTCCCAAGAGGGTGAGGGGGGAGGACTTGCCCAGGCGGTGTGCTAGCACTACCCCAGGCATAGATTGGCACTAACAGATGACAGGCGGTCCACGGGTTATGTGGGTCTCACAGTCTGAAGTCAGAGATAGGAAGCAGTGCACACGTGAAGTAGACATGAAGTAGAAGCAACCGTTGGGAATATGTTGTACCCCAGCTTCAAAGAGGAGCAAGGACTGTGTGCTCCAGAGGAAGAATACACAGCCTGGGTGTGCAGGGCTGTCCTGCAATCAATATCCTTGGGCTTCAGGGAACTCTGTACTGGACTGCAGAATGAATGGTGATGGTCACAGGGGTCATTTGCAGTTTGTGGATAAGGTTCACATAATCGAGGGCTAATATGAAACTCTCATGGTGGGGGGACACCTACATGTACACAGCTTCCAGATTAAGTAGATGCAGGTCCATGTGAAGTATGGGTGCCTTGATGATTTGGGGTGGGATTGGGAATATCCACCATCACAACAACAGGATCCAATATTAGTGAGGAGGCTGTAGGATAACTGGTGGCATCTCTATCTGCACATTATGCTCCTGGGACACACAGACAGTGAGGGAAGGAGAAAGGGAAGGAGGCAGGGAAGATAAAATTACATCCTGTAATAGAGGTGTAGGACCACTAATTCGATAGAGGCCAACTGGCATTTTCCAAAATCAGTTCTCTCTGGGAAGAGCATGAAGAAGTGTGGGAGGATCATTCAGCTGGGGCTTCTTCTTGGGATGCACACTCACTTCTTGGAGCCACTAAAGCAGACAGGACCCAGGTCAATTATACAGGACACAGACTCGATTGCCCAGTAAGCAATCGCCACCCAGAATTCTAAATTTGCGATTTTAAAGCCATTTCAATAACCTCACGGTGATATTTGAAAAGCTACGTAGAGGAAGACAGGAATGCTGCCTTGGACAGTGAAGGCTATAGTGAAGGGGGCACTTGCATCAACTCTGCCATCCTGTCAGTGAAGGATTAACGACTAGTTTCATTCACCAATGATCGATTGGATTCCATTCATTCACCATGAAACCTATACCAGATCGAAGATTGGAACTTAGACCCTTGTTAGTTCAGTGAGATGTAATTCACCTCCAACACTCACCTCCACTCCCCCCACCCCCAACACCCCCATTCCATGGCTTCAGATTTTACGTGTGTAGAATGGAATGCTGCTCACCTTTCTGTATATGCTGGAGTTCCAGAGGAGAGGTAATATGAGCAATAATACAAGCTAAGTTGCCAAGGCTTACCTGGTCAACTTGTCCCGCAGATCTATCATTCCACCTTTCTTTTCAGCGTCCTGTAACCATTCTGATTTTTAATGTATCTTTTTAAAGAGGAAATAAAAGTGAGATTGGGTCCAGTGGTCCAGGGAGCTTTTTTCAGAGTTACCGTGTGATGCAGGAGGAAAAGGTGTCGGCACGTGAGCTCCAGCAGGAAGCAATGCTGGGGTGCATGGCTCAGGGGTAGAAGCATCCTCGGCAATGTCGTATTCTGATGGAGCTTGTGTGGGCACGAGCAGAGCATTTTCACACCCTTGGAAAGTCTCAAGTGCAGACCCCCAGGGTGTCCAGCTGACGTTCATCTTCCCAATGGGCACCAGAAGGCTGACTCCTGCAGGAGGTAAGTAAGGCACCTCGTGACCTACATCCTGAGAATGCCCACCAGAGTGTGTGGGCACAGAGTGTAGCTCTGGGCGCAAATCTGGCAGGACTAGTGTCTCTATAGTGGTCACCAACCATCTCATGGTGGCCTTGAAGGACACACATGTCAGAAGCATGATATCAGACAGGACATGGGTGGATTCCCCTGCTCTGCTAAATGGCACACTGGTGGGCCTGGACTGTCTAAGTAAAATCCTCGAGGGTCCCTGTGTTTAAGGCTGGTGCTGTCTTCCTCTTGAGGCTTCTCACCTTTTGCTCCTGGATATATTGGAGGGTTTCCTGAAGACGGGTGGGCTGGAGAGAGTGATCCGAGTGTGGTAGATTTGTGTTTAAATATATTGGCAGAACCTTTGAACCACCAGTTAAGGGCATGTAGTTGAGTCAGCTCTGTGCCTGACAGGTGAATTGGAAGGAAATTCAACTGTACATGTTTATAACGTTCCAAACACAGAATCCGGCACGGATTCTGCCATTCCGGCAAGCAGGAAAAGTACTACTGGAGCCTGGCGCCGCATTTAATCTCAAAAACACAGAATTGTGCCCTCTGTCTCTCTATCTGACACCTTGTCTTTTACTGTCACATTGAACCGGTATGTCTATTTTGAAACACTGATATTCGTATACAAGACTCAGAAGAGCAATTATTAAAAATTCTTTCATGGGATGTGGACTTTGCTGGCCGGGTCTGCATTTATTGCCCATCCCGTACTGTCCTTGAGGGGGCATTTAAGAATCAGCTAATGTAATAAATGATGCAAGGGCTTTGCTGGCCGGGTCTGCATTTATTGCCCATCCCGTACTGTCCTTGAGGGGGCATTTAAGAATCAGCTAATGTAATAAATGATGCAAGGGCATTACTGCACTGGATCCCAGATGGAATTTAGCAAGAACTTGCTAACCAGTCTGCAAAAGAAACTTGTGGTAAAATTAAACTGCCCAAAGAACAACAGAAGAGTGTAAATTTGCAGCTGTACTGAAGGTTGTTCAGGCCATTGTCTCTTTAATAAAGCAATCCAGAAACAATCCCATTCTCTCCACCTGTCTCCAACATTCTGAGCTCTTTTATCCCAGTCCGTTCCTCAGTTTCAAACATTTATCCGAGTTTCCCCTTAAAAGTTGCAATGTCTCTGTCTTACCCCGTGTTAAAGTATTCCCAGGACCTTCCATATAAGGTTTCTAACCTTCTTCTTCACTCTTGTAGTCACAGCTTGAAATTGCAGATGCATCAGCACTGATTCCCCAACCAGAAGAAATAGATTTTCCATATTCACTATCATAACCATCAGAATTTTAAAAACCTCTATTAAACTTGCATTAAAAACCTCTTAGCCTTCTTTGCTCCATTGGAAATAGCTCCCACTATCTCCAGGCTCACTTCATAACTATAGATTACCATCCCCATCCCGGTGACCACACGCTGCTTGCTTTCGATGATTTCAATGACCTTTCTGCCATCGAAACCCACACATTCTCCTTCATTAGATTCTGTCCTTCACCCCAGAGTGGTACTGTCCATTCCTTTAATGATTCTTTCATCCATTATCAGCTGGTTGCAATATTAATTTTCCATTCCAACACACTGGGACTTTTGTACCAGATAGCCGGAGGAAAGCGCTTCAGCAGCACCGTGATCTGAATGCCCAGTTTTCTGTTTCAGCTCACGGAATACTTTCTCCTTGCTGCCCGTGAGGTGTCGGCCAACTGCACGTGAACCAAATGGAGGAGGTGGGAAATCTGGCCGACAGACATACTTTAACAAGATGTGCATACTTACTGCATTTCTTTTATTCATTCGTGGGTGTCACTGGCTGGGCAGAATTTATTGGCCATCCCTGGTTGCCCTTGAACTGAGTGTCTTGCTAGGTCATTTCAGAGGGCAGTTGAGAGTCAACCACATTGCTGAGGCTCTGGTGTCACATGTAGGCCAGAGCAGGTAAGGACGGCGTATTTCCTTCCTTAAAGGGCGTTAGTGAACCAGATGGGTGTTTCCATCAATTGACAATGGTTTCATGGTCATCAGTAACTTCTTAATTCCAGATATTTTTTATTGAATTCAAATTCCACCATCTGCCCTGGTGGGATTCGAGCACGGATCCCCAAAATATTAGCTGACTTTCTGAATTGATGCTTCAGCAATAAAACCACTAGGCCTCGCCTATTTGTGGTTATAAGTACTTGTTTAAAACTTTACCATGCCTCCAGGCCCACAAGAGATGCTGTAGAGGTAAGTGATACCCTCCCCTGCCTCCGAGGCCCTGCACCCCAGAAGAATGAACACAAGATGAACTTAGGCACACTGGACATTTATCAGTATAATTCAGCCACCTAAATACAATCCTCATTCAGCCATGGCCTTCATTCTCATTGTATCATCCCAGTGTAATACCCAAACCTAATATTTAATTAAGTATTTTAGGCATATCTGACTCTTGACCACTTTAGTCCTCCTTAGAAGGTGCAGCATTTTTGCAGCATTCCTCAGCAATGTTCATCTTTTAATTTTGTTCAAACGTGATATTTATTTTCTGTCCTTATGCAACAGGATTCAGGCAGCAGAGTATTGAAGAGTTATAATTAAGATAGCCTGCCTCTCTCTCTAATTCCTATTTATTTATTATTGTCACAAGTAGGCTTAAGTTGCTGTGAAAATCCCCTAGCCGCCCTACTGCAGCGGGAGCATCTAGAGGAAACCCACACAGACACGAGGAGAACATGCAGATTCCACACAGACCGTTACTCAATTCTGGAATCAAACCTAGAGGAGCTTGGCACTGCGAGGCGGCAATGCTAACCACTGTGCCACCATGCTGCCCTCAGTATAAAATCTCGCTGAAATGATCTGTGTTTATAGAATTGGTCCTCTGGTGTTATAATAAAATCACTCATATGCAATTTCTCACAATAGATCCACTCTTAAGCACGATCCAGATATTTACATATGATATACAACACATGATCCACATCTAGAAGCACCCCCATTACGTTGCATGCGCCACATTTATCAATATCCCTCGTTGTCACTTTACATCATATGTAATTCACACTGTGTATATTGCTTATTGCCATTATATATTTATGTATGCATATTTATAGGCAGTTAATTATCCTTGCCCATCATGTATAACCTTGATTATGCTTATACCATATTTTAATTACAATTTTCTCTTCACAAAATTAATTATTAATACTAACTGCTACAAAATCCCAAATTGCCATTAAATAGATAATTAGGACTTTCTTAGGGTGGATAAATTGATTTAATCCCAGTGTAATGCCCAAACCTGATATTTAATTAAGTATTTTAGGCACATCTGACTCTTGACCATTTTAGTCCTTCTTAGAAGGTGCAGCATTTTTGCAGCATTCCTCAGCAAAGTTCACCTTTTAATTTTATTCAAATGTGACATTTATTTTCTTTCTTTATGCAACTGGATTTAGGCAGCAGAGTATTAAAGAGTTATAATTAAGGTAGGTGACGCAGCACCGGACTTCCTTTTTGTGTCAGTTTTGGTCTCTTTGGCCTAGAAAGGTTTTCTGGTTTATGGTATTGATATAGGCCGGAATCATCTTGCCCGCCATGGCAATCGGAGCAGGCAAGAGTGAGGGTGATGGAACAAGAAAAGTCCGGGCGGGATCTTACAGGACAAACAAAGAGATAAAATCCAGCCCATGAAGTCAGGTTTAGGATTCTAAGGGTTAATTGCTCAAGGGCCAACACATACTCATAGGAACTGTGATGAGCTATCAACACTGTTAACCTTATTACTTGGAGCTCATGGTATTACCATTGCAATTCAACACCACTTATTGACATTCATCCAGGTAATGCAGGCTGACTTGCTAATGTTTCCATCTGGGAGCATTCTAATCTTGTCAATATCAGTGGCTCCTTGATTGGCATGAAACTAACCAGGGAGCTGGGCGCAGAAAATCACAGCGGAAAATCAGGAAAGTGGTAATAACCATTTGAAAGCATAATAAAATTTAAGTCAATAAAAATCAAGGTCCATAATTTTTTTGCCAATTAATTTTTGGAGGAATAATATTCACTTTGCAGAGTTTGCATAATTTGATTTGCTTTATTGTTATTGCATGTATTAGGATACAGCAAAAAGCTTTGTTTTTCTACATTTTATACAGACAAAGCATACTGTCCTTAGAATACATAGGGGAGAAGGGAAAGGAGAGAGTGCAGAATGGAGTATTCTAGTAATAGCTAGAATGTAGAGAAAGATCAATGTAATGTAAAGTAGGTCTATTCAAAAGTCTGAAGACAGCAGGGAAGAAGCTGATCTTGAGTCGGTTGGTATGTGACCTCAGGCTTTTGAATCTTTTTCCAAATGGAAGAAGGTGAGAGAGAATGTTCAGGGTGCATGGGGTCTTTGATTATGCTGATTGCTTTTCATGGAATCATAGAATCCTTACAGTACAGAAAGGCATTATTCGAACATTGAGTCTGCACCAATAATGAGCCTACCCAGGCCCTATCACCACAACTCTCACATATTTGCCCCGCTAATTCACCTAACCTAGCATCATGGGACAATTTGGAGCGATTTAGCACAGCCAATACACCTAACCCTCATATCTTTGGACTGTGGGAGGAAACCAGAGCCGAAGTAGGGAGGGGTTTTGAGAACATGGTAGGGTGCAACAGTGATTTGTGAAGGTGACAGAGATAAAAGGATTAATACTGAAGTGAAGAGGAGATGTATAGTGCTGCAATAGGGGTGGAAGGAGGTGGACTTTGTTGCAATGATTGGAGGAGTGTAATCCAGAAGGGATGTGAGCGCAGCAGCAAAGTTAAGCATAAGGTATTGAAAAGTATGAGCTAGGAAGTTTTCCTTAGTTATCCTTCTGCAGATGTTGAACTTCTTCCCGCATTGCAGCAAGATCTGGACAACATACAAAGGTTGCTGACGATACGAAGGTTGCTGGTGTTGTGGATAGTCAGGAGGGGTGTCAGAAGTTGCAGCAGGGCATAGATAGGATGCAAGACTGGGCGGAGAAGTGGCAGATGGACTTCAATGCAGATAAATGTGCAGTGGTCCATTTTGGCAGGACCAATGAGACGAAGGAGTACAATATCAAGGGTAGGAGTCTTAGCAGTGTTAAGGAGCAGAAGGATCTTGGGGTCCAAGTCTATAGGACTCTTAAATCAGCCTCGCAGGTGGAGGATGGGGTCAAGAAGGCATATGGTGTACTGGCCTTCATTAATCGAGGGATTTAGTTTAGGAGTCAGGAGGTAATGCTGCATCTTTATAAAACCCTGGTCAGACCCCACTTGGAGTACTGTGTGCAGTTCTGATCGCCTCACTACAGGAAGGATGTGGAAGCTATTGAGAAGGTGCAGAGGAGGTTTACAAGGATGCTGCCTGGATTGGGAGGCATGCCCTATGAAGATAGGTTGAGGGAGTTAGGTCTTCCTGGAGAGACGAAGGTTGAGAGGCGACCTGATAGAGGTTTATAAAACGTTGAGAGGAATAGATAGAATGGATTCTTGGAGGCTATTTCCCAGGGCTGAAATGGTCGCTACGAGAGGACATAGGTTTAAGGTGCTGGGCAGCAAATACAGAGGAGATGATAGGGGTGAGTTTTTCACTCAGAGGGTGGTGAGTGAATGGAATCGGCTGCCGTCAGTGGTGGTAGAGGCAAACTCACTGGGGGTCTTTGAAAGCCTTCTGGATGAGTACATGGGATTAAATGGGATTGGGAGTTACAGATAATTCTATGGTTTAGTAGGTATCGGTATGATGGGTGCAACTTGTGGGCCAAAGGGCCTGTTTGTGCTGTAGTGTTCTATGTTTTATGTTTAACAGTCACATTTGGGCTGACAAATAACAAGTAACATTTGCATAATGCAAGTGCCGGGCAATGACCATCTCCAACAAGAGAGAATCAAACATCTCCCCTTGACATTTAATGTCATTACCATCACTGAATTCCTCACTATCAACATCCTGAGGATTACCTCCAACTAGAAACAACAGCTGCTCTGGCTAAAAGAGCAGGCCAGAGGCTAGGAATCCTGCGTCAAGTAACTCACTTCCTGTCCCAAACCATCTACAAGGCACATGTCAGGGTGTGATGGAATGCTCCCCACTGGATGGGTGCAGCTCCAACAACACACAGGACAAAGCAATTCCCTTGATTAATATGCCTTGCACAGTCACTCCCTCCACTACCGACACACTGGCAGCATCGTGTACCATCTACAAGATGCACTGCAGGAACTCACCAAGGCTCCTCACACAGCGTCTTCCAAATCCATGACCACTACCATTTAGAAGGACAAGGGTGGCAGACACATGGGAACACCACCTCCTGGAAGTTCCCCTCCAAATCACTCACCATCCTGACTTGGAAATATAATCGCTGTTCCTTCACTGTCTCTGCATCAAAATCTTGGAATTCCCTCCCTAGCAGCACTGTGGGTGTACCTGCACCACATGAACTGCAGTGGTTGAAGAGATTGCTCACCAACACCTTCTCGAGGGTAGTTAAGCAATGGGCAATAAATGGTGGACCTTGCCAGCAATGGCCATATCCCATGTATGTATGGGAAAGAAAAGCCTGTCTGAGACAATTCTGAGACTGACCTTATCCACCATGCATTGCCCACTCGTGTTGGGAAACAGCTCTGCATTTTGTGATGATGCTCTCAAATCCCAGCAACTTCCTCTACCTCGAAAGCAATGTTTGAAAATACTGATGGAGGTGAGGCACAGAGGTGGTGCAGGGTGTGGTCTCACACTTCCTGCTGCGCTCCTGATTCTCAATTGTTTAGTGAGAGTTTCCTTGCAGCCAAAGTGCGCCTCCCCTTTGGAAAACGCACCTTGCCTTTAAATAGCCCAGCCACCTGCTAAATTGATACCCATTATATTCTGTTATCTAAAATTCAGCAAGTTGAGACATTTTGTGGCTGTATGATCAGGTGTGCACTAAGCATGGCGGCTATTCAGCACACGAAAACCAATTTCTACCTCGAGAAACCCAAACAGAGATTACTGACTGATTTGATACCGTGGAATAGAAATGGATATTTATTCTTTAAAAACAGTAATATTCCGTCCATTGAGACTGCTGCCGCAGTCTTTAAAATGCTTTGATTTTCCGACCTTCCCTCGTACAAAGGCTGCTGCCGCTCCAATATTTTATCGGGGATGAACCAGTTCCACTCACTAAATTAGTCAGAGGGTTGTACACTCTCTCCTCTTCATTATTGTATTAGCAGGAGTCAGGGTTTATCATTCCCACTGTGAACAAGGCATTACGCTGTCTACTCTCTCCGGTGTGTATTAATACTCAGGACCATTAGCAGAAGCAGTTTGTGCTTCTAGCACCATCAAAGGGGCACTAATTGAAGAAGTGCTATCTGCAGCTGATATTATACAGCTTATATCTAGTCTGGAAACATTCACTCTTGGATCAAGAGCAGCCACTGCATCTAATCAGGGTATACTTTCAAATAGGAAGCAGTCTTATTTCCGCCAGGTGTCAGCAATTAGCAGGTAAAAATGTGAAGGTGCCAGTCTTTGGGAGTTTATAGAATCATACAATGCCTGCAGTGCAGAAAAAGACCATTCTGCCTATCAAACCTGCACCAACACCAATCCCACCCAAGCTCTATTCCCATAACCCCACATACTTACCCTGCTAAACCTGGAAAGTAAGGACGGGATTTTCCAGCCACATTTCATTGATGTCCTTTAGGGAAGGAAATCTGCTGTCCTTGGCCTACATGTGACTCCTGATGACAGAAACATGCTTGATTCGCAACTACCCTCCAAGGACAACTAGGGATAGGGCAATAATAAAACCGGAATATCCTGCCCGAGGTCAACGGATCTTTGCATGATCCGCATCCACCATCTCTGGTGTGATTCTCATGGTGGTGAGGGAGAGACAAACAAATTTCACCCAAAAGGACAATTTAGCGTGGCCAATCCACGCAATCTGAACATCTTTGGAGGAAACCGGAGCACCCAGAGGAAACCCATACAGACACGGGGAGAATGTGCGAACTCCACAGACAGCCATAAAACTTCACAGTTTTGGCATCCATTACCAAAATGCATGGAAAATTGTTGGGTATGTGCTGATTTGAGTATAAGCACATCAAATGTGCACTTTTTTATTATTCATTCATGGGGTGTGGGCTTTGCTGGATGGTCAGTATTTATTGCCTATCCTTATTGCCCTTGGAGGGTAGTTGAGAATCAACCACATTTCTGTGGTCAAGAGTCACATGAAAGCCAAACCGGGTAAGGATGACAGATTTCCTTTCCTAAAGGACATCAGTGAACTAAACGGGTTTTTCTGGTTTCATGGTCATCAGTGGATTTTTAATTCTGGATTTTTTTTCAAGATTCTCAAGATTTTCCAAGATTTTTTTCAAGATTTTTTTTATAGCAAGATTCGAACACAGGTCCTCAGAACATTAGCCGAGTTTCTGGATTAATAGGCTAGCAATAATACCACTATGCTATTGCCTCTTCTGAGGACTAAGGAGTGAGAAAAGGATGATTTGGTGGGTGAGCATCTCATGTTGCAGTGAGTAGTGTCCCTAACACTGGGTCAGAAGATCTGGGTTGAAGTATCACTTTAGGACTTGGTGGCCATGGACATGGGCATTGCTGGCAAGGCTAGCATTTATTACCCATCCATATCAACCCTCAAGGAGGTGGTAGTGAGCTGCCTTCTTAAACCATTGCAGTCCTTGTGGTGTAAGTACTCCCACAGTGCTGATATGGAAAGAATTCAAGGACTTTGGTCCAATGGCAGTGAAGGAACAGCGATATTTTTCTTCATAGAGCCAAAAGACTGATTATCGGCCTGTAAATCCTTCCAGTACACCGGATGACGCACAGTAAAGAGTGGTCGGACCTCCTGGCTGTCCGTATTGCAGAAGACAATGACAAACTATTGCAGGGCTTTACTAAACATCATCATAGACCAACGCAATGAAAGTCCGCGGTCTCCAATGTCTCCTCAGGAATACATGAAGGAGGATGATTTGAAATGGAATTCCAGAGATTTGTAAGACAGAAGAAGACTACTTGCTGACCAATTGTTACCAATTGCTGACCAAGGTGTTAGACTTGGAGGTGGGTGTGCACTTTGGTGATAGTGACCACAATTCGGTTACGTTTACCTTAGTGATGGAAGGGGATGGGCACAAACCGAATAACAGTAGTTATAGCTGGGGGAAAGGTTATTATGAGGCTATTAGGAGAGATTTAGGATGCATAGGGTGGAGCAGGAAATTGCAGGAGCTGGGGACATCTGAAATGTGGAGCATATTTAAGGAACAGCTTCTGCATGTCCTTAATGAATATGTACCTGCCAGGCAGGGAGGAAGTGGTCGAGTGAGGGAACCATGGTGTACTGGGGAAGTTGAATCTCTGGTGAAGAGGAAGAAGGAGGCTTATATAATGATGAGACGTGAAGGCTCAGTTAGGGCAATAGAGAGCTATAAATCAGCCAGGAAGGAGCTAAAGAGGGAGTTGAGAAGAGCTAGAAGAGGACACGAGAAGACTTTGGCGGATAGGATTGAGGAGAATCCTAATGCTTTTTACAGGTATATAAATAATAAAAGATTGGTTAGGACAAGATTAGGGCCAGTCAGAGATAGCAGTTGGAAGTTGTGCGTGGAGCCTGAGGAGATAGGAGAGACACTGAATGAGTATTTTTCATCAGTATTCACGCAGGAGAAAGACAGTGTTGTCGGGGAGAATACTGTGATACCAGGTTGTAGACTGGGCAGGATTGAGGTTCATAAGGAGGAGGTGTTAGCGAATCTTGAGGGTATGAAAATTGATAAGTCCCCTGGGCCAGATGGGATTTACCCTAGGATTCTCTGGGAGGCTGGAGAGGAGATTGCAGAGCCTTTGGCTTTGATCTTCATGTCGTCGTTAGCTCCAGGTATAGTGCCGGAAGACTGGAGGATGGCAATTGTTGTCCCTCTTTTCAAAAAGGGGAGTAGGGACCATCCTGGAAATTATAGACCGGTGAGCCTGACTTCTGTTGTGGGCAAGGTCTTGGAAAGAATTATAAGGGATAGATTTATAAGCATCTAGAGAGAAATAAATTGATTAGGGATAGTCAGCACGGTTTTGTGAAGGGTAGGTCGTGCCTCACAAACCTTATTGAGTTTTTTGAGGAGGTGACCAAAGAGGTAGATAAGGGTAAGGCAGTTGATGTAGTGTATATGGATTTTAGCAAAGCATTTGATAAGGTTCCCCATGGTAGGCTACTGCAGAAAGTGCAGATGCATGGTATTGAAGGTGATTTAGCAGTTTGGATTAGGAATTGGCTAGCTGATAGAAGACAGGGGGTGGTGGTTGATGGGAAATATTCAACCTGGAGTGCAGTTACAAGTGGTGTACCTCAAGGATCTGTTTTAGGGCCACTGCTGTTTGTCATTTTTATAAATGACCTAGATGAGGGTGTAGAGGGTTAGATTAGTAAATTTGCTTACGATACCAAAGTGGGGGGAATTGTAGACAGCGAGGATGGATGTTACAGTTTGCAGAGGGACATAGATAGGTTGCAGAACTGGGCCATGAGGTGGCAAATGGAATTCAATATGGATAAGTGTGAGTTGATTCACTTTGGTAGGAATAACAGGCATGTGAAATATAGGACTAATGGAAGGACCCTTAATAGTGTTGTCGAGCAGAGGGATCTTGGGGTACAAGTACATAGCTCTTTGAAAGTTGGCACCCAGGTTGATAAAGTTGTTAAGAAGGCGTACGGTGTGTTAGCTTTTATTGTTAGAGGGATTGAATTTAGGAGCCGTGAGGTTATGTTACAACTGTACAAAACTCTGGTGCGGCCACACTTGGAGTATTGCGTACAGTTCTGGTTGCCGCATTATAAGAAAGATGTGGAAGCATTGGAAAGGGTGCAGAGAAGGTTTACCAGGATGTTGCCTGGTATGGTGGGAAGGCCTTTTGAGGAAAGGCTGAGGGACCTGAGGTTATTTTCATTAGAGAGAAGAAGGTTACGCGGTGACCTAATTGAGGCGTATAAGATGATCAAAGGACTGGATAGGGTGGATAGTGAGAGCCTTTTTCCTCGGATGGTGATGACCAACACGAGGGACATAACTTTAAATTAAGAGGTGGTAGTTATAGGACGGATGTCAGAGGCAGGTTCTTTACACAGAGGGTGGTGAGGGCGTGGAATGCCCTGCCTGCAGCAGTTGTGGACTCGCCTAATTTGGGGGCATTCAAATGGTCGGTGGATAGGCATATGGATGATATTGGAATAGTTTAGGTTAGAGGGTCCACTGGCCGGCGCAACATCGAGGGCCGAAGGGCCTGTACTGCGCTGTAATGTTCTATGTTCTGTGTTCTATAATTGTGTGTTAGAGCAATCCATACCTTATCCTATCACAAGTGTCCCCCACCATTTAAACTAGAAATTTCAAAAATTATGGATGCAATTTCCCAGCCCACTGCATGCTTGAGTAGTGCAGCAAGGTGGAAGATATCAAGGGGGAGCTGTAGCAGAATTCCCAACCAGTGTCTAGCTGATCATGATTTTCCCAGGCCATTTTTTCTGGAATAGTTAGTCTGTGCGAGGCTGATTCGCAACTACCCTCCAAGGACAACTAGGGATAGGGCAATAATAAAACCGGAATATCCTGCCCGAGGTCAATGGATCTTTGCATGATCCGCATCCACCATCTCTGGTGTGATTCTCATGGTGGTGAGGGAGAGACAAACAAATTTCACCCAAAAAGACAATTTAGCGTGGCCCTATCGCAAAAATCGCAATGTCAATATTATTAACTTCTGCTGGGAGCCATTCTCACCAGCAGGAATTAAAGCTGGTCCCCATCAACAGGGACCAGGCATGATCATCCCATTGATGGGGACAGAGGCCATTGAAGCATCTGGGAGATCAGGGGCCAGGGGCTTGCCCTTTGGTCAGTGCCAACCTGGCACTGCCAACCTGGCACCCTGGCACTAATCAACAGGCACTTCCAAGCACAAGAGCATCAGAAGGTGGGGCCTTCTGGGGTAGGTTGATTGGTGGTGGCGGGAGAATCTCCTGCACACTCAGCATTAGAGATCGGTCAGGGTGAGAGAGGGACAATCGGGGCTCGCTATGGAAGGGAGGGATCGGGGCTGACCTAGAATGTGGTGGCAATCAGGGCTGACAACCGGGGAGGGGGAGGTTGAGGAAGATGCCAGGAGGCTGGTGATTGTGGGGGATGGGGGGGATTCGGGCTGGTCATTACCAGAGTGAATGAGGTCAGGGGCAATGACCGGGGTGGGTCAGGGAAGGAGGCTGGCGATGGGGAAGGGGCAGCATGCACACGCCAATCTCCCTATTGACAGATCGGAGCATGCGCAGCGGTCCGCTCAACACGCTAACGCCAGCCTTTTGGGCAGGATTAGGCCTTGCTCCCCTCTTACCGACGTGAATCTCCTGGCAGACTCTCTGAAGGACAGACTGCTGGAAACTCACCCCAGTAAGTACGCCCAAAAAACGGGTGGGGAAGTCTTCCATTATCCCGCTTCATTCCTTTTTGGGAACGCAGACATTGGACTGGATTTTAACTATGCAACTAAATGGGTTTTTGAGTGAGTTAAAATCTTGTCCATTATCTCAAATATATGAAAGTGGAGATAGCTGAAAGTCATTTGCATTTAACACTTGAAATTATCTCAATTCCATTAAGATGACAATTGCCCCTCAAATTAATGATACAGACACTGATGAGCTTCAACTGTCCTTCTAACTCTTGTGTCATTGCTTTTTGTAATGTCTCAGTGAATAGTTTCCTCCTGTAATTAACACTCATATTTCTGGAACTTTAATACAATGGAACTTTCCATTTACTTTAGCAGCTGCAGCAACTCCCCACAGACTAAAACTTACTGAAAAATTCAAGGCGAACCTACTGTCCATTTGAAAGATGAAGGTTTTTTTAACCAAAATTAAAATAATTGTACGCTGAAGGAGCTTTTAGCTATTTTGAACCATTTAGGAATGTGCTTATCCTCTTCAAGTTATCTGAACATATTTGGATTCATTGTAACTGGAAGTTTCAAAATTAATTTTGTGTAAAGGTTAAAAAAGAATGCAATTCACACGAGACACAATGGGAAACTCTATTGGGACTACTTCACTCAAAACTTTAAGAAATACTATTAATCTTCATTCATCAGTGAGTCTTCTATTAGCATAGCATACTTCATTGGACAATGTGACAATTTGTATTGGAAAGAAGGGGTATCAGAGAGGCAGGTTTAGGGTAACCAATTTGAATTCCAGCAACAGAAGTAGGTCATTTAGTCCATCAAGTTTTGTCCTCCATTTTACTAAACTTGGCAACTCTATCTCATTAGTGACCACATTTTTTTTGCAATTTTTACAGATGCACCATAAAAAGCATTCTTTCTGGTTGTATCACAGCTTGGTACAGCTCCTGCTCTGCCCAAGACTGCAAGAAAGTACAAAGTGTCGTGAATGAAGCCCAATCCATCATGCAAATCAGCCTCCCATCCATTGACTCTGTCTATATTTCCTGTTGTCTCACAAAAGCAGCCAGCATAATTAAGGACCACATGCACCCTGGACATTCTCTCTTCCACTTCCTTTCATCTGGAAACAGATACAACCAACCGACTCAAGAACAGCTTCTTTCCTGCTGCCATCAGACTTTTGAATGGATCTACCTCGCACTAAATTGATCTTTTTTGACACCTGAGCTATGGCTGTAGCACTATATTCTACATTCGTTCCTTTCCTTCTCTATGTGCCGTATGGTTTGTCTGTATAGTGCTCAAGAAACAATATTTTTCACTCTGTACTATACGTGTGACAATAATAAATCAGATCAAATCAAATCAGTTCTCATATATCTTACCACTTTTATTTACTAACTAGGTAATATTACATCAGTGGTTTTCTATGATAACACATTCTACCTGTTCACAATATGTCAAATGAAGCCCAAGTTGTGGTGTATTGCCTTATCTTGGCAACTTGGATCTTACTTGCCCCTTTTATGGAGACTTTGAATTCAATTGGAGCTTGAAATTGTTTTTCAGAGCAAGCGAGGAATGGATTTGCGTTTGCCCGCCTCATTCTGAGCATTGGCTTTGTAACTTTAAAGGTGGATTAAAATTAAAGCCAGTATGATTAGAGTGAAGCATATTTTATTCTTCCCAATTTGAAGATGCTAATTCAAGCCATCATAGGATGGCACGGTGGCACAGCGGTTAGCTCTCCCCGGCTGTGGGCTTGATGCTGCAAACTCTGAGAAATTTTCACCCCAGGAGTTAAAACGATTGCCTCTGTTTGACAAAGGAACTAACATTAGGTAGTAATGAAGAACAAAGGATACCTGAAGTGTATGGACAGCAGATGCACACAAATCAATCCTTTTTTTATTTGTTCACAGGATCGCTGGCAAGGCCATTATTTATAGTCCGTCATTAATTGCCCTTGAGAAGTGACGGTGAACTGCCTTCATGAACTGCTGCAGTTCCTGTGGTGTAGGTACACCCACAGTGCTGTTGAGGAGTGAATTTTAGTTTTATTTGTTCATGGACGTGGGTGTCATTGGCTAAGCCAGCATTTATTGTTCCTCACTGGTTGTCTTTGAGAAGGACTTTGACCCAGTGACAGCGAAGGAACTGTGATCTATTTCCAAGTCAGGTCGTCCTCTGGTTTGGACGGGAACCTCCAGGTGGCGGTGTTCCCATGTATCTGCTGCCCTTGCTTTTGTAAGTGGCAGATCACATTTGAAAGATAATGTTGAAGGTGTTGCAATGAATCTTGTAGATAGTGCACACTGCTACTAGTGTGTCTTGACGGCTGAGGAAGTGAATGTTTAGGGTGGTGGATGAGATGCCAATCAAGTGGGGCTGCTTTCTTCTGAGCAGTGTCAAGCTTCTTGAGTGCTGTTGGAGCCACACTCATTCAGGCAGCTGGAGAGCATTCCATCACACACCTGATTCGTGCCTTGTAGATGGTGGACATGCTTATAGAACATAGAACATAGCACATTACAGCGCAGAACAGGCCCTTTGGCCTTTGATGTTGCGCCGACCAATTATGAAAAAAAAGCAATGACCCTCCAAACTAAACCATTCCCTTCTCTTCCATAAACTTATCAACTAACCTCTTAAACGCCACCAAACTTGGCGCATCTACAACTGCCGCAGGCAGGGCATTCCACTCCCTAACCACCCTTTGGGTAAAGAACCTACCTCTGATATCCGTCCTATAACTATCACCCCTTAATTTAAAGCTGTGTCCCCTCGTGCTAGCTTTCTCCATCCTAGGAAAAAGGCTATCACTGTCCACCCTATCTAAACCTCTAATCATCTTATATGCTTCAATAAGATCCCCTCTTAGCCGCCTCCTTTCTAACGAAAACAACCTCAAATCCCTCAGCCTCTCTTCATAAGACCTGCCCTCCATACCAGGCAACATCCTGGTAAACCTCCTCTGTACCCTCTCCAATGCCTCCACATCTTTCTTATAATGTGGGGACCAGAACTGCACACAATACTCCAAGTGCGGCCGCACTAGAGTTTTGTACAGTTGCAACATGACGTTGCGGCTCCGAAATTCAATCCCCCTACCAATAAAAGCTAAGACTCCATATGCCTTCTTAACAACCTTATCGACTTGACTGCCTACTTTCAGGGATCTATGCACATATACACCAAGATCCCTCTGTTCATCAACACTATTAAGAATCCTACCATTAGCCCTATACTCTACACATTTATTATTCCTGCCAAAGTGCATTACCTCACACTTTTCCACATTAAACTCCATTTGCCACCTCTCGGCCCAGCTCTGCAACTTGTCCAAGTCTCTCTGCAAACTATAACACCCCTCTTCACTATCTACCACTCCACCGACTTTAGTGTCATCCGCAAATTTACTAATCCATCCTTCAATACCCTCATCCAGATCATTTATAAAAATTACAAACAGCAGGGGCCCCAAAACAGACCCCTGAGGTACACCACTTGTCACCGAACTCCACGATGAATATCTCCCATCAACCACCACCCTCTGTCTTCTATCTGCTGGCCAATTCCTAATCCAATTAGCTAAATCACCCTCTATCCCATACATCTGCATTTTCTGCAGAAGCCTTCCATGGGCCACCTTATCGAACGCCTTACTAAAGTCCATATATACCACATCAACTGCCTTACCCCCATCCACCTCTTTGGTCATTATGGGGAGTCAGGAGGTGGATTAATCTCTGTAGAACTCCCAGCCTTTGACCTGCTGTTATAATCATAGTATTTATATCCAGTTCAGTGAAGGGGAAATGGTTATGCTATCTCTTTAGGGAGATAGGTCACTATCTGGTACATCGTGGTGTGGATGTCACTGGTCCAAAGCTGAATGTTATCTAGATCTTGCTCTATGTGGGCAGGGACTGCTTCAGTATCTGAGGAGTGACAAATAGCACTGTGCAATCATCAGTGATCATCTTCACTTCTGTCACAAAGACAGGGGGAAAGGCACTGATACAGCAGCTGAAGATTTCTGGACCTAGGACATCTCCTGATACTCAGGTTAGGTGGATTAGCAAGGGATAGTGTGGGGTTATGTGGATAGTGGATGAGCAGGAGTTAGTGTGGGGTCACAGGGATAGTGGATTAGCAGGGGTTAGTGTGAGGTTATGGGGATAGTGAATTAGTTGGTGTTAATGTGGGGTTATGGGGATAATGAATTAGTTGGTGTTAGTGTAGGGTTATGGGGATAATGAATCAGTCAGGGTTAGTGTGAGGTTATGGGGATAGTGAATTAGTCGGGGTTAGTGTGAGGTTATGGGGATAATGAATTAGTCGGGGTTAGTGTGAAGTTATGGGGATAGTGAATTAGCAGGGGTTAGTGTGAGGTTATGGGGATAGCGGATTAGCAGGGGTTAGTGTGAGGTTATGGGACTAGTGGGTTAGCAGGAGTTAATGTGGGGTTACTGGGATAGTGGATTAGTCAGTGAGGATTCAATGGGCTGAATGGTCTTCTGCACTGGAAGGATTCTCTGATTCTATGCAGTGATGTCTTGAAATGGAAATAATTGGTCTCCAAAAATTTCTCTCTATGCTGGATACGACTGCAACCATTGGAGAGCTTTCTCCCTTCCTCTCATTAACTCCAAACATTGCTGAGGCTCTCACCTCACAGCTCAAATTCAGCAATTTTGTCCAGGTTTAGACGAAGGTTGTATTGATGTGTGGTAAATCCCAGACTGAGCATTGGGTGGACAGGTTATTGCTGAGACATTCCCTTCCACCACCTTACTGACGATGGAGAGAGGGTGCTGGGGTGGTAATTGGTCAGATTGGATTTGTCCTGTTTTAATATAGATACTTTATACCTGGGTAATTTTCTACTTTGTGGAGTAAGTGCCAATGTTGCGGCCATACTGGGAGAATGTTTGTAAGGTTACTTATAGAACCTCCATGGTACTGTTCATTCGGAGCTCGAGGATAAACTGTCAAATTTTTTTGTCTAAAGTGCATTGGATGAGGTGTTGGAGAAAGCGTGTGCAATAGTTAATGGCCCAGGAATGAAAACCTCAGTCAGAATTAAACAGGTTGGAAGTTGCACTTTTCTCACATTTTCTCACAGAGCCGGCTGAGAAATGTGCAGCACAGGAGACCCACCAGTGGAGGGCAGTAGTATCAGGGGAAGTGAAGATAGGCCCTGTTTTCATGGTGATAGATCCAGAGAGGGGAAGGATCTGTTGGAAGGGTAAGTTGGGGGGTGAGGTTAGAATGGACTTGGGGGTGAGGATGGGTTTGGATTATATATAGGAGTTGATTACGAGTTAGAGAGGGGATGGGAGCTACATTGGATGGCCAGTCAAGAGGTGGTGTGTGAGGTAGAAGGGGAGAGTGGGGGAATGCAGGGATGTAGGCTATAGATTGGCAAGATAATAAGGATGGTGTGGGGGGGTTGTTGGGGTAGTTGGGAGGTGAAAGAGGTTGGGGCAGCTGGGACGGTTGGGAGTTGGAGGGGCAGTTGGGAGGGATTGGGAGTAGTTGGGGGTTGTCAGGGTGGGATAGATGAGGGATGGGGGGGGGTAATTGAGGATTAGTCAGAAGTACTCTCGGATATATCACCCCTGGGGAATGGAAGAGTTCTGGAGCGATGTGGATTGTGGGGGTACGAGGCAACATTGAAATCTGGAACGTTCTATGTCTGAGGGAGGCTGCAGGTTGCCAACATGAGGATGTGCAACAGAGAGGAATGAGAGGGCACATTGGTGATAGCTCCCGTCACATCTGCATGCTATTTGCATACGTTTTAATCACACAGGCTGCCAGGAATGATTTAGAAGAAAGGAAGCAGAAGAAATCAAAAAGCAGAACGATCGGGAAGTTCAGCAGCCCAGGCAGTGCTGTGATGACAGCGGTTATTTATTTATTTCTCATTCTTAATGTAAATCAGGACAAGCATCGGTTAAAGCAGTGAACACAAATTTAAATTCCGACAGAGTTGCTGTGGCGATTGCTTTAGCTCCAGGGTGACTGAGTGGGAAAGTGGTCCCCACTTGTGAAATGCAGGCTTGATCACTTTAACCCTCAGTTTGCCAAGTCTGGGCTTCGCAAGGCTGGCAATTCAGAAGAACATTTTCTTGTGGCGCGAGTCCCGAATCCGTGCAAATCTGGGCAAACCTCAACATTGGGAAATCAGAGAATGTAGCCAGCTGTTACTGGCAATGGGCAGCATGACAATTCCTCTGTTCATTTTATTGCCAGCAAGGGTGAAATTCCTCATTATCACCTTGGAATACTGTGTTAAAAATATCTTCAACCTTCTGGGCTGAGGAAACAGGCCAGAAGACATGAGAGAACGCAGGCGAAAGGTGGCACATTACCACCCTAACCACACCATCATTGGTAAGTGAATTGGATGGCAGCTCTTGCAAATGGTGCCCACTAAAAATAGAAGCGAGTGTTATGTCCAGGAGTTTGCCAACATTTTACACGCTAGGCATTGCCATTGCCTTACTAAATGTCACAATACTGTGCCTACCTTGTAACAACGGGAAATCATAGAGACCTGGCAGTGTAGAGGGTGGCCATTCAGCCCATCGAGACTAGACCAACTCTCCAAAAGATCATCTTACACCGACCATCTCGTGTATTTACTGTGCTAATCCCCTGAACCTATATATTAAAGCTGGAATTTTATTGGCCAGAAATTGGAGTGGTGAGGAGCGGAGCATGGGAAGATCTGCTGACCTTGAGTGGGATTTTGCAGTTTCGGGACAAGCGAGGCCATAAAATCCCACCCTATGGGGCAACTTAGCATGGCCAGTTCACCTAAACTGCATGTCTTTGGCATGTGGGAGGAAACTGGAGCACCAGGAGGAAACCCACACAGACACGGGGGGAGAGATTCAAACTCTACACAGACAGTGACCCAAGGCCGGAACCAAACCCAGGTCCCTGGCACTGTGAGGAAGCAGTGCTAACCACTGTGCCACCCAAGAGTCATGACTTTCAGGCAAAACAAGGATATTCGAGATATCTATGCATTATTGTTGGGATGCATTTCTTATCCATAAGTTTTACTCTCCATTTTATAAATGATCTGGATGAAGGTATAGAAGGATGGATTACTAAATTTGCGGATGACACCAAAGTCGGAGGAATGGTAGATAGTGAAGAGGGGTGTTATAGTTTGCAGAGAGACTTGGACAATTTGCAGAGCTGGGCCGAGAGGTGGCAAATGGAGTTTAATGTGGAAAAGTGTGAGGAAATTCACTTTGGCAGGAATAACAAATGTGTAAAGTATAGGGCTAATGGTAGGACTCTTAATCGTGTTGACAAACAGAGGGATCTAGGTGTATATGTGCATAGATACCTGAAAGTTGGCAATCAAGTCGATAAGGTTGTTAAGAAGGCATACGGAGTCTTGGCTTTTATTGGTAGGGGGATTGAATTTTGGAGCCGCAACATCATGTTGCAACTGTACAAAACTCTGGTGCGGCTGCATTTGGAGTATTGTGTACAGTTCTGGTCGCCACACATTATAAGAAAGATGTGGAGACATTGGAGAGGGTGCAGAGGAGGTTTACCAGGATGTTGCCTGGTATGAAGGGAAGGTCTTATGAGGAGAGGCTGAGGGATTTGAGGTTGCTTTCGTTAGAAAGAAGGCAGCTAAGAGGAGACCTTATTGAAACATATAAGATGATCAGAGGTTTAGATAGGGTGGACAGTGATAGCCTTTTTCCTCGGATGGAGAAAGCTAGCACGAGGGGACATAGCTTTAAATTAAGGGGTGGTGGTTATAGGACGGATGTCAGAGGTACGTTCTTCACCCAGAAGGTGGTAAGGGTATGGAATGCCCTGCCTGCTGCAGTTGTAGATGCGCCAAGTTTGGGGGCGTTTAAGAGGTCAGTAGATAGGTTTATGGATGAAAAGGGAATGGTTTAGGTTAGAGGGTCATTGCTTTTTCTTAATTGGTCGGCGCAACATCGAGAGCCAAAGGGCCTGTTCTGCGCTGTAATGTTCTATGTTCTATTGTCACAATTGTTGGTCCATCTTTTTTTGCCAACATTTACCAGCGCAAATCGCTGGGCAAGTGCTCCTAGCGGTTTTATAATTACATTAATTTTACATTACAGGCTCTGGCTGGAACTATGAAATAAGTTTCACAAATCTGCCAATTTACAGACAGTACTTTAATGTAGATTCAGCCAATATGGTTTCACAATAATGTTACTGATATAATAGGAAGCATAGCATGAGCAGCACGGTAGCACAATGATTAGCAATACTGCCTCGCAGTGCCAGGAACCTGGGTTTAATTTCGGCCTTGGGAACTGTGTAGAGTTTGCACATTCTCCACGTGTCTGTGTGAATTTCCTTCTGGTGCTCCTGTTCCTTCCACAGTCCAAAGATTTTTTTGATTTGGTTTGATTTGATTTATTATGGCCACATATATTAACATACAGTGAAAAGTATTGTTTCTTGCACGCTATATGGACAAAATATACTGTTCATAGAGAAGGAAATGAGAGAGTACAGAATTTAGTGTTACAGTCGTAGCTAGGTTGTAGAGAAAGATCAACTTAATGCAAGATAGGTCCATTCAAAGATCTGACAGCAGCAGCGGAAAAAGCTGTTCTTGAGTTGGTTGGTATGTGATCTCAGACTTTTGTATCTTTTTCCTGAAGAAAGAAGGTGAAAAAAAGAATGTCTAGCTTGAGTGGGGTCCTTGATTATGCTGGCTGCTTTGCTGAGGCAGCCACAAATCAATGGATGGAAGACTGGTTTGCATGATGGAATGGGTTACATTCATGACCTTTTGTAGTTTCTTGTGGTCTTGGATGGAGCAGGAGCCATACTAAGCTGCGATATAACAGATTAGGGTGATTAGTCGTGCTAAATTGCCCTTAGTGTCAAGGGGAATTTGCAGGATAAATATACGGGTTACGTGGATGGGGCCTGGGTGGGATTGTTGTTGGTGCAGACTTGATGGTCTGTTTTTTTGCACTGTGGGCATTCCTTTAACATGGAGACATTTGCTATGACGTAGTTTTTTGTAGATCACAGTGAGTTACTTCCTGTCACATAGCTGTCGATGCGTGTGGAGACTCTGAATGGTTTTCTGATGATACAATATCCCCAGCAATATCTCTCTTTAGTATTAATCTTGCTTTGCCATTTGGTTGTTGTCTCTAAGTGTGTTATCACAATTTCATGTCTTATAAACATAAGTCGAAAATGCCAAGAAGTATTGAAACTGCTAGCAAGAAAGCAAGAAAAACACTTCATTTAGATATTAGCTTGGAGGTTTTGAAGTATTTTGATGTATTAAAAAGCAGATATGTCAACTGGATAAGAGCTATGTTGCTAGCAATGACTAGTACATTATTGCTGTTATATATGACTATTCTAGCAAGGCCAGATGAAAATCCATGGACCTTCCAGTACAGCGAGTAGTGAGAGGGATTGTAAAATACACAGATGAGAATGAGACCTCAGGCCCTGAACTTGCCCTTCTGGCCTGGGAAGAAGCTTGATATGGCTCCTGCTCTGTCCAAAACCACAAAAAAACTATAAAAGATTGTGAATGTAGTCCAGTCCATCCAGCCTCCCATCCATTGACTCCACTACATTCTGCACTCTCTCTTTTCCTTCCCTATGAACGGTATGTTTCATCTGTATAGGGTGCAAGAAATAATATTTTTCACTATATATTAATACATGTAATAAATCAAATCAAATCAAAAAAGAATGGAATCTCTGATTGGTCTAAACAAGGTAAGAAGTCTGCCAACACCAGGTTTGTTGTCAGGCTTCTTACTGTGTTTACCCCAGTCCAATGCAGGCATCTCTACATCATGGTCTAAACAAGGCCATTGATTTAGAAGAGATTCTCATAAACAGCAACATTGAAACTCCAGCCTTCAATCTGTGTTTGGATTGGAAAGGCTCCAATGGAATTGTAGTCCCTGAATATTTTATACATCACATTGAAATACAACAGTGCATCCTGTTACTCAGAGTGTGAAACATCACTGAGAAGCTGCTATTTTTAAATTCAAAGTTTAAAGTTTATTTATTAGTATCACAAATGGTTTACACTTTCACAGTAACTTCATGTAAGCCCACTTAAAAAAAATCCTAACACCACAATGAAGTTATTGTGAAAATCCCCAAGTCGCCACACTCTGGCACCTGTTTGGAGGGAGAATCTTAGCATGGCCAATGCACCTAATCAGCACATTGTTTGATCTGTGGGAGGAAATTGGAGCACCCGGAGGGAACCCATGCAGACACGGGGAGAACATGCAAACTCCTCACAGATGGTGATCTAAGCCGAGAATTGAACTCGAGGCCCTGGTGCTGTGAGGCAACAGTGCTTGCCACTGTGCCATCCCATACTGGGTAATTTGAGTTCATTGTCTGATCACTCCAATGTGATAAAACTTGGCAACTGCCATAAAGTCATTGGGTTGTTTGGAATTGATGATGGAAGAATAACAAATGAAATAGTTTACTTTGAGTACTTTCACAGCTCTTACATGCCGAGGCCATGCCAAGGGACACACTAACACTTTTGACATGTCACTTCCTGTATACAGGTCACCACAATTCCCAGCTGCACATATAGTTTACAAGCTCCAAGGGAACAGTAATTCAGTCAGATTGCCATTCTGCTTGTAGTTACTTATCTGGAATCCTTCAATCTCACCTGACTTTCTGCCTCAGGCTGGGTGTAATCTTGGCAGGGCAGAGCGCTCCCAGGGCCTATATTCGCGGGCACCTCAGTTGCAGATAAATAAGGCATGCCCCTGTTTTTCTGACACCAGTTCAGAGTCAGGTCAGGCCTCATGGGGGAGGAGAGGGAGCCTTCAGGGGTGGGAACAATCGGGTCAAGGGCTGGGGAGGGGGTGTGAGGTTAGAGTCAGGGTGATTGTGAGGCTCAGAAACAAGCAGGCCGAGTCAGGTCAGACCTGGGGGGGGATGTTGGTGGGGGGGAGTAGTAAGCTCTGGCCTGGGGATGGGAGATGGAGAGGGTGTCTGGGGCAATTTGCCCATCAGAATTTTCAACTTCCCAGGCAATTAATGGGCAATGCTTACCTGGGAACATCTGGGGTCTTGGTGGGTAAGGGTAAATTTCCTGAGCATCTGACTGTGCTGCAGCTGGATTTCCTCACCTTCTAATAATTAATCCCAATTTCATTAATACCATCATCTCCAATAATGTGAAATTCTCTATTACCTACAGTATTCATTCTGCTCCCCCCTCTGAGAGACAGTGTCGGTCTGATAATCTGCAGCTGCCAGGATCATAAAAAAAAATCCCTACACTGCAGGACAAGGCCATTTGGCCCATCGAACCTGCACTGGAAAAAACCCCACCCGGGCCCTATCCGGGGAGGATGAACAGACTCCGCACAGACACTCATTCAAGAGTGGAATTGAATCCAGGTCTCTTGCTGCTGTGAGACAGTAGTGTTAACCACAGTGCCACCATACCATGTTGGGAAGTGGCCAACCATGAGATTGGACTTTGGCACCCAATAAATTTAAGGGGCAGTGGAGTAGGTGTATTATTTAAATAAGATAGGTGAGTTCACCGATGATTCAGGCTGGTTCTCAGGCTTGCTTGGGGAAACTGAGAATCCAAGCAGAAGGGTGAATGAGGTAGAGCTGCGGCAACAATTGTTTTGTAGTCCGTTCTCTCGTTTTGTCAGAAGTACTGGGGTGGTGGGAGCTGCAGTGCTGAGGGAGGAGTCAGTAAAACTCCTACTTTTTTTAATCACATGGATGCTGAATTTTTTCTGTTCCAAGACGAGTCCCAGGCTGGTCAACCTCTTTTCTCTATGAACAGTCTAAGGAATAATCCCCCAAACCAGCGAATCTTAGGATTTTTCACTTTGGGAGCCTCGCGCAGCCTCTCCTATACTGAGTGATAGAGTCATAGAGGTTTACAGCATGTAAACAGGGTCTTTGGCCCAACTTGTCCATGCCGCCCTTTTTTTTAAACCCCTACGCTAGTCACAATTGCCCACATTTGGCCCATATCCATCTATACCCATTTTACCATGTAACTGTCTAAATGCTTTTTAAAAGGCAAAATTGTACTCATTTCTACTACTACTTCTGGCAGCTTGTTCCAGACACTCACTACCCTCTCTGTGAAAAAATTGTCCCTCTGGGCAGTTTTGTATCTCTCAAACCTATGCCCTCTAGTTTTAGATTCCTCCAACTTTGCGAAAAGATATTGACTATCTAGCTGATCTGTGCCCCTCATTATTTTATAGACCTCTATAACATCACCCCTCAGCCTTCTATGCTCCAGAGAAAAGAGTCCCGTTCTATCCAGTCTCTCCTGAAAACTTAAACTATCAAGTGGCAGTAGCATCTTAGTAAATCTCTTTCTAGTTTAACAATATCCTTTCTATAATAGTGGTCAGAACTGTACACAGTATTCCAAATGTGGCCTTACCAATGTCTTGTGCAACTTCAACAAGACATCCCAATTCAGGTATTCAATGTTTTGACCAATGAAACAAAGTATGCCGAATACCTTCTTCACCACTCTGTCTACCTGTGACTCTATGAACCTATATCCTGAGATCTCTTTGTTCTGTAAATCTCCCCAGTGCCCACCCATTAACTAAGTAAGTCCTGCCTCAGTTCAATTTACCAAAATGCGTTTGTAAATTGCATTTATCCAGATTAAACTCCATCTTCCATTCATCAGCCCCTTGGCCCAATTGATTAAGATCCTGTTGCAATCCGAGACAACCTTCTTCATGTCAAGTATGCCACCAATCTTGGTGTCATCTGCAAACTTACTAACCATGCTTTCTATATTCTCATCCAAATCATTAATATAAATGACAAATAACAGTGGACCCAATGCCAATCCATGAGGCACACTGCTAGCCACAGATCTCCGATTTGAAAAACAACCCTCTACAGCCACCACTGAGAGTGAAATAACTTCTCAGAGGCTGGTGTCCCCTCATCAGATTCCTTTTATTTACAAACTTAAATCCATTCCTAAAAGTGTTTTGGGTACAAAGTCAGAATCGAGAGTGTTAGTGGCCCTGACGCTCCTCAATATATATAAATATAGGGTGGCACAGTGGCACAGTAGATAGTACTGCTGACTCACAAGGACCAGGGTTCAATTCCCAGCCTGGGTCACTGCCTGTGTGGACTTTGCATGTTCTCCCCATGTCTGCGTGGCTTTCCTCTGGGTGCTCTGGTTTCCTCCCACAGTCCAAAGACGCGTGGGTTAGATTGATTGGCCATGATAAATTGACCCTAGTTTTGGGGGGATTAGCAGGGTAAATACTTGGGGTTACAGGGATAGGGGCTGGCTGGGATTGTTGTCAGTGCAAGGTCAATGGGCCCAATGGCCTCCTTCTGTACTATAAGGATTCTATGATTTTAATTTACAGGTGAAACTGCCTGATTAGACATTATCTCAATCATACACCAAGAGGAGTATGGGGTAATTGCAGATGGTTTTGCTTAGCAGCAAGTAGCATCCCCAGTCCTTACAGAGCTCTGCAAAATCTGTCAAGGCAAGCCAGGGTCTGGTGTACCCAACTCCAGAATTAAAGATACTGGAGTCTGATTGGAGTACCAGCAGAAGAAGGCTAAGCGCTGCAGTTTTCAATCCCTGTGTATTAGTGACAGATTGAGGATAGTTTTGTGCTTTGGGCTCATGTTCCAAACATGCTGAGTATGACATAAACCACCTTCATTTCATAAAGAAACATAAAACTAGGACAGAGATCAAATGTCCTGAGTATTGGTAGGTGTTAGACTCAGAAAAAATGTGTTTTAATATGTGTGGAGGGAATATCTTTCAGGCTGCACATCGGGTAAAGCCTCTGAATTCTATTCTTATTCATTCATCACCATTATTGGATAGGCTAGCCTTTATTTCCCATCCTTAATTGCCATTGAGAAGACTGTGATGAATTGCCTTCTTGAATCACTGCAGTCCCTGAAGTATAGGCACACCAGAGTGCTATGAGACAGGGAATCCCAGACTATGACCCAGCGGCAGTGAAGGAACGGCGATACATTTCCAACTTATATGGTGAGTGGCTAGGAGTGCAACTTCTGGGTGGTGGTGTTCCCATTCATCTGCTGCTCTTGTCCTTCTAGATAATGGTGCTTGTAGGAGCCTTGGGAGGAAGGAGTCTTAGTGAATTATTGCAATGCATCTTGTGGATAGTACACACCACTGCAAGTGTGCATTGCAAGTGTGGTTGGAGTAAATGTTTATGGATGTGGTGTCAACCAAGTGGGCTGCTTTGTCCTGGATGGCATCTAGCTTCTCAAGTTTTGTTGGAGTTGTCCTCATCCAGACAAGTGGAGAATGCCCCAACACACTCCTGACTTGTACCTTGTAGATGGTGGACAGGCCCGGGGGAGTCAGGAGGATGTTGATAGTGGGAGATTCAGTGTTGGTATTGCCATTGAATGTTAAAGATCAATTGATAGATTCTCTCATGTTGCAAATAGTCATTGATTAGCATTTGCACAGTGTGAATATTACTTACCATTTTGTCAGTCCAAGCCTGAATATTGTCCAGTTCTTATTGCATTTGGACATGGCCTTGCTGAAGATTATCCTGAGGAGTCATGAATAGTGCTGAACACTGTGCAATCATCAGTGAACATCCCAGCCTCTGACCTTATGATGAAGGAGGGTCATTGATAAAGTTGGTTAAACATAGAAGAAGATAGAAGCAGGAGGAGGCCATTTGGCCCTTTGAACTTGTTCCTACATTCATTGCAGATCATGGATGATTGTCCAACTCAGTGGCCTAATCCTGCTTTCTCCTCAGAGCCTTTAATCCCATTTTCTCCAAGTGCTATATCCAACCGCCTCTTGAATACATTCAAATGTTTTGGCATCAATTATTTCCTCTGGTAGTGAATTCCATAGGCTCACCACTCTTTGGGTGAAGAAATGTCTCCACATTGCCATCCGAAATGGAATATGTTCGGGGTGCTGGGGTCCTTGAATCACAATAATGGCGCAATGACATTGAAACAAACCCGTTGTAAAATATAGTTGAACATCAAAAAATAATAAATGCCGGTATTACACCCCTGGTAAATGTTAATACAAAGATGCTTCCCTCTCCAGCCGGTTTTGTGCGTGAACGCACCCAGCAAGAACACTCAGCTCTTAACCTTGGCTTTTCAATTAATTGAATTTTTATTCATGTTGCTCTTCCTTTGTTTCGCGGAAGGTGCCTTTCAACATTGTTTCTTTAGGTTATCCTTTAATTGGTGATATTGGAGACTTTTCCTAATGCCAAACTCGACAGACCTGCCAACTCTAATTACGCACAAAAGATGACAAGCGAAAGGTATAAAATTATTAAAATGAATGATGCTGAGCCGTGCTTAACTTCCTAACCAGACAACACTGTTTGAAACATTCTTCTCTGATCCCTACAACTGTTAAATTCTGCTTCTATAATCAGAAATGACAAGCAGGACAATGAAAAACATTGTAAACGGAAACACTGGGAATAATGAACAAATTTGTATACTGGTCTTTTCACTTTTGTTTATTCTATCTCCTTCTTTCCCAAATCCTTTCCCAAAGAGAAATGGTAGTATAGTGGTTTTGTTGTGAACCTGCGAATTTAGAGCTATCCAATAATATATTGCTTCAAATCCTGCTCTGTCATAAAATTATATTAATCCAATTAATTAAATAAATCCGCATTATCTTTTTCCATGAAAAAGGTTATTAGTATTAGTAATGGCAACCATGTCATCACCGCACTGTTAATGCAAAATTGTCTTGTCCCTCACTAAAGCCTTCTGCTGTCCTTACCTGTATCTGCACAGACCAGCCTCCCATTTGTTGACTCTGTCTACACCTCCCGTTGCCTCGGAAAAGCAGCCAGCATAATCAAGGACCCCAGCCATATTCTTTTTCACTTTCTTCCATCAGGAAAAAGATACACAAGTCTGAGGACACGTACCAACCAAAAGAGAAAGAGAGATTTTCAAAAGAATGTGGAAATCAGAAGTTAGCAATAGCAGAAAAAGAAAGGGATAAGGTAAGAAAATATCTGCTTAGAATGCAACAAGTTAAAGTAGACAACTCCAGCAAGGTGAGGAAATAAAATCAGCTCTAGACATGAGACTACTGGGGAGATATTTAAATTTGTGCAGATTTTTTTGATTTAATTGATCTGATTTGATTTATTATCGTGACATGTATTGGTATACAGTGAAAAGTATTGTTTCTTGCGCACTATACAAACAAAGTATACCATTCATAGGGAAGGAAATAAAACAGTGTAGAATGTAATGTTACAGTCATAGCTAGGGTGTAGAGAAAGATCAACTTAATGCGAAGTAAGTCCATTCAAAAGTCTGACAGCAGCAGAGAAGAAGCTGCTCTCGAGTTGAATGGTATGTGATCTCAGACTTTTGTATCTTTTTCCCAATGGAAGAAGGTGGATATGAGAATGTCTGGGAGGTATGTGGTGCCTTTGATTATGCTGGCTGCTTTTCCGAGGCGGTGGGAAGTGTAGACAGAGTTAATGGATGGGAGGCTGATTTGCAAGATGGACTGGGCTACTTTTACACCTTTTTGTGGTTTTTTGTGATCTTGGTAGACCAGGGACCATACAGGGTACTTCCAAAACTTGAGAAGAAGGGAGTAGAAGGATTCTTAATATCTTTTGAAAAGATAGCTAAACAAATAAAATTGCCACAAGGGAATTGGACAATTACACTTGCAGAGTAAATTAGTAGACAAGGCTACTGAACTTTATGCATCTTTGAATGAGGGCAAGTTGAAGGATTATGAGACAATCCTTAGTCCAAATAAGTTTGTTCCTGAAACAAAAGTTTCGAAACAGAAGTTTCAAAACACAAGTAACAGCCTGTGAAAACTCATCTTGAATTAGAAAGACTAAAGAAAAACTATTTTGATCGGTGAATATGGGCTTTAAAAATTCCCAAAATATTTGAAGTCCTTAGAGAGGTGACATATAGTTAGAGGACCATTCAAATTAATTCAGGAAAAAACTGCTAAATAAATGATCAGAAGCTACACTTTAAGACTTTGTGGATGATTGTCCCAAAAGGCCAGGAGAGGTAAGCGGGGGCTGAGAAGCAAGCTTTCTGCTGGACGTCACCACCTCCATGCGTCTCCCGCCGTCGGAATTCCAGCACTGTCAGCTCCGTACCAGAAATCAGTACAGAGCTGTATAAATTATTCAAGTGAAGATTTGCATCCGATTAGCAGGCCTGGGACAGAAATGCAGAACAAAGCCATTCAGCCCATCAAGGCCTGCATTGACTTGCTGACAGATCATCCCGCGCAGGCTCTATCCCCATAACCTCATATTTATCCCCTCAAACCTGGACATTTTAGGACACTATGGGGCAATTTAGCATGGCCAATCCACCTAACACAAACATCTTTGGAACATGGGAGGAAACCGGAGCACCTGGCGGAAACTAGCGCAGACACAGGGAGAATGTACAGACTCCACATAGTCACCCAAGACCGGAATTGGTCCCTGGTGCTGTGAGGCAGCAGTGCTAGCCACTGTGCCATCATCTCTTGCAAGAGGATACAGTAAGAAGTCTCACAACACCAGGTTAAAGTCCAACAGGTTTATTTGGAATCACAAGCTTTTGGAATGCTGCTTTCTTATCACCCGATGAAGGAGCAGCACTCTGAAAGCTCATGATACCAAATAAACCCGTTGGACTTTAACCTGGTGTTGTGAGATTTTTTACTGTGCCCACCCCAGTTCAACGCTGGTGTCTCCACATCATTGTAGGAGAATGGCCAGGGAATCACAAGACTAGTGGGATATTTTTCCAAAAATTTAAACAGTCATCAGAAAAAATGTTACACCATCAAAAAAGAGGCTTGAATTCTTGTACTGAAGCTTTTGCAATTTATATTGCTAGTAATCCTGCACTTGTGTGTATACAAATCATAGTCCATTAATGTTCCTGGAAAAGTTTTGAGACCGCAACACTAGACTATTCCATTCAAGTCTATTATTGTGGCCATTTAATTAAAACACTCTTCATGTTGATGGATGAAATAATGTACTAGCGTATGTTCTATCAATTGTTTAAAAGACTGTTATGAATGTATGTAGGTTTCCTGGAGTTTATTGTTCTATTAAAGCAGGCTACAAATTTCTGTTATAATGTTGTTGAACAGATTCTTGTGTAAAGTGAAAATTTTAAATTTAGACATTTCATTTCCTTTAAAAGGGGCTGTGTCACAAGATGTTCGGATTTTATTAAAATGATTGTTTTTTTTTGCACAAGTGAAATTAAACTGCCATGTATTTTGTGAATCATGTTTGGGCAGCAACTAAGAGACAGGAGGAAAGGAAAAGGAAAGAATTGGGAACAAGATGTTCTTTGCAAATGATACAATTACTAGTCAGAGTGCTGTGAGCCAAGAAGCAGTTAAGACACAGATGGGATGTTGAAGAAGCAGTAGCAAGAAAGAGAGGGAGGCAGCAATTCTCAGCTCAGTTGTTGTAGAAAGGGTATTGTTAAACTAGAAAGAGTGTAGAAAAGATTTACTGAGATGCTACTAGGACTTGATGGTTTGAGTTATAAGGAGAGGTGAGATAGACTGGGACTTTCTTTTCCCTGGAGAGTAGGAGGCTTAAGGGGTGATCTTATAGAGGTCTATAAAATAATGAGGGGCATAGATAAGGTTAACATCTTTCCCCAAAGATAGGGAAGTCTAAAACTAGAGGGCACAGGTTTAAGGTGAGAAAGGAGAGATATAAAAGAGTCCAGAGGGTCATTTTTTTCCACATAGAGGGTGGTGGGTGTTTGGAATGAGTTGCCAGAGGCAGTAGTAGAGACGGATACAATTTTATCTTTTAAAAAGTGTTTAGGCAGTTACGTGGGTAGGATTAGTATAGCGAGACATGGGCCAAATATGGGCAATTGGGGCAAGCTTAATGTTTGAAAAAAAGGGCAGATTGGACAAGTTGGGCCAAAAGGCCGGTTTCCATTCTGTAAACTTCTACGATTCTATGATTCTCGAGGTGAAGTGCTAAAGATAAGCTAATTTGTGCAAAAAAATTCTTTTCTTTGTTGAACTGAAGGGCATTCCCAAGTCCTGATCACTTAATCTATACAGTGTAATAATATTGGTTAGATTTGACCAATATGTTCAAGGTTTTTGTTTGGGTAATAGGTTTTCAGCAGAGTTTAGGATTATGGGGAAACAGATAGTTTGGGGTTTTCAGTCTTTGAAGTATAAGATTGTTCCTTGCAGTGTTTTATTATCTCTCTTCCACTTTAATAAATACTTCATTATTTTTTAGAACAAATTATGTACTTTCAGACTTCATTTGAAACACCAAAGCTATTCATTAATAAGAAAAATTTTAAGAGGCCATCAGCCCCATGGCTGCTCCAGTTCCTATATATCTTCTACATGTCTCACTGTTGGTCCCAATTGGCCACTCCTGCTGTGTTGCCCTGAAAGGGATAATCATCACAGTCACCACAGGAGACATCTAAATTTAACAATGACCATCCTCTCCCAATCAGTCCATTGACTTTTTTTCAATCATTTATATGATGTGGGAATCATTGTTAGATCAGCATTTATTGCCCATCCGTAATTCCCTTAAGAAGATTGTGATGAACTGCCTTCTTGAAATGCTGCAGTCCATGTGGTGTAGATGCATCCACAGTACTGTTATGGAGGCAATTCCAGGGACTTGACCCAGCGATAATGAAGAAATTTTAATATATTCCCAAGTCAGAACTGTCAGTGGCTTGGAGTGTAACTTTCAAGTGGTGGTGTTCTCGTGCACCATTGTGGATGGTAGTTATCATGGTTTGGCTGTCTAAGACGTCTTGGTGAGCTCCTGCAGTTCATCTTGTAGATGATACACACCACTGCCTTAATACATCAATGGTGGAGGGAATGAATATTTGTGAATGGGATGCTAACGAAGCAGGCCACTCGCCTTGGATGGTATCAATTTTCTTGAGCATTGTTGGAGCTGCATTCATCCAGGCAAGTGGGGAGTATTCTATCACAGTACTGAATTAGTCTAGTAGATGGTGGACAGGTTCTGTTGGGATGGAAGATGAGTCACTTGCTGCAGGATCTTTCACTTCTGAAATGCTGTTGGTGGGGATATTGTGCCTATTCTCAAAGCCCAGTGCCCTTGCTGGAACCCAATTTACAAACATAATTCATAAGAGTTGTAATAACAATAATAATATTTGTTGTAATTATACAGGACCTTGGTGAGGCCACACCAAGAGTATTGTGTGCAATAAAATTTGATTTCCTTTTCTGAGGAAGGATGTTCTTGTCCTTGAAGGGGTGGAGCGAAGGTTTACCAACCTGATTCCGGGGAGGGCGGGACTGATGTATGAGGAGAGATTGACTAGGTTAGGAGTGTTTTTGTTGGAGTTCAAATGAATGAGCAGGGAAATCTCATAGAGACTTATAAAATTCTAACAGGACTAGGCAAGGTAGATGTAGGCAGGATATTCCTGACAGTGAGGAATCCAGAACCAGCGGTCATGGTCTGAGGATTCGAGCTAGACCATTGAGGACGGAGATGAGGAGACATTTCTTCACTGAAAGAGTGATAAGCGTATGGAATTCATTATCACAGGAAGTAGTTGATGCCAAAACATTGAATGTATTCAAGAGGCAGCTGGATATAGCATATGGAGTAAATGGGACCAAAGGTTATAGGGAGAAAGCAGAATAGGCTATTGAGTTGGACAATCAGCCATGGTTGTGATGAATGGTGGGGCATACTCGAAGGGCTAAATGGCCTCCTCTTACTCCTATCTTCTCTGTTTCTATAGGTCTATAATGAAAATACTGTAATGATAGAGATTTTCCAGAAGTGTTGCCTACAGATATCAAAGGGTTAAAGATGTTTCCATGGACGCAGAGATGGAGAAAGGGAAGAGTAAATAATTTGCAAGATTGAGTGACATATCGGTTTTCGTGATTAACAAACAGCGGGAGTTGCACTGCAGTAGATATGGGATCCGCAGACCAGGGTTTTGTGAATTTAAATAAGAACTCATACTGAAAAATGACTGTCTGTATCACAGTGTGGCTGCTGCTCTGGAAACCATTTACAATCTGAAATTTAATTTGAATAAGTAATACCAGTTCTGTACCGTTGCATTTTGATAAGCGCACAACTGTGCTGTCAAGAGATTTGGAGTTTTGTTTAGGATTATTCATGGATCACTTAAGGACTGTACATAAAAATTTGCACCTCAGACCATCTTCAGCCATTCATTCCAAAACAGAGCTGGAATGGGAAACATTCTAATCATTTCACTCCTGTATGGTAACAACAACAAATGAGCTTTCACAAGAAGACACTGATTAGGCAGCAAGAACAAAGTAAAGCGTGGAATGAGAAATATCTATTCAAGCTGTCAAGCCTGGTGTTCCAATGGATCCTGTATTATCTGTATTTATTTAGCATTCTGAGAAAGGTAAGTACCTCAAACGCAATTTCCAAGGAAAAACAGCCAAAGTTTCGCTACGCTGCAAAGAGAAATGAAATGTAACTATCATATTGACAGGCGTAGGCCGTCCAATTCTGTTCCACCATTCAGTTAGATTCTGGCTGATCTCTATCTTAACTCCCTTCATTCACCTTGGTTCCATATCCCTTAATACCACATAAACCTATCAATTTCAGTTTCAAAAGTTTTGACAGATTGAACCTCAACAGAGCTCTGTAGGAGATGGTTCCACATTTCCACTGCCTGATCAGGGTATTAGTCTAACATAGACCGGGGCTGGTTGCTTTCTAAGAATAATATTTCTATTGGGCCAGAGGGAGCCTTGCTTTTATGTACCCCTTTTTACATTCTTAGGATATCCTTAAGTATTTTAAAGTCAATTAATTGTTTTTAAAGTTGAGTAATCATACAATCAGAGAATTTTTGTTTCATCAGCAATTCCAGAGGTGAGGTGAGAGTGACTGTCCTTGACATCAAGGCCGCATTTGACCAAGTGGGGCATCAATGAGCCCAAGTTAAATTGGACTCCATGGATATCAGGAGGCAAAATCCCGCTGGCTGGAATCATACTGGCATAAAGAAAGATGGCTGTGGTTGTGGAGGGTCAGTCATCTCAGTTCCAGAATATCTCTGCAGGAGTTACTCAGCCTAGTGTCCTAGGCCTAACCATCTTCAGCTGCTTCATCAATGATCTTCCCTCGTCATAAAGTCAGGTATGTTCGTCAATGATTGCACAATGTTTAGCAACATTCACGACTCCTCAGATACTGAAACAGGCCACTTTCAAGTGTAACAGGATCTGGATAATATCCAGGCCTGGGCTGACAACTGGCAGATAACTGGCTACACAAATGCCAGGCAATGACCACCAGCAATATGAGACAATCTAATCATTGCCCCTTGAAATGCGGTGGTGGTACCATCACTGAAACCTCCCCACTGCCAACATCCTTGGGATTACCAAAGACCAGAAAGTCAACTGGACTCACCACATAAGTACAGTGGCTACAAGAGCAGATCAAAGGCTAGGAACATTGTGACGAATAAATCACTCCTGATTCTTAAAAACCTGTCCACCATCTATGAGGCAGAAGTCAGGAATGTTTTGGAATACTCTCCCCTTACCTGGATGCAGCTTCAACAATACTCAAGAAGATCGACATCATCATTTATTGTCCATCCCTAATTGCACTTGAGGCAGTGGTGCTGATCTGCCTCTTAACCGGCTGCAATCTGTATGGTGTAGGTACACTCACAATGCTCTTAGAGAGGACTTCCAATATTTTGACGCTACAACATTGAAGGTGCAGTGATATGTTTCCAAGCCTGAATGGTGTGTGACGTAGAGGGGAACTTCCAAGTAGTGTTGTTTCCATGTATCTGCTGCCATTGTCTTTCTAGATGGTAGTGATCATGGGATTAAGAGATGCTACCTAATGCTACAGATACGCTAAAAAGTAGTTACTTGCTGGTAAATTCAATATTGTACCTGCATAAGAAACTTTACTGTTCTAGAGGTGGCTTTGGCACAATGAAAGTTTGTCTGGAGTTTATCATTACGAATCCAGTCACAAATTTTTGTCACACGTTGTGTGACAAAATCATTGAAACAAAAGATATGAACCAAGTTGAAAAACAGCATTTTGCAGAGCTAAAATAGGTAAAAGTAGAAGCATAACTCCAGTATGCAGTATATTCTGGGTTATATACAGGTGCAATATGGACCCATGTGTTGAATAACGGAGTAGTTTTAACATTTATGAATAGTCCACAGCAGATATAGATGGAGCAGAAATTTCAATGGCTTCACTCCAGACTGGGCAAAGGTGCATTATTGAAACAAGAGTAAGAATTCTAAAATGTTTAATTGTAGGTCATAGAATCATAAAATCCCTACAATGCACAAGGAAGCCATTCGGCCCATCAAGTCTACATCAACCACAATCCCAGCCAGGCCCTATCCCCTTAACCTCCACATATTTACCCTGCCAGGCCCCCTGACTCTACAGCCAGTATTTTACAACCTCGCTCAGGTACGGCTTGTAAAAACCCGTCCGAGGTTCACGGAGAGTTCTGTCTTGTGAGTTTTGCCTGCCCTGATTCCAGAGTGCGTGTGGTAGTAAAATTCTGGTCTATGGGGCAAATTAGCATGGCTAATTAACCTAACCCTCTCATTTTTGGACTGTGGGAGGAAATCAGAGCAGGAAACCCACGCAGACACGAGAAGAGTATGTGAACTCCACACAGACAGTCAGCTGGAGCCAGGTCCCTGGCGCTGTGTGGCAGCATTGCTAAACACGGTGACACTATCTGTGTAATATTAGATTTTCTAAATACAGCATGAGTTATCAGGTAAAATCTAACATATATGAAAATTTACTTATTGACTGCCTCAAGTCACATAATCATGATATGGAGATGTCAGCGCTGGACTGGGGTAAACACAGTAAGAAATCTCACAACACCGGGTTAAAGTTCAACAAGTTTATTTGATTGTTTGTGGGTTTACTATCAAATTTGTGGGTTTACTATCAAATTAACTTGTTAGACTTTAACCTGGTGTTGTGAGACTTCTTACTCAAGTCAAATATCTTGTAGTACAAGGCATCATGACAAAATCCACATTGCAATGCCATAGGTACCTTGTAAGTTACACACACTCAGAACTTCCTTTTGAACATACCTTCAAACATTCCATACTTAATGGATTGACAAAGGCATGCTGTGAAATATGTTTGCCATTTATATGTACTTGTCAATGTGTCAGAGAGTTTGGATTTTGAGTCCATTTAACTGCTCAGATAGCCACTTACGTGAAAGGCAAAATGCTGGAATCTGAAACAAAAACAGAAAATGCTGGAAAATCTCAGCAGGTCTATGGAGAGAGAATAGGGTCAACATTTCGAGTCAGGATGATCCTTCGTCAGAGCTCTTTTGAAATGGGCCAAGGACAGACATGTAGTTCCTTAGTTAGGCACAATATGAGGCACACATCAAAGGCTGCCTTCTTGCCTCTGAGACAGAAGGGTTCCACCACAGATTAAATCATTCCTTTCCTTCTTCCTTTAATCGCCTGTTCAGTAACTTCAGCTTCCAGAATAATATTAAACATTCGAGGGAATTATAGAGTCTTTTTAACTATAGGGTCAGCTAAAAGTCAGTACAGTTATCTCCCAATTAGTTTCAAATTGATGTTTACATTAAATGTGTTTGACATTGAGGAGCTAAATGCTGCTTAAAAAGATTTTTTGAATGAACATTTATATTGGCACTCCGAATGTAAATGAACGCATTCATGTGATGTTGCATTAATAATTATCCTTGATGTCTGACGCCCTGAAATGAAGGAGAGGCAGAAGGCCTTTGGCATTGAAAGATGTGATTGCAGTTACTGATACAGCTCGAGAAATGAAACACAGTGATGGATTCTTTCCACAAATTCGCTGGATGGCATTCTCTGCCAGAAAGTGATGTAATACCTCGCTTGTGACTCCTTCAGGAGGAAACCAACAAAGTATTCTGTAAGATACCTTGCTGTAACTCTCAAAAATATAGCAGCAACACTCCCACCACACATTGAGATAGAACATGATTCAGGGGCAGAAGTTCAGTGCAATCTGACGCACGTACAGATGACAAGCTGCTGTATCAGAACATTGAGACATTTCAAAAGCAGGAAATGCTGCAAAACCTCAGCAGGTCTGACAGCGTCTGTGGAGAGGGAACAGAGCTAATGTTTCGAATCTGGATGACCCTTTGTCAGAGTTGAAGACAAAGAAAATAGGATGAGATTTATACTGTGAGGGGTGGGGGAGGTAATTGACAAAGATGTCATAGACGGAAAGATAAAAGGAATGTAAATAGAGGAAGCAAAGGCTAAGAATGTTGCTAATGGCAAAACCAAGCTACAGAGTGTCAAAGGACAAACTGAGGCAGAAGAACTGAGGGAAGTGATGGTCTAGTGGTGTTATCACTAAACTATTAATCCAGTAATTTAGCTAATGTTCTAATGACCCAGGTTCAAATTCCAAAACAGCAGGTAGTAGAATCTGAATTTAATATGAAAAGAAAATCAGGAATTAAAGAATCTATCAATGATCATGAAACCATTGTGGATTGTTGGGAAAATCCCATCTGGTTCACTAATATGCTTTAGGGAAGGAAATCAGATCTGGTCTACATGTGACTCCAGAGCCACAGCGATGTGGTTGACTCTCAACCGCCCTCCAAGGATGATTAGGGATGGGCAATAAATGCTGGCCCAGCCCATGTAGGCCATGTCCCACAAATGAATAAATAAATAGATGGCTTTTGTGGGGTGAAGAGAGCGGTATAAAACAAGATAGAAAGCAAAGGCAAGCTGGAGGAACAGCACCTCATCTTCCAATTAGATACTTCACAACCCGCGGAGCTGAACATTGAGTTTAACAACTTTGTATTGGGATACAGTGAAAAGTATAGTTTCTTGTGTGCTATACAGACAAAGCATACTGTTCATAGAGAAGAAAAGGAAAAGGTGCAGGGTGCTGCCATTAGACTTTGAATGGACCTACCTGCATTAAGTTGATCTTTCTCTACACCCTAGCTATGACTGTAACAAAACATTCTACACTCTCTCCTTTCCTTTTCTGTGTAGGATATGTTTGTCTTATAGCATGCAAGAAACAATACTTTTTACTGTATATCAATTCATGTGACAATAATAAATCAAATCAAAATGTATTGTTACAGGCATAAGTCGGGTATGAGAAAGAAAATTAATATGAGGTAGATCCATTCAAAAGTCTGATGGTATCAGGGAAGAAGCTGCTCTTGAGTTGGCTGGTACATGACCTCAGACTTTGGTACCTTTTTCCCGATTGAAGAAGATGGAAGAGAGTGTATCTGGGATGTATGGGCTCCTTGATTATGCTGGTTGCTTTTCTGAGGCAGTAGGAAATGTCAGTGGATGGGAGGCTGTTTGGTTTGATGGACTGGGCTATATTCACAGTGCTTTGTAGTTTCTTGCAGTCTTGGTCAGAGCAGGAGCCATGCCAAGTTGTGATACATCTGCAAAGAATGCTTTCTATGGTGCAACTGTAAAAGTCAGTGAGAGTTGTAGCGGACGTACCAAATTTTCTTTGCTTCCTGAGAAAGTAGATGCATTGGTGGGCTTTCTTAACTATAGCATCAGTGTGGACCAGGACAGCTGTTAGTGGTCTGGACACCTAGAAACTTGATGCACTCAACCTTTCCACTTCATAGAATCTTACAGTGCAGCCCATCAAGTCTGCACTGACAACAATCCCACCCTTGCCCTACCTCCATTACCCCATGTTTTTACCCTCGATAGTTCCCCTTACACTGAGCGGCAATTTAGCATGGCTGATCCATCTAAGCTGCATATCTTTGGACTGTACAAGGAAACCGGAGCACCCAGAGGAAACCCACGCAGACGTGGAGAGAATGTGCAAAATCCACACAGAGAGTGACTCAAACCCGTGTCCCTGGTACTGTGAAGCAGCAGTGCTAACCACTGTGGAGGTATGTCTTGCCCAATGTTTTGTATACCAGTTCATATCAAATAAACATATTACCAAGTTGCTGTTTGTGGAGGTTTGCTGACTGTTGCCCTCTTTGCTGTATTACAGCAGCGATTGTACACATCAAATGTATTCATTGGCTGTAAATTGCTGTGAGGTGCCAGATAGTTATGAACAGTGCTACAGGAATGTAAGGGTTGGATTTTACACTCCACTGCCTGTGGGTTAAAAGACAGCAGGATGTGTAAAATCCAGCCTTGAGTTTTCCTTTTTCTCCTACTGTTGATTGGCAATCTCTTTGAACATGACTCCTTGGTGGGATCAGAGAATGTGAATTCAATAGCATATTTCTAAAGTGCCTCATTTTAAATGTTATAAAGAGGGCTTGGTTGTGATGATTACATTTTAAGAAAACATAGCATGTAATGAGGTGAATGTTCATTTGCCGACAGGATTATTTTCCATGATACTTTCAGATATGCTTCCTGATTTTATTTTTGCTTTTATTTTTCTCAGTTCAGGATTTAGACTGCTCTCTGTTTTATTTTCGTAGAATCCCTACAGTGCAGAAGAGACCATTTGGCCCATTGAGTCTGCACTGACTCTCTGACAGAGTGTCTTACTCAGGCTCTCTCCCCTGCTCTATACCTGTAAACCCACACATTTGCCATGGCTAATCCATCTAGCCTAGACATCTTGGGACACCAAGGGGAAATTTAGCATGGCTAATCCACCCAGCTGTGGGAGGAAACCAGAGCACCCGGAGGAAACCCACATAGACTTGGGAAGAATGTGCAAACTCCACATGGATAGTAACCCAAGGCTGGAATTGAACCCATTTCCTTGGCACTGTGAGGTAGCAGTGCTAACTACTATGCCACTGTGCTGTCCCTTTTCTTTCATATTTTCATGGGATGTGGACATTGTTGTCTATTGCTAATTGCCATTGAACTGAGTGGCCTGTCAGAGGCCAAACATATTGTTGTGAACCCGAAGCCATGTGTAGGCCAGACCAGGTAAAGTCAGCAGGTTTTCTTTCCTAAAGGGCATGAATGACCCAAATTGGGCTTTATGACAATTGATGATGGCTTCATGATTACCATTGCTGAGATTAGCTCTTAATCCCAGATGTATGATTTATTGATTAAAGTTTAAATTCCACCCACTATTGTGGTGTGATTTGAACCTTGCCCCCCGGCGCATTAGCTTGGGCCTATCAAATACCAGTTCTGTAATATTACCACTACTCCACTATTATCACCAATATGTAATTGTTGTTTATGTTGAGGTAAATAGAGAGCACAGCATGGAATCCAACCAACATTGACTATACCAGCAAAAATCTGAAATGGGGACTTCGAAATCTACATATACTGAACAAGTACTCCTTTCGCTAAACAATGGAAAGTATTAGTTTGACTGAATTGATATTACAGAATGCTCTCATTGCTAAAATCATACTGCCATAATCATGGAGATTTATAGCATGTAAACAGGCCCTTTGGCCCAACTTGTCCCTGCAACCCAGTTTTTCCACTGCATGGTGCTTGATTAGATTTGAATGTCTACCAAACATCTTGGTGATTAACAAATATATCATACAATTTTATACTTATTGCTAGGAAGGCAGAATAGTTTTGTTTAATATTCGGTGCAGCTTTCCTCCAACAACACCTTCCAACTTCAAAATCTGCAACAACCACCTGCAAGTCGCAAAACATCCTGATGTCGAAAGATATCACCATTCCTTCCATGTCATAGAATCCCTACAGTGCAGAAGAAGGCCATTCAGCCCATTGAGTCTGCCACAATCCCACCCAGCCCCTATACCTCTAGCCTTACATATTTACCCTGCTAATCCCCCGACACTAAGGGGCAAATTAGCACGGCTAACCAACCCAACCCATATATCTTTGGATTGTGGGAGGAAACCAGAGCACCAAGAAGAAACCCATGCAGACACGGGGAGAAGATGCAAACTCCACACAGACAGTGACCCAAGCCAGGAATTGAACTCTGGTCCCTGGCGCTGAGAGGCAGCAGTGCTAACCACTGTGCCACTGTGCCATCCGCATTGCTTGATCAAAATCCTGGAACTCTCTGCTAACAGCACGGGCAGTGATCCCACACCACAGGTACTGCAGTGATGCAAAAAGGCAGCTCCCCACAACTTCTCAAGGGTAATTAGGGATAGGCAAGAGATATGACTTTGCAAGCGATACTCACATCCTAACAACAAAAGAATATATACCATCAAGTACGTGTTTATCAGTAAAAGTGTTCATTTCTGGGAACTATTCCAGCTTCCTTTATGATTCCATGTGGAAGTTCTTTGACATTTCTTTAATCTGTCAGCAACAATTTTCAACTCTCAATGTTTAAATTTATTGTTTGCGTATCTAAGGCAGCTGCACATCGAGGGAAGCACTAAATTCCAAACTGAACGTTACAGCACCATCTCCGTGCATTTTAATTCTCCCAGTCCAATCTATCGTTTATGCCAACGATTCCTGCTCTGCTCAAACGCCCGCTGATGTTTTCTCTGGCGCACATTTGTGTTCTACCCAGCAGCTGGAATGTAGCCACTTGTCTCCTGTTCAGGACTTGAACAGGATTTCCATGGTGATCATTTCAGATGTAAATGCTCCCTCAAAGCATGTTTTAAATATTCCGCTCCAGCATTGGAGCCGGAGTGCTAAATCTATGAGTGATTCCTGCCTGTCACATTAATTCAGCAAGTCCCTGGGGAGGGGTAAATTGAGAGCAATTATCTGCGATTATGTCATTAGGAATTAATTCTGGGTGGAAGACAGATGACAGCAATTTATAGTAGCTCCCACTGTGGAATTAGATAAGAACAATACAGCGACAAGTTCAAAAGGTCCCACTATATCAATGACAATTTTATCCCACACACATTTCAGAAAAAGGACAGATTATAGTCGGGTGGTCTGAGTAATTGCGATCCTATTAGCGCATCTTCTACAAAAATTGCACATGTTTAAGAAGGGTGAGAGTGGGAAATGAGGAAATTATAGACCAGTTAATCTAACATCTGTTGTCGGGAAATAACTAGCACCTGCGGTTAAGGAATGGGCTTATGTTTTGGTTTGATTTGATTTATTATTGTCACATATATTGGCATACAATGAAAAGCATTGTTTTTTTGCACGCTACACAAATAAAATATACTCTACATGGAGAAGGAAAGGAGAGAATGCAGAATCTAGTGTTACAGTTATAGCTAGAGTGTAGAGAAAGAGCAACTTAATGCAAGATAGGTCCATTCAAAAGGCTGATGGTAGCAGGGAAGAAGCTGTACTCGAGTCAGTTAGTACACGACCTCAGACTTTTGTATCTTTTTCCTGACGGAAGAAGGTGGAAGAGAGAATGTCCGGGAATCGAGAGGCTGCTTTTTGGTGTGGTGTTGCTGTTGCACTACCCTATCAATTTAGAGATGGCACAGTGGTTAGCACTGCTGTCACATTGTGACATCCTTCACAATGCCAGGGAGCCAAATTCAATCTGTGCAGCATCAGCACATTCTCCCTGTGTCTGCGTGGATTTCCTCTGGGTGCTCTGGTTTCCTCCCACAGTCCAAAAGACGTGCTGGTTATGGTGCATAGGCTGAGCTAAATTCTCCCTCAGTGTATCCAAACTGGCACTGGAGTGTGGCAATTAGAGGATTTTCACAGTAATTTCACTGCAGTGTTAATGTAAGCCTATTTGTGACACTAATAAATAAACTTTGCTGTGATCTTGCAGGCTTTCAGCTGGACAGATATGACCTGCATTGATTTGTAAAGGACGGGTAATATCTGGTGAATCTGATTAAGTTTGGTTTTGAAGATGTAACTAAAGTAGTGGAAAGTGCAATGTGTATGGATTTCATTCATGTGAACTATCCAGAAGGCATTTGATAAAATCTCACCTAAAAGGCTGTTAACTAAAGTTGAAGTTCACAAAGGGAGAACAGATTGTCCTGGTTAGGAGATTAACTGAATAGTAGGAGATAGGAATTTGGGATAATGGTCAGATAGTTTAATTGGCAGGATGTCATGAGTGATGCCTTACAAAGAACTCAACCATTCATTATATTTATTAACAATTTAGATGATGAAATTAAAAACCATATATCCAAATTTACCAGTAACATAAAGACTTTTCAAGCAATGATAGTAGAAAATCAAATTACAAAGAGAAAGAGGTAGTTTAGTGAATTGTTAAAATTGCCACGCATCCCGGACATTCTCTCTTCCATCTTCTTCCATTGGGAAAAGATACAAAAGTCTAAGGTCACGTACCAACTGACTCAAGAACAGCTTCTTCCCTACTGCTGTCAGACTTTTGAATGGACCTAGCTCGCACAAAGTTGATCTTTCTCTATACCTTATCTATGATTACAACACGGCATTCTGCACCTTTGCCTTTCCTTCTCTATGAACGGTATGATTTGTCTGTATAGTGCGCTAGAAACAATACTTTTCACTGCATATTTATACACGTGACAACAATAAATCAAATCAAAATTCTAACAATTCGTTGTCAACATATCCAAATGTTGGATCATCCACTTTGGACATAAAATGGATAAAATAAAGTTCTTTCTAAATGGTGAAAAGCTAGAATCAGTGGAACAGAGAACAAAGAAAGAACAAAGAAAATGACAGCACAGGAACAGGCCCTTTGGGACTCCAAGCCTGCACTGACAATGCTGCCTGACTGAACTAAAATCCTCTACCCTTCCACAGAACCTATCCCTCTATTCCCATTGTATTTATGCTTTTGTCTAGATACCCCTTAAAAGTCACTATCATATCTGCTTTCACTATTTCCCCCTACAGCGAGTTCCAGGTAGCCTGTTTAAAAAAACTGCCCCATTCATCTCCTTTCAACATTGCCGGTTGCACCTTAAATCTATGCCCCCTAGTAATTGACTCTTTCACCCCGGGGATAAGCTTCTGATTATCCACTCTGTCCATGCCCCTCATAATCTTGTAGACGTTTACCCAGGTCTCCCCTCAACCTGCATCATTCCAGTGTGAACAAACCAAGTTTCTCCAACCTCTCCTCACAGCTAATGCCCTCCATATGAGGCAACATCCTGATAAATTTTTTGTACCCTCTCCAAAGCCTCCACATCCTTCTGGTAGTGTGGTGACCAGAATTCAACACTATACTTCGAGTGCCCAAAGAATCTTTGGGGTCTAGTTATGCAGGCCATTAAAATGCCATAATGACTAAGAAAATCATCAAAAAGTCTTCAGGAATGCTGGCCTGCGTGCTTCTAACCACTAATTCAGAGGTTAGAAGCCCTGCTGAATTTATACAAAGATTTAATTAGACCACACCTTGAGTACCAGGAGCAGTTTGAGTAATGCACCAGGAAGGCACAAGGGCTGAATGGTTTACTCCAGTTCCTATATATTGGCTGTGGAATGAATGCACTGTTTTACACTGAATCTAGAACAAAGACAAATTAAACAATGGAGATTGTATGATTTGGAATTTAGACACTTATGGGGTCAATTGATCAAAGCTTCAAGGCGCTAAGAAAGGAACTGGTGGGATAGATATTGAGAAACTATTTCCACTGCTTAGGGAATCTGCAACTATGGGACACAATCTATATTAGAATCAGGTATTTTGGGAATGAAGTTAGGAAAACTTCTACATGCAAAGTGAAGTACAAGTTTGGAATTCTCCTCCACAAATGTTAGATCAATTATTAGTGTGAAATCTGAGATCGATTGTGTTTTGTTAACCGAAGATATGATGCAAAGATGGGTGTATGAAGTGAGGTTACAAATGAGCAATGATCCCATTGAATGGTAGGACAGATCCAAAGGGATAAATGGCCTGCCCCGTTCCAACTTTCTATCTTCCCAATCCACAGGTAACGCATTCATTGATATAAACTTCTTTACCAGGATTCATTCTCCGTAAGCAACATGGTCATTCTTAGTTAACCATTAATGGGGGCATATCAGACGTAATGTTATTTACTGAACAAATGCAGAGGCTATCAACCAAAGAGCACCACACCAAATGCAGCCACTCTGGACTGTCAGAGGATCATACAGCTCCGAATGAACATATTTGGATCTTACCGGACATGGCTCCATGAAAGGAATTTCCAACAAGAAGAAATACCCTTTCAGAATTCCTCTGCTGAAGTGCCATCAACATCATCACTGCTCTCTAAATCATCTTCATATTTTTGGATGTATCCGTCTAACTGGACAACTGGTTCGCAAAAAGCCTTGAGAACTTCTCTGGTGTTGAATATTGTTGTTGGTTCTGTTATTCAGCTCACTCTCATGCATCATCATTGTGTTTTTTTGTCACCTCAGTGAGCAAGTAATGGAGCCTTTGGATATTATTTCCTTCAGTTCAATGGATCTTCATTCTTCTTTCTCTTCCTTCACCTAGTGGTGCACTGAGGCAGACTCCCATCTGTTTCTATAGCTAATAATTCCTGGAACAGGTCGCTAGACTGTTGCCAGGGCTTATAGCTTGAGGGGGCGAGACGCCACATCAAGTGTGGCTGATGAGGTGTCTCTCTCACTCTTACCACTTGCCAATTGCTGTGTTAATTGGTATGTTGGAATGATTTTGTAGGTTGGCTGTGGTATCAATGCATCTGATAGCCATAGAAGAACCCGGAAATTCTCAGAGGCAGGGACGCTACCCACAGCACTACAAGATTCCCAATGGGCCTTCAGGGACATCCTTTTTCCTCCTCTTGCAACATCCAGGTAGTCCTCCTGTTAATGAGGCTGGATCAGGCTGAGGGCCTAGCCCCATAAAAAGTATGTGGAAACAACTGGTTACTGATTGTTATAGCAAAGAAAGAATACTTGTACTACAGGGGAGACTGAAGAATTGTCAAGGCAACTTTCCTACCACATAAATACATGCATTGCTTTTAAAACATAGAAATGTAGAAACGCTACAGTGCAGAAGGAGGCCATTCAGCCCATCGAGCCTGCACTGACAACAATCCCACTCAACCTCTATCCCACTAATCCAACAATTGTATTTATCCCACTAATCCAATGCACCCCAGGACACCAAGAGGCAATTTAACATGGCCAATGCAACTAACCCACGTATCTTTGGACTGTGGGAGGAAACCCATACAGACACTGGGAGAATGTGCAAACTCCGCATACACAGTGATCCAAGCTGGGAATTGAACCCTGGGTCCCTGGCACTGTGAGGCAGCAGTGATACCCACTGTGCTACCGTGCTGACTATTTGCTACAGTCTGCACACATGCAAGAGCTTCTTTCTACATAAATGAATGTTTTCTTTCCGCATCAGTTGGAACAAAAGCAATCAATCTGAGTGGGTGCAACACTAACTTTATAATATGAATCATCTGCAGACACAATGATTTGAAACGATCAATCAAAAACCATTAAAAATAGGATTGTAATTTTCTTAACTGAATGAAAAATGTACTGCAAGGTGTCACAAAGGTTCAACAGTAGCCAGCCGGCAAATCCCCGAAGAGTATGGATTAGGTTGGAATATTGAAATTAAAAATGCACAAGTGTCTGGCTCAAGTACAGCGCATGAAGTGAATGTTAATTTTTATAATAAAATCTTTTCACCACAGCACCACAGTACATCAAGTACATCTTTTGGAATTTGATGTTGTTCAATATCAGTAACTTTTGGAAATATATATAAAACTGCAACACATTAAACACTGTGGTCAAGTGTAATATCTCCAATTAGACCATTAAGGTTGGCTGTTGGAATAAGAACTCCCTAATCAGATTTTGATCCTGGGCGTAGGATCTAATTAATGACATTGTGACTTGTGCGCGTTATTCCTTCTTGTTTTTTCCCAACCTCACTGCATTGGCACAGTGGTCAGCACTGCTGCCTCACAATGCCAGGGACTTGAATTCGACTCCCAGCTTGGGTCACTGTTTGTGCGGAGTTTGCATGTTCTCCACGTGTCTGTGTGGGTTTCCTCTGAGTGGTCCAGTTTCTTCCTGCAATCTGAAAAATGTGTTGGTTAGATGCATTGGCCATGCTAAATTCTCTCTCAAAACAGGTGCCGGAGTATGGCATCTGGGGGATTTTCACAGTAACTTCGCCAGATTTTCACAATAACTTCATTGCAGTGTTAATGTAAGCCTACTTGTGACTAATAAATATATTAACTTTACCCTTTGGCACCATTCTCCTTCAAACTTTCCCTGGAATGTCTACCTGAGTGGGACCTCCCTTCTCACCTACCTCATTTGGCAATGATATTAGCAATGACTTCTTTTCCTTTCCTGCATCATTATCTCTGGGGTTCCCCAAGGATCTATAAACAGTTCCCTCCTCATTCTTTTTCTTGTGTTGTGGCTTGCTGACACCATCCACAGAAGGAGAATCTGCCTCCGACCATCAGCTGCTGAAACTCTGTCACCTCCATTTTCCCTTTGTCAACTTCCCATCCCTCACACCCTGTAAATTTGAGCTCATCCAAGACTCTGTGGTCCATTTCCCATCCAGAACCAAGTCACACTTACCCATCGCCCCTGTGCTCACACATCTACATACATCCTTGATCCACCAACACTACATTCTACATTCTCATCTTTGTGTTTAAATCCCTTCCAGGCCCTTTTGTCTCTGTCATATCCATTGGCCCAAAAGCTCTTTACGAACCATATCTTTGTTTTTCATCATTCACGAGATGTGGCTTTTGCTGGAACTGCCAGTATTCATTGTCCATATCAATTCCACTTGAGGAGGTGGTGGTAAGCTGCCTTCCTGGACCACTTCAGTCCCTGAGGGAATTCCAGGACTTTAACCCAGCGACAGTGAAGGAACGTGATATGTTTCCAAGACAAGATGGTAAGTAGCTTGGAGGAGAACCTCCACCTGGTGGTGTTTCCGATTATCTGCTGTCCTTGTCCTTCTGGTCATTTGCAACTCCCATATTCTCCCGACATTGATCAGTCCCGAGGGTCTGGAGTTCTCTTCCTGAATCACCTTACTTACCTGTTTTCCTACCCAACTCTCATTAGCATCCATTTTAACATCCTCTTTGGCTTGCCATCTAGTTTGGTCTGACTGTGCTTCAGGGAATTACACGGCAAATTTATCTTCACAAATACAAGTTGGTGTTGTTGACATCCCAAATCACTTCACATTGAGCAATTTACTTTGGAGTGTGGTTATTATTTCTGCTCAGTCTAATATGGCAACCATTTAGTCCTGCAATCTTCTCCTTCTGAAATGTACAAGCTACACACTGAGCCAAACTGACAGTAGAAATAGATAAATAAAATGCTCATTCAACAAATGTACAGATAACCCATCGATGAAGATGAATTTGGATGATTGCAATGACCTGTCTGATGTAGGTCTAGCAATGAATATAGAAAGTGACTTGAAGTAATATTTTCTAATATATTCTGCATTTTAATCAGCTAATATTATCAGGCGTGGAATCTGAACCTGGTACCGAAGGATACAGCTTAAGTATTTATGGCTGTTATTTTACTTCAGTAACTGCCAACATCACAGCAATTTGAGTATATAACTGAAGAATTTTCCTTCAATAATTTGTACGAAATAAAGGAGTAGATTGCAACTATTGGGCAGCTCAATTGCTTGCCAAACTGCAGCCTGATAATGCTGGGAAGATTCCAGGTTTGAGGACAATACCTCATTATCAAAATGCTGACAAGCTGCAGGCATCAGGCAGCTTACAGCTGCTGCTTGTTTGTATTAGATTGGTGCAACATTAAGTATCCCAGAGACCAAATCAGACAACAGGAAGGGAAGAAAAGGGGGAAGCAAAGGTGGTGTTACATATAAGGCATATTTCTGTATAACTTAATTATCTCAGAGCAATGTAGGCATGACTCTTGTTCTAAGTCCAAACAGCTTATTGACAGAACTTTAAAGCATCTCAGGACTGACAGGATTTCCAAAACACAGATGTTCACATTTCAGAGCCCAGATCCCTTCTGGAACTTCCCAGATTTTGTACTTCTCTAGTTTCACCCACTGGCCTAAGCAATCAAACAAGTGTACATAGATCAGTTATCAGGCCAGCCTAATCAAACACAGATGAAACAAACAATAGACACAAGGGGGGCGATTCTCCCAAAAAAATTCTAAGTGTCAAGTTGGAGTAAATCATGCAATTTTTTTTCAGTGGAAGTTTCAGAATGAATCTCCCTCACTTTTCATTGTAGAGTGCACTAGTATAAATCAGTCAAAAAAAACTGGGTGGTGCTTGTCCCCACAGGTGAGGCTGGCAGCAGAGTGGTGAGTGGGCCACTGTGCATGTGCAGATCTTTTAGTGTCAAGATCAGCCAATCTGCTGACGTCCCGATTGCTGGCCAGCCTCACGATCCTCTCAATGCTGCATCTCCGACCTACCCGTGGCCCAATCACTGTTCCACCAAGCATGCTCAGACCAACCTCAACCTCACCCCCCCTCCCAACTCACAGCCTGCCACAATGTTCCCCCAATAGCCCTGATCTCATGATCACCCACCCATTCCCCCCCCTCCACCAACAGTCACCACCATGTCCCCACCCCCTCTCCAGGCAGCTCCAATCCTGCCTTGCAGCCCAGGCTCTGCCCATTAGGCCGACAGCTCCCTCGCCAATAGCCAGCCCCAATAGTTGACCTCCCTTCCTGTGCCTCTCAGCCCAAATAAATGTAGAGTGGCAGCAGGGCCCTTCGCACCCCCACCGATCACCCCCAAAAGGCCCCATCCTCTATCAAGCCTTGCTGCCCTTAGGCCCTGCTCCCTTGGCACTCTCAGTGCCCGATAGGCAGTGCCACAGTGTCCTTGCATTGGCACTTTGCCTGTTGGGTCAGTGCCTGGAGGCCCTGGTTGGCAGAGCCAAGGTGGCAATGCGCAGAGGGCAGCCCCTGACACCAGACCCTTATGGGGGAGGGCCTTGATTGCACTCCTTGCACTCCAGCAGGATTGGGCCATTAACTGCCTGCACATGGGGAGCTATACAAAACCCCACTGGGGTGAACAACTGCTGCTGGGTCTGGTGGGGGTGGGGGGAGGTGGATGGGGGGAGGCTGGGGGGGTGGTGGGGGGTGATGGGGTGGTGGGGGATTGGTGGCCAGTGGGTCTGAAGATTTCAGTCCCTGGCCTGCTAATGATATTTAAATTGCATTACAATTAGAATTTACATAATGTATGCAGTTCCGCAATGATTTCCAGCACGAAGTTGACGGAGAAATGTGGAGACCATGACGACCAGTGGGTTGCTGACGAAATGGCCTCCGCTGGAGTCTCCAGGCCCACTGCAGCAGGCTGGGAGAATCGCCGCCAACTTACTAAAGACTTCGTTTTGAATTAAATCACTTATTCGAGTACAGAACCAAGTACTTTATGTCACAGCAGATCATCAATCTGCAATGCTGGTTGCTTTTGTATAGTTCTCTTTGAAGTTGGACTGTGTAGAAAGCAGGTAGGGGCAGCACAGTGGTTAGCACTGCTGCCTCACAGCATCAGAGACCCAGGTTCAATTCCGGCTTTGGGTCTCTGTCTGTGTGGAGTTTGCACATTCTGCCCATGTCTGTTTGGTTTTCCTCTGGATGCTCCAGTTTCCTCCCATATTCCAAAAATGTGTGGGTTACTTTGATTGGCCATGATAAATTGCCCCTTAATCCCCCTTAGGGGGTACGCAGAGTAAATATGTGGGGTTATGGGGATAGGACAGTGGGATTTTTGTTGGTGCAGGCTTGATGGGCTGAATGGCCTTCTTCTGCACTGTAGATGTTATCATTCTATAGTCATTCATAGCTCCTTGTGAAAGAAGAGCACCTGTATGGAAGGGATGGGGTACACTTGAATGGGAAGGGTGTGAATATCTTAGCTGGGAGGTTAGCTGGAGTGTTTCGGCAGGATTTAAACTAATATGGAGGGCGGGAGGGGACGAGACCGATAGCTCGGTAGAGAGCGAGATGGGAGATAGAGTAAGCTTGGACTAGAAGAAATGCACCAGGGAGAAGGAGGTTCCGAGTGGTCTTGGAGGTCTGGAGTGTGTCTGTTTCAATGCGAGGAGCATAATGGGAAAAACGGATGAACTTAGGGCCTTAATGTTTGCGAGGAACTTGGATGTGGTTGCAGTGACAGAGACATGGTTAAAGGAAGGGGAGCAGTGGCAACTGAATATTCCTGGGTATGTGTTTCAGGCGTGACAGAAGAGGGTCCAGAAGAGGTGGGGGAGTGGCGTTGTTAGTTAAGGAGAGCATCACGGCAGTGCAGAAGGAGGACAATACAGAGGAGTTAGGAGTGGAGTCACTGTGGGTGGAGTTGAGGAATAGAAAGGGGGCAATTACTATGCTAAGGGTGTATTATAGGCCACCCAACAGCCCACGGGCAGTTGAAGAAGGCATGTATAAAGACATTTTGGATAGGTGCAGAAAGAACAGAGTCGTTATAGTGGGAGATTTTAATCTCCCTAGGGTGGATTGGAAAGTACCTAGAGCTGAGGGTTTGGATGGGCAGGAATTTGTAAAATGTGTACTGGAAGGATCGTTGGAACAGTATGTGGCTAGCCCGACTAGAGAAGGGGCTATATTGGATTTAGTTCTGAGTAATGAGCCAGGGCAGGTGGTTGATGTTGTAGTGGGGGAACATGTGGCTAACAGTGACCACAATTCTGTCTACTTTAGGATACAGATGGAAAAGGATGCTTGTTGCCCTAGTGGCAGGGTGTTGAATTGGGGGAAGGCTAACTACGGTCGAATTAGGCAGGAACTTAGGGAAACTGATTGGGAACGGTTGTTTGAGGGTAAGTCCACGCTAGGCATGTGGGACTCTTTCAAGGGAATACTGAAAAAGTTGCAAGATAAGTACGTGCCGGCCAAGAGGAAAGATGGGAAAGGTAGGATTAGAGAGCCATGGATTACTAGGGATATTGAGGACTTGGTTAGGAAGAAAAGAGAAGCGTATGATAGGTCGAAGCAGCTGGGAACCGAGACAGCATTGAAGGAATATAGAGAGAGTAGGAGGGAGCTCAAACAGGGAGTTAGAAGGGCAAAAAGGGGGCATGAAATGATTTTGGCGGATAGGATGAAGGAAAACCCAAAGGCTTTTTACTCCTATGTTAGGAATAAAATGGTGCTTAGAGGAAAAATCGGACCTCTTAGGGACAGAGGAGGGGAACTGTGCTTAGAGCCCAAGGGAATGGCGGAGATCCTGAATGAATATTTTGCGTCGGTATTCACGAAGGAGAGGGGCTTGTTGACAGCTCCTGTCTCTGAGGGAGCTGTGGACCAGTTGAGGGAAATATCCATACCGAGGGAGGAAGCGTTAGAGCTTCTAGGTAGCATTAAAACTCATAAATCTCCAGGGCCTGATGGCATTTATCCCAGACTGCTTAGGGAGGCGCGAGGTGAAATTGCTGGGCCTCTGACGCAAATCTTTGTCTCTTCCTTGGACACAGGTGAGATCCCAGAGGACTGGAGAATAGCTAGTGTTGTACCGTTGTTTAAAAAGGGTGGTAGGGATAACCCTGGAAATTATAGGCTGGTGAGTTTGACGTCAGTGGTAGGGAAGCTGTTGGAGGGGATTCTTAGAGATAGGATGTATAGGCACTTAGAGCGTTGCAATCTGATTAGGGATACGCAGCATGGAATTTGTTAAGGGGAGGTCGTGCCTTACAAATCTGGTAGAATTTTTTGAGGAGGTGACGAAAACAGTGGATGACAGGCAAGCCGTTGATGTCGTGTATATGGATTTTAGTAAGGCGTTTGACAAAGTCCCTCATGGGAGGTTAATCGAGAAGGTCAAGGCAAATGGGATACAAGGACAGGTAGCTAGATGGATAAGCAACTGGCTTGGTAATAGGAGACAGAGAGTAATAGTGGAAGGGTGTTTTTCTAGCTGGAGGTCGGTCACTAGTGGTGTGCCGCAGGGCTCGGTACTGGGACATCTTCTATTTGTAATATATATAAATGACTTGGAAGAGGGAGTAAGTGGAGTGATCAGCAAGTTTGCAGACGATACAAAGATGGCTGGACTTGGGGATAGTGAGGAGCATTGTCAGGCGATGCAGCAGGACATAGATAGGCTGGTAGCTTGGGCAGACAGATGGAAGATGGAATTCAATCCTGATAAATGTGAGGTGATGCATTTCGGGAGAAAGAATGTAGTGGGGAGGTATATGATAAAGGGTAGACCTATTAAGAGTATAGAAACGCAGAGGGACCTGGAGGTGCAGGTGAACAAGTCTCTGAAGGTGGCAGAGCAAGTGGAGAAGGTTGTGAAGAAAGTATATAGTATGTTAGCCTTGATAGGAAGGGGTATAGAGTACAAGAGCTAGCCTTTAATGTTGCAGTTGTATAAAACGCTTGTTAGACCTCATTTGGAATACTGTGTCCAGTTCTGGTCGCCTTACTACCGAAAGGATGTGGAGACTTTGGAAAGAGTGCAGAGGAGGTTTACCAGGATGCTGCCTGGTATGGAAGGTCTGAGTTACGAGGAGAGATTAGGCAAATTGAGACTGTTTTCCTTAGAAAGACGTAGACTTAGAGGAGATCTGATAGAGGTGTACAAGATTTTGAAGGGATAGATAGAGTAAACAGGGTTAAGCTTTTTCCTAGGATGGACTCAAATAGCATGAGGGGTCACGGGCTTAGGGTGAGGGGGGGTAAGGTATAATTTGGATGCTAGAGGGAGTTTTTTCACACAGAGGGTGGTAGGGGTATGGAATGTGCTGCCAAGTAAAGTGGTGGAGGCAGGTACTCTGGAGTTATTTAAGAAATACTTAGATGGGCACATGAACAGAATGGGAATGGAGGGGTATAGAAAAGTGATTTAAAATAGGGATCATGAGCCTTGGGAGTCCCTGGGAAGTGTGTAAATAGATGATGATATTGATGTACTTGTATTTATCCTACAGGTGCTTTGGTCCACCTTGTTGTCTAACGAGGGGCATACACGCGATGGGTCGTGAGAGGGCTGCTCTTGGATCTTTTTCGAGAGTATCCTACTGCTTCACATTGTTAGTGTATGCTTGACCTGGACCATCTGATGGGCAACACGACAGCGCAGTGACTATCGCTGTGCTGTGCAGATACTTGGATTTGGGCCTGTGTCTGTGGGAGTTCGCGCATTCTCCCTGTGCTTGCGTGGGTTTTCTCCGGGAGCTCCGGTTTCCTCCCACATCCCAAAGTTATGCTCTTAGACTAATTGGCAAAACAAATTCTCCCTAATTTGTCTCAAATTTGGTTTTTAATCCATAGATCTATAAACATGGACAGGGATCGAGTGTAGAAGTGGGAACATCGAGGTGGCGGCGCGGGCTCATTGGGCCAAAGGGCCTGTTTCCCATGCTGTTTTGTTCTTTGTCTTCTTTGTCTTTGTCTTGTCCTCAGAGATTATGAGGTGTGAGTTTCCCTGGATCTGCAAGATGGCTTCCTTGGACCAGAGGACACAGACAGACAATTTTAATGATCTTTTATTCCATGCGTGGCATGGTAGCACAATGGTTAACACTGCTGCTTCACAGTGCCAGGGACCTGGGTTCGATTCCTGGCTTGAGTCACTGTCTAGGTGGAGATTGCACATTCTCCTCATGTCTGCATAGATTTCCTCCAGGTGCTCCGGTTTCCTCCCACAGTCCAAAAATGTGCAAGTTAGGTTGATTGGCTGGGCTAAAATTGCTGCTTAGTGCTCCGAGAGGCGTAGGTTAGAGGGATTAGCAGGTAAATATGTAGGGATATGGGGTAGGGCGTGCATGGAATTGTGGTGGGTGCAGATTCGGTGGGCCTTTTTCTGCACTATAGGGTTTCTATGCTATTTCTATGACTATAAACATATACAGGGTGAGGTCATCACAGTATACACATAGTCAGTGGTGAGTGTTGTTCCTTTTCCATTGCAAAATCCAGTCCAATGAATATTTACCATTGACAAGCACAGGGATTCCTGCAATAAACCTAAACTAGTCATATTAACATAAACAGACTTCCTTGTGCTCAATGATATATAATTAGGTTGTTTGGGTACAAAGAACATAATATGATTATAATATTTTGGAAATGTTTTGCTGAACCAAAGCAAGGGTGCATGTTGTAAAACTTCCTATGTGTGCTGTTAGTATATCTTTAATTTTTTTTTTAATTCATATTCACAGCCTTAGGTGATGTCATTGTAGGAGGAGAAAGAAATCGGGCAGGTCAGGTGACAAGGATTGATTTTTCAGCTTCAGTTTGGAGCTTCAGGAGTTTTAGAAGTTGCAGCAAGTTAAAAAGAAATGTTTTCCCTCTCTCCTGGTTGTTTTCCTGGAGGGTGAAAATCTGTTGTTCTTGGGGGCTGGGGCTGGGCTAGAGTCTTTCTAGTGTTTTGGGAAGCTGTCTTGTCTTCAAACTCTTCCGCGCCTGAAAGCATTTGACTGCGGAATTCAACTGATGACTCAATCCCAGTATCACGTGAACAATAGTCAGTGCTGTGTGAAACTTGTGAAAAGGGTTTTTTATTTGAATATAGGTTTTGTTTATAATTGGAACAACTTAGAGATATTCATTAAGAGTTATACATTGCAGTGGTTGTTTTATTTCTTGTTTGCAATTGATAAAAGATCTTGTTTTTTCTTACTATACATGTTAACTCTATTCTTAAATAAACTTTGTTTGATGAAAGCTCCCTAGTGGGTTGAATCACACCTGAAGTGGAACATATTATGCTTATCCTAGCCAACTTCAAGATACAAAACTTATGATTCCGGTGGGCTTCATGAAACACTTTGGAGTTTCTGACCTGAAACATAACACTAAGCTACAGGAACAACTTTTTCTCCTCTAAGCACGATCAGCATCCATCAGAAAGTACATTATAAAAGTACACTATAACCTAGGAAGATTACCTTCTGTCAAGCATATATACGACTATGCATCTCAAAAACTTATTATATATCGGAAGGTCAAAACACAGAAGTAGATGACTTGTTTTTCTCAGGGTCAGCAAGGTAGAGAAAACCAATTGAGATTCATCTATTCTCTCAGTTATGCTGCCATTTTCTAAAAATGTAATTTTTTTTGCCAATGGTGTTATTGATTGACACAGATTACTATCTGAGTTCCTGTGGAATTAGTTCTATTTCAGTGCCTTTCAAACTCTACGTGAATCATTGACATAATCAAACGTCACTTTGCTCATAATCCCATGCTTCTCGATATCTGAATGTACATCAGAAGCGTTGACTGAAGCGTTGCCTATAGATTGCACTGGCATCTTCCCATGTAAATAAGGTGATGGATATGCAACCAACAGTCCATTTAGTGAGAAGTGGTGTGGGAAGTGGGGAGGGGTGGTGCTGGTGGTCTTGATTTGGTGAAACTCTGTAGGTACCTATAAAGGCCAATTCCCACAAGCTATTGGTGACATTATGGGTTGTGTTTTTGGTTTTGTCGCTTGCCACTGATCATCATGGGAGTGCATTCCAGACAAAAACAGGTGTCTCCCTTTCCATCTTTCATCAGCTAGTGGCTCCAGGTGAGTGGGAGCCAGAAACAGATAGGGGGCCCTCAACACTCTCCTTATCCATTTGATTCATGAGTCTCTCATTGCTCCTGGTAATTTCTGAGTCTTGAGGCCCACTCTGCTTAGATTTTGTTAAATTTAGACCATGGCAGATGTGAAGTCAATCAGGGAAACTGCCTATAACTTTATCTCCTGGCAAACCCATGTTCAGAAGTTTCCAGACTTGGCCAATTCCTGGGTCAGGTGACTCCTGCTGCCATTTTGAAGTCAGTGCATTCCCTTGGCAAAGATCTTTCAAAGATTTCACTATTTATCTGGCCAGCTAAATAAACTGAAATCCACAGCTTTGTAATACTCACCATACAGAACACCTTCGGGATTGCAACTGGCTCCCTTCCTACAAGTGTGCCCAACCACTTTTTTTAATTCATTTGTGGGACTTGGGCATCGCTGGCTAGCCAGCATTTACTGCACATCCCTATTGCCTTTGGAGGGCAGTTGAGAGTCAAGCACATTGCTGTGGCTCTGGAGTCACATGTAGACCAGACCAGATACAGATGGCAGATTTTCTTCCCTGAAGGAACATTAGTGAACCAGATGGGTTCTTCTGACAATTGATAATGATTTCATGGTCATCAGTAGATTCTTAATGATATAAACATGATATGCCACAGACAGCGTAAATGGAAATTGTTGAGCTTCTTTATCTTTAGTAGATATGAGTCTAATGTTGCCTACTCTATCTGCATTTTATGAGTCAGACAAACATGGTAGCCCCTTTCCCCATGCATCTATTGAGTGGTCAAGGAACAGATTTTGTTGACCACTTCTAGTCAGGTGTTATATCGTGCACTCAGGGACAGAGATATAACACCCGTGACCAAGACACAAGTGACTGGTCCAGCAACAACTAACCTCTTTCCAGAGCTTTATCAGTGGAGATACAACCAGTTACACTTCATACAGCAACATATGCAAAATATCTTTGCAATATGTTATTGTAGTCCACAATTCCAGAAAGAGAATCAGACGCATTTGGTGGCACAGTGGTTAGCACTGCTGCCTCACAACGCCTAGGACCTGGGTTCAATTCCTGCTTTGAGTCACTGTCTGTGTGGAGTCTGTATGTTCTCCCTGTGTTTGCGTGGGTTTCCTTCAGGTGCCCTGATTTCCCCCCATAGTCTGAAAGACGTGTGGGTTAGGTGCTTTCATCACGCTAAATTGCCCCTTAGTGAACCAGTTTAGGCATCAGAGTGTGACAAGTAGGAGATTTTCACAGTAACTTTATTGCATGTTAATGAAAGCCTACTTGTGACACTAATAAATAAACTTAGATTATTGCTCATATGTTAGGTCCTGACAATAGTCAAAGTGAAGATCTTAGTTAAGGCTCAAATAAAATAGATCAGGTTTCCTTTTCCAAATAATTCTGTAGAGTTTTGTAACATTGGCACATTTGATAAAAACACAGTGCAGCAATTCCAGTTAGATGGGATTCTGCACTGAACAATCCTAAGTGCGCTAATAGCTACATTTTAAGATAACCAGCTGAGCTTGTAATGTGGTGTACCTACTCAGAGCGATGTACAGTTGTACACAGGGCCCCTAATCTGCAAACAAAAGGAATATGTTCAAGATCAGCATCTTTATTGCTTTTCCCACGGACCTGGGGATCCCATCATTTCCTGCTGTTTTCGATATAGTAATACCTCAGCCATTCAAAGTTGACTTGCCAACCAGCACCCTTTTTTTCCATCAGTATAATCCATTGTGATGCTTGAAATTTAGCATTTTGGGCATTTGTCCCAATGAGTGGAAGATGAAAAACCTTGGCAACGTGACCCCCCCCCTTCATCATTTGTGATGCCGCACTGCTGCGCAATAGTGAAGCAAGGTGGCACGCTGGCACAGTGGTTAGCATTGGTGCCTCAAAGCGCCGGGGACCTGGGTTCAGTTTTGGCCTTGGGTGATTGTGTGGAGTTTGCACATTCTCCCTGTGCCTGCGTAGATTTCCTCCAGGTGCTCCAGTTTTCTCTAACACTCCAAAGATATGCAGGTTAGGTTGATTGACCATGCTGAATTGTTCCTTAGTATCGGGGGATTAACAGGGTAAATAGGTGGGGTTCAGGGGATAGGACCTGGGTGGGATTATGATTGGGTGAAAATTCAATGGGTCAGATGGCCTTTCTACATTGTCGGGATTCTGTGTTTCAATCATTCTAAGGCTGCAAGTTCAAACGTGACCACCAGGCTTATGAAATGCTCAGAAACAGTAAACCTCAGCAAAGTGTGCTAATTTAACAGACAACCAATAGTAGGGACCCTCTGAAAGGTTTGATGAAATACCTGCCAGGTCTACAACGACAGCATTGCAAACTCATCACATTATTTTGGAGTTGAGGTTAGATATTATCGCCGTGCACTTTCCCAGTGGTACCGTTGCTAATAGCATTAGACAGCTGAGTCGTTGTGACCAGGTTTGGTCTGTTTTAGCTGATGTCAGCTTGGTACAAGTGCTGCGATTGGCTTCAATCTCCTTAGATTAGAGACACGCGAGGCGACTTCTTGCAAGCTGCATCCAGCATACCTTCTAATTCTATCTTTTACTCTCGTTCTATGCTTCTAAAACTTCATTCTAACTCTTTTAAACTCTCACACCATGCTCAAATTCAACCTCTTACAGATGAGGTGCATTAAGTTGATCTTTCTCTTGCTAGGACTGTAATACTACATTCTGCAGCCTCTGGCTTCCTTCTCTATGAATAGTATGCTTTTTCTGCATGGCGCACAAGAAACAATACTTTTCACAATACTTCTGACAATAATAAATCAAATCAAATCACTGCCATCCAGTGACACATCCCTGGAAAGAATCAAAGATGATGAATGTGGGAGAAAAAGTGAATTAGGTTTTATATCAGGGGATGCAATTCGCATGTTGATCTGAGAGTGAATTTTTGGAGAGGATTTCAATAGGAACTGTGTGGTGTGAAATGGCAGATCATGTATCAAGGCAGAGTTGTCACAATGCACTCAGTCTGCACACTTCCGGTATATGCATGGTATTCCCACAATAACTTGCCACAGTTTGAGGGCATTGTTGGAAATGGCAGAGATGGTGGCATGGTGGCACAGCGGTTGGCGCTGCTATATCGTGCACTCAGGGACAGAGATATAATACTTTTTCCCATGACCAAGACACAAGTGACTGGTCCAGCAACAACTAACCTCTCTCCAGAGCTTTATCAGTGGAGATACAACCGGTTACACTTCATACAGCAACATACGCAAAATATCTTTGCAATATGTTATTGTAGTCCACAATTCCAGAAAGAGAATCTGACACGTTTGGTGGCACAGTGGTTAGCACTGCTGTCTCACAACGCCAAGGACCTGGGTTCGATTCCTGCTTTGAGTCACTGTCTGTGTGGAGTCTGTATGTTCTCCATGCAACCTGGACCTTCCCATCAGACACACAACAACCTTCCACACTCAATACTGTGTTCACCAAGTTTAGACTATGAATATTGCCCTTTTTTATTTTATATGGCTTGTATCAATACAAACAGCTCCCCCACCTACAACTCCCCTACCCTCACTCACCCATCACAATCCCCCACCCCCACCACCCCCACAGCCACTCACTCACTCACACTCGCCCAAGACCAGAAGTCTTGTTTCACTTTCACCAAACTCTGCCCTGTGTTCTCTCAGTAACCCTTTCTGCCACCTTCCTTTTATGCCACTATCAGTGCCTCTTTTGTCCTCAATTCCACCATTAACACCCGCTTTGTCTTGTGTCCTTCGCATCTTTGTCAATCTCTCCTTAGCTCTGACCTATCCCCGCCCTCCCGCCTCCTTCACCACCCGGCCCCCCCGACCTCTTTCACCACCCCCATGTCCATGACATATCTATCCCTCTTCAGTTTTGAAGAAGAGTAGAATGGATTGGAAACATTAACTGTTTCTCTCCCACAGACGCTGCCAGACTTGCTGAGTTAATCTATCACGTTATATTTTTATTTCATATTTCCAACAGTATTTTGCTTTTTATTTGAGACTCCCGGTTAGACTTGCTTGGTACGGAATGGCACCCTCCACCCCTCCCCGAGCTCTCAGCCCCAGGCTGGGGATTTGTTCCAGGAAGAAGCTGCAATGGAAACGGATGAAAACCTGCCTTGGGCACCAATAGATGCAGGAAGAGAAACGGCAGAGATGGAATCCACACTGATAGTGAGTCACTGCACACACGTGGGCTGCAGTCAGGCCAGGGGTAGTCAGTGAATGAGTAAAGCTTTCAGAATATCACACAGATTATTCCTACCAGCAATTAGAAAGTGGGCAAGACTGTTTTTATTTGTTGATGGCATGTGGACTTTACTGACAAGGTCAACATTTGTCATCCATCATCGAATTGTCCTTGAGAAGGTGGTGGTGAGCTGTTTTTTTGAATCCTTGCAGACCACATCATTGAGTCAATCATAGAGGTCTACAGCATGGAAACAGGCCCTTCAGCCCAACTTGTCCATGCCTTTTTTTACCCATTAAGCTAGTCCCAATTGCCTGCATTTGCCCATATCCCTCTATACCTATCTTACCTATGTAACTTTTTTAAAAGACAAAATGATACCCGCCTCTACTACTACCTCTGACAGCTCATTCCAGACACTCACCATTCTCTGTGTGAAAAAATTGTCCCTCTGGACCCGTTTGTATCTCTCCCCTCTCACTTATAACCTATGACCTCTTGTTTTAGACTCCCCTACGTGTGATGTAGGTACAGCCACAGTACCGTTAGGGAGGAAGTTCCAGGAATTTGAACCGGAGACTGTGAAGAAACCGATCGATATATTTCCAACTCAGGATGGTGAGTCATGTGGAGGGCAAGCTGTAGATGTGGTGTTCTCATGTATCTGCTGCCCTGGTCCTTCGAGCTGGCAGAGGGCACAGGTATAGGCAATGCTGTTGAAAAATAAATCAGCCAATGATTTCTACCTATGGTGGGTAGGGTTTCTAATTAGGCCAGTGGTGGTTAATTTGCGAATTATTCACGTCTGCCCGACCTTTTTTTATTCAGTGTTTTATTGAATTCAAATTCCAACTGAATCCACCTCATGGTTCCCACAAGAGAGACAAACGAGATCCAAGCTGACAAGATGAGGCCTTGCAACCCACCTTGGGCTTGTTCTGACATCTTCATCAAAAGGTAGCATGGTGGTTAACACTGCTGCTTCACAGCTACAGGTTCCTTGGTTTGATTCCTGGCTTGGGTCACTATCTGTGTGGAGTTTGCACAGTCTCCTTATGTCTGTATGGATTTCATCAAGGTACTCTGGTTTCCTCCCATAGTAAGAGGTCTGACAACACCAATTTTAAATCCAACCAATTTATTTGATAGTAAACTTGCAAGCTTTCGGTCTTTGTAGCCTTCGTCAGGCGAATGAAGTGTTCTGGTCTGCAATGGCACACATATCAGCACAGACAGTTTACAGATTGCCGATTAGAATGCGAATCCTTACACCTAACCTGCTATTCAAGTCTTAAAGTGGCTAACAATGTGAGTGCAAAGAATACTGAGCACTGAAGTTAGAGAGATGTGTATTGTCTCCAGACAGCATAGTAAGTGAGGTTTTTTGCTAACCCAGGCAAGTCATGGGGGTTACAGATAGTGTGACATAAAGCCAAGATCCCTGTTAAGACCGTCCTCATGTGTGTGGAACTTGGCTATCAGTCTCTGCTCAGCAGCTCTGTGCTGTCGTGTGTCGTGTGTCATGAAGGCACACATCATTCCTCCCATAGTCCAAAGATGCGTGGGTTAGGTTGATTGGCCATGCTAAGAAATTGCATCTTAGTGTCTAGGGATGTGTAGGTTAGGGGGATTAATGAGTATAATATGTAGGGATATAGGGGTAGGGCCTGGGTGGGATTGTGTTTGGTGCAGACTTGATGGGCTGAAGGGCCTCCTTCTGCACTGTAGGGTTCTATGATTCTATAAAAGGCCAAGAAGACTTTAAAAAATTACCGATGGTGCCGCGGTTTAACCTCATCGCCGACCCCGATCATTGACTCCAGCATAACTTCGGCAATTAACCTAGCTGACCTTTGAACTGATTCTCCTTTATATAACATGAGGATGTTCTGCTGGATGAAGAGGTTAGAGCTTCTCAGAGGCGAGTGAACAGCTCACACAGCTCACATAGATTGGAAGGGAAGCAGTTATTTAAATGTGAAATATTGATAGCAACTATAAAAGCAACTCACATTTTGGAGTAACATGAACCTATAGTGAAAGGCAATGGCTGATGTAGTAAGGGTAGAATTCTCCAAGCCTTACGGCTGCCTGGATCATCCGTTCCCGCCAAAGTAGACGGTGATTTTACATTCTGTAGCCAACTAGTGGTGGGGGTCAATTTCAGCGGGACTGGATAATCCCACTGGTGGGCAGGCCTGGAGAATTCTGCCCTCAGCGTGGATCATGTGGATCTTAGGGGAGTAGTGTTCCATTCGCTGTAGAAAGACAGAGGGAAAGGGAGAGAGTGTTGCTGAATGAGAGGCTCTCAAAGAAGATGCTCTGCTTTCCAATCTCGCTCCCTCCGATAGTAACATCTCTGAGCTGGTGGGAGATGAGCTGCCGAGCATGACGGGGAGTTATTGCAGCTGGCAGTGCATGTTCACTGACAGTACCTTTTATATTTAGGGCATCCTGCAAGAAATCTCCATCGTAATCCAGGCCAGGAATTCATTGTGGAACCGAGGGAATGCCACACTGCCAGCGGTGTTGTTTCTCAATGAGATGATGAACTGAGACCCAGTCAGTCCTCTGAGCTCCCATGGTATGACAGGATTATATCTCCCCAGGATGGCATGGATAATGTATATCTCTCAAACATCTTCAAGCAGACTGATTATCTATTCATTCATCCCATTGCTGTTTCACAGACTAGAATCATACAATCCCTACAATGCAGAAAGAGGCCATTCAACCTATCGTACCTGCACCAACAACAATCCCAGCCAGGCCCTATCCCTGTAACCCTCTATTTTTATCCAACTGATTCTTCTGACACGAAGGCTCAAGTTAGCATGGCCAATCACCTGAAATTGCATATAGGGTGCCACGCTAGCGCAGTGGTTAACATTACATCCTCACAGCTCCAGAGGCCTGGGTTCGATTCCCAGCTTGGGTCTGTGTGGAGTCTGCACATTCTCCCGGTGTCTGCATGGGTTCCTCCAGATGCTCCGGTTTCCTCCCACAGAAAGACTTGCTGGTTAGGTGCATTGACCTGAACAAGTGCCGTAGTGTGACGACCAAGGAAATTTCACAGTAACTTCATTGCAGTGTCAATGTAAGCCTTACGTGTGGCTAATAAATAAACTTTACTTTTCATCTTTGGGGGGACTTTGCTGTGGAGCTTCCTAATTTGGCAATATAATGACAGTAGTTACAATTCGATTGACAATGAAATGATCTGGAATGTCCTGGTGACATGAAGTTGCTCTGTGAATATGAGTTCTTTTGCTTTCTCTTGGATGCAACTCCATTGATGGTGATACAGTGCCAGGGCCAAATAATTCAATGAGGAGCAAGTAGTTATGCTTAAATGTTCCCTGCAAAGAATAATTCTTCATCCTCCAAAGCCACTGCCTCCTTTTCTCTGTAAAATGTTTGTCACCAAAGCCACACATCAGATCTCACTGAAGGCACTGGTGTGTTTAAGGCAGTCAAGATATGGAAATTGTATTAAATGTGGCCACTTAATGAGGAAAATTGGTTGACACTGCACAGTTAAATCCACCCCAAATAATTAATTAGTATTTTATTCGTCATGTGCTAAGTTAGCGTGAAAATGCAAACTTGCACCAATTAGAACAGGAATGAGATCAGCAGAAAACCAGGAACATTTGATGGCAGTGATCATAATCAGCTGGGATCATCACAGCAACATCACATCAATCCAGCTCCTATCCAACAAAATATCAAATTAGCTGCAATACACGCGTGCACACACACACACACACACTCGCACACACAACTCACACATATTCACACACGCACTTATACAGCACACACATACACATATACATATATGCACACATACACACATGCACATATACACCGATGCACATATTCACACATGCACATATATACACAGATTATACACACACGTGCATAAACACACATGCACATATACATGTATGCACACATGCCTATGCACATATGTAACATACCCTCATGCACACATGCATGAGCGCACACACATACATGCAAGCACACACGTACACACACACAAATATGCATACATACATGCATGCAAGCACACACATACAAACACACATACATAAACACACATACACGCATACAAACATACACACAGAAACATGCAACACATGCACAGACACATATTCACGCACACAGACATGCACACACATGCACAAGCACACACACAAGAAGACATGGACAAGCAAATGTACACACACACACACACACACACAAGAGCAGCAAAACATTCTGCCAATTGACACACTCATTTAATTTTTTATCTTGATGCAGTTTCACCCTCCTTTCTTGCATTTGTGTACAGATGAATCACAATGTTTTCAATGGCCAGAAATGTAGCCAGTCATGTACCATCAATATCAAACAGGTCAGAGAGTTGGAATCCTGTGATGAGTAACTCACCTCCTGAATCCCAGAAGCCTGCCCAGCACCTAGGCAGAAGTCCAAGAGTGTGATGGAATTCTCTCTCCTTGCCTGGATGAGTGCAGCTCCAAAAACACTCGACACCATCCAGGAGTAAGTATCCCACTTGATTGGTGCCTCAGCCACCAATGTAAGCAGATAGTCTTCCTACCACCAGCGGCAGTGCAGGCCAGCTCGAGATGCATGGTGGCAAAATGCAACTCCTCCCCAATCCATATTTGTACCACCTAAAAGGTCAAGGGATGGAGATACATGGGAACACCACCACTTGGAAGTTCCCCTCTAAGCCCAACTTCATCCTGACTTGCAAATACATTGGGCCATGTTCTCTGATCTCATCAGCGGCCCTGAATGGAGTTTTTTAAATTCATTTGTGGGACGTGAGTATCGCTGGCTGGCCAGCATTTATTGTCCATCCCTAGATTCTCTTGGAGGATAGTTGAGTCAACCACATTACTGTGGCTCTGGGGTCACATGTAGGCCAGACCAGATAAGGGACGGCAGATTTCCTTCTTTAAAAGGCATCAGTGAACCAGATGGGTTTTCCCGACAATGGTTTCATGGATCATCAGTAGATTCCTAATTTCAGGTAATTTCTATCAAATTGAATTTCCCCCATCCGCCATGGTGGGATTCGAACACGCTGAGTCTGGATTAATAGTCTAGTGATGATGCCACTAGGCCATTGCCTCCCCAGTTGGGCTGCATGCTAAATTGTCCATTCTCACTAGCTCCAGTGGCAGGGAGGGAGGCGGGTGGGGGGGGGCGGATGTAAACAGTCAGAGAATTCCGACCATAGCTTCTGTTTTACTGTCACTGGGTCAAAAATTCTGGAACTTCCTCCCTAACAGCCGGGAGTGTGCGCCTACACCAGATCGGACTGCAGTGGTTCCAGACATTGATCAACAGCACTTTCTCAATGGCAATGAGAGTTACAGAAGAAATACTGGTCTTGCCAGTGGCATTCACATCTGGTGAATGCGAAAATAGGGAATAGGGATGAGAGTCCCACATAACTAAGACGATAGAGAGGGAAGAGTAAGAATATGCTTCTGGGAATAAGTTATAAATAAGTAGAACAATTAAAGAACTTGCTCATGAAAGATAAAAGAAAGGAGCTGGTCAAAATTTATTCCTTAAGTACTAATTTGTATTAAATTGAACAATTATGAATTTGAATAGGATTAATATAACCTGTCGGTACGTGCCACCAGTTTGACAGTAATGAGTGCAGATAATCAACATTAATTATCTGGAATGATGCTTGAAGACCATCTTTAGAGCAGTAATTTTGATAAATCGCAGTCTCTAAATATGCAATTTGGCTAATAGCTTCAAATTAATGCCTGTAGTTATTTTAATGAAAATAATGCAATTCAGCACAAAGATAGAAGTGCTTGTCTTCATTGCATCCTTGTATGTGTCTGAGGTACTATAACTCTGACTTGGAGTACCTCACTGTTGTACTTTTCTAATGTCCTTTCATAGACACCTAACAGTGCAGAAAGAGGCCATTCGGCCCATTGAGTCTGCACTGACAACAATCCCACCCAAGCCCCATCCCCAAAACTGTGTGCATTTACTCTAGCTAGTCTACCCTGACAGTAAGGGGTAATTTAGCATGACCAATCCACCCTTTGGATTGTGAGAGGAAACTGGAGTGCCCGCAGGAAACCCACGCAGACACAGGGAGAATGTGCAAACTCTGCACAGACAGTGACTCAAGCCAGGAATCGAACTTGGGTCCCTGGTGCTGTGAGGCAGCAGTGCTAACCACTGTGCCACTGTGCTGCATAGTCTTCTTTATAGAACAGGCAGCATTTTCTTAAGAGTGGGTAGCTAATTTGAGAAAAATCTGCATGTTGCGGCAGTGGGGTTCAGGCAGATCCTTAAGGACAGTAGCAGTCACCAAAGCTAAGAGACAATTTTGTGCTTTGAGTTACTGGATTGCTGGTTTAATATAATACCACTTGCTTTGCTATGTAAATATGTGCAGATTAGATTGCTATCAGATTCTGGCTCATAAGAATTGCAGAGAATGCTGTTTGTACAATGCAACATCTACCGGTGTAATGTCAATGTCGGCCCTGGCTTAGTTGATACAACTCTTACCTCTGAGGAAGGTGATTTTTTAAAAATTTCTATTCATTCACAGAATGTGGGTATTGTTGGCTGGCCAAATATTTACTGCCCATCTCTAACTTTGGTCAGAAGTGGGGATATTCATTGATGATTGCACAATGTCATCATCATTCACAACTCTTCAGATACTGAAGCAGTCCATGTTCAAATACAGCAAGATGTGGAAAATATTCAGGCGGGGCTGACAAGTGGCAAATAACATTCGCATCACACAAATGCCAGGCAATGACCATCACCAATAAGAGACACTCTAACCACTGGCCCTTGACATTCAATGGTGTAACCATCATTGAATCACCTACTGTCAACACCCTTGGGGTTATCATTGACCAGAAACTAAACTGGACTCAACACATAAACGCAAAGGCTACAAGAGCAGGTTAGAGGCTGGGAATACTGTGGCGAGTAACTCACCTTCTGACTCCACAGAGCCGATCCACCATCTACAAGGCACAAACCAGCAGTGTGATGGAATACTTCACACTTGTCTGGATGGGTGCAGTTCCAATAAAATTCAAGAAGCTTGATACCATCCAGGCCAAAGCAGCCCACTTGATTGGCACCACATCTACAAACAGTCAATCCCTCCATCATTGTAGTTCAATAGCAGCTGTATGTACTATCTACAAGATGCATTACAGCAATTCACAAAAATCCTTAGACAATGTCTTCCAAACCCACGACCATTTCCATTTAGAATATTGCATTTCTCCTTAAGCAATCAGAAAGAATGTTTGTGAAATTAAATGGACTGGTAAATTTACAGCAGGTGAATTCATAACATATCAGAAACAGAATGAGGAATAAAGAGAGCAAAAGAAAGATTAGTTTGAGAGAGAAGAAGCACAGATAGAATTGGGGGCATAGAAATATAGGAGATAGGAACAGGAGGAGGCCATTCAGCCCTTCAGAACTGCCCCTCCATTCATCATGATTATGACTAACTGTCATAATGTCATAATGTTGGATGTCTATGAAAGGACATTAGAAAAGTACAGGCACTAATCCTGCTTTCTCCCCATAACTTTTGATCCCGTTTGCTCCAAGTGCTATATCCAGCCACCTTTTGAATACTTCAATGTTTTGGCGTCAACTACTTCCTGTGGTAATGAATTCCACAGACTTACCACTCTTTGGGTGAAGAAATGATTCCTCACCTCCATCCTAAATGGTCTATCCTGAATCCTCAGACTGTGACCCCTGGTTTTGGATCCACCCACCACTGGGAACATCCTTCCTGCATCCGCCCTGTTTAGTCCAGTTAGAATTTTATAAGTCTCTGTGAGATTCTCTCTCATTCGTCTGGATTCCACCGAAAGCAATCCTAATCTTGTCAATCTCTCTTCCTACAGCGCTCCTGCTATTTCCAGAATAAGCCTGGGGCAAAAGGTCCAAGCTCGTCTCTAAACTGGAAAATCCTGCCCGAGGTAAATGGTCCTTTGCATAGTTCGCCTCCTAGTGGGCGAGACGGAAAAATTTCTCTCCAAAACTTACAAATTGTGCATTTTTAAAATCTCTAACAATGGAAATTTGGAAGAATGAGATCTCCCAATATGTGTGATGGCTATTTTTCCATGCCAGAGATATTAAATGGCAGTAATTTACACTTAAAAAGAGTAATTGGGTAAAAAAAGTTAAGTTGTAACTCAAATGCAATGTCATACCATTCGATTCATTTCACTAACAAGTGAAACAGTGCTTTACAAAGTTAAAACTGGAGCTACCTTAGGAATGGAGGAATTAGAAGCCAGAATTCAGCAAATTCAGGCTTTGGAGCCTGTTCTGACATTCAATCAGATCATGATTGATCTCTCTCTGGTCTCAAATCCACCTCCCCAATTGCCCCCCAATATTCCTTTGGTTTATCAAAAATATATCTGCCTCCTGCTTGAAACCATTTAATGATTCAGAGTCCACTCTGCTGTGGCGCAGCAAGTTCAACAAATTCACCATTCTCTGCGAGAAGTAGTTCCTCCTCAACTAAGAGGCAATGAAATTGGACTTTTAGACTTGAGCATGCACCTGCCCTGCTGTAGCATTTCAGCAACTAGCCTCACTGTTACACAAGCAGCAAATTACAGTCCTGTCTTATCAGTATTCTCGCAATTATATTTCATGAATAAAGCTGTGGAACATGGTACCCTAAATGACAAATAGCAACAAATTCATAGCGTCATAGAATCCTACACGGCAAAGGAGGCCATTCAGCCTGTTGAATTTACACTGACCACAATCCCACCCAGGCTCTATCCCTAGAACTGAATGCATTTATCCTAACTAGTTCCCCTGGCACTAAAGGGCAACTTAGCATGGCCAATCCACCTAACCAGCCCATCTTTGGACAGTGGGATGAAAATGGAGCACCCGGAGGAAACCCATGCAGACACAGGGAAAGTGTGCAAACTCCACACAGACAGTGACCCAAGCCAGAGATTGAAGCCAGGTCAATCACAGTGCTAATCACTGTGCCACCGTGCCGCCCATAAGGCTATGTTAGATGGTGAAAGTGTTGCTGGGTATCTATAACGAAGGCTGCATTTTTTGGAAATGCAATGCAACCTTCCCGCATTGGGATTACTTTGGCTGCTCTCCCCGGTGAGGGAAATGAAATTGCATTTACAGAGAGTTACAGACTGTGTCTGAGAGCTGCAAACTGCAGTCATTTTCCAGCAGTTTGATCCAAGCGAATTGCTCACATGGTGAGAGCTTCACACTTCTTCTTATTATAGAGACAGACATGAGTAGGGAAAGTCTTATTCAAGCAGAAAATGGTTTTAAAATCAAGTGTGATTGTGCAAAGTAAAATTCTGTTACGGGACACGCAGTTAAACAATAACTCTGTAATTATTCCATATTCCAACGTGCCACGGGTAGATAATGCATTGAACCTCCTCCCGTCTCCTCCAGGAGCAGTAAATGAATATGCATAAACTCCTGTCACAACCATCATTAACCTGTTTATTTTAAATGGGTTACCAATTCCATTAAAATAGCACGGAGAGGAATTGATGTGAACACATTAGCTGGTGTAGTAAAAGTGGCGTGCGGCAGAAATTAAACCCATCAATGTGTCTTTGAGGGTGATGAGGAGAACGGCAAAATGTTTTATGGAATAATATTTTTGTGACGGGGGGATGGAGGATGGGGAGAGGGAGAGTTGAAGCTCTGCCACAGATAGCTTGGCAGCGTCCTTGAGGATGAAACCAAAGACAAATTATTTCCACAGAAATCATCTCCAGCATGAAGCAGGGAACTATTAAACAGACTGGAAAATGAGCAAATTCCTATTTAAATTACTGATGGACTGCTACATGTTCTGAGATTGGCAGGGAGTCTATGTTTTTCAACGAATCAGTGTGACCCCCTTCCCTCCACCTCCCCCCCCCCATACAATTTCAGTATGCGTTGGACATCCGCGACCTTTATTGAAACTATTTCTGCGAACCCCCAATTTACCCCACATTCCCAGAAATGCAGATTTTCTTGGAATTGCTCTGGGTGGCCTGGTGGCAAGGTTATTGGCACTGCTGCTTCACAATGCCAGAGACCCAGTTTGATTCCCGAATTGGGTCACTGTCTATGCGGAGTTTACACCTTCTCCCCGTGTCTGCATGGGTTTCCTCCAGGTGTTCCAGTTTCTTTCCACAGTCCAAAGAATATGCAGGCTAGATGCTTTGGCCATGCTAAATTGTCCCTCAATGTTCTGGGATGTGTAAATCAGAGGGGTTAGTGGGGTACATATGCGGGATTACAAGGATAGGGCCTGGGTGGGATTGTTGTCAGTGCAGACTCGATGGGCTGAATGGCCTCTTTCTGTACTGTAGGCTTTCTATGGTTCAATGATTTGCCAGTAGCATTCTGCAGAAATCCCACCAGTGTCTATTTTCATTTCAATTGCCTGGCATTTAACCATCTGGCAATGGCCACAAATGAGGTTGACATATTTACTGCACATTAACTTTGGCAATATGAGGCCAGTGTCCTTTAAAAAGGGATCCAATGCAGACTGCTCATTTCAGACAGTAGGCAGGCAGTAGATGCTGGAAGAGACGGGAGTAGGTTCAATGCATTATCATTGGCATATTGGAGAATGGAATAATTTCAGAGTTATTGTTTAGCTGTGTATTCAGTATGAGGTCAGAAATGTCCATATTCTCTCTGCCAGGAGAATCAGAAGTGCTTCTAGAATTTCTGAGAGGTTGTTGAATTTGTGACCCTCTCGGAAGTCTGTTGCAGAGTACTAGTTGCTAATGAACATGCTGGGAATGCAACCATGTAAAGATATCCAATAATTTGAGAACAGACACACAAAAGTGCAGCTTAGAAGCTCGGAAAGACTCAGATCTAGTTGAGTTGCCAGTTAGGTTGTACCTATTTCTAGCACAAGGCTGACTCTGTGGAAATCCGGCACTTATAAAATGGCGCAGGTTGTGAAAACCAGTGCCCATCGGGCTAAGCGCGTTATGCATCACTTTACCACCGTGTCGCATCCAAAACTCCTTGATTCCAACACAAGTCCTTTAGAATGAGGTCATATTTGACTGAAAATGTGAATCCTTTCTCTCCTTACACCTGCAAGGTTTTTCCAGAACTTCAGTGTTTTTATTTCAGATTTCCAGCATCCGCAGTATTTTGCCTTCTGTATTTTGGCAATATTTGCCCTCTAGTTAAGTCTGTGTTGTTGTAGGTAAAATAGTACCTCAGATTGTTAGTGAGTCAAAATACAGTGGTTTTTATTTCAAAACTATGGGTATTCCAGAATTTTGGGAGAAGTAGAACTATCAGACTTCTCATAGAACACAAACACAAGTGGGCATTTATATGTCATGAATCTTAGTGTCAATCACGTTTCCAAGTTTTCCATTCCAACCAGAACTCCGGGTCTTCCTTCCTTAGTCATGATGCAGCCCCAGATTTAATCACAATTCACAGTCCAGCTGGGCAGCTGCAGTCATGAGACATGGTCATGATTCAAAACCTTTCTGCAGCAGTATCGGCATCTCTGTCTTTGAAGTTACTGTCCCAGCAGAACTCTTCCTGTTAAAAGCCGGTATTGTAAACTACCATCTGTGTAACAATGTCTAACTAATACAAATAAGTAACATTTACAAAGTCTACAAAATAACAGCCACATTAAACTCTCTGTCTTTATACATTTGAGTGTTAAAACATAAAAGACATGAACAAATAACTTATATTAATGCCAAGAACAGTATAAGCAATATAAATTTGAGAAGATCAATCATGATGAAAAGTTATGTTTGTGGCATATTCTAGATACAAAATCCATTAACCCTTTCCCTTCAAGTACAAAATGCGTTCACCTTTTTCCTACTTCGGTGTTTTATATTTATACAGTGTGAGGGGAGGGGTTGCAACCTCTTCTTCACTATTGTGAGAACGCACAATTTCAACGCCACGTTCCTGATCTGTAAATACCCAGGGCGGAATTTTCCCTTCCCACCCACCACGGCAATAGTAGAGGGCAGAAGTGGACCAGGCAAAGATCCAAAAGGGAAAATGCTGGAAAATTTCGGTAGGTCTGGCAGCACCTGTAAGGAGAGAAGAAAGCTGATGTTTCGAGTCCAGATGATCCTTTACCAAAGCTAAAAGGCATAGAAAGTGGGAGATAGTTATACTGCAGGGGAAAGGAATGAAAGATGAATCATAGTCACAAAAACAAGGGGAAAGTCTGCTAATGGCAGCCCAGAGAATAAAGGGTGTGAATGGCCAAACGACGGAGAAGCTGAATTTAGAGGAAAAGGTGTGACAGATGAAGATGTGGGGGAATGGGTGGGAAAGAATAAAATTCAGAAAAGGGGGGGAGAAAGGGTAAGGAAAAGGGGGATAAAGTAGGGGAAAGAATTGAGGGGGGAGAAAAATGAAGAAAGACAATAAAGAAATAAGAGAACAGTAAAAAATTAAATTGAATGAAAACAGAGGAGTTGAGCTAATCATCTGAAGTTGTTGAATTTGATGTTGAGACCGGAGTTGTAAAGTGCCTAGCTGGAAGATGAGGTGTTGTTCCTTCCGACACCCCAAAATGTGCTCTTAGGATGATTGGCAGAACAAGTTCTCCCTAAATTGTCTCAAATTTGGTTCTAATGCATAGATCTATAAACATAGATAGGGATCACGGGCAGAAGTGGGAACATCGAGGTGCGGCGTGGGCTCGTTGGGCCGAAAGGCCTGTTTCCTGTGCTGTTTTGTTCTTTGTTTAGAGCCTCATGTACCTCCCATCACCAATTCTCCTCCTTACAGTCCAACATAAGCTCCAATTTATCCAGGATTTATCTACCATGTCCTGCTCACCCACCACTCTTTGCTCATCCACACTAACAACATATATCCAAAATTTCAGCATGAGGGTAAATACTTGGTGTTATGGGTGGTTGGTGCAGATTCAATGGGCCAAATGGCCTCCTTCTACATGGTAGGCATTCTATGGTACTATGTGTAAGAGGTCAGAATTAGAAGAGCTGAGAGATCTTGCTGGGGGGAATAGGGGTGGTGGTGATTGTAGGACTGGAGTAAGTTACCAAGGTAGGGAGAGGGGGTGGGGCAGTTAGTGTTTGGACGGGATAGTCCATGGCTGGATTTCAAACAAAGGAGGAGAACTTTAAAAAGGAAGCATTATTGGGCCCAGCTCTGATGTAGGTGAGTGACCTGAGAGAGGCTGAGTGTGACTTGGTGTGAGTTAAGATAGGGGGAAGCAAAGTGCTGGATGAGCTCAGATTTATAGAGGGTAAGTTAAAAGTTAACATTTATTTATCAGTCACAAGTAGGCTGACATTAGCACTGCAATGAAGTTACTATGAAAATCTCATCGTCACATTCCAGCACCCGTTCGGGCACATTGAAGGAGAATATAGCACGGCCAATGCATCTAACCGGCACATCTTTCAGAGGGAACCGGAGTAACCCCAGGTAGATACGGAGAGAATGTGCAAACTCCACACAGACAGTGACTCAAGCTGGGAATCGAACCCGGGTCCCTAGCACTGTGAGGCAGCTGTGCTAACCACTGCGCCAGTGATCAGAGAAAGATGGACAATTGGAATAGTCAAGTCCAGGTGTAACACCACAGCGGATAAGGGATTTCTGCAGCAGATAAACAGACGTAGAGGTTTGGGGAACCTGCAGTTCAGGGCTTTGTAACATTGCTGGTCACCTTGGTTTCCCCACATTTTGGAACAAGCGGTCTAACCTTTGTGTTTCTCTAATCTCCTTTAAGGCACTCCTAACTAACCCTTTCTGAATAAGCTGGACATGTTTGCTTGTGCTACTTATCCGCAAGGCAGCTCAGTCTTTGCTTTCCTTTTGATCCATTTTATTCACACCAATAACCTCAAATGGGTAAAAACACAAGTTGCCTTGAAAGAAATTCTTTGGGGAAAAAGACACACTTCCAATCCTTTCTGCAGACAGCTCTTTGCGAGGGTTTGCTGATGGCTCCCCAAGGATGGAGGAGTTGGCGGGGAAGGTGGCAGTGGGGGATGGAGCGATGCAACTAATTTCCACTGTATGAAGCAGCAGCTGCCACACATTCCTCTTTATTATCCAGCCTAGATTGCAGTGCGCAGACCTGGGTTATCATGCCAGATACTCCCGCCACTTAACAGCAAATTAAATTGACAAATGAAAATTGATCTACCTTCTCCGCCGTGGAGAATGTAATTTGCCACAAAAAGCAAACAAATCTCCTCCAGTCACTTCGTTGTCTACCTGTGAATGGAGCATAACTCAAATCTAAATTGGAGTGCATGTGCAGCCGCATTAAATAGGACAAAATAACTGGCAACTGAACTAGATTCCAATCTTTCCGATTTTCTGGGCTGCACTTTCCTGAGAGGATGTGTCACTGCCAGGCACTCTACTGTGTAAGTAACAATTCTGGCAGAGTGTGGGTTAGAGGCAATCAGAGCAAGTCTGAAAGGTGCTACTTATTGACCTGCTGAGAATCAAGGTACAAGTTACTTTCCAGATTTAGCAAGAGCTTCAGAAGAACAAAGCAACCTGACAGTTTGTGAGAGTCCTTAACCCTCTCCTCCCCTCCCAGTCCTTTATCATTTCCTTCTGTGTTATTCTGCACTCAATTTCTCTCCACCATCCATTGGCTTCCTTTACCTCTAGATTTTGTTTAAAATTTGTGCAAATCTGTCTCAGAGGAAGTAGCATATATGTTGATCTTTTAGCGTTAAGAATTCATTTATGTTAATAGAAAGGCTTGCTTCCATTTCAGATGAGAAAAGCGAACAAATGGCACCATAAAGCAGGGCTACAGCACACAGGAAAGATATTTGCCCCTTCTGTGTGCATCAGCTCTTTGCAAGGACAACTCACCTCCTCTCTCTTGCCTGCTCTTTGCCACAACCCTACAATGAGGTGAATTATCTCCAGCCAATTTTTCCCCTATTAAATCGGCACCTTCCACCCAAGCAGCTAGACTGTAGGTTGCTTGTTTAGTTCACGCCTGATGTTTCCTTCCCGCACTACTTATTTACTGCCTGGGAGGGCAAACAGGAGGTCACTTTCAGATGAGTATTAGGTGAATGACATTGTCCAGGCATGAGAAATGAAGGTGATGGGCTGGAGAGGAGAGCAGAATCCTGGTGATGACCAGGGAATAAAGTCAAGTGAGGCTGGAGTCAGTAAAGGTGGTTATCATTGTACTGTCTTCATGGAGGATGGCGTATTGGAATACAAACTCCCTGATTAAGAAGTCAATTGATGGGCTAATCATGAAGTCTTTTCCTTGTATCCTTGTTTCCTTTGATACTCAATTACAAGATGAGTCTGTATCTATATATGTCCTATTCACGAACGCAACTCTTGACTCACCTGATGAAGCCCTCCAAATAGAGCTGTGGGATTTCGACCTGGTATTGTGAGCTTTCTTACTGTGCCATCCCCAGTCCAACACTGATATCTCCGCATCAAACCTGTTTTAGGCATTGACTCCAGTGTTGATTTTCCCCCTTTCTCATTATGGTGGGTGTTGTACTTGGTGACTTCAGGGCCAAGTTCGTGACTGAAGCATAAACACTCTGGAGCTGAATGTGCATACTGAGGACCATTATCCTCTCTCAATTCTCTTTGCAGCACTTTTTTTTATTCAATTGTGGGACATGGGCGTTGCTGGCTGGCTAGCATTCATTGCCCATTCCTAACTACCCTTGGAGGGCAGTTGAGAGTCAACCATATTCCTGTGTTTTGGAGTCATATATAGGCCAGACTAGGTCTGGATGCCAGATTTCCTTCCCTAAAAGACATTAGTGAATCAGGTGGGCTTTTCCGACAGTCAACAAAGGTTTCATGGTCATCAGCAGATTTTTAACTCCAGATATTTTTTATTGAATTCAAATTCCATTATCAGCCATGGCAGGATTCGAACCTGGGTTCCCAGAACGTTAGCTGAGTTTCTGGATTAATACTCCAGGGATAATACCACCAGGCCATTATCTCCACAGATTACTTGTTGCACTGCATGGTTCTTTTAAGATTGTTGTGTGATGGGACCTACATGCAGCTTAAAAGATGTGTGTGTGTGGCCTATTTGTTCACTACATGTCACATTGCTGATTGCTGGCAGCCACGCAGTTTAGGAGGAACATTGCTGAGGACTTTCTCCAACTGCGTAGGAGGCAGAATCTGACACATACTCCCAGAGAGAGGTATTGGAGATGAGAAATTTGATGTATGGGGAACTGTGGCATAATAAGGCTGAATTTAGGTGCCTAACCTTGGCACTGAGATTCAGAACAAGAGTTATTACGTTCACAAATGAATGACTCAGATTTGCTTGTATCTACTGGCTTGTACCTCTGCTTGATGAGGCCCAGACCCCAGGGAGTTTAGTTTGGTGAAGCTTAGATTCTTGCTGGTCATCTGGGATTCTCATCTTAAGCCTCCTTATTACCATATAAAACCTCTCAATCTCAGAAAGAATTGCTGGGTGCCTACATCTTCCACCGTAGCTGGTTATTAAAGTTGTTAACAGCATCAGAAGAGGTTTGCAATTTGTTTTTTAAAATAAACCAATCATGTTGTACAAAGCATAGCTCGGAGATTAATTTAAACATGTCCTTTAATGGAATCTCTTGATATTGCCATGAATATTCCTCATAAAAACTCGGGGGAAATGAAAGTAATGAAGTTTCTCTGATGTATTTTTTTGATCTGGTTCAGTGAGTGCAGTTGAGTTAGTGTGTTAATAAAAGGAAACTTCAAGAGGAAACACTAATAGTGCAGGCCATTTCTTGAGATCCTTTTATCTTCTCAGTCTAGATTTTTTTTCTGAGGATCTATAGGGAATGAATATAAAGGACTGGAGTACATGGGTAGCTCACCTAAAATGACACAGCTATGATGGGCCTTTGGCCTCCCTCTGTACTGTTTCATTCCATGAATTTTGTATTGAGCAAATTTAGGTAGAAGTATTTGCTTGCAAGGAGGGTAATTAGAACCATAGAATGGAATAACATACCAACAGTACAGAAGGAGGACACTTAGCCCATCGAACACATACCAATCACAATGTCACCCACATCCTATTCCCATACCCCACATGTTAATCCCCTTAACATTCAGGTCAATTTAGCACAACCAAATAACCTAACCCACATATCTTTGAGAGGAAACCAGAGCACGCAGAGGAAACCCATGCAGACATGGGGAGAATGTGCAAAGTCCACACAGACAGTGACTGAAGGCCAGAATCAAACTTGGGTCCCTGGTGCTCTGAGGCAGCAGTGCTAACCACTGTGCCATCGCTCTGCCCATTGCCAATTTATATTGCTGGAACAAAAATTACAAAGATACATTTTGAGGAGGGCGTGTTTTATCAAGATACAATTTTTATTTTCTGGCTAGATTTTTAAAAAACTGAAATCTCTTAAGAGACAATAATGAAACTGCCCAGATAGCTATGTTAATCTTAACTATTAGGGTATGATGGAGGGATAGTACATCAGCCTGTCTTTTACCTGCAACGAGTTTATTCTGCAAACAGCTCAGCAGACAGACAAACTCCTGACGGTTCCCCCCATCCCAACTGTTCCAGCTGTATCCATTAGTAATCTTTCAGAGGTTGAGCCAATAACCATCGCCTGTCACGGACAGAAAGGAAACAGCTCCCATTAGTGCCCCCAGATCCAATAAGCTGTGACAGTGTAGTAAACTGAGTGAGAACTCAATGCCAAGGATACATACAATGCCAGGTGCCCCTTTCCTGCCACCACTGCTGTCCATGTTCATCACTGTTTTAAAAAAATCGGTAAAAAAAAAACAGTGGATTCACAAAGCAAATCAAAAGATGATACTACATAGAGGTAGACATTCAGCCCATTTACCTGGGCCAGCTCTTTAGAAAGCGCTCTCAAGTACTGTTGTGGCCCTGCAATCTTTTTTTTATCCTGCAAGTACTTATCCAATCCCCTTTTTCCAGAATTGGTTGGTGAGTCTATTTTCACCACTCTTTCAGGTGGAAAATTCCAGATCATAATGCATGTACATTAAAAAAAAATCTCATTTTGTCTCTGATTCTTTTGCCTTCAGTTTCTGTCCTCCAGTTATTGGCCCTCATGCCGCTGTAGGCAGCTTTTCCTTATTTACTCGATCAAAATCCTTCACGATTTTGACACCTCTATTCAATCTACCGTCAACCATCTCTGCTCTGAGGCCACCCAGCCAGTTAGAATACAAACTCTGGAGCTGGAGGTAATGAGTGCCCACTCAAACAACGGGGGTACTCCATCAATGTATTCAGCCGAGGGAATAACCTGATTAAAAATTTACTCTGGTGAGAAGTTGATTTAGGTAGTCGCTAGAAAGGTTAATATTGCATCTGGAACTTCCATTTGCTGAATGTCAGTAAAGTGACTATCAGTGAATATTAGTTCAGAGCGACAGTATCTGAGGAGGATGACTGGCTCGCTAGGCCGAAGCTAGACTCGTTATCTCAATAACCTCTAAAAGGAAAAGCTTTAAACTTGGAATATCCTTGCAAGCGTCTCTCTAATTGCTTTTTAAACATTATCAGTAGGCTAACCTTGCCTTAACCTGCTTAACTTAATTGCTTTCTAATTCAATGTCCACTTGGAGTTATGAAGGACATTCTTCCTGCATTCTCCGATTAATAACACTTCCAACTTCCAATTCTTTCACAAGCTTTAATACTTCCAAAAGGATGAGCTGTCGGCGCCCGGGCAAATTTGGTATAATTGTACGGAATGATTTCTGCAGGAAAATTTTAATCTGTGCCTTTGTGTGTCGGGGTCTTTCAAATATGAACACAGCGCTCTGCATTTCATCAAGTAAAGTTAAATGTAGCTCTGTACATTTGAATGGATTTACAATTTCTTCACTTCTTCATGTGAATAGTGAGCATGAATGCGAGATTCCCTGCTTTATGCTGCCTCTGAAGATGAAACTCTGCATGGAAGGCACAATTCTGTACTCTCAAAGGAGATCGAGACCTGCATGTAAAACACGGGGGAAAATTTCTGATTCAGTCTGAGAATGGAAAAGTACGGGCGATGCATCAATGGCCTCCCATGGTACGCTACTTGTAGACAACACATCAATCTTAAAATTGCCACCTTGGAGCACAAGCCTAAGACGTAAAGAACAAAAACAAAACATTTGAAAAAGTAGGGAAAAATCCCAAGATATTCTATAAGCATATTGATGGGAAGAGGATAACCAGGGAAAGAATAAGGCCCATAAGGGACCAAGGGAGCAATCTGTGGGTGGTGCCAGAAGACATTGGTAGAGTGTTGAATGAATACTTCACATCCGTCTTCACCCAAGAAAATTGGAACGATGGTATGGAATTCAACAAGAGAGACTGAGGTTCTTGAGGAAATTGAGAATAGGGAGGGACAAGGTATTGGAAGCCCGATTACTGATCAAAATGGAAATTATGAGATTTTGAGGTATCAATGACATTGAAGGATATGGGAAAATGGTGTAGAGATAGATGACCAGCTATGATTGGTTTGAATAGTGGAGCAGGCTCGATGTTATGAATGGTCAATCCTGCTCCTACATTCTTGTGCAATGTTAAAAGATGAACCCAATCTATCAAACACCCAGGACAGTGGGTGAAACAAAATGATCGAGACAGAGTTATAACTGTAGTCATTGAGACTTACTCATTTATAATCATGGATATAAGGGGTGGAGTTTTCCCATCCTATCCGCCACGGGAATTGTAGCGAGTTTGGGGATTGGGGGAGGTGGTGGGTGGACTGTGCAAAAGTCCATTGACCTCGATGATATTTTACAGTCTTAGGGCAAGCGCGGCTGGAAAATCACTCCAGTGGAGTTTGCATGAAACATCATCTCCCAGAGTTACAAGAAGATTGATTTGGTGGCAGGAATTACCATTGGCAGCACCTTTCGCCATTGCGATCTGGACTGTGAATCAGCCCAGAAACTGACAGGATAAATACCCGTTCCCTTTGACAGCCAAGAGAGTAATCAATGGAATGAAGTCCAGTCAGCTTAACCCAGTTCCTCGTCGATAAGACTCGATTACATGTAACTGCCTGGTTTTATATTAATTAACGTTAAATTGGTAATCTCATTCATTGCAAATATCCAGGTGTGACTTTGAAACGCCGTGTTTATTTAACATTTCTAACTTAATTCCCAGACACACAATCTGCAGCTTTTGATTTGGGAAGCAGAGTATAAAAGGTTTTTGGTGAGATTTTACAATGTCAAGTTCAGAATGGTTCTTAATGAATAAATTTAAAAATGATTATTTCAGCATCCCTTTTCAGCAAAAAGCAAAGTTGCAGCAAGAACATCAAAAGCGTGCAAATTTCTGATCTTATAATTGTCGGTAGAAAACACAGATTGGAAATAGATGGGACAATACTTCCAGAAATTATATACTGCTTCCATTATATTATTGATATATCATTACTCATTTGTCCCCACCCACTATTACAGAAGATGGTTGTGAAGACTGACTTGTAAAAAGCCGCTCCAGAGCTACAACATATTGTCAGTAGCCTAAATAAACAGGGGTGGGGGTGGGGAGATTTTATGGCTATTCCCGCCAACAGGATTTTCTGGTCCCACCAATGGTGAACCCTGCTGTGTGTTGCAAGTAATAGGAAATCCCACTGACAACAGCAAGATCAGACAATCTCATCACCAGCCAATGGTGGGTGGGTCATTTCTGTTGCTGTAAAGCATGCCATGGGGAGTGGGGGGGATGGGGGTGAGCCAGACCTCTCAGTCCCAGTAATACTGCAGCTGAGTAGTAGTCACTGCTTGGACTGCAAGCAGTTCCACGATGAAGAAAGCAATGGATTTCCGAAGGACCCAAAGTCAGGCAAGTCAACCCATGACTCCCACCCATCACTCTTTAGACCTTACAACCTCTGCCAACTCACCCAGTTTCCAACACAGGAAGATCCATGCTGAGATTGAATAAAGTTGTAAGTGTCTATTGCAGATATTATTTTTAAAACTACTGGCACTCATAAAAACCCATTCAGTATATTTACATTCATTCAACTACATAATCCCTTACAAAACAAGCATTTCATTCAAGTACTTAATCCCTTATAAAAGTGACATTGGAATTCACAGAACCACTATAACCACTTGTAGCTGTCAATCAAATTGTGAAATGGCACACTCCCAACTATGTGAATAGAAGGTTGTCAAATCAGACATGAAAATCAAATCCAGTAATGGAAGCCCTCAGATCTGTGTCAACAGACAGAGTGAAATAGCAAGTCATAATTCTTTTGAAGTACTCCACACAATCAAGTGCAGATATTTTAAAAGCCTTCATAGTTGTTTTTTACTGTTGCTTTTGACTGTTGCAAAACATGCAAGTCTAAAATCCTGACCTTGGTCTCTTCATGTCCCTCTTGAAGATTGCAGGTGTGGTGTTCGGAGGGACTTACGGATTTCAGTCTACTCTGACAGAGACACTCCCCATCATTGTGAAAATTCAGACTAAATAGTCCACTTTTAAAAATTGATCCATGTTTTGTTGTAAAACAAACCTGGAAAATCCCATTGACGTGAGCTGCTAAAAAATTCTCGCCTTTGCATCTGTCTTCAGGCTAAAAGACACAAAAACAATCCTCAACATAGGGGAAAACCAACAGCCTATGGAGAAAGAGGAACTTGAAGATTTTAAAAGTTTATTTATAAGTGTCACAAGTAGGCTTACATTAACACTGCAATGAAGTTACCGTGAAAAATCCCTTTGTTGTCACACTCGAATTGAATTAAATCAAACAGGGTCTCCTGGTGCTGCTATGAGGCAGCAGTGCTAACTACGGTGCCACCATGCTTGCCATGGAGATTAGTATTAGTAACAGAATAGGGCTAGAAAATTGAATGTGACTAAAGTACGACAAATCCCCAGGACTTGTCGATCAGCATTCTCGGATTTTAGAAGAGGTGGCTGCGGAGGTAATGGATGCTTTGGTCTTTGTTTTTGCCGAGTGTTTGCAATGTTCCTGCTGATTGGAAGATAGCCAGTGTAACCCTACTCTGCAGGAAGGAAAGAGAAAATGCAGAACTGCTACCAGCTTGAGAGAACAAGTAGGACAGAGGCTGGAGTCTATTATTAGTGGTAACAGTCATGTAGAAAATCATTATATAATTGGACAGAGTCATCAAAGAGTTATGAAAGGAAAAACATGTTTGACAAATCTGCAAAGAATTTTTTCAGGCAAATAGCAAGGTAAGCGTGAAGCAATCAATGGATACAGCATAAAGCATTTTATAAGCTCACTTAAGCTTATTGAATAAAATCAGGACTCATGAGTTGCATGTAATATCAGTATTGATTGAAGATTGGTTGATGGACAGCAAACGGAATGCGATTTTGTGAGAGTTGGCACAGTGGTTAGCACTGTTGTCTCACAGCACCAGTAAAGTAAAAGTAAAGTTTATTTATTAGTAACAAGTAGTCTTACAATGCAATAAAGTTATTGTGAAAAATCTCTAGTCCCCTCACTCCGACGTCTGTTTGGGAACACTGAGGGACAATTTAGCATGGTCAATGCACCTAACTTGCAGACCTTTGGGTTGAGGGAGGAAACTGAAGTACCTGGAGGAAATCCATGCAGACACGGGGAGAACATGCAGACTCTGTACAGACAGTGAACTAAGCCAGGAATCAAACCTGGGTCTTTGGGGCTGTGAGGCAACAGTGCTAACCACTGTGCTGCCTTCTACTGTACCCTTAAGCGCTCAGGTCAACCCAGGGACTCTAGTTCGATTCCCAGCCTGGGGTCACTCTCTGTAGTTTACACATTCTCCCCCTGTCTGTGTGGGTTTCCTCCAGATGCTTCGGTTTTCTCCCACACTCCAAAGATGTGTGGGTTAGGTGGATTGGCCGTGTTAAATTGTCTCTGGATGTCAGGGGGATGAGCTCGGGGAAATGCATGGAGTATGAGGATGGGGACTGGGTGGGAATGTGGTCGGTGCAGACTTGATGGGCTGAATGGCCTTCTTCTGCACTGTAGTAATTTTACAATTAAACGAACCATTCTGGGGATACAGTAGGCTGGAACTAGTGGAGTGCTGCAGGGATCATTGTTTGTGAGTATCTACAATCAGAGATTAAGTATAATGTATCCCAATATATTGACAATACAAAATTAGATGGAAAAGTAAGCAGTGAGGATCAAGGTTTCGAAGAACCTGGAAAAGAATCATTGATTTGTTAAGTGAGTGGACAATAATGTGTCAGATGGAAAACAATGTGGAAAAATATGAAATTATCCACTTTGGAACATAGAAATGCAGTTTTTAAATGGGAACAGAGTGGGAAATATTGGCATTCATCATGAGCTGGGTATCCAAGCATTCTCAAATCACAATGCTAATTTATAGGTACAGCAAGAAATCAAGAGAGCAAATGGCATTTTGACCTTCATCAGAAAGTAACTCAAGTATAAGAGTGAGGAAGTCTTAGAGTAATTTTAAAAAAATCAATTTGTGGAGCACAGTGTCACTGGCTGGCCATCAATTTTTTGCCCATCCCTAGTTACCCTAGAGAGTCAACCACATTGCTGTGACTCTGGAGTCACATGTGGGCCAGACTAGGTAAGGACAGTAGATTTCCTTCCCTAGAGGAACATTAGTGAACCGGAAGGGTTTTTCCTGACAGTTTTGGAGTCATCAGTAGATTCTTAATTCCAGATTTTTTTTACTGAATTCAAATTCCATCATCTGCTACGGTGAGATTTGAACCTGGGTCTCCTGAATATTAGCTGAGTTTCTGGATTAATAGTCCAGGGATAATATTACTCAGCCACTGCATCTCCCTTATATAGGGCCTTGGTGGAACCACATAAAGTTTGATCACCGCACCCAAAGAAGGATATATTTGGCTTAGAAGGAACGCATCAGACTAATTTGTAGAGTTGAGAGGAATCAAACTGAAATATATATAAAATTGTTAAGAAGCTTGATGGGATTGATGCTGGAGGGTTGTCAGTGAGGCTAGCACTTGGAGTCACAGATGCAGAATAAGAGGTGAACCATTTAAAACTCAGACAAGCAGAAATGTATTTGTTCAATAGGTTATAAATCTTTGTGATTCTCTACACAAAAGTCTATAGATTTTTTGGATAATAAGGGAATCAAAGGATATGGACAAAGTGAGGGGAGGTGGAATTGAAGCTTATTGAATCAGGAAAAAGATTTGAGGGGCTGAATAGTTATCCTGTACTTCTTTTTGTTACCTTCTTTATGGGGGGCACGACGGCATAGTGTTTAACACTGCTGTCTCACAGCCACAGAGACCCGGGTTTACTCCCAGCCCTGGGTCACTATCAGTGTGGAGTTTGCATGGATTTCCTCTGGGTGCTCTTCTTTCCTCCCACAGTCCAAATATGTGTGTGTTTCGTGCATTGGCTATGCTACATTGACCCTAGTGCGAAGGGATTAGCCGGGTAAATATATGGGGTTAGGGGAATAGGGTTTGGATGGAATTGTGGTTGGTGCAGACTCAATAGGCTGAATGGCCTCCTTCTGCACAGTAAGAAGTCTTATAACACCAAGTTTAAGTCCAACAGCTTTATTTAAGTCCACCTAATGAAGGAGCAGGACTCTGACAGCTTGTGATTCCAAATAAACTTTAACCTGGTGTTATGAGATTTCTTACTGTGCCCACCCTAGTCCAACGCCAGCATTTCCACATCACTCCTTCTACACTGTCGGGATTCTATGAGTCTTACATAGAAGATGAAAAGTCTCTTTTGCCCAATTGCTTCAGTGTTTGACATACTATTGGTAAGTCCTGGCAGTTGTGTTTACAGCAAGGCCTTGTTAGAAAGATGTAACTGGATCTAAATATGTGACTGGTTGATGAGACCTGTGTTGTGTTTAGCACCTCTGCCTAGTCCATCACAGTCAAAAAGACATTAAAGCTAATATGTGCCTGTAGATTTATATAGTAACTTCCGCAGCATACCAAGAATGGCAGCACTTGGAAATAGAAAGGGAAAAGTGGCTGAGGGATTTATCACCTCGGAGAGAAACATACTGTTTCCATAATGAAAATTACATTGGAAAGAAAGAAAATAGATCAAAATACCGGGAGAAAAAGGCGAAAACATCGAAATTGTGTCTTATTGCATTGTTTAAAGCCTCAGGCTAGATCGTGATGACCAATTTTGGTGACTAGTATCCAAAAGGCATTTAAAAAGTTCTGACCAGTCACTAAATGAGACTATTAGGAGGTGTTGCTGGCGGCCACATTAAACAGAGTTTACATCATTTCCATCTACTACTGAGGGACCTATCACCTGTGTATTCGCCCTCTTTGATCAGTTGGAGATAGCAGAGGAGCAGAAACTGAGCCAACTCAAGATTCTTCAGTGACTCTGACTCCACATCCCATTACTGTCACCAGTAGTAACACAACTGATCTGATGTTGGATCTCCCTGTCAGTGGAGGTCTTTTGAATGAGGTGGCTGCTGAGGTGTGGGAAATTCTCAACATATTCCAGAGTTTCTTCTTCAGTACAAAAAGGAAGGGGAATATTTAGCTGACCAGGTCTGCATTGATGTTGCAACATTCAAGGACAGGCTGAGTCTGGTGTATACAACTTTGAAGAGAGAGAAGTTTGCAACTCTTGGTACAGAGTAGATAATGCTGCTGCAGTCACCTGTAAATTGTAGTTTATGTATGTCTGTGGCGATCTGTTTAGTTTTAGCACAGAGGTGATTGATGTGAATGAGTTTTCCATCTAGGTGAGGCTTTGAGGGGAACAGCAACTGTCATGTAAATTGTAACTGGTAAGGGGGCTTTGCTTCACCCCAGTCCAGTTTTTCAAGTTGATCTCTCTCTCAAGCCGGTTGCAGTTATATCATTGTGAAACAGTTGCAGGATTGTGATGACGTTCATTGGTATACAGACCAACAGAGCCTCACGATTTATTAAGACAAATGCTTCAGCTTTTGAATCATAGAATCCTTACAGTACAAAAGGAGGCTATTTGGCCCATCGAGTCTGTACCAACCACAATCCCTCCCAGGACCTATCCCCGTAATCTCATATATTTACCCTGCTAATCCCCCAACACTAAGGTCAATTTAGTATGGCTAATCAACCTGACCTGCACAGCTCTGGACAGTTAGGTCAATATGAGCAATGAAGAGGTTCTACTGTTGCTCTCAACATTTGTCTGGCAACAAAGACCATGCTAGAGATTCCTCTGGAAGGTTTGAAACCGCACTGAGCTTTTGGGAGAATCTCCTCACTACAGCAGTGAACGGTTGACAACACAGGCCTCCGCAAATGAATAAACTTCTTAATGTAGAGGGCAGTTGCTTTCAACACATTTCTGTAATACAGCAAGATCTGAATTGTGTGTCAGATACACATAAGAGAGATGGAAAATTCCATCAACAACGCATCCTTTGGATTCTATGAGAAGGCCGTCAACCAAACACTATTATCCTTCTTGCGCCAGTCGCACAGATATTCAATTAAAACCCTGACAAAATTGATTCCTATGGTCCGGACACTGGGTGGCCAAGTCCTGTTTTCTCAACTCTCATATTGATATTATTCCAAGGGAAGACAATGGGAATTCTCCATTGCTTTGTGCCCAGTCGCTGTTGGAGAATTTGGCCCCCAGCCAAGTGTCCATTCAACGTAGTGGGATGAGAGAATCCAGCTGCAGGTGAGGTTGGATAATCCAGCCCCATGAAAATGCTTCAGAAACAATCTGGGGCTCTTGTTGAACCATGGCGGCATTGACATCATTACCTAGGAGCAGATTGCTATGAATCTTTCAAAAAGGTGGCAAATTTTACATCAAGATGCATCACATTTGAAGTCACAGCATCTTAATGATGAGGCAGAGAAGGAAAGAACAGGAAGCAATTCTGACACTTCGTATCCCACCACCTCATGGAGCATCCCATCCACACGGCCAATTCTCCTTGGATCTATATTCAGCCAAGTGAGTCACATGAAATCCCATGGTAGAAACTGGTACCCCTCTGCAGACATCAGTTTCAAATTGATGGATGGCGGATGACAATGATTATCAGCATCACCAACATCCCTCTCACCAAGAATGGACATACCTTTAGAGTGTTGGCCCTGTGTCAATTGCCTGACATTCATCTTTTCAAAACGGACCGACTTTATTCTTTATTTATTTGTGGGACATGAGCATCATTGGCTGGGTCAGCATTTGTTGCCTGTCCCTAGTTGCCCTGGAAACAGAATGGTTTGCCAGGCCATTTCATAGGACAGTTGAGAGTCAACGACGTCACTCTGGAGTTAAATGTAGGCCAGACCAGGTAAGAATGGCAGCTTTTCTTCACTAAAGGGCATTAGTGAACCAGTTGGGTTTTTCTGACAATCGACAATAGTTTCATGATCATCACGAAATCTTAATTCCGGATATTTTTTATTAAATTCAAATTCCACCATCTGCCATGGCAGGATTTGAATCCGGGTCCCCAGAACTTGAGTGTCTGGATTGAAAGTCTAATGATAATACCACTGGGCCATCACCCTCGTTTATAGGAACTACCTATAAAGACACGGCAGGCAGCACACACAAACAAGACGTATTATTGAATCTCGAGGAGCAAGTTAGGACAAGCCTCCGGACTGATGCACTTGTTCCATTTGCAACACTCATTTCTGGCATGTAAATGGGTCTGAAGCTATTTCCACAGACACTGCTAATGGGAAGAGGATGTGCTACAAGTACAGGCCATCAATGCATGTCAAAGAAACATGTCCAACTGCTCTTGTCTCAGCATTTGAAGGAATAATTGGATTCCATGGTGAACTCTCTGAACTGTTTCTTTGGGCTATGTAGTTTTAACACATTTGAATACATATTCCAGGAATGAAAAATAAAGTTATTGCTAAATACAGCAATATATTAAGCAAGCAACCATAGAAAATAGGAGCAGAAGTAGGCAATTCAGCCCATCGAGTCTGCTATACTGTTCAAAGAGAACATGACTGTTCTGATATAATGCTCAACTCCACTTTACCACCTTTTCCCCAAAACTCTTGACTCCCTTACTGATTACAAGTCTGGATCTTAGTTTTGAACATACTTAGTGACCCAACCTCTACACCTCTGCGGTAAAGAATTCTACAGATTCACTACGTCTGACAGAAGAAATTCCTCCTTAACCCTGTTTTAAATGGGTGTCCCCTCAATCTAAGATTATGCCCTCTGGTCCTAGGTTCTCCCACAAGAGAGGGAAACAATCTCTCAGCATCTACTCTGTCAAACTCCCTGAGAATCCTATACGTCTCAGTAAAATTGCCTCTTTCTTCTAAACTCCAGTGAGTACAGGCTCAACCTCTCCTCATAAGAAAAGTCCCCCATACCCAGAATTATCCTAGTGAACCTTCCCTGGTCTGCCCAGCATACTTTTCCTTAGATAAGGGCCCGAAATAGTTCACATTGTCTCAGGTGTGGTCTTCCTAGTGCCTTGTATAGGTTAAGCACAATTTCCCTATTTTTATATTGTAGGATTTTTTTAACACTCCTCTTAACTGCTGAACTTGCATGCAAGCTTTTTGTGATTTATGCACGAGGACTTCCAAATTCCTCTGTGCCACAGCTTACTGCAGTCTTTCTCCATTTAAATAATATTCAGCTCCTTTATTCTTCCTACTAAAATGCATTTCCATCTGCCAAGTTTTTGCCCACTCACTTAATCTGTCTAATTCCTTCTGTAGATTCTGTGTCATTCTCACCAATTGCGTTCCTACCTATTTTTGTGTCAACAACAAAGATGGCAAAAGGACATTCACTTCCCTCATCCAAGTCATTAATATATATTGTAAATAATTGTGGCCTCAGCACCAATCCCTGTGGCACTCCACTAGTCACAGGTTGCCATCCTGAAAATTCCTTTATTATACCAACTTTCTGTATCCTTTAAGCTAGCTAATTGTCTATCTGTGCGATACTCAACACTTTGGGCTCCCAGGTTATTAAGTAGCCTTTCGTGCAGTATCTTATCAAATGCTTTTTGGAAATCCAAGTATATGACATCTACTGATTCCCCTTTATTTGTTTTGCAGGCTTTAGGCTGAATACTTTAGTCTACCTAATTGTTTTAGTTCTGAGAGGGCAGGCTTAAAGGCAGAGTGGGGGCAGTGAAGGGTGGGTGTTGTTGGAAAATAGAGGGAAACTGTAGGGACAGCTGAGAAAACTTTTCAGGGATAGGCTGGGCCATAGATCAGCTGACCACACCGTGAGGTGGCCAGCCAATGGACATTCCTGAGGCTCCAATTATGATATTACAGTAAGGCTGGCATTTTGCCAATGTGCATGTATCACCACCACCCCCAGCCCTCCCCCACCACCCCCAGCCCCTCCCCCAGACTCAGCTCCAGACCCTCCCTCACTCACCAACCTGTCCCCCAACACAGCCTCTCTCCCACCCTGCAGCCCATCCCCGCCCCCAGCCCCTCCCAGCTCCTCCTCCACCACCCCAGCCCACCCCCCACCCCCACCTGGCCTTGCTTCATCAACTCCAGCCCCCCCCACCACTCCTAGCCCTATCCATACCACCTTCCAGCCCCTCCTTCACCAAACCCAGCCCCTCCTCATCACTCCCAGCCCCACCACCCAGCCCTTCCCCCACCATCACAACCCGTCCCCCTCCATGCCCAACCACTCTCGCACCACACCCAGCCACTTTCCCAACACACCCAGCCTCTCCCCCACCATCCAATCCCACCCCCACCACTCCCAGACCTCCTCCATTGCTTCTTCCACTCTTCCCATCATATGATGAAATTCCCAGCTCTGTGGAAGCGATTTCATAAGAGCAATTGGCTGACTGCCCCAATCAGTGAACAGTATTCAAGGTAGAACCATAATCTTCGAGTCATAGAAATCTCCAGCATGGTACCAAACCCTGTGGCCCATATTGTCCATGCTGACCAGGATTCCATAAGTCTCATCCCATTTGTCTGCATTTGGCTCATATTCCTCTAAACCTTTCCCACCCAAGTAATTATAACCACTTTTACCACCTCCTTTGGCGGCTCATTCCATATACACCACCCGAGTGTGAAACAATTTCCCCTCAGGTCTCAGAAAGGCTGCAATCCTCTCCAAGACTGATTGAGTGGAAGGAGTTTCAACTCCATCACAATCCACCCACCAAGTCCCAACTTATTGAATGTGTGGGCAGTGTTGAGGCAACCCCCTGTAGTTTCTGACTTCCTTCAGCAACGCTCACCTCTGATTGAGCACCCCCCCCCCACCCCCCCCACTCCACTGGGCTATTAGACGGGAGCCAATGAGGGAGCCATATCCTGGAGGGTGGGTGACCAGTTATCTGACATCAGGCATGGTAAGGGCAAGACGCCCTGATCCTGATGCCAGGGGCTTTGCCCCAGGAATTAGCCGCCCAACCTTTCATTTGTAATTGAGAGTTGTTTAGCAACTTAGCCGAATGGTACACATTTCAAAGAATCTGTCCTAAATCCTCATCCTCCACTTTGGTAAGGTAGCAGAAGGAAAAAATAACCTCCATAAATGCGACCTTCATATCTGAGCAGCTTACAGGCTACCATGCTGAGCAGTGAAGAGTTTTATCTCCCTCTAGATTTTTAGTGAGCCTTCCGCCAAAGTGCTTGATATTCCAAGTGAAAAAAAAATGCAAAATAAAAGCTGGAAGTGAACTATCTTGGGAAAGAGCTTTTATTTAAACAGATCCTGTAATGCAGTCAAGATTAACTTGCAATACTGTGCAAGGCATCAACTGTTCTCTCATTGAGAGGATAATATGAAAGAAATGATCCCCTACGATGCTAAATAAACAGAGATAAGCCATCACTGTTTTAAGAGTTCATAAAAATTTCAAATGGCAGGAATTCAGGTTTGCCACCATTAATACAGATCCAAGAGCTCTTTCTGTAGCAGCAAGTGGTACACGAAGCTTGTTCATTGAAGAATAGTTTATAATATCGAGTGGCACAGTGGTTAATTAGCACTGCTGCCTCACAGTACCAGCAACCTGGGTTCAATTCCAGCCTTGGGTGACTGTGTGAGTGCGGTTTGTACACTCCCCACACATCTGCATGTGTTTCTTTTGGATGCTCCAGTTTCCAAAGATATGCAGCTTAGGTTGACTGGCCGTGCAAAATTGCTCCTTAGTGCCAGGGAGATTCGCAGGGTAAATACTTGAGGCTGTGGGGTTAGAGCCTTGATGGGATTGTTGGTGGTACAGCCTTGATGGGCTGAATGGCCTCCTTCTGTATTGTAGGAATTCTATGAGAATGTGGCCCAGGCTTATCCAAAAATATATTTGGGTAATCCTGTGATAGAATATCGTGGGGATCATAACTTAGTAAATCATAGACATACAATTGGTGATTTTACATCCATAAAGGACAGGAAACAATGGCCTGAACCCTCCCCCCCCACCTCACTCCACCCCACCCAATTTTCTCAGATTCACTCATTGCTACGGCAGAATCAACATCACAAGCTAGAACAGAACTAATCAAAGAGTACCAAACAATCTGCTCAAAAGGATTAGCAAGGTCAGCATTTATTGCTCATCAGGAATGGCCTTGAAGTTGGTGGTGAGGCATGTTCTGGAGCTGCAGCATCTACGTGGTGAAGATGCATCGACAGTGCAGCTGGAAAGGGAGTTCCAGAATTTGATCCAGTGTCTGAGAAGTTCCTCATCAAGATGATGTGTGATTCCAGGTGGGGAAGTTCTCAGTTCCGATATGCCTGCTGCTTCTCATTAGAATCATGCATTTACCCTGGCTAGTCCCTCTGACACTAAGGGGCAATTTAGCATGGCTGATCCACCTGCTCATCTTTGGACTGTTGGAGGAAACTAGAACACCCAGAGGAAACCCACGCAGGCACGGAGAGGGAACGTGCAAACTCCGCACAGTGATCCAAGCCTGTAATCAAACCAGAGTCTCTCGCACTGTGAGACAGCAGTGCTAACCACTGTGCCACCGTGCCGCCCCAAACTAAACCCATTACCAAAGACAGAGCTGACATCAAATCCACGTTACACAGGAAAGGCACCAATTGCCAACAGCTGTTAGTGTGGGCAGCAAATTCCTTTATCAAGATGGCACCCGGTGCACTTCCTGTCTAATTGTGAACCATGCATCTGTAACCCCGTTTTCAAATATGAAGACTACGTAGCTTCAAAATGTGCTTCAGATTTCACTCGCACCTCTCCTACTCCCAACACCTCCAATCCCAAGTTGCTGTTTCCGGTAAATTAGCAATTTCGCCATGCTGGAGGTTGTTCTTAAGTCAAAGAATTGCTATAACAAGATGCTTTGGTTGCTGTAACAAGGGTATAAACTCCAGGTTATTGATTTGCCCTTATGGCTGGTTGTTGGTGCAAAGTAATTCCAGGCTCTAAATCATCAGTCACATTACCACAGTAAACTGTCGAGGAATTCTGTGTACGGTATTGTCACAATAGAAGGCTCCCACTGGCCTTTTAAAGAAAGAGATAAGCTTTAAAAAGCAATTTGCTGCTTATTCATAATAAATTGGACTGTCAGCTACTTGGCAAGGCTGGTGAATTAACTGCCGTAGGCAGGTTATCTGAGTAATAGTGTTCTTTGGAAATTCATATTACTGTGTGCTCTAAGCAGCAACAAGGGTGTGGTCCTCAGAGAGTGCAGGCACATGGGCACAATCGCACGTACACACCAATGTTAATTAAATTTTTCATTCTTCTACTATGATGGATGTTTCCTGCTAATCTCCCGCTTTCAAAATGTTCGGTGTCTGGGGTGTGAGACTGGTTAATTTTAAATAAGAAATGGTGAATTTTTCCTTTAAGATTGAAATGACATACTCCCCCCAAAATGTGCCCAGATCCAGAGAGAGGAGATGTCAGGGGTTAGTTTTTCACTCAGAGGGTGGTGGGTGAATGGGATCGGAGGTGGTGGAAGCGAACTCGTACTTTTAAGAGACTTCTGGATGAGTACATGGGATTTAATGAGATTGAGGGTTATAGATAGGCCTGGTAGGTAGGAATATGATCAGCGCAAGTTGTGGGCCGAAGAGCCTGTTTGTGCTATGGTGTTCTATGTTCTGTGTTCTATCATCAACAACCTGTCCTGGCCCCCCCATGCTGACACTATCGTTAAGGAAACCCACCAATGCCTCTACTTTCTCAGAAGACTAAGGAAATTTGGCATGTCAGCTATGGCTCTCATTAACTTTTACAGATTCACCATAGAAAGCATTCTTTCTGGGTATATCACAGCTTGGTATTGGCTCCTGCTCTGCCCAAGACCGCAAAGAACTACCAAAGGTTGTGAATGTAGTCCAGTCCAACACTCAAACCAGCCTCCCATCCATTGACTCTGTTAACACTTCCCACTGCCTCAGCAAAGCAGCCAGCATCATTAAGGACCCCAGACACCCTGGACACTCTCTCTTCCACCTTCTTCCTTTGAAAAGTCTGAGGTCACATACCAATCAACTCAAGAACAGCTTCTTCCTCCTGCTGTCAGACTTATTTTATTTTGCATTAAGTTGATATTTCTCTACATCTCTATGATTGTAACACTACATTCTGCATTCTCTCCTTTCCCTCTCTATGAATGGTATGTTATGTCTGTACAGTGCGCAAGAACCAATACTTTTCACTGTGTGTTAATGCATCTGACAATAATAAGTCAAATCAAATATGCCTAAGGATTATGTAAGTCCTAAAATTGTAACATTGTTGATGTTGGAATCTGAAACAAAACCAGAAAATGCTGAAAGATCTTAGCAGGTCTATACCATCTGGGGAGAGAGAATAGAGCCAACATTTCGAGTCTGGGTCATCGTGATTCAAAACATTGGCTCTACTCTTTCCACAGGCATACAGCCTTCTTCAGAATTAGCTCAAAAACAAGTATGCTCCCATTGGGCTGGATTTTCAGCCTTTTAACACTTCTGGTCAGAGATCCAGACAAAAGTTTCCAGAGAAGAATGTACCCTCGAAACAGCAAACCTTCAGAGAAGAAAGTCTGGTAGCTTCGAGTCTCCAGACTTCAGAGAGGGGAAAAGCGAGAGATTGCTTTCTCTGCAGCAACTCTCAGAGAAAGATCCACTCTCAAAACAGCAGAACTTCCAAGAAAAAAAATCATCTCCTGACAGATTCCAACCTCCAACTTCAGACAGGGGAAGAGAAAGGCATTGCTCTCTCTCAACTCAAAAGCAGAACCTCAGCTTGAATATCCTGTGTAAGCCGATGGCCATGTGATCATACCAGCCAATCACCCAAATCAAGCCCGACTCTGCAACCCCAATGGAACACCAATAACAGCATAGTTCAGATTAAAACCAACATTCTACCAATCAGAAGCAATTATGCTGCTGCATTAACAATACAGGCCATAGACAGAATGACTCTGATCAAATGCTAGAAATATCTTGTACAATAACGTGACTGAAATACATTTTTTAAGGCTCAGTATTAGCACAGAATGTGTTAACAGCATCCCATGAGTGATTGATACCTTTGTTTTATTACAATTACAAAACAACAGGAAGCATTATTAATGGTAGACCCATAAATATCGCAATGTGTATTGATATCAATAATGTTTTAATTCATGAGGCAGCATCGTAGCACAGTGATTAGCACTCCTGTCTCACAGCGCCAGAGGCCTTGGTTCGATTCCTGACTTAGGTCATTGCCTGTGTGAAATCTGCACATTCTCCCCATGCCTGTGTGGGTTTCCTTCAGATGCTCCAGTTTCCTCACACAGTCCAAAAAATATGCAGGTTAAGTGCATTGGCCATGCTGAAATCTCCCTCAGTGTACCTGAACAGGAGCCAGTGTGTGTGGGATTTTCACAGTAACTTCATTGCAGTGTGAAACTAGCCTACTAGTTAAAATAAACGCCAAAGCACTTAATTTTTTAGAAGTTTATTTATTAATCACAAATAAGGCTTACATTAATACTGCAATGAAGTTACAGTGAAATTCCCTTACATTTCGACATGATATTCAAATCAATACAAATCAATGTATCTTTTTCTTTCACCTAAGAAAAAATGATGGAGTTAACTGCTGGGGTTTGATCACCCCATTCACTCAATCCCCCAGATATTTCTTCTGCAGAGCGCTGCTCTTCACATTGAGAGTCATGCATATCCACATCCAGCGGCACACACTTTTGTTTCTCCCCCACTCATTTTGTTCAGTTTATGACCTCTGTGTGCTCCTGTGGGTAGGCTTGCTATTAATAAAGAGCCAAGACATTCAGATCCACACTGATGTGAGCTGGCACTGTCGGATGCTGCCTTGCTTCAGCCCCAGGGACAGAGGTGCTCTTTCATCTCACTGGAATTCCAAATGATTTCTCTCACAGGCATAGAGAGTGTTGGGCTTTATCTCAAAGGGGAAGAAGTTATATTTAGTTGTACAAGTCTTGGTTAGAGCTCATCTAAAGTTTTAAATCTCAGAAAAGTAACATGGACCTTGAAGGTCACGGAGAGATGATTCACCAGAGTGATACCAAAGCACAAAAGGTTCAATTATGGGGAGATCTGTGTGAATCTGGTTTGTGTTATTGTCTAGAATGTGGAGGGGTGACCTATTTATAAGTGACAGGAAGATTGGATTCAATAGTTTGATGTGGAGAAACTATTTTCTCAGATACAGGATATAGCCTGAATGGTTGTGTGAAATCGTGGTGGTGTGGCTGCAAAATAGGTCACATGGTGGGAGCACGGGAGATATTCCCGGGAGTATGGGAAATATCCCTGGGAGCACGGGAGATATCCCCAAGCGCCCAGGAGATAGCCTTGGGAGTGTAGGAGATATCCTCAGGAGTGTGGGAGTTTTCCCTGGGATCATAGGAGATATCCCAGCAACACGGCAGATATCCCTAGGAGTGCCAGAGATATCCCTGGAAGTGCAGGACATATCCCCACTTGCACAGTAGATATCCTCAGGAGAATGGGAGATATCCACGGGAACACAGCAAATATCCCTGGGAGTGCAGGAGATACCCCTGGGAGCACAACAGTTATCCCAGGAAATGTAGGAAATATCCGCGTGAACAAAGCAGATCTCCCCAGGAATGCAGTGATACTTTTGGGAACATCGGAGCTATCCCTGCATGGGAGTTGTCCCTGAGAACACAGGAGATATCGTGGCAATATAGCAGATATTCCCAGGAGTGCAGGGGAAAGCCCCGGGAACACAGGAAGTATCCCCAGGAGTGTGGACAGAGTACAGTGCCTCTAAGTCAGTGAGGAAACTACACTCCTTGCTGTCAGTGATTTGGGGACCCAGCATGTTACAGGGAACTTCAGAACAAGGTGACAGTAACTAGAGTTTACAGCTAGCTGCAATCTAACTGAGGATAGCTCACAATTACCCTTTGGGCTTTTACATTGGAAGTTCCAGTTTTTGGTAATAAAAAATAGGTGATCGGGGTCACTATATGATCAGGATAAATAACCTTAACCAATCAGAGTGAAGAGGCAATGCTGAGATACTTTCAGCTCTAATGTCCTCACTCCTTGGGAGCTGTATCAGAGACAAAATGCATTTCTGGTGTTGCGGACGGCACGTTGGAATAGATATTCCTGGGAGCATGGATATAGGTATCGGAATAGGTATTAGCAGAGGGTCTGGATGTATTCATGTTGACAGAGCAGTTGTGTCAGTCAGTGTGTAATCCTTATTAAATGCCCCAAGTGGCCATTTCCGACCTCGCCTCACCAACTAGCATCTGACTCAACACACGCACATTGCTGGGGAGCTTCCAGCAGCAGGAAGGATCCACCCATCATCTCTGCTGAAAGGAATCATCAGCAACTCTGCTGCCTCTTCTTGAGCTTCTGGAAGGCCTTGTCTGAGTGGATGGCACTTTCTGAGCTGGCACAGACAACGTGGACCGAATGGCCCCTTCTGAGTCAAGCCTCTTCTCTTTTTCTACACAGGTCAAAGACAGGTATGAGTCTTCCAAACATTCACCGCTCTTCACTCAAAGGGTGGTGAATCTTTGGAACTCTCTGCCTGTTGAAGTGGTGGAGGCTTCCTCGCTGAATATACTTAAGTCATAGGTGGATAGGTTTTTGATTGACAAGGGGATTAAGGGTTACGGGGAGAAAGTGGGAAAGTGGAACTGAACCACTGCAGATCAGCCATGATCTTACTGAATGGCGGGGCAGGCTTGAGGGCTGGATGGTCCACTCCTGCTCCTATTTCTTATGTTCTTATGAATTTGAGGTACCAGTCTATGCATCAGCTAGAACTGACTTGAGAAATTGCCTCGACTGCTACTGTCTCTACATTCCTTCACCTCATGGTATTGGCCCTCATCCCTCACCCTCCCTATTGTACATTTATTAAATTTTTTTTTTGAGAACCAAAGAAGGCTCAGTCTGTGGTTGAGATCAAAATGAATGATGTCCCGACTGCTTAATCTCTCTAGGAGCAGTCTGCAAGTCATCCTTACCTTAAAACCAACAATCAGAGCTGATTTATTGGAATGTAAATTCCCATTAATTAAACCAACTTGCAGACCTGACAACTCCAATAGTTCTACATAGATACGAATAGCGATATCTCAGGGTCCTCTTGACTTGGAGTGAAGAATGCAATTCGACTCGCTGTTGCCGAGTCATTCCCAACATAACTGCACCATCTCTTCATTGGGCAGCCTGATAAAATAAGTGGTAAATTCTCTGAGCCTTCACTGTGAATGGAGACAAATGGGTGTGTGCCCAGCCTATAGGGGTCTCTGCTTCACTGTCATGCAACAAGAAGTCAGGATGTGTCTACCCAGGGACACTGATTCAAATTTGAGAAACCCTTCAACCTGAATAGAATAAATGTCTCAACACTTGAATGAATTCCAGGACAATCTACCACTGATTACTCGCTACAGTGGCACAGTAATAAGTAGCCTCGGCCATAGGAGCAGCAGGGTGGCACAGTGGTTAGCACTGCTGCCTCATTGTGCCAAGGACCCATATTCGATTCCCAGCTTGGGTCACCACTATCTGTGTAGAGTGTGCACGTTCTCCCCATATCTGCATGGGTTTCCTCCGGATGCTCCAATTTCCTCCCACAATCTGGTAGACGCGTTGGTTAGCTGCATTGACTGTGCTAAATTCTCCCTCAGTGTATCCGAACGGGCTCCGGATTGTAGTGGCTAGCAGATTTTCACAGTAACTTGCTGCAGTGTTAATTTAAGATTACTTGTGACACTAATCAATAAACAAAGTTATAAAAAAATCTGTAAAAGAGTCTCCCACCAGACAGATTTAGAAAATCATTAAGTCTAAAGGGACAAGAGGAAGCTTATAACAAAAGATGAAAGTGTGCAGCTCCATTACCAGCATCACATTTGACAGCTCAACATATTCCATCTCCAATGTCTGAGTACAAATTACCAAGTGCAAAATGCACAAATACATCAAGGAACCTGGCATTGAGAGTGCATATCAGCTCCTCTGATCATCTATATGGAAAACCTGAGAATGCCAAATAATGTTACTGTGCAGTGAGCTGGAACAAGCATGTAGTCAAGCGATGTAAGGTTACACTCAAGCACAACTTCTAGCCATGTAATCTCGATGTGGACAAGGCAGAAACAGCCCATAGCAGGGAGCTAGAGAGTGGTGATGCAAGATGCTAGCAGCCAGCTCAAACACCAGGAGAACTGGCATCAGCAGAAATGTGAATAGCAGCAGACTGTCCACCCAAAGTGGGTCACTGTATGTGGCACTTGGCAGTAAATTTGTACCTTGTTTTACGATGGCCTCACTAATGTGGTTATCTAGACTGTCATCCAGAATGGATCATCAACTTTGTGCGTACAGGACTATCAGAGGCTAATCACCTCTGCCAACATTCATCCTGAATCAATTGCTGTTTTTGTGGAATCTTAACTGTGTTCAAATTCGCTGCCAAATATCCACAGTTGCTGTACTTTAAAATCTTTTTAATTGGCTGCATTGTGCTTTGAGATAAACTGCAGTTCCGAAAGATGCTATATAAATGCAAGACTTTCTGTCAGACTAATTAACATAATTTCTTTGCATTATTTAGTACCAAATTTATTGAAGACACCAAACGCTAACTGCTGTACATTCAAAGCAATGACTGTGTATTGAAATACTCCACAACTGAAAGTGTTATGTAACCTGCAAACTCCTTTTAGAACGATAGAATCATAGAAAATTACAGCTCAGAAGCAGGCCTTTTGGCCTTTCTTGTCTGTGCTGAACCATTTTTTGCCTAGTCCCACTGACCTGCAGTTGAACCATATCCCTCCATACCCCTCTCATCCATGAACCCATCCAAATTTTTCTTAAATGTTCAAAGTGACCCCGCATTTATTTTATCCAGTAGCTCATTCCACGCTCCCACCACTCTCTACGTGAAGAATTGCCTCCAAATGTTCCCTTTAAACTTTTTTCCTTTATCTTAATCCATGCCCTATGGTTTTTTTCTCCTCTAGCCTCAGCGGAAAAAGCCTGCTTGCATTCACTTTATCTATACCCAACAAAATCTTATACACCTCTATCAAATCTCCCTTCATTCGTCTATGCTCCAGGGAATAAAGTCCTAACCTATTCAATCTCTCTCTGTAACTCAGCTTCTCAAGTCCTGGCAACATCCTTGTGAACCTTCTCTGCACTCTTTCAACCTTATTTACATCCTTCCCCTCTGGACCAGAGACTTAAGCAAGCTCTCAGATAACGGTAAGCAGGGAGTATTATTTTTAAAGCCATTAATCTTTCTTTTCATGGAATTACAAAAGGCTTATAGAACAAAAACATCATTGATTCTACATTTGCTTGTCCAGTTGTCATAGAGACCTCTCTCTGAATCACTTTGAAATTTGGTTTTACAAAAGGCAGGTTGTCAGCATAGCGTTTGTTTTACAACATTAGAATAAAAGAACAGGGATCAACTATTTAGTTCCTCACATCTCTTCTGTCAGTCAATGAGATTATGGCCAGAATTCTATGACTTTGCCTGCTATTGGGATTCTCCAGTCCCACTGCAGTGAATGGAGATTTGGCTAAGTACCAAATTCTTTGTTCTTTCTGGCAGCAGCAGTGGGATATGTAAGACTGGAGAATTCCAGTTGATGACTGGTCACTAACTTACCTGCTTTCTCGCCACATCTCTTAATATCCTAAAGTCAACAAAAATCTATCAATTGCAATTTCTGAAATGATAATTGACCTGGTATGTATTATTTTGTAGTTGAGAGTTCCAAATTTTGACCACTTTTCGTGTGTGGACATGTTTCCTAATTTCCTACATGACTCCAGAGCCATAGCAATGTGATTGACTCTCAACTGCCCTCGGGCAACTAGGGATGGGTAATGAATGCTGGCCAGCCAAAGATGTCCATGTCCCACGAATGAATAAATAAAGTTCATTCTAAAAGGTCAGGCTCTATCAGTTTAGGCTATGCCCCCTGCCCTTGGATTGGGAATTGTTTCTATTTATCCCTTAATATCATGAAAAATTTCATCAAATCATTCCTAATCTTCTAAATTGCAAGGAATGCCAACTTTCTACTTATTCAGCACATTCTATTTATCTACATCCCTGGAACCACAACTTTCTTCAGATCTCCGTTGGTTTTAGCTTTTCTCCTGTTCTATTCTTTTCAGGTTGACATTCAAATCCATTTGTCACTGAACATAGGAACTAGAAGCGGGAATACGCCATTTGGCTCCTCAAGCCTGCTCCTGCTCAGCCAGATTATGCTGGAAATTTTACCTCAATGCCATTTCCCCACACATTTTCCCCCATTTGACGAATGCCTTGACAGATGTCACTTTGTTATGTTTTGCTTCCATCTACACTGCTTGCAATGTCGCTTATGTTTGTGTCATCAGCAGGCCTGGATATGTGGTTTTCTATCCCAACATCTAATCTGTAATCAATATGATGAATAATTGAAGCTTCAACACAGATTATTGTGGGAAACGGTCCAGCAAAGATAAAATTACAAGCATCATTAAGATGAGATGTGCCTTTTACTGCTTAAATTTTACCACATTCTTGTTGCCCTGCTGAATTGTTTTCTCAACATTCAATGTCTATCCCGAGCTATTACTTTTTCATATCCATTGTACAGTATGCCATTAGGTGACTCTAGGGCGAGCATTAGTGAGCATGAAATACAGGTTGACAAGATGTGTGCTGTTGGAGAGTGCTACACCTTTCTGGGTATCCAATTTTGGATGAGATAGTGTGATGATAGTAGTGCCATTGAAATAGGTATATATAAATGAGTTTCAGAGGAATGTTTGAAAATTCAGCTTTATTCTATAGGCAGTTGGTATGTCTGGTGGAAATGCAATTCAGGTTTTGGGAGAGAAGAATAATTACTCATTTCAACCTTATATTTCAAGTTAAGCTAATTGACTTTTGTTTACTTAAGTTCCCCGAGGATCCATGATTACTGTGATTGACAAGATCATGTGATGCTGTGGTTAATGTTCCGTGCTGGGTCTGTTGGAGAGGGGAACAAGTTTTGCAGAAAGCAGTTTAGAGTTACAGTTCTCGCTGGAAATTGTTTGAAGGTTGAAGCTGCTGCAAGTTTTTCTGAAACTCATTTTCTCTCTGAAAGCTTCAAGATTGTCCACACCTACTATAGTAAGTGTATCTGTGGTTGCTAACTATATGTAAAGTGGCACTGAAGTCTGTAATAGGAACGTTGCTTGTGTTATTTATTTGGAACCGGAATAGTGATAAGCTAGAAAATAAAACTGCTTCTTTTCATTTTCAAATATTATTCAATTATTAATGGTTAAGCTGCTCCATTTGTTAGAGTTATATTTAACCTGTGTTATTAAATAAAGTTTGTTTCACTATAATAAAGAGTATTACTTTGTCAGCAAAATCATTCCCAGAATCATCCTTTCCTCACATTTGTGTCAAAGTAGAAAAATTATTGGGGGTCTAGTCTGGCTTCATAACGTAACTTGGAGTTCTGATCAGAGACCCTAACAATATTAAGCAGAAAGTCCGTCTGCTCATTCAAGTGGACAAAACAAAAATATTGTAGTACATTTTGATGAGGACCAAGTGGCCTCACTGTCAATATTACTAACACAAACGATTGCCCATTTTTACTAAATGGTTTATTTGTAAACTGGTTGCCTTTTGCTCCCACCTCACTGCAGTGACTACGTTGTGAGTACCCAGCTAGCTGGAACACACTTGAAACTTTGCAAGGTTGTGAAGCAATGTAAGTACATCTTTTCTGGGTCTAACTTATGCTCAACCTGCTGGTGCTTACATGCTAAGAATTCAACCATCCCAGACAGTGGATGGGATTTTCTGGGCCTTCTCACTAGAGGGATCTCATTGTCCTGCCAAAGGCGACTATGGAAAAGGTGAGCTGTGTACAAAGGTATCGCCGTCACAGAATGTTGAAGAACAGAAGGAGACCATGGGGCCCATTGGTTCTGCACTGACTCTCTGATAGAGTGACTTATCTAAATCTTCACCCCGTCCTATCCCTGTAATCCTGCACATTTACCATGACTAATCCCTCTAGCCTACACATCTATGGATAGTAAGGGGCAGTTTAGTATGACCAGTCCACCTAACATACACATCTTTGGAAACTAAAGGGCAGTTCAGGAGACCAATCCACTTAATCTGCACACCTTATGGAACATTAAGAGGTAATTTAGCATGGCCAATCCACCCAACCTGCGCATCTTTGGACTATAGAAGAAACTGGAGGACCTGAATGAAACCCACACAGACAAGGGGAGAAACTGCAAATTCCACACCAACAGTGACCTAAGCCGGGAATTGAACCCAGGTCCCTGGCATTGTGAGACAGAAGCGCTAACCACTGCACCACTGTGCCACCCTTGACAGGATTGAAAAATCCCACACAAAACCTCTGACAGAAGGAGGTCAACCCTGTAACAAAACTGGCCCTGGTCTTTGATACTGTACATTGCATGAGGGTTGATATTGTATAGAGCTACTGGGTGAGAGTTAAGAAATCACAAATGCCTGATCCTCATGTTGATTAGAAAGCAGTTTGGATATACAGTGCGAGTATAACATGATAGTTTTTGTGTGCGGCTGTGGTATCTGTATTCTGCGGAACACCGCTGTGCCAATCTACACCAGAACTTTGTTTCCGTTTCTTGCCTTGAGAATGGACTTATTGATGAGCAGGCAGGCTGCAGAGAGTAATTGTTAAAACAAAGAAATCCACGGAGCCCAGCATTGTCATCTTTTACTTAATGAGCAGGAGGCAACTGAATGGCAGCTTGTTTAGCATGGCAGGAAGGTCCCAGAGCTCTTGACCACACAGCAGCTTCTTAGACAATGAGAAAGTTCTCTCTGCATAATGAGCTGGTGGCTTAGTGTCTCGGGAGTACACAACACAGCGTACCCACTGGCAGGCGCACTCACTCACACTGCCGTCTCCAGTCTGATGGCAGATTTGTCACAAAGTCTGCGTATGCATGGGTAACAGGCTGAGATTTTCAATGAGATTGACCTGATTAGGAGGAGTCTTTTCAGTGTGCTTACATTGCAGCAGTGCCGCACTGACAATGTGGAAAGGTTCCTTCAGCGTTAACATTAAACAAAATTGAATAAAATGTCAGGAAAACAAAGAAGATAGTCATTCATTTCATTGATGTTCCTGTCTACATCAATGGGGATGAAGGTGTCCAGATCACTAACAACCTGACCTGATCCCTCCACACTTACACTATAGCTAAGAAAGCTGACCAATGACTACTTTTGCAGGAGGCAAAGAAAATTTGGCATGTCTGCTGCAACTCTCACTAATTTTTACCGATGCACCATAGAAAGTAGCTTTTCAGGATGCATCACAGCTTGGTATAGCTCCCGCTCTGACCAAGACCGCAAGAAACTACAAAGTGTTGTGAATGTAGCCCAGTCCATTGCACAAACCAGCCTCCCATCTATTGATTCTGTCTACACTTCCTGCTGCCTCGGAAAAACTGCCAACACAATTAAGGACCACATGCACCCCAGATATATTTTCTTCCACCTTTTTCCATCGGGAAAAACATACAAAAATCTGAGGTCATGTACCAACCGACTCAAGAACAGCTTCTTCCCTACAGCCGTCAGACTTTTGAATGGACCTACCTTATATTAAGTTGATCTTTCTCTGCACCCCAGCTATGACTGTAACACTACATTCAGCACTCTCTCCTTTCCTTCTCTATGAACAGTATGCTTTGTCTGTACAGCACGCAAGAAGCAATACTTTTCACTGTATACTAATACATGTGACAGTAATAAATCAAACAAAATCAAAATCATTGTGAAGGTGCTTGCTGGATTCAATCTACCTGATTGCTATAAATATATTTTGGTTATATTAGAATACTTTGCTTCCTTATCCAGGCAAACAGTTTCAAGTCATTGTAGGATACAGCATGGCATTGCATTACCGGGACAGTGAACGTGCAGTAACCCTACACAAGTTGAAGTTTTGTTCAATGTGCAGTTGTTCTTTTCAAAATGTTCAGCTAACTTCAGCCAGGAGCACCGAGCCTGCTCCTGCCGACCTCACCATCACTTTTAATAGTCTTCAATCAATCTGAATCTCACACAATGTGGCATTATAAAATGCTTGAGTGTACTAGATGCAGCAAAGGCTATGGATTGTGCTATTATCCTGAATTTAGTGCCAAAGGCCTATGCTACAGAATTTCCTACACCACTAGCTCGGCATTTCTAACACTGCAACAATGAGGTATCTATCTGACAATGCAGGGAAAAGAAAAGATACAAGACAAATCCAACACAAAATTGCACTCCATTAGCTGACTCCCAATCATCATTATCAGTGATGGAGTGAGTCATCAATAGTGCGATCAAGTGGCACTTATCTACCAATAATCTGCTCGCCCATTTTCAATGCTTGAGTCTATCCAGGACAAAGCAATCTGCTTGATTGCTGCTTCATCATCAATGTTCCATCACTGGCACTCTGTAGCCGCAGAGAATACTAGTTGTAGGATGTCTGATGACAAGACTACTTTGGCAGCGCAAGCCTGCGACCTTCTATTGTGTAGAAGGGCATGAGTAATAGGATCACGAAAACGCCCTCACCTCTAAGTCACTGTTCCACCATGGCACATTGCCATTGTCAGCAGTTTAAAATTCTGAAACCCACTACCTCACAGCACTGTAGAATCACCACCAACTGCAGGATGTTGATTGTGACTGGCAAATGAATGATTGCTGAGGCATAAATATGTCTGAATGATGACTGGTTTATTGGATAAACATAACGATTTACGTGATTACTCATTCTAAGCCATGCGCTTTCTCCCTTTTGACTCTTGGTCATGTATCTCTTACACCATTGTGTAGGTGGTACTGTTTCTCTCATCCCACACATTAACCTTTTCAATGCTGAACACTCTAATACTATATCTTTTCCCTCAGTTTTTGTCCATTTATATTCACACGCTACCCTTATCTCCCCAAGGCTCTGACTTCACAGATTCAATCTGTCAGAATATTTTAGGTCTCTGCTGATCATGTTGTTGGAAGATCAGTGGTATCTCTTTGAACTTCTTTTCTTTAACTTGGTTGGTCTTTGATGTTATTGTCCGGTCCTGAAGCAATGTGAAATCTAAAAAAAAGCTCTTCCTCCATGGTGCCCAATTCTGCGTGTGATTCACCCAAATCTCACAGGTAATGTGAGTTTGGAATCCATAAATGATTTAATTTTCTGAGAGCTTTGTCTTAAACTTTGTAAACTTCTCCTTCAGTGATGTGGGTTTTCTGTACCAACCAGCCATTCATTGATTCAGTTGTTGACCCTTTTTGATATTCCTTTAAAATGTTGCAGAATTTGAAAAGTATTTGCTGGAAATTACTAATAACATTCTGTTCAATGTTTTCTTCCCACTGGGGAATCGTATTTAAGCAACTGATTTGTTTTTCATTGCTAGTTTACAGTAGCAATGAAACACAGTCGCCGTGTGTAATGCTGCCAATTTCACGTCTGCACTTAATCTATGTTTATTAAGGATTTGCCCAAATGTTGCCTACTTTCGAACTTATCACTATTTCAGTTCCAAATAAGCAACATTTTTCTTAGTGACGCAAAAACCACTTTAAATACAGTTAGCAACCATAATAATGCTTGATATAAAGGGTGTAGTCAGTCTTGAAGCTTACAGAAAGATTTTGTGGAGAGGGTATGTCTGAATGATAATTGGTTTATTGGATAAACATAACGATATATGTGATTACTCATTCTAAGCCATGCACTTTCTTCCTTTTGATTCTTGTGTATTTGCCTCTAACCAAATCCCAACCAAAACTGAAAACAGTTTTTCCTTTGCTACAAATCTAATTCCTCCCATCAACCACATAATAACATGACCATGTATGCCTAAACCCACCTTCCATTCCTTGAATCAAAAATACCCCAGTCGGGGAGGGGGGGGGGGGCTTTCTTTTTTGTAGAATAAAATCCATTAACTCTATCCAAATTAAACACTACATGACTAAAATGAATAATTATCCTCCTTTTCCAGCATCTGAACCGTATTTCTGCCAGTCATACTGGCTGGCTATAAAAAAAACTGAATTTGAAAACATTCTCCTGAATCATAAAATACACAAATGGCATGGTATCATCATACTACAGAGAAAAACTTTGAGGATACAGCACTGATGTAATAAAGATCTGGTAAGGAGATGGATTCCTTGTGATGAGATTGTAGTGTAAGGCCTGTCAGGTTTATGAGTGAGACCTCACATTGAGAGGATTATCATTGAATTAGCTCTAATTCACTTCTCGACTCTTTGTCACTTATAGCATCAAGTGGACTGTATTGTCCCCCCTCCTCAGTCTCACACATTAAACCAGAACACCCTTATACTGCACCAACCACACTGACTGTATCAAGCAAAAGATACAGCATTGCCTTTTGAGAAGCTGGAAATGTCCAAAACTTGTGCGCCATGGCTTTACCGCCCACATTGTAAGAATGTGTAATGTTAGGTATATTGAGTGATAACACTGTTTTATCTCTGCCCAGCCGTGATCAGGCTTCGGGGATTGCATCTGAATTTATCTTTCCAACCCTGGCCAGATTGAATATGGCTGAATATCAAAGATTAGCCCGATAAAGTCCATGACACAGGCTGTCGGATTTTGATTTACTGAACAAATGACCTTTGAAGCCAGCTTTCAGTCAAAAATCAACTCATTCCGAGGAAGAAAGGAACTGCTTTTGTTTCTGCGTTTTTGATGAAATGGGATTGGTTAGTAATAGATGAGAAGGTAATTAGATTGAGGTTATTAATCATGGGAGGGAAAAGGGAGAAGGCGATGTTGGAAAGGGGGCAGTAGGCTGGGCAAAAACTTCAGACCCGAATCTCTGTGCAATGCAGAGATCACAATCAGGGATCTCATTAAAAACTCATGGGTGTATTCACACCAGAGTCTGACATTTCTGGAGCTCTGCACGTGCGCAGTGGTCCCGATCTGTCAGTCTCCCCATTTGCTGGCCAGCTCAGTCACTGGCTAGGCCAGGACCCCTGCAGTGCTGTCCCTCCAGCATCCTCACATGGCCCGATTGTGGTCTCCACAACAATTCCCGGGCTAGCCCTGACCCTGCCCCCACTTCCCATCACGCTCTGATGTCCAGTCCATCGCTCCCCCCTGGAGTGGCGATCCCCCCTCATACCTGCAGACCTCTCCCTCCCCGCTAACTGTGCCCCCCACTCGGGGTCAACGCCTACCAAGAAATAGACCCCCCCCCCACCCCCAGCAGACCACATCCACCACCCAGCCCAATCACTGTCTTCCCTCCAGCCCAGACCGATCTCCACGCAGGAGGAAACCCCCTCCCCCCCCAACCCCCCACCGAACCCGACCGATTACGCCTAGGTCCTGTACACAATGTGCCCCATCCCCCGGCACTGTATGGAAATATTGCTCCTTGGGCACTACCAGGGTGCCCAGGCCCATGGAGTACCACATTCCCACCACCCAACTCCCTGGGGAGTTCATTCTGGCGGGGTGTCCTGCTAGTTCCCTGAACATAAGGAGTTACTCTAAATCCTGCTAGAATGAAGTACTCCTGGCGGGGTGGGAGACGCCATCGGACCCAGAAAGATCCATCCCGGCTCCAATAATGGCATGCAAAATGTGTTTAAAATACATTTTAAAAGATTCAAATGACTTATCTGTCTTCCCGCCGGTGTCCAGTGCGGTCTCGATTGAGGCTGTTCTTTGGCTCTGGGAGACGCACATACTCGACACATGCGAATCCCACGAAATGGCTGACACATGATTCTCCGGACAGGAGAAAATTTGCAGGTCGCGATGGGTGAATTGGACCCCCATGTTCCCATGGAGAGCTGGGACGCTCTTCATCTTGTGAAGGGAATGGGAGCATGTGACCAGGAAGGTCAACCCTGGAGTCTGATCCTGAGGACATGACCTCTGATTGGCTGGCAGCTCTCAGTGGATGGGAATTCTAGCTCCGGGGTTCTTGATCCCAGGGATGTCCTGCCAGCTGATCTGTCGAGGAGTGCCTGAGGAATGGGATAAGGTGTAGCCCGATGTCCTGAAAAGAGGATTGGCGTCTCAATAGCTAGCTGGTGCCTGAGCCACCATTCGCTTGACAAGAATCATAGAAACCCTACAGTGCAGAAAGAGGCCCTTCGGCCCATCAAGTCTGCACCAACCACAATCCCACTCAGGCCCTATCCCCCATCTCCCTACATATTTACCCCACTAATCCCTCTAACCTATGCATCTCAGAGCACTAAGGGGCAATTTTAGCAAGGCCAATCAACCTCACCTGCACATCTCTGGACTGTGGGAGGAAACCAGAGCACCTGAAAGAAACCCACGCAGACATGAGGAGAATGTGCAGATTCCACACAGACAGTGACCCGAGCCGGGAATCGAACCCCAGGTCCCTGGAGTTGTGAAGTAGCAATGCTAACCACTGTGCTACTGTGCCACCCCAAGATTCTGCCATACTTCCCTGCTGCTTTCTGAGTCAAGATGTAGCCCAAAGGAGAGAGAAAAATCACCTGATACTAAAGCAGATTTGATGCTGACATGCCGGCCAACTCTTCTGACCTCTGTGTGCAGATGTAGCACCATTCCCTGGTAAATCCAAACAGTTTGCAAGTCTCCAGTAACAATCAACACAATCAATCAACACGTTTTGGTACATTGAATCAGGGCTGGACCTACTCGGTTAATGGTTGGGGAGAGTTATAGAACAAAGAGATCCAGGGATACAGGTTCATAGTTCCTTGGAAGTGGAATCATAGGTAGACAGAATGGTGAAGAAGGCATTTGGCCTGCTTGGTTTCATTGGTGAGAACATTGAATACAGATGTTGAAACATTGTACATTAGTAAGGCCACTTTTGAAATACTCAGCACAGTTTTGGTCACCCTGTTATAGAAAGAATACTCTTAAACTAGAAAGAGTGCAGAAAAGATTTACTAGATTGCTACTGGGATTTGATAGTTTGAGTTCTAAGGAGAAGCGGGACAGGCTGGGACTTTTTTTCACTGGAGCTTAGGAGGCTTAGGGGTGATCTTATAGAGGTCTACAAAAAAATAAGGGGGCATAGATCAGCTAGATAGTCAATATCTTTTTAAAACTAGAGGGCATATGTTTAAGATGAGAGGGAGAGATACAAAAGGATTCAGAGGGACAACTTTTTTACACAGAAAGTGGTGATTGTCTGGAACAAGCTGCCAGAGGTAGTTGTAGAAGCGGGTACAATTTTGTCTTTTTGAAAGCATTTAGACAATTGCTTGGGTAAAATGGGTAAGAACATAAGAACATAAGAAATAGGAGCAGGAGTCGGCCATCTAGCCCTTTGAGTCTGCCCTGCCTTTCAATAAGATCATGGCTGATCTGAAGTGGATCAGTTCCACTTTCCCGCTTTCTCCTCATAACCCTTAATTCGCTTGTCTATCAGAAACCTATCTACCCGTGACTTAAATATATTCAGCGAGGTAGTCTCCACCACTTCAACGAGCAGAGCATTCCAGAGGTTCACCACGCTTTGAGTGAAGAAGTTCCTCCTCAACTTTGATCTAAACTGCCCCTCCCCCCTTATTTTCCTGCTGTGCCCTCTAGTCCTGCTATCCTTTCTAAGCGGGAAGAATCTCTCTGCCTCTACTCTATCTATCCCCTTCGTTATCTTATATGTCTCTATAAGATTCCCCCCTCAGCCTTTTAAACTCCAATGAATACAGATCCAGTCTATTCAATCTCTTTTCATAGGCTAACCCCATCATCTCTGGTATCAGCCTAGTGAACCTTCCCTGCATCCTTCCAAGGCCAATATATCCTCCCGCTAGTGCGGCAACCAAAACTGCGCACAGTACTCCAGCTGCAGCCTCACCAATACTCTGTACAGATGCAGCAAGACCTCCCTGCTTTTATATTCTATCCCCGTCGCTATAAAGGCCAACATTCTATTCGCCTTCTTGATCACCTGCTGCACCTGCAGACTGGGTTTTTGTGATTCATGCACAAGGACCCTCAGGTCTCTCCGCACCGTCGCATGCTGCAGCTTTTTGCCTTTTAAATAATAATCCCTCCTACTATTATTTCTACCAAAGTGGATAACCTCACACTTGCTAACATTATACTCTTATCTGCCAGGTCCTCGCCCACTCTCTCAGCCTTTCCAGATCTCTCTGCAGACTTTCCACGCCCTCCACGCAATTTGCTTTTCCACTCATCTTCGTGTCATCAGCAAAATTCGTTACCCTACACTCAGCCCCCTCCTCCAGATCATCTATGTAAATGGTAAACAGTTGAGGCCCCAGCACCGATCCCTACGGCACTCCACTAGTCACCAGCTGCCAACCAGAATAGCACCCATTGATTCCAATGGGTATGGGGTCAAATGCAAACCATTGGAACTAGCTTAGTGATAAAAACTGGTTGACAAGTTGGGCCGAAGGGCTTGTTTCCATTCTGTAAATCTTTGTGATTCTATGACTTCCACTAACTCTAGACCAGGAGGAAGGAGTGAAAAGTACTTCATCTGGAAGTCGGATGGTGATCGGGGAATCCATCATGCAGCTGAACACATGGAAGGGTCTGTTTGGAAGGGCTGCTGAGTGGGCCACTGCGATCCAAAGTATTGGTTCAGTGGTAGAGACTGATTGGTGTCACAATTTGTCTACTTTGCATGCTTCTGACATTGCAGTTGGGCATGTTGTCCACTCTGAAATTGACTAGAAGCATCCTTTTCTTCACCTCTGAAATTCCATGGCACCAGTGCCCACCGTACTGCCCAGCTCACTTTCCCAATCAGTGCGTTGTTTTGCATTGGGGAATTACACTGGCTGCGGAGACAGGAGAGTATCCCTGCTCTTCAAATGCTGTTGACACTGCCGCAACCTCTAAGGGATCACATCACTCAGAGCGAAATGTGTCATGTGACCTCGTTCCCGTTCACTTTGGCTTTGAGCGTATAAATACGGCCAAGAAACTGCTATTGAAGTGTTGTCACTTGAAGCAGTCAGACAATTAACACACTGAAACATGGTTAAAACAACAACTGAGCTGGATGAATACTCTGGGTTGAATTTTTGTGAAAACAGAAGGTGCCTTAGGCAAAATGGTGCTGGAGACCTAATTACAGAATCTTGTCCCTGAACCCAGCACCCAGAATTTTCACTGGGGTGGGGGAGGGATGGAGGGTGGTGGGGGAGACTGGGGGGTGTGATGAGACTTATTTTGCACATCCGTGGTTCACAGAGGTTACTCCACATGTGTAAAAGCAACTGCCTTCAAACAGAAGCAACAGTCAGAACTAAGATTTCTGAAACTCAACTCCTAGGCTTTAGAAATTTGAGGATAATGTCTGGATGTAGTGGAGTTCTTCAAAGAGATCTTTTCAAAGAGGTAAGTTACACTTTTTGAGAGATCATGTACTGTTTTGAGATTAAAAGCAAATTACTGCAGAATCTGGAACTGAAAGAGAAAGTGCTGGAAAATCTCAGCATATCTGGCAGCATCTGCAAGAAAGGACAGCGGACTCTTTTGAGATTGTTAAGAATAGACATAAATGTGCATTAAAATGTGAATATGCTCTGTTGACCTGCCAAGCTGTTAAGTCATTTAAATCCCCAAGCCCTTTAAATTTTTAAAAAAGTCATGGCCAACCTGCAGTTAAAAAAAAATCAGTGCTTGCTATTTCACTGTTTGCATTAGTACTGTTTGACTGCACAACCTATCATTATAATTGCATTTAATTTTCGATCATCATCACCAAAGTCACAGTTTGATAGATAACTCCAACCATAGTAAAGAGATTATCTGCCTTTAGTGCTGGACTATGAAAACAAATACTTGTTTAATAAAGGATTAAATATACCTAGAAAACCTACAGTACAGGAAGAAACCATTCAGCCCATCGAGTCTGCACCGACTACCGTTTATGCTTCATCCGAATCTCCTCCTATGTTTTCCTCATCAAAATCTATCAGCCTGAACCTTAGTTACCCACTGAGCCAAGTGTGTGATTTGTTGAGGCTGTCCGGCCCGGGAAGGGAGATGGAGGCTAAACGTGACAGGAAGAAAGGGAAAATGGAAATCTATCATTAAAATAAAACACTTGACACCCGACTCCGGATGATGGATGAAGTGCAGAAATCTAAATGAAGGGGGAGAGAACAGATTCACAATAAGAAGTGTAAGGCACCAGCTAATTATTGCTGCAAAGGTGAAGAGGTCAATCTGAAGGTGTCACTTGATAGGTAAGGAGAGAGAGAGAGGGGCAAAGCGAGCAAAGAATTTTTAACTAATACTGATATTTTCCACTCTGATGTCTCTTTGGAAATAGTGAAAATAAATGTTTAAAGCTTTAACTCACTCTTCGACTGTCAGTGCTACTGTAAATTCCTCGTCTCACAGAACACCAGTTCATCACAGCGTTTAAACTGTCACTTCAAAGAATTCTTCTATAAAATGTAAATCATACAGTGCAGAAGGAGACCATGCAACCCATTGAGACTGCACTGACAACAATTCCAGTCAGGCCCTATTTCCATAACCCCAAGTAGCTGCCCTGTTAGTCCAGTCCTGTCCCCTTATCTTTACCCTGCAAATCCAGGTCCTATCCCTATGTTTTTACCCTGCAAATCCAGGTCCTATCCCTATGTTTTTACCCTGCAAATCCAGGTCCTATCCCCATGTTTTTACTCTGCAAATCCAGGTCCTATCCCCATGTTTTAACTCTGCAAATCCAGGTCCTATCCCTATGTTTTTACTCTGCTAATCCAGGTCCTATCCCTATGTTTTAACTCTGCAAATCCAGGTCCTATCCCCATGTTTTTACCCTGCAAATCCAGGTCCTATCCCTATGTTTTTACCCTGCAAATCCAGGTCCTATCCCCATGTTTTTACCCTGCAATCCAGGTCCTATCCCCATGTTTTAACTCTGCAAATCCAGGTCCTATCCCCATGTTTTTACCCTGCAAATCCAGGTCCTATCCCCTTATCTTTACCCTGCAAATCCAGGTCCTGTCCCCTTATCTTTACTCTGCAAATCCAGGTCCTGTCCCCTTATCTTTACTCTGCAAATCCAGGTCCTATCCCCATGTTTTAACTCTGCAAATCCAGGTCCTATCCCCATGTTTTAACTCTGCAAATCCAGGTCCTATCCCCTTATCTTTACTCTGCAAATCCAGGTCCTATCCCCTTATCTTTACTCTGCAAATCCAGGTCCTGTCCCTTATCTTTACTCTGCAAATCAGGTCCTATCCCCATGTTTTTACCTGCAAATCCAGGTCCTGTCCCCTTATCTTTACTCTGCAAATCCAGGTCCTGTCCCCTTATCTTTACTCTGCAAATCCAGGTCCTATCCCCATGTTTTAACTCTGCAAATCCAGGTCCTATCCCCATGTTTTAACTCTGCAAATCCAGGTCCTATCCCCATGTTTTTACTCTGCAAATCCAGGTCCTATCCCTATGTTTTTACTCTGCAAATCCAGGTCCTATCCCTATGTTTTTACCCTGCAAATCCAGGTCCTATCCCCTTATCTTTACTCTGCAAATCCAGGTCTTCTATTTTACCCTGCAAATCCAGGTCCTGTCCCTTATCTTTACTCTGCAAATCCAGGTCCTGTCCCTTATCTTTCCTGCAAATCCAGGTCTCCCCTTATTTTCCTGAAATCCAGTCCTGTCCCCTTATCTTTACTCTGCAAATCCAGGTCCTGTCCCCTTATCTTTACTCTGCAAATCCAGGTCCTATCCCTATGTTTTTACTCTGCAAATCCAGGTCCTATCCCTATGTTTTTACTCTGCAAATCCAGGTCCTATCCCCATGTTTTTACCCTGCAAATCCAGGTCCTATCCCTATGTTTTTACCCTGCAAATCCAGGTCCTATCCCTATGTTTTTACCCTGCAAATCCAGGTCCTATCCCCATGTTTTTACTCTGCAAATCCAGGTCCTATCCCTGTGTTTTTACTCTGCTAATCCAGGTCCTATCCCTGTGTTTTTACTCTGCTAATCCAGGTCCTATCCCTGTGTTTTAACTCTGCAAATCCAGGTCCTATCCCTATGTTTTTACCCTGCAAATCCAGGTCCTATCCCTATGTTTTTACCCTGCAAATCCAGGTCCTATCCCATGTTTTAACTCTGCAAATCGGTGGTTTGTTTTACTCTGCAATCAGGTCCTATCCCTGTGTTTTAACTCTGCAAATCCAGGTCCTATCCCTATGTTTTACCTGCAAATCCAGGTCCTATCCCTATGTTTTTACCCTGCAAATCCAGGTCCTATCCCTGTTTTAACTCTGCAAATCAGGTCCTATCCCTGTGTTTTTACTCTGCTATCCAGGTCCTATCCCTGTGTTTTACTCTGCTAATCCAGGTCCTATCCCTTGTTTTAACTCTGCAAATCCAGGTCCTATCCCTATGTTTTTACCCTGCAAATCCAGGTCCTATCCCATGTTTTTACCCTGCAAATCCAGGTCCTATCCCCATGTTTTACTCTGCAAATCCAGGTCCTATCCCTATGTTTTTACCCTGCAAATCCAGGTCCTATCCCTATGTTTTAACTCTGCAAATCCAGGTCCTATCCCCATGTTTTAACTCTGCAAATCCAGGTCCTATCCCTATGTTTTTACCCTGCAAATCCAGGTCCTATCCCTATGTTTTAACTCTGCAAATCCAGGTCCTATCCCCATGTTTTAACTCTGCAAATCCAGGTCCTATCCCTATGTTTTTACTCTGCTAATCCAGGTCCTATCCCTATGTTTTAACTCTGCAAATCCAGGTCCTATCCCTATGTTTTTACCCTGCAAATCCAGGTCCTATCCCTATGTTTTTACCCTGCAAATCCAGGTCCTATCCCTGTGTTTTAACTCTGCAAATCCAGGTCCTATCCCCATGTTTTAACTCTGCAAATCCAGGTCCTATCCCTATGTTTTTACTCTGCTAATCCAGGTCCTATCCCTATGTTTTAACTCTGCAAATCCAGGTCCTATCCCTATGTTTTTACCCTGCTAATCCAGGTCCTATCCCCATGTTTTAACTCTGCAAATCCAGGTCCTATCCCTATGTTTTTACTCTGCTAATCCAGGTCCTATCCCCATGTTTTTACCCTGCTAATCCAGGTCCTATCCCTGTGTTTTTACCCTGCTAATCCAGGTCCTATCCCTGTGTTTTTACCCTGCTAATCCAGGTCCTATCCCTATGTTTTTACCCTGCAAATCCAGGTCCTATCCCTATGTTTTTACCCTGCAAATCCAGGTCCTATCCCTATGTTTTTACTCTGCTAATCCAGGTCCTATCCCTATGTTTTTACTCTGCTAATCCAGGTCCTATCCCTGTGTTTTTACCCTGCAAATCCAGGTCCTATCCCTGTGTTTTTACCCTGCTAATCCAGCTTTATCACTGTAACCCCAAGTATTTACCTTGCTAGACCAGGCCATATTCCTGTAATCCTGTATTTTTAACCTATTAGTCCAGGCCCTATCACTGTAACTCCTATATGTTTACTTTGTTCGTCAAGGCCCTATCCCTGTAACTCTGTGTATTTACCCTGCTAGACCAGTCCCTATCCCTGTAATCCCATGTACTTACCCTACTAGAGCAGGCCCTATCTCTTTAACCCTATGTATTTACCCTGCTAGAGCAGGCCCTATCTCTGTAACTCCATGTATTTACCCTGCTAGAGCAGGCCCTATCTCTTTAACCCTATGTATTTACCCTGCTAGACCAGTCCCTATCTCTTTAACCCTATGTATTTACCCTACTAGACCAGTCCCTATCCCTGTAATCCCATGTATTTACCCTGCTAGAGCAGGCCCTATCTCTTTAACCCTATGTATTTACCCTGCTAGACCAGTCCCTATCTCTGTAACTCCATGTATTTACCCTGCTAGAGCAGGCCCTATCTCTTTAACCCTATGTATTTACCCTGCTAGACCAGTCCCTATCTCTGTAACTCCATGTATTTACCCTGCTAGAGCAGGCCCTATCTCTTTAACCCTATGTATTTACCCTGCTGGAGCAGGCCCTATCCTGTAACCCCATGTATTTACCCTACTAGTCTCCCTAACACTAAGGGCTAAATTTAGCATGACCAATCAACCAGCCATCTTTGGAGTATGGGAGGAATCGACAGAATACCCACACGGACACGGGGAGAAAGTGCAAACTCCACACAGACAATGACCTCCAGCCGGAATCGAACCCAGGTCCCTGGTGCTGTGGAGCAGCAATGCTAACCACTGTGTCACTAATCCACCCGTGTTGTTTCTTTTAATAACAATTACCACGCGGTCAAATTACGAAGGTATCTACACCTCATCGTTCTCCGCTGGCAAGCTTAGTGTGCAATATTGCATGGGTGAGCTCTGGAAATTGGATTTCATCATTTAGTGTTGCTCAGAACAACCAACTCGATAAGATTGAGATTTGCACCCCTTTGACGCAGGAAATGGAAGGCAGCTAAGCTTTCAAAATGATTAATTTGTCAAATGGTGGATTTTAAAAAAAAATTGGCAATTTTGTCCCAAAGCAGATCGTGCAGTGTTATCACAACCGCAGTTCTGCAATGGACTGAATGTTATTTGTGGGCAGTTAGTTTTGTTCTGTTGGTTCTCATTTCATTGAGGCTATGTTGAGAAAGATCCAAAGCCTGCAAAGAAGAAGCTAAAGCTTAAAAGATGGAAGGAGCAAGAATTTCATGCTTCATATTGCTGGATAATGCAACCGTCTGTCACCTAATAGTATTTCAAAAAAACTGAATTGAAGAATGTGTGGAAAAAACTGGATATTAGACAGGGAAGGGGGTTTATAAAATTATGAGGTCAAGCTGGGATTCAGTACGTGGAGATTTATGGCTTCCTCTTGCATTCTCAGGTAAGCCTTAGTCAAGAAATCAGTGTTGATTGCAGATAAGGAAAATTAGCTTAGGGTCCAGCTGTGGAGAGGTGATAACATCTGTGGGTAGATTTTGGCATCGGTTTTGATGGTAATTCATAGAATCATAGAATCTCTACAGTGCAGAAGGAGGCCATTTGGCCCATCAAGTCTGCACTATCCACAATTCGACGCAGGTCCAATCCCCATAACTCCACTTATTTATAAAGAACAAAGAGCAAAACAGCACGGGAAACAGGCCCTTCAGCCCAACGAGCCCGCACCGCCACCCCGATGTTCCCACTTCTACCCGCGATCTCTGTCCATGTTTATAGATCTAAGAATTAAAAACCAAATTTGAGACAATTTAGGGAAAATTTGTTTTGCCAATTAGCCTAAGAGCACGTTTTTGGGATGTGGGAGGAAACCGGAGCACCCAGAGAAAACCCACGCAAGCACAGGCCCAAATCCATGTATCTGCACAGCACAGCGATAGTCACTGAGCTGTCGTGTTGCCCATCAAATGGTCCAAGTCAAGCGTACACTAACGACGTGAAGCATTAGGATACTCTCGAAAAAAAAATCCAAGAGCAGCCCTCTCACCACCCATCGCGTGTATGCCCCTCGTTAGACAACAAGGTGGACAAAGCACCTGTAGGATAAAAAAAGCACCTGTAGGACCTGCTAATGTCACCGAAATTAAGGGCATTTTAGCAAGGCCAATCCACCTAACTTGCACATCTTTGGACTATGGGAACGAAACTCACACAGACAGGGAAGAATGTGAAAACTCCACACAGACAGTGACCAGAAGCCAGACTGGAACCTGGATCCCTGATACTGTGAAGCAGCAGTGCTAACCATTGGGCCACCATGTTGCCAATTCTTCAACACCTTGGATACAATCCGACTGGGCATAATTAGTGTCACACTTTACACCTGATTCCCTACACCACACGGGGAATTTAAGAGCGCCGCCATGGTGGGTGGGAGTGGAGGGACGGGAAAATGTGATGAGCCATTCAACAATCCATTGCCAGTGGCAGGACTGGAAAATCAGGCCAGTGTGAGGAGACCTAAAATTCTGACCCTCATTGTGAGAGATTTCTCCTCTGACAATTGTCCACGTTATATCTTCCGAAAAACTGTACAGTTTAACAGAAATTATGGCGCTTTTATCATCAAGCTCATACTTCAGCACTAAACATTTCCATTCCCCAGGTGTTAGCTGCAGGAAAACAATATTTATACCTGCAGTGAAATATCACTGCTGTCTGGTGAGTCTATTGTATGCATTCTTGGCCGGAAAATAAACTGACTTGAATTGACTGTGACATTATCTAAGCCCCTCAATTAGATTCCACTCTAATTAATTTCCGAGTCTCCGTGTTTTATTCCCTGGAGCAGACCTTGTGGAATTTGTAGTGCTGGAGTAGCTTGTGCCTTTCTGCTCACATGTGAGCAGTTAGTTTTGTCCTGTTGATTTATATTTCCCTGGAGCTGAGGTGAGATTATTCAATGCACACTATAAAGCCATAGCTATGGTTAAGTCAAATTCCATGCTTAGTAGTGTTGCATAATGAAGTGGCCTTCACCTAATAGCATTTAAAACAATCTGGACTATTTATTCAGTCATGGGATGTGTAGCTTCACTAACAAAGGGCAGTATTAATTGTCCTTGAGAAGCGAGTGATGAGTCATGCTCTTGAATCTTTGCCATCCATCTGTTCTAGGTGCATCCAGCACCCAGGAATCAAAAGAGGAAATACTGGGAAATCTCAGCAGGTTTGGCAATACCTATAAGGAGAGAAAGGAGCTGATGTTTCAAGTCCAGATGTCCCTTTGACCCAACCTTGCTCCCCCAACTGTTCTAGTCAAAGAAATACAAATGAGTGGATGAAAAGGTATGCAGGTCAAGAGGAGAGTGGTCAGCAACCTGCTGCTTTTCCCACAATTTTATCACTTCTCTCTTCAGCCTATGCCCCAGGCAGGTTTATAACGACCTCATTTCCAGTCATGTGATAATAACAGTCTCCAGTAATAATGCCACCGTGTGGTTTGGAGAGATGGACCAACCTTCAGTAATACCACCATCTTGGAGTCACGAGCGACCTCTTGTACCTAACACCTGGAATGAACGTTATTCACTGCTTATTAGCCCAAGCTGAATGTTATCTAGATCTTGTTGCAAATGAAAATGGACTGCTTCAACATCTGAGGAGTTGCAAATGGAACTGAACGTCGTGAAATCATCAGTGGATCTCTTCACTTCTCACCTTATGATGAAGGGAATTGATAAAGCAGTTGAAGATTGTTGGGCCCAGGACGCTATTAAAGAACAAAGATCAAAGAACAAAACAGCACGGGAAACAGGCCCTTCGGCCCAATGAGCTCGTGCCACCACCCCGATGTTCCCACCTCTACCCGCGATCCCTGTCCATGTTTATAGATCTATGGATTAAAACCAAATTTGAGACAATTTAGGGAGAATTTGTTTTGCCAATTAGCTTAAGAGCACATTTTTGGGATGTGAGAAGAAACTGGAGCACCTGGAGAAAACCCACGCAAGCACGGGGAGAATGCGCAAACTCCCACAGATACAGGCCCAAATCCATGTATCTGCACAGCACAACGATAGTCACTGAGCTGTCGTGTTGCCCATCAAATGGTCCAGGTCGAGCGTACACTAATGACGTGAAGCGCTAGGATACTCTCGAAAAAGATCCAAGAGCAGCCCTCTCACGACCCATCGCGTGTATGCCCCTTGTTAGACAACAAGGCGGATCAAAGCACCTGTAGGATAAAAACAAATCAAATCAATTGAATATGCAAGATTGTGGGAATAAGGCAAGGGAGTGAGATTAGGTAAAATGTTTTATCAATGATCCAGTACAGACTTGATGGGCTGAATGGCTCCTTCTACACTGTGATTTATTTCATTGTTATCAATAATTACATACTAAGAACATAAGCCACTTGATTCTGTAAATGCAGGAGCTGAGAGGAACTCCTGCAAGGATCTCCTGGAAATGAGATGATTGACCTCCAACCACCACAACCACCCTCCTTTGTGCCAGGTAGGATTCCAGAGAGGAGGTCTCTCCCGATTTACACTGACTTCAGTTTTTCTCTGGGGGTCCTTGGTGCCACACCTGGTAAGATACCTTGATATTAAAGAGCGGTTTCTCTCACCTCACTCCAAATTCAGCTCTTTTGTCTACCTTTGGATAAAACCTACAGCCGGCTCTTAAGCCAAATGGCCATGGTGGACCCCAAACTAAGGGCAGAATTTTCCAGTTCTGCCAATGGCAGCCCCTCCAAATTTTCCATTCCCAAATCCCAGTCTAAGCATCGGTGAACAATTTATCTGTGAGTTGGTATTTGATTGTACTGCAGATGATATTTTCATTCAGTCATCTGTAAACTTTAAAGTCATATCCTGGCACGCGGATCTAGGTCATTGTCATATATCAGGAATTGTTATGCTTCTAATATTGATCACACAGAACACGTGGGATAAGATTCTCTGGCCTCCCAGCCATGTATTTCCCATTGACACCACCTCCCACTGGTAATAACCCGTGGGCAGCGATGCGCTGTCAGCAGGACCGGAGAGTTCTTTTTTATTCATTCCTGGGACATGGGCATCACTGGCTGGCTAGCATTTATGCCCATCCCTAGTTGCCCGAAGACTACATTGTTGTGGATCTGAAATCACATGTGGGCCAGAGCAGGTAAGGACAACAAATTTCCTTCCCTAAAAGAACATGAGAGAACCAGGTGGGTTTTTCTGACAATTGACAATGGTTTCATAATCATCAGTAGATTTTTAATTCCTTTTTTTTGTTGAATTCAAATTCCACCTAATGCTGTGGCGGGATTTGAATCCAGATCCCCAGAACATTAGCTGAGTTTCTGGACTAATAGTTTAGTGATAAAATCACTCAGCCATCGCCTCCCAAAACATAGATGGCCGAAGAATTCCCGCTAAGATATATGTGTGCAGAGGAGGCCGTTCAGCCCATTTCATCTGTGCAAGCAGGAAAAGAGCTTTAAGGTACTCTTAAACATGGTAAATCAAGGCAGGTTATTCAGCAATGTTAACAGTTCTGAAGTTTATCATCAACTTCTACTTGTTCTCAGGGTTGGTGTGTATGATTCATTCCCAGCCATTTAGCATTCTAAATATAAACTACTTAAGTAGATTCCAAATTGTAGTTTATTCCCAGGAATCCATTATTCTCTCTACATATAAACCACCTGAACCCCTCGATTAGATCCCAGCCAATAACTCATTTGCACATATTCATTATATATAAGCCACATGAGCTCCTTGGTTATGTTACAGCCTGTAATACACTCGGGGCCATCAATTATTCTTTTTTTGTGGGTGCTGCGATGTGGAACTGCAGCTTTAGTTAATATTCTGTCTGAATTCAGGTTTTCTTGTAAATGTGATTACTGGCTCATGTCAGGTATTACAGACTTGGCTGAGACTGCCAGAGCTTATTTCAGTCCAATTAGCCAAACATTATTCACTTACCTCTGGGGATTAATAATTGATTTGAAGGCATTTTGCCGGGCCAGAATTACGCGTTACATTCTGAGTGAGCAGTGCAGAAAGCGCAGCACAAAAGAAGGAATCAAAACATCCACAGAACGCAGACTAGATTCGAGTGTGAGAATATTGTATAAATTACAGAGAAAGCAAATTTGCTGATTACCATATTGGCAGCCAGTGTACATGCCAATTTAATGTACAATTGCCTTTTAAAACCAAGTGTGAGACGTAGTGTTCTGATTTCTGTAACATTTAAAAATAGATTGTTTTGAACAGTAAATTGATATGAGTATTGGCTGTGATGATTAAAATATAAAAACCAGACTGTGGGACAAAATGTAATGATGAATGCCAGAATTCAAATCCTTCAGCTGACTCTTGTGTAATCCACCTTCTTGCTAATTCATCACCTTTATACAATTTTAGAAAATAATTCAGAACAATTAAACTGATTTGCCTTGAATGGTAAAAGGTTGATAAAAAAAATCAACCAAGATTGCAGAGTTAGGGTTACGGTGCAGGAGGGTGTATTAAAGTTTATTTATGAATGTCATAAGTAGGCTTACCAGTCAAGACAATTATTTTAAAATCAGTTTAGCTGTTCTGAATTATTTTCTAAAATTGTACAAAGGTAATGAATTAACAAAAAGGTGGATTATACTTGCACTACCGCCGTAGTGAAGTTACTGTGAAAATCCTGTAGTCACCACACCCTGGCACCTGTTCGGGTACACTGTGGGAGAATTTAGCAAGGCCAATGTACCTAATCAGCATGTCTTTTAAACTGTGGGAGAGAACCAGACCACTAGAGGAAACCTATGCAGACGCGTGGGAAAACGCACAGACTCCGCACAGACAATGACCCAAACCAGGAATCGAACGCGGATCCCTGGCGCTGTGAGGCAGCAGTGCCAACCACCATCCCACCCCCTAAATGACTATTTACTATTTACTAAAATTAGTGCTTCATTTTTCTTTCATGGGATGTGGGCATCGCTGGCAAGGCCAGCACTTATTATCCATCCCTAATTATCCTTAAACTGAGTGACTAGTCAGGTGATTTCAGAGGGCAGTTAAGAGTCAACCACATTGTTGTGGCTTTGGAGTCACATGTTGCCGGACTGGATAAGGACATTAATGAAGCAGATTGGTTTTTAATAACTATTGATGATGGTTGTCAAGGTTACCATTATAAGCCTAGCCTTCAGTTCCAGATTTAATTTGAATTCCACCGGCTGCCATGATACGATTTGAACCCCTGTCTCTAGCCTGGGCCTATGGATTACAAAATCAGTGACATTGTCACTGCACCACCATCTCCCCAGTTATGTTACAGAGTAGCCATTTTTAACTTTCATTTCTGCATTTGGAGCATAATGACCCATTTCAAGAAGTTGATTTACTTCACTCCAGTTCATGGGAATTGTTAAGAACAGGAGGAGGATTATTTTAAATTGTACTAATTCCTCCTCTGTGGAGGTCTTTTGAGGCAGTGGGTAGTATTCCTGTCTCTGAGCCAGAAGCTTTTGGCTCATGTTCCACCCCATAATATGATGGCCAAGGAAGGTGTGTCCATAATGCAGCCAACAAGTTTACTATCAATCTGAAGAATCCTTCCAAACCAATGGCTATGATAAGGATGGGTGAGACTCCTGGTCAGCTATGTTTGATGAGGAGTTGCCTCAATGCTTCAAACATACATAGCCTCAGGCTATATGTCTCTGGTGACAGGTTAGGGAACAGTCTGCCTTGTGCACCACTAGGTGTGGGAAGAGAAATAACAATTTCTCCTCTCCCTACCCATCCTTAAAGAGTGTTTTTGATTTGCTTGCTTCCTGATGAGTGGTGTTAAATTTTCCGACTGCCCGGTTCTGATATGATCAATTTTCTACTAATAATCCCACAGCAAACTTGAGTTATGATGAACTCGAAGGGCTGGTTTATTTGTACGCACTCAAAATTCAAGAGGAGGGTCACAGAATTGCCTCCTTTGCATTCATACAATAAAACAGGGATAGAGAAAGGAAAGATTTATAGTAAAGGTTTATAGTCACGGAAAAAGAACTACTGTTTCAAGTGTGTTCCAGAATCTGGAACTAAAGCCAATGAGTTTTTCGTTCAGGGCGTTGGTGAGCTGAAAACCAATACTGGATAATTCATTTTTCTGGTAGTGTGGATTTCACATGATGAGATTATCTGCACATCATGATGTGCACATCACAGATTGATCAGTCATGTAGGCAATGGGACAATAATTCCAGCAGAGGCAAAGTAGATGGGGTCCGTGTTCAACCAGACCAGAGCCCCATGTCTGAGACGCTGATGGTCAGATGGTAAAAAGGAAGACTGAGACATTGAAGTTCAACAAGTTAAAATTATTGGTTCCACAAGTTAGAGGCACATGTCACATGACTTCCACCTTGCCACATTATCTTTGACAAGGATGTATTCCTTGTCTGGGTTCCCTAGATTGTTATGTGTCTCCATCATTAAGAAGTGAAAGGAAGGTTGTGGGTCTTTTGTCCTAGCAGATGAATTGACTTCAGTTGGCCAACCTGGTAATGAAATGCAGGTGGCTTTTGTATAGTTCTCTTTGAGGTTGCTCTAGGCAGTCCACAGTGGGTTTTAATGGCATTTTGTGAATACAATCCTCCAGACAGAAATACAGCAATTCACCTCTACTCCTTGTTTACTATTATTCAGCCCAACTTGAGCCAATTCTGTCATAGCCTCTTTTATTCCACAGGCTTCCACTTTGTTGCCAAGTTTAACAACAAGCTGTGATATTGCTGTGCCAGGAAAAGGCTCAATGTGACATTTGTGGGTGGCACAGTGGCACAGTGGTTAGCACAGCTTCTTCGCAGCCCCAGGGACCCGGATTCGATTCCAGGCTTGGGTTACTGTCTGTGTGGAGTTTGCAGGTTCTCCCCGTCTCTGTGAGGATTTCTTGCAGGCGCTCCAGTTTCCTGCCATAGTTCGGAAGATGTGCTAGTTAGCCATGCTGAAGTCTCCCCAGAGTGTGGCAACTAGAATATTTTCACAGTAACTTCACTGCAGTGTTAATGTAAATAAACTTTAACAAGGTATCGCTGGCTTATAAGGACTTATCAAAAATGAAGTAATTTTGCCTAACTTAAATTCTTTTTTCTAAATAAAACACAAGGGCTTAAATACACAAATTATAAAGAAAATGACTGGATATTTTCAATGCAGAGGACATCAGTAGAATATGAGGATGGAAATGATTGATTCTATTGATAGCTGCTGGCAAATAATAGAGGATTAATATACTAAATGTGCAAATGGTCCAAGCTATTCACTTTGAACCCATTGGCCCAGAGGAACTGCAGGTGTGTTCCCAAACACTTATAAGGACTTTGAATGACATCCTAACAAGTTACTTTAAACCGTTACAGTTAGTTAGCACCTTATGGTTTTGTCTTTAATGTGTCCTGAAACAGAGCAGTTCAGTTCACTGATGCACATCGAAGAATTAAGCAAACTGAGTTTTGATTGTCAGCGAGATGTGTCGTAATTAATAAGGCCAGTAATTGGCTCCAATTCTTTGGGAAACAGAGTGAAGAATTCAAGTATTCTCCATTAATGCCTGGATCATAGCCAGCCTATGTACTCCAGCAGCTTACAATCACATCAAAAGAGTGCAAATATTTTCATGGTTCTCTCATGCACTAATAAATAGTTCTGGAGAAATTTGATTTGATTTATTATTGTCACATGTATTGGTGAAAAGTATTGTTTCTTGTACACTATTCAGACAAGGCATACCACTCATCGAGAAGGAAAGGAACAAGTACTGAATTTAGTATTATATTCATAGCTAGGGTGTAGAGAAAGATCAACTTAATGCAAGGTAGATGTATTCAAAAGTCTGACAACAGCAAGGAAGAAGCTGTTCTTGAGTCAGCTGCTGCGTGACTTCAGACTTTTGTATCTTTTTCCCTATGGAAGAAAGTGGAAAAGAGAATGCCCGGGGTGTATGGGGTCCTTGATTATGCCGGCTGCTTTTCCAATGCAGTGGTGAGTGAAGACAGAGTCAATGGATGAAAGGTTGGTTTGCGAGATGGACTGGGCTTCATTCACAACTCTTCGTAGCTTTTATCAGTGTTGGACAGAGCAGGAGCCATACCAAGCTCTGGTACAACCAAAAAGAATGTCTTCTATGTTAAAAATTGGCAAGAGTTGTAGCAGACATGTCAAATTTTCTTAGTCTTCTGAGAAAGTAGAGGCTTTGGTGGGCTTTCAAGTGCCATTTATGAATCATATTCATTGATTTGGATTGTCTGAATAAACTACCTGAGGATTTGAGTCCCTGTTAGGGGCAATGGAAAGATTTCTTAGCACCTGATGGGAGCAAAAGGGAGGCATGCAGGTTGGCTGTGAGAAGGTGGGGAGGGTGGCCACTTAATGATTGGTTAACGCAAATTAAAGTTAATTTTCCACTCAGCCTCCATGGTCCTGGAGAAAGCCTCCTAGAACCCCAACAATATTTTCAGACTGTACAACCACTTACAGGAATATAAATATATCTGAAGACTTGGGATTTAGAAGGTTTGAAAGGAGACAGTCCCTGCAGAGGGGAGAAAAGCTTTGATAGAGAGGAAGCTTTACTTTGTCTCATTCCCCATCCAATTACATCCTGTAATTGAACTGCCAAAAATTCAGTGGTGAAATTAGCGAAGAGCTGTTAGACTGTCAAATACCCAGTTAATACTCACCATGAATTCCCCAAAAACCCAACATGGATTACTAAGTGACTTGCAGGCTCCCAAAGAACTTTCTCCAGAGAGGGTCATGCTTAAACGTTGCAAATCAAACCACTGGCTCACTACAAACTAACCCTTAAATCCAGTCAAACCATTGACTTCTTATTTTTTCCAAGGTTTCTTCCTGCATGTTTTGTGTAAACAGTTTCTGTAAATTGAAAGTAGCATTGGTCTTTGTTCGGTTCACCAGTGGAGGAGTATTGAAAGCAAATTTGACAATTCAGGTTTCTCTGAGTTGCAGTTTATGGAATGGTTTGGATTCATGTTTGGATTGGATTATTCATTCCTTTCAGAATGGCCATTGATCCTTTAACCCAGGTTCAATCCTGGGTCAACCGCAAGGCGGTGGAACTATTTCACTCCACTCAGTACTTTGAGCCAGCCACACTTTAGTGATCACTTTAGCTCCCCCTCCCCCACCCACTCCCACTTCTCCCCCTCCCCTACCCCATCCACTCCAGCTCCACACCCTCACACCCCACACCCTCTACCTGCACCCACCTCCCCTTCCCCCACGCCACACCCTCTACCTCCACCCAGTCCCACCTGTCTTCCTCTCCTCTCTCTCCCACCCAGTCCCACCCCACACTCTCACACCCTACATCCTCTACCCCACCCATTCCCATCTACCCCCCTCCCCCATCCCACCCATTCCCACCTCTCCCTGTCTCCCATTCCACACCCCACACCACACACACACACACACATACATACACACACACATACATACCACCAACACACACACATACATACACACATACACACACATACACACACACACACACATACATACACACACACACACACACACACACACACATACACACATCCACCTTCCCATATCCTGTACCCCACACCTTCACACCCTAACCCCACACCCTAATATCCTGTGCCTCACACTCTCACACCCTGTACGTCACCCCCTCACCACCACCCTCTGTTCTAAGTAGCATCAGAGCTTATAGATAGTGAGTTCTGTGACCACAACCGATTCCAAAGCTGGAATGTGTATCAGACTTGGGCTGAAGGAATATATGTTCCTTTAAGCTTAAACAAGTCTTATTTATCAAACGAATTCCAGTCCTGAGGTGTTGAAGCCTCGGCGACTGAATAGTCAGCAGTTTGCACTTTCACCTAAGGAAGGTGCAATATTTATTGAAAAAGTTGTGATAGGTTTTTCCTGCGACTCGGAGGTTCTGAGTAAGGTCGACAGATCCAATAAAACTGCTATAAGTTTGATAGTGATTTCCTCTTGTTGGAGGGTGCCTGGATTTGAAGCTGTTCTAATGAATTGCCCCAGCGTATTGTAACCAGCATGGCTTCATTGTGCCAAGGTGTTCTTTCCTTCAGTTTCTTTTTCTTAGTGTGTATTGATTTTTAAAAGCAGGACAAGGATATATTTCAGTTCACAGATCCTGCTGTGCCTTATACACGCTTGCCGAGCGGCTAACCTATTGTTCTGGAGCCTCAGGTATAATAGGCAAAGAAAAGCCACACCAATGAAATGTACAACTCTCAATTCTTCTTCAGATGGAGCTTCTATTCCCACTGGGAATTTCACTCTTTCTACCATTAGTGATCTGTGTGAAAAATGAACTGCGATGTATTATGCAGCAAACAGAAGGTTGTTTTATATTCAGTATCTGTTGTCAGAAAGTTATGAGACTCTGTTACAAGGAGCAGATAACTGAGCACTTGGACTGACGTGAACAGAGACAGCCCAATTTGCTGTGAATCATGGAATCCCTACAGTGCAGATGGGATGTAAATATATCCCTTATATTTACATGCTAATCCCTCTTTCACTAGGATTGAGTTAGCATGGTCAATCAGCCTAACTTGCATACCTTTGGACTGTGGGAGGAAATCGGAGCACCCGGAGGAAACCCACGCAAACACGGGAAGAATGTGCAAACTCCACACAGTCACCCCAGGCTGGAATTGAACCCGGTTCCCTGGCACTGAGGCAGAACTGCTAATCACTGTGCTACTGTGTCATCTAGTTTGGAATGGAAAAGTCATCTTCTTCTGCAGTGGTTAAACAGAGCTCCCTGGGCTCTCCACTGAATCCTGTCAGGGGACAATCTTCAAAGATGTGAGTCAACCTCAGCTGCAGTGCGGGTCCCCTGCGAGCCCCCACTTGTGCTGATGTTGTGCACAAAGACCTTAGCCTGTGGGGAAAGGGTTGAGAAGTGCCCAATGTTGGTGTGGCAGGTTGAAGCCGAGTGGGCAGGGCTGTAGGATCTTCCAAGAATCTGCCAAGATAACACCAGGGCAAGGCGACTTCTTGCAAGTTGTGTCCAGCATACTTTCTAATTCTTTTACTCTCAATTCTGTGCTTCTAAAACTTTATGCTAACTCTTTGAAAATTTCTAAAAATGCTTTAATTCAATTTCTTGCTACATTTTAGACACTTTAGGAACTTGCAAGCAGTTATTGGATAGGCACATGGAGCACACCAGAATTATAGGGAGTGAGATAGCTTGATCTTAGGTTTGGACATAGCAAGGCACAACATTGAGGGCCGAAGGACCTGTACCGTGCTGTACTGTTCTATGTTCTACACAGTAAGAGGTCTGACAACACCAATTTTAAATCAAGTCCAACGCCGGCATCTCTATATCTATGTTCTACGCCCTCGCTTTAACTGTAACACAACATTCTGCACCCTCTTCTTTTCTTCCCTATGAACAGTATGCTTTGTTTGTATCACACGCAAGAAACAATACTTTTCACTGTTTCTAATACATATGCCAATAAGAAATCAAAATCAGAATCTGTGCTAAGGGAATGGTTTTTAATGGTGACGTGTTGTATCTATTCCCCTTGTTATTGATTGGCACAGTGCTCTGAACCACACAGGCTGGTGTGATTGGAGATGAGTAGCAGGATGGATAAGGTCCTTGTGTAGCGGCAGGCTTGGGTTGAGGTGAATCTTCTCCAGGAATTCTCATCCTTTACAAGCTGTTTAGGATTATGTAGTGAACGTGTGACCTGATCGTCACAAGTTTAATGAACATCAGAAGCCTATTGGACGATACTGAATGAGGTGAAGATGAAAGCCACACATTCAAGGTTGCTGACGATGCGAGATAGTTAACACCACAAGTGGGAACAAAGCAGTGTTGGTAGTTGAAATGAGGGGTCAAGGACTATCCACTCTGTCCATGCCTCTCATAATCTTGTAGGCTTCTATCAGGCCTCCCCTCAACCTCCATCATTCCAGTGAGAACAAACCAAATTTCTCCAACCCCTCCTCATAGCTAATGCCCTCCATACCAGGCAAGATCCCGGTAAATCTTTTCTGTATCCTCTCCAAATCCTCCACATCCTTCTGTTAGTGTGGCAACCAGAATTGAACACTATATTCCAAGTGCAGCCTAACCAAGATTCTATAAATCGGCAACATGACTTGCAAATTTTTGAACTCAATACCCCTGCTGGTGAAGGCAAGCATGCCTTATGCCTTCTTGATTATCTTCTCCACCTACATTGCCACTTTCAGTGATCTGTGTACCTGTACACTCAGATCTCTTTGCCTATTAATACTGCTAAGGATTTTGCCATTTACTGCATATTTCCTCTCTGTATTAGACCTTCCAAAACATATTACCTCACATTTGTCCGGATTAAACTCCATCTGCCATCTCTCTGCCCAAGTCTCCAACTGATCTATATCCTACTGTATCCTCTGATGGTCCTCATCACTATTTGTAAATCCACCAACCTTTGTGTCATTCACAAACTTACAATCAATCCAGTTACATTTTCCTCCAAATCAATTATATATATTAAAACAGCAAAGGTCCCAGCACTGATCCCTGAGGAACACCACTTGTCACAGCCCTCCATTCAGAAATGCACCCTTCCACTGCTACCCTCTGTCTTCTATGACTGAGCCAATTTTGTAGCCACCTTGCCAGTTCACCTCTGATCCCGTGCGACTTCACCTTCTGCACCAGTCTGCCATGAGGAACCTTGTCAAAGGCCTTACTGAAGTCCATATAGACAACATCCGCTGCTCTACCTTCATCAATCATCTTTGTCACTTTCTCGAAAAACTCGATCAAATTCGTGAGACACGATCTCTCCTTCACAAAACCATGTTGTCTCTCACTAATACGTCCACTTATTTCCAAGTGAGAATAAATCCTGTCTCAAAGAGTTCTTGCCAATAATTTCCCTACCACTGATGTAAAACTCACTGGCCTGTAATTATCTGGATTATCCTTGCTACCCTTCTTAACAAAGGGACAACATTGGCTATTTTCCAATCCTCTGGGACCTCCCCTGTAGCTAGTTGTATTCTCAATTATATTATCAGCCTGATATCTGTCACACTTTGCTCCCTATCTGATCATTCTCCAAGAAGTACTAGCTAGGAATTGCCCTATCTTTCCCCCTTACAGGAATGTAACTCAACTGTACCCAAACCACATCTAAAACAGCCTTTTTTCTATTGTTGTTTTGCCAACCATGTTTGTGGGCTGCCTGCATCCCAGGGCTGAATTCTCCAGACCTTCCTGCCGGTGGGATCTTCCAATCCCAGCGAAGGCAACTTCTCCAGAGTGAGGTAGGAAGGTCCTGCTGCTGGCCAAGAAATAAAAGCAGGAATAAACCACCAGGCTCTTCAAGTCTGTTCTACCATTCAATACAATCATGGCTGGTTTATACTGCGGTGGGGTGAGTTGAGAAAAATTGGTTAGCACTGCTGCCTCACAGCACCAGGGACTTGGGTTCGATTCCTGGCTTGGCTGATTGCTGATGTGGAGTCTGCACATTCTCCCCGTGTCTGCATGGGTTTCCTCTGGGTGCTCTGGTTTCTTCCCACAGTCTGAAAGACATGCTGGTTAGGTGCATTGACATGAACAAGCGCTGATGTGTGGTGACTAGGGGATTTTCAAAGTAACCTCTTCACTGTTTTAATGTAAGCCTACTTGTGATTAATAAACTTTTACTTTAAAATCTTCACAAGGTAATTTTACCCCTATATATATATATTTGGAAGTGTTTCCTTGGTTGTCAGTTATTGGGTGAAATATTTATTTAGCTTGTTTCTCTGTTTATATTCCTGTTCTTGCTGTTGTATTGACCCTTACTTTAAAACCTTGCCGGTCTTGTAATAGTTTGAATTGATTTTTAATATTTATTACACACCAAACAACACGGGTCAAAAATAAATCTGCTAATTTTGTTCATTTCCAGTTTGGAAAACTGAACTTTTAATGCCTGGTGCACTTTAAAGAACAGAATGGCTGGATTAGAAATGATCACATTATTTAATTATGTCATCAATGTACCGCAGAAGGAGAGTGGCTTTGAGAGATTATTATTCTCAGCCCTGGTGCTTGACTTATGTTATGTTTCACTTTCGATTTCAGCTCAGTAAACCACATAGATGCAAAGAAGGTCTTGGGGTTTTACTGCTGATTATGAGTGGCACAGCGCTGCTGCTGCAAGGCGTCAGGGACACCGGTTCGATTCCAGCCTCAGGTCACTGTCTCTGTGGAGTTTGCACGTTCTCCCCATGTTTGCGTGAGTTTCCTCTGAGTGCTCCAGCTTCCTCCCACAGTCTCAAGATGTGCAGGTAGGCTGATAGGTCATGATAAGTTAACTCTTAGTGTCAGAGGGATTAGCAAGGTAAATACATGGGTTACAGGAATAGGGTCTGGTTGGGATTGTTGTTAGTGCAGGCTCAATGGGCTGAAAGGCTTCCTTCTGCACTTTAGGAACCCTCATATATTAATAGAATCCCTACAGTGCAAAAGGAGGCTATTTGGCCCATTGGGTCTGCACTGACAACAATCCCCATAATCCTACATATTTACCCCACTAACCTATGCATCCCTGGACATTAAGAGGCAATTTAGCATGATCAATGCACTTAACCTGCACGTTTTTGGACTGTGGAAGGGAACATGGTATCCGGAGGAAACTCGCTTAAATACAGGGAAAATGTGCAGTCTCACATAGACAGTGAGTTAAGCTGGGAATCGAACCTGGATCCCTGGCGCTGTGAGACAGCAGTGCTAACCACTGTGCTGCCCTATGATTATCTGTACCTAATTTGCCTCTTTGAATCTTGGTGTGTGTGTGTCACAACTGGAAGTGTATCTATCAACTGCAGGGAGATAAGAGATCACGTGACTGTGCTGTTTGTCCGCCTTCCACTAGAGCAAATGTGTTGTAGGTTTAAAGCCCACTCCAGGACTAGTCAGCTGTTGAAGGAATCTTCAGGAGGTAGTTCAACAGATTGATAATCTATTCCCAGCTCTTCCCCACTCTCCTTCAGAGGGCAAGATATGTGCTTGAAGAGACCTAAAACTGAGACTTTTGACTGTGCGTATAGATATTGTGAAATTAAACATCAGCTTGATAATGATGCAAGTGTACATTTGAAAATGTTACTGATACATGGGGTCAATTTTACATGAGTTTTATTGATACATTACCATACCGTTTAAGACAGAAATTGAGGTTATTTTCTGCTCAGGTGGTTGCTAATTTGTGGAATCCTTTTCCCCCAAAAGCAGTGGGAGTGGGTTATTAAATTTCTTCAAGACTGGGTCAGACAGATTTTTGATTGGCGAGGGTGTCAAGGGTTAGGATGTTTCCATTAGTCTGAGAGATTCGGATCTGAGAGCACAGCCTCAGAGTAAAGGGACAACTTCTAGAACCGAGATGAGGAGGAATTTCCTCAGCTAGAGAATGGCAAATCTATGGAATTCATTTCCACAGAAGGATGTGGAGGCCAAGTCATTGAGTCTATTTAAGACAGAGATAGATAGGTTCTTGGTTGCCACACTACCAGAATGAGGCTTTGGAGAGGGTACAGAAAAGGTTTATCAGGATGTTGTTGCCTGTTCTGGAGGATATTAGCTAGAGGAGAGGTTGGATAAATTCATTCTCACTGGAGCAACAAGGGGTTGAGGGGTGACCTAATAGAGGATTACAAGATTATGAGTGACATGGACAGAGTGGATAGTCAGATGCTCTTTCCTAGGGTAGAAAAGTCGAGCACTAGGGGGACGTAGGTTTATGGGTCACGTGGAAAGGTTTGGAGGAGATGCGAGGGACATGTTTTTTACACAGAGGGTGGTGAATGTCTGGATTTTGCTGCCTGGGGAGGTGGTGGGTGCAGGTATAACAGCGGCATTTAAGGGGCATCTAAACGAATACATGAATAGGACGGGAATGGAAGGATATGGATTCCGGAATTGGGGGCATTCAAATGTTCGGTGGATAGGCATATGGATGATATTGCAATAGTTTAGGTTAGAGGATCCACTGGCCGGCGCAACATCGAGGGCCGAAGGGCCTGTACTGCGCTGTATTGTTCTATGTTCTATGTAAGTCCATACCGTTTTAGTTAGGGCAGACATCACGATCAGCGCAGGCTTGGAGGGCCAAAGAACCTGTTTCTGTGTTGCACAGTTCTTTGCTCTTTGTTCTTGATTGGTAAGGGGATCAAAGATTATGGGGAAAAGGCGAGAGAATGGGGTTGAGAAACATGTCAGTCATGATTGAATAGTGAAGATGGGCCGAATGGCTCAATTTTCCTCCAGTCTCTTATGATAAGATGACAGAGTGAATTACAGCAAACCAGACCAGCCGTGATGTTGCTTGGAGAAGTAGGTTGGAAGGGTCTCCTCCTGCTCCCACATAGTGGAAGTGTTGCAAAGCTACAGTTGATGCGTCAGAAACACTCGAGAAGAAAACAGCCAATTCAAAACCCAGACTCTGTCATTTGATTGCTAAGTTATTACCTTAATTTGGAATATTAACCTTGTCAGACAATGAGGAACCTTTATGAAGAAAATATGAACAAGCCTTAAGTAAGAAAATGCAGGTCAAAGAATGAGATCGGCTCAGGGGATAAGATGGAAAGAATTAAACAAAACACTATTAAAATACAAGATAGATCATTATCATAGAAAGCATGACCCAGGCAAAATAACTCAAAACAACTATCATTTTTCAGCAATAATAAGAATTGGCCCTTGAATGTGCTTTGAGAAATAACACAGTGCTGGTTATTTATTAAAGAGAGCTGATTACATTAACTCCTCACTCTCTTCAATCACTCCAGAGCATAGAAAACCAGGGAAATGTTAAAATAGCTTCACATCACCAATGTGTTTTTGATTTTAGAATTGGCCAGATTTATTTAGGTTGTGATCCCCATTCGCCCTCTGAAAAAGAAGGCTGTCTTGATGGGCGGCAAGTGCACAGTGGTTAACACTTCTGCTTCACAGCTCCAGGGACCTGGGTTTGATTCACGGCTTGGGTCACTGTCTGCGTGGAGTTTGCACTTTTTCTCCGTGTCTGCATGGATTTCCTCTGGGTGCTCCGGTTTCCTCCCACAGTCCAAAGATGTGCAGGTTAGGTTGATTGGCCATGCTAAAAATTGCCCCTTAGAGTCCTGAGATGTGTAGGTTAGAGGGATTAGAGGGTAAAATATGTAGGGATATAGGGGCAGGGCCTGGATGGGATTGTGTCAATGCATACTCGATGGGCCAAATGGCCTCTTTCTCCACAGTAGGATTTCTATGATATGCTGAATTTCAAGTGTGTTGCCAGTAGTGGAAAAGTACTTTGGAAATTCAAACAATCTGCTATCTAAATATATTTCAATTGATCGTTCCCCGACAAATCAATGCATGGAAAGCAAGCTTGCTCAGAAACCCAGCACAATTCTTTGGAGGTGAAACATTCTCAACGTTATCAATCAATTTCTACTTCTGTTCATAAGAAAAAGGAGATAAAAAGGCACATTTATTTCACACTTACCATGATTATTGGATTTTTAAAAAATTTATTAGTCACAAGTAAGGCTTACGCTAACACTGTAATGAAGTTACTGTGAAAATCCCCTAGCTTCCATAGTCCGGTGCCTGTTCGGGTACATTGAGGGAGAACTTTGCATGGCCAATGCACTCTAAGCAGCATGTTTTTCAGACAGTAGGAGGAAATCCACTCAGACACAGGGAGAATGTGCAAAATTCAAAACAGAGAGTGATTCAAGCCAAGAATCAAATCCAGGTCCCTGATAGTATGAGGCAGCAGCGCTAACCACTGTGTCATCATGTCGCCTTAACACATCGAGGTGTTTCAAAGCTGTGAAAATCCTTTTGCGGTGTTATCACTGTTGTAATGTTGCCAGAAACTGAACTCAAATGGGAAAAGTAAAAGCCCAGTTATGGCTGCAAAGACTAAGTATTGTATTTTTTTCTCTGGGGCTGGAGCCTGAATCCTGCCCTAACCGCTGATGTGCAAACCTCCTCTTTCTCCAGCTGGCTGAGACTGGGGAAGTCTCAATCCTAGTGGGAGCGTGCAGCACAAATCAGCAAACTCATTCTGGAGACGCAAGCTTTGGGAAACGGGGAATAGAATCTCAGTGATGGGGGAGTGCTTCCACAAGGTTGAAGTCAAGGATGCAAAAATCCAAAAAATTGCTGATGCTGGCAATCTGAAACAGCAACAGAAAATGTTGGAAATGCTCAGCAGAGAAAAAAAAAACAGAGTTTAGTGTCACATACTTGAAACATTAACTGTGTTTTTCTTTCCACAGATGTTACCTGAATCCGCTGAGCGTTTCCAGCAATTTTTCTGTTCTTATTTTTGAAATTTGGGGTGGCACAGTGGTTAGCACTGCTGTCTGACAAAACAAATCCCACCCCTGAACCTTGGCAATGTAGTTGACTGTAAACCGCCCTCAAGTAAATAGGGATGGGCAATAAACGCTGGCCAGCCAGTGATGACCATGCCCACGAATGAATAAAAAAAAGAATTCATGACTTTGATGTTAGTTATCAATGCGTGACCTTTGTGTTAATGTGATAGGAAAGGGTTAATTCAGGGTGGAAGCAGGTTGAAGTAAACTTGAACACAATTCCACAGTTCAGTAAGTCAAAAGAGTCATTCATTCTTTGATGTAAGCAGGGTGGTAAATCCCAGATTGTTCCTTGGAGAGGGATTAAAGTGAAGCAGTTAAGGATCTGTTCCATTGCTTTATTGAAGGAAGATAGCATTTCCAGGCTGCAGCTATGCTCCTGGCTGCCAGCACTGTGATTTCTATGGTGGTGTATGGTGACACAGAGATTTGATTTGATTTGGTTTATTATTATCACATGTATCAATGTACAGTGAAAAGTATTGTTTCTTGCACGCTTTACAGACAAAACATAGAGGAGAAAGTGCAGAATGTAGTGTTAGTCATAGCTGGGATGTAGAGAAAGATCAACTTAATGCAAGGTAAGTCCATTCAAAAGTGTGACAGCAGCAGGGAAAAAGCTGTTCTTAAGTTGGTTGATACGGGACCTCAGACTTTTGAAGAAGGTGGAAGAGAGAATGTCCGGGATGTGTGGTGCCCTTAATGATGCTGGCTGCTTTGCTGAGGCAGTGGGAAGTGTAGACAGAGTCAATGGATGGGAAACTGGCTTGCGTGATGGATTGGGCTACATTCATGACTTTTTATAACTCCTTGAAGTTTTGGGCATAGCAGGAGCCATACCAAGTTGTGATACAATCAGAAAGAAAGCTTTTCTATGGTGCATCTATAAAAATTGGTGAGAGTCATAACTGACATGCCAAATTTCCTTAATCTTCTGAGAAAGTAGCAGCGCTGGTGGCCTTTCTTTACTACGTTGTCGGTGTAGAAGGGTCAGGGCAGGTTGTTAAAGCTCTCAACTCTTTCTACTTCATTCCCTTTAATGTAGACAGGGGCATGTTCTCCATTATGACAAGCACTGCTGCTTCACAGTGCCAGGGACCCAGGTTCGATTCTGGCCTCAGGTTACTATCTGTGTGGAGTTTGCACGTTCTCTACATGTCTGGGTGGGTTTCCTCTGGGTGCTCCCACAGTCCAAAGATGTGTGGGTTAGATTGATTGTCCGTGCTAAATTGACCCTTAGTGTCAGGGGGATTAGCAGGGTAAATATCAGGGGTTATGGAATAGGGCTTGGTCAGTTCAGACTTGATGGGCCAAATGGCCTCCTTCTGCTCTGCAGGCATTCTATGATTCTATGTTTTGTCCTAAGAAGTTTCTGTGACTATTTTGCTTCTCCCATGAAGCACTGAGAAACTAAATGTCCAGAAATCATTCTGATAATAAGTTTTAAACAATGAATTCTGTTTCTCTCTCTACAGATCCTGCCAGATCTGCTGAGTATTCCCAGCATTGCTGTTCTTATTATAGTATAATACAAAATGAGGAAAATCTCTACTTGTCTCCAGGCCTATAGAGTCCATTGCAAAGCAATGTTTTCTTTCAAGGGAAGCACTGTTCACATTTAGGAAGATGGCACCAATTGTAAAATGTGCCAAAGTCCTGTTGTTGATTAACCTGAATAACCTGAGTATATTATTCTTAGGGGCAATTTATCATGGCCAAATCAATCAAATCTCATGTCATTAGACTGTGGGAGGAAACCCATGCAGACACGGGGAGAATGTACAGACTCCACAGTGACCCAAGCCAGGAATTGAACCCGGGTCCCTGGCGCTGTGAGGCAGAAGTACTAACCACTGTGCCAGCATGCTGCTCTTCCATGGGTTCAATCACAGATCTCATTAACTGGAAGGCAACTGGTGAACAAAGTGAAGCAGATGCTGCATTGAGACTGATCTCAGTACTCCAGTAACCGTGGTGTAAAGGATATGCTCATGTATGATTCTAGATAATCATGTATCATTGACATGAATCTGTCATGTGTTCGACGAGGGAGAGAGAAAGAAGTTGGAAGGCCAGGCATGGGAGCAAGGTGCCTAGTCTGTGCAAGACAAAGGAAGTGTTAACAATAGTGTGAAGGATAAATGTGGCAAAAAGATAACATAGCAGCATGCGTTAATAGCAGAACAAAGATCAGCACCCTGTCAAAACATAAGAACAAGTGACAGATAGCCCTGTGGGGAAGATCACATCTATCCCAACTCCACAGAATTAAATCCATCAGATTTCTGCCTCTGTTCAGCTCTGAGGAAGAGTCATCCAGACTCAAAGCATTAACTGTTTCTCACTCTGTAGATGTTGCCAGACCTGCTGGGATTTTCCAGCATTTTCTCTTCTGGTTTCAGATTCTAGCACGCGCAATCATTTGCTTTTAACCTGTTTAGATGTCTGAATAATGAACAAGTATTGCATAAGCACCAGAGTCTGTCCAAAAATCAGGGACCATGCCAAGAATCCATGGATCAGAGGGAACGTCTAAATCAATAACAGGTGCCAAAAATATGCGGCGAGATTCTCCGTCCTCCCAGCCACCAGTTTCCTGCCGGTGAGAGGTTGCCGTGTTGTTTGTTCGCAGCAGGATTCTCTGCTGCCAATGGGAATTCCCATTGATGTCACCCCACATTGGCGGGAAATCCGCGGGCAGGTATATGGAGCCTGTGGGATCTGAGAATCCTGCCAGTATGAGTGACCGGAGAATTGCGGCCATGATGTTAGTTTGCTGGTGAGAGGAATGATAGACTGCTGTGCGAAGTCCCCTCCCACACCGTTACTGGAGCTCCCATCCACACCCAACAAGGACTGGAAATCATAGAATCATACAACCTTACAGTGCAGAAAGAGGTCCTTCGGCCCATCGAGTCTGCACCAACCATAATTCCACTCTGGCCTTACCCCCATATCCCTACATATTTTACCTGCTAATTGCTCCAACCTAAGCATCCTAGTACACTCAGGGGCAATTTTAGCATGGCCAATCAGCCATGTGGGAGGAAACTGGAGCACCCGGAGGAAACCCATGCAAACATGAGGAGAATGTGCAAATTCCACACAGAGCCGGGATCAAACCCAGGTCCCTAGAGCTGTGAGGCAGCAATGCTAATCACTGTGCTATCCTTGCCATCCAAAGTCAACACTGCTTCAGCTGTTCCACGAAGGAATGTTACTTTAAAAGTGAAACGGAAGGCAGGGACTGTGCTGGACCGAGTGAACTTTCCAGTTGTCTGCAGTATTAAGATATACAGTCTCTCATTCCTCCAGCACAGCTTCCATTGATCACTCTGTCCTCCTTCATTCTCTTCAGCGATTATCACAGCCTGCATCTGTACAGTCCTGATTAATCAATCACAGCCCGAAAGCTTTGTGCAGAACATAAACAGGAAGATAAGAGACGAAACAGTGTGAGTTGTGGGGAGTTGATATTCTCTCACTGCTGTTGGATGAGTGACTCGCACAGATCGAGTTTGACTATATTTCTCCCCGAGGAACAATACAGTGGACAGTCAGTAAAAGGTGAAAATTGCAGACTCCTCCTTAAGTCCCACAATCAGGATTCTTAAAAGGAAATTTTTTTTTGAGAAAGAATTATTTTTTCATTCAGGGACAGAGGGAAATCAGGGATACTTTTCTAATGAGGTCCCTCTCATTTCTTAACAGTCCAGACTTCAGTGCTGGAACTTCACCAACACGCTTGCCCCAATATTGGGGTGGGCAAGCCTCACAGAACGGCCTTGGGTGGGATCTTATGAGCCTTGGATGGGCGAGGTGGTAAAATGTTTAGATGTGTCAGCTGTATTTGATGCTCTAAGCACTGCCCAATAACAGTGCTTAATTTTTAAAGATTAATTTCTTAGAATAAAGCAGTGGGATACTCAAACTTGTGCTTTTTTCCTCTTGTTTCTAAGATTTATTATTTATAATAAAACATTGGAATGGAATAAAATGGTTAAAATTAAGCCATCAACCGATTGGATAGCTAAGAGCCTTTTGCCTATCTTTTGGGTGGGAAAGCAGGTTGCTGTGATGTGATATGACAGGTGACCAATGTGGGGGCAGAGTGCAAAGGTCACGTGTTGAGGTCATCATGGCTACATCCAAATAGATGTGGCGACCCTATGGAGTGAATATCTGTCACACCTTCACTGCTGGGCTCAGCACAAGATGGCCAGTAAGCAGCAGGGAATCTATCATCTCAGCTCTAAGAAGCACTTATCTGTATTCCAGCTATAGTATAATGAAGGCCAGAAGAACCAATCTTTTTGTGGGTGGTACAGTGGGCGCGGTGGTTAGCACTGCTGCCTCACAGAGTCAGAGACTAAGGTTCAATTCTGGCCCCGGGTGATTGTCTGTGTGGAGTTTGCACATTCTCATGTGTCTGTTTGGGTTTGCACTGGGTGCTCCAGTTTCCTCCCACAGTCCAAAGATTTGATTTATTATTGTCACATGCATAGGGATACAGTGAAAAATATTGTTACTTGCACACTCTACAGACAAAGCATACTGTTCATAGAGAAGGAAAGGAGAGAGTGCAGAATGTGGTGTTACAGTCACAGCTAGGGTGTAGAGAAAGATCAACTTAGTGCGAGGGAGGTCCATTCAAAAGTCTGATGATAACAGGGAAGAAGTTGATTTTGAAACAGTTGCTATGTGACCTCAGACTTTTGTATCTTTCTCCTGATGGAAGAAGGCGGAATACAGTATGTTCGGGCTGTGTGGGATCCTTAATTATGCTGGCTGGTTAGGTTAGGTGGATTGGCAATGCTAAATTGTCCCTTAGTGTCGAAAGATATGCAGATTAAATGGGATTAGGCATGGAAAATGGGATAGGACAAGGAAGAGAGGCCTTGGGTAAGATACTCTGTCAGAGTAGATGCAGACTCAATGGGCTGAATGGCCTCCTCTTCACTGAAGGGGTCCTATGATTCTATAATTGTCCGGTCCTCCATCCAAAGTGGAAGATGTGATTGTTATTTTACTCATTATTTGGGGCAGTTCATTTTGGGAGTTGTTAGTGTTCACTATATGCTGAACTCCCCTTCACCTCAGTGCGAAAAAAGCGGGTCATCTCTCCAGTCAATGTACTTGTATTTGAAGTGTTGGTAATGACTATTGTTTGGACCTTTTTTTGAGATAGGATTTAACACTAACCTGATTCAAAATGTAACAAAAAATAACTACATCAAGAATGAGACTTCATCCTGAGTATGAGACTGCAAGAGAGAGAGTCCGAATTTGAAAGTCACATGATCATTTCTCCAAGATGATACGAAGTGTCTGGTTTATGTGTTTACATTAACCCTTAAGACTAAAACCTCCAGCTCAACTGTCATTTGCAGGCTTCATATCTCCAGTGCCTTTCCAGTTCCGGGGACAGAACTGGGAGGCTGTCAAAGATGCACTGGGGAATGCCCACCAGAGAACACTGGTTAAGGATTGCACTCTTAAAAAACAATTGGTGTGAGGATTGAGAGCGGTTTAAAATTCAGCAAAGGAGGACCAAGGGATTGATTAAGAGAAGAAAAATGGAGTATGAAAGTGGAGAGCATAAAAACTGACTAAAAGTTTTTATAACTACGTAAAGAGAGAAAAGATTGACAAAAAAGAATGTAGGCCCCTTACAGTCAAAAGCAGGAGAATTCATAATGGGGAATAAAGAGGTGGCTGAGGAATTAAATTTGTACTTTGCTTCAGTCTGCGCAAAGAAAGACACGAATAATGTGCCTGAAGTTCTGAGAGAAACATGTTTTAGTGAGGAGCTGAAGGAAATCAGCATTAGTAGAGAAATGGTTTTGGGGAAACTGATGGAATTGAAGATGGATAAATCTCCAGGTCCTAATAATGTTCATCCCAGAGTACTTAAGAAAATAGCTCTAGAAATAGTAAATCCATTATTGACCAAAATTTTATGGACTCTGGAACAGCTCCTACAGATTGGAGAGTAGCTAATGTAAGTCCAATATTCAAAAAGATAAGTAGTGAGAAAACAGGGAACTATAGATCAGTGAGCCTAATGTCAGTAGTGGGAAGTTGCTAGAGTCCAATATCAAGGACTTCATAACTCAGCATTTGGAAGGCAGTGAGATAATCGGACAAAGTCAGCATGGATTTATAAACGGGAGATTATGCTTGACACATCTATTGGAATTCTTTGAGAATGTACCTAGTAGAATTGACCAAGGAGAACCTGTAGATGCGATTTATTCAGACTTTCAGAAGCCTTTCGACAAGGTCTCACATAACAGACTACTATGTAAACTTAAAGCCCATGGGATTGCAAGTAATGTCTTGAAATGTATAGAAAGCTGATGAGCAGATAAGAAGCAAAGAGTTGGCATAAATGAGCCTTTAACTGATTGGCAGCCAGTGACTAGTGAGATTTTGTAGGGATCTATGCTAAAACCTCAACTGTTCACATTATATATTAATGATTTGGAAGAGGGAACTGAATGTGTTATCTCCAAATGTGCAGATGATACAATATTTATTGGGATGGTGAGCTGTGAGAAGGATGCAGAGATACTTCAGTGTGATCTCAACCTAGTGAATCTCCCCTGCACCTATATCCTTTCTCAAGTAAGGAGACTAAAACCGTGCTCAGTATTCCAGTACCCTAGCTAGTGCTCTTGACACTAAGGGGAAATTTAGCATGTCCAATCCACCTAACCCACACATCTTTGGACTGTGAATGGAGCGAGGCGGCAGAATTTCTGAATTAAAGCTAGACCACTGAGGAGGGAAATTGGGAAGCATTTTTATCATGCAAAGGACAATAGAAACCTGGAATTCTCTTCCCAGAAAGGCTTCTGCTTCCTGGAAAATTGGAGGTTTCTGGATTGAGATTGACAGATATTGATGGGCCAGGGGTCCAGAGATATGAAGGTAACACAGTGAAACAAGGTGGAGGTACATTGTGATCTCACTGATTCAGGGGACTGAGGAGTCGATTCCTGTTCCCGTGTCGCTATGCCCTGCCATGTTCCATAAGCAATTTAATCCTCAAAGCCCAAATTCATTCTGATAACATTGAATAACATTCCTAACTAGGCGAGCACACATTTCCTTTGTAGAGGAGTTGATTGATTTAGCACGCAGTAACTCTGATGGAAGCATACTTCCTTCTTAAACCCTGTGCTGAAAAACAAATCTACAAATCTCAGTGAATCCGCTTACATTTTTTCAAGTCGTATAAACTTGGATGTGGGTTCCTGAACTTGAGGAGAGAGCTTGCATCTTAATCACGCTTTCTCAAGGCTTCAGAACATCCCAGAATACTTCAACACCATTGAATTAGTACAAATTGGCAGCCAGCAGCTTCCTTGGGCTTCTGCACATTTGTCTGGTGAGATTCTCGGGCACATCAATCTTCATCAGAAGTCTCCTCAGCCCTAATCCTATCTCTTGTCACAAAATTAACGGCCAACTTTCCTGCTTGGAGTTGATGTTCTGGGACTTCGCTCCTGGAACCCATTTCATTACAAGGTACAAAATGATTGGTTGCTGACAGTTGAGATGCCAGCGTGAGCAGTGTGGAGCTTGTTCTCACACTATAACGAATCAGAAGGTCCCAGCGTGTGATGTACTAATTGGCCAGCTGAGATTTCCTAAATTGCGCACATTTGTATTGTCCACAGTGTGAGGGAATGTAATGAGTCAGTGATACGTAATTTCCAAAACCGCTAAGTGTTCCTGCGCCTGTGGCTGGAAATCTTAATAGATTTCCAGACATAATTCGGTATAAAATTATACCAGTACATTACTGCGGCTGTGAGATGGCGGACGAATGAAAATTGGCCCTTCCGTCCACTAAAGCAGATAGTTCTTTGACTCACATATCATCCTCCAATAATTTCTTAATTTACAATCTGTCATCCCCATAACTATTTTCAAACTAGCTGCAATACATAATGAACATTACACTTCAAAGTTCGTTTTATGTGTGTATACGTGTCGATATTTCCCCCCAGTCTTTTGTTCCTTGTGTTCCATTTTAAATGCAGCTCATTTGTAATATATTCCAGCCTTGACAAAGGCTCGGGACAGTCGCAGCTGCCACCTCTTTGCAGCTAAGTGCCTCCAGCATTAGCTGTCTTTCCTGGAGATTTCCAGCATCCACAATATAATGCTCTGTGCTTTTATTCAAAGATGCTTTAATCCACTCTGATTGGTGAGGATTTTGAACCATCTGACCATTTTGAGAAGGAAAGCAAAGCGCGCTCTCACTAACATTCCAAATTAAGTGTTAAACTTCCACCTCTGCAAAAGTGTGGAATTCGGATGGAATGCCGGGATCCTCTGGGTTTCTGTCCAATTCACACTTGGGGGTCAGGATATTCCGGCCAAGCCTGCCCCGAAACTAGCTGCCAGAGGAAGTTACAATTACAGCATTTAAAAAACATTTGGACAGATACATGGATGGGAAAGGTTTAGAGGGATATGGGCCAAATGCTGGCAAATAGGGCTAGTTCAGTTTAAAAAAGCTGGTTGGCATGGACGAGTTGGGCTGAAGAGTCTGTTTCTGTGCTCTGTATTTCTCTATGATGCTATGACTCTAAGTGATGTGGAGACAGCATGGTAGCACAGTGGTTAGCACTGCTGCCTCACAACACCATTTACCCAGGTTCGACTGCCGGCTTGGGTCACTGTCTGTGCGGAGTCTGCATGTTCTCCCTGTGTCTGCATGCTCCAGTTTCCTCCCACAGTCTGAAAGACATGCTGTTTAGGTGCATTGGCCGTGCTAAATTCTCCCTCTGTGTATCCGAACAGGTATCGGAGTGTGGTGACTAAGGAATTTTCACAGTAACTTCATTGCAGTGTTAATGTAAGCCTACTTGTGACACTAATAAATAAACTACCCCCTTGGTCTGCCCCACTTCTATCCCTTTGCAGTTTTGAGGAGGGAGGGTTATTGGAGTCATCTTAGTCCCAGAATTTTGCCATTCTTTCCCTCTTGCAATGGGTTAGAAATGAGGCAGACCAAAGAAGTGGCCACTGGAAGATGCCAATCTTCAGCTAATTTGATTCACTCCACATGATATCAAGAAACAACTTCAGACACTGGATTCTATGAGCTATGACAATATTCTGGCAATAGTATTGAAAACATGTGCTCCAGAATTTGCCTCATCCCTGGCCAAGCTGTTCTACTACAGTTACAACACTGGTATCTACCCGACAATGTGGAAAATTGCCTGAGTATATCCTGTATACAGAGCAGATCCAATCCAGCCAATTACTGCCCTATCACTTACTCAGTAATTATGCTCTCGCTGACTCTGTTGGGTTCCCCTGACTCATTACAAACTCCATGTAAACATAGACAAAACCAAGAGGTGAGGTGAGAGTGACTGCCCTTGACATCAAGGCAGCATTTGATCAAATGTGGCATCAAGGAATGAAACTGGAATCATTGAGAATCAGGGGGAAAACTCTCTGCTGGTTGTCGCCATACCTGGCACAAAGGAAGATGATTGTGGTTGGTGGATTCAATCAGCCCAGTGTCAGATTATCTCTGCAGGAGTTGTTCAGAATAGTGTCCTAGGCCCAACCATCTTCAGCTACTTCAACAATGACCTTCCCTCCATCGTAAGGTCAGAAATGGGGACGTTCACCGATGATTGCACAACAGAGAATCATAGAGTCATAGAATTCTACAGGGCAGAAAGATACTACTCAGCCCATCTGCACTGACCACAATCCCACCCAGGCCCTATCCCCATAACCCCATTTACCCTAGCTTGTCCCCCTGACACTAAGGGGTAATTTAGCATGGCTAACCCATACAACTTTGGACTCCTCAAATACTAAAGTAGTCTGTGCCCATACACAGCAAGACCTGGACAATAACCAGGTTTGCGGTGGCAAGTGGCATATGCACCACATTAGTGCCAGTCAATGACCATCTCCAAGTAAAGAGGATCCAACCATTTCTCCTTGACATTCAATGTCATTGTCATCACTGAACCCTCACTGAAAACAGTGGTGGTTACGACTGACCAGAAACTGAACCGGACCCAGCCATATAAATACTGTCTACAGGGAGTATGTCAGAGGTTAGAAATCCTACAGCGAGTAACTCACCTCCTGACTCCCCAGAGCCTGTCTGTCATCTACACGGCACTAGTCAGCAGTGTGATAGAATACTGACCACTTGCTTGGATTAGTGCAGCTCCCACAATACTCAAAACGCTCAACACTGAAGGATCATCATTTTTAATCCAAGTTTTTGCCAGGGCATGCCCTATTTTTGGGAAAAGGGAGCCCTACTAAAAGACAAGTTGTTGGTCTCAAGACCAGAAAGGACAAAACTTCTCAAATGCAAAAGGAAAACCTACCACACCCAACAAGAGAGTCAACAGTATTCACTGGTCTGATGGGATCAAGAAAATGATGGAGTTCGTGAGAGGGCAGTTGACACACTGTATAATATTCAAGATCAGGAGTTCCCATTGTTCCGCAATACCAGCTAGACTAGGAACAAGAAAACAATATACTTCCAAACAAAGCTTTCTGTCCAGGGGAACAATTAAGATCATTTGTGGTTCATTTTCGCCATCTGGGGACAAAAATTGTAACTGGGACTGCCTCTAAAGCAAGGGATTCAAACTGTGGGATCGAATGGAAGGAAGGCAAGGCGTACAGCTCCATCAATACCCCACAGCAGTGTCTGGCTCCCTCTCCCTCTACAACCAGCACCGGAGGCAGTCAGATATCCGAAGGAATAGGTACGGTCCCCAAGGACTTCAATCAGAATGGACACATCGGGGTGAATATTCCCTCTTAATCCGCGGAATCGTCAGCCCAATGCCATGTGGAGAGTCACCTCGTATTGTCTGATCAAACCTTCGGTATTTTGGAGGGGTTTAACAACTGTGAGTGAAAGAACTTGGAAGGGTTTTAGTTCAGTGAAGTCCAAAGTGAAGTAAACTGTTTTGTTAGTGGCCACATCAGAACGTTTAGCATTGGTTGCGCCATACTTAGATTCGCTATATAGAACATAGAACATAGAACAATACAGCACAGAACAGGCCCTTCGGCCTTCGATGTTGTGCCGACCAAAATAAAAAGCAATGCCCCTCCTAACTAAACCATTCCCTTCTCTTCCATATACTTATCAACTAACCTCTTAAACGCCACCAAACTTGGCGCATCTACAACAGCTGCAGGCAGGGCATTCCACTCCCTAATCACTCTTTGAGTAAAGAACCTACCTCTGATATCCGTCCTATAACTCATACCCCTTAATTTAAAGTTGTGTCCCCTCGTGCTAGCTTTCTCCATCCTAGGAAAAAGGCTATCACTGTCCACCCTATCCAAACCTCTAATCATCTTATATGCTTCAATAAGATCCCCCCTTAGCCGCCTCCTTTCTAACGAAAACAACCTCAAATCCTTCAACCTCTCTTCATAGGACCTGCCCTCCATACCAGGCAACATCCTAGTAAACCTCCTCTGTACCCTCTCCAATGCCTCCACATCTTTCTTATAATGTGGCGACCCATATATATGTAATAAACATGTTCTTATTATTCAGAATGTGATATCTGTGTCAATTGTATTATTATCATCCTTCACTGTGGTTCATTTATACAATGTAGATCACTGACCGACGGATTAGCAGTATCAATATATGGGGTTATTGGGATAAGGTGGGATTGTGTTGGTGCAGACTGGATGGGCTGAATGGCCTCCTTCTGCATTGTAGGGATTCTAGACCACAGATCAGCGAGTTCAGTCATGATCGGCAAGGCTAAATGACCTTCACACAATCAGAAACACCCTGCAATGCCATCTAGACAAAACAGCCCTCTCAACACTTCCAACATCCAGCCCTCTGCCACCAATACACAGCAACACTAGTATGTACCACCCACTAGATGCACTATAGCAACTCATCAAAGCGCCTTCAAAATCCATGACCTCAACCATCTCAAAGGATAAGGGCAGCAAGTGCTTGGGAACACCACCACCTTCAAGTTCCCTTCCAAGCCACATGCCATCCTGACTTGGAAGTACATTGCTGTTCCTTCACTGTTACTGGGTCCAGACAGCACTGTGAGTGCGCCCTACATCATATGGATTCCAGTGGTTCAAGAATGCAGCCCATCATCACCTTCTCAAGGGCAATTAACCTCTAGTGGACTGAGCTAGTGATATTCTCATCCTGTGAAAGAATCAAAAATGATATTTCGCATCTCACCTCCGCAAAAAGCCATTCCATGCCCAAGAAATGTTATAAAAACCATGATCTTCCAATGTACTACAAGAGAAGCAAGTAAGACATTGACGAATATTACATATAATTGAGGCAACCAGCACTAAATGTGACATCAGTGATGTTCAATATGTTGAACGGGAAATCAAAAGGCAAATAATTGAATGTTGTTTCTCTAGTCAACTGTGCCAAAACCCACTGAAGAAAGACAGAACGCTGTCAGAGCTGCCGTGGTTAGCAGGGTTACTATTGCTTTCGGAGTCTAACATTATGCTGTCAAGGCTGCCAGCAGTAACTACCACACTCCAAATTCAACTCCTGCATTCATCACTCACCTACCCTGAAACAACCCACAACAGCACAGAGAAACATAGAAAATCCTGATGGGGCTGGGCAGGCGAGATGCAGGAAGAATGATGCTGATGTTGGGGAAGTGCAGAATAAGGAGTCACATTCTAAAAATAAGCAGTAAGCCATTCAGGACAGAGATGAGGAAGAACTTCTTCACTCAGTGAGTTGTGGACCTATGGAATTCTCCACCACAGAAAGCTATTGAGACTGGTTCATTCGATATGTTCAAGAGGGGGCTGGACCTTTGTGGCTAAAGGGATCCAGGGGTATGGAGAAAAAAAAAGGAGTGGGACACTGAATCCCAGGAATTAACCATGACCGTATTGAATGGAGGTGCAGACTTGAAGGGCAGAATGGCCTACTCCTGCACCTATTTTCCATCTTTCTATGTCTTAAGAGATTGTATGAGCATGAGCAAGGACAAGTTCTCATTCATTGAAAGCAGAATTGGATTCCTTAGTCATGCATTCAGGAGTATTGACCAAGAGAACTTGAAGTCTTGACTGCAGATCTTACAAAATGTGCAGGATGTTTGGAGCCTGCAGTTGCTTGTTACATATTGCAGCAGCTTCATCCCTGACCTTACTGCACCCACCATCTGAATAAAGAGACGACCAAATGGGAGTGGGTCACATCACACAAGCAGGTTGTGCATCAGTATGAAGTAGTAGTCAGCAGCAAGTTACTTATTTCAAAGCAGAGAGAACCAGCCAGCCCTGCCATGAATGCAGCCTAGCTGGTTTAGATACAGTTCTTCTCTAGAAAGAGTTAGCAGGTAATCCAGCAACCATTGCAATGGTAGGCAGAGAGGAAAACACTCTTAGTCGCGTGAGATCCAGAATCTTCTGGCTGTCCGTGGGATTTTTCAGTCCTACCGAGGGAGCATCCCCGCTGTGGGTTTCCCAGTAGTGAACGATGTATTCAATGGGAAATCCTGTTCATGATGGAGGAACCAGAGGATCTCCCTGCCAACCATTGGTGGGCACCTCCGTCATGACAAAACACATAGCAAGCTGCAGGAAAATCCCACTTGTCTTGTACGGACATCCGAATCATTTTGTGAAATCAATCAGTCCTAACAATTGTGAGGAAAGGTTTTTTTTTATTCAATAATGGGACATGGGCATCATTGGCTGGCCAGCATCTGTTGCCCATCCCTAGTTGCCCGATGGCAGCTGAGAGTCAACCACATTGCTGTGGCTCTGAAGTCACATATAAGCCAGATTAGGAAAGGATGGCAGATCTCATTCCCTAAAGGACGTTAGTGAACCAGATGTGTTTTTCCAACAATCAACCATGGTTTCATAGTCACGAACAGACTCTTAATTCCGGATATCTTTTTATTTGAATTCAAATTTCACTATCTGCCAAGGTGGGATTCGAACCCGAGTTCCCAGAACATGAGCTGATTTTCTGGATTAATAGTCTATCGATAATATCACTGGGCATCGCCTCCCCTATTATTGAACAATAAACATCTCAACCACACAAACGTAAATATTGTGTCAAAGTCACTAAATCCAGCTGACATCAAAACAAAGATAAAGCATTGCAAATGTGTATGGAATAAATATGGAAGAGAAAGAAAGCATCTATAAATGAAATCACTCACTAACCACAAGCTTCATAATGCACTCACCATTACAACAATTGCTGCTCTTGTGTTATGTGGGAAAGGTATTGTTATTCCACACTCATTGAGGGTGTAATGGTATTGATACAGCACATGAAGACTAACAGGGAATTGTCAAAACTGAACAACTCCTTCGGGAAAAGATATGTTTCCCAGGAATTAACCGCATGGCAGAACATAAAATCAATTCGTATTTGCCATGTCAAGCAATCATCATGTCAAATCTCTGTGATTTTCACAAGGCGCCTGAACCACGTCCAGGACCAAGGAGTGAAGTCAGTTTTGATTGCGCAGATCTTCCCGCATGTTTATTGTCACCAATCACTCCAGCAGATTTCTAAGCAGGGAAACAGTTATATCAGCTTCAACAGAAGTTGTCACCCCAAAGCTTGACCAGATTTGTGTCCTGTTTGGAATTCCTCAAACAGTGTGAAATGGCAATAGATCCCCAATTAACAGCATTGGGTTCAGTAAATCCAGGAAATACTGAGATTCCACTCATCAAAAAAACACACTCTGTTGATCAAATCCAATGGACTTGCCGAGAGATTTATTATAGAATCATAGAATCCCTACAATGCAAAGATCTGTACTGATTCTCTGACAGAGTGTCTTACCAAAGCCCTATTCCCATAACCTCACATATTTATCCTATTAATTCCCCTAACCAACACCTTTTGGCTCACTAAGGGGCAATTTTGCCTGGCCAATCCACCTAACCCAAACACCTTCAGACTTTGGGAGGAAATCGGAGCACCTGAAGGAAACCCACACAGACACGGGAAGAACATGCAAACTCCACACAGTGACCCGAGACCAGAATTGAACTCGGGTCCCTGGCACTATGAGGCAGCATTGCTAACCACTGTGCTGCCCTTTGCATGTTTTGAAGAATTGTTTTGCATGTCTGTTGCTGTGAGCTGGTCAGGGAAGCAAAGGCTGTCTTTCTTTCTTTGTCATTTGTAATTACAGAGCAAATCCTCATTTGATGACAGGAAGACTTCTAGCTGCAGTCACCTTTGCACATCCCCGGCACTCACACCTACCCGAGCTATCCTGCAGAGTTAATGATCACTACAGTAGCAGATATGATTGAGGACACCGGGAGTAAATGAAAGTAAATTCTGAAGGACATTTAAATCTACACTTCTAAAGGAAGGACAGGCAATGTTTGTGGAACATTGTTGGAAAGGAAACAATCCCTTATGACATCAGACACTTGTTCTGACAAACAGTAAAGGATTAAACATAGAAACTATATAAAAATAGAAGCAGGAGGAGGCCATTCAGCCCTTCAAAACTTCTCCACCATTCATTTTGATCATGGCAATTAACAAATTCATTACCCTATCCTATCTTTCCCCATACCCTTGATCCCTATAGCCCCAAGAATATATCTCTTCTTGCAAATAGAATTATAAATCAAATACTAAGCACTGTTTACAAATCCTCACATAAAATGAGCCATTCTCCAGAGCTCTAAAAACACCATTCATAGACATTGAATTCAGTTCTAATGTCAAATCTCAGTTCAATAAGACCATAGCCAATGTCAGATCATATCCTCCTGATTGGAGAAAACATATTTGACTGAGAGCATTGTTGAATGAATAGGAAAGTCAGAATGTGTAATCGTGTTAGTGGTGGAGTAGAATGTTTAAGTTATATTCTAGTTTTCTGTTAACATTTTTGGAAACAAGCCATTACAACTTGCTGGACAGGATTTTACAGCCTGAGGACAACAGAGATTTCTGTTGTCTTACTCTCGCTCACTCCAATCCCATGGCAGGTGAGATAGTCACTATGTCTCTCATTTAAGGAGAAGCTGGAGATGTAGTGGATTGAAAACTACATTGAAATCCAAAATCTTCCCAATTTTCCGGTTCACTTATCTTTTTGATGACATTATAAACCTCTTGCTTTGATTTAATTTTTAATTTCTCTGGTTAGCCATAGTTGCATGACTTTTCCCATGCTGTGTTTATTCCTTAAGTGAATGTGTTGTAGGTAAAACAATAGATCTGAGAGTCTTAGTGAGTCAAAGTACAGCAGCTTAATTACAAAAGCTTTTGGGAGAAGCAGGTTACTAAAAGCGGTCCGCCAGATTTCCCTCCGAATACAAGTGAGTGTGAATATTGAAACAATATAATCCTGGTCTCAGTCACAACGCAGTTCTTCCTGCTCCTGTCACGATCTTTTGGAACGCTGCTCCTTCATCAGGTCAGTGGAGAGTTCTCTCCACTCACCTAACGAAGGAATAACGTTCTAAAAGCTTGTGGCATTTACTATCAAATAAACCTGTTGGACTTTAACCTGGTGTTGTGAAACTTCTTACTGTGTTTACCCCAGTCCAACACCAGCGTCTCACATACAGGGGAGGTCACAGAGGATTGGCCAACGTTGTTTCTTTGTTTAAGAAGGGTAGCAAGAATAATCCAGGTAATCATAGGCTAGTGAGCCTTACATCAGTGGTAGGGAAATTATTGGAGAGGATTCTTTGAGGCGGAATTTATTCCCACTTGGAAATAAGTGGACAAATTAGCGAGAGGCAACATGGTTTTATAAATGGGAGGTTGTGTCTCACTAACTTGGTTAAGCTTTTTGAGGAAGTAACAAAGATGATTGATGAGGGTAGGGCATTGGATGTTGTCTACATGGACTTCAGTAAGGCCATTGATAAGCTCCTTCATGGCAGACTAGTGCAGAAGGTGGAGTTGCATTGGATCAGTGGTGAGCTGGTAAGTTGGATACAGAACTGGCTCAGTCATAGAAGACAGAGGGTAGCAGTGGATGGCTGTATTTCTGAATGGAAGGCTATGACAAGTGGTGTTTCTCAGGGATCAGTGCTGAGACCTTTGCTGTTTGTAATATATATAAATGATTTGGAGGAAAATGTAACTGGTTTGATTAGCACGTTTGCGGACAACACAGGTTGATGGATTTACAGATAGTGATGAGGACCTTCAGAGAATACAGCAGGCTATAGATCAGTGAGAGACTTGGGCAGTGAGACATCAGGTGGAGTTTAACCCAGACAAATATGAGGTAATGCATTTTGGAAGGTCTAATACAGATAAGGAAATATACAGTAAATGGCAGAATCTTTATTGATAATCAGAGGGATCTGGGTGTACAGGTTTAGAGGTCACTGAAAGTGGCAATGCTGTGGAGAAGGTAATCAAGAAGGCATATGGCATTCTTGCTTTCATCGGCTGGGTTATTGAGTTTAAAAATTGCAAAGTCACGTTGCAGTGTTATAGAACCTTAGTTAGGCCGCAGTTGGAATATACTGTTCAACTCTGATAGCCACACTACTAGAAAGATGAGGATGCTTTGGAGAGGGTACAGAAAAGATTTACCAGGATGTTGCCTGCTTTGGAGGGCAATAGTTAATGAGGAGAGGTTGGAGAAACTTAGTTTGCTATCACTGGAATGACGGAGGTTGAGGGGTGACCTGATAGAAGTCTACAAGATTGTGAGGGGCATGAACAGACTGGATAGTCAGAAGCTTTTGCTCTGCTGGAAGAGTCAATTGAGCACAGTTTTAAGGTGTGAGGGGCAATGTTGAAAAGAGATGGATGAGGTAAGTTTTTTACTCAGAGGTGGTGGGTTCCTGGAACTCGCTGCTGGGAGATGTAATGGAAGCGGATACAATAGTGACTTTTAAGAAGCGTCTTGACAAATACATGAATAGGATGGGAATGGAGGAATATGGATCTCGTAAGGCTAGGGGGTTTTAGTTAAATCGGGCAGCATGGTCAGTACAGGCTTGGAAGGCTGAAGGGCCTGTTCCTGTGTTGTAATGATCTCTGTTCTTTGTTCTCATGACAAGATTCTAACATGATCAATGTTCCCCAGAAGAGTCTTTATCATAAGATTATTATTTAATAATTTCTCATGGCGCAATAGTCAATGTAAATTAGCTTGCCCCTGAGTTGCTTCCTCAATTTGCCGATCTGGAAACCTCTTGAACCCGTGAACTCATCCTCTAAATGGTTACTGCAAATATAGTTTACTAGGTCAATATAAAGATTAAATTCTCTAAGATTATTCAATTACCCTTATGTTATGCATCTCTAATTTCATGATTTATAGTTGGCCTGACACGGCAACCTCTGTTAGTGGATCTATGAATTATTCTCACCAAACATTTCCAGCCCTTGTTATTTCTTCACGTTACCCAATCTGATTCTCTATCTTGATTTTCTGAGCTGAGATCATTTCCATCTATTATTTTTATCCCATCTTTTACCAGCTCTGCACTCTCTATTCCTTTCTAGCCTTTCACCTGTAAAAGTCAAATATCCTAAGGAATGACATGTTGGCTACAACTCTCACTAACTTTTACAGATACACCATAGAAAGCATTCTTTCTGGTTGTGCCACAGCTTGATATGGCTCCTGCTCTGACCAAGACTGCAAGAAACTACAAAGGGTTATTACGAACATAAGCCTGTCCATCACACAAACCAACCTCCCATCCATTGACTCTGTCTACACTTCCCGCTGCCTCGGAAAACAACCAGAATAATCAAGGACCAAATGGACTCCAGACATTCCCTGTTCCACCTTCTTCCGGCAGGAAAAAAATACAAACGTTTGAGGTCACGTACCAACCTAGTCAAGGAAATCTTCTTCCCCGCTGCCTTCAGACTTTTGAATGGATCTATCTCACATTAAGCTGATCTTTCTCCACACCCTATCTATAACTGCAACACTACATCCTTCGCTCTGTCCTTTCCTTCTCCCCTATGTACTCTATGAATAGTATGCTTTTTCTGTGTAGCGTGCAAGAAACAATACTCTTCGCTACACACTAATATAGGTAACAATAATAAATTAAATCAAAATTTTTTTAAGATGACGGACGCTTAAGGAACTTTTAAGCAGTTATTGGAAACATACCAGAATGATTGGGAGTGGGATAGCTTGATCTTGGGATCGGACATAGCTCGACACAACATCGTGGGCCAAAGGGCCTGTACTGTGCTGTATGATGACCCTTCCTGACCCATGCTGCTCATATTTATCGACTACATTGCTCCACCCAACAGCCGTGACATTTCTTGAACGGTTTTTGAATGTATTCTTTCCTGAATCCTCCCAACCTGCATCCCACTCCAACTCTGTAATCGAAAGCTCAATTTACTACCTGACTTATCAGATTTGCCAGGATGCTGATCCCAGCTCAGATTAACTGGAGCTTATCCTAATATTTGAAACAATTCCCTCTTTCCCATAAGAATGGAAACCTGCTGCCTCTCACACTACATCATCCATTTAACCTCCAAATCTGGTTGGGCCTCAGCCAATTTACACATAGCTCAGGAAATAGTCCAGAGCTTATTACCTCTGATCCGCTGCATATTCATTTCAACTCAATTCCCCAAACTTCCTCTGTGGATCTTTCTTCCTCGTTCCTTCTACCCTTCAATGCTGGTTCCTACATGACCCACAACATCCAGGTCTTCGCCCAAGTTTCTCTGCCTCCGTGATTGGAATTTTACCACCCTGTCCACTATGGGAATCGAGCGGGCAAAGGGTGGACAATAGGAAGGTCCATAGACCTCAAGCAGGATTTTATGGTTTCAGGACAATCAAGGCCCTAAAATCCCTCCCATGAGTCATAGACTCATACTAACTCATTGTTAGTGCCCATTGAGTCTGCACTAACAATAACTACCACTAAAGTCATACTAATCCCATTTGTCTATATCCTTGAATGTTATTAACATTGCCCATCCAAATACATTTTAAATGTGTTGAGATTTCCAGCCTCCACTACCTTCCCAGGCAGTGCATTCCAGATTCCCACCACCATCTGAGTGAAAAAATATTTTAGATATCCCTCTTAATTTCCTGCCCCTTACTCTAAAACTATGCTTCCTTGTGATTGAGCCTCAACCAAAAGGGAAACAGCTACTTCCTATCCATCATGCCCATTCCCCTCATAATCTTATACAAAAACCCACGCAATCACAGGGAGAATGTGCAAACTCCCAGCCCAAATCCATGTATCTGCACAGCAAACAGTGATAGTCACTGAGCTGTCATGTTGTCCATCAGGTCCAGTTTAAGCATATACTAACGACATGAAGCACTAGGCAACTCTCAAAGCAACATCCAAGAGCAGCCCTTGCACGACACACCACACATCTATTCTCCTTGTTGGTCAACAAGGTGGACTGAATCACCTGTGAAGTAAAAGAAAAGACATCAATAAACGTGCAAAACTTAGACAGACATTTACGGAATCCCCAGAAACGCAGAAATAAAGCAAGTGAGCCATGAAATATGTTGGAAGGTCCATAGGAATCAATTGATTCCCAAGGCTCTTGATCTTTATTTAGAAAAGTCTCCTGTATCCCTCCATCTCTAGTCCACTCATGTGCTTGTCTAAGTAAGCCTTAAACAATCCTAGCGTGCCTGCCTCCACCACCCTACATGGAATGCAATCCAGGCCCCCACCAACCTCTATGTGAAAAACCTCCAACATTCGAGTTATACTTCAGCCCCCTCACCCTAAGCCCATGGCCCCTCGTAATTATTGTTTCCAACATAGGAAGAAGCTTACCACTGTTCACTTTATCAATACCCTTCATAATCTTATACACCTCTATCAGATCTCCCCTCATTCTCTGCCTTTCTAAGGAGAATAGCCCCAATTTGCCCAATCTTTCCTCATAGCTCAGCCCTTCCATGCCAGCAACATCCTGGTAAACCTCCTCTGCACTCTCTCCAGAGTCTCCATCTCCTTCCAGTAGTAAGGTGACCAGAACTGGACGCAGTACTCCAAATGCGAGCAAACAAACGTTCTATACAATTGCAACATTAGACGCCAGTTTTTATTCTCTATACCGCTTCCTGTAAAGGCAAGCATACCATAGGCCTTCTTCGTCACCTTCTCCATCTGTACTGCCACCTTCAAGGACTTGTGTACTTGCACCCCCAGGTCCCTCTGCATTTCTACATTCTTAATAGACCTATCAACCTTAATGACCTCCAAGCAACTCTGAACGGATGATATTTAATGTTTGTGATAGTGGATCCTTCCACCATTAGGAGAACTGGTATCAATCTTGCCACAGCCATTGAGAGCCACCCTAGAACAGTTTAATACCAATCTGGCACTTATCTCTTTGGCATCAGGGTCCTCATCATGATCAGTTGGAATCTCACGCTGTTCATTTTTTTATTCATTTGCAGGATGTGGGCATCGTTGGCTAGACCAGCATTTATTGTCCAGCTCTACTTACTCTTGAGAAAGTGATGGTGAGATGTCTCCTGGAACTACTACTGTCCTTGCGGTGAAGGTACACCTACAATGATTTGTGGAGGCAATTCCAGGATCTTTACCCAGCAACAGTGAGATATCTCCAGGTCAGGATGGTGAGTAGCTGGAAGGGGAACTTCGAGGTGATACATGGTGTTCCCATGTATCTGCTGCTCTTATCCTTCCAGATGGTAGTGGTCATGCTTTTAAAAGATGCCTTAGTGCATTCCTGCAGTGTGTCTTGGAGATGGTACATATAGTTGCCATTGTTTGGCAGCAATAGAGGAGTGAATGGATAGGGTACCAACCAAGTGGGTCAGCTTTGTGTCAAGCTTCTCGAGTGTTGTTGGAGCCGCACCTATCCAGGCAAGTGGAGAGTATTCCATCACACTCCTGACTGTGCCTTGTGGATGGAGAATGGGCTTTGGGGAGTCAGGAAATGCCACTGTCAATGGATTTTCCCATTGTTCATCAGCAGGGCTGGGGAATCAACACCGGCAGGATCAGAAAATCCTGTAGCTGGGAACGGCCAGAGAATATTAATGAATCTGCACTTTACCTCTCTATTACTTCACCATGCTTTTTGTCAGAATTCAAAATTGCACACAAAGCTTCAGCCGTGTTCTTTCTCAGGATTTGTGCAGATTTATTTCACTTACCATAATACCTTGGCTTTTTCTGTGAAGGTTTTCTCCGCTTCATTTTAACACCTTGTGAATCTCATTACTCTTCAATATCAAAGCTGTACCTCAAAGTACAAATATTGCTTTTACATATTATGCACCAAGACATTTCACTTTGCATTTGCTATGTTCCCATTTGCTTGTATCGAATTGCATCTGTTTCTCTTCATCTGTTCCACCATCTTCTCAATATTTATCTGCATGCTTACTTGATTCTTCAAATTGTTTAGTGCTCCTCCCACGTGGATGACACATTGGCACAGTAGTTAGCACGGCTACCTCACAGTGACCGGGACTCAGATTCAATTCCCAGCTAGGGTCACTGTCAGTGTGGAGTTTGCACTTCTCCCCGTGTTTGCGTGGGTTTGCTCCGGGTGCTCTGGTTCCCTGTCACAATCCAAAAGACGTGCTGGTTATTTGGATTAGCCATGCTAAATTTTCCCTCAGTGTACCCAAACAGGTGCCGGAATGTGGTGACTAAGGATTTTCACAGTAACTTCATTGCAGTGTTAATGTGTCATCCTACTTGTCACATTAATAAATACACCTTTAAAAGTTTAAGACTTACACGCAACACATGGGCTGAATTAACTTTGTCAAACACCTTTCGTAAGCAATCTTTGAATGGTTGTCATTCACGTCATCGTAAATAGGGGCAGTTAGGCCTTCTTCCAGAAGTGAAAGGAAGGATAATTGTGATGAGAAGAACATTTATACTGAGAGTACTCAGGGAGGGTGGTGGTCAACTCATACTGAAAACAGGGCAGCAGTATCAGCGAGGAAACATCGCAAAATTTATGATGGAGTGAAAAGGCTGAAGTTATTAGAAATGATTCGTATTTCAAAATAGCGGAGAGGCATTTTCAAACCGAACTCTTGGAGGAGGCGGCTAATCATCTGCTGTCCTGTGGTGAGAGAGGCAGTTCAAAGCTAATTCCAGGATGACTGCAAACACAATGGGTTATGTCTGGAGGTCATAAAGGCATTTAGTAGCCTATCTGGATGGAGTTTGATTGACATCTTTGCTAAGTAGCACAGCCTGAAGTGGAGCTGTTAATGCTACCCTGGCTCTGGCCCTTCTCTGACTATTCGATTGCTGGGTATACCTAGACATCCCTAGCTACAGGCTGAATGTAACTCCTAAAGCACAGATTGCTTCGCCCAGCATATACAAAAACAGGTATTTAATTTTTCAAATGCTCGTTTAATTCTGTTTAGCTGCTTATAAAAAACAGCCCCAATTTCCCAAGTCGAAGGTAAGGCTAACTCTATGGGTTATATCTGATACGTGCATCAGCCATTTTAGTTGATGGGAGATTCGGGCACTATATCGCTGGAAAGATTCATTGCCTGGAAGCTGGCAGAGATTGGTATCCCTATCTGAATATTAGATAGCTCTTTGATTAACATTAATCATAGAATCCTTACAGAGCAGAAGGAAGCCATTCAGTTCATCGAGTCTGCACTGACCACAATCCCACCCTGGTCCTATTCCCGTAATCTACACATATTTACGCTACTAATCTCCTTGACACTAAGGGGCGATTCAGCATGGCCAATCAACCTAACCCGCACATCTTTGAACTGTGAGAGGAAACCGGAGCACCCGGAGGAAACCCACGCAGACACGGGGAGAACGTCCAAACTCCATACAGATAGTGCCCCTGAGGCTGGAATTGAACCTGGATCTCTGGTGCTGTGAGGCAGCAGAGCTAATCACTGTGCCACTGTGCCGCCCCAATAATTGAAAAATATATATAAAGCAAAATACTGCCAATGCTGGAATGTGGACTAAAAACAGAAAACGTTGGAAAATCTCAGCAGGTCTGGCAGCATCTGTGGAGAGAGAATGGAACCAACGTTTAGAGTATGGATGACCCTTCATCAGAATGTTGAGTAGAGAGTGTTGAATTAGAGAAGGGGGTTTGAGTAAGTTGGACTTTGAGGCTACAAGATTGACTTATATGGGAGATACAAGGCAAACGGTAAACTGCCCCAGGCCTGCACAATGAGAGGCTTTCTGGCTGCGTAAACGTTATTGCCATACAGTGGATAATTTTAAAATAATAATTTGTGTTTGATTTTGTTCGTCCAGTACCAATTCTTTCAATGTGCCGAGCATGTGAAGATTGAGGTTAGGAACTCCCAAAAACAAGAGAAATCTGGCAGCGTCAACGGAGATGGAAGCAGAGTTAATGCATCAGCTCCGTTCATTTGGCCACTGACTTGACACAATAACTCTCCTTTCACCATAGATGCTGCCAGACCTGCTGAGTATTTCCAATATTTTCAAATTTGATTTCAGACTTCCAGAATTCTCAGCACAGAAACATAATCATAAAATCCCTACAGTACAGAAGGAAGCCAGTCAGCCCATCGAGTCTGCACTGACAATAATCCCACCCAAGCCCTATCCCCATAGCCCACATATTAAGAGTGTTAAACCCCCTGACAGTAAGGGACAATTTAGCATAGCCAATCAGCCTAACGTGCAGATCTTTGTACATCTTGGCAGGGATTCCCCACCACCACTGGCAGAGAGGATGGAGAATTTTGCACTCAGCGCTAATCTCCATTCACTGCAGTGGGACTGGATAATCCCAGCTTCCGGGCGAGGTCGGAGAAGTCCGTGCTTTGTCCTTGAACAAGAACTTCCAGTTTCTTTACATTCTTACAATTTCATCCATGAATTGAATCGATAGGGATTTTGTTTGATTAATCCAAGCATCTAATGCCGGTGAAAGCCCATTGACTGAGGAATTACATCCATCTATAATTTTTATTTGTACGTCCAATAGAAATGTTTGTGGTAACATTCTCATCTCGAGAAAGAGTTGTGGATATTGGATACACTCTGGAGATTTGACACAAGTGTCATCTCCAACCATTTCATTCCTCAGGCAGGTTACCAATATTGCAAAAGGTTACACTGCAGCTACAGCGAATAATTAGGAAATCTAATGGAATCGTATCAATTATTGTGAGGTGGATTGATTACGAGAATTGGGAAGTTATACTTCCATTTAATATGGTATTGCTGAGACCACATATAAGTACTGTGCGCAGTATTGGTCTCCTTATTTAAGGAAAGGTATTGCAAGCAGTTCAGAGAAGGTTAACTCTTGGAATGAGAGAGTTGTCTTATGAGGAAAGGTTGGGCAGGTTAGGCTTGTATCTGCTGAAGCTTGGAAAAGTAAGAGTTGACTTGATTGGAACAAATGTCCCTGAGGGGACTGGACAGGGTGGATGTGGAAAGGATGTTTCCCCTTGTCTCATGCACTGTCACATAGTAAAGTTCTTCCTGTTCCATCCATTTCCCTGTTAAAGTAAAATGGAATTTCTCAATTGATGAGAATCTAGAATTTGGGGTCACTGTTTAAAAATAGCGCATTGCTCATTTAAGGCAAAGATAAGGAGAATTCTTTTCTCCCAGAGGCTAGTGCAGCTTTCGAATTCTATTTCTCAAAAGGCAGTGGAAACAACGCTTTTGGATATTTTTCAAATAGAGAGTGGGATTTTGCGGCTACGCTTGTCCCAAGACCCAGAAAATCCCGCCTGACGTCAACAGATCTTTGCATGATCCTATCCCGCCCACCATGGGTGGAATGGGAAAATCCCATCCAGATTCTTGATAAGCAAGGATTTTTGGGGTTTAGATAGGAGTGTGGGATTGAGCTTACAATCAGTTTACCCATGATCTTATTGAATGGCAGAGCAGGTCCAAGGGACTGAGTCCTGCTCCTAATTCGTAAGTCCGTATGTCTGTGTCAGCAGGGATGCATTCTCTGTTGACTTTTTTGGAAAACCCAACATTGGAGAAATCCAGCACGGTATCTTCTGAAGTGGCTTTGTATCACATTTTTATTTGTAATGCATCTTTGGAATTTTTATTACGTTTAAAGCGCACCAAGCTGTTGTTGAACTTCTTAAAGTGCTAATATTTGTGAATTGTGTATTCCCAAATAATCAGTGAAGATTTGAAGAGCTATAGTTCAGGATTTTCCAAAGAAAATATCACATGGAGAAAATTAAATATGTTGCAACTCACATTTATTTACACTTACATGCTTAAGAAGTTCCATTTTACTGTCCAAGGTACTCAGCTTGCTAAATATTAATCCTGTTTGTCTCATGCACTGTCATGTAATAAAGTTCCTCCTGTTCCATCCATTTGCTGTTAAAGTAACCTGCATCTTCTCAAATGCTGTCCTGAAATCTCCTTTCATTATCAACCTTGACTCAAATTGATAATCGAAAGAGAAAATGCTAGAAAATCTCACCAGGTCTGAGGGATGCAGCATTTTAAGAAGTCTCACAACACCAGGTTAAAGTGTTAAATGCAGCATTTGCCAGACCTGCTGAGATTTTCCAACATTTTCTCCTTTGGTTTCAGATTCCAGCATCTGTAATAATTTGCTTTCACCCAAATTGATAACCTTGGTTTTGTACTTAACCGTCCAGGACAAAGAGGTGTAGTAATCAGTATACTGTAAGGATGGAAGCGTGAAAGTGTTAAAACAATGAGTAAGGGATAAAATGGGAAAGACACGGATCTCTGGACGCAACTCCTTCCTGGTGATGTGTTAGCAAACTGGCAGAAATCCCTTCAATAAGATTCAGATATCACCTCATGCAGAAACACAAAATAAACTTTGACCTTTGTCAGAAGGCTCAAAGTAACAAGTTCCCATGAAAACTGGAGCCAATTTGTGCGCGCACGATTGGATTCATCTTCCAAAGGTTGTCCAAAGGCCACCCTGATTAATGGCTGCCTTCACCCATGTCAGGTATTCCATTACATTGCTGAGTTGGCGAAGAATTGAAAGTGCCTCTGAAATTATTTCCTCGACAGGCCTCAAAGCCTTTTTTGACTATAATCAATATGAAGAATGTCAGCTGTATTCTATTACTGGAAACTGTCTGAACCAAAGAGAATTGAGTTCTGTACTGGCTAATGAATTCTTTACAGGAATGTTTCAAAGACTGCAGGATCATTATGTTTGTGTCCTAATATATACTTTTTTGTGGTTATCAAGGTGAGGGACAGCCGCGGTATTGAACCGAACGTTTTTGGACTTTACAACCAGAGTCAATACTAAGCAGCCTTAGAGCTTGCACTCACTCACTCCCTTTTACCCCAGTGGTGCACCTTTGCCGGAGGCTTCTAGAAGACACAGTTCTGTCGCATTAATGCGACACTCCTGCTGTCTAGACTCGCAAGAATGGAACTTTGTGGAGGGTGACTGATGAATAATTGTCCAGTTGCGTCAGTTTTGTGCTGTGAGCTCAGCAGAGAATTTAAACCAGAAGAGAAAAGGATCATTCTTTTCTGAATTGTCAACAGCTTGTCAGGACATCCAACCGGAGATAAATGATGTTGAGCGAATTCCTGGTCCCATGGCATCAATTAGGCAGAGGGTCAAGTACAGCTTGTTAAAACAACAGTAGTCTTGAGGAATATAACAAAATAAATATAAGATTTTTCGCAGTGCTGTTCAAGGATTAGTGCTGGAGCCACAGCTATTTATGATTCACATTTAAGACTTAGACAAAGAAACTGAGAGTCATACATCTAAGTTTTTTGAAACTTCAACGTTAGTTGGGAATGTAAACTATAATAAGAATCCAGAGAGACTGCAAAAAGATTAAGGCAGTTTAAGCAAGGTGGCATACAGAGTAGAATGTGGGGAAATATGAGTTATTCACTTCAGTAGTAAGATTAGAAAAGCAGAATTTTTTTAAAGATGTAAAATGAAGGATTGCTTATCCTGAGCCAGTCAAAAACAGGTTGGAGCCACAGTCCTGAGAGGTCACAACTACAGCATGGTACTGCTGTGTGTACTGGGGCATAGCCCCTTTAAGGGAATGGGTCATGTACCTCATGGGTGGGATGAGCTGTTGGAATGTGCTCAGAGTGAATGTTAGGAGTGTGGAGTGAGTATTTAATAAAGATCTGTGTTCATGATGCCTGGCTATGCAGTAGTTCCTGAGGAGAAGCATTGAACAGCCATCCTTCCATGTTCCAGAACATGACAGCTGCGCCTCGACATTGAGTGTAAATCCAAATCATTTGCTCTGATTATTGTTGGTGCTTTTCTCCTCTGGGTCATGTTACCTTGACCTCACTTTGCAGCAATTCAAAGACTGAATGAGTCACGACCAATTGCTTTGGGGTAAATGGTCAAGAGCTTCAAGTTTCTAGGTGTCCAGATCACCAACAGTCTGTCCTGGCCCACCAAAGTCAATACTAAACAAAGTTGTTTCGTTTTGACTTTTGCGCAAAGTCAAAAAAACGTTCGGTTCAATACCGCGGCTGTCCCTCACCTCGATAACCACAAAAAAGTATATATTAGGACACAAACATTATGATCCTGCAGTCTTTGAAACATTCCTGTAAAGAATTCATGAGCCAGTACAGAACTCTTTGGTTTAGACAGTTTTCACCAATGCCTCTACTTTCTCAGGAGGCTAAGGAAATTTTGGCATGTCTGCTCTGACTCACCAATTTTTACAAATGCACCATAGAAAGCATCCTTTTTAGATGTATCACAGCTTGGTATGGCCCCTGCTCCGTCCAAAACCGCAAGAAATTACAAAAGGTTGTGAATGTAACCCAGTCCATCATGCAAACCAGTCTCCCATCCATTGACTCTGTCTAACTTCCCGCTATCTCAGAAAAGCAGCCAGTACAATCAAGGATCCCACACATCCTGGACATTCTCCATTCCACCTCCTTCCGTTAGGGAAAAGATACAAAAGTCTGAGATTGCATACCAACCAACTCACAAACAGTTTCTTCCCTGCTGCCGTCAGACTTTTGAGTGGATCTACCTCACATTAAGTTGATTTTTCTCTACATCTGAGCTACGACTGTAACACTACATTTTGAACTCCTTTCCTTCTCCCTTACATTATCTATGAACGGTGTGCTTTGTCTGTATAGCATACAAGAAGCAATAGTTTTCATTGTATTCCAATACGTGCCAATAATAAACCAAATCAAATCTATCAGATAAATCAGCTGAATTTGGCATTATTCCCGTTCAGGAAAGACTCTGATCTATCCCTCCAAGAACAAGCAGAATTTCTCAAGAGCTTTGTGCTCTCAGCCATCAAGGTCAGTTTAATGAGACAATAGCCTCGAGCGATGCTACCTATTATACAAGACTAGCTATGCATCTACCACCTGCTGTTAGATACATCTTAGTGTCCATTAAATAAAGAATGTGTAATTAACTGTGGCAATAATCGTCATTGTGCCTAGTTGGGTCATCAGCGGAAGAAAGATAATTTCTCCCAGAGGTTCAATGATGCCGTTATTTCATTTTAATCTTTTGCTCTAATTATGACATTCTATTGAGTCTCACATTTCTCCCCATTACAAGTATTATCGAACCATTCCTTCTACAAAGGTTATATGGCAACTAGGCACAAAGCAAACATTGGCAAGCCTGGAAAAGAATTACAAAACCACGCTAATTAAATAAAGAGTAATTACCCAGTTACATTTAAATTGTCCTTTAAATATTAATGCTGTGCATTATTTACTGGCTAGGTCAGGAAAACCAAGCAAGATGCTGGGGAGGGAAGATGATTATTTTTAAAGCTCTTTGAAAATTCCCATTTGCAGATCCAGGTCAATTTGTATATTTGCATTCAATACAACACCTTAAATGAACATTTAATTGCCTGAAAAGGCTAGAGCTGTTTGTCTGACTAATGTTCATTATTCCACGCACACTCTCTGTGATATCGAATTAGGGATGCAAGCCAAGATTAGACACATTTGGGAACAGATAACACTGGTCAATTGGCATCGAGGAATGAGGAGTTAGCGCTAACTCTCAGATAAAGTTCCTGTGCAGTTTGCCCAGGCCTGACGCTTCAGTGACTCGGGTACAATGGCACAGTGATTAGCTGTCTCACAGCGCCAGGGGCCTGGATTCGATTCTTGGCTGTCTATGCAGAGTCTGCACATTCTCTCTAGGTGGGATATTATAACCTTGTTTGTCCCTAAACCATAAAATCCCACACAAGGTCAACAAACCCTTCCATGTTCTGCCCCTTGCCCACTCCGATTCTCATGGCAAGCAGGATGGTAAAATTCTGTGATTCCCTCCAGGTATTCCAGTTTCCCCTATAGTCCAAAAGAAGTGTGGGTTTGGTGGATTGTACAGTTGTGAGACTTCTTATTGTGCTTACACCAGTCCAATGATGGCATCTCCACATTTTAGGTGGATTGGCCATGATAAATTCTCCCTCAGTGTACCTGAACACGGGGGATTTCACTGTAACTTCATTGCACTGTTAACGTAAGCCTACTTGTGACACTGATAAATAAACTAAACTACATCTTCTAAGTTCAGTTTATTTCTCATCTGAAGCAATTGTTTACAAAGTTGGACACTGCCATTGGTGATAAAGAGGTATAATTGCAATCACCTCTCCCTTCTCCCCCCACAACTTTCTCACTTGCCAACCCAATTGACTCCAGTTGACCACAGATGGCACTCAAATCTCACTGCATGTGAAATAGGAGGAGGAGCAGGCCGTTCTGCCCCTCCAGCCTGCTCTGCTATTTATTAGTTTGTGGTTGATCCTCAGCTCGGCTCCACTTTCCTCCCAATCCCCAGACCCTTTGATTCCCTATGAGTCCAAAATCAATTCATCTCAGCCTTGAGCCTAGTCGATGTCTGAGCTGATCATTCCAGGGACGGTCCTGGGGCAGAGAGAAACTTTGAGGTTGGATCATTTTCCACTCCTCCCATCATCACACACACACACACACACACACACCCATTGCTCCTCAACCCCCACCCTGCCCACCGCCTCCCCACCTCCTCCCCTCACCTAATTTTAAATAGATTTTAAATAGACGGTTGCTGAAAAACACACACATTGCCATCCTGGCTTCTCTCTCCGCTGCCTATCCGTGGGTTATTGAGCTGCGTGCAATCTATATCCTCTGATGAAAACTGTCCAAGGCAGAAGTTCAGACTAATGTATATCTGCTGACAGCTGGAAGCAGGAGATGTACGCTGTTTGTCCTGGGAACGGATATTACTCATACAACTGCTGCACCCATCTGACATGTTAGGCAAATATGTAGCAGCTCTTCCATCACCAAGACAACTTGTCCTGCTTTCATGTGTTGGCTTCTTTGTTCTGCTGCATTTCTGATCTCATCCGGAGCTCGTTACAACATTTGACATGAGAGATGTGCCGAGTGAATGTTATCCATTGTCAGCTTTTAGCCAGGTGTACTCTGGGGTAAAATTTAATGGACAAAGTCAGAATTTGACATTTGTCACCTTCTAATGGATGTAGTCTTATTGCTGAGAGCCTTATAATGTGCAACAGTGGTGGTGCCATAACTGCAGGCCTTATAATGGAGATAGCGCACATAACACTGATGGTTTTACATTTGACAGCCTTATAATTCTGAAATGATTTTGTACCTGCGCCCACTCGTAAGAGAACTGGAATGACACAAGACCCCTTTACATTTTGGATAATCAGGGGTGAGTTTCATTTCATGAGTCTAATAATGCTTTTGAAACCAAGTCCTGAATCATAGGTCAATACAGGCTGCAATTTTCCAGCCTTTCACACCAGCGGGATCTTCCGGTTCCGCTGACAGCAGACCCCCATCCCCTCCCTGCGGGTTTCCCAGTGACAGGCGGTCCACACATTGAAAACTCCCCTTGACAACAGCGGGACCAGAAGATCCCACCATCGTCTCGACTACCATGAAAGAAAATCCAGCCTGTAACTGACCACTTCATCTGTTGTCCCTTTGTAAACATCTATAGACCTTTCAAGGTTAGCATAGAATCAATCAACACTAAGGGAGGCCATTTGGCCCATTGTATCTGTTCTAGCTCTTTGACAAACTCTCTATTTTAGCCACATGTCCCAACATTTTCCATTTCTGTATGAATGAATCATTTTCAAGTAAATATCAAATTGCCTCTTGAAAGTTAACCATATTACCTATTTTTGACCAAAATGTTTGAATAAAAACGAGGATTTCACTCTCCAGCTATGTCCCCATCCTCATCCCCAATGGTAGCACAGTGGTTGGTGCCACTGACTCTCACCCCCTGGGACTTAGGTTCAATTCCCAACTCAGGTTACAGTCTATGTAGAGTTTGCATGTCCTCCCCATGTCTGTGTGGGTTTCCTCCAGGTGCTCTGGTTTCTGCCCACAATCCAAAGATGTGCAGATTAGGTTGACTAGCCATGCTAAATTGCCCCTTAGTGCCCCAAGATGTGCAGATGAGGAGGATTAGTGGAGTAAACATGTGGGGTTACAGGGATAGGGGCTGGGTGGGATTATTGTCAGTTCAGGCTCGATGGATTGAATGGCCTCCTTCTGCACTGCCGGGATTCTATGATTCTAACCCAATAACTCAAAGAGTCACCATCCAGTGACACCTGTGGGTAGGCATAGAGTGAGGGCAAAACTTTCCTCAACTACTTCCTGGGTGATTCAAACTCGATTCCAATCTGGAACTGTGCTGAAAGTTCAGTGTAGAATTGAAGAAGTACTGCAGTGGATTTTTGGATCAAACATCAAACTCAGACTCCATTGAAAGCCTTCATAAAATTTCTGATGGGCCAGAGAAGGGCAGATAGTTGGTGGGAAGACCATCCAGTGAATTTTAGGGCCCCCCATTTGCAAAGGCGCTAGTGGGGGCTTGTAAAATCTTCTGCTATTCGCATTCGCTGTTTTAAAATCCTGGAACTCCCCTTTTGAAAACACAGGGACTGCCCTAACCCAAGAAGCTGCAGTGTCTTCTCAAGGGCAATTAGGGGTGGGCAACAAATGCTGGCCTTTGCAGCAACACCCACATCCTGTGAACAAATGGAAAAATAATAGTTGTGTGATAACCCCCATAAGACCCATTGGGAATCACAAATTGATCTCCCTGTGGAGGTCATCAGGTATGAGTTCCCCTGGTAACAGGCAATAGCCTGTCCAGCTGGAACTCATTACCTAAATCTTTTTATAAGGCAGGCTCGGGACTGGGCCTGCTGAACCATAGCCCAAGGCAGGAATTACTGTCTGTACACCATAGTAGTGGTTTTACTTTATGTTCTATGAGTAATGAAGTCTCTTTCCAATTACGTTTCCTGAGTTATTAAAAGCTGATGTGGGATTCTGCTGTGCTAAAAAGTTGATATAAATTATTATTTAAATGTTTGAAAGTGAATGAAGAACAAACAAAAGTACGGCACAGAAAGAGGCCCTTCAGCCCTCTAAGACTATACTGATCATGATGCCCTGTGATTGACACTTCCATCTTGGGGAAAAAGACAATCCTGTCTTTTGTCATAATTTTGTAGACCTCTATCAGGACTCCCCTCAGCCTGTCTCTTCCGAGTGAAAGCAATCCTAATTTATCCAATGTCTCCTCATAGCCGGCACTCTCAAGACCAGGCAACATCCTGGTGGACCTTCTTTGCACTCTCTCCAAAGCTTCCACATCCTTCTGGTAGTATGGTGATCAGGACAGCCTGCAGTGCTCCAAATGTAGCCTGTGCAAAGTTTTATATAGTTGCAAAATGATTTCCCAACTCCTGTGTTCAATGTCCGCTGATGAAGGCAAGTATGTCATTTGCCTGCTTAATCACCTTGGCCATTTGTGTTGGCACTTTTAGGGAACTGCGGACCTGCACTCCCACTTCCCTTGTCTGTTAATGTTCTGCAGGGTTCTGCCATTTACAGTCTAAATCACATCTAAATTTGATCTTCTCCTTCTGCACCGTAGAATTCTATGATTCAACTCTTTTGGTTAGAATTAAGGGCTGACTTCTGTTTTTTGATGCCGGACAAATGTTCACGACAATCGCTGTGTGGTGGACAAAATTTGTGAAAGGCAGAGTTAGGAGGTAGTTAACACAATTGTTCATGTGGATGAGGAAAGAGAGAGAAAGAGAAAGAGGAAAAGAGTGAAACAGTGAGAGGATAAAGAGCCCACGGTGACATTGTGTGTTATTGTTTAACTGCTAAATAGAAGGTGTAGATTTCTAAACAGGGAGAAGTCAGTGAAGATTTAGTGGATGGTCCTAAAATTGAGTTAAGTAGGTACAGATTCATTGGTGCATTGAATAATAGAGAAACAAAAAATCCATTAGCCATAGTTTATCGTGATCATGATGCGTTTTATTGATATTTATGGAGCAGTTAGAAAGATCCATAAAACATTTTTAACACCAGAGTGTCCAATAAAGGAAAGCGAGAGAAGGTTAAGCTGTCTGATATATACTGACCCGGTACCAGCTTTATTACACCACAGGTAGAGGCTGTTTGAACTGCCTTGCCGCTGACAGTTAGATTACCTTGGATAATCCACGCTAATTAGGCTGTAAAAGATATTATTACATTCCAGCTAAATAGTGCAGCATTGCTGGTAGTGATTCTACTCTTGCTCGACAGATTTCTCTGCCAATCTGTTCTCATTCCCTTACGCTTCTGAAGGTAACGGAGGGAACTTCCGTGAAAAAAGCATTTGCCGGGATGGTTAACCACACCGGCAGTGTGTCATGATTATCCCCAGAACAGCGTGGCAGTCTTAACCCCGACACACCAAGGCAGTGTGGCAGAGATAACTCGGCACAGTGTGGTATGGTTAAAGTGTGACATGGTTAACTCCAGCACAACTTGGCAAGTTAACCCCATAACAATGCGACACGATTAACCCTGGCACAGTGTGACACGGTTAACACTGGCACAGCATGGCACAGTTAACTCCGTTACAGTGTGATATGGTTACACTGTAACCATAGTGTTATGGCATAGTGTGACACAGTTAGTCCTGGCACAATGTGGCATGTTTAACCCCCGCATGGCATATCAGCATTGCACTATCAGCTCATGTCCAATGAGAGGAGAAGGGGAGACCAAGGGGAGAATGTGCAACTCTACACGGACAGTGACCCATGTCTGGAATTGAACCCAGGTCCTTACAGCTGTGAGGCTGCAATGCTAACTACTGTGCCACCATGCCACACTTATTGAACTTGCTGAAGGAGATTTGAAAAGTTGTGAATTGGGTAGGATAGTTGACGTACAAATTATAATGCACCTATTTCAAATTTGCAAGCAATAAACACCAACCATGTATGTAACCTTGGGACAGCAGGATGGGACAGTGGTCAGCACTGCTGCCCCATAGTACCAGGGACCCAGGTTCAATTCCCAGCTTGGGTCACTGTGTGGAGTTTGTACATTCTCCCCATGTCTGCATGGGTTTCCTCTGGATGCTCTGACTTCCTCCCACAGTCCAAAGATTTGCAAGGTTAGGTGAATTGTCCATGCTAAATTCTCCTGAATGTAGTGTACCTGAACAGGCTCCAGAAAGAGGCGACTGTGAGATTTTCACGTTACTGTCAGTGTGAATTTAAGCCTACTTGTGTTTAATAAATAAACTTTAAAAAAGTTTAAAACTTTAAAAAACTTTAGTTTTAACCTGTGGTCTGAAGGATCCCAAATACAAATTCCTTGGTTTCTGATTTAGAAAATTCGTCTTTAGAAAAGGAAATTACAGCACAGGAACAGGCCCTTCGGCCCTCCAAACCTGCACTGACCATGCTGCCTGACTAAACTAAAACCCCCTATCCTTCCAAGGACCATATCCCTCTATTCACATCCTACTCCTATATTTGTCAAGATGCTCCTTTACAGTTACAGTTGTATCTGCTTTCACTACTTCCGTCGCAGCAAGTTCCAGGCACCCACCACCCTCTGTGTAAAAAACTTGCCTTGTACAAAGAACAAGAAACAAAGAATAAAGAAAATTCCAGCATAGGGGCAAGCCCTTCGGCCCTCCAAGCCTGCACTGACAATGCTGCCTGAATTAACTAAAGCCGCCTACCCTTCCAGGGGCCATATCCTTCTATTCCCATCCTATTCATGTATTTGTCAAACCATCTCTTAAAAGTCACATCGTATCTGCTTCCATTACTTCCCCACAAATGAGTTCCAGGCAGCCACCACCCTCTGGGTAAAAAACTTGCCTTCTACATCCCCTTTAAACATTGCTCCTTGCACCTTAAACCTGTACCTCCCCCCCTCTCCCCCATTAATTGACTTTCCCACCGTGGGAAAAAGCTTCTGATTATCCACTCTGTCCATGCCCCTCATAATCTTGTAGACTTCTATCAGGTTACCCCTCAACCTATATCATTTCAGTGAGAACAAACCAAATTTCTCCAGCCTCTTCTCATAGTTAATGTCCTCCATACCAGGCAATCTCCTGGTAAATCTTTTCTATACCCTCTCCAAAGTCTCCACATCCTTCTGGTAGTGTGGCGACTAGAATTGAACACTATATTCCAAGTGCGGGTTAACAAACGTTCGATAAAGCTGCAACATGACTTGCCAATTTTTAAACTCAATGCCCCAACCAATGAAGGCAAGCATTCCTTCTTGATGACCATTTCCACCTGTGATGCCATTTTCAGTGACCTGTACACCCTGATCTCTTTGCCTATCAATACTCCTAAGGGTACTGCCATTTACTGTATGTTTCCTCTCTGTATTAACCTTCCAAAATACATTACCTCACATTTGCCCGGATTGAACTTATCTGCCATCTCTCCGCGTAAGTCTCCAATGGATCTATATCCGACTGTATCCTCTGATTGTCCTCATTACCATCCGCAAATTTGTATCATACACAAACTTACTAATCAAACCAGTTACACTTTCCTCCAAATCAGTTGTATATATTACAAACAGTACATCTCCTTTAAACTTTGCCGCTCGCATCTTAATCCTATTCCCCCTAGTAATTGACTCTTCCACCCTGAGAAAAAGCTTCTGACTATCTGCTCCATCCATGCCCCTCATCATTTGATGACTTCTATCATGTCTCCCCTCAACCCCATCGTTCCAGTGAGAACTTTGATCATCGTTCATGAGCACTAATTCACAAATAATGCCCTTCATGAGTATAGTTAAGAATAGTGTTCCTCAGGGAACACAATAGTCATTGGTAACTGAGATTGATTTCTCTCAGTAATGTTGGATCTCAAGATCCTTCGGTGAGTGATATAGGCAGACAATCATCTTCAGTGAATTATATCAGATAGCAACAGTCTTTAGTGAATGGAGAGATAGAACAAAACCTTTGATAAATTGTTTCACTGGGCAATGCACTTTGGGGAGTCATGTCAAGAGAATCACCTTCATTGAATTGAGTTGAAGGACAAAACTGATGCCTGGCTTCAAAGGGCTCGCTCAGTATTAGGATTCCACAAGGGGAAGAATGGAAATCACGATATATTTTTCCCTCACTGTCTCTAGTTCACATCCACATTGCAAAGAAAAAGAATCTGTCAACAGAAACTCCAAACTCCAGCATTTAGATCAAAGTAAAATGTCCCACCATATCTCTGAGCATTAGAGAAGAGAAGAAATCTAAATGTGGGCTAGCCTTTTGCAGATCTTTCTGTTCTTATCAAACCAATTGTAGGGGTGCAATCTAGAATAAAGAGCAAAGAAAGGTCCAGCACAGGAACAGGCCATTCGGCCCTCCAAGCCCATGCTGATTTTGATGCCCCAGCTAAACTAAAAAATAAACCTTTTACCCTTACTAGGTTCCTATCCCTCTATTCCCTCCCTGTTCATGTACCCATCCAAATGCCTCTTAAGTGTTGCTAATGTATCTGTTTCCACCACTACTTAATTTGTTAGGGTGACACTGTGATTAGCACTGCTGCCTCAAAGCATCAGAGACCTGGGTTCGATTCCCGGCTGGGATTGCAGACTCTGTGGAGTTTGTACATTCTCCCCATGTCTGGGTGGGTTTCTTCTGGCCGCTCCTGTTCCTCCCATAGTCCAAAGATGTGCAGGTTAGGTTGATTGGCCATGCTAAACTGACCCTTTGTGTCAGGGAGACTTATAGGATAAATATGCAGGAGTAGGAGCTGGGTGGGATTGTGGTCAGTGCAGACTCGATGGGCTGAATGGCTTCCTTCTGCACTGTAGGGTTCTATGATTACATTCTCTGGCAGTGTGTTACAGCCACCCACTACTCTCTGCATGAAAATCTTCCCCCACACATCTCCCTTAAATTCCCCTCTCTCACCTTGAGCCTGTGCCCCCTTGTAATTGACACTTCCACCCTGGGGGAGACTATCCACTCTGTCTGTGCCTCTCACAATTTTGTTGACCTCTCTCAGGTCTCTCCTCAGCCTCCGTTTTTCCAGTGAAAACAATCCTATGTACAATCCCACTACCTAAGTGGGCAGGAAGAAATTTTGGGGAAGGGCCTAACTATTTGTCCAGAGCCTCCCTTAGGATGAATGTTGATTTCATTTGCCCACCTTTCAGTGCTGTGTTATGGGGCAGGATAAAAACATTTTAAAAAGTGGCTTCTTATATGAAATCATACTGGTAATGCATTCATTTTTCTTTAAACCTTCTGCTCGAATGGCCACTCCAATGTGCCCCAGTTTCCCCATATTATCTTCAGCTAGCTTTGCAAGTAGCACGAAGATGTCAGTGAGCCGGGGACCCGGAACAGTGTTGGGAGAAAATAGAAATCTTCACAGGGCATTGCAGCCAAATTCTCAGCAATGTAAGAAGTGGAGAGCAAGCAATGCTGGTGGCCTGTGTGAGGTACTTGCTGTTTAACAAACAGAGGCTTTGAAAAGAAAACTCGCTTCACTTTATTCCCTATTGAGAGATAACAGGTGAATCAGGCTAGTTTGAATTTCTTCCACATTTAAGCGGCAGCGTTCTGATTGACAATTTGACAGATAATGCCTCTTTTCTGTGAGATGCACCATCTTGTATTAATACACAACATGAAAAGGTGAGTGCATTTGAAAGATACAATGAAAGATTTATTTCCTATCCCTGTATTCAGGCCAGTTGCAGATTTGTGACATTAATTGCATTGGTGGCTGTGTATTCAGCTGCCTGCGCCCTAAACTCAAGATTGCTCTCCTTCAATCTCTCCTCCTTTAAAACATTCCTAAAATCCTATCTCTCTGACCAATATTTGGTTATTTGTCCTGTTATCAAGCTCTGTGATAAAGTGGCAAAATTTACTTATTTATATATTATTTATTCTGGTATTGCTCTTGTTAAGTGCCTTCTATTTTACCGCCTTAAAGTTACTATATAAATGAATTTCTACAGTAGAGAAAGAGGCCATTTGGCCCATCAAGCCTGCACTGACCACACTCCCATAATCCCATGCATTTACCATAGTTAATCCCCCCTAACACTAAGGAGCAATTTAGCATGGCCAATCCACCTCACCCGCACATCTTTGGACTGTGGGAGGAAACTGGAGCACCCAGAGGAAACCCATATAGGCATGAGGAGAATGTGCAAACTCCACATAGACAGTGACTCAAGGTCAGAATCAAACCACCATGTCAATCACAAAAGTTTTGCAAAATATTGTTGTTATTAATGCCTTAATAAAGAACAAGCAACACAAGAATGGGTGAAGAGAAATTTGTACTGTTCCACACTGATTGGGCAACACCGTGGCACAGTGGTTAGCACCGCTGTCTCATAGTACCAGGGACCTGGCTTTATTTCCCAGCTTAGGTGACTGTCTGTGCAGAGTTTGCACATTCTCCCCGTGTCTGCATGGGTTTGCTCTGGTTCCTTCCCACAGTTCAAAAATGCATCCTGGTTAGATGGATTGGCCATGCTAAATTCTCCCTCAGTGGACCTGAACAGGCACTGGAGTGTAAGGAATTTTCGCAGTAACTTCATTGCAGTAACTTCATAAGCCTATTTGTGACACTAATAAATAAACTTTAAACTTTAAAAGAAAAACTGCTTGACATGGGCTTACAGTCTTCAGTGAGTAATGCCCAAGCCTGACTGTGGAGACTATAGACACTTGAAAAAACAAGGCAAGAAAAGATTTTGAGTTAACAAGGCATGCTGTGAAACATGTTCAGAATCTGTGCTCTTTCTCCTTTCTTCCTTTTGCTGCTGAAAAGAATTAAGGGCAAGAACATAAAAGGCTGGCAAAAGAATTACTAGGGCCATTTTACTGACTATCATTGTGTACGGGATGTTCTATTTCTCTGATGCTCATCACCATACCTGGCAAAAATGTAAACTTATTTTTAATGTCCAAAGATATGTGGGTTAGGTTGATTGGCCGTGCTAAAATTGCTCCTTAGTGTCCTGAGATGCGTAGGTTAGAGGCATTAGCAGGTAAAATATGTAGGGATATGGGGTAAGGCCTGGATGGGATTGTGGTTGGTGCAGACACAAAGAACAAAGAACGACACAGCACGGGAAACAGGCCCTTCGGCCCAACGAGCCCGCGCCGCCATTTTAACAGCGTGAGTTCCCACTTCCACCCATGACCCTTCTCTGTGTTTATGGAAATCCACTTCGGAAACCAGATTGGGGGGACAATTTAGGAACAATTTGTTTCACTCTATCTATATCCCTCATAATCTTGTACACCTCTATTAGATCTCCTCTCAGTCTCCGTCCTTCTAAAGAAAACAGCCCCAATTTGCCTAACCTTTCCTCATAACCCAGACCTTCCATACCAGGCAGCATCTTGGTAAATTTCCTTTGCAATCTCCCCAGGGTCTCCATGTCCTTCCAGTAGTAAGGCAACCAGAACTGGACACTACTCCAAATGAGATCTAACCAACATTTTATAGAACTGCAACATTAAACACCAGCTCTTGTACTCTATACCCCTTCCTATAAAGGCTAGCATACCGTAAGCTTTCTTCACAACCTTCTCCACCTGTACTGCCATCTTCAAAGACTTATGCACTTGCACCCCCAGGTCCCTCTGCATTTCTATATTCTTAATAGGTCTATCCTTTATCATATACCTCCCCCCTATATTTTTTCTCCCAAAATGCATCACCTCGCATTTATCAGGATTAAATTCCATCTGCCATTTATCTGCTCAAGCTACCAGCCTATCTATGTCCTGCTGTATTGCCTGACAATGCTCATCACCATCCGCAAGTCCAGCCATCTTCGTGTCATCTGCAACTTGCTGATCACTCCACTTACTCCCTCTTCCAAGTCATTTATATATATTACAAAGAGAAGAGGTCCCAGTACCGAGCCCTGCGGCACAACACTAGTGACCGACCTCCAGCCAGAAAAACACCCTTCCACTATTACTCTCTGTCTCCTATTACCAAGCCAATTACTTATCCATCTAGATACCTGTCCTTATATTCCATGAGCCTTGACCTTTTCAACCAACCTCCCACGAGGGACTTTGTCAAATGCCTTACTGAAATCCATGTAGACGACATCAACGGTTCGCCCTTCATCGACCGTTTTCATCACCTCCTCAAAAAATTCTACCAGGTTCGTAAGGCACAATCTCCCCTTAACAAATTCATGCTGCATATCCCTAATCAGGTCGCAATGTCTAAGTGCATACACATCCTATCTCTAAGCATCCACTGCAACAGCTTCCCTACCACTGATGTCAAACTCACTGGCCTATAGTTTCCAGGATTATCCCTATTACCCTTTTTAAACAATGGTACCACGTTCTCTGTACTCCAGTCCTCTGTGACCTCACCTGTGTCCAAAGGAGAGACAAAGATTTGCGTCAGAGGCCCAGCAATTTCATCTCTCGCCTCCCTAAGCAGCCTGGGATAAATGCCATCAGGTCCCGGAGATTTGTCAGTTTTAATGCTACCCAGAAAATGTAACACTTCCTCCCTCGTAATGGATATTTCCCTCAACTGATCTATAGTTCCCTCCAAGACAGGACCAGTCAACAAACCCCTTTCCTTCGTGAATAAGGGGTTCTTCCCCATTTCCTCGGACTCTAAGCACAGTTCCCCTCCTCTCTCCCTAAGAGGACCGATTTTTCCTCTAACCACCCTTTTATTCCTAACATAGGAGTAAAAAGCCTTTGGATTTTCCTTAATCCTATCCGCCAAAACCATTTCATGCCCCTTTTTTGCCCTTTTAACTCCATTTTAGCTCCCTCCTACTCTCTCTGTATTCCTCTAATGCTCTCTCTGTTCCCAGTTGCTTAGACCCAACATACGCCTCTCTTTTCTTCCCAACCAAGTCCTCAATATCTCTAGTAATCCACGGCTCTCTAATCCTACCTTTCCCATCCTTCCTCTTAGCTGGCACATATCTTTCCTGCAACATTTTCAATATTCCTTTGAAAGACTCCCGAATGTGGACTTACCCTCGAATAACTTTTCCCAATCAGTTTCCGTAAGTTCCTGCCTAATCTGACTATAGTTAGCATTCCCCCAATTTAGCACCACCACCCCCCCCCCCCCCCCTCCCCCTTAGTCAGCACTCATCTTTTTCCATTTGTATCCTAAAGTAGACAGAATTGTGGTCACTGTTAGCCACATATTCTCCTACTACAATCGCAACCACCTGGCCTGGTTCATTAGAGACCAAGAGCCTCTTTCTGTACTGTAGGGTTTTATGATGATTTCTATGATTTACTTCACCGCAATTCAAAGAAACATTGTGATCCTGAGCCTGGGGTATTGCAAAAATGGAAGAAGAAGCCATAATGCTATGGTAGCACAATGGTTAGCACTGCTGCCTCACGTTGCCAGGCATCCGGGTTCAATTCCTGGCTTGGGTCATTGCCTGTACGGTATCTGCACATTCTCCCTGTGTCTGCGTGGGTTTTCTCCAGATGCTCTGATTTCCTTTCAAAGTCCAAAAGATGTGCAGGTTAGGCTAAATTGTCCCTTACTATTAGGGGGCCACCAAGGGTAAATACACAGGATTATGAAGAGAGGGCTAGGTGGGATTGTGGTCAGTGCAGACTTGGTGGGCTGAATGGCCCTCTTTTGCACTGTAGGATTCTATGATTCTAAGCCAAAAATTGTAAGTCCTGCCCTTGAACACAGCACTCACCAATTTTGCCCAGTTACCTCCTGTTCTACATCTGGGCATGAGGGAGCTCCCTCCACCCATGTCTAATTCCAGTGACCTAAATATATGAAGAATGTTGCACAGAGGTTAGACTGAGTACAATCAGCTCTGTACTTTGTGGAGTCCTTTGGAGAAGTGGGATACACTTTGGATCTGGTCTCAGGAAACCTTTGGAAGGGAGCAGCTGCCCCTTGGGGAAGGTCAGGAATCCTTGGGGAGAAGTTAGGTATTTCTTGTAAGAGATCAGGTTCATTTTAGGATCATTAAAATTAGATATGGATATGCATAGAAAAGTAATAAACTCATTAACTATCAAAGTTATTGAAGCCATCAAAATGAACTGTCAAAGACAACTGTCAAATATGTTCAAGTGAACTGTTAGAGGTAACTGTCAAACTGTCAAAGCATTTAAATTCCTGCCCTTTAGTTATCTGTAAAAAAAAATGTCTGGAGTTTTTTTTAAAGAATGCCTGCCATTTCATTCTGTCTATTGAAATAATCCTGAGGGCTTCCATTACTGGATTAGTGTTGCACGAGTGATTTCACAACCATTCATTGTCACAATAAAGTACCTCCCATTTTACAGTTTGATTGACAGTTCTAAGTGGTGATAGACTCTTTGAAGTGGGACTATGAATTCCAATGCTTGTTTTCTAAGAGATTATGCACCTGAACGAAATTCTTAAAACCTATAATCTTATTGAAGGAAAGTAAATGTAGTAAATGGGTTTTTAGGAATAGGATTTAAAAAATTAAGTCTGCAATGGGTAAATAGAACTTTATATTATTTCGTTCAGCATGGCTACTGATATCTGTCAATGGTGGATGCTGGGTGGGTAGGTAAAATGGCAGAGGATAGTGGATGGAAAGCATGGGTTGGCATAAATTGGCACTTATTTAGCATTGAAATTATAAAGGGCAATAAGGCGGGCAGAGACGAAGAGGTAGGCGTGGGAGTATGAAGGACAATGGCAGGTGGGAAAATGGGCACAGGTTGGCATGGATGGGACATGGAACTGTGTTGCAGGGATGAGGGCTGGTGGACTCTTTAGTGTTTTATTGTGTTTTTTATTATAATTTCAGTACAGTCTGGGACACGCTTTCTGCTCTGCCTGTTTCCAGTTTCCAGTCCCTGTAATCATTTGTGGTCGCCCAGCCTGTGGCTCCCAGAGAATCCCACACACATTCAGAATGAAAATCCCAACTGGACACTTTCTACTGGGTCGGGCAGTTGGGGCAGGGTGGGGTGGGAGCGCAGGAGGTGTGGGGCTAGGGGCGGGAGGGTGGAGTCAGGCAGCAGACAGGGTGCGGATGGGTAAAGTTTGCTGATGTCTGGGAGATAGAAACAGACAACCTGAGTAATATGTGGTCAGAAAAAGTAAAGTTTATTTATTAGTCACAAGTAGGCTTACATTAACACTGCAATGAAGTTACTGTGAAAATCCCCTAGTCGCCACACTCCTGTACCTCATCGGGTCAGTGCACATTTTTCAGATTATGGGAGGAAACTGGAGCACCCAGAGGAAACCCACGCAGACACAGGGAAAATGTGTAGACTCCATACAGGCAGTGACCCAAGCTAGGAATCGAACCCGGGTCCCTGGCACTGTGAGGCAGCAGTGCTAACCACTGTGCCACCATGCCACTCCTGGATCTGCACTCTGGTGGCGGTGTGAAGCAAGTATGACATCAAAAGGTTGCAAACAGTCCAGTTACCAGCAAAGAGGGATGGAGACGGTAGTGATGGAGCAAAATTTGCATCAGAAACATGAAGAGAATGGCTAAAAGCAAATTACTGCGGGTGCTGGAATCTGAAACCAAAAGAGAAAATGCTGGAAAATCTCAGCAGGTCTGGCAGCACCTGTAAGGAGAGAAAGGAGCTGTCGTTTCGAGTCCAGATGACCCTTTGTCAAAGCTAAAAGGCACAGAAAGTGGGAGATATTTATACAGCAGGAGAGGGAATGAAAGATGAGTCATAGTCACAGAAACCTGGGGAAAGGCTACTAATGGCAGCCCATAGAGAGAATGGAAAGTGAGAATGGCCAAACAGCAGAGAAGCTAAAATCAGAGAGTAAACTGTGACAGATGAAGTTGTGGGGGTGAATGAATGGGAGAGAGATAAAATTGAGAAAAAGGGGGAGGAGGGAGAAAAAGGGAGAAAAGGTATGGAAAGAGGGGATAAAAGGGGAAAGAGTGTGGGGGGAAAGAAAAATGAAGGAAGGCAATAAGGAAATAAAAGGTAGAGAACAGTTAAATATTAAATAAAACGAAAACAAAGGATCGAAGTGGGATAGAGCCAATCATCTGAAGTTGTTGAATTTGATGTTGAGATCAGAAGGCTGTAAAATGCCTCGCTGGAGGGTGAGATGCTGTTCCTCTAGTTTGTGTTGAGCTTCACTGGAACATTGCAGCAGACCAAGGACATATGGGCGGGGGAGTAGGATCGTGTGTTAAAATGGCAAGCAACCGGAAGGTCAGAGTCTGATTGCGCAAAGCAGTTACCCAGCCTTCGCCCGGTCTCTCCGATATAGAGGAGAACACACTGGGAGCAGCGAATACAATACAGCAAATTGAAAGAGGTGCAAGTGAAACACTGCTTAACCTGGAATGAAGAGAATGGCTTCTGTTTTTTCCGGAAACCCTTGCTCACGGATGTCAGACAAGAAATCTGACAGTTTTAGAGACAGAGCAGGGGTCGAGAGAGGTGACACTGAGATAGGAGCTGAGTGTCATCTGTTTACATATTCTATCTGAATCAAACATCCAATGTTGCTCAAGCTTAAAGCAATAAGAAAGTGTGAAGGGAAATGCTGATGATAGTTCCCCGGCAATGCTGCATAATTCATGCTGGAAAATGACTTTTGACTGTCCAGGACACGAATGTGATCTTCAGGACGAGCTTGGTAATATATCATTCGGGAAGTTGCGGAACACAGTTGCTGATGGCTTGCTGATGGAACTTGCGGTCCAAGAGTTGCAATAAAAATGATTTGCTGGCCAGAAAGCATGAAAATATATATGTATGTATGAGGTTCTGGCTGTATATTGCAATGCACAGAGGGGGCTGCTGGTATTAATACTTTTGGATAAGCCTGGGTGATTTATAGAACCTTTGGGTCCACTGTAATATAAAGCTGAATAAGACAGAAGATGGATTATTTGGGTTTGGTAATAGCACTGCCAGATCTTAGCTGGCAATCTAGTTTTATTGCAGGAAGGTGGCATATCCTTATCTTTTGTTGTGACTGATGACAGGAGGTCAATGCTTATTTTGCCCCAGTTCTGCATCTTTGAATCAACAGCACCAGTGAAGTAGCAAACATTTGTCTGACTTTCCAGCTCACTGTCTGACAGCAATGTTCAGGGGTAAATCAGGGGCAAGGTGGGGAAGAGGACTCCCCCTAAGACTCAGCTCCCTCGCACAGGTATAGCTGGGAGGGTGATGCAAAGGACTGAGATCACTCTTACTGTCTTCCAGCTAACACAACAGTGACATTCAGATGGACAAGTGAGTAATTAACAGGAATGGCAAGGAGAAGTCATGAGTTACCCAGCCCTTTGGAGGGGCCAAGGGCAGGCAAGGTGGTAAGATGCATCAGGAGAGGGAGAAACTAGCAGACTGATACAAGTTCAACCAATTCACTGATTCATTGGCCAACTCATGGCCACTTTACTGGCGTGAGAACAGACCCCCTCCGTATGAATAGACAGCCAACAATATCGATCCGACCTTCCAGCAACTTCCCAAGAATCTTTCCTTTTTTAAACGTTTATTTATTAGGGCCACAAGTAGGCATACATTAATACCGCAATGAAGTTACTGTGAAAATCCCCTAGTCGCCACACTCTGGCACCTATTTGAGTACACTGAGGGAAAACTTAGCATGACCTAACCAGCACATCTTTCAGACTGTGGGGGGGAAATTGGAGCACCCGGAGGAAAGTATTAATACCAGCAGCTGTGGGGGAGAAACTGGAGCACCCACGCAGACACAGGGAGAATGTGCAGACTCCATGTAGTCATCCAAACCAGGAATCGAACCTGGGTCCCTTGAGCAGTGAGGCAGCAGTGCTAAACGCTGTGCCTTTCCTGGTGTTTCCCTGTGCCTATTGGTCTCTGACATTGACATCTCTTTGGTCTATTGGTCAGTTTCTGCACGTGCATTTGCACATACAGCAGGGGGTCCGCCCCACATCCTCCCCCTCTCGGGCCAGGGTGTGTTTTGCAGCAGTGGAGGAAATCCACTATTGGCTGCCAGTGGGATCTTCCAGTCCCACCACTACCAACGGGGTTTGCTGCTGTTCATACCCTTCACCACTGGGAAACCCATGGTAGGGTTATCATCGGCAGGGCTGGATAATCCTGCCAGCGAGAGCAGCCATGGTGTTAAAACTTAATGAAGCACGGCAGCTTGACATTAGCTATTTCTCTGTTCTTTGTCCAGAGATTGTCGTTCCCATGACTCTTGTTGCTTTGGTGATGATATTGTTGTTCTATCTTGATTGTTGGGGGCTTGTGGGACCTCTGGGATTGATGGTTGTTCTGGACTCAGTACAGCGAGTGAGATTCCTTCTTCCCAATCATCCCACTACTACGAAGGAGCAGTTTTATTCGATGAACACATATCCCTGCAGTTGTTGAGATTTTTTCAACTGCTAATTTGAGTTGCCAACTGTGGAATTGTGGTTCGTTTTCTTTTTCCTCCTGGTACTTGCGTTTTTGATCAGATCCCACACAGCTTGGTTGCACTTCAGTTTATTGTGCAGTTAAAGGATAGAGACTCAGCTGGAATCCTGCCCTTCAACTCTGCCAATTCAGCTCTGATGTGACCGCTTCATTAGTGCGCTTCTGTGAGAGGTTTTATTGACCTGGATCTTAAGATGTCTTCTCCGGAGGCTGGCACGTGGCAGAGTCACATGATCATAGCAAGTCAGTTCGTCAATGCAGTGTAGCATCGACTTTCTGAAACACAAACACGCTCAGTCCAGGAGCAATGATAACAATAACTTGCAGTTTCGGAAGACCATCGACATCTGCCATGTTTTTGACATTAAAGTAAATGTCGCCACCGTCCCAGAGGGCTTTCCTCTTTGAGAGAGAGCTGATTGGTAGTGATTTAACCTGACGGTCATGATACCTCAGGCAAGGGAAAGGTCGAGAAGGCCGGGCCTCTGTGACTAACCTCAGCCGGTAACGGGGATTGAAATGTCACTGTTGGTGTCACTCTGCATCGCTAACTGAGCTAGACTGACCCATCAGTTAATTACACATCAAAAATACTTTATGAGCAATAAAATACTCATAGGTGATCCTGAAAGGCACTATATAAAAGCAGGATTTGTCTTTTTTTTATGCTGAAACCCTCATTTATGTCTTTGTTATCTAACTATTCCTGTCCGTTCTTCAATGTCCTGTCCCACAGAAACTTTATCTACCCAAAGCTTTGCTCCCAAGCCAAAATTTGGAAGTCTGATTTACCCTTCCATCGGTGTCTGGTTTAACAACAGTGTTGAAATTCTCATCCACGTTTTCGAATCCCCGTGTGGCCTCATCCTCTCTACTTCTGGAATCCCCTCCGGCCCCACAATCCTTTGGGTAACTGTACCCTCTCACTCCCATCACTTCAGTATTCCTGAATTTAATTGTTCCATTCTTGGTGGCATCGCCTACCAAACCTCTAAGTTTTGGAACTCCCTCCCTCAAACTCTCAACCGCTTCTAAGACACTGCTTAAAACTTACACCTGTGGGAACAGCTGGCACGATGGCACAGTGGTTAGCACTGCTGTTTCGGTATGCTAGGTTCAATTCCAGCCTCGGGTCACAGTCTGTGTGGAGTCTGCACTTTCTCCCTGTGTCTGCATGAGTTTCCTCTGGATGCTCCAGTTTCCTCCCACAGTCTAAAGGAAAGTTTATTTGTTAGTCACAAGTAAGGATCACATTAGCACCTTAATGAAATTACTGTGAAATCCCCCAGTTGCCACGCCTGTTCGGGTCAATGCATCTAACCAGCACATTTTTTGGACTTTGGAAAAAAACCGGAGCTCCCAGAGGAAAGCCACGCAGACATGGGGAGAACATGCAAACTCCACACAGACAGTGACCCAAGTTGGGAATGTAACCCAAGTCCCTCGCGCTGTGAGGCATGATGTGGAGACGATGGCATTGGATTGGGGTAAGTAATACCAGGTTAAAGTCCAAAGGTTTATTTGGTACCACAAGCCACAAGCTTTCAGAGTACTACTCCTTCATCAGGTAAGTGGGAGTTGGCTCTGTGAGGCAGCTAGCCAATGTGCCATCCATGTTTGGGTTAGGTTGATTGGCCATGCAAAATTGACCCTAGTGTCGGGGGAATTACTAGGTAAATGCATGGGGTTACAGGAATAGGGCACGGTTGGGATTATGGTCAGTACAGACTCAATGGGCTGGATGGCCTTCTTCTGCACTTTAGGGATTCTCTGATTGAATCCTTTGGTCGCCATCCTGAATATCTCTATGGCTTTGTGTCACTTTAGACCAGTCACCAGAAGTGCCTCGAGAAAGTCTGATTGAAATAAAAATACAAGTTGTTATTGCTGCGATGTTGTAGGGGAGAAGCACAGAACTGCCAGGGCAGAGCTTCATTAGATAGGGGTGCAAGGTTCAGATATATGTTGTTCTAACCCAGTTGAGTTGCTGTGATCAAGAGGGCACTGCCTGAAGGGATGGTGGAAGCTGATTCAATAGTGACTAACCTTCAAAGGAAAGTTGAACAAGTGCCTGAAAGGGAAAACAAATTAAAATCATTAGGGTCCTGAGGGGCATCGACAGGCTGGACGTGAACTGAATGTTTCCTCTTGTCAGAGAATCTAGAAGCCAAGGAGGTCTCTGTTTAAAAATGAGAGGCTGCTCTTTAGTTACAGAATCCTACAGTGCAGAAAGAGGCCATTCAGCCCTCGAGTCTGCACTGACCACAATCCCCATAATCCCATGCATTTGCTCTAACTAGTCCCTGAGATACTCAGCCTCAATTTAGCATGGCCAATCCACCTAAGCCTCATGTCCTTGGGCTGTGGGAGGAAACCAGAGCCCCTAAAAGAAACCCACACTGACACGGGAGAAAGTGCAAACTCCACATGGACAATCACCCAAGCCGGGAATCGAACCCCGGTTCCTGGCACTGTGAGGCAGCAATGCTAACCATTGTACCACCCTGCTGCCCGTTTAAGATGGGGAATGAGCAGAAATGTTGTCTCTCAGAGGGTGATGAGCCTCTGAAACCCTCTTCCTCAAAAGGAATTAAAAACTGAGACTTTGGGGCAAATTTTCTCATTTCACCCGCTACGGGAATCATAGCAGGGAAGGGGCAGGCCCTGGAAAAGTCCGTTGATGTCAAGTGGGATTCTCTACTTTCGGAATGAGCATGCCTGGAAAATCCTGCCCTTTGAATATTTTTAAGGCAGGGCTGGATCAATACTTGATTAACACTGGGGAGAAAGATTATCGGGGAAGGCAGGAATGTGGGGTTGACGTTACAATTGGATCAGATATGATCATGTTAAATGGTGTAGCAGATCCTAATACATATGTTGATAAATGACGGGTAAAAAACAGGAGAATGAAACCAATAAATAGCTCCATTAAAATCCCAGCACAGAAACTTCGGGCCAAATGACTTTCTTGAATGTAATATCATTCTTTGGAACTGTGATATGCAGAAATGAGTTACAGGCTAGAATTTAATTCAGGTGGTTTATGTAGAGGCTGCTGAATGAGTATCAGTGGACTATATTACTGTAATCCATTTGAGAAGCATCAATGATGGCTTGAACTGTGAAGGGAGGTTTTACAATTTTGTAGCATCTGAATGCTAAGACAAGATTATTGCTTGTAATTCACTTGCTGCCATCACACACTGTTTACACACATATTAAAGTGGTAGACAGAAAAATGAGACAGCACATTGAGTTTATCCCGTTTTGCCACGTCGCAACTTAGCAAAATTACCTCCAATATTTCTCATCCACTAGCAGCCCAGTAATCTCCTGGGAGAGACAAAAATATAAATGTAATCCCCTTACAAAAAACCCCGTAGCCGATTCAGAAAAAAGAGACAGTTTGGGAATTTCTTGTCTGACGCCGCCAAAGGTGACCATAAAGATCACCTAAAAATAAAAGTAAAGATTGGGTGGCACAGTGGCAATGGGTGGCAATGGGTAGCAATGGGTGGCGTGGTGGTATGGTGGCCAGCACTGCTGCCTCACAGCGCCAGACAGTCGGGTTCGATTCCTGACTTGGGCCACTGTGTGGAGTTTACACATTCTCCCTGTGTCTGTGTGGGTTTCCCCCGAGTGCTCCTCCCACAGCCTGGAAGATGTGCTGGTTAGGTGCGTTGATGCGAACAGGCGCCAGACTGTGGCAACTAGGGGATTTCACAGTAACTTCATTGCAGTGTTAATGTAAGTCTTACTTGTGACTAATAAATAAACTTTACTTCATTCTAAAAAAGGTCCAGGAGATAACGATGGCTACAAGGTACATGACCCCACATCCCCACTCATCACTTAATAACAGTGACCTCCTTGAACATGTTCCACTCCCTACTGAGCATTCGCAATAAGTCTGCACATGCCATCTATTCCACCAATCAATACCTCTCCAGGAAGGGAAAAGCTTTCATCAGCTAATCTAGTTCTGTGTTTATGTAACTTGCATACAGAAGCTTAGCTTGTGCTATGTTATTGAATTCAAATATTCGGTCCACATATTTTCTGTCTAGTTCCTTCACCATGCTGAATGCTTTGGGCAAGTCTTCCTTATGTTTAAGTAAAGTTTACTTATTTGTCACAAGTAAGGCTTACATTAACATTGCAATGAAGTTATTGTGAAATTCCCCTACTCGCATCTGTTTGGGTCAGTGCACCTAACCAGCAAATCTTCCAGACTGTGGGAGAAAACCTGAACACTTGGAAGAAACCCACATAGATGAGGGGAGAACGTGCAAACTCCGCACAGACAGTGACTCAAGCTGGGAATCGAACTAGGGTCACTGGTGCTGTGAGGCAGTAGTGCTAACCACTGTGCCACCATACCACCCATTCACTGTGCCACTGTGCCATTCATTTCAGCAGTGTAAGAGTCCAGTTCTACATCTATAGTGATAGCTGAATGATTCTAAAGCAGGTATAGATGGATTTACCATCCCCTGGACAGTTTGTAGGATTATTATGGCTGGAATTTTCCCAAAAAAATTCTAACTGTTGAATTTGTGGGAAAAGTGGCTCAATCTTTGTCAGCCCAGGACTTCTGCAATGCTGCCCCCCCACCAAAACTCCCATAGCCCAAACGCATCCCCTCCATACTTCCAAGCCAGCCTACACCCTCCGTCCCAGACAACTCCAATCTCCAAATGCCCCCCACCTCACCCACCCCCACAGTGCCAGTCAGGTACATACATGATGTAGTCATCAGCTACGTACATAGAGGAACCTCCCGCAGTCTCTGTGTGGAGGTGCTGGTATCTGAGGGAGGCCTGACTCGTGCAGAATAAAGACATCAATGTTGCTTCCTTAATGCCTTTCCATTGTCCACGTGGGTTCACGCACAAAGCCGTTAGGGAGAGAATCCCAGGATTTTGACCCAGTGACTGCGAAGGAATGTCGATATATTTCGGAGCAGGATGGTGAGTGACTTGGAGGGGAATTTGCAGATGGTGCTGTTCCCATATACCTGTTGCCCTTGCCTTTCTAGATGGAAATAATCATGGATTTGGAAAGTGCTGTCTAAAGATCCTTGGTGAATTCTTGCAGTGCATCTTGTAGATAGTACACACTGCCGCTCCTGAGCACCAGTGGTGGAGAGATTGAATGTTTGTAGATGTGGTGCCAATCAAGCGGGCTGCTTTGTCCTGGATGGTGTCAAGCTTCTTGAGTGTTGTGGGAGCTTCACCCATCCAGACATGTGAGGAGTATTCCATTGCATTCCTTGCTTGTTCCTTGTAGATGGTGGACAAGTTTTGGGGAGTCAGGAGGTGAGTTATTCACCGCAGTGTTACAACTTTCTGACCTGCTATTGTAGCCACTGTGTTTTTAAGGTGAGCCCTGTTGAGTTTCTGATCAATAGTAACCCCCAGGACCACTGTTAATCTCTTGCCAGTGACACTGTTAAGATTCAGAGAAACAGGTGATGGGTATTAATTGTCATTGAGCACGTATAAATAGGGAATTTCTGTAGCTAGGCATGTGCCTGGGTGGCCCTGGAGAGGGAGGAGGCAGCGTCTGCCAGACACTGAGGGGCAGCAGAGTGCATCATCAACCTGGAGAACATTATTTCAGTTTCATTTGATAAGTTTCCCTTTTACAGTGTTCCTTTAAGGGAACCTGTTAGTTTGGAAGAGAGCATGATAACAGGGGCTAGCTGGGTGTGTGAGTGTCAGCGCGTCAGTAAACTCCCTCGGTAAAGGAAAACTCTGTTTGATTTTGGCTTCACCAACCAGCTTGGATCCTTTTCACAAACCCCATTGCTCATCCTTTACTCTTATCAAACCACTTTCAGAGGGTTAGTTACCCACTGCAGAATCCCCAGCCCCAATATTTATGTGGTTTGTTCAATAGTGACCACACTCCATTGCCCATCCCCCACCCTCACCCCCTGCCAAGATATTGCTAATGGTGGGGGGGGGGATCCGCGATGGGAAATGCAACTGAATGATAAGCGGCGATGGTTAGGTTCCCCCTTGTTGGAGATGGTCTTTGCCTGGCACCCGTGTGGCACGAATATTACTTGCCACTTATCAGCCTTGGCCCGAATGTTGTCTCGATTTTCTTTTTATTCATTCATGGGGCATAAATATCACTGGCTGGCCAGCATTTATTGCCCATTCCCAGTTACCCAAGAGCAGTTGAGAGTCAACCATGCTGCTGTGGCTCTGGAGTCACATGTAGGCCAGACCAGGCTAAGGATTGGCAGATCTCCTTTCCTAAAGGGACATTAGGGAACCAGATAGGTTTTTCCGACAATGGTTTCATGGTCAGCAGTGGACTCTTAATTCCAGATTTTATTTTTAATTGAATTCAAATTCCACCATCTGCAGTGGCAGGATTCGAACCTGGGTTCCCAGAACATTAGCTGAGTTTCTAGATTAATAGTCCACCGATAATACCACTAGGTTATCGCCTTCCTCGTGCCCATAGGTAGGTCTTGCTGCATATAGGCATGGACTGCTTCACCATCTGAAGAGTTGTGAATGGAGCTGAACATTGTGCAGTCATTAATGGACATCCCCACTCCTGAGGACGATTGAGGGAAGATCAGTCAGGAAGTAGCTGGGCTAGGACGCTACCAAACACTGCGTCAAGCAGTGGTGATTCTATAATCTTTGTATTTCAAATGATAGCTAATAGTTCAATGATTTTTGCAAGTTTATTGTGTTGTACTCAGGCCTACCCATCATCTGAATACATCTCTCACCATAATTTACCTCAGTTATTTATTGACCAATTTATTAGTCACAAGTAGCCCTTCATTAACACTGCATTGAAGTTACTGTGAAAATCTTCTAGTCGCCATACGCCAGTGCCTGTCCGGGTATACTGAGGGAGGATTTAGCATGACCAATGCACCTAATTGGTACATCTTTTGGACTGAGGGAGGAAACCGAAGCATCTGGAGGAAACCCATGCAGACACGGGGAGAACATGCAGGTTCCTCACAGACAGTGACCCAACACGGGAATCGAGCCTGGGTTCCTTGAGTTGTGAGGCAGCAGTGCTAATCACCGTGCCGCCCACCCTTCAATCAACCTTTTAATCTCAGAGAAGAAAGTGACCCAAAATTAGATTCTGTGTATAACAGTTAACTGCTGATGCCCCGAGGTAAGAGACATTTTCACCCACTGCTAAAGAACAGAGTAATATTTTAACCAATTTTTAACAGGGAAACTCACAGAAGTATAGGTTTAATAATGGTGATTGATGAGAATTATATTAAGTTATTGAATATCAATAAATATGATGATAGCTAGCAGTGCTGCAAGCAATAATAGTAAGAGTAATGTCACTTCAGAGAGGTTGCTCCCATTGTAAATCAGGGATGCTTATTTCTGACTGTAAATCAAGAAGTACTTTCGAACATGAGGTTTGCCAGCTGCTTTAGCGGATAAACACACTGCCTTGAGCCTTATGGAATAATGTGGAGATGCCGGCATTGGACTGGGGTAAGCACGGTACAAAATCTCACAACACCAGGTTAAAGTCCAAAAGGTTTATTTGGTAGCACGAGCTTTCAGAGTGTTGCTCCTTCTTCAGATGGGTGAGGAGTTATATATAGACACAGACTCAGTTTATAAGATAATATTGGAATGTGAGTCTTTATAGGCAATCAAGTCTTAAAAGTATGGACAATGTGAGTGGAGAGGGAATTAAGCACAGGCTAAAGAGATGTACATTGTCTCTAACCGGAACAGTTAGTGAGATTTTGCAAGCCCAGGCAAATCATGGGAGTTACAGATAGTGTGACATGAACCCAAGATCCTGGTTGAGGCCGTCCTCGTTTGTGCAGAACTTGGCTATTAGTTTTTGGCAATTCTGCATTGTCATGTATCAAGAATAGCTTGGCAATTCTGCATTGTCATGTATCAAGAATAGCTTGGCAATTCTGCATTGTCATGTATCAAGAATAGCTTGGCAATTCTGCATTGTCATGTATCAAGAATAGCTTGGCAATTCTGCATTGTCATGTATCAAGAAGGCCATCTTGGTGAACGTTTACCCGAAAATCAGAGGCTGAATGCCCATGACTACTGAAGTGTTCCCCAACTGGAAGGGAATATTCCTGTTTGGTGATTGTTGAGAAGTGTTCATTCATTCTTATGGAATTGCAAGGCCACTGCATGGGAGCCCTGGTTGGATTCTGCCTTGGAATCAATTGGAATTTTTGAGGTCTTAGATTTTAGGATAGCGGAAGCAAAAGGTTTACCTGAGGTTAGCAGCCGGCTCGTGAGAGCTCTGAGATTGTGAAGCAGGAGCCTGTGTCTATCTCTCATGTAGAAGGAGCTAATGCTTGTGCTTTGAGCAGGAGCAAGCTTTGCGTTGGAAAGGGAAGTGGGTCAATCCAGCAGCCAATAACCCTAGTGTTCTATCCCAAGGAAAAACTTCGGTGTTTGGTTCTGGAATTAATAGGATCATTTTAGTTAAGGGATTCATTTCTACCCCTGTTGGAACAGGAGACAAGAGAATGAATTGTTCAACGCTATATCTTCCACGAGGAAATCCTCAAACTCTCAGGGCGGAGATCAAAAATTTATTTATTAGTCACAAGTAAGGCTTACTGCAGTGAAGTTACTGTGAAATTCCCTGACTCTCCACCCTCTGGTGCCTGTTCGGGTTAATTAACCAGCATGTTGGAGGAAACCAGAGCACCCGAAGGAAACTCACACAGAACACTGAGAGAATGTGCAAACTCCACACAGACAGTGACCCAAGCCGGGAATTGAACCCAAATCCCTGGCGATGTGAGGCAGTCGTACTAACCACTGTACCACCATGCCACCTCAACGGTGCACATGTCACTATTGTATCTGCCTCCACTATCTTTCCCGATAGTGAGTTCCAGCACCCACCACCTCTGTGTAAAAAATTTATCTCGTACATCTCCTTTACACTTTGCCCCTTGTGACTAGAGAAACTCTACCTTGGAATTTGAAAATGTTGCCACATCCCACAGAATGATAGAATCGAAAACAACAACTTTATATAGCACCCTTAATATAGTAAAACATCCCAAATTGCTTCAAAGCATTGTTTTCAGGCACTGGGCATGTAAGGGAATGTATTAGGACAGGGGCTGTAAGTTTCAGGAGGTTTCTTCAAGGAAGAGAGAGAAGTGGAAAAAATTCCAAAGTTTTTGCCAAATACATTGCAGTGATGACAATTCAGGAATGCACAGGATGGAGTCATCCTTCCAATGAGTCTGTGCTGGCTGGGAGAAAGAATTTTCCAATCAGTGTCTCTCCTCCCCGTTCTTTCTCCATCGCTCTGCAAAATTACTCCTTCTCAAATTCACATCTCTTTTCGGAAGAGGCCATTTGTCCTGCGTCTGCTCCATAGGTCAGACATTCCCCATCATCTTGCTGCTCTTCATTCCCTGGGTTTTAATTCCCTTCAATCCGTGTCCTCTGCTCATCAGTCCGCTTGTCCTTGGGAACAGGTTTTCCCTATCTATTTCTATCAGCAACCCCCTTGTGAATCGGATTAGAGTCACAGCGCCATTAATCTGATCAATACGACCAAATCCCACTAATCAAAAACGGAGACCTGTTGGCTGCTGTCGCGGCCAGAGTAAATTGAACGTTCCAGACAGATGATTACTAGAAATGATGATCACTAAATCAAATTACGCCGTGTAACATTTTGCGACATTTCCGATACTCTGACAATTCAGCAGAGTCTACTTCCTCTTAATCAAAGTCAATTTTAATAAACATTAGTGTTTAATGACTGTCTCTGATTGTGTTTGTCACTCACCAGGTACAGAGTGGTATTTACTGTACTAATCCACTGGAGGGGGCAGACGCCAGTGTCTAGGAATGAACCATCGTGATATCAGTGTATAAATATCGAGGGCTGAACCTCCCCCATTGAGGTGTTAGCAGGCGAGTGAGGCCGGTAGGGTTCCTCGGACAGCCTTTCCACCGCACTCTCATCTACCCTCACCCCAGATTGTGGTCAATTATTGGATTAGGGTGCATGGACATTACTGTCAGGAAAGGTAGTGGAAGCGGATACAATAATGAATTTTAAGGGGCTTCTGGACAATACATGAATAGGATGGGAATAGAGGGATAGGGACCCCAGAAGGGGAGGAAGTTTTGGTTCAGTCGGGCAGCAATGGTCAGTGCAAGCTTGCAGGGCCGAAGGGCCTGTTCCTGTGCTGTAATATTTTTTTGTTCTCTGTCGTTCTTTGTTTAATGTAGATTCAGGGAGGGATTCTCCCAGAAAACAACGGAGCATCTCAACGGTGAGAATAATGGAATGATCCGTGTCGCTGTCTCAGAGGTGCTCCACATCACAATTCTCCCACACTCACTCACCTTTTTTGGAGAAGTGAGAGTTTTGCGCCAGTACTGGGGTTTCTGGGTGTGGAAAAGGTGGAGTGGGGTTGGATCTTCAGAGTGTTTGGGTCGCCCATCCTCACAATGCACAGGGAAAGCTCCACACATTCACCATCATCTGGGTGGAAAAATTTCTCCTCAGCTCAGTTCCTCGAATTATGACCTGTCATTCAACACTCCCCCCACTATCGAGAACATTCTTTCTACCCTGTCTAACCCTGTTAGAATTTTATAAGTTTCTATGAGATCCTCTCTCACTCTTCCAAATTTCAGGGAATACAATTCTAATCGACTTAGTCTCCCCTCATTTGATAGACCTGCCATCCCAGGAATCAGCCTGGTGAACCAATGCTATTTCAGGGATTTTGGTGTGTATGTGCATAGATCCCTGAAAGTTGGCAATCAAGTCAATAAGGTTGTTAAGAAGGCATACGGAGTCTTAGCTTTTATTGGTAGGGGGATTGAATTTCAGAGCCGCAACGTCATGTTGCAACTGTACAAAACTCGAGTGCGGCCACACTTGGAGTATTGTGTGCAGTTCTGGTCCCCGCATTATAAAAAAGATGTGGAGGCATTGGAAAGGGTACAGAGGAGGTTTACCAGGATGTTGCCTGGTATGGAGGGCAGGTCTTATGAAGAGAGGCTGAGGGATTTGAGGTTGTTTTCGTTAGAAAGAAGGCGGCTAAGAGGAGACCTTATTGAAACATATAAGATGATTAGAGGTTTAGATAGGGTGGACAGTGATAGCCTTTTTCCTAGGATGGAGAAAGCTAGCACGAGGGGACGTAGCTTTAAATTAAGGGGTGGTGGTTATAGGACGGATGTCAGAGATAGGTTCTTTACCCAGAGGGTGGTAAGAGTATGGAATGCCCTGCCTGCTGCAGTTGTAGATGCGGCAAGTTTGGTGGCGTTTAAGAGGTTAGTAGATAAGTTTATGGATGAAAAGGGAATGGTTTAGGATAGAGGGTCATTGCTTTTTCTTAATTGGTCGGCGCAACATCGAAGGCCAAAGGGCCTGTTCTGCGCTGTGATGTTCTATGTTCTATGTTCTATACTCCTTCTTTCGCAAGGACATCCTTCATCAAATAAGGATACCAAAACTGTATACAATACTCAGGTGTGTGGCTTCACCAACGCTCCATACAAATGCAGACTCGATGGGCCAAAGGGCCTCTTCGGTCCTGTGACTCTCTGTCTCTACGACTTGAAGGTCATTCCATATATTCAATCTTCTGGCTGGTGGGAGAAGTTCAGGAGTAAGGGGAAAGCCCAGAAAATTACCCTGCTCTTGCCTTGGCTGGGAGCAAGAGATTGGAGGAGGCACCACCACCAACAACTGCCTTTTAATATCGGGCACCACCGACAGTGTCTGCTCCCTATAGGTGAATACCCCCTTGTGGGTGCTCCCTGTGGGTGCACGCTAACAAGACCACCCAGCCCTTCTTCCCCCCCATCACCCCCCACCTCTCCATCAACCCCATATGCTTCCCCTGCTTAAGACTTCCTGCACTTACCTAGTCCTGGACCCTAGTGTTCAGTGGTGGGGACTACTTGTAGTTCCAGCAGTGGCAACTACTGCTTCGGGGGGCTGGTGAGCATGGAGTCGCTGGGTGATCGGATTCACTGCCAGCTCTCTGAGGTGGGGACTTGCTCTCAAGCGAGGGGCGGGGGAGGAATCCCAGCTCCAGCTGATTAACGCTGGAATGTTCACTGGCTACGGAGCAGTGATGGGAATATATCCCCTGCTGGCTCTTCAGTTAACTCCACCATCCGAAAAAAATCCGAATTCAGTTTGATGGCAAACCTCCCCTTGCACCTTAACCTGAGCATTTGGAATGCAATTTATCATTCGTCACTCTGACTTACCCTTGGCTGGGAAGCCAACAATTTGAATTTGATGTCCCCCAAGACAGTGCCTCTGAAGGAGTTCCAGGGTCAGATTCCTGACCTTTGACCCAATGACAACAATCAGCATGAGCCAAGTGACGCTATCTAGCTTGACTGAGGGTCATCCATCTGCTGATTGATGAAGGAGCTTTAGGCACACACTTAACTGAAAATCTGTAGCTGAGTGTACTCACTGATGGACTGACTCAATCCTTAACAGCAAGCACAGTGTGTTTGTTTAAAGAGACTCTGACCACAGTAACAGCAGACTGGTGGGACTACGGTATTTTAATAAGGTCTACCTTTATCTGTTATATTGTTCCACTATTACAGGCTGTGCCTTTAAATGTCTGGGCTGAGCTCCCTTCTTAAACAGCGCTGCCTCTCTCCCTTTTAAAACACTCACAGTAGCACAGAGGTTAGCACTGCTGCCTCACAGTATCAACGATCTGAGTTCAATTTCCAGCTTGGGTCACTGTCTGTGCAGAGTCTGCGTGTTCTCCACGTGTCTGCATGGGTTTCCGCCGGGTGCTCTGGATTCCTCCCACAGTCTGAAAGGCATGCTAGTTAGGTGCATCGGCCATGCTAGATTCTCCCTCAGCGTAGCCAGACAGGCACCGGAGTGTGGAGATTAGGGGATTTTCACAGTAACTTTATTGCGGTGTTAATATAAGCCCACTTGTGACATTAATAAATAAAATGAACTTTGAACTCCATTGCAAAGCTTTTAGTCATCTATTCTATCATAGACTCATAGAATCCTTACAGTGCGGAAGGAGGCCATTTGGCCCATCGGGACAATAATCCCACCCAGGCCCGATACCATAACCCTACACATTTACCCTGCTAAATCCCTGACATTAAGGGGTAATTTTAGCATGGCCAATCCACCTAACCCACATATCTTGGGACTGTGGGAGGAAACCAAAACACCCCGAGGCAACCCACGCAGACATGGAGAGAACAAGAAAAATCTCCACAGACCTGAGAATGGAATTGAACTCGGGTCCCTGGCACTGTGAGGCAGCAGTGCTAACCACTGTGTCACCGCGCAGCCCCCAGTAGTCTAATATCATCTCGTATGGCTGGGTGTCAAACTTTGTTTGCTAACATCCCTGCAAAGCGCCTTGGGATTTGTTATTACCTTCACTGTTCTGTACGAATCAGTTTGATTTATAAGTTTGTGGATGACACAAAGGTTGATGGGTTTGCAGTTAGTAATGAGGACTATCAGAGAATACAGCAGGATGTGATCGGTTGGAGGCTTCAGTGGAGAATGGCAGATGGAGCTTAATCCAAACAAGTGTGACGTAACGCATTTTGGAAGCCTAATAAAGATAGGAAATATACAGTAAATGGCAGAACCCTTAAGAGTACTGATAGGCATCGGGATCTGGGTGAACGGATAACAGGTCACTGGAAGTGGCAATGTAGGGGTTAGTTAAGAAAGCATACAGCATGCTTGTCTTCATCAGCCAGGGCATTGAGTTTAAAAATTGGCTAGTCATGCTGCAGATTTATAGAACCTTAGTTAGGCCACACTTGGAATATAGTGTTCAATTCTGGTCGCCACATTACCTGAAGGATGTAGAGGCTTTGAAGAGGGTACAGAAAAAATTTACCAGATGTTGCCTGGTATCAAGGGCATTAGCCAAGAGGAGAGGTTGGAGAAACTTGATTTGTTCTCACTGGAATGATGGAGGTTGAGGACAATCTGATAGAAGTCTAGAAGATTATGAGAGGCATGAATAGAATGGATAGGCAGAAGCTTTTTTCCAGGGTGAAAGAGTCAATTACTAGGGGGCATAGATTTAAGGTGCGAGGGGCATAGTTTAAAGGAGATATAAGAGGCAGATTTTTTATACAGAGAATGGTGGGTGCCTGGAACTTGTGGGGGAGGTAGTGGAAACAAATACGAAAGTGAGTTTTAAGGGATATCTGGACGGGATGAGAATAGAGGGATATGGTGCCTGGAAAGGTAGGGGTTTTAATTAAATCGTGCAGCATGGTCAGTGCAAGCTTGAAAAGCCAAAGGGCCTGTTCCTGTGCTGTAATTTTCTTTGTTCTTTGTTTGTTGAATGCAGATTAATGTTGTTATCTCATCATAATGCCTGGTTCCTCTCTGTAACACAAGCTATTGACTCACCGCAATTTTGTGGCAGTGCCCTGGGCTCAATGATTATCTTTAAAAAGGTGGGATGGCTCCTTTCCACCCCGACATTTCTCCGCAGCAGTGAGGGGTATAATCAGAAGGTGATTGTCCACCTGACTCTAAGCTCCACATTCCACTGTCTTGTACTGGGCTATCTGCGAGGACCAGAGTCACACCTCCTGCGTCGAGGCAAACACTCGGGGATCATCCTCACCCTGAGCAGAATGGTTAGTGCAATCAAATTCCAAGAAAGCCAGGGGATACCACTGCTTCTACTCAGCCTCCCAGCTAATTAGAATTTACCAGCAGTAAATTGCAATCCTCTAACAGATGCTGGACCGAATACAATGCAATGTTTGGACAGAGGTGGTTTAACTGATGGGTAAACATAGCCAGCCCCTCAGGGCTACTGTGGAGGAAACTGGCAGCTATTCTCCATCTGTGGATTCTTTCTGCTTGTGCTGAGGTTCCTCAGACAGGGCTGCTGAGTACTTGTCTTAAAAAAACCAATGCTTATTATGCACATTACTTAAGAGTGGAGATAGCAGCTCCCAATATCAATGGGGATTGTGATAAATATTAACATTTACTGGCCAAGGACATACGTGACAATAAGTGGCTAATTACTTGATACATTAGTCATGAGTGTCACTGTTAATAAGTGACAAGGGCCATCCACCCTGTGAGTGGCTAGGCCCAGTTTATCAACACGTTATTTATGTGCTGAAGACTCTCATTTCCATGGGGAGGAAAAATAAGCCTTTCTTCATTATGTGGATGCAGAAAAGGCTGGCGACATGGTGGCACAGTGGATAGCATTGCTGCCTTGCAGTGCCAGGAGCCCCGGTTCGATTCCCAGCTTGAGTCACTGTCTGTATGGAGTTTGCATGTTCTCCCCATGTCTCCATGGTTTCCTCTGGGTGCTCTGGTTTCCTCCCACAGTCCAAAGAAATGCAGGTTGGTGGATTGGCCATGCTAAATTGCCCCTTAGTGTCAGGCAACTCGTGGGGTAAATACATTTGGATAGGGATTGGATGGGGTTGTTGCTGGTATAGGCCTGATGGGCTGAATGGCCTTCTTCTGCACTGTAGTGATTCTATGATGAACTCAGCAGGTCAGGCAGCACTGATGGAGAGAGATAGAAGCAGAGTTAATGTTTCAGGTTGATAATCTTTCGTCAGCCTGTTCCCCAGTGTATTTTCTTTGTGTTCCTAGCAAGCAACCAATGTACATCATGTTGGATAAGGTCATTGTGTATCTCATTCTTGACAGTATGATCAGTGCATTTACACTGTACCCTGGTGGGATATGAGGCAAATAAGATCTCAGGCTCATTTAGGTATTAGCCTGGAGAAACCCATGCAGAAATGGGGAGAATGTGCAAACTCCACACAGACAGGTGACCCAAGGCTAGAATTGAACCGGGACCCCTGATGTTGTGAGGCAGCAACACTAACGGCTGTGCCACTGTGCCACCCCATTTTTAATCTATGGAGATACTCTCCAAAGCATAATCTGCCCAGCAACAGGCTCCCTGACATCCAGCACTACTTCTGAAATGACTGCAGCCATTTTATCCTGAGATGCATGTACCACAGGACAAAGTCCCTATCAATGTCATTCTATTCCATCCCGTCATGCACCTTGGGATATTCTAATCCTATTAAAGGTGTTAGAGAAATGCAGAAAGTTGTTGTTGTGGCTGTGGTGGTGGCTCAATGTAGAGATAAGCTCCCCATTAAAAATTCTAACAATGTCCTGGAGACCAGGAAGGACAGTCTGTGTTACAGTCAATGTCAGCACTTTGGACACCAATCAGCCTGAACATCCAATGAGTTCCAGTTACCACGTGGCACACTGTGAAACAATTCCCAAACAAAAAGGGCGGGATTTTCCGGATGCACTCACACCCAAGACCAGAAAATCCCCCGCAAGGTTGGGAATGGGGGAAACTGGGGATGGGAGGGCTGGGAATGGGAGGGCTGGGAAAGGGGGTTTGGGGATGGGAGAGGTTGGGGATGGGGGAGGTTGGGAATGGGAGGGTTGGGGATGGGGAGGTTGGGGATGGGAGAGTTGGGGATGGGAGAGTTGGAGGTGGGGGGTTTGGGGATGAGAGGGTTGGGGATGGGAGGGTTTGGGATGGGAGGGTTGGGGAAGGGGGGTTTGGGAATGGGGAGGTTGGAGATGGGGAGGTTGGGGATGGAGTGTTGGGGGATGGCGGGTTGGAGAAGGGTGGTTTGGGATGGGGGTGTTTGGGGATGGGAAGGTTGGGGATGGGGTGTTGGGGATGAGGGATGTTGGGGATGGGGGAGGTGGGGATGGGAGAGGTGGGGATGGGAGGGTTTGGGGTGGAGGGTTGGGGAAGGGTGTTGGGGATGGGGAAGGTTTGGGATGGGAAGGTGGGGATGGGGGTGTTTGGGGATGAGGGATGTTGGGGATGGGGGAGGTTGGGGATGGGAGAGTTGGGGATGGGAGGGTTTGGGGATGGAGGGTTGGAAAGGGTGGTTTGGGGGATGAGGGAGGTTGGGGATGGGAAGGTGGGGATGGGGTGTTTGGGGATGGGGGATGTTGGGATGGGGGAGGTTGGGGATGGGAGAGTTGGGATGGGAGGGTTTGGGGATGGAGGGTTGGGGAAGGGTGGTTTGGGGATGGGAGGTTGGGGATGGGAGAGTTGGGGATGGGAGGGTTTGGGGAGGAGGGTGGGGAAGGATGGTTTGGGGATGGGGGAGGTTGGGGAAGGGGGGGTTTGGGGATGGGGGGGATTGGGGATGGGAGGGTGGGATGGGAGTGTTTGTGGATGGGAAGGTTGGGGAAGGGGGTTTTGGGAATGAGGGAGGTGGGGATGAGGGAGGTTGGGGATGGGAGAGTTGGGGATGGGAGGGTTTGGGGATGGAGGGTTGGGGAAGGGTGGTATGGGGATGGAAGAGGTTGGGGATGGGAGAGTTGGGGACGGGAGGGTTTGGGGATGGGGGAGGTTGGGGGTGAAGGTAAGGAGTGGAGGGGGGTAGATAATTTATGTTACTCGGTACAAAACAAAGGTTGAAACTGACTTTTTCATGATTCCAAATCAGTGGTAATGCTATTTCTCTGCTTATATAGTAATGTTGTATTCAGAAAGTGTTTAACTGGCTGCGTTGTTTCATTTAGACATTCTCCATTTACGGCATTCCTTACTGAATGTGGCTCTTTATGGGATGAATTAGTCAGCACTGAGGACCAATCATTTTCCAGGAGGTGCACAATGATGTCAGCAAAGATAGACAAGCACTCAAACGTAGGGCCCTTGGGCCTGGGCTGAATACAAAGAGGAATGTTTTCTTCCGAGTGCTGTGTGTAATGAGATTCTAAATCTGCTGATGAAGAATGGCTTTATAATTGTTTTTGCATGTACCACACAGAAATCCTGCCTCCTGTGAGATGTAAGTCTCTCCATGATCATCTCACTGTGTGTGTGGTACCTCACACTGCTCCGAGCCGCCATGTTGGGCCTAGTCAGCTGGTTAATACCATTTCTTTTCTTCCTAATAAGGCAGCTGCTCCGACCTGATCTCGAGGACCAATGAGACCTCAGCCTCATCAGATAACATGATTGAATACTGAGGGCCTGTTCTCAGGAAGCCAGTGTGTGCATCATTTGGCCAATCGAGTTTGACAGAGTTTCTTACCCAGTCCTTCTCACTCCATCCTATCCCTGTCACCCCATACATTTACCGCTGCCAATCCATCTAACCTACACATCTTGGGACACTAAGGGGCAATCCAGCTAATCTGTAGGAGGACTGTAGGAGGAAACCAGAACACCCAGAGGAAACCCCACACAGACAGGAGGAGAACGTGCAAACTCCACACAGACAGCGACCCCAAGGCCAGAATTGAACCCAGGTCCTTGGAGCTTTGAGACAGCAGTGCTAACCAGTGTGCCACCATGCCACCTGGATTTAGCCTGGATTTAGCTGTTGGGCTTTCAGACTGGGCAGTAACTGGTGTTGTGTGGGTGGGTTTAGGAGTTGGACTCATGTGCGGACAAACTAGGAACTTGCAAGGGAGTAAAGAGAGAAGTCCAAAGGGAGCAACAATATTTGCTGTGGAGGCAATGGTCAGTTCATGGTAATCACGTGATTAGTAATACTAACCATCATACATAAGGAAATCAGAGCAAGATTTGTACTCCAGAACCTGCCGTGATCCCTAGCCAGGTTCAGCTACAACACTGGCAATCACCTGGCAATGTGGAAAATTGCCCAGGTATACCCTGTCAGCAAAAAAGCAGGACAAATCCAACCTGGCAACTCACCAGGCCTTCAGTCTTCTCTTAATCATCAGCAAACTGATGTGAAATATCGCCCTATCGATAATACTCAGCAGCAACCAGCTCGATTACACTCAGCACAAGATTTTCCAGCAGTGCTGACCCTAAGACTGGAAAATCTCGTGTGAGGTTAAAGCGCCTTCGCATGATCTCCTGCCGCCTGCTACAATTTCTGTGGTGGGTGGGACGGGAAAATTCTGCCCTCAGTTTGGATTCTGCCAGCCCTTTGACCCAAACATGGACAAAAGGAGTTGAATTCCAGAAGTGAGGTGAGAGACACTAAAGCAGCATTTGAACGCATGTGACCTTAAGGAACCCTTCATTCAAAACAGTCATTCGAAAGTCCATCACCTCAGTTTCACTTTCCTGCATTGTCCTCAAATCTCCTTTGTATCCAAAAATACAGGGCAAGGTTCTCCGGCCTCCCAGTCCTGTATTTCCCGCTGGCAGCAGGATTTTCCAGGCCCACTACTGTCAATGGAAATTCCCACTGACATCACCCCACACTGGCGGGAAAGCCACGGGTGGGAGTGCGCTGCCGGCAGGACAGGGAATCCCACTGGCTCCAACTCCTACAAACATATCAATGGCAGGGTACAACTTGCTGCAAATCAATCAGATCATGAGAATAATGCAGGAACACTGGTTAGCACTGCTGCCTCACAGCGCCAGGGACCCGGGTTGGAGTCCCGGCTTGGGTCATTGTCTGTGTGGGGTCTGCACATTCTCTCTGTGTGGGTTTCCTCCAGGTGCTCCTGTTTCCTCCCACTGTCTGAAATATGTGCTGGTTAGCTGCATTGGTCATGCTAAATTCTCCCTAAGTGTACCCAAACAGGCGCTGGAGTGTGGAATCTGGGGGATTTTCATAGCAACTTCATTGCTGTGTTAATGTAAGCCTACTTGTGACTAATAAATAAACGTTAATAAATTTTTTTAACTGTCATCATTAAACAAATGGAACTATGTAGGTATCAATTAGGAGCTTCAATGCCCCTGATTTCTATCCGTTACTGTCTGGAAAGAGTTTGTAATTCTTATTGTTGGAGAAGAAAGAGAGAGAGAGAGAATCCTCGGTCCTGGGAATGATGAGAAGATCCTAACGTTTATTGGAGTAATTCTCATTTCTGTCAGGAATATTTGATACATCAGCAAGGTTGCAACACAATTTCACATACTCAGGGAGCTGTGCTTACATCGAACTCTGGGGGATAATCCTTTTAGCAGTTATTTTTAGATCTTCGGACCCTACGTTGCTAATCTTCATATTTCTAATCCTGTTTAATGGTCTTAGATATAATGTGACTCAATCAAACGCAATAAGTTTGGGGACGGTGATGAAGAGGCTTAGCTAACTTCTTTAGTCATCTAAAGCAGGGGAAATCTTGGCTGGACCTCATGTCAGTGACTTGTGCGTTTTCCCAGCAGCTGCTCATCCTGCTGAGTTTTGTACGCTTCCACCAGCGTTTGTTTGTGCTGGATATTTCATAAATAGGATCCTAGCCATTTCAAAAGCCACACAGTAACAGAATAATTAAAGATTTCCTCCCACAGTCCAAAGATGTGTGGGTTATGTGGATTGGCCATGCTAAATTGTTCCTTCGTGTCAGGGGGATTAGCAGGGTAACTACGCAGGATTACGGAGATACGGTCTGGATGGGATTGTTGTCAGTGCAGACTTGATGGGCTAAATGGCCTCCTGCTGCATTGTAGAGATTCTTCTATTCTATGATTCTAAGAAGGAATTGCATTGTTGTGGCACTTTTCACAACCACTGGATGCCTTCAAGTGTTTTTCAGACAATGGAGTATGTTTTGATGTATAGTCACTGTTGTATTGTCTGACTCAGCAGCTAATGGAGCAAACTCCTGCAAACAGAGACATGACATTGACCACACTGTTTGTTTCTTGCAATATTGATTGAGGATTTAATATTGACCAGGGTGAATGAGGGTAACTCCGAAGCTCTTCAGAATAGTGCCACAGGGCTTTCCATTTCTACACCCCGGCCAAGCAGGCAGATCTCCTTCGAAAGACCACGCCCTCACTACTGTCTGGAATGTCATCTCAAATTGTGTGCTCAAGTCCTGGAGCCAGGCTTGAACCAAAACCTTTGTCGTTCAAGCAAGAGTGTGACCAACTAAGCCAAAATTTTAGGGGGGCAATCAATGTGCTCAATGCATTCTACACTCGTTTTGAGCAAGAGATCAGCAAGAACTCGCTTTCCACCCTGGAAGCTTCAGATGAACCTGTATCCGAGATCACCATTGCAGATGTCAACCCAACAGAAAGGGATTAGTCAAGATGGGGTACATACGGTAAGAAGTCTCACAAGCACCAGGTTAAAGTCCAATAGGCTTATTTGGTAGCAATTGCCATTAGCTTTCGGGGCTTTTCCCCTTTGTCGGGTGAGATGGGGTACCCGGACGAGCACTCAGATCCTGCGTGGATCAGCTGGTGGGGGGGTATTCACAGACATCACCAACCTCTCTTTACAACAATCTCAGGTCCCTATCTGCTTCAAAAAGATGACCAGCATCCCTGTACCAAAGAAAAGCCAAGCAGTATGCTTAATGGCTATTGTCAGGTGTCTCTAACATCCATCAATCCATCATTGATTCAAGCCATGATTAGTAATGACATGAATCAATTCTAGCCTCCCGGATTGCCTGGATCTATTACAGTTTGCCTAACGCTGCAACAGGTCCACAGCAGATGCTATCCCCCCGGCCCTGCTCTCAACCCTGGAACACCTAGATAACAAAGATAACATGTTAGAATTCTATTCATTGATTACACTTTAGAAATCAACACCATTATTCCCATGAAACTCATTCCCAAACTCCATGGCCTGGGGTTCGGCTCTTCCCTCTGTGACTGGATCCTGAATATCCTAAGCCACAATCAGTAAGGACAGGCAACAACACCTCCTCCATAATCATCCTCAACACCAATGCCCCAGAAGATTGTGTCCTCAGCCTCTTGCTGTAGTCTTTGTACACTTGTGACTGTATGGCCAAACTCTCCTTCAACTCAATTTTGATGTTTGCTGATGACACAACTATAGCGGGTCGGGTCTCAAACAATGACAAGACAAAATACAGGAAAAAGATTGAGAATCTGGTGAACTGGTACAATGACAATAATCTCTCCCTCAATGTGAACAAAATAAAGAAGATAGTCATCAAATTCAGGAAGCGTAGTGGAGGCCATGTCTCTGGCTACATCAATGGAGATGAAGTAGAAATGATCAAGAGCTTCATAGAAAATTACAGCTCAGAATCAGGCCTTTTGTTCCTTCTTGGCTGTGCTGAACCATTTTTTGTCTAGTCCTACTGACCTGCACTTGGACCATATCCCTCCATGCCCTCTCTTCCATGTATCTGTCCAAGTTTTTGTTAAATGCTAAAAGCGACCCCGCATTTACCACTTTATCCGGCAGCTCATTCCACACTCCCACCACTCTCTGCGTGAAGAAGCCCCCCCGCTAATATTCTCTTTAAACTTTTCTCCTTTCACCCTTAACCCACGTCCTCTGTTTTTTTTTCCCCCCTAGCCTCAGTGGAAAAAGCCTGCTCACATTCACTCTATGTATACCCACCAAAATCTTATACACATCTATCAAATCTCCCCTCAAGTTTTTAGATGTCCAGATCACCAACAACCTGTCCTGATGCCCTCCCCATGCCAACACTAGAGTTAAGAAAGCCCACCAATGCTTCTCATTTCTCAAAAGACTAAGGAAACTTAACATGTTCACTCTACCTTTCACCAACTTTTATCATTCTTTCTGGTTATTTCACAGCTTGGTACGCCTCCAGAAGAAACTACAAGGAGTCATGAACAAAGTCCAGTCCATCATGCAAACCAGCCTTCCATTCATGACCACTGTCTACACTTCTCGCAACCTCGACTAAGCAGCGAAGGTAATCAAGGTTCCCATGCACCCTGGACTTTCTCTCTTCCACTTTCTTTCTTCGGGAAGAAGATGCCAAAGTCTGAGGTCACGTACCAACCGACTCAAGAACAGCTTCTTCCCTGCTGCTATCAGACTTTTGAATGGACCTACCTCACATTAGCTATGACCGTAACACTACATTCTGCACTCTCTCCTTTCCCTGTCTATGAACAGTGTGCTTTGTCTGTATAACACGCAAGAAACAATATTTTTCACTGTATGCTAATATTTGTGACAATAATAAATCAAATCAAAATGAAGAGAATTGGCTATGGCACCAAAAGTGGAGATTAAGAGAATTCTTCTCTGCAGCAGCCTTTTTATGATCTGGAATATATTGAAAGGGCAGCGGAAACATTCAGAATTAACTTCCAAAAGGGAATTGGAGATATATTTAAAAAGGTGGGCATGCAAAGCGCAAGTTTATACGACTAATTGGATAATTCTTCCAAAGAGTCAGCACAAGATCGATGAGGCAAATAGTCTCTACCTGCACTGTCTTATCTTTTGAATTAGCACAGCACCAGAAGATTGAAGAGTTAAATGGGTATTGGTGGATACACACTGGCTGGAATCCTCCAGCCATTCACAACGCGCCAGCACTGCCAGAGAGGACAGAGAATTTGGCATTCAGCCAAATCTCCATTCGCTGCAGTGAGACGGGGAGATCCCACTCGAGTGAACAGCCAGAGAGTTTTTTGAGTTTATTTATTACTGTCACAAGTCAGCTTACATTAACACGGCAATGAAGTTACTGTGAAAATCCCTTAGTTGCCATACTCTGGCACCTGTTCAGGTACACTGAGGGAGAATTTAGCACGGCCAATGCACCTAACTGGTACATCTCTGGGAGGAAACCGGAGCATCCGGAGGAAACCTATGCAGACACGGAGGGAATGTGCAAACTCCACACAGACAGTGACCCAAGCGGAGAATCGAACGTAGGTCCCTGGCACTGTGAGGCAGCAGTGCTAACCACTGTGCCACCCCTCGCCTTCTTGGGTAACCTCGTTGGTGCTACTCATCACTATGGCTCCTTCATAGTAGGTTTCTCCTCCCTATTAATTCCTCCTGGTACATAATCAGCATTTAACGTGAATGAAAAACCATTTTTTCTGTTAGTAATTCTTCACAACAGTTTCAGTTTTGAGATGGCTCCAATATAGAACATCCCCACTGTAAGAAATTCTTTGCAAAAACTAAAACCTGAAATTTTACATATTTCAGTGCTCCCATCCCATTTCTTCAGAGGTTTTTTTCCAACGTATTTTTGAGCAGGAATTTTTTTAATGCAATTCTGGCTGGTGGAAGGCTTATTAAACATGTTTTGACAAATTCCGCTCTTAGTTCAGTGCCACAGCCAGCATTTGAATCCATCAACGTGCGGAGTGAAATGTATTTCTGGCTCTTGCCACTGCTCAGAGGAAATAGCCATTTGGGACATGACCCTGTGTGATGAGTAATCAGAGTTGAGTAGTTCAGGAGAGGAGTCAAGATTTGTTTTTTTCTCATTTTTAAAATTTGCTCACCAGTCATCTTCCTGCAAATTTGCTAGCTGACCTCTTTTACTGAGAACACAAGAAGTAGGAAAATGAAAGGCCATTCAGCCCTCCAAACCTGTACTGTCATTAGAATCATAGAATTCCTACAGTGCAGAAGGAGGCCATTCAGCCCATTGAGCCTGCACCGAGCACAATCCCACCCGGGCGCTATCCCCATAATATCATGCAAGTCCCCCTGACACTGAGGGACAATTCAGCATGGCCAATCCACCTAACCTGCACATCTTTGGACCATGGGAGGAAAGTGGAGTACCCAGAGGAAACCCACACAGACACGGGGAGAACGCACAGACTCCACACAGACAATGACCCAAGCCGGGAATCGAACCCGTATCCCTGGCATTGTGAGGCAGCAGTGCTAACCACTGTACCTCCGTGTTGCCCTGTTAAAGGATTTAGTTTTGCTCCATGCGTGTAGGCTCACTCCACCAGAGAGCCCTTACCGATGCAGCGGCAGGTAACCTCCCCACGAGTGGAATCAAAGACAAGTTCAGTTCTGCCCTCCATCAAAATCTAGACATTGAATTGGTGCTTCTCCTGATCATGTCATTCTCTTTTAGCTCAGTACCCCTCACAGCACCAGGGGATCCAGCTTCAATTCTGACCTTGGGTCACTGTCTATGTGGAGTTTGCATGTTCTCCCAGTGTCTGCTTGGGTTTCCTCCAGGTGCTCCGATTTCCTCCTATACTCCAAAGATATACAGGTTAGGTAGATTGGCCGTGCTAAATTGCCCCTTAGTGTCCCAAGATGCGTAGGTTAGGTGCAATTAGCCACGGTGAATGTGGAGGATTACAGGGAGAGAGGGCCTGGTTAAGATGCTCTGTCAGAGAGATGGTGTAGACTCGATGGGCTGAATGGCCTCTTTCGCACCTTAGGGTGCTATGGTTCTGTGGTGTTTGTGATGCTCACATTGTAACTCTTCAGGCCGTTCAATGTTGTTTGATGTTGTGAGCCATGGCTGAGGACACATCTCCACAGGGACAACAACCCATGAGTCACTTTTTTTGGCCTTTTATATAAGGCTTTCTGAGCTGATTGCTGCAGGATAAAGGAATCATGGCAGCTGCCATGGAAACACATTCAGCCACGTTACTTTGTTTCTGCGGCCACAGTTCACTGTTAGGGTGACGGCCCTTTCTATTCCTGAACGGTGCTGTCTTCATGCTAATGGCATTCAGAGCCATGACTGAGGTTAATGAAATGTGGGGGCAGGGTGGGCGGGAAGTGGGATACCTGCCAAGAGGCAACAGTGCAGAGCTTTCTCCTGCCGCTGTTTGATCTTCACAGAAATGTGATCGAATCTCCGCCACCACTAAACAACATAGCAGCTACCGACATGGTACAGCTGTAGACTTCATATTGTAGGGGGGAGATATACTGGAAATCTCATACTTGCTTGGAAGAACTTGTGTTGAAATATTGGGAATCTGAGTTTGCACTAACTCAGATCAGGAAGCCTTACACCTTAGTGCCTAAGTATTGGCCGAACAATGTGCTGAGTTAAGGTATCTAAGAGATTTCTGGGGTCATGCTGGAACTGTATAAAACACTAGTTAGGCCACAGCTAGCGTACTGTGTGCAGTTCTGGTCACCACATACAAAGAACAAAGAAAATTATAGCACAGGAACAGGCCCTTCAGCCCTCTAAGCCGGCACTGACCACGTGCCCAACTTAATTAAAACCTTCCAGGGATCATATCCCTCTATTCCCATCCTATTCGTGTACTTGTCAAGATGCCCCTTAAAAGTATCCGCTTCCACTACCTCCCCCCGCAACAAGTTCCAGGCACCCACTACTCTCTGTGTAAAAAATCTGCCTCGTACATTGTCGGAAGAATGTGGTTGGACTGGAGAGGCTGCAGAGGAGATTCACCTTGGGGTTAGAGAATCCTAGTTATGAGAGAAGATTGAATAGACTTGCCGTTGTTTTCTTTGGATCAACAAAAGTTGAGAGGGCCAAAAGGGAAAATGCTGGAAAGTCTCAGCAGGTCTGGTAGCATCAGCAAGGAGAGAAAAGAGCTGACATTTCGAGTCCAGATGATCCTTTGTCAAAGTTAAAAGACACAGAAAATGGGAGATATTTATACTGAAAGGTGAGAGAATGAAAGATGAATCATAGCCACAGAAACCAGGGGAAAAGGCTGATAATAGCTGTCCGTAGAGAGAATAAAGGGTGTGAATGGCCAAACGGCAGAGAAGCTGTAAACTGTGATAGATGAAGATATGGGGAGGGTGGAACAGAACAGAGGAAAAGGGGAAGTGAAGGTAGAAAGGATAAGGGGAGTAAGAGTCAGGGGGAAGAAAAATGAAGAAAGACAATAAAGGAATAAAAGATAGAGAACAGGGTAACATTAAATAAAGTAGAAAGAAAACAAAGAGTTCAGGTGGGTAGAGTAGATTACCTGAAGTTGTTGAATTTGATATTGAGACCAGAAGTGCCCAGCTGGAAGGTGAGATATTATTCCTCCCAGTTTGTGTTGAGTTTCACTGGAACATTGCAGCAGACCAAGGACAGACACAGGGCATGGGAGAAGCACAGAGCCCCACAAGCAGCATTTTTCACTGTTCACTCATCTTTCATTCCCTCCCGCTGCAGTATAAATATCTCCCACTTTCTCTGCCTTTTAGCTTTGACAAAGGACCCGAAATAGTCATCTCTTTTCTCTCCTTACAGGTGCTGCCAGACCTGCTGAGATTTTCCAGCATTTTCTTTTTTTGGTTTCAGGTTCCAACATCCGCAGTAATTTGCTTCTACCGAGGGTTGAGAGGGGATCTGATGAAGGTGTGTAAGATTATGAGGGGCAGAAATAGGGGGGGATAGGTAGGGATTCATAGAGAGGCCAATAACCTGAGGTCATAGATTTAAGGTGAAGGGATAGGAGGTTTAGAAGGGATTTGAGGGAAATCTTTTTCACCCAGAGAGTGGTGCCAATCTAGAACTCAGTGCCTGAAGGGATGGTGGAGGCATCATAAGAGGTAACATATAAGAAATATTTAGATATTCACTTGCACTGCTGTAACCTCCAGGGTTATGGGCCAAACACTGGAAAATGGAATTAGTATAGACAGATCTATGTTGACCAGCATGGATATGATGGGCTGAATGACCTCTTGTGTGTTAAATGTCTATGAATCTATGAATTTAAATCTGACCTCTCCTTCCGAGTCTGTAAGCAGAGGTACGTACCTGGAATAGACATTGCTGGTATTTAATAAAACTTCCATCAAATACAGCCATCCAAACAATGACTAATACTTCAGTAGCAATCAAGAGGATGCTAATATGTTTCTCCTTAAAATGAAAGCAGAATGACTGAGATGAAATCGATTTGATAATAAGTCTTTTGATGGTTGCAGCTGACCTGCATGTTAATGGGGCTAAAAACTGTTACAGTTAGGATGTCACTCAGAGGCCCAGAGAGGGCAGAATCTCTCCGGTTCATGGTTCATGGAAATAAGGTCGATGGCAGGTCTGGGAGGAAGGGAGGGAGTCAGCTGGATGAGCGAATAGGTTTCCACTTCCAGGAATTCCCAGCCGCTGGAAGTGAGGTACAGGAAGCTTGTCAGATAGCCAATTTGAGTGCAGCACCGTGGGAAGATTGTGTTGGGATGTTCCTGCTACTGGCTGGCACTCCCACTGCTGGGGTGTAAGCCCAGTGGGTGGTTAGAAGTGGCGTGTTGCCCACAGGACAGGATGCACCCCTCTAGGCCTCTTATATCTTAACCTCCTGCCCAATCTCAAGAACCTCAGGAATCAGTGGGTCAAAGTTGGGGCAACAGGTCACCCTGTGGAAGATGTTGTGAGGCCTGACATTGAGAGATCTTCAGAGGGTGACTCTACCACCCACCTCTCCTATAGCTGCAGCACCCACTTCTGCCAATAGGGGGCTACAATCCTTCTAAGGCTGCAGGCATCCTGATTGGGCCTCAGAGATTCACTGTAGCCTTTGATTGGACAGGTGGCCCAGAGGTGACCATTTGGGCGGGCTCTCCCCCTACTCACACCCCCGAAGATTGAGTGGCACACTCTCAGCATGGGGGGTGGGGCCCATGCTATGATTAGTTTTAAATTTGTTAATATTCTGCCCAAAGTCTTCAGCATTGGTAGTCACAGAATACTGGGCCATCTTCATCCAACATCCCAATCATCTCCTCCACGTGTGAGAGGCAGGGCCCAGGTTTTCTAAGCCACAATGGCTCTATTTTTAGCAGCTCGCAAACTCTCCAAACACCTGGAATCACATCTTGCCTTTCCCCCACGTCCATCTTGCAACCAGTAGGTCACAGGAGAAGTGAGGAGGATCTTTGATTTTGCCAACAAAGCGTCAGTCGCCTGCTTAACACATCTGCCTGAATTGACAGCTGGAATATGCATAAAAAAATCAGGAGATGCGATAGCTTTCGCAGTCACTGGCAACGCTGGAGTTTGACCAGAAGTTATTCTCGTAATTATAGAATCATAGAATCGCTACAGTGCAGAAGGAGATCATTCATCCCATCGTGTTTGTACCAACTCTCTGACAGAGTACCTTACCCAGGCCTTCTCCCCCATAACCCCATGCAATTTTTACAGATGCACCATGAAAAGCATCCTTTCTGATGTGTCACAGTTTGTTATGGCTGTAGCTCTAATGAAGATCGCAAGAAACTACAAAGTGTTGTGAATGGAGCCCAGTCCATCACTCAAACCAGCCTCCCATCCATTGACCCCATCTGCACTTTCCACTATCTTGGGAAAGCAACAAGCATAACCAAGGACCCCTGACATATTCTCTTCCATCGGGAAAATGATACAAAAGTCTGAGATCACATAACATTCGACTCAAGAACAGCTTCTTCCCTGCTGCCATCAGACTTTTGAAAGGACCTACCTTATATTATGTTGCTCTGTCTCTACACTCGAGCTATGAGTTTAACACTACATTCTCCTTTCCTCCTCCTGTGTTCTCTATGAATGGTATCCTTTGGCTGTAATGATAGAGACTTATTCTTACAGAGACTTAAAAGATAATGAAGAGGCTAGATAGGGTAAAGGTAGAGAGATTCTTCCCGCTTAGAAAGGATAGCAGAACTAGAGGGAACAGCCTCAAAATAAGGGGTGGAGCAGTTTAGATCAGAGTTGAGGAGGAACTTCTTCACTCAAAGAGTGGTGAATGTCTGGAATTCTCTGCCCATTGAAGTGGTGGAGGCTACCTCGCTGAGTATATTTAAGTCACGGATAGATAGATTTCTGATAGACAAGGGAATTAAGGGTTATGGGGAGAAAGCGGGAAATTGGAACTGATTCACTTCAGATCAGCCATAACCTGATTGAATGGTGGGGCAGGCTCGAGGGGTTAGATGGCCTACTGCTACTCCTATTTCTTATGTTCTTATGATAATAATAAATCAAATCAAAAAGATTTCCATCGCCAATCCATCTATACATTTTGGGATCAACAACAGAAATAGAGCGGGAATTTAAGGTCTCACTCGAACGAGGCTGTAAAATCCTGCCAATAATGATTGGGCAAGAGCTCATCTCAAAAAAATGAACTGAGCACCCCCTCTCTCCGCCCTAAGCTCACCTTCCAACATTAAGGGCATTTAAATGATCATTGGATAAACATATGGATGATATCGGAATATTGGATTATTGTAGGTTAGATTGGCTTCACAGGTGGGTGCAACATTGAGGGCTGAAGAGCCTGTACCACGCCATAATGTTCTATGATCAATGTTCCCCCCCACCATATCCCCTCCCCCTGCCAAAACAAAATAATGAAAATAAAACACACCAAAAATATAAAAAAAATATTTTTTTTTCCAATGTTCTTTTGGACAAACGGAAGGTGTCACTTTAAACATTGAATGCTTGACAGGCCTGAACACACACATAGCCCAAGGGCACACTCCTATCAGGGTGAATTCAAAATACAGTCTATTTCCATTCAGAAAGAGACATGTCATTACAAGCATGTCATTAGGAGACATCAATATATTGAAATGAAATTCTCTCCTGCTTTCAGTGAGAACTCCTAAGGCCTCCCTTAAGGCTAGATTAGAAGCTTATTCAGACAGCCTGAATCAGAGAGTCAAACAGTACAGAAGGAAACTTTTCAACTCATCCTGCCCGGATCCTACTCTTTGAATGAGCTGTCCAAATTCGCCACATTCCACCTCTCTTCCCACAGAGTTCTGCAATTATTTGCCTTTCAATTATGCACATATATTATATTGTACATACACCTACCCTTAGGAAAGTTGCTATTAAATCTGCTTCCACATCACATCCATTCAGGATCGTCACAACTCCCTACATATTTTTGTATTCATTCGTGGTACAAGGGCAACACTGGCAATGTCAGTATCGATTGCCCATCCCTAATCTTATTTTTATTTATTTGTTTGATAGTATCGCAATGAGGCTTACATTAACACTGCAATGAAGTTACTGTGAAAACCCCTTAGTCACCACACTCCTGTTCGGGTACACTGAGGGAGAATTTAGCATGGCCAATGCACCCAAACAGCATGTCTTTCGGACTGTGGGAGGAAACTGGAGCACCTGGAGGAAACCCACATAGATATGAAGAGAATGTGCAGATTCCGCACAGACAGTGACCGAAGGTGGGAATCGAACCCAGTCCCTGGTGCTGTGAGGCAGCAGTGCTAACCACTGTGCCACCATGCTGCCACCATAGTCACTCTTATTCTGAGTGGCTTACTGGGCCATGTCAGAGGATGGATAAGAGTCAACCACATTGCTGTGGCTCTGGAGTCACATGTCGGCCAGACCAGATAAGGATAGCAGATTTCCTTCCCTAAAGGAGACGAGTGAACCAGATGGGTTTTTACAAGCAGTACCCAGATTCTGAGTTCTGGACCAGGTATGTGCAGGGTCCTCAAGTAGGAAGTGGAAGTGAGGCCTGGTGTTGAGGAGAAAGGTTGGTGGGAGTAGGTGCCTTCTTGATGGAAAGGCCAGGGGATCAAGGCAGGATCCACGGTGGGAGGAGACGTTAGAGGTGATCTATGGAAAGGATATACTTGAGGGAGGGACTGTCTCTTCACCCCTCTCCATGAACTCCTCCCACCAACCTCAAAATTGAGGCCAGGTGCAAATTGGCTCTTAAATGGATAATAATTGTTCCCCTACACTTCCCACTTAGCCCCCCTTGAGCCCTTCCCCCCCCACTAAAATTGTAGATTGGGCAACAGTGAAGCAGGAAGACCACCCTGTGAGCCCTTACACCGAAACACCCCAGGGCAGGGGTCTGTAAAGTTCTGCCCTTACGCATGATCCTGGAGTGAGATTTGAACCCTCAACAGCCTGATTCAGGGGCAAGAGGTGGTCCAAGTGAGCATCACTTTGAGGGACTGTGAGATCAGTTCCAAACTGGGTGGCATGGTGGCACAGTGATTAGCACTGCTGCTCCACAGCACCAGGGACCCGGATTTGATTCATGGCTTGGGTCATTGTCTGTATGGAGTCTGCATATTTTCCCCGTGTCTGCGTGGGGTTTCCTCTGGGTACCCCTGCCACAGTCCAAAACTGTACAGGTTAGGTGGATTGGCCTTGCTAAATTGCCCCATAGTGTTAAGGGTAGGGTAAGTGTATGGGATTATGGGGATGGGGCCTGGGTGGGATTGTGGCCAATGCAGACTCCTTCTGCACTGTAGGAATTCTATGGCAGTGTCTGCCTAACATCTAGGATATTAATATGGATGATAGCCACAATTCTGAATTCAAACTCTCCCTTTGATAACATTATTTTTTAAAATTAAGAGCAAACACTTCCCATTTTTCACTCCATATTTATTCATTCCAGTTAGAATGGTGCTCAATTCTAAAAAAAGACACCTCTAATTATGTTATTGTATTGCAATGACATGCCTGTAACTGCGTGCCAATTTGGTTTGCTGCCCGTGATTCTTCACACAACTAAAGGAGCAATCTGTGCCAGTCTGAGATGGCACAGCATGGGGGCCAGTCACTGGCTGATTGAGAGCAGGAAGGGGAAGCATCATCTGCAATGAGGGCTTTGATAGCTTGCAGAACATGAGCAGAGCCGCTGCTGCATGTAACTACCAACAAACCTGAATGGAGATTTGTAACACAGGGCAGGTACAGAGTGGATCCTGCAACAATCCTCTGTGGCTTCTGCATTGGTTCCAATTAGGAAAGCAAGCCATGTTCCCAGAAATTCCAGCTGTCAAAACAAAGGAAGATTTGCAGTTACGGCTTTTTTCTTGGTGAATATCAATCTGCCCCACTCTCCAATATCGCCAGTGTGAAGTCAATCACTCTCATAGACCTCTGCTAATTCCCCTAGAACATTTTGCTCTCTCAACGTGCAAAGGGAAAGTGTCCAAACTCCATATTGTAATTTGCCAGTTATGAGCAACTCCTGAACACAAGTCACTCACATACTTCATGGCTACAGACCAAGTGCCGGTAAATGGGATTAGGTGGGCAGTCAGGTGTTTCTTTCGTGTCAGTACAGATTCGATGGGCCAAAGGGCCTCTTCTGCATCTTATGATTCTATCATTCTATCTTTCAGAAAATGTTTAATTAGCTTGATTGACAAAGGACAGCATCATGTGAATGGTTAGAGCTAAACTTACAGGGACAAACAGTTTTAATTTTCTGCTTGGTTTTGAAAAATGTTTTTCTTTCTCTCTGTCTTTCTCTCTCACTATGCTCTGGAGCTGTTTTAGTATCAGTAGATAGATGTCTCTCTCTGTCTGAAGACTTGAGAACTGACAGCCCATGTACCAGCACGTAGTCCTATGGTGTTTGTTAACTGATATTGAAGTGGAGTTTGAGGCTATGAGGAATATTGCTTGAATTGGAACTAATTGAAATAGGTCAGCAGTTAAGAATTGCATCCTGGCAAGTTTAAGTATTTCAACTGGTAAAAATTAAGCTAATTTATTAATTGTACTTAAACTGTTTTGTTCAAAAAAAGGTTTGTCTTGATTAAAGCTCCATAATATGTCAATAGAATCACATTTGGAGTGAAACACCTTATTCTCACACTAATACCAAAATACAAAAATTGTTGGGGCCTAGTATAACTTCATAATGTATCTTGGAGCTTGTGATCTGTCCCATAACAGTTGGAACAAAGGGTAGAAATGTGATTAGGACTATTAGATGGCATGGATGGTGCCTTTTTCAATGGGTAGATTTTTCCAATAGGAGCAGAAAATACAAAGACAATTTATCTGGGTCTCTGCCAGGCCTCGCCGATGCTAATCTGACATATTGGCAGTGCAATTCAGAATGGATAACACCAATCTCTGCAGCTTTGGTATGAACTACAAAAATAACCCCCAAGATTATTGAACAGGCCTCCATCTTGGCTTAGTGGGTATATTCTAAGTTCTGGTCTCCCATTCACATGCCAGCAGAAAGCATCACCAGTAACTGAAGCCTCGGGGCGAATGAAAGGAATACGTCAGATGGAATAAATGGTTGGAATATGGGAAATACCAAGAATGAAGAAGGATCTGGGGACAAGTGCATTGAGAGAGCAACGGGGGCAGAGGGAGATTTTGGAGTAGGAGGTAGATGAGGAGGTAGGCAGTCAAGTGGATAAAGTTGTTAAGAAGGCTTATGGAGTCTTAGCTTTTATTGGTAGGGGGATTGAATTTAGGAGCCGCAGCATCATGTTGCAGCTGTACAAAACTCTAGTGCGGCCGCACTTGGAGTATTGTGTGCAGTTCTGGTCGCCACATTATAAGAAAGATGTGGAGGCATTGGAGAGGGTACAGAGGAGGTTTACTAGGATGTTGCCTGGTATGGAGGGCAGGTCCTATGAAGAGAGGTTGAAGGATTTGAGGTTGTTTTCGTTAGAAAGGAGGCGGCTAAGAGGGGATCTTATTGAAGCATATAAGATGATTAGAGGTTTAGATAGGGTGGACAGTGATAGCCTTTTTCCTAGGATGGAGAAAGCTAGCACGAGGGGACACAGCTTTAAATTAAGGGGTATGAGTTATAGGACGGATATCAGAGGTAGGTTCTTTACTCAAAGAGTGATTAGGGAGTGGAATGCCCTGCCTGCAGCTGTTGTAGATGCGCCAAGTTTGGTGGCGTTTAAGAGGTTAGTTGATAAGTATATGGATGAGAAGGGAATGGTTTAGTTTGGAGGGGCATTGCTTTTTATTTTGGTCGGCACAACATCGAAGGCCGAAGGGCCTGTTCTGTGCTGTATTGTTCTATGTTCTATGTTCTATGTTCTATGAGGAAGGTATTGTTTATGTATCTTGCCCAGATGAAAAGGGGCTGTAACGTGTGACTGGAAATTAACTGTACTTCCTAACAAATCCCATTTTAACCATTAGATGAAGCAGGTATTAGTCCATTGCCAGTGACATATTAAGCAAGTGACTGATTTTATCATGATATGTGCTACATCGCCAAAGGGTAATCTTTGGCTTGGTGTGGGATACTGCTTTTCCTGGCTTGAGGCAATTCATGCCTCTTTAACCTATGATTATCCCTCTCTCTACTTTCACTATCTATACCTGTAAAGACTTGATTACCTGTTCAGACTCGCATTCTATCAATTATCCTGCAATTGAGTCTCTGTCTAGATATGGTCTGTTTGTGAATCTATCTCTCTACTCATCTATGAAGGAGCAGTGTTCCAAAAGCTCATGATTCCAAATAAATCTATTGGACTTTAACCTGGTGTTGTGAGACTTCTTACTATGGCTTAATTGCCTACATTCGAGTCCTACCCAGTTAGCATTCTTCCCATTTATCATGTTTAATTCTTGGCTTGGCTTTTGCTAAAATTGCTCTGTTCTACACTAACAAAACCTCTAAACTCTGAGTACACAGTGCTTTTGTTTCTGCGAGAATAATATTGCAGACAATTCAGCTATGCTGCTTTGTCTCTTTGCCTCTTTATTCCACTTCCTTTGCCACATTTTTTCTTTCTTGCTTCTCTCTCCCAGGTCCAGTTCATCTTGTTTTACTTGTTGTAAGAATCTGCAACAAGTTTTAAAAGTTTATTTATCAGTCACAAATAGATTTACATTAACACTGCAATAGAGTCACTATGAAAATCTCCTAGTCGCCACACTCAGGCACCTGCTCGGGTACACTGAGGGAGAATATAACACGGCCAATGCACCTAACTTGCACATCTTTGGACTGTGGGACGAAACCAGGAAACCCACGCAGACACGGGGAGAATGTGCAGACTCCACAGAGACGGTGACACAAACTGGAAATCGAACCTGGACCCCTGGCACTGGTAGGCAGCCATGCTAACCACTGTGCCACTGTGTTGCCAGACCTCCATACCCAGATGACAAGCAGCAAGCAGGCTCTAACATAACGGCACTGAGTTCTCAGGGATTATAAATGGGGTGCTTGTGGTTTTTCTGCGAAAATCTCAGCAGGCAATTGTGATCCTCCTCTGGGAAGGATGTAGAAATGGGCACTTGGGGGAAAGGCTTCCAAATTGGACAGCCTCCAGATTGGGTAAGTACACTGCCCAACACATTACGATGCTCACAGAAAGCTTCTCTCGACCACAAAAATATAATCATCGTCTCTGCTCACATTGGTATTCACCTGCCAGGATGCTTGACCTGTTTCTCTGCTCCTTCCCTCTGCTCAGATGCACCACTGGAGCTTTTTGATGAACTAATGGGCTTCGATTAGCAGGACAAAAGGCAGCAGTTCTCATTAATGTGGATCCAATAAACCTGTGGGCAGCGGAGGTGACAGTTGTATAAACAGATTTGTGGGGGCAGCTCAGCAGTCGTGCTGATAGTTGGGTAAACAGTGGGTACACGCGGGAAAACAGATCCAACAGCGCAGTCAAAGCCAGGAACAAGACATGATGGGCCATTGTTGCATGCAAAGTATAAAATGGCCAGGCCTCAAAATGCAAAGTCAGCATATCTTCTGATGTACTTGGTCCCGGGACCCAAGAGGTTGCCAACTGAATGGGTATTGGGAAGCGGAGAGGGGGAAGGGGGGATGGGAAGAAATTGGGGGAGGTGGCGCAGAAGGAGTCCCAGGCACCAGGAATGCAAGACAGGTTGTTGTTGTAAGGGCATTCCCAACTCTCCAACAGAATTGTGATTCCGCAATCCCACATGGGAATAATGCCACCAGCCAATGGCTTAGTAATATTATCACTAGCCTATTACTCCAGAAACTCAGCCAATGTTCTGGGGACCCGAGATCGAATCCTGCCAAGGCAGATAATGAAATGTGAATTCAATAAAAAATATCTGGGTTTAAGAATCTACTGATGACCACGCAGCTGGTGTCAGTTGTTGTAAAAATCCATCTGATTCACTAATGTCCTTTACAAATGGAAATCTGCCATCCTTATCCAATCTGGTCTACTGTGATTCTGGAGCTACAGCAGTGTGCTTGACCCTTAACTGCTCTCCAAGGGCAACTAGGGATGGGCAATAAATGCTGACCAGCCAGCAATGCACATGTATTTACTCTGCTAATCCCCGTGACACTAAGGGACTATTTAACTTGGCCAATCCACCTTACCTATGCATTTTCAGAGTGTGGGAGGAAACCTATGCTGACACGGGGAGAACATGCAAACTTCAGATAGACAGTTGCCTGAGGGCAGAATTGAACCTGCGTCGCTGGCACTGTGAAGCAGCTGTGCTAACCAGTATGCCACTGGATGTTACATGCCTCTGACCTCTACAATAAATATCTGAGGAAGTTAAGGCATGGCAGATATTAATTGAAGAATTTTAGCCTCTTTGGACTCGTTATTTTATGGTGGTTTCAGTTCCCATGATGCAAACCGTCATCTGACTGTCCAGTGTGAAGAGTTGTGTAATGACTTTAGTCAGACAAGTGAGTTTGGCTTCAATATGAACTCCCTGATTATAGGCCAAATTGATGGTCCAATCAGGGACCTCATGCTCTGTACTTAAAGGACTGTCAGTTCCTCTGGCACTCCAGAAGTAGATTGCAGACTGAGCGCGCTCTGTATAGTGTTGTTGGATCTTGTAAATAAAAGAATTTTGGTGAAAGGACTTCCGCCTCCGAGAAGTTATTACAAGTTAATTTATAATTAGAAAAGTAACAAACAGTACAACAAAATGGATATTCAGAAAATATTTAATTGAAATCATTTTCTGCTTTGTGGCAGCAGGAAGCCTTATCCACTGGAGAAAAATTTGGAAATTCAGACAAAGAGTTTTGCCAACAATTTAAATGAACAATTGGAAATCCAATACAAAGCATAGAGCTTGGTTTCCAAGATGTGAATTACAGCAGCTCAGGCACCAGGAATTGAAGTCAAAATATTAACCCCTTTATTTGTACTTGTTCTGCCTCTGCCTTGCTTCCCGTCAGAACCAGCCTAACGTTATCTCTTCAAAATCACCTCTAACATTAAATAGTTGCAACGGAGCATTTTCAGAAACTTCATTAGTGACCAATAAAGGGTTTACTTACAAGAGCATTCAACAGCTTCTCTGCAGATTGCTCTGTTATTCCTCTGCCTAAGAGAACTCCTCCCTCTGGGGAGATTCCTCTCTCTCAGCCCCGACTGGTCATCCAGGCCAGGTGACTTCTTTTACTCTGCTGTTCTGTCCTTAAAGAGACACTCACCACAGAGCTGGACAAATGTAAGGTTTCTCCATTACAGCATCAGCAAAACTTCGTTTTCCATCACAAACATTTTCACTTTAGGATGGGATTTTCCAGCCCTTCCTGCCAGTGGGATATTCCAGTCCTGCTGAAAGCATTCCACCCCCCACCCCCAGCTCAGCAGGTTTCCCCTGCAGCAAGGTAGACCAGCCATTCAAAACACCATAGACATCGTGAGACTGGAAGACCCTTGCTAGTGGCCTATGGCGAGCTTCTTCAGCCGCCAGAAAACACGCCATTTGGTGGGTGGGGGGGGGGGGCGGTGCTGCAGGAAAATCCCACCCTTACAGATTCTATTTCTCTTCTCAGCCACTCCCTCAGGCTGAAAGTAACAATGTTTAACATTCAAGCATTATCTGATTCTCCTATTTCGGACTATCATTAATTCTGACAAGACAGACATGTTATCGAAGCTTTTCATCTTGCACTGGTGATGATACTGTGCCTTTAAGAAATGTGTGTATATTGTTTTTCCTGTAAGGGGTATATTTAGAATTCAGCTTTCTCATGCCAGGTGCTAATATGTCCACACAATGTTTTAAATTGGTAGCTGGGAGAATGGGATAAGTGCCTGGTGTAAGCTGAGCTAATGCATTTGTGTTTACCTAAAATTCCATTGGGTTTCAGAACAGAGTTTTGATTGACAGGGATTGAGTCAAGTGCTAATGGGAGGAGCTAAGCTTGCAAGGAAGATACACAGTTTTTCTTTCATTTTAAAACAAACAGCCACTGCCTGATTCTGAAAGAAACAAGACAAGTCTCTCTATCTTTGTCTGTCTGTCCGTCTTTCTGTCTCTCTCTCTCTCTCTGTAGGTTGTCTGAAAGCTGGCAACCTCAATACAAGCATATAAACCAGTATTTTGCTAACTGATTTTAAAGAGAGATTTAAGTCTATAGGAAGAATATTGCTTGAATTTGAACTCAAAGGGATAGGTTAGTAGTTAAGAATTGTACCTTGCCATGTACAAATATTGTTCAATTATTAAATAATAAGCTAACTAATTTGACATAGTTAAACTGTGTTGTTAAATTTTTTCGATACTGTGCCTTTAAGGAATGTGATTAATCATGTTTTTTGTAGGTTTTATTCAAATAGCTCCTAATATTTTATTGGCACCATTTGGTCTGTAACTGGTGTCCTCTAATTGTTACTGAAGCAATATAATGGGCATCATGTTTAAATTTAATATGTCTAATGCAGTGTTCTGGGATTTTATGATCTTTTGGGGATTGCAGAGTGGAGCATGATTGACAGGTCAGGTGACGCCTGGGACCATTCATAGAAAAGTCCAAGTGTTTAGTTTTGCCTTTTAGTAGTAGCATGGAGTGGAGAACAGCAACAATGTTTTTCCCCTCTCTCTGGAGCTGGAGTCTTTAGTTTCACTTTTCCCAGATACTGTTTGGACTTGAGGCAGAAAGCAATGTCTCTGTCTCTCTCGCCTTCTCCAGGACTGGGAAGTCACAGAGTTTTAATCCAACATTGAACAGACCAATTTACAGCAGGTTTTAAAAGGCTACAAAATCAGCATCATGCGAGGATATTTGCTTTTTGTGCAAAGTCCGGACAGGTGTGTATGTTTCTGATTTATTACTCACAAGTATTGCTTACATTAACACTGCAATGAAGTTACTGTGAAAATCCCCTAAAATCCACACTCCAGCACCTGTTCGGGTTAATGCAGCTAACCAGCACGTCTTTCAGACTGCAGGAGGAAACCGGAGCACACAAAAGAAATCCATGCAGACATGGGGAGAATGTGCAAACTCCACTGACAGTGACCCAAGTCAGGAATTGAACCCATGTTCCTGACACCATGAGACAGCAATGCTAATCACTGTTCCGCCATGCCACCAACTTGAAATAATATAGATAGTAGCTGTTAATGTTTATTCTATATCATGTTTGATTCTTGTAATTGGTAAAAGTTATGCTAATTTTTTAAATTAGGGTTCTTAAATAAATTTTGTTTGATAAAAGCTTCCTTATGGGTCATTTGAATCATATCTGGCATATGATTGCATTATTATTTTTATTATTTTATGCTCACCCGTGCCATTTTCAAATGTAAAAACATAAGGTCTAGGCTAACTTCATAAAACATCTTCTGGCCTCGGTCTTAACAAATAAAGTTACCTTGTTCACAGCCCCCTTGCCACCTAATCCTTGCTGGCCATGGTAGCTTACAGAGAGTTAATTCTTGTCACAGGATTGTTCGCCAGATCTCAATGAAAAGGCAAGGAGGAGGTTGCGTGGAGCTGTGAGCAGCAGGCGAGAGCAATTAATAAGGCAAACACTACGTGAAGCTCCATTGAGTAGCAAGGCGATGAGTCAAAGGGAATTATGTTCAGACTATCAATAATCAGACGCGATTGGGACTGCACTTAGACTATCTTTGGAGATCATGCCTTAAAACAGACATCAAAGCCTGAGCGAGCAACAAAGATAACACCCAGACTTAAATCAATGAATTTGGTTAAGGGAAATAAGATTATTCAATTTAAGAGCTTGAAAGAAAACATGATTAAAGTGTCAAATAATGTGCAGCATATATAAAATGGAAGATAATAAACACTTTGAACTGAATCTGGATACGGATAAAGGCTTGATTTTGGAATTAACTTTAAGTTCAATAAGAACGAGGAAGGAATTTCGTGCTTAGATCTCTTGATTTGTAGATTAGGGTGCTATCCACTGCAGTGAATTAACTTTCTCTGCATTATTATAGTTTAATAAATTCTGCCCCATTGAGTTTAGTCCAGAGGGTACGAGGTTTTATTGTCCGTCCAGTCTTTCCCATTGTGTGCATTGTAATGATAGAAAGGCTCATAAGGGATTGTGCAAATATGTTATGGATTCATTTATGGAGATTCAGCACACAGAGGCATTAAGAAGGTAATGGTCTCACAGTATTTTTGCTAAACTCTTCATCCAGGAACTCAGCCAGTCATAGAATCCCAACTGTGCAGAAGGAGGCCATTCAGCCCATCGAGTCTTCACCAACTACAATCCCACTATAATTCCCTTAACCCCACACATTTACCCAGCTTATTCCCCCGACACTCGGGTCAATTTAGCATGGCCAGTCAACCTAACCTGCACAACTTTGGAGCGTGGGAGGAAACCGGAGCACTCGGACACACAGACGCAGGAAGAACGTGCAAACTCCACACAGACAGTGACCCGAGACTGGAATTGAAGCCAGGTCCCTGGCGCTGTGAGGCAGCAGTGCTAACCACTGTCAGAAAAACCCATCTGGTTCATAGTAATCTTTAGGAAAGGAAATCTCTGCTGTGCTTACCTAGTCTGGACTACACGCAACTCCAGATCCACAGCAAGTTGATTCTCAACTCTCTTCCAAGGACAACTAAGGATGGGCAATAAACGCTGGCCAGCCAGTGATGCCCATGTCCCACGAATGAGTAAAAAAAAGACTAAGCTTGCAGACACCAGCAGCAGAGATGTGTGCTGTATGCTCTGTTTCAGAACAAAAGTGAAACAATATCAGGACAGCATAACACAGTTACCTCAGGCCTACACCTGACACCAGAGCCACAACACCCGTGGTTTGATTCTGAACTGTCCTCTTAAATGACCCATGTGGTTCAAGGGCAATTGGGCTTGGGCAACAAGCCTCTCACATCCACATCCCATGAAGGAGTAAATTTTAAAAAGTGACTTAGAACTGAAGCATCAATACAAGTATTAGAAGAGTGAGGCTTGAGTCCTAGGCCTTTGGCATTGCTGCATAACTAATATCAGTTACACTTTTGTACATTGTGTGGCAAGAGTAGAAAGAAAGGCTGATTTGTTTAAAGCCGTCAGTAAATGTTTAAGTTACTGGAGCACGGATCAGGAGACAGGATTGCTCGTAAATCACCGAGGCAGGAAAGGTGAGGCCAGGAGCAGAAGGTGGCTCTTCCATTCCAAACCCACTCCCTGCAGAATCTAATTCATGACCAATCTTCAGTGGTCAATAACAGGGCCTGAGGACGGACAATAAAACCTCGTACCCTCTGGACTAAACTCAATGGGGCAGAATTTATTAAACTATAATAATGCAGAGAAAGTTAATTCACTGGCACAGTCATCAGCTGGCACAGTCAACTGCTCGAGACCCCCTTGTCCGTCCTCTATCTGCCCTGTTCCACAGCTCCAAAATCTCTGAGTTGCCACACTCTGGTGCCTGTTCAGGTACACTGAGTGAATCACTCTTTGGTCTTCATTAATATTTCTAACCACAAAACAGAACACTCTGAGAAATAGCAAAGTTACTGACGCCGAAACTTGTCCGAATATATTCAGTCAGCCCCAGATGTCAATTGGCCTGGGATTTGAATGGAAGCCGGTGGTTCAGAGGTCATCGCTCTTACTGCTGAAGAGACCAACTTGTCCAGCAACTTCATCTTGTCTGTAATTGCTTTTATGCAAATCTTGAATTGTGCAAATTAAACTGTGACACAGGCAGCTACATTCACAGCACTGGGAATGAGGTGTGAGATCCATCTTAATTTATGCAGCTTTTTTGACATGACGTATGGACGCTTCCATTTTGAGCAGTTTAATTCTCCACATTTGGATGCGTGTAGACTATACCTACAGGTATATTTCAATAGCAGAAACATATGTCTTGTTTTTGAGCTCCGTCCAAAGCTTCTTTAACATTTTTACAATTTATTATTATTCACTACTGCATATTTATATTACCAGCACATTGTTCCTTGATTGCCAACATCACACAGTGCTACATTCGCTGTAACATTCATCAAATATTAATTAATTTTCTCTTTACAATAGGCAAATCTATATTATAAAGTCCAAAGATAGTCTTTCCTTTATTTAGTGACTGCTGCAATCTCAGGATGCCAGCAAGAACTTGAGCAAATAGAAGTGTGGTCACTTGGTGCAACAGAGAAAATACAGTAACCAATTTACACACAGTAAGTCCTATAAACAGGACTTAGATTATCTTTTTCGTGATTTGATTCGAGTTATAATTGTCACATGTCACAGGAGTGTCACCGTGGCACAGTGGTTAGTGCTAAATTGCCTCTCAGTGTCAGGGGGACTAGTTAGGGGTCATGGGGATAGGGCCTGGATGGGGCTAAGGTCGGTGCAGGTTTGATGGGCCGAATGGCCTCCTTCTACACTGTCGGATTCTATGTATACAGTGAAAAATATTGTTTCATGCTTGCTATACAGACAAGGCATACCATTCATAGAGTACTTAGGGGTGAAAGATAGGAAAGGATACAAAAATAGGGAGCAATTTTACCATCATGTTGCGCCTGTTTTCAGGTGCAAAAATGTCGGGTATGAGGCAAGTAGCATGATCTGCACCCCACCTCCACACCAATTCCCCCTTTACCAAGGACCAAAAGTGGCTGTGATCAGGACCATGCCTGAAACATTTGCACACCAACTTTCCTGCCACTTTCCCCTTTACCACTGCATTCGCCCATCCAGAATTTGCTCGAAACATACATGCTCCATGTAGGTCCAATTGGGGTGCTCCAATTAGCGAAGAACTAAGTGCCGAGCGTCTGAAGGCTCGCTACTTGAGATCGGAGTGGGGAGGGCGTGGAGGTGGGTCTGCTGCCACTCTGCTTGAGATCGGTGAAGGGCGGGGGGGGGACGGGCCTACGATCGGTTTGGGTGACGATGAGGGATAAGGAGGTTAGTAACGTTGGGGGTTGGGGCAATGTCTGTGGGAGTCAGGGGGAGGCTTAACCAGCCCGGGAATGATGTGGCAATGGAGCAACATCTATCTTTCTTTTTGTGCGTGCACAGTTGGAGGTGTTGATTGGAGTTGCAGGATTTTGGGTGTGTTAAGCCTCGCCCACAGGCTTGTGCAGTGTGATTCAGACTTGCTGATATTTTTCAGGCAGAGTACCTACAGGGGCTTCTCAAGATGGGTCTAAAAGTTGGATCAGAAACACTTTCAGTGTCAAGTCCGCCCAGCACTTAGAATCAAACTGGTAAAATGGAATCCTTAGTGTTGCAGTTACATAATGGGTATCGAGAAAGACCAGGTCAGAATATAGCTCGTCCATTTAAAAGTCTGTCAGCAGCATTGAAGAGGCTATTCTTGAGTTAGTTGGTACGTGTTCTCAGACTTTTATATTCTTTTCCCAACAGAAGAAGGTGGAAGAGAGAATGTCCAGGATGTGTGAGGTCCTTGATTATATCGGCTGCTTTTCCAAGGCAGTGTAGATGGAGTCAATGGACGGGGGCGGGGGTGGTGGTTGATTTGCGAGATGGACTAGGCTTTGTTCACAAGTCTTTGAAGTTTCTTGCAGTTTCGGACAGAGCCCTCTTTGTAGTGATGCTGGTTCAGGATTAAATATTCAGAAGGTCACCAAGGAAAATGCAACCATTTTCCATTGGGCAGCACAGTGGTTAGCACTGTTGCCTCATTGCTCCAGAGACATGAGTTTGATTCCTGGCTTGAGTCACTCTCTGTGTGGAGTTTGCATGTTCTCCTCATGTCTGTGTGGGTTTCCTCCGGGTGCTCCAGTTTCCTCCCACAATACAAAGATGTGCATTGGCCGTGCTAAATTGATCCTTAGTGTCCTAGGATGCATAGGTTAAAGGGATTAGTGGGACAAATATGTCGGGTTACAGGGACTGCGCCTGTCTGGGATTGTTTTTGGTGCAGACTCAATGGGCTAATGGCCTCCTTTTGCACTATAGGGATTCTAGTGGCTGTGGGATCTTTTACGCCTCAGGGGACAGATCGGATCTCAATTTGACATCTCAGCCAAAAGGCAACCAGTGCAGCATTCCTTCAGTACAGCACCAGAATACCTCCCCAGGTGTTGTGCTGAAGCCTCTGGTTTGGGACTTGGATTGAGGGTCAGGGGTAAGAGTGTTACCACTGAGCCTGGGCTGACACCGGATAAAGAATCCCACCTGCAGCAACATTGTTCTGTGCCTGTCAAACGGGAATTAAAATTGTAACGTCTCTGCTACGTCAAGCCACAACTTCAGAAGCAGCATGTGTGACGGAAAAAAGAGGCTCTATTTTAAACAGCAGGCTGTTAGGCGTTGATAAGACCTCCGGTGCTCTGCATGCCTGTATATAAATGAGCTGATCATGGCCCCTCGCTTTCATTAAGTGCTCTGAGAAGGGCCAGAGAGCAGGCGCAGGAATTCCAGCAAGCAGCAGCCTGCAAAGGGACTGCCTGTTTTGTAAAGAGTGAGGATGAAAGACAATGGCGATAGTAAAGAATTTAAGAACAATGTTCAAACTGAATAGAAAGCTAGCTAACTAGTCCAATGATGTGCAGGTTAGGTTGATTGGCCATGGTAAATTGACCCTGGTGTCAAGAGATTAGCAGGGTAAATATGTGGGGTTACGGAAATGGAGTCTGGGTGGGATTGTGGTCAGTGCAGACCCAATGGACCGCATGGCCTCCTTCTGACAATGTAGGAATTCTATGATTCCAACTGTAGGGAAAGTAAAAGCTCCAGCCAATGACACAGGAACAAAGACAAAAATCATTTAGTAATCATTTACAAACTTCACCCCGCCTGCTCCCCAGTTAATTTAGATAGTAAGTTTATTTTTTTATTCTTTCTGTCAAAAAGGAGCATTTCACATTCACCCACATTGCATTCCACTTTGCCAGATTTTTGCCCATTCAGGCAGTATGGTGGCACACTGATTAGAGCTGCTGCTTCACAGGTCCAGGGACTTTGGGTTCTATTCCTGGCTTGGGTCCCTGGCTGTGTGGAGTTTGCGTGTCCTTCCCGTGGGTTTCTTCCGGGAGCTCTCGTTTCCTTTCACAGTCTAAAGGATGTTCCGGTTAAGTGCATTAGCCATGCTAAATTCACCCTCAATGTACCCGAACAGGTGCCAAAGTGTGGCGACCAGGAAATCTTCACAGTCACTTCATTGCAGTGTTAAAGTAAGCTGACTTGTGACACTGACAAGTAAATTTTAAACAATTAACTTAACCTGTCCATGTTCCTTTGTAGCCTCCCTATATCCTCTTCACAATTTACTTTCCTACCTGTTTTTGTGTTGCCAACAAATTGCAGAACTGTATCTTCAGTTGGTATAAAGTGTGTCCTATATATATAAAACACAGGTTAGACAAAGATCAGTGAACACTGTACTCTTCACAGAAGTGTTAGACCAGCCATTGTGATATTTTGCACACTGCCCATCCTCTGACAGGATGAGCTGGCTATAGAAGTTTATAAGGCAGATGGCAGTGAACTGGAACTGCAATTCTACACCATAACCAACCCAGCCTCATTCGTAAGTGTACTTGATTCTGTAAACTATCATGAGGTGGTTTATTATTTATATCAATCAAAGGAGCAAAGATTCACCTTAGTCATTTTGATTCAATGATCAGAACTCATATTCAGTGCAGCCCTATTGAAAGTTTACGTCATTTGGTAACTATCTTCATTAAGACTGCACGGTGGTCACTCCCACCGATACTGTCATGGACAGATGCATTTGAGAAAGGCAGGTTAGTGAAGATGAAGTCATAGTTTTTTTTCCTCTCTTGTTGGATCCCTCACTATGTGCCGCAGTCCCAGGCTAGCGACTATGTCCTTCAGGACACAACCAGCTCACTCTATAGTGGGCAATTGATGGTGATGAACATTGAAGACTTCACCCAAAGACCATTCTGTGCCTTTGCCACCCTCACTGCGTTCTCCAAGTGGTGTTCAACGTGGAGGAGTACTGATTCATCAGCTGAGGGGAGATGGTACGTGTTAATCAGCAGAAGGTTTCTTTGCCCATCTTTGACCTGAGACTTCATGGGGTCCAGAATCAGTGGAGAGGACTCGCAGGGCCACACACTCCCTACTGCATATCACTGTGCCGACACCTCTGCGGTGATGGTGATACCTGGGGCATTGTCTGTAAGATATGATTTTGTGAGTGTGACTATTCTGTGAGACAGCTTTCCCAATGTTGGCACAATCCCCAGAAGGAGGAGTCTGCAGGGTTGACAGTGCTGTGTTAGCCGATGCCAAGGTCGATGCTAGGTTGTCCATTTGGTTTCATTTCTTTGAGACTGTTTAGCTGTTTGCAATTGGTGGTCTTTAAGAGTTAACCACATTGCTGTGGCTCTGGAGTTACATGTAGGGCAAACTGGATAAGGATAGCAGATTTCCTTCCCTAAAGGATATTAGTGCAATAGATGGGTTTTGAACAACAGTTGACAATTAGTGGTGACATGGTGACACAGTGGTTAGCATTACTGCCTCACAGCACCAGGGTCCCAGGTTCAATTCCAGCCTCGGGTCACTGTCTGTGTGGAGTTTGCATGTTCTCCCTATGTCTGCGTGGGTTTCCTCTGGGTGCTCTAGTTTCCTCCCATACTCCAAAGATGTGCGAGTTAGGTTGATTGGCCATACTAAATTGCCCTTTAGCATCAGGAGATTAGAAATGTGGTGCTACAGGAATAGGGCTTGGGTAGGATTATGATCGGTGCAGAGTTGATGGGCCGAATGGCCTGCTTCTGTACTGTAGGGATTCTATGGTTCTATGAAAATGATCATCTTCCAGATTCCACCACCTACTCTGGGAAAACTGATCCTGTAACAATAACACTGTGTCACTGCCTTTTCAACCTGACCATGTCCACATCGCGTGAATGGATTATTAAATTTCTGTGAACTTTTATTTCTCTACATTTTAAATAGATAATCCCAAGCAGTCATTTTACTGAAATTTATTCAATTGGGAGTTCAAGATTCAGATGGGAATTCTGAAAGGCACTTTGGATTACTGCAGTTTCTTGAAGCCAAAAAATTTGCAAGTTGTATGAGGAACTGCAAAAATAATCAAGTACCTTAGCTTTAGAAAGTAAACTGTACTACGTATCCACAATTGTTGTTGCTCCTTTGTTTATTGCAGTGTTGGCAGACACCAAAGATGAAGTTGCCCAAATTCTCTCCAAGTTGTCATCAGCGTGTGGCTTGAGGGGGTGTGAAGGAAATTGGAGAGTCTTATCCTCAAACAAATAGAAATGGATAAAAACAACCCAGCGATGTAAATAATCCCCTGGCATGTTTCCCTTTGTTAACACTGACCTCCCATGTGGATACTGGCCTGTATATAAAAATATAAATCTTTCCAATTAGACTAAAGAGAGGCAAGATTTCCTGTTCATCTGTATCAACTTGATATCCAATTGCAGATGATGAATGAGGGTTCCTATCAATTCTTTACTTCAGAAGATTGAGGGGACATACGAACAAACATTTAGCTCTGAGCTGAATGGTTTACTGAGCAGGTAGGTTAACGATTATGCTACTGGACTAGTAACCAGATACCTGGGCTAATAATCCAGCGAACATAACTTCAAACCTTGCAGGTATATGTTTTGTATTTGAATTCTGTTTAAAATACTCTATAATTAAGAAACTGGTTTTAGTAAAGATGACCAAGAAGCTGTTATGAAAGATGTAACTCATTCATTCATCCTCTTCAGAGGAGGAAACCTGCTTATATGTGATTCCTGCCCTATACAACTCTAAACTGCCCTGTGAACTAGCCTTGCCAGCCATTTCCTTGGGCCCACTTCTCTGGCTAAGGAAAGTTGAGCAATAAATGCAGCAAGAAATGGAAAAGAAGGTTCAATTTAGAGCAAATAAAAAGATTGAATGGATTTACCTTCAGCCCATTTCCCCACAGAGCCTCTGCTTCATCATGAACTCTAACCAGCCTGAGCTAAGATTCTTTAATGTTACTGCCTCCCACATTCCCCTGGCCCTAGATAAGTGTAATGGAATATTTTACAATATTTTCCTGAAGTAGTATGACTCATTCCCATTCATTTATTCCTTAACATAAGGCTCTCAAAAGCTCCAGATATTTTGAGAAGCATTTTCCAGACACCCTTCCCCCCCACACTGTGTTTTCCGCTGGTTGCGGAAGCAGTTCACCACTGACCTGCTGGTGGGTTCTTCCAGCCTCATTGATGTCTATGGCATTTTGCCTGGCTTGCCTGTCCCGCTGTGGATAGGGGCTTTGGCAGGACTGGAAGATCCCACTGGTGGAAAGGGCTGGAAAATCCCACCTGTTCTCTGTCCATAGACGCTCCCACGCTTGCTGTGCTGCTTTTATTTCAGATTTCCAGCATCTTCAATATGTTGCTTTTGGAAACAGCATGCCGGGGAAAATCAATCCCAACAGGACTAATCATTATAGCCCTTAATTCCAATCCTTAACTTGATATTCATCCAGTTCATTCTCGACTGTGTTAACACACGTTAACAAATTGTTTCCTCTAGAAGTCTATTCTCATTGAGAGACATCTCTGCCAATCTTAAAGACAGAATTTCTGCATATCAGTGGCTTTGACTTTGAGTGTGTAAGCACTCATTAAAACTACATTTGCATTAACAATGTTGAAAAATGTTCCCAATAGAGGAATAGTGGAGAAAAATGGAAGCATAACTCCATTTGCGAAATTCCCCTCATAGTTTCTGTACTTCATAGAAACCTACAGTGCAGAAGAAGGCTATTTGGCCCATCGAACTTATCAACCACAATCCCACCTAGGCCCTGTCCCCATAACTCCATGCATTTACTCTAGCTAGTCCCCCTGACACTAAGGGGCAATTTAGAATAGACACTTCAGCTTTGGAGTATGGAGGAAACCCACGCAGACACAGGGAGAAAATGCAGACTTCACACAGTCACCCAAGCCAGGAATCAAAGCCAAGTCCCTGGCTCTGTGAGGCAATAGTGCTCAGCACTGTGCTACCCATATCACTGACATGAAAATGAGACATCAGAGACCAACTTCTCCCGATATAACACACAGTCTTCAGACTCTGAAATTCTTCACTCTTCATTGTACAAGCATTGCTGCTGAATGAGGTAAATGATGAAACAAAAACTCTTGGATGGGAAGGTTGCTTCCACGTGCTGGATTGTGCGTAAGAAAATTTTTAACCTCTTTAAAGGGACAAGTTCATGATTTAATTATACAAAGCATGTGGAGAAAATCTCCTGAGCAATAACTTGCAGATCAGTTATTAACTCAAGTTATACAGAGTAAAGCTTCTATCCAAAACTCACCCATTTTAGTCCTTATCCAAGTTCACAAAGTATCTCATCCCTTTACCAATTCTGGCCATGCTACTTTTGTTTCATCCGCACTGAAAATGCTTAAAAATAATGGTCAATTAGAACCTTAAAAAGGTATAGCACAGAGGGAGTCCTTTCGACCCATCTTGTCAATGCCAGCTGAAGGATAGCAAGAAGTCTTACAAGACCAGATTAAAGTCCAACAGGTTTATTTGGTAGCACAACCACTAGCTTTCAGAGTGCTGCTACTTCATCAGATGAGTGGGAGTTCACAAACAGGGCATATAAAACTCAATTTACAAAATAATGGTTGGAATGCAAGTCTTTCCAGGTAATCAAGTTTTAAAGGTACAGACAGTGTGAGTGGAGAGAGGGTTAAGCACAGGTTAAAGAGATGTGTATTGTCTCCAGCCAGGACAGTTAGTGAAATTTTTCAAGCCCCAGGCAAGTTGTGAGGGGGCGGTTACAGATAGTATGACATGAACCCAAGATCCCGGTTGAGACCATCCTCATGTGTGCGGAACTTGGCTATCAGTCTCTGCTCAGTGACTCTGCGTTGTTGTGTACCATGAATGCCGCCTTGGAGAACATTTACCCAAATATCAAAAGCCTCAACCAGGATCTTGGCTTCATGTCACACTATCTGTAACTCCCACAACTTGCCTAAACATGCAAAATCTCACTAATTGTCCTATCTGGAGACAATACACATCTCTTCAACACGTGCTTAACCCTCTCTCCACTCACATTGTCTGTACCTTTCAGACTTGATTACCTGGAAAGACTCACGTTCCAACCATTATTTTGTAAATTGAGTTTGTGTCTTTATGAGCCCTGTTTATGAGCTGAAATCCCACTCACCTGATGAAGGAGCAATGCTCTGAAAGTTAGTGGCTTGGGCTACTAAATAAGCCTGTTGGACTTTAACCCGTGTTGTGAGATTTCTTACTGTGTTTACCCCAGTCCAATGCCAGCATCTCCACATCAACCCTAAGGACACCTAAGTGCTCTTTCGAATCCTACCATCCTGCACCCAGCCCATGGCTTACAGCATTTAAGGTGCAGATTCAGGTACTTTCTAAAAGAGTTTAGGGTCTCTGCCTCCATCACCAACTCAGACAGTGAATTTCAGAGACCCAGCGCCTTCTGCGTAAAGAAATTCTTCCTCATGTCCCCTCTACATCTACTGCCACTTATCTTGAATATATGTCCCCAGTTCTAGAATTCTCCACCAAGGGAGACAATTTTATCCTGTTCACTCTATCTTTTCTCTTATAATTTTGTACACTTCAATCACGTCACCCATCAGGCTTCTTTGATCCAAGGAAAATAACCCCATTCTGTCTCCTCACAGTTACATTTTTCTAGCCATGGCAACATTCTTGGAAACTTCCTCCACACTCTCTCCAGAACAATTACTTTCTCTACTACGGTGACCAGAACTGCACACAATATTCCAACTATGGCCTCACCAGTGTTTTATACAATTCCAAAATGATATCCTTACATTTATATTCTATACTTCTGTTAATGAAGGAGAGCATTCCATATGCCTTCTTTACAACCTTGTCTATTAGGATGGCCCGGTGGCACAGTGGTTAGCACTGCTGCTTTAGGTTCAATTCCCACCTTGGGTCACTATCTGTGCAGAATTTGTATGTTCTCCCCATGTCAGTGTGGGTTTCTTCCGGGTCCTCTGGTTTCCTCCCACAATCTGAAAGATGTGCTGGTTAAGTGCATTGGCTGTGCTAAATTTTCCCTCAGTAAACCCAAACAGGCGCCGGAGTGTGCCGACTAAGGGATTTTCACAATAAGTTAATTGCAGTGTTAATGTAAGCTTACTTGTGACATTAATAATAAATAAAATAAGTATTGAACTGCTGCCTTTAGGGATCTGTGCACTTGTACACCAAGACCTCTCACTTCTTCTGCCCCTCTTATTACATTCACATTTATCGTATGCCCCCAATTAACCTTTCTAACTACATGAACTAATTACAAGACGCTGCAATCTCAAGACTTCCATTAGCTTTACACCTCCACTTCCCTCACTCCTCCTATTAGTGTAGACCAATTAGTGGTTTGATTCTGTGAATCTGGAGCTTGTGTCTTCCTTTGAGCTCATTACTCCGTGATGGCTCGCGTACAGCTGGAAACTCAGCTTAATGTGTCAGGAACTGTTCTGTTTATATCTAACAGTGGCAGGGGGCACGGGATGGTGAGAACTCAGAATGGGAGCTGAAAAGCGATTATTCAAATCTTTCCGATGTTCAACTAGAGGAAATTTGAATTTAGCCAGGTAGGCAGGGCCTGACATCAGACAGACAAGCTGGCCACCCGGAGGAGGGGTGGAACAAAGTGATCCAGTTGTGATAGATATGGAACTTGATCTCTTACCTTTGGATAATGTCACCTCCCCTATAGATAGGGAAGAGGAGGAGTGGTGGAGGGGCAAAGGATAGATATTTGGGAAAATCCAGGGGAACTCTGTGAGGATGGAAAGGGAGTCCATTGCTAGAGCTTGGCTGGCTAGGATTTTTAAAAATTCATTTGTGGGACATAATTGTCGCTGGCTGACCAGCATTTATTGCCCATCCCTCATTGCCCAAGGGCAGTAGAGAGTCAACTATATTGCTGAGGCTCTGGGGGTTACATGTAGGCCAGACCAGGTAAGAATGGCAGATTTCCTTCCCTAAAGCGCTTCCCTAAAGTAAACTCAATGTTTTTTTTTCCAACAATCAACAATGGTTTCACAGTCATCAGTAGATTCTCAATTCCAGATTTTATTTCTAATTGAATTCAAATCCCACCATCTGCTATGGTGGGATTCGAAACCAGGTCCCCAGAACATTAGCTGAGTTTCTGGATTACTAATCTAACGATAATACCACTAGGCCATCACCTCTCCCTCCACCCTCGATTTGATTGTAGGGGACAGAGTTGGATAAATAGGAAAGGTTCTGAAGGAGAATGGTTTGGTGGCCGTGTTAAAAACTACAGAGCAGACAAGGTGAGTGGAGATGGAGGTTGATATTACTGAAAACAAGGAGTCACCGCGCTCAGGGACTGAGGGAGGAGAAGAGCGAGCAGATCTCAATTGGAAACTTCAGGTGGCTCAAAAGTGGATTTTAGAGAAAGAAGAACAAAAGAAGTGGAACGACATGAAATAACTGAAGGGACAGTTGAGGTTGGTGTTTAAGAGCTGGAAATGATGAGGAATTTTGAAGAATGCTGTGTGAAGTGGCCGTGTGCCTTTCCAGTAGGATTTCAGGCCTGGTTTGAGTTTTTTCCAGACGTCTTAAGAAGAAATCTTTGGAGAGAAAGAGCCTGAACGCACACATTGAGGCCAAAATAATTGAATTCTTTGATCAGGCCGCAAGGCTTCCATCAGTAATATTGCAAAAAGATGATTCCTACTGACATAATTGTGCAGGATCTCAAACAGAGGCTGCCACGGCGATATCGCAATATATTGTCATCCAGAGGATTTTCGGCTTCCGGTTTTTAATGTAAACGGAAGGGCCCTGGTTTTGATGAAGATTCCTGAAAATTCACCTATGTTTTTTTCTCTTTTCAGGTCTTGACACGCCAACCATTTCTTTCCAAAATTTCTCTTTCTATCCATCAATCTCCATGATGTTTAGGTGTGGAAATGCTCAGGGGAAAAAAAACATTAGCTAACTTGTTCACAGCTACCAATCCCGCAACCTCTACCACTTAGGAGGATAAGGATAGTAGATCCACTGCCTACAAGTCACACACCATCCGGACTTGGAAATATATTACCGTTGATTCATTGTCATTGGGTCAAAATCCTGGAACTCTCTTCTGTTCAGTACTACAGGTGTACCTTCACCATATAGATTACAAATTCCAAGAAGGTAGCTCACCACCACCTTCTCAAGGGCAATTAAGGATGGACAATAAAATAAAAGTAAAGTTTATTTATGTGCTACAAGTAGGCTTGCTTTAACACTTCAATGAAGTTGTTGTGAAAATCTCCTAGTTGCCACACTCCAGCACCTGTCTGGGTACACTGAGGGATAATTTAATATGGCCAATACACTTTACCAGCACATCTTTTGGACTGTGGGAGGAAACTGGAGCACCCGCAGGAAACCCAAACAAACATAGGGAGAATGTGCGGACAGTGACCCAAATGGGGAATCGAACCTGGGTCCCTAGCACTGTGAGGCTAACCACTGTGCCACCAGGCCACCCCCAGCAATAAATGTTGGCCTTTCCATTTATACCCATGCTCAGAATAAAAAACATCTTGAAGAAGATAAATAATAATTTACATTAGTTTAAAAAAAATAATGACTCAACCAACTGCCAGAACCAATTAGATTTCACTGAAGTGTTGGAATGATTAAAATATTAAAATTATGCCTTGGGTAAGAATAGTTAATAGTGCTGCCTGATATACGTGTAGGGAATTCATTGAGAAACAAGATCATAAACATCAATGTTTTGGAATCAGATGAGCTTGAAGGTATGGTTGCTATGAGACTATTTGTGAAACAGATTGGGCTGGAGTTTTCTAAAAATTCAAACCACCTGTAAGGACCAGGGCAGCAGATGGGGAACACCCACACCTTCAGGTTCCCCTCCAAAGAACAGTACAGCACAGAAAACAGGCCCTTCGGCCCTACAAGCCTGCACCGCTCATTGGTCCAAATAGACCATTCATTTGTGTCCCTCCATTCCCAGTCTGCTCATGTGACAATCCAGGTAAATCTTAAATGATCTCAGCATGTCCGCCTTCACCACCCTACTTGGCAGTGCACTCCAGGCCCCCACCACCCTCTGTGTAAAAAACGTCCCTCTGATATCTGAGTTATATCTCACTCCTTTCACCTTCAGCCCGTGACCCCTCGTGATCGTCACCTCCGACCTGGGAAAAAGCTTCCCATTGTTCACCCTATTTATATCCTTCATAATTTTATACACCTCTGTTAGGTCTCCCCTCATTCTCCAAATTTCCAGGGAGAACAACACCAGTTTACCCAATCTCTCCTCCATACCAGGCAACATCTTGGTAAAGCTGGTCCACGTCACACACGTGAGGTCAGTTCATGCTCTGGGTGGGGGAGGGGAGAGACGTCAGATCATTCTCTGGGTGGGAGAGGGGAGTGAGTTGAGGTCATTCTGTGGGAGGGGGAAGGGGAGTGAGGTCGGGTCATTCTCAGGGTGGGGGAGGGGTGTGAGGTCAGATCATTCTCTGGGTGGGGGAGGGGAGTGAGTTGAGGTCATTCTGTGGGAGGGGGAGGGGAGTGAGGTCGGGTCATTCTCAGGGTGGGGGAGGGGTGTGAGGTCAGATCATTCCCTGGGTGGGGGAGGGGAGTGAGGTCAGATCATTCTCTGGGTGGGAGAGGGGAGTGAGGTCAGATCATTCTGTGGGAGGGGGAAGAAGTGAGGTCAGGTCATTCACTGGGTCGGAGATGGGAGAGAGGTCAGATCATTCTCTGGGTGGGGGAGGGGAGTGAGGTCAGATCATTCTAACTTAATACTATATCGGCATTGATTCACTGTCACTGGGCCAGAATACTTGAACTCTCTCCCTAACAGCACTGTGAGTGTGCCTACACCACGTGGACTGCAGTGGTTAAAGGAGGCAGCTCAGCGCCACCTTCTCAAGGGTAATGAGAAATGAGCAACAAATTCTGGCCTAGCCAGCGATGCCCACATCCTGTGAAAGAATAAAAAAATTGAGAAAACAATCACCACAATCTGTTTTTAAGAAGGGAAGCTCAATTTTCCCTTTCTAATCAACAGCATTTCTCAATTCTCGAATGAATTTTCATGGGGCAGTACGGTGACACTTTTAGCACTTCTGCCTCAAAACACCAGGGACCCAGGTTCAATTCCGGCTTTGGGTGATAGAGCCTGGGTGGGATTGTTATCAGTGCAGGTGTAATGACTTCAGTCAGGCCATTGAGGTTGGCTTTTTGGAATATGAACTCCCTGATGAAGGATCCAACAAAAGATGTCCCCAAATAAGGATCCAATTGATGGACTATTCAGGGAATTTTTGCCTTGTATTTCACCAGGAGCGTCAGTTTGTCTGACATCCCCGGAGGTAGACTGCTGACTGCTAAACTCTAACTATACTGCAGTTAGCATTTGTAAATAAAGGGAATTTGTTGAAAGGACTTCTGCTTCCGCAGATTTATTACAGCAGGCCTGATGGGCTGAATGGCCTTCTTCTGAACTGCAGGGATTCTATAATTCTATTTGTATTAAGCAACAGCCACAAGTCTTGGGGCGGTATCTTACAGTCTCGCTCGAGTGAGATTGGAAATTCCCACCCGAGATCAACAGATTCCCATTGTCAGAGCCTCGCCCGTGCCGGATGAGGCGGTAGAATTCCAACTCTGATCTCATTTCCCAGGATAACTGACCTTTAAATATTGTGTTTTCAAGAACTAGCCTGGAACAGACTTTGAGAAAAAGTGAGAGAGAGCTTCTCATGGGCTGATTCAAGTCCTGTTGCTTTTTTTAAAGATTATATTGGGAAGAATTTACTTTTCATTTCAATGTATTTCACCCACATGTCGATTCGATCAACGCACACTGATACTGTAACTTATTCTTTTCCAAAATTCTCTGGATAAGGGATAGGCCATTTAGGACCAGGATGAAGAGAGATTTCTTCAGTTGGAGGGTTGGCGAATCTCTCTGTCTTGGAGGGTTGTGGAAGCTCAGGCATTGAATATGGGGGTCAATAGATTTCTAGATACCAATGATATTCCGCACTGTAGGGATTCTCTATGATATCAAGAGGACAGTGTGGGGAGATAGTATTGACATAGAATATCAGCCATGATCCAGTTAAATAGCAGAGCAGCCGTGAAGGGCCAAATGGCCTCCAACTTATTCTATGTTCCTGTGGGAATATAATGGGCATCTTGTTATTTTATCCGGTACACAGTGATTCCTTACTCAAGCTGGACAAACTATTCCACATGGAAGTGAGTTAGCTTTCAAATCACAGGGAGCACCATCTGCTTATAGAAGCTGCAGTTGTTCGTCTACAAACATAGGAATAACTCGAGAAAAATCAACAATAACTTGCTGAAATTAACATTGCTTCGAAGGATTTTGACTGTCCCTCCTTCAGCATGGCATCAGGAAACTCTTGAGATAACTGGGTCACTATACCGTGTCTTAATCACGCAACTGAGATCAGTTCGGTATAATGGAATATCCAAATCACCGAGTCGGAATGAGCTTGAGATAATTGGATCAGTATTGGCTCAGAGTACATGAATGATAAGGCTTGGATGTGTTCAGAGATAACTGGGCTAGAATATGGAAATAACAGAGAACTAGGATCTGTTCAAGATAACTGGGTCAGAGTATCTGAATAATAAGATCTATTTTCGTCAACCCAATAAATCTTAGAGCCACTGATGATGACAGACTCCAGCTTTGTTGTCGCAGGTGTAATTACTTTGAGTTTGGCACACTGAAGTCTCCAAGTCAACTTTAATGTATAGCGCTATTACATTCCTATGAACGGGAATGCTGAGCTGTAGACAAAGGTGTCTGCTAACTTTGTTTCACTATTAAACCATATTCACTATGGTTTAATAGTCTGCTCCATCCTCATTCTCCAGCAACAAGACCAAGAATCTCATGGACTCCTTTACACTCAGCTTGAGACCACCTGAGCAGCTTCCATTGCCACAGTGATGGCACAGTGGTTAGCACTACTGCCTCACAGCACCAGGGACCCGGGTTCAATTGCAGTCTTGGGTCACTGTCTGTGTGGAGTCTGCATGTTCTCCTTGTGTCTGTGTGGGTTTCCTCTGGGTGTTCCGATTCCCTCCCACAGTCCAAAGATGTGCAGGTTAGGTGGCTTGGCCAAGTTAAATTGCCCTTTAGTGTCCCAAGAAGTATAGGTTAAGTGGATTGACGGTGTTAAAATGCGTGGCACTGTGGCGATAGAGCTGTGAGAGGCATGGGTAAGATGATTTTTAAGAATGTCGGCGTAGACTCAATGGGCCAAATGGCCTCGTCTGCGTGATAGAAATTCTATGAATTCAATGGTTCACATCTCCCCACTTCCACTAGTCAAGTGTGTGCTGATTCTCCCCAGTGTCTTACTGCAAACACACCTTTCTCCAGTTCATCAAACTTCCTTCATTCCTTCCCCAAGCTCATCTTAGCTCTGCAGTGAACCTCCTTCTCCCACAACCCTATCCTCATTGGATTGCTGATCAGACAGCTTTGCTTCTGGGCATCCCATGTTAACTGAAACTGTTAATTACTGTCTCTTTTCTGCTTTTTTCTCTCTCTTATTCGCAACCTTCTTCAGCAACCTGCACTTTTCATCCTTGCAAATTACTGCCCCATCGCCAACCTTCCTTCCCTCTCCAAATGTCTCCTCACCTCCCAAATCCAAGCCCCAGATTCCATGTTTGTATCCTTCCTGTTGGGTTTTCACTTCTCCAGCATCCAAGCGGCTCTTTAACAAAGTTATAGATGGTGTCCCATGTGACTGTGACAAAGGTAAACTTTCTGTTTATAATCTTTGATATAGCTGATAACACCATTCTCCAATAGCAGCCCCCGACTGTAGAGCTGGAACCACTGCTAAGCTAATGGTGCCAGATAAATCATTGTAGTTATTATATATTTACATGCATAGAATCCCAGCAATGGAGAAAGAGGCCTTCAACCCATTGAGGCTGCATCAACTCCAATCGTACCCAGGCCCTAACCTCGTATTTACCCTGCTAATCCCCCTGACACTAAGGGGCAATTTAGCATGGTCAATCCGCCTAACTGCACATCTTTGGAGTGAGTTACATTGTACATCGTTTTATCATTTGAAATATTTCCTTTCTTCCTGTGGATGTGTTTTGGTTTGATTAAAATGTAATATCTCCTCACGACATACATTGTCGGGTTTTCAATTTGTGAGAGGACAGCTACATATTGATCTGAAGTCAGGCTGGAGCAAAGCTAACCATCAGAGAGTCTATTTATAAATAACTGGGACAGAGCGCGCACAGAAATGGGAGCAGGAAATGAGCACTTTGCTGCTGTCAGCACAGGAAACTTTGATTTTTCTGGACCCCTAAATATCTGTCGTTCCCTCCCCCATAACTCCCACCCATACTACATCCCCCACCAACCCATTCTCCTCCCAATCCTCCACACTCCTCTCTCTGGCCAATCCTCTCTGGCCAATCCCCTCCCCCAATCCCCTGCATTCCTGACCCAGCCAATCCCCTCCCCAATCTCCCATGCTCTCCACCCTGGCCAATCCCCCACACTACCCTTCCCCAACCAATCCCCTTCCCCCAATCCTCCACACTACTCTTCCCCAGCCAATCCCCTTCTCCCAATCCCCCACACTACCCCTCCCCAGCCAATCCCCTTCCCCCAATCCCCCTACTACCCCTTCCTGGCCAATCCCTTCATCCCAATTCCCCCACTACCCCTCCCCAGCCAATCCCCTCTCACCAATCCCCCACCTACCCCTCCCCGGCCAGTTCCCTTCCTCCAATCCTCCACACTACCCCCCCCCGCCATGCCTTTCCCCCAATCCCCCACACTACCCCTCCAGCCATCCCCTCCCCCCAATCCCCCACACTACCCCTCCCTGCCCAATCCCCTCCCCCATGCCCCACACTACCCCTCCCCAGCCAATCCCTTCCCCCAATCCCCCACACTATCCTTCCCAGCCAATCCCTCCCCCCAATCCCCCACACTACCCCTCCCCAGCCAATCCTCCCCCCAATCCTCCACACTACCCCTCCCCAGCCAATCCCCTTCTCCCAATCCCCCACACTACCCCTTCCCAGCCATTCCCTTCCCCCAATCCCCCAAACTACCGTTCCCCAGCCAATCCCTTCCCCCAATCCTCCACCTACCCCTCCCCAGCCAATCCTTTCCCCCAATCCCCCACACTACCCCTCCCTGCCCAATCCCCTTCCCCCCAATCCCCCACACTACCCTCCCCAGCCAATTCCCTCCCCAGCCAATCCTCTCCCCCAATACCCCATATTACCCCTTCTTGGCCAATCCCTTCCTCCCAATCCCCCACACTACCCCTCCCCAGCCAATCCCCTTTCCCCCAATCCTCAACACTACCCCCCCCCAGCCAATCCCTTCCCCCCAATCCCCCACACTACCCCTCCCCAGCCAATCCCCTTTCCCCCAATCCTCAACACTACCCCTCCCCAGCCAATCCCTTCCCCCCAATCCCCCACACTGCCCCTCCCCGGTGAGTTCCTTTCCCCCTATCCCCGGGTGATATGAGGCAGGCATTAATTGTGATATCTCATTCTGTTCTCAGCCGATGTCACTTCTACTGTTGCCAAGAAAGGAACGACCTGAGCTTTTCTGCAGCTGGGATAAGCTCCACTCGCTCACTGGGTAAAGCCAATAGTTTGCCGCAGGTACAGGGGAAACATGGATTCCGAATGGATGGCGTTCTGAGCAACAACATCTGCCACAGCAGCTGCCTCACTGAACAAGATAATTCAGGCTGGTCGATGCCAGCAACATAATTAAAACTCACCTCCCAGTCATCTAATCAGCACTATTTTCAAAGGTCACTAATGACTGTAAAAGCTGTGGTCTCATTTAAACCAAAACATTTTGTTTCTGCAACATCAAACACAGGGGCAGTGAAATCTGGGCTTTGTGTGGCACTGCTCCCACTCCAGGGTCCTGACAACATACGCTCACATGAATGGTGCAGTTGGCCACCTCTGGTATAGCCCATGTGCTATGCCAGGCTGGGAAAGGTATTAATGTGGGCACACTGAGTGTGGGCCAGTAGCATCAGCACTGCTGAGATTCTGACATTAACCAGCTACTCCACGGGAATGTAAAACCAGAAGCTGGAGGAAGCCGTTCAGCCCCTCGGGTCTGTTCAGTCATTCAATATGATCACAGCTAATTTCATCTTGGCCTCATCTCCACCTTCCTACCCAATCCCCATAACCCTTCATCCCTCTACTAATTAAAAACCTATCTGTCTCCGTTTCACAATAGGTGATATGTGGCACACACTGTGCGATATATTAGAGACAAAATGTCATATATGACAGATAATGTGATCTCTGACAGGCAGTGTGCAATATATGGCATGCAGTGTGTGATGTATGACAGTGTGTGATATATGACAGTGTGTGATATATGACAGGCAGTGTGTGATATATGACAGTGTGTGATATATGACAGGCAGTGTGTGATATATGACAGTGTGTGATATATGACAGACAGTGTGTGATATATGACAGTGTGTGATATATGACAAACACTGTGTGATATATGACAGACACTGTGTGATATATGACAGACACTGTGTGATATATGACAGGCAGCGTGAGATATATGACAGGCAGCGTGTGATATATGACAGGCAGTGTGTGACATATGACAGTGTGTGACATATGACAGTGTGACATATGACAGTGTGTGACATATGACAGTGTGTGACATATGACAGTGTGTGATATATGACAGTGTGATATATGACAGTGGTATATATGACAGGCAGTGTGTGATATATGACAGTGTGTGATATATGACAGGCAGTGTGTGATATATGACAGTGTGTGATATATGACAGACAGTGTGTGATATATGACAGTGTGTGATATATGACAAACACTGTGTGATATATGACAGACACTGTGTGATATATGACAGACACTGTGTGATATATGACAGGCAGCGTGAGATATATGACAGGCAGCGTGTGATATATGACAGGCAGTGTGTGACATATGACAGTGTGTGACATATGACAGTGTGACATATGACAGTGTGTGACATATGACAGTGTGTGACATATGACAGTGTGTGATATATGACAGGCAGCATGTGATATATGACAGGCAGTGTGTGATATATGACAGTGTGTGATATATGACAGTGTGTGATAGAACATAGAACATAGAACATAGAACATTACAGCACAGAACAGGCCCTTCGGCCTTCGATGTTGCGCCGACCAATATAAAAAGCAATGCCCCTCCAAACTAACCATTCCCTTCTCTTCCATATACTTATCAACTAACCTCTTAAACGCCACCAAACTTGGCGCATCTACAACTGCTGCAGGCAGGGCATTCCACTCCCTAACCACCCTTTGGGTAAAGAATATGACAGTGTGTGATATATGACAGGCAAAGTGTGATATATGACAGGTAGCATGTGATGTATGACAGTGTGTGATATATGACAGGTAGCGTGTGATGTATGACAGTGTGTGATATACGACAGGCAGAGTGTGATATACGACAGGCAGCATGCGATATATGACAGGCAGTGTGTGATCTAAGACAGGCAGTGTGTGATATATGACAGGCAGCGTGTGATATATGACAGGCAGTGTGTGATATATGACAGTGTGTGAAATATGACAGGCATGTGTGATATATAACAGGAAGTGTGTGACATATGACAGACAGTGTATGATATATGACAGGCAGTGTGTGATATATGACAGGCAGTGTGTGATATATGACAGACAGTGTGTGACATATGACAGACAGTGTGTGATATATGACAGGCAGTGTGTGATATATGACAGGCAGTGTGTGATATATGACAGACAGTGCATTATTCAGGACAGAAGTTTGAAGTATGTGCTCAACTTTTCTATTTGTGATAAGCAGTTGGGTGCTTGGATAACACAGTAAGTAACAGATGCTACTGAAAACAACTGTATTTCCAATTAAATTCGTCAAGTTAGCAACTTTTACACCAATCCCTGTAAGAATAACCTGTTCCCAAAATACAGAGCTGACCTCCAGCAAGTGGGATGGATCCACCTGATTCAACTCAGTTGCTTGTTTCAAGGAGCACATCAAATGACCACAACATTTATTCACTTTCTATTTTGATGTAAAGTTTGAGAGAGTCGAATAGTTGTGTTTAGACAGTGCAAGCTGATGATATAAAAAGCTGCATGCGGTGGAAGCTTCACACTGTGCCAATAAGCTGTGTACAGAGTTACACTAAAGAAAACGCCTCGAGTAAGAAGGAGACTACCTGTGGAGGCAATGGTAACACATCAAGAAGATGCATGTTGAACTCCAAGGAAAATCGGTGCAGTCATAAATTTACATGAGACAGGCTCTGGAGTACATTCTGTACCAGCTCTACAGAACTCCAGCTTGTAGCCTGTTTCAGCGTTGGGTAAAAGCCAATGATTTTACTCATAATCCTGTCGTGAACCCACACTTTTCACCGAGTGAAAGCATGTTTACCTCTGCACAGAAAACCATGGGGTCAAGAAACCCCCGCCTCAACCCTAATCCACTTGAAGCAACACAAAATCAATCCAACAATCCAATACAGTACTGAGGGTGCCCTACCCTGTTGGAGGTACCACTTTAAAATGAAACTCTGCCTGCCCTCTCAAGTGGCCTTCAAGGATCTCTCGGCATCTTGATTTGATTTGATTTATAATTGTCACATGTACCAACATACGGTGAAAAGTATTGTTTTGTGTGCTATCCGTACAAATCATACCTTGCTGAGTTCGCAACCAGTTACCAGGCTCCAGCGCCATCCTGAAATAGGGATGTGGACAATGCACAGTGAGACCAGCACCACATCCCCACTCTCTCTCCACTCCCCATGCCGTAGGGATCAGCTGCAAGCACCCCAGAGCCTTGCGCCAAGGTCAGGCCCTGTGAAATAAAGGAATACGACCAACAGGGGAAAGAAACCAGGTTGCAAAATGAACTAAACAAATAAAGGCAAGGAACTTACTCGATGGATTGCAGGGTCCATCAACACATCAGACCCTGCAATCCATTGGGCAAGTTCCTGCCTTTAGACAGAAATTGCAAACATGTCAGAGACTTATCTAACCCCAGGTTTCACTTCTCCTGGGAGTGTTTGATGGGAACAGTGTAGAGAGAGCTTTGCTCTGTATCTAACTCTGTGCTGTAGCTATCCTGAGAATGTTTGCTAGGGAGAGTGTAGAGGGAGTTTTATTCTGCATCTAACACCATGCTGTACCTGTCCTGGGAGTGTTAGATGGGGGACAGTGTAGAGGGAACTTTATTTTATGCCTAACCATGGGTTGTACCTGTCTGGGAATGTTTAATGGGGGACAGTGTAGAGAGAACTTTACTCTGTATCTAACCACATTCTATACCTGTCCAGAGAGTGTTTGATGGGGGCAGTATAGAGAGAGCTTTATTCTGTTTCTAACCCCTTGCTGAACGTGTCCTGTGAAATGTAGGGGGAATTTTACTCTGTATCGAATACCGTGCTGCACCTATCCTGTGGGTGTTTGATGGGGACAGTTCGGAGGGAGCTTGCATGCATAGCTGGAATCCAGTGAGACCAGCAACACTCCCCCTCCCACCAACCACCCTCCCCCCCCCCCCCTCCCTCCCCCCCCCCTCCCCCCCCTCGACCCCACTGACACGCAGACTGGCTGCAAGCAAATTGTTGTTTGTGGGACCTTGCTGTGTACCTATTAGTCGCTGATTTTCCCACATTACAACAGTGACCACACTTCAAAGGTTCTTTATAGAACCTGAAACGCGTTGGGATGTCCTGAGGCTGTCTGTAGGCACCACATAAAATCTATCTTCTTAAGCTTACCTGATACCCATAGGACGTAAGATGTCTAGAGCATATCAAACAGTGTGGGAAATGTGGAAGGAATGTCAAAGAAATGTCATTTGTGGAGTACAAGACTAAGGAGCTGCCGTGTAGCCTTCCCTCCTCCAGAATAGGCAATCCTGGGAATCAAACCAGCTAAAGGAGGATTTGTACAGGTCAATGACCATTGCAATGTAAACTGTGAGGGCAATACATGTTCCATCCATGTCAAACTGGGGACTTCCTTTGCATTATTTATTGCATTGCAGCCAGGTCCTTGGATAAATGCTCCCATTACCAAGACCATTTGAGTCTATTCGCCACTGGGATTAACCAGTGATCAAGAACCCCACACACCCCACACAAAGATACACAAGACTGAGGTCACATATCAACCGACTCAAGGACATCTTCTTCCCTGCTGCCATCACACTTTTGACCTTATATTAAGCTACGCCCTACCTGTGACTGTAACACTACATTCTGCACCCTTCTCCTTTCCTTCTCTATAAATGGTATGCTTTGTCTGAATAGCACAGTACATGTAACAATAATGAATCACATTATAAAAACTGAGTCCTACAAAAGTATTTGGAAAGAAGCTGAACTGGCAGCGCAGCCTGTGTTTAGCACAGGATGTCCTGATGGGTGATATCTTAACACAGAATCCTTAGAATGCAGAAGGAGGCCATTTGGCCCATCAAGCCTGCACCAACAACAAGCCCACCCAGGCCCTATTTTTATAATCCCAAGCATTTATCCTGCTAATCCCCCTGGCGCTAAGGGGAAATTTACATAGCCAATCAACCTAACCTGCACAAGTTTGGACTGTGGGAGGAAACCAGAGCACCTGAGTGAAAACCCACACAGACATGGGAAGAATGTGTAAAGACAGTGACCCGAGGCCGGAATTGAACCTGCGTCCCTGGCACTATGAGGCGGCAGTGCTAACCACTATGCCGCCATCTTGTGCTATACTGGCCTCTCGCTGGTTAAAAGCCAGTACACCCGTTCTAGTTTCCCTTGTTAGAGATGTAACCTCCAGGCTGACACATTCCAGTCTTCAACGTCCAAGAGGAATTGAAAGCAGCTGGTGCGGGCCCCTGGTTCGATACCGTAACTGATTACGTGGAAATGGAGCCACCGCTCCCAGAGAAAGGGGATTGGGAGCAAATAATCTCACATTTATTCGTAAAACAAGAGAAATTTTATTATTCCCAGATACTGAACACAGGCTCCCTCTATTGATCACAGGGGGGAGCACAGCAAGACTGAGCAACATGGTCTCTCTGCTTTACTCAGGGGTACAGTTCAGTAATGGTCACTAAGGGACACAAAGGAGCATAGATGGTAATAGAATCATAGAATCCCTATAGTGCAGAAGGAGGCCATTCAGCCCATCTAATCTGCACCAAACACAATCCCGTCCAGGCCCTATCCCCACATCCCCATGCATTTACCCTAGCTAGTCCTTCTGACACTAAGGAGTAATTTAGCATGGCCAATCCACCTAACCCGCACATTAATAGGGACATAGGTAGAAAGGAAGAGAGGAACAATACTGAGATAGAAAGAAGAATGGGGAGATCGAGCGAGTGGAAACATAGATCAGGAGGATAAACCAATTTGGAAAGGCAAAGAGAGAAACTTCCGGAGATAGCAAGGACAAGTTGACCGACTGGAATAGAATTAGAGGGAGTGGGTGGGTTGCATTGTCCAGTTGCACTCCCTAACTTAGTTCAAAGTCAAAAATGGCCTGGCTAATACAAAAAAAAATGCTGGCAGTAATAAAATCAAATTATTGCGGATGCTGGAACCTGAAACTGAAAGAGAAAATGCTGGAAAATCTCGGCAGGTCTGGCACTGCCAGACCTCACATCTCCTTACATCTGTAAAGAGAGAAAAGAGCTGATGTTTCAAGTCCAGATGACCCTTTGTTAAAGCTAAACAGCTGGCAGGTTTGGTTTGATTTGATTTATTATTGTCACATGTATTGGGATAAAATGAAAAGTATTATTTCTTGCATGCTATACAGACAAAGCGTACCATTCATAGAGTAAAGCAAAATACTGTGTTTGCTGGAATCTGAAATAAAAACAGAGAATGCTAGAGAAACTTAGCATGTCTGACAGCCTCTGTGGAGAGAGAATAGATTCAAAATCTGCATCCAGACTCGAAACATTGGCTCTGTTCTCTCTTCACAGATGCTATCAGACCTGCTAAGTTTCTCCAGCACTTTCTGTTTCCCTTCACTACACAGGGAAGATGGAAAGGAGAGGGTGCAGTATATGGAGTTATTTATTGTGTATGCTAGGAACCTACTAGAGACAGAACAACCCTCCCCCCTCAATCCCATCACCCACAAAGAAGTTAACCCTTGACTAGCAACAGGCCCGTTCAGTTCAGGTCAATCGTGGTATAAGGAGGTTCAGAGAACACAAAGGATATTAAACCTGAATGACCCTATTTCACTGCCTACCACCCTGAAATTCCAATAGTTGGACACTGTACAGCCTATTTGCTCCTGCCATGCTCTCTCTAGCTGCTACCCTGATTCCCAGCTATGTGAAAAGGCCAGGACTACACAGGAATCTTTCTCATTACTTGTGTGTCCCTCCTGCTGCATTGCTGAAGTATGAAGTTAGCTTTTAAACTGATTGTCCAGTTAAGTGGTTGAACATTATTAGCATTTCAAATCAGAATAGTAATGGACAATGGAATCATGGATGGGGAGGGTTTGATGTTCTAATGTACATTGTGTGTAGTCAGTAGGAGAGAGGTAATTCCATATCCCTTCCCACTGACCATTAATCTCAGCCTCACAGATGCTGCAGCTAAACAGAATGTAAAACTTTGCATGTCTCACACTCTAAAAGGCAATTGCATTGCTCACATATCACAGTTCTATCAATAATATACTCCTGAAATCAGACACATTGGCAGGTCACATCTTAGAGATTTACAGCAAGGAAATAGACCCTTTGGTCCAACTTGTCCATGCCACCCAGTTTTTACCACTAAACTAGTCCCAATTGCCCACATTTGACCCATATCCCTCTTTATCCATCTTACCCATGTAACTGTCCAAATGTTTTTTAAAAGACAAAATTGTATCCGCCTCTACCACTACCTCTGGCAGCTCGTTCTAGACATTCACCACCCTCTGTGTGAAAAAAATGCTCCTCTGGACTCTTTTGTATTTCTCCCCTCTCATTTTAAATCTTTGCTCTCTTATTTTAGATTCCCCTACCTTTGGGAAACGATGTTGACTCTCTAACTGATCTGTGCCCCTTATTATTTTACAGACTTCTATAAGACCATTCCTAAGTCTCTTGGCTCCAGAGGAAAAAAGTCCCGGTTTGTTCAGCCTCTCCTTACAGCTCAAACCATTAAGTCCCGGTAGCACCCTAGTAAATCTTTCCTGCACTTTTTCTAACACAAGATTCACAAAACAAGTTCTCTGCTCTGAGCTTCATCACAATGAGTGACTAGCAGGAGGCCAGGGGAAATGTATCCCCATTGATTTGTGGGACTTGGCACCACCTCTGCAAAGATGCCAATAATTGTGAACACCACCAACAGGCCCAGGTGGAGGCCACACACAAAAAGCGGAAGGAGCTTACCAAATTCCGAGTATCCTTCCCACCCCCCTCCCCATCCACTCAAACACTACTTGCTTTCCCCTCCCCACCCTGTGTCAGAGTGTACAGATCCAGCATTGGACCTTTTGGTCACCTCAGGACCCACAGCCCGAGAGTAAAGTCATCATCACTTATAAAATTCAAACAAGGCTGGACAGATTGGATGCAGGGAGGGTGTTCCCAATGGTGGGGGAGTCCAGAACCAGGGGTCACGGTCTGAGGATTCGGGGGTGGACCATTTAGGATGGAGATGCGGAAACATTTCTTCACCCAAACAGTGATGAGCCTGTGGAATTCATTACTACAGGAAGTAGTTGATGTAAAAACATTGAATGTATTCAAGAGGCATTGGATATAGCACTTGGAGCGAATGCAATCAAAGATTATGGGGACAAAAGCAGGATTAGGCTATTGAGTTGGAGGATCAGCCATGATAGTATTGAATGGTGGAGCAGGTGTGAAGGGCTGAACGGCCTCCTCCTGCTCCTATCTTCTCTCAATCCTGAGGAGCTGCCTAAAAAGAAGACAGCTCCTGCCCACTCCTGGCTGTTGTTACATGATAATTAGAGAAGATAGCTATCAGAAAGATACAACTGCTGGTATTAGAGGAGTCAATCCAAATTCAAAGGCATCTCTGGACACATTCCTCACAACTGTGGCAAGATCGCAGATTCCCTCACCACTTCTCTCCCACCAGTAATTGTTTCTAGGTTTTGAGATGAGGCTTGGGACCTTTGCCTTTTTTTTAACTGTTGCATCTATAAAGGGTATGCTTTTGTTTTCATCACATTGCAGCTCTGACACTGCAAAGCATCAAAGTGAGGAAGTAAAGACAGTTGTTTGTGTTGTTATTCTGTCTGAGACGGAGACAGGAATTCCTGAGCGACTGTCAATTTACAAATTTCTTTCACTTCGAATTGACTTCCTGTCCATCCTATTTACATCCCATTTGTGGGATGGTATAGCACAGAAGGAGGCCCTTCAGCACATCTGTTTTACAGAGTCGCCAACACTGCAGAAGGAAGTCTGCACCGACCACACTCCCAGCCAGCCCTTATCACCATAAACCCACATATTTACCCCACTGATTCCCTCCAACACTAAGGGGCAATTTAACATAGTCAATCAGCCTAATCCGAATATTTTTGGAATGTGGGAGGAAACCGGAGCACCCAGACGAAATCCACACAGATGATGTGCAGATTCCACACAAGTTGACCCTAGGGTCCCTGGTACTGTGAGGCAGCAGTGCTAACCACTGTGCCGCTGTGCTGCACATTCTTGTCTGAACTAGCTATTTGGAATATCTTTCCAGTTAGTCCAATATCTAACCCTTTGCTTTTACTCACCGTCCAACATCATTTTCCTTTTCAAGTATCCCCATTCCCTTTTGCAAGTTACAATGGAAGCAACTCTCTCTATGCTTTAAGGCAGAAAAAAAAACTCCTATTCTTTTTACCAATTATATAAATAATTAGACCATGTGACCTTAAAGATATAGGCTAGATTAAACAAACCTAAATGGGGTAATCAAAGCAGAATAATACACTGTACACCATGTGGTATAAATATTTCTTATATTCATAAAATGCAGAAGGAGACTATTCAGCCCATCAAGTCTGCATCAATCACAAACCCACCCAGGCCCTAACTGCATGCATTTACACTAGGACAGTCCCCCTGATACTAAGGGGCAATTCAGCATGGCCAATCTACCTATTCTCTGGGGTATGGGAGGAAACCGGAGTACCCAGAGGAAATCTATGCAGACAAGGGGAGAATTTGCAAATTCCACAAAGACAGTGATCCAAGCTGGGAATTGAACCTGGGTCCCTGGTGCTGCGAGACAACAGTGCCAACCATCATGCCACTGTGCCTCATGTGACAGACAGATTCTTGTGGTTAGAGATGTAATTCATCTGACTTGCCCATCAGCAACGTCAGGCGAGATTATATGGTAAATAGAATATCTTCAAAATTCATTTACAGGGGGTGGGCATCACTGACTAGGATGGCATTTACTGCCCATTCCTAACTGCCTTTGAGAATATAACACATTAAAATTAGAAATATGTGCAATAGCATAAAGATGTAAATCTATATATACTCGATGTATGAGATAGTATTCAATGTTATTAAAAAAAAGACAAATTTTGCAATTTTCATTAAAAGAATAAAATTCTTTCAGAATGATGGATTAGAATTTCACTAAGAGTCCTGATTTACCTCCTAATGTACAAAATGCACAAGAGGGGCCACATTTTGCCCACTATGGACAGACTATGGAAATAGTTACATAAGGGCTGCCGCTGATTCTGCTGCTGTACTTGTGTAAGTATATGTGTGTGTGCACCTGTGTGTACGTGAGTGAGTGCGTGCATGTGTGTGTGTGTGATTGTGTGCGTCTGTGTGTGTGTAAGTGAATGTGTGTGTCTATGTGTGTGTATGTGAGTGAGTGCGTGCATGTGTGTGTGTCTGTATGTGTGTGAGCGAGTGCATGTATGTGTGTGTGTGTGTGTGTGTGAGTGTGTGTTAGCAGGTCGAGGCTGCAGTTGTGTTCTCCCAACTCTACACACATAGATTCTAGGAGTTTGCCCATCTGCCATTGGACCTCTGGTCCTTGTTACTGCCCAGGCTAGGGACTCGCTGCTATCAGTGCCATGTGTGTGTGTGTGTGTGTGTGTGTGGTAGACTGTGAAAGCTTAACAGGCCTTGGCTGCCTTGCCATCACCACCCTCTCTCTCCCCCTTTGCAGAGCAAAGATGAGACAGAGTAGGTTTAAAGTTTCAAGTTTTTTTGTTAGTGTCACAAGTAGGCTCATATTAACACTGCAATGAAGTTACTATGAAAATTCCCTGGTCGCCTCACTCCAGTGTTCGGCGTACACTGAAGGAGAGAATTTAGCACAGCCAACGCACCTAACCAACACATCTTTTGGATTCTGGGAGGAAACCGGTGCACTCGGAGGAAACCAACACAAATGAGTTGGGACAGTGACCCCCAAGCTAGGAATTGAACCAGATCCCTGGCACTGTGAGGCAGCAGTGATAATCACTGTGCCGCTGTATCACTCTGCATTGCCAACTGCAAAAATGAAACATTTGCTGCTTGACTTCCCCCCCAAATTCCAGCTATTGATCAGCCAACACATCTAATGTTGCCTTTTTACTCCAGTGTGAAAGCAAAGGAGACTCACTCCATAATTGGATGATGCTTAACTGTCAGTCAAGCAGCCATTTCTCCCCACATCCCGATTTTCAATATTTATACATGTGATAAAGAGAAACGTTTGAAGAAAATTACAAAACAGAATAATGTTTCATGCCCCGGTGATTTTATTTTCTCTCCAGTATCCCAGAGATGGATCTGCAATTCCTGCAGCCTCCAGGCCAATCCTGGAGGGTTGGCAACCCAAAGAGGAAGCTACAAAAGGAAGACGGAAAGAAGGTTGAGTCAGTCAGGTTCTCTCACTCACTGCCACTCTATCTGTGGGAGGAGCAGGGCAGATGTAAAGGGAAAATTCGGCCAAATCCATTTGGCAACAAACGAATGCTACACATTTGCCTGTTTCAGGGGCACCACAAACACGGGATAGACTGATCAGGCTAAATCAACATCCCACCTTGGCTGAGACAACGCCACTCTGACTGGCCTGGGACAAAGTGAAATCTGCAAATGCCCCACCCACCACAAGTCACATGATGCTCTCGATCATGTGATAGCCACAGAATACTCCTGTCCAGGGAAGCCCAATAATCTGGATACACAGTCAAGGTGTGTTCATGGAGCTAAACTGCAGACCTAGCGATATTAAAAGCAAATGACTGCAGATGCTGGAATCTGAAACTAAAAAGAAAAACTGCTGGAAAATCTCAGCGGGTCTGGCAGCATCTGGAAGGAGAGAAAAGAGCTGACGTTTCGATGACCCTTTGTCAAAGCTTTCTAACCAAAGCTTTTTAGTTTTGACAAAGGGACACCTGGACTTGAAAAGTCAGCTGTTTTCTCTCCTTCAACATCTTTTACATCTGAAGATGTTTCTCAATTGCAGATCCAATCCAAAAATCCATGGCCGGAATTCTCTGTCTGCTCATGCCGGTGGAATTCTCCAGTCCCGCTGGCTATGCAGCTCCTGACGTGGGTTTCCAGGCAGAGTGGGATGGCAATCAATGGGAATTCCCATTAACAGAAGTGGGAGCAGGAAGTTCCCAACATCAGCGAGTGGTGTGCTGTCTCCCGCCACTAAGATAATCAATATAGGGGCAGGGGGGATCTTGTCCGCAGAAGTTTTGAGATTCACTTCAATATCTTCAGTCACAGGCTTTGAGACAATTCAACGTCAATCTTAAACTTTGAGCTAAAATAGAAACAAAACGCAACTAAGCCAGAGAATGCTGGAAAATCTCAGCAGGTCTGGCAGCATTTGTGGAGAGAGAAGCAGATTTAACTTTCCAGCCTCACCTGCTCTCAAGCTGGAAAACCCTGCCTGAGGTCAATGGACTTTTGCCTGGTGTGTGTCCTGCCCGCTCCGATTCCCAGGGCAGGTGGGACAGGAAAATTTAGCCCAATGTTTCAAGTCTGAATGATTACTTCAGAGTTATGGAGAGAGGGGGATGAGATTTATAGGTAATAGGAGCAGAATTAGGCCATTTGACCCACTGAGTCTGCTCTGCCATTCAATCATAGCTGATAGGTCATCGAATCAAACAGTGCAGAAAGAGGCCATTCAGCCCATCAAGTCTGCATCAACTACAATCCTACCCAGGCTCGATCCCATAACCCCATGCATTTACCCTAGCTGGTCTCCCAGAAGCTAAGGAGCAATTTTAGCACGGGCAATCCACCTAACCCGCACATCTGTGGAAGGAAACCAGAGCATCCAGAGGAAACTTACACAGACATGGAGAGAACATGCAAACTCCATATAGGCAGTAGCTCAAGCTGGGAATCGAATCCTGGTCCCTGGAGCTATAAAGCAGCAGTGCTAATCACTGTGCAATTGTGCCACCCAATATGCTTCTCATCCCCATTTTCCTGTCTTCTCCCCATAACCCTTCAATCCATTACCAATCAAAAATCTTACTCCTCCTTAAATTTACTCACTAAACCAGGTCCACTTCAATTTGGGGTAGCAAATAGAACATAGAACATAGAACACTACAGCACAAACAGGCCCTTTGGCCCACAAGTTGTGCCGAACACATCAAAACCTACTCAGCCATAGACCTATCTATAACCCCCAATCCCATTGGATCCCATATACTCATCCAGAAGTCTTTTAAAAGACCCCAGCGAGTTCGCCTCGACCACCACCGACGGCAGCCGATTCCATTCACTCACCACCCTCTGAGTGAAAAACTTTCCCCTAGCATCCCCTCTGTACTTGCTTCCCTGCACCTTAAATCTGTGCCCTCTCGTCGCGATCAAATATGGAGATGAATTTTAATGTTTTACCTCCTCTCAATGCAGGGTAAAATTTAACACATTTCCCTCCACACCCACCTCCTCCACAGTTCGGAATTAGAGTCATATTACCTCGAAATCTCTCCCTACCGATGCTTGGGGCAGACTTTGGGGGCGGGGGTTGCTAACACTTCCTGCGTTTTATTTTTAAACTTGAACTGTACCGTGTTAAACAAACAGAAAATGTGGAATTTAAAAGGAACCGTGTGTCAAACATTGGGGGCGTTTTTACATTTCAGTTGGAATGCTGTTAAGAGGGAGCGAATGGGTTCAGTTTAGAGACAGGTAAAAAGGAGTGGACAGTGCTCTCTTTAATGCACTGAGACTTTCCACAGCGCGAGTGAATGAAGGATGCTTTAATTCTCGGGGGGAAATGGCCAACGATTTGGTCCATTTAGCTGTCAGGAGGAGGATAAAGGGGAAAGAGAAGTCTTGAAGTGGGCCTCCTGTTCCTCTGGGGAGGCAAATAAATTGGGGTTGGTAAAATGTAAAGGAAAACGAGAAGGTGTAGAATAGAATCAATGAAATTGTGGAAGGGCGAGAGAGGAGATAAGTGAGAGAAAGCGGGTAGGAAATGAAATTGAGTGAATGAATAAGGGATCATTGGAAAACAGTGGGAATGGTTGCAAATCAGCTGCAACTGAATTAGAACACGGGCAGGCTGGAAAAGTGGAGTAAAGAAATAAGCAAAAAAAAGTCTTGTGCACCAGCTGATTAGTATTCAGCTCACAGCTCAGCTGAGCGGAGCAGTGACAGAGATCTGGGAGCAGCACTGAAACTGGAGCTGGCAAGGGGCATTGATGTGAGCAGAGCAGATAGACTAAACCTGGACCCACACACACAGCCTGTACATCCACACACAGCTACTGTCCTGACAGGTTAGCCAGTTCAATCTCAGTGCATTGCTCAGGGCAACAGGGGCTGCTGAGAATCACCATGGACTTCACTCGCTGGAGAAGGTGAATTAACTACCTGAGTGTGCGGTAGGATCTACAAGTGATTCATGTTTTTTTTTTGCACCTTTACACGGTCCTCCTGACAAGTGCGGCTCTCTCTCTCTCTCCGGTTGCAAAAAGGAAAATCCCAAGCTTGCAGGGCGGGGGTGGAATTTGCAACCATCCCGCTTTATCTTCAGCAGAACCGATGCCTCAATGTCCCTCCCCTGCTCAACTTTCCTGCCGATGGCTTGTGATTCTTGCTCAGGTAAGGAGACTGGGAGCTAAACTGGAGTCGGGGCTGGGAGAAGGGGGACCCTCTCTGCGACTTTTTAGTGTTGTTACACAGCACAGATGTATCTTAACCTTATTGTCACTGCTGTATTAAAATTCCTTTTAATCTCTCCCCGGGTCAGTGTGGTGGAAGGGCTGCTCTGGAGATTGTTGTGAAGTTGTGTGTGTGTGTGTGTGTGGATGTGGATTTTGGTCACTGGCAGATTTTGGGTTTTTTTTCTGTAAGCTAGAATTTGGTGAGCTGGCTGTGTGTTTAATCCGGACCCACACCCCGCTGAAACATTTCATTGATCCAAAACCTGAGAGCAGCCGCAGGAAGAGGTTATCCCAGTTTGAAAAGCTTGCCAGTGTGAAGTGTAGGGAGCAGCAGTGATAATGCGCCTGAATAAAATTCGATCTGTTCTATAAATGGGCCTGTGTTTAAAAAGAAAATCCGTTCCACATGTCAGATCCTGAGAGGCAATTCTTTCAGTGACTGGAAACGGAATAATCTCCGGTCCTGTCATCTCTCTGTTTGTGTGTACAGTGATAACGAGAGGCCCTGGACAAACATGTTGCAACATCGTTAGGTTATTTCATTGACTATAATGTGATTAATACTTTATCCATCAGAGAATCATAGGATCCCCACGGTGCAGGAGAGGCCATTCAGCCCATCGAGTCAGCACTGACTCTCTGACAGGCTATCTTACCCAGGCCCTCTTCCCTCATCCTGTAGCCTTGCACATTTCCCATGGCTAATCCACCAAACCTGCACATTTCGAGAGCTGGAGGGACAATTTAGCATAGCCAATCCCCCTAACCTGCGCATTTTGGGATACGAAGGGACAATTTAACATGATCAATCCACCTAACCTGCATTTTTTTTTACACTGAGGGGCAATTTAGCATGGTCAATCCACCCAACCTGCACATCTTGGGACACTAAGGTTGTCCAATATGGGTTCTGGGAGATTTGAAGATATTTTCTCCCTTTGCAAAAATCATTCCAGCATGTGTTTTTAAATCCAGTACCTCTCACCATTCGGTTAATAGAAATGTGTATTTTGTGAACTAGGGATGAGTAAAAAATGACTAAGTATGTGAAAAAGTTAATTGGCACTAACACATATAGTCATTCTTTCTATAAATCCCTTTAAGATTGCTCCCATCCCCTCACTGACATCTACCATTCTCTACTTCCATCTATTAAGTGGCTATTGTTTTGTCAGCTATTTGATTACAGGAGGCATCACAACCCCATCTTGCCCTCCACTCACTCTGTGCTGCCCAGTAAGGCTTCTTGCAAATGGAGAAGTGAGCTGGGCTGACTCTCTTCTCTCCCTTAACCCAGGGGCAATTGCGACCAAGCCCATTCATGTCCACTGTCACACAATGGGGTGAAAGGCCTATTTCTGTGTGGTGTGACTCTTATTCTCATTCACTGGCATTGCTGGTGATATGAGGGGGTGGAACAAACTTTCTAATGTGGGCCCAATAAGCAAACCTACCCCCCCCCCCCCCATCCATTTGCTCAATGTGTTGAAAAGATGACCATCTCTGGAAAACATGTCCTAGAGATCGGGGTGGAGGTGAGTGTCTCCCTCAGTGCAGGAAGCTGTTACCCCAACACTGGCCCAGTGGGGAATTAGGATAAGTGTCATTTGCTGTTATGGAGAAAAGGAGGTCTTTCGGTGGGATGTGTTGTGTCAGCATTTTATGAATGAGTCTAAAGGTGAGATGGATAAACCAGAAAAGTTGAATATAGACAATTTCTGCTTCTATGCTGAAACATAGCAAGGAAACAGCAAGGAAACATGTCCAATTTGACCCCCACTACACCCATAACATGACTGTGGGAATCTCCACATTGGGCAGCACAGTGGTTAGCACTGCTGTGTTACAGCAAAAACACCTGTGTTCGATTCCCAGTTTGGCTCACTCTCTGTGTAGGGTTTTACACATTCTCCCCATGTCTGTGTGGGTTTCCTCCAGGAGCTCCGGTTTCCTCTCACAGTCCAATAGATGTGCCGGTTAGGTGCGTTGACCATGCTAATCTCTCCTTCAATGGACCCAAACAGGCACCGGAGTGTGGCGACTGGGGGATTTTCACGATAACTTCATTGCAGTGTTAATGTAAACTGGCCTGTGACAATAATAAATAGACTTGAACGTTCCCAGCCGCTGAAAGGATTTGAAATCTGATGTGACCTCCACTTTGAAATTGCACTTCTTGTCACAGGCATTAAGGAGAAAAGCATGTGTTAGGTCAAAGTACTTCTCTCGCTCTCTCTCTTAAAGTGGTTATAGATAAGATCAGGTGAAAAGGGGAAGAGGTCAAAACTCAGCAAGCCTGCCGATGGGTTGAACTTGCTTGAAGTGGCATTCCTGTGTACGGTGTCGCTATGGGGATCAGAGAGAGAGAAAAATAAATAAACCAGTTTAATCCCTGCTTAACAACCTGGAGTGTGAACAGTGTGTGAACCACAGCGACCCAGCCCAGGTATGAGCACCATTTCTCTTAAAAGTTTGCTCATTATTGAAGTTAAAATTGCGCACCAAGTGTTAAATGCTGCTATTTTTTTGTTTGCGACAATGAGGGCGTATAGAATGACAGCTGCTAATGGTTCCATAACCCTGTATTTCAGAAAAGAATTCATTCCGTAAATCACTTTGAACATTTAATCGTAATGAGATGCTTTATGAATACATGCTTTATCCGCTTATTAATATCAGCAGCAATAAATCTGCCTCCGTTGCTATTATGACTGTAATTCGAAGCGTTTGAAGTTTAACAGTTACAGAAGTAAGACAAGATGGTGGAAAGCAACTCATTATTCTGTGCATAAACTATCGGAGCCCTACAGTTTGACTCAAGCCTGAAATCCACTTCTAGTTATCCCTGATCTTCTATATATAAACCATCTGAACCTTGTTGGTGTGTGTGCTCACTAACACCAACCACAGAGACTGCTTTTCTCAAAGCTTATTCTACACAGCAGCAAAAAAAAAAGAAACCTTATTTTTTTTTCCCAGCTCCAATTATTTTGTGCTACTTTCTGGGGAAAAGGGATGACCTCAGACTGTTACGTTGGTTAGGTTAAAGCTGACACGGGGACACGTGCTACATGTGAGAGGAAGATAAGGAATTGGATAAAAACCTGAATAGAAAATAAAATTGCCGAGTGATTAAAGTGGGGGGCAAGGGGGGAGGTCAACTAAATATCAGCAGAAAGTGCCAGGAAAAACTCAACAGGTCTGGCAGCATCTGCGGAGAGAGAAGCGGAGTTAACATTTCGAGTCAGCTTGACTCCTTTAAGGAACTATTCTTTAATGGGTTGTGGATATGGGATGAGGGTGGCATGGTGGCACAGTGGTTAGCTCATGGTACCAGGGATGTGGGTTTGATTCTGGCCTTGGGTCACTGCCTGTGTGTAAGTGTCTGCGTGAGTTTCCTTTGGGGGCTCCGGTTTCCTTCCACACCCCAACGATTTATGGGTTAGGTGGATCGGCCATGCTAAACTGACCCTTAGTGTCAGGGGAATTAGCAAGGTAAATATGTGGGATTACGGGGATAGAGCCTGGGTGGTACTATTGTTGGTGCAGGCTCGATGGGCCGAATGGCGGTCTCCAGCACTGCAGGCATTCTGTGACAAGCTTTCACTTATATCCTTCCTTAATTATTCTTGAATTGAGGGCTTTGCTTGGCCCATTTCAGAAGGGGCAGTTGAGAGTCAACCACATCACTGGAGTCACATGTTGGCCTGACCGGATAAGAATGGCAGATTTCCATCACTAAAGGACATTAGTGAACTAAATGGATTATGGTGACGATCAGCGATGGTTTCTTTGTTACCTTTACTGAGATTAGCTTTTAATTGCTGACTGAAATTAGCTTTTAGAACGTAGAACATAGAAAAACTACAGCACAAACAGGCCCTTCAGCCCACAAGTTGCTATGAAAATATCCCTACCATCAATAACCTCAATCCCATTAAATCCCATATACTCATCCAGAAGTCTCTTCAAAGACCCCAACAAGTTAGCCTCCACCATCACCAAGGCAGCCGATTCCACTCACCAATCGCTTATTTATTTTCCTAATTGGTCGGCGCAACATCGAAGGCCGAAGGGCCTGTTCTGCGCTGTAATGTTCTATGTTCTATGTTCTATTTCATATCTCCAGCGTTTGTGATGTTTTGCTTTTTGCTTTAGTGAGACTAGCTGTGTTAAGTCTTGCAGAGAGCTGGCTCAGGCATGATGGGCTGAATGGCCTCCTTCTGTGCTGTAACCATCCTGTGAAAGCCCACTTTATATGGCTGTATTGCTTTGTCAGTTGTAGGCAAATTGATCTGAACTGTCTCGTTATCAGCTCCTGTCTGCTCTCCCATGCTAACTCTTTTGCTATGAAGGACCATCTAAAACTGGTCCATCTTAAAACATCATTGGTAAGGATATTGGTGCTGCAACACTCCTACATTACTACATTTCAATGACCTGTCAAGTTATATTAAACTCATCGTTTACTAGAGCTACATTCAGACATATTGGGGGTTTAGATGTAAACAAGTACTCATCTATGTAAGATGTTGCTTGCCATTTTGGTCCACCTACCTTGTGAATGACCTTCCAAGTCCGCAACCTCGAGCACCCCAGAAGAGCAACGGCAGAAGGTGCATGGGAATACCTGCATCATCGAGCCTCCCTGCAAACCACATAGTGTCCCGACTTGGAAATATATCGCTGTTCCTTCAGTGTCACAGGATGAAAAATGCCCAGTCAGGGATTGCAATAGCTCAAGAAAGGGCCTCACCGCTAACCATCTTGAGGGCAATTAGGAATAGGTAATGAATGTTGGCCTCATTAGTGACTACATCCCATAAATTACAAAAAAAAAGACAAGATAGTGAGCAGCAATGGTGAACGCTGACCAGAAAACATTGTGAAACGGCAATAGGTTTTCAATCTTAGTAAAGAGTTCATTAGGATCTGCTTCAAGTTTTTTTCCTCCTTTTTGATGACATTACTGTAACGGGAGAGTGTGAAATTGGGGATGAGGAAGTATGAGCGATAGATTGGAGGCACAGAAGGGTACACAAGTTGCCCATCAGCATTGTTGGAGGTAATGAGAAAAACTGACATCTTCTGGTCCAAAGTTTTTTTAAGTTTATTTCTTAGTGTCACAAGTATCTTACATTAATACTGCAATGAAGTTACTGTGAAAATTCCTGAGTCACCACACTCTGGCACCTATTCGGGTACACTTAGCATGGCCAGTGCACCCAACCAGCATATCCTTTGGATTATGGGAAGAAATCGGAGCACCCGGAGGAAACCCACGCAGAGCCTGTGCAGAGTCTACGCAATGATCTAAGCAGGGAATGGAACCCATGTGCCTGGCGCTCTGAGGCAGCAGTGCTAACCACTGTGCCATCCCTGCAGGGAGCCTTTAGACAGAGTGGAAAAAGTATGGGCTGGTTGGGCTGAATGGCCCATTTTCCTATCCCAGCTATCCAATGTAATGAAGTTTAAGAACACCATGAGATAAAAGCAGAATGATCATTTCTGATAACATGTTGGAACGTCCTAGGACTGGGCTGGTCACCTTCTGAGAGATTGGTGATAAATATTTGACAGGTGAAGTGGAGAAAGAAAGCCTACGAGTATTGGAACAAGTCCAATGAGAGTCTGGTGACCTATTTCTCCTCCTGTGTGCACAGTGTGAACAGTTCATTACAGTTATTGACATCTGAGACTTAAATGAGCTGTACAATGGCAATGGACAATGACTCTACTGAGATAATATTGGAAAGATGTCAGGATAACTGTTATGTCTGTGATGTTGCTGTGTCTATAAGAAATGTATTGGTATCATGTTTCTTTAGCAGTCAATTCTATTAACTGGTGTCATTTTGTCTATTAACTGGCAACCCATGTTGTTACTGCAGCAACATAATTGATCTTAATGGCTGAAATGCTAGTTTTAATCTGGGTTAATGCAGAGATGTTATTTTAGTTTTTTTTTCTCCCTAGGGATTTTCAGAGTGGGGCTTGATTAGGTTGATGACAGGTAAGGTCATGTGACTGGGCAGGGCTAGGCTCAGAGAGAAAACAAGCTCCGTTGCTGTTTGGGATCTGTAGAGAGAAGAAATAACTCTGTGTCCATGTGGAAATGAGATTGAAAATTGGAATCTGCCAGAAAATAGGTCTTTTTCTCTGAAGTTCTGCTGTTTGAAGATAATTTTTTTTTCCTCTGGAGACTGCTGTTTGGTGGTCAGAAGACGGGTATCTATCTGGATCTCTGTCCAGAGAGGGTAAAGGCTGGCAACTAGGTAGCCATGTGAATATATCCGTTTTTGGGGTAACTGATTCTGAACAAAGATGAATTTCTGTGAGATTATTGCTTAAATTGGAACTATAAACACAGTTAATTGTTAAATATTATACCTTGTCACATTTAACCATTTCAATTGGTAAAAATTATGCTAATTCTTTCTGTTATGTTCTAATTATGCTTTTAAATAAAGTTTGTTGCAATAAAAATTACTTGTGAGTTAATAGAATCACACCTGGAGCAAAACACCTTTGTCCACACTAATGCCAAAATCAAATAAATTTGGAATGTAGGCTAACTTCATAATTATACCTTGGAGCCCAAAGATGTGTGGGTTCGGTGCATTGGCCATGCTAAATTGCCCTTTAATGTCCTGGGATGTGCAGGTTAGAGGGATTAGCAGGGTAAATATCTGGGGTTGCAGGGATGGGCCTAGTGAGATTATGTCAGTGCAGACTTGACAGACTGAATGGCCTCCTTTGGCATTGTAGGGATTCGATGAGTTTCTGATTTAAAATGTCCCTAACATGTCTCACTTCATCAATCCGAGCTGAAATTAAGATAACCTCATTTCTCCCTTGTTTATTTTTGTTCTAGCTGTTTTATTGAATTGGATGATCAGCCATGATAATAATGAATGGCGGGGCAGGATTGAAGGACAGAATGGCCTATTCCTGCTCCTATTTTCCTATGTTTGTGTGTGAGCTTCGTAAACCGCATTATAAAACGTGTTCAAAAAGTTGGATATGAACATCAGCTGGAAAATTGGTGCAGCAATGATTAAATACCTGGAAGTTACAGGTAGAAATCTAATTAGGAATCGGCACCTTTTTTCATATAGAATCATGTAGAAGTTACGGTGTATAGTAGATTAACTGCCAAGCTGTTGCAGACGGTGGTTAAAGGATATGGACTTGTTCTGATGTCACTGTGTCTGTATATGTCTGTTTCATTTTCAGGTTCCTTCTCACTTTTCAATCTCTTTCCTCTTCTTTCCATCACCGTCAGCTTCCCTGCTGATTTATTCTGCCGATTCAATAGAAACTAGTGGGTGATGTGCCAAGGCAACAGTCCGTGTACATTGAGATGGAGGCTGAGGGAAACAGATATGGCTGTCTTCTCATGACTCCTCCCCACCTCCTCCAATTATTTATTGCGCCCCTCACTCCAGCACATCACTTCCAGTTTCACCTTCTCAGTATTTCCTACAACTCTGACTTGAGTGGCACATTGTTAGCACTGCTGCTTCACAGTGCCAGGGACCTGGGTTCAATTCTGGCCTTCGGTGACTCTGTGGAATTTCACCCTGACTGCGTGGGTTTCTTCTGGGCTAGAACCAGAGGGCACAACCTCAAGCTAAAGGAACAACAGTTTAAAACAGAGATGAGGAGGAATATTTTCAGCTAGAATCTGTGGAACTCTTTGCTGCAGAAGGCTGTGGAGATCAGATCATTGAGTGTCTTTAAGATAGAGGGAGAGAGAGATTCCTGATTATTAAGGGGATTAGGGGTTACGGGGAAAAGGCAGGAGATTGGGGATGAGAAAAATATCAGTTATGATTGAGTGACGGAGCAGAGCCGATGGGCCAAATGGCCTAATTCTGCTTTGATGTCTGCTCTTGTGAACACTCCAGTTTCCTCCCACAGTCCAAATGATGTGCAGGTTAGGGGGATTGGCCATGCTAAATTGTCCGTTGGTTTCCAAAGATTTGTGTGTTAGGAGGATTAATGGGGTTATGGGAATAGGATCTGGGTAAGATGATTTATCGCAGTAACAATGGGCCAAATGGCCTCCTTCTGTACTGTAGGAATCCTATCATTCAAATTCCTGCCATACTATTTCTTCCTATTCCCCTTTTGGACTATCCACTAATCCATGATCTCTTCCATTTCTCCTTTTAATGTTTGTAATTAGTTCATGGATCACGGCCATCGCTGGCCAGCATTTATTGCCCATCCCAGTTGTCCTTGGAGTACAGTTGAGAATCAACCACATTGCTAGGGTTCTGGAGTCACATGTAAGCCAAGCCGGGTAAGGACAGCACATTTCCTTCCCTAAAGGACATTAGTGAACCAGATAGGTTTTTCCAACAATCTATAATGATTTCAGTGTCATCAGTAGATTCTTAATTCCAGATTTCTTTTATCAAATTAAATTCCACCATTTGCCATGGCAGGATTCAAACCCGGATTCCCAGAACATCAGCTGAGTTTCTGGATTAATATCTAGCAATAATACCACCAGACCATCGCCTAGCCCTTGCTCTGCATAATTTACTCCAATTTTAATCTTCCTTTAGTTGTTCCCATTCACTCCCTTAAAGAATGGGTAAATAGAAGCTTCACATTTTAATTTCACTCTCCCCACACCCTCCCCCATCATGCTCTTTAATCCTAGTTCATTCATGAAAACATTTTTTTTGCTGTCAAAATACAATTTAAATAAATTAAATTAGATTGTGGAAAGTAGTCTCTCGCTTACTTTGTCTCGCAGAGGTTAGCAACTGAAATCTGACTCATTTGTGTAAGCAATAATTAACAATTAACTTTTCAAATTAACTCCAAATGAGATAATTGGCTCTAATGTTCCCCTGGTTTTCTGAGAATTGAACTGACATTAATGTTCTCCCCTCTCTCTGTCCCTTCATCTCTCACTTCTTCTCTCTCTCTTGACGTTTTTCTCTCATTATCTCCCACTCCCATTAATGGACTTCTTAGTAGTTAGAGAATAAAAATAGATGTGTGATCTTCTTGCTTCTCTGTATTTTGTAAATGTTTATATAAATTTTACCTCAACAAATTGTCCTGTTCCTTAAAATGTTTTCTTATATGGAACATACTCAATGCTAGATAAAGAAAATCTTTTGACAGTATGGTACAGAACTAGTAACCCAGAATCATATAATCAAATACGTACAGTGCAGAAGAGCCCATTTTGTCTGCACCGATTCTCTGATAAAATATCTTACCCAGGCCTCTTCTTTTCTCTATCTCCAAAACCCTGCTTAATCACCATGGCTAACTCACCTAACTACATATCCACGGAATGTGGAAGGAAACTAGAGAAAACCCACACAAGCACAGGGAGAACATGTGCAAACACCACATAGTCATCCAAAGCCAGAATTGAATGTGGTTCACAGTGAGGCAGCAATGCTAACCACTTTCCCACCATGCTGCCCAAAAAGGAATAATTGTGAAAGCAATCTGATAATCTGTGAATTAGCAGCAGAAAATGACCAGGTAATTAAAAACCCAAGTAACATTGTTCATGGGTACTGTACTGCTTTGTGTAACCCTGGTTCCACACTGCAGGTTAGGTTGGCATGCGAGTTAGGTTGATTGGTCATGCCAAATGTTTCTTAGTGTCCCAAAATGTATGGGTTAGGGGGAATTAGTGGGAGCAATGTGTGAGGTTATGGGAATAGGGCCTAGGTAAGATGCTCTGTCAGAGAGTTGGTACAGACTGAGTGGGCTGAATGGCCTCCTCCTGCACTGTAGAGATTATGTGAACGTTACATGATTGATACTCAAGGCTCCAAGCAGAAATGAACACTGAATGCATTGTCTTGTTCGTATTGTGCACAATTGAATGGGGCTGATACATACAATGGGAAATGTGCACACTGTATATGCACACAGTATAATCCAAAATCGTTGCAGGCTGTTTGGAAAAGATTGCAGCTTTTAGATCAAACCATGGAGGCCAGTTGCATTCGTCTCACTGCAAAATAGCCCGGGATTCTCCCCCCAAAAATTCGAAGTTCCTAATGTGCAGGAAAACAGGAGTAAATCCAACTGTTTTTGTCAGTGTGATTTTTTTTGGAATGAATATATGACAGTGCATCACAGTGCTGAGCGAGCCACTGTGAATGTGCTGATCTCTGTTCTGACAGATCGGTGCACGCACAGCACCAACCCCCCCCACCCGCCCCACTTGTAGATCAGTGGCCAGCCCTGCACTCCACCCTCCACCCCTGGCCTTCTGATTCCACTCCCTGCCTATCACTGACCACTCTGAACAATTTCGTACGCATTCTTAAAAGATAATAGACATATCACTCCGGATCGAGTGATTCTGGGCAAGTGAATATTGATCTCTTTAATATTGAAAACACCTAACACTGTGCCCTATCAACGTAACGGGTAACACAGCTACCTACTAATCTAATATGTCAAAGAAAATTACATTGTACACCTTTTATTGAGGCACTATTTCCAGTCTGGCCTGAGATTAGATTGCAGAACTATGGATTGAGATATTCTGGCAAATCCATTTTAGATGATTTGTATGGGGTAGTATCTATCTGTCAATGGATGTGTCCCTGTTTCACAGTGGGTCTCTGAGTGTTTGTGTATCTTTATGAGTAAAGGTGGAGTGTTTTCCTCTGGTGGTCTGTGGGGTTTAAGCTACAATCACTAATAGCAATGTAAGTGTACTCTGTGATACAACACCTCTGGGGAAAACTGCTTTTAATCTTTAGCCCTCTCTCAAAGTCACTGGGAATGCACTGCTGTTTCTTTTATCTAGGATTACTGCAGTTCTAATGGTAATCGTTTTTTTTAATTCGTTTATGGGGTATGGGGGTTGCTGGCTGGGCCAGCATTTATTGCCCATCCCCAAGGGCATTTAAGAGTCAACCACAAACCTGTGGCTCTGGAGTCACATGTAGGCCAGACCGAGTAAGGATGGCAGATTTCCTTCCTTCCCATTAAAAATGGGTTTTTACAACAATGATTTCATGGCCTTCAGCAGACTTTTAATTCCAAATTTTTATTGAATTCAATTTTCGTCATCTGCTGTGGTGGGATTCGAACACAGGTCCCCAGAGCATTAACCCAGGGTCTTTGGCTCACTAGTTCAGTGACAATATCACTAAGTTACCAACTCCCCTTTTAAGCAAGTTTTAATGATACTACATTCTAATGGTAGCACACTTCAATGGGGGCACATTCTAATGGTGGCAATTATTATATATTTAATTCTCTTGCATAGTGTGGTAATACACCTAACTGTGATTGGCTGGGCATGATCCGTATCTAACTCCATTTCTTGTGTGGAATTCTTGTGGGGCAACTACACAGGGCTGATCATAACTGCCTCAGATTCTTCCCATGCCTGACCAGATAGCATTATCTTTGGAGCCTGAATGCCATGTTACTTCAGGATTATACACGGTAGCAAAATGGTTAGCACTGCCAGTGTCAGGTTTGATTCCCGGCTTGTGTCACTATCTGTGTGGAGTCTGAACGTTCTCCCTGTGTCTGCTTGGGTTTCCTCCGGGCGCTCCGGTTTCCTCCCAAAGATGTGCGGTTAGCTGGATTGGCCATGCTAAATTACCTTTTAGTGTCGGGGGACTAGCTAAATGCATGGGGTTACGGGGATAGGACCTGGCTGGGATTGTGGTTGGTGCAGATTGAATGGGCTGAATGGCCTCCTTCTGTTCTGTAGGATTCTATGATTCTATCTCTGAACACACAGCTTGGATAAGCAATGAAGAAAATTCAATTCTGAGCGAGATGGTAGAATTAAATTGTTTTGTCCTCTCTTTGGTACATGCTAGCTGTGGCTTTATTGATTTATTTAACGAATGCAGATGGCAGGAGCCAAGTGAAATTCCCTTGCTGAGTTAAAGGTGATTAATCCGGCACTCTGTCTGTAGAGGGAATGTGCAGTATTATTTCTATCTTTGCACTGGGATATAAGAAGGTTTTTTGAGGCCTCAGCAGTGGAAGCACGCTGCACGGGGCTTTGGCCTTTCCTGAAGCTTTTTTTTTGCAAGGCCCATTGTTACCATGGTAATTTGAAGCCTGCCATTTGACGGATGGGATTTGTCACAAGAAACTTGAGAGTTGAATCAAATCCATCTGTACAGTTTAAGCCAGTTTAAAAGAAATATATATATATCAATAATATACCTCCTAAACAGACACCTCTCTTCACATAGAGATGAAAAGATACCTTTGTATCTTTGTCAAGATTTTGTCTACTTCACAGGCGGCACGGCAACACTGTGGTTAGCACTGCTGCTTCACAGTTCCAGGGACCTGGGTTCGTTCACGGCTCAGGTCACTGTCTGTGTGGAGTTTGCTCATTCTTCTCGTGTCTGTGTGGGTTTCTTCCTGGTGCACCGGTTTCCTCCCAAAGTCCAAAGATGTGCGAGTTAGGTTGATTGGCCATGCTAAACTGCCCCTTAGTGTCCTGAGATGCATAGGTTAGAGGGATTATCAGGTAAATGTTCAGGGAGTAGGGCCAGGGTGGGATGGTGGTTGGTGCAGACTTGAAGGGCCAAATGGACTCTTTCTGCATTGTAGGGTTTCTATGATCCTTGACGAAGGATCCCACTGAAAGCATCCTTTCCAGCCAATGAGGTTGGGTTGGGTCATGTCAAGCTGAACAGGAGTAAGCATGCTTTGTAAATGTCTGCTTCCCAGATAATTGTATCCCAGCTAGAGTTCACTCCTCAGAAACTAATGGAGATGGTTCGAGGTTTCAATCCTGGCGATGGATACCAGGATGTAGAGATGCCGGCGTTGGACTGGGGTAAACTCAGTAAAGTTTCACAACATCAATTTTAAATCCAACCAATTTATTTGATAGCTATTTGATTTATTTGATGGATACCAGCTCAGGGGACAGCTGAACCAAAGATGGGATTATTTTTGCAATTCCTAATCAAAATGGCATTTACATAATGGTGCAAATAGACTGTTACATTTCCAGTGTATTCTTGTCAAGAAGTGACCAGTCATCCTTCTTTCCAGGAATTCTGACCATTGCTCTCTGTAGTCATTTATCTGCACAACAGTGTCTGCACTTTCAAAATGTTTCATTGTGTAAAGCAAGTTGGAATGTCTCAATGAAGTAAATGCAAGCTTTATTACATTGATATTAGTAACGGATCCCCCATGGTGCTCACAATGAGTTGGATGAAGCGTCTTTTTATAATGGCAGCAATGATATGCCATGTAATGCACATTATAATCTAACTGCAATAATGTTCACAACAAGTAAATGTTTAAAATCTTTTTTGTCTAACTGGGTTTTAGCCTGTCTCTGACTTTAATCCTTTCTTCTGCAATTGTTACATCTAACCAACCTATTCTCTTGCAACACCCTATCTCGGTGAGATTTCCCTTGCATGATTCCATTCCTACTTATCTGATCATATGTTTACCTTATATGTTTGCCTTTAACTATGGCTTTGCTTTCTTGCTTTGCAATAACTGACCTTTTGGAGGTCTCTGAAGAATGGAATCCCGGCAGTACAGAGGCCATTTAGCCCATTGACGGAGCATCTTACCCAGGCCCCACCCCACCCCATTTCCTCAGGCCTATACATTTAACCCACTAATCCCCCTCAACTACACACCTTGAGATACTAAAGGGCAATTTAGCATGGCCAATCAATCTAATCTGCACATTTTTTGGATTGTGGGAGGAAACTGGAACACATGGAGGAAACCCATGAAGACACAGGGAGAACATGCAGACTTCACATAGACAGAACTGAACCCTTCGATTTGTTCAATTTTAACTGTAAAGAATATTATCCATTCCCTTAATTATACAATTTCCTATAACTACAACCTTCAATTTATTATTGTCACAATTGTTGGGACATTTAAGTATTGTTTGTTGTGTACCATACAGATAAAGCATATCATTCATAGAGGAGAAGAAAAGAAGAGGGTGAAGTATGTAGTGTTACAACCATAGCTAGGGAATAGAGAAAAATCAACTAAATATAAGGTAGGTCCCTTCAAAAGTCTGATGGCACCAAGGGAGAAGCTGCTTTGAGTTGATTGGTAGGTGATCCCAGATTTTTGTATTCTTCTCTGTAACTTCTCCCTTGTGACAGCCTCCATGGTCCATGGTGCTTTGGTCAGCTTTCTCTTCCACAGCCTTCCTTCCTTATCCACACATGCACCAAATACTCTACAAATTGGACAGAAGCAGTGTCCCCTGCATTATTCACCTTTCTCCTTCCCCTCCCTGACTATTCGCACTTGCTCATTCCAGCCCCTGTGCAATTATCTAGTGTATGACTAGACTCCAAATTAATATACCCAATAATTCCTCTTTCTGTTGGATGTGACAGGATGTCTATAACCTGGCCTGGGGTGTCCGAAGACAAAGACTTGGTTTGCTAGAGTTGCAGTCTCTTTGTCCACAAGCTAATCCTGAAATACTGCCACATCTTTTATGTCATTTATTTATCTTGTGTACTTTGTTTTAACCAAATTTTGTCCTTTGAGGCCTAACTTTATTAAAGATGTAGCTTGCTTCTAAATGTATTGGGCACTGTGATTAATTATCAGTTCCCAGCGTCTTTAAATACAATTAGTATTTAATCCCTTCGTACGACTTTTCCTTTTGACTTGCGCTAACGTTAAATCCTTACTAACCCACGCCAATTATTAAAGATACTGAGTGCAATCTTGCCAGCCATTCACACCATCTTCCTACTGGTGAAGTCAGAGAATTTGGTGCCCACTAACTCTCCATTCACTGCAGCAGGATGGGAAAATCCTGTTGGCATGAACGGTCGTAACATATGAGCCACTGAATTGAGCAAGTATCTAGCAATCCCTTTTATTCCTGCCACTTTGTCAAAGGCAGCATGGTGGCACAGTAGTCAGCACTGCTGCCTCACAATGCCAGGGACCTGGGTTTGATTCCCAGCACAGGTCACTGCAAGTGTGACATTCACACATTCTCCCCATGTCTGTGTGGGTTTCCTCCAGGTGCTTCGGTTTCCTCCAAAAGAAAGACATGCTAGTTAGGTACATTGACCCATGAATTGTGGTGACCAGAGGAATTTTGCAGTAACTTCATTGCAGTGTTAATGTAAGCCTTACTTGCAACTAATAAATTTTTTACTTTGAAAACTTTTCTTCTGATCCTGCCACTTTGTCAATTATGAAGCCCCATTTTTATTCCCTCCAGTACAAAGATTGAAATATTTACTGTTGCCCCTTAGTTTAATTTACTTGACACCAATATCCCACACTGCCGTTGATTTCCACTCTCAGCAGTTTCCTATTTCACTCACTCCCAGCCCCAAGCGCATTGCAAATATGGTTCATTTAGGTTTAGCTGCTCTAAACATAATTATAAAGCTGCAAGGTCAACCATTCCAATTTGGAATGAATATTAAAGGAACAGCACCAATCTATTTGTTGTCGCCTGGAACACATGCTGCATCTTACCTTCTTTGCCACTTTTAGCACCTTCTATAGTCCATCACACTTTGGTTCAAGGACAACTAGGGATGGGCGATAAATGCTGGCCAGTTAGCAACACCCATTTCCCATGAATGAGTCAAAAACACTGCCGTTAATACTTCCTCTGCCTTGTGCCTGACATATCTCTGTGCAATTTTTCCTAGCTCCCTCTCATCCCTGCTATGATCCCAGCATGATCTACTGCTCTGCTCCACTGCTGTTAAAAAGAATAAAATCCACCCCTCTCTTTAGCTCTGAAGAAGAGTCATACGGACTGGACACGTTCACTCCGTTTCCCTCTCCTCAGGTACTGCCAGACCTACAGAGTTTCTCCAGCATTTTCTATTTTTAGTTCAGATTTCCAGCATCTGCAGTGTTTTGTTTTCATTATACAAATCCATTTGAGTTAACTATGCATTTTAACAGGAGAGCTGATGGCCTAGTGGTATTATTGCTAGACTGCTAATCCAGAAACTTGGCTAATGCTCTGGGGACCTGGGTTCAAATCCCGCCATGACAGGTGATAAAATTTGAATTCAATTAAAAAAAAATCTGGAATTAAGATTGTACAGGAAACATAGTCGATTGGCAGATGTCCTTTAGCAAAGGAAATCTACTGTTCTTACCCGGTAAGGCCTCCAAAGCTACAGAAATGTTGTTGACTCTCAACTGCCTTCCAGAGGTAACTAAGGATGGGCAATAAATGCTGGCCAACCAGTGATGCCCATGTCCCACGAATGAATTAAAAAAAATACAATCTGGAGTGTAGCAGGGGATGCAGCAAGGAACTTGTAATGGAGGAGAGTGTAAAGTGTACAAGATTATGAAGGGTATAGTTAGAGTAAACAGGGTTAAGCTTTTTCCTAGGATGGACTCAAATAGCACGAGGGGTCAAGGGCTTAGGGTGAGGGGGGTAAGGTATTGGATGCTAGAGGGAGTTTTTTCACACAGCGGGTGGTGGGGATGTGGAATGCGCTGCCAAGTAAAGTGGTGGAGGCAGGTACTCTGGAGTTATTTAAGAAATACTTAGATGGGCACGTGAACAGAATGGGAATGGAGGGGTATAGAAAACTGATTTAAAATAGGGATCATGAGCCTTGGGAGTCCCGGGGAAGTGTGTAAATAGATGATGATATTGATGTACTTGTTTTTATCCTACAGGTGCTTTGGTCCACCTTGTTGTCTAAAGAGGGGCATACACGCAATGGGTCGTGAGAGGGCTGCTCTTGGATTTTTTTCGAGAGTATCCTAGTGCTTCACATCGTTAGTGTACGCTTGACCTGGACCATTTGATGGTCAACACGACAGCTCAGTGACTATTGCTGTGCCGTGCAGATACATGGATTTGGGCCTGTGTCTGTGGGAGTTTGCGCATTCTCCCCGTGCTTGCGTGGGTTTTCTCCGGGAGCTCCGGTTTCCTCCCACATCCCCAAGATGTGCTCTTAGGCTAATTGGCAAAACAAATTCTCCCTAAATTGTCTCAAATTTGGTTTTTAATCCATAGATCTATAAACATAGACAGGGATCACGAGTAGAGGTGGGAACATCGGGGTGGCGGCGCGGGCTCGTTGGGCCGAAGGGCCTGTTTCCCGTGCTGTTTTGTTCTTTGTTCTTTTGTTCTTTGTAAGACAGGCTCTGATACCTTGCTGCTCCTTGAGTATTCCCTGCTATGGCAAACAGACGATGGATTCTCAAGTAGCAAGCTAAATATATTGTGTGAAACTTTGTTTTTGCATTGATCATCATTTGATAGCAGTTATTTGCTTATTACCTTTCAAAATATGGTATAATAGAGAAGGTTTAATATCTGGAATGGGCAGGCTGTCTTATGAGGATAGATTGGATAGACAAGGCTTCCATCCAAAAGAGAAAATGTTGGAAATCCTCAGTAGGTTTAGCAGTATCTGTAAGGAGAGAAAAGAGCTGACATTTTGAATCCAGATGGACCTTTGTTAAAGCTTGAGGTTTCTATCCACTGCAGTTTACAAGAGCACGATGAATTGATTGAAACATAAAGGATCCAGTCACTGTTTAAGGACTCGCCCCTTTAAAAACGGAAGTAAGGTGAAGTTTATTTTTGCTCGGAATAGCTTTCCCAAGGCAGCAGAAACTGAGTCTTTGAATACTTTTAAGGCAGAGGTGGATAGATTCCTGTCTGCAAGGTTACCAGGGGTAGGTGGGATGCAGATTTAAGGTTACTCTGTAATAAGCAATGGAGAGGGGCTGAATGGTCTCCTCCAGTTCCTTGTACACCTATTCGAGGGGCTGAATGGTCTCCTCCAGCTCCTTGTACACCTATTCGAGGGGCTGAATGGTCTCCTCCAGCTCCTTGTACACATGTTCGAGGGGCTGAATGGTCTCCTCCAGCTCCTTGTGTCCTACTATGTTTTGCTGGACCATTTAGGACGGAGGTGAGAAGACATTTCTTCATCGAAAGAATGATTTCCACTCTCAGCAGTTTCCTATTTCACTCACTCCCAGCCCTGAGCACATTGCAAATATGGTTCATTTAGGTTTAGCTGCTCTAAACATAATTATAAAGCTGCAAGGTCAACCATTCCAATTTGGAATGAATATTAAAAGAACAGCACCAATCTATTTGTTGTCGCCCCGAACACATCCTGCATCTTACATGTGAAATTCATTACCACAGGAAGTAATTGACGCGAAAAATTGAATGTATTCAAGAGACAGCTGGATAGAGCACTTGGGATGAATGGGATTGAAGGTTATAGGGAAAAAGCAGGATTAGGCTATTGAGTTGGATGATCAGCCGTAATGAATGGTGGAGCAGGCTCAAAGGGCTGAATGGCCTCCTCCTGATCCTGTTCCTATCTTCTATGTTTCTATGATATCTTACCTTATGATCTTATATAATCATAGATTCACTTAATTCAAAGGTTTTGAATACATTTCCCTGAGCCAGCTGACTGGCAGTCACACTTTCCCCTTCCAACATCTGTGCTATCCTCTCGTTTGTAACTGGACCCCGAAAAAATGTGTGCAGTAATTCCTCTTCCTGCTTTGTGTGTCAGTTTATCTATATCTTGGCCTACCACTATGTCTTGGTTTGCAGAGGATGTAGTCCCTCTGACCACAAACTCATCCTGATGTACCACCATATCCTTCCAGTTATTTATTTATCTTGTTTTGTTTCAACTAATTTGGTTCTTTGAAGTCTAACTTTATTAAAGAGGTGGCTGTAGCAGGGTTTTAAATGAATTGGGCACTGTGATTAATTATTAGTTTCCAGCGTCTTCAAATACAATTAGTATTTATTAACTTTGTGCAAGCTTTCTTTCGACTTGCACTAACATTAAATCTTTACTAACTAACTCTTAACATCAACTACTAAAGAAATGAAATAGAAAAGGGAATATCAAGATAGCTGTTCCTTTCTCACTTTTATTTCCACAGATTCTGCCACTTTGTCAATTACGAAACTCATTTTCTTTTCTGTCCAGCACAAATGTTTATCAGATTCTCCCAGCTTCAAGCCCAGGGCATATGCGGAATAATTTTAAATAATTTTAAAATGGCACAGTGGTTAGCACTGCTGCCTCACAGCTTTAGGGATCCTGGTTTAATTCCTGGCTTGGGTCACTGTCTGTGCAGTGCGTGCAAGTTCTCTCCATGTCTGCATGGGTTTCCTCCGGGTGCTCTGGCTTCCTCCCACAGTGCTGGTTAGGTGCATTGGCTGTGCTAAATTCTCCCTCAGTGTACCCGAACAGGTGCTGGAGTATGGCGACTAGAGGATTTTCACAGTAACTTCATTGCAGTGTTAATGTAAGCCCACTTGTGACACTAATAAATAAATAGAATATTTCATAACAGAGAATATGGTTAGTTTCAGTTTAACAATTACTGCCCAAACAGAATTCTAATGCTTCAGAGTCAACCATTTCAATTTGGAATAAATATTAAAGAAACAGCAATTTAATTGAATTAAAGCAAAATATTGCCTACTCTGGAATCTGAATCTGAAGCTGAAAACACTGGAAAATCTCAGCAGATCCGACACATCCATGGAGAAAGAATAGAGCAATGTTTTGAGTCTGGGTGATCCAATCTGACAAAGGATTATCCAGACCTGAAATATTAGCTCTATTTGCACTCCAATCTAATTGATTTAGTTGATGCACTTTAGCTGCTCTATGCAATACATGGTCTTTTTCCTCGAGTAGGACAATCCAAAATTAGAAGGCATATGTTTAAGGTGAGCGAGGAAAAGGTTTTAAAAGGGATGTGAGGGGCAACTTTTTCACACAGAGGGTGTGCGTGTATGGAATGAGCTGCCAGAGGAGGTAGGAGAGGCGGGTACAATTACCGCATTTAAAATACATTTGGACAGGTACATGGATGGGAAAGGTTTAGAGGGATATGGGCCAAACACAGGCAAATGGGACTAGTTTAGTTTAGGAAATCTAAATAGGATCTCTGGCATGGATGAATTGGGCCTGTTTCCATGTTGTACATCTCTATAATTCTACAATTGTCAAAGTGATAGGGGATAGGACAAGGAGATGGAATGGAAGAGATGTCCGAGACTTATTGCGTTAGTTCGTGTTATTCCAGCTGCTATTGGAATGCACCTCAAAGATCTCCAGGTAGACTCCACATCTTCAAGCCTTGCAAAAATATATCGCGTGAAACGTTTATATTTTTATGTGATCACGGTTTGTTAGTCTGAAGCAGACATTGGCACATTCCCCTGTGTCACATCAGATATTTGAGACAACGATTGCCAAGTTAATCACAGATTTGCTAAATGCGGAGAGCTTGCCTGTAGAAAGTGTTTGCTATCCTCTCAGGCAGGAAGGCTGTCACCTTTGTGAGGGCCTCAAGGTTTCCAACTGCAAAAAAAACCCTGAATGTTTTCTAGAAGGCAGCAGAACCCCGGGTGGCCATGCTCCTGGTCCCAGCTGTGAAAACACCCTCACAAAATGGATCCTTTCAGGCACGACAAAGCAGAGAAACGATACCAGCGACAAGAACAGAGCAACAATGTTGAGGGCCAATTGTTATGACAGGGATGGGGGAATGCAGAGACCATCAGTGTTCATTCAGTAATGGCCAATTACTGACCTTCCCTATTCAGTCTTCTCCCAATAAAGTCAGAATGACTGATTTATTATAAAGCAAAACTGGTAATGTACACTTCTGGATTACCAATTGTAACTTCCAACACACACAATAATCGTGATGCATACAGTAGTTACCTAGAAAGCATCATTAACTAGGTCCCACTCATACAATCATCACAGAATCCCTACTGTGCAGAAGGAGGCCATTTGGCCAATTGAGTCTGCACTGACTCTGTGACATGTATCTTACCCTGACCCTCTGCCTTGCTCTGTCCCCATATTTCTGGGACATTGAGGCCAACACAGCTTACAAACCGCTACCTCCTGTGCTTGCACCCATTCAACCTTTGCTGGGAAAACCTGCTTCTAAAAGAACCATCGCTTCTAATATCTAGTGATTCCCATTCACATCAAACTTCAAAATAAAAACTCCTACGCACCCATAAAAAAATCCCGCAGCCTCTAATGGAAGATGCTCCACATACCACAAACTGACAACAGCACCCTCCAACTCGACAGTGCAACTCCTTGTTAACTGCAACATCACCCATCACGATCTGGGAACTGTTCCGAGTGGTCACAGAAAATCTGGACAGCGTGAGAGTGGGCCAGGGAAGGATTGGCCACTTACTTAACAGGATGAACGTGAGAAGCAGTTCCAGTTGTGAATGTGGCAATCCAAGCTGGGCCATTGTAAACTGAAATCTTCTTCCAAGAAATCAGGTGGCACAGCGGTTAGCACTGCTGCCTGGGTTTTCATTCCCATCTTGGGTTGCTGTCTGTGCAGAGTCTGCACATTCTCTCTGTGTCTGCGTGGGTTTCTTCTGGGTCTTCTGGTTTTCCTCCCACAGTCTGAAAGACATGCTGATTAGCTTCATTGACCCAAACAGGCGCCAGAGCGTAGCATCTTTCAGGTAGGGCGTCTCCGCTGAGCAAGCTCTGTAACAGTGTTTTGCTCACAGATGTTGGCTTCTTTTAGGTAAGATCAAAGTGGGCATCAATCCCACTACCTCTCACATGCAAAGCGAACATTCTACCACTGGAGCTAATTCCCCCAAGCCGGAGTGTGGCAACTAGGGGATTTTCACAGTAACATAGAACATAGAACATTACAGCGCAGAACAGGCCCTTCGGCCCTCGATGTTGCGCTGACCAATTAGGAAAAAGCAATGACCCTCTAACCTAAACCATTCCCTTTTCGTCCATAAACCTATCTACTAACCTCTTAAACGCCACCAAACTTGGCACATCTACAACTGCCACAGGCAGGGCATTCCATACCCTTATCTCCCTCTGGGTAAAGAACATCCGTCCTCTGACATCCGTCTTATAACCACCACCCCTTAATTTAAAGCTATGTCCCCTCGTGCTAGCAACTTCATTGCAATGTTAATGTAAGCCTACACATTTCTAATAAATAAACTTTAACTTTACCCACTGTTCCTGTTTCAATTTTAATTTCTCCCTCCATATGTATTATATTTCTTGCCCACTTTTCTCCCCCACCAGGAACTTGGGAATATAATCGACAGCACAGAGGTTAGGAAGAAGCTTCAGGAGAAGAAGTGCAGGTTAATGAAATGAGGCAGACATACGAGAGGTCAAATTTGATGCAGGGAAGTGTGAAGGGATATGTTTTAAAAATGAGGGGCACAGCAGCATAGTGCATCATAGCACCAGGTATCACTGGTATCACTGTCTGTGCGTGGTGCATGTTCTCCCAGTGTCTGCATGGGTTTTCTCTACGTGCTCCGGTTTCCTCCCACAGTCCAAAAGACTGTGCATTAGGTTAGGTTAGGTGCATTGTCCATGCTAAATTCTCCCTCGGTGCACCCAAACAGACGCCAAAGTGTGGGGGATTTTCACAGTAACTTCATTGCGGTGTTAGTGTAAGCTTGAAACTAATGTATAAACACATCAGCTGAAACTGTTCAATGGATTGTTAACAACAAAATTGAAATATATATTTTCTTATCTAGGCATGCATATAAAAAAGCACTTTTTTCCATAACTCGTTTTAAATTCCTTTTGTTTAATTACCTCGCAATCTCTGTTTTCTTAAGAGTCTCTTTGTAACCGCATCAATACAGTGAAATCACTTTATGAACTGCAGTCTGAAATGGGTGATCAAGGCTTCTGCCTGGGGCGTCCTTTCAATCAAAGCCACATAAAGTGGATACATTTCACAAGATCTCCTATCAGGTTGTTAGATTATTGATCCAAAAAAACCACTTGTGTTTCTATTTCTATTCCTTTTGGAGACCTTCAATGGAAACCATTGCTCACTTCATTCCTCCCCGAGGTTAGGTTTTATTTTTAAAGCTTAGATTCCGGTTCATACACATAATTTTTGTTGTATGAAACACAACTCACTTGATATGAAAGGATGTAATTGCATTAGAGAGGGTACAGAGGAGATTTCTGAGGATGTTGCCAGGACTGGAGAATTGCTGCTACGAGGAAGGATTACACCGGCTGGCGTAAAGGCAAAATACTGCAGTTGCTGGAATCTGGAACAAAAACAGGAAATGCTGGAAAATCTCAGCAGGTCTGACAGCATTTGTGGAGAGAGAGAATAGAGCCAACGTTTCGAATCTGGATGATCCTTTGTCTGAACTGGGGTTTTTCTTCTTGGACCAGAGGGGCGATTTAAATAAGATGAAAATATTGTGACGGGCTTGGATAGAGTGACTGGGAAGGACACATTTACTGTAGGGGAGAGATCAGGGACGAGGGGGCATAGGATTAAAGTGATGAGTAGAGAGATTAGAAGGATGTTATTTATCCGACTGTAAGGATACTTCAGTAGCAAGCAATAAATAAACTAACTTTGCAAAGTAGATCAAATAAAAAGGTTCAATATAGAAACTTCATTACACAACTGCTTCGGCCCACAAACATTCCCCACAATCCCCATCTGTTTTCTATTTATACTGGGTCAGCTGACCACCTTATTATTTTGTCATTGGTTACATTGTTTATCAAGTCAGCTGACCTTCACAGCATGTTACCATGTAACTAGAGAATTATCATAGTAACTTCATTACAATGTTAATGTAAGCCTAATAAACTTTGGTCACGTTAAAACAGATTCCAGTGTTGTCCCCATGATGAAACTATCGTTACAAAAGCCTGCCTATGCCTCTACTTTTTCAGAAGGCTAAGGAAATTTGGCATGTCAGCCATGACTCTCAACCAATTTTACAGATGCACCATACAAAACATTCTTTCTGATTGTATCACAGCTTGGTATGGCTCCTGCTCTGCTCAAGACTGCAAGCAACTACAAAAGGCCATGAATGTAGCCCAATCCATTATACAAACCAGCCTCCCATCCACTGACTCTGTCTATGCTTCCCACTGCCTCGGCAAAGCATCATGTTGCAACTGTACAAAACTCTAGTGCGGCCGCACTTGGAGTATTGTGTGCAGTTCTGGTCCCCACATTATAAGAAAGATGTGGAGGCATTGGAGAGGGTACAGAGGAGGTTTACCAGGATGTTGCCTGGTATGGAGGGCAGGTCCTATGAAGAGAGGTTGAAGGATTTGAGGTTGTTTTCGTTAGAAAGGAGGCGGCTAAGAGGGGATCTTATTGAAGCATATAAGATGATTAGAGGTTTAGATAGGGTGGACAGTGATAGCCTTTTTCCTAGGATGGAGAAAGCTAGCACGAGGGGACACAGCTTTAAATTAAGGGGTATGAGTTATAGGACGGATATCAGAGGTAGGTTCTTTACTCAAAGAGTGATTAGGGAGTGGAATGCCCTGCCTGCAGCTGTTGTAGATGCGCCAAGTTTGGTGGCGTTTAAGAGGTTAATTGATAAGTATATGGAAGAGAAGGGAATGGTTTAGTTTGGAGGGGCATTGCTTTTTATTTTGGTCAGCACAACATCGAAGGCCGAAGGGCCTGTTCTGTGCTGTAATGTTCTATGTTCTATGTTCTATGTTCTAAAGCAGCCAGCATAATTAAGGACCCCAAGCACCCAGATATTCTCTCTTCACCTTCTTCGTTTTTATTCCAATTCAATCCAATCAAATCCGATTCAGACTCTCAACGAGTTGAGACATTCCCGATCCAAGCTGACAAGACAGGGCTCTCAGCTCCTGTCTTGGGCTTGAACTACATGATCCAAGCTGATATGCAGGTTAGGTGGATTGGCCTTGCTAAAATTGTCCCTTCATGTCAAGGGGACTAGCTAGAGTAAATGTATAGGGATAGAGCCAGGTGTGATTGTGGTTAGTGCAGACTCAATGGGCCGAATGGCCTCCTTCTGCACTCTGGGGATTTTATGATTCTATGATTGGATGTGGAGGTTTGTTCTTATTTGATACATGGGCTGCCTCATGCTAGGCAAACTTTGCATGGTGGAAGATGCACATAAAATATGGTGGAGGGCTAGTCCACTGCCTTTGTACCTGGTCCTGACTGTTCTATATAATTATTGTGTAGAAGCTAGCCCACCTCCTCTTATTAAAGCCCTTAACTGCCAAATTAAGGGACAGCTGATGGCCCAATTCTGCCCTGTCACCATAATACCCCAGCCAACTCCCTCTCTCTTTCATCAGCCCTTTTCCTGGCTTGGACAACAGCTCCGGAAAGCACCCTGGATTGTTTTTCCACATCAAAAATTACATATTTGTGAGAAACTAATTTTCACTTGATAGTGTTTGGAGTCAGCAATAATGCTCCTGATGTTGGCTACGAGCTGGCATCCAGCCACAAAGTATGAACAGCTCACTTTATGCTTTCTTTTCAATGGCCAGCCTAGCACACAAGAGATTTGCTTTAATATTATTGAGTTTGTTTACTATGTACAGACTGAGTGCATAACTACTCTATTGGCTACTGCTCTAGAGCTGCACAAATCCCTAGTGAGTCAGGGATGTGGGACCCAACGCTGTAGGAAGACAGAAGGGAAGGTGAAGGACAGCACAGAAGCTAGAGAGAGAGCATTAAATAGTAAAGGCAGTGTTAGTAATCCTAATATTAGACAGGTCAGGTCAGAGCAGGGCAGAGAGCAAGAGAGGTCTAGATTAAACTGCATTTATTTCAATGCAAGAGGCCTGACAGGCAAAGTAGATAAACTCAAGGCATGGATGGATACATGGGATTGGGATATTATAGCTATTCCTGAAACATGGCTAAGTGAGGGACAGGACAGGCAGGGTACAGATGCTATAAGAAAGATAGAACAGGAGTAAGAGAGGAGGGGGAGTTGCATTTTTGATTATCACAACATTACTGAGAGGGGGTATTTCTGAGGGTTCGGCCACTGAGTCTATATGGTAGAACTGGGAAATAAGGAAGGGGAAATCACTTCGAAAGGATTGTATTATAGACCTCCAAATAGTCAATGGGAAATTGAGGAGCAAATATGTAAGGAGATTACAGATAGCTCCAAGAAAAATAGGATGGTAATAGTAATAGACTTTAACTTTCCCAACATTGACTGGGGCAGCCATAGTATTAGAGGGTTGGATGGAGAGAAATTGTTGAGTGTATTCAGGAGGAATTTCTCATTCGCTATGTGGATGGCCCAACTAGAGAGAGGGCAAAACTTGACCTCCTCTTGGGAAATAAGGAAGGGCAGGTGACAGAAGTGTTAGTGAGGGATCACTTTTGGGACCAGTGACCATAACTCCATTAGTTTTAAGATAACAATGCAGAATGATAGGTCTGCCATAAAAGTTAAAATTCTAAATTGGGGCAAAGCCAATTTTGATGGCATTAGACAGAATTTTCAAATGTTAATTGAGGGAGAGTGTTGGCAGGCAAAGGGAAATCAGGAGAGTAGGAGACTTTCAAATACGTGTTAACCGGGGTTCATGGTAAGCACATTCCTTTTAGAGTGAAGGACAAGGCTGGTAGAAGTGGGGAACCCTCGATGACTTGGGATATTGAGGCTCTGATCAAGAAGAAAGAGGACGAGGCATATGATGTGCTTCGGCAGCTGAGTACAGAGGTATCAGAACATTGAATACAGGAGCTGAAGTTATTCAAGACATAAGTAATGTATTGGAATACTGTGTACAGTTCTGGTCACCCTAATTTAGAAAGGATATTATTAAACTAGAGAGTGTAGAAAAAATCCACTAGCATACCATGTCTTGATGGTTTAAGTTATAACGAGAGGCTGGATAGACTGAGACTTTTTCCCTTGGAATGTAGGAGGCTTAGGGATGATCTTACAGAGTGAAGATGCCCATGAACCGAGTGATTTGCTGGGTCATTTCAGAGGGCAGTTAAGAGCTGTGGATCTGGAGTCAGATGTAGGTCAGACTGTGTAAGAACAGCAGATTTCCTTCCCTAGTGAACCAGATGGGTTTTCATGATAATCGACAGTGGTTTCATGGTGATCATTAGATTTTTAATTCCAGATTTTTAATGAATTCAAATTTTCACCATCTACCATGGTGGGATTCGAACCCAGGTCCTCAGAGCATGACCCTCGGTCTCTGGATTATTAGTCCAATGACAAACTACAACTCCATTGCATTTCTTAAAAGTACAAATCTCGTAACAATTCTGATCAGATTCTTTTAATAGTGGAAACTCCCTGGAACGCTGCAATTGCCTTGTGTGTTTCTGAATTGTACTGCATGGAAACTCTAGCTGCTTCACTGGCAAGTTTGAGGGGTTTTTGCTGATTCATTGACTGGCATCAGGTGAACATGACTTGCCTTTTTTTAACTGAGCCCATGGCAGACCCTGAACAGTCACGTTTCAGTCACTTCTGGCTAGTGCTGGATCATTGCATTTACTGATTCCCACGGAGCTGTGGGATTCTCAGTGAGTGTGCTTGACTTAATTCTTGGCGAAGCCAGGTCCCAGCCTGCTATATTCTGCATTGACAGGCAGCAATGGGATGAGGCTGTGTCTGTTTGTAAGGTGGTTTTGTGAAGATAGCATTAATTTGCAACATCGCTGTTTTGTCCCTGATTTAAATAACAATAATGTCTGGTTTTGTTTCTTACCAGACTGAGTGGGAATAACGGTCGGTTCAAGTTATGAAACTGGTGGCACATAACGAGGTGCAGCGATTCATTTAAGACTATCCCTACTTGGCTGCACTCCTGAGATTTTAATTTCCAAGTCTTCAGTTTTGCCAATGTTTGCAATTTCATTTCTTTAACAATACATGGATTTGGCACCATCGCGTCAGCTTGTATCAGTCAGCCGCACATTCCCCTCTGGTTCAGGCTGCGGGAAGGATTTGAGTTCATAATCTATGCTGACAACCCGGGTATGTTTTTGAGGGAGTGCTACATTGCTGTCTGCTCGAATGAGAATCGTATCTCCCTGTTTCAGGCAGATCCCTTGAAGATTCAGAGCAAAGCAAACAGTTTCCCTGGCCAACATTCCTCCATCAACAAAAGAAAACTCAGTCATTGTCCAAGGACTATTGGAAAGCTATTGTTGTAGAATGGTTTCTACATTCTCACTGTTAATAACGTAAAGCAGCTAGGATGAGCTATCAAGGGATTATGGGGATAGCGCGGTTAAAGCAACAATTGAACGCAGGCAGGATCTTTGGGTTGAATGGCCAACTCCTGTTCCTATGTTCCTGTCATATAAATAGTAATTGTTCTGATGCTTTAATATGCACAATATACAGGAATGGAAGGAATAGACGTTTTTTTCCCCCCCCTACTATCAAATCATGTACAATAATGCACGAATGTAAATTCATGGGAGGCAGTGGCCTAGCTTATTAATCCAGAAACTCAGCTCATGTTTGGAGGACCCTGGTTCGAATCCCACCATGGCAAGTGGTGGAATATAATTCAATCAAAAGTATCTGGAATTAAGAAACCATTATTGGGAAAACCCATCTGTTGACTAATGTCCTTAGGGAAGGAAATCTGCCATCCTTACTTGGCTTGGCCTACATGTGACTCCAGAGTCACAGCAATGTGGTTGACTCAAAATTCCCTCTGAATAAGGGCAACTAAGGATGGGCAATAAAATACTGGCCAGCCAGTGACGCCAATGTCCCACAAATAAATTTTTAAAACAGAGCAGACAGACTCCTGATTCTGAGTTAAGCATTACTGCTGCATTGTAAGCTTCATACAAAACAAATCACAATGCAGAACACTGTCAGCTGAATCCCAAAGTTATTTTCCTTTGAGCCAACACAGTTTGATTTCCTGTTGTATTGTGTGTAGATTGTGTCTTCAGTGGGTGGGTGCCCTCTTATCTACCATACTCCATTACCCCATTCAACACTGTTTTCTCTCACTTTCAGAGTGTTTACAATGGTCCACCATCTCTCCAAATGCGGAGAAAGACTATTGTGCGCTTTTAGGTAGGATATTGAATACAACATAAGGCGGAATTCACCCATCCCACCCACTGCTGGAATTTTAGCGGGCGGGTTGCAGCAAATGTGAAACATCATTGACAGTCGGGCGGGAATTTCCAGCTTTTAGATCAGCGCAGCCAGGGAATTGCATGCGTACCATGCCAAAATTGAGCAGAAATGCGCTAACCACAAAGACACCTCTTGAAATCAATTTTGTAACGAGTATTTGGAAAATTTTGTCAATCTGACTTAATTAATAAACAGCTTAGTGTGTTTTCCGGAAGGTTCCTTTAATCTATTGCATACACATTGACAGCTCGTGTTTAAAGTTAATTTATTAGTCACAATTAAGGCTTGCATTAATACTGCAATGAAGTTACTGTGAAATTCCCCTAGTCGCCACAGTCTGGCACTCTTTCGAGTCCATGCATCTAACCAGTGCGTCTTTCAGAATGTGGGCGGAAATGGGAGGACCCGGAGGAAACCCATGAGGACACAGGGAGAACGTGCAAACTCCACAAAGAAAGGGACCTAAGCCAGGAATCGAACTCCAGTCCCTGTTGCCGTAAAGCAGCAATACTAACCACTGTACCTCCACATGTTTCGTACTGACATCTGTGTGGGTTTCCTCTGGGTGCTCTAGTTTCCTCTCACAGTCCAAAGATGTGTAGGTTAGTGGATTGGCCATGCCCCTTAATGTCATAAGATGTGTAGATTGAGATTTGTGGGCAAATAAGCAGCATTATGGGGATGGGGACTGAGTTAGTGCAGACTCAATGGGCCAAATGGCCTCCATCAGCACTGCAGAGATGCTATGATTCTAGTCAATGATAAAACAAGCAGCACCACCCTGTCAGACTCAGTTCTAGAATTTCAAAAACTAAAGGAATCGTCTCCTTTTTGTTATTTGTCAACAGGATTATAAAATACAATCTCAGAAAATCTTCTGTCATTTTGTTTATAATACATTCTGTCGAAGGATCTCATTACTGTGCAATTGCTAGTCCGTTTTGATTCCTTGGATGCAGTGTGGGAATTTGTGATCATCGATGTGTTGCACTAAAAATCTAGATGTAATCATGGTCTTTGTGGAGCAACAGACACGTGATGTTGCTCAGCAGGACTGAAGACAAAGCGTTAGAAAATGGCAAATAATTTCTACTTTTGCAATAGGAAATAAAATTTATTTCTGAAACAGAAAATGCTGGAGAAACCCAGCCAATCTGACAGCATCTGTCGAGAGAGAATAGAGCCAAAGATGGCAAATGGTATATTGGCCTTCATAACGAGAGGGTTTGAGTGTAGAAATAGGGATGTTTTGTGACAATTGTGTAGGGTGTTGGTGAGGCCACAGCTGGAGTATTGTGTACATTTTTGAGTCATAGATCATAGAATCCCTTCCATGTAGGAGCATCATTCAGCCCATCGAGTCTGCACCGACCACAATCCCACCCAGATCCTATTCCTGTAACTGCATGTATTTACCTTGCTTGTTCCCCTGATGGTAAATGGCAACCTTCACAGCTTTGGACTGTGAGAGGAAGCCGGAGGAAACCCACGCAGTCACTAGGAGAACGTGCAAACTCCACACAGACCGTCACCCAAGCCAGGAATCGAACCCAGGTGTCTGGCACTGTGAGGCAGCAATGCCAATCACTGTGCCACCCTTATCTGAGGAAGGATATCCTTGCTATAGAGGAAGTACAACAAAGGTTTACCAGGCTGATTCTAGGGATGGCGGGTCTGTCATATGAGGAGAGACTAAATCAGTTAGGATTATATTCACTGGAGTTTAGAAGAGTGAGAAAGAATCTCTTAGAAACTTATAAAATTCTAACAGCGTTAGATAGGGTTGATTTAGAAGAAATGTTCCCATGGTGGGGGAGTCCAGACTAGGAGTCATAGTTTGAGGTTAAGGTGTGAACCTTTTCGAACTGAGGTGAGAAGAAATTTCTTCACCCAGAGGGTGTGAATGTGTGGAATTCACCCCCACAGAATGTAGTTGAGGCCGAAACATTGTCCGATTTGAAGAAGAAATTAGATATAGCGCTAGAGGCTAACGGGATCAAAGAATTTGGAGAGGAAAGGGAGGAATCAGGATATGGAATTCGATGATCGGCCATGGTCAAGATGAATGGTGAAGCAGGTTCGAAGGGCTGAATGGCTCACTCATGCTTCTCGTTGCTATGTTCCAAGTCTGGATGACCTTCCATTCTCTCTCCATGGATGCTGTCAGCGCTGCTGAATTTCTCCCAAATTTTCTGGTTTTGTTTCAGATTCCAGCATCCGCGGTATTTTGCCTTAATTCTTGTTTGTGTACCGTTTCTCTGAAGATGGACCTTATTATCCGCTGACCTTTGTTGTCACAGGACACCAATGGCCCTCTAACTGAGGGCTGTGGGGTCTTTTCAAACAGTGCCTTGGAGAAAAACTTTAAGTAGAAAACTTCAAAGAGAAAAGGAAGATAATCAGTGCTAAAATCAGTGTACCACAGACCATTTAATCAATTCACTCAGAATTCAATCTAAATACCAATGACTGGAAAGAGAGATGAGTAAAAGCACATATTTTACATAAAACTAATTAGATTCCTGAAATGCCTTGATGACTTTAGGTCAAGTCTAGGAGCAGATTGATGATATTAACTGTGTTGTTTACTTGAAAAAAACTGGATAATTAGAGAGCAGTTTACACTTGGATGAAGATTTTGAGTTTATCTTGTTATGCAGGGATTAGAAATTCTATTTTGTAGAAGAGACTGAAGCATGAATAAGTGGAATGGGATTCGGTTCATTTGGAATCTGCATGGGAATAGAGTCCTATACCATAAAGATAAATAGAGAATTAGTGTCCTCATTGATTGAGAGTGATGAAAAAATATTGTGATCTTCGGTGATTGTGGGAATCTGGAATTGATTTATTGGAATCCGGCTACTGAATGAAATTGATTTTCCCGCACTGAGATTCGATCTGACATTAGTGTCGGACAAGTCCAGCCCTGTGTGAGTGAACGGAATAGATTTGATTTGTTTGGAATTCTGCTCTGTGTCAGTAAATGAAATTGCTTTAATCTGTTGGGAATCTTTACCAGTGCTAATGAATTGCCTTAAGATTGTGCATGGAATAAATGGGTTGTGGCTTTAGTTGATTAGTAACAGTGCACACTTCTGATGTACCACCTTTGCAAATGCCACACTTCTTTTCCATTCATAGAATAGTACAGAAGGAGACCATTCAGCCCATTGAGCCTGCACTGATAACAATCCCACCCTATCCCTGTAATTCCACATATTTACCCTGCTATTCTCCCCAAAATTAGGGTCAATTTATCATGGCCAATTAACCTAACGCGCAAATCTGTGAGAGAAGACTGGAGTATCTGGAGGAAACCCACACAGGTATGAGAAGACGGTACAAACTCCACATAGACAATGCCGGGAATCGAACCCGGGTCCCAGGTGCTGTGAGACAGCAGTGCTAACCACTATGCCACCTTGCTGCCCTTGCATTAATTGATGTGAAACTCTAGCCAGTGGGGATCAGTCAATGTGGAGTAATATGCATTCAGCTGTAGGTAAGGTATGTTGATAAAATTGGCCCATTTAGTCCTGATCACGTGGCGCCATGTTCAGATGTTTATATCAACAGCAGGTCCATAAGAAGGAAAATCTATGCGCTGCTTTCAATTATTTGAATGTTTTTGAAAGGTTTTTCGTTCTCAGTGGGTTGCATCCAATCAAACAGAAGGTAACAGGCAAGGATTGCAGGAAATGGGGTAATTTGCATATTTATTTATACAAGCTGAGCGCTAAAATTGGCTCATTAAGGAAGGTTTTAGAGCTTCAGCTCTTGGACTGCAGGAGCGTGTCTCTCCGTCTCTCACTTTCCCTCCTTCTCCGGTTCATGGAGCACTAGATAGGAATCCAGTAAGCCCTTCTAAGAGTCTTTCTTACCTCACTCAGTTGGTTCCATGTCCCCTAAAGCAATTTTTGGTTCAGATTGAGCTCATGTGGGAGTCCCCTGCTTTCACCATCTCGTCCTGAATAAGGGATGTGGAAATGCTGGTGCTGGACTGAGGTGGGCAAAGAAGTCTCATACCACCAGGTTAAAGTCCAACAGGTTTATTTGAAATCACGAGTTTTTGGAGCGCTATTCCTTCATCAGGTGAATCACTCAGGTGAGATCAATAATGGAGGTTTAGCTTCGTAAAAGGAAAACAAGAAACAATCAACCAGGTATCCATCATCAGTTAAGGAACTGAACCAGCAATAGAAAGCCCTGTTGAATTCCAAAACCTCGATGCCTGGTAATATTAAATCCCTACAATACAGAATGAGGCCATTTGGTCCATGTACAAACCTACCCAGCCTCTATCCCGGGAACCTTATGTATGTACACTTTTAACCCTCCTGATGGTAAAGGAAAAATTCACCATGGCCAATCTGTAAATCTATGGAGCGTGAGAGGAAACCAGAGCACTCAGAGAAAACCCACACAGACACAAGGAGAATGTGCAAACTCTACACAGTCACCCGAGGGCAGAATTGAACCCGGGTCCTTGGCGCTGTGAGGCAGCAGTGCTAACCATTGAGCCACCTGGAGGAAGAGTGAGAAGAACTTGCATTTATATAGTGTCTTTCATTACTTCAGGACATCCCAAAGTACTTTTCTTTTGAAGTGCAGTGACTATTGTAATTTAGGAAGTTTGGCAGTCAGTTTGAGTTAAATATAGAAGATATAGCATCCCTTCAGTGCAGAAGGAGGCCATTCAGCCCATCGAATCTGCACTGATAACAATTCTACCCATGCCCTATACCCATAATACCACATGTTTACCCTGCTAATCCCTCTAACCTACACATCAGGATACTAAGGAGCAATTTAGCATGGCCAATAGACCTAACCCACACATCTTTGGAATGTGGGGGGGGGGAACAGGAGAATCCCACGCAGATACGGGGAGAACATGCAGACTCTGCTCAGATAGCAATCCAAGCTGGGAATCGAACCTGGGTGCCTGGTGCTGTTTGTGGACACTTTGCTGACCAAGTGCCCACAGGCAGCAATGTGAAAATAACCGGATGGTGTGATTTGGGAATTTTAAATGTGAATTTGATTGGCCAGGAAACTTGGGATAATTTCCTGATATCGTAAGAACATAAGGAATAGGAGTAGGAGTAGGCCAACTAGCCCTTTGAGCCTGCCCCACCATTCAATAAGATCATGGCTGATCTGAAGTGGATCAGTTCCACTTTCCTGCTTTCTCCCCGTAACCCTTAATTCCCATGTCGTCCAGAATAGCATTGTGGGATCTTTTACATCCACTGGGGAGGGGAGACAGGGCCTTGGTTTCAGGGCTTTGGCCTTGGTTTAAGGCTTCATACGAAAGGTGATACCTCTGACAGTGCAGCACTCCCTCAGGGATGCATTCGAGTGTCAGCCTTGATTTTTGCACTCAAAGATCTGGAGTGAGACACACATCCTGCTAATCACCTCACCGTGATATAAAGAAGGTCCGTTTTCTCCCCTCTGGTAAATGCTGGCTATCATTTATGTTACAAAGAGTTGGAATATTCATATTTCTTCCACTGTCATTTATGTGAAATACCATCATTTTTGCTGATGTTACTAACAGCAGCAAGTTTACTAACACGTAAACAGTAGCAAGTTTAAATTGGTGATCTGCATCGCTGTCTGGTTTTTGTATTCCTGAGTGTGTGTATGACTATTGAAAACGTTTGCACCGTGGATTCATTTATTTTTGTTTTCTTTTGGAGCTGATGTGAAGATATTCGGTGCTCATTGTGTTGTGACTTCAGGTCTGACGCAGGGTAATGATGTTCGAATGTCTAATGCTGTGAATGAAACAGAATGTGCTGGGTTTTCACTTCCCAGAATGGATCACAGCCCGTGTTAATAGCCTCCGCAGCAGCTCGCCCCGAGGAGCTCCGCAAATGAGTGTCAGGAAAAAGGAAGCCAACTCGGGAAGAAATAGATTAGAAAGGGTGGCTGAGCATCTCACCGTAGACATTGGTCTTGAGGAGGGTGTCTGATGAGGTGACAGGAATCTAACAAGGGCTCACAGAGAGTCAGGCCAAGGGCACAGAAATCTTTGCCATCGATGGTCTGACATGTGTGGGGGAGAGGGTTGAGGGGCCAGCAGGTGGAATACAGATGCACAGAAAGCAAGGGAGTACTCGAGACATGGTGGTATCTAGGGCTGGAGGCACTATAGGAGAAAGTTAATGCGAGGCTGAGAGATCCTATGTATGCATAGACTTGTATAGAATCATACAGTGCAGAAATAGGCCAATCAGCCCATCAAATCTGCACCAACCAAAGTCCCACCCAGCCCCATCCCCATAACCCCCGTGCATTTACTCTGGCTAGTCCCCCCTGACATTAAGGGTCTGATTTTACCATTTTCATTCTAAGTGCTGAATCTGGGCGTGGTGCAGATCTGACATCTGCTTTCAGACGCCTCCATTAGCACTCAGCCTGAAAAAAAAACCCTCCAGTTCCATTTGCGCTGTGAGCAGGGCATAACATGGCCAAAACGATCGGAGCTCTGAACTGCGCGTGAGCAGTTAGAAAAAAGTTTGAAAAAGCGCGCCCCATGTTAGATCGCTTCCAGGCCGCAGAAAGCCTCAGGAGCGAAAAACAGCAGCGATGACCCCCACAGACATCACTGTCTCCCTTATCCACCCCTCCCACAATATCACAGACATCACTGTCCCCCTTACTCATCCCTCCCACAATATCACAGACATCACTGTCCCCCTTATCTACCCCTCCCCCCAGAACCCACAGACATCACTGTCTCCCTTATCCACTCCTCCCCCACTATCACAGACATCACTGTCCCCCTTACTCATCCCTCCCACAATATCACAGACATCACTGACCCCCTTATCTACCCCTCCCCCCAGAACCCACAGACATCACTGTCCCCCTTACTCATCCCTCCCACAATATCACAGACATCACTGTCCCCCTTATCTACCCCTCCCCCCAGAAACCCACAGACATCACTGTCTCCCTTATCCACCCCTCCCCCACCATCACAGACATCACTGTCCCCCTTATCCACCCCCTCCACTACCCACACATATCACTTTCCCCCTTATCAACCCCCCACCACCCAGACTGATCGCCACCTTTGCCCCCTCCCTACCCACTAATCACCCAACAAGTGACAGCAGATCCCCCTGTCCCCTACGCCGCTGCCAGAGATCCATCTGACCCTCACCACAACCAGTGTGCGACCGCCCCTCCCCCCACACCAGAGATACATCTTACCTGCCTCCCTCCTCCATCCTGTCAGAGAATGATCTGACTTCAGTTCCCTCTCCCACAACCAATTCACCTCTATCCAGAGAATAATCTGGCGTCACTCACCTGCACCCCTCTCCAGACAACAATCTGGCCTCACTCATCCCCCCCCAGAGAATGGTCTGACCTCCCTCAACTACCGCAACCCAGGGGAATATCTGACCTGACTCCTCCTCCCTCCCTAACAGATAACAATCAGCATTCCCCACCCTACCAAAGATACATCTGACCCACCTCCTCCTCCTCCTCCTCCCCCTACAACCAGACAACAATCTGGCCTCACTCCTCCCTACCCCCCAGCCAGACAATGATCTATCCCACCTCCCTCCTCCCCCCACATCACTGATCTGGGGGTCAGAGAGCCATTGGAGGCTCTGATCTCACCTCTTCAATAGCTGGAGGGCCCGATTCAGAGTTTTATTCAACAGATTCATTTCGGCACAATTCTGGATCAGCGAAGCGATGGTAAAGGGGGAAATGCTGATAAAGTTGGGCAGGCAGTTCATTAATTCAATTTAAATGCATGCAAAGTTCCTGGGTCTTGGTAAAGTGGCCATCTGCGCAGGTGCGGGCATGGATCGCGTTAATGGCCTCAACCTGACTGTACCACGTTTTGGCATCCAAAAATGGGCATGACACAACGGTAAAATTGGGCCCTAAGTGTCAATTTAGCACAGCCAATTCACCTAACCTGCACATCTTTCAGTTGATACAAAGACTTCATTTTAAGTTATTTCTGCCTATGCCAATAACTCTGTTAAGCTTAACAACTGACTGCTGACTTGACTACATGTAGAATCAGAAGACTATAGGTTAATTAAAAATTGACTGCATTCCTGAAGGGTACACAATGCAAGCAAACAACAGTCCCATAACAGTGGCAAGGATTGTTTTTCTAGACAGAGACAACCTGTGAAAAACACTTCCAGTGGCAGGACATGGGTTGAAATATGTTTTGGTTTCAGAGTGTGTGTGTGTTCAGTTAATTCAGGATCCAGTTCAGTGCATTCGAGTTCAGTATCGAGCCTGGCTAAGAAACCAGTCTCTCAAATTTGTTTTTTCCTATCTTTTAAGTTCTGCTCAATAAAAGAAAACCATGTTTAAACTTGTACCAAGTGCTGTCCCCTTGTCTCTTCGAATGAATGAAAGGATCTAACAAAGGCTGTCATTCTGTGGTCAGAAATTTCATGGCACCTTCTAACGTACACTGACTTGATGATATAAACTCTTGCATAGAGGTGGGAGGCATTTTGACGGTGTGGAGGCAATATCTGGTAGATTTGATGAGCAGTTGGATAGATATTTGAGGGAATGACTGATTGAGGGATATTGTTGTGGGAACCATTTGGAGAGGTTTTAATTGTCTCTCATCAAATTATTAAATTGAGTTATTTCACATCGTCTTTACATATGACAATTAGGCTTCACAGTCTTAAAGGACATTAAGAAGTTTCACAACAGCAGGTTGTGAGACCAGAAATGTTGTGAGATTTCTTACTGTGCCTATCTCCACATCATGATCTTGAAGGAATAAGCCACTTCCACACAGAGACATCTCAGTAGGAGATACAAGGAGCGACACCTAGTATTGTGGGTTTTGCTTGGAACGTGTTGGCTACTTACGCAAGAGGCCTTTTCTTCAAAAACATTCATTTATATGCTAATTATTTACGAAGATTAAAAAGACAACATTGTAGCTGGAGCTACTCTCGAAGATGCTTGGCACTCATTTCATTTCATATCACTGTGAGATACCTCCTTACACACTCAGTAATTTAACCCTTTACTCCACATTAACCCTGGAGCTCCTCTTCACTGCTGAGTGGTGACACTGTTTGAAATATTTCCTCAAGGCATGGTTACTTGAAATGTACCATGACTATCTGTCCAGGAAGGATGTGTTGATCTGGATGCACTCTTCATCCTGCCTTCTTGGTGGTGGGAATTCCTTTATTGCCTTTGTTTTCTCTGGGTCTGCATGTGGTAATCCCAGTTTCTTGTATAATGTCTCCTGGGAACTTTATCGTGGGCATAGAAAACTCATATTTATCATTCACATCAAGACAGCCTCTTGCAGCATAAAAAAGACTTCCTTGATCTATTTGTCATGTTCCTGTTTTATCAGCCATAGATCAAGATGTCACTTACATGTTGCCTTTAATACTTGGCAACTTATTGGATATTATCAGGATTGATATGATGCCAAATGGTAGGCAGTTAAAGCTATACCGTCCATTATAAAAGTAGTGAGGAACTTGACCTCTGATCGAATGGTAACTGCCAGAATCCACTGTTGGTGCCAATTTTAATGAAACTTGTGCTTTTTACAAATTTGGCCAACTTCTCTTCGACTGATGCCATTGGCTGTGTTATTCCTTCCAATGCCTTTCTGAGGCATGTTGAATCAACACAAATATAAATGAGGCCATTAGGTTTTGGGACTAGTTTGATGTTTGATTTGATTTATCATTGTCACATATATTAACATACAGTGAAAAGTATTGTTTCTGGTGCACTATACAGACAAAGCATACTATTCATAGAGAAGGAGAGGGTGAAAATGTAGTGTTACAGTCATAGCTAGGGTGTAGAGAAAGATCAACTTAATGCAAGGTAGGTCCATTCAAAAGTCTGACAGAAGGGAAGAAGCTGCTCTTGAGTCAGTTAGTATGTATCCTCAAGCTTTTGTATCCTTTCCCAATGGAAGAAGGTGGAAGAGAGAAGGGACGAATGAGGTCCTTGATGATGCTGGCTGTTTTGCCAAGGCAACAGGAAGTGTAGACAGAATCAGTGAATGGGAGGCTGGTTTGGGTGATGGATTGGACTACATTCACGACCTTTTGTAGTTTCTTGCGGTCTTGGGCAGAGCAGGAACCATGCAAAGCTTTGATACAACCAGAAAGAATGCTTTCTATGATCCATCTGTAAAAGTTGGTGAGAATCGCAGCCGACATGCCAAATTTCCTTAGTCTTCTGAGAAAGTAGAGGCATGGTGGGCTTTTGTAACTATCATGTTGGCATGGGGGAACCAGAATGGTGTTTAGACACCTAAAAACTTGAAACTCTCAACCTTTTCTACTTAGTCCCCTTTGATGTAGACAGGGGCACAGCAGAACATCCAGCTGGTTGGTTTAGTGATTAGCAAAATGATATTCCCGCATTGCCTTTATTTTACTCCTGACTCTTTTCAGAAATGTAGGATGTTCCTTGCTAAGAAGAGACAAATGGGGCTATTGTCTGTCTTGAGTGTAACATGATGCAGGATCTTCCCACCATCTTCGCCCCAAGACTGGAAAATTCTGCCTGAAGTCAAGTGATCTTTGCATGGCCCTGTCCCGGCTGATTCCCGTGGTAAATGGGACGGGAAAATCTGCCCATGATCTTTGTCTTATCTAAGCCTCTACAAAGTTGCCACCGAAATTATTATCTTGTGTTTTTGTGTTGACTTCACCAACTTTTACAAGTGTTTCTATTTTATCATCAAATCAAAGTAAAAATGAGAAACAACATACAATGGTGAGTGGGTTATCTTTGTGTGCCCATGTCCAATTACTGTCCCCCCACCATCGAAACTCTAACGCTGCTTTACCTCAGTAATGCGCTTTGATGTTAACTACCAGTGTGTGACACCACGGGAGGTCAGCAATCTCACCATAAGATTTGAACGTACTGAAAGTAAATTTGCCCCCCATTTTGGTGAAAGTTTGTCATCTCCTTATATTCAGGACTGACCCGAGTGGGTCAGAGCTGATTAATATTCTCCACGTGTGCCGTTACATTCGACGCTCCTCACTCTGATCAATGGAAATGAAATAATGTAGCTGCAAAAGTGACATCAATCATCTGAGTCACCTTTACAATTTCTTATGCAAGAAAGCATTCCTGTGCATGGTATGGATTTACCCTTCACATAATGGATTAATCTCCAGCTTTGTCAAGCATATCACTACACATTTTCTCTACTTATGACGAAACCTTGGACATCATTTCTCAGCCTTTTCTTGGTTCCCCTGCAACTAAGCTCATAGGAACCACCCCTCCCCCGCCACCCCCCATTCAAGCTGTGTGATCCTTCCTTATCTGGCCTTGATCAAAATATTCGTCCAATTGCAAAAAAAACCCGTTCTATGTTCTATGAAACAACAATCTTGTCTTCCAAGAGTGATGGTGAACCTTTAATGGCATCATGCTTTTTCAAAACAAATTCTCAAGGACTCTCTTCTGGAACCTTGGAGTGAGGCCTTAAATGATAATAATGATCTCATTCTAAAGGCAATTTATAAATGCCAAGCGTTAGCGTTGTTGTACAAATGCGTGTGGTTGCTTCAAAATTCCAGTCAGATTGACATTTCATTGATGTATGCCGTAGACCCAAGGGCAGAGGTTGGGGCAATATCGGCACTGCCAATACAAGGGGGAAGGACAGAAAATAGACTCTTTCCATATCCCAACCCCATCCATTGGGGGGGGGGCTACAGTCATCATTTACATGAGGTGTAATGACTTTAACAAGGTCAAAGAGTGCAGAAAAGATTTACTAGGATGCTACCGGGACTTGATGGTTTGGGTTATAAGGAGATGCTGAGTAGACTGGGACTTTTTTCCCCGGAGTGTAGGAGGCTGAGGGGTGATCTTATCGAGGTCTACAAAATAGTGAGGGGCATAGATCAGCGATATAGTATATTTTCCCAAAGATAGGGATGTCTAAAACTAGAGGGCACAGGTTTAAGGTGAGCTGGGAGAGATACAAAAAGGTCCAGAGAGGTGATTTTTTTTTAAAATAGGATGAGTGTTTGGAACGAGCTGCCAGAGGTAGCAGTAGAAGCAGGTACAATTTTGTCTTTTAAAAAGCATTTAGACAGTTACATGGGTGAGAGATATGGGCCAAATGCAGGCAATTGTGACTTGCTTACTGTTTAAAAAAAGGCAGCGTGGACAAGTTGGGCTAAAGGGCCTGTTTCCACGCTGTAAATCTCTATGACTCTATAGACCTGTTAGAATACGAACTCCCTGATTGAGTCAGTTAATGGGGACACTTCATCAGTATATAATGGGGAGAGTCCGGCTTACCAGCACTCAGGAAATATACTCTGTACTGAGAAGCAATTGTCTGAATATTACTCTCAACTTAAGTAAAGCTAAATCTCATGAAGGGACACAGGCCTTGGTGGTAGTACTTCAGGGAGCAGTCCTTTAGTTGACATAGAGATGGGTTTTCTAGCCAAGAGGACAGGAAGAAAGGCTGTGCAGTTCTTGTGTGGACCTGATTTCAATAAACAGTCATTGCTAGAGCTTCTCTAATTTCAGCTTGGGAGAAATTTGACTGAGAGGTATTTGCAATGTCTCAGGACAGCTGGAAGCCAGCCACCTTCCTTGTACTCCCAGTTGTATTTGGCCTCCCCCCTCCCTTTATGCCTCTGCAAAATCAGGAGGGTGATGACCCCCTCCCTGTCTTGACAATCTGCTTACTGCCCACGCTCCATGCTACCTGCCCTCAGTTGCTGGCACCGGTTCCCCAATGGTCAGGACCCCCTTTTTGCCAGTCCTGCTTTCATTTGAGTCTTCCCTGGGGCCCATGACTGATACCCTGCTGTGAACCAGCCTCCACTCAGCTGGTCTGCTCCTAGTCATTGCATACAGCCTCCATGAAAATGAGATCTCAAACAGCTCTTGAAGAATGTTCATTGGCCTTAGTGAGTCTTGGTAAGAAGTCTGACAACACCGGGTTTAAGTCCAACCGGTTTATTTGATAGTAAACTCACAAGCTGAATCTTGCCAGCACTGTTGGCTTTGGGAAACCAGAGTGCCAATTTGTACCAGTATTTTAGACTCCCTAGCCAACTCCCAGGGGGGTGCAAAAATTCAACCCAAGGCCTTTTGACTAGTAAGCTCACCTATCCAGACAAGGGGTGGAATTTTCCCCTCCCATCCATTCCAGGAATCAAGTGGGGGGGATACGGATTGTGCAAATACCTGTTGACCTTGGGCCGGATTTTCCAATCTTGGGGTGAGCGCAGTTGGAAAATCCCACTCAAGGTCTTTGTCAACTGGAGGTGATGGGGGTTCATGAGGACAATGTCCCAGGTACTTTGTTTAGGTTTACCTAGTGTGCCTCATTATACTGTAGCTGTGATCACAAGCAGATAACCCTCAGCCTTTTATCCACATTGCTCTAAATTGGCCTTTAACGAGTGCAAGACACTGCGATTTTAATTAACGTTGAAGTGTGTGCCAAGCTATCACCACATCCCTACAATTAACAGACACGCTTAACTGAATATTGTACGGCCCAACAGATCGGAGACTTGCAATACCGAGGACACAAGGAAGAATTTATATTTCTCTTAACGTCTTTAACAATTTTAGGATGTTCATAGTCCAATCAAATAATTTTGAAGGGTAGTCTCTGTAAGAAACACAGCAATTAATTTGCAAACAGGGAGTTCAGAATAAACAGCAATGAAATAAATGAGTCAGACATTTGATTGGTTAGGCGTTGGTTACAGGAGAGACTTCCTCTTCAAATAAAATCTTTTATCTGCCCACCAGGCAGGCTATTTGTCAGGATAACATTGCATCCAGAATAAAAACTGATGGTGCAGTACTCCATTACCCAACTAAATCTCTGGAGTGAGGCTCGAACCCACAACCCTCAGACTGAATATTTTTACCACTAAGACATGGCTAGCACACAATTAAGGCCTTTAGAGTTTATGGGTCTGAATTTCCATGGTAACGGGAGTTTAGAACATCCCCGGCTTTGTGTGCCCACATTGGGAGAAGAAACCCACAAGGGTGGGATCCTCATTGCTGGATGAGGAACGGGTCGGAAAGTGATTGGAGGCACCCAAGGTGGAGGTTAGTGAGAGGTGGACTGTTTAAAATGCCTGCCTCGATAATCTGGGACTTCACCCCAGTTATAAGGACAGGAGGAAAACCCTTAGCCCTTGTAGCCCATGTGCACTCATCCCATTTTCCAAGCTACGGCCCCTCAAGAAAAGCGTTTAAAAAGAACCATCATATGTGGTATATCAACTTTCTTTGAAATGTCCACATTATGGGGTCACATGCTATTGGATATTCTATAAGCCAGTTAATGCAGGGGCAGCATTGTTTAAGTTTAATTTATTAGTGTCCCAAGTAGGCTTACATTAACACTGCAATGAAGGTACTGTGAAACTGCCGTAGTCGCCACATCCCAGCACCTGTTCGGGCACACTGAGGGACAATTTAGCACGGGCAAAGCACCTAAGACGTATTCAGACTGTGGGAAGAAACCAGCGCACCAGGAAAGAACCCAGGGAACAATGTGCAGGCGCATATAGTGATTCAAGCCGGGAATCGAACCCAGGTCCCTAGCGCTGTGAGGCAGCAGTGCTAACCACTGTGCCACCATGATACCCACTGGGAATGGAAGTGACGTTTGCTGCCATCAGCCCAAAACAAGATGGAAACTGGCCAGTCTACGAAACCTGGAAGTGAACACGGGCTGAGATGTAAAGGCACGTCCCAACATTCCGATTTGATCTTGTTTCAATGCTCCTTGAATCAGACAGACTGTGCAGCCGATATCTGTCACCCTTCATCTATTACACATGTTTTCTGTGTGCTTTCCACATCAGAGGGCTCTGTCATCTGGACCACAGAATGCCCGTCTGACAAAAAACACAGAATGATTCGAGTTCAGTCACCCTGGGGTCACGGCCCTCGATCAACTGCTCCGAATTCATGAATTCAAATCCCGGCGTGGTCAGGTGGGAGGGGGGGTGGGGCAGCTCTGCTAGCGAACCGCAGCCAGCACCTTTTGTAACAGCTGCTGTTCTGTGACCGCTTCTGCTAAAGTGTAAGCTTCAACTCCCCTCGCGCATAAAGGAGTAAGTCCTGTGACGTTATCACTTTCAGGTTCATCAGTAAATAATCTGCAGTTTGATTACGGACGCTGCCGATTCTAAATCGGATCGATTTCATTCATGAGCGGGTGTTTTCTCCCTCGTAAAGTTGGCCGACCCTAAAAAAAACAAATCAATGCAAATCAAGCCACAAGAGTGTCAGCGTGAAGAGGCAAACAGCTCTTCATGTTCAGCAAAGCTGGCCAGAATTCTCCCATCCCGCTCGCCACTGGAATTTTAGCGAGCGAGATGCGGACAACGTGAAACCCCATTGATTCCGGTTGGGAATTTTTGGCTTTCAGGCCGTCACGGTCAGGGAATTCCACCCGCTGTTTTGACCTCTTTGGCCGAGATGTTCTTACGGGTGTCGAGAGAATTCCCAAAGCCCAGTATATTTTGAAAATGGCTGCCCCGTGTTGTGATGGACTTCCAGGAACTGATCCCAGGTCACGCTCAAGCATGCAGGAAGAGCATTGTTTTCCAATTCCAATGGCAGACTTTTTTTTAATCAGTTTCCACAGTTAATAATTCCCGGAACAGGTCGCTAGTCTGTCACCAGGGGCTTATAACTTGAGAGGCGCCATTCCAGGAGTCTCCCCGCTCTTACTCCTAGCCATTAGTGTATTTTGGAAGGATTTTCAGGTTGATTACGTTCAACCTCTTTGATTGCAACTTCCTTGGCCATCAAGCCCTGCAGTGGGCCTCCATGCCATACCTACCTACCATGCCAACTCACACATGGGCAGACCTCAGGACTCATATGGAGATGAAATAAAATAAAGTTTGTTTATTGCAGGCTTGTTATGAGAAAAAAAGACTCCCATTCATAACCCATTTACTACATGTATATTCTTTCAACTACATAAAGTCTTATGACAATAATAGTTCAAGTGCATAATCACTTATAAAAGAAGCATTGGAATTCATAGTCCTATTTCAAAGAGCCTATAAACACTTAGAGCTGTTTATCAAACCGTGCAATGACAGGCACCCTACTGTGATAATGGGTGATTATGAAATCGGTCGTACAGTGATAGAAGTCTGAAAGTTTATACCAACGGAATGAAAGAACAGTATTTTCTTTAAATCCCAAGCCTTTTTTTGTCCAAAAAATTTAAAGGGCAGGACTTGTCATGATGGTTTGACAGCTCCCTTTGACAACTCCTTTTGACAGTTGATTTTAACAGACCTGTTGACTATTACAATGAGTTTTAGGATTTTAATATACTTTTTTCTTGCTCATTCATGCCAAATTTTAGAAATTCCAAAGCATACCTTACCTCCCTCTAAGTGTGTCCTAGGATTCAAATGAATCTCTCCAAAGAGTTACCCTATTTAAATAAATGCACAAAGTTAAGACTTGCTTTATCTACTCTTCACCTTTTGGCTTTCACAACCCTTAAGATATAAAAAGTAATGGAGACAGCTGATGATTTGAATAACTAGCTGCTTTTGTGAACCCTGCATGTGCAAAGTGCCTGTGCAAAAATAGGAGGCACGGTGTTCGGGCATGAGATTTAATGATTCTTGTGCACTTCCACTATTTTCAACACATGAGTGAGACTGTGTGTCATGGTGAGAAACCAAGCCCATCATTTTCAGGATGATCCTGGAGATAAGAGAGGGAGATTATGAGGATCAGTTATGTTAGAAAGGCTTATATCCTGTTGAGTATGGAAGATTAAGAGTTATTCACCATAATTATAGGTTATGCTACACGAGATAGAAATGATTTTCTCGAGTGGAAAAGTCCAAAAAACATATAAATCTTAAAATTGGAGCTGGGCCATCGGGGTGATGTCGAGAAGCATTTCTTTATGTGAAGGGTAACAGAAATTTGGAAACTTCTCCCCCAAAAGACTGTTGAGGCTGGGATTCAGTTGGAAAACTTGAAAACCGAGATTGACATTTGGTGGTTAAGGGCATGAAGGATTATGGAGTCCAGGTGGGTAAATGGAGTTAAAATACAGATTAACGTTGAAATAAGCTTGAGGATTGAAATGGCTGACCCCTGTCCCTATATCTAAACCAGTTATTATTATCGATGGTCTTGACGTCCAAGCTGTCAAGTGCCACAGGTGAGAGTGAGATTTCCAATGGAGGAATGTTTTTGCCATTAGAGTTTCCCTTAGACTTGGGCGCTTTCTTCTGAAAGAAAAAATGAGTTGGCATCAAGGAGAGATGTTTGCAGCAGTTTGGCTCAAAATTTTAACTGCTCCGCAATACATAACAGCAGAGCCAATAGGGGGCACTGTTGTCCGTGTCATCCATATGCTCTATGAACCAAGACCATTTATTTTTACCTTCTGAATGAGAACCTTGAGTCGACACGTTAAATTGGAGTGGGGGAGTACTAGATAACCGGGTAGGAGACTATCTCTTGATACTCTTTAATTTATCCTGGCCTGCCTGACTATACCCCAGCTGAGAACATGAATAGGTAACTCTTGCTTGCAGACCCTAATCCATGTTGCACTTAGATTGGCCTGAAAGAATTGCAAGAGTATCCTTTTTTAAAATTCAATTGTGGGACATGGGCATTGCTGTCTGGCCAATGTTTCTTGTCCATCCCCGGCTGTCCTTGGGAAGGTGGTGGTTAGCTACGTTCTTGAATCACTGCAGTTCATGTGCTGAGGGTTGACCTACAATGCCGCTAGGGAGGGAATTCTGCTGCCTTGAGATGGAAGTGTATGAACCCCTCTCGCCACATCCCCAAAGGCAAATCAGAGCTTATGATTGGCCAACCTTAGATATTGGGACACTGAGGGTGGCAGAGTGGTTAGCACTGCTACCTCACAGGGACCCAGGTTCAATTCTTGGTTTGGATCACTGTCTGTGTGCAGCCTGCACATTCTCCCCATGTCTGTGTGGGTTTCCTCAGGGGTCTCCAATTTCTTCCCACAGTCCAAAAGACATGCTGGTTAGATGCATTGGCCATGCTAAATTCGCCCTCAGTGTACCCGAACAGGCACCGGAGTGTGGCATCTAGGGTATTTTCACAATAACTTCATTGCAGTGTTAATGTAAGCCTACTTCTTACACTAATAAATCAACATTGGGGACATGATTGGTTTGTCTCTGAAGTCTTCACTATTCAAAAGGGAGTCTTGTTCAATGAAGGTCAGCAGTTAAAAGTGGAAGTATTGGCTGGTGATGGAGACTGCGATGGGCAAAGTGCCATCTCACCTAAAAAGCTGACATTCTGAGCTGGAAATGGAGGGCATTAGTTTGTCGAATTCTAAGATGTTGGCGCAAAGATCAACAAATATAATTTTCTCTCCTTTTCTGCAGGCCTTGGGCCAGTGATCATCCTCACGGCCTAACAGCGCAGAAGGTCAATTAAGCGCCTCTTTGCCCATTCCGCCCACTTACCACCCCCAACCCCTCCCTCCCTTCCTCCCGCCCCCACCCTCCATCACCCACCTTGCCCTGAGTCTAAATGATGGAAAACCTGACCGAACTTCAGAATCCTCTGCTGGAAAAGAACAACAAGCACGTGCAAAGTGACTATGGTTACCAGGACAATTACAGCGAGCAGCAGCACTACAAGGAGAAGATCCTCAGTTACTTTGTGAACAGTAACTCCGCCAAAAGTAAACCCAAAGGCAACTTCACCCACCAGCTCCTGGATGCCAGCTCGTTGCACCTGGCTGTCGAGGCCTTTTACCGTCCAAACTTTATTTTGTATAAGGACGAGGCAAAGGAGAGCGTAAAGGATTACAGGAACGACAGCTGTGAGACGACATTCACAGAGAGGAAGAACTTGACTATTGACTCCCCCGAGCGTTCAGACTCTAAACTTGTGGACTACACGGAGAACGATGTTAAAATTCAAACAGTCTCCTATGAGGTGGAGGAAGAGGAATTTCATGACTGTGAGGTAGAGTCACTCTTGTTTTAATAAGTTCTTCTCCCTGAATGTTTTACTGTTGGAACCCTATCATTTGACATGTTTATGAACATCTTTTTAGGGGGCAATGATTTTTGCTGGGAGTCCCGGGAGGGATAGTGAAAGAGGGATAATTATGTTGGGAGATCCGGGGGGATACTCAGAATTTGAGAGTCCCGTTTATCTGTCCGGTAATTGTTTTTAGAGTCACGTCTTGGCTCTCTGATTCATTAAGGACATTTTTTTCCCGGAGACGTTTGGTGACAAAGTTTGGAGAAAGACAGCATTGTCAAGTGATGAGTTTGACGGCAGTGGGCATTGTATTGGCTGGATGCTTGCGAGGTGGGAAGCCTGCCATCTTCCTGCCCCGATTGAGTCCGGAATGGGAAAGTCTGTATATGGCTGTCCTGCTTCACCACTCACTTAAAGGGCCCATCCCACAGACGCTGGTAACATCTGACTGGTATTCATCAAGTGGTGGATAATTCTGTCTACCAGCTTCATCATTCTAAGGCATTCTGCTGATCAAGAGACCTGGCATTGGGGAAAGATGGCCGCGGAGAGCCCACCCTTACACCCACACAAGCCCCCCCCCTCCCTACTTAATCACTCACTTACACCTGGGACCCAGTGACAACCTTAGGCCTTGAACAAGTGTAGTACCAGCAGCAGCCACTGCCTTCCCAGTGGTGCTGTCAGTAAATGAAGAGCTTTGATTTGCCAGGCTGGAAACTCCAAGGTGTTTTATGAAGTTAATTAGAACCTGAGGCCCAGATTTTATTGACATGGCTGCCCCAAAATGGGGACAGATGAAGCTTGCAAAACAGCATTCCCCATTGGTCTTGGGCACGATCTTACAAGTCTTGGGCAGGCATGTCAGTAAAATTCCGGCCTAAGTTTTACATTTGAATTTGCACATGCTTCACTACAGGTATGATTCAAATGATGCACTAAGAAGCTTTCCTCAAACAAAATTTATTGAAGAACATAGTTAGAATATGACAAAGAATTAGCATAACTCTTACAGTTACGAGACTTAAACATGACACAGTATAACTCTTAACAGCTAGTTATCTCTGTTGTTCCAAGATAAAGTGATATGCCAGAACATACTCCCTTCTTCAGAATTAGTTTGCCTGAAAACGAGTATGCTCACATGATGCCAGATATCCAGCTTTTTAACACTTCCAAAGAGATCCCAACATCAGTTTGCAGAAAAGAATATATCCTGAAAGCAGAAAAGCTTCAGAGGGGTAAACCTAGTCTCTGGTAGTTCCCAGTCTCCAGGCTTTAGAGAGAGGATCTCTCATAACTCAAATCTAGCATCAGCAGAAGCAACATTTGGACAACAGAAACTCCACCTCTACAGAGGGATAACCACTGCTGTCTCTCACAGCTCCAAGCAGCTTCTGAAAAACAAAACTAAAACTGGACTTCCCTCAGAAAACATTGCAGTGCCCAGTTATATAACCTGACTTATCAATCACCCCCCAATCAAGCTCTACACTGCTATCCCAGAGGAATACAAAAATAATGGAACACTGCATTAGTTCAGATTAAAACAAACATGATGTCAATTTTACTGCTTCAGTAACAATAGAGGACAGTCAACATGGTGCCGATAAAATCTAAGGGACAGCTAAAACATCCTGCAGAGCAAAATGATCAAAATACATTTCTTGAAGGCATAGTATTGTCACATTGCCAGCGGGTGAATGGGACTCCTTCCCCCAGGTCCTTGATTTCACACAAGGACTGTCACCAGTTAAGTGCCTAATTAGTGCTTATTCAGCAGATTTCCCAAGAGTGTGAGACAAGGCTTTCACTGGCTCTCCAGCCAATGAGTCTCAGGACCTAGCTGGGCCTCTGACGCAAATCTTTGTCTCTTCCTTGGACACAGGTGAGGTCCCAGAGTACTGGAGGATTGCAAATGTAGTACCGTTGTTTAAAAAAGGTCAGAGGGATCACCCAGGGAACTATAGGCCGGTGAGCTTGACTTCAGTTATAGGTAAGCTAATGGAGAGGATCCTTAGGGACAGGATGTATGAGCATCTGGAGCGCTGCGATCTGATCAGGGATACGCAGCATGGCTTCGTCAAGGGGAAGTCTTGTCTTACAAATCTAGTGGAATTTTTTGAAGAAGTGACAAAAACAGTTGATGAAGGACAGGCTGTTGATGTCGTCTACATGGATTTCAGTAAGGCGTTTGACAAGGTTCCTCATGGTAGACTGATAGAGAAGGTGAAGGCGCATGGGATACAGGGCCGGGTATGTAGATGGGTCGAGAACTGGCTCGGGAGGAGGAGACAGAGGGTAGTAGTGGAAGGCTCTTTTTCCGACTGGAAGCCTGTCACTAGTGGAGTGCCACAAGGCTCAGTACTAGGTCCTCTTCTATTTGTGGTCTACATAAACGACTTGGAAGTAGGGGTAGGTGGTGAGATCAGCAAATTTGCTGATGACACCAAGATGCTTGGATTGGCGGGTACAGAGGAGCAGTGTCAGGCAATACAACAGGACATAGGTTGGTAGACTGGGCAGATAGATGGCAAATGGAATTTAATCAGGATAAATGCGAGGTGATGCATTTTGGCCGGAAAAATGTAGAAGAGAGTTATAGGATAAAAGGTAAAACTATTCGAAGTATAAAGATGCAGAGAGACTTGGGGGTGCAGGTTCACAAGTCTCTGAAGGTGTCTTCACAGGTGGAGAAAGTGATAAAGAAAGCATATAGTATGTTAGCTTTCATTGAAAAGGGTATAGAATACAAGAGTAGGAGTTTGATGTTGCAATTGTATAGAACGTTGGTTAGGCCTCATTTGGAATACTGCATCCAGTTCTGGTCGCCGTACTATCGGAAGGATGTGGAGTCCTTGGAGAGAGTGCAGAGGAGGTTTACCAGGATGCTGCCTGGTATGGAAGGACTGTCTTATGAGGAACGATTGAATAGACTGGGGTTGTTTTCCCTTGAAAGACGTCGGCTTAGAGGGGATCTAATAGAGGTGTATAAGATTATAAGGGGTATAGATAGAGTAAATGGTGGTAAACTTTTTCCACCTTCAGAAATGGATAGGACGAGGGGTCACGGTCTTAGGGTGAAGGGGGCTAGGTATAAGACGAATATTAGAGGGCAGTTTTTCACACAAAGGGTAGTGGGGGTGTGGAATGCACTGCCGAGTAAGGTGGTGGGAGCAGGCACGCTAGGGCTGTTTAAGGGTCTCTTGGACAGCCACATGAGCGTTATGCAGATAGAGGGATATAGTAGGACTGTTTAACTATGGCTTTTTTTTCCATAGGTAATTCGGTCCACGCTTGACCATCAAGGAGTATGCATTCGGCAGGTGGTGCGAGGACAGCTCTTGGATGTTGATTCATGGGTTGCCTGGTGCTTCATGTCGTAAATGAGTGCTTTATCTGGACCAAGTGAAGGGCACCATGACAGCTCAGAGACTATCGCTGTAGCTGTGCAGACACTTGGAATTGGGCCGGTGTCTGCTGGAGTTTGCGCGTTCTCCCCGTGGTTGCGTGGGTTTTCTCCGGGCGCTCCGGTTTCCTCCCACATCCCAAAAATTCACTCTTAGGCTGATTGGTAAACAAATTGTCCCTACAGTGAGACTCTTCCATATTAGGAATAACCTAAAATTAGGATAGGATAATGGAATTGTTACTATATAGTTATGACGGCGGCGCGGGCTCGTTGGGCCGAAGGGCCTGTTTCCCATGCTGTGTTGCTCTAAAAAAAAATTATTACTCAATTCTAATCATTTGATGGATTTGTCCAAAAGAGCTATATTAACATGAATGTTTCTTTCTGATCACCCTCCTAATGCTAATTATATCTCTTTATTAAGTTGTCATTATGATGCCTCTAGCTATAGCTCCCACCAGACCCACCCCATCATTCTTCTCTATCCATTACAGGGCATCACAGTGGCACAGTGGTTAGCACTGCTGCCTCACAGTTTTTAACCTGGTACTGTGAGACCTCTTACTGTGCTAGAAACCCGGGTTCAATTCTAGGCTTGGTTCACTGTCTGTGTGAAGTTTGCGCATTCTCCCCGTGTCTGCATGGGTTTCCTCTGGCTTCCTCCAACAGTGTGTCGGTTAGATTGATTGACCATGCTAAATTGTCCCATAGTGTCAGGGGGAATTAGCAGGGTAAATACTGTGGGGATAGAGGCTGGGTGGGACTGTGGCCAGTGCAGACTTGATGGGCTGAATGTCCTCCTTCTGCACGGTAGGGATACTATGATTGAAACAATATTAGGTCACCACATTTCAGCAAAAGATGACTATTATAAAAGTGATAATGTAGTAATGATTGATCACCATAAGAGGTGGTACAGGAGGTTAAATTATGCAATAAACTGAGTTTATGACTGAATGTGTTAGCTCCATTCCAGGCCCAGCTGATGAATGAAACATTTCCCACATGGCTGTGAAACTTAGTTTTGCTGTTAGAATGTGCTAAACAAGGAAAAGCTGCAGGCGTATCAGGGCTATTACTTAGAAACTGCTTTATTTATACTATTTACAGTATGTACATAGTGGATTGTACAGAAAGGGCACAGCTTCCCTCCAGGCAATCTGTCCACTGCCTGCAGTAATGGCACATTACTGCTTGATATCAGCGCTACATTGCCAAGTACCTCATAGATTAGCTGCTCCTTTCTGTTAACCTACAATTTTGTGGGTGCATGGCTTTATTATGCATGAGGTCAGATATAGAAACTAATAAAAGACCAGGAGGTTAATGGAGATAGACTAACTGGGAACAGTTTATTAATACGTCTATTCTTTAGCACACTCAGCACCAAGATTGGCAAGACAAGCCCAACCCAGAATGGAATCCCAGATCACCTGATCCTTCCCTTAAAGGGGCATGTTCCAACATACAGAACAATCTTGCACTCAGGAACAGCCTGTAAATGACAAACCTTATTCCAAACAGATAGAGATAAGGTGTGAAAATGCTGGAAATGCTCACCAGGTCCAACAGCTGCGAATGGGAAATAGCACTAACTTTTCAGGCAGATGATCTTTTCAGGGAGCTGGGAAGAGCTGGAAATGGAATAGATTTAGAGCAAGAAATGAGTGGGATAATGAAGGCCTGTGATAGGGTGAAAGATGGGAGAGAAATAGGAGGGAAAGAGCAGCACAGTGATTAGCACTGCTGCCTTGCAGGGACGCGGGAGTTCGTTTCCCAGCTTGGCTCACTGTCTGTGCGGAGTCTGCCATGGTCTCCCCTGGTTTCTTCCGGATACTCCGCTTTCCTCCTACAATGGGAAAGACGTGCTGGTTAGATACATTGGCCCTAAATTCACCCTCAGTATATCCAAACAGCTATTGGCAACTAGGGGATTTTCACAGTAACTTCATTGCAATGTTAATGTAAGCCAATTGTGACACCAATAAATAAACTTAAAGATTCAATGACAGGGAGTTTGGACCCGGTCAAATCTACGGAGGGGAATTGAGAACATCCAAAGGTGTACAACCATAGAAAAGTGACAGTACAGAGGGAGACCATTCAATCCATCTTGTCAATGCCAGCTCGCAGACACCGAGTTGCCCTTTCTAATCCCACTTTCCTGTACCCAGCCCATAGCTCTGTCGCTTTCAGCTTTTAAGGTGCAGGTCCAGGTTCTTTTTAACAGAGTTTATGATCTCTGCCTCCCCCACCAACTTGGGCAGTGAATTCCAGACACTGCGCAAAAAAAATTTCATCCTCATATTCCACACTAACCTTCCATCATTTATCTCCCCTCGTTCTAGAATTCACCGCCAAGAGAAATAATTTTATCCTGTCCACTCTCTCTCTTCCCCTCATCCGTCAGAGCAAAGAGAATTTTTCAATCTGCTTTCAGAATATTAAGTAACCTCAATATGACCAGTCCGACTACCTGACTGACTGTCTCAGTAAAGATTTACCAATTAAACTTCTTAAATGCCTCCCCGCACTCATTCCTTGCTGGTGGAGGAGGAGGATTGGGAGGGTTGCCAACCTTCCGGAATTGGCCCGGATCTCCAATCTCCGGGAAACTGCTGGGAGAAAAATCATCGGGATGTTCAAAAACCATTGCTTCGTTTTTATCATTTTGTTTACCAGATATAAAAGTGTTGCAAATTGGGAGTGAGTGGGACAAAGGTAGTTAACTGACAGTCAAACATCATGCTTTTGAACATTGAATCTTTTTGCTTTCCAATTGGCTTAGGAAAGATGTTGATGGCTGACAAATGGCTGGGGCGTGGGGGAAAGTCATGTGATGAAACATCCAGGATTACGTTTAATCGCAGTTGGCAGCCCTACGGAAGGGGGTAAACCGGGATGTTCTCAGTGATGGCTCCACCATACTTCCATTTCAGACCAGATGACCCTGGCTGCAAGTTGTGCAAATGCCATTGAGTTGTCACTTATAATAGGTTGAACCCCGATGGTGTAGTTAGCACTGCTGTCTCACAATGTCAGGAACCCGAGTGCGATTCCTGGCTTGGGTCACTGTCTGGGCAGAGTCTGCACATTCTCCCTGTGCCTGCATGGGTTTCATCTGGGTGCTCCGCTTTCCCCCATTGTCCAAAGATGTGCAGATTAGGTGGATTAGTCCTGGTAAATGTTTGGGGTTATAGGGATAGAGCAGAGGAGAGGGTATGGTTGGGATGTTCTTTCAGAGAATCAGTGCAGACTCGATGGGCCTCTCTGTGCAGTGTAGGGATTCCGTGTTTGAGGATCTTTGATCCCAGCTTTGGCGTCAGCAGCTGTGATGGGAAACTTCAGAGAAACAGAAGGTCCATTGGTGAACAATAAAGGAAATATCCAGGGCCAGATGGCAAACAGGATAAAGTACCAACCCATTACACCCAGCCTACGAGCGATAGTGCTCCAAAACTATGTCATCCATTCTGGGAGACACTGGAAAAAACTGAGAGAAAGTTTGCAAACCAAAATTCCATTTCTGAGGACTCCATTAATCTGATCTGACAAGCCTTTCTTATATAACACTTCCTGTAAAATGCTAATCGGTTGTATACATAAATGAGAAGCATCGGTCCAGCGGCGGTATAACTATTAATCCAGAAACTCAGCTAATGTTCTGGCTACCCAGGTTCGGATCCCGCCACAGCAAATAGGGGCATTTGAATTCAATAAAAAAAATCTGGAATTAAGAATCCACTGATGACCATGAAACCATTGTTGATTATCGGAAAAACCAGTGTCCTTTAGGGAAGGAAATCTGCTGTTCTTACCTGGTCTGGCCTACATGCGACTCCAGCCTCATAGCAATGTGGTTGACTCTCAATTGTCCTCCAAGAGATGGACAATAAATGCTAGTGAGCCAGCGATGCCCATGTCCCACAAATGATTAAAAAATAAGGTTGACAGTTCCGATTGAGTGCATTCCTGCACGGTTCATCACATGACCTGACCTCACGCTCCAGCCATTAGTTAACCAACAGATCCACCTTTGTAACGCACTGCCAACTGGACAGTGAAGAGACCTCGTTACCCAATTGGATGATGCTTGATTTGTCAGACATTTTACTCCCATTTTCAACATTTTTAGGTCTACCAAGAGAAACGTTGAAAGAAAATGACAAAAAGAACAATCTATTGAGCCATGCACACCGGAGTCACAGAGATTGGCCTGCAATGGATGGAGACATCAGGCCAATCCTGGAGGGTTGGCCACTCTAGTTTACATCAGAGTTGCACATTTTAGAATGGAGAGCATAAAGAAAGTTGAGAAGTGTTGTAAAGTTGCACATGTATGGTTCAAAAAGGTGGTGTTTGACAAATGGAAATAGTGAAAAGAATTGCTAAAACCAAAAGAAGAAATCACATAGCATTGTCTCTTTAAAGAGCAGGTGCCTATATGCGTGGATTTTAAACTGCAGAGTATAGGTGGCAACAAAGCCAAGTAGTCAGTGTTCCAATCTAATAAAATAGGCTTTTGAATTGGATCAATGAGTTTAAAGCAAACCAGCCACCCCTATCTCTGTTGCCCCATGTATTTATTTTGCTAGTCCCCATGACACTAGGTCAGTTTAGCATGGCCAACCCACCTAACCAGCACATCTTTGGGAAAAAAAACAGAGCACCGGAAGGAAACCCACACAGACATGGGGAGAATGTGCAAACTCCATACAGAGAGTGACCCAAGCTGGGAATCGAACCCGGGTCCCTGGCTTTGTAAGCAGTAGTGCTAACCACTGTGCTACCATGCTGCCCTAATACCCATGTTATATGACCGGAAACACCTCTTGTGTTGCTCACCTCACTAGGTGCAATGGTGAGATGTAAAATATTGCCCTTTTTGTGCTGTGTTACCTGGTAGGATTTCCATTCCTGTATTATTATGTCACATGTTTCTACATTTAATAATTCATACGCTTTCGCTCCTGAACACAGGAGCTGGGACATCTTGTTGAAGTTGCACAAGGCATTGGAATACTGTGTACAGTTCTAGTCACCCTATTATAGAAAGAATATTATTAAACTAGAAAGAGTGCCGAAAAGATTTACTAGGATGCCACCGGGACTTGATGGTTTGAGTTATAAGGAGAGGCTCGATAGACTGGGACGTTTTTCCCTGGAGCATAGGAGACTTAAGGATAATTGAAGTCACCCCTATAAAATAATGAGGGGCACAGATCAGCTAGATAGTCAACATCTTTTCCCAAAGGTAGGGGAGTCTAAAACTAGAGGGCATAGGTTTAAGGTGAGAGAGGACAGATACAAAAGGGTCCAGAGGAGCAATTTCTTCACACAGAGAGTGGTGAGTGTCTGGAACGAGCCGCCAGAGAAAGTAGTAGAGGCAGGTACAATTTTGTCTTTTAAAAAGCATTTAGTCAGTTGCATGGGTAAGATGGGTATAGAGGGATATGGGCCAGTGGGACTAGCTTAGTGATGAAAAGATGGGCGGCAGATATACGTGGGCTTGTTTCCATGCTGTAAACCTCTATGACTGTGCCTTCAACTTGGCATTCTAAATCAGTGGGTCAGGACTGTCCCAATCACAAATTGCAATGCTTATCACTTTCCGTGCACACAAATCCAGCTGCATCTTTTTTTTCTCTTTATAACGTGTCAGCGTTTGTGTGAATCTCATTGACTTTTTTTCCCCCTCTCTCGTTTCTCCTGCACCGGCATCAAGACATTCTGTTCAGCGGCTCTGCAAGCCCACAGCTGGATTCCTAAACCTTTTCGACATTTGTACTAATTAAGTAACTCATTTGCCGATTTTTGAGAGGAGTTAAAGGCTCGGGATGGCACGTGTGCTGTGAGTGGCTGCTGCTTCCCCCATCGCTGCTAATTAAAGCTTCCATTCTCAGGACTAACAAACGTTTGAGTCATTCAGCTGTTGCAATTCCATTTAGAAGCTCATTAATTTTTGAAACGGTGTTTTTTTTCCTCCCCCACCCCCCCTACCGCTTGTAGTGAATGTCAGCCTCTCCTCTCCAAATTTGCAATTAAGCAAGTCTTACCTCGACATTCTCAACACCTCTTGCAGAGTTTTTGTTTGGCTTCCTTTAACTAGAAATAGTCTCGCAAGGTGGCCAGAGCCAAGTGTGAGAGTTGCGTCAGTGGAATGAAAAGCAGACTTAACAACCATCGAAATCTCGGTCCGCTTTTTTGCTTATGATCTAGAAAGATAAAAAGAAATTACCATATAAATGTTCTTGTTTTCCAAAAAGGCTTCAAGGGCAAAGTAATCTCTTAATCTTGTCTGTCAGTGCACATCAGGAATGTTGACAGAATACAAAGCAGCACCTTTCAAATTTTACTGCCATAAACTTGTTATGAATACCGAACATGACAAGGGCAAATCTAGTACTTCCATGGCATTATCTTCTATGAGTACGTTTTATTGCTTATGTCAGACGTGGGTTGTAAATGTCGGTGAGCAGATTGCCCCTATGGAAAGCGGCTCTGACACACCAGCGGACTGGAGGCTGCAAACTCGGGCAGAGAGAGGCAGACTACGACTAGACTTCTAGGGATTTTCTGGCTGCACTCATCCCGAAACCGGAAAATCTCGTCCGAGGTCAAATGGACCTTTCTAAGATCCGATCCTCGTCCGCTCCGATTCCTGTGGCGGGCGGGATTGGAAAATTCACCCCATATCCCTTTTTGGCCTGGGAGATGGATTTATTAAATGTTTTTTGTGTCAGTTTCCGGGTGCAAGACATTAGAATCGTAGAGAACCATAGAAAAACTACAGCACAAACAGGCCCTTTGGCCTACAAGTTGTGCCGATCATATCACCACCTACTGGGCTTACCTATAACCCTCAATCCTATTAAGTCCCCCATACTTATCCAAAAGTCTTGAATTTGCCTCCACTACCATCGATTCCACTCATCCACCACCCTCTGAGTGAAAAGCTTACCCTGATATCTCCTCTGTACTTACTCCCCAGCACCTTAAACCTGTGTCCTCTTGTGGCAGCCATTTCAGCCCTGGGGAAAAGCCTCTGAGAGTCCACCCAATCAATACCTCTCATCATCTTGTACACCTCTATCAGATCCCCTCTCATCCTTCATCTTACTGACGAGAAAAGATCAAGTTCCCTGAACCTATCCTCATGAGGCATGCCAACCAATCCAGATAATATCCTTGTAAATCTCCTCTGCACCCTTTCACTAGCTTCCACATCCCTCCTGTAATGAGGTGCCCAGAACTGAGCACAGTACTCCAAATGGGGTCTGACCAGGGCCTTATAAAGCTGAAGCATTATCTCTCTAAATTGTGGAATCACTTAGGCATATTTTAGCTCTAGTGTTGTGCAATGAGGCAGAGTTAATTATTAATTATTATTAATTAATCATTAATGTGAATGATTAATTCACATTAATCCGAATGTGAAATTGGATTAATTTCACATCCGAGTGAAAAATCCACTGGGAAATAGTGATCATAATGCAATTGAATTCCAACATTAGGTTTGAAAACATCATACTCCAAGTTTAAGTTCATTTATTAATGTCAGAAGTAGGCTTACATTAATGCTGCGAGTTACTGTGAAAATCCCCTAGTCACCACACTACAGCACTTGTTTGGGTTCACTGAGGAAGAATTTAGCATGGTAAATACACCTAACCAGCACGTCTTTTGGACTGTAGGAAGAAACCGGAGCACTCAGAGGAAACCCACGCAGACATGGGAAGAACATGATAAGTCCACACAGTGACCAAGCAGGGAATCGAACCCAGGTCCCTGGTGCTGTGAGACAGCAGTGCTAACCGCTGTGCTACTGTACCACCATCCAATCACAGACAGGAATCTTAAACAATGCCAATTACGTAGATGCAAGGGGAGAGCTGTTTCAATTTCATTGGGTAAATAGACTAAACGTATGATGTTAATATAAATGTATGATGTTAATAAACAGTGAGCAACATGTAAAGAAAAGTTGAACAAAGATACATTCCATTGAAAAACTCAACCCAAATGATCCCTTTGTGGCCTAGTAAGGAGGTCAAGGAGTGAAAAAAGCTTATAAAGTTGCAAAGAATAATAGGAAGTCTGAAAATGTTGTAAAAACCAGCAAAGAAACTGCCAAAATGTTGATAAAAAGGAGAACAGTTGAATATGAGAATTGAACTAGCCAGGATTTGAGAGCTTTTGCAAGTATATGAAAAGGAAGAGAGTAGCTAAAGTGAACATCGATCCTTAGGAACAGAGTTAGGAGATGTAAAAGATGAATAAAGATCCTGGGTGGAATTTTCCCATCTCACCAGCCACAGAAGTCATAATGGGTGGGGGCACACCATAGAGAGGTCCATTGACTGGAATTTCCAGTCTTGGGGCGAGCATGGCTGGAAAACCTCACCCTTGCATAATAGAAGATATAAATCACATTTCCAAATGGAGTGGAACCTAGGAACCAATAAGAGTGAGGAACTTAAATTAAAAGTTCCGGAGAAACTCAAAGGTTGAAAATCCAATAACTCCCCAGGACACGGTGACCTAAACCCTAGTGTTCTAACTGAGTTATCTGCAGAGATAGTGAAATTACTGATTAAAAGTTCCCAAAATTCCCAAGATTCAGGAACAGTCCTAGCCGATTGGGAGTTAGCAAATATAACACTGCTATTCAAGAAAGGGGAAGAAGTGAAAAGGTAGTCAGTCAAACACCAGTAGCTGGGAAAATGCTGGAATCTGTTATTAAGGAAGTCTTAACAATGCATTTGGAAAAGCATAGCGTGCTTAAAGCAAATCAAAGGCAATCCTGTTTAACAAATTAGAATCAGAAAGCCCTATAATGCTGAAGGAGGCCATTCAGCCCATTGAGCCTGCACTGATGACAATCCCACCCTAGCCCTACCCCTGTAACCCCACATATTTACGCTGCTAATCCCTCTGACTCTAAGGGGCAATTTAGCATTGGCCAATCAAACTAACTTATGCACTTTTTTTTGAACTGCGGGAGGAAACCGGAGTACTCGGAGGAAACCCACACAGGCATGGGGAGAACGTACAAACTCCACACAGACACTGACCCGAAGCTGGAATTGAACTTGGGACCCTAACACTGTGAGGCAGCAGCGCTAGCCACTGTGCCTCCCGAACCACTGTGCTACCATGCCACCCTAATTAGTTGGAGATTTTTGAGGACAGGTAGATAAAGGGTAACTCATAGATACAACATACTTGGATTTCCATTTGATAAAATGATAGACTGAAGGGTAATAGACATGTTAAGGGCTCCAGGAGTTGGGGATGATATATTGGCATAGTAGAGGATTGGTCAAATGGCAGGATGCAGAATAACGAAGGTATTTTCAAATTGTAATCTATGACTGGTGGGATGATGCAAGGATCGATGCTGAGGGCTCGGATACATACATTCTGTATTCAGCTTGTTGGCTGTGGAAAGAGTGTTTATAACACCCCATTATTGCTCTATTACCTCTCCACTAGAGAGAAAAAAAAGATATGTGAAGATTTACTTCAGTGGTGGCAACAATTCAGGGCTGCTACAACTGGCCTTATTACCTCCAGCTTGGGGAAGGAACAATTGCTTTGGTTTCTGAGTGCTTCCTAATGGTCCCAGTTGGGATAGTGTGTTTATGTGGACAATGACTCAGGACAGGATTAGGGCTGTTGTGATGTTCTCAAATGGTTACAGTGTGGGGTTAACGTTACTAAGGTGCCGGTCATGATAATGATTGCCCCTGTGTGCCGTTGGGACAATTTGATTCCAGCCTTGAGATGTGCGTGGAGTTTGCACATTCTGCCCGTGCCTGCATGGGGTTTCCTGCAGGTGCCTCAGATTCCGCCCACATCCCAAAGGTATGCTGGTTAGGCTGGTAATTGCAAGGGATAAGGCAGGGGGGTAAGTCTGGGTAAGATGCGTCAGTGCAGATTCGATATACCAAGTGACCTCCTCCTATACCGTAGGGATTCTATAAAATAGGATTAAAATGAGTGGCTAGTTTCTCTTGTCTCTCTTTTTGGCTGGTGCAAACATGGTGGGCTGAATGGCCTCTTTCTGCATCCTAACTTCTCTTTGGTAAAAACCTGAGCCTTTTAAATATGCTTGAGTCATCGGACAAGGGAAACAAGATATTAACATGATATCTACTCAGAATGGTAAATGTATGAAAACTTGCAAAAATGTGGCATTGTATACAATTTGTAGCTGTAACAAAGGATGGATTTGTGTTTAACCCTTTCACATCCACATGGTACAAGATCGACAGGCTTTCCCTTCAACAAATTATATTTTGAAATGTAATTTTTTAATGGGTAAACTCAGCAGCCACATTTTTACACAGCAAGTTCCCATAGGCAGTAATAAATACATCAGTTGATGGTTCGTGTTATTTAAGGAAATGTTAATGACGTTAAAGTTGAGAAATACGGGCACATGATCTTTTCTGTTCAGCTGAAAGGGGAGGCAGGACTCTGGTTTAGTGTCTTCTTCAGAAGGCTGCAACTCCTAACAGTGCAGCACTCCCTCAGTAGGGCACTCTTTACAAGTTGAGCGCACAATCTAGGCTCACACCAAAGAGGAGCTGGAAGCCTTGTTTTTTTATAAGCTTGGAGACGGAGGCTGGAATTTTATCGGCACGCCTGCCCGATTCCATCGGCCTTGAGCAGGATTGCATGAAACTCGGGCAAATTAGAATCCGAGAATCCTTCAGTGCCAAAGGAGGCCATTCAGCCCGTTGAGCCTGCACTGATGACAATCCCACATATTTACTGTGCTAATCCCCCTGACTCTAAGGGGCAATTTAACATTGGCCATTCAAACTAACTCACGCATTTTTTTTGAACTTTGGGAGGAAATCGGAGTACTCGGAGGAAACCCACACAGACATGGGGAGAATGTACAAACTCCACACAGACAGTGATCCAAAGCTGGAATTGAACTTGGGACCCTGACGCTGTGAGGCAGCAATGCTAACCACTGTGCCACCCGAACCACTGTGCTACTGTCCGCCCTAATTAGTCGGAGATTTTTGAGGGTGGGTAGATAAAGGATAACTCATAGATATAATATACCTGGATTTCCATTTGATAAAATGATAGACCAAAGGGTAATACACAAACTGAGGTCTCCAGGAGTTGGGGGTGATATATTGGCATAGTAGAGGATTGATTAAACGGCAGGAAGCATACATCGGGAATAACAAACTTCCACCCAAGGTGTCTCCAGTGAGCCAAGCTAACACCAAGAGCACTATCTGGAACTGAGGAAGCCTTAGGCCTTCTGGGACCAATACATTCCCTTGACCGAGGGCCACAGGCTCTTACATTCAGGATGTGTGTCCCTAATGTATCTGACCGACTTGTTAATTCAAACAGTTAAATGGCTTCTGTCAGCAGATAGGAACAGAGGGACACTTGGGACTTTTTTTTATATATTTACCAAGCATTTTCTAAGAGGTCTTGGTATTATGTTTATTAAATTCATAGATCACATTTTTATTTCCCAGTTCATTAGAAAGTAGCTGACACAGTTCACAGAAGTTTAAAGCAGATTTTGAAACGGAGATGCTGCCTTGTTTCAGTACGTGACATCATCCCAATAAATTGAGGACTTGTTTGTGTTTGTATTAACTTTTCACTCCAGTTTTAGAGGAAATCATGCCCAAGAGAGTCAGCGGTATGACTGTAATTTCTTAATCACTATGTTCTCCAGGGTGAATCATTTCATAAGACTTCAAAATTTCCAATTAAGGTATCAAATGGGGTACACCATTCCTTTCAACCTAACCTCCTCTTCATTCAAGATTAGTCACTCGAGCGATTCTGAAAATTCTCATTCGAGGTCAATGAACATTCCCGTTGCCCGCCTCTCGCCCGCTCCAATTCCATGGCAGGCAGGGAGGTAGAATTCCGGTGACTCTTTGTGTCTTATGGACAAGGAAGTAAGTTTGCCTCAAGCTTATTTTCAAACTTTTGGGGAGGGAATATCAGGGTATAGAGCAGAAAACCAAGGCATGCTAAAAGTTAGACAAGACCGCAACAGTTTTTTCTGTTTTCACATTATCATAGAATCCCTACAGTACAGAAGGAGGCCGGTCGGTCCACCGTGTTTGCATCAACCACAATCCCACCTAGGCCCTATCCCCGTAATCCCACATATTAACTCTACTAATCCCCCCGACACGAAGAGCCAATTCAGCATGGCCAATCAACCTAACCCGCACATCTTTGGAGTGTGGGAGGAAACTGGAGCACCTGGAGGAAACCCACACAGACACAGAGAGAACGTGCAGACTCCATACAGACAGTAGCCCGAGGCCAAAATTGAACCTGGGTCCCTGGCGTTCTGAGGCAGGGCACACAGTGTTAGTGCGAGCATGAAGTGCTGCACTCCAGACATGATTCCATTGGCACTTTTAGGAAGCTTTTATCAAAACAAACTTTATTTTAACAACACAGTTTAACTATAACAAATGAATTAGCTTAATTTTTATCAATTGAAGTACTTAAAAATGACAAGGTTAATTTCTGAACTGCTAACCTATCTCTATTATCCCAATTCAAGCAATATTTCTCTTATAGACTTAAACTCCCTTTCAAAATCAGGCTTACACACCTGGGTTGGGCTGTCAGTCCTTGAGACTCCAGAACACCTCTGGAGAGTGAGTGACAATGAGAGAGAGAGAGAGAGAGAGAGAGAGAGAGAGACCTATTTCTCAAAGCAGGTCCCAAATAGCAGCCTCCAGAGAGAAGGAGAGACAGACAGCTCTTGCTTCTTTCAAAACTGTCTGCTTTTCTCTATGAGCTTAGCTCCACCTCTTAAGCTCATGACTATCTCTGACAGTCAAGCTAATCAAAACCCTACTCTGAAACCCCAGGGGAAAACCCAAATAAACACAAAATGCATTAACTCAGACTAACACAAACACATTCCTAGCCTGCATTCTCAGCATGTCAGCTGCCTGTTTCCAGATAAATTGGCACCATGTGAAACAGTTGAATTTTAAACATACCCTTTTTAAGAAGCATGAAAGAAGTACCGGAGAGATTTCCTGACCATGTGAAAGATGTGGCAGGGAAGTTGTTCAGAGTGACAGGCAATTGGTGTTGCAATGGACTTTGACACTTGGGTGAGACAGAGGATCATTACATAAGGAGTTTTGGTTGACAATTATTTCTGATGCTTTGGAAAAGACATATTAAGATATTAAACTCAATGAAAATGCCCGAAATGTGTACATTAAAGCTCTAATTACCAAGCAATCTTATCTCAATCTATCCAGTGCTGCTTCCCTGTTTCTGATCATCGCAGTTGGATTTATCATAGAATCCTAAAATCAGAAGCAGGCCACTGAGCCCATCGAGACTGCACCGAACCTTTGGAGTATGGGAGGAAACCGGAGCACCCGGAGGAAACCCATGCAGACACAGGGAGAATGTGCAAACTCCACACAGACAGTCACCCAAGCTGGGAATCAAACTCAGATCACTGGCGCTGTGCAGGAGCAGTGTTAATCACTGTGCCGCCCACTGCCACTGTGCCACACACATCTGGGCAGCACAGTAGCACAGTTGTCTTAGCTGATTTCACAAAATTACAGAAGATTTAGAAGACACCCAAAGAAAACAGAACCTTCCTGTACTTCATTGGATTAAACCACCATTTTTATTAGATCATTTTGTTCCTATTCCATTCCTTGCATTGCAGATAATTTTAGCCTTTGCCAGTCACAGCGTGCACCCAGGTGCCAGGAAGTGTGGCAAATTGCCAGTGGTCTGTTGATTGATGACTTCTCCAGCAGCCTGTGAAAGGGACATCAAGTCTCTTGTGATGTTTCAGGAGATGGGAATGACAAGTTATTGTGTCATGAATTGCCGGTTTGTGTGCTGCTTTGCGATTTGCTTTGACAATTAGAAGCCCAAATAAAACGATGTGTTCTCCAACAGTCAAAACATTCCGAAGAGGATTGTGGAACGGCAGTGTGCTCCGAGAAGGAGGGCTTTGCACAGTGAATATTTTGCAGCAGAGTTGTTATGTAACACATTGTATACCAGCTCCTCACTCACACTCCCTCAGCCTCCCCGCTCTGGCTGCTTGCTCCTCCACTGCCTCCGTCTCTCTCCCATTCTCTCCAGCTGCCTCATTTCCCCCTCTGGCTCCCTTGCTCACATTTCCCTCCTTCCTCCCTCACACACCCTCCACCTGCCTCCTTCCTCCCTCCAGCTCCTTCATTCTCACTGTATGGCTGCTTCCTCCCTTTTCCCTCTGGCTCCTTCACTCATTCTCCCTCATTCCTCCAACCTCCTCACTCACACTCCCTCTTCCCTCTGGTTCCCTTCACCTCTGGTTCCCTCACCCACACTTCCTCCTCCCTCTGGTTCCCTCACCCACACTCCCTCCTCCCTCTGATTCCCACACTCACACTCCCTCCTCCCTCTGGTTCCCTCACCCACACCTCCTCTCTCTGGTTCCCTCACCCACACTTTCCCCTCCCTCTGATTCCCTCACCCACACTCCCTCCTCCCTCTGATTCCCTCACTCACATTCCTTTCACCTCTAGTTCCCCCACCCGCATTCTCTCCTCACACTCCCAGTAAAGTTTAGCTTGTGTTTGGTCAAAACGCTTGGAATCTGATGGCTTTATTCTCTGAGTAAGTGTCATGAATCTCAAACTTCTTCTACTTTGAACAACAAGTTCTTGGTCCCCAACCAGATCATAGCAAGAGTTTGGGGCTTTGTTCCAAAGTGAAAACACAGTGACTACATTTCATTGATTGTCACTTTGAGATATCCCATGGCCATGGAAGACACTTTAACACAGAAATCTGTCTTTCTTAAGTTCTGTAGGTTGGCTTTTATGAGCATCATCAGGCTGGCATACCCCAGGTAAAACAGCAAGGGGAGCCTCGCCAGAACGATGATTGCCCCATAGTTATTAACATGCCCAGTTGCCAATTCAGAGAGATGAGGCAAGACTTCTGCCCCTCAGGAACAGGAGATCCTGCCTCAGAGGACCAGTGGCACAGCTGGTACAGGGGAGTGGTCAATATTGCTCTTAGTGCAGGAGAAGCCAACTGGCATTGGATCCAGCATAGTGGGTGAGTCAAGGGGTGGAAGGTGTGTTACCCTACCAACCAACCTCACAGGCTTCAGGGAGGGGTGCAGGGTTAGGGGTTAAAGGTCAAGGGAGGGGCAGACCCACAGGGATCGTGGATTTGAGGGAGGGTTCCATTGATGGATCCAATAAGCCCATTAAGGAGGAAATGCCCCCCTTGCCCCCCCTCCCCAACGTCACACACCACTGGGCCACAAAGGCAAACCTGTAGGGCTGACCACTTGGTGTAGCCACAGGATGAAGCCCTTAAGTGGGAATTAGTTGATATGAGGTGGACAAGGGTTGGGCGGGGAGAGGGGGAAGGGGAAGAGGGGAGGGGGAAGGTGAAGAGGGGAAGGAGAAGTGGAGCTGAGGGAGGGGAGAAGGGGAAAGGGGAAGGGGGAGTGGGAAGTGGGGAAGAGGGAGGAGGAAGGGGGAAGGGAGGAGGGGTGGGAGTTGAGGCCGAGTGGTGGGAGGAGATGTGATTTCTCTCTAAGCCTGGAGATTTGTGCAGTGTTTTCAGTAGATGTATACTGCAGACATTGTTTATCAAAGGTGGAAGAAATGTTATTGAGTCCAGTCACAAATACACCAATTATTTGAATTCCTCTGTCCTGGATAGGTGTTGGTCCTCTTTGAGTGTTGGTGCTAGAGTACAAAAGCTGGCCTTTAATGTTGCAGTTGTATAAAACGCTGGTTAGACCTCATTCGGAATACTGCATCCAGTTCTGGTCGCCTTACTACCGGAAGGACGTGGAGACTCTGGAGAGAGTGCAGAGGAGGTTTACCAGGATGCTGCCTGGTATGGAAGGTCTGAGTTACGAGGAGAGATTAGGCAAATTGGGACTGTTTTCCTTAGAAAGACGTAGACTTAGAGGAGATCTGATAGAGGTGTACAAGATTATGAAGGGTATAGATAGAGTAAACAGGGTTAAGCTTTTTCCTAGGATGGACTCAAATAGCACGAGGGGTCACGGGCTTAGGGTGAGGGGGGTAAGTATAATTTGGATGCTAGAGGGAGTTTTTTCACACAGAGGGTGGTGGGGGTATGGAATGCGCTGCCAAGTAAAGTGGTGGAGGCAGGTAGTCTGGAGTTATTTAAGAAATACTTAGATGGGCACATGAACAGAATGGGAATGGAGGGGTATAGAAAACTGATTTAAAATAGGGATCATGAGCCTTGGGAGTCCCTGGGAAGTGTGTAAATAGATGATGATATTGATGTACTTGTTTTTATCCTACAGGTGCTTTGGTCCACCTTGTTGTCTAACGAGGGGCATACACGCGATGGGTTGTGAGAGGACTGCTCTTGGATCTTTTTTGAGAGTATCCTACTGCTTCACGTTGTTAGTGTACGCTTGACCTGGACCATCTGATGGGCAACACGACAGCTCAGTGACTATCGCTGTGCTGTGCAGATACATGGATTTGGGCCTGTGTCTGTGGGAGTTTGCGCATTCTCCCCGTGCTTGCGTGGGTTTTCTCCGGGTGCTCCGGTTTCCTCCCACATCCCAAAGATGTGCTCTTAGGCTAATTGGCAAAACAAATTCTCCCTAAATTGTCTCAAATTTGGTTTTTAATCCATAGATCTATAAACATGGACAGGGATAGCGGGTAGAGGTTGGAATATTGGGGTGGCGGTGCGGGCTCGTTGGGCCGAAGGGCCTGTTTCCCGTGCTGTTTTGTTCTTTGTTCTTTGCTTTTGCATCCATCCAGGCAAGTGACATCTGTACCCTCCTGACCTGAGCCTTGTCAATGGTGGAGAGACCATGAGGGAGTCAGGATGTGAGTTATGCATCAGAATGCCCAACATTTGCACTGTTTTTTGAGGGGCTGGGGGGAGATTGGTGAGGGGCTGGGGGGAGATCAGTGAGAGGATGGGGGTATATCGGTGAGGGGCTGGGGGAGATTGGTAGGGGCTGGGTGAGATTGGTGAGGGGCTGGGGTGAGATTGGTGAGGGGCTGGGGTGAGATTGGTGAGGGGCTGCGGGGAGATTGGTGAGGGGCTGGGGAGATCGGTGAGGGGCTGGGGGGAGATCAGTGAGGGGCTGGGGGGAGATTGGTGAGGGGCTGGGGGGAGATTGATGTGGGGAGAGATCAGTGAGGGAATGGGGGAGATCAACTCAACTTAGAATCATAGAATCCCTACAGTGCAGAAGGAGGCCATTCGGTCCATCAAAGCTGCACCAACCACAATCCCACCCAGGCCTTATGCCCATAATCCGACATATTTAACCTAGCTAGTTCCCCTGACACTAAGTGGCAATTTAGCATGGCCAATCAACCTAACCCACACAACTTCAGACTGTGGAAAGAAACCAGAGCACCTGGAGGAAACCCACATAGACATGGGGAGAATGTGCAAATTCCACACAGCCATCTGAAGCTGGAATTGAACCTGGATCCCTGGCACTGTAAGGCAGCTCTGCTAACCACTGTGTCATGTGCCACCCCTTTGAAACCAGACTTGGTTATAAACTACTCTTACATTGTGGGCAGCTTCACTCACTTATCCTCCATTGTTTAACTCCTGCACTTAAACCTCGGCCAAGCTCTGGAACGGCCTGGTGCTGGTCAATGAGCTGCCTATTTGATGAAGTTGGCAATGATTCTTCCTGTCACTTGGATGGAGGCTGATGGGATGGAGGCTGATGGGAGGGAGGCTGATGGGAGGGAGGCTGATGGGATGGAGGCTGATGGGAGGGAGGCTGATGGGATGGAGACTGATGGGAAGGAGGCTGATGGGAAGGAGACTGATAGGAGGGAGACTGATGGGAAGGAGGCTGATAGGAGGGAGACTGATGGGAAGGAGGCTGATGGGATGGTTGTTCAGCAGGCTCGGATTTCCTGTGGACTCTTTTCCAAAATGTTGGCCTGTCGTTTATGTTGTGATGAGGGGAATGACTATTTCTAGTCAGTCCATTTTGTGGAGTGCTATGATGTGGGAAGCAGGTTGGGAAATTGTAGATTCCAATGGAGGCGGAGATTAGGGTGAGGGGTTGGGTTTTTTGGGTCAGACAGGGAGAGGAGTTTTTTGAGGAGGTGACCAAAGAGGTAGATAAGGGTAAGGCAGTTGATGTAGTGTATATGGATTTTAGCAAAGCATTTGATAAGGTTCCCCATGGTAGGCTACTGCAGAAAGCGCAGATGCATGGGATTGAAGGTGATTTAGCAGTTTGGATTAGGAATTGGCTAGCTGATAGAAGACAGAGGGTAGTGGTTGATGGGAAATATTCAACCTGGAGTGCAGTTACAAGTGGTGTACCTCAAGGATCTGTTTTGGGGCCACTGCTGTTTGTCATTTTTATAAATGACCTAGATGAGGGTGTAGAGGGTTGGATTAGTAAATTTGCTGACGATACCAAAGTGGGGGGAGTTGTAGACAGCGAGGATGGATGTTACAGTTTGCAGAGGGACATAGATAGGTTGCAGAGCTGGGCCGTGAGGTGGCAAATGGAATTCAATACAGATAAGTGTGAGGTGATTCACTTTGGTAGGAATAACAGGCATATGAAATATAGGGCTAATGGAAGGACCCTTAATAGTGTTGTCGAGCAGAGGGATCTTGGGGTACAAGTACATAGCTCTTTGAAAGTTGGCACCCAGGTTGATAAAGTTGTTAAGAAGGCGTACGGTGTGTTAGCTTTTATTGGTAGAGGGATTGAATTTAGGAGCCGTGAGGTTATGTTACAATTGTACAAAACTCTGGTGCGGCCGCACTTGGAGTATTGCGTACAGTTCTGGTCGCCGCATTATAAGAAAGATGTGGAAGCATTGGAAAGGGTGCAGAGGAGGTTTACCAGGATGTTGCCTGGTATGGTGGGAAGGCCTTATGAGGAAAGGCTGAGGGACCTGAGGTTATTTTCATTAGAGAGAAGAAGGTTACGCGGTGACCTAATTGAGGCGTATAAGATGATCAAGGGATTGGATAGGGTGGATAGTGAGAGCCTTTTTCCTCGGATGGTGATGACCAACACGAGGGGACATAACTTTAAATTAAGAGGTGGTAGTTATAGGACGGATGTCAGAGGCAGGTTCTTTACACAGAGGGTGGTGAGGGCGTGGAATGCCCTGCCTGCAGCAGTTGTGGACTCGCCTACTTTGGGGGCATTCAAACGTTCGGTGGATAGGCATATGGATGATATTGGAATAGTTTAGGTTAGAGGGTCCACTGTGACGTTTTGCCTTTATCTTCTGGCTTGTTGTCTTCTTGTTTACTTTTTCATATATATCGGTTCTTTTTGCATGTTCTCCATTTCTAAGCCTTTTTCTTTCCTTTTCATTTGTTGTGCATTGTTGGGCGTTCATGTGGAAGAAGGTGGGGTTAGGGGTTAGGGATAGGTGTTAGGGACTGGGGTTAAGGGCTATGGCTAGGGGTTCAGGGTCAGGGTTAGGGTCATCCACACTTTGTGGGATTACATTCTGTGGGCCTTTATTGTTTGAATTGACTTTGTGGTTGATCTACATTCTGCTTAGTGAACGCTTGGTTTGTCATTTGGCTGGCAATGAGAGAAAATGCTGGAGGAATTCAGCAGGTTGAAGTTTCAAAAGTTTTATGTATGTGTGTCACAATAGACTTATATTAACACTGCAATGAAGTTACTGTGAAAATCCCAAAGTCACCACACTCCAGTGCCTGTTTGGGCACACTGAGGGAGAATTTAACATGGCCAATGTGCCTAACCAGCACATCGTTCAGACTGCGGAAGGAAACGTGCAGATTTCACACAGATAGCGACCCAAGCCGGGAATCGAACCGGTGTCACTGTCTGTCAGCAGCTGTGGAGAGAGAAAGTGGAGATAACGTAGTGAGTGTGGACAATTCCCTTTCAGAGCTGAGTTGCCTTGTAACACTTTCTATAACCTCGCCCAAGCTTATCCTATCTCCCAGCAGCCACCAGGGTCAAACCCTGACATCCTGTCTCCTTGCTACAAAGCTACCTGCAGCAAGGTGTTGCCATGCCAACGGTGCAGGAGTTGTCAAAAGCCCATGGAGAGCTTTGTGCTGGATCATGTGATGTCAGGAGATACGGTGCAGGTTAAAACAGTATCAGCAAAAAACATCAAGATTGTTTGATTAGATTGAGAAGCTGATCACAAAGTCCGCGCATTCCGTTTCTAACACTTTGTCACAACTTAATTTACATCAATATCCTGTTCACCTATCACCCCTGTGATCTGAACCAGTCTAGCGACACTTCCATTTTACAAATCTCTTGGTGTTTTCAAATCCCTTCACGACCTCATCCCTCTTAACCACTTCTCGGAAAGGTCACCGCACAGAAAGAGCTCATTCAGCCCAACCTGTCTTGTAATCTTTTCCTGTTTTGATTTGATTTGATTTATTGTCACATGTATTAGCGTATAGTGAAAAGTACTGCTTCTTACGCGCTATGCAGACAAAACATATTTTTCATAGACAAGGAAACGAGAGAGAATGTAGTGTTACAGTCATAGTAGGGTGTAGAGAAAGATCAACTTAATACGAGGTAAGTCCATTCAAAAGTTTTTCAGCAGCAGAGAAGAAGCTGTTCTTGAGTTGATTAGTAAGTGACCTCAGACTTTTGTATCTTTTTCCTGAAGGAAGAAAGTGGAAGAGAGAATATTCGGAGTGTGTGCGGTCCTTGATTATGCTGGCTGCTTTGCCGAGGCAGTGGGAAGTGTAGACAAAGTCAATGGATGAGAGGTTGGCTTGTGTGATGGATTGGGCTACATTCACAATCTTTCATAGTTTCTTGCGGTCTTGGGCAGAACAGGAGCCCACACCAAGCTGTGATGACGACCAAAAAGAATGCTTTCTGTGGTGCACCTGTAGAAGTTGGTGAGAGTCATAGGTGACATGCCAAATTTCCTTAATCTTCAGAGATAATAGAGGTATTGGTGGGCTTTCTTAACTATAATGACAGCATGAGGGGACTGGGACAGGTTGTTGGTGATCTGGACACCTAAAAACTTGAAGCTCTCAACCCTTTCTACTTTGGCCCAAGTGATGTACAGAGGGGCATGTTCTCTTTTATGCTTCCTGAAGTCGATGACAATCTCTTTCATTTTGTTGACATTGAGGGAGAGATTCAGTTATTCAGTTACTCTGAGATAAGACCGTAAGACATAGGAGCAGAAGTAGGCCATTCGGCCCATTGAGTCTGCTCTACCACTCAATGAGATCCTAACTGATCTGATATAACCCGCAACCCATTTTCCTGCCTTATCCCTATGACCCGTGATTCCTTTACTGATTAGAAATCTATCTCAGTCTTAAATACACTTAACAACCCAGCCTCTATGGTAAAGAATTCCACAAATTAATTACTTGGAGAGAAGAAGTTCCTTCTCATCTCTGTCCTTCCCCAATTTTAATTGCCCTATCACTGGTGGCGTGCCTCCACCCGACTGGGCCTCAAGCTTTGGAATTACATTTCCAAATTCTTTCCCTCTCCTCCTTTCAGAAACTTCTTTAAAAACACCCTCTTTGATCGGTTATGTGGCTGTCCTAATAATTCAATGGCCAAATAACTGAATACGTATTTTCGTTCTGTCTTCACAAAAGAGGACACAAATCAATTGCCAGAAATGTTGAAGATTTAATAAGAGGGAAGAACAGGGGCAGATCAATATTAGTACAGAAATGATGCTGCAAAAATTGATGGGATTGAAGACAGATAAATCCCCAGAGCCTGATAATCTACATAAGGAAGTGGCTCTAGAAATAGTGGGTGCATTTGTGGTCATCTTCCAGGATTCCATAGTTTCTGGGACAGTCTCTACAGATTGGAGAGTAGCTAATGTCACCCCAATATTCAAAAGGGAAGCAGAGGGAAAACAAGGAATTATAGAGCAGTAAGTCTAACATCGGTAGTGAGGAAAATTCTCAAATCCATTTTCAAAGATTTTATAGCAAAGCATTTAGAAGGTAGTGGCAGGATCAGATAGAGTCAGCATGGATTTATGAAGAGGAAATGATGCTTGATAAATTTGTTGAAATTTTTTGAAGATGTAACTAGTAGAGTTGACAAGGGGGAGCTAGTCAATGGGATATATTTGGACTTTCAGAAAGCATTTGACAAAATCCTGTATAAGACATTATCATGCAAGATTAAAGTGCAGGGGATTGGAGAAGGATAGGAAACTGTTGGCAGAGAGGAAACAAAGAGTAGGAATTAGTTGTTGCGTATCAAATTGGTAGGCAGTAACTAGTGGGATGCCACAGGCATCAGTGTGGGACGCCAGATATTCACAATATATATTAATGATTTGGATGAGGGAACATGTAATATCTCAAAGTTTCTAAATGATGTCAACTTGGATGGGAAAGTGAACTGTGACGGGGATGCAGAGATCCTTCAGAATGATCTGGACAGGTTGGGTGAGTGGGCCAATCAATGGCAGATGCAGTACAATTTGGATAAATGTGAAGTTATTCACTTTGGTAGCAAAAACAAGGAGGCAGATTACTATGTGAATAGCTGTAAATTGGGAAAGGGGAGTGTGCAGTAGGACTAGGTGCCCTTGTACACCAGTCGCTGAAGGTAAGCAGGTGCAGCAGGTGGTAAAGAAGGAAAATGGCATGTTGGCTTTCATTGAGAGAGGTTTTAAGCACAGGAGCAGGGATATATTGTTGCAATTACACAGGGCCTTGGTGAGGCCATATCTAGAATATTGTGTGCAGTTTTGGTCTCCTTTTCTGAGTAAGGATTATCTTGCCCTTGAGGGAGTGCAGCAAAGGTTTGCCAGGCTGATTCCAGGGATGGCGGGAATGATGTATGAGGAGAGATTGACTAGATTAGGATTGTTTCTGCTGGAGTTCAGCCGAATGAGGGGGGATCTCATAGAAATTTACAAAATTCTAACAGGACTAGACAGGGTAGCTGCAGGGAGGATATTTCATGTGGTTCAAAAATGCAAGTTTTATTTTGATAAGACTCTGCTGAAACACCTTGGGATGTTAATGGTGCTATAAAAATGCAAGTTGTTTTTCTGAGTTACCACTTTACGAGGCAGGATAAGCTGAGGGATCTGCTGCAGGGGGACATGGGGCTATAAATACAAACACCATGTCCGCATACACACAGCAGAAGAGTGCAGACGCTGAGATTAGTACCAAGCCCTGAACATGTGCTTTCAGTGCTCAGGCATTAAGGAATGATAATGGGAACAAATGCTTTCAGTAATGTTGGCATTTAATTGATTGCACTGTAGGTGGTCATGTTTTATTCCAACAAGAGCTTTACATTATATCCAATTTTAGAGAGGGAGCGAGATGAAAAGGGTTTGGATAATTACCAGATTAAGGTAAAAACAGCATTGAGAGGTCTCCACTGTGCCATCATACCACTTACGGTTCAATAGCATCATTCTGAAGAATGAATATTTAAATTCCATTCCACTTGTCACTGGCTGGAGTGTAGTGTAGGCTAGCGGCATCTCTATCTCTCCATTACATCACACCCTTCATTCACCATCCAACCATTTCATTTCAGTCCCACGTCAAAGTGTTTCTGGAACTGGTTCTGAAAATAATTGCCAATATTCAGCAACGCAGACTCGCACGGGGTGAGGAGGCAAACCACAGATAGAGCAGCACTCAGAATGAGAGGAGTTATAAGTATAGGGGGAGACGGTGGCGCAGTGGTATTGGTGTGGATTGGTAATCCAGCGATTATACTCTGGAGACCCGGGTTCAAATCCCGCTGCGGCAGCTGGTGAAATAATAAAAATCTGGAATTGATGATAACCATTACCAATTGTTGTAAAAACCCGTCTGGTTTACTGATGCCCTTAAGGAAGGAAATCTGCCGTCCTTACCTGTTCTGGCCTACATGTGACTCCAAATTGTGGTTGACCCTTAAATGCCCTCAAGGAAGGGCAATAAATGCTGGCCCAGCTAACGATGCCCATATTCCATGAACAAATACAAAAAAATGGACAGGATAACTCTTACACAGGAACCATGTGTATAGGATGCTGTCCCCAGTAAAGAAAGCAAAAGCCAACATACTTTGTAGAAAACTACAGAACAGAAGAAATAGGAGCTGGAGTAACCCTGTGTTTCTCTGGAACCTTCTCTATCATTCAAAAAGATCATCTACCTCAACCTGACAATCCTGCACTATTTTCCCCATCCCTCGATTCCCTTTAACACCAGAAGAGCTTTCTCCTCAAGATCCTCACCAGCTAAGCAGCTCAATCTTTTCAGGTAGAGGATTCAAAGAGTCAAAGCTCTGGGGAGCAAAAGATTTTGTCCTCATCTTTCCTGACAATAAAATGTGAAGATGCACTTAACAAACCAAACTGATTCGCTTTCTTGATTTTCTGAGCTAAGATTGGTTTTAATATCTTCAATCACATCTTTTATTATTGGGCTCTCCTCCTTCCCTGTTTTGTTCATCTCCTTTCTCTGTTAGATATTCTGGAACGTTTCGTTCCTAACCTTGGTCACTTTGCAATCATGTCTCCATAACGGCAATTAGATTTGCTTTCCCTTTCTCCCATTTCACTTGGGTTTACTACAACTCTGGCTCATCAACCTTTTAATCTATTCCTGTAACTCACCCATTCTTCTTCCAATCTCACTGCCTTTAAGTCTTTTGCCAGTAAATCTTGCTATCTGGTCTTAGGCTTTGCTATCATTCTCATTTTTCCATTCTTTCTGGTTGTTGCACAGCTTGGTATGACTCCTGCTCTGCTCAAAATTGCAAAGAACCTCAAATGGTTGTGAATGTAGCCCAATCCGTCACACAAACCAGCCTCCCATCCATTGACTCTGTCTACGCTTCCTGCTGTCTCAGCAAAGCAGCCAGCATAATTAAGGACCCCACGCATCCTAGACATTCTCTCTTCCACCTTCTTTCTCTGGGAAAAAGGTATAAAAATCTATGATCACATAACAATGATTTAAGAACAGCTTCTTTCCTGCTGTTGGCAGAGTTTTGAATGGACTTACCTGGCAGTAAGTTGACCTTTCTCTACAGTAACACTACATTCTGCATCCTCTCCATTCCTTCTCTATGAATGGTATGTTTTGTCTGTATAGCATGCAAAAAAAATACTTTTCACTGTATGTTATTATATATGACAATAATACATCAAATCAAATAATTTCCATCATCCGCCGCATATTCCCTGTCTCTCTCTCTCTGCAACAAGTGATCATACTACTTCAATCTCTTCTCAGCTACTTCCTTCAAGTATCCCTGAAAGTAGGCAGTCAAGTTGAGAAGGTTGTTAAGAAGGCATATGGAGTCTTGGCTTTTATTGGTAGGGGGTTTGAATTTCGGAGCTGCAACGTCATGTTGCAACTGTACAAAACTCTAGTGCAGCCGCACTTGGAGTATTGTGTGCAGTTCTGGTCCCCACATTATAAGAAAGATGTGGAGGCATTGGAGAGGGTACAGAGGAGGTTTACCAGGATGTTGCCTGGTATGGAGGGCAGGTCTTATGAAGAGAGGCTGAGGGATTTGAGGTTGTTTTCGTTAGAAAGGAGGCGGCTAAGAGGGGACCTAATCGAAACATATAAGATGATTAGAGGTTTAGATAGGGTGGACAGTGATAGCCTTTTTCCTAGGATGGAAAAAGCTAGCACGAGGGGACACAGCTTTAAATTAAGGGGTGATAGTTATAGGACGGATATCAGAGGTAGGTTCTTTCCCAAAGGGTGGTTCGGGAGTGGAATGCCCTGCCTGCAGCAGTTGTAGATGCGCCAAGTTTGGTGGCGTTTAAGAGGTTAGTTGATAAGTATATGGAAGAGAAGGGAATGGTTTAGTTTGGAGGGGCATTGCTTTTTATATTGGTCGGCGCAACATCGAAGGCCGAAGGGCCTGTTCTGTGCTGTAATGTTCTATGTTCTATGTTCTATGTTCAATGTTTTTATCCTTTGTCGTTACCTCCCACGTCCATCTCAGCATCTCATTAGTATCCAGCACAAGTTTCCGCAGGGTATATAACAAGACCCATCTTACACCTGGGGCAAGATTTTACAGCCTCACTCATCCCAAAAATGTAAGATCCCGCTTGAGGTCAATAGATATTTCCGTGGCTCGCCTCTCGCCCGCTCCTATTCCCATGGTGAGAAGGTACAATTCTGACCCTGAGCGCACAGATTCTTCCATTCAGCTTTTAATTATTCATTTGTGGGATGTGGCATCGCTGGCAAGGCCAGGAATAGTTGCCCATCCTTAATTGCCCTTGAACTGAGTGGTTTGCTAAGAATTAACTGCATTGCTGGGGGTCTAGAGTCACATATAGGCTAGACCAGGTAAGGATGGCAGATTTCCATCCCTAAAGGACATTAGTGAACCAGATAGGTTTATATGACAATCAATAGCGGTTTCATAGCAATCATTAGACTTTGAATTCCAAATTTTATTTATTTAATTAATTAAAATTCCACGGCTGCTATTGCGGGAGTCAAACCAGAGTCAAACCTGATTCTCTAGATTACTAATTCTGTGACAATACCACAACACCACTGCCTCCCCAAGTTTCAGTGATAATTTTCTGTTACATAATATTCATTGCATTTCTTTCTGTTACTCCAACCAGAGCTAATCCCTTTTTTTCCATTTCTATATTTCAACCTTCTCCACCCCCAGATATTTAAAATGATTCACTTTCCACAAGTTTTCATCCAAATTCTTCACGCCTTCACTTGCCATCTTCCCAAACTGATGATCCATGCATTGGGTCTTTGGTCTTCATATTCCTGTTTACCAGTGTGTTTCTCCAGTTTACCAAATACTCGGTTATGTAATGACTATTAAATCAAACTTCTTGTCTGTGAAGATAGAATTGCTGCACATTCTGTATTGTCACTGTGGACCCCACTCCACAAGGGCAGCTCCCTTTTTCCTCGGCCTATAAAGCAAAGTAAACATGTGCGGCAAGGTGGCACAGTGGTTAGCACTACTGCCTCACAGCCCAAAGGACCCGGGTTCAATTCCGGCCTTGGATAACTCTCTGTGTGGACACGTTCTCCCCGTATCTGTGTGGGTTTCCTCTGGGTGCTCCAGTTCCCTCCCACACTCCAAAGATGTGCAGGTTAAATGGGTTGACACAATTTGCTTTGCAAAAACATTCACCAGGCTTTTAAATCGCAAAGGCTGGAGTGTTAAAGTCCTTCCACAAGATCTGGAATCTTCACTTGTTGAGCTGGAGATTATCAGAGTGTGGCATTGGCAATTGGGGACCAAGTCTAGAGGCAGAGTGTTGTGAAAACTAACATTGTCTTACTGAAAATGAGGAGGCTAAGGATTGTTTCTTTGACGTTATCCTTAGGTACAGATAACAACGCGACGCTCCATTCAAACTGGATGCAACCCTGACATTGACTGATCTTCAAATGCCAGCTATTGCACTGGGTTGATTGCAGCCGTCCAGTCCAGTCTAGTGAAGGGGTTAATGTGAGGTCACCTCACTATCATCTCCTTCAGTCAGTCACTGGGATCAGCCTCAATGTAAAACAGCACACTAGCACGTCATTTGTTGAAACTGCTATATCCCCCACCTCTGCAGTATGAGGGCAGTTAAACTTGTGATTATTCATGAGACAGGAGGAGGTTAATGCCACATTATAAATCTATCCACTGCTTCCAGCTGCGATAAATCTTACTGGAGATTGTTTTGCTGTTCAAGGTGAAGGGAGTGCTGGTGAATTACAATCCTTTTACGCCGTGCGATTTATCAGACAGTCCTGGGTCAGGCAAGACATAAAGATCTGAAGTGTGGCTCTCTCCTTATTCAATGTGTTTGATCTGATTGTGCAGATGTTTAGTTTCAAAGGGGGAGATGATGGCCTAGTGGTATCACTAGACTATTAATCCAGAAACTTAGCTAATGTTCTGGGGACCGGGTTTGAATCCCGCCACGGCAGATGGTGGACTTCGAATTAAATTTAAAAAAACTTGGAATTAACAATCTACTAATGACCATGAAGCCATTGTCAATTGTTGGAAAAACCCATTTTGTTCACTAACGTCCTCGAGGGAAAGAAATCTGTCGTCCTTATCTGGCCTGGCCTACATGTGATTCCAGAGCCAGGTATTCACACAGGAAAAAGACAATATTGTCAAGGAGAATACTGAGATACAGGCTATTATTCTAGATGGGATTGAGGTTCATAAGGAGGAGGTGTTGGAAAGTATGAAAAAAGATAAATCCCTGGGCTGGATGGAATTTATCCTAGGATTCTGTGGAAGCAAGGGAGGAGATTGCAGAGCATTTGAGTTTGATCTTTAGGTCATCATTGTCTACAGGAATAGCGCCAGAAAACTGGAGGATAGCAAATGTTGTCCCCTTGTTCAAGAAGGGGAGTAGAGACAACCCTGGTAATTTTAGATCAGTGAGCCTTACTTCTGTTGTGGGCAAAGTTTTGTAAAGAGATAGGATTTATAATAATCTAGAAAGGTATAATTTGTTTAGGGATAGTCAACACGGTTTTGTGAAGGATAGGTCATGCTTCACAAACCTTATTGAGTTTTTTGAAAAAGTGACCAAAGAGGTGGATGAGGATAAAGCAGTTGATGTGGTATATATATATGGATTTCAGTAAAGCGTTTGAAAATGTTCCCCATGGTAAGCTATTGCAGAAGGTATGGAGGTATGGGATTGAGGGTGATTTAGCAGTTTAAATCAGAAATTGGCTAGCTATAAGAAGACAGAGGGTGATGGTTGATGGAAAACGTTCATCCTGGAGTTCAGTTACTGGTGTATTGCAAGGATCTGTTTTGGGGCCACTGCTGTCTGTCATTTTTATAAATGACCTGGATGAGGGCGTAGAAGGATGGGTTAGCAAATTTGCGGGTAACACTAAAGTCGGAGGAGTTGTGAACAGTGCGGAAGAATGTTGCAGGTTCCAGAAGGACATAAGTAAGCTGCCAAGCTGAGAGGTGGCAAATGGAATTTAATGCGGAAAAGCTTGAAGTGATTCACTTTAGAAGGAGTAACAGGAATTCAGAGCACTGGGCTAATGATAAGGTTACTTGGTAGTGTGGACGAGCAGAGAGACCTCAGTGTCATGTGCATAGACCCCTGAAAGATGGCACCCAGGTTGATAAGTTTGTTAAGAAGGCACATGGTGTGTTATTGGTAGAGGGATTGAGTTTCGGAGCAATGAGGTCATGTTGCAGCTGTATAAAACTCTGGTGCGATCTGCAGTTGGATTGCATACAGTTCTGGTCATCGCATTATAGAAAGGATGTGGAAGCATTGGAAAGCGTGCAGAGGAGATTTACAGGATGTTGCCTAGTATGGTGGGAAGGTCTTATGAGGAAAGGCTGAGGGACTTGAGGCTGTTTTCATTGGAGAGAATAAGGTTAAAAGGTAACTTAATAGAGACATATAAGATAATCAAAGGGTTAGATAGGGTGGACAGTGAGAACCTTTTTCCTCGATAACAATGGCTAGCACGAAGGGACATAGCTTTAAATTGAGGGGTGATAGATATAGGACAGATGTCAGAGGTAGATTCTTTACTCAGAGAGTAATAAGGGCATGGAATGCTCTGTATGCAACAGTAGTGGACTTGCCAACATTAAGGGCATTTAAATAGTCATTGGGTAAACATATGGGTGATATTGGAGTAGTGTAGATTATATGGACTTTAGATTGGTTTCACAGGTGGGCACAACATCGAGGGCCGAAGGGCCTGTACTGCGCTGTAATGTTCTATGTTCTGGGTTGAATGGAGCCACAGCAATGTGTGGTTGACTCTCAACTCCAGCAAGTAGGGATGGACAATAAATGCTGGCCCAGCCAGCGATGCCCATGTCTCATGAATGAATTAAGAAAAGGTTGACTTGGGCCGCCTCTCTGTGTGAAATCACTGATGCCAAATCCCGGGGAATTTTGGAGTTTTAAATGCCCATCCACTGACTCTTGAACTTCAGAATTTCCTCCATAATCTTGGCCTAAGATTTGGAAGCAGCTTCCTGGAAAGAGCAGATTGAGATGACCCTGAGAGGTAAAACCCCAGAACAGAGAGAGACAGAGAGCTTTGTGCTGCCTCTCTTGGGAATCATTCTGAATAAAACTGACAGCTGAAATAATGAGCCATCTTCCACTGTCAAAACACTAGCTCAAAGTCATTGGTTAAATCGCTGGTTTGAATAAATAACTGCATAATCTATTCAGAATACTCTTTATATATTGGTAGTTAATACATTTCTTTGTCCACTGCCTTGAATACAACTGTTAATCTCTTAACCTTCAGGCTGAGTACTTAAATAGAATACAGTCAGAAAAACAGCTAATTAACTTTTTGTCACATTAGCTCCCTGAATCTCTATTAAAGGTTCAGTGGATAAAGAAAGGTACAAAGATATATTTTCCCGGATGGTCGATTGCTGAAAGTTAGACAGTCCCCATAGGAAAGGTGACTTGCTGGAAAGATTTTGTCTAATTTAGTCCCACACACCAGCACTTTTTCCCCCATTTAGAATCATAGAATCCGTACAGTGCAGAAGGAGGCCATTCAGCCCTTTGAGTCTGCACCAAAGCTTACCCTGACTTATCACATAACACCACGCATTTATCCCAATAATCCCCCTGACTTATACATCTTGGGTCACTAAGAGGCAATTTAGCAAGGCCAATCAATTTAAACTGCGCATCTTTGGAGTGTGAGAGAAAACTGGGGTACCTGGAGGAAACCCATGCAGACACGGGGAGAATATACAAACTCTGCACAGACCCTGATCCAAGCCAGGAATTGAACCTGGGTCCCTGGCGCTGGGAGGCAGCAGTGCTAACCACTTTGCCACTGTACTACCCATTTACCTGTCAATTAGTTCTCTCCGGATCTGAGAGCAGGATTTTCCATCCCCATGTCCCTAATGCCCTCCCTCCGTACCCACCCGTCCTCCAGCATGTTTGTCTATAGCAATTTGCAAGGTTTGCCAGTCCAGCTGCAGAAGGTCCCACCAGCGGATGGAATCACCTCAAAAGGACTGGAAAATTTCATCCCTTGTCCAGTTGCCTTTTGCGAAATCTGCGTCCTTTCTGGTAATGTCTTCCGAATTATCACACTCAATTATTTCTGTTACTCTCTCTAACCCTTTAAAAACTCATCTGCAGTGTTAAAGTGTGAAGTGATGCATTTTGGTGGACTAACAAGGCAAGGAGAATACACAATGAACAGTAGATATCAAGAAGGACAGAGGTACTTGGGCTGGACAGATAGATGTGGTGGTTAAGAAAGCATGTGAGGTGCTTGCCTTTATTGGACATGACATAGAATATTAGGGTAGGGAGGTAATGATAGAGTTGTATAAAACACTGGGCAGGTCACAGCTAGCATACTATGTGCAGTCCCAGTTGCCAAACTACAGGAAGGATGTGATTGCACTAGAGAGGGTGCAGAGGAGATTCACCAGGAATTTTCCTGGAGCATTTCATAGAACATAGAACATAGAACATTACAGCGCAGAACAGGCCCTTCAGCCTTCGATGTTGCGCCGACCAATTCGGAAAAAGCAATGATTCTCTAACCTAAACCATTCCCCTTTTGTCCATAAACGTATCTACTAACCTCTTAAACGCCACCAAACTTGGCGCATCTACAACTGACGCAGGCAGGGCATTCCATACCCTTACCACCCTCTGGGTAAAGAACCTACCTCTGACATCCATCCTATAACCACCACCACTTAATTTAAAGCTATGTCCCCTCGTGCTAGCTTTCTCCATCCTAGGAAAAAGGCTATCACTGTCCACCCTATCTAAACCTCTAATCATCTTATATGTTTCAATAAGGTCTCCTCGTAGCCGCCTTCTTTCTAACGAAAACAACCTCAAATCCCTCAGCCTCTCTTCATAAGACCTGCCCTCATACCAGGCAACATCCTGGTAAACCTCCTCTGTACCCTCTCCAATGCCTCCACATCTTTCTTATAATGCGGGGACCAGAACTGCACACAATACTCCAAGTGCGGCCGCACTAGAGTTTTGTACAGTTTGCAACATGACGTTGCGGCTCCGAAATTCAATCCCCCTACCAATAAAAGCTAAGACTCCGTATGCCTTCTTAACAACCTCATCGACTTGATTGCCAACTTTCAGGGATCTATGCACACATACACCAAGATCCCTCTGTTCATCAACATTATTGAGAGTCCTACCATTAGCCCTATACTCTACACATTTGTTATTCCTGCCAAAGGGAATTACCTCACACTTTTCCACATTAAACTCCATTTGCCACCTCTCGGCCCAGCTCTGCAACTTGTCCAAGTCTCTCTGCAAGAGAGACTTCAGCTATTTCAGCTAGCTATTTCAGCTAGCTATTTCAGCTATGAACAGAGGCTGGATAAGCTGTGGTTATTTCCCTTGGAGCAGAGAAGGCTGAGGGGGGACCTGAGAGGGGAGGTAGCACGGTAGCACAATGGTTAGCACTACTGCTTCACAGGGGTTTGATATCCAGCTTGGGTCACTGCCTGTGTGCAGTTTGCACATTCTCCTCATGTCTCTACATATTTACCCACTAATCCCTCTAAACCTACGCATCTCAGGACACTAAGGGCAATTTTAGCATGGCCAATCATTTCCTCCGGGTGCACCAGTTTCATCCCACAATTCAAAAATGTGTGGGTTAAGTTGATTGGCCATGCTAAAATTGCCCTTAGTGTCCTGAGATGCGTAGATTAGAGGGATTAGTGGGTAAATATGTAGAGATATGGAGATAGGACCTGAGCGGGATGGTGGTCAGTGCAGACATGATGGGCCGAATGGACTTTTTCTGTCCTATATTATTTCTATGATTCTATGATTAAGGTGATAAAATCATGAGGGACATTGATAGAGTGGATAGGAAGGTACTTTTCCCTCAGTAGAGGGGTAAGGAGGACATGGATTTGAGGTAAAGGACAGGAGATTTATTGGAGATTTGAGGAAAATCATTTTCTTCCAGAGGGTGGCACGGCAGAACAGTGGTTAGTGCTGTTGCCTCACAGAGCCAGGGACCCAGGTTCAATTCCAGCCTCGAGTCATTGTCTGTGTGGAGTTTGCACATTTCTCCTTGTCTGTGTGGGTTTCCTCTGGGTACTCCAGTTTCCTGCCATAGTCTGAAAGACCTGCTGGATAGGGTGTATTGACCATGCTAAATTCTCCCTCAGTGTATCCAAACAGGCGCCAGAGTGTGGCGACTAGGGGATTTTCACAGTAACTTCACTCCAGTGTTAATGTAAGCCTACTTGTGACTTATAAATAAACTTCTATATAAACTAATAAATAAACTTCCATAGGGATGGAAAATCCTACTCACGGATCCGGTGAGAACTTCTGGAAGGTGGGAATCTGGAATTCTCTGCCTAAAAGGGTGGTAGAGGCAAGAACCCTCTTTAGGAAATATTCAGTTGAGTAGTTAAAATGTCACAGCATACAAATCCATGCATCATTCAGTGTGGAGCTATCTAAGAAGGCAACCTCAGGAAATGATGACATTTTCTTTGTTCCCTTTAGTCACACTTTCCCGGCCATCTGTTCTGCTACTTTGATCTTTCTTATAGAATCTTGCTACATGGAAGGAGGCCATCCAGCCCATCATATTGGTGCTGGCTCTTTGAAAGGGTTATCCATCATGTCCCACTCTCCCACTCGCTCCCTGCAATCCTGCTATTTCCTTTCCCTTCTTCGAGTATGTGTCAGATACGCTCTGAGAGTGATTATTCAATCTGTGTCCACTGCCCCGTGAGGCGTAGAGATCATAACAACTCCCTGCATCGAAGTACTCTCTGATTCTCTGTCCCACCTCGTCATCCGCAGGACAGAGTGACTTTGTAACAAGTGATGAGTTTGCAAAGAACTTAAGGTATGCACAGAAATAACACATGCACATACATAAGTACACTCGCATGCACACACACACTGATGCACTCGCATGTACATATGCAGACACGCACTCTCATACGCACACACACATACACATGCATGTGCACACGCACACGCACACACACACACACACATGCACATACTCTCACAGACATATAAACAAACACAGCGCACACATGTACACACACACACACACATATGCACACACACATACTCTCACACCCTCATGCATGTGCGTACACACATGCACACACACTCAAGCATACTCAGGCACACATGCACACACACACACACACACACAGTCCGATACATAAACACACCTCTGCTCTCTCTCTCTCTCTCTCTCACACACACACACACACACACACACACACACACACACACACAACACCACACACCACACACACACACACAACACACACCACACACCACACACAGAAAAATACACAGTCAGACAATAAACACACCTTGCTCTCTCAACAACACACCAACACACACCCACACACACACCAACACACACACACACACACACACACACACACACACACACACACACACACACACACACACACACACACACACACACACACACACACACACACACACATACATATACAGGAGAGTGCGCACACACTCTCCAACACATATACTCACAGATGCACACACTCACAAATACTTTCTAACACACATACTTACAGACACACATACTCTCAGATGCACACAGACACGTAGAGACACACACACTGACAGAGACACAGACACAAAAGAGAAACAGATTAATATACACATGCTGAGTTTTACAATCATTCCCCCAGGATCGTGGCCTATATTTTCTTCCCTTCACTTTGTCGTGTACTCTGATCAGATTACTGGCAATGTTTTCCTAATGGTTTTAGTAATTGAGTCTTTATCTACTTGTGTACCATTAATGAGAGTCAGTGTTCAGCTGCCACTCACACACTCAATCATTCTCCTCCTTCTCCCCAGAGTGACTGCTCCAGCGACAGTGACAGCGAGGACAACTTCATTATGATCCCTCCGCGTGACCATCTGGGGCTGGCCATCTTCTCCATGCTTTGCTGTTTCTGGCCTCTGGGCATTGCTGCTTTCTACTTCTCACAAGGGGTAAGACTCGTGTGTCCTTGTATTTTCACATGATCCACTGGCACAAAGCTGTGCATATGTGTGCATGTGCATGTGTGCGTTTGGTGAAAAGCTGAAATGATCATGTAGTTTATTGAGCGATGTGTGATTGAAGGAGCTGGCACATTCATGTTTTAAACAATCCAGATCAAGCCAGGTTCTGAACATTAACATACAGAGGGATCTGGGCGTGCAGGCTGTGAGTGTATGTGTGTGAATGTGTGTGTATGTGTGTGTGTGTGTGTGTGCGCACGCACATTCATGAGGATGCGTATGTGTATGTGCGCACGCATGTGTGTGTGTGTATACACATGTGTGCAGTCTATGTTTATATGTCTGTGAGAGTGTGTGGAAGTGTGAGTGTGCACGTGTGTGTGAGTATATACGCGTGTGCATGTGTGTAAGTATGTGTGTGTGCATGTGAGACTGCATATGTGCATGTGTATATGTGAGTGTGTGAGCATGTGTGTGTGCGTGCATGCATGAGTGTGTGAGTATGTGTTTGTGTGTGTGATTGTGTGTACATATTGTTCAGTCTGTTTTTATATGTCTGTGAATGTGTGTGTGCGATCATGTGTATGTGCATGCATGAGTGTGCGTGAGTATATATGTGTGTGTATACATGAGTGTGCGTGAGTATATATGTGTGTGTATACATGAGTGTGCATGAGTATATATGTGTGTGTATACATGAGTGTGCATGAGTATATATGTGTGTGTATACATGAGTGTGCGTGAGTATATACGTGTGTGTATACATGAGTGTGCGTGAGTATATATGTGTGTGTATACATGAGTGTGCGTGAGTATATATGTGTGTGTATACATGAGTGTGCGTGAGTATATATGTATGTGTATACATGAGTGTGCGTGAGTATATATGTGTGTGTATACATGAATGTGCGTGAGTATATATATGTGTGTATACATGAGTGTGCGTGAGTATATATATGTGTGCATGTGTGTGTGTGCAGGAGTACGCGTAAAAGTGGCAACACAGGTGGCCAAGGTGATTTCGAAGGCAGATGGTATACTTGCCTTCACCAGCTAGGCCACTGACTACAAGAGTTGGCAAATCATGTTGCAGCGATATAAAACCTTGGTTAGGCTCCGTTGGAGTATTGTGTGTAGTTCTGGTCACCATGCTGCCAGAAGGACATGGAAGTTTTGGAGAGAGTGCAAAGAAGGTTCACCAAGATGTTGCCTGGTCTCAGGGACATTGCCTATGAGGAGAGGTTGAATAAACAAGTCGATCCAATATGTGCCAGGACATTCCGTGCCCGAATTGTCCTGATCACTCATCTTCAGATACACTGCAACCAGCTTTAAAATGATTAATGGTGTCGAGATCTTCATCAATGACAATGGACGAACAACAGCAACAACAGATAGGGGTCAGTACACTGATAGGAAATGTCAGTACAGTGATAGGGGTCAATACAGTGATAGGAACAATTGGTACATAGATAGTCACAGTCATTACAGATGTAGACACAGGCAGTACAGTAATAAGAACAGTCAGTACAGTGATAGGAGTCAATACAGTCATAGGAACAGTAAGTATAGTGAAAGGAACAGTCAATACAGTGATAGGGACAGTCAGTACAGTAAAAATCACTGTCAGGAGAGTGATAAATAGTTGTTACAGTGATAGGCACAGTCAGAACCGTGATAGGAATAGTCCGTACAGTGATAGACACAGTCAATATAGTGAAAGGAGTCAGTACAGTGATAGGAACAGTCAGTACGGAGATAGCAACAGTGAGTAGTGATTGGAACAGTCAGTTAGTACTGTGGTAGGCACAGTTAGTACAGTGAAAGGAGTCAGTACAGTGATAGGCACAGTGCATTGTTAGGAATAATCAGTGCAGTGATGGGAACAGTCAGTACAGTGATAGGAGTCAGTACAGTGATAGGCACAATCAGTACAGTGATGGGAACTGTCAGTACAGTGATAGGAGTCAGTACAGTGATAGGCACAATCAGTACAGTGATGGGAACAGTCAGTACAGTGATAGGAGTCAGTACAGTGATAGGCACAATCAGTACAGTGATGGGAACAGTCAGTACAGTGATAGGCACAATCAGTACAGTGATGGGAACAGTCAGTACAGTGATAGGCACAATCAGTACAGTGATGGGAACAGTCAGTACAGTGATAGGAGTCAGTACAGTGATAGGCACAATCAGTACAGTGATGGGAACAGTCAGTACAGTGATAGGCACAATCAGTACAGTGATGGGAACAGTCAGTACAGTGATAGGAGTCAGTACAGTGATAGGCACAATCAGTACAGTGAGGGAACAGTCAGTACAGTGATAGGCACAGTGCATTGTTAGGAATAATCAGTGCAGTGATGGGAACAGTCAGTACAGTGATAGGAGTCAGTACAGTGATAGGAACAGTCAGTACAGTGATGGGAACAGTCAGTACAGTGATAGGAGTCAGTACAGTGATAGGCACAATCAGTACAGTGATGGGAACAGTCAGTACAGTGATAGGACAGTGCATTGTTAGGAATAATCAGTGCAGTGATGGGAACAGTCAGTACAGTGATAGGACAGTCAGTACAGTGATGGGAACAGTCAGTACAGTGATAGGAACAGTCAGTACAGTGATGGGAACAGTCAGTACAGTGATAGGAGTCAGTACAGTGATAGGCACAATCAGTACAGTGATGGGAACAGTCAGTACAGTGATAGGCACAATCAGTACAGTGATGGGAACAGTCAGTACAGTGATAGGAACAGTCAGTACAGTGATGGGAACAGTCAGTACAGTGATAGGAGTCAGTACAGTGATAGGCACAATCAGTACAGTGATGGGAACAGTCAGTCCAGTGATAGGCACAATCAGTACAGTGATGGGAACAGTCAGTACAGTGATAGGAACAGTCAGTACAGTGATAGGCACAATTAGTACAGTGATGGGAACAGTCAGTACAGTGATAGGAACAGTCAGTACAGTGATAGGAACAGTCAGTACAGTATTGGGAACAGTCAGTACTGTAGTAGTTATGCTAATGTGCTATTAATCTGGAGATAGGTAACAGGATTTTCTTGCTACCAAACCCCTGAAACCAGAAAACTCTGCCCGAGGTCAATGGGCCTTTCCACGGTTTGCCCCCTGCCCATTACGATTCCTGTGGCGGACAGTGCTGGAAAATCCACCCCAGTGTTCAAATCCCACTGTGACACAATGGATAAAGAGCAGCTTCTCAGAGGGAAGAACAGTTCAGGTCGGAGGATTCCAGAATCTCGAATTGATAGACAGACATACGGCTGCAGGTGAGCAGTTAGGGGAGGGAGAGAAAATACTGCAGGGGAGAAGATAGAGGAAGGAGGAGCAGGTTCTCTAACAGAGCATAGGAAAAACAGTGAAACTTCAGGCCAAACATTGAGAATAGTTCAATGGGCAGTGGAATCCAAGAGGGAAATGTTAAAACTGCCTCTCAGAGGAGAGGCTGGAGAGTGAAAGGAATGCACAGAGCTATCAGGAGCAGAAAATAGGGAAGAGGGAAAAAGAGATGGATATCTGCCATATAGAACTAAGCTTGGAAAAGGCCAGCTCTGCAGGCTGTTCTTTGTAACTTGCACCTCCCTCTCAATGCCCCTCCCCTTCCCACACTCATATCCAGAGTTGCCAAGCTGGCTCAGGAATGCACATCCAAACTGCTGCACCTCCCTACGACCCTTTGAGCACCAATCCTGATATCCCCTCCAACAGCCCCTCCGGCTACACGTCTGTGAAGCATTTAGAATTTCTTCTTTGCATGAATGGTGCTAAACAAATGCATTCTCTGTAAAGCGAGGAGCAAGAAGCGAGATAAGGAGCCCCCTGCACCACCCTGCCTAAGGAGCTCAGCGTGTTTCTTAGCGAGGGACAACAGGCAGTGCACAATGTAATAAATAGCAGCAACGAGACAGAAGAAATACTACCAGTGTTTCTGCTCTTTATCATGAGCCAGTAACTCCAGCTGTAACTGCTAAAGGCAGAATGGCAAAGGTGTACTGTTCCTGCTGCGGTTTAACTGTGACAGCATCGTAGATTGAGATCCACACACGGCCAACATTTCATTAGAATCCCTACAGTACAGAATGAGGCCATTCAGCCTGCACCAACCACAATCCCATCCAGGCCCTATTCCCATAAGCCTACACATTTATCCTCACTAGTCGCCCTGACACAAGGGTCAATTTAGCATGGCCTATCAACCACCCGCACATCTTTAGAATGTGGGAGGAAACTGGACCACCCGGAAGAAACCCACACAGATACGGGGAGAATGTGCAAACTCCACACAGAAGGGACCCGAGGCTGGAATTGAACCCAGGTCTCTAGCATTCTGAAGCAGCAATGTTAACCACTGTGCCACCTTGCCGCCGCTGTGACACTGCATGAAATAGGATGGGGAACAACACCAGGGTCACATCCTTGATCAGAGAACCAGTATGGGAATTACTACAGCAAAGCTGGGGGGGTGTGGGAATAGTCCAACCATGCTCAGTAACATGTGCAATTAGCTGTCCAGGAACAAGCAATAATACAGGCCGGAACTGCTAATCCTGAAGCTGTTAACTGAGTGTTATCTAAAGATAATTCTGGAAGGTTTTGAGTAATGGAACTGTGAATATTTCCATTCTGGGACTGTCTCAAGTACAAAAGATTGTTGATGCTCTGGCCAGGAATCGAACCTGGGTCCCACTGTGAGGCAGCAGCACTAACTACTGAATACTGTACCTCTTGTTCTCAACACATATCTCTTCACTCTTCTCTGCATCAAATTTGATCTGACGTGCGTCTGCTCCATTCCATTAGCTTGCCCTTCCCCTCCTGAAGTCTTTTCCTAACTTCTTTGCTGCTGATTACATTCCCAGGTTCCCTGTGGGGGAGGAAAGTGGGTGAGAAATATAATATATATGGAGAGAGAAATTAGAATTGAAACAGGAACAGTTGACTGGAGAAGACAGATGACCAGCCGGGGGCAGCTAGGAGATGGTGAATAACAGTTGGTTTTTATTTTAAGACTGTCAGAACACTTTGTTGTGCCAAATATGAAACATTCATTAAGCAGGATAATTGTGGAATATATTTTTAATTATTTGCATGTACAGCTTTGTCTTGGGTATAAATAACTCACTAATAACTCAGTTATTTATGACTGTTTCAAAGTCATATTTCACTCCTGTCCATTTTGTCAAATGAGATTAATAAACTCTTATTGCAACATGCAATCTAACGTCTATTAAATGTAGGAACAGGAATCAGTGTTCTTCCGACAAGAAGGATTTAAACAAATGGCTCAGTAATTTTCTAAATGAAAGCGAGCTTCCAATAACAGATGGAAGGACTGTAAGCTCCTCAATAGTTGAAATACCTGAACAAGCAAGGGTTGTGAGGACTTCTGTCCTGATATTTGTAACGGTGGCACAGTGTTAGCACTGCTGCCTCACAGCGCCAGGTTCAGTTGGGTGACTGTCTGTGTGGAGTCTGCACATTCTCCCCCTGTCTGTGTGCGTTCCCTCCGGGTGCTCCGGTTTCCTCCTGCAGTCCAATAGGAATGTGGTGACTAGTGGATTTTCACATAACTTCATTGCAGTGTTAATGTAAGCCTTACTTGTGTTGTCAACAAGTAAATGTGAACATAATTGCAGTTTGGGGGGGGGGAGTTTAAATTGAGAGTCTTGCCATCACTGAACTCGGTACATGACCGTTATAAGAATTAACACGAGATCAGCATTCTTTCATATTGAATGTTTCTCGTGGCATCGTTTTATTAAATGTCACCTCCAAATGCATTTGGCTTTCTTCACAGCAGAAGTGCGAATCACAATGCTGCAATTTTTCGAAGGGCAAGGCGATTTTGAGAAGGACAAGAAGGATGTGGAAATGTTAGTTATTTTTACAATCACCAGTCTTGCTGGAAATTGAATTTCTTATAGGGAATGATTGTGGCGCTTCGGGTCAACGACAGACCAAAGATGAAGCTTCCTGTTCTGAATACCAGTCAGTGTATGTGTGGAATGCAGAGATGCCAGTGTTGATCACAAGTGGTAATTCAGTGTTAGATTGCATCTGTGGAGAGAGCTTCGAGTCTGGCTGATCCTTTGTCAGAGATACTGAGATATTCCAGCATGTTCTGTTTTCCTTTCAGATTCCAGCACCCGCAGTATTTTGCCTTTATTTCAATGTTAGATTGATTGGCTGATGGTCTTTGCTTCATTACGCCCAAGATTCAATGCCACTAAGATGTCTTGTGACAGACTTTCCTGCAGATATTCACCCTGCCACTGGGAGTAAATAAGGAGTTGATTGCTTTCAATCTATCAGAACGCAAAGGTTCGCAGAATCCCGTATCCCTTCCTTCATCCACATTAGAGTTTGTGTTAGTTCCAACTGGTGGATTTGCTGAGGCGTTATTTATTCATTCAAAGGATGCAGGCTTTGCTGGTTTTCTTTGCCCTTACCTTAGTGCACTTACAAGCCTGTGATTTGGAAGAGACATCATCATCCATTTTACAGAAGGGGACAGGGTGCACATTAATCCTGCACTTCTGGCTAATCATGCTGTGAAATAACCGTAAGGCATTGCCCCTCATTGTGAATTCATTTCAATGTCTGAAAACCGGTGGGACCCCAGAGGGAGTGCAGAGGTTAGGGAGAGAGTTGTTAAGCAGAGGGTGAGCCTCCCATCCATTGACTCTATCTACACTTGCCTCAGCAAAGCAGCCAGCATAATCAAGGACCCCACGCACCCTGGACATTCTCTCTTCTACCTTCTTCCATCGGGAAAAGGATATAAAGTTGTGATGTCACTTACTAACTGGGGGTGGGAGTTGTTGAGTGGGGAGGTGGGAGAAGGGGTTGTTGAGCAGGGGAGGGGCTGGGGTGGGAGTTGTTGAGGTGGGGGTGAGGGTGGGATTGGGAGTCATTGAGTTTGGGGTTGGGTTGGAAGTTATTGGGTTTGTTGTTGGGGATGGAAATTGTTGACTTGAGGGTGGGGGTGGAAGTTGTTGAGTTTGGGGTTGGGGAGGAGGCTGTTGAGCTGGAGGTGGGGTGCGGAAAGGGATTGTTGGGGGGGATGGAGTTGGGAGCTGTTGACTTTGGGGTGGTGTTGGGGGTGGGAGTTGTTGAGTTTGGGGTTGGGGAGGAGGCTGTTGAGCTGGGGGTGAAGGTGGCGGTTGGGAGTTATTGATGGCACAGAGAAGATGGGAGTAACTGGCTGATAATGAAGGAAAATCCAGTCTTCGCTCAGAGAATGCAAAGAACATCAATTAATATTCCAGCATTGCAAAATAATAATCCGAGCTTTAGTACCATCTGTCAGAATTCAATGTTTCTTGGTTTTGTACATAACTGACCCTGGGTTGCTCTCAGAAGTGCAGAACCTCCCTGGCACAATGTTACCACAGACTTATTACTGGCTGATGATTTAAGTTGCTTATTTCTTCAGCCGACAGTGCGATGATGACGTTCCTCGTGTTGTAGAGATGATTGGCTATATTGGCAAGTTTAATATCTGTTTAGTGGGGCTGACAAGAGATCAGTCAGACTGAGTACCAATGAATTGTATTTTTAGTCTTTGCAGTGTGGGCATTGCTGGCATTGTGAGCATCCCTATTTGCCCTTAAAGTGACAGGCTTGTTGGGCCATTTCCGAAGATGGTTAAGAGTGGTAGGTACAGCCGGTTCCCTTCCCTAAAACAAACCAGATGGATTTTTAAACAATCAATAATAGATTTATAATTACCATCATTGAGACTAATTTTCAGTTGCAAATGTATCTATTAACTGAACTTGCTGCCATGATGGGATTTAAACCGGTGACTCCAGAGCATTAACCCCAGGCTCTGGATTACAGTCCCGTGACATTGCCACCGTCTCCACCTGGTTAGCCGGTTGCTCCACCTCGCTGTCACTGACCCTCTTTTGATTGGTGTTGCCAACTTACAGGATTGCCTTAGAATCTCCAAGTCTCCAGGGCAGCTGCCAACAGCACTGGATAAAAGTTATAGATAAATTTATTTATTAAAGAAGTCTTCAAACACTTTCTTCTAATAGTAAAAATGCTGGGCTTGGGGTTAATACAGACTGATTGTGCCATGTTCCCAGAGAGACAGCATGCCAATCAGGCAAGGACATGGTAGGGCAGAGGCAATTACTCCACCCACCTTCCCCACCTGGCATTGCCACCCTGATCGGCTAAGTCTCCTTGATAATTTTGGGCATTTTGTTGCACTGATGCCCCTTTCAGCAGAGGCTCAGAGGCAGCACACTGTCACAGTGGTTAGCACTGCTGCCTCACAGCATCACAGATCCCGGTTCAGTTCCCGGCTTGGGTCACTGTCTGTGCAGCACATTGTGCCCGTGTCTGCGTGGGTTTCCTCCGGGTGCTCTGGTTTCCTCCCACAATCCGAAAGATTAGATTCCAAAAAAGAAAATGCTGGAAAACCTCAGCAGATAAGCCTTTGACAAAGGGTTGTCTGGACTTGAAATGTCAGCTTTTATTCTCTCCTTACAGATGCTGTCAGACCGGCCGAGATTTTCCAGCATTTTCTCTTTTGGTTTGAGATTCCAGCAACCTGGCTTTTATCCAGTGCTGGTTAAGTGCATTGTCCATGCTAAATTCTCCCTCAGTGTACCCAAACAGAGAGTGTGGCGACAAGGGGATTTTCACAATAACTCCATTGCAGTGTTAATGTAAACCTACTTGTGGCACTAATAAATAAACTTTAAAAATCTCTAGTTTCCCTTTATGTGCAACTTTTTATTTGGATTAAAGTGGTATAAACACATAGGGATTGCATACGCTATTTCCTGGGTTAGGGAGTGTTTGTAAATTGCAGCTGTGTGGACACATGCTTATGGAAATGTGTTTCGAAAATAAAGTTGGCTGTTCTGAACTCAGTGGACCTTTAATTTAAAGAAAAATGATGCCTTCCCTTAAGAAAGCTCATTTGCTTTTGCTTGCACTGGTTCATTAACCTGCCCGGGTAAAGTATTCCACAACTCTATTAGCCTTCTGTACTAAAGGATACACCTATTACATTCATTCTTCAATAGCTGTCCCAGTCTGACAACTGTTCCTCGCTACAATGGAGATGCACTCGCAGTCTCTATTCCTCCAAATGTTTAATCTTTGAGCTATTACCCGAGACATAACTGGGGTATAGTGATGGTAATTTGGACATCCCACCCCCTCACCATCACCCTCTCTAATGCTCCAGTTTCTCCAGGTCTTGCCTTTGCCAGCTTAGGTGGCACAGGGCACTGCAGTTAGAACTACTGCCTCACATCGCCAGGGATCCGGGTTCGATTCCCGGCTTGGGTGACTGTGTGGAGTTTGCACGTTCTCATGGGTTTGCTCCAGGTGCTCCAGTTTCCTCCCACAGTCTGAAAGAACATGCTAGTTAGATGCATTGACCCGAACAGATGCCAGAGTGTGCCGACGAGGGGAATTTCACAATAACTTCATTGCAGTGTTAATGTAAGCCTTACTTGTGACTAATAAATAAGCTTTATTTTGCCACAAGTGAAGGATCGATTCCCCACTGGTATCAGAGAGAGAGTGGAACTCTTCCCAACCTCCCTGACCTTTCCATGCTTTGTAGGAGAGAAAGGGAAAAATTGCCATCTTTATTTGTTTCTCATCTCCTGCCCCGAGCAAACTGTCAGATGCAAGAGCCTAAGATTCTGTCCGGTCCCACTGAAACATTGGCATTTCATTGAAAGATATGCCGTGAAATGCACAGCGTTTTTCACCTGTCTTCCCGACAGCAACAACAATTTATATCTATATAGCACCTTCAGTGCATTGTGTTCTCAATGGTGGGAAAGTCCAGAACTAGGGGTCATAGTTTGAGGATAAGGAATAAACCTTGTAGAACTGAGGTGAGGAGAAATTTAGAATCATAGAATCTTAGAATCCCTACAGTACAGAAGGAGGCCATTCAACCCATCGAGTTGGCACCACAATCCCGCCCAGGCCCATAACTCCATACATTTACCCTAGCTAGTTCCACTGACACTAAGGGGAAATTTAACATGGCCAATTCACCTCACCTGCACATTTTTGGACTTTGGACATTCTTCACTCAGAGGGTGGTGAATGTGTGGAATTCACTGCCACAGGATGTATTTGAGGCCAAAACATTGTCTAATTTCAGGAAGAAATTAGAAACAGCTCTTGGGGCTAAAGGGATATCGGAGAAAGTAGGGGCATCAGTTTATTGAATTCGAAACTGGCCATGATCAAGTTGAATGGTGCAGCAGGCTCGAGGGGCCAAATGGCCTCCGCCTGCTTCGAATTTCTGAACCTGTTTTGTAGGAATATTAGGAACGAAAATATCACACTGATACTGGACCCTGGCCATTTTATTTTATTTATTCACTCATGGGGTGTGAGGGGTCACTGGCTGGGCCAACATTCCTGAGACCAATTAAGAGTTAACCACATTGCTGTGCTCTGGAGTCACATGTAGGCCAGATTGGGTAAGGACGGCAGATTTCCTTCCCTGAAGGACATCAGTGAACCACAGGGGCTTTTCTGATAATCAACAATGGTTTCATGGGTCAGCAGTGGATTCTTAATTCCAGATTTTTATTGAAATCAAATTTCACCATCTGCCGTGATGAGATCCAACTCTATTGCATCACTCTGGATACCTGGAGCACTAGTCCCAGCAGCAATACCACTATCCATCATCTCCCCCTGTTTCTCGTGTGATATCCCCAAAAGTTAAAACATCTGGAGAAGGGGAGACTATATCTCCATTGTACACAATAAGGAAGAGTTCACAAGCTGGGGCACACTATTGAAGGATGAATTTAATTGGAGCATTAGAGGTATCGTTTGGTACCAAAAGCTAATAGAGTTACCAGGAAAAGTATTGGAGTTAGGAGGTCAAAGGGGTAGGTTTTACAGAGTGCCTTCAGGGAGGAAAGTAAGCTAGAGAGGCAAGGAGGTTTAGAGAGGGAATTCAGAGATGATCTAAAGGCTAAAATTAGAGGAGCACAGATTTCCCACAGAGACTGGAGGAGATTATAGAGTGGGGGAGGGAAAAGTCCATGGAAGGGTTTGAAAGCAAACTTAAAACCAAGGCATTGGTTGGGCGTCACCTTGGCATGGTGGTTAGCACTGCTGCCTCACAGTGCCAGGGACCTGGGTTCCAATCCCATCTTGGGTCACTGTCTGTGGAGTTTGCACACCCTCCCTGTGTCTGCGTGGGTTTCCTCCAGCTGCTCCAGTTTCCTCCCACACTCCAAAGATGTGCAGGTTAAGTGGTTTAGCCATGCTAAATTGCCCCTCAGTATCAGAGGGAGTAGCAGGATAAATATGAGGGGTAATGGGGATGGGGCCTGGCTGGGATTGTGCCGGCTTTGATAAAGGGTCATCTGGACTTGAAATGTCAGCTTTTTTCTCTCTCTACAGATGCTGCCAGACCTGCTGAGATTTTCTCTTATTTGAAGGTAAAATGTGCATTTAACAAACTTGCCAGAGTTTTTTGAAAAGGGAGCAGCGAGGGGCCAATGCTGCAGATGTGGTGCATTAAAGACTTCCAATACAGCATCAAACAATGGACTTGTGAGCAAAGTTAAGGCTCATGGAATAAAAGGCACAGCAACAACATGGAATCAGAACAGGCTGAGTGGCAGGAAGCAGAGAGCAAGAATTAGTGAATGATTTTCAGGCTTGAGAATTGTTTGTAGTGGCATTTCCCAGGAGTCGGTATTGGGATTCTTGCTTTTCTTGAGGTATATTAATGGCATAAACCTCAGAATGGAAGGCACAATCTCAAAACTTGTGGATGATATGAAATTTGGACACAGTAAAAAGCCTCACAGCTCCAGGTTAAAATACAGCAGGTTTGTTTGGAATCACGAGCTTTCGGATTACTTCTCCTTCACCTGATGAAGTGCTCCAAAAGCTCATGATGCCTGTTGGACTTTAACATGACATTGTGAGACTACTTACTGTGCCCACCTCAGTCCAACGCCAGCATCTCCACCTCATGAAACTTGGAAGCATTGTAAACTGTGAGGAGCATGGTATAGAACTTCAGAAAGACGTGGACAAGTTGGTAGAATGGGCGGACAGGTGGCAGATGAAATTCAATTTGGAGAATTGTGAAGCGATTTATCTTGGTAGGAAGGATGTGGAGAGACAATACAAAATAATAAATACAATTCTAAAAGGGGTGCAGGAAAAGAGAGACCTGAGCATGAATGTGCATGAGTCACTGAAGGTGGCAAGCCAAGGTGAGTGAGCAGATAATGAAATATAGAAGGTCCTGGGCTTTACTAATAGGGACATAAAGCACAAGGGCAAGGAGGTTATGGTGAACTTGTATAAGACATTAGTTTGGCCTCAGCTAAAGGAACACATCCAGTTCTGAGCACTGCACGTTAGGGAGGGTGTGAAGGCATTGGAGAGGATGTAGAAAAAAATTCACGAGAACTGGTCTGTTCTGATGAAAAGTCTTGTTGGATTTGAAATGTTAGCTCAACTTCTCTCTCCACTGGTGCGCCAGACCTGCTGGGTTTTTCCAGCATTTTCTGTTTTTGTTTCAGATTTCTATCAGCTGCAGCATTTTGCTTTTATTTCAGTAACAGTAAGAACTTTGGAGATATACAAGAGGATGTTGTTCTCAGACGATAGATTTTTCTGATGGGTCAACTGTTTTTCCATTGTATTTATCTGGTGGATGTTATTCACATGGTTTGCAGAAGGGGCAGCGTTTGAGATTAAAGTGGTTGCCATTTCCTACTCTTTAATGCCCCACAATGAATCACAATTGCTTCTTCTGTTAATTCTTTCATGGAAGGTGCATGTCACAAGCAAGACCAGCATTTATTGGCCATCCCTATTTGTCCTTGAGAAGGTGGTGTGATCTGCATTCATGAACTGCTGCAGTCCATGTAGTGTAGGTGCACCCTCAGTGTTACTGGAAAGGGAGTTCCAGGATTTTAGTCTAGTGACGGTGAAGAAACGGCGATATATTCTCAATCAGGATGGTGGGTGGCTTCAGGGGGAGTTTGTTGTTGCTGGTGTTCTAACAAAACAAAGAACAAAGAACAAAACAGCATGGGAAACAGGCCCTTCGGCCCAATGAGCCCGCACCGCCACCCCAATGTTCTCACCTCTACCCGCTATCCCTGTCCATGTTTATAGATCTATGGATTAAAAACCAAATTTGAGACAATTTAGGGAGAATTTGTTTTGCCAATTAGCCTAAGAGCACATCTTTGGGATGTGGGAGGAAACCGGAGCTCCCGGAGAAAACCCACGCAAGCACGGGGAGAATGCGCAAACTCCCACAGACACAGGCCCAAATCCATGTATCTGCACAGCACAGCGATAGTCACTGCGCTGTCGTGTTGCCCATCAAATGGTCCAGGTCAAGCATACACTAACAACGTGAAGCACTAGGATACTCTCGAAAAAAAGTCCAAGAGCAGCCCTCTCACCACCCATCGCGTGTATGCCCCTTTGGTGTCTTCTGGCCCTGTCCTCTCAAAGGGAAACAAACAATAAAAACTAGGGAATAAGAACACTGCTCCAAACTGTTTTCACCTTTAGGGTTTCAGGATGGTGGATGCGAAGATGGTATGGTGGCACAATGGGTGGCACAGTGGTTAGCGCTGCTGCCTCACAGCACCAAGGACATGATTCCAGTTTCGGCCTTGGGTGATTGCGTAGAGTCTGCACATTCTCCCCATGTCTGGGTGGGTTTCCTCTGGGTGCTCCTGTTTCTTCCCACAATCCAAAGATGTGCAGGTTAGATGCATTAGCCATGGTAAATATGTGCAGTTACAGAGCTAGGGTGGGGAAAGGACCTGGGTGAGCAAAGCTGTGAGTGAGAGTCAGTAGAGACTCAATGGGTTGAATGGCCTCCTTCTGCACTGTAAGGATTCTATGATTCTTGGGTGCAGATTTGGAAGATTTTGGTATCTAAGCTTAAGTTTATTCATTAGTGTCACAAGTCAGCTTACATTAACACTGCAATGAAATTACCGTGAAAATCTTTTAGTCACCACACTCTGGCGCTTGTTCGGGTACACTAAGGGAGAATTTAGCATGGCCAATGTACCTAACTAGCACATCTTTTGGAGTGAGAGAAGAAATTGGAGCACCCAGAGGAAACCCACATAGACACGGAGAGAATGTGCAAACTTCACACAGAGTGTGACCCAGGGCAGGAATCGAACCCCGGGTTCCTAGCAGTGTGAGGCAGCAGTGCTAACCACTGTGCCACCATGCTTCTGTATGTCTGTGGATAGAATAGAACCTGGCTAGAACACAGATATGAACAAAGGATTCTGCTTATGCCAGAGCAGCGAGAAGGTATTTTGTCTGTTCTGTTACTTTCCCTCTCTAACTAAGCTATCCCGCTGCAGGTTGGCTAACTGCCAGAGAATGCCTGTCCTTCAACCAATTACACCACTCTCACTGTGCACAAATGTATTTGGATACATAAGAAGGGTCACTGCATTTCAATGCAATTAGAAGTGAGGTGCTTTGAGGTGTATTGAAAGACATAACAAGATGTTATATAAACGTGAAATTTCTTTGATAGCCTTGTCATTGAATATCAGAAATCATGTATATTTTCATGTTCCAGTGACGAGTTCAGTAAATTTCCCCATTCGACAGTGGGGATTTTTTTTCAAAGGTTTCCCCACAAGGTCTGAAATTCACTCAATGAATTACTCAGTGGAAAATGGCCATTTCTACCCATGCAATGTCAACAGGTCATGCAGTCTGACCAAACAGTCAGATTCTGCCGCAGCAAACATGGGTCTTTGAGATTTTCGCAAGGAACATTCAAATCTCTGGAAAGCATTAAAAAAAACAGTCGATAACATATAAGTGAACTTGAACATTGGCGTTCAGCTGATTCGAAAAAAATGGGTGTCGTAAAGCTGATGGAGATGTGCAAATGCGGAGAATGGGAAGAAAGAACATGTGTAAAAAGGAGTGCTGCAATTATAGTGCGAATCCCTAATTAAATCGCTGGAGTATTCCCTGCTATATATTTTGATTTCCCCCTGAGCTACCGACCCAGGTAGCTTTATATCTGTACTCACTGGTGCATTTTATAAGAATGTTTTTCAACCCAGTGTTTCAGGGACTGAAGCTTTCTTTTCTATAATATCCTCTTTACTTCATGAAGCACGGCCGCTGTTTTCATTCCCCTTTGTTTTTCTGCTCCAGGCAAAAATGCAATAACTCGAAATGCATTTTGTCAGCTTCAGTCTGCAATGGGTTTTTTTTTGTTCATCCAGTCCAACTTTATTAAACCTTCCTGCAAAGTAGAAAGACTTGTTCCAGTGATAAAAGAGGATACTTAACTTGAGGATAAATGAGACAGCAGCAAGAAATGATGGAAAGATGATGTTTTGGGCAGCACGGCGGCACAGGTGTTAGCACTGCCGCCTCGCAGCACCAGAGACCCGGGTTCTTTTCTTCTGCCCTACGCTCTCAACTCTGGCACAATGTGCACCAGTTTCAGGTGATGAAGGGACAGCGCTCCGAAAGCTCATGATTCCAGATAAATTTGTTGGACTTTAGCCTGGAACTTCCACATCCCTGAAGGAATGAATTAAAAAAATAATATCGCAGCAAAGGAAAAGCCAAAATCTAGGAAACTGGGAGGATGAGAGCACAGTTGGAAGTGAATTGGAGGAGAGGTTTTGCCAGGAACAGATTATGTAGGAAATGGGGTTAAAAGGAATCAGTAAAAATTAAAGCATGCAAACTGATTGGTGATGTTTTTCTGTTATTGAGATTGTGAGGATAGAGAGACAATAAGAAATGTTGCGGCTGTGGGCAGAAGAGGCTTGATGGAGGAAGAGCCTGAGAGAGACATCAAACTCTGGGGAGTCCCAAGGTTTTGGAAACCCTGTGGCACAGAAAGAGGCCATTTAGTCCTTCGAGTCTGCATCAACATTATCTCCAATTCAATGTGTGTTTTACTAACAATCCTATGTGTGAAACCAAATCAAATGTAAATCTTACAACTAAGTTTTGACTTTTATTTCATTTATTATTGTCATATTTATGGTATACAGTGTTTCTTGCGTGCTATACCAACATAGCATACCATATATAGAGAAGGAAAGGGGAAACTGCAAAATGTAGTATTACAGTTATAGCTAGAGTGTAGAAAAAGATCAACTAAGTGCGAGGTAAATCCATTCAAAACTCTGACAGCAGCAGGGAAGAAGTTGTTCTTGAATTGGTTGGTATGTGTCCTCGTTTGTATCATTTTCCCAACAGAAGAAGGTGGGATTCTTAATTATGCTGGCTGCTTTTCCGAGGCAGTGGGAAGTGTAGACAGAGTCAATGAATGGGAGGTGACTGGGGGAATTTTCATGTAACTTCATTGCAGTGTTAATGTAAGCCTACTTGTGACTAATAAATAAAAAGCAGATCCAGTAACAAACATCAGTTAAAGCGGGGCTGTGTATCACTTAAACAGAATCATAAATTAGCCATTGGTCCCCTTATGCCCACTCTTTTACCCTTAGGGAAAGGCACGCTGTTTAATCTACCATCAACAATAAACTTAATTACAGAGCATGAAATAAATTTGTCATGGTGACATGAGGGCCCACTGAATTTACTCGCAATCCCTCAGAGAAACATTTATACTTCAATCAGTAACAATTCCCCGTAAGAACACATTCCAACCAGTGTCAGAAACACAGAGACCAATTAATATTGCCTAGTCTGTCCTGTGGAGCAGCTCTATAGCCCTCCATGAAATGTTTATTGCCTATTCTGCAAGCGATGAGAGACCTAAGCCTATTTAATCCGAATAGTGTAATGTGCTGCCTCATTTCATACAGGCCTCAGGGACAGCAGGGTATGATGATAAGCAATGTTGGCTAAGACAACAGGGCTAGTTTTTGTTTTAATAGCCACTCCAGTGGGGTGTTTAACTACCACGTTAAGCATCGGCTTCTCAGCTCCAGTTCAATGCATCCAAATCCCAGCTCAGTTCTCAGGGAAATGTCACAAACGTAAGCACAGATTACTGAGGACTAGATTCAGTCAATAGATTTCATACTTTCATCCCCTACTGCCACCTAAACTCCCAGTTTAAGGCAAATTACCTCCGATGCTGGAATCTGAAACAGAAACAGAAAATACTGGAGAATCTCAGCAGGTCTGGCAGCATCTGTAGAGAGAGAATACACCCATTGTTTCAAGTCTGACAATGGAGAGGACCAGAGTGAGACTCCATATTGGAGGGAGCTTCATCCACTTCATTGAAGAGTCAACTTGAACCTTCATTGACATAGAATCATAGAATTCCTGTGGTGTAGAAGGGGATCATTCGGCCCATCAAGCCTGCACTAACCACAATCCCACCCATGCCCTATTCTCATAACCCCAGATATTTACCTTGCTGATCTCCTGACGCTGGGGTCGATTTATCAAAGCCAATCAACCTAATCAGCACATCTTTGGACTGTAGGAGGAAACGGAGCAGCCAGAGGAAACCCACGCAGTCACAGGGAGAATGTGCAAATTCTGCACAGTCATCCTAAGCCAGTGTTAAACCCAGCGCCCTGGCGCTATGAGGCAACAGTGTTAACCATTGGGCCACCATGCCACCCTTTACATATATTGCACAACCTTAGTGTCAGTACAACGTGAGAGATACTGCCCTTGTGTTACCCCTGAATATTTGGCTGCTGAACACAATTTAAAAACAAGCAAATGACTTAGCTTGAATGTTACACTTGATGTTAACCCTTAAACATGTTATCCTAGAGGTTAAAATAACACAGGTTAGAAAATTTACTTCTTGACCAGCAACACTTCCTGACAATCGCTATGGGGGTACAAGATCTGGAGTTAGACTAGACTATTTGCTATTTTGACAGTAATGTGAGGATATGATGTTTCACACCAAGCATGATTTTACTGACAAATTGGGAAGCTTTCATCAAAACAAACTTTATTTAATGACAAAGTTTAACTACAAAAAATGAATTAGCTTAACATTTAGCATCTAAACAATTCTTAAACATGACAAGATGCAATTCTTAACTGCCAACCTATCTCTATTAGTTCCAATTCAAGCAATATTCCTCTTATACTCCACTTCAAAATCACTTAGCAAACAGACAGACTTACCTGATTGTACTTGTCAACAGTTCTAGAGCTTTTTGAATACTTCTGGACAGAGAAGCAGAGAGAGTCACCTGTCTGCTGACAACGCCAAACAACAGCCTCCAGAGGGGGAGAGAGAAAGGAAGATGCCTCTTATTTCTTTAAGAATTCAGCAATAACTGACTATTTTAAAAATCTGTCTCTCCAGCAAGCTTAGTTTCACTCCTTCTCTGCTTCTGTCAATCAACCTAATCAAAACCCTATTCTGAAACCCAAGAGAAAACCCTCATTTACTCAGATTTTTTTAAAAAATAGCTCAGATCAGTTATCATCCTGCTTTCTCAGCATGGGGCTGCATATTTTTTCAGACAAACTAGTACCATGTAAATCAGAGCTGAATTTTAAATATACCCCATATAAGAAATATAGTAAATGTATAGTTCTTAAAAGCGCAGTATCATCCAAAAAGGATCTGAAACCAAATTCTCAGCCATATTCATGCTTTATTTTGCTTTTTTTTTTCTTATTTAACTGAACCAATTGTTAGAGAAGTTTTTTACTGTAATGAATAATTCACAGGTTTTTTGTAGAAACTACTGAAGGTAAACTTACTACTTTAATCATGTTAATTGTGGAGAAGTTTTCTCTCCCTGGAGGATTCTTCCAGCTGCTCGGAACAAATGCAATGCTCACATCATGCAGCTGGTTGGGTATAAAGGCATCCATCAGGATTTTGTAAAACCTTTTCATTTCAGGTACAAATTGTTCCCAAATTCTAGATTATCAGGAGTGTTGAACTGTGGCACTTTGAATTTCTCCTTAACATTTACAAAGGGAAAATTCTGTATGTACTTATTAACATAGCTACTTCCCCCTCCTCCCCATGGTGTGTTTTCCAGCGGTGGTGACTCAGGACATTCCAGTCCCCCCAATGTCTACGGCATTTTACGCTGTTTTCCGGCCATGCCACCGGCAAACCGGAAGATCCAGTCGGAGGGAACATAGAACATAGAACATAGAACAATACAGCACAGAACAGGCCCTTCGGCCCTCGATGTTGTGCCGACCAAAATAAAAAGCAATGCCCCTCCTAACTAAACCATTCCCTTCTCATCCATATACTTATCAACTAACCTCTTAAACGCCACCAAACTTGGCGCATCCACAACAGCTGCAGGCAGGGCATTCCACTCCCTAATCACTCTTTGAGTAAAGAACCTACCTCTGATATCCGTCCTATAACTCATACCCCTTAATTTAAAGTTGTGTCCCCTCGTGCTAGCTTTTTCCATCCTAGGAAAAAGGCTATCACTGTCCACCCTATCCAAACCTCTAATTATCTTATATGTTTCAATAAGATCCCCCATTAGCCGCCTCCTTTCTAACGAAAACAACCTCAAATCCTTCAACCTCTCTTCATAGGACCTGCCCTCCATACCAGGCAACATCCTAGTAAACCTCCTCTGTACCCTCTCCAATGCCTCCACATCTTTCTTATAATGTGGCGACCAGAACTGCACACAATACTCCAAGTGCGGCCGCACTAGAGTTTTGTACAGTTGCAACATGATGCTGCGGCTCCTAAATTCAATCCCCCTACCAATAAAAGCTAAGACTCCATATGCCTTCTTAACAACTTTATCCACTTGACTGCCTACTTTCAGGGATCTATTGACACATACACCAAGATCCTTCTGTTCCTCAACACTATTAAGAGCCCTACCATTAGCCCTATACTCTACACATTTATTGTTCCTGCCAAAGTGCATTACCTCACACTTTTCCACATTAAACTCCATTTGCCACCTCTCGGCCCAGCTCTGCAACTTGTCCAAGTCACTCTGTAAACTAAACACCCCTCTTCACTATCTACCACACCACCAACTTTAGTATCATCTGCAAATTTACTGATCCATCCCTCAATACCCTCATCCAGATCATTTATAAAAATTACAAACAGCAGGGGCCCCAAAACAGACCCCTGAGGCACACCACTCGTCACCGAACTCCACGATGAATATCTCCCATCAACCACCACCCTCTGTCTTCTATCTGCCAGCCAATTCCTAATCCAATTAGCTAAATCACCCTCTATTCCACACATCTGCATTTTCTGTAGAAGTCTTCCATGGGCCACCTTATCAAAAGCCTTACTAAAGTCCATATATACTACATCAACCGCCTTACCCCCATCCACCTCTCTGGTCACTTTCTCAAAAAACTCAATGAGGTTAGTAAGGCATGACCTACCCTTCACGAAACCATGCTGACTATCCCCAATCAATTCATTTCTCTCTAAATAACTATAAATCCTATCCCTAATAATTCTCTCCAATACCTTGCCCACCACAGAAGTAAGACTCACTGGCCTATAATTCCCAGGAAGGTCTCTCTTCCCCTTCTTAAACAATGGGACCACATTCGCCATCCTCCAGTCCTCCGGAACCACACCCGTAACCAACGAGGACCTGAAGATCAGAGCCAGAGGCTCTGCAATCTCCTCTCTTGCCTCCCAGAGAATCCTAGGGTAAATCCCGTCCGGCCCAGGGGACTTATCCAACTTCAAACCCTCGAGAATTTCTAACACATCCTCCCTATCTACTACAATACTCCCCAATTTGCAACCCTGTACCTCAGTGCTCTCCACAGCTACATTTCCAGCACTCTGCGTGAATACCGAAGAGAAATATTTATTCAGTGCCTCACCAATCTCTTCAGGCTCCACGCACAACTTCCCACTGCTGTCTATGACTGGCCCTAATCTTGCCCTAACCAATCTTCTATTCTTAACATATCGAAAGAAAGCTTTAGGATTCTCCTTAATCCTATCAGCCAACATCTTCTCGTGTCCCCTCTTAGCTCTCCTCAATTCACTTTTTACCTCCTTCCTAGCTAATCTATAGCTATCCATTGCACTACCTGAGCCTTCAAGCCTCATCCTGACATAAGCCTCCTTTTTCTTCTTAACCAGCAAATCAACTCTTTTCGTACACCAAGGCTCTCTTACTCGTCCATTTCCTCCCTGCCTGACAGGGACATACTTATCAAGGACTCTCAGCAGCTGCTCCTTGAATAAGCACCACATTCCAGATGTTCCCAGTCCCTGTAGTTCCCTAGTCCAATCTACGCACCCTAATTCTCTCCTGATGGCCTCATAATTACCCTTCCCCCAGCTATAACTACAGCCCCCAGCTTCATGCCTATCCCTGTCCATCACTAAGGTGAACGTAACCGAATTGTGGTCACTATCACCAAAATGTTCACTAACTTCCAAGCCTAACACCTGGTCTGGCTCATTGCCCAGCACCAAATCCAATGTAGCCTCACCTCTAGTTGGCCTATCTACATACTGAGTCAAAAAACCTTCCTGCACACTCTGTACGAAAACTGACCCCTCTAACGAGCTAGAGCTATAGCTATTCCAATCAATATTAGCAAAGTTAAAGTCCCCCATCACAATTACCCTACTACTTTCACTCCTAATCAGAATTGACTTCGCAATCCTTTCCTCAACCTCTCTAGAACTATTAGGAGGTCTGTAAAAGACTCCCAACAGGGTGACCTCTCCTCTCCTGTTTCTAATCTCAGCCCATACTACCTCAACAGACAAGTCCTCATCAAACTTCTTTTCGATCACCGTGATACAGTCTTTGACCAGTAACGCCACTCCTCCCCCCCTTCTACCCCCTTCTCTACTCCGACTAAAGCATTTGTACCCCGGAACCTGCAACATCCATTCCTGTCCCTGCTCTACCCAAGTCTCTGAAATGGCCACAACATCGAAGTTCCAGGTACTGGTCCAAGCTGCAAGTTCCTCCCCCTTATTGCGAATACTCCTTGCATTAAAGTATACGCATCTCAAACCATGCTCCACCCCACCCGTACGCCGCTGTGTTTTACAACTCTCCTCTATAACCCCCTTACTCTCATCCCTCTCAGCACCCCAACTACTTAGGATCCCACCCCCCCCCCGAATCAGTTTAACGCCCCCATCATAGCCTTAGCAAATTTTCCCCCCAAGATATTAGTCCCCCTCTGGTTCAGGTGTAGACCATCTCTTTTCCAGAAGTGACTTTTTCCAGAAGTAGACTTTTCCAGAAGTGCTGGAAAATTCAGCCCACCGTTTTGTTTAACAGTTCTGTTCTATCAGATGTTGCCAAGTTTCCGTGGATGGCACAGTGGCACCTCTGTCTCACAGTGCCAGAGACCCAGGTTCAATTCACTGTCTGTGCAGTTTGCACATTTTCCCCATGTTTGCACGGGTTTCCTCCGGGTGCTCTGGTTTCTTCCCACAGACTGAAAGATGTGCTGGTTGGGTGCATTAGCCATGCTACGTTCTTTCTCGAACAGGCGCCGGGGTATGGCAACTTATGGATTTTCACACTAACTTCATTGCAATGTTAATGTAAGCCTACCTGTGGCACTAATAAATAAACTTTAGAATATAGGTCGTAGAACTGGTCCATACCAAGGGTTTTTGCTGGTCCTTTTGTCACATTTCTTGGGGGTCATTTTAAGAAGATTGACGCTCAGGAAGGTGGTGGGGTAGATTTATCACTTTCTGAAAATATCATGGTCTGTGGAGAGAGAGAGAGAAAGAGAGAGCAAGAGAGCGTGATAGCAAGAAGAAGAAGAAAATTCACTCCTTCAGTTTCATTTTGAATTTGAATCCACAATGTCATGGGCTCCCTCAACACATTGCTAACCTTAACAATTTGACTGCATTTTCATCACCAATTATGGGCAGCACGGTGGCACACTGGTTAGCACTGCTGCCTCATAGCGCCAGTGACCCGGGTTCGATTCCCAGTTCGGGTCACTGTTTGGAGTTTGCACCCTCTCCCCGTGACTGTGTGGGTTTCCTCCGGGTGCTCCAGTTTCCTCCCATAGTCCAAAGATGCGCAGGTTAGGCGGATTGGCCATGCTAAATTGCCACTTAATGTCAGGGCGAACTAGCAAGGTAAATACGTGGGGTTACAGGGATAAGAGCTGGATGGTTGGTGCAGACTTAGTGGGCTGAATGGCCTCCTTCTGTGCAGTAGGGATTCCACGAATACACTCCTTCCTTCCAATATTTGTAATCGACTTCCACTTTGGACAGAATTTTCCGGCTGCGTTAGTCTAAAAGCTGGAAATTCCCGCCCAACCATCAATGCCATTTCACATTCTCCACCACCCGCCTGCTAGAATTCCAGAGGTGGGACAGGATGGGAGAATTCCTGCACTGATTTCTCAAGGCCTTGCCAAGCCAATCTATCCTCTGTCATTACCACAACAGGAGCTAGTACAATACATAAGCAAAATAATATTTCCTCACTCCTTCACTTACGAGTAAGCAGCTCCATCGCTGGTGTTCACTTGAAACATTCTGGCCATATTTCGAAGAATTAATTCTCCTTCCTGACAATTTCCTCAGTGATAAATAACTCTTAATGGGGGCTGCAGTTCCATTTGTTTCCTTTGCTCAGCCAACAGTTCCCGTCTTAACTAAAACCACTCGCTTGAATGTGTAAGATGGTCCTCTACGTCTCATTAATATCACTTCTGACTGGCTGCTGAAAACTCATTAGGCGGATAACTCATTTTACTCGCAACAGATGTGGCTCTGTGAAGTCTGGTCCGGGGAGACCCTTCAATCTTCAGAAATGTAAGCAGATAATTAAAACAAAATCCTAAATGAAGGCACTTGTTTCAAGGGAGATAGACGAATAGAAGTTTACAATAATGTTTACATCCAGGCAGAGGAGTCGGGAGGCCCCGAGGAATTCTTCGATTCTTCGCACGATGTCTTAGGATCTGTCATTTTTTGATAGTTCAGGGTTTCCCTTTAAATGCTGTACTCTCGCCCAAGGGGATAATAATTTGGTTTGGGGGAGCTAATTGCAAAAGAAAAAAATCTCCTCCTGCTGTAACTTTGTTTAGCTCAGTTGGCGAGACAGCTGGTTCATGATGCAAAGGGGCGCCAACAGCAATGATTCTGTTCCCTTACTGGCTACTCAAGCCTGTCCCTCGCCTGAGGTATGGTAAATTGCCATGTCACAGGGAGGAGCAGCCTACGGTCACCTGGGACTTGTGGCGACTTGCTCTTCACCTTTATCTTTAGCTAAATTCTATTCCGCAGCTATCAAGGAGAGGGAGGTCAGCATTTGACCTTGGCTGGTGCAACGTGGTCTCCATAAATAGACTCATAGAAACCCTACAGTGCAGAAAGAGGCCTTCTGACCCATCAAGTCTACCCAGATCCTACCCCCACACATTTACCCAGCAATCTATGCATCTCAGGACACTAAGGGGCAATTTTAGCATGGCCAATCAAGCTAACCCGCACATTTTTGGACTGTGGGAGGAAGCCCAGGCAGACATGAGGAGAATGTGCAAACTCCACGCGGACAGTAACCCAAGGCAGGAATCGAACCCAGGTCCCTGGAGCTGTGAAGCAGCAGTGCTAACCACTGTGCCGCCCAGACTGTGACTCCCAGAGTCAATCCTGTGTTGTGGTTAACCTACAGATCGCTGTGCCCATGGGAACATTCAGATTGAAGGCTATTTGAAGCACCATCATTGTAGCACTGTAACAGGGCAAAAAAATCCAGAACTGGTCTGGATGAAGAGGTGTTGAGGGAGCAGTGAGCGGAAATTGATTTTGATCCACTTTCATTTCACCTATTTCCCTTCAACTCTGAGGAAAAGAGGCACAAGGGAGTAGACGGAGAAGGCAGGGAAGAAAAAGGAGACCCAGCAAAAATGAATGAAAGAGAAAAGAAAGAAGGGAAAGAAATAGAGGGAAAGAACATTAAAATGAAGAGAAGGGAAAGAAAAGAAGGCAAAAATATGAATAGAAAGATTGAACCAAAGAAAAAAAGCAAAGAAGGAGAGAAAGGGAAAGAAAGGGAAGAAAAGCGAAGGGAAAGGAAGGAAGGAAAAAGGAACGTGAGAAGAAAGGAGGAATTTGCATTTTATTCACATCTCTCACAGGATCTGCTTAAGATTCACAGCAATGAAGTACTTTTGACACAGTTGTTGTTGTAACACATCAATAAAAAATAAATCCACTCTCCTCACATTCCTTTATCCTTCCTTCCTTTCCCTTCCTCTCTTCTTTTTTTTCACTTTCTTTTTCTCTCCTTCCCTCGCTCTTTTCTTTCTCCCCGTTTCTTTGTCTTCTTTCTTCTCTCTTCCATTCATTTGTTCGTTTCCCTTTTTCTTCCTTTCTTTTCCTTTGCCCTTCCTTTCTTCCCTGTTTCCTTTCCTTTGCCTTTTTGGTCACTCACACTTTCCCCTCCTTTCTTTCCCTGCTTCCCCTTCATTCGAACCTTCCTGCCTGCAGATGGGCCCTGTGCTTGGTTATTGCCGCACGGAAGCTTCCAGTGAATCCTCAAACCTTTCTTTCCCTGCCCTCACCCTCCAAACCCTTGGCCTCTTTCCCTTATTTTTCTCCTCATTCCTGGGAAAAAATATGAACAGCAACAAGAAACAGAAAATGCTGGAAAATCTCAGCAGGTCTGACAGCATCCGTGGAGAGAGAATAGAGCCAACTTTTCCAGTCTAGTGACAGCACTGACAAAGAGTGACCTAGACTCGAAACGTTGGCTCTATTTTCCCTCCATAAATCTTTCTTTATTTTTTTAAATTCATTCGTGGGACATGGGCATTGCTGGCTAGGCCAACATTTATTGCCTATCCTTCATTCATAGAATCATAAAATCCTACCGTGCAAAAGCAGACCATTCAGTCAATCGAGCTTGCACCAACCACAATCCCACCCATCCTCTATCCCCGTACATTTACCTTAGCTACTTCCCCTGACACTCAGGGTCAATTTAGTGTGACCAATCCACCTACCTCACGCATCTTTGGACTGTGGGAGGAAACCGGAGCACCCGGAAGAAACCTGGGAAAAGCACTTGAGAAGGTGATGGGGAGCTGCCTTCTTGAATCGCTGCAATCCCTGTTCTGTGGGTTGATCCTCAATGCCGTTAGGGAGAGAATTCCAAGATTTGGATCCAGCAACTGCGAAGGCACGGCCGATATATTTCCAAGTCGGGATGGTGAGTGGCTTGGAGGGGAACTTGCAGATGGTGGTGTCCCCGCGTATCTGCTGCCCTTGTCTTTTAGATGGAAGTGCTTGTGGGTTTGGAAGGTGCTGCCTGAGGATCTTTGGTGAATTGCTACAGTGCATCTTGTAGATAGTACACATTGCTGTCAGTGAGTGTTGGGTGGTGAAGGAAGTGGATGTTTGTAGATGTGGTGCCAATCAAGCTTTATCCTGGATGGTGTCGAGCTTTTTGAGTGTTGTTGGAGCTGCACCCATTCAGGCAAGTGGGTCATCATACTCCTGAGATTTTCCAGCATTTTTTGCCTTTGTCTCAAATTTTTGCATCCACTTTTATGTTATTGTAACACCAACAGTGTTGGTTTAGTCAGTGTTGAACTGACTAAACCTTACTATCTGAATAGGCCCTGCCAAAAATTGCCAGTTTGCAATTTATATTGGGAGGAAAAGACTAAAAACATGGCCTATTTCTTGTCTCTTCTCTCTTTCACAATATAATATAGGCTCAGGACGCTCCATGATTCTCTCGCTCTGTCTGTTAAATTACTGGGCCACAATGGATTGCCAACTGATTCATTGATGATTGTGCTTGGCGATGTGCAGTGATTTGCCATTGCCTTCTACAGTGTTGCTGACCAGGAATCTCCCATCAGCTGCCACTGGCATATCGGAAAGATTTTCCACGTGGATAATCCACCTGTTGGACCACATTATGAAGACACCTTTCATGGCCTTGAGGTAGGGCTTGAAGCTGGAGCTTTTTACCCAGAGATGGGAAACATACCCCTTACACCACAAGACCTCACCTCTGGCACCTCGTAGAATCCCTATTTGGCCCAGTGAGCCTGCACCAATAACTATCCCACTCAGGCCCTATTCCCGTAACCCCACATATTCTCCCTGCTAATCCCCCTGACACTAAGGGGCAATTTATCATGACCAATCAACCTATCCTGCATATTTAAAGTTTTGTAAGTTTATTTAGTAGTGTCACAGATAGCCTTACATTAACACTGCAATGAAGTTACTGTGAAAATCTCCAAGTCACCACACTCCAGCACCTGTTCAGGTACACTGAGGAAGAATTTAGCATGGCCAATGCATCTAACCAGCACATCTTTTGGCTTATGGGAGAAAACTGGAGCACCCTGAAGAAACCCACGCAGTCACGGGGAGAGCATGCAACCTCCACACGGACAGTGACCGAAACCGGGAATCGAAGCCAGGTCCCTCGTGCTGCGAGGTAGCAATGCTAAGCACGGTGCCAGCAATGCAATCTCGTATCATTCCAGCAGCTGTAAGGTGACCTGCTGTGATATACAGCATTTCACATCAGTGCATAATAGGCCACCTTTCGGCATCTGACCCAGTCAGAACCCATTATTAAACATTGATGTCTGACTGTCATTAACCTTTCAATGCTGTGACAGAAACTGAGTTCATTTTTAATGATCCGCATAGTTTGAGGGCCATGCTTATGCCTGTGCCAAGCAGATTCACGACACAACTCTCAACAAAATGCGCCATCGTTATCGCCCTGTGCAGCTCAGCAAACACGACCTGTGACAGCTTCTTTGTCAGCCTCATCAAATGAGGAGATGTTTGACAAAATGTTTTATGAATCCCGTAACCCTTTTAATGTGTCTTAGCTCCATTGATACTTCCAGTAAGATTTCTCCGACAGCTCCCAATAACATCCATCCTTGAGGCTTCTCAATGTGAGATTACTCAATACAGTAAAAAAAGTGGAAGAATCCATCAAGAATTCTATTAGGGATCCCAGAATCTTCAACTTTAGCCTCTTAATTCTTGGGTGATCTTTTGCCAGCTGAAGAATAGTTTTTTTTCCCACAGAAATCAACAGACTTAAGCTCAAACCTTGACATTTGTGTCAGAGCTCTGTCAGACTTGCCATGTGAACGCGACTTGTGAGATTGTACATTGAATCAATCATTCTTTATGCCTGAAGGATGCACCAGTTCTAACGTACAGGAAGATATGAAGGAATAATGAAATAAAAATAGAAAATGCTGCATTATCTCAGCAGGACTGGCAGCATCTGTGGACAGGCAGTTAACATTTTGTAATGACTTCAATCAGGCCATTGAGGTCAGCCTTCTGGAATATGAATTCCCTGCTTAAGAAGTCAGTCGATGGGTCAATCAGGGAGTCTTTTCCTTCTAACCAAAAGGAGAAAATGCTGGAAAATCTCAGCAGGTCTGGCAGCATCTGTCAGGAGAGAAAAGAGTTAACGTTTTGAGTCCAGATGACCCTTTTTCAAAGCTCAGCTTTTCTCTCTTGACAGTTGCTGCCGGAGCTGCTGAAATTTTCCAGCTTTTTCTCTTTTGGTTTCAGATTCCAGCATCAGCAGTAATTTGCTTTTATCCAGTGATTTCCTTGTATTTAACTAGGAGTGCCAGTTCCTCTGGCACTCCGGAAGGTAGATCGCTGACTGATAGAACTCGGTGTACTGATGTTGGAATTGTAAATGAAGGGATTTTGGTGAAGGGACTTCTGCTTCTGAAGATTTATTTCACATTTCCTGTCCTTATGACCCTTTTCCAGAACTGAAATGGGATAGAAATCGGTGCTAAGAGAGATTGATACAAATGTCAGAGATGTAGGATGATGAGAGGAATTGATAAAGTGAACGTGTGGAGACTATTTCCTCAGGTGGATGTAGCTGTTACTAGGGGGCATAACTGTAAGATTCATGGTGGGAGCTATAGGAGGGATGTCCGAGGTAGATTCTTGAGAGTGGTTGGGGTGTGGAATAGACTGCCTGCTGTGATAGTGGAGTCAGACACTTCAGGAAGTTTCAAGCGGTTATTGGATAGGCACATGGAGCACTCCAGAATGATAGGGAGTGGGATAGCTTGATCTTGGGATTGGACATAACTGGGCACAACATTGAGGGCTGAAGGCCCTATACTGTGATGTTCTATGTTCCAAGTGATGGACACAAGACAAAAGGGTGTTAGTGATAGCATTAGGGACTGAAGAATGCTCCTACTGGTTAAGTTAGGATAGCAGAGAATGTATTAATAGGAAAACAGAGGTCAGTGCTCAGTGAGAATAAAACTCAACAACAAGGGAGAATGGCCATGATGGGGGTGGGGGGGGAGGGAAGAGCAGGGAGGCTGGATAATGCTCGGATAAGCCAGGGAAACTGAATACAGAAAACAAAAGGGATGAGAAGTCAAGATGGAGGAGAAAGTTCACAATCTGAATCTTGTTGAACTCAACATAGAGTCCTGAAAGTTTTAAATTCCTGATCAGAAGATGAGGTGTTGTTCTTTCATCTGCGTTGGGCTTCACTGGGGCACTGCAGTAGGCTGACAGGTCAAACAAAGCAAGATGTTGAAGTGGCAAATGACCAGAGGATTGAGGCCATGCTTGTGGATGGAGTGAAGGAGTTCTACAAAGTGCCTATCCAGTCTGCAGTTTTTATCATTTGTGTTAACATAGAACATTACAGCACAAACAGGCCCTTCAGCCCACAAGTCGTGCCGATCATATCCATACCTACCAGGCCTATCTATAACCCTCAATCCCATTAAATCCCATGTGCTCATCGTTGATTTGATTTATTACTCTTACGTGTATTGATATACAGGGAAAAGTATTGTTTGTTGCAGACTACACAGACAAAACATACTGTTTATAGAGAAGGAAAGGCAAGAGTGCAGAATGTAGTGTGATAGTCATAGCTAGGGTGACACTATAGGGTCAAGAGAAACGAGAGTATACTATTTTGGAGAAAGATCAACTTAATGCAAGGGGGTCCATTCAAAAGTCTGATGGCTGCTGGGAAGAAGCTGCAGTTTTGAGGGGATTGGAAATGTGTAATAAATCTTCAGGAGCAGAAGTTTCTTCAACAAAATCCCTTTATTTACAATTCCAACATCAGTACACTGAGTTCTATCAGTCAGTGCCTTCAGGAGTGCCAGAAGAACTGACATTCCCAATTAAATACAAGGAAAACATGGGATAAGAGCAAATTACTGCCGATGCTGGAATCTGAAACCAAAAGAAAAAATGCTGGAAAATGTCAGCAGCTCCAGCAGCATCTGTGAGGAGAGAAAAGCTGAGCTTTGAAAAAGGGTCATCTGGACTCGAAACATCAGCTCTTTTCTCTCCTTACAGATGTAAGAAGTATAGTGCACAGTTTTGATCCCTTTATTTGAGGAAATATTTGTGGAATTGGAGGCAGTTCAGAGGAAGTTCACTAAATTGATTCCAAAGGTGAGAGGTTTGTCATATGAAGAGAGATTGAACAATTCAGGCTGATACTCTCTGGAATTTAGAAAAATGAGGGGAGATCAAATTGAGGTATACAAGATGATAAAAGGTATGGATAAAGTAGACATAGAGAGGATGCTTCCTCTTGTGGGGCATTTTAGATCAAGATGTCTTAGAATAAGGGGTAGCAAATTTAAAACAGAGTTGAGGAGAAACTACATCTCCCAAAGCACTGTGAATCTGTGGAATTCAGTACCCCAAAGTGCGTGGATGCTGGGACAGTGAGTAAATTTAAGGAGGAATTAGGCATCTTTTTAATTGATTGTGTGTTGAAGGGTTATGGGGAGAAGACAGGAAAGTGGGGATGAGGAGCACATCAGCGATGATCGAATGGGCCAGTTGGCGTACCTCTGCTCCTTTATTTTATGAACTTAGGAAGTCCCTAACAACACCATTACCAGTCCCTTTTTTGTCTTATGTCCATGACACCTTTGTCAATCTCTCCAAAGTAGATTGCTGTGAATACTTCAGCTTTATCTTTTGCACTGATGTGCTGGACTCCTCCATCATTGAGGATGGGGATGTTTGTGGAGCCTCTTCCCCCAGTGAGTTTTCTTAATTGTCCACTACCATTCCATAGAACCACAGAAACCTACAGCTCAGAAGAAGGCCTTTTTGCCCTTCTTGTCTGTGCCGAACCATTTTTTGCCTCTTCCCACTGACCTGCACTTGGACCATACCCTCCATGCTCCTCTTCTCCATGAGCTCATCCAAGTTTTTCTTAAATGTTAAAAGTAATTCATGATTGGATGTGGCAGAACCGCAGAGCTTAGATCTGATCCATTAGTTGTAGAATTGTTTAGCTCTGTCTATCATTTGCTGGTGGTTGGTACGTAAGTCATCCTGTGTTGTAGCTTCTCCAGGTTGTTCCTCACAGCATGCCCTCCTGCACCCTTTATTGAACCAGGGTTGATTCCCTGGCTTGGTAGTAATGGTGGAATGAGAGTTAGACCTTGCAGGGAGGTTACAGCTTGTGGTTGACTAAATCCCAATGCTGTTGATGGCCCACAGCATCTCAAAGATGCCTAGCCTTGAGTTGCGAGATCTGCTTGAAGTTTATCCCATTTAGCACGGTGGTAGTGCCACACACCACAATGGAGAGTTTTCTCAATGTGAAGGCAGGACTTGGTCTACACAAAGACTGTGCAGCAGTCACTCCTGCTGATAACTGTCATGGACAGAAGCATCTATGGCAGGCAGGTTGGTGAGGATCAGCTCAAGTCTGCTTTTCCCTCTTGTTGGCTCCCTCACCACTGCCACAATCCCAGTTTACAAGCGATGCCCTTTAGGACCCAACCAGCTTGGTCTGTGGTGGCACTACCAAGTCATGCTTGAAATCCCCCACCTAGAGTAAATTGCGAGTCCTTGCCACCCTCAAGTGCTTCCTCCAAGTGTTGTTCAACATCAAAGGGGACAGATTCATCCACCAAGTGGAGATGGTATGTGAAGGTTGCCTTACCCATGTTTGACCTGGTGCCATGAAGTTTCATGGGATCTAGAGTTGATGTTGAAGACTCCCAGGGCAATTCCGTGGGAGCATAAGTCAGCTGCGTCTCAAGAGATAGCACTCTTGCCTCTGTTAAGATGGAAGGTTCAAGAGGCACTCTAAACACCTGAATATAAAAGTTAGACTGATACTTGGGTGCAGCACTGTGAGGGTGCTGGGCCAGTTGGAGGTGATATCTGTTGGAAGAGACATTAACCCAGGTGGATGTAACAAATTCCTGGCACTAATTTGGAGAAGACCAAGGCAAACATATCTCCCACAACCAGCGACAGTATGCCATGTTATCTGGCCATTACCACGGTGCTGAGGCCTTGCTGAATGCACATTCTCCCAATCAACATTAATATTGCTAATGCGAGTTATCGAGTGGAGGAGGGAACTTCCAAAATAAACCAATGCAGAAAATGCTGGACCTCTTTTCTCCCATTCTTGCTTTCTAATCATTTAATGGACACTGTTAGTAGCTTCTCAAGCTTCTATATCCTCATTTACATTCCTTATGTTTAATTCTATCTCACATGCCCCCCAACCCAAAAGTATAGATCTCAGCTGATTCTCTTTGCTCTTAGCTCTGACGAGAGGTCATCCAGGCTTGAAACTTTGGTTCTATTCTCTCTCCACAGGTGCTGTCAGACCTGCTGAGATTTTCCAGCATTTTCTATTTTTGTTTCAGATTCTGGCATTCCCGCGGTATTTTGCTTGTGGTTTTACTTTAAAAACAGAAGGGGCAGAAGATCAAGTGGGTGCAATTTTGTCTTTCAATAAGCAGTTAGAAGATACATGGGTGTAGAGGAATATGGGCCAAATGCAGGCAATTGGGACTAGCTTAGGATTTAAAAAAAGGACAGCACAGACAAGTTGGGCCAAAGGGCTGTTTCCATACCATAAATCTCTATGACTCTATCATACGACCACCTGAAATCACTTTGTTAATAACCCGTGGAAGTGATAAAACCTTCAATGTAGCAATACACCCTCCACACTGCACTAGAATTTCAACAAGAATTATCCATTAAAATGCATAACCACTTGATCCAGAGACGGGAGTGGTAGCTACTGACCCGAGGTTCAATATTTTAAAAAGCAAGTGGAACAAATTAAAATTTGCAGTGAATTCTTAACTGAAGAGGCCCGTTACAAGGTTGATGAAATAAAGAGGTCATTTATGCAATTGCCCAGTTCCATAACTATTGCAATTTGATATAATGCTGGCCAGGTAGAATTAGATTGGGTTCTCGGAGATAGCAGAGTGAATACTAATCCTACACGGTCACGTGACCAATGGCACAAGGAGCCAGCTCTTGTTGAGAGTCTGTAACAACATCGCAGAGGTTTTGTTCTGAATTGATGAAACTGGAACATGAATGAATTATTGATCTAGAGCTACTTCAGAGTTTTGAGATGTTTCGCAGTCTTTAGCTCTCTGTAGAAAATAATGGTGATGAGAAACCAAGGCAGAGAATGCTGGGAACACAATGGGTCAGTCAGCATCTGTTTGGGAGACCAAAAGGTCTTCCAGTGCGAACCCTTTTACATCTGAACATCCTGAACCCAAAACATTCACCATCCAATTCTCTCCACAGATGCTGACTGATTTACTGCTTTTCACCCAATTAATCTTCAGCATTTTGATTTGATTTATTATTGTCACATGTATTAGCACACAGTGAAAAGTATTGTTTCTCACGCGCTATACAGACAAAGCATACTGTTCATAGAGAAGGAAGGAAGAGAGTGCAGAATGTAGTGTTACAGTCATGGCTAGGGAAAGATGTGAGGTGAGTCCATTCAAAAGCCTGAAGGCAGCAGAGAAGGAACTGTTCTTGAGTTGGTTGGTACGTGACCTCAGACTTTTGTATCTTTTTCCCAATGGAAGAAGGTGGAAGAGAGAATGACAAGGGTGGGTGGGGTTCTTAATTATGCTGGCTGCTTTTCCAAAGTAGCGGGAAGTGTAGGTAGAGTCAATGGATGGGAGGCTGGTTTGCATGATGGATTGAGCTACATTCACGGACCTTTTGTAGTTCCTTGCAGTCTTGGGCAGAGCAAGAACCATACAATCTGCTCCACTTCACTTTTAATCATTGTAATGAGTGCCAGATAGAATAAATAAACCAGCTAACCTTCTTCACTTTGATTGAATTACATTTCAACCCATCCAAAAGCAGCAAACTCACGACCTGAACAAGGCAGTTAAACCCCTCACTCCCCTCTGTCTATGATTGTAACCTAAAGTACAGCAGAAACGTTTTATCTAAGAAGAGAACTCTAGCACATAAAAGCCCTAACAGTTATTTATAATGATGCTTCTGTCAAAGAGTGGATATGTTAAACCTGTCAGCTGCCAATGTTCAGGGGTTCCTGTGCTAATTCCCATCATAAGGTTCATGTGGCATGATGTTTAGCACTGCTGCCTCACAGTACCAGGGACCTGGGTATGATTCCTGGCTTGAGTCACTGTCTGTGCGGAGTTTGCACATTCTTCCCGTGTCTGCACGGGTTTCCTCCGGATGTTCCGGTTTCCTCCTGTAGTCCGAAAGACGTGCTGGTTAAGTGCAATTGGCTGTGCTAAATTCTCCCTCAGTGTACCCAAACAGGCGCCTGAATGTGGCAAGTGGGCGATTTTCACAGTAACTTCATTGCAGTGTTAATGTAAGCCTACTTGTAACAGTAATAAAGGTTGTTAAAGCATGAAGCCTTCATCCCAGGTTTGTTTGAAGCACTCAGGCGGTGTCCTACAACAATCACAATATTCAGAGATCTATCTTCAGTGGATCTATTCACTCACGAAGAAAGCTCATCCTTTCATTTTCTTTTTGTCAACTATTTGCATTGGTGAGAAAAACATTTCTGAGCTTTGATTGAAGAGTCAAAATTGTTCAGTTAAATCCAGAACTTGGTTCCAATCCATGATCCGGGGGAGTGGGTGAAGCACATCCATCCCCTACAGGTTATTGCTCTCATTGAAGTAAATCCTTTGGCTCAGCAAGTTAGGTCAAAAGACATCAAACTGTTTGCCTGGGTATTAATTACATTCATGGTCTGACACTTGGTCATCTCAGCTTAGCTCTGTGGGGTCATAGAATCATAGAATCTCGACAATACAAAAGGAGGCCATTCGGCCCATTGAGTCTGTACTGATCACAATCCCATCCAGACCCTATCCCCATAACCTTCATTTACTCTGCTAATCCCCCTGACACAAAGGGGCAAATTAGCATAGCCAATCAACCTAATGTGCACATTTTTGGAGTGTGGGAGGAAACCGCAGCACCCAGAGAAAATGCATGCAGACGGGGGAGAAAGTTCAACTCCGCAGTGACAGTGACCCTAGGCTAGAATTGAACCCAGACCTCTGGTGCTGCGAGTTAGCAGTGCTAATCACTGTGCCATTGGTTTAGCACAGTAGGCTGGACACCGGATCGTGATACAGAGCAATGCCAACAGTCTGGGTTCACTTCCCATATCGGTTGAGCTTATTCATGAAGGCCCCACTTTCTCAACTTTGCCCTTCTCCTGAAGTGTGTGGCAACCTTCAGGTTAAATCTCCACCAGTCAGCTTTCCCCACTCAAAGGAGAGAGAGCAGCTTATGGTTATCTGGGCCTATGGCGACATCATCTGTTGTGCAATGAGGTACTGGACCATCATCAGAACAGTGGATAATATCTAAAGAAACATTGAGCTCAGCTGCTACTGTACACTTTCAATGACCCTTTGGCAGCTCCGTGAGGAGGCTGCTGAGAATAGATTGCCCACCGTGCCCCTGAGCTGAGAGGAGGAGAAATTGCAATGAATCCAGATGGGCTGACTGCCCTCCCCTGCGCTATGATTCTAATGTGGCCAACTCTGACTTTCTGCATTTAGGTATTTGAGCATATTGTGTGTTTGCATAATAACTACATCAAGTCTCCATGTCGGCATTGAGAAAGAACATTGAATAGACCTCTCAGTCATCAACTCAGCAGGGCTTTTCCAGTAAGTGCAAAAATGAATTCCATTTGCTCCAGCCCTTATTTCTATAACTGAGTAATTATCTGTTTGGGTAGGACGGGTTGAGCCAACTTCAATGTACGATGGAATGTGAAGAGCTGATAGCTCCATTATACACTTCATTGTTGATACACATTGTGACAGATGGTGAGAAAGTCATTAACAATCTCATTCAATTGCACTGTAATGGTTCTGGTTGTTACCGTAACAGTGAAAACAAACCTGTCTAATGTTCATCCATAACATACTTAGATTCTCCTGAAATTTTGCTATTGTGATTGTACTTTGTTCCCATTTTAATATCGGCAGGAGGTGGTTATGTTGTATTGCCTGTAATCTGGCAGTGGTTTATGCCAATGCTATATAAGGAAAGGCAGTCTTAAACTTATTTATTATTTATTATTAAGCGTCACAAGTAGGCTCATGTTACCACTGCAGTGAGGTTACTGTGAAAATCCCCTAGGGTTAATCTCCATGTTATTTTTTTTAGAGCAACACAGCACGGGAAACAGGCCCTTCGGCCCAACGAGCCCGCGCCGCCGTCATAACTATATAGTAACAATTCCATTATCCTATCCTAATTTTAGGTTATTCCTAATATGGAAGAGTCTCAATGTAGGGACAATTTGGTTCCCAATCAGCCTAAGAGCGAATTTTTGGTATGTGGGAGGAAACCGGAGCGCCCGGAGAAAACCCACGCAACCATGGGGAGAACGCGCAAACTCCCGCAGACACCGGCCCAATTCCAAGTGTCTGCACAGCTACAGCAATAGTCACTGAGCTGTCATGGTGCCCTTCAGATTGTCCAGATAAAGCATTCATTTACGACATGAAGCACCAGGCAACCCATGAATCAACATCCAAGAGCTGTCCTCGCACCACCTGCCGAATGCATGCTCCTTGATGGTCAAGCATGGACCGAATTACCTGTGGAAAAAAAAGCCATAGTTAAACAGTCCTACTATATCCCTCTATCTGCATAACGCTCATGTGGCTGTCCAAGAGACCCTTAAACAGCCCTAGCGTGCCTGCTCCCACCACCTTACTCGGCAGTGCATTCCACACCCCCACTACCCTTTGTGTGAAAAACTGCCCTCTAATATTCGTCTTATACACAGCCCCCCTCACCCTAAGGCCGTGACCCCTTGTCCTATCCATTTCTGAAGGTGGAAAAAGTTTACCACCATTTACTCTATCTATACCCCTTATAATCTTATACACCTCTATTAGATCCCCTCTAAGCCGATGTCTTTCAAGGGAAAACAACCCCAGTCTATTTAATCATTCCTCATAAGACAGTCCTTCCATACCAGGCAGCATCCTGGTAAACCTCCTCTGCACTCTCTCCAAGGACTCCACATCCTTCCAATAGTACGGCGACCAGAACTGGACGCAGTATTCCAAATGAGGCCTAACCAACGTTCTATACACTTGCAACATCAAACTCCTACTCTTGTATTCTATACCCTTTTCTATGAAAGCTAACATACTATACGCCTTCTTTATCACCTTCTCCACCTGTGAGGACACCTTCAGAGACTTGTAAACCTGCATCCCCAAGTCTCTCTGCGTCTCTATGCTCCGTATAGTTTTACCTTTTATCCTATAACTCTCTTCTACATTTTTCCGGCCAAAATGCATCACCTCGCATTTATCCAGATTAAATTCCATTTGCCATCTATCTGCCCAGTCTACCAACCTGTCTATGTCATGTTGTATTGCCTGACACTGCTCCTCTGTACCCGCCAATCCAAGCATCTTGGTGTCATCAGCAAATTTGCTGATCCCACCACCTACCCCAACTTCCAAGTCGTTTATGTAGACCACAAATAGAAGAGGACCTAGTACTGAGCCTTGTGGCACTCCACTAGTGACAGGGTGTTATTGGTGGTCCCCACCTTTGTGATTTGTAAATTAAATAAATTATTATAATGGATGAAGGTTTCCCCAAAAGATCACTAAAAGGGTAAACTTTGCATCCCGCCTGCCACGCGAGACATTACGGGTGGGACAAAAAGTTTGGTCAATCATTTAAAGGTCAGTTGACCTTGGGATATTCACAAATGTTGGACAGAAATTTCCCTCAAAATAATGAAGTGTCATAATGACAAGGAAACCATAGTGATCCATTCCAAAGAACAAGGAAAATGACAGCACAGGAACAGGCCCTTCAGCCCTCCAAGCCTGCACCAACATGCTGCCCATCTGAACGCAAACCCCTTACCTTTCCAGAGACCATATCTCTCTATTCCCATCCTATTCAGGTATTTGTCCAGACGCCACTTAAAAGTCACTATCATATCTGCTTCCACTAACCCTTCCCTGGCCCTTCTGGATGTTCCTCTGCCCCATCCACACCCTTAGCACAAAGTGGATCCTAGTCAATATAGGGGAAGTTAAAATCTCTCACCACAACAACCCTGTTTCTTTTACATCTTGCCTAAATCTGCCTACATATCTGTTCTTCTATCTCCCACTGGCAGTTAAGTGGCCTATAGTAAATCCCCAACATTGTGATTACACCCTTCCTATTCTTGAGTTCTACCCCTATTGCTTCGCTGTATGAGCCCTCCGAGGTGTCCTCCTGCAGTGTAGCTGTGATATTGTCCTTAACCAGTAGAACAACTCACTTCCCCCTTTTACATCTGATTCTATCCTGCCTGAAACATCTGTATCCTAGGATGTTAAGCTGCCAATCCTGCCCTTCCCTTAACCACGTCTCTGTAAAAGCAACAACATCATAGTTCCAAGTACTAACCCAAGCTCTAAGGTCATCTGCCTTACCTATTACACTTCTCACATTGAAACAAATGCACTTTAGTCCACCAGACCATTTTTGATTAGCAACACACCCTGCCTGATCTTTCTCTAAGTCTTACTGGGCCCACTCCCTGGTTCCCCTTCAGTTAATTCACCTTCGTTCCCACTCCGCTGCCAAATTAGTTTAAACTCGTGCCCGCCTGTCCGATGCAGACCGGACCACAATCCAATGCTTTTTTGGGAGAGCAGTGGAGGTTCTGGATGAGGTGGAGCCTAAACACGCCAATGAGCCTGGCTGCAAAGCGATTGGGCTCCATTTTGAAAGGGCACCCCAATCTCTCAGTGCACCAGAAGTCTCCCTCCTACCCGCACGGGCATCACCCCTCCCGCTTCCCATTCCCTGACATGGATCGCCATCACCAGGGCATTGGGACCCTTCCAAAATGTCCCCGTTTGTTTTCCCCAATATGTGTCTCTTCATGCCCCATCCCTTCATAAGCCCTCCTTTACAGTCCTCCCTGCATAGACCCTCATCATTGCCCCCCTTCATTGCCATCCCTTCATGATCCACACCTAGGCCCCACGTCCCAGGCACTGCCCCTGGCACACTAGCAGAGCCCACCTGTCAGTGCCCAATTGGCACTGCCAGTGTGCTAGGTGATATTGTCAAATGAGCATTACTCAACCAGGTTCCCTACCACCTGGGAGCTTCAATGGCCTCCATGTCCCCTCAGCATGGCTAGTAGTGAAGACCAGATGTGATTCTTTCCAGGTTTGCCCAAGGGTGAGAAGATCTCAGAAGCTGGGAGAATCTGGTGTTGAACAAGCTAAGTATATTTCAATGCTCCTAAAATTATGCTAATTGGCCCTGCACCCTTTCTGTAGCAGATCCATTCTGCAACTTTAGAAAGGGACTGGGACAATAGCAAACATTTTGACACGGGTGCAAAACCAGTCTTTAGGCTCAGACTCAATATTTCAGAATTGGTGTGGAGCATGGGGCACAGCGAGGCCAGAATATTACCCCATAGTTTCAATCGTGAGTCACATTTGTTGTATTTCATAAAGGCTGGATAAACAGACCTTTTCTGTGATGAGTTTTCTGTGATTTGGGCCTGTGTCTGTGGGAGTTTGCGCATTCTCCCCGTGCTTGCGTGGGTTTTCTCCGGGCGCTCCGGTTTCCTCCCACATCCCAAAGATGTGCTCTTAGCCTAATTGGCAAAACAAATTCTCCCTAAATTGTCTCAAATTTGGTTTTTAATCCATAGATCTATAAACATGGACAGGGATCGCATGTAGAAGTGGGAACATCGGAGTGGCGGCACGGGCTCGTTGGGCCGAAGGGCCTGTTTCCGGTGCTGTTTTGTTCTTTGTTCTTAGTACAGGCTGTTTAAACACATCATGCTGTAAAATAGGCTCTGCTTTCAGTCCTGTTATAAATCCCACCCTTCCAGGACCTGGAGTCAGCGCTCACACTATACACACTCTAGTTTGTCTGCGGTCCATGAGAAACTACATCCCAGCTGACAAAAAGTTCCTTCCTGAGCTGTGGGAGGAGTTACAATGGTGTAGCAGGAGAACCTTCCAATTCCATAGAATTTTCTTAAACGCAGGCAGATCTCCTTGTATGCTCCCAGGGCTCTGATATAGCACAGGGATTGTTAACATGGAGTGACAGTGGTGTTAACTGTGGCTGAGAGTGGTTCCACTAACTTGCAGACAATGCAGCAACACTGAAGCCACTGAGGAATATGCCATGGAAACGGTCCCTTGAAAATACCTCATGGAGCATCACCTTAACTTCAGATTCTGGTGATGTGCTGCTCTATTAGGAACTTTTGCTTTATTTTTCCTGGCATGTGTTAGTCATTATTTAATTCAGTCTTCCCATTGGCACCCTGAAGGAGAGCTCCCTACACCTGTCCAAAACTACACCGTGGCACGGTGGCACAATGGTTAGCACTGCTGCTTCACAGCACCAGGGACTGGGTTCAATTCCCAGCTTGAGTCACTGATTGTGTGGAGCCTGCACATTCTCCCCATGTCTGCTTGGGTTTCCTCCCACAGTCTGAAAGACATGCTGGTTAGGTGCATTGGCCATGCTAAATTCTCCCTCAATGTACCAGAACATACAACAGAGTGTGTGGCAAGTTAGGGATTTTCATAGTAATTTCATTGCAGTGTGAATGTAAGTCTACTTGTGACACTAATAAATCAACATAAACAAAATGCAGGTCATTGGGCGCTATGGAGCAATTTACAAGTTTTTTTTATTCAATCGTGGGACATTGACACTGCTGGCTGGATAGCATTTATTGCCCAACCTTAACTGCTCTTGGGGGGCAATTGTGAGTGAATCACATTGCTGTGGCTCTGGAGTCTATGTAGGCCAGACCAGGTAAGGATGGCAGATTTCCTTCCCTAAAAGACATTGGTGAACCAGATGAGTTTTTTATGACAACCGACAATGGTTTCATGGTCATCAGTAGATTCTTAATATTTTATTGAATTCAAATTCCACCATCTGCCATGACGGGATTCGAACTTGGGTCCCCAAAGCATTAGCTGAGTTTCTGGATTAATAATCGAGCGATAATACCACTAGGCCATCGCCTCCCTGTGAAGTTACCAGTCACCCGAACCGTATTGGAAAATGGAACAGTATCATTGAAGGTGGGAAAAACTTGGCAAACCCTTCCTGCCCAAATATGTAACTATCAAAGCCTGCTTGACACAACTTTACATTATATCAGCAAACGGTGCACCGTCTGTTTCAGACAGGAGACTGATCCATCATGGAGACTGGGGTCCTGTGCTGTTGCTCCTGCAATAAAAAAGGCAACCGTTTATTTATGCAGTCTTGTGAGAGAAGTGCATACAAGTACAGTGAGGCAGGAACTTTGTTCTTCTACCTGTTCATCGATGCCTCTCATCCCGTTTAGCTAGAATTGGGAATGGTGTTTTAGGAACAATTGTTGACCTCGTTGCCCCAATTCTGATGATTTAACTGAAAAAGGAAGAGCAGATCATGCCAAAGTGGAAGGAAAAGAAGGAAGTGAGGGCAGGAAATAACTGTACAAAGATGTGCAGGTTAGTTGATTGGCTTTGCTTAATTGACCTTAGCATCAGGGGATTAATGGGATAAATGTGTGGGGTTATGGGGCTAGGACCTGGGTGAGATTGTCGTCAGGGCAGACTCACTGAATCATTGAATATTTGCAGTGCAGAAGGAGGCCATTCGGCCTATCAAGTCTGCACCAACTAAAATTCCACCCAGCTCCTATAGCTGTAAGCCCTCATAATTAGCCTGCTCCTCCCACATGGTTAATTTAGTATGGCCAATCCATCTAATCCACACATCTTTGGGTTGTGGGAGAAAACCGGAGCACCCAGAGGGAACCCACACAGATACAGGGAGAACGTTAAAAAAAATGTGCAAACTCCGCACAGACGGTGACCCGAAACTGGAATTGAACCCGGCTCTCTGGCACTGTAAGGCAGCAAGTGCTAACACCGTGCTGCTGTGCCAACGCGATGGGCCGAATGTATTGTGGGGATTCTATGAAATGTAAATAGTTAGTCTAGAGCCAGGGTGGATAAGCCAATGATATGAAAATAGGTGAGGGGGAGGGGGGGAGTTCAGGAGTGAAGGGAGGGAATTGTAGCTGTCTTGGACCAACTCCAAGTCCTTAAATGGGCTGTCAGTTAAGAGTAAGTGGGATTTGGAATTGGCAGTGAGGGACGGTAGTAAGTGTGTGAGTGGCAGGTTGAAAGAGCTGTGTCAATGGCACTGTGTACTTGGAATGATTGCATGAGTGGCAATGTGATGGAACGGTTGTGCCAAGGACAGCGCGAGGTGTCATTAGCCGTGTTTGGTCGCAGTTCATCTTTCGAATGTCTATTTTTTTTTCCCTTGGCTGACTAGCACACACACAGCCAGCGTGAGCGAGGCTGCGTTTCAATCTTCATGACTGTTTTTTTCTTGGTGCTAACAAATGACTTCTTAATTTACAGACGAGCAAAGCTATTGCCAAGGGAGACTACCAGCGCGCGACCTCAGCATCACGGAGAGCCCTGTTCCTCGCTGCCCTCTCCATCACCATTGGAACGGGAGTTTACGTTGGCGTCATTGTGGCCCTCATCGCTTACCTGTCAAAACCCGGACACGTGTAGCGTCAAACTGCAGAACGCAGAACGTGAAGATCTCGGAATCACCATCCTGTTTGATTATCCGATTTTATTGCCCTGTTAATTGAGTAAATTGTGTGTATTATTCATTGTCTGGCCATTCTGGATTTGGGGTAAGTGCGTCCGTGCCTGGTCGCAAGGAGGTTTAAGATGCTTGCTTCACGCACTGGGAGCTCTGAGTGGTAAGTTTAGCCAAATCCCAAGTCCGTTCAGCGTCTCCACAGTTAGGCGGCCATGTTGAGTTGCCCCCGGCGGAAGCGGGTCACTTTACTGAGGGAGGGAGGTGGGATGGAGGGAAACCCGCTCACCCCTTCCTCTGTTGAGCTGGCATTGGGAATAGTGGTGTGGGAAAATTGTTGGCCTTTTCTGACAGTCTAACTGAAGAAAGAAGAACAGAACATGCCAAAGTGGAGAGTTGGAGGGGGCGGGGAGGAGGGAGTGGAAACAACTTTGTACAAATGTAAATAACTAGTCTAGGGCCAGAGTGGATAAGCCAATGATATGAAAATAGGCCAGTTGCTGTTGCTAAGCAAACTCTGCCCTGGGTCATCTTTTTCCTCAGTAAGCCAATTATGCCGTAATTAGCTGTTCAGTGTTAATGTAGCTGTGTCATAAAGGCTACCACTTCGATTATGCTCGGTCCATTATAAACGCTGTGTGAAATAAAAAGGCCTGGGTCCCATTATAAATCGACAATCATGCTGTTTTATTTTGTGAAAAGTCAAAGAAAAATCTTTTGAAAATTAAATGTGGATTTTAAGAACCGAAATCTGACTTCATTTCAAACTAATATCACATCCTGACTATTACTGGCCAACATGTCTGACATTCGGACATGACCAGCAATGGTACAGAACCATGGTGATCTTCCAGGGTCCAACTCATGAGGAATGTCTGTTTCGCCATCCATCACACCCTCCCCAACACTGGGTTTATCCTGGCTAACATCTTTTGTTTACCTCCGAATCGAAATCACGCACCAACAAGGCAGAGAGTCAATGTTAAATCAAAGCTTAGAAAGTGTGGATGAATGAATGAGTCGCGCCGTTTAACTGGGTTACTTTGGCTTTACTCCTGACATTTACCGTACACCGACAAACAGCGCTATCAAGGCCACCTGATATTTGGCGAAATATCACCAGATACTGCGCACCTCTGCGAGAGTTAACAAGGATGACAGTACCTGAAGGAAGGAACTGGGCTTGTAAGTCACAATTGTATTTCACCCTCCCAGTCAGCAATTGTGAGCCATTCTACACAATGGGGAATGGTTCACTTAATTATATGGGAGGAATAGAAATGGCGCACTTAGTAAAGAATGAAGAAATTATGTCATGGGAATGAAGAACAAAGTACTTCACGCTTGGTTCAATGAGAAACTTTGCATGTTTAATGAAGTGAAAAATGCTGATTAATAAGAATGAGGACACCATGACTTCTGAATTGGAGGCAAAGTATTGACAGGGAAGCTGGCGAACCACACGCTGAGGCAGATACTCAAATCATGAGTGTGAAATTGGTCACATCCTGGCAGGTATTGTTAACGACTTGTTCAGAAATGAATACAAGAAATACTGCAGCCTTTCTGCCTCTGCCAGCAAGCAGCAACAAGTTAACAGACCAGTCATGCTGTCTTTTTGGTTATGAAACCTGTGTTTCATTATCCTTTTGCACTATATCACAATGTTTCTGCATTGTGCTCCAACGCATTGTTTCGGCTTGATCGTGTTCCCAAAGTCAAAACTGCACTGAACCTTTTTGGCGCAGAAATTACGACAGGTCACCCAGCAAAACCCATCTGTTTTTTTTTTAACATGACAAATAAGCTAATCCTAATCCCTTCATTTCATTTCTCTTCAAGACCCTATCAAATTTATTCTTAAATAGTCTCTTTAATCACTAACTGCATGGGACAGCATTGTTGCATCAAGGTTTCATGTTGCCCAGGACAGCAGGAGAGGCCCTCCTTTTGGACTATATCATGTGTGAACTTGTGCATTTTGACTGAAGAATGAAAAAGCACCATTTCAATGGGAGAGAGAGGTTGCAGCATCCAGCGTACAGAGGAATCTGGGTGTCCTGGGACATGAATCAGAAAAATACTAGAATCAAGCCATTAGGAAGGCAAATGGAAATGTTGGTGTTTATTGCAAGGGGAATGGAATTGAAATTGTAGGGATTTTTAATGCAGTTTTACACATTCTTGCTGAGATTACATCCAGAATACTGCGTGCAGTTTTGGTCTCGTTATTTGAAAAAAATATAGAAGCGGTTCGTAGAAGGTTCACTCGATTCATTGTTGAATGAGTCTTGGGTGTCTGTCCAGAGTCTGAACATTCTCCCTGTGTTCGTGTTAGGTTCCTCCGTGTGCTCAGGGTTCCTTCCACAGTCCAAAGATGTGCTGGTTAGGTGGATTGACCATGCTAAATTGAACCTTAGTGTCCCAAAGGCCTGTAAATTATGGGGTTAACAAGGTAAGTATTACAGGAATAGAGCCTGGCTAAGACACTCTGCTGGAGTCAGTACAGACTCAATGGGCCGAATGGTCTCCTTCTGCACTGTCGGGCTTCTGTGAATTCTATAGAATTGCATTCCTGCAATAAGTGGCTCATGTAAAAGGATTGAACAGGTTGAATTCTTTACCCATCAGAGTTTAGAGGAATGAGAGATGATTTTATGAAAATACATAAGATCCTGAGGGATTTGAGAGGCTGGATACCAAGAGGGTATTTCAATAGTTGGAGAGATGAGAACCTCCGTTTAAGAATAAGAGTTAAGATGGAGATGAGAAGAAATTATTTCTCTCAGAGGGTAACTAATCTGTGGGATTCTCTTTTCCCCAGAATGCAGTGGAGGCTGGGTCATTGAATTTATTCAAGGCTGTGTTAGATTTTTGATTGACAAGCATTGGGGGGTTGGGCAGACAGGAGAGTGAGGTTGAAATCATAGCTGGATTAGCCACAATTTTATTGAGTGGCGCAGTAGGCTTGAAGGGCAAGATAGCCTACTCCTGTTCCTAAGTTCCTGTGTTCCTTTCTCATTAATGCCTTGGGATCTTAAACATTCCCCTGAGCTCCTAAGACAGAAGAACAGCACCTCAGCATAATGCTGACTGCTTCAACAATACTTTTTCCCCAAATGGAAGAGTCAATTATTAGGGGGCATAAGTTTAAGGTGCGAGGGGCCCAGTTCAAAGGAGATGTACGAGGCAAGTTTTTTTTTTACACAGAGGGTATTGGGTGCTTGAAACTCACTGCCAGGAGAGATAGTGGAAGCAGATATGATAGTGACTTTTCAGGGGTGTCTTGATATATACATGAATAAGATGGGAATAGAGGAATATGGTTCCCGAAAGAATAGGGGGTTTTAGTTCAGTTGGGCAGCATGGTCAGTGCAGGCTTGGTGGGGGAGGAAGGGCCGAAGGGCCTGTTCTTGTGCTGTAATTTTCTTCATTCTTTAACGCAGAACTCTGTTTCAACATTGACCTGGAGAGTGAGATTTACACCCCAAAGTTTCAATAAAAAAAGTTTATTTTTCCGTCACAAGTAAGGCTTACATTAACACTGCAATGAAGTTACCGTGAAAATCCCCCTAGTCGCCACACTCCAGCACCTGTTTGGCTCAATGCAAACAACCGGCACATCTTTCAGACTGAGAGAGAAAACTGGAGCAACCAGAGGAAACCCACGCAGACATGGGAAGAAAGTGCAAATTCCACACACACACACACACACACACACACACACACACACACACACACACACACCCACACACACACACACACACACACACACCCACACACACACACACACACACACACACACTGACCAAAACAGGAAATCGAACCAGGGTCCCTGGCACTGTGTCACCCACATTTGTCTGCACCTAGCAAAATTCAGGCTACAAACTGACACAACGCCATTATCTGAGTACCAGCTGTAGCTGATTTGCATAGCACTCCCCTTTCTGAATTTGCAAGATTGTGGGTTCAAGTCCCATTCCAAGATCTGAACACCAGATAGCACACTGAGAGAGTGCTGAACTGTTGGAGGTGCTGTTTTTTTAAAATGAGATGTTAAACTGAGACCTTATCATAAAAACCTGGCACCATTTTGTCCAGGGGCAGGGGAGTTTTCCTCAATGTTCTGACCAATATTTATCTCTTAATCAGCAAAAATAAAGCTTATGTCATTGTTTGGGTGCACAGTGGCACAGCACTGCTGCCTCACAGTGCCCGGGAGCCGGGTTCAATTCCTGGCTTGGCTGGCTGTCTGTGCGGAGTTTACATGTCCTCTCCGTGTCTGTGTGGGTTTCCTCTGAGTGCTCCAGCTTCCTCTTGCGACATGGTGGCACAGTGATTAACACTGCTGTCTCACAGCACCAGGGACCCAAATTTGATTCCTGGCTTGGGTCACTGTCTGTGCAAAGTAGTACGTTCTCCCTGTGTCTGCATGGGTTTCCTCCGGGTGCACCAGTTTCTTCCCACAGTGCATAATGAAAGATGTGCTGGTTAGGTGCATTGGCCATGCTAAATTCTCCCTCAGTGTACTCAAACAGGCGCCAGACTGTGGCAGCTAGGAGATTTTCACAGTAACTTCATTGCAGTGTTAATGTATGCTGACTTGTGATACCAATAAATAAACTCCAACTGTTTGGCAGAGCTTGTTGTGCTGCACGTAAATTGGCTATTAAATTTCTAACTGTGACACTGACTTGAAAAGTATTTAATTGGCTGCCTCTGTATAAATGCAAGGTTTTCTTTTTTCAGTTTGAAGGGTCAAAATTGTTTTGGATTGCATGTTCTCCCCATGACTGCTTGGGTTTCCTCTGAGTGCTCCAGTTCTCCATTGATACCAAATGGAAACTGCCCCTTCCCGCATGTCAGGCCTGTACTGGGACAAAGTTACCTTGCTTTAATCTTCCCACCATCCCATTGGAATGTCATTATTCTCCGCCATCCCTGCTCACAGTCTTTCACTTGGCCTTTGCACAGTTTTGCACCCCAACCCTGATAACTTATTGGCCCAATGTCGGGTGTCAGAACATAATTCAACAATCCACGTAAACCCGTGATGAGAAGGAATGATAGTATATTTTTGCATTTAGCAGTTGGCTGTTTGCCAAATGCTTCCTCATTGATTCTAGACTGATGTAAGACACATTTCTCCCAATCCGCCCCCTGTCCATCACTTTTGAATCAACATTCCTCAAAACCACCTCTTTGTTTCCTCATCAGCTGTGTATTTGTATGATATCTATGAAACATCGTAATTTGTACACTTATTAAACATTGTCATGTAAATTATAAAATCAACGGTTGTATAGTGTGGAGTATTTTGTATATTTTGGGTTAAAAATGGTTCTGTTTATAATTTTCCCGAGAACTGTTTTATTCCATGCCGTGAGGCAATTATAATGGGAATTTTGCACTTTCTCCAGGGAAAGTCCATTTGGATGATGGGTAGATGATTCTGATTGGTCGAGAAGCGATGTTGCCATCCATAATAAATTCTCAAACTGCTTTTAGTCTGCAAAATGATTTTCCTTTTTGTTTCCAAATACCTGAGGGAGAATCTCAGAATAATCCCAGCTGTGGATGGGAATGAGAGTTTTATAACTTGGTCAGTGAGCTACGAGATCCCACACGAGGAGGAATAGTGTGCTGGCAGGGACTAAGAAGACGACCATTTTCCACCCCCATAGCTTCAATTGGATTTACCTCTCACTGCAACCCTCATCCATACCTTTGTTACCTCCAGACTCGACTATTCCAATGCACACCTGGCTGATCCCTCACAACAGACTTGCATGGTGGCACAGTGGTTAGCAGTGCCGCCTCACAGCACCAGGGATCCGGGTTCGATTCCCAGCCTTGGGCTATTGCCTGTATAGTGTCATAGACTCCTACAGTGCAGAAGGAGGTCACTCGGCCCATTAAATCTACATCAACCACAATCCCACCAAGGTCCTATCCCCATAATTTCATGCATTTACCCTAGTGCGTCCCTCTGACACTAAGGGGCAATTTAGCATGGCCAATCCACCTAATCCGCATATCTTTGGACTGTGGGAGGAAATTGGAGCACGCGGAGGAAACCCACACAGACCTGGGGAGAATGTGCAAACTCCACAAAGACAGTGACCCAAGCCAGGAATCGAACCCAGGTCCCTGGTGCTGTGAGGCAGCACTGCTAATCACTGTGCCACCATGCTGCCCCGAGTTTGCACTTTCTCCCCCCATGTCTGCAAATGTCCACAGACCAAAGATATGCAGGTTAGGGGGATTGGGCCATGCTAAATTGCCTCTTAATGTCCCAAAATGTGCAGGTTAGAGGGTTAGTTGTGGCAAATGTGAGGAATTAGGGGGCTAGGATAAGGAAAAGGGCCTGGGGAAAGTATTCTGTCAGACAGAGTTGGTCCAGACTCAATGGAGTGAATGGACTCCTTCTATGATTCTATGAAAGAATAACAGGTCAATATTGTACTAGTCATAAGCCTGCGAGAATTATCCCCTTCCCCATTCTTTCCTCACTCTCAGAATTGCCTCCAAACCTGGATTTGGAAGATCAACTGTAAGAAATTTGTGGAAGGTGTTGGCAGGTTCTCCTTCACAACCTCACCTATCTATTCTGCACCTCGTTCTTCTTAAGTTCAAAAGGAAGATATCTTGTGAAGAGTAAGAAGGGTACTGACAGGATAGGAGTTCACCCCATTAAGGCCCGTTTCCCTGCATTGGGTCATTCAAGCTGTATGCTGAGTTAACAACGGGAATCCTGCTATTTCCCTCCATCACCCTGTCAAAGGCCTGCTGACTTTCAAAAATTAATCCTTGCGATGTGGGTGTCACTGATTAAGCCAACATTTATTGGCCACTAGATGCAGAGAGGTTGTTCCTGATATTGGGGGAGTCCAGAACCAGGAGTCACAGTCCGAGGATTCAGGGTAGACCGTTTAGGATGGAAATGAGGAGACATTTCTTTACTCAAAGAGCAGTGAGCCTGTGGAATTCATTACCACAGGAAGTAGTTGATGCCAAAATATTGAATGTATTCAAGAGGCGGCTGGATGTAGGACTTGGAGTGAATGGGATAAAAGATTACGGGTGGCGGCGCGGGCTCGTTGGGCCGAAGGGCCTGTTTCCTGTGCTGTTTTGTTCTTTGTTCTTTGAGAAGGCAGGATTAGGCTATTGAGTTGGACAATTAGCCATGATGTTGATGAATGGTAGGGCAGGCTCCAAGGGGCAAATGACCTCCTCCTGCTCCAATCTTCTATGTCTCTATCCCTAATTGCTCTTGAGAAAGTCATAGTGAGCTGCCTTCTTGAACTGCAGCAGTCCATGTAGTATAGGTACACCAAAGTGCTGTTGTGGGTGGGCTTCCAGGACTGTGAAGGAATAGTGACATATTCTAAATCAGGATGGGGAGTGGCTTGGAGGGGAGCTTCCAGGTGGTGGTGGGGTGTCCCCTCTGTCTACTGGCCTTGTCTTTTTAGATGGTAGCAGTTTGGAAGGTGCTGCTTCAGGAGCCTTGGTGAGTTCTTGCAGAATTGGAATAGGCAGCTTGAGAGATTGAAGTCAGCCCTGGCAGAGACTGAGGTTTACACCAGTCAGTGGGTGGAGGGAGAGGAAGGTGCTAACAGACCCTTACAGATTGAATCTTTGTGGACTATAGGCATCACTTTCTGAAGCCTGGACCCATCTTCCATTGTCTCTGCCTCTCGTCCAGTTTCCCTCTCCCTCTACCTCTAGTTTTGTCTCTCCCTTTCCCTGTCTCTCTTTCTGCCTCCACCTCTTTGTCTCTCTCTCTCTCTTCGACTGCTTTTATCTTCCTCTTTCTTTGCCTATCTCTCTCTCTCTCTCTCTGTCTATCTATGGGTGGGATTTTACAGCTTTGCTCGGGCGAATCCGGAATTTACCGCCTGAGGTCAATGAAGATTTCCGTTCTCGGACTCTGACCTGCATCAATTCTGTGGTGGACAAGATGGTAGAGTTCTGGCCTATGCATCTTTCTGCTCTCTCTCAGTCTCTTAACTCTTTCTCTTAGTCTTTCTATCTCTGTCTATTCACTCTTTCTTTCTTTACTTCTCTGTTTTTCTCTCTATTCAATGTCTTTCCTTATCTCTCTGTCTCTCCATCTCTGTCTTTCTCTCTCTCCTTCCATCTCTATCTCTGTTCACTTTGTTTCTCTTTATCTTTCTGTCTCTCTCTCTCTGTCTCTGCCTTCTCTTTCATTCTGTCTCTCTGTCTATTCACTGTGTCTTTCTCTCTCTCTCTCCATCTGCCTCTTTCCCCCTATCTTTCTGTCTCTCTTTCTCTCTGTTCACCGTCTTTCTTTGTCTCTCTGCCCTCTCTCTGTCTCCGATCCTGCATCTTGAGCTCCTGTTGACATTTGCATGGCTATTTTCTCAGTTCTTGAAATAATTTAACCCGCTGCTCTACAAAGATGACAGTTTTTATCACCAAGAAAATAATAGAATCTCGTAGATAGAATGGCAGAAGTCACACATCTTAGAATGCAGCCTAATGAATACAACTCAGGGTAAAGAATTGATCGGGTTCTTAAATGTCTTGAAAAAAAAAAGATAGACTTGTATTAAGATAGCGCCTTTCACAACAACTAGACATCTCAGTGCACTTTACAGTTAGAATAGCTGTGAGTGCTGTCACTGTTTGATGTAGGAAATACAGCAGTCAAATTGGTTGTAGCAAGTTCCGAGCAAGAGCTATTTGTGGTTGAGGGATACATTCTAGCCAGGCCTCCAAGAAGTATTCCCTTCAAACAGTGCCGTGGAATCTTTAACATCCATCTGAAAGGACAGCCATTGCCTTAGATTAACATCTTGTCCCCAATACAGCATCTCCACCGATGCAGCATTCCCTCAGAACCTCACTGCCCAGTTCAGGTCCTCAGTATAGACTCAGAGACAACGAGGCCACCTTTCCTGTGGCACCTTCTCCCAGTGCTGTGAATATAATTCTCTTGAAAAGCCACGTCGGCTGGGCCGTTCTAGATGGATCACTCTCCAAACTGGATGTTTGATTATGCTACTGCCCAAAGGATGCTTTGCGCATTATTTATTCATTTGGAAGCCTTTGTTTCCTTATCCCTGTAACATTCAGCATTCTCTCTCTCTCTGCTTGTTATTTATTTCAGACCTTGCCTACTGTTGGTTCCATTTCATCTCTCTCCCTCCCAAAGGTCTCTGGACAGTAAAACTATTGACTATCTGGATTTTCACTCAGTTCCACAGTCTTCTCCCAATCTGTTATTTCCATCTCTGAAACCAGTATTAACAATCTGAAATAGATGTGAATGATATCAATGTGTGTGGAGTCTGCACACTCTCCCCGTCTCTGCGTGGGTTTCCTCAGGGTGTTCCAGTTTCTTCCCACAGTCCAATGATGTGCAGGTTAGGTTGTTTAGCCATGCTAAAATTTCCTCTTAGTGTCCTGAGATGCATAGGTAAGAGGGGCTAGTGAGTAAATATGTAGGGATATGGGGGTAGGGCCTGGGTGGGATTGTGGTTGGTGCAGACTCGATGGGCCAAACCCTTTGCACTGTAGGGTTTCTAAGATTCTCGGAAGGGGAATTCCTGAAAATGAGGTTTGCATCCCTTTCTATCAAACATGCCAAGACACATGCTCAAGTTCAGAACATTTCTTTTTTATCTGAGAGTAACAACTATCCACACATAACACAACATTCATGCCCTTCGCCAAGATTTTGCAGATATTAGCCTGTGCTCTGCTCTAAAGACAATGTCAAGAGTGACTGAATTGCGGTAAGACTTCCAAAGCTTTGTTCTCAGAGGGACTAATGTTGCTTTGCTACGTGCCACTTATGTGTTAGGAAAACTGTATAATCTTCACGGCGACTATAGCCCTGGAAATGTCACAACAACTGCAAGATGAGTTAACTTTGCAAAATGACACACGGTCAACATTCTCTGTAAGGCACCTGACCAAGTATCACTTTCTCAATCTACAGATTGAGCCCCAAGACACAGTGCACCGAGGGAGAGCGTGCAGTGCACCGAGAGAGGCACAGCAGACCGAGAGAGACAGCAGACAGAGAGACAGTGTAGAGAGAGTGCATGTTTACTGGATGAGGTAACTGAGGCTACATGAAGGTGTGACCCATTCTTCTCAGATTGTGAACTTTGCAATGCTGCTTAGTTTTTACACAAATCGCTTTAGGGCACATGATTGCCCCATCACTGCTTGCTTCCACATTCAACCATGGAGGAGGAAAGCTGTTTATCCATATGGCACAATACACATCCAACATGAGGGGAAATGGACTGCAGGTTACAAAACCACTTGGCTCCAAGCTGTGTGAGCTGCAATATAAATACCTCTGGATCATAAGTCACACTTTACAGTGCATGCCTTTGAAAGAAGTTTTCAGTTTTCACAAGGAAATATTCTCACAAGAGTTGATTCTTTTCCTGTGATATTTGAATAACGCAAGATATATACTTGGAAGAAAGCAGCCACGGAAACATTGTCTGTTCAGACTTCCACTGGTTCCAAAATGCTTACATCTAAAAAAAATTTGCGAGTGAATAATCTGTCACTGTAATGTCGCTGTCATAGGAGAAAACATTTCCAAATTAACTGAATCACAGCATTGTTACTGTGCAGAAGGAGGCCCATTTGTCTTCATGCCTGTGCTGGCTCTCCAAACGAGCATCATGACTTGCTGCCATTCCCCTGACCTTTCCCCCCGCACTCCTGCACATTGATTATTTGAATAGAAACATCTAATGCCCTTTAAATGCTTCCATTGAACCTGCCTCCATCACTTTTCCAGGCAGAACATTCCAGACCCCAACCGCTCGCTGTGTGGAAAGGTTTTTTTCTCACATTGCATTTGCTTCTTTTGCAAATCACTTTAAACCTGTGCCTGCTCATCCTTGATCCTTTTCCAAGCGAGTAGAGTTTCTCCCTACCTACACTGTGCTTACAATTTTTAACATCTCAATCTTATTTGATTCTCAGAGGCTGTTTCCCAGGGTGAAATGGTGGCTACAAGAGGATACAGGTGCTGGGGAGGAGGTACAGAGGAGATGTCAGGGGTAAGTTTTTCATTCAGAGGGTGGTGAGTGAGTGGAATCGGCTGCCGTTGGTGATGGTGGAGGCAAACTCGTTGGGGTCTTTTGAGAGACTTCTGGATGAGTATATGGGATTTAATGGGTTTGAGGGTTGTAGATAGGTCTGGTAGATAGGGATATGATCAGTGCAACTTGTGGACCGAAGGGCCTGTTTGTGCTGTAGTGGCCTTTCTCTTTCAGATCTCTTCTTTGTCTTCTTCTCTCCAGGGAGAATAGTCCCAGCCATTCCAATCTATCCTCACTATTGAATCCTCTCATCCCTGGAATCATTCCTGTAAACCTCAGAGCTGCAGGGAATTTTTATCTCAGGGCGAGGGGCAGGTTGTTGGGCTGATGGAGGGTGGTCTGCACATGTGGTAGATGTAGGGATGGGTGATACGGGCACCCATGTGTGGGTGTGGAGGTGCGACCTTCCTGAGTTCACAGGGTCATGGTGGCTTTGAGCAGGCGTGTTATTGGGATGGTCAATCTGTGTGGTCATCAACAAACATGTTTGCACCTTGTGCCGTTCCTGTCAGAATTCCAGCTCGATGTGCACCATCCCAAATAATCTCAGCTCAATAATTGCACCATCTTCATGATTATCATATCGGGATTTTTCCCGATCCCATTCACTCACATGGAGGTGATCAGAACTGAGAGAATATACTTTGGCGTGGCACAGTGGTTAGCACTGCTGCCTCACAGCGCCACGGGTTCAGTTCTCGGCTTGGGTCACTGTCTGTGTGGACTCTGCTCATTCTCTGCATGGGTTTCCTCTGGGTGATCCGGTTTCCTCCCACAGTCCAAAAGGCATAGTGGTTAGGTGCATTGGCCCTGCCGGATTCTCCCTCAGTGTACCTGAACAGTCACCAGAGTGTGGCTCATCCAGCAGAAAGTACTCTTCATCTATAGGCAATGAAATGAAACAAATCTTACTTCAACAAGTAAATCAAAGAGAAAGGTTTAATAAAGAAACCTCATTACTCCATTACTCCAAGCCTCACCCCGTCCATTCCAAGCTCCCCAACAACTCCCAACAGATTCTTATTTATATTGAGTCAGTGATCATCACATCATTTTGTTATTGGTTATAGTTTACTTGTTCAGCTGACTCTTATAGCTTGTTACCATTGGTCAGAATACAACAGATCCAATGTTATCATTGGTTACATTCTAACAGCAACTAGGGGATTTTCACAATAACTTCATTGCAGTGTTAACGTAAGCCTACTTGTGGCGCAAATAAATAAGCTTGACAGAGGCTGAAGCTCCATTGGACAAACCAGTTGACAATACATACTTGGTCAGCTTCCAAATCCACGACCACTTCCATCTAGAAGGACAAGGATAGCAGATACATGGGGACACCACCAACTGCAAGTTCCTCTGCAAGTCACTCACCATTCTGACGTGGAAATTTATCGCCGTTCCTTACAGTTGTTGGGTCAAAGTCCCGGAATTGCGCGGCAACCCGCAGCATGTGGACTGCAGTGATTCAAGGAGGCAGTTCACCATCACATTCTCGACAGCAACTAGGGATGGGCAATAAATGCTGGCCAGGCAGCAATGCCCGTTCCCCATGAGTTAATGAAACAAAATCTCCAGCCATCTGGTAAATTCTCATCCTGTCTACCTGCCAACCTGGGCAGAAGCTGAAAACTCTCTCTGCCTTTACTCTTGAGAGTGTCCCTACATCGGATAGGCAGCAGTGGTTCAGAAAGGAGGCTCACCATCTTCTCAAGAGCAATTAGGAATGGGCACAAAATTCTACCCTTGCCAGCGCCACCCACATCCCATGAATAAAAAATTCCAAAACTGGCCTTGTAGGGTTCAGCAACAATGACTGCAAATGACAACAGAAAAAAAAACTGCCACTCTGACTGATGTAATTTATTGCATGTCAAAGCCCTTTGTAACAGACAGTGATTTTATGAGGAAGCGAAGCATTTCAACTGCTGATGCAGTTATATTGGACTTTATAGATTTATTAAATTAAAGCTCAGTAAAGCTCAGCAGCATTACACACACGGGGAGAAAAACTTTATTCCTAGCTGCACTGTTATCCTGCAGGAATCTGGTACGTGAAGAAGCAGGGAAAATAAAATTAATAGGTGCCAAATATTAAAACAGGATGTGGCATGTTTTTAACTCATTCCCAGCCTGTTTGGGGCATTTCCCACACTGAGGAAGTAGCAGTTAGTGTATATTCTATACATCTCAGAGTTATGCAAAGATTACACTAGAGTCATAAAGGTTTACAAGATGGAAACAGGCCCTTCAGCCCCCAACCTGTCCATGCTGCCCAGTTTTTACTACTAAGCTAATCCCAATTGTTCACATTTGGCCCCTATCCTTCTATATCCATTCTTACCCATATAACTGTCTGAATGCTTTTTAAAAGATCAAATTGTACCCATCTCTAATACTACCTCTGGCAGCTTGTTCTAGACACTCACTACCCTCTGTGTGAAGAAATTATCCCCATGGATCCTTTTGGTCTCTCCCTTCTCATTTTAAATCTCTAGCTTTAGATTTCCCTATGTTAACTATCTACATTAACTATGCCCCTCATTATTTTATAGATGTCTATGTGATCATTCTAAGTCTCCTATGCTTCAGGGAAAGAAATCCCAGTCTATCCAGCCTCTTCTTACAACTCAATCCATCAAGTCCCCGTAGAATCCTAGTAAATTTTTTCTGCACTCTTTCTAGTTTAATAATATCTTTTCTATAATAGTGTGACCAGAACTGTTTCTAAATATGCAATATGTTTATTTACAGAAGGCTTAAATTGCAAAATGTCTGCACTCATGCTTTACAGCTTAGCTTCTAGTAGCTTCTGTGTTGCCTAATTTGTTAGAGCTCTGGACCAGAACCCAAGTGTATATTATAAATCCAGACACTATACCTCAACAACTTTTCTATTTGGCATAAATGTGAGGACAGGACACTTCACTCCTGGCGTAATTCTACCGACAAATTTGGGATCTTTTATAGTAAAGCCAACTTTAGTCAATAACACAGTTTAACTCTGATAAATCAGCAATTAACCATTAACAATTGAACTATATTTAAAAATGAAAAGGAAACAATTTAAATTTTTATCAGTGTCAGCTCCAAATAAGCAACGTTTCTCTTACAGATTTTAATGCCAAATACAATTAGCAATCATGTGTATACTTGCTATGATGGGCTTGAAGTTTTCAGAGAGAAAATGAGTTTCAGAGAAGCTTGCAGAAGCCTCTGTCTTCAACTAATTCCCAGCAAGAACTGAAAAGGTATTTTACTGATACAGACATAGCTCTTCCCATTACCCACTTCAGTACCTGACTCCCATTCACTCTCTTTAATCAAAAACCCCAGGGGACTTTTTGCGCAAACAAAAGCCCATGAGGTCTATCTATTTAAACATACACAAGGTTAAACTGAGTAATTATCCTGTTTTTACAACATCAGAGCTAAATGCTTTCCAAACACACTGACTGCCTGCAAAATAAATCTGAATTTTTAAACACTCTCCTTAAACATTATTACATATCTCTATATCAATTGCATTACTATTATCACAGTTTATTTTGCCCTGTGAGAACACCAAGACGTAAATAGATCAGTTACCAGACTTACCAAATTCAGAACCATTGAATACTGCAGTAATGGAATTTCTTGACCTGCTGGCTACTTCAGAGGGTAGTTGATGCTCAGGAATAGAGTCAGACTGAAGGCAGATCTCATTCCAAAAAGGACATGACTGAACCATATGTGATATACAACATCCCCACCTTTGTTTGTAAACCTGAAATCAAATTTGCAAATTAGCAGGCTGGGAACTTGAACTTATGTTCTCTGAATTATGAATCCAGTGAAGTGACCACTATTACACATATCTTATGTAGGAATGCACTTACGAATCATATTGTCATGATTTATTTTTCTAATCTCCTCCTTCTCCAAACTGTAAGCATAATGTTTAATAGAGAAGGAATCCCTTCAAGAAACCTGTCTCAGCCAAATGAATGAAAAGTGATGGAGCTTAAGCAAAACAAATTTAAAAATTTTCTTCTGAAGCAAATTACATTTACAGTTAAAGTTTATTTACTAGTCACAATTAATGCTCTAATGGAATTATTGTAAATTCCCCTAGTCACCACACTCCGGTGTCTGTTCGGGTCAATGCACCTAACCTTGCATCTTTCAGAATGTGGGAGGAAACCCACACAGACACAGGAAGAACACACAGGCTCCACACATGCAATGACTCAAGCCAGGAATCAAACCCACGTCCCTAGCACTGTGAGGCAGCAGTGCTAACCATTGTCATTGTGCAGCTTGTTTCTGCACTGAGATGCAAAGATACCATTGCAATGAAAAAGGATGGAAGGATCTCACCTTCTATTTTGATATTGTTAGATGGCCAGTTCAAAACTCCATAATATACAATGAACTTAGTCTAAAACTCAACTAATTTTGATTTTGGCATAAGGTGTTTCACTCTAGGTGTGATTCAATTGACCAATTGAAAAGCTTTTATTAAAACAAACTTTATTTAACAATTTAATTATAACAAAACAATTAGCATAATTTTTACCAATTGAGATATTTAAACATGACAAGATTCTTAACTGCTACACTATCTCTATTAGTTCCAATTTAAGTAATACTCCTCTTGGGTGTAAACTCCTCTTCAAAATTAGATGGAAAAGAAACAGGCTTATGTACTGGTATGGGAACCATTAGTCCCCCGTCCTCCAGGGCCCTCTTAAAGAGAGATACTTATTTTCCAGCAAGTCCCAACTACAGTCTGTGGGGAGAGAGAGAAGAGCTCCTGCTCCTTGCCAAGCAAAGCAGGAACTGCCAACCTTTCTTTCTCTGTAAACTAGCTCCTCCCATGACTTAACACATGACTCATTCTTATCAATCAACCTAATTAAACCCTACTCTGAAACTCCAAGAGGAGAACCCAAAGAATAACAAAACTGCATTAACTCAGATTAAAAGAAACACTCCAGTGCCTCGGAGCAATAATTCTTCTGTATTCTCAGCAGGTGGGCTGCTTGGAGCAGATAAAGCAGCACTGTTTGACAGAGTTGGATCTTAATATCTCCTTCACAAGAAATATGACATGAATATCTTTCTTAAATACACAGTATTGTCACAATCGAGCTCCACTTACAGAGTTCAGGAATCATCAATTGTGACAACAAGAGATACTTAGTCAGAGATACTTAGAATAAATACAGATACTGCTAAAAAAAATTGAAAAGCAGGCAGTAGATTTGTCAGCTACTATATAGAAAAGAAATAACAGGTTAATGTAGTGTGGGAAGAGAAGCATGGCAAAGATGTTCTTCTGAACTGTCTAAACTAATCATTGCTTCCCATTGCAGTGAGGAAGGAATGTAAGAACATTGCAGGAACAGGAAATTATTGCAGCCTCCTTTGCACAATGAAACAGAGCAGGGAAGTTTCAGATGTTGAGGCAGTGGGGAGTGAGGAGGGGAATGAATTGACTTTTTGTTTCACCTGCCTCCTGATCCATCGCAGAATGGTTGGCCCCTTTAAGAGGCAGACATCAAGAGGATCATGTGACCCAATCACCCAATGGGGACAAGCACAGGGATCTCAGTTCAGAGAATGGGCTTTTGCAACCAGGACAGATCCCAGAGCTGGACGTGTTAACATTGTAAAAGTTTCCTATATATATTTAACCATTTGGAAATCCTCCGGTAACAGTTCATTATAATATCTGGTGTTTGCCAATCCCTGCAATTACTACAGAAATATACCTTTTTCAAATTGTGACAATCCTAATAATCCAGCACATCATTTTTTTCACAATCCAACTATTTACTTCTCTCTTCCCTTGTCCAAGCTCAGGGATCCGTTCATTTTCATCGCAGGAATTCTCAGAATTCCAACATCTCTAACCTTCTCCTACTTCCGTATCCAGAGCCCAATTTTGGCCTTGTAATCCCATGTTGATCCCATAGAACAGTTTAATACTTCTTGTTTTCAGATGCTCAAACATCCTGTCATGTTGTTCAATGCAATATTGTTGTCTATCTGATATTACACCTACAAGTAGGGGGCAGCACAGTGGCATAATGGTTAACACTGCTGCCTCACAGTGCTAGGGACCCAGGTTCAATTCCTGCCTCAGATCACTTTCTATGAGGAGTCTGCCAGTTCTCCCCATGCCCCTGTGGGTTTCTCCTAGGTGCTCCAATCTCCTCCCACACTTCAAAGATGTGTGTGTTAAGTTGATTGGCCACGCTAAATTGCCCCTTAGTATCAGGGGATTAGCCAGGTAAATATGTAGGGTTAAAGAAATGGGGTCTGAGCAGGATTGTTGTTGATGCAGACTCAAAGGGCCAAATGGCACCTTTCTGCACAGTAGGGATTTGATGATAATTTACATAATTTGATCTACTTACTCTAAGTACAGTTTCTTAGAGTATGTTCAATTCTGAAGTTCACCATATTCCTTGAGATCAATGTTTGCTTTGTGTACATTCATACTGCACTTTGTGTTGATGGGAAGTGATTCCTGCTTTGCACCTGTAGTGTTCAATTGATCTGTGCTTGATTGGACGAGCCTGCTTATTATTGAAGCTCACTATGCTCAACTGGTTAAGCCTGGTCGTTGACTCAGAGATGAGTTAATATCCCACTGGGAAACTACTAGAAGCTGTGAGCAGAAGCATGGAACAAAACTCGACTGCACCTTTAGAAATAAGAGTCTTCTACTGTTATCCAGGTCAGAAACTAAAGTTTAAAGCTTATTTATTAGTGAGACAAGTAGGCTTACATTATCACTGCAATGAAGTTACTGTGAAAATCCCCAATCACTACACTCCAGCACCTGTTCGGGTACACTGAGGGAGAAGTTAGCACGGCCAATGCACCTAACCAGCACATCCTTTGGACTGTGGGAGGAAACCGGAGCACCTGGAGGAAACCCACACAGACACAGCAATTCCACACACGTAGTGACCCAAGCTGGGAATTGAACCTGGATTCCTGGCACTGTAAGAAAGCAGTACTAACTACCACCATGCTCCAAGGTATTTTATGGAGCTAGCTGAGATTGTAAGTTTTGCACTGTGAAGTTTGGCCTTGGTAAGCATAAGATGTTTCACACTAGATTTGAATCAAATGACCCATTAGGGAGCTTTTATCAAACAAAGTTTATGTAAGAATACAGTTAATATATCACAAGATAATTAGCAATAATCTTTACCAATTACAATCAAGGAAACCATCATCATGGTCTTGTACAAACCTTGAAAGCTAAACAAAGAAAAACAAAGAACAAAACAGCACAGGAAACAGGCCCTTTGGCCCAATGAGCCCGCACCACCACCCTGATGTTCCCACCTCTATCCATGATCCTTGTGCATGTTTATAGATCTATGGATTAAAAACCAAATTTGAGACAATATAGGGAGAATTTGTTTTGTCAATTAGCCTAAGAGCGCATCTTTGGAATGTGGGAGGAAACCGGAGCGCCCGAGAAAACCCACGCAAGCACGGGGAGAATGTGCAAACTCCCATAGACACAGGCCCAAATTTATGTATCTGCACAGCACAGGGATAGTCACTGAGCTGTCGTGTTGCCCATCAAATGGTCCAGGTCAAGCGTACACTAACAACGTGAAACACAAGGATACTCTCGAAAAAAAAAATCCAAGAGCAGCCCTCTCACAACCTATCGCTTGTATGCCTCTTGTTAGACAACAAGGTGGACCAAAGCACCTGTAGAATAAAAAATATGTTCCAACATAAGAATCCTGGCAAACATATACTACAGTTCTAGGCTTAGTACAGAAAGTAAGTCTGCTCACGTGATGCTGGATCTTGCAGGTTTCCAACTCCTGCTGTGGTTTACTCCTTTGAGTGTTGAGTTGAAAACACTGAGGCTTTCTGACCCTGGAACTTCCAGCTCACTATGAGAGACAAAGACTCAGCTTGCCATTAGTTACTAGCTTGCCAGCTACCAAGAGCTAAATTTCTAACACCAGGGAGAGAGACGCTAACTGTTATCAGTCTGGATTCCAAAAGAACAAAACTGAAAGTGACTCTTGGATTTTCCCTATGAAGGAACCACTTGTCAATCAGTTGTAAATCAAAAATTCCCAAAAAAGTCATAAACTCCAGGACGCTGCATTAGGCTCAGATTAAAAATGATCAAAGGGCCATTTAGCAATAATAAAAGGACATTGTTCTAAACAGCTCATGGCCCCCAAGCAAAAGCAAAACCAGTTTTCTTACAAACTGCAGAAAAAAATGATAAAAAATATACTTTTTAAAGGCACAGTATCTTCTCACTATGCATAGATCTGAGACAGAAGATGTACAACAGCACCAACCACAAAGTTACCTGGTACTCAACCTGAATCTTTCTGGAAATCTTGCTTCTCCTCAGGTCAAAATCTGACTCTGGACTTGGGCTGCAATCGTACCTAACTAGAGCAACAGCGAGGAATGAAACAACTTTGTACTAAGGCCATATCATGGTCTGAATGGGAGCTTAATATCAACGTGTATCTGAAAGTTGTCTAATTTAGGGCTCCACCATCTGCTGTAATCCCTCTCTTGCGTCTACAATCAGCACATTGTTATCAGCATGTCTTAGATTAACTCATTTCTCCTTGATTTTTGAATCAAAGGTTTTCCGAGTCCTTTGGAATGAATTTCAAAGATGTTCATGGAATTGGAATCATTTCTCATTCCTTTCCTGCCCTTTGCCATTTTAACAAAGAACAAATTACAGCACAGGAACAGGCCCATCGGTCCTCCAAGCCTGCACTGACCATGCTATCCGATTGAACTAAAACCCTCTACCCTTCCAGGGACCATATCCCTCTATACCCATCCTATTCATGGATTTGTCCAGAAGTCACTATTGTATCTGCTTCCACTACTTCCCCGATAGTGAGTTCTAGGCACCCTCCACCCTCTGGGTAAAAAAACTTGCCTCGTACATCTCCTTTAAACCTTGTTCCTTGCACCTTAAAGTTGTGTCCCCCAAAAATTGACTCTTACATCTTAGGAGAAAGCTTCTGACTATCCATTCTGCCCATTCCCTTCTTAATCATTTTGTTAAATCATTATCAGCTCTGGCTGTTGCTCTTGCCTTGAGTGAAGATTTCTGTTGACTTAAGGTAGCTATGGACGAGCAATAAATGCTGGCCAGCCAGCAACGCCTGTGTCCTAATAAATGAATAGAACAAACACAGTGAGCAGTCAGTAGTCAACAGACGCACATAATCAAACATCGAACGGGTGATCAATTGAACTTCCTGTGGTTTGGCTAATTTGATTGTCGCCCATCCCACCCAACTTCACAATCGCCCTCCCATCCCCATCCACTCCCCCTCACAATGAAAACCCTGTCATTGGGAATGCTCCTTTCCAAAATGGGCAGAACGTGCCAGGAAATCTCCCCTCCTTCTCACCTGCTCCTCGGGTGAAAATCCAGGCTTCAGTCTCTCATCACGAGCCATTGGGTTCCTGAATGAAGATCAAACCAACTTGAAAAAACACCTTTTAGCAGCTAAGCAAGCAGCATCGAGAGAGATTGCGATCAGAGTTCTTGTCTGCTTTGCCATTTGACTGAAAGAGCCTGGCTACTTTCCAGATGGGAGTGCGCGTCAGTGAGTGTTTTACACTACAGAAGCTGTCAGAGATAACCTCGATGTAGAGATGCCGGCATTGGACTGGGGTAAACACAGTAAGAAGTCTGACAACATCAGTTTTAAATCCAACCGATTTATTTGTTTACTATCAAATAAATCGGTTGGATTTAAAACTGATGTTGTCAGGCTTCTTACAGAGTTAACCTCCCCAGACATCTCTGAATACATTGCTGTTCTTATTCAACCTGCTTTCTCTGCGGGGGTAAGGGGCTGGCGGAGGGGAGTAGATTAGCCTCCTGTTCATTGGGGTAAGAGTTCGATGCAGCGAGACGTGGTGCTTTGCCAAGGCCAGTTAGTGCGTGACAGATGCTGTCGTCAATCACTCCAGCTTATCGTTTGCAAGGTGATTCCCCTTGCACTATCCTGACAAAATGCTTCAATCTCCAATGACCTCACTGCATCATTGTGGCACCTCTGCTCCCACAGCGCGTGGCCTCATGGTCCCTTGGCAAAATGTCTCCTTTGTGCTAATTAGCACACAATTATGGTCGGATTCCACGCACAGCGGTTGCCTCTGTGGGGCCCTTGTTAATACCATTTATCAGAAAGAAGAGACATTCGTCCTTTGTGTCAGGAGGATATTCTGAGGCAGATGTATACAACCAGCATTTCAAAGCATCATTGACAGTTCAATGCTCCTGGAAGAGAAGGAATTAGTGAATGATCCAGTATCTGAAACATGAAGTCACAAAAATGAACCCCATCTGAACCCACACAACTGTAGATGATGTGAACAATGGCCTTCTAAGTATATTTATCATTGTTCATTGAACAAAGAACAGGACAGCACAGGAACAGCCCCTCCAAGCCTGCACCAATCATGATGCTTGCCTAAACTAAAACCGTGTGTACTTATAGATCCTTCCATTCCCATCCTTTTTATCTAGATGCCTCTTAAATGCCACTATCGTACTTTCTCTCATCACCTCCCCGGGCAGCACAATCCAGACATTCACTACTGTGTACAAAATTTGTTGCACACATCTCCTATAAACTTTTCTCCACGCACCTTAAAATTATGTCCCCTAGAACTTGATCTTTTGTATCCTAGAAAAGAGCATCTGACTATCCACTCTGTCCGTGTCACTCATAATCTTGTAAATCTCTGTCAGGTCACTCCTTAACCTCTGTTGTTCCAGTGAGAACAAACCAAGTTTATCCAACCTTATTGTAGAATGGGCAGGCATTACACACCTATATTACAGATACCCTGAACCTCCAACTTACAGATGAGCATTAAGATTTTCCATTCTGCCCAGCATGGGAATGAACGTTCCCATTGGAACTTTGGCTGCTTCATCGCATTTTTCATCCCATTAGCCATTAAAAAGGTTGGAAAATCCTGCTCCAAGGTAGGGATTAGTGTGTGAACCCAATATACCAGATACTTAAATGATCTTGACAATCAGTGGTTATTGCCAATGCACCCTTAATGCCAGCTTGTGCAGAATTAAGGCATTAATCACTCAAAACCAGTCCTCAGGATGTGTAATCCCAATATTCAGCACCGCATTCCCAAGGCAATTGTGATATTTTGAACTTGATCTTGGTAGAACATTCCCAGGAGGACAGTTGCGGGATGTCCTCAAAGCGTCCCTCAAGAAGCCATTCATCCCCAACAACTCATGAGGGTCCCTGGCTTGTGCCCCACCCAAAATGGAGAATGCTTATTGGCAAGACACCCAACAGATGGAGGGATTTTGAGAGGGCAAGTTGAGATGTCAGAGAGATCACACACCCACCTACCCAGCCCTCCAAAGTACCAACAGGCCCACATGTGATAGAGTCTACAGATCATGCATGAGACTTATCAGCCATCTCAGAAACTCCTGAACAGGAGTGGAAGCAAGTCTTCCTCAATCCCAAGAGGTTACTTAAGGCATTTGACAAGGTCCCACATGCAAGACTTCTTGAGAAGGTGAGAGGCCATGGGATCCAAGGGGCTTTGGCCTTGTGGATCCAGAACTGGCTTGCCTGCAGAAGGCAGAGGGTGGTTGTGGATGGCTCTTTTTCTGCATGGAGGTCGGTCACCAGTGGAGTGCCCAGGGATCTGTTCTAGGACCCTTGCTGTTTGTCATTTTCATAAATGACCTGGATGAGGAAGTGGAGGGATGGGTGAGTAAGTTCGCCGATGACACGAAGGTCGGTGGTGTTGTGGATGGTCTGGAGGGATGTCAGAAGTTGCAGCATGACATCGACAGGATGCAAGACTGGGCGGAGAAGTGGCAGATGGACTTCAACGCGGATAAATGTGTTGTGGTCCATTTTGGCAGATCCAACGGGATGAATGAGTACACTATCAAAGGTAGGAGTCTTAGCTGTGTGGAAGAGCAGAGGGATCTTGGGGTCCGGGTCCATAAGACTCTCAAATCAGCCTCCCAGGTGGAGGATGTGGTTAAGAAAGCTTACGGTGTACTGGCCTTCATTCATCGAGGGATTGAGTTCAGGAGTCAGGAGGTAATGCTGCAGCTTTATAGGACCCTTGTCAGACCACACTTGGAGTACTGTGCGCAGTTCTGGTCGCCTCACTATAGGAAGGACGTGGAAGCTATTGAAAGGGTGCAGAGGAGATTTACAAGGATGTTGCCTGGATTGGGAGGCATGCCTTATGAAGACAGGTTGAGGGAGCTGGGACTGTTCTCCCTGGAGAGACGAAGGTTGAGAGGCGACCTGATAGAGGTTTACAAGATGTTGAGAGGAATAGATAGGGTGGACTCTCAGAGACTATTTCCCAGGGCTGAAATGGTCGCGACGAGAGGGCACAGATTTAAGGTGCAGGGAAGCAAGTACAGAGGGGATGCTAGGGGAAAGTTTTTCATTCAGAGGGTGGTGAGTGAATGGAATCAGCTGCCATCGGTGGTGGTCGAGGCGAACTCGCTGGGGTCTTTTAAAAGACTTCTGGATGTGTATATGGGATCCAATGGGATTGAGGGTTATAGATAAGTCTATGGCTGGGTAGGTATTGATGTGTTCGGCACAATTTGTGGGCCGAAGGGCCTGTTTGTGCTGTAGTGTTCTATGTTCTATGTTCTATGTAAATGCAGATATCCCTTATGCTTTCCTTAAGTTTGGTCAATTCAAAAATATGTTCCTATCATTCTGGATGTATCACAGTTTGATATGACTCCTGCTCTGACCAAGACCATAAGAAACTACAAAGGAACGTAGTCCAGTCCATTACTCAAACCAGCCTCCCATCCATTGACTCAGTCTACACTCCCCGCTGCCTCAGAAAAGCAGCCGGCATAATCAAGGACCCCATGCACCCCGGACATTCTCTCTTCCATTTTCTTTCATTGGGAAGAAGATACAAAAGTTTGAGATTACTCACCAATCGACACAACAAGTTTCTTCCCTGCTGCCATCAGCCTCCTGAATGCACCTACCTTAAATACGAAGCTGATCTTTCTCTACACTCTAGCTATGACTGTAACATTACATTCTGCATCCACTCCTTTCCTTTTCCCCTATGCACTCTATGAACAGTATGTTTTGTCTGTGTAACGTATGAGAAACAATGCTTCTTGCTGAATCCCAACACATGACAATAATAAATCAAATCAATGTGTAACTGCAAATTGTCTGCTGCTTTAGGAAAACATTCTCAACCCTGTTACTATGCCCCTTAGTGTTACAGTGCAGAGAAAATAGGAATGGGCAATATTATCGACCCTCAGTTGTTTTTCCATGGTATTCATTCAAAAATGACCCAATGCTCTTCCAGCAGAGTTGTGTAACTTTCCCTCACATGAGGGGACAGCACAGCGGTTAGCAAGGCTATCTCACAACGCCAGGGACCCGGGTTCGATTCCAGGCTTGGGTCACTGTCTATGTGGAGTTTGCACATTCTTCCCGTGTCTGAATTAGTTTCCTCTGTGTAGTCCGGTTTCCCCCCACAGTCCAAAGATATGCATAGGGTTATGGGAATAGGGCTAGGGTGGGATTGTGGTCGGTGCAGAATTGATGGGCCAAATGGCCTCCTTCTGCACTGTAGGGATTCTATGGTTCTGTGAGCTTTAATAGCTCGTTTTCTTCCTGCCTAAGAGGAGATAGCTGTGGTGATTTAATTTCACTTCCCAACAGCAGGAGAGAATTAAATGGAAGTTTCTTTGTAAGTAAAGTGCATGCAATTTGCTTAATAATTAAAACTGCTTAGGGCCTTAGAAGTTTTAATATTTAAAAAAATATGAAATCACTTCATCATTTGGCGGGATTGCTTTTTTACATAAATTGTTGTTGTTATTGAAATAATTAGCGCATGATGAAAAATCAATTATAAATCGGTTAGGTTGTGTTATTCGTATTTGGTCACGTATGTTAACTTTTACATAAATTCAAATTATACTCATCATTGGGTTTAGCGCGAGTTAAAACCTTATCTTCACCTTTTGCCCTCCATAATTTCTGAACAGATACTCAGGAATAATAGATGTTGTTATGAATAGGGACAAAATCTTACAGCACGAACGACAACCATTAGCAAAAGACAGGGTTACAAAGAGAAGATATGAGTGACACATTTAGTGATCTTACCCCCTCTTATTAATAGACTCCAAACCAGGCCAGGCTAATGAAATGAGAGTCAGCCTTCTCAAATAGCTGAACTGGTTCAACATGAAATGAGATTGACCTGGTTAAATATGGATTGAAGTCGACTGCTGAGGCTGATTCTTAAATTCACAATATCTGGGGAAGGCCATCTGATAATTATTGGGCAGAATGAAATCTGGCAGTGCTGGAAGATTGAAGGCACAAAGTTCATTCAGGCACATTCACTCAAGAGTAGCTATCTCTCCTCGGACTTTCGACAGTTGGTTGCTGATTCACAGATGCTGCCCTGATGTTAAGGGTAGTCGCTTCGCACTCGTCTCTGGAATTCGGCCTTCCCCCCGTGTTTGGAGCAAGGCTAAAGATGCCCAGAGTCAAGTGGTCCCAGCAGAATGCAAACTGAAGCAGGTTCCTGCTGAGTAAGGAATAGCACCAGCAATGACTCCTTCCATTACTTTTCTGGAGACTAAGAATTGACTAAAGGATAGCGGTTGCATGGATTAACCAGTCCTGATTTTTGTGGTGAGGACAGAGGCAGGAAATGGTCCATTTTATTGGGTAGATGCTAATGTTTGAACAGCTAGAGGTCTGCTCGCTCTGGAGACCACAGCATTACTAGATGGCACAGCAACCCTGTGGTTAGCACTGCTGCCTCATAGCGCCAGGGACCCAGGTTCAATTCCTACCATGAGTTTGTATGGAGTCTGCATGCTCTCTTTGTGTCTGCCTGTGTTGCCTTTCGTGTTCCAATTTCCTCCTCCTGAAAGATGTGATGATTGGGTGCATTGTCCATGCAAAATTGACCTTAGTGTGAGGGGGATTAGCAGGATTAATACATGGGAATATGGGGATAGGGCCTAGGTGGGATTGTTGTCAGTGCCGGCTCAATGGGCTGAATGGTCTCCTTCTGCACTGTAAGGATTCTATGATTCAAAAGGAACCTTGGCATTGTTTCTTCAAAAGGAACTCTTCAAAATGCAGCTAGTGAAAATACAACAAAACTTACCTGAACTTATAAATCAAAGAAAGGGTTTAATAAAGAACCATTGTTACTCCAAACTTGGGCCACTTGAAGCTCACCACAATTCTACATAGTTCCTAATTTATAGCGAATCAGCTGGTCAGCTGACTATTACATCACTCTGTGATTGGTTCCATGTTTTACTGGGTCAGCTGACTCTTACACCTTGTTCTGAACAAATATTTCTCTTCGGTATTCACGCAGGGAGATATAAATGTAGTTGTGGAGAGCACTGGGATACAGGGTTGCAAACTGGAAAGTATTGAAGTAGATAAGGAGGATGTGCTAGATATTCTTGAGGGTTTGAAGTTAGATAAGTCCCCTGGGCCGGACGGGATTTACCCTAGGATTCTCTGGGAGGCGAGAGAGAGGATTGCAGAGCCTCTGGCTCTGATCTTCAGGTCGTCGTTGGTTACGGGTATAGTGCCGGAAGACTGGAGGATAGCGAATGTGGTCCCATTGTTCAAGAAGGGGAAGAGAGACTTTCCTGGGAGTTATAGACCGGTGAGTCTTACTTCTGTTGTGGGCAAAGTATTGGAAAGAATTATTAGGGATAGGATTTATAGTCATTTAGAGAGAAACGAATTGACTGGGGATAGTCAGCATGGTTTTGTGAAGGGTAGGTCGTGCCTTACTAACCTTATTGAGTTTTTTCAAAAAGTGACCAAAGAGGTGGATGGGGTTAAGGCAGTTGATGCAGTATATATGGACTTTAGTAAGGCGTTCGATAAGGTGCCCCATGGAAGGCTTCTGCAGAAAATGCAGATGTATGGGATTGAGGGTGATTTAGCTAAGTGGATTAGGAATCGGCTAGCTGATAGAAGACAGAGGGTGGTGCTTGATGTAAATTATTCATCATGGAGTTCGGTTACAATTGGTGTACCTCAGGGATCTGTTTTGGGGCCCCTGCTGTTTGTAATTTTTATAAATGATCTGGATGAGGGTATTGAAGGATGGATTAGTAAATTTGCGGATGTCACCAAAGTCGGAGCAGTGGTATATAGTGAAGAGGGGTGTTATAGTTTGCAGAGTGACTTAGACAAGTTGCAGAGCTGGGCCAAGAGGTGGCAAATGGAGTTTAATGTGGAAAAGTGTGAGGTAATTCACTTTGGCAGGAATAACAAATGTGTAGAGTATAGGGCTAATGGTAGGACTCTTAATAGTGTTGATGAACAGAGGGATCTTGGTGTATATGTGCATAGATCCCTGAAAGTTGGCAATCAAGTCGATAAGGTTGTTAAGAAGGCATACGGAGTCTTAGCTTTTATTGGTAGGGGGATTGAATTTCGGAGCCGCAACGTCATGTTGCAACTGTACAAAACTCTAGTGCGGCCGCACTTGGAGTATTGTGTACAGTTCTGGTCCCCGCATTATAAGAAAGATGTGAGGCATTGGAGAGGGTACAGAGGAGGTTTACCAGGATGTTGCCTGGTATGGAGGGCAGGTCTTATGAAGAGAGGCTGAGGGATTTGAGGTTGTTTTCGTTAGAAAGGAGGCGGCTAAGAGGGGACCTTATTGAAACATATAAGATGATTAGAGGTTTAGATAGGGTGGACAGTGATAGCCTTTTTCCTAGGATGGAGAAAGCTAGCACGAGGGGACATAGCTTTAAATTAAGGGGTGGTGGTTATAGGACGGATGTCAGAGGTAGGTTCTTTACCCAGAGGGTGGTAAGGGTATGGAATGCCCTGCCTGCTTCAGTTGTAGATGCGCCAAGTTTGGTGGCGTTTAAGAGGTTAGTAGATAAGTTTATGGATGAAATGGGAATGGTTTAGGTTAGAGGGTCATTGCTTTTTCTTAATTGGTCGGCGCAACATCGAAGGCCGAAGGGCCTGTTCTGCTCTGTAATGTTCTATGTTCTATGTTCTATGTTCTCATTGGTCACATTACGTCCAGTACAAAGTTGTCACTGGTTACATTCACAGCCCACAGTCTCTGAGGTACCCAACAAATTCCTGTTTTTCCTGATATCAGGTGGAGTGAAAGTCTGTTGGCTGAAGACTGAGCCTGTGGAGACCAGCAGGAAGCTGAGTGGGATCTTCCGCTGGGCGTCCTGAACGGAAATGGTTGCGAACACTCCAGCCTGGCCTTTAGCCGGATGTGCCGGCATCAGCCACCACCGGGGACAGGGAGAGCGATGGAGCCCTCCCCACCTCCAGTTGCTAACTGTCCACCGTTCATTCCTGGAGAAGGCTGGAGTTTCCACATAGCCATTAGCAGTGACACCTTGCAGCAAGCACGGGGCAATAGTCTACCCGGCCACATCAGGCTAATTGAACATCGTGCTTCAAGCTCACTCAGGGTCCTTGCATTTTCTGCTCAAGAGAGCAGAACTTCTGTCGAAAGCAATCAATCGTTCTTTGCTTTTGGCAGTTCTCTACACCTGGTTCCATATGCACTGGAGTCGATTGTCCTGGAGGCAGGAACTAAACGCAGCATTTTTGTTTCATGCTTGGCAAAAATGAAAACAAATAGTATATCGACCTAATATCTGAAAGGGCAAGAAGGTAGCAATGTAATCTCAGGCTCCATGGGATGTTCATGAGCAATTGTGGCACCTCGATGTGAATGACTGTCTTGTACTTGCCTCCCAGGTTAATAACTCGCTTCTTAAAGGGACACTGCATTGGCCGGAATACAAGATTTTGGCAAATTCTTTACTTCTATATTGAGGGAGGGGAGAATCTGGATGTGATGTCAAGTGGAGATCCATGGTTCACGCATGTCCAAAGACATTAATGCACCAATCATATTGGACGCTCCCCTCCCCCACTCCCCATAGCATCTTTCCGGTAGTGGCAAACCATTGGACGCTTGCTGTGATCTTCCGTTGCCACCAATGTTTATGAGGCTTTGCAAGTCACACAATCTCCCACAGGGAACGGGCCACAGGGGTCACTAAGTTTAATTTAAGTTTTAAGCTTTTAAGTTCATTTATTATTCACAAGTAGGCTTACATTAACACTACGATGAAGTTATTGTGAAAATCCCCGAGTCACCACACTCCAGCACCTGTTCGGAGAATTTAGCAAGGCCAATGCACAAAAATTGCACTGCTGCCTCATGGCACCAGAGATCCGGGCTTAGTTCGGCTCACTGTCTCTGTGGAGTTTGTAGAAACTATGTGGAGTTTCTCACCATGCCTGCGTGGGCTTCCTCTGGGTACTCCAGTTTCCTTTCACAGTCTGGAAGATATGTGGATTAGCTTGATTGGACGTACTAAATTGACCCTAAAGTCAGTGGAGTAACAGGGTAAATATATGTGGTTACAGGAATACGACCTGTGTGGGATGGTGGTTGGTGCAGACTTGATGGGCCAAATGGCCTCCTACTGCACTGTAAGGATTCTATGGATTCTATGCATTCTATAACCAGCATGCCTTTCGCACTGTGGAAGGAAACCGGACCGCTCGGAGGAAACCCACGCAGACATAGGAAGAACATGCAAATTCCACACAGACTGTGACCCAAGCCAGGAATCGAACCCAGGTACTGTGAGGTAGCAGTGCTAACCACTGTGCCATCATGCTGCCATCAACAGGACTAGAAGATCCTGCCAGCAGGAAGGGTTGGAAAATCTCGGCCGCAATTCCTCAAGGAGTCAGTTCACATTTCAGACCTCGTTGCTGTTTAACCACCCCACTGAGAGGGAAGGGAATCAAATTCATGGATAAAGAATTAATAGACATTGAGTACAAAAGTTGACAAATTATGTTACAGTTGTATAAAACGTTAGTTAGGCCACTTTTGGAATATTGTGTCCAATTCTGGTTGCCACGCTACCAGAAGAACATGGAGGCTTTGGAGAGAGTGCAGAAAAGGTTTACCAGGATGTTGTCTAGTATAAAGGGTATTAGCTATGAGGAGAGATTGAATAAACTGGGATTGTCCTCCCTGGAAAGATGGAGACTGAGAGGTGATCTGATAGAAGTTTATAAAATTATGAGTTGTATGGATAAAGTGAACAGTTTGAAGCTTTTTCCCAGGGCAGAAATGGCAATTACAAGGAGGCATAAGTTCAAGATAAAGGGGGAAAGGTTCAGTGGAGATGTGTGAGGGAAATTTTTTACACAGAGGGTGATAGGGGCCTGGAATGTACTGCCAACTGAGGTGGTTGAGGCAGTTACATTAGTCACATTTGAGACTTATCTTGATTGACACATGAATACACGGGGAATAGTGGGATGTAATGGTTGGTCTAATAGGTAGAGGTGATTGGCGCAGGCTTGGAAGGATGAAGGGCTTGTAATTATGCTGTACTGTTCTTTATTCTATCCCCAATTCATGAGGTTTTGTGTTGAGATCATAGATTTGTAAAGCCGATCTCATGGTTCCAGGTTTAAATGTAGGAGTAGATCCCTAATGGTTACGCATTGAAGAGCACAATTTATAGCCTGGTTTAGATTCTGAATGTTGAAAAGATAAGACTTCATTAAAAAGAATTGAAAAAGCCTCGGGGAACTCAGATTCATACTTCCAATTCAAGGAGAATCTATCATCGCTGAAAGTTTAATGGAACTCTTCGCTGCTATATTTGGGTAACATGGATATAGAATTGTGTTTCATCTATGTCAATCTTCATTTCAATCTCCTATTACAGGAAGAAAAATGTGATCCAATCTTTTGGGGTTTTTTGCTCTTCTTTGCCATGTGGAGGATGTTCTATTAATGTTCACCAGTGATTGTTGAGTTGTACGGTGGGGTTTCAGAGTGTGACCAGTGATCTGGGAGAGACATCCATTCCCATTGGCAGTGGAAATTTGGGAAATCGCTCATCCAGCATTGTTGAACACTGGTGATTTGAGATCAGAAGTGTGCAAAGGCCGGTCTGAGGGTGAGCTTGTGTATGGTGGAGTTGGAAAACACATGTTTAGGCCTATCCACCTGCGTGATCCCTTCTTTGTGAGCTTCGATAAAGGATCATCAGGACTTGAAACATCAGCTCTTTTCTCTCCTTACAAACGCTGCCAGACTGGCTGAGATTTTCCAGCATTTTCTCTTTTGGTGTGTGATCCCTTCCATCAGCTTCTTGCCAAACTTTGCTTGCCCTAGATACCCTGGCCAGCTTCTCAGCATCTACCCTGTAAAGCCCCTTCAAAATCTTTCACGTTTCAATGAAATCATCCCTCAATCTTCCAAAGCCCAGAGCATAAGGGTCCAATTTATTCAGCTTCTCATCATGGATTAACCCTCTCAGCCCAGGAGCCAATTTTGTCAACTCTCACTGCCCTGCCTCCAATCCAAGTACGTCTTTTCTTAAATATGGGGCCAAAAACTGCGCACCTTATCCTATAAGACCATAAGACACAGGAGCAGAATTAGGCCACTCGGCCCATCAAGTCTGCGCTGCCATTCAATCATGGCTGATTTATCTCATCCCCATTCTCCTGCCTTTTCTCCATAAGCCCCTGATCCCCTTATTGGTCTCTCCAAAGTCCTGTGCAGTTGCAAAAAGATTTTTGTTATTCGTGTTAGCGTAGCTTCACACGCAAACTATTTTTGTTATCTTTAGGGAATGACAGTGGTGGTAACAGGGAGATTAGAGGCTCATTGAACCACGTTGAATGGTCCTTTGGTGGCCAACTGACATTAGACTAGGACCCGGAGCTTCTGAAAGGGACGTTACCCAAGACCTCCCATCACCAATATTCCAATTGCCTTCTATGCTGTTAATGTACCTTTCAGAGCATTTTTGTTTAATTCATGCTGACAGTCTGAGGTGATGTCATTGCTGGAAGGAGGAAAAACAACGATGGGCAGGTCAGGTTGACAGGAACTCATTTTCCGTTTCAGTTTTGGAAGTTGGAGCGTTAGCAGCATCAAGCTGAAACCGAAGAATTAGGAACAGGAGTAGGCTCCTCGAGCCTGCTGCGCCATTCAATAAGATCAGGACAGGAATGGATGTTGCAGGTTCCGGGGTACAAATGCTTTAGTCGGAGTAGAGAAGGAGGTAGAAGGGGGGGAGGAGTGGCGTTACTGGTCAAAGACTGTATCACGGTGATCGAAAAGAAGTTTGATGAGGACTTGTCTGTTGAGGTAGTATGGGCTGAGATTAGAAACAGGAGAGGAGAGGTCACCCTGTTGGGAGTCTTTTACAGACCTCCTAATAGTTCTAGAGAGGTTGAGGAAAGGATTGCGAAGTCAATTCTGATTAGGAGTGAAAGTAGTAGGGTAATTGTGATGGGGGACTTTAACTTTGCTAATATTGATTGGAATAGCTATAGCTCTAGCTCGTTAGAGGGGTCAGTTTTCGTACAGAGTGTGCAGGAAGGTTTTTTGACTCAGTATGTAGATAGGCCAACTAGAGGTGAGGCTACATTGGATTTGGTGCTGGGCAATGAGCCAGACCAGGTGTTAGGCTTGGAAGTTAGTGAACATTTTGGTGATAGTGACCACAATTCGGTTACGTTCACCTTAGTGATGGACAGGGATAGGCATGAAGCTGGGGGCAGTAGTTATAGCTGGGGGAAGGGTAATTATGAGGCCATCAGGAGAGAATTAGGGTGCATAGATTGGACTAGGAAACTACAGGGACTGGGAACATCTGGAATGTGGTGCTTATTCAAGGAGCAGCTGCTGCGAGTCCTTGATAAGTATGTCCCTGTCAGGCAGGGAGGAAATGGACGAGTAAGAGAGCCTTGGTGTACGAAAAAAGTTGATTTGCTGGTTAAGAAGAAAAAGGAGGCTTATGTCAGGATGAGGCTTGAAGGCTCAGGTAGTGCAATGGATAGCTATAGATTAGCTAGGAAGGAGGTAAAAAGTGAATTGAGGAGAGCTAAGAGGGGACACGAGAAGATGTTGGCTGATAGGATTAAGGAGAATCCTAAAGCTTTCTTTCGATATGTTAAGAATAGAAGATTGGTTAGGGCAAGATTAGGGCCAGTCATAGACAGCAGTGGGAAGTTGTGCGTGGAGCCTGAAGAGATTGGTGAGGCACTGAATAAATATTTCTCTTCGGTATTCACGCAGAGTGCTGGAAATGTAGCTGTGGAGAGCACTGAGGTACAGGGTTGCAAATTGGGGAGTATTGTAGTAGATAGGGAGGATGTGTTAGAAATTCTCGAGGGTTTGAAGTTGGATAAGTCCCCTGGGCCGGACGGGATTTACCCTAGGATTCTCTGGGAGGCAAGAGAGGAGATTGCAGAGCCTCTGGCTCTGATCTTCAGGTCCTCGTTGGTTACGGGTGTGGTTCCGGAGGACTGGAGGATAGCGAATGTGGTCCCATTGTTTAAGAAGGGGAAGAGAGACCTTCCTGGGAATTATAGGCCAGTGAGTCTTACTTCTGTTGTGGGCAAGGTATTGGAGAGAATTATTAGGGATAGGATTTATAGTTATTTAGAGAGAAATGAATTGATTGGGGATAGTCAGCATGGTTTCGTGAAGGGTAGGTCATGCCTTACTAACCTCATTGAGTTTTTTGAGAAAGTGACCAGAGAGGTGGATGGGGGTAAGGCGGTTGATGTAGTATATATGGACTTTAGTAAGGCTTTTGATAAGGTGGCCCATGGAAGACTTCTACAGAAAATGCAGATGTGTGGAATAGAGGGTGATTTAGCTAATTGGATTAGGAATTGGCTGGCAGATAGAAGACAGAGGGTGGTGGTTGATGGGAGATATTCATCGTGGAGTTCGGTGACGAGTGGTGTGCCTCAGGGGTCTGTTTTGGGGCCCCTGCTGTTTGTAATTTTTATAAATGATCTGGATGAGGGTATTGAGGGATGGATCAGTAAATTTGCAGATGATACTAAAGTTGGTGGTGTGGTAGATAGTGAAGAGGGGTGTTTTAGTTTACAGAGTGACTTGGACAAGTTGCAGAGCTGGGCCGAGAGGTGGCAAATGGAGTTTAATGTGGAAAAGTGTGAGGTAATGCACTTTGGCAGGAACAATAAATGTGTAGAGTATAGGGCTAATGGTAGGGCTCTTAATAGTGTTGAGGAACAGAAGGATCTTGGTGTATGTGTCAATAGATCCCTGAAAGTAGGCAGTCAAGTGGATAAAGTTGTTAAGAAGGCTTATGGAGTCTTAGCTTTTATTGGTAGGGGGATTGAATTTAGGAGCCGCAGCATCATGTTGCAGCTGTACAAAACTCTAGTGCGGCCGCACTTGGAGTATTGTGTGCAGTTCTGGTCGCCACATTATAAGAAAGATGTGGAGGCATTGGAGAGGGTACAGAGGAGGTTTACTAGGATGTTGCCTGGTATGGAGGGCAGGTCCTATGAAGAGAGGTTGAAGGATTTGAGGTTGTTTTCGTTAGAAAGGAGGCGGCTAAGGGGGGATCTTATTGAAGCATATAAGATGATTAGAGGTTTGGATAGGGTGGACAGTGATAGCCTTTTTCCTAGGATGGAGAAAGCTAGCACGAGGGGACACAACTTTAAATTAAGGGGTATGAGTTATAGGACGGATATCAGAGGTAGGTTCTTTACTCAAAGAGTGATTAGGGAGTGGAATGCCCTGCCTGCAGCTGTTGTAGATGCGCCAAGTTTGGTGGCGTTTAAGAGGTTAGTTGATAAGTATATGGATGAGAAGGGAATGGTTTAGTTAGGAGGGGCATTGCTTTTTATTTTGGTCGGCACAACATCGAAGGCCGAAGGGCCTGTTCTGTGCTGTATTGTTCTATGTTCTATGTTCTATCATGGCTGATCTTTTCATGGACTCAGCTCCACTTACCCGCCCACTCACCGTAACTTTTAATTCCTTTGCTGTTCAAAAATTTATCTATCCTTGCCTTGAAAGCATTCAATGTGGGAGCCTCAATTGCTTCACTGGGCAGGGAATTCCACAGATTCACAGCCCTTTAAGTGAAGAAGTTCCTCCTCAACTCAGTCCTAAATCTGCTTCCCCTTATTTTGAGGCCATGCTCCCTAGTTCTAGTTTCACCCGCCAGTGGAAACAACCTCCCTGCTCCTATCTTACCTATTCCCTTCATAATCTTATATCTTACAGTACAAAAGGAGGCCATTCAGCCCATCGAGTCTGCACTGACAACAAATACACCCTATTCCCATAACCCCATATATTTACACTGTTAACCTCCCCGAAACTAGGGGCAATTTAGCATGGCCAGTCAACCTAACCAGCTCATCTCTGGACTCTGGGAAGAAACCAGAGCACCCAGAGGAAAGCCACACAGACATGGGGAGAAACTCCACACAGAGGATTGATCCAAGCTGGGAATTGAACCCAAGTACCTGGCGCTGTGAGGCAGCAGTGCTAACCACTGTGCCACTCTATAAGGTCTCCCTCATTCTTCTGAATTCCAATGAGTAAGGAGTGCTTTTTTGAAGGGTGAAAATCTACTGTTGTTAGGGACCAGAGGCTCTGTGGTATTTTGGGGAAGCTGTCTTGTCTTCAAACTGTCCTGAATCGCAAGAGCACTTGACTGTAGAATTCAACAAATGGACTCAAACCTAGTATTACATGAGTCTTAGTCAATGCTGTGTTGATCTTGTTTAAAGGGTTGTTTTTAAAGTTTGGTTTGATTGGGACAGCTTATAAATATTCATTAAGATTCATACGTTATAATGGTTCCCTTGTTTCGTGTTTGTAATTGATAAAAATTCTTGCTAATTTTCTTCCATATATTTTAACTATATTCTTAAGTAAACTTTGTTTGACAAAAGCTCCCTAGTGGCTCATTCGAATCATACGTAGAGTGAAATTCATTACGCTTATCCTAGCCAAATTCAAGATGCAAAACTGATGATCTAAGTGGTCTCCATGGAACACTTTGAAGTTTCTAACTTGAACCATAACACCTCCTAATAAGTTGCTGTACATAAAGTTTATTTATTAGTGTCGCAAGTAGGCTTACATTAACTCTACAATGAAGTTACTGTAAAAATCCCGTAGTCGCCGTACTCCGATACCTGTTCAGGTACACTGAAGGAGAATTTAGCATGGCCAATGCACCTAACCTTTGCACTGTGGAAGGAATCCGGAACATCCGGAAGAACCCATGCAAACATGGGGAGAATATGCAGACTCTGCACAGACGTGACCCAAGCCAGGAATCGAATCCAGGTCCCTGACACTGTGAGGTAGTAATGCTAACCACTGTGCCACTGTGTTGCACCGCATGCTAACTTTGTGTGTTTCTTGTATACATACTGCCAAATCCCTGTGCAAATGAACACTTGGAAGATTCTTGCAATTTAAAAAAATATTCTGCTCTTCTATACTCACTACCAAAGCCAAAGCTTCACACTTCCTCCATCTTCTAGCTTAATACTCACTCACCTCACCTGTCTATACCTTTTGCAGTTTCGTAAATGATCTCCTCACAGTTTATCTTGCCAAACAGCTTTATATTGTCAGGGAACCTCTTTCATACTAGGGTGACACAGCAGCACAGCAGTTAGTACTGCTGCTTCACAGTGCCAAGGACCTGTATTCAATTCACGACTTGAGTCACTATCTGCGTGAAATTTGCATGTCTGCGTGGGTTTCGTCTGGATCCTCTGGTTTCCACCCACATTCCACCCACGGTTTTTAAGATGTTGAGAGGAATAGATAGAGTGGATTCTCGGAGGCTATTTCCCAGGGCTGAAATGGTCGCTACGAGAGGACACAGGTTTAAGGTGCTGGGGGGCAAGTACAGAGGAGATGTTAGAGGTAAGTTTTTCACTCAGGGAGGGATGAGTGAATGGAATCAGTTGCCGTCAGTGTTGGTAGAGGCAAACTTGCTGGGGTCTTTTAAGAGACTTCTGGATGAGTACATGGGATGTAATGGGATTGGGAGTTACAGATAGGTCTATGGCCTGGTAAGTATAGATATGATCAGCACAACTTGTGGGCTGAAAGGCCTGTTTGTGCTGTAGTGTTCTATGTTCTATGTTCTATTCCAAAAGATGTGTGGATTAGGTGGATTGGCCGTGCTATATTGCCCCTTAGTGTCAGGTAAACTAACTAGGGTAAATGCATGGAGTTTTGAGGGTAGGGGCTGGGTGGGATTGTGATCAATGCAGATTTGATGGGCCAAAATAACCTCCTTCTCCACTGTAGGATTCTATGATTCTATTCTTCGCCTCTTCATTTAAGTCATGGCAACAACAATCATGAAGGATTGTTTATCCGAATGCGATCATCTTGAATGCTACGTTGGCCCCTGTAAAGGAGATTGATAATTTAGATTCAATTTGTGATGAACTCTGGAGTTCTTTATGCTATCAATCTGTTGGTAAAACTCTACAGGATTTTTAACATTAACTGGGAGCAGCCATTTTGGAGTCAACAGTGATTCGAACCAGTTTGATAGCTGAGGTTGCCCACATGTATCATTAACAATACTGACAACATACAACACAGAATAAAACAATTCACCAATCAAGTCTGTGTTGGTTTTTTTGAAAGAGCTATTTAAATAGTCATCTTTTCCTATTCTTTCCCTGTAGCCTGGTAAATGTTCTTTTCTGAGTGTACCTCCAATAGTTCTTGAAAGGGAGAAAGAAAGATGTGTTATTTGTGTAGAATCCTTCATGATCATCCAATGTCTCCAAATATTTTACAGCAAATGAACAAAAACAGGAAAAGCAAAAAATACTCAACAGATCAGGCAACATCTGTGGAGAGAGAAACAGAGTTTCGAGTTTAATGTGACTCTTCTTCAGAACTTTTAGATATATTTTCTACCCAAGGCCAAAAAGTGAAGGAGATGCCGGACCAGGAAGATGTTCTGTTGGATTGTCAGTACAGATTCGATGGGCCAAATGGCCTCCTTTGCACTATAGGAATTTTATGATTCTATGATAACATATTGTGTAAAAGAAAATGCTTCCTCATATCTCCGTCAACCTGCGTCTCCTGGTTACCAATCCACCTCATAGTGGAAATGGTTTGTCCTTGTTTGCTATAACAAAAACTCTTCCTAATTTTGAATAACCCTACTAAATCCCCCCTTGGCCTTCACTCTTCAAAGGAGAGTGGTCCCAGCCTCTCTGGCCTCTCCTTTACTAAGTATGAAGAGAAAATATTGGAATTTTTTTTATTCATGCATGGGACATAGGTGTTGCTGGCTGGCCAGCATTGATTGCCCATCCCTAGTTGCCGGACAGCAGTTGAGAGTCAATCACATTGCTGTGGCTCAGGAGTCACATGTAGGCCAGACCAGGTAAAAACAGCAGATTTCCTTCCCTAAAGGACATTAGTGAACTTCATTCTTTTTCTTGAGTTGTAACCAGATAATCAGCATTAGGGAACCAGATGGGTTTTTTCCAACAATCGACAATGGTTTCATGGTCACCAGTAGATTCTTAATTCCAGATACTTTCATTGAACTCAAATTCCACCATCCCGCCATGGCGGGATTCGAACCCGGATCCCCAGCACATTAGTTGAATTTCTGGATTAATAGTCTAGCGATAACGATACTAGACTATCGTCTACAGAGTAAATCGTTGGCATCGAGCAGAAGAAATGTGGCAATACAATAGGTGTGGAGCAATTCTGCCTTCTGGAACTTGCTAGATGCAGTGGGACTGGCACATTGCAGACTCTCGTAACGAGCCTGTCTCTTTAAGACTGCACACTATGTCCAAAGCACGCAAAGCATGTTTGCTTGTCTGAGCATAAAGGCAGAATGCTAATTGGACATGATAGAAGGTATTATGTGTAAACTCTGGCAGTTCCCCTGAAGAAAAGAGTAATCAGAAAAGATCAAGTTAAAGCCAAGAAAAGCTGGCAGAGTTGGAAACCCCTGGGGCAAGCACAGATTACTACATAATACTCAATTAGACAATTCAATTCAGGCTGACTGCAGAGCATTCACATTTCATTGCACAGTCAGCACCACCAGTGATCTCATCTCGGACATCGTTAGTTATTAAATTAAACGAAAAGGCTTCTCTCAGAGTTGACAAATTCCCATCTGACCAATAAGAGTCAATACTGAGAATGCTGGAGAAATCCAAACAGGTCTAGCCACGCTATTGGAAGGGATTGTTTATTTTCCAGATGAACTGATGTTTGTCCATCACTTTTTGGCTTTTTGGCTAAGATCACGTGTCAGATCAAGCCCAAGGTGGACTTTTCTCATTAGCTCGAGGGTTGGGTTTTCCAGCCGATTTACCCCAAAACTGGAAAATCCCATCCGTTGTCAATGGATCTTTGCATGGTCCTCCCCTCGCTAGCTACGATTCCCGTGATGGGTGGGACAGAAAAACTTGCCCCCCTCAACTTTGTATGTCTTGCTTGTGGTAAACACAGTAAGAAGTCTCACAACACCAGGTTAAAGTCCAACAGGTTTATTTGGTAGTTAACCCCATTACCTTTCAGGTTTGCCCCTTCGTCACGTGAGTGGGACCCGACGAAGGGGCAAACCCCAAAAGCTAGTGCTACCAAATAAACCTGTTGGACTTTAACCTGATGTCGTGAGACTACTTATTGTGTTTACCCCAGTCCAATGCTGGCGTCTCCACATCATTTCTTGTGGGAAACACAAATTAGATTCAATTTGAATTTGGTTTTTGGAGCAAATCAAAGGAGGTGGATTTGGGTTTGCCTCGCCCACTGTGCACTATCTTTTCATAACTTTAAGAATGGAGTAAAACAATTCTTTAAAATCACCCAGTGATGGTGTGTCACCAACATTTGCAAGTGTATAGAGGATGTGGGTGTGTTAATTAATGGTGTGGTGTCCATTACAATACCAAGCATAGACATGCATTAGTTTGCAGTTACAGATTAGAATGGCGCACACAACACAGTGGGCTGAAGTTGGCTCCATTGCCTTCAGAATACCAAGCAGTTCCAAAAGAATCGGAAAATCTCTACAGTGCAGGAGGAGCCAATTCAGCCCATCAGTCTATACTGGTTCTTCAACGAAGGACTCCACTCAGGCTCTTTCCCACAACCCCACATACTTACCCTACACATCTCGGGAAACTAAGAGACAATTTACTGAGGATGAGAAATAGGAGGGTGACCAATGATAGATCCTTGGGTGGTCGAAGGTTGGAGGTGTCATCATGGATGACAGTGCAGAACAAGAGCAAAAAACCACTGCAGTTGATTATCAGGCTACAACCTGGTGAATAAGAATGAAATCGGATGAGTGCAGTACCACCCACAGTGGAGAAAGTTTGGAGGGGGATGGTGTGGTGTTATACCTAACCCCAGACAAGGTTCCTCAAATGTTGGTGATTGGGACAAGGCTCCTCAATTTGTCACCTTCCAACCAGAATATCCCCAAATTATTATAAATCCTGGTCAAGCGGGGTAAATGTCTCTGAGTCTTTATTCAATCCACTCTCTGCTGGGTGTAACAGAGGTTTAATCTATTGGATATTCAACAACTTGAGATGATTAGCTCTACCTCACATTGAAACTTTTATTTTAATTTTATTTAATTTTTTAACTATTCTTTACTTTTGTCTTTCTTTATTTTTTTCCTCACTCCCCACTTTTCCCCCTATTTTATCCCCCCTTTCTTACTTTTTCTCTCCTTTTGCTTCCCTTTTTCTCAATTTTATGTCTCCCATCCCTCTCACCCACGTCTTTATCTGTCACAGTTTACTGTCTGATTTTAGCTTCTCTGATGTTTGGCCATTCTCACTTTCTATTCTCTCTATGGGCTGCCATTAGCAGCCTTTCCCCTGGTTTCTGTGGCTATGACTCATCTTCCATTCCCTCATTTTGCAGAATAAATATCTCCCACTTTCTGTGCCTTTCAGCTTTGACAAAGGGTCATCTAGACTCGAAACATCAGCTCTTTTCTCTCCTTGCAGATGCTGCCAGACCTGCTGAGATTATCCAGCATTTTCTCTTTTGGAGGTTTGATCTAAGAAGGTTCCCTTTCCCTAGATACCTTTTCCAGATCCAATAGTTATTTGTCTAAAATGTGGCAACATAATCAGGCTTTCCTGAGGTCAAGTTATTGACTACTAAAAAGTTAGGGAGAAATGGTAAAACACTCAATCTAGAATCATATAGATTTGAGGTAAGAATTGAGTCCAATAGTAAGCAAACATAAAGAAAACATTATACAGAACAGTCCTTGAGATATGAGTAGATGATGAATGAAGCATTGCAGTCATTGCAAATGGATTTCAATTCTCTTGACTTCTGCAGGTGAATAATCAATTTCTTGATTCAGGTACTTTGCAGGTTGCAGTCCTTCTGCTGGCTGATTGAATTTCACCGTCAGAGACAGAGTTTGGAGATATTCCTGCAAAAGGTGGCTTTCTTTGCAGGGGTCCTGCTTCGGTTATTGTTTCACAATTTTCATGTGGAGAATTTCTGGCTGCTTTTCCTCACACAGAGACCAACAGACATTGGAAGGGTAAATGAGAGAAAACACCAGGTATAGAATCATAGGGATGAATTTTTCTATTCACCCCGCCACTGGAATCGTAGCAGGCAAGGGGCAGACCATGGAAAGGAATGTTGACATCAGGCAGAATTTTCCGGTTTCAGGGCGAGCGCAGCTGGAAAGTCCTGCCCATAAAATCCCTACAGTGCAGAAGAGGCCATTCAGTCCATCGAGCCTACACGGACTCTGTCTCTGACAAAGTAGGCCCAGGCCTTCTCCCTTGCCCTGTCCCCTAACCCCACACATTTAACATGGCTGTTCCCATCTAACTAGACAGCCTGGGACTCTAAGGGGCAATTTAGCATGGCTAATGTACATAACATGCTCATCTTTGGAGTAAGAGAGTAAACCAGAGCATCTGGAGGAAATCCATACAGACATGGAGAGAACATAGAGCTCCATATAGACAGTCACCCAAGGCCAGAATTGAACCGGGATCCCTGGCGCTCTAAGGCAGCTGTCCTGATCACTGTGCCACCATGCTGCCTAAATGGCACAGCTCTTGGGATCCAGGTGACATTACCATCCCTGCCCCTTAAGAAGCTTGTCCTTCTGAGTGATGGAGATGACAGGGAAAGAAGACTCTGTAGATGTAACAAGAAGTTGTGGTTGTTGTGTGTTCTGTAGATCAGACGCAGCAAGTTCACAGTTATCGGGTAAATATTGAGTCTAGTAATATGGGGTAAAAGATCAAATGGTGCAATGGGACTGCATCTGCGACTGGAGAACAGCGGAGACAGCAATGGAAGGGAGGGAAAACTCTTCATTATTTGCACCCTTGCCAACGACGAGGCTGGCATTTGTTGCCCATTCTAAGTTGCCCAACGGTGCAGAGCATCCAGTGAGGAACACAATTTCTTTGCCCTCCCGTTCCTTTTTGCTAACCCTAACATCTCCATATTATATAACGTTTTCGTTCTTCTAAACTGGGATTGTGCAATCAGTTGGGACATGTTCAAAACCGCTATCCCAGGTGGCAGTGCCTGAACAGGTCCTGGCTTATTTAAGCTGCCAATCATCTCCACTGTGTTACAAGATTTCTCATTGGAATTCATTCTAAATTTCAGTCCCGGGCAGAGAAATCTAATTAGGATCCAACAGTCCCTCATTTAAAATTAAAATGAAACAGCCAGCTAACCGCATACTTTTAACTCACACACTGAACTAATGACTCCCATGCTTAAAAACACCGGTCCTTTTTTTTCAAATGAGCAAAAAATCCTAATTAAGCATTCTATTCTTAAATTCATATTGTTCCCATTTGTTAACTTAACTAGAATGTTTCCCCCAGGAGTACACAATAAATGAAAGATATCTTGATTTTTCTGCAATTTTTTTTTATTAGGCAGCCCAAGAATGGACTACAATGTGTGGCGAGATTATGCAATGATTGTGAGGCAGCATGCCCCTTTAGGGGGCAAGGACTCAGAGAATCCATACAATGCAGAAGCAGCCCATTCAGCCCATCGAGTCTACACCGACCATAATCCCAACTAGGACCAATTTCCACAGCCCCACATATTTACCCTGCTTATTCCCCTCACACTAAGGAGAATTTAGCATGGCCAATCAACTTAACCTGTACATCTTTTTACTGCAGGAGAAAACTGGAGCACCCAGAGGAAACTCACACAGACATGGGGAGAATGTTCAAATTCCACGGAAGCAGTGATCTGAGGCGGGAATTGAACACAGGTCCCTGGCACTGTGAGGCAACAGTGCTGACCATTGTGCCACCCCATGTGACCCATTTGGCCAATCAGGCTTGAGTGCGTGAATCTTAGAACATTACAGCACAGAACAGGCCCTTCGGCCTTCGATGTTGCGCCGACCAATATAAAAAGCAATGCCCCTCCAAACTAAACCATTCCCTTCTCTTCCATATACTTATCAACTAACCTCTTAAACGCCACCAAACTTGGCGCATCTACAACTGCTGCAGGCAGGGCATTCCACTCCCGAACCACCCTTTGGGTAAAGAACCTACCTCTGATATCCGTCCTATAACTATCACCCCTTAATTTAAAGCTGTGTCCCCTCGTGCTAGCTTTCTCCATCCTAGGAAAAAGGCTATCACTGTCCACCCTATCTAAACCTCTAATCATCTTATATGTTTCGATTAGGTCCCCTCTTAGCCGCCTCCTTTCTAACGAATACAACCTCAAATCCCTCAGCCTCTCCTCATAAGACCTGCCCTCCATACCAGGCAACATCCTGGTAAACCTCCTCTGTACCCTCTTCCAAAGCCTCCACATCTTTCTTATAAGATTCATCTCTTGGAGATGAATGTGGGTTTTCTTGGCCAGTTAGGATTCTGGAGTCATGGAATATTTTATATCACTCTCTATACGTAGATATTTACCTTAGTAAGCCATTAATTCATCAATTGGGATGGCTGGCACGGTGGCACAGTGGTTAGCACTGCACCAAGGACCCTGGTTCAATTCCCAGGTTGAGCCTCTGCGGATCTGCAATTCTCCTTGTATCTGTATGAGTTTCCTCCGGGTACTCCAGTTTCCTCCCACAGTCTGAAAGTTGTGCTGGTTAGGTGCATTGGCCATGTTAAATTCTCCCTCAGTGTACCCGAACAGGTGCCAAAGTGTGGCGACTAGGAGATTTTCACAGTAACTTCATTGCAGTATTAAGCCTATTTGTGACACAAATAAATACTTTAAAAGAAGACTTTCTACTTGGAGGTCACTGATACTGGATTGTAGAACAGAGTATTTCCAGCTCTCTCTGTGACTCAGGAGATAATTACCAGTATGCAGATTGCACAGCTCTATAACAGACCAATTTGACCTAACCAGTCCATATCAGTATTTAAACTCCACATGAGTCCCCTTTCATCTTACTTCATCTAATCCAATCAGCAAAACCTTCCATCATTCGTCCCTCATGGTATTTATCTAATTTCTCTTTAAGAACATCTATGTTCTACATCTCAGTTGCACCATGTGATTGCAAGCTCCATATTCCACATACAATAAATGGTGTCTTAGCCACTGATTCCCACATCCCATAAAGGAATTAACAATGTTCTAGCTGCTCTCTAGCTGAAGAGGTTTCTCCTGATTTCCTTACTGGATTCATGGGTAAAGAATTTGTGTGTTTTACAATGAACAACACATCAGCTCCCTATAGACATCGAGTCTAAAAGTTGGCAAATTATATTACAATTGTATAAAACATTGGTTAGGCCACATTTGGAATACTGTGTCCAGTTCTGGTCCCCATGCTATTAGAAGGACGTGGAGACTTTGGAGAGAGTACAAAAGAAGTTTAACAGGATGTTGCCTGGAGGCAGCAAGGTAGCACAATGGTTAGCACTCCTGCTTCACAGCATCAGGAACCCGGGTTTGATTCCCACTTAGGTCACTGTCTGTGTGGAGTCTGCACATCCTCCCCATGTCTGCGTGGGTTTCCTCCAGGTGCTCCACTCTCCTCCCATGTTCTGAAAGTTGTGATGATTATGTGCGTAGACACCAAACTGTAACTTCCTGGCAGTATTAATATAAGCCTTACTTGTGACTAATAAATAAACTAACTAACTTTGGTATGGAAGGTATTAGCTATGAGGACAGATTGAATAAACTGGGATTGTTCTCCCTGGAAAGACGCAGGCTGAGGGGTGACTTGATGGAAGTTTATAAAATTATGAGAGGTATGGATAGGGTGAACAGTTAGAAGCTTTTTCCCAGGACAAAAATGACAATTACAGAGGGATACAAAGAACAAAACAGCAAGGGAAACAGGCCGTTCGGCCCAACGAGCCCACACTGCCAAGTTCAAGATAAGGGAGGGAAAGGTTCAGTGGAGGTGTGTGGGGGAAGGTTTTTACACAAAGAGTGGTGGGGGCCTGGAATGCAATGCCAAGTGAGGTGGTTGAAGCAGACACGTTAGTCACATTTGAGAGTTATCTTGATAAACTTATGAACAAACGGGGAATAGAAGGAAATAAGTGGTTGATCTAGAAAAGACACTGTGATCAGCATAAGCATGGAGGGCCGAAGGGCCTGATCCTGTGCTGTAGCGTTCTTTGTTCTTTATGAATGTACTTCCTGGTTTATGACTGCCAGTATTGACTGTCCAGTAATAATACTTGAAATATTTAATCATACATGACTTCTGGAAGTGCCCCTACAAGCGAAAGCATTTTCTCTGGCCTCTTCTCACCGCTCTTGGTTCTTTGAGTATTGCGTAAATCTCTGCTCTTTTGTACCATCATTTGAGAATTTTCTGCTTTTTATTAGTTCATCCCACAAATGTTTTTTTCTGAAGTTGAGATTTCCAGCCTGCAAAGTCATTCCTGATCATTAGAATCTCCCACTTCTGGTATTACCATTGTAAGTATTTTTCTTCCCTTCTCCAGTGCCACTAAATCCTTTCTAATTATATGGAGATCAAAATTGCACATAATATTCTTTGGTGTCTAGCCAATATTCCATCTGAGTTTAACATGGCTTATCTGTTTTATGAGTCTATTCCTTTAGAATTGAACCCCAGCGCTTTGTTTGAATATTGTTATGGGCTTGTTGCATTGAAATGTTGAGTCATTCTAACCTTAAATGGACCAGATTGAGAAAGATGGAAAATGTACACTGCAGACATATTTCCCTTTTACCCTGCCACATTTTTACATTCAAATAATTACCCAATTCCCTTTTAAAAGCTGCAAATGAATTTTCACTCTCCCACCTCAATACACTTTCGGACATAGCACAGTGGTTAGCACAGCTGCCTCAAAGCACCAGGGATCTGGGTTTGATTCCCGGCTGGGGTCATTGCCTGTGCGGAGTCTGCACATTCTCCTCATGTCTGCATGGGTTTCCTCCAGTTCCCTCCCACAGTCTGAAAGAATGGTTAGGTGCATTGGCCATGCTAAATTCTTCCTCAGTGTACCTGAACAGGCACCGGAGTGTGGCGACTAGGGGATTTTCATAGTAACTTCATTGCAGTGTTAATGTAAGCCTACTTGTGAAACCAATAAATGAACTTTAATATCACATTCCAGATTCCAACCACTCATTGCAGTGAAGCAAGTCTTTTTTCTCATCGCTCTTGGTTCTTTGAGTATTGCATAAATCTCTGCCCTTCTGTACCATCATTGAGAATGGATTGCCCTTCTCGACTCTGTTCAGAGCTCGCATGATTATGAAGTCCTCTCTCAAATCTCTTCCTGATCTTCTCCAACCTGAAACAAACTCCGGCTTCTCCAACCTATTCATGCAACAGATATTCCTCATTCATGGGGCCATTCACTAAAACCACTAATCCCTCTCCAACACGATGGAACAGGCACTGTTAGGAGCATTACCATTTAATGATCCAAGGGACACAGCTGCTGTGGAGTTAAGTGCTTCACAGAGAGCCCTAGGAGGATATATATTGCAAAAAGGCAAACTAATTAAATCATAGAATCCGACAGTGCAGTAAGAGGCCATTCAGCCCATCAAGTCTGCACTAACCACAATCTCACCCAGGCCGATTCCCACAACCTCACATATTTACCCTGTTAATTCCCCCTGCCAGTAAGGAGCAATTTAGCATGGCCAATCAATCTAACCCACTCATCTTTAGACTGTGGGAGGAAACCAAAGCACCCAGAGGAAACCCATGCAGACACAGGGCGAACATACAATCTCCGTACAGACAGTAATCCAAAGCCAGAATTAACTGGCTTTGAATTAAATCTGGATCCCTGCCACTTTGAGACAGTAGTGCTGACCCACTGTGCCACTGTGCCACCCCTGTCACACCTACTTCAAGATGTCTGTCTGGAATGCAATTCAACAAGGAGCGGAGAACTTTTGCTGCATTTTTTGGAATCAGATATTTTCATACCTTTCTATTTGGCAAAAAGTTTGTGGAAGAGATTGGGCAAAGTCACTGAAAATGATTTGGGAAAAACTTGCTAAGATTGCAACATCTTTTCATAAAGTCCCTACAGTGCAGAAGGAGGCCATTCAGCCCATCCAGTCTGCACTGACCACAATCCTATCTAGGCCCTATCCCCGTAACCCTGCATAAATACCCTGTTAATCCCCCGATGGTCAATTTAGTGTGGCCAATCAACCTAACTCTTGTATAGATTTGAGATGATGACTGTCAGATTAAACACAAACCAAGTAATTTGATCATGCCCTTGGATGCACTTAGGTTGTTAACCCAGCGAAAATAACAGATATACCCTTAGATCTACAAGTTGACTTCACTGACATAGAACAGGAAGATGTTCGCCAAGTTGATCTGGTACATTTTGTGTAATTCTAATGTCAACAGGAAATGGTGAAAAGTTTTGCATGACAGAAACTGCAAAAAAATCATCATTGAAGGATAGCCTGATTAAATGCAGTATGTCCATGAATATGTGGGACCATTTGGCACCAGCAGGGTGAGGTAAGCATCTCCCGGGTAGTCATTTTTTTAAAGGCAGATAGGTTATCAAACTGGAATCTTTACAAGCCAATATTCTTCAGCAATTTAATCATGAACCAATAGTTTCAGCTCTGACAAAGGGTCATCCAGACTCAAAACTCTAATACGTCTTCAGAGGCAGGAGTCCCTTCAGCACAATCCCTTTATTTACAATTCCAACAGCAGTACACAGAGTGCTATCAATCAGCAATCTACCTTCAGGAGTGCCAGAGGAACTGACATTCCCAGTTAAATACAAAGAAAAGATCCCCTAGTGAACCCATCAATTGACTCCTTAACCAGGGAGTTCATATTCTAATAGGCCAACTTCAGTGGCCTAATTGAAGTCATTACAAAAACATTGGCTCTATTCTCTCTCCCCTGTCAGACCTGCTGAGTTCATAGAATCATAGAAACCCTGCAGTGCAGAAAGAGGCCATTTGGCCCATCGAGTCTGCGCTGACCACAATCCCAGTCAGGCCCTATCCCTATATCCCTACATATTTTATCCGCTAATCCATCTAACCTACGCATCTCAGGACACTAAGGGGCAATTTTAGAATAGCCAATCAACTCAACCCACACATCTTTGGACTGTGGGAGGAAACCAGAGCATCCAGAGGAAACCCAAGCAGACACGAGGAGAATGCACAAAGTGAACACAGACAGTGACCCAAGCCGGGAATCGAACCCAGGTCCCTGGAGCTGTGAAGCAGCAGTGCTAATTACTGTGCTACCATGAGTTCTTCCAGAATTTTCTGTTTATGTTTCAGATTTCAGCATTCGTGGTATTTTGTCTTCATATTTGCATCCCCTTTTATTCTGACTAATTAATATCTTACTATATCTTATGCTAGTCTCTCCCCATGCTTTGTGCACCTTTTTTTCTCTCTCTAATATCATATTCTGCTCTCCAGCCCCCTGCCCTGTTTCCAGATACCCTTTAATAGAATTACCCAGCTGCTGAAACATTCGGAAACACAGTACACAGAGACATTCTTCCTCGCTGAGTTTTATGTTTTGTTCTTTTTATTTCATTTACCATTTGGACTTTTTGAAACATTTTTCTGTTGTCTTCCTAACACTCTTGACAATGTAAGGTACACATTGCACTCCCGAACAATGCTCCAGGAGATTTATTCTTTTTTATGGGCCATAATGCTGAGAAATCCTTTCAATTAGCAAACCTTCTGGAACACGGCGTTCTTTTGTGTGGAGTTTGTGCAGTTCTTTGGAGCTTGGAGTTAACACTACTGTTTATGGATTAGAATGCAAACTAATCATTACAGCACATTCTGGTCCAGAGGATCAAAAGAGGTTTGACTCTCTATTAGGATAGACTAGAATGAGTTCCATATATTGACAGCACAGCCAAGTCTTCATAATGGTGGATCTAATTATTAAATTATTGATTAGTCATCGCAGTGTTGCTGCCTCCTTCAGATTCTATCTCCAAAAATTTCCTTATGAGTTTGAATGTTCTCCTCTAAGTTTGATGATGTTGCTGGCTGCAGAGCAGGCTATATCCCAGTGCAAGCTTGATGTCTGTTTAATCACTTCCAGCGTGGGTTCAGTCAGTTTTCATTCATTCAGGGATAGATCCTGCCCAGTCCAAACTTGGGGAGTGTGTTTCAAAGCCACACATGACCTGTCAGATGCTGGTTGTGTTCTGTTTATTCCAGTTTTCCTCGTTCTTCCATAAAAATGAGCAACTCCTGTCAATTTAAGTGGTTCTACAATTCTAAGTTGGGACTGTTATCTTTGGACAGAAGAAGAGGAGATTTGATAAAGATGCTGAAAATCATGAGGGGACTGGACAGAGCAGATAAGAAGAAATTAATAATCAAAATAATCAGCAATTCCTGTCAAATTAATTAATTAACTTAATTAATCATATTAATCGAAGGGGCGCTTCGCATTTTTCTAGAATCTCAGAATTGTTACAATGCAGACAGAGACTATTTGTTCCATCGTATCTGCACCAGCTTTCCAAATGACTTAGAGCCACTCCCCTGTCTTTTCCTCATATCCCTACACATTGTTGCTATTCAAGTAATCAGCTAATGCCCTCTTTAATGCCCCCATTGAACCAATTTCCACCACACTTCCAGACAGAACGTTCCAGATCCCAGCCACTCACTGTGTGGAAAAGAAGTTTTCTGACTTCACCTTTGATTCTTTTACAAATCTCCTTAAAATCCGTGCCCTCACGTTTTTGACCTTTTCACAAATTATCTTATTCACTCCTGGGTCATGGGCATCGCTGGCTGGCCAGCATTTATTGCCCATCCCCAGTTACCTGAGGGAAATTGAAAGTCAACCACATTGCTGTGGCTCTGGAATCACATATAGGCCAGAACCGGATAAGAATGGCAGATTTCCTTCCCCGAATGACATTAGTGGATAAATGAGAAGTTTCTGCTGTCCAGCCTCTTCATGATTTTGAGTATCTCTATCAAATCTCCTCTTAACTGCCTTCTCTCCAAAGATAACAGTCCCAGTTTAGAATCATAGAATCCCTACAGTGCAAAGGAGGTCATTCGACCCATCGAATCTGCACTGACAACAGTCCCACCTGGTTCCTATCCCCGTAGCATCACATACTTACCTCACTAATATCTCTAACCTATGTATCCCAGGACACTAAGAGGCAATTCAGCATGGCCAATGCACCTAGCCTGCACATCTTTGGAGTATGGGTAGAAACTGGAGCATCTGGAGGAAACCCACGCAGGCACAGGGAGAATGTGCAAACTCCACGCAGACATTGATCCAAGGCTGGGTATCTAGAGCTGTGAGACAGCAGTGTTAATTACTGTGCCACCGTGCTGCCCAAGGGTGGCATAGTGGTTAACAATGCTGCTTCACAGCTCTAGCGACCTGGGTTCGACATGTGCGGGTTAGGTTGATTACCTATGCTAAAAATTGCCCTTACCATCCTAAGATGCATAGGTTAGAGGGATTAATGGATAAATATGTAGGGAATGGGGGGGCTAGGGGCTGAGTGGGGTTGTGGTCAGTGCAGATGTGATGGGCTGAATGGCCTCTTTCTGCACTGTATTGTTTCTATGATTTTTCTATGACCCCTTCAATCTATCCTCATAACTGAAGTTTCTTATCCCTCTTATTCTCCAACCTCTTCTGGACTCTCTCCCATGCCTTCTCACAATGTGGTGCTAACTCAAGGGATTTACAGGGTAAATATGTGGGAAAACATGGATAGGGTGTGAGTGGGATTGTGGTTGACCCAGGCTTGATGGGCTGAATGGCCTCCTTCTGCACTGTAGGAATTCTATGATTCCACCAAGGATAATCTCATCAATCTGACTGTAACATAACATTAACCCAAGCATGGAAAATCGCAGCTGGCTCAGGTTTTTCTATTTGTCCCGAGATACTTACCCACAATCACATCATCTGCTGCATTGTTTATTACATCAATCATACAATAAGAAGCAAGGAGAATGTGCACACAATCATGCTACATTGTTAATGCATTATACCATGCCCAGTAACTGGGGATACGGCACACTGCTGTATGTCTTTACCCACCTGTTGGTGATCGGTATGCATTTAATCATCTCAATGAAAATCTTCCTGGATCCTGTGCACCAAGCCTGTTTTCTCACTATCACTGAGACAAAGTCAGAACAGAAGCCATCCCTGTTTAATTCCTGGATACTGCCTCTCTCGCACCCACTGGGCTCTGGAGAGATGTTAGTCTGCATTCCTCTCCTCTTGACCAGTAGAATGGATGAGGACACTTGTCCCTTGGCAGCTCAAAATACGGCCAGGTTCCTCCAGCCTGACTACACCACTTCTACCTGCAGAATGAATGGAGTTTATAGTGGTTGACTGCCTCAGGTGGATATTGGCAATGGGTCGCCTTTGGTAACTCTGCGTTTTACCAGAATGCGATGTGATTTCGGGCAGGAGTTTAGAAGGCTGAGGTGGGCATCTTACAGAGACATATAAAATAATGAAGGGGATAGATAGCGTAGAGGTAGAGAGATTCTTCCCACTTAGAAAGGATAGCAGAACTAGAGGGTACAGCCTCAAAGGAGTTGAGGAGGAACTTCTTCACTGAAAGGGTGGTGAGTCTCTGGAATTCTCTGCCCATTGAAGTGGTGGAAGCTACCTTGCTGAATATATTTAAGTCATGGGTAGATAGGTTTCTGATAGACAAGGGAATTAAGGGCTATTGGGAGAAAGTGGGAAAGTGGAACTGATCCACTTTAGATCAGTCGTGATCTTGTTGAATGGCGGGGCAGGTTCGAAGGGCTAGATGACTTACTCCTGTTCCTATTTCTTATGTTCTTAAGAACCATGGAGTGGAGGTGACTCGCTGTGGTAAATGATATCTACGATTGTCATGGTTACAATAACTCAATGCCAAAAAATATCAATCAATGTCAATAATTAGTGATGAAAAAGTTGTGATCTGTGAGGATAAAGTATTTCAGGGGATGGAATTACAGTGTACGTTTTCATTTTGATCTCTCGCAAGAAGCCTCACTATGGAAACGAGGCCCCTTTAATTGGACAGACTTTACAAGGCTATGCTTTGGACAGATTTTCGCTGCCACAAGTTCCGGTTTGTTAATATTGTTATTGCATCCCTGCCAAACCCTGGCACCGTATGGCGAAGCAGAATGAGACGTAATGACGACAGTAAGTGAACTGGGTTGCAGGCTTTATAGAGACATGTGTATCCCTCAAGACTGTACTAAATCAGGCCACACCATTCAAGTGGAGAAAACTAATTTTTCTCTCTGTTTCAAGAAGATGGGAAGATGGGTTAACAGAAAACAGGAATGAACAAGTGAGACAGTGCTACTGATATCAAGAGCAGTTTCTTATATATGTAAAACTTAGTAAAGCTGAGATTTTTATCTGGGGCTTTGGGGACAAGAGAATGAATTTTCCCTAGGCAACTGTGAACCCCTTGTTGGATCTGCTTGTGACTCTCGAGCTGAGAAATCTCAGCAGCGTATTGGTCGCTGCAAAATCACACAAGGCTACCACTTGTTATGAGTCAGGTCAGAAACTCTAAACTGTTTTAAGAAGCCCAGCTGGATCATACATTTTGCACTTTGAATTTGGCTAAGGTAAGCACGTGAGACTGTGAGCTACAAATGATGCACTAGGGAGCTTTTAAGCAAACAAATTTTATTTTAAAATGTAGTTAACATGTATGGGAAGAAAATTAGCAATAACGTTTGTCAATTACTAATGAGAAGCACACAATTGTGATATCATATGAGACTTAATGAATATAGGAGCTTGTCCCAGTCAAACTAATCCTGTAAACAAACACTTTCCACAGGTTTAAAACAGCAAAAACTAATGTTCACGTCGCCCTAAAGTTCAGTCCTTCGGATGGATTCTGCAGTTCTTTTGATAGACTTAGAACAGTTTGAAGCCAGAACCACAGGAAGAGATTCTAATCAAACCATCAACAGCAAATTTTTGACTAGAGGAAGGCAAAACCTTTTTTTCAGGTAATCAACAGAATTTCCAAATAAAACAGAGAAAGAACGGACATTTCTTTTCAGCTTGATGTCCCTTCTAAAATCTAACCTGCAGCTGAGAACTGAAAATGAAAGAGCTGCCGTCACCTAGCCTGCCAATCAGTTTCCCCCCTAACAACACAGAGTCAGAAAAGCTAATCTCAGAAAGTGCTCCCCTTCCATTGAAGCCACTGAAGGAGCAATAAAAGGGCATCTGGTAGACAGCCTAGCAACAATGACATCAGCTCAGACTGTGAGCAACAGAGAACATGATTTATTTTTAAAACTCTTAAAGATAGACTAACGTCACACTCCCAATTAGCTGCCTCCACATTTTCCACCCAGTCAAGGATTGCGGACAGAACAAAGGTCACAGACAGTGAGAGGGCCCGGAGGATTGGCCGGCAGACTGGCCAATGGGGAAGGAAAAGACCATTTCAAAATGGCCATGTCCCTGAATGTTCCATAACTTGGGCTGGGCAGCCTCTGATTGGCCCCTGATTCCCCAAATCATTGCCGGGCTCCAGACCTCAGGGGGAGGTGGGAATGGAGGAGTGGCCCATCCGATACTAGGGAAGTTACATTGGTGATGGATTTTGGCCTTTAAATGAGGTCTTCATTGCTGTGACTGGCTCCATGCTCCCTATGCATTATCGATTCTCACTTGGCCTATCAGGAAACTAGCCTCGCAACTTAATCCAACTTTCCAGCGTTTGGTCTGTAGCTTTGCAAGATTACAGCATCTGAGCCACATTAGCTGTTATAACGTCCCTGGGAAAGTTATCCAGAGACACAAGAAGATGTGCAGAGAGGATTATCTGTCATTTTCTGTCTACCCCACTTCTAACATTGCCTCTGAGCAGCCAGAAAGATTCCAGCCAAGGACATGTTAAAGATATTTGTACCCTGGGATAGTGCAATCGATTCATTAGGTCAGTCCGCTGCTATCAGCTGGCTGGACCCTAACAGCTCCAGCATTTCTTCCTCCCTCAGTGTCTGTGACTAGGCTTTTGTTCATCTGTCTTAATATCTATGGACTGGTTTAGCATCACATTTTGTCTGATAATTCTCCTAGAATTTATAAAGTTAAGGTTGAGAGAAAGTATTTCCATTAGTAAGGGAATCCAAAACTAGGAGGTGTAGGTTAGAGTCAAATCTCTCAGGAGTGAGATTAGGGAATGGTCCTTCGCAGGATAATGGTAGAAATTCAGAACTATATTGGACAAATGGCTATCAATTCAAGAGTAAAGTTAAGCTTGCAATTTGGTTAATTTGCACATGCCAGAGACCACACACATTCATACACAGGCAAAAGGAGCATGCCCATACATCGCACCTTTTTCAACTAGACAGAGTCTTGGGGAACAGCTATTCCCCGGTTTATTCTTCATGGCAATGCCTTCACCAATCGGACTTGACCTGCCCAGTTTGCATTTGAACACAACTGGGCAGTTAATCCGTGCTGCATTCTCCTTGCGAATGTCTCCAACAAATCAGAATGCACTTCCCAGCCAATCAGCACTCTCTTCTCATGCAGTATAAATTGTTGTCCATGATTTCATTTGATTTGATTTATTATTCTCACATGTATTAAGGTACAGTGAAAAGTATTGTTTCTTGCGCACTCTACAGACAAAACATACCATTCATAGAGAAGGAAATGAGACAGTGCAGAATGCTAGGGCGTGGAGAAATGCAAAGTAAGTCCATTCAAAAGTCTGACAGCAGCAGGAAAGAAGCTGTCCTTGAGTTGGTTGGTATGTGACCTCAGACTTTTGTATCTTTTTCCCGAAAGAAGAAGGTGGAAGACAGAATGTCTGGGGTACATGCAGTTCTTAATTATGTTGGCTGCTTTGCTGAGGCAGCAGGACGTGTAGACAGTCAATGGATGGGAGACTGGTTTGCGTGATGGATTGGGCTACATTCATGATGTTTATAGTTCCTTGTGGTTTTGGGCAGAGCAGGAGCCATACTCAAGCTGTGATACAACCAAAAAGAATGCTTTCTATGATGCGTCTGTAAAAAGTTGATGAGAGTCGTAACTGACATGCCAGATTTCCTTAGTCTTCTGAGAAAGTAGAGGCATTGATAGCTTAACTATGGTATCAGCATGGGCGGACCAGAATAGGTGATCTGGACACCTAACAACTTGAAGTTCTCAATCCTTTCTATTTTGTCCCCATTGATGTAGTAGACAGGGGCATGTTCTGCTTTACACTTTCTGAAGTCGATGACAATCCCCTTCATTTTGTTAACATTCAAGCAGAGATTATTGTTGCTGCATCAGTTCACCAGATTCTCTATCTCTCATTCCTGTACTCTGTCTATCATTGTTTGAGATCCGACCCACTACGGTGGTGTGGTCAGATGATGAATGGGTGCATAAGGAGTATAGTAGGGGGCTGAGAACACCACCTTATGGGGCACCGATGTTGAGGATGATCATGGAGGAGGTGTTTTTGCCTATCCTTACTGAATGTGGTCTGAGAATTAGGAAGTTCAGAATCCAATTGCAGAGGGAGGTACCGAGGCCCAGTCTATGGAGTTTGGAGATGAGTTTCGTGGAAATAATAGTGTTGAAGGCTGAGCTGCAGTCAATAAATAGGAATCTGATATAGTTGTCCTTGTTATCTAGGTGTTCCAAGGTTGAGTGCAGGGCCAGGGACATGGCGTTTGCTGTGGACCTGTTGTGGCAGTAGGCAAATTGTAGGGGATTCACATAGTCCGGGAGGCCATGACTAACCTTTCGAAGCACTTCATAATGATGAAGTCCTCACAAGAATAATTTATTGCCGGCTGGCCTGATGGATGCTTTTGTCTCTTTCTCTCAGCGATACTTGAGTTCTGTTCTGTATAACCAAAGGGATTAGTCAAATGGAGTTAAGATTGCAAAGCAGCCATGGTCTCATTGAATTGTAGCCCCAAGGGCTAAATTGTCTCTTTTGTTTGCATGTTTCCTTATTGCTCTGGATAACTTCCTGCTCTAACTCTGAAACATAAAGCTGGGACTAATGCTTTCTTACCTTTGACAAAGGATCATCTGGATTCGAAATGTCAGCTCTTTTCTCTCCTTCCAAATGCTGCCACACCTGCTGAGGTTTTCCAACATTTTCTCTTTTGGTTTCAGATTCCAGTAATTTTCCTTTTATCCTTTCTGCCTTTTAACTTTTCATTCCCCAGAACAGAAAGCATCGCCCAGTGTGTGGTGTTGTCAAGCAGCCTGCTTCCAATTGCCTATCTTTACTGGTCTAGAACTGTGGTAACCTCAAAATCATAGAAATTACACAGCAGTAGAAGATCATTCAGCGAAAGTTAGCTCTTCAGCTGAAGTTGTTGATTCTAAACCCATTTCCCTTTCCTTTGATACCCAATTCCTGTTTAAGTTTTTCTCTCTTTCAACAGCAATGTTTTTAAGTATACGTTGTGCAGAGTACCATCTGAGTGAAAGAATTTCTCTTTGAGCTTTCTGACCACTTCTAGTGATAATCCTAACTCCACAGGGACCAATTTTCCCAACCCTGATCAGACACTGCCTAAGTTTCACTCCAGGTTTGGTTTGCTGTGATGTGGCCATGGCCGAGTCACTTCCCTGCCTTTTGCCTGCAGAACCTCGAACCTGGAATGGGGGCAGGCAGGTTGTCTGCTGTTCTGAGGCTCATTATAACAGAGTGAGCAGCCATAGTCAGGGCCAGAAATAGAGGCCTCATATGGGATTCAGTTGCTGTCAAAATCCAGGAAAGTGAGGTGGACAGGTGGATAGGAGAATAGGAATCAGGAGCAGAAGTCGGCAAATTCAGCTTTCCAGCCTGCTCCGCCATTCAATCAGTTCATGGCTGATCTCTCACTGGTCTCAAATCCACCTACTCACCTGTTCCCCAATGTTCCTCTTTCCCTTTTTTATTATAAATAGATCTATCTCTCTTTTGAAACCACTCTATGATTCAGGCTCCACCACGGTATGGCGCAGTGAGTTCCACAAATTCATTATCCTCTCCAAGAAGTAGTTTCTTTTCCTCGCAAATGATACCTGTGATCTCTTGTTTGAGATAAGAGGAAATACCTTGTCTACATTCACTTTGTCAATCCCTTTTAAAATGTTAGGTACCTCGATCACATCGCCTCTCATCCTTCTAGTGAGTATAAGCCCAAACTGTTCAATCTCTTCTTATATGTCAACACCTTCATCCCCGGAATCAACCTGGTGAATCTCCTCTGAACTGCCTTCAATGCTACCACATCCTTCCTCAAATAAGGAGACCAAAACTGGACATAACACTCCAGATGTGGTCTCACCAACACCCTACACAATTGCAACAACATTTCTGCTTTGTTATACTCTGGCCTACATGAAAGACTCATTATCATCCCACTCCCCTCTCATTTGGGGCTCGAGGAAATACAACTCGCCAAATGCTGGACCCCAGGAATCAACTCAACAAGATGAAAGAGGAATTGCTGTTTGCCAACCATTATTCCCTTACGTCACGGTCAGAGAATGCCTTTCCATGGGTCATTGATTGCTTTTTAAAAGTGGCTAACAACTATTAGCTTAAGAAGAATCAGAGATACTCCACCAACCACTACCAAACTGTGTCCATACCTCACCTACTGTAGCTATCAGTGACCCAACCCTGAAGATACCTTCACCTATCTTGATGAACACAATCTCCAGAAATCTCTGTATTGCCAGCAAGGTGGGTTCAATTCCCGGCTCGGGTCACTGTCTGTGTGGAGTTTGCACATTCTCCTCGTGTCTGCATGTGTTTCCTCTGGGTACTCCAGATTCCTCCCACAGTCCAAAGATGTGTGGGTTAGATTGATTGGCCATGCTAAGAAATTGCCCCTTAGTGTCCAGAGATGTGTAAGTTAGAGGGATTAGTGGATATAATATGTAGGGATATGGGGGTAGGGCCTGGGTGGGATTGTACTTGGTGCAGATTTGATGGGCCAAAGGGTCTCTTTCTGCACTGCAAGACTCTATGATCTATGAATTGTAATCTAAGGTGACAAGTAGACTTAGCAGTACAAGTTTGCGAGTTTATATGAAGCAAAATTACAACAGGACTTGCTGTGCACTATGCTACCATAATACCTACTCTCCTACATGCAAATAAGACATGGACAACCTGCTCCAGACATACGGTACAGCGGCACATTGATTAGCATTGCTGCCTCACAATGCCAGAGACCTAGTATGATTCCCAGTTTGGGACACTGCACATTCTCCCCGTATCTGTGTGGATTTTCTCCAGGTGCTCCGGTTTCCTCCCACAGTCCAAAGATGTGCAGGCTGGGTAGATTGGCCAGGCTAAATTGCCCCTTAATTTCAGGCAGATAGATAGGGTAAATATATAGGGTTGTGGGATTGGGCCTGGGTGGGAGTGTAGTCAGTGCAGACACGATGGGCCAAATGGCCTCTTTCTGCACTATAGGATTCTATGATTCTCTATATTAAGCTGTACAGGTTCCACAGGGGATGTGTTCAGAACATCAGGGGCATCAAATGGGAGGACAAAGTGGCTCAGGCTGAGGTAGCTGAATTAAAGTACTTGTCATCATAGCTGAGGTCAGATGGAATGAACATGTAGGATATACAACATTCCTAAAGCCGTTACACTTTCACAGCTTCCACTTAGACACTGCTCCCTGGGTAGGCTGTGATTAAGGTTCAAAGACTCCTCGAAAGGAAGATCATAGAATCCCTACAGTACAGAAGGAAGCCATTCAGCCCATCAAGCCTGCACTGACAACAATCCTACCCAGGTCCTATCCTCGTAACCCTGCATATTTACCCTGCTAATTGGGGAAAAGTTTAAAGGAGATGTACAAGAGAGTTTTTTTACACAGAGGGTGGTGAATATCTGAAATGTGTTGCAGGGGAGGTGGTGGAGGTAGATATGATAGCGGCATTTAAGAGGTGAATAGACAAATGCATGAATAGGATGGGAGTGGAAGGATACGCACTCCATAAATGCTTGCAGTTTTAGTTTAGGCAGGCAAATTGATCAGTACAGGCTTGGAGGGCCAAAGGGCCTGTTTCTATGCTGTACTGTTCTTTGTCTTTTGTAATACCTCTGAAAATAAGAGACAAATTTTTAGCATGACCTATTCACCTAATCTATATTTCTTTAGGTGTTGAGGAGCAATTTAGCACAGCTAATTCACCTAACCTGCACATCTTTGGAGAGTCGGAGGAAACCAGAGCACCCGGAGGAAACCCACGGAGACACGGGGAGAACATGCACACTGATAGTCACATGATGCTGGAATTGAACCCGAGTCCCTGGAGCTGTGAAAGGGCAGTGCTAACCAGCGTGCCACTGTGCCGTGTGTCATGACCACCAGAGAATGGGAGCGGAGGACGAGAAAAGGGTCTATCTGGGGAGCAATCACATTGCTTCCTTCAAATACAGACAGGTAAAGACAAGCCAGAAAGACAGAACAGTTCCTACGAGGCCTTATCCTTGCCCAAGCTGTGGAATGTCACATGGGTTCGCAATAGAACTCTGAAGCCCAGTTTGGAACGCAAAACCGATCACTCTATGCACACAGACAGCCACTATCTTCAATAGCAATGAAATTCAGACCTGACTCCCCGGACAGGGCTCTCCAGCTGCGTCAGGGTTATAAAATGAGAAAATCCAACCCTAAGTCAATGAGCATTGTGTGCCCCGTGGTATAATTCCCTGGAGGGTGGGATGGAAATGAATTTTCCCCTGCCACGGGAATCGTAGCGGGCAGTGACGGATCATGCAAATGTCCGTTGACCTCGAATGAGAATTTCCTACCTTGGACAAGTGTCTCTGGAAATCCCACTCCCTGTCCCCATTACTAACTCACCAGCCACTGGCACCTCCAAAAGGGCATGAGATTCCTTCAGATTCCTAAGGGGATAAAGGAGAATGCTTTTCTACAGAGCCATTCAAGAGGGAAATTTCCTGGGACCCAGTGAAAACAATCTTCCTCTCTCTGAACATCAGCAATCCTCTAAGGCCCCATGTATTTTGGAGTTCTTTGCCATAACTACAACCTCGGCTTTATGGTGTCATTCTTCACCGTGCCCCTTCTGTGGCTCTAAGACCCTGTGTAATAATTGGATCTCTCACTCCCTATTCCCTGCAGGGATCCAGCCGTCTGGGCCCCTGACAAAAGCTGGGCTTTGTGACATGTAATTTTACATTCTTGTGCAGGACTTTGTCAAACACTTTCTGAAAGTCCAAATATACCATATCTACCGGTCCCCCCTTGTCAACTCTATTAATTACATCTTCAAAGAATTCCAACAGATTTGTCAAGCATGATTTCCCCTTCATAAATCTATACTGACTCTTCCTGATCCTGCCACTGCTTTCTAAATGCTCCACTGTAAAGTCCTTGATAATGGATTTGAGAATTTTTCCCACTACTGATATTAGGCTTACAGCTCTATAATTCCCCGTTTTCTCTCTGCCTCCCTTTTTGAACATTGGATTGACATTAACTACCTTCCAATCTGTGTGGACTGTTCCCAAGTCTATCGAATCCACCAATGCACCCACTATTTCGAGACAAACTTCCTTAAATACTCTGGGATATAGATTATCAGGCCCTGGGGATTTATTCACTTTCAATCCATTCAATTTTTCCAGCACAATTTCTCTACTAATATTGATCTGCCCCAGTCCTTCCTTCTCACTAAATCTTGCATTCCCCAACATTTCTGGTATTTGATTTGTGTCATCTTTTGTGAAGACAGAACCAAAGTATGTATTCAGTTGCTCAGCCATTTCTTTGTCCCAATCATACATTTCCCCGTTTCATTTTGGAGGGGACCTACATGTAAGATTAAAGCACATGGGATTGGGAGAAGTATATTGCAATGAAAAGAAAACTGGTTGACAGAGAGGAAACAAAGAGTAGGAATTAATGGGTGCTTTTCAAATTGGCAGGCTGTAACTGGTGGGGTGCCACAGGTATCAGTGCTGGGACCCCAGCTATTCACAATATATATTAATGACTTGAATGAGGAAAAAAATGTAACATCTCAAAGTTTGCAGATGATACCGAGTTGGGTGGGAAGGTGAACTGTGATGAGGATGCAAAGATCCTTCAGAATGATCTGGACAGGTTGGGTGAGTGGGCAAATTAATGGCATGTGCAGTATAATTTGGACAATTGTGAGGTTATTCACTTTGGAAGCAAAAACAAGGAGACAGGTTACTACCTGAATGGCTGTAAATTGGGAGGCTGTAAAGTATGGAGTGAAACCTGGGTATCATTGTGCACCGCTCTCTGAAGATAAGTACGCAGATGCAGCAGGTGGTAAGGAAGGCAAATGGCATTTTGGCTTTTATTGCGAAAGGTTTTGTGAAAGGGAGTAGGGATGTGTTGTTGTAATTATACAGGGCCTTGGTCAGGCCACACCTAGAGTATTTTGTGCAGTTTTGGTCTCCTATTCTGAGGAAGAATGTTCTTGCTCTTGAGGGAATGCAGTGAAGGTTTACCAGGTTGATTCAGGGGATGGCGGGACTGATATGTGGAGAGATTGACTAGGTTAAGATTGTTTCCGCTGGAGTTCAGATGAATGAAGGAGGAATTTCATAACACTTAAAAAATCTAATAGGATGAGACAGAATAAATGCAGGGAGGTTGTTCCTGGTGGTGAGGGAGTCCACAACCAGAACAGTCTGAAGAATCGGGGTAAAGCATTTAGGATGGACGTGAGGAGACATTTCTTCATCCAAAGAGTGGAGACCCTGTGGAATTCATTACCACAGGAAGTAGTTGATGCCAAAACATTGAATGTATTCAGGAGGCAGCTAGATTTAGCTCTTGGGATGAATGTAATCAAAAATTATGGGGAAACCAGGATTAGGCTATTAAGTTGGATGATCAGCTATGATCGTAAGGAATGGTGGAGCAGGCTCAAAGGGCCGAATGGCCATCTCCTTCTCCTATCTTCTATGTTTTCATGTTTCTATATCTTTCTTTCCACTTCTAGATTGAAGAAAAAGAAATCTCCTCTGCAAGACAGAGCCATGTAGAAGTGATACAGTGGCACAATAGTTAGCATTGCTGCGTCACAGCGCCAGGGACTCAGGTTCAATTTTGGCCTTCGGTCACTGACTGAGTGTAGTTTGCACCTTCTTCTTGCGCCTGCATTGTTTTCCTCTGGTTTCCTCTCACAGTCCAGAGATGTGCAGGTTAGATGGATTGGCCATGCTAAATTGGTCCTTAGTGTCCAAAAGATGTGCAGGTTAGATGGATTGGCTGTGCTAAATTGGTCCTTAGTGCCCAAAAGATGTGCAGGTTAGATGGATTGGCCGTGCTAAATTGGTCCTTAGTACCCAAAAGATGTGCAGGTTAGATGGATTGGCCATGCTAAATTGGTCCTTAGTGTCCAAAAGATGTGCAGGTTAGATGGATTGGCTGTGCTAAATTGGTCCTTAGTGCCCAAAAGATGTGCAGGTTAGATGGATTGGCCGTGCTAAATTGGTCCTTAGTACCCAAAAGATGTGCAGGTTAGATGGATTGGCTGTGCTAAATTGGTCCTTAGTGTCCAAAAGATGTGCAGGTTAGATGGATTGGCTGTGCTAAATTGGTCCTTAGTGCCCAAAAGATGTGCAGGTTAGATGGATTGGCCATGCTAAATTGGTCCTTAGTGTCCAAAAGATGTGCAGGTTAAATGGATTGGCCATGCTAAATTGGTCCTTAATGTCTGGTTAAATGGATTGGTAATGCTAAGTTGTTCCTTAGTGTCCAAAAGATGTGCAGGTTAGATGGATTGGCCATGTTAAATCGTTCCTTAGTGTCCAAAAGATGTGCAGGTTAAATGGATTGGCCATGCTAAATTGGCCCTTAGTGTCCAAAAGATGTGCAGGTTAGTTGGATTGGTCATGTTAAATCGTTCCTTAGCATCTAAAGATGTGCAGGTTAGGTGGATTGGCCATGTTAAATCGTTCCTTAGCATCTAAAAGATGTGCAGGTTAGGAGGATTGGCCATGTTAAATCGTTCCTTAGCATCTAAAGATGTGCAGGTTAGATGGATTGGCCATGTTAAATCGTTCCTTAGCATCTAAAGATGTGCAGGTTAGGTGGATTGGCCATGTTAAATCGTTCCTTAGCATCTAAAAGATGTGCAGGTTAGATGGATTGGCCATATTAAATTGTTCCTTGGCATCTAAAAGATGTGCAGGTTAGATGGATTGGCCATGTTAAATCGTTCCTTAGCATCTAAAAGATGTGCAGGTTAGGTGGATTGGCCATGTTAAATCGTTCCTTAGCATCTAAAAGATGTGTAGGTTAGGTGAATTGGCCATGTTAAATCGTTCCTTGGCATCTAAAAGATGTGCAGGTTAGGTGGATTGGCCATGTTAAATCGTTCCTTAGTGGCCAAAGGCATGCAGGTTAGGGTATTAGCGATGATAAATGCTCAAGGTTATAAGATAGACGGGATGCTCCTTTGAAGAGCCGGTGCAGAGTCGATGGGCTGATTGGTCTCTTTCTGCACTGTCAGGATTCTATAGTTCTATGGAATAGTTGATATTCACCTGAGAAATTAATGAGAGTCTTCGTTTAATGGTTCATCCAAAGATGATAACAAGCAGCACTCTTTCAACACTTCCACTGAAATGTTTAGATTATACATTTACATTCCCAAACTGAGATCTGAATCCACTACCTTCTGACGAGAGCGAGAGGCAAGGGTGACCCACGGCTGACAGCTACATAAGCAGCCAGTGGTAACTCAGAGTTGTCATGCGTTTGAACTCGGTTACACCTCTTGGCTAATTTCTCCGATTAGATCATCAACACAAACCATTCCAAAAGAAAAAAAACTCAAAAAGATAGACAGAAACAAATGTGGGGGTGGGGGGGGTGGGAGGGAAAGAAACGCTATTTGCTTGATCTCACAAAAGGTTGTTAACTGCCAGGCTTCTGTTAAGGCCTAATTACTTCTCATTTTCAGAGCTACAGTATAAGTGATTTTTATTGTTTTAGTTTGAACCTCATTGCATGAAATTAGTTTTGAAAAATTCCACTCCGCTAATGTCTTGTGTATGCAGACTTCTGTCACAAGCAGCTGTTCTCAACTACTGAAACGCAACAGGGCTCAATCAGCTCTGTCACTCAACAATTCAATGTGGCCATCAAAGAACACCTGCTTCTTCCTATCAGCATTCTGTATAACATGCATTCGTTCACCTCATTCTGCTGCTAGGCAGCACTGCACACGTCCCCTCGCAAGCTGGAGTTTATAATCGATGGAATATCATCACTCCGCAAAGTCTACCCATCTCATAAAGTCTCTACAGTGCAGAGGGAAGCCATTTGGCCCATTGGGTCTGCAACAACCATAATCCCACCCAGGCCCTATCCCCATAATCCACATCTCTATCCCGCTAATCCACCTCACACACACACCTTAGGACGTTTAGGGGTAATTTACCATGGCCAATCCATCTAGCCGGCATGTCTTTGGACACTAAGAGGCAATTTGGCATGGCCAATCCACCTAACCTGGCCTAAGAGAGGAAACCAGAGCACCTGGAGAAAACCCACGCAGGTATGGGGAGAATGTGCAAAATCCACACAAACAGTGACCCAAGGCCGAAATCGAACCTGGGTCCCTGGCACTGTGAATAAGTAGTGCTAACCACTGTGCCACCGTGTCGCCCTCATTCTGAGAAGCAAGACACAAAATCACCGCACCAATTACTCTCGAATCAAGCACGATGGATTTGGCTGAAACATGTTTTGCTGATCCTGATGCTCAGGAAAATCCCAACGGCTTTACTTCTATCATGTTTTGCTACAATTGTATAGAGCATTGATGAGGCTGCACTTGGAATATTATTTGCAGTTTTGGTGTCCTTATCTGAGGAAGAATGTCCTTGCGATTAGAGGGAGTACAGCAAATGTTTACCAGGCTGATTCCTGGGATGGCAGGTCTGTCATATGAGGAAAAATTAAGTCAGTTAGGTTTATATTCACTGGAGTTTAGAAGAACGAAAGGGACCTCATAGAAACTTCTAACAAGGTTAGACAGGGTAGATTCAAAGATTGCCAATGGTGGGGGAGCCCAGAACCATGGATCATAGTTTGAGGAAAAGGGGTAAACCTTTTAGAACTGAGGTGAGGAGAAATTTCTTCACCCAGAGGATGGTGAATGTGTGGAATTCACTACTACAGAACGTAGGTGAGGCCAAAAGGTTGTCTGATTTCAAGAAGAGATAAGATACAGCTCTTGGGGCTAGAGGGATCAAGGGTTGCAAGGGAAGGGGGGATCAGGATATTTGATCAGGGAGAGAGTGAGTTTGAGGATTTTGACCCAGCCACGTTGCAGAAAGAGTCATGTATTTCCAATTCAGGATGGTGAGTGGCTTGGAAGGTAATCTCCATGTGGGGGTGTTCCTATGTATAAAGGTGTAAAAGTTTATTTATTAGTGTCACCAGTAGGCGTACATTAAAACCGTAACAAAGTTATTGTGAAGATTGGTTCCTTCTTACATTGACTTTGTATCTTTATATGCTCTACTTGTGAACCGAACTCCCACTCACTCTGAAAGCTTGTGGCTTGTGCTATTAAGTAAACCTGTTGGACTTTAACCTAGTGTTGTAGGATTTCTTACAGAGCAATATTTACCAGGAGAATAGGAGTTCTCACAATGTTTGGACTAATGTTCCTTCAGTCAGACTGTTCCTCTATTCACACATCTCATTACTGCTTGCGAGATTTAACATTTTATCAATGAATGCTTTTTCCCTGCACAAGAACAATGACTGAATTTTAGAGTAATTCACTGCTCCTGTGTGATAAATTGTTCATTTTTATTGTGACTCCAACTAGTTTTGGATGTGATTGATTAAGGGTTTCTCCCCTGCTCTGATCGATTGAAATAATCTTACCCTGGCTCAACACGCTACAGAAGGTATTTGGTATTTTTAGTTAACTGCTGTTCAATAAAAGTATTCTTTAAAGAAAAGATCCCAAAATTTTCCAAATTGTAATCCTTCCAAAATAGGATGTGATTTGATTTATTATTGTCACATGTATTAACATATAGTGAAAAGTATTGTTTCTTACGCACTATACAGACAAAACACCATTCATAGAGAAGGAAAGGAGAGAGTGCAGAATGTAGTATTACAGTCATAGGTTGGGCAAAGAGAAAGATCAACATAATGCAAGGTAAGTCCATTCAAAAGTCTAACATCAGTAGGAAAGAAACTGTCCTTGAATCAGTCGGTACGTGCCCTCAGACTTCTGGATTTTATTCCCGACGGAAGAGGGTGGAGGAGAGAATGTCCAAGGTGTGGAGTCCTTAATTATGCTGGCTGCTTTGCCCAGAGTCAGTGGATGGAGGTTGGTTTGTGTGATGGATTAGGCTGCATTCATGAGATTTTACAGTTCCTTATGGTCTTGGGTAGAGCAGGAGCCCATACCAAGCTGTGATACAATCAGAAAGAATGCTTTCTATGGTGCATCTGTAAAAGTTGGTAAGAGTCTTGGCTGACATGCCAAATTTCCTGAGTTTTCTGAAAAAGTAGAGGTGCTAGTGAGCTTTCTTAACTATAATATCAGCATAGGGGGGACCAGGTCATGTTGGTGATCTGAACACCTAAAAACTGAGAACCAGATAATCCTGCCTAAAGTCAAAGGACTTTCTGTTGTCCACCTCTCACCCTCTCTGAGTCGAGTAGGACATTAAAATTCTAGTTCTTGAATCAAATGCAGGATTGCTGAATAAGATGCTGAAACCTGAATCTAAAACAAAAAATGCTGGAAAATCTCAGCAGGTCTGACAGCATCTGTGGCGAGAGAATAGAGCCAAATTTTCAAGTCTGGATGACCCTTCACAGAGTCCATTCTGTCTCCACAGATGCTGTCAGACCTGCTGAGATTTTCCAGCGTTTTTTGTTTTTGTTTCGGGTTCTGGAATCCGCAATAATTTGCTTTTATCTTAGGAATATATCTGCCTAGGACATGATTTTGATTGTGCACGCTGGGCAGAAATAGGGTCAGTGGGCTGTTCGAAATTCGGAGGGTACTTTCAGTGTGGAAACTCTACAATTTGACACCATTTCCCATCTGATGCTGCAGGGTTCTGGAGGCAGATTATATGTCCATCTAAATCAGGTAGAATCCTGGTTTAGGTGGATAGGCAGATGACCTAATCTAGTTGAATGTATGCCAACTAGATGCTAGCTCATCCAAGACAGGTAGTGGTAATGTTACGTTAATCCTATTGTCCATGCTAATGTTCTAGAGGACAAAAACAAAAAATGATGGAAAATCTCAGCAGGTCTGACAGCATCCATGGAGAGAGAATAGAACGAATGTTTCGAGTCCAGAATACCCTAGTCAGAGCTCATAATGTTTCATTAAGTCATAGATAGATAGATTTTTGACCAATAAGGAAATCAAGGGTTCTGGGGAGCAGGCGGATAAGTGAAACTGAACCATCATCAGATCAGCCGTGATCTTATTGAATGGCAGGGCAGGCTCAAGGGGCTAGATGGCCTAATCCTGCTCCTATTTCTTATGTTCTTGCGCACTATACAGACAAAACATACCATTCATAGAGTAAATAGGACAGATGGAAAGATGAGGGTGTAGAATGCAGTGTTACAGTCATAGCTAGTCTGTAGAGAAAGATCAGCTTTATATGAGATAGATCCATTCAAAAGTCTGATGGTAGCAGGGAAGAAGCCGTTCTTGTATATGGTTGGTATATGACTTCAGACTTTTGTATCTTTTTCCCAACGGAAGAAGATGGAAGAGAGAATGTCTGGGGTCCGTGGGGCCCTTGATTATGCTGGCTGCTTTTCCAAGGCAACAGGAAGTCTAGACAGAGTCAATGGATGGGAGGCTGCTTTACATGATGGACTGGGCTTCGTTCACGACCCTTAGTAGTTTCTTGCAGTTTTTGTCAGAGCAGGAGCCATACCAAGACCAGAAAGAATGTTTTCTATGGTGTATCTGCAAAAATTAATGAGAATCGTAATGGACATACTGAATTTCCTTAACCTCTCCAGAAAGCAGAGGCATTGGTAGGCTTTCTTAACTATAGCATTGGTTGGAGGGACCAGGACAGGTTGTTGGTGATCTGGATCCCTAGAAACTTGAAGCTTTCAACCATTTCCACTATGGTTACTAAAGGAGTTCAAGTTAGTCTCAGTCTTGGTAACCATGAAGTTATTGCCGATGTGATAAAAAAACTCATTTGCTTCAATAGTGGAAGGAAATCTGCCACCATATCCTAGTCTGGCCTGAGTGTGTGAGACTCCACACCCATATCAATGTGGTTAACTCTGAAATGGTCTCACATATCACTGGGTTCCAGGGTAATTAGGGATGGAAACAAATGCTTGTCAGCGATGTTTGCATCCCAGAAGAGAATGAGAAAAAAGGAACCCATCGCAATTGTAACCTCAGCAAAGAAAATGCCAGGGCATTCACTTCAGGTAGAAACATTCCTACAGCAGGCCGAAGGGAAGCAGAGAGTTCCTGGCAAATCCGAAGCTTTCCAATATTGTAAAGTGAAAGGTGGGTAAATGTACTCTTACTAATCATTACCAAGTTTGCAGTAATCCTTTTTAACTCAGATGGGTCACACAGTGAGATAGACAAAAGGGACAAGAGTCAGGTGTAGGTCCAGTACAATTTTATTAAAGACTTTATTAAGAAAAGGTAACACTTATCAGACCCTACTATTGTACTTTAATTAAACTCTATCTATCTCTGCTCAGGTCTCTACAGTAAACAGTATTAAATCTCTCAGTAAACAGTCACAAATTTACACTAGCTATCTACTTCTAACATATACTTCCGAGGATTCTCTTCACCCAATTGTAAGAACGTAAGAGATGGAGCAGGAGTAGGCCATTTGGTCCCTCGACCTGCTCCGCCATTTAATAAGATCATGGATTCAGCTCCACTTACCCACCCGCTCACCGTAACCCTTCATTCTTTTAGTCTTGAAAGATCTACCTATCTTTGCCTTCAAAACAGCCCCTATCGCTGTATTTGAACTATCGGCCTGATAAGACTTGGACTACTGGTTTATTAAGGCTGGGGAAGGTTGTTCCTTGGTCTTTGAGGGCTGGCTGATGTTTCGGGATCTGTACACATTGATATGGGCTTCCCTTCTTGTCTAGGTTCTGGTCTTTAGGTTGTCTTACCCATGGTGGTCGCCTGCACCTGCTCAGTCTGATGATGCTTGCCGTGAGATACAAGGAGCTGGAGATGCTGCACTGCTCAGCTGCAAAAGTTGACCCTTTCTATCCTCCTCTTCTCATCCTTCTTCAAGATTCTGTAGCTTGTATCCAATACTAGCATGAGGTGGGGGAAGGAAGATCCAAAGAGGTGACTACTTTCCATACATTGTAGAACATAGTTTTGAACCTTTAATTGTCAAGTACTGTTCGTGTCATCTGATCTCCTACTGAGCTGGCTGCCACCAAGTCTGCATCTCATTCTTCTGGTAGTCATGATATGGAGATGCCGGCGTTGGACTGGGGTAAACACAGTAAGAAGTCTCACAAAGTGCTGTCAGAACTTTCCACTCACCTGATGAAGGAACAGCATTTCCGAAAGCTTGTGGGTTTACTATCAAATATACCGGTTGGACTTTAACCTGGTATCGTGAGACTTCTTATCGCATTCCTCTAACAGAGTAAGCTCACTGGAGGTATAAATAACGGTTCATTCTGAAATAGTAAGAAGTATCACAACACCAGGTTAAAATCCAACAGATCTATTTGCTAGTACAAGCCATAAGCTAACAAATAAACCTGTTGGACTTTAAACTGGTGTCGCGAGACTTCTTACTGTGCTTACCCCAGTCCAACACCAGCATCTCCACATTATTCTGAAATAGTATGACCATTAGCACCTGGCCAAGCAATTCCAGGCCTGGCTGCTTTTGATGGGAAGTTGATTGTCCAAAGCTTGGCTGCATGAATACTATCTGTTCCAGCTCAGCTGTTTGCAAATCACAGAGTCTGACTAGGTTTAAACTTGACTTCCACATCTTGAGTTTTTATCCATGCTCATGCAAAGTGTATCAATATTTCTGTAACAATCCTGGAGGTCCTGGGTCAACTGACCACAATAAGAAGTCTGACAGCATCAGGTTTACTGTGTTTACCCCAGTCCAATGCCAGCATCTCGACATCATGACTATTGCCAACTGACCACACAATAATAGAGCCAGGAGCAGGATTTGGTTTAATCTGATTTATTATTGTCATATTTATTGGCATATACATTGGCGCACTATACAGACAAAACATAATATTCATAGAGAAGGAAAGGAGAAAGTGCAGAATGTAGTGTTACAGTTATAGCTAGGGTGTAGAGAAAGATCAACTTAATGCGAGGTAATTCAAAATTCTAATGGCAACAGGGAAGGAGCTGTTCTTGAATTCACTGGTATTGGTGCATGAGCTCAGATTTTTGGATCCTTTTCTTGACAGATGAAAGTGGAAGAGAGAATGTCAGGGATAGGTAGGGCATTTAATGATGCTAACTGCTTTGCCGCGGTAATGGGAAGTATAGACAGAGTCAATGGATGGAAGGCTGGTTGGCATGATGGATTGGGCTACGTTCACAACTTTTCGTAGTTCCTTGTAGTCATGGGCAGAACAGGAGCCATACCGAGCTGTGATACAACCAGAAAGAATGCTTTCTATAGTGCATTTGTAAAAATTTGTGACAATCACAGCTGACATGCCAAATTTCCTTCATCTTCTGAGCAAGTAGAGGCATTGGTGGACTTTGTAACTCAGCATGGGGGGGCGGGGAGGGACCAGGACAGGTTGTTGGAATGTTCTATTGTCTTCCTTAAGGCATGTCCTGAGATGATTCTCTGATTGTATGAGTGTGCTGCATGGACAGGCCTGTGTGGTGATTATCTCATCTAAGATTGTGCCTCAATGACAGGAAATATGTGCTCTCATATCTTGGAATCCTCCCTTCATCTCTCATGAGGAACCTTTTCCCACTACTGAGCTCCATGACAGGTTTGATTTCTAACACCCTGCCCCTGTCCCACCCCCAGCAGCCTTGCTACACCATCCCCCAATCCGGGGTGCAACCTGAAATGGTCTTGGATTTGGTTTATCCCAAGCCTGAAACGGAGGCCTGAAATGGTTTACAATGACCCCGTCCAATGCCCTTCTGAGATTTGCTCCTAATTAAAATTAAGCTCTGAATGTCAAAATAGCGAGCAGGATTTCAGGGTCCTGTCACACTGTGTGTCCCACAGGTAGATATGGCTGCCATTTAAATTGCCACTTACTTCAGCAGGGCAGCATGGTAGCATAGTGGTTATTATTGCTGCCTCATGGTGACAGAGGCCTGTGTTCAATTCCAGCAATAAGAAGTCTCACAACGCCAGGTTAAAGTCCAGACAGTTCATTCAACAGCAAATCCCCAAGCTTTCGGAAACACTGTTCCTTCGTCAGGCATGTGGAACCTTCCACACACCTGACGCAGGAACAGCATTTCCAAAAGCTTGGGGATTTGCTGTCGAATGAACTGTCTGGACTTTAACCTGGTGTTGTGAGACTTCTTACTGTTTACCTCAGCCCAACACTCGCATCTCCACATCATGACTTCAATTCCGGCCTCAGGTGATTGTCTGCGCGGAGTTTGCACATTCTCCCCATGTCTGCATGGGTTTCTTCCAGTTTCCTCCCGCAATCTGAAGCTTAGTTTGATTGGCGATGCTAAATTGTCCTTTAGTGTCATTAGCAAGGTAAATATATGGATTTATGGGTATAGAACCTGGGAGGGATTGTTGCCGCTATGTGCTTGACGGGATGCCTTATTCTACATCGTCACAATCCTATGATTGTATGATCGTGCTGCCTGGACAGGCCTGTGTGGTGATTATCTCATCTAAGATTGTGTCTCAATGATAGGAAATGTGTGGTGATACCTCTAGGACCCCTCTTCAAATCTAGCTTCATGCAAGTTGAAATTCTCTTCTATTGGAGATGAATTGGTGGTAGCCTCGAACCACAGCTTAGCCACTGCATCAAATTTCCTGCAATTTGCTCTAAATTGACAGAAAGCCGATGGTCTCGTTCCCAGCAGTCATCAGTCCCAGAGAAACGTGGCTAATTTAATTGAAAGCAAATACAGAATTGGCTTTGTCACAGTGAAATTAGCAGCAAGGGATAGCAGTAAGTGACTTACACGCGGTAAAATGGCAAACACAAATAAACATTAATTGCAAACCAATTATCAAAACGGTGAAGTACAAAGTGAACAGGCACGCTCCCTAATGCTTGTAGATTGGTGAAAGTTCTAAACAGAAAGTTCAGCGATCGGAAGTAAAGTAAGTAGTTCTGAGGAGATAACATGAAAATCCCTACCAATGATATGCACAGAGGTCACAGAAAGAGAAAATCATGAGTTATGGAAGAATCACAGAACTGTTGAGAGAATTGTCAGTGACAGAAGGAGGCCATTTGACCCATCGTGTCTATACAAGCCCTCCGAATGAGCAATTTCAGCCTTGCTCTTCTCCCACCTTCCCCTCCTAAGCATGTACCTTATTCTGTTTGAGGTAACAGTCTAATTCCATCTCGATGCCTCAATGGAACCAGCCACAACCAGGATCTCAGAAAACACAGCCAGGATTTCCCAACCCTGTTCAGGCGAGGTTGGTAAAATCCCACCCAAGGCCAGTGGGGAATCCCGTTCTGCAAGCGTTTATCATTGACCAGACACTGAACTGGACTAGTTACATAATTACCGTGGCTACAACAGCAGGTCAGTGACTGGGAATTCTGCAGTAAGTAACTCACTTCCTGACTCCCCAAAGCCTGTCCCCTGCCTACAAGGCACAAAGTCAGGAGTGCGATGGAATACTGCTCATTTGCCTGGATGAATGCAGCTCCAGCAACATTTAAAATTCTTGATACCATCTAGGAAAAAGCAGCCTGCTTGATTGGCACCACATTCACCACCTTACACATTCAATCCCTCCAACATGGACGCACAGTGACATCAATGTGTACCATCTACCGCAGCAAATCACCAAGGATGCTTTGAAAGCATTTTCTATATCCGCAACCTCTATCATATAGAAGAACAAGCGCAGCACATATTTGGAACCATAACCATCTGCAAACTCCCCTCCAAGCCACACACCATCCTGACTCTGTTCCATTCAGAAGTCTGATGGCAGTAGGAAAGAAGCTGTTCTTGACTCGGTTGGTACCTGACCTCAGGTTTTTGTATCTTTTCCCCAATGGAAGAAAGTGGAAGAGAGAATGTCCGGCGTGTGTGGGGTCCTTAATCATGCTGGCTGCTTTGCCAAGGCAGTGGGAAGTGTAGAGAGAGTCAATGGATGGGGGGGTGGTTTGTGTGATAGATTGGGCTACATTCACGATCTTTTGTAGATCCTTTCTGTCTTGGGCAGAGCAGGAACCCACACCAAGCTGTGATACAACCAGAAAGAATGCTTTCTATGGTAATGCATTGGTAAAAGATGATGAGAGTCGTAGCTGATATGCCAAATTTCCTTAGTCTTCTGAGTGGACACAGGGGAAAGATGGGAAAAGAATTGCAACACTGGAATTTGGGAGAAGATGGGCTTTGATGATTTAAGGTGCAGACGGTGATTTAAGTTCCAAAGGGGCGGTGGTGACAGGGTGGTATTGTCACTGGACTGATAATACTCTGGGACATGGGATTGAATCCTGCCACAGCAGATGGAATTTGAACTCAATTTGAACTTTGAGTGGGTTTCGTCCGGGTGCTCTGGTTTCATCCCACAGTCCAAAGGTGTGTGGGTTAGGTTAATTGGCTGTGCTAAATTTCTCCTTGGTGTCAGAGGATTGAAAGGGCAAATATGTGGAGTTACGGGGATAGGGCTGGATGGGATTGTGGTTGGTGCAGACTCAATGGGCTGAATGGCCTCCTTCTGCAGTTGGGATTCTCTGATGAGTCTTCAATGATAAAAGTCTAATAATGACCATGTGGCGGCTGTTGATTGTTGTAAAAACCCATTTGGTTCACAGGAGAAAATCTGCCATCCTTCCTTGGTCTGGCCTACATGTGACTACAGATCCAACATAATGTGGTTGACCCTTAACTAACTTCTCAAAGGCATTTAGAGATGGACAAATAATGCTAGCCAGCCGTGACCGAATGTTAAAGAAAGTAAATGTTGCTGTGTGTTATTAGAGAATCAGTTGAGCATGGATTCTGAAGTTCTTTCGACACCTTTCAGTAGATGAAGTACGTACACCTTAAATTGCAAAGACCAAAGGAAGGAACCAGGAGGCAGCATTGTGAAGCCTCTCTTACATTTCACCACTAACTTTATCAACTGGACTTGACAGCAACATATTTTACAAAGGGGCAAATTTGTCTGTCTGTGTTTGGAAAGACACAGTGTTCTCTGAACAACAATCAACTCAAAACTTTCCCAATGCACCAAAACAGATTATTTTCTTTTGCCTTACCCCTCATGGCCTTTTGGACTCACAGCCATCACTATTTAAGCAAAGGCTAATTACCCTAGACCACACCAAGCTCTCCACAATGCTACATCCTTCCTTATTTATAACAAATCAGTTAGTCAGCTGACTATTACATCACTCTGTGATTGGCTCCATGGTTTACTGGGTCAGCTGACCCTTACATCTTGTTCCCATTGGTCACATTACATCCAATCAAAGTTGTCACTGGTTACATTCTAACAGATGGAACCTTACAAGGAAATTTGGAATCTCAACATGGAAGACACGTAGGTAAAAGATTCATTAGAAGCTAACTAGGCTCCTAGCCTAGAAAGCCACATTTAGGAGTGATTTTAACTTGAGGTGAAGAAGGATAGGATTGGCCAGTGGAATATGCCCAGATATACCTCCTATCCCTACTGCCCAGGCTTCATTTGTATGCAGCAAATAGTTTACAGGTGCCAAATGGATATAACCCTTTGCTGTCTCACAGCACCAGGGAGCTGGGTTCAATTCTATCTTTGTCTGTGTGGAGTTTGCACATTCTCCCTGTGTCTGCGTGGGTTTCATCCTGCTCCTCCAGTTTCCTCCCATACCTCAATGATGTGCAGGTTAGGCTGATTGGCCGTGCTAAATTGTCCCTTGGTGTCAGAGGGATCGGCAGGGTAAATACTTGGGGGTATGGGGATAGAGCCTGAGTGGGATTGTTGTTGGTGCAGGTTCGATGGGCCAAATAGCCTCCTTCTGCACTACTATCCCACTGATCAGGCAGACCGTTAACTGTTGCCCTGATTAACTTATTGATTAACTCATCTAAGATTACACCAAATCTCAGTGATAGGAAACATGCGGCTCTACCTCTGGGACCCATCTTTAAATTTAGCCAAATGGCCTCCTTCTGCACTGTAGGGATCCTATGGCCAGAATTTTACTGGCACGTCTGCCCCAATTCCTCAGGGGCTCAAAGAACAACATTTTCCATTGGCCTCAAGCAGGAACATACGAATCTCGGGCGACATGCAGGGAAAATTCCTCCCAATGATTCTAAACCCGCCCCCCCCACCTCACCACAAAGCTTGCTGGGGTGGAGATGGGGAAAATGGCCAACCACGTGGGGACAGCAATAATTTGCGATTATCCCCCAGGGTAACGGCACAGAAAGAATTGCCAGCTAAAAGAAAATTAGATCAGAGAAGAATTGGACTGATTGAAAGGCTGTGCTCAGAGTAGACTGAATATGTGGGAGGCAGAATGAAGCATTGTGGAGTTACTAAGGACTCTGAGCTGAGAAGCGAAAGTGACTCGTGCTAATAGACTAGCCCCAGTGAAAGGATCCAGACATCTGTAAACTGCGAGTGGGCACTGTAATCTGTTAATGGGCTTTGGGACTTATGTATAAGTTGTTAATGGTGACTGCAACATAATAAAAGGCTATTTAGCCACACATCTGCAGCTTTTTACACTAATTACCTATTGAGAAATTATATAAGAATAGTAATTATCAACACCATTTTAGCCCAGGTGTATTTCATCTCTGCCGCTACCTCACATTCAACTTTATTTTCCTCCTTATAATAAACGCTGGAATAAATATCCCCAGACGGAATGGAAAGTGAGGCCAGGTGTCCAGCGTGATGAATTGCTCGGAGCTTTCAGCGAGACGGTGCAGCTTTAAGAATCAATCCACTCGAAAGAAGCGGGGATTAATTCCCAGCCCAGCTCTCTCATCGCAACACTTAGGCAAAATAGTGCGAGGAAGCAGAGTTTGCAAATGGGCTCAGCTGGGGGGACGGATCACCAGCAGAGTTGGAACATAGAACAGTGCAGGCCCTTCGGCCCTCGATGCTGTGTCGAACTATATCCAAACCCAAGATCAAGCTACCCCACTCCCTATCATTCTGGTGTGCTCCATGTGCCTATCCAACAACCGCTTGAAAGTTCCTAAAGCATCCCACTCCAGGCAGCCCATTCCACACCCCAACCACTCTCTGAGTAAAGAGTTAACATAGAACATAGAACATAGAACATTACAGCACAGAACAGGCCCTTCGGCCTTCGATGTTGTGCCGACCAAAATAAAAAGCAATGCCCCTCCAAACTAAACCATTCCCTTCTCTTCCATATACTTATCAATTAACCTCTTAAACGCCACCAAACTTGGCGCATCTACAACAGCTGCAGGCAGGGCATTCCACTCCCTAATCACTCTTTGAGTAAAGAAATCACTCTTTGAGTAAAGAAACGCCTTACTAAAGTCCATATATACCACATCAACCGCCTTACCTCCATCCACCTCCTTAGTCACTTTTTCAAAAAACTCAATGATGTTAGTAAGGCACGACCTACCCTTCACAAAACCAAAAGTTGGTTCCAAAGTCACATCAGCAATGCAAAGGGAGCCTAAAGCTGGTTGAAAATAATGTCCTTTATTTCATTCAGAGCTGAAGTGGTGCCTTATCTGGCAGGGGTGAAAGCATGATCAACCAGGGCACAAGTCTAGCCCATTGCACTGGGGGTATACTGATGCTTATGATGGTGGTTTGCACAGATTAGGGTACAATAAAGGATCAGGACAGCCAGTGAGGGTAAGCAAAAGCTCCACCTGATGTAATGATTCAAATCCATCTCGGTCTTTTGGCTGAGATAGAATGTTAGGTCAAACCCAGGAGGGGGTGGGATGCAATCCCTCATCCTGTCAGCTTGAACCTTGTTTGATCGAATCTGAAATGGGATGTATATCCTTATCTTATCTGCTTGGATTTTGTTCTGTCTCTCATGGGAATTTTGATTGGACTTAATTTGAATTTTTAATTAGAATTAAAATATTGAAAGGTACATACAAAAACCCTTTCTAACATCCTGTCATTGTAATATGGCCTCTTCACCGAAACCCCTTTATTTACAAGTCTGACAACAGCGTACAGAGCACTTTCACTCAGCAGCCTACACTAGGAGTGCCAGAGGAACTGACAGTCCGGGTTAAATACAGGCTCCCTGACTGCCCCATCAATTTGGCTCTTAATCAGGGAGCTCATATTCTGAAAGGCCCACCTCAATTTCCTGATCAAAGTTGTTACACTTCTCCCTCCCAAAGTCTGAGGAATCCCCTTGGCCCAATCGCATCATGGGAATTTTCCTCCATTTCCATGGCAGTCCGGATCCTCCAAATCGGCCTCTGATGTTGTAGGGGGTGTATCAACTCGGTGCCCGTCTCTTCCATGGTGAACGCCGGAGAGCTGCTTCGCCTTCTTTCTCCGGTGGTTGGGAAATAGCTACTGCTTCATCCTCCGAATCCATTCGGGACTCCAAGATTCCCACCAGGAGATGCTGAAGAGATGGGTCTGGCCCACTGGAGAGAACTTTCCTCATCCTTAGGCCAAGTGGGCCAAATTGGCTCAAGAAAAGGCATCATGCTGTGGGATTCCTCAGAATTTGAATGGGGGGGGGGGGAGAGTGTAAGAATGTAACAACTTCAATCAGGGAGCTCATATTCAAACAGGCTAACCTGAATTGCCTGATTAAAGTCAGAACAGTTGTGCTGCCGCCTTCCTTAGTTTGGACTGCTCCATTAATATGAGGGCTAGGATCACAAAATTCCCAGGAATGGAATGGAGGTTCTTGGGCTTTGGCAACCACCCCTCCCCCCCGCCCCCAATATTCTGGATTCCCTCGCACCCACTCATAACAGATTCCTAGAAACAAATGCTGAGGAAAAGATGTTTGGAACGATTACAAAGTACCGATACCTCAAGGAATGTACAAAATATTTTCTCAACTTGGATGGCGCCACGTCTCCCAGACCTCTGCTATCTTTCGTCTAGTCGCCGGAATGTGTGTGAATGTGGGTTTAAGGTGATCAGTCTCTGAGATTACTCACCTATTCTGCAGAGAGCAGCTCCCACCCGAGACACCATCCTCCTCCTACATTCTCAATTCATCACTGCATTGAACTTTTCCCGTGTATTATTTTTAGTACGCTAGTTAACGTGCTTGTGACACATTTTTGCCTGACATTTCAATAAAGTTGCTGAAGTGTGTATTTTAAAATGCCGTACAGAGAGGGATGTGAGTCCCCAATGGGGCCCTGCGTAACCTGTGCCTGTTACTCCCCAGCCTGGATCAGTGGGATGCAAGCTAGTTGTCCCAGTGAGCTGTGTCTGTCCAATGGACAGACGCTAAATACTGGGGGTTGTGGGGGAATTGAAATGGGCACGAGCACTTTCACTCAGCAACCTACACTAGAAGTGCCAGAGGAACTGACACTCCCAGTTAAATACAAAGCGAGAAGTTCCCATCAATTTGGCTCTTAATCAGGGAGCTCATATACTGAAAGGCCCATCTCAATTTCCTGATCAAAGTCGTTACGCTCCTCTCTCCCAAATTCCGAGGAATCCCCTTGGCCCGATCGCATCATGGGTCTTTCCCTTTCTAGATCCTAAGATCAAATTCCATCAAATCCAATGCTGGATTAATGCTTCTTCTTGCTAACATTTGCCAAGTTGTGCTGACAAGTTAGAGTGTACAGCTTTATGGTTCCATAGCACCTGATGTTTGTAATCACACTCAGTTTAAAAGTTTATAGAACATAGAATCCTACAGCGCAGAAGGAATATAGAACATTACAACGCAGTACAAGCCCTTTGGCTCTCAATGTTGCATCAACCTATGAAACCAATCTAAAGCCCTTCTAACCTACATTATTCCAATGTCATCCATATGTTTACCCATATTCCAATATCATCCATATGTTTAGCCATTCAGCTGATTGAGTCTGCACTGACAACAAACCCACTATACCCTTAACCTCATGCATTTACCCTAGATAGTCCACCTGACACTTAGGGGCAATTTAGCATGGCTAATCCACCTAACCCATACACCTTTAGAGTGTGGAAAGAAACCGTAGCACCTGGAGGAAACCTATGCAGGTACGGATAGAATGCGCAAACTCCACACAGACAGTTACCCACGCCGGAAATCAAACTCACATCCCTGGTACTGTGAGGCAGCAGTGCTCACCACTGTGTCACTGTGTTGGCCAATTTATTAAGGTTAGAGGTAGGTGTACATTTAACATTGCAATGAAGTTACTGTGAAAATCCCCCAGTCACCACATTCCAGTGCCTGTTCAGGTACACTGAGGGAGAATTTAGCATGGCCAGTGCACCTAATCAGCACATCTTTCAGACTGTGGGAGGAAACCGGAGTGCCCGAAGGAAACCCACGCAGACATGGGTGAAATGTGCAGACTCCACACAGACAGTGACCCAAGCGGGACCATTGTGCTGGTTATGTAGGTATGGAAATGTTGCTCTGGAGGAAGGAGAAGCGTCTTTCCAATACATTTCCAACAAACAGCAAATAGAACGCTGTTGAGGTTTATGAGTATGGCTCAGCTCCCTCCCTCCACCTCCCTTCTCCCTGCCATCCACCCGCTCCCACCCACCCATCCCCCCACCAACTTTCCCTTCAAGGGAAATTTGAGATGAGCAATAAGCGCTTGGCCAGGAGTTTTCCCCTCCTGCCTGGTGGGATTTTGCAATCCCACCAATGAATACGGCGATTTAAATGGCCTGCCAGGGTTTGCAGGGAGGGGATGGCATGGAGAGAGGAAACATGACACAATAAGGTTGTAAAATCCTCACTCTGGTCTTGCCAGCAATGTGGAATGAATTAAAATGGTCATTCTGTAACATTGCCTGAAGTTAAAATTATCCCCACTGTATCTCATTTCTTAGCCAGAATCTGACCACCGTTCATGCTGTCACGATGTACACGGGATACTCCTGAGGCTTTATAAGGCTTTGGTCAGATCTCATTGGAGTATTGTGAGCAATTTTGGGCCCCATATCTAAGGAAGGATGTGCTGGCCTTGGAAAGGGTCCAGAGAAAGTTCATAGAACATAGAACATTATAGCACAGTACAGGCCCTTCGGCCCTCAATGTTGCACTGACCAATGGAACCAATTTTATGACCCTCTAACTTAAACTATTCCAATGCTATCCATATGCCTATTCACTGACCATTTGAACACCCTTAAACCTGATGAGTCCACGTGAATGATTCCTGGAATGAAAAGCTTGTTGTATGAGGAATGGTTGAAGACTCTGAGTCTGTACTCATTGGAGTTTAGAAGGATGAGGAGGCATCTTATTGAAACTTACAGGATACTGTGAGGCCTGGATAGAATGGATATAGAAAGGATGTTTCCACTAGTAGGAAAAATTGGATCAAGAGGACCCAACCTCAGGCTAAAGGGGCAATCCTTTAAAACAGAGATGAGAAGGAATTTCTTCAACCAGGGAGTGGTGAATCTGTGGAATCTTTGCCGCAGTAGGCTGTGGAGGCCAGATCATTGAGTGTCTTTAAGACAGAGATAGATTGGTTCTCGATTAATAAGGGGATCAAGGGTTATGGGGAAAAGGCAGGAGAACAGGGATGAGAAAAATATTAGCCATGATTGAATGGCGGAGCAGACTTGCTGGGCTGAGTGGCCTAATCCTGCTCTTATCTCTTACGATCTATGGAACGGAGATTTGGCCGGCCACCAAATTTCCTGACTTTGCTGCAGCAGGAACGTGGCGTGAACAGCCTGTAAATTTGCACCCATTTTCTTTGATGCAAGTACAGGACTTTTACTGAGATATATTTATATGCTTATTTGTGTTATACTCACACGTATGACCAAGTACTGGTAAATGGGATTAGGTCGGTAGGGAAGGCGATGACCTAGTAAAATTATCACTAGACTATTAATCCAAAAACTCAGCTAATGTTCTGGGGATCCTGCTTTGAATCCCACCACAGCAGATGGTTTAATTTGAATTCAATAAAAAAGAAATCTGGAATTAAGAATCTAGTGATGAAACCATTATCAATCGTTGAAAAAAACCCATCTGGTTCACTAATGTCTTTTAGGGAAGAAAATCTGCCATCCTTACCTGGTCTGGCCTACATGTGACTCCAAAGCCACAGCAATGTGATTGATTCTCAACTATCTTTGGGGTAACTAGGGATGGGCAATAAATGCTGGCCAGCCAGTGACACCCATGCGAATACGAATGAATAAATAAGAAACATTTAGGTGGTTCTCATGCGTCAGGGTAGACTCAGCGGACTGAAGGCTCTCTGCGTGATACTGGGATCCTGCTGCTTAGTTGTACAGCATGACTTTCATTCCGATTTCTATTCACCGCTTTGGACATTTCAATCTAATTTTCACCAGTTAGAATCCCGGCTGTATTGACTGCAGAACAGTAAAGGGAGAGCCTTTTTCCAGATTAAAATTGCAGCGAGAGAGAAATAAAATAATTTCAGAAGTTTGCATGATTTAAAAGTCCCCCTTTTGGGCGAAAATTTGTCGCTCGGTTCCACAGCCAGTAAGTTCTCGTATCTACAGGAAGGTGAATGAATGCGGGGCCAACTCCTTGTTCATTTAAATGGAGCTTGCATATTGTGTAGAATCCCTGGTTTTGACACACAGCAGGCTCCAGTGATCTATTCTTTCCAATGTGCATCTCTCGAAACACAGTGTCTGACCCCGGGACCACAAGCCTTGCTATTAACCTTTGCGAGACTACCGTGCGACATTTTGCAACAATACTCAGACAGATCAGGAATGCCTCCGTCAGACTTTGATGAAAGCAATGCAGCAGACAGTTTAACAATGAAGAGCCAAACCCTGTTTGTACAAAGGGAGAAAGCGGACAATACATCAGACAGAATGTCGGAGCAACCAAAAACTGTTTGTTGAAAGCGCAGTTCATCAATGAGTTGCAGGGAGCTGGAAAAAATGGATTGTTACAAAGGACAGGCTCCATGGTAAAAATGGCAGCCGGTTCAAAGGGTTAGCATGCTGAACTTTCACCCTTTTCTATTCATTCATGGGACGTGGGCATTACTGACAAATTCAGTATTTACTGCCCATCCCTAAATATCCTGCAGATGAGTGGGCGGTTAAAAGTCAACCACATTGCTGTGTAGCCGGAGTTACATTAAGTTTGCTAATTTTATTAGTGTCACAAGAAAGCTTACATTAACACTGAAATGAAGTTTCTGTGAAAATTTGATTTGATTTTATTTATTACTATCACGTGTTTTGGTTTATAGTGAAAGGTATTGTTTTTTGTGCACTATACAGACAAGCATACCATTCATGGACAAGGAAAGGACAAGGTGCAGAATGTAGAATTACAGTCATAACTAGCGTGTAGAGAAAGAGCAACTTAATGCAAAGTCTATTCAAAAGTCTGATGGCAGCAGAGAATAAGCTGTTCTTGAGCCAATTGGTATGTCACCTCAGACTTTTGTATCATTTTCCCGATGGAAGAAGATGGAAGAGTGAATGTCTGGGGTGCGTGGGGTTCTTGATTATGCATTTTGCTTTTGTGAAGCAGCAGGAAGTGTAGACAGAATTAATGGATGGAACGCTGATTTGTGTGATGGAGTGGGCTTATCCCCTAATCACCACACTCCAGTTTCTGTTCAGGTATACTGAGGGAGAATTGATCACCTAGCCAGCACATCTTTTGAACTGTGGGAGAAAACCAGAGCACCCTGAGTAACCCACACAGACATGGGGAGGATGTGCAGACTCCACAGAGCAGTGACCTAAAGCTGGGAATCGAAACTAGGTCCCTGGCACTGAGGCAGCAGTGCTCACCAACAAGTAGGCCAGACTGGGTAAGGACAGTAAATTTCCTTTCCTAAAGGACATTAATTAATCAGATGCTTTTTTACAACAATCAAAATGGATTGGTGGTCATTAATGGACTTTTTATTCCAGCCTTTTTTTATTGGATTCAGATTCATTATCAACATGGTGCAATTTCAGCCCAAGTCCTCAGAATATTTGGCATCAAACTCACCAGCAAGAGTGGTGCTGTTTTGTTGGGTGTACTGATCTCTACCTTGCGGAGGTTGAGTTCCAACTCTCATCATTCATCTTGATTACAGCTGATTATTGAATTCAATATCCTGATATTCCCTTTCTCTCCATATCCCTTGATCTCTTTAGTCCCAAGAACTATATCTAACTTCTTCTTGAAATCAGACAACATTTTGACTTCAACTACTTTCTGTGGTATGTGAATTCCACACATTCCCCACTCTCTGGGGGAAGAAATTTCTCCTCACCTCAGCCCAAAAAGATTTACCTCTAATCCTCAAACTATAACCCATGGTTCTGGATTACCCACCATTGAGAATATTCTTTCTGTCTCTACCCTGTCTAATCCTGGTAGAATTTTATAAATTTCAACACAATCCCCCTCATTCTTCTAAACTCCAGTGAATATAATCCGAACCAATTTAGTCTTTCCTCATATAACAGGCCTGTCATCCCAGAAATAAATCATCACTGCACTCACTCAATAGCAAAGACATCCTACCTCAGAGAAGGACATCAAAACTGTGCACAATACTCCAGGCTTGGCCTCACCAACACCCCATACGATTACAGAGAAACATCCCTATCCCTATATGCCAATCCTCTATGTGGTGACTGCTGCTTGGACACATACAGTCTGGCATCGCTGTACACTGCGCACAAACATCAGGTAGTTGCAAGGATTCAAGAATGCATGTGGGAGGCTGAAGGCATTTATCTAAATTAATGCTAACGCATTTGATTATTCATAACATGATTAGACTTTACTCCTTTGCACTTACAGTCGGGAGCTCAGCTCCTGGATGTTGCAGGCTGTGGAAATTAAACAATTCTATCTAAATTATAGATGAGGTAGCAGAGAGCTAAATGTTAGATGCAAACTAGTGGTGTTATTAGCCCGCACTTTCCATTCAGTGTTTATTAAATGCAACACAAAACAACAATCTGGCTTAACTGTGCTGGACTAACATTCCCAGTCTGAGGATTGTATGGGTGGATGCTACCTGGTCACAATCAAAGGCAGATTCATTCTATTGTGAATATCCTTAGTTAAGCTATCTAATCAGTTCATTCACATCTTTTTCACAGTTAACACAACAACAATTTGTATTCGTATAATATTCTTAGCATAATAAGATGCTCTAAGACAGGGTTTGTCAATGGTGCCTGCTCCTTTGGGTTACAATAGCAGCTTTAATTGCAATTTTAATCAGTACACTGGGATAGACACAATAAGTAGTCTCACAATACCTGGTTAAAGTCCAACAGGTTTATTTGTTAGTACAAGCTTTCGGAGCACTGCCGCTTCATCACAGTGCCCTGCAAGACAAGTTAAGGAAAAACAAACTTCTCATTTAAAGCAGGAAGGATGCATTTTAAGAGCTGAATAAAGTGTAGAGCTACAGCGGGCAGAGCGGGGAGCTAATCGGCAGCAGTGATCCAAATGGAAGCTAAATCAGAAATCAGGAATGAAAATGGGAAACAGCTGGAAAAAACTCGTCAGCTGAGGTGGTCTATGTGAAAAGGACCCTTGTGTTATCATGTCAAGATTGTACAACTTGTTTTTGAAGACAGGGCCCCTTCAGCATGTTGAAAGACCCCAGGGTAGGGAGAGGCATTGTGCAAAAGGGCGACAGTTCAATTGTGTTCTAGAATCTGCCCACCATCTCACCAGAGCTTGAGCACTGCTGCCTCACACTGCCAGGGACCCAAGTTCCATTCCTGGCTTGAGTCACTGTCTGTGTGGAGTCTGCACATTCTCCCCATGTCTGCATGACTTCTCTCCAGGTGCTCCGGTTTCCTCCCACAGTCCGAAAGACGTGCTGGTTAGGTGTATTGGCCATGCTAAATTCTCGCTCAGTGTACTTGAACAGGCGCCGGAGTGTAACGACTAGAGGATTTTCACAGTAACTTCATTGCAGTGTTAATCAGCCTACTAATAAATAAAGTTTAAAATCTCTGCTGGTGACTGCCACAAGAAACTACAAAGAGTCATGAACAAAGTCCAATATATCACGCAAACCAGCCTCCCATCCATTGATTCTGTCTACACTTCCTGGCATCGGAAAAGCAGCCAGCATAATCAAGGATCCCACGCACCCCGGACATTCTCTCTTCCACATTCTGCAATTGGGAAAAAGATACAAAAGTTTGAGGTCATGTGCCAACTGACTCAAGAACAGCTTCTTCCCTGCTGCCGTCAGACTTTTGAATGGACCTACCTTGCATTAAGTTGATCTTTCTGTACACTCTAGCTAGGACAGTAACACTTACATTCTGCACTCTCTCTCCTTTCCTTCTCTATGAACAGTATGTTTTATGCAAGAAACAATGCTTTTCACTGTATACTAATACATGTGACAATAGTAAACCAAATAAAAGGCAGCACACCCCTTCCATCCACCCCCCCCCCCACCAATCCAACAATCCCTTCTCACTTCTTCACTTCCCAGTTGGCTATGTTCCTGATTTAAGGAAAGGATTTTGACATTCCTCAGTGCCTGAATTGTGTCATGGAACCCTTAAAACATTCCATTCGGAGGCCATTCAGCTCATCGAGTCTACACCAACAACAATCCTGCCTAGGTTCTATCCCAAATATTTATCCCGCTAATCCCTTTAACCTACACCTGACAGGACACTAAGGATTCACCTGACAAAGGGGCAGTGCTCTGAAAGCTAGTGGCTTTTGCTACCAAATAAGCCTGTTGGAGTTTAACTGGCATTGTGAGACTTCTTTCCACCATACCAACCCAGTGCTACCCAGTGTCCTGTTCAATGAGAAGATGCCTCTAACTCAAAACCAGCAGGCATCATTTAACAGTAAAATAGGCATTCACGAGAGACACGTGGTCATAAGGCAGACTGTGGGTCCCAACAGGAATCTTCCCTGCTTTCGGATTGAATCAACCATCTGGAATTCTAAACAATCTGGGTCTGTGGCTGCTTCTTTCAATGGCCGACCTTTCAATGTGCTTCTATACAACCAGCGCTGTGTGAACTACATCACAGCCCTGGAGAAGGAGCTAGATTTCTATTCCCATAGACATAAAAGTAACATGTATCTTTAGCTGGCTTTGTCATATCGGACAGAATTCAAACACCACTGGAGAGTGTACTCAACTGACCAGCCAATCGGCAGATGGAGGGTTGGGCCTCTCTTTCTGAAAAGGCCTTGTGAGGGAACATTGGGGTGTCCCAGTCTCACCAGCCTCCTGTTCATGGGACACAGTGAATAAAGGATTCATCCACAAAAGTTAAGGAGATTTGTGGATTGCAAACAACCCAGGAATACCTAGATAACAAGGACATCTATGTCAGACTCCTATTTATTGACTACGGCTCACCGTTCAACACTATTATTCTCACGAAACTCATCTCCAAACTCCATGGCCTCAGCTTCAGCTTCTCCCTCTGTGACTGGATTCTGAACTTCTTAACTCACATTCAGTAAGGATAGGCAACAACATCTCCTCCATGATCATCCTCAACACTGATGCTCCACAAGATTGTGTTCTCAGTCGCCTACTATACTCCTTACACACCTACGACTGTGAGGCCAAATTCCCTTCCAATTTAATTTTCAAGTTTGCTGACAATGCCATTGTAATGGGTGGAACCTCAAACAATGAGACAAAGTGCAGATATGAGATAGAGAATCTGGTGAACTGGTTCAGCAACAATAATCTCTTCCTCAGTGGGAGATTATCATCAATTTTAGGAAGTGTAAAACATCTACATCAATGGGGACAAAGTTGAAAAGTTGAGATTTTCAAGTTTTTAGGTGTCCAGTTCACCAACAACCTGTCCTGATTCTGCTCCCCAAATGTCTTTCTATAGTTAAGAAAGCTCACCAGTGCCTCTACGTTCTCAGAAGACTAAGGAATTTGACATGTGAGCTATGACACTCACCAACATTTACTGATGCACCATAGAAAGCAGCTAGACCTCAAGCTGGTCAATGGATATCACTTGTTTTTCTCCCTGGGAGAGGACAACTTTTAAATAAAAGGGTTGCATCCAGCATGGCACGGTGGATGGCACAATGATTAGCACTACTGCCTCACTGAGCCAAGGACTTGGGTTCAATTCCACCCTCCGACCTGTGGAGTTTGCACGTTCTCCCCATGTCTGATTGGGTTTCCTCCAGCTGCTCTGGATTCCTCCATACTAGTTTGGTATAGCTCCTGCTCTGTCCAAATTCGCAACAAAAAGATGTGAATGTAGCCCAATCCATTATGCAAATCAGTCTCCCATCCATTGACTCTGTCTACACTTCCCACTGCCTTGGGGGAAGGACATATTAATTAAGTAATTAAGGACATACAGTGTGCAAAAAACAATATTTTTCACTCTATGTTAATACATGTGACAATAATAAATCAAATCAGCTCAAATCAAAATAATGTCATTATGATTCTCCACAATACTCTCCAGTGTTCACAGTGCCTGCTGATCACAGAAGACCTCAAACTTGTCGATGGACATCACTTGCTTCTTTCCCATGGGCACCTGGGAGAAAACAACCTTTAAATAAAAGAGTTGTGTCTGGCATGACACGTTGGGTGGCACAGTGATCAGCACTGCTTGCCTCACCGAGCCAGGGTCCTGGGTTCAATTCTATCCTCCATGTGAAGTTTGCATATTCACCCCATGTCTGAGTGGGTTTTGTCCAGATGCTCTGGATTCCTCCCACAGTCTGAAGATGTGCAGATTAGATGCATTGGCCGTGCTAAATTGCCCTTTAGTGCCGGGGGATTAGGAGGGTCAGTATGTGGGGTTATCAGGATAGGACCGAGCTGGGATTGTTTTCAGTGCAGATTCAATGGGCCAAATGATCTCCTTCTGCACTGTAAGGATTCTATGAATTCATAGCTGTAAAAGCTTGCAGGATTTTGAGTGAAAATAACCAGCAAAAGAGAAGTGAAGGTGGGAAAAGTTAATGTTCACTGCGTTCAGGCATTAACTATTCAACATGGCTTCCAATTGCTGTGAGCCTATTTAATTGTATTGTAACTTCTAATTGCTCCCCATTTCTTAACATATTCATTTCATCACCAATTCCAAATCCCTTATGGATGTGATCTACCCAAGCATTACAACTCACCAGATTTCCCCCCACCTCCATTCAACTAATGCCTGCCTCATTGCCGCAGTGAGGGGACAACCAGCAGCGTGGGGGTCAAATATGAGTGAGACCCATAGGGCATTTAATTGAGGGTTGACCACGGGCAGGGTTGGCGGCGTCCTCTGGTTTTCTCCCACACAGTATTTTTTCCCTGATGGACCTAACTAAAGTGGCAGGAACGCAAAGCAAAGGGATGTGAAGTGAGAAGTGAGGTGATTGCACACAATCCTGACTGCGGGAGCCGTGCGCTGCCTCTGTGTAATTCATTTTGTTTTCACTATTTGGAGTTGATGACAGTTCTATTAACATCTGAATGATGAAACATTTCCATTACAAAATATTTGGTGTGTATTAAATGTATTTACTATTCATGGGCTCAGGGTTAGTGAACAAGCCCGATTCCAATCTTGCAGCCCACTGAGCTAAAGGACTCTCAGTCAAACAGCCTTCCCTTACTTCTTTACACTCTGCTCCCAAATCCAAAGTGGGATAAAATTCCTGTCTCTTTTCTATTTGCTGTCGCTGTTGCTGCTGTTGCTACGAATGTGTCGCTACTGATGTTATTCTTTTGTGGGTTGGTGCTGCTGCTTTCTGTTTCACACTGCCAGCCACTGTGCCTGGTCTAGTGATATTATTGTGAGACTATTAATCCAGGAACTCCATTAATATTTTGGAGATCCGGGTTCGAATCCTTTCACGGCAGTTGGTGGAATTTGAATTCAATAAAAAATATCTGGAGTATACTATAATATAATATAAGAATCCACTGATGACCATGAAACCATTGTCGACTGTCGGAAAAATCCCATCTGATTTACTAATGTCCTTTAGGGCAGGAAATCTGCCATCCTTACCTTGCCTGGCCTACATGTGACTCCAGAGCCACAACAATGTGATGGCACAATGGCTATCATTGCTGTCTCACAGCGCCAGGGAGCCAGGTTCAATTCCCAGCTTGGGGCACTGTGTGTGCTGTCTGCACATTCTCCCCACGTCTGAGTGGGTTTCCTCCGGGTTCTCCAGTTTCCTCCCACAATCCGAAAGACGTGCTAGTTAAGTGCATCGGCTAAATTCTCCCTCAGTGTACCCGAACAGGTGCTAAAGTGTGGCGACTCAGGAATTTTCATAATAACTTCATTGCAGTGTTAATGTAAGCGTACTTGTGGCACTAATAAAAAATAAATAAACTCAACTGCCCTCTGAACAACAGCTACGAGGACTGGGCAATAAATGCTGGCCAGCAAGTGCTGCCCATGTCCCAGGAATGAATAAAAATATGGCATGAGTCACATAGGAAACTCCACAAATATATTCACTCTTGCCCCAGTGTTCACCTGCCTAAGGTCAGCCATACACCGTCTGGAGAACAAGAGATAGAAATCGGACATTCATTTTGAACTGATTGATTGATGAAGGAACATTGAGAAACAGGGAACCATGGACGGGGTTCCCATTTGCCTGTGATCTTTGCAACCAGTTGTGTTCAGTAAAATGATGTGATCATGTCTGTATGTTATTTGTACCCTGTTTTGTTGTCTCACTCAGCCAATCCTGCATTAAATGATAGAGAATCTAACAGTGAAGCATTTTGACATACAGCTTATTTCATACCATATTTTACTTCAATTTACTGATATTTTCGCGCTCTCGAGTTATTAATGAAAGATGTACGTTAATCTCCCTGAAGAAATGATACATAATTGTTTGATATCGCCATTCCTTTAGCCAGTTATTAGATCATACGATCAAATTTGTACTTGCTTATTTCATTTCATGCATTGTACGCTGAATGTGAAGCAATATGCATTAGTCTATCTTGCATCTCATTTATTATTGACAGACAAATCCTCATACTGTTTTACATGCTTGTTTCCATGCTGATCTGTGCTCTATGGTGATTGCAATTAGAAAGCATTGAAAGGCCACAGCCAGAGACTGGATTTGTAACCGTGAGCAACGCTCCCTCATTAACATACATTTCTGGGCTGGGGTCCAAATCATGACGCGCACGACTTGGAGTGCAAGTTCACCGCAGAATTTGTTTTCCTGTAAAGCAGGCTGTTCCGCCTCTCCGCTCCCTGCCCCACTGCGAGAGACTCTTTCCCGCTTTTTCAGATACAACATTGATCTGGATATGAGCACTGAGGGACAAATATCAATATGTACTCAAGAGTTCAGCTTTAGAAAGGCAAGGTAGGCCGTGAGAAAAGATGTGGAGAACATCAAAGGGCACACACATTCGGGAAGTGGGTAGATATCACAAACATGATGGAGAATATTTGATCCACCTCATTTTTCCCTTTTGTAGAATCTACCAGGACCCTATGTTTACAATAGTGAAACATATCCATCTCCTTTAAATCCTTTTCTGAAAAGTCCAGTCACCCATCCAGGGTACTCATTGAATCCTTGCAGAAGAAGGTCATTCAGCCCATCGAATCTGTACTGATCACTGTCCCACCCGGGCCCTATCCCCTTAGCCCTCACTTACCCTGCTAACCCCCCCTGATATAGGGGCAATCTAGCTTGGCCAATTCACCTAACCTGCACATCTTTGGACTGCAGGAGGAAACCAGAGCACCTGGAGGAAACCCACACAGATACGGGGAGAATGTGCTGACCCTGCACAGACAGTGACCCAAGCCAGGAATCGAACCCAGGTCCCTGACACTGTAAGGCAGCAGTGCTAACCACTATGTTACCGTGCCGCAGTCATTCATCTTTACTCTCTAGGCTTTGAGCATTGCTTGGCAGAGTTCACAAAAAGACATCATATGGCAAAGATAACGCATACTTTACCAGAGGGGTATGATTTTTTCCATTAGGTTCTCCATTCTCTCCTCTGCCCTGAAGGTTTAGAAATCTCAGCAGTAAGGATAAAATTGACTCCACTCCGTATAAAACTTTTCCTGATCTGAGTCAGAGACTATTTTCTTGGGTGGATGTAGCTGTTACTAGGGGGCATAACTATAAGGTTCACAGTGGGAGATTTAGGAGGGATGTCCGAGGTAGATTCTTTATTCAGAGAGTGGTTGGAGTGTGGAATAGAGTGCCTGCTGTGATAGTGGAGTCGGACACTTTAGAAACTTTCAAGCGGTTATTGGATAGGCACGTGGAGCGCACTAGAATGATAGGCAGTGGAGTAAGCTTGATCATGGGTTCGGACTTGCTCAGCACAATATCAAGGGCAAAAGGGCCTGTACTGTGCTGTACTGTTCTATGTTCTATATTTCTATGTTTCTCCTGAATCCCTTTATCCTGATGCCCTAGGTGAGATGGACTTAGTCTTCTAAATTAGGGTGGCACAGTGGCACAATGTTTAGCACTGCTGCCTCACAGCACCAGGGACCCAGATTCAATTCCCATCTTGGGTGACTGTCTGGAATCTGCATGTTCTCCCCATGTCTGCATGGGCTTCCTCCAGGTGCTCCTGTTTCCTCCTACGATCTATAGATGTGTTGATTGTGTGAATTGGGCTTACTAAATTGCCCCTTGGTATCAGGGGGGCTAGCTAGGATAAATACATGGGGTTATGGGGATAGGGGCTGGGTGGGATTATGTTGGTGCAGACTTGATAGGCTGAATGGCCTTCTTCTGCACTGTAGGGATTTTATGTTTCTATAACTTCTGCCGTTCTGTTCATAGTTCTAGAAGAACATTTATCTCCTTTTAACATGGAAGAATCCCCAAGACTTTGGAAACTTTCCCCATTGGCCAGTCTTGTGGCACTCACACCCAGTTCCCTGGCTTTTTTCTGCACCCATTCCAGGAAAAATGTGCACAGGGTCAGGAAAAGAACGGAGTGGAGAATCAAACTCAAAACTTTGCAGAGTGAAGGTCAATGTCCTTAAAAACAGGAATGCTTTCAAAACAAATCCAGAAAAGGTTCTTGCGTGAAATGCAGGAATCAAAGAGGAGATGATGAATTCTTGCAATTGTCTGTGCAGTTTTGGATTATCCCAGAGAGACAGGGAAAAGAAAGACTGTGTAGTTTTACTCAGATCATCTGAGCAATCAGACAATATAGACAGGTGATGGAATTTTCCCTGCCCGCCTGCCATGGGAATCGTAGTGGGAAGGACAGAACCACCCAAAGGTCGAGTAACCTCAGGTGTGATTTTACTGGTTCTGTCCTAGGATTCTCCATTCCTGCTGCTGTGGATGGAGTTCATAAAATCTCTACAGTGCAGAAGGATGCCATTCAGCCCATCAAGTCTGCACTGACTACAATCCCACCCAGTCCCTATCCCCATGCATTCACCCTATCTAGCCCCCCTGATTCTGAGAGATAATTTAGCACGGCCAATACAATTAACTCACACATCTTTGGACTGGAGTTTTGGCTGAGTGCAAAATTCTCTGCTCTCGTTGGCAGTGTTGCAGAGTGCACAACATCAAGTCGATAAGGTTGTTAAGAAGGCATGCAGAGTCTTGGCTTTTATTGGTAGGGGGATTGAATTTCGGAGCCACAACGTCATGTTGCAACTGTACAAAACTCTGGTGTGACCGCACTTGGAATATTGTGTACAGTTCTGGTCGCCACATTATAAGAAAGATGTGGAGGCATTGGAGAGGGTGCAGAGGAGGTTTACCAGGATGTTGCCTGGTATGAAGGGCAGGTCTTATGAGGAGAGGCTGAGGGATTTGAGGTTGTTTTCGTTAGAAAGAAGGCGGCTAAGAGGAGACCTTATTGAAACATATAAGATGATTAGAGGTTTAGATAGGGTGGACAGTGACAGCCTTTTTCCTAGGATGGAGAAAGCTAGCACGAGGGGACATAGCTTTAAATTAAGGGGTGGTAGTTATAGGACGGATATCAGAGGTAGATTCTTTACCCAGAGGGTGGTAAGGGTATGGAATGCCCTGCCTGCTGCAGTTGTAGATGCGCCAAGTTTGGGGGCGTTTAAGAGATCCGTGGATAGGTTTATGGATGAAAAGGGAATGGTTTAGGTTAGAGTGTCATTGCTTTTTCTTAATTGGTCAGCGCAACATCGGGGGCCGAAGGGCCTGTTCTGCGCTGTAACGTTCTATGTTCTATCAGAGAATCCCAGCCATAGTTACTGTAAAGAAACTTGAAAATCTAGATATGTGCTCACTGAAAGTAGGAAAGGTAAAGGGAGGATTTAACAGAAATGTTGAAGGAGAATGAGAGATTATTTCCATCATCAGCCATGTTATTAACAGAGGAAATAAGTTTAGGTTCTACACAATAAATAGAATGGGAGAAACTGGAATAAATGCCCTTTGTGCTCGACTACATGTGCAGACTGAAGCTGAATCAATATTTAAGTTAGATCAGCACTTTGAAGCTGTGAAATATCACGGGATATTGGGAAGAAGCTGGGATTAGGGAAGGTCACTCGACCAATGGCAGCATGGGGACCATCGTCTGGGTGCTCTCCTTCTCTGTTCAAATTTGTCACGATTGGATAAGGATCAGTTTTGATCACTGAGGCTGCTGGGAGAGGAATCTCGCCAGTTTGATTTCCTCGGACTAGTTTGCATTTGGCCCAGATGAGAATCTAGTTTTCAGTAAGGAGGCAAGAGCTGATTTTGTCTCCTGGAATTTTCCAGATAGATATCGGTCAGAATGTGCAGGATGTTCTCTCTGCCAACACTGTGACCCCAGTGGCCTAGCTGTCTCGTCGTCTGATGTGCAGTGAGTAAACCGCTATCAGGGAGCAGGTAGTGCTGAGATGTGAAGTGGCAGGAATGGGTGTATGTGTGTGTGTGTGTGTGTGTATGTGTCTATGTGTGACTGTGTAGGGGTGTGTGTGTGTGTGTGTGTAGGTTTGTGTGTGTGCAAGTGTCTATGTGAGTACATGTGTGTGTATGTTTGTGTATGTGACTGAGTGTATGCGAGTGAGTGTGTGTGTGCGACTGAGTGTGTGTGTGCGACTGAGTGTGTGTGTGTGTGCGAGTGAGTGTGTGTGTGCGTGAGTCTGTGTGTGTATGTTTGTGCGTGTAAGTGTCTGTGTCTGTGCGTGTGTGTGTGTGAGAAAGACTGTGTGTCTGTGTGTGAGACTGTGTGTGTGTGCGTGTGTGTGTGTGTGTGTGTGATTGTGTGTGGGTTTGTGTGTGAGTGAGTGTGTGGGTTTGTGTGTGTGTGTGTGTGTGTGTGTGTGTGTATGTGTGAAGGATTTTGTTTTTGTATCTCCAAACTTAGTTACTAAACTTTTGTTTAAAGTTATGTTGGTGGTTTGTGTAAAGTGCTGAATATTGAATGAGTGCTGGAAACTGGAATCCAGACATGCAATATCCTTCAGTGTTTTTATTCTCCTATTGTGTCAGGCCGTGTGGTAAGGCCAGCAGCGTGTCAGATGTTCCTCGATGTCAGGAAGCAGTGGAATCTATTACTGCAGCCAGGGTTTTCCAACTACAGGACTTGAATTTCTGTGGGATCTTACTCTCTGCTTCATTTATCATCATTCTGAGCTGCTGCAGAGGCAGCAGCACTCCAGATAGCAACATCGGTAGAAAGGTACGGCAAGAAGGGAGTGGTCCATGCAAGCTCAAAGAAGCATACGTAAGCATACACAGTCATGTGTGGACAGGCAAATCCCAATCAGCATGTGTACACATATTTAAACATACACACGCACGTTTCAATTTTGAGAGTTCTGAGGCTGCAGTTTAGTTTTTAGTTTTAGAAGGGGCATCAAGCCAGGAAGAAGCTGAAGTCTCTCTCTCTCTCTCTCTCTCTCTCTCTCTCTCTCTGTCTATCTCTTTGCTCTATTTAGAAATTCTGCTGGTTATCCCAAGACAACGTTTTGCCTTCTGGAAGGAAAGGACAGGCTTCAAAACAACTGAAATTCAGTCAAGGCTGTGTAAAATCTGTGAAAAGGATTTTGTATGTGAAAGATTTTGATTTGATGGGACAATTTTAATATTCAATTAAGGATTAATACATTATTGTGGTGTTTTTCTTTCTATTTTTTAGTTTATAATTGATAAAAGGTTATTGCTAATTTTCTTTTTATACATGTTAACTATGTTTTTAAATATGTTCATCCAAGCCAAATTTGAGATACCAAACTTCTGGTTCTGGCAGACTCCAAAAAGCATTTTTGAGTTTCTAACCTGATTCATATTGGAGGAGGGGGAGGTGTGAACCGTGATGGTATCGCAAAAGGGAGATGATGCTGGTTTGACTATAGGGGACATAGCTTTAAGTTGAGGGGAGATAAATATAGGACGGATGTCAGAGATAGGTTCAGAGGGTAGTAAGGGTGTGGAATGCCCTGCCTGCAGCAGTTGTGGACTCACCAACTTTAAGAGCATTCAAATGATCATTGGATAGACAATATGGATAATATTGGAATAGTTTAAGTTAGAGGGTCATTAGATTGGATCCAGTGGTCGGCACAATATCGAGGGCCGAAGGGTCTGTACTGCGTTGTAATGTTCTATGTTCTACATTTTATAAGATTTTTCATTCAAGATGAGACAAAGCAGCTAGGTGATTTTTGTCTGGGTGCTAGGGGATCAGTTATTAACACTAAAGAAGGAAGCTGAGTTTATTCACAGGGTAATGCCTGCCTTTAAATGCCACCACCTGGAAGCTCCTCTCCAAGCCACTTACCATCCTGTCTTGGAAATGTATCGTCGTTACTTCACTGTCACTGGATCAAAATCCTGGAGTTCCCTCCCTAACAGCACTGTGGGTGTACCAAAACCTCATGGATTGCAGCGGTTTAAAAAGGCAGCTCAGCGCCACCTTCTCAAGGGGCAATTGGAGATGGGCAGTGAATGCTGGTCTAGCCAGCAATGCTCACTGAATAAAAAGTAGCGCCATATCACAAAGGAAATGTATAGCAGAGCTGGATAAAGCTTCAGTCACAGGGTTTTAAAAAACTAACATAATTCAGCAAGCTTTTGGAAAATGAGAAAGCTATTTTTGTAACTTTTTACTGATGTAATATTTCTGCCACTTTAATTGAAATGGCTGTACGGAGCCAGGAAAGCAATCTTCCTCGTCCACAATAAGGTAAGGTAGAAAAAAATGTACTCAGTCTTCTGTCGGCAGCATCGAGAATTCCTTTACAGATTGCGGCTTTGGGCCCAGTTAATTCAAAAACCAGACCACGCGCTCGGATTGAGAGTAGGAACAGGGATTCACGCAGCATTCCCAGAAAATTGGAAGCCCTCCAGCTTTCAGTTTGGCAGCCAGCACAATTCCAGGTTGAGTGGTTGGGAATTGGCCATCAGATATTTCCACCTGCAATTCATCCCTCAAATACCGACGTAGCCCGGATAAACTGGGCGTAACATGGGCTAAATTCACCCCCACACAGGACGTTAAGGATATTGAATTTGGATGTTTGTGCATCTTTTTCATCTGCATTTTACCATTTTACCTAAGAATATAAGAACCAAGAACAGGAGTAGGCCATCTGGCTCCTCGAGCCTGCTCCGCCATTCAGTAAGATCATGGCTGGCCTTTTCGTGGACTCAGCTCCGCTTGCCCGCCCATAACCCTTAATTCCTTTACTGTTCACAAATGTATCTATCCTTGCCTTAAAAACATTCAATGAGGTAGCCTCAACTACTTCACCGGGCAGGGAATTCCATGGATTCACAACCCTTTGTGTGAAGAAATTCCTCCTCAACTCAATCCTAAATCTGCTTCCCCTTATTTTGAGGCCATGCTCCCTGTACCAGTTTCATCCATTGGTTGAAACATCCTCCTTGCTTCTATCTTATTTATTCCCTTCAATATCTTATATGTTTCTATAAGATCTCCCCTCATTCTTCTGAATTCCACTCAGTATAGTTCCAGTCTGCTCAGTCTGTCCTCGTAAGCCAACCCTCCCAACTCCAGAATCAATCTATTGAATCTCCTCTGAACCCCCTCCAGTGTCATTGTATTCTTTCTCGAGTAATGGGTCCAAAACAGAAGCTGAGCAGACAAAAATTTACTTTTGTGCTTTGTTTCCAAATATGTGGTGACAATTCTGCTGCTTCTTCCACAAAAATTTAGTGATAGTAATATAATTTGTCATTTTGTTTATCATTTGTATTTCTTGACATGGTGCTGGTACGAAGGAGTGGTTTTGGCATATACTGAAAATTGCATTGTGCATTTTTTTTCTTCTCGAGGCTACCACATGCACATATACCAGCAGAGGGAGTCTGCTAGGAAGCATCAGTAAAGGATCCATATTTAATAGCCCATACAAATCTGGTTATAAATTTCGCTGACCAAATATATAATAGTTTCCGTCCCCAAAGTTTCAAAGAAGGGCCTGTGGGAACCTAGTGATGCAACGAAGACAGGATTCTGGAGGCGGAGGGATGGCATAGTGACACAGTAATTAACACCGATGCCTCACAATGCCAGGGATCCAAGTTCAATGCCTGTCTTGGGTCTGCATGGAATCTGCACATCCTCCCTATGTCTGTATGGGTTTCCAGCAGATGTTCTGGTTTCCCTCATGGTCCAAAGATGTGCAGGTTAAGTAGACAGGCCATGCTAAATTAACCCTTAGTATCAGGGGGACTAGCTAGGGTAAGTGCCTGGGGCAATGGAGGTAGGGCCTGGGTGGGATTATGGTTGGTGCAAATGCAATGGCTCTAATGGCTTCCTTCTGCACTATAGGATTCTAAAGAGTGGCAAAAGAGATCTAAGCGCATGTGTTCTATTGACAGACACAAGCTGGAGTCTCTCCTGGTTTATATCCTGTTACTGCGTGGGGAAGGGAAGGCTGGGGTCCAATATAGAATATAGAACATACAACACTACAGCACAAACAGGCCCTTTGGCCTACAAGTTGCGTCGATCACATCTATACCTACCAAGCCATAGAACTATCTATAACCCCAATCCCATTAAATCCCATATACTCATCCAGAAGTCTTTTAAAAGACCACAGCGAGTTCGCCTCTACCACCACTGATGGCAGCCAATTCCATTCACTCACCACCTCCGAGTGAAAAACTTACCCCTAACATCCCCTCTGTATTTGCTTCCCAGCACCTTAAATCTGTGTCCTCTCGTAGCGGCCATTTCAGCTCGGGGAAATAGCCTCTGAGAATGCACCCTATCTATTCCTCTCAACATTTTATAAACCTCTATCAGGTCGCCTCTCAACCTTCGTCTCTCCAGGGAGAAGAGACCTAGCTCTCTCAACCTATCTTCATAAGATATGCCCCCCAATCCAGGCAATATCCTTGTAAATCTCCTCTGCTGGATATGGATAGACTGTTCACCCTTTAGTTAAACTGACTTTGTAAATTCTTATTTCTGAGGATTAATTTGAGAATCTTCAAAATCTGAAATGGAAGATCAAAATCAGATTTGCCCAGATGACCATCCCACCACCTCAAGTCAGGTCAATACTTGAAAACATTCAGCTTTCCTTCTTCCCCTATTTAGCACAATGGATGCGTAAGGAAAAGGGGTGGGAATTTTGACTTTGGGATACAAATACTTGACAACTATATATTCATATTTATAGGGATGGGTGGCACAGTGGCACCGTGACTAGCACTGCTACCTCACAGCACCAGGAACCTAAGTTCATTTCCAATCTTGAGTGACTGTGTATGTGGTGTCTGCACCTTCTCCCTGTGTCTGCAGGGTTTCCTTCGGTGCTCTAGTTAGTATCATTGAATCTGGACACTGCAGAAGGAGGCCATTTGGCCCATCTAGCCTGCATCGACAACAATTCCACCCAACCTTACATATTAACCCTGCTAATCCCCCTGACACAAAGGGGCAATTTACCATGACTAATCAACCTAACCCGCACATCATTGGAGTGTGAGAGGAAACCGGAGCTCCCAGAGGAAACCCACACAGACATGGGGAGAATGTGCAGACTCCATGTTTCCTCCCACAGTCCAAAAATTAGTTAGATGAACTGGCCATGATAAATTGCCCCTTAGTGTCAGGGGAATTAGTCAGGTAAATAGGTGTGGTTATAGGGATAGGGCCTGGGTGGGATTGTGGTTGGTGCAGGTTCAATGGGTCGAGTGGCTTCCTTCTCTGCTGTAGGGATTCTATGATTCTATTATGGAGAAAGAGAAGGGATATAACAGAGGACAACATGATAAAGGTTGCAGGATATTAATACCGGGCAACTTCTGCCAATCCATTGGATTTATAATGGCCTTCCACTTGGAGTTTGAATTTCCCTGAGCGTTCCCATTCCTCTGGGAATGGCCAGCAGGAATGTAAGATTAACCTACAAACCTTGTTACGAGCAACTCCAGAAGCGAAACCAGAGAAACATTCAAAATAAAACCACATGTTCTTTTTATTTTCTTGGAACATTTTGATTTGATTTATCATTGCCACATGAGATACAAAGAAAAGTGTTGTTTCTTGCATGATATAGTCAAAACATACCATTCATAGAGTACATAGGGGAGAAGGGAAAAAGAGAATGCAGAACGTAGAAGAATAAAATGAGAGTAAAAGATAAAATTAGAAAGTATGCTGGCGACAGCTCACAAGAAGTCACCACACTCTAGCGCCATTCTGAATCTCCAGCATTTGAGCTGATTATCAACAAATATTTTAGAGATTTGGGTGGGGAGGTGGGGGATAAAAGCTTTTTGACAGGAAATAGATCAGTGATCATGTGATGAAACTTTTGGGAATCCGTCCAACCAATGTTGCCCATTTCAATCGATTGCAAGCTCTCTCACTGCTGGGGGACCAAGGCAACGGAGATCATGACTGGAATCTGATTTAAACCAGGCCATTGCTTTGCTGAGGACAAAACAGTCAGAGTTTTCAACCCTTAGAACACACAGCGCGTCCTCGAACTGACACCATTGACCACAATCAGCATCCTACTGTGCTGAGATTTCTACAACTCAATTTAAGCTGTCTCTGTTGTCTGATGCCGACGCTGTATCAATGTTCCTTTCTCCAGAATTGATATCCCTTTGCATAAAACCATAAGGCCATAAGAAATAGGGACAGGAGTAGGCCAATCGGCCCCTCAAGCCCATGATACCATTCAAAAGGATCGTGGCTGATCCGACATCCCCCACATCCACTTTTCTGCCCTTCTTCCATGACCCTTGACCACTTATTGACCAAAATCTATCCCAGCCTTAAATATTCACAAGGAATCGGATTGTATGGCTTCGCTTGCCTTGAAACTGTAAAATCCCGCCCAAGGTTAACAGACTTTCCCATTGTCCTCCCCTCGCTCACTCTGATTCCCATGGTGGGCAGGACAACAAAATTCTGCCCAAGGACTCGGTCAACAGCTCTCTGAGGAAAGGAGTTCCAAAGATCCAAAACCCTCCAAGAGAGGAGGGTGGCATGGTGGTTAGCACTGCTCCCTTACCGCACCAGGGACCCGGGTTCAACTCCAGCCTCGGGTGACTGTCTGTGTGGAGTTTGCACATTCTCCCTAGATTTGTGTGGGTTTCCTCCGGGTGCTCTGGTTTTCTCCCACAATCCAAAGATGCGCAGGTTCGGTTGATTGGCCATGCTAAGTTGCCCCTTAATGTCCTAACATGCGTAGGTGAGATGGATTAGCCATAGGAAATGTATGCAGTTATGGGGATAGGGGAAGAGAGAGGACCTGGGTAAGACATTTTGGCCAGAATTTTACTAGCATTGGCCTCAGGCGGGATGGTACGAACCTGTGTTGGTAAAATTCCACCTTCTGTCAGAGAGTCAGTGCAGACTCAATGGATCGAATGGCCTCTCCTGCATTGTAGGGATTGAATGATTGTAAGAAATCCTTCTTCATCTCAGTCTTAAATTGGCGCCTCTTTATTCTGAAACTATAATGTGAAAGAACGTGCCCTGTGTATTTTAGGAAATGGAAAACACAGCTCTAGCAAGTAATCATCATGTCTGCATGCATTCAGAAGAGAAAAAGAAAGTGATATTGAAATCTTTGCATTTGTACTTGTCTCTTTGTACTTTTGGTGGTATCTGTCTGAGCACTGAAGAAGGAACATTGTCACCTTTGAAATATAATGTCCTATTATACATGGTCTCCCTCCCTCCCTCCCTCTATATAGGTTTTGAAGACATAGCAGAGAAAAGGACTTCTAACACAGTCTATCACTCAGAAACACTCAAACAATGCTTTGAGCACTTATGCAAGGTACAGATACATTAATTGAATTGCTCTTGTTAATATAGTTATCAGCAGGTTGCTGCCACCAGCTCAATATTCAAGCAATGTTATTATAATCAGCCAACCTTTCTTTGAAGCATAACAAAATGCAGCTAAGTTTGACCCTAACCTGCGAGAGCAAAATGCTTGCTGTTATACCCCATGCAAACCACCCAAAGGAGCCTTAAATAACCGTGAGAACATAGTAAGCAGTGGTACAAAAAACATATCACAATCTGACACGAATAAAAATACACTTAGTCAAGTTGGATGAGTCCTGCTCTCACACAATATCCACGCACACATGTACTGAGAAATTCAACCTCTGGAATACAGTCTAAATCAGGAACTTTGCCAAATTATTTTCTTTCAGAGCTCAATGGCATGGCCAGCCATTGAAACATTATGTTGGAGAAACTTAGTTTGTTCTCACTAGAACAATGAGTTTGAGGGGTGACCTGATAGAAGTCTGCAAGATTATGAGGGGTATGGACAGAGTGGATAGTCAGAAGCTTTTTCCCAGGGTGGAAGAGTCAAGTACTGGGGGTATAAGTTTAAGGTATAAGGGGCAAGGTTTGAAGGAGATATGTGAGGCAAGTCTTTTACACAGAGGGCCCCTGGAACTCCCTGCCTGGGGAGGTAGTGGAAGCAGATGCAACAGTGACTTTAAAGGGCAGCTTAACAAATACATGAATAAGATGGGAATAAAGGGATATAGTCTCTGGAAGTGGAGGGGGTTTTAGTTAAGTGGGGCAGCATAGTCGGTGTGGGCTTGGAGGGCCGAATGGCCTGTTCCTGTGCTGTAATTTCCTTTGTTCTTTGATCTTTATAAATAAGCAAATTAAAAGCAGTTTCGACAACTCAGCCCTGTGAGCTGCTCTTGCTTTCAAAAAGACCCTAGCTGATCTGATTGTGGTCTCAATTCACATTCCACCGCCTATCCCCAATATAACTTTGATTCCCTTGTTAGGAAAATAGCTATCTCCCTCGGCCTTAAAACATTATTAACTTGATTTGATTTATTATTGTCACATATATTGGTATACAATAAAAAGTATAGTTTCTTGTGTACTGACCCAGTCTCCATCGTAATCTGGGGGAGAGAGTTCCAAAGATTCACAACACTCTCAGGGAAAAAATTTCCTTCATCTCCGTCTTAAATGGAAGATCCTTTGGGTGCAACCTTACTGCCTGTCATGCCGTGTTCCTGTGCAACGGAGATGGAGATTTTGACAACATCTAAATCTCCGATTCACTAAAGCAGGATGGAACAATCCCACTGGCACGAACAGCCTGAACATTCTGGCCATTATTTTTACATCAAAAACATAGAAACATAGAAGATAGGAGCAGGACGAGGCCATTTGGCCCTTCGAGCCTGCCCTGCCATTCATCACGATCATGGTTGATCATCCAACTCAATAGCCTAATTCTGCTTTCTCCCCATCATCTTTGGTCACATTTGCCCCAAGTGTTATATCCAGCTGCCTCTTGAATATATTCAATGATTTGGCATCAACTACTTCCTGTGGTAATAAATTCTACAGGCTCACCATTCTTTGGATGAAGAAATCTCCATTCTAAATGGTCTATCCCGAATCCTCAGATTGTCACCTCTGGCTTTGGACTCCTCCACCATTGAGAATATCCTCCGTGCATCTACCCTATCTAGTCCTGTTACAATTTTATAATTAACTATGAGATGCCCCCCTCATTCATCTGAACTCCAGTAAAAACAATGTTTTAAACACAGTTTTAAATTGTGTCACCTTAACGCTAGTCTTTCCCACAATGGAAATAATTCCTTTCAGCATCCAGTCTAACAAGTTCTCTCAGGAGTGAAGAATCGGCACCAATCCTGTGAGATGGCAAACGTAACTCCTTTATTGAAAAAAGGAGAGAGACAGAAAGCAGGAAATTCCAGGCCAGTTAGCCCGACATCACAGGAAAATATTAGAAGCTATGATTTAATATGTTATAATAGGACACTTGGAAAATATTCAAGGCAATCAGGCAAAGTCAACATACTTTTGCAAAAGGGACTTACCAGGGTTCTTTTAGAAAATAACATGAGCTGTGAATAAAGGGGAACCAGTGGAAGTAATGTATTTAGATTTCTAGAAGGAATTTGATAAGGTGCCACGTCAAAAGTCATTGCAGAAAAAAGAAGCTCATGTTATAGGGCACACGGATAGAAGATTGGCTCACTGGAAGATACACAGAGTGGGTATAAATGGGTCTTTTATGGCTGGCACAATGTGATTTTATTTGCTTTATTGTTGTTACATACATTTTATTTACTAGTCATAAGAACACTTACATTCACACTGCAATGAAGTTTCTGCAAGAAGCCACTAGTCACCGCACTCCAGCGCCTATTTGGGTATACTGAGGGAGAATTTAGTGTGGTGATGAATCTAACCAGCATGCCTTTTGGACTGCGAGAGGAAACTAGAGCACGCAGAGGAAACCCACAGAGACACGGGGAGAATGTGCAAACTCTGCACAATGATCCAAGCCAGGAATCAAACCCAGATCCCTGGTCCTGTGAGACAGCAGTGCTAACGACTGTGTCACCGTGCCACCACATATATTAGTATACAGTGAAAAATATTGTTCCTTGCGCTCTGTATTGAAAGAGCGTACCTTTCATAGAGAAGTAAAGGAGAGTGCAGAATGTAGCATTACAGTCATAGCCAGGATGTAGAGAAAGATTGACTTAGTGTGAGGTAGTCTGACAGCAGCAGGGAAGAAGCTGTTCTCGAGTTGGTTGGTACATAACCTCAGATTTTTGTATCTTTTTCCCAGCAAAAGAAGGTGGAAGAGAGAATGTCTGAGTAGTGTGGGATCCTTAATTATGCTGGCTGCTTTGTCGAGGCAGCAGGAAGTGTAGACAGAGTCAATGGATGGGAGGCTGGTTTGCGTGTTGGATTGGGCTACATCCATGAGCCTTTGTAATTTCTCGTAGTCTTGGTCAGAGCAGGAGCCATACCAGACTGTGACACAACCAGAAAGAATGCTTTCTATGCTGCATCTGTAAAAGTTGCTAAGAGTCGTAGCTGACATGCCAAATTTCCTTAGTTTTCTGAGAAAGTAGAGATGTTGATGAATGGCATGTCACAGGGATCAATCTGGGACTTCAGCTGTTTACAATTCATATAAGTAACCTGGGGGTGAAGGGATGGTTGCCAAATTTGCTGAAAATGTCAAGATTGATGGGAAAATAAGTTGCGACGAGGGCATAAAGAAACCACCAAAAGATATTCACCGAAATGTCACCACCTCACCCACCATGGGAATTGGAGCAAGTTTAAGTTTCTTTATTAGTGTTCACACATAAGGCTTCTATTAACACTGCAATGAAGTTATTATGAAAATCCACTAGTCGCCATACTCTGGCGCCTGTTCGGGTACACTGAGGGAGAATTTAGCTTGGCCAATGCACCTAATCAGCATGCCTTTCAGACTGTGGAAGGAAACCAGGGCACCCTGAGGAAACCCACACAGACATGGGGAGAATGTGCAGAATCCACACAGACAGTGATCCAAGCTGGGAATCGAACCCAAGTCCCTGGCGCTGTGAGGCAGCAGTGCTAACCACTGTACCACCATGCTGCCCACTGTGGTTATGAAGTGGATGTTTTGGGTCTTTCTTCTTCTGGGAGAAACTCAGTTTAAAAATAAAGGTCGCCCATTTAAAACAGAGATGAGACGAAATGTTCTCTCTCAGAGGGTGGTGAGTCTTTGAAAACTCTCTCCCTCAAAAGGCAGCAGAAGTAGAAACTTTGAATATTCTTAATAAGCAAGCAGGGGGAGTGGGTAAAAGGTTATCAGGACTAAGTGGGGATGCAGAGTTAAGGTTACAATCAGAACAGCCACAGTTTTATTAATGATGGAGCAGCCCCAAGGGGCAGAGTGACCTACTCTTGCTCCTAATTCATATGTTAGTACTTTATCAAAAGCTGGACTCTTTATATAAACCTCTGAAAATGCCCTCACAGCAGGGGGTGGGGGGGAACTGCAGAAAGAAGATGGGGTTAACAATTTGCGAATTATATTGTTAGGATATGCAGGGAAAGGACATTGTTTAGTTCGATGCTTAGAGCATTTGTAAAGTGGGACTGCTGGGACACTGGGAGCAGGTTTATGTCATACTGCATTCTGTAAATAAATGCATTTTCAAGGTGAGTATTAGCATCCACTTTCATTCTTGGCAACTGGCTTAAGATTGATTTTACAGAAACATGTTGAAACAAAGTGTTCAGTGAAGTGGACAGAAAAATTTCAAGGACCACTCCTGAGGAATCAACTGTCATCTCAGATCGACCATTGAGGAGCAACTGTACAATTTCATTAAAAATGTTTTATTCCAGCCTCTCAGTAAAGCTGTCGGATTTAGTGTGGGTTCGCGTCAATCAGAATTCTCAGCCTTCTGATCAAAGAAAAGGACAGACAAAAGATTGTCCCAGTCTCTCACCCTTCATAGAATCCCTATAGTGCAGAAGGAGGCCATTCAGCTCATTGAGTCTGCACCAACCACAATCCCATCCTGGCCCTTCCCTATTTACCCTAGCTAATCCCCCAGACACTAAGAGGAAATGTGGCATAGCCAATCCACCTAACCCCCATATCTTTGGACTTCAAAAAAAATTACACCTTTCTCATAATAAAAGCAAAATGTTGAAGATGCTGGAAATCTGAAATTAAAACAGAAGCTGCCGGAAACCTTCAGCAGCTGTGGCAGCATCTTTGGAGTGTTAATGCTTCGAGTCTGCATGACTCATCTTCAGAGCTCTGCTCCCAAAGGCCGTTTACTTGTACAAGCTAGGAGTCAATGTTTAAAAATAAGGAGTCGCTCATTTAAGACATAGAATGGGGAGAAACGTAACCTCTCAGAGAGTGGAAGCAGAATCTTTGAATCTTATTGAGGCTGAGTTAGATAAATCCTTGGTTAGCAAGGCCTGGAGTTGATAGGTTATCAGGGGAGTGAAGGACTGTGGGTTGAAATTACAGATTAGTCAGGATTTTTTTTGGATAGTGGAGCTAGTTTGAAGGGCTGAATGGTCAGCTCTTGCTCCTAATTCTGGTGTTCAAAGAACCCTAGACTTGGAAGAAGGCCATTTGGCCCATTGAGCCTGCATCAACTCTCTGAAAGAGCATCTTACCCCGGCCAACACCCCCACCTTATCCCTGTAACCCCTACACATTTCCCAAGGCTAATCCATCTAACCTATACTAAAGGGCAATTTAACATGGCCAATTCACCTAACCCGTACATCTCTGGACTGTGGGAGAAAAGCAGAGTACCCAGAGGAAACCCACATAGACATGGGGAGAATGCGCAGACTCCACTTGGAGAATTGAACCTGGATCCCTGGCACTGTGAGGCAGCAATGCTAACCACTGTGCCGCCGTGCCTCCGATCATATGTCTGTGAAGCTGCAATAATGAAAAAGGCTTTGCCATTCCCCTTCTCAAGGCAAGTCAGGGTGAATAATTAAAATGCTAATGACATTCATATCCCGAGAATGACAGAAAGGTGAATACCTCTCAGCTCCCTTGGTTTAGCACCAGAATATTGTCTGTTCCTTTCTGGCCCTTCTGCTCCTGTGTAGTGGCACGGTGACACAATGATTAACACTGCTGCCTCACAGCACCAGCGACTCAGCTTTCATTCCTGACTTGGGCCACTGCCTGTGTGGAGTTTGCATGTTCTTCCCATATCTGCATGGGTTTCCTCCAGGTCTCCAGTTTCCCCCAAAAGACATGCTGGTTAGGTGCATTGGCTATGCTAAATTCTCCCTCAGTGTACCCAAACAGGTGCCGGAGTGTAGCGACTAGGGGATTTTCACAGTAACTTCATTGCTGTGTTTTTGTAAGCCTACTTGTGACACTAATAAATAAACTTTAGGTTGTATGTTGGAGGCCCACACACTCTGTGAAAGCTGAATGGGAATCCGATGCAGTTTCAGCTCCTGATCTCCATTACATTCACATGCAATTGCCACACACGTACTAAGTTTACTGCCTTTCTCTCTCAGTCTCCTGCTGATAGTACATTAACCCAGCCAATCAAACGTCAAACATAATCAGGGAAAATAATCAGCTTTAACAACAGGAGATTAGATCCTTGACCTTTTCTTGGTGACTTTGAATCTACTTACTGGTCACAGCAAACTGAATACCTTGATGACGCAATGGGGCATTGCAGAGCGTGGCATCTTAACAAACCAATTAAAAGAAATAACCACAAGGAATGAGAGCATGAGGATGTCATGTGTCTGAGCCACATTCCAACTGCCCATCCACACAGAACACTTCATTATTTTCAACCTTTTATGGAGGTGGGCACTACTGGGGAAACCAGCATTTGTTCCCACCCCTCATTGCCCTTGAACTGAGGGACACGCTGGGTCATTTCAGAGGGTCGTAGTTAGTCAACCACTTTGCCCGTGGATCTGAGTCACATGGAGACCAGACCAGGTAAGGACAGCAGATTTCCTTCCCTAACAGACACTAGAGTTTTGTTTCAGATTTACTGATGAACTGAAGTTGAGTTCCCTAGCAGTCTGGGTTGGAAATGAATGCCCGGCTCTCTGGATAACCTATCTGCCTGCCCCCATTCCCTCCAATCCCGACGCAAATCCAGCTGAGATGGTTTCTAACATCAGAGGTGAGACATGTATATGTATGTGTGTGCATGTGTGTATAAACATATGTATAAATCACGAGAGGATGGTAACAATCAGAGACTGAGAAGTGCATAGGAAAAGTTACCAAGGAGAAATGCATAGGAGCAGTTACTAAGGAGAAATGCAGAGAAGCAGTTATCGAGGAGAAATGATTAGGAGCAGTTACCCAAGCAGAAATGTGAGATTATATCTGTGTGTACATGCATACACTTCTGTGTGCCTGCATATGTACATATATAGGTATAAATATGTGCATAAACATATTTATGTGCATGTATGTGCATGTCTGTGTTTGTGTGTGCATGTGTGGTCGCATGTGTGTGTGATAACATTTCGGTGTGTGTGGATGTGTGTCTGTACATGTGTTTGTGTGTTTATGTGTATATGCATGTGTATATGTATTTGTACATGTGCTTTATGTGCATGTGTTGTATGTGTGTTTGTCTGTATGTATATGTTTATGTGTGTGTGTCTGTGGTTGCATGTCATAGATTCATAGAGATTTACAGCATGGAAACAGACTCTTTGGCCCAATTTGTCCATGCCACCCTTTTTTTAAAAACCTTTTAAGTTAATCCCAATAGATCTCTTTGTTCTGTAAATCTCCCCAGTGTCCCACCATTAACTGAGTAAGTCCTTCCCTGGTTCAATCTACCAAAATGCATCATCTTGCAATTGTCTAAATTAAACACCATCTGCCATTCATCAGCCCAGTGATCCAATTGATCAAGATCCTGTTGCAACTTTCTTCACTGTCCACTATGCCACCAATCTTGGTGTCATCTACAAACTTACTAACCATACCCCTTATATTCTCACCCAAATCATTAATATAAATGACAAATAACAGCGGGCCCAGCACTGGCCCCTGAGGCACATCACTGGTAACAAGTCTCCAGTTTGAAAAACAATTCTCTGCAACACACTTTCTGGCTTTTGTCAAGAAGCCAATTTTGTATCCACTTGCATATCTCACCCTGAATCCCATGAGATTTAACTTTATGCAACAAGCTATCTTGCAGTATCTTGTCAAAGGCTTTGCTAAAGTCCATGTTGACAACATCAACTGCACTGCCCTCATTTAATTACTTGGTTACCCTTTCAAAAAACTCAATTAAGTTTGTGAGACATGATTTCCACTCATAAAATTGTGCTGACTGTCCTTAATCAGTCCTTGCATCTCTAAATGTTTGTAGATCGTGTTTCTCAAAATACCTTCCAACAATTTACCCATCCCAGATGTGAGGCTCACCGGCTTGTAATTCCCAGGCTTTTCCCTGCAGCCCTTTTTAAACAAAGGCACAATATTTGCCACTTTCTGTGTGTGAGATGTGTATGCATGCACATGTATGTATGCATGTGCATGTGTGTAAATGTGTATGTATATGTGTGTATGTATGTGTTTTTGTGTGTGTGCATGTGTGTGTGCCTACATGTGGTTTTGTGCGTGTGTGTATATGTATGTGCACATGTATATGTGTATGTGCGCATATGCGTGAGTGTGCACTTCCACGTAGGGGGAGGGAATAGTGATGTGGAGACTGGGAGCAAGGAAGTTAGCTCCCAGGTAGGGAAGGACTCTAGGCAGCATGAGAGGCAGGTTAGACGAGTAGGGGAGAAGGGAAATGCCCAGTCTGAGGGACTGAGCTGTGTCTGTTTTAATGCCAGGAGTGTAGTAAATAAGGTGGATGAACTTAGGGCGTGGATTGCTGCTTGGGATTGTGATGTGGTGGCCATTACAGAGACTTGGATGTCTCAGGGACAGGACTGGGTACTACAGGTCCCGGGATTCAGATCCTTCAGGAAGGACAGGGAGGGAGGCAAAAGAGGTGGTGGAGTGGCACTGTTGATCAGGGACAGTGTCATGGCTGCAGAGAAGGTGGATACCGAGGAGGGAATGTCTACGGAGTCTCTGTGGGTGGAAGTTAGGAATAGCAAAGGGTCGGTGACGTTGCTGGGTGTATTCTATAGGCCGCCCAATAGTGACAGGGAAGTTGAGGTGCAGATAGGGAAACAGATACTGGAGAGATGTAGAAATAACAGAGTTGTTGTGATGGGAGACTTCAATTTCCCAAACATCGACTGGAATATCCCAAGGGTAAGGGGTTTGGATGGGGAGGAGTTTGTTAGGTGTGTTCAGGAGGGTTTCCTGACACAGCACGTGGACAAGCCTACGAGAGGAGAGGCTGTACTGGACCTGGTACTAGCTAATGAACCAGGACAGGTGATGGATCTCTCGGTAGGAGAGCATCTTGGGGATGGAGATCATAATTCTATCTCCTTCACCCTTGCATTGGAAAAGGATAGGATCAGGCAGGCTAGGAAGGTGTTTGTCTGGAATAAGGGGAAATATGAAGACATCAGGCAGATGTTGGGGCGAATAAACTGGAAGGAGGTGTTCTTGGGGAAAAGCACAGAAGGAAGGTGGCAGATATTCAAGGAATGCTTGTCTGGAGCTTTGCACGACAACGTTCCGGTGAGACAAGGAGGTTTTGGTAGGACGCGGGAACCGTGGTGCACGAAGGCTGTGGTGAACATAGTCAGGAAGAAAAGAAAGGTGTATAAAAGGTTCAAAGAGCTAGGAGATGTTGGGGATCTAGAGAAGTATAAGGCTTATAGAAGAGAGCTTAAAAAGGAAATTAGGAGAGCCAGAAGGGGTCATGAGAAGGCCTTGGCTGGTAGGATTAAGGAGAATCCCAAGGCCTTCTACAAATATGTGAAAAGTAAAAGGATGAGAAGAGAAGGGATAGGACCTATAAAAGGTGAAGGGGGAAAAGTCTGTATGGAACCGGAAGAAATGGCAGAGGTGCTTAATGAGTACTTTGCCTCAGTATTCACGGTGGAAAGTGATCTGGGAGGATGCACTACAAGTTTGCGGCAGACTGAAAAGATTGAGTATGTAGATATTAAGGAAGCGGATGTGTTAGAACTTTTAAATGCTATCAAGATAGACAAGTCTCCGGGACCAGATGGGATGTACCCCAGGTTATTGTGGGAGGTGAGGGATGTCATTGCAGAGCCCCTGGCGATGATCTTTGCGTTGTCGATGGAGACAGGAGAGGTTCCGGAGAATTGGAGGATTGCGGATGTGGTCCCTATTTTCAAGAAAGGGAACAGGGTTAGTCCTGGAAATTACCGACCGGTGAGTCTGACCTCAGTGGTTGGTAAGCTGATGGAGAGGCTTCTGAGGGACAAGATTTATGAGCATTTGGAGAAGTTTAGGTTGATTAGAAATAGTCAGCATGGTTTTGTAAAAGGCAGGTCGTGCCTTACAAGCTTAATTGAGTTCTTCGAAAATGTGACTGAACACATTGATGAAGGAAGAGCAGTGGACGTGGTGTACATGGACTTCAGCAAGGCATTTGACAAGGTCCCACATGCAAGACTTCTTGAGAAGGTGAGAGGCCATGGGATCCAAGGGGCTTTGGCCTTGTGGATCCAGAACTGGCTTGCCTGCAGAAGGCAGAGGGTGGTTGTGGATGGCTCTTTTTCTGCATGGAGGTCGGTCACCAGTGGAGTGCCCCAGGGATCTGTTCTAGGACCCTTGCTGTTTGTCATTTTCATAAATGACCTGGATGAGGAAGTGGAGGGATGGGTGAGTAAGTTCGCCGATGACACGAAGGTCGGTGGTGTTGTGGATGGTCTGGAGGGATGTCAGAAGTTGCAGCATGACATCGACAGGATGCAAGACTGGGCGGAGAAGTGGCAGATGGACTTCAACGCGGATAAATGTGTTGTGGTCCATTTTGGCAGATCCAATGGGATGAATGAGTACACTATCAAAGGTAGGAGTCTTAGCTGTGTGGAAGAGCAGAGGGATCTTGGGGTCCGGGTCCATAAGACTCTCAAATCGGCCTCCCAGGTGGAGGATGTGGTTAAGAAAGCTTACGGTGTACTGGCCTTCATTCATCGAGGGATTGAGTTCAGGAGTCAGGAGGTAATGCTGCAGCTTTATAGGACCCTTGTCAGACCACACTTGGAGTACTGTGCGCAGTTCTGGTCGCCTCACTATAGGAAGGACGTGGAAGCTATTGAAAGGGTGCAGAGGAGATTTACAAGGATGTTGCCTGGATTGGGAGGCATGCCTTATGAAGACAGGTTGAGGGAGCTGGGACTGTTCTCCCTGGAGAGACGAAGGTTGAGAGGCGACCTGATAGAGGTTTACAAGATGTTGAGAGGAATAGATAGGGTGGACTCTCAGAGACTATTTCCCAGGGCTGAAATGGTCGCGACGAGAGGGCACAGATTTAAGGTGCAGGGAAGCAAGTACAGAGGGGATGCTAGGGGAAAGTTTTTCACTCAGAGGGTGGTGAGTGAATGGAATCGGCTGCCGTCGGTGGTGGTCGAGGCGAACTCGCTGGGGTCTTTTAAAAGACTTCTGGATGAGTATATGGGATCCAGTGGGATTGGGGGTTATAGATAGGTCTATGGCTGGGTAGGTTTTTGATGTGTTTGGCACAACTTGTGGGCCGAAGGGCCTGTTTGTGCTGTAGTGTTCTATGTTCTATGTTCTATGTATGTATATGTGTGTATCTGGATACGTACTTGTGTGTATGTGTATGTATGCATATGTGTATGTATATGATTGTGTTTGCATGTAAGTGTGTCTATCGGTGTCTGAATGTGTATGTGTGCATATTTTGTCTCCCCATGTGTGTGTTTGTGTGTGCATGTGTGTGTGTCTGTCTATGTATATATATGTGTGGGTGTCTGTATCTGTGTGTGCATGGTGTGTACACGTGCATGCATGTGTGTGTGTGTGTGTGTGAGTGTATATGTGTATGTATGTGTGTGTGCATGCATATGTGTGTATCTATGTGCACATTTGTATGAGCGTGTGTGTGTGTATGCATGTCTGTGTGTGTCTGTGTGTATGCATGTATATGCGTGTGTGTGTGTGTGTGTGTGTATGCGTGTGTGTGTGTCTGTGTATGATATTGAATAGGGGACAGTATCGGGGAGCTGTGCAGAGAGGTGGGGGATTAAGATGACAGATAATGATTTAAAGAGCATGGGCTTTGTGTGTATGATATCGATGCTGTGAGACCTGTGCCTTGCGATTTTTATATCTGCATTTTGTTTGTTTTTTATGGATTATTAAACAACAATCACCTCCTACAAATCTCCGAGAGTCTAAAGTCATATTCTCTATGAACACAATGTGCCTGCCAAGATTGCCCACTTGATCGGGAAATTAATAAGTGCTGAGCTGTTAGAGTGGAGAATAGAGAGGACACAGAGGATTATACATGCCTTTCAGCTCCCTGCTTTGCTGTTCAGTTATTCTGAATATCTTTCAAACTGTCACTTTCAATCCTCTGCTTTTAGCTTCTGCTATCACCCCTGACAAAAGAGTTCTGGCTGACAACAGGCACAAGCTGCAGGGCACAAGATGGCAAGAGATAAGTTGGCAGAGGTTGACCTGATTTGGTTTGACACAGTGAATCGGGCTGCAAAGATGGCAGCAAGGGCAGCACAGGAGAAAAAGCCAAAGCAGCATCTTTCTTTGAGTGTGTCACAATGTGGGTAGATACTCAGTGAGTGGGTCCCTTCCCTCCCTACTCCATTGCTAAGCTAGGGCAGTGTAAAGCATTTTATCGCACCATAGCTCAGCTGATAGAGCCTAAGACTCTTAATCTCAGGGTTGTGGGTTCGAGCCTCACATTGAGCATTGTCATTTTGTGGGTGAAACGTTGGCACAGTTGCTTGCACTGCTTAGTCACCGTACCAGACACCCTGGTTCGATTCCCGGCTCGTCTGTGCTGAGACTGCACGTTCTCCCCATGTCAGCATGGGTTTTCTCCGGGTGCTCCAGTTTCCTCCCACTATCCGAGAGATGTGTTAGTTAGGAACATTGTCCACGCTAAATTCTCCCTCAGTTTACCCGAATAGGCGCCAGAGTGTGGCGACTAAGGGATTTCCACAGTAATTTCATTGCAGTGTTAAGGTAAGCCTACTTATGACACTAATAATACATAAGTAAACTTGAATAAGCTTCACCCCCAGTAACAGGACTCTATCACTGCGTTCCACACACAACATATCTCTCAGGTTCAATCCTGTCCTTGTGAAGTGCTAGCTGCCTCACACAAAGTTAATGCATTTTGTTGAATGGTTAAGAAACGTCTTAGAGATGAGGGTTTTAAAATTCCTCGAGATCAAGGCTGATTTATTCAAGGTGTTTGCAATATTGAAGATACTCCAGGCTAGATACAATCAAGTCAATTCTGCTAGCGTAAGAATCAAGAACAAGGCAATGCATTTCAGTTCAGGGAGTCCTCGTTACTGTGGCAACGTATATCGTGTTGTCTGGAACAATGGCTGCTGATGTTAAAGACTCTGTCCCAGCTTGGAACAGTGGTTTGTGATGGTGTATAATTTTGTTTTTGGAATGGTGTGATGAGTCACACAAACCTCTGGTGGGACTAAGCAACCCAGTCTCACATAACAACGACAAAAGTCTATTTATTAAAGCAAATATACATGACTAGGACTACAATGTTCTAAGTCAATGAGATATATGAATTACTAAACACACAGTTTATATTGAAATTACTCTGTGTTGTAAAACATATCCCTGAATTTCTTAAGATTTTCCCATTTCCAAACGACATCCAAATTAAATAAGTCTGGCTGATGGTTACCACACAACATAAAGTGGATGATCAAGACTTGGAAACATCTTTTGCTGGCCCAGTGAAGATAATTAAACTGCCTTTGCGAAGGTTTCTTCACCATCTTGGCTGTAAGACTTTTTAGATGTTAAAACAGCCTCTGGACAGTTTGATGTTAAACTGGCCTCCTGTCTTCTGTAAGTGCGAGTAAATATATCCTAGGCTCTCACAGCATCAAGGACCCAGGTTCGATTCCGGGCTTGGATGACTCTGTGTGGAATTTGCATGTTATCTCCATGCCTGTGTGCTTTCCCCCCGGCTGCCCCGATTTCTTCCCACAAGATGTGCAGGTTTGGTGGACTGACCATGCTAAATTGCCCCTAAAGTGTCCAAAAATATCTAAGGTTAGGTGGAATAGCCGTGGTAAATGCTCAGGGTTATGGGGGCGGGGTAAATGCTCAGGGTTATGGGGGTGGGGGAGCTGGGCCTGAACTGTCAGAGAATCGCTGCGGACTCGATCGGCCACATGAGCTCTTACTACAGTACAGAGACTCGACGGGAAAGGCAATCTTCTCACGCAAGAATGTGAGGAGCTTCAGAAACAAATGTGAATTGGGAAGGATAGCACAGAGGAAGATCTTTTCACCTGCCAAACACATGTCCCATAACAGTTTCCCGCTAAGAAAGGAGGAAGGATTCTTGTCGTTGGCCAACTCTGAATCATGCTTGACTGCGGCTCTTAGATTGGCACGGAGCAAGCCCATGATACAGATTATATACCCAGCATCATCCTCTGGCTCAGCAGACAAATTAAAGGGAAAAAGTGGAGTAGACATTATCCACAGATCAAAGTACAAAAAAATTACAGCATAGGAACAGGCCCTAGAGTTCTCCAAGCCTGCAATGACCATGCTGCCTGACTGAACTACCCTTCCAGGGACCATATCCCTCTATTCCCATCCTATTCATGTATTTGTCAAGATGTCCCTCAAAAGTCACTATTTTATCAGCTTCCACTATCTTTCCCAACAGTTCCAGGTACCCACAACCTCCTGTAGAAAACCTGCCACATATATCTCCTTTAAACATTGCCCCTTGCACCTTAATCCTATGCCCCCTTGTGATTGGGAGAAAGCTCTGGACCATCCACTCTGTCCATGCCCCTCATAATCTTGTAGACTTCTATCAGGTCGCCCCTCAATGTCCGTCATTCCAGTGAGAACAAACCAAGTTTCTCCAACCTCTCCTCATAGCTGATGCCCTTCATACCAGACAACATCTTAGTAAATCTTTTTTGTATCCTCTCCAAAGTCCCCATATCCTTCAGGTAGAATAGAACACTATATTCTAAGAGCAGCCTAACTAACATTGTATAAAGCTGCAACATGACTTGCCTATTTTTAAACTCAATGCCCTGACCAATGAAAGCAAGCATGCCATATGCCTTCTTGATTATCTTCTCCACCTGCATTGCCACTTTCAGTGACCTGTGTGCCTGTACAACCAGATCCTTCTATCTATCAATACTCTTAAGGGTTCTGCCACTTACTGAATATTTCCTATCTGTATTAGACCTTCCAAAATGCATTATCTCACATTTGCCCAGATTAAACTCTATCTTTTTACCCAAGTTTCCAACCGATCTATACCCTACTGTATTCTCTGATGGTCCTCATCACTATCCACAAATCCACCAACCTTTGTGTCGTCCACAAACTTACAATCAATCCAATTACATTTTCCTCCAAATCATTTATATATATTACAAACAGCAAAGGTCCCAGCACTGATCCCTAAGGAATGCCTCTTGTCACAGTTTTCCTTTCAGAAACGCACCCTTCCATTGCTACCCTCTATCTTCTACAATCGAGGCAGTTTTGTATCCGCCTTGCCAGCTCACACTGATCCCATGCAACTTCATCTTCTGCACCAGCCTGCCAACAGGGACCTTGTCAAAAGCCTCACCAAAGTCCATGTAGACAACATCTACTGCCCTACCTTCATCAATCACTTGCTCGAAAAATTTGAAGTTAGTGAGACATGACCTCCCCTTCACAAAGTCATGCTGCCTCTCACTAATACGTCCACTTATTTGTTTTGAAGAGTTCTCTCCAATAAAGTCCTACCACTGATGGAAGGCTCACTGGCCTGTAGTTACCTGGATTATTCTTGCTATTTTTCTTAAACAAAGGAACGACATTGGCTACTCTGCAATCCTCTGGGACCTCCCCTATAGCCAGTATCCTGGTGTATATCCCATCAGGCCCAGAGGACTTGTCTACCTTAATGATTCTCAAGAACTCTAATACCTCCTCCCCTTTGATCTCAACATTACTCAAACTATCTACACACCCTTTCCCAGGCTCATCATCCACTAAGTCCTTCTCTTCGGTGAATACTGATGCAAAATATTCATTTATTGTAAAACATCAACCACCTATTCCCAATATCAGGAGTAAGAAGCCCTCCTGAATGCTTCTTACAAACTCTCCCCATCCATGCCCCAGCACTAAGTGAGTCCCAGTCAATAGAGTGGAAGTTAAGATCTCTCACCACAACAACTCTGTTAATTTTACACCTTGCCAAAATCTGTCTATATCTCCAGCTGGCAGGTGGGCAGCCTATAGTAATCCCCCAACATTGTGACTACGCCCTTCCTATTCCTGAGCTTTACCCATATTGCCTCGCTGTATGAGCCTTCCACGGTGTCCTCCCACAGTACAGCTGTGATATTCTCCTTAACCAGTAATGCAATGCCCCCATCTCTTTTATCCTTCCATCTATCCTGCCTGAAACATCTGTATCCTGGAATATTAAGCTGACAATCCTGTCCTTTCCTTAACCAAATCTGTGTAAAGGCAGCAACATCATAGTTCCAAGTACTAATCCAAGCTCTAAGTTCATTTTATTTATTGCATTTCTCATATTGAAACAAATGCATTTCAGTCTATCAGACCCTATTTGATTAGCAAACCACAGTCTGCCTGCTCTTTCTCTGAGTCTTACTGGCCCTAATCCTTGGTTCCCCTTCAGCTAATTCTCCTTTGCTTTTGTTCCCACCCTTCTGCCAAACTAGTTTAAATCCTTCTGTGTGACACTAGCAAACCTCCCGGCCAGAATATTTATGCCCTTCCAGTTTAGACGCAACCACTCCTCCTTGAATAGATTTCACCTGCCCCGGAAGAGAGCCCAATGGTCCACTTACCTGAAAGCCTTCCTTCTACACCAACTGTGTAACTACGTGTTGAGTTGTACTATCTTCCTATTCCTAGCCTCACTAGCACATGGCACAGGGGGTAATCCTGAGATTACAACCCTAGAGGTTTGTCTTTGTAACTTTCCATCTAACTCCCTAAACTGCTGCTGCAGGACCTCATCACTCTTCCTACCTATGTCGTTAGTGCCAATATGTACCATGACCCTTGCCTGTTCACCCTCTCTCTTGAGAAGGCTCTCTGCCCATTTAGAGGCATCCTGGATCCTGGCACTAAGGAGGCAACATACCATCCTGTAGTCTCTTTCACATCTACAAAAGCACCTGTCTGCATTCCTAACTATAGAGTCCCATATTACTACTGCCTTAGAGCTCTTTGTTCCTCCCTGCTTAACAACAGAGCAAACCATGGTGCCCCTGCTCTGGTTGCTGCTGTTCTTATCCCCTGATAGACCATTTCCCCCTCAAACAGTATCTAATACAGTATGCTTGTTAGAGAGGTGGATGTCCACAGGAGATTCCTGCACTGGCTGTCTGTCCCTTCTATCGATCACCAATCTATCTGCCTGTATCTTGGGTGTGACCATGTCTCTAAAGCTCCTATCTATGACACTTTCCACCATCTTCATGTTCTTAATTGTATCCAGTTGCTACTCTGATCTATCCATGCAGTCTGCAAGGAGCTGCAATTGGGTGCTCTCTCTGCAGATGTAGTTGGCTGAGATGCATAGCGGATCTCCCACATCTCACAAGTGCGGCACTTAACCCCACTGATCTATATTTCTAATTAAATTATTTAAGAAAATTTATAAAACTCGTATCTTCATTTTTATCTTCAAACAGTGGCCTTTTCTTTTGGTTAGAGGAGGAGGAAGGGAGGGAAACACTAATGTTTCTATATAACTCTGCATCCACATTTATACATGCACTCACACATGTATTTATGTATATATGCGGCTTTACTGAGTCTTGTCTGATGATATTCCATTGAAGCAGGGGCGGTGAGGTTATTTTACCACGTTAAAAGCCCCTTGTAAAGACAAGCAGTTGTGTTTCACCCAATCTAACTTTGCAAGTGACTCGATTTGACTCCACGCTGTCACATTGCCTCTTTAATTCCTGCCTCCGATTCCAGTAATGGAAAACCGTTTCGTTAAAGGCAGGACGATCGCTGACAGATCTACCTTTGGTTAACCTCTACCCTGTTAGCAGCGTCTTGTCAAAAGCAGAAAATTGTAGCAGTGGATGTGTCTCCCTAACAGTGAGCGGGAAAGACAGATAATGGCTTACGGAATAGCACAATTACTCATGTGCCAAGATCTTGAAAAGCCTTGTGAGTGGCTCTAAATGTATTCAAAGAGCATCTAGCCTTCCACTTTGTCAGGTAGGTACTTACTCATTCAGGGTTGTTCGACATGCATTGCAAATATAATGAAAACATGATAACGGTGTTTGAAACACATCCATCTGCCATGCAAATGTACCAGTTTGTATCTTTATCTCAGTAGCATCCCAGAATGTCCTTTTCAAATTCTTTGTACCTCGATAACCATTTTCAAGTCAGCACTTTCCGGGCAAAAATCAAACCAACAAGTTGTCATTATCTCGCTCTCTCGCGATTAGCGATGATGCAAGGTTAACAAAAGGATCAGAAGTACCTCCAATCTCCTTTTCGATTACTCAGCTTGTGATGGAGAAACTGAGACACCCCCTGCTTATGCTTTCCTTCAGATTATTCGAGTGTCCCTGGCATGAGCCAAAGGAAATTCAAGAGCTCCTGCTTCAGGTAACATTACCATTCACTTATCTCATTGCTGTGTTAACCAACCTGAGGTTTTAAAAGAAGGTTATATTTTAAGTGTCTCTTTAATTCAAGGTGAATGATACAAGCTTTTCACTTCCCCAGGCCAACTTGTCTCTGTTCACACCTGGAGGACTGGCCAAATACTCAGGGGAGGTGTGTGTGTGTGGGGGGGGGTCGGTGGGGGGGGGGGGGGGGGGGGGGGGGGGGGGGGGTTGGATGTAACTTCTGATATGGTTCCCAGAAGGGTAGGGATTTTAGTTCGGTTGGACAGCATGATTGGTGCAGGTTTGAAGGGCTGAATTCCTGTGCTGTAATTTTCTTTGTTTTTTGTTCTTTATGTATTGACCAATGCCCAGCAAAGGAAGGTATACCTTTCTTATGCCCCTCTGTACATATGGTGATCAGGGATTGGTTATTCATTGCCTGCACAGTTCTGTAAGGTGGCATGGTGGCGAAGCGGTTGGCATTGAAAGCCTAGTAGTAATATAAAACAGTATAAAGACAGTCTGTATAAAATGCTTCCTGACCTCCACTTAGTAACTCTAAAGCAGCACAGTGGTACCAAACTTAGCACTGCTACCTCACAGCACCAGGGGCCCGGGTTCAATCCCCGGCGTGGCTCACTGTCTGTGTGGAGTTTGCACATTCTCCCTGTGTCTTCTCTGGGTGCTCTGATTTCCTCCCACAGCCCAAAAATGTGCAGGTTAGGTGGATTGGCCATACTAGATTGACCCTCAAGTGTCAGGGGAAATGCATGAAGTTATAGAGAGAGGGCCTGGGTGGGATTGTGGTTGATGCCAATTCAATGGGCTGAATGGCTTCCTTCTGCACTGCAGGATTCTAGCCAAGGCTGATGTCACCTCTCATGGACAGAGTTCCTATGAACTGTTTTAAAATTCCTTTTTTCACTATTGCAAAACTCACTGAGCATTCCACTTGTTTGACAAACATCAAATTCCAGTCTGTAACTCACTCCTGGGTATCCATTACTCTATATATAAACCACCTGAATCCCATAATTAGATTGCACACTGTTTCAAAGTTTTTCATTCCCCTGACTGTAATGATGAGTATGGAATCAGAAGCAGATTCCCTTAATGAGATTCATCCTGCCAGTGTTTTAATGATGGGTTTTTATACCAATCTGTACCTGTTGCCGTAAGAACAGACTTCATACCTAACTCTTTATAATACTAAGTTTTTGGTCATTTTATTGCAGAATCCTCGTGGAGACAAAGTCCCATCATTACACTAAACCCTGTTGCGTGATACCACCACCGTGCAAAATGGGTTCGGTTCAGAAATGTTCTGGAAGCTCGAATCTGAGTGTCAGCCATCAGCAGTATTCAATCTGTAACCTCAAAAAAGATACATGGATTTGGGCCTGTGTCTGTGGGAGTTTGTGCATTCTCCACGTGCTTGCGTGGGTTTTCTCCGGGTGCTCCGGTTTCCTCCCACATCCCAAAGATGTGCTCTTAGGCTAACTGGCAAAACAAGTTCTCCCTAAATTGTCTCAAATTTGGTTTTTAATCCATAGATCTATAAACATAGACAGGGATCGCGGGTAGAGGTGGGAACATTGGGATGGCAGTGCAGGCTCGTTGTTTCCCGTGCTGTTTTGTTCTTTGTCACTTGGTGAAGGAGAGAACTGGAGCCAGTCTTTACACAGTTTTATATTTATTTACAGAGTTACAAATGACAAGCATACACCTCCTAACTCCAGAACCACAGTTTGATTCTTGATCTGTGAGGTTCAAGTAAATGTTCAGTTAATGCCCAGCACCTGCACACAATTAAACATAATTAATATTGAATTAATAGGCTGTGTTTTTTTTTATACATTCACACATTGCTGGCAAGGTCAACAAGATTTATCCTCCATGCTTGAGTATACCTTTCATTAATAAATACAGACAGATGATAAATGCTGGTTTTGCCAGCAACACCCACACACTTTAAATGAATTTTAAAAGCTCATCCCAGATATATGATATTCTATATATAAGTTATCAGAACCCTTTGATTCGATTCCAGTCTTAACTCAATCCCACTTACCTCTGCACACTTAACAAGTAAACAAACTCAAATTAACTTAGGGACAAATTAAAAGGAGCAGCCCCCCAAAAGGAAGGGAAGGATAGCCCAAACAGAAAGCAAAGTCCAAAGGAAACTTAAAATATTAAATCAAAATGTGATTGTAAGGGTCTGTAACACACCCCAGCCCCTGCAGTGCCCAGCGGGCATGGAAGGCATCAACCACACCCATGGACTCAGCATGCTCCCTCTCCAGGGACACCTGGCCATGATTGTAGCCACGGTACAGGGGCGAATAGTCAGGATGGATGGCCTCGTCGATTGCCCACTGCCTGGACCTATTGTTACCTGGGATTGAGTAGATGCGCTATCAATTATTCTCTTTGTGAGCCATCAGGTCCCTTCAATTAAATTCCCATCTGTAACTCCCTCCCAGGTATCCATTATTCTATATATAAACCACCTGAAACCCTCAATTAGATTCCAGTCTGTAACTCCCTCCCAGGTATCCATTATTCTATATATAAACCACCTGAAACCCTCAATTAGATTCCAGTCTGTAACTCCCTCCCAAGTATCCATTATTCTATATATAAACCACCTGAACCCCTCGATTAGATTCCAGTCTGTAACTCCCTCCCTGGTATCCATTATTCTATATATAAACCACCTGAACCTCTCAATTAGATTCCAGTCTGTAACTCCCTCCCAGGTATCCATTATTCTATATATAAACCGTCTGAACCTCTCGATTATATTCCAGTCTGTAACTCCCTCCCAGGTATCCATTATTCTATATATAGACCGTCTGAACCTCTCGATTAGATTCCAGTCTGTAACTCACTCCCGGGTATCCATTATTCTATATATAAACCACCTGAACCCCTCGATTAGATTCCAGTCTGTAACTCCCTCCCAGGTATCCATTATTCTATATATAAACCGTCTGAACCTCTCAATTAGATTCCAGTCTGTAACTCCCTCCCAGGTATCCATTATTCTATATATAAACCGTCTGAACCTCTCGATTAGATTCCAGTCTGTAACTCCCTCCCAGGTATCCATTATTCTATATATAGACCGTCTGAACCTCTCGATTAGATTCCAGTCTGTAACTCCCTCCCAGGTATCCATTATTCTATATATAAACCATCTGAACCTCTCGATTAGATTCCAGTCTGTAACTCACTCCCGGGTATCCATTATTCTATATATAAACCACCTGAACCCCTCGATTAGATTCCAGTCTGTAACTCACTCCCGGGTATCCATTATTCTATATATAAACCACCTGAACCTCTCGATTAGATTCCAGTCTGTAACTCCCTCCCAGGTATCCATTATTCTATATATAAACCACCTGAACCTCTCGATTAGATTCCAGTCTGTAACTCCCTCCCAGGTATCCATTATTCTATATATAAACCACCTGAACCTCTCCATTAGATTCCAGTCTGTAACTCCCTCCCAGGTGATTTTCTATATATAAACCATCTGAACTTCTCGATTAGATTCCAGTCTGTAACTCCTTCCCAGGTGATTTTCTATATATAAACCATCTGAACCTCTCGATTAGATTCCAGTCTGTAACTCACTCCCAGGTATCCGTTATTCTATATATAAACCACCTGAACCTCTCCATTAAATTCCAGTCTGTAACTCCCTCCCAGGTGATTTTCTATATATAAACCATCTGAACCTCTCGATTAGATTCCAGTCTGTAACTTCCTCCCAGGTGATTTTCTATATATAAACCATCTGAACCTCTCGATTAGATTCCAGTCTGTAACTCACTCCCAGGTATCCATTATTCTATATATAAACCACCTGAACCTCTCCATTAAATTCCAGTCTGTAACTCCCTCCCAGGTGATTTTCTATATATAAACCATCTGAACCTCTCGATTAGATTCCAGTCTGTAACTCACTCCCGGGTATCCATTATTCTATATATAAACCATCTGAACCCCTCGATTAGATTCCAGTCTGTAACTCCCTCCCAGGTATCCATTATTCTATATATAAACCACCTGAACCTCTCCATTAAATTCCAGTCTGTAACTCCCTCCCAGGTGATTTTCTATATATAAACCATCTGAACCTCTCGATTAGATTCCAGTCTGTAACTCACTCCCGGGTATCCATTATTCTATATATGAACCACCTGAACCCCTCGATTAGATTCCAGTCTGTAACTCCCTCCCAGGTATCCATTATTCTATATATAAACCACCTGAACCTCTCCATTAAATTCCAGTCTGTAACTCCCTCCCAGGTGATTTTCTATATATAAACCACCTGAACCTCTCGATTAGATTCCAGTCTGTAACTCACTCCCGGGTATCCATTATTCTATATATAAACCACCTGAACCCCTCGATTAGATTCCAGTCTGTAACTCCCTCCCAGGTATCCATTATTCTATATATAAACCACCTGAACCTCTCCATTAAATTCCAGTCTGTAACTCCCTCCCAGGTGATTTTCTATATATAAACCATCTGAACCTCTCGATTAGATTCCAGTCTGTAACTCACTCCCGGGTATCCATTATTCTATATATAAACCACCTGAACCCCTCGATTAGATTCCAGTCTGTAACTCCCTCCCAGGTATCCATTATTCTATATATAAACCACCTGAACCTCTCCATTAAATTCCAGTCTGTAACTCCCTCCCAGGTAATTTTCTATATATAAACCACCTGAACCCCTCGATTAGATTCCAGTCTGTAACTCCCTCCCAGGTATCCATTATTCTATATATAAACCGTCTGAACCTCTCGATTAGATTCCAGTCTGTAACTCCCTCCCAGGTATCCATTATTCTATATATAAACCACCTGAACCTCTCCATTAAATTCCAGTCTGTAACTCCCTCCCAGGTGATTTTCTATATATAAACCACCTGAACCTCTCGATTAGATTCCAGTCTGTAACTCCCTCCCAGGTATCCATTATTCTATATATAAACCACCTGAACCTCTCAATTAGATTCCAGTCTGTAACTCCCTCCCAGGTATCCATTATTCTATATATAAACCACCTGAACCCCTCGATTAGATTCCAGTCTGTAACTCACTCCCGGGTACCCATTATTCTATATATAAACCATCCAAACCTCTCAATTAGATTCCAGTCTGTAACTCACTCCCTGGTATCCATTATTCTATATATAAACCACCTGAACCTCTCGATTAGATTCCAGTCTGTAACTCACTCCCTGGTATCCATTATTCTATATATAAACCATCCGAACCTCTCGATTAGATTCCAGTCTGTAACTCCAGGTGTCCATTATTCTATATATAAACCATCTGAACTTACTTAGATTTCAGTCTGTGACTTATCCCTCAGTATCCATTCATTAATATATACAGTCTAAATACTTCCATTAGATCCCGGGTTGGGGCTCACCTCTCATTTCCATTGATGCTGTACAAACAGGCCAACACAGGTCTGTCTTTTGAAGCTAATCCCTTATCCTGGTTCTTTCTTTCAGAGTATTTTTCTACGTGAACTCTCAGTCTGTTCGCTTACAAAACCTTCATATCAATATCTGTATATTTTTTCCTCCATGCTAATTGGACAACTTAGCCCGTCTCAGTAAATCCTGTTAATAATTCTCCTTTGATCTGCTAAGTCTCTTTGACTCCACGCTCTAACAGGATTACTTGTCATTTTACTGGTGAAATTTAATTTCAAATTAACCTCAATTACTCATCATCTATCCCACTAAATTGTCTGGATCGCCAAGGCAGCAAGATGTTCTGGGTGACATCAAATCCGCAGATGGAGAAGCAACAGCATGATACTCCAGCAATACTGATTTCAACTGTGGTCCGAAGAAACTTCAGCTATTCTGTGTGGGTCAGTGGTCCCTTCGACCGCCCTCCGAGAAAAGCTTTCACAACTTTTTAATGACAAGCGTTAATTAGCAAACGATGCAAGATAGGGAGCGTGAACCAACAGAGCTAATGATCAAACAAAACACAGCTATGTTCACATAACATGAAGATTCATTTCACTGTCTCTTTCCATTTGACCCGCACGGTTCCCAGTTCCCTTTTAAGTTGGAAAAAGTGACTGCCAGTCTGTGTATTGCAGTACTTTGCAAATATCGCAGCTTTGACTCACTGTAGAAGATGTGACTGTACCATGGAAACTGCTTATTCTTCAGCACGGCACAAATGACTGCCTGCTGAGATTGCTATTCCCTCCAAACCAACGTGTGCTGCCACCGTGGGTGCACTGTGTCACCTTCGGCCTCTCCTCCTCGCATTCGTACAGCATCGGGGATTTGTAATCTCTCACCGTAAGCAGGCAGCTTGCAGCTCCCGGTGCAATGTTTACTGTGCTCTATATGCAGCAGCAACCAAGTAACACAAGTTCAGCCACCACAGCCAAGTAAAACCTCAGGGGCCAGCGTCCCTTCTCTAGGTTCCCTTTATTTCCAAACTCCATTCCACCCGTAAGAGTGTTCCTGGTTCACAGTCAGACCGCGGAAAGGTCCCTTGGCCTTGGGCGGAGTTTTCTGGTTTCTGGGCAAGCACAGTCGGAAAATCCCGTCCTAAGAATCCAAAAAGCAGGCACTAGGCCAAGCTACATGAACCTAACCTGTGAGACCTTAACTGTTTGCTCTGGTTTCTTACCCATTGCTTTTTTAACCACAGTTTGTGTGGTATAAAAGCTCAGGGCTTGGATGTTTGGCTGCTTTTCAGTGTCACGTCTTTGATAGAAAGATCATAAATCAGACCATTTTGGAGAAGGAGAAAAATAATAAGAACATAGATCAGGGCCTTATTTCCCAAGGTCCTGTGTTGCTGCCGATGTACTGTCATCAAACATTGGAAACTCATGCACAGAAATTCAGACAAGGAAGGTATTGTGTACTTGATTTTCAATGCATAGAGGCCAGTGCCAATGAGAGCTCACTGTACCCTCACCACAATTGCCAAGGTTATAATCATAGACTCCCTATAGTACATAAGGAGGCCATTTGGCCCATCAAGTCTGTACCAACCACAATCCTACCCAGGCCCTATTCAAGGGCAGCACGATAGCGCAGTGGTTAGCACTTCACAGCTCCAGGGACGTGATTTTGAATCCCAGCTTGGGTCACTGTTTGTGTAGAGTTTGCACATTCTCCTTGTGTCTGCGTGGGTTTCCTTTGGGTGCTCCAGTTTCCTCTCACAGTCCAAAGATATGCGGGTTATGTTGATTGGCCATTCTAAATTGCCCCTTAGTGTCCTGGGATGCATGGATTAGAGGGATTAGTGGGTAAATATGTAGGGATATTATCCCTACATATTGTGATTGGTGCAAATGGGCCAATTGACCTCTTTCTACACAGTAGGATTCTGTGATTCTATGATTCCTATAACATTTATCCCACTAGTCACCCTGACGTTTAAGGACCAATTTAGCACAGCCAATCGACCTAACCAGCATGTCTTTTGGATTGTGGGAGGAAATTGGAGCACCCAGAGGAAACCCACGCAGACACAGGGATTGAGTGTAGCATTGACATGCTGTACTTGGTTGAAGTCATTAGGTTACATTTTAGTTTAGATTGAAGCAATTTCTAAAACTGGTATCTTGGCCTTTTGGCTAAGATGCAAATGCAATTGAGTCTTGGAGGAGGAGCTATTCCTACTCCAATCAGCTTGGATCATGTAGTTCAAGCCCAAGACAGGAGGTGAGAGCCCTGTCTTGTCAGCTTGGATCGGGAATGCCTCAACTTGTTGGGACTTTGAATTGGCCTCAATTGGATTGAATTGGAATAAAAACACAGACATGGGGAGAACATTCAGACTCCGCACAAACAGCAGCCCAAGCCGGGAATCGAACCTAGGTCCCAGGCGCCATGAGGCAACAGTGTGTGACTCAGTTCCCAGAATGCAGCTAATATGCATTTTTGAAAGTTTTGCATTGGCCAGCGCGTATTCACTGTTTCCATAGAAACCCACAGTGCACAAAGAAGCCCTTTGGCGCATCAAGTCTGCACCGACCACAATCCCACCCAGGCCCTACCCCCACATCCCTAACGTATTTTACCCACTAATCCCTCCAACCTAAGCATCCTTGTACACTAAGGGGCAATTTTAGCATGGCCAATCAACCTAACCTGCACATTTTTGGTGTGTGGAGGAAACCGGAGCACTTGGAGGAAACCCACGCAGACATGAGGAAAATGTGCAAACTCCACACCGACAGGTCCCTGGAGCTGTGAAGCAGCAGTGCTAACCACCGTGCTACCGTGCCACTTTCCACTTTTTGGAAGAATATTGACAGTAAGCATATCAGCTGCCATTTAACAGCTGCTGCCCATTTACCCAGTTTGGTGAATAAGGGACTGGTTTGTCCACAGAATTAGAGGGAGAAACTCCATTTCATTATCAATCATCACCTGCAGCCACAACAACAAACTGTATCTATAAGAATTCCCTGGTGCCTCACAGGAATAATTCATAGAATCATAGAATCCCTACTGCGTAGAAGATGGCCGTTCAGCCCATCGAGTTATCGAACATTATTTGACACCGAGCCCCATTAGGAGCTTTTCGAAAAAAACAAGGCAAAAGAAGAGAGAGAGATAGTGAGGGGGAGAGGTTTACCGATATATCTCCAGAGCCTAGGGCCCAGGCAGCTGACAGCATAGACACCAATGTTGGAGTGATTGAAATCAGGAAATTCTCAAGCAGCCAGAGTTAGAACAGTGCAGATATGTGAGAGGCACACAGGGATGGAGGAGATTTAGGGCCACTAACTGTGCTTAAATGTTTTTGAGATTTCACCACATGACTTGCTACCAGACTCCAGTCACTAGTCGACCAACACATCCATCCTTGTGACACACTGCCTTCCTACACCAAAGCAAAAAGCCTCATTATCCAAATGGATGATGCTTGACTGTACAGGACATGGTGCAGGAATTGCAAGCAAAAGGTCACAGCCATCTATTCACAAGCCGAGCTCTAAAAATCTCTTATTCCCTCTTTTAGAATCAGATTAGTTTTAATGAAATCTGCTCTGTGCTAATATTCTTTTTTATTAGATATTATCAATAGTGCAGAAGAAGGCATTTCAGACCATCGAGTCTGCATTGACAACAATCCCAGGTCCCATCGCTGTAACCCCACATACTAACAGTCCCAGTCCTCCTGATGCTAAGGAGCAATTTAGCATGGCCAATCAATCTAACTCGCACATCTTTGGACTGTGGGAGGAGACTGGAGCACCCGGAGGAAACCCACGCAGACACAGGAAGAATGTGCAAACTCCACACAGACAGTGACCCAAGCCGGGAATCGAACTTGGTCCCCTGGCACTGTGAGACAGCAGTGCTAACCACTGTGCCACCGTGCTGCCCCAAATTGTTCTAAATTTCTTCTTGTTGCGTTTATTGTGCTGATGATAGTTGGAAAGGTTTTCTTTTCACCTTGCTCAGTGACACACCGCTCTGTTCCTCTGTCCTGAATTCCTCCACTGTGAAGCTCTCTGAGCTACCCCTTCTCCTGGGATGTTTGACTTGATTTTTCCTTTGTTGCATTGCTTGGAAAACCATTGCTGGAATTCTACCAGCCTGCCCGGGAACAAGCAAGGAGCTGACAATGGGAATATCCGCTGACCTTGGGCGGGATTTTGTGGTTTCGGGATGGACAAGGCCATAAAAATCCCACCCCATGATTTGATTTTGTGATTGTCAAACTGTTTAGTTCAGATGCTGGCATTTGTACTGAGCATGCAGCTCCCCCATCCCCCCGCCCCACCCCCCTGCCCCACCATCTGGGCATAAACCCGGCCTCTAAAAGCTCAAGATGAATCAGATGGCTCTCCAATCAGAGCAGCACCACTGGGAGCAGTGGCCACCGCTGGTATTGCAGTCAGGCCCCATTGTAGGCCAGACTGCAAGGTAATTTTTGCTATGGCGGTTTTGCCATGAGCTATCAGGAAGATCCTGGTGAAGGATGGTGGGGGGAGTGGGGGTGGGGTGGTGTCGGGGGTGGGGAGCAATGATCAGGGAGCTGTGTTAGGAGAACAAGCAGAAGTAGCAATGGCGATTGGAGGGGGAGCCTATGCTCGGCACAGTACACCCGAACAAAAGAGATACATCCCACAGCCAGGCCAGTGTTTAAAATGCCAGCAGGAGAAAATTCATTGCAGCCATTAATTGTGCACATAAAGACCTCAACTGAGCCGCAAATGGCTGGCAAGTTGGCACCTTCCACACTTCTGGTAAAATCCCAGTAAGAGAAGGTTTGCAATGGGCTTGGTGCCTGATAATGTCACCCAATGTTATATCACCACTGTGCACCTGTCTGCCAACTACCTAGGGCTGGGGGTGAGGGAATTCAACAGGAAGAAAGGGGTGGTATAAAATTCCATCTGAACACAAACATCGAAATAGATCCTCCATCTTTTCTTCCCAAATTTTTTAGAGGCTTAATTATACACAGTGACAATTTCTATTGGCTCTCTTGTTGCTAACTTCTTACTATCTTCCTTTCTTTTGTTGCACTAATTTTCTTCCCACTTTTAAAATATTTCTCTCTTTTGTTAAACACTTCGTTATTATCTTCCCCAGTATTAATTAATTAAGTATTAAGTCACTGCGCTCCCTGGGCTCCCACTTCACGTCAAAGAATTTTCCCTTTGATCAAGAATCTCAGTGTTCTTTTTAACATTTACTGACTATCTCTCATACTCCTTGTGTTCATTCATCGTTTTTAACCTCTTCCCCTACATTCTCTCTTTTATCACACCTACCAGTCCCATTTGCCACTTTCTTCAGTATTACTCCGTTTTTTAATTACTTTCCATTTTATGTAGTGTCTTAGACCTTTGTTCAAATGTCTTTTGTCATCTTTTATGCGGTGAATTTTTTTTTGAACTGCAGGGATTATTATTATTCTCGATAAATTTAACTGGTCACAGATTGTTCGCGTTTAACCTGCTTTAAAGGATTTGGACTGCATATTGCTTGAATGATATTATTCTCTTTGTAATAATAAAATAGACAAGGTTGTTAGACATGAATTAGTACAAGTGGTTTTGTGAAGTTATGGAAAACTAACCAGAGGCAGACAATAGGTCATTCTTGCCTCATCTGTATTTTTTTTCCTTTAGACAAGGCCAGGCCTAGTTTCATTAATCTCCGCTTAATCCTTGCTATTGTACATTTGTACATTGTACATTGTACAGGGTGGTAAGGTGGCACAGTAATTAGCACTGCTGCCAGGGATTCCAGTTCAATTCCCAGCTTGGGCCACTGTCTATGCAGACCTGAATGTTCTCCCCATGTCTGTGTGGGTTTCCTCCGGGTGCTCCGGTTTCCTCCCACTGTCTGAAAGACGTAGGTGCGTTGTTCACGTTAAATTCTCCCTCAGTTTCCCAGAATAGATGCCAGATTGTGGCAACTAGAGGATTTTCACAGTAACTTAATTGCAGTGTTAAGGTAAGCCTACTTGTAACACTAATAAACAAACTTCAATGTTCAGAGAGCATCAATACCTGTCTGGAATCAGGTGTCTTTTCCAACACTGAGCTAAAGACAGGAAACTTCACCCACGGGGAATATGTATGAGGAAATCAGGAGGATTGTATACAGCCCCCCCAGCCATTCATTTAAATCATCGGAAAACCTGACAAGTAAGTCACAGCTTGCAGTTGGTTTCATTTTCTACTTTTGCTGATTTAATGCTGAATAAATTCATTTGTGGTTAGGGACAGGATGATATGACTGCAAATTGGATAGGGAAGAAGACCTCATATATACGCTGGAATTCTCTGGTCTTTCACATCCCACTGCTGCTGTCAATAAAAACGGAGAATTTGACACTCAGCCAAATCTCATAAATACGCATTTAAAATCCCAAAAACATCAATCAAATCCCCACACAACCATTAATACCCAGGTATTATAATTCAGCAGGCGGTAAATGCCATGCAAACCAAATCCCAAAGGGAAATTTGGCAAAATATTAATGTGACACATTTATTAAGAAAAGACATTTAAATGCACAAGATTACATCTGCAGTTAAAACGAGGATTTCAAAACCAGCCTCCCATCCATTGATTCTGTCCATACTTCTACTGCCTTGACAAAGCAGCCAGCATAATTAAGAACCCCATTCTCTCTTCCAATTTCTTCCTTCGGGAAAAAAGTACAAAAGTCTGAGGTCGCGTACAAATTGACTCAAGAACAGTTTCTTCCTTGCTGCCGTCAGGCTTTCGAATGGACCTACCCTACATTAAATTGATTTTTCTCTACGCCCTAGTTATGACTCTAACACTACATTCTGTACTCTCTCCTTTCCTTCTCTATGAATGTTTTGTCTCTATAGCACACAAGAAACAATACTCTTCACTCTATGTTAATACATGTGGGAATAAAAAACCAAATCAAATTAAATTAAATTCCCACAAAAGGATTTCCTATTTGGTGAAACTGTCAAATAAACAGTCCTTTTAGGAATAATCTCCTATAGCTATTTAATCAATAAACTCTCAACATCTCCCTTAAATACTTTCCCTTTCTTTTACCTGATTCCAATGTCCTTACTTTTCTTTGAAATTTATCTTTCCCAGAATAGAAACATATTTTATATTTTCCCTATTACCATCACTTTCTGATAAAATTAAATTTAATAACCTTGCCACATTTATTTTTGGCATTTTCCAAGATAGAAATCCTTTATACTTCCCTTTGAAATGTAACAACTGACCACAACAAATTTTCTTAATCTCCTAATGCAAATTTCTACCCAGTCCTTATTTGGTTAAAGAAACTGCAACTTGGCCATATTTTAATTCTAGTACCTGCCTTTCACACCCAGGCTCTTTGATGTCCTCAGACCTGTAAAAATCAGTCCCCAGCTCTATTAAAACATGTACACACGCAAATACATGCACACACATGCCTACATACACACATTCACACATGCACACACATGCATACATGTAGACACAAACATGCATGCACACACACAGATATACACATACACATTACATAGACATACATACACTTACACACATACAAACACACATGCACACACATACATACACACACATACACACATACATACACAGGGTCTCATACACAAGCACACATGCATACACAAAACACACACACAGATACATGTACATATACACACACAAACACACACATATACACACACATGCACACACATACACACATACACAAACATACACGCACACATAGCCACAAGCTTGTTTCACAGAAAAACATAATAAGCCCCAAAAGTATTAAAATAATAACATTTTCCTTCACACCAGGTACTAAAAGTCTTGATTGTACAAACTCTACTCACAAGCCAGCTCTTGGAGCCCTGGAAATATTCTTGTGAAGTTGTGTTACCTTCGTTCAAAGGCAGAAACACAGAAACACACAGACACAGATAGCAACAAACATCGGCAAGCATCAACACATTCCCACATGTGAACACGTGTCACAAGAATACACACACAGGTACTTTATCTTGATATTGAAGAGATTTATTTGTGACAAAGAGACATTGTAGCTGGGAGATTTCCTGGGGATGGAATTTTTGACAGGAGTAAAGGTGAAGACTTGTCTTTAACTGTGCTCTGTGTTCAACGATGAGAGATAGGCTGTCAGAGCAGCATTTGAAACATAATCAGGGTAGAGTGTGAAAAGTGCTTCATTTCATGTGTCTTTTATAGTTTCACCTGGGGAATTGGAAAAGAGAATCTGCATTAGAGACTGAAATTCAGCAATGACAGGCTAGTTCGTCAGATTTCAAAAGGAACAAATCATCACTAGATGGGTTTTGCTGAAGATTCAGATCTGGATTATTTCTCTGTGAAATTGTATGCTTTTTTATAGATTAGGAGGAGCTAAATGGGGCAGGCATCATTTGTTGTCACAACCCCATCTCAGCTCAAATCCTCTCTCTGACTTTACTATTCCCATGCTGAGCCATCCGGGACATTTAAATCAGAGCATTGTACACTTCTCCTCAATTTGAGGCTCTAATCCAATACTGGGAAGTATCCTCACCACATAATTCATGCAGTGAGAATGACCACAGTGTTCCTTAGACAGATGCAGGGCAACACACATCAAGTCCCATTCACCAATCAACTCATGGTCACACGCTACAATGGCGACTGGTTTGGCAACCTCTTTGAGATTAAAATTCTCATCCTTGTTGTCAAAAAGAGCACAGGAAAGATTTACCAGGATATTACTTGGACTTGGTGGTTTGAATTATAAGACGAGGCTGGATAGACTGGAATTTTTTTATCTGGAGCTGAGGAGGCTTAGGGGTGATCTTATAGAAGTCTATAAAATAATGAGGGGTAGATGTTAGCTAGATAGTCAATATCTTTTCTCAAAGGTAGGGGAGTCTAAAACTACAGGGCGTAGGTTTAAGGTGAGAAGAGAGAGGCACAAAAGAGTTCAGATGGGCAATTTTTTCACTCAGAGGATGTTGAGTATCTGGAACAAGCTGCCAGAGGTGTTAGTAGGAGTGGGTACAATTTTGTCTTTTAAAAAGCATTTAGACAGTTACATGGGTAAGATGGGTATAGAGGGATACAGGCCAAACATGGGAATTGGAATTAGCTTAATAATTACAAAAAAAGGGACGGCATGGACAAGTTGGGCCAAAGAGCCTGTTTTCATCCCGTTACCATCTATGACTCTTCTGTTTTTTCAATCTGCTGTTCTAACAATCTTCATTTCTCCTTGCTGCAAAGGTTTATACGCTCATTTCACATTTGATGTGGAAGAGCAATCAGCTGTCCTTTCTAATGTTTATTTCCTTGTTCAGTCTTGCCTTCTCATTCTGCACTTCAGTACATTGTTTTGTCACTACTGATAGGTTTGATGCAACATTTTCTGAAGTAGTATTTACTAACTCCTCATATTGTCCTGGGCTATGTGTTGATTCTTCAAAGAGTATTTCATGACAGCAACTTCTCTGAGTGCCTTTTCTAACTGCCCTTGTACCTGTCAGTACTTCTGGTTGAGCACTTTCAATTCAGTTTTAAAACAAAGACTTCCCGTGGAAGAGCCTAATGTTCTTTTTGCAGATTTTCTTTCTTTTAGGTTACCTCAAGTGGCTTCCCTTTATTCATAGCCGTCAGTGCACTGCACACTGCTACACCTGCTGTTGCAGTTTACATAACGTCCAGGCATTTTCAAAAAGCTCTATTTGTCTCCTTTTGGCTACTTTGGACACTCTTCTTTCTTCTGCACTAAACTCTTCCACATGTGCGCTTCATTGGATTGACATTGTCTGTAGTCAGCTAATGGCTCACTTACATATTGTCTCCCTTGGCATGCAGTCTGCTGTCTCCCTCAGTCTGAAGTCTGCTTGATGTTTTGGTGCTTTTTTGAGGGTGTTCTCTTTTTTTTAAGATCTGTGCTCTCCACAACATGGAGCTTAAAATATTTGTCAAAAGCTTTTATTATCTCTCCAAATGTGGTTGGGAATTCATCTATACCTTATAATGAGATTGCATCATGCTCAAATGCATCAGGCAAGTGTAAAAACATTACTTGTACATTTTCTGATCTCTGAATTAATCCTTATATATATCTGTAATCTAAATATTTTAATCCCCAAGTTGCCCAATTTTGGGACTGGCATGGTGGCACAGTTGTTAGTTAGCACTGCTGCTTCACAGCATTAGGAACCTGGATTCAATTCCAGCCTCAGGTCACTGTCTCCCCGTGGATTTCCTCTGGATGCTCCAGTTTCTTGCCACACTCCAAAGATGTGTGGGTTAAGTTGATTGGCCTTGCTAAATTGCTTCTTAATGTCAGGGGGTAAATGTGTGGGATTATGGGAATAGGAACTCAGTGGGACTTTAGTTGGTACAAACTCAATGGGACAAGTGGCCTTCTTCTGTACTGCAAGTATTTTATGATAAGGGTCTTGCCTTTGCCTATATTGCTACACTTGTAGGGTTTTGAATCATTGGAGGTCATTATTTTAAAACTGATTCACTGTGCAGGAAACTATTTAAACAAGAGGTCTGGGTCATCTCCATGCTTCTTAAAGCCTGAACCAAATGTAAGGCCAGCTTTAAGCTCTGTCAGCTGTTTTATTCTTTCTTTCATTCTATCGAGAATGGCCAAGATGCGTGAACTTGCAGTTTAAGTTTTCCTACAACTACACTCTGGATGCGCCGGTCCTGATTGCTGCTTATTTTATGAAGGTAATTGCAGCTTTTTATTGAATTTTTTTTTGCTCACCCTACATGTGATGTGGCCAGGTCTCTTGACTCTGCCTTTGCGTTCCGTGAGGTCTGCCTTTCCATCTGTGTAATGGATTCATCTACTGCCTTTCAGCCTTTTTCCCTTGTCTGAATTGTACTCAGCTTTTTCTGATCCAGCTTGGTCCTGAGACTGTGTGTTCAATCGGACCTGTCAATGGACCTCCATGTTCTCTGGTGAAGTCTTTCAGTCTCCGTCTTCAATGAAGATTTTCTTTTCTAACTGATCCCTAGCTGTGTCTTCAATTTAGGTGCACTTCTCACAAGTCAGACTACAATCACCACCCTTCTTCATCCTTTGAGATTCTGGACTCCTGCTCCAGCTACTTTGCAATTTCAGAATCCAGATTCCCTGCCACTAAAGGTGGCATGCACCAGTCAGCTTTGTGCCATTCTGCCTGAGGTCAGTGGTTTCCTTCATTGAATGATGGACACCGGAATGGGAAGAGGAGAATGTGTGGAGTCTCAGACCAACAACAGTAAGCCAGAACTGCACAGTAATGGGTGGGAGAGGCTGCATGGGAGTACGATCTCAGAAGCATCAGGGAGTGTGACGTGAGACTTGGAGAAGCGGAGTGGGACAGGCTTGGTGTCCTGGGTGCAATAGAGAGAAGAGCTGAACGTGTCAGAAACAATGCATATCTTTCGATTGAATTCATATTTTGTAGCTGTGTGCTAAGGACGGTGAAACTTGGGTTCAGTTTCATTCATTTGTGAGCTGGGTGTTGGTAGGTCTGCGAGCCTGTTTGTATATATGCATTTTTAATGAATGTCTACAACCCTTGAAGTGAAGGGATGAGTTATCAAGGGGCAGTGAAGTTAAAACAAAAACATAGAAAATATTGTACTGTTCACTGGCAACTAGGACCCAGAAACATAGAGACCCAGGAAAAGAGAGAAGGACTGTTTAATCATTTAGATACCAGGGAGCACAGACATAAAGTCTGTAACTCTCTGGAAAGCAAACCTACAAACTTCTGAGGAATTAGGTTTAGGGAACTCGTGTGTCTGCTTTGAAATTGAAGTACTGGTGAGTGTATGGCGCTGTTTTTTGCAGGTATCTTGGGAGAGATACCAATTGAGGAAAAGTTTCTAGTAAAGGTTCAGAAAACTGCTGGAAGAGAGATGTTTGGAATGAATCCAGCTCTTTGTGTTGAGATAGCAGTAAGTCTTCACTGGGACTGTGGGACTGAGATAAAAGGAACTACAGTGAGGACGAATCACTTTCTGGTACCTGTGTTGAAACCTTTCCAACCTATTATCTAGGGTAATATAGTTCATGTTCTCCTGTTTAATAAATGCTTTATTTCTTGGTGGGGTATGTCGAGTGACAGAAACCTTGGGAATGTGTTCAATAATTAATCATCACGGTTTTCTACTAAAATTCAAAGTTAGGACCTGTCAAGTCTCTCAGACCTGACTTGTCCAGACATAACATTAGAAATTGTTACAAATGAGAGTGAATAATAAAATAGAGATTGACGGAAGAGAAGTTTGGAGGTGGGGTTAAGGGATGTTTGCCCAGCAATAAGGATACTGTAGTACCAAGCCATAAAAGAACTAACTTCACAAAGCAAACCAAAGAAAAGATTTAATAACACACAACTTCATTACATCACCACTTGGGCTATAACGCTCCTCACAATTCCCATCTGTTTTCTATTTATATCGGATCGGCTGGTCAGCTGAGACCAGAGTGCAGGAGGATGCTATCGGAACTTGATGGTTTGAGTTTTCAGGAGAGGCGGAATAGACTGGAATTTTTTACTCTGGAGGCTGAGGAGTGATCTTATAGAGGTCTGTAAAATAATGAGGTGCATAGATCAGCTAGATATTCAACATCTTTTCCAAAAGGTAGGAGAGTCTAAAATTAGAGGGCATAACTTTAAGGTGAGAGGGGTTCCAAAGAGGCAATTCTTTTCAGACTGAGTGTGGTGAGTGTCTGGAATGAGCTGCCAAAGGCAGTAATAGAGGTGGGTACAATTTTGTCTTTTAAAGACTATTTAGACATTTACATGGGTACGATGGGTATAAAGGGATAAGGGCCAAATGCGGGCAATTGGGACTAGCTTAGGGGTTTTAAAATAAGGGTGGCATGGACAAGTTGGCCCAAAGGGCTTGTTTCCATGTTATAAACCTCTATGACTCTATGACACTTCGCCATTAGTTACATTAACTGGAATTTTACCCTGGAATCGAGGAGAGTGCGGCTCACAGAATGGAATTCCCCATTGACCCCCAGTGGGATTTTACCAAACTCACCTGAGTGAGGTCATAAAATACCTCCCATTGTCTGCTGGGTTGGCTGGTCAGCTGACCATCACACCACTTCGCCATTGGTTACATTGTTTAGCAGGTGAGCGGGTCAGCTGACCCTCACAGCATGTTATGATTGGTGACATTATAACAAGAGTCATGGCTGGACCAAGAAAGGAATGAGGTGACCGGTGCAATGGAGTTTGGCGGGAAGCTTGAGGCCGTGATGCAGAGCTGTCCTATCCATCCTGGAACCTCACTTCATTGCCACGCATAACTGCTGCATTGTCAGCTGACTACGGCTTTCACCAATGGGAATTCATCAGTTTCCCGCCTCATGATCGCACATGTCTCTGTGTGCGCCGACCGTACACTCAGCTCTAATCAGAATGGAATCCACTTTCCATCGTGAGAGCGGGAGTGCGGTCCACTTCCCGTTCCATCAGCAGGATCGCCATGCCACGGATAAAATACCGCAAACCCGTTTCAACTGGGCCTTCCTCTTTTGACAATTCTATGACATCAGAAAAGAAACACAATCAATTTGATGAGACCAGTGCTTTCTGAGCTCCACTGATAATCTATACCCTATCAAAGTCTTCATATAATCCATCTTTGATAATCCCTTCTAATCGACCATAACTGAAGTTAGACTATGGCCAGAATTTTCCCATCCAGCTTGCCATGGGAGTCACAGCAAGGGGGGGACACAATCAAAGGTCAGTTGACATTGGGTGAGATTTTCTGGTCTAGGGATGAGCATGGCCAGAAGATCCCATCCTATAAGCCTGATGAATTCCTGATTCTAACTGATTTCCCTTCCACGAGGGAACATCACTCTGATTCTGGGTAGAGTTCCCCAAAAATGCTTGTGAAAGTTTTCTGTTCAGACTGACTCTCAGGCAGCTATACTGGGATTTGGCTCTCTAGAAGCCATTGATATCCATTGGCCTTCCTCCTAGTTTCTAATGAGCAGGAAACTTCCAGGACTGTCAGCATCTCTGGTGTGTTCTCCAGTTAGGGATTCTATCATCTTAACCATATTTATGGAAATATTTCACACTTACTTCCTGCGCACAAGATTAACGCTCTGTAATTGTTGCTCTTATTGAGCCCCTAAATCCCAGGATCCCAAGATTCTTGGGATGAGCACATCCACCTCTCCACCAGTTTCTCCACCATTAAGTGGAATAGTGGTCATGTCACTGAACTACTAATCCCAAAGCCCAGCTCAATCAACTGGGGACAAGAGTTCGAGTCTCACTACAACAACTGGTGGAATTTAAATTCAATTGATACAGTCTGAAACATGAAGCTAGTTTCAGTAATGGTTAATCATCATTGATTGTCATAAAAACCTATCTGGTTCACTAGTGTCCTTTAGGGAAGGAAATCTGCTGTCCTTACCTGGTCTGGCCTACATGTGACTCCAGAGCCACAGCAATGTGGCTGATTCTCAACTGCCCTCGGAAATGGCTGAGCGAGACAGTCAGTTCAAGGGCAATTAGGAATGGACAACAAATGCTGGCCTTGTCAATGATGCCCACATCCCATGAAGGGATAAAGAAAACTCGAGAAAGGAACATTCTCTCTTCCATTCAGCGTTTCGCCCAGTGAGAAACTTTCCGACTGGCTATTTATTCCAACTGGAGCAGACAAGATGCTACAAAGAAGGATGGAAGATGAAATAAGACAATAAGGCAGTAAGATATAGGAGCAGAATTAGGCCACTCGGCCCATTGAGTCTGCTCCACCGTTCCATCATGGCTGGTATTACTTTCATCCCCAATCTCCCGCCTTCTCCCCATAGTCCTTGATCCCCTTATTAATCAAAAACCTATCTATTTCCTTCTTAAAGACACTCAATGACCTGACCTCCACAGCCCTCTGTGGCAAAGGGTTCCACAGATTCACCACTCTCTGGCTGAAGAAATTCCTCCTCATTTCTGTTTTGAAGGAGCATCCCTTCACTCTGAGGTTATGCCCTCAAGTTCTAGTTTCTCCCATCTCCGATCTTTTCTTCTTCTAATTACTAATGCCTTAAGATGATGAAAAAACACAGACTTCTTCAGTTTCTTGAACAAGGGGAGGCGATGGCCCAGTGATATTATTGCGAGAATATTAATCCAGAAGCTCAGCTAATGTTCTGGGGACCCGGGTTTGAATTCAGTCATGTCAGATGGTGGAATTTGAAATCAATGAAAAAAAAATACTGGAATTAAGAATCTATTGGTGACCATGAAACCAATTCAAATAAAAATTCTTAACTGCCCTTGGGTAACTCAGGATAGGTAATAAATTTTGGCCAACCAGCAACACCCATGTCCCATGAGTGAATTTTTTTAAAAATTGTTTGACCCTTTGAAGAGCTAAAGATTCATTTCCATTGTTCATTATTCTATGTGAGACTGAGACTAACTCTGCTCTTGCTCTTAATATTTCATCCACAGTTTCTCCGTCTCCAAGAGATTCATACATTTTTCAAAGAATTGGAAAGACGTCATCAAGCTTCAGGAAATGGGAATTACTCTTCCAGTTATATTTGTTTGTCTCTGGCTGTATGAATCATTTCCGACAATGCATTAAAGTTTGTCTATTAATGTCATAAATAAGGCTTGCATTAACACTGCAATGAAGTTACTGTGAAAATCTCCTAGTTGCCGCACTCCGGTACCTGTTCGGGTACACTGAGGGAGAATTTAACGTGGCCAATGCACCTGACCAGCATGTCTTTCGGACTGTGGGTGCAAACCGGAGCACCCGGAGGAAACCCATGCATAGAATGTACAGGCTCCACACAGACAGTGACCTAAGCCAGGGATCAAACCCAAGTCTCTGGCACTGAGAGCAGTGCCACTGTGCTGCCTGCCCCATACAGGAACCTGAGCCAACAATTGCATAACAATTGAGGCTGTACAATGAAATGATTATAATTCCTACAACTGCAGGTTCCCTTCAAACACAACTCCATCAAGGTGTGTAAGCTATCATTCCTGGGAATGGCATCGTGACGGTCAAGACTTTGTTACCTGTAACCCAGTGGGCCTGGGCTAATGATATGGATTAAAATCCCAAAACAGCAGCTTGGAAACCCAGTTAACGAATAAATCAGGAACAGCAATGATGGATATGGGGGTGGGGGAGAGAGATGTTTGATCTAGTTGGGGGGCGTGGAAGCTGGAAGCAAGGTAGTGGGCTGGCAGGGGGAGGAGGGGGAATGTTCGCCCTAGCTGAAGGGAAGCTGGAAGCAAGGCGGTGGGGTGCTGTGGTCTTGGAGTGAAGGTCAGACCATTTGGGACTAATATGAGGGGGGAAAATTTCTTCAGATGAGGGGTGGTGTATCTCTCTGGGGTTCTCTGCCACGGAGGGCTGTGGGGGTTCACTCACTGAGTCTGTCTGGGACTGAGATCAATAGAAACATCAAAGAAAGGAGCAGGAGGAGCCATTCAGCCCTTCTCACCTGCTTCACCATTCATAATGATCATAGTTCATCATCCAACTCAATAGCCTGATCTCACCTTCTCCCCATAATCTTTAATCCCCTTCACCCCAAGTGCTATATCTAACTGTTTCTTAAACATTCAATGTTTTGGCCTTAATTATTTTCTGAGGCAGGGAAGAGATTTCTCCTTATCTCCGTCCTAATCCATCTTCCATGTATCCTCAGACTGTTATCTCTGGTTCTCAACACCCTGACCATTGGGAACATCCTTCTTGTAACTATCCTGTCGAGTCCTGTGAGAATTTTCTAGGTTTTGGTGAGATTCCTCCCTCTCATTCTTTTGAATACAATCCTAACCGTCTCAGTCTCTCCTCATACATGAGCCCCGGCATCCCAGGAATCAGTCTGGTAAACCTTCTCTGCACTCCCCCCATAGCAAGAACATTCTTCCTCAGATAAGGAGACAAAAACTGCACTCAATATTCCAGGTGGGGTCTCACCAATGTCCTGTATAATTGCAGCAAGATATCCCTGCTTCTGTACTCAAATCCTCTTGCTATAAAGGCCAACATACAATTTACATGTAAGCATATATTATATAAACAAATAATACACACCATTGATACCAATAGGGTCATGGAGAGTCATAGGCCAGGATTTCCCTATCCTGCCCACTAAGGCAATCATAGCAGGCGGGACACAAACCGCATAAAGTTGGCCTGGGGTGGGATTTTCGAGTCTTGGGGCTGGAGAATTTCCCCCCCCCCCCCCCATAGAGTCATACAGCACAAAACAGACCCTTCAGCCCATTATGTCTATGCCAACTATCAAGTACCAATCTACACTAACCTCATTTAATGGAGCCAGAATTCGACCACCTTACCTGCCATGGAATCAGAGCGAGCAAGGGGCAGACAACAGAAATGGCTGTTGATCTTAAACAGGAATTTCCAGTCTCATTCGAACGTCATCATAAAACTCTGCCCATAGTTTCTACAGGTTAAAAATACCAAAGAGTGCGGGGATGGTGCATGAGGACCATCGTGTTAAGGTGGAGGATCAGCCAACAACCAGGGTGCACCACCCTTCCTGGCTGGCCAGATATTACGGACCCGCTAAGCTGAACCAAGATTTCAATGACCAGGTGCATCCACCAGGGGGGAGACACATTGAATGTCAGGGCAGGCTCGAAGGGCTGAATGGCCTACTCCTGCTTGTGTTCCTCATGTCCCTACACAGCTACTATCAATAGTGAGTGCGTAGGCACCAGGTTCATTGTTTATCTTTAGGGAGGGAAATCTGCCATGTTTACCCAACCTGACTTATACTAGAGCCCAGAACCCAGGATTGTGATTAAATTTTGTCCGAACTCAGATACGGGTGTTTCTCCATGGACTCTTCAAATGAAGACAATAAAATAGAACAAAAGGTTATTAAAGAAGGGGTTTAATAAAGAAACTTCATTACTCCAAACTTGAGGCCTTGCCCTGGACCAATCTGAGCTCCCCATCATTCCCAACAGGTTCTTATTTATAGTGAGTCAGCTGATCAGCTGACCATCACATCATTCTGTAATTGGTTCCATGATTCACTGGGTCAGCTGACCCTTACAGCTTGTTACCATTCGTCACATTACATCCAATACTTAAACTAGAAAGAGTGCAAAAGAGATTTACTAGGATGCTACCGGGACTTGATGGTTTGAGTTATAAGGAGAGGTTGGATAGGCTGGGACTTTTTTCTGTGGTGTGGAGGAGGCTGAGGGGTGATCTTATAGAGGTCTATAAAATAATGAGGAGCACAGATCAACTAGATAGTCAATATCTTTTCCCAAAAGAAAGGAAATCTAAAACTAGAGGCATAGGTTTAAGGTGAGAGGGGAGAGATACCTCATTTAATGGAGCCAGAATTCGACCACCTTACCTGCCATGGAATCAGAGCGAGCAAGGGGCAGACAACAGAAATGGCTGTTGATCTTAAACAGGAATTTCCAGTCTCATTCGAACGTCATCATAAAACTCTGCCCATAGTTTCTACAGGTTAAAAATACCAAAGAGTGTGGGGATGGTGCATGAGGACCATCGTGTTAAGGTGGAGGATCAGCCAACAACCAGGGTGCACCACCCTTCCTGGCTGGCCAGATATTACGGACCCGCTAAGCTGAACCAAGATTTCAATGACCAGGTGCATCCACCAGGGGGGAGACACATTGAATGTCAGGGCAGGCTCGAAGGGCTGAATGGCCTACTCCTGCTTGTGTTCCTCATGTCCCTACACAGCTACTATCAATAGTGAGTGCGTAGGCACCAGGTTCATTGTTTATCTTTAGGGAGGGAAATCTTTGAGGTATCAAAGGGACAATTTTTTCACACACGTAAAACAAGCTGCCCGAGGCAGTAATAGAGGTGGGTAAAATTTTGTCTTTTAAGAAGCATTTAGGCAGCTACATGGGTAAGATGGATATAAAAGTATGTGGACCATATGGGACTAGCTTAGTGGTTAAAAAGAGGCAAAATGGACAAGGTGGGCCGAAGGGCCTGTTTCCGTGCTATAAACCTCTATGACTCTAATACAAAGTTGTCACCAGTTACATTCTAACACTGGGTAGCCACTGAGTTAACAGCAATTAAGAATGGCCACATCACAAGAATGAATTTCTTTTTAAAAAAATGGTTAATCTGAGACTCCTACAGGTTTTCTATTATAACAGCAACTGACATTCAACCGCAAGCAAGGCATTATCCTCCCGATTCCAGGGTTAGCCAGAGAGAATTAACGAGGTGCATGAGACAAAGCCTAAATGCAATGGAGTGAAAATTAGACCACAAAAATTGTGGTCTCACAGCCTTGGCCCTGAGGAATAATCAGAATCTCTCCCAGTCTCACTAGGAGAATCGTATATAAAAAAAATTTCAATTGCCCGTACTGTCAATCAACAACCCAGCGTTCAAAGACAGACAAGCATACTTCAATTCATCACACTTTCCTCACTAAAAGCCCAGCTAGACCCTTGCAGTGCTTTCGAAACATCCGGTAAAAAAAATGACAGATGTGTGCAGTGAATAATGAGAATTGATTTTTAATTCGCATTTTTTTTGTGTAAATTTGCCGGCGTTTGAAGCCCAGGATCAGCAGCCAGCAGAGAGGTTGCGATCTCGTTAATGTGCCTGAGTGACACGGCGTTAGAATAGATTTATGGTGATTTAATTTTAATCAACAAGCTGCTGTTCCATTTCAACGGCTTGGAGGAGCAAAGGCAGCAAGCGAGACACACTGCCCGTGGGATATGAGGTGTTACTGGAACAGAGCAATTTGCCCTTGGAACCAGAACTTTCATCAGTGGCGGAGACTGAGGGGGGACCAGATAGAATTCTATCAAATTATGAGGGGCATAGATAGGGTTGACAGTCAGAATCTTTTTCCCAGAACTGAAATGTTTAATACTAGGGGGTGGGGAACAGGGGGCAGGATGGGCGTGCATTTAAAATGATGGGGGAAATTCAAAGGAGATGTGAGGGGCAAGTTTTTTACACAGAGAATGATAGGTGTCTGCCAGGAATGATGGTAGAGGCAAATATGATAGGGACATTCAAGAGGCTTTTTGATAAGTCCAAAGATGTGCCAGTTAGGTTGATTGGCCATGCTAAAATTGCCCCTTGGTGTCCTAAGATGCTTAGGTGAAAGGGATTAGCGGGTAATAATATGTAGGGATATGGGGGTAGGCCTGGGTGGGATTGTGGTCGGTGCAGACTCAATAGGCCGAAGGGCCTCTTTCCGCACTGTAGGGTTCTATAATGAATATGCAAGGAATAGAGGGATATGGACTCAGGGCAAACAGAAGGAGTTAACAACTGTCACACTACATTCTGCACTTTCTCGTTTCCTTCTCTGTGAATGTATGTTTTGTCCATGTAGTGTGCAAGAAACAATACTTTTCACTGTATGTTAATACATGTGACAATAATAAATCAGATCAAATCAAATTTAATTTGGCATCATGTTTGACACAGCATGGTGGGCCGAAGGGCCTGTTCCTATGCTGTACTGTATTCTATGTTCAATGACTCAAATAAGACAACAGCTTCCTATCTCAGCCCCAAGTCAAGCTTGTTCGAAGGAGTCTCCAACTTAGTTTTTCTTGCTGGTGTTAAGGAGCTTCACAGTCACCAGGAGCAACAGATTGGAAATTAGATGCACTGAGGCCTGCACAAAGAAGTAGGTTTCAGGGAAGCTTTGAAGGTGGCCAGGGGAGCGGAATGGGGGGAGAGGGGGAGTTAGGATATAATGGTAAGATGGCAAAATGGAGAGGAGGAAGGAGGCCCAGAGTTTGAAGATTGGGAAGGTGTGGCCACAGAGGGCTTTTATACATGGTAGTAATTGTTTTGGTTCTTGTTTGTAATTGATAAAAGTTCTTGCTAATTTTCTTACTATACATGTTAACTATATTCTTAACTATATTTTATAAAAACTCCCTAGTGGGTCAGTTGAATCATACCTGAAGTGAAACCTATCATGTTTGTCCTAGCCAAATTCAAGATGCAAAACTTACAACACAGGCAGGCTCTGTAGAACATTTTGGAGTTTCTGATCTGAACCATTAAACCTACTCCCTTCCTTGCCCACACAAAGCCCCCTCCTCACGCCCCTCCTCCTTCCCCTTCCCCCTACCAAATTGGTCAGCGCTTCACCTACCGTGGCTGTCCTACATTGAGTATACGCTGGCATAATACACTGGGAAATGGATATGATGATGTGAGCATTTGACATCCATCCCTCAAAGACAGAGGATCACACCCTTAAGGCAATAGCCCAGGCAGCATCAGGTTGACTGACAGTTAAAGTTTACTTATTAGTCATAATTAGGCTAACATTAACACTGCAATGAAGTTACTCTGAAAATCTCCTAGTCGCCACACTCCAGTGCCTGTTCAGGTACACTGAGGTGCACCTAACCAGGGCATTTTTTGGATTGTGGGAGGAAACTGGAGGAAACTCATGCAGACCAGAGAGAATGCAGACAGTGACTCAATGCAGGAATTGAACCTTGGTCCCTGGCACTGTGAGACAACAGTACTGTGCCACCATGCCGCCTCTGTGTTTGACTCTGGGTGAGCACCCCCTCTCTAAGCTCAGTTTTGAGAATGAAACAAAGACTGAGATTTCCCTGCCTGACAGAGGCAATTTCTCTGCTGCTAATTGAACTGGATGGTTTGCGGTCAAGAATGGCCAATCAGAACAAAATACTTTGAATCAGCAAGCAGCATAACTAATAAAAGCTCTCCGCTGAGCAGGGAGATTAACTGAAGTAAAATCACCTTGTTAACTTTTTTCGATTAAAAAATCTTTCGGCAGAATGACATAAAATACTTCAAGCAAACAAAGAAAAGCATTAATATGAAGGGCGACAAACTCATCGGAAAAATACAAGAAAATGATGACAGCTCATTTAGGGCTAGCTATACAAGCAACAGGTCAAGCCTCACAATCTTTGGAAGCACATAAGTGGATATACATGATCTACTCAGATATTTATATAGAAACATAGGAGAGGTCATTCGGCCCTTCGAACCCGCCCTGCCACTCATCACAATCATGGCTGATCATCCAACTCCAAAACCTAATCCCGCTTTCTCCCCATAACCTTGGACCCCATTTGCCCAAAGTACTAAATCCAGTTGCCTCTTGAATACATTCAATGTCAAGACATCAACTACTTCAAATGGTAAAGAATTCTACCGGCTCACCATTCTTTGGATGAGAAAATATCTCCTCATCTCCGTCCTAAATGGTCTACCCCAAATCCTCAGACCATGACTCCTTTTTCTGGACTCCCCCGCCATCAGAAATATCCCCCCTGGATCTACTCTGTCTAGTCTTGTTAGAATTTTGTAAGTCTCTATGAGATCCCCCATCTCATTCTTCTGAACTTCAGTGAAAACAATCCTAACCAAGTCAATCTCTCCTCATATATCAGTCCCACCATCTCTGAAATCGACTGGTAAACAATCACTGCACTGCCTCGGGAAAGGCATTTGATACAGTTCTGTGGCAAATTAGTTAGCTAGGTGGGTGAGTGTGGATGTGTCCACCAGCAAGGCCTGTGAGGAGGATGTGTTCATTGTAAGCAACAGATCTTATTAGGGTCAGATCAGTTGACTACAGATTGATATCCAACAATCTGGGACAGTAAAGCAGGCTACTTTTTTCATATTTGGAGCATTGCATCCTCTCTTGACCTTACAGAACTGAAGGCAAGCAGCACCTGATTCAACCCCAATCATTAAGCGGTACTGGACAAAGCAAGAGCATCGTATAATCGGTAGCACAACGGTCAGCACTGCTGATTCATAGTGCCCAGGGAGCCAGGTTCGGTTCTTGGCTTGTGTGGAGTTTGCATGTTCTCCCCATGCCTGTGTGGGTTTCCTCTGGGTGCTCCAGTTACCTCCTACATTCTGAAAGACGTACTGGTTAAATGCATTGACCCGAGCAAGCGCCGGACTATGGCGACTAAGGGAATTTCACAGTAACTTCATTGCAGTGTTAATGTAAACCTTACTTGTGACTAATAAACAAACTTTAATCATCCCACTTCAATCCAAAGATGGTGTCATCACCCTAATGATGTCACAGGATTAAATATCTAAATCAGCAAAACACCAGGGGCTGGATTTAACAAGGGAGAGGGATTGAAACGTGCTATTTGTGGAGTGTTGAATCCCAGATAGATGGATAGATATACAGATAAGTAGGTAGGCTAATGATACATTAAGTATACGCAGACACACTTGCATTCCTACTTGCATGTATATGTGTATGTATAATGTATCATATGTATTCTTTCAAATGATTCCTGCTTTCCTTCTTCTCATTTGACATCAATAGGTTTTTTTTTAAAAAAAAGAATGTATTGTAAATTTCATAATTATAGAATTGTAGAATCCCTACACTGCAGAAGGAGGCCACTCAGCCCATCGAGTCTGCACCGACTACAAACCCACCCAGCTCCTACCCCATAACCCCATGCATTTACCCTGGCCAGATCCCTGACACTAAGAGGCAATTTAACATGGCCAATCCACCTAACCCATCTAATTCCCTGAGTGCCTAATTGTTTACATGCTGTGACCACGAAATACACAATTAGATAGGTTTCCTTGAGATCAAAGAATAATTTTTATTGTGCTTAACCCTATTTGAATTCAAAATTCTGTCTCTTTAACACACAAACAAATAGATTACAGGTTGGAGAAGATAAATTAAGCAATTTAAATATCCATAAAATTAATGAGCTTCAGACTGAACTCTGTGGTCCTACTGCTTCTGGTGTTGAGGCAGTTGGAAGATGATGATGGACAATTTATTTGTTCTTCTAAAGATTGCAATGCAAGGTCAAGTTCTTTCCAAAATTTCTATTCATAGCATTCAGCAGACAAGGTTTAAAACTTGCAAGCTGAATGGAGCCAGGGAGGGAATGAACCCATTCAAGATCTTCTTCCTTCAGCATCAAGGTTGCTTGGCCTTCTTTGCAGAGAAAGGAGGTTCTTAAAAACACTAAGGATTGTCTTGTCAATGAATGAATAATTTCAAAATGGAAATTGATGGGCGCATCAGGGTGTTAAATATACGGGGCATCTAGAATAGAGCAGGGGAAATGGGATCGACAGGATTGCTCCATCGAGAGCCAGCAGAGATTCAATTTAATTTAACTTTATTTATTAGTGTCACAAATAGACTTACATTAATGCTGCAATTAAGTTACTGTGAAGATCCCCTAGTCGCCACACTCCGGCACCTGTTCAGGTACACTGAGGGACAACTTAGCACGGCCAATGCACCTAATCAGCATGTGTTTCAGACTGTGGGAGGAAACCGGAGCACCCAGAGGAAACACATGCAGACACAGGGACAATGTACAGGTTCTGCACTGACCTACACCAGGAATCAAAGCCCGATCCCTAACTATACACCTGAGGAACAGTACAAAGGGTCTGTTAGACTTTGGCACTGGTGGCTCCTTCAATGTCACAACATGATATTCTAGTTATCACAGTTGTACCCAGGGGCTGGACACTCTGGAACCAACACGTCAAAAATGGACTCTGGTGGAATGGACAGTCAGAGTAAAGAAAGCAACCACATAATTCTCTTCACTCTCCAGCTGGAATTGAAGGTGGCTCATAACAAGGGCAGGAGAGACAGTGCAGTAAATACCACAGAATGATGATCACCTCAGGGACATCGAAAGCAGTGATGGGAGGAGACAGGACAAGACAGAAAGCCCAGAATCACCACTCACAAAGTGACCAGGAGGGAGCTGGGTTAAAAGGAACAGATCCCCTGGAATTGCTAAACCACCAGAACGGCACAATGAGGAGGGAGATATTGAGTCAGTGTTTGGAACGGAGGTTGTTGTACTTTTCACGGTACAGAGCACTCAACTGAAGTGGGTGTCTCAGAGAGAGCTTAGAGTCTATCATGCCTGAACGATTTTTACATCTGCACTCAGCTTAGGCAGATCCTATCAGAAACAATTAAATTTTCACGCAAGATTTAAAGTGCTCTAAAATGTAATTGTTTGGAAGGACAAAGTTTCTTTTCAGCAGTTAAACATTCTGAATTCTTATAATGAAGGCAATTAACTCATTTCTCGGCCGGTGATGTTTCAGGCTGGGTTCATGCATAGATGACTCCAACGTGAGTTTTTGATGCAGCAACATTTATGTAAATTTAAATGACATTTTACAAATCAGTTAAGATTTATTTTTAAATAATTCTTGTTTTGTTTTTATTGACGCTGCTCCACCTTTCGAACAGCGAACAGATGAAAATGGCAAGAAACAGAGAGTCGGGATATTGGATAGTTATTCGAATCGGGTAGTCACATTGGCACTGTGTGGCTCACCATCTCCCGCGTGAATCTGTGTTGGAACCTCAATGATTCACCACAACCGAGATCACATGACAGAACACTAGATATCAAAGTTTTACTGATTCCAAAGAGACAAGCCACATCTTAAACTGGATTGTCGATTAAGTTATAGACTAATCTTAGATTCTTGCTGCAAAGAGAGACATTTTTCAAAGAACAGTACAGCACGGGAACAGACCCTTCAGCCCTCCAAGCCTGCACCAATCATGTTTACCTATCTCGCCCAACCACTTATATCCCTCTATTCCTCATTGTTCATATGCCTATTAAGATGTCTTAAATGTGACTAACGTAACTGCCTCAACCACCTTACTTGACAGTGCATTCCAGCCCCCACCACGCTCTGTGTAAAAAACTTCCCCTACACATCTCACTCAACCTTTCCTCCCTCATCTTGAACTTGTGTCCCCTTGTAATTATCATTTCTGCCCTGGGAAAAAGTTTCCAACTGTTTGCCCTATCTATACCCCTCATAGTTTCATAAACGCCTATCAGATGGCCTCTCTTTCTGGGGAGAACAATCCCAGTTCATTCAGTCTCTCCTCATAGCTAATTTGGGTCCATACCAGGCAACATCCTGGTATCCTTTTCCGTACTCTCTCCAAAGCCTCCACAATAGCAATGCAGTGACCAGAGATGGGGAAGGAGAGGGAGAGTGGGACTAATTGGATAGCTCTGTCAAAACACTGGCACAGCACTGATGGGCTGAATGGCCTCCTTGGGTTCACTGTTATTCTGTGATTCCAAGTCAGGCTGTGTTTTTAAAGAAAGGAAATTGTTGACACCTTCACATAAAGACACAGCACCAGAAGTGTCCAGAATCTGAACCTTTTAGTCCCAATTACGGGTTTTGTGCTAAGCCCAGATTGTGTTATTCTGTTTTCATTTCTCACAGTGAAATCTGACAGCTCTGTAATTTGTCAAGGCGCTCCTTCTTGCATAAGTAAAAGAGAAGAACTAGTTACAGCTGAGGAGCTGCAGTCCTCTTTGTCACAGCAAGTGCTTATTAACACGGTCCACTTGTCAATCAACCCTCATGATTGCGTCAATTTAGCAAGGAGGAGATTTTGGAGTGTTTCAAGCAGTCGGCATCATTCTGTGGTGATTAAGATCTGGCAGCCATCTGGATCAAGCCATTGACGCAAAATAAACAAATGATTCTTAAAGAGGAAGGCCAGATAAGCAGTGAAAAACACTTCCTATACTTGCGGGATAATCCTTCCAACTGGGATCCTTACCCGTTGAAAACGCACATGGGTGTGATAGGAAAATCATGAGCAGTGCCCTACTTACCCAATAAGTAGTCTCACAACACCAGGTTAAAGTCCAACAGGTTTATTTGCTAGCACGAGCTTTCAGAGCGCTGCTCCTTCATCAGGTGAGTGGAGGATTTGTTTCACAATCCAGGCACATATAGACACAAACTCAATTACAAGATTCTGGATGGAATGCGATTCTCAACAGGTAGTCAAGTCTTTTCAGGTGCAAACAATGTGGGTGGAGAGAGGGTTAAGCTCAGGTTAAAGAGGACTTTGACCTTGTATCGTGAGACTATATATCTTTTTAACCTGAGCTTAACCCTCTCTCCATTCACATTGTTTGCACCTATAAAGACTTGACTACCTGTTGAGAATCACATTCTATCCATGACCTTGTAATTGAGTTTGTATCTTATATGCCCCGTTTGTGAAACAAATCCTCCACTCACTGATGAAGGGGCAGTGCTCTGAAAGCTCGTGCTACCAAATAAACCTGTTGGTCTTTAACCTGTGAGATTTCTTACTGTGCCCACTCTGTGTCCAACACCAGCAACTCCACATCATGCCTACTTACCCACTACGCACTGTCGGCAGACTGGGTTGCGGTAGGGGAGTGCAAGGAAAGGAAAATGTTCTTTTATCCCTTCGTCTCTCTTTCACTCTACACAAACCATTGCCAGCCATTCCCAACCCGATTGTTACTAAACATTCTAAAGTTATATTCAATACAAAATCGAAAATTGGTGCTAAACATTGTGCAATTATCAGCGAACACCCCCAGCTCTGATCTCACAACGAAGGGAAAGGTTATTGATGAGGCAACTGAAAATGGTTGAACCCAGGACACTACCCTGAGGAGGTCCTGCAGCGATGTATGGGGACAGAGTCTCCAAGTACAGGCATCTTTCTGTTTGTAACGTGTATAAGTAACTTGGAAGCTGGTCTGATTAGCAAGTTTGTGGATGATACTAAGATTGTGGGAAGTAATGAAGATTGGTAGAGAGTACAGCAGGTTATTGATAGACTGGAAAATTGGGCAGAGAATTGGCAGATATAAATTAATCTGGACAAATGAGAGGTAACGCATTTTGGTAGATCTAATTCAGGTGGAAACTAAAAAATAAATAGCAGAACCATCAGGAGCATAGACACACAGAGAGATTTGGGTCCACAGATCCTTAAAAGTGGCAGCACAGTGGAAAAGCTGGTGAAAAAGTATATGACATGTTTGCCGTCACTGGCCAGGGCATTGAGTATAAAAGTTGGCAAATTATGTTACAGATGGTTTGGCCACATTTGGAATACTGTGTCCAATTCTGGTCCCCACGCTACCAGAGGGATGTGGAGACTTTGGAGAGAGTACAGAAAAGATTTACCAGGACGTTGTCGGGTATGAAGGGCATTAGCTGTGATGGAGGTTATTAGCTATGAGGAGAGATTGGATAAACTGTTAGTGTTCTTCCTGAAAAGGTGGAGGCTAAGGGGTGACCTGATAGAAGTTTATAAAACTGTGAGGGTATGGATGGAGTGAATAGTTGGAAGCTTTTCCCCAGGGCAGGAATGACAACTACAGGAGGCACAAGTTCAAGATAAGGAGGGAAAGGTTCAATAGAAATGTATGGGGAAAGTTTTTTTACACAGAGAGTGATGGGTGAGGTGGTTAAGATAGACACATTAGTGAGATTTAAGACTTATCTGGATAGACGGGGAATAGAGGGATACGTGTGATAGGTTTAGATAGAGCAATGTGATTGGTGAAGGCTTTTTGGGCTCAAGAGCCTATCCCTGTGCTGTCTTGTTCTTTGTTCTTTGCTTTCCGTATCAGAGATGGCTTCATCCCGTGACTAAAAATTCACCCCTCCACCATCCGCCTCTCAGATCTCCGCAGACCAGTTTTACGCAGACTTTTTAGTGCCATGCTCAGTTGATAGGGGCCTTTCTATCAAGGGCAGTGGTGTCCACTTCACCAGCGATGTTCAGTTCCCATGTTCACAACTACCATCCTGGCACAAGAGCCAGCTGGTTTCCAGAAAACCTAACCCCTGCCACCCATATGTTTTCTAATGGACTCAAGAAGAAGTCAAACAGGTGAATGAATCATTGTCATGCATTCAGATGATTTCTAGTGCAAAGCAAGTAGAGGGAGTACCCACACATACTCAAAGAACAGTATAGCACAGGAACAGGTCCTTTGGGCCTCCAAGCCTGCACCGATTACATTTACCATCTAGCCTAATTGTTTATATTCCTCCATTCCCTCTTTGTTCATATGCCTATCAAGATAAGTCTTAAATGTGGTTAATGTGTCCACCTCAACCATCTCACTTAACAGTGCATCCCAGGCCCCCACCACCCTCTGCATAAAAAACATCCCCCGTACATCTTCATTGAATCTTTCCCCCACTTTACCTTGAATTTGTTCCCCCTTTTCATTGGCATTTCTGTCCTGGGAAAAAGATTCCAACTGTTCACCATTCCTAAACCCCTCATAATTTTATAAACTTCTATCAGGTTTCCCCTCAGCCTCCATCTTTCCAGGGAGAACAATTCCAGTTTATACAATCTCTATCCCTGCTTATTCAATCTCTGCTCACCCCATTTGCACCATGAATCTAATCTAACAATTCTTGAAGGAACCACTGCTGGTGGCTAACAAAGACAGAGCCCGAAAATCATTTTGTTTTTAATAGTGCTGGAAAGGGCTGGAGCTTCTCCTTCTGGCCTTCACTAAACAGCACTAGTCCCCTGCTAGCCCATTCACATCTTCCCTGAGATTAATCCCCTGAGAGTCGCTCCCGTCTCCCACTGCCCCCACACCAGCTTTGAGTGGAAACTGGCTAATCTTCTGTCCTCCTGCTTGATGCCAAGTGTTCATTAGGCTCCATAGCAGCATGAATGGACAGGCAGGCAGGGAACGCATGCCACTGAATTCATGCCCACTTTGGGCAAAAGTCAAAACTCAGCCTTATTTCAGTGTAACTCAGAGCTATTCCTGAACAACCGGATTCTAAAAACTGGCCAGATGCCACCAATCATTCACCGTGGCTCTGATTGCAATTCACAGAGGGCAGCCCACCTGGAATCTAAAGCTAACTTGTCTGGGTAAGTGCAGTTCCAGCAAACTCAACATCATCCAGAATAAAGCCACATAATTGATTACCATTCTATCCCACACATTCAGCATTCACTGTCTCCATCACCCACACACACAATGCTAATCACTGTCTCCATCACCCACACACACAATGGCAATCACTGCCCCCATCACCCACACACACAATGGCAATCACTGCCTCCATCACCCACACACACAATGGCAATCACTGTCTCTATCACCCACACACACAATGGCAATCACTGTCTCCATCACCCACACACACAATGGCGATCACTGTCTCCATCACCCACACACACAATGGCAATCACTGTCTCCACTACCCACATGGCAATCACTGTCTCCATCACCCACACACACAATGGCGATCACTGTCTCCATCACTCACACACACAATGGCAATCACTGCCTCCACTACCCACAATGGCAATCACTGTCTCCGTCACCCACACACACAATGGCGATCACTATCTCCATCACCCACACACACAATGGCGATCACTGTCTCCATCACCCACACACACAATGGTGATCACTATCTCCATCACCCACACACACAATGGCAATCACTGTCTCCATCACCCACACACACAATGGTGATCACTGTCTCCATCACCCACACACACAATGGCAATCACTGTCTCCATCACCCACAATGGCAATCACTGCCTCCATCACCCACACACACAATGGCAATCACTGCCTCCATCACCCACACACACAATGGCAATCACTGTCTCCATCACCCACACACACAATGGCAATCACTGCCTCCATCACCCACACACACAATGGCGATCACTGCCTCCATCACCCACACACAATGGCAATCACTGTCTCCATCACCCACACACACAATGGCAATCACTGCCTCCATCACCCACACACATGGCGATCACTGTCTCCATCACCCACACACAATGGCGATCACTGTCTCCATCATCACACACAATGGCGATCACTGTCTCCATCACCCACACCCACAATGGCAATCACTGCCTCCATCACCCACACACACAATGGCATTCACTGTCTCCATCACCCACACAAACAATGGCAATCACTGTCTCCATCACCCACACACACAATGGCATTCACTGTCTCCATCACCCACACACACAATGGCAATCACTGTCTCCATCACCCACACACACAATGGCAATCACTGCCTCCATCACCAACACACAATGGCAATCACTGCCTCCATCACCCACACACACAATGGCAATCACTGCCCCCATCACCCACACACACAATGGCAATCACTGCCTCCATCACCCACAATGGCAATCACTGCCTCCATCACCCACACACACAATGGCAATCACTATCTCCATCACCCACAATGGCAATCACTGCCTCCATCACCCACACACACAATGGCAATCACTATCTCCATCACCCACACACACAATGGCAATCACTGCCTCCATCACCCACACACACAATGGCAATCACTGCCTCCATCACCCACACACACAATGGCAATCACTGCCTCCATCACCCACACACACAATGGCAATCACTGCCTCCATCACCCACACACACAATGGCGATCACTATCTCCATCACCCACACACACAATGGCAATCACTGTCTCCATCACCTACACACACAATGGCGATCACTGTCTCCATCACCCACACACAAAATGGCAATCACTGTCTCCACTACCCACATGGCAATCACTGTCTCCGTCACCCACACACACAATGGCGATCACTATCTCCATCATTCACACACACAATGGCAATCACTGCCTCCACTACCCACAATGGCAATCACTGTCTCCGTCACCCACACACACAATGGCGATCACTATCTCCATCACCCACACACACAATGGCGATCACTGTCTCCATCACCCACACACACAATGGTGATCACTATCTCCATCACTCACACACACAATGGCGATCACTATCTCCATCACCCACACACACAATGGTGATCACTATCTCCATCATTCACACACACAATGGCATTCACTGTCTCCATCATCCACAATGGCAATCACTGCCTCCATCACCCACACACACAATGGCAATCACTGCCTCCATCACCCACACACACAATGGTGATCACTATCTCCATCATTCACACACACAATGGCAATCACTGTCTCCATCACCCACACACACAATGGCGATCACTGCCTCCATCACCCACACACAATCAACACCAAATGCAATCACTGTCTCCATCACCCACACACACAATGGCGATCACTGCCTCCATCACCCACACACACAATGGCGATCACTATCTCCATCATTCACACACACAATGGCAATCACTGTCTCCATCACCCACAATGGCAGCAGTGTGCCCTATCTACAAAATGCACTGCAGCAACTCACCCAACAGTCCTTAAACAGCAATTTTCAAATTCAAAGAACCCTCCCTCCACCCATCGCCTAGCAGAACAAACTCAGCAGACATATGCAAATTCCCCTCAAAGTCACTCACCATCCTGATACAGAAGTACATCACTGTCAGTGGGTCAAAATCCTAGAACCTCTGCCCTAACCGCGCAATGGATATACCTACACTGTATGGACTACAGCGGCTCAAGAAGGCAGCTCACCCCACCGTCTCCTCAAGGACAAACAGGAATGGGCATAGTTGTGGGGTGGGGAAGATGAAGGTTGGGGTATTCAGTGGGGAGGGGTGGGGGGAATGTCAAGAGTTTGGAGAGCATTGTTGATGAGGATTCATGGAAATGGGCATGTATTTGGGGATGTCGGGAGAGTAATCCGGTGAGGCTCGGGATGCAGTGGGACTAGTTGAGAGTAATCTGGGCGTGGTGACCAGGATGGGGGGAGGTGGGGTGCAGAGGCAGGAGGTGCAGCCAGCGTTCCAGTGAGGACTGAGGGAGTCAGGACCATAGTTATATAATCCCTCCAACTTTTTGTGGGTAACTATTCTGTGAAATGTATCCGAGGCATCCAGCTTCTTCAGTCGGAAGTAAAAAGCGTTGGGATGGATCCAGGTGCAGGGAAGTTACCCACTGGAAGTTTGAAATTCCCAGTCAGTTGCCATGCAATCCTCATGAGTGGGCCTCTGACAAGTGCCCCAGTACATCATCCAAGATGCTCTGCAGGAGATTAGAAGTTCCTGATCATTGATCCCAGAATTCTCAGACCAATTGAACCAAGAAGTGTGAAAGAAGTTGGGGGAATCCTGATGATTAAGGGTGCCCTCCTTAACCTGGTTTGGAGTCTAGTTACCTTTTGGCCTGTTATCTGAGAGAAGTGGTGGCTGGCTCAGAGAGAGGGGAAGGAAAATAATCCCCTCACAAGAGGAAATCCAGCTCAGCGTATCAGACTGAACCTACCAAACACTGGCAGCTATTCCTCAATTCTGTCAAGAGACCCATTGTCACTCTGAATTCCAATCACCCAGTATGTTCCCTATTTGTCTAATTTAAACGCTCACCAAAGACTTTGCAGAAATATTAATTATTCATCAGTTTAGCCGATTGAGTAACAACAATACATTTTACTTTAAGAAATTAGTCTAATTATTCATTACCACTTTTCTCCCTGGCCTATCACTGCATATTCCAGTATAATACTGTTTAAACAATCCAGGCACAGCTTCTGGAGAATGCAGTCAGTGAATACATTGGGAATCCTTAAGGAATATTTCCTGCAGCTATCTGCAAAAAACCTGGGAAAATGACTACATTTGTGATGTGTTTTAACATACGCTATTTTAAATAATAAGCTTCCTCAGCTATTCACATAATAAATAATAGTTCTAGTCAATTGCAACAGAAGTGGGGTGGGATCTCTTCTCATTTAGAAAGTGCAGCAAGTAACAGGCCAGCGATTAACATAACAACCCAAATCTTCCAAGGAGCAGTGTGGAGAAAATGTTATTATTTAAATAAGTTGGGGTTTTATTGCGTTTTTCTATGGAGCATGCTGGCGTCTGTGTGTTTCTCTATGTGTTCCTGTGTGTGCGTACGTGTGTGCGTGTGTGTGTGTGTGTCTGTGTTTCTGTTTGTGTTCCTGTGAATGTGTATGTGTTTCTGTGTGTATGTGTATGTGTTTCTGTGTGTGTATTTGTGTGTGTGTGTGTTCCTGCGTGTATGTGTGTGTTTCTTTGTGTGTATGTGTTTCTATATGTGTGTTTCTGTGTGTATTTCTGTGTGTGTGTGTGTGTGTGTGTGTTTGTGTTCCTGTGTATATGTTTGCGTTTCTTTGTGTGTAAGTGTGTGTGTATTTCCATGCGTCTGTTTCTGTGTGTGTATTCCTGTGTGCGTGTGTGTGTGTGTGTGTGTGTGTGTGTGTGTGTGTGTGTGTGTGTGTGTCTGTGTGTGTGTGTGTCTGTGTGTGTGTTTCTTTATGTGTGCGTGTCTGTGACTAATTAAGTTAGAACATCAAAGACCTAGGTGTGAATGACAGGCACTTGAAGTGAATAGGCACAAGCTGGTTGTTCTGCAGGTAAATAAGACATGGTTACAAATTTGCATTAGGAGATAAAGATGGTTTGTTGTTTAATTTCAAAAGGAAGAACAAAGAAGTTTACAACTGGGAAAAGGACAGAAATAAACATTTGGTTTTATTTTACCCAAAAGTGTTGACCATAAGGAAAACATAAAAGATACTTGTGCCCTGGAAAAGATGAATTGCAAAGAAGGATAAGGGCAAAGGGATAGGATAAAAAAAAAGCATATTTAAAGAGAGGTTGGGAGTTGTGAGGGAGAAGCCTTGGAACTTCTTTTCCATTCAGCAACTGAGGTTTGTGCTTTGTGGTAATATTACTGGAATTTTTGTAGATTAAATATCTTTCAGAACTAATGAAGTGTTCATTTGTGTATATAGCTAGGTAGAGATTTTTCTGGGAATGTTCTGTAAGATTAATTTTAACTGTATAAATGTAATCTTGTGAGTTAAATTTTCTTTTCTTTTGTTAGTAAATGTCATGAAAGCCTACCAAGTTTCCTTTTGGGATTAGGCTTACATGGTATAGTCCGTTGATCATAACCACAGCAATCACCATCGATTTCCCTCTTCACTGTGCCTCTCTGGAGTGGCCAGGACTTATGGTTGGGATCTCTAAGCCTAGCTGCTCCATGTATGCAAATTGTACCTGATAAGGAATTGCTTTTAGGCAGACTAGACTATTAGGATATGGGGATAGGGATGAGGGAGGAGTTCAAACTTCCCAAGCAATTCCCATGGAGTCAATCCATTGCAACTTCTAAGGCACAATCTGGAGACTGGAAGAAGTCTCCAGGGTAAGCAGAGGCCTAGTGGTATTATCGCTAGAGTGTTAATCCAGGATCTCTACTAATGTTCCGAGGATTGGGGTTTGACCCTAACCCTAACCCAACTCGGCAGATCATGAAATTTGAATTTAATTAAAAATACCTGGAATTAAGAATCTACTGATGACCATGACACTGTAGTCGATTGAAAAAAAAACCCCACCTGGTTCACCTAATGTCCCCAATGGGAGGAAATCTGCCATCCTTACCTGGTCTGGCCTACACGCGAATCCAAAAACACAGCAATGTGGTTGACTCTCAGCTCTCTCTGAGCAAAGGCAACTATTGATGGGCAATAAATGTTGGCCTGTCTGTTACTCATGTATCCCATGAATGAAAATAAGTAGGCCAATGAAAATGAGACTTGTATTTAATTATTGGGAGCTGGGGAAGTGGTTTGGAAAACAGAAATGATATTTTGATTGTGTAAATCAAACATAACTGAGGCAATGAATTTCTGTTTTGAACATTAAACATCTAGAAAAATACATACATTAAAGAGAGATCCTTTCATGGCTTTGGGAAGTCCCAAGGTGCTTTAAAACCAGTGATATGCTTTTTATGTTCCAAACCGAACACATGATGAAACAAAAACAGGGGGTGATACCCTCTGGTGAGGCACGAGAAAAAATCAAAATGCGAAAGGAAGCTTATCAAATTAAAATATCTTCCCTGAAGTGATAAAGTACCTCAGCCCCTGTGATATCCACTGGCCACAGAAAGCCTTGATATGCTTATAGGTGTAATCATGTTATTATGTAGGAAAATTGTTGTCATGTGAAAAAAGCCTCAGCTTTTAGGAATTATTGGAGGCAGGGAGGTCCCAGTGGAATGGGAAGTATCTAATGTAACACCACTGTTTAAGAAGGGAGGGAGGCAGCAGCTGGGAAATTATAGGCCAGTTAGCCTGACTTCGGTCATTGGCAAGATTTTACAATCCATCATTAAAAATGAGATCGTGAAATACTTGGAAGTGCACAATAAAATAGAACTGAGTCAACACAGCTTCATCAAGGGGAAGTCATGTCTGACAAATCTGTTAGAGTTCTTTGAAGAGGTAACAAGGAAGTTAGATAAAGGATAACCAGTGGATGTGATTTATTTAGATTTCCAAAAGGCCTTTGACAAGGTGCCACATAGGAGACAGTTAAATAGGAGCAGCTGCTGCGAGTCCTTGATAAGTATGTCCCTGTCAGGCAGGGAGGAAATGGACGAGTAAGAGAGCCTTGGTGTACGAAAAGAGTTGATTTGCTGGTTAAGAAGAAAAAGGAGGCTTATGTCAGGATGAGGCTTGAAGGCTCAGGTAGTGCAATGGATAGCTATAGATTAGCTAGGAAGGAGGTAAAAAGTGAATTGAGGAGAGCTAAGAGGGGACACGAGAAGATGTTGGCTGATAGGATTAAGGAGAATCCTAAAGCTTTCTTTCGATATGTTAAGAATAGAAGATTGGTTAGGGCAAGATTAGGGCCAGTCATAGATAGCAGTGGGAAGTTGTGCGTGGAGCCTGAAGAGATTGGTGAGGCACTGAATAAATATTTCTCTTCGGTATTCACGCAGAGTGCTGGAAATGTAGCTGTGGAGAGCACTGAGGTACAGGGTTGCAAATTGGGGAGTATTGTAGTAGATAGGGAGGATGTGTTAGAAATTCTCGAGGGTTTGAAGTTGGATAAGTCCCCTGGGCCGGACGGGATTTACCCTAGGATTCTCTGGGAGGCAAGAGAGGAGATTGCAGAGCCTCTGGCTCTGATCTTCAGGTCCTCGTTGGTTACGGGTGTGGTTCCGGAGGACTGGAGGATGGCGAATGTGGTCCCATTGTTTAAGAAGGGGAAGAGAGACCTTCCTGGGAATTATAGGCCAGTGAGTCTTACTTCTGTGGTGGGCAAGGTATTGGAGAGAATTATTAGGGATAGGATTTATAGTTATTTAGAGAGAAATGAATTGATTGGGGATAGTCAGCATGGTTTCGTGAAGGGTAGGTCATGCCTTACTAACCTCATTGAGTTTTTTGAGAAAGTGACCAGAGAGGTGGATGGGGGTAAGGCGGTTGATGTAGTATATATGGACTTTAGTAAGGCTTTTGATAAGGTGGCCCATGGAAGACTTCTACAGAAAATGCAGATGTGTGGAATAGAGGGTGATTTAGCTAATTGGATTAGGAATTGGCTGGCAGATAGAAGACAGAGGGTGGTGGTTGATGGGAGATATTCATCGTGGAGTTCGGTGACGAGTGGTGTGCCTCAGGGGTCTGTTTTGGGGCCCCTGCTGTTTGTAATTTTTATAAATGATCTGGATGAGGGTATTGAGGGATGGATCAGTAAATTTGCAGATGATACTAAAGTTGGTGGTGTGGTAGATAGTGAAGAGGGGTGTTTTAGTTTACAGAGTGACTTGGACAAGTTGCAGAGCTGGGCCGAGAGGTGGCAAATGGAGTTTAATGTGGAAAAGTGTGAGGTAATGCACTTTGGCAGGAACAATAAATGTGTAGAGTATAGGGCTAATGGTAGGGCTCTTAATAGTGTTGAGGAACAGAAGGATCTTGGTGTATGTGTCAATAGATCCCTGAAAGTAGGCAGTCAAGTGGATAAAGTTGTTAAGAAGGCATATGGAGTCTTAGCTTTTATTGGTAGGGGGATTGAATTTAGGAGCCGCAGCATCATGTTGCAGCTGTACAAAACTCTAGTGCGGCCGCACTTGGAGTATTGTGTGCAGTTCTGGTCGCCACATTATAAGAAAGATGTGGAGGCATTGGAGAGGGTACAGAGGAGGTTTACTAGGATGTTGCCTGGTATGGAGGGCAGGTCCTATGAAGAGAGGTTGAAGGATTTGAGGTTGTTTTCGTTAGAAAGGAGGCGGCTAAGGGGGGATCTTATTGAAGCATATAAGATGATTAGAGGTTTGGATAGGGTGGACAGTGATAGCCTTTTTCCTAGGATGGAGAAAGCTAGCACGAGGGGACACAACTTTAAATTAAGGGGTATGAGTTATAGGACGGATATCAGAGGTAGGTTCTTTACTCAAAGAGTGATTAGGGAGTGGAATGCCCTGCCTGCAGCTGTTGTAGATGCGCCAAGTTTGGTGGCGTTTAAGAGGTTAGTTGATAAGTATATGGATGAGAAGGGAATGGTTTAGTTAGGAGGGGCATTGCTTTTTATTTTGGTCGGCACAACATCGAAGGCCGAAGGGCCTGTTCTGTGCTGTATTGTTCTATGTTCTATGTTCTAAATAAGTTCAGTGCCCATGGTGTTAAGGGTAAGATCCTGGCATGGATAGACGATTGGTTGATTGGCAGAAGGCAGAGAATGGGGATAAAGGGGTCTTCTTCAGGATGGCAGCCGGTGTCTAGTAGTGTGCCTCAGGGGTCAGTGCTGGGACCACAATTTTTCACAATATGCATTAATAATTTGGAAGAAGGAATTGAAGGCACTGTTGTTAAGTTTGCAGATGATACAAAGATACGTAGAGAGACAGCCAGAATTGAGAAAGCAGGGAGGCTGCAGAATGACTTGGACAGCGAGGAGAGTGGACAAAGAAGTGGCAGATGGAATACAATGTGGAAAAATATGAGGTTATGTACTTTGGAAGGAGGAATGGAGGCATAGATTATTTTGAAAATGGGAAATGCTTAGAAAATTCGAAGCACAAAGTGACTTGGAAGTCCTTGTTCAAGATTCTCTTAATGTTAATAGGCAGGTTCAGTTGGTAGTTAGGAAGGCAAATGCAATATTTGAAATCATGTTGAGAGAGCTAGAATACAAGAGCAGGGATGTACTTCTGAGGCTGTATAAGGCTTTGGTCAAACCCCATTTGGAGTATTGTGAGCAGTTTTGGATCCCATACCTAAGAAAGGATGTGCAGACCAGGCGAAGGGTCTGAGGAGGGTCACAAGAATGATCCCTGGAATGAAGAGCTTGTCATATGAGGAATGGTTGTACTTGTCGGAGTTTAGAAGGATGAGTGGGAATCTTATTGAAACTTATAGGATACATTGAGGTCTGGATAGAGTGGATGTAGAGAGGATGTTTCCACTAGTAGGAAAAACTGGAACCAAATGGCACTCCCTCAGACTAAAGAGACAATCCTTTAAAACAGAGATGAGGAAAAATTTCTTCAGCCAGGTGAATCTGTGGAATCTTTGCCGCAGAAGGCTGTGGAGGCCAGGTCATGGATAGAGGATTGGCTGATTGGCAGAAGGTACAGAATGGGGATGAAGGGGTCTTTTTCAGGACGGCAAGACAGAGATAGATAGGTTCTTGATTAATAAGGGGATCAGGGATTATGGGAAAAAGGCTGGAGAATGGGGATGAGAAAAATATCAGCCATGATTGAACGGCAGAGCAGACTCTATAGGCTGATAATTCTGCTCCTTTGTCTTATGGTCTTATAGCTAATCTGTGCAGAGAGAGAAAGTTCCCACAAATAATATATTTATGACATTGATTGGGGGCTAAATGTTGGCTCAGGCACATGGGAACTCCACCTGATCTTCAAATAGAGCCATGGGATTATTTACATCCATTGGGGTTGAGGAGGAGATAGCCAGGGGGTGGTCAGTGGCAATTTAATGTCTTGATTAAAACATACTGCACTGGGAGTTCTTGGACTTAGAAAACACAACGAATTAAAGAAGACTACAACACTGAAACAGGCCATTCTGCCCATCTGGTGGAGGCTTAACACAAGCCTCTCCTTATTGCTTCATCTCCTATCCCTTTCTCAATCACTCGGTCAGCAATGTGAAGTCGACAGGCAGTTTGATTTTGATTAATGAAATGGTAAAGAATGTTTCTTGCCTTCAGCAGCTTTGGACATAATTAGCAATGACCTGATTTTGCAACCATGACTCCCAAGCCAATTTCCCTCTGAATAGGTAAGAACTTAGTTGGCCAATAAGTCTCCATACTCTCCATTCATTTATCACGGATTTTTCTTATTAGTTTATGAGGTGTGGGCATTGCTGGCTGGACCCACATTTATTGCCTATCCCTAAGAGCCTTGAAACCATATTACCGTGGGCATAGAATCACACATAGGCCAGATCAGGTAAGGATGGCAGATTTCCTTCCCTAAAGGAAGTTATGAACCGGACGGCCTTTTACAACACTGATTTTATGGTCATCATCAGATTTTTAATTCAAGGTTTTAATTGAATTCTAACTTCACCAGCTGCTCCAGTGGGATTTGAACTCGGGTCTCCAGAGTATTACCCTAGATCTTATTACTAGCCCAATGACAATGTTACTATGCCACTGTCTTCCTCGAATGCTCCAGTTGAATTTTCACACAATGACAGAAAATCTTGATTTCCTATCTGTTGCCTCTACCCTCAGTATGTACCTCACTGGGTGCCATAGTTACCCATGCCAGCTTTGCCAACTGACCTATCAGAGGTCTTTAACACAGATGATATGAAGATTGTGTAGCAGTCTTTTCCATTTGGAAACCGCTTCCATCCACCCCCCAACCACATGCTTTTGATCTTTTTTTTACTCTTTGTAAATACTCACCGGGCTACTTGTGATAAGTGAACAGCTTCTGTTTTGATTTAGTTTAGTCGTTGTCTCTTCAAATTAAATCAGTGAGTAAGCAGTTTAAAACAACACAGCCGCACATTCACTCATCATTTCAATCCGATTAAAGTTTGGAGGTGAGATTCATTGAAATTTGGCATTGCAGTGACAGCCCAGGAGATCTTTTGGGTTATAAAGAGCTGCTTCTTTGAAAACCTCTGAGGAAATAAGTTAGTAACTTCATGGCAGTGTTAATGCCAAACCAGTGCCTGGTTGCGACAATAATAAATAAACTTGAACTTAAACTTTAGAACGTCAGAATTTTGCAGTTGCCGCATCTGTAATTTTTCTTTGCTGATCCCTTAGAGTTAGATGCCAAAACTCTCCGTCCTCATTTGCGGCTGGGATTCTCCGGTGCCGCAGGAAGTGGATGGGGTTTGTGGCTGTAATGCCAAATTCTCCGTTCTCACTCGCAGGGATGAGATTGGAGAATCCAGCCCAGAATCTCGGGCTGGTACAGATCGGAGGCCATTCTGCCCATTTTACTCTGTGCTGGTCCTTTAACTGAACCATCCCTGTCCCCTGCTCTTCATTCACCTCTCTTCAAATATTTATCCAATTCCCTTTCTGAAGTCTGCTAATGAAATTGTATTCACCACAATCAGCACATTCTAACCACTGGAAACAATTTTCCTTAATGTTAACTTTTATTTTGTTTTTTACCCATTTGTGCTTTCTAGTTATCCAACATTCAGCCTTTGGGAATTATTTTCCATTATTTACTCTTTCTAAACCCTTTGTGATTTTAAATGCTGCCACAAGGGCTCATCCTATTCTCTCTGCTCTCAGAACCCTAGCTTCTCTATTTTACCCAAGTAGAAGAAGGAGGCAATGGCACAGCAGCATTGTCACTGGATGAGTAATCCAGAGACCCAGAGTAACTGTCTGAGGGTGCGAGTTCAAATCCCACCACAATAGATGGTGAACTTTGCATTAGGAGCTAATCTCAGATTACAAATCTACTGACAACCATGAAGCCATTGTTGATTATTATAAAAGCCCATCTGGTTCATTAATGTTCTTTACAGAAGGAAATCTGCTGTCCTTATAATTGACAAGCACATTACTTCAGATACTAGAATCTGAAACCAAAAGAGAATACAACTTATCTATCTCTTAACAACTTCTCCTTCAACTCATCCCCTTTCTCCAAATCAAAGCAGTAGCAATGGCTATCTGTGTGGGTCATAGCTACACTTGCCCTTTTATGGGCTTTGTGGAATATTCCTTGTTGTAAGCCTACCCAGATCCCTCCCATAATTCCTTTACCAGTACTTCCATGACTATTTTGATGCCACTTCATGCTCTCATCCAGACAGGGAAAAAATTCATCAAGTTTGTTCCCAGTTTCCATCTCTCCATCATCTTTACCTGGTCCATCTCAGACACTTCCCTCCCTTAACCTTTCTGCCTCCATTTCCGGCAATAGACTATCTACCAATATCCACTACGAGCCCACCTACTCCCATTGCTATCTATTTTTCTACTATTTTTCTTTTCCCCTATTTTATCCCCCTCTTTCCTTACCTTTTCTCCCACTTTGCTTCCCCTATCCCCTTCTTCTCAATTTTCCCTCTCTCCCACATCTTCATCAGTCACAGTTTACCGTCTGATTTCAGCTTTTCTGCTGTTTGGCCGTTCATACCTTCTATTCTCTCTATGGACTGCCATTAGCAGCCTTTCCCCTTACTTTTGTGGCTATGACTCATCTTACATTCCCTCGTCCTATATAAATATCTCCCACTTTCTGTGCCTTTTAGCTTTGACAAACGGTCATCTGGACTTGAAATGTCAACTCTTTCCTCTCCTTCCAGATGCTGCCAGACCTGCTGAGATTTTCCAGCATTTTCTCTTTTGGAATCTGCTATTCTTACCTGGTCTGGCCTACATGTGACTCCAGACCCACAGCAATGTGGTTGACACTCAAATGCCCTCTGAAATGGAGGGCAATTAAGGATGGGCAATAAATGCTGACCCAGCCAGAGATGCCCACTTCCCGTAAAATGTAGAAATAAATGCGATAGCAATTCCTCAGCCCTGGGGCCATTCTCTAACCCTCTGCACTCTAACCCTTCATATGCTATTTAGACGTCCCCACACTCACGTCCTGTATTGGTTTAGTTTAATTTCCTCGATTTTGTACCCAATCCCTCTATCAGTAAAGCTCAGAATTCGTTGCTAACTGTTTCATTAATCTGTCAATCAACTCCACCCTCTGTTCTTCCAGTTCTTTTCTAACTGTATCATCTCTCTTCATTTTCCTATGGCTTCTCTTTCCTGCTCTGAATTTTCTCTTGTTATGGAACCACAGCCTGTCAATCTCTCCCCTTGCAGTCAGTTACTAACCTCATCACTGTTTAATAAACCTCCAAATTTCACATCATTCACAGATCAAAACTGTGCCCTGTACCCACTAGCCCAGCTCATTAAAGTTTATTTATTAGCATCACAAGTAGGCTTACACTAATACTGCAATGAAGTTACTGTGAAAATCCCCTAGTCGCCACACTCTGGCACTTGTTCGGGTACACTGAGGGAAATTTAGCATAGCCAAAGCACCTATCCAGCATGTCATTCAAACTATGGAATCAAACTGAAGCACCTGGAGGAAACCCATGCAGACACAGGGAGAATGTGCAAACTTTGCACAGTGATCCAAGCTGGGAATCGAACTCAGGTTCCTGGTACAGAGAGACAGCAGTGCTAACCATTGTGTCACCTTGCAGGCTATCAAAACCAGCAGCTAACACAGTCCTAAACTGCACACCTCCCGTCTGTTGGACAAATTGTCCCTTGCAACAATTTTTTCTACATTATAGAATCCCTACAATGTGGAAGGTGGCCATTTAGTCCTTCAAGCCTGCACTGACCACAATCCCACCCAGGCGCTATTCCTGTAACCCCATATATTCACTCTGCAAACCTCCTGACAATAGGATCAATTTAGCATGACCAATCAACATAACCTGCATATCTTTGGACTATGGGAGGAAACCAGAGCACCCAGACAAACCCATATAGAGAGGGGGAGAACATGCAAACTCCACACAAACAGTGACCTGAGGCCAGAATTGAACCTGGGCCCCTGGTGCTGTGAGCCTGCGGTGCTAACCACTGTGCCACCATGCCACCCTAAATACCCTTTAGTCAGTTTTCTATCCTTGCTGTTGTGCCCACTTTTCCCAGGGATGGATTGGGTGTAATATTTTCTGCCATTAATATATAAACTAGATTATGCGACTGCTGCCCTTGTTCATCTTTTGCAAAATTTAGTTTGACATTTTAACTTGCAGCGAAGGTTGATGCGGAAATATAAGATGTTCATTAATAAATCCAATAGTGAATGCAGAAAAAATTCTGCTTTTCCCCGAGGGCAGTCGGAATGCCAAAGACAGCAAGTAATTGATGCGAATAGCACTGATGCATTTACAAAAACTAAATAAATACATGAGGGGGAAATAAATAGAAGGTTATAGTGGTAGAGTGAAATGAAGTGAAGTAAAGGAAGGTTCAAATCACATGTAAACACAAGTGTCGACCAGTGCAGTGTAGTTGGCTGCCACTGTGTTTAGTTTTATTTTAGCTTCTATCTTGATCCAATCATAAACATTTATTTTGCTATCTAATTTAAATTAATCGTGATTGATGTTAATTACGTTCTTGATTTAATTTGATTTATTATTGTCGCATGTATTAGTATACAGTATTGTTTCTTGCACACAATACAGGTAAAGCTTACTGTACATCGAGAAGGAAAGGAGCAGAATATAGTCTTACAGTCATAGCTAGGGTGTGGAGAAAGATCAACTTAATGTAAAGTAGGTCCGTTCAAATGATGGCAGTAGGGAAGAAGCTGTTCGTGAGTCGAATGGTACGTGACCTAAATCCAGGGCAAGATTGAGGCTCAGTGGCCAAAGTGTTTCATCGCAAAGATGCAGCCTTGTTTCCAAAGTTACTTTGAGTTTCATTGGAACAGGAGGTTCAGGACAGAGAGGTCAGAGAGAGAGAGAGAGAGAGAGAGCAGAGCAGAACTTTACAGTGTCAAGCATCCAGAAATACAGGGTCACGCTTTTGCGGACTAAATGTTGCAGTTCAGCAGAGCGATTTCCAAATCTTCATTTGTTCTCCCCAGTGTAGGCCACATCCCATCAAATTGAACGCTTTAATAATTTAATGATTTGAAATTAACAGGTAGTGTCTTCATTGAAATAGATAAAAGAATTGCCTGTACAAGCTAATCTTTGCACTGTGTAATTTCAAACTGCTTCTGAATGGGGGGGGGAGGGGGAACATCCGCGTGAAGGGCAGATTTTGAAATGACAGAGATTCCTACGCAGGCAGAAATCCCTGAAATAATTACTGCCCGTTAAACTATTACTCACAGCTAATTTACACTTTAAAAAGCAATTCAAGCAGTTTCTCCAACTGAGAGAGCGGTCGGCTAGAAACTATTTCACATGGTTAATTGTACTTTATTGTAACTCTGCCATATCAATGTTTTAATGTACTATACACAAAATGGAATTAGCAGCAAAGAGTTAACCACTTACTGGACGTGGCACTGTACCCCAGCAACAACTTACTTGTGACAGACACCTCCAGACGCTGAAGGATGCCCTCGTGAGAACAGGATACGGCGCTCGACTCATCGATCGACAGTTCCGACGTGCCACAGCAATAAACCGCACTGACCTCCTCAGAAGACGAACACGGGACACGGTGGACAGAGTACCCTTTGTTGTCCAGTACTTCCCTGGAGCGGAGAAGCTACGACATCTTCTCCGGATTCTTCAACATATCATTGATGATGATGAACATCTCGCTAGGGTCATTCCCACCCCCCCACTTGTTGCCTTCAGACAACCGCGCAACCTCAAACAGATCATTGTTCGCAGCAAACTACCCAACCTTTAGGAGAACAGTGACCACAATACCACACAACCCTGCCACGGCAACCTCTGCAAGACATGCCGGATCATAGACATGGACGACATCATCAAACGTGAGAATACCATTCACCAGGTACATGGTACATATTCTTGCAACTTGGCCAACGTTGTCTACCTAATACGTTGCAAGAAAGGATGTCCCGAAGCATGGTACATCGGGGAAACCATGCAGATGCTACGACAGCGGATAAATGAACATCGCTCGACAATCACCAGGCAAAACTGTTCCCTTCCTGTGGGCGAACACTTCAGCAGTCATGGGCATTCGGCTTCCGACCTTCGGGTAAACGTTCTTCAAGGTGGCCTTCACGACAGCGCAGAGTCGCTGAGCAGAGACTGATAGCCAAGTTCTGCACACATGAGGACGGTCTTAACAGGGATCTTGGCTTCATGTCACACTATCTGTAACCCCCATGACTTGCCTGGGTTAGCAAAAAACCACACTTACTGTGCTGTCTGGAGAAAATACACATCTTTCTAACCAATGCTTAGGGTTCCCTTCACCCACATTGTTAGCCACTTTAAGACTTGAATAGCAGGTTAGGTGTAAGGATTCGCATTGTAATTAGCAATCTGTGACTGTTCGTGCTGATATGTGTGCTATTGCAGACCAGAACACCTCATTCGCCTGACGAAGACGAAAGTCGAAAGCTTGCAGATTTACCATCAAATAAATCAGTTGGATTTAAAAATGGTGTTGCCAGACTCTTACTGAGTTTACCCCAGTCCAACGCCGGCATCTCTACATCATGAAAATGGAGTACCTGGAGGAAACCCGCACAGACACGGGGAGAAAGTGCACACAGGCAGTAACCCAAGCTGGGAATCGAACCCAGGTCCCTGAGGCTGTGAGGCGGCAGCGTTAATGACTGTGTCAGCCTGCCACCCAGCTCTTAAAAAAACAGCAGACACCTCCTATTTGTGTTGATCAGTGATGGCCGCTCCAGTTGCCAAAAATGTCTGTTGCACGAGGGTCAGTGCAGATGGCCTGTCTGTCTCTCCTACTACTAGCTTGCAGCTAATGCTGTTGCGTACAGGTGATTTTATTCTGTAAAATCTGCCCGAGGACTCTGAAATGTGTTTGGATGATTGTGTGCCTGTCACAGTTGAATAGCTAGCAGCAGATGGAAGCTCCTGCGATGGGCAGCTGAGTGTGGGAGGATGAGGGGTGGCAATTGATTGAGGTTGGAGTTGTGGTTAATATGGAGGCAAGCAGAGGGGGAGTGTGGTTAGAGCAGAGGCTAGTGATGCAGGAGGTAGGTTTTGGCAAACAAAGATGTATTCACTTGCTTTGATGATTCGTGTGAGGTCATTCAGCTTCCTGCAGCACCACATGATTGGGATTCTCCCTTCTGTTTGGATGGCCTTCTGACCCCATAAGTCTCACAACACCAAACTAAAGTCCAACAGGTTTATTTCAAATCACGAGCTTGCAGAGCACCACTCCTTCATCAGGTAAGTGGCCCATCCCAATCTAACGCAGGTATCCCCACACCATAAGGGAAGGGAATGTTGCCTCTCCAGTCACTCCATGCTCCAGGGATTACATCAGCAAACCTGAAAGCACACTCCGCTGCCTATTCCAGCATCTTGAGGTTCTTCCTGTCCAGACAATACTGCAACCAAAACATACCAGCCCTTTATGAAGTGCAGTTCTAGCCTGAAGTTTGTTTTGTTTTTATCCATTCACAGGATGGGGGTATCGCTGGTTACCCAGCATTTATTGCCCATCCTTAATCACCCTTCAGAAGGTGGTAGTGAGCTGCCTTCTTGAACCACTGCAGTCCACATGGTGTAGGTGCACCCTGAGTGCTGCAAAGGAGGGAGTTCCGGGATTTTGACCCAGCCACAGTGAAGGAACAGCGATATATTTCCAATTTGGGATCATAGTGGAAGTGGATACAATAGTGACTTTTAAGGGGTGTGTGGACAAATACATGAATAGGATGGGAATGGAAATGGGTAGAAGAGGATTGGAGAATAGCCAATGTTGTTCCTTTGTTTAAGAAGGGAAGCAGGAATAATCCAGGTAATTACAGGCTGGTGAGCCTTACATCAGTGGTAGGGATATTATTGGAAAGGATTCTTTGAGACAGGTTTTTTCCCACTTGGAAATAAGTGGACGTATTAGCGAGAGGCAACATGATTTTGTGAAGGGAGGTCGTATCTCACGAACTTGATCGATTTTTTTCAAGGAAGTGACGAAGATGATTGATGAGCGTAGGGCAGTGGATGTTGTCTATATGGACTCCAGTAAGGCCTTTGACAAGGTTCCTCATGACAGACTGATGCAGAAGGTGAAGAAGTATGGGATCAGAGGTTAGCTGGCAAAGTGGATACAAAACTGGCTTGGCCAAAGAAGACAGAGGGTAACAGTGGAAGGATGTGTTTCTGAATGGAGGGCTGTGACAAGTAGTGATCCACAGGGATCAGTGCTGGGACCTTTTGCTGTTTGTAATATACATAAATGATTTGGAGGAAAATGTAACCGGATTGATTGTAAGTTTGAGAACCACACAAAGGTTGATAGATTTACAAATAGCGATGAGGATCATCAGAGGATACAGCAGGAAATAGATCAGTTGGAAACTTGGGTGGAGAGATGGCAGATGGAATTTAATCCACACAAGTGTGAGGTAATGCATTTTGGAAGGTTTAATACAGATAGGAAATATACAGTAAATGGCAGAATCTTTAAGAGTATTGATAGGCAAAAGGATCTGGGTACACAGGTCACTGAAAGTGGCATTGCAGATGGAGAAGGTAGTCAAGAAGTCATACGGCATGCTTGCCTTATCGGCTGGGGTATTGAATTTAAAATTGGCAAATCATGCTACATCTTTATTGGAATCTTAGGCTGCACTTGGAATATAGTTTCATTTCTGGTTGCTATACTATGAGAAGGATGCGGAGGCTTTGGAGAGGGTGCAGAAAAGATTTACTAGGATGTTGTCTAGTATGGGGGGCATTAGCTGTGAGGAGAGGTTGGAGAAGCTTGTTGTGTTCTTTCAGAGGTTGAGGGTGCGATCTGATAGAAGTCTACAAGATTATGAGAGGCATGGACAGAGTGGATGGTCAGAAGCTTTTTCCTAGGGTGGAAGAGTCAATTACTAGGGGGGCATAGGTTCAATGTGCAAGGGGCAAGGTTTAAAGGGGACGTACAAGGCAGATTTTTTACACAGAGACTAGTGGGTGCCTGGAACACGTCGCCACTGGAGATTGTGGAAGCGGATACAGTAGTGACTTTTAAGGAGCATCCTGATAAGTACATGAATTGAATGGGAATAAAGGGATATGGCTTGAGGAAGCGTAGGGAGTTTCAGTTCACTCAGACAGCATGGTTGGTGCCCGTTTGGAGGGCCGAAGGGCCTGTCCCTGTAATTTTCTTTGATCTTTGTTCTGTGGCTCAGAGGGAACCTTGCAGGTGCTGGTGTTCCAAAGTATCTGATGCCCTTTTCCTTCAAGATGACAGAGGTTGTGGGTTTTAAAGTTGCTGTTGAAAGAGTTCTGATGAATTGCTGCAATGTATCTTGTAAATGGTACTTACTGCTGCATCAATGGCGCAGGAAGTGAATATTTAAGGTAACAGACAGGAAGCCAAACAAATTTCATCTTGGGGGATGTAAAGCTTCTTGTGTTGCTGGAGCTGCACTCATCCAGACAAGTAGAGCGAATGAGCTTGAATTGGCATTAACCACATGTGAATTGAGAAATAAAATATGCAGCCACTCAGCATCCAGTTCAACTATAATCACACAAATAAGTAGATGGTGCTGAGTTTACATCACCTCGATCGCACATCATGACAACAGCACCCAAACATTTTTTTATTCATTCATGGGACATGGGTGTCGCTGGCTGGGCCCGCATTTATTGCCCAATCCCCTTTCCCCTTGTTCAGAGGGCAATCATAGTGCTGAGGCTCTGGATTCACATGTAGGCCGGACCATTTAAGGACGGCAGATTTCCTTCTCTAAAGGACATGAATGAACCAGATGCATTTTCCAACAATCTTTGATTTGATTTATTATTATCACAAGCATACACTGAAGAGTATTGTATGCTATACGGACAAAGTATACCATTCATAGAGAAGGAAACATACTGTTCATAGAAAAGGATCAATAATGGTTTCATGATCAAAATAGATTCTTAAATCTACATATTTTTATTAAATTCAAATTCCATCAGCTGCCATGATGGGAATTGAACCCGGGTCCTCAGAATGTTAGCTGAGTTATGAGATTAATAGTTTGGTGATTATACCATTGGGCTATGGCCTTCACAGATTCCGAGCCTGTCCAATTTAGTCCCCCAAATCTCCAACACCACCCCTGCCCCACCCTATTACCTCACCCTTAGTAACTCCATTGCCAGTGAGCTGCATGTTCACACCTCAGAACATCCACCTTCTGCCAGCTATTCGACTGGGGAAGGCACATCAGCCAAACACATTTGAAAGCTCTCACAGATTACCGCCATCAGCACATTGGAGCTTACATCTAATCAGAGCTTAACTGGAAGCATTGGTATCTTCAGCCCACAGGACAAAGATTGCACACTTCACCAAAAAGGAAGTGATTTCAGATTATATTTCATTATTTGAACAACAAATGCACATTTGATTCCAGATCTGCATTATACCATATATCTGAAATGGCTCACTTTATTCAAAACGAAAGGGAGGAGTCAGGAATTTGGTGGAACACAGAACATGTGCCTGGATGCGGGTAACTGCATCTCTCATGAAATTTGCTGCCTTTCAGGAATAAAAAGGTTATGATATCAAATGGCATGTTTATGAGATAAAAACTGTAATGCCAAGAATATTAACAGTGCTTACGTTGCCCTTTTTTATTTAAACGTGGAGGAGCTCTTAATTGAACGGGACGTCCGGATCACCAACCATGCTGAAGCTGAAGCAATTTCGCAGCTTCTTAGACAAATGAGCTGAATAATTGCGAGTGCACATGAGTTTTAATTTGCTGCTATTAATGCGAATGCTGATTAGAACTGAAGGCTCCTCGTCCTGTGTCACTGGGGGTCTCCCAGGATCCAGATGGGGTCATGGACCTTCTCTTGAGAAAGTCTCCACCGAGCCAATTAGCCGTGTCAGTCAGACTGCAACTGCGATCCAAAACCTGGCAGCGCGTTCCGTTCCCTACGTATCAAAAGTACGCTCACCGTGTTGGTGGAGGGTGAATGAATGTGTACTTTTTAGATTGGCTTCTCACTCTGGAGATGTGAATATTTGTGCAACTAATTGTCAGCCGGTTGATTGATGCCTTAGCCTCGCCCTCCTCCCCCACATAATGATTCTAACTTCTCCTGCCCTCCCAACTCACTGCCCTGAGCAATCTCTGTCCATGAGCAAGAGGAATTAATGAAGCGTTCGTTCCCACCAACAGGGCTCCCATTAAGAATCAAACCATTGATTAGTATTCTCCCGCACACGATACTTTGATATTTTTATCTGCAATGTTGCACTTAATTACACTGGGAGATGACTGTAGCTGGTAAAATTTACTGTTCCAGAGAAGAGGAACGCATCATTAACCTGAGTGCTTTCAGCAATATGTCAGTTAACATGCCACCCACTTTTACAGATCTTGGCAGTGTTGGCATATGGCTAGCGTGAGATCAGTGCTCCAGGAGACAAAAGCGTTAGCAGATGTCACGCATCTTGTAAAATCAGCTTGTAGAATAGATCACAAACAGCAAACCAAGGCATCAAAATCTTCAGGGTCAGAAAATGAGGATCTTGCCGGTGAAATCTTTTCCCCTCACTCACCCCCTCCCACCAGCGATGTAACAAGATTCCCACCCAGGAATTTCAGGAGCCTCGTTTCAATAGTTACTATAGTTGAAGGGCTTCATCACCATATCCTTGGCCAGCCTTTGGAATAACCCCTTTCCTGATGTGACATGGTGTTGCCAACGTTCGCGACTGAACAAAGTACAGGAAATAGGCCCTTCGGCCCTACAAGCCCGTGCCGTCCGTTTTTACACTCGGTGAGTGCCTCGTTCAAGTCTCTCGTCGATCGTCGGCATTTTTGTCCACCTCTCGTGGAACTCCACAATGAAGGGGGTGGAAATTTAGGGAATTATGTGTACGCCAGATTAAGGGAGATCCAAATTCAGGGACGATTTATTGGCACCAATCAGTCTAAAAAGCATGTTTTTGAGAGGTGGAAGGAAACCAGAGCACCAGAGAAAAACCCACGCAAGCACAGGGAGAATGTACTAATTCCCACAGACATTGATCCAAGCCGGAGATCCGATCCGGGTCCCTGTAACTGTACAGCAGATAGTGATAGTCACTGAGCTGTCATATTGCCCATTAATTGGCCCAGGTGAAGCATACACTAAGGAGGTGGGGGGGGGGGTGGCCACAGGTAAGTGTAGCCCGTGGGGATAGAGACACATGCCACGCTCTGACCCCATCCCTGGCATTACCCCCTAGCGCCAGGCCCTTCAAGCTCTGCCCCGCCCTTCAATACCCTCACGGCTGACCTATGCCAGCCTCACCTCCTTTTCTGTGCCATTTCTCCATAGCTCTCTATTTCTCAATCTCCCAAATATTTATCTACCTCCACTTTGAACACTTCTAATGATCCAGCTTCCACTATCCTTTGGGGTAGAGAATTTCTATGAGAAGAAATTTCTACTTTCCTTAGTTTTAAATGACTGGCCCTTTACCTTGTGGCGATATTCAAGACTCTCCCACAAGTGAAAATATCTCACCGCCTAACCCTGCCACACCACCTCAGGACCTTTTATGTTTGAATAAGGTCACCCTCCTTATTCTTCCAAACTCCATTCAGTTCAGCTTACAAGCCGGGAGTTGTCTCCATGCTGGCTGGTGCACACGTCTCCGTCCAACATTCGACTGACTCCAGGTGAAGATCATGTGCCCTCTTCCATCACTGTGTGGGGGCTGTGTCTCACATTAACCCTATATGTACCAGATCCTCATAATTACACAATCTTATGAATCACCATGGTCCCCGGCTAAACAGGCACAATCACAGGATGGATTAAAAAAGATTTTTTTAAAAAAAAAGTTACACTAACTAAAAGCCACCAAGGTGTCCATACATTTTGTCATTTATCATTCCATGAAAGATGCCTATCTCAGGGCTCAGCAAAGTTAAAATGCTCCGTGTAAAGTGGCCTTTAGAATATAAGATGGGAATCATTAACATAAGAAGCGTTGGTCTCCAAGCATTTCATAGCGCTGAGTTCAAAAGATAAAAACCATGAAAGAAAACAGCAGAATAGAAACCCATCGAAGTGTTTATCTGCATCGCCTGCAGAAACTGGGCTGCTTATATCAATCAAAACAAGGTTCGCACATCCATTATTAACAAGATATAGAGACTGAATGAATCCGGCCCTGCCTTATCTACCAACAGCAGGGTGAAGCTCCTCAGCTGTGTGCCTTTTTGCCAACTGCAGAAAGTAAATGACATTGAAAAACAAGATATCCCCGGCACTGGCAGAAGGTGGTGTGTAATATTCCGCTTTCTGCTGCTTTCTCCATTCACTCCTCCAGTGGCCCCGCGGAGATTTTCAACACTTTAGTTAATTGGCTGGTGCTTGTGGAAAGCTTCAGAAAGCGGAAGTGGTTTGGATTTAAGTGAACACCCACACACACGCACACACACCCACACACCCACCCACATACACACACCCACCCACATACACCCACCCACCCACATACACACACCCACCCACAAACATACACACACGCACACACACCCACACACCCACCCACATACACATACACACACCCACACACCCACCCACATACACATACACACATCCACACAATCACACATACACACACGCACACACACACCCACCCACCCAATAACATACCACCCACACCCCACCCACATACACATACACACATCCACACACATACACATACACACACGCACCACACCCACACACACACCCACATACACATACACACACCCACACACATACACACACCCCCACATACAATACACACACACACACACCACCCACATACACATACACACACCCACAAACATACAACACACACACACATACACCTAACACACACCACACACATACACACCACACACCCACCCACATACACATACACACACCCACCCACATACACATACACATACACACACCCACACACATACACACACACACCCACATACACACACACACACGCACGCATACACACCCCCACATACACACATCCAGCCACATACACATACACACACCCACACACACCCACACACCACCACATACACATACACCCACACACACCCACCCACCCACCCACATACACACACCCCACACACCCACCCACATACACACACAGACACACACACACTCACACACAACACCCCCACAACCCACCCACATACACATACACACACCCACACACATACACACACCCACACACCACCCACATACACATACACATACACACACCCACACACATACACACACACACCCACATACACACACACAACCGCATACACACCCCACATACACACATCCAGCCACATACCACATACACACACCCACACACACCCACACACCCACCCACATACACATACACCCACCCACACACCACACACCCACCCACATACACATACACACCCAACACCCACCCACATACACACACACACACACACACTCACACACACCCACCCCACACACCCACCCACATACACATACACACACCCACACACATACACACACCCACACACCACCCACATACACTCAACACACACAACACACCCACGCACCCACACACACACAAAACAACCACACCCACACACCCATCCACAAACACACACACCCCACATACACACCCCCACATACACACACATCCACCCACATACACATACACACACCCCACACATACACACAACCACCCACATACACCCACACACACACCCCCACACACCCACCCCACACACACACACACAACCCACACACACACACACACACACACGCATACACACCCCCACATACACACACATCTACCCACACACATACACACACACACATGCACCCACACCCACCCACATACACACACATCCACTCACACACATACGCACACACTCACCCACTGACACACACAAATACACACACACACTACACACACGCAGACACACCCACCCACATCCACACACACACACCCACTCACACACATACGCACACAGCCACCCACACACACATAAGCACACACCCATCCATACACACACAAACACTCACAGGCATTTGGAGTTGACAGTCTGCAGGGACTGGGGATGCATTAACTAACAGAAAAACAGACATAAGGGTCATTTAGATTTGAGCCATCAAGCTCTTGTTTGCAGAGGGAAGTCTGTTCCCTACTTCACCACACCCCCCTCCTACGCCTCTACCACCCACCAGCAAGGTTCACTAAAGAATGGGTGGCACGGTAACACAGTGGTTAGCACCGCTGCCTCACAGCGCCAGGGACTTGGGTTCAATTCCTGGCTTGGGTCATTGTGTGGAGTTTGCACATTCTCCTCATAACTGCATGGGTTTCCTCCGGGTGTTGCGGTTTCCTCCCACAGTCCAAAGATATGTGGGTTAGGTTGATTGGCCGTGCTAAGTTGCTCCTTCATGTCAGGGGACTAACTAAGGCAAATAATCATGGGACTACAAGGATAGAGACTGGGTGGAATTGTGGTTGGTGCAGACTCGATGGGCCAAATGGCCTCCTCCTGCACTGTAGAGATTCTATTATTAAACTGTCAAAATGATTCGGGGGAGCAGAAGAAGGAGAGTCTGTTTGGCAGTGAGTGATGTTCCTCTCAGAGACAACATTGTCAAGCCTGGGCTCACAAGTTAGCCCCACAGACATAGAATTTAGAGAGTCCCTGCAGTGCAAGAGGGGGCCATTCGGCTCATCCAGTCAGCATTGACTACAATCCCACTCAGGTCCTATTCCTGTAACCCCTTATATTTACCCTGCTAAACCCCCTGACACTCGGGTCAAATTAGCATGGCCAATCAACCTAACCAGCACATTTTTGGAGTGTTAGCAGTTGACTAGCACCCAACAAGGGGGAAGGCGGTGGTTTAGTGGTATTATCACTGGCCTATTAATCCAGAAACTCAGCTAATGCTCTGGGGACCTGGGTTCGAATCCCACCACACAGCAGGTGATGGAATTTGAATTTATTTTAAAAAAAATTTGGAATTAACAATCTACTATGAAACCTTCGTCGATCCTTTTCTATGAAGAGCGTGCTTCTTTCTCTATAAATGGTATGCTTTGTATAGCATGCAATACCTTCCATGGTATACTGATACATGTGATGGTAATAAATCAAATCAAATCAAAGATTCTTGGAAAAACCCATCTGGTTCACTAATGTCCTTTAGGGAAGGAAATCTGCCGTCCTTACCTGGCCTACATGTGACTCTTAACTGCCCTCTGAAATAGCCTCGCAAGCCATTCATTTCAGGGTTGACTAGGGATGTAGAGCGATGCCTATATCCCACAAATGAAAAAAAACAGTGCAAATGGCTGATATCGCTGAACCCAAAGCAGCTTTGCTGACTGTTTCCTTGGTTTTGAGGGTCAGTGCTGACAAGGGTTTCCCAAACATTACTTCACCCCTGTGATCTGTTCTTGTGAAGGATGGTAGGAATGATGAGGCACTGTCCTCACTCAAGTGTCTGAATCCGTTCTCCCCCACTCCCTAGCCTGGCGCTGTCTTTTTTGGTGCCAGTAACCAGTTGGGGCGTGACTGCCCCAGCCCATGTCGTGATGTAGCCATCTGAGTACAAGAATTACCTTGAGCGGGTCCTCAACAGGGGTTCAGCAGCCTCCTATCTGCCGAGCTCACTCCTATCTGCTCACCTCCTCCTGCTCCTCCTCTTCCCAGCCCGCTATCTGCCCTACCCTATCGCTCAGAGCTGCAGAGAACAGTCCTGAAATCGAGCAAAATAGTGCAGTGCCATCAAAACCTTCTTTGATTTGATTTGTTCTGATTTATTATTGTCGCACATATTAATACACGGTGAAAAATATTGTTTCTTGCACACTATGCAGACAAAGCATACCATTCATAGAGAAAGAAAGGAATGAGTGCAGAATGCAGTGTTACAGTCATAGCTAGGGTGTAGAGAAAGATCAACTTAATGCAAGGTAGGCCCATTCAAAAGTCAGATGGTTGCAGGGAAGAAACTGTTCTTGAGTCTGTTGGTACATGACCTGAGACTTTTGTATCTTTTTCCCGACAGAAGAAGGCGGAAGAAAGAATGTCCAGGGTGTGTGAGATTCTTAATTATGCTGGCTGCTTGGCTGAGGCAGCAGGAAGTGTAGACAGAGTCAATGGATGGGAGGCTGGTTTGCGTGATGGATTGGCTACATTGATAACCTTTTGTAGTTCCTTGCAGTCTTGGACAGAGCAGGAGCCATACCAAGCTGTGATACAACCAGAAAGAATGTTTTCTATGATGCATTATCTTCATCCCAGTATTCCAAATTGAATTTTGGGAGTTTGAAAAACAGGTCAAAAAAATGCCCAGATGGTAATCATCAGCCTCACTCCCATGATGGAACAGTAGCACAGTAGTTAGCACTGCTGCTTCACAGCGCCAGGGACACAGGTTAGATTCCCAGTTTGGATCACTGTCTGTATGGAGTTTGCATGTCCTCCCTGTGTTTGCATGGGTTTCCTCCAGTTGCTCTGGTTTCCTCCCACAGTCAAAAGATGTGTGGTTTAAGCAGATTGGCCATAATTGCCCCTTAGTGTCAGAGGGGGCTAGGTAGGGTAAATACCTGGGATTACGGGCATTAGGCCTGGGTGGGATTATAGCCACTGCGACTCAATAGGCCAAACGGCCTCCTTCTGTACTGTAGGATTTTATGATTCTAAATGATAGAGCATAAGTAGAGGCAGTAACAGGCCTTTCAACAACAAAATGATTGGTTTTATCCTCAATGCTGCTTCTGTGCTGTGACCTATCTGGGAACTGTGAATCACTTTAAAGAATTTTGCTGAAGGGACCTTCTCTGTTTGCTGATGCAGTGAGTTTCTGAATGAGTTTATCACATGGAGTTTCAGGCACTGGGGATGCCCAATGGCTTTTATTCATCCATTCGTGTGACATGAGCATCGTTGACTGGCCAACATTTATTGTCCATGCCCAGCTGGGTTTTTCTGACAATGGTTTCACGGTTATCAGTAGATTCTTAATTCCAGATTTCTTTTTATTGAATTCAAATTCCATCATCTGCCGTGGTGGGATTCGAACACCGATCCCCGGAGCATTAATCTGGTCTCTGGATTATTAGTCCAACGACAATACCACTGCGTGACAGCCTCCCTGCTTTACTGGGAGTGGCATGGTGGCACAATGGTTATCACTGCTTCCTCACAGCACCAGGGACCTGGCTTCAATTCCCATGCTTGGGTCAGTGTCTGCGTGAAATCTGCACGTTCCCCCCGTGTCTACATGGGTTTCCTGTGGGGGCTCAGGTTTCTTCCCACAGTCCAAAAGACATGCTGGTTTACTAGGGGATTTTCACTGCAGTGTCAATGTAAGCCTACTTGTGACTAATAATAAACTTTTAACTTTCATACCTGGGTATATTGTAATACTCCCAGTTTTACTGTTTCACCGTCAACATGGTGGGATTGCAAACCCAGGACTGCAGTACAATAGCTGAGTTGCTGGATTAATAGTCTAGCAATATTCCCACTAAGCCATCACCGCTACCTCAGAAAGGGGTATTTTAATTAGCTAAGAAGTTGAATTTGAATATTTCATTCATTGTTTTAAAACAGAAGTTCTGACATGGAAACTGTACAGTGCAGAAGGAGACCATTCAGCCCATCAAGTCTGCACCAACAACAGTTCTACCTATGCCTTATCACCATAACTCCACATATTGACCCCGCTAATCCCTCTAATCTATGTATCCTGGGACGCTAAGGGTCAATTTAGCATGGCCAATGCGCCAAACCCACACCTCTTTTGGACTGTGGGAGGAAATCAAAGCATCTGGAGGCAACTCACATAGTCACGGGGAAACTCCACACAGACAGTGACCCAACCCGGGAATCAAACCCAAGTCCCTGGAATAACTACTGTGCTGCCTTCCTGGAAGTCTTCAAGCTAAACCTCTAAAAGGTCAGAAATCCCCATCAGTCAACAAAACAAAATAAGATCAAATACGACATGCTGGAAATCTGCAGTAAAAGCTGGAAACATTCAGTCAGCTTAATGTGGAGATGGACTGGGGTGGGCACAGTAAGGAGTCTCACAACACCAGGTTAAAGTCCAACAGGTTTATTTGGACTCTCGAGCTTTCGGAATGCTGCTCTTTCCTCACTGGCGTGTAAGGAGTGCACACTGCTCCATCCTAGTGGATGATTAGCCAGCTGACTTGCACCGAAAATGGGTGCCATCGATCTGTTCTGGACCAGTGTCCTGCTGTCAAAAGACTTCACAACAAACCACATTAAACGCTTCTTTGACTAACATCGAAGGCAATTCAAAGCATCGCTGATTCTAACAAAGGGAAAGGACCTGTGAGGCAATTTTGATTACATATGGAATATTTTTCATCCACTGCCACTTGTAATTTACATTCACTGTAAATCACTCAGGGACAGTAATGGCATTGATCTATCGCGGTGAAGATGCTCCAGCCTCTCTCATCACACAGCCAGCCTGATGGAAGAAATTACACCGTGCAGGTTAACAAATAGATGAGAGAACTAGTCCGCAACTCCAATGGCTACCGCTGCACAGATCCATTGATTTATGACTGAGCTTAAATAAAGCAAAGCAATACATAAAGAAAAAGAAAAGCACATCAATAAAAACAGGCATTGTGATGTATACTGAAGAGTCCTGGTGAAAGCCAAATGTATTATATATATAGTTACACAGGAGAGACAATCCTAGTAAAGAGGGGAGTACTACAATACACCCAGGTGTGCGATCATCACAGCAAAACAGGGAAGTGATAACGCAGTGGTATCGGCACTGGATCAATAATCCAGAGAACCGGGGTAATGCTCTGGGGATCCAGGTTCGAATCCCACCACGGCAGATGGTGAAATTTGAATTCAGTAAAAATCTGGAGTTAAGAATCTACTGATGACCGTGAAACCATTGTCGGAAAAACCCATCTGGTTGATTAATGCCCTTTAGTTAAGGAAATCTGTCATCCTTACCCAGCCTGGCTCCCCATGTTGACGTTTAAATGGTCTAGCTAGCAAGTAAGGATGGGCAACAAATCTGGCCCTACCTTCCCCATAAAGGAATTAAAAATACAATACTCTGAAGAAGCATCATCCCAGTGTAACAATGGATGTTATAATATACACGGTGAGAGATCAGTCCAGTATGAGAAGAAAGATAGGAACAAGAGGAGGCTATTTGACCCTCCAAGCCAAATTCATCAGAATGATGGCTGATCGTCCAACTCAATAGCCTAACCCTGCTTTCTCCCCATCACCTTTTATCCCACTCACTCCAAGTGCTATATCGAGCCGCCTATTGAATACATTCAATGTTTTGGCATCAACTACTTCCTGTGGTAATGAATTCCACAGACTCACCACTCTTTGGGTGAAGAAATGTCTCCTATCTCCATCCTTAATAGTCCACCCCCAATCCTCAAACTGTCACCCTTGGTTCCACCATTGGGAACACCCTCCCTGCATCTCCCCTATTTATTCCTGTCAGCTGTGGGGATTGTGGAGAGCCCTGCTTGGACATTCCACATTAAAGATTATTCATTGACCCCAATGAGGGTTGAATCATTGAAATGAAAGAGAAATGCTCAGAAAGGTAAAAAATAATTATTACTTAGTTCCAGGAGTGAGTGAGAGCTCTAGGGAAATGCTGAGTGGAGTTGGTATAGGATCAAGTTAAGGGACAATGCCTGTTTCTAACTTATATCAACATAAATGAGTTCACAAGTTCAGTGTAAACTGACCAGCTTTGCGACGGAGAGAGGGAGTGAGGCAGAGGTGCCAGCTTAGAAATGATGGAATAAACTGGACAAAACGGACATGTGGTGGAGATAATGGAAGAGGGGATTACAGGCAGACAAAGTAAAATAAAGTTTAGTTACTAGTTGCAAGTAGGCTTACATTAACACTGCGATGAAGTTATTGTGAAAATCCCCGAGGTGCCACATCACAGCACCTGTTCGGGTACACCGAGACAGAATTTAGCATGGCCAATGCTGGCCTAACCCGCACAGTGGGGGGTGAAACCAAAGCACCTGGCGGAAACCTACGCAGACACGGGGAGAATGTGCAGACTCCACACAGACAGTGACCCAAAGCTGGAATCGAACCCGGGTTAACCACTGTGCTACTCAAGTGGAAGATGTTACATATTGGAAGAAAAATGAGAAGAGACAAGTCCTCCACACTGTGACAAGAACTAAAGGTGATAGCGAGAGAGCCTTTTGAACTCTGACTAAGATCAATACTGAGGCACGTGCAAACAATTCTGAGTGGCAATCATCAAACACGGTCGAATAGTTAATGATGAGACCAAAACAGTAGGATACAAATGATGTGCGGCTGTGAGTTTATGCCATAGTGCTCTGGTCAGACCAAACCTCGTACTTACCTGAGACACAAATTTAAAGTTAAAGCTTTGTTTATTAGTCACAAGTAGGCTTACATTAACACTGCGATGAAGTTACTGTGAAAATCCCCGAGTTGCCACGCTCTAGCTTGTTCGGGTACACTGAGGGGGAATTTAGCATGGCCAATACACCTAATTAGCACATCTTTCGGACTGTGGGAGGAAGTTGGAGCACCCGGAGGAAACTCAAGGAGACACATAGAGAATGTGCAAACGCCACACAGACATCCATGCCAGGAATCGAACTTGGATCCGTGACGCTGTGAGGCAGCAGTGCTAACCACTCTGCCACTGTGCCACCCAAAAAGGAGAGTTCCAGGAAGCAAGGAAGAGCCAATTCCTACTACCAGGAGTTGGAGCAATGAGGAGAAACTGGGACTTGGATTCTTCAGCACAGAGAGATGAGAGATGTCTCTGACCTTGTGAGATGGTTAAAAGAATAAAAAAGCTGAAGTGCAAATATTATAGTTAATGTGAATATGAGAGTAGGACAAGAGGACACAGCTCACATTGTTAAATGGTAAATGCAGATCTGGATCAGCTGTCCTATCTGATGTTCGCAATCGTTAAGTTGCTGCAGCTTGCTTAGAGCAGGATTTACCAGCCTCGCTCCTCCGGAAACAGGAAAATCCAGCTCCACGTTAACAGACCCTCTCGCTAACTCCGATTCCCATGGCGGGCAGGATGGTAAAATTCACCCAATAGAGTCATGGAGTAATACAGCATAGAAACAGGCCCTTCAGCCCAACCGATCCATACCAACCACCGTGCCCTCCCAACAAGTCTCAATTGCCCACGATTGGCCCATATCCCTCCAATCCTTTCCCATCTGTGTACTTATCCAAATGCTTCCCAAGTGGCATTTCCTGCTGATGCTCAAATGCCCAATGACTCACTTGGTACGGACACGTCCCGGAGTTGTTGATTGTCTCCGACTTTGTGCCCACACTTTGATCCTCCTCCCCATCCCTACCTTGCTATACCCCCTCCCCCCATCCCACCTCCATCCTTTAGCTTATTCTAATCATTCAAAACTCATGGGGATATGAAAACAATGGCTGACAACTGTGTGATATCACCCTTCCTGAAAAACACCATTACAAAGGGAATTATATCTGATTGCTGGTGAACACATCGATCTGATTGTTTTCTGGGATTTCATCAGTGGAATATAGCGAAAATGAACTAACAATCTGTATTTTATCAGTGTGCTTGGTGGAATCAAGCACCCCACAGTTCTTCAGGTTGGGAGGTTTTGGTTTGCCAGGATTGCCAATAGTATCTGTCAGAATACTTGAGACAGCTGATGTAAAAATAATGATTGGGTTTGGAAAAGTACAGTTCCCTGACTGTACACTCAGTTCAGCTCAGTTCCTTCCACATGCGTCAGAAACTCAGATTGTTATCCCACTCTCTTTAAGATAAGAAATGTTGTCCTGGTATCTTTTTCATTGTATAATAATCCTTAAGTAACACACAACGTGATCTTGGAAGTGAAAACTCAATGTGATTGCCTGATCATTTATAAATCAAACTAATTAATGCCTACCCAACTGTAAAAACAACCTCGCACCCAATTTATCGAGGTGCATGAGTTCCTTACAAATCTTCTACATTTTGGCTGTGCTCTCTCTGACATTCCCAGCCTTCCCTAACCTTAGCAAGTTGAACCAAACCCCAATGACCCCTCGTTCACCTCCCCATCCTATTTCTAAATTGGCTAACCTCTCTCTGGTCCTCCCAGATTGTGTCTGATCCTGATAATCACTCCATGGCCTTACCATCCGTCCCCAGCCAGCTGACCCCTCTCTGACCTCAACCATCTGTCTCATAGGAAATAGGTGCAGGAATAGGCCATTTGGCCATTTGAGCCTGCACCATCATCCAATATGATCATGGTGAACCATACACTTCCAGTATCTCACTCCCTTTTTCTCTCCATGCCCCTTCATCCCTTTAGCCTCCAGGGCCATGTCCAGCTCCCTCCTGAACATATCTAATGAACCAGCCCCAACAGCTTTCTGTGGTGGAAAATTCCATACGCTCAGAACTCTCTGAGTGAAGGAATTCTTCCTCATCTCAATCCTGAATAGTTTACCCACGATTCTAACCCAGCTGACAGTCACTGACCCAACAATGTAGTCTCTGACCTCGACAATCTGTCTCTGATCCTGGCAACTCTCTCTCTCTCTCCAATTGTAGCAAACAATATTTGACTCCATTATACTCCATTTTATTTCACCAAACATGGAGAAAAGTTGTTTATGCATGTGTGTGTATGCATATGCATGTATATGAGTGTGTGTGTGTGAGTGTGTGCGTGTATGTGTGTTTATGTGTGTGGGTGTGTGTGTGTGTTTCTCTGTGTGTGTGGGTGTCTGATGTAGAGATGTCGGCGTTGGACTGGGGCAAACACAGTAAGAAGTCTCACAACACCGGGTTAAAGTCCAACCAGTTTATTTGATAGTAAACCCACAAGCTTTCAGAAACACTGTTCCTTTGTCACCTGACGAAGGGGCAAACCCTGAAAGCTTGTGGGTTTACTATCAAATAAACTAGTTGGATTTTAACCTGGTGTTGTGAGACTTCTTACTGTGGGTGTCTGTGCATGTGTGTGTGTGTGGGTGTCTGCGTGTGTGTGTGTCTGCGTGTGTGTGCGCATACAAGTGTGTGTGTGTCTGTCTGCATATGTGTGTGCACATGAGTGTGTGCGTGCGCACGCGCGTACATATGTGTGTGCATATGTGTGTATGTGGATCTATGTGTGCGCGCGTACATGTGTGTGCGTGACTGCCCTAAAGGACACTTGTTTAAATATTAAGGCCTGACCCAATAGCAGTAATGAGAATGGAGAGTGTGGAGTGTGGGAGATTGTGATTGAACATGAGACTATGTGATTAAATGACATGACCCTAAATGTCACTCTTCAATCTCCTGCCTGCCTTCAGTTGCAGTCAGCTACTTTTCCAACTGTCTATTATGGCTTAATTTAAATCCAATCAAAATTTATAGAGTTTCACTGTTTCATACAAGCTTTGTTGTTTAACCTATCTCTGTGTTTTTGTGCACAGACAGCCCTGGGATCTGAAGTGTGAGTTTACTCGTTCTACCTCTGAAAATCCGTGGAGAGATCTTCCTTTGCCGATCTCCAATCATGCTCAGTTCATTTAAAATTAACTTTACATTTCTCCTTCAGGCACTAAGGTTAAAGCCATCAAAGAAAGTGCTCCGACAGAGGAGGGGGGGGGGGGAAATAATAATGGGAACATCAGAGGGAGAAAGATGAAAGGGAAAAAAGAAATCAAGCAAGAGTGCGAGAAATTTATCCTTGTAATTTTTTTTTAAATTCCTCTCAAAAGCGCAATAGCAGTTCTATAAATATTTTGGCTAATGCCTTCAGGAGATTTGAGAACTGATGGAGTTTTTTTTCCTCATTTTCTTCAAGTGTAATGAAATAAATATCACAAAGTGTTTTGAGGAGATTCAGCAGAGAAAAAGCAGCAGATATTTTGCACTTGGACTAACAGGAGGATTTTGCCAGGATTCACAGACGGTTAATGACTCAGACGAGGAGGTGAAGGATTGCGAGTAAATTGAGGTTATGGAGGGGAATAATTTCCACCTATTTTTAATAAAGAATCAGCTTACATTTACATAGCGTCTCCCACAACCTTCGGGCCTTTTGTCAATGAAATACTTTTTGCAGATTATTTTTAATTCATTCATGGGACTTGGGCGTCACTGGCTGGCCAGCATTTATTGCCCATCCCTAATTGCCCTTGGAGGGCAGTTGAGAGTCAACCACATTGCTGTGGCTCAGGAGTCACATGTAGGCCAGACCAGGTAAGGATGGCAGATTTCCTTCCCTAAAGGACATTAGTGAACCAGATGAGTTTTTCCAACAATAGCTTCATGGTGATCAGTAGATTCTTAATTCCAGATTTTTTTATTGAATTCAAATTCCACTGTCTGCCGTGGTGGGATTTGAACCTAGGTCCCCATTAGTTGAGTTTTTGGATGAATAATCTGGCGATAATACCACTAGGCCATCACTTCCCCAAAGTGCAGTCACTGCTGTATTGTAAGAAATGCAGTGGTTAATTTGTGCACAGCAAGCTCCCACAAACAGTAACATGATCCAACCAGATTATTACTTTCAGTGATGTTCATAGAATCGTACAGTCCCTACAGTGTAGAAGGAGGCCATTCAGCCCATCTAGTCTGCACTGACCACAATCCCAACCAGGCCCTATCTCTGCAACCCCTCATATTTATCCTGCTAATCCCCCTGACACTTCGCTTGATTTAGCGTGGTCAATCAACTTAACCTGCACACTGTTGGACTGTGGGAGGAAACTGGAGTACCTGGAAGAAACCCATGCAGACATGAGGAGAATGTCTAAACTCCACACAGATAGAGATCCAAGGCCAGAATTGAACCCGGGTCCCTGGCAATCGGAGGCAGCAGTGTTAACTACCCTGCCACTCTTATTGATTGAGGGAACTCCCAAAGCTTCACTTCAAATGAGTGAGACAGGATCTTTTACGTCCATCTGAGAAGGGAGAGTGTGCCTCAAGGTAACATCACACACAAAAGGCAACAGTCCAAAGATGTGCATGTTAGGTTGACTGGCCATGTTAAAATTGCCCTTAGTGTCCTGAAATGCATAGGTTAGAGGGATTAGTGGGTAAATATGTAGGGATATGCGGATAGGGCCTGGGTGGGATTGTGGTCAGTGCAGACTCAATGGGCCGAATGGCCTCTCTCTGTACTGTAGGGATTCTATGATTCTATGAACCTGTGGCAATGCTGCACTCCCTCAGCATTGTATTGGAGAGTCCGAATTTATCATGACCAATACACCTAACCAGTGCGTCTTTTGGACTGTGGGAGGAAACTTGAACTCCCAGAAGAAACCCATGCAGACAGAGGGAGAACGTGAAGACTTCACACAGACAGTAACCCAAGTCGGGAATTGGAGAGTCAGCCTGGAAGTTGTGTTCAGGTCTGTGAAGTTGAACTTGTTCATTCAAAGGGAAGAATGCTGGGACTGAAAACAACTAACGCAGCTTTGTATGTATGGATAGCTTGGGATGGGAACATCCAAGGAATGAGCAAGTTTCCAAACTTACTGCTGATGATCGGGAATAAAGCCAATAACAGTAGAACACGAGGATGAGCAGACCATGTAGACCCTCAGGTCCGCTCCACCATTCCAGATGATCATAGCTGACCTTCTGCCTCAACACCAATTTCCTGCCCACTCTCCTTGAACGGCACAGTTGTTAGCACTGCTGCCTCACAGCACCGGGACTCGGGTTCAATTCCCAGCTTGGGTTACTGTCTGTGCAAAGTCTTCACGTTCTCCTTGTGTCTGCATGGGTTTCTTCCGGGTGTTCAAGTTTCCTCCCACAGTCCAAAAGACGCACTGGTTAGTGTATTGGTCATGCTAAATTCTCCCTCAGTGTACCCAAGCAAGCACTGCAGTGTGGCGAGTAGGGGACTTTCAAAGTAACTTCATTGCCATGGTAATGTGAGATTACCTGTGACACTAATAAAAATACAAACTTTAAAACTTTATATTCCTTCATTCCGGCCATTCACTGACCGGAAATCTCAATCTCAGTTTGCAACATTTTCAACAATGAAACAACTCTTTGGGGTAGTGTGAAGATAGTTCTTGCTACAAATGTAAATATATATAGTTTTTTAAGTTTAAGGGGAATGTTTAAAGATTCAGTTATTTTCTGCAGGCAGTTGGTGTGTCTGGAAAACACATAACTCAGATGCAGGGAGGGGAAAATAATTCTCATTTTACCCATATAGTGTTTACTTTGGAGAGAGCTAATGGATTCCTGTTTATAGATAAAGATTTTCCCAGGGGTTTTTGATTGGGTTGATTGACAGGACCATGTGATAATGTGGGTAGCATGAGGAGCTAATTCTGTAGCAGAGAAAAACAGCTTTCAGTTGTGTCTGAGATTTGTTTGAAGATAGAGGTTTGAAGACGCTCTGAAAATCAAAACCTCGCCAATAGCTTCAAGACTGCTACACCCTTATAGCAAATATACTTCTGTCTGATAACTGTATTTAAAATGGAATTTTAAGTCTGTGAGAAGAATTTTGCTTATTTGGAACTTAAACAGTGATAAGTTGGAAATTAAAGTTGTTTCCTTTCATTTTTTAATGCTGTTCATTTACTAATAACGAAGCTGCTTCGTGTTGTCAAAATTATAATTAAGCTGTGTTCCTGATACGGCTCCTGCTCGGCCCAAGGAATGACAATTGGGTGAATGTAGCTCAATCCATCGCGCAAACCAGCCTCCCATCCATTGATTCTGGTTACACTTCTCACTGCCTCGGCAAAGCAGCCAGCATAATTAAGGACCCTATGTACCCCAGGTATACTCTTTTCCACCTTCATCCATTGGGAAAAAGATACAAAAGAGGTCATGTACCAACAAGTTCAGAAACAGCTTCTTCCCTGCTGCTGTCAGGCTTTTGAATGGACCTACCTTGCATTAAGTTGATCTTTCTCTGCACCCTAGCGATGACTGTAACACTACATTCTGCAACCCCTCCTTTCCTCCTCTATGAACAGTGTGCTTTGTCTGAGTAGCGTGCAAGAAACAATACTTTTCACTGTCTGCTAATACATGTGACAGTAATACTTTTCACTGCATGTTAATACAATAATAAATCAAATCAAATCAAATTCTTGAATAATGTTTGTTTTGCTATTTAAAAAATCCCTAATTTGTCAGTGGAATAACTCCTGGAGTGAATTCTTACATTCATGCCAAAATAGAAAAATTATTGGGGTCTGGCTGGCTTCCTAATATCATTTGGGATTCTGCCCCAGGACCCTAAAAAAGACTGTGAATTCTTGTGGGATTTAAAAGTATAATTCCTCATTTAGCTTGTGATTATTGAACTCAGAGACATGGGAATTGAGGAGGTGATGATTTCTTTCAGGTTTTGCAAATGGTTACTTTAATTAGGGAGCGTCTTGTGAAAAAGGCTCTTCCAGTGACTTAAGATTTGCTGGGTGTGGAAGTGGTCACTCAGAGTGATTTACAAAGCAATGTTTTTTGGAATTGATAAACAAGTTTCAGTTGACTATACCTCGTAGGGGGTGAGGAAAACAAAGATAATTTCAACAATAACTCAGCATTTAAAATTGCCGGAGACATAGGCAGAACCTGTAAAGACTTCAATTGATGTTGGCCTATTGGAATGTAAACTCCTTGATTAAGGGTATCCCATGCTCCTAATTTATGGGCACCTAGTGCAGAAGGGAGTGGGGAAGAAGGAGAACCTCTTCGCAGACCTGTTCCTGGGCCTAGCAAAGCATGCTATCAACAGGTCCAGGCAGCGGGCGATCGAGGGGGTCGTCCAACCCAACCAGGTAAGGTTGGATTATTCTGGTCATGGTCTCCAATTGGTTGGAAAAGCACTCATTTTAAAGTGAGCACATCCCACCTTTTTAATCCTATTGCTTTACCTTGTGTACACAGAATGGATAGAAATGTAGAAAATAAGAGAAGACCATTCAGCCCTTCAAGTCTGTTCCATCATTCATTCTAATCATGGCTAATTATCAAACTCGGTAACCTGTTCCTGCCTCCCTACCCCCATAATATTCTTTGATTCCTTTAACCTGAAAGGTTACATCTAACTCCTTTTTGAAAAAAAATGTTTTGGCCTCAACTGCTTTCTGTGGTAGTGAACTCCACAGACTGACCACTCTCTGGGGGGAAAAAATTACTCCTCATCTCAATCCTAAAAGATCTATCCCATTGCCAAAGAGTGTGACCCCTAGCTCTGGATACCGCACCATTGGGAACATCATTCTTACTTCCAATCCTATTAGAAATCTATAGTTTTTGTTTGAATTTTATACCTGGTGTGGTGTTACAAAGAACAAAGAACAGTACAGGGAAGGAACAAGCCCTGGAGCCCTCCAAGCCTGTGCCAATCATGTCATCTTATTTAGACCAACCACTTGTATCCCTCTATTCCCCATCCGTTCATGTGTCTATCTAGATAAGTGTTAAATGTGGCTAATGTATCTGCCTCAACCATCTCACTTGGCAGTGCATTCCAGGCCTCCACCACCCTCTGAGTAAAAAACTTGCCCCGCATATCTCCACCGAATCTTTCCCCCTCTTCCTTATCTTGAGCTTGTGCCCTCTTGTAATTGTAATTCTGGTCCCTGTGTCTGCGTGGATTTCCCCTGGGGGTTCCAATTTCCTCCCAAAAGACGTGCTGGTTAGTGCTAAATTCTTCCTCGGCGTACCCGAACAGGCGCCAGACCGTCAGGGATCTTAACAGTAACTTCATTGCAGTGTTAATGCAAGCCTACCTGTGACACAAATAAATAAGCTTTAAAACTTAAACTTCACCTGCCACCTATATGCCCACTGTGGTAACTTGCTGTAATCTTGCACCATTCTTGCCACAATGCTCCTCCCCCCAAACCCCACGTCCCAACATCAATTTACTGTAATATCGCTGTGGAGCCAAGTCAATCTCTGGAATGGCGATTAAAGAGTTAATTCACTTTCCTATTTTATTGCTTCATTTGAAAGATGGAATGCTGCGCATAACACGATTGGATTGGATTCGTATTCAATTCATAATCAGTAGCATTGTTGTAGACAGTCTGTGAGCCCAGACTGCTGCTCTATCTTCTACCTGTTTTACTCTGTTGCCTGGGGCTGTTCCAGTCGCGAGAGAGAAAAGAAATTCTTTGACAGTGAATAATTTAAGCGGTAGATTGGTACGCAGTTGGGAAGTCACGCTTTCGCGAAGATGTGGTTTGAAAAGTTACCTTTGATTTCTGTTTTTGTTTTTGGAGGGGTTCCTTCATTAGACACATGATAAACAGAGTGCGTCAGAGGGGAGAAACTGTAGGTAGTCATTGACCCTTCTCCCCCAGAGAAGTGGGGAGTCACCGCCATCAGTAAACGGGGCAACATGGGGGAGTGAGGTGAGGGGGTGCAAGGAGAAAAATTTTCATTGAAAAAACCCTCAGATAGATCACAAATAAACAGCAGCTCCTGAAGACATGGGAAGTGACTGTGTGTATGATGAATGTGGCTTCTCCAGCCTCTGGGCGCACACAGACATCTGATTTGAAGCAATGTGTGAAGGGAAGCAGTGAGTATGACTGTCAATTCTCTTCCACAGCTAACAATGGGTATCCAAGGAGTTTACTGTTGTCAGACACGCTTGCCTGAATAGACTCACCGAAGAACGTTTTTATATCCAAGACGGACGGCAACATTTTAAAGATATGACACAAGGGGAAGACATCGAGGATATTTTCGAGGTGTTAGAATAGGTCAGGAGATGGAAACAGGTGAGACTGAATTGCGATTAACAGCGCCAGGGACCTGGGTTCAATTCCGGCCTTGGGTCACTGTCCGAGTGGGATTTTCCAGCCGCGTTCGCCCCAAGGCTGGAAAATCGTGCCCAAGGTCAGTGGACCTTTCTGTGGTCTGTGCCCTGTCTGCTACATTTCCTGTGGCAGACAAGTTACAGAAATTCCTCCCTCTTTGTGGAGTTTGTATACTTTTCTCTGCATGGGTTTCCTCTAGATGCTCCAGTTTCCTCCACAGATTAGGGTTAGGTGGATTGGCCATGATAAGTTGCCTGTAGTTTGTGATTGAGCGAGTGAATGACTGAGTGACTGTGTGACTGAATATGTGAGAGTGTGTGTGTGAGACTGAATTTGTGTGTGTGTGTGTGTGTGAGTGTGTGTGTGTGAGTGTGTATGAGTGTGTGAGTATGTGTGTGTGTAAGTGTGTGTATGAGTGTGTGAGTGTGTGTGTGTGCACGGTGTGTGTGTGTGTGTGTGAGTGAGTGAGTGTGTGTGAGTGTGTGCGTGGTGTGTGTATGAATGTGTGTGACTGAGTGTGTGGGGCTAAATCAAACCAAATCAAAAGTCTGATGGCAAGAGGAAGAAACTGTTTTTGAGTTGGTTGGTACGTGATCTTGTATCATTTTTCCAACGGAAGAAGATAGAAGCGAGAGCGTCCAGGGTGTGTGGAGTCCTTGATTATGCTGGCTGCTTTGCCGAGGCAGTGGGAAGTGTAGACAGAGTCAATGGATGGGAGGCTGGTTTGAGTGATGGACTGAGCTATGTTCACAATCCTTTGTAGTTCCTTGCAGTCTTGGACAGAGCAGGAGCCATACCAAGCTGTGATACAACCAGAAAGAATGTTTTCTATCGTGCATCCGTAAAAGTTGATGAAAGTTGTAGCTAACATGCCAAATTTCCTTAGTCTTCTGAAAAATCGAGGCATTGGTGGGCTTTTTTGTTTATAGTGTCGACATCAGGGGGAGCAGGACAAATTGTTGGTGATCTGGACACCTAAAAACCTGAAGCTCTCGACCTTTCCTACTTCATCCCTGATGTAGACAGGGGCATGTCCTCTACTACACTTCCTGAAATTGATGACTATCTCCTTCATGATCATTAGGTTTCCTTTGAGATTGTTTCCATTGACGCAGCCTCTCTTTAAAGAACTGCATTTTTAATTGAACCCTCAGATGGTTGATTTGGTTTACTTGTTGAACCAAAAGAAGTCCAGCCATGGGTTAAGTGCGTATTGTGATTTCCTCATACCCGCAGTTATCCGATTTAACCTCCTTGAAGTTACGAGGAAGTGTAGGTGAATTGCTGCAATAGTCAAGCTGATATCTGATGTAGAGATGCACACTCTATTCGCCTGATAAAATACAATCAGGAAATCTCTTGCTCCGTTGGTTCTGTCTGTACCATTGGTCTCACAGTGTCTCTTCTGAGAAAAGTAATCTTAAGAAAAAATAGAGCCCCCGGTAATCTGAAATGGAATCATTCTGCTAATTTAACTTGCAATATTTATGTCATTAGAACTGCTTATCGCAGCTCTCCAGCCTGTTTGTGTTAGACTATCATGATAGCAGGATTCACACAGAGACGTATCACACATAACTTTTCCCCAGTTTATACCTTGTTTCAGGGTAAACTCCACAGACTGCACCCTCCTATTCTTGTGATTATAAAATTGTTCTAACATCTATAACATTACTTATCCCATCGCCACTCCATTTTGCTTTATTTCATCATCCCTTTTTTGGCTGGGAATATTGCAGCGAATACCTCACCTCCTGACTCCTCAAAGTCCACCAACTACAAGGCACAAGTCAGGAATGTGATGGAACACTCCCCACTTGCCTGGATGGGTGCAGGTCCAACAACACTCAAGAAGCTCAACACCATCCAGGACAAAGTAGCTTGCATGATTGGCACCGCCGATACCCAATAGCAGCAGTGTGTACTATCTACAAGATGCACTGTAACAATACACCAATACTCCAAAGATCTTTAGATTGCATCTTCCAAACCCATGACCATGTTCATCCAGGGTAGCAGATACATGGAGACACTACCAACTGCAAATTCCCTTCCAAGTCACTCACCATCCCAACTTGGAAATATATCGCTGTTCCTTCACAGTCGCTGGGTCCAAATCCTGTAATTATCCCCCCAATGGCATTGTGAGTCAACGATTCAAGAAGATAGTTCACCACCACCAAGGGCAACTAGGGATGGGCAATAAATGCTAGCCAACCAGCGATGCCCATATCCCACAAATGAATTTTTAAAAAGTCAGTTGTGAGATAATGACTCTGAGGATGTCTGTGAGGTGTCCTCCATTACATCGCCATGGTAAATTGGGTTATGACTAACCAGTGGTAAAAGCCCCTGAGAAAATGTGGCAGTGAGTTTCTTTAACAAAACAGAATTTCATCTGATTTGAAATAAAAGCAGAAAATTCTGGAAAATCTCAGCCGATCTGGCAGATTCCGTGGAGCGACAAACAGATCAAAATTTCCAGTCCAGTGCGATGCCCATCACACTCCTGATTTGTGTCTTGTAGATGATGAATGGGCCTTGGGGAGTCAAGAGGTGAGTTATTTACCTGAGAGATAGCTCTCGTTTCCACCCAGGCCAGCTTCATTGTGCTTCCTCCACCCCAATCCTACCCCACACATGGTGTTATCAGCACAGACTCAGGGATGGTCACTGAGACAGAGCTGCTGATGGATGTAGGAAGACAGAGTGAAGCTTAGCGGAGGATATGCCCCTGTCTGCATCAGAATGAATGAAGTAGAAATGGTTGAGAGCTTCAAGTTTCCAGATCACCAACAACCTGTCCTGGTTCCCCTCACGCTGACATTATAGTTAAGAAAGCCCACCAACGCCTCTATTTTCTCAGAAGATGAAGCAAATTCAGCTATGACTCTTAGCAATTTTTACAGACTCACCATAGAAAGCATTCTTTTTGGTTGTATCACAGCTTGGTATGGTTCCTGCTGTGCCCAAGACCACAAGGAACTATAAAAGGTCATGAATGTAGCTCAGTCCATCCCGCAAATCAGCCTCCCATTCATTGAGACTGCTGCCTCAGCAAAGTAGCCAACATAATTAAGGACTCCAGACACCCCAGACACTCTCTCTCCCACCTTCAATACAAAAGTCTCTGGTCACGTACCAAATGGCTCAAGAACAGTTTCTTCGCTGCTGCTGTCAGACTTTTGAATGGACCTACTTGGAGAAAGTTGATCTCTCTCTACACCCTAGCTACAACTGTAACACTACATTTTGCACCCTCCCCCTTCCTTCTCTATGAACAGTATGCTTTGTCTCTATAGCATGCAAGAAACAATACTTTTCATCTGTGTACTAATATAGGTGACAATAGTAAATCAAATCAAACCAAAAGACTAGTGGGTGTGTGGTGAATGCAGTGAACAGTTGTGGTGGGTGCAATGGGTTGGAGGTGGTTGGTGATGAGTTGGGGGAGGGTGAGGGAGGACAGCTGAGTGAATTTTACAGTGAGATGATTCCGAAAAGTGATGCACAAGCTCTGGCGAATTGGACTGCAATCTCCAGCGACCCCCAGGCTAAGCACATATATCATCCAGCAACAAGCACCTCCCCACCCCCTAACCTCTGCCCCTCCATCCCTCCGCATTCCCTTTCCAATCTCCACCCCTTACTGCCCTCCCCACCTCCTCCGCCCTTCCCCACTCCTTTCCCCCCACCCTCCCCACCCCCTACTGCCCTCCCCGCCCCCTAACCTCTGCCCCTCCACCCCCTTCCCATTTCCTCCCCGCTCTCCACCCCTTACTGCCCTCCCCGCCCCCTAACCCCTGCACCTCCAGCATTCAATCGTGGGGCTATTACAGCCATTGATAAAATGGTTTGCAGAGGTGTTGAGGAGGAGGTGTGGCGGAGATGGGGGGAGGGCTGTTAGTGAGGGGGTGAGGAGGGGGCACAGCGGGCACAGCCCTTGGAAATGTAAAACAGCCAGGAATGGACTTTAGATAAAGTCTGGCAGAGTGGCAGTGGCTGTTGGCTCAAAGTCTCTGGAGGAATTTCTTCAGCCACAGGGTGGTGAACACATGGGACTCAATGCCACAGAGGGCTGTGGGGACCAGGTCATTGAGTGTGTGTCTTTAAAACAGAAATAGATAGGTTCTTGATCAACAATGGGGAAATCAAAGGTTACGGGGAGAAGGCAGGAGATGAGAATCATATCAGCCATGATTGAATAGCAGAACAGACCCCATGGGCTGCAGTCAGTCCAAATAAATTCGAATCAGAAGCAGAGAGTGGAATTTTACCATCCCGCATGCCACAGGAATCAGAGCAAGCCCAGGGATGGATCATAGAAAGGTCCGTTGATCTCTGGCTGGATTTTACGGGTTTTGGGACGTGCGAGAATTCTGCCCACAAGAACACAAACGTTAGCCGGTTCCACTAACCGGCTGCAGACGCCGGGTTCAGCCCCGGCTAGCCTGGCTCCAGCCCCGGGCACCGGGCCTGAGGAAGGAGGGAGTCGGGTTGAGCGATTCGAGCTACGTGGGAAAACTCGGAAGAGGAGCGCACGGTGCCACATCCCGGGCAAGACGGGGATTGGGTGAGAAGGTGGGAATTTGGGGCTCCCAGTTGGTGGTGAGTTTCCTTCCTTCTCTCCAAGCTTGGGTAAGTGCAACTTTCTATTACTTAAAGAGAGGAAGAGTGTTGGACAGAAATGGCAGGGCTGGCGTGAGCCGTGACTGCAGCACATGGGGATGTGTGCAGCGCATTGCAATCCTGTACAACAGCTACTTAATAGGCCATTCAGCCCATCGAGCCTACTTCACCATTCAGTGCAATCATTGCTGATCACCCCTTCAGTGCCTTGTTCCCCAAACTGCCCCCGATTCCCTTAAAACATCCTTTCCAGATGCATCACGGCTTCATGCATCTCTGGCACTGACCGAGACTGCGAGTGTAGTGAGGGCTTCTCTGTCAGTGAGCTGATTCTCTTAAAAACTTAAGAATTAAACACACAAATTATTGTCAGTTTAAGAGGTAATTAAAAATGAATTCAAAACAAACGTGGGTGGCACAGTGGTTAGCACTGCTGCCCCAAAGCGCCAGGGACCCGGGTTCGATTCCCAGCTCAGGTCACTGTCTGTGTGGAGTATGCATGTTCTCCCCATGCCTGTATGGGTTTCCTCCAAGTGCTCCAGTTCCCTCCCTCTGTCCAAAGATGTGCGGGTGAGGTTGATTGGCTGTGCTAACTTGCCCCTTGGGATGTGCAGGTTAGAGGGATTAGCGGGATAAATGTACAGAACTGTGGGGATAAGGCCTGGAAGGGGATTGTTGTCAGTACGGATTCAATGGGCTGAATGGCCTCCTTCTGCACTGTAGGGTTTCTATAATTCTATCAAAGACATACAAGAGATTAACCTCAGCTGCAGGAGGTCTTTGGATGGTCAAGTAGTTCAACTTAATGCTGAAGACCCTTCCAAAGTTAGAATCTGAGGCAAAATTCTATCTTTCCGATATCTGAGATACTCCCTCAGATTAGTTTAGACTTGATTTCATTTCACATTAACATGTCAGTCCAAAACATGACAGATTATCCAAGCCAATTGCAATAGACTGCTTGGCTGAAGAATCTTTCATTTGGCAAACCCAGAAAGTGGATTATCTCCCCCTGCATGGTTTACCTCCTCGTTGCTTTGTCTCTCTAAGGACACGACTATACAAATACCCATCAGCACTTTGCCAAGACAACCGACAGGAACAGCCCTGGGCACGAGGACTGATACTTTTTCTACGCCTGGACAATAGGACCTTCTGCTTTTGATATTAAATGTTTTAGAATTTGTTCCGAGTTTGAAATCTCATTGCATTTCCTCTAACTAAATGGCTTTTGGCTATTGAACTTTTGAACTTTTATACTCACGCATTTGGCTGTGGATATTTTGATTAAACTTAAGATATTAATATATATTATTATTTAATATAAATATAGATACTTAACATTAAAATCATTTCTCATTCATTTTTAATAGTCCTTAGTATTCACATCTGAGGAAACGGTTAACGTTACCCTGTTAGGTGAAGATCATCTTAACTCTTTCCTTCCCAGCTGCTGCTAAAACTAAGAATCTGCCTGTGGCTCTGCTCATTAATTCAAAACTTCCCTTTCCACAGCAAGAAACTGCAAATGGTCGTGAATATAGCCCAAACCATCACGCAAACCAGCCTCCCAACCATTGACTCTGTCTACACTTCTTGCTGCCTCGGAAAAGCAGCCAGCATAATTAGGGACCCCACGCATCCCAGACATTCTCTCTTCCACCTTCTTCCATCAGGAAAAGGATACAAAATTCTGAGAGCACGCACCAACCGATTCAAAAACATCTTCATCCCTGCTGCCGTCAGACTGTTGATTGGCCTACCTTACACTAAGTTGATCTTTCTATACACCCTAGCTATGGCTGTAACACTACATTCTGCACTCTTTCTGTTCCTTCTCTATGAATGGTATGCTTTGTCTACATTGTGAGCAAGGAACAATACTTTTCACTGTATGTTAGTACATGTGATAATAATAAATCAAATTATGTCATTGGGATTTAACTTTACTCAGTGACTGAATTCCCACTTCTTCTGGGGTAGAAAATTGATAAAATTCACAACTCTCTGAGTAAAGAAATTTCCCCTCACTTCAGTCATACATGGCCTTCCCCTTATGCTGAGCCCGAGACCCCTGAGTCAAGACTCCCCCCGCCAGAGCAAACAGTTCTTCTCCATCTACCCTGTCCAGCCCTGTAAGAAGTGTGAATGTTTGAATGAGATCACCTCTCATCCTTCTAGAGAACCAAGGCACGTCCTACTCCAGCCTTCCTCATAGCAGGGAGCCTGGGTAAGATGCTACTCGGAGAGTCGGTGCACTCCCAATGGGCCAAATGGCCTCCTTCTGCTCTGTAGGGATTCTAGATTCTACCACACTCTCACCCATGAGTGATCCAAAATGAGGAACTTGGAGGCTCAGTCTGGAGTTGGGAGACTGAGAGACTTGGAGGGTCAGTACTGAGGCTGAGGGATTGTTTGCATATTCTCCTTGTGTCTGCGAGGGTTTCCTCCGAATGCTCCAGTTTCCTCCCACAGTCCAAAGATGTGCGGGTTAGATTGATTAGCCATGTTAAAATTGCCCCTTAGTGTCCTCAGGTGCATAGGTTAGAGGGATTAATGGGTAAATATGTAGGGATATAGGGGTAGGGCCTGAGAAGGATTGTGGTTGGTGCAGATTCGATGGGCCAAATGGCCTTTTTCTGTGCTGTTTCTATGATTGAGGGACTGAGGGATAGTGAGTGCTGAGACTGAGAGACTGAGAAGGATTTGGAGGGTCAGTGATGAGGCTGAGGGACTGTTAGAGACTTGGGGGGTCAATGCTGGAACTGAGAGACTGAGGGATTTGGAGAGTGAGTGCTGAGGCTGAGGGGCTGGGAGGGTCAGTGTTGAGGTTGAGGGACTGTGAGGGACTTGGAGAGTCAGCGTTGAGGCTGAGGGACTGTGAGGGATTTGGAGGGTGAGTGCTGCAACTGAGGGACTGAGTGATTTGGAGAGTGAGTGCTGAGGCTGAGGGACTTGGAGGGTCAGTGTTGAGGCTAGGACACTGTGAGGAACTTTTCACTCAGTTTGATCTCAATGTGACTTCTCCAATGAGGTATTGGGCTGCTATTATCTATAAGATGTGGAAATGCTGCCATCTAGTGGATTCTATAAGAGAGACAACTCAATGTCTCACAACAAGGAGCTGCCCCAGGTTATTCACAGCCAGCCCTCAGTTCAGTAGGACACAGGACTGTCTCATTATTGTTTGCTCTGACAAACCACAGCCCATAGAGTGCACGGCACCACACACACAGATAGGAAACAGAAAAATCTAGAATGTGTGGTTAATGACACCAAGCTTTCAGTGTAAGAAGCTGAGAATTGGAAGAACACTGGTCAACTGTTGGATTAACCACCTGAATGTTTGTCTGGAGACCAGCGTAAGGAGCTGAAGCTGAAATTCAACCCAGTGTCAAAGAGGTGTAATGGATTGGAGAGTGCCAGGGGAGGTTTGCGTGTACAGACCTCCAGAAAGCATTCAATACTTCAGCATCAGTACTGAGAAAGATCTGAGTGCATAGCTCCATCCCATCCGGAACCGGAGCAGGCGAGGGGCGGATAATGGGAAAGGTTAGTAACTTCGGGTGTGATTTTACAGTTTCGGAACAAGCGAGGCCGTAAAATCAATTGGTTGGCAAGTAATGCAGAGAGAAGGTAGAGAGGGTTAATTCTCTGCTTGGAGAGATGTGGTATTCTTCTGGAATCTATAACAAGTCCCACAACATTGGGTTAAAGTCCAACAGGTTTATTTAGTATCACGAGCTTTTGGAGCACTGCTCTTCCACTCACCTGCTGAAGCAACAGTGCTCCGAAAGCTCATGCGACCAAATAAACCCATTGGATTTTAACCTGGTGTTATGAAACTTCTTACTGTGTCCACCCCAATCCAATGCCAGCAGCTCCACATCACTCCCGGAGTCTGTATCCGGGCCTCGCTATAAATACCAACGACCCAAAGGAAGAAACATTGACAGAGAATAACAGGAGCCCAGTGTGTCTGACTTTGCAGATAGCACTGCAATCGATCCACATTAGGGTACCTGCGTGATACACACAGGTAGTCATGATGTGGAGATACCGGCTGGGGTAAACACAGTAAGAAGCCTCACAACACCAGGTTAAAGTCTAACAGATTTATTTGATAGTAACCGCCACTACTTTTCGGAACTTTCCACACACCTGACGAAGGAACAATGTTTCCGAAAGCTTGTGAGTTTACTATCAAATAAACTGGTTGGACTTTAACTTGGTGTTGTGAGACTTCTTATAGAGAGGCTTAGTGAGGGGACCGGCTTCTTTCCATGTGCAAAATGTGAATTTGGCTGAAATATCAAAAAAAAAGAAACTTCCACAGCAATTCACCCGACCACGAGATGTTTCAAAACACTTTGTAAACATTACTTTATGAAGTGTACAGAATCATACAATATTACAGCATAGAAGAGGCTCTTCGGCCCATCGGGTTTGTGCTGGCGCATGAAAGATCCTCACCTGCCCACTAATCCAGCACTCGGCCCATAGCCCTGAATGTTATGATGTGCTAAGTGCTATCCAGGTACTTTCTAAAGGATATGAAGCATCTGGCCTCCACCACTCTCCCCGGACACATTGGATTCTCTGACCTCGCTCTGCAACCGGGATTCTCCAACTCACTCCGGGGCTGGGATTCTCCAACCTTACCCCTGCAGCTGGGATTCTCCAACCTCTCCCCCCGGGGCTGGGATTCTCCGACCTCTCCCTGTGACTGGCATTCTCCAACCTCACTCCTGTGGCTGGCATTCTCCAACTTCTCCCCAGGAGCTGGGATTCCTCATCCCGTTTACGATAGAGGTGGATGTGATCGGAAAATCCCATCCACTCGTCACTGTTGTAATTGGGAAACACACAGCCAATTCCACATCGCAAACTCTCAGAAAACAGCAGGGTGGGAATGAGAAATTTCTGTTTCCTGACTGAGATAAATATAGCCCAGAACTCCAGGAATAAGGTCACTGCTCTCTCAAACTACACTACAGGATCTTCCACACTCACCTGATCATCGCTTCATAAAGAAAGTCCATCGACTGCTTCAGCACTGCTCTCCAGCCCCAGAGAAAGGCCTGAACCCAGGACCTTAATGTCTCACAGCCCAGAGCACTCAGAACTGATCCATTACTGATACCCCACTGATAACTGATCCATTACTGATACCCCATTGATAACTGATCCATTACTGATTCCCCATTGATAACTGATCCATTACTGATTCCCCATTGATAACTGATCCATTACTGATTCCCCATTGATAACTGATCCATTACTGATTCCCCATTGATAACTGATCCATTACTGATATCCCCATTGATAACTGATCCATTACTGATTCCCCATTGATAACTGATCCATTACTGATATCCCCCATTGATAACTGATCTATTACTGATATCCCCATTGATAACTGATCCATTACTGATACCCCATTGATAACTGATCCATTACTGATATCCCCATTGATAACTGATCCATTACTGATTCCCATTGATAACTGATCCATTACTGATCCCATTGATAATGATCCATTATGATACCCCATTGATAACTGATCATTACTGATTCCCCATTGATAACTGATCCATTACTGATACCCCATGATAACTGATCCATTACTGATTCCCCATGATAACTGACCATTACTGATATCCCCATTGATAACTGATCCATTTAGTCCATTGAAACTGATCATTACTGATTCCCCATTGAACTGATCCATTACTGATTCCCCATTGATAACTGATCCATTACTGATACCCCATTGATAACTGATCCATTACTGATTCCCCATTGATAACTGATCCATTACTGATTCCCCATTGATAACTGATCCATTACTGATACCCCCATTGATAACTGATCCATTACTGATTCCCCATTGATAACTGATCCATTACTGATATCCCCATTGATAACTGATCCATTACTGATATCCCCATTGATAACTGATCCATTACTGATTCCCCATTGATAACTGATCCATTACTGATTCCCCCATTGATAACTGATCCATTACTGATTCCCCATTGATAACTGATCCATTACTGATTCCCCCATTGATAACTGATCCATTACTGATTCCCCATTGATAACTGATCCATTACTGATTCCCCATTGATAACTGATCCATTACTGATATCCCCATTGATAACTGATCCATTACTGATTCCCCCATTGATAACTGATCCATTACTGATTCCCCATTGATAACTGATCCATTACTGATTCCCCATTGATAACTGATCCATTACTGATTCCCCCATTGATAACTGATCCATTACTGATTCCCCACTGATAACTGATCCCTTACTGATTCCCCCATTGATAACTGATCCATTACTGATATCCCCATTGATAACTGATCCATTACTGATTCCCCATTGATAACTGATCCATTACTGATATCCCCATTGATAACTGATCCATTACTGATTCCCCACTGATAACTGACCCATTACTGATTCCCCATTGATAACTGATCCATTACTGATATCCCCATTGATAACTGATCCATTACTGATTCCCCATTGATAACTGATCCATTACTGATATCCCCACTGATAACTGATCCATTACTGATTCCCCATTGATAACTGATCCATTACTGATTCCCCACTGATAACTGATCCATTACTGATTCCCCATTGATAACTGATCCATTACTGATTCCCCATTGATAACTGATCCATTACTGATTCCCCATTGATAACTGATCCATTACTGATATCCCCATTGATAACTGATCCATTACTGATACCCCATTGATAACTGATCCATTACTGATATCCCATTGATAACTGATCCATTACTGATTCCCCATTGATAACTGATCCATTACTGATATCCCCATTGATAACTGATCCATTACTGATTCCCCCATTGATAACTGATCCATTACTGATATCCCCATTGATAACTGATCCATTACTGATTCCCCATTGATAACTGATCCATTACTGATTCCCCCATTGATAACTGATCCATTACTGATATCCCCATTGATAACTGATCCATTACTGATTCCCCATTGATAACTGATCCATTACTGATATCCCCATTGATAACTGATCCATTACTGATATCCCCATTGATAACTGATCCATTACTGATACCCCATTGATAACTGATCCATTACTGATTCCCCATTGATAACTGATCCATTACTGATTCCCCATTGATAACTGATCCATTACTGATATCCCCATTGATAACTGATCCATTACTGATATCCCCATTGATAACTGATCCATTACTGATATCCCCATTGATAACTGATCCATTACTGATACCCCATTGATAACTGATCCATTACTGATACCCCATTGATAACTGATCCATTACTGATACCCCATTGATAACTGATCCATTACTGATTCCCCATTGATAACTGATCCATTACTGATTCCCCATTGATAACTGATCCATTACTGATTCCCCATTGATAACTGATCCATTACTGATACCCCATTGATAACTGATCCATTACTGATTCCCCATTGATAACTGATCCATTACTGATATCCCCCATTGATAACTGATCCATTACTGATTCCCCATTGATAACTGATCCATTACTGATTCCCCATTGATAACTGATCCATTACTGATTCCCCATTGATAACTGATCCATTACTGATACCCCATTGATAACTGATCCATTACTGATTCCCCATTGATAACTGACCATTACTGATTCCCCATTGATAACTGATCCATTACTGATATCCCCATTGATAACTGACCATTACTGATCCCCATTGATAACTGATCCATTACTGATTCCCCATTGATAACTGATCCATTACTGATATCCCCATTGATAACTGATCCATTACTGATTCCCCATTGATAACTGATCCATTACTGATATCCCCATTGATAACTGATCCATTACTGATTCCCCATTGATAACTGATCCATTACTGATTCCCATTGATAACTGATCCATTACTGATTCCCCTGACTTATGATCCCATTGATAACTGATCCATTACTGATACCCCATTGATAACTGATCCATTACTGATATCCCCATTGATAACTGATCCATTACTGATTCCCCATTGATAACTGATCCATTACTGATTCCCCATTGATAACTGATCCATTACTGATTCCCCCATTGATAACTGATCCATTACTGATTCCCCATTGATAACTGATCCATTACTGATATCCCCATTGATAACTGATCCATTACTGATTCCCCATTGATAACTGATCCATTACTGATACCCCATTGATAACTGATCCATTACTGATATCCCCATTGATAACTGATCCATTACTGATACCCCATTGATAACTGATCCATTACTGATACCCCATTGATAACTGATCCATTACTGATATCCCCATTGATAACTGATCCATTACTGATTCCCCATTGATAACTGATCCATTACTGATTCCCCATTGATAACTGATCCATTACTGATTCCCCCATTGATAACTGATCCATTACTGATTCCCCATTGATAACTGATCCATTACTGATATCCCCATTGATAACTGACCCATTACTGAAACTGATCCATTACTGATTCCCCATGATAACGATCCATTACTGATAATCCGCATTGATAACTGATCACATTACGATACCCCATTGAAACTGATCATTATGCTACCCCACTGATCAACTGATCCATTACTGTACACCATTGATAACGATCCATTACTATACCCCATTGCGATAAAACTATCCATTAATGATACCCCATTGAAACTGATCCATTAATGATTCCCCATTGATAACTGATCCTATACCGATATCCCATTGATAACTGATCATACTGAGACCCCATTGATAACTGATCATTACTGATACCCCACTGATAAACTGATCCATTACTGATACCCCCATTGATAACTGATCACATTACTGATACCCCAGTGAAACTGATCCATTACTGATACCCCCACTGATAATTGAGCCATTACTGATACCCCCCATTGATAAAATGATCCATTACTGATACCCCATTGATAAATGATCCAGTACTGATTCCCCATTGATAATGAGCCAGTACTGGATTCCCCATTTGATAACGTGATCTATTACTGATTCCCCATTGATAACTGATCCATTACCGATATCCCCATTGATAACTGACTATTATGATACTGATCCATTACTGATACCCCATTGATAACTGATCCATTACTGATATCCCCATTGATAACTGATCCATTACTGATATCCCCATTGATAACTGATCCATTACTGATACCCCATTGATAACTGATCCATTACTGATTCCCCCATTGATAACTGATCCATTACTGATATCCCCATTGATAACTGATCCATTACTGATATCCCCATTGATAACTGATCCATTACTGATTCCCCATTGATAACTGATCCATTACTGATATCCCATTGATAACTGATCATTACTGATACCCCATTGATAACTGATCCATTACTGATTCCCCATTGATAACTGATCCATTACTGATATCCCCATTGATAACTGATCCATTACTGATATCCCCATTGATAACTGATCCATTACTGATTCCCCATTGATAACTGATCCATTACTGATATCCCCATTGATAACTGATCCATTACTGATACCCCATTGATAACTGATCCATTACTGATACCCCATTGATAACTGATCCATTACTGATATCCCCATTGATAACTGATCCATTACTGATACCCCATTGATAACTGATCCATTACTGATTCCCCCATTGATAACTGATCCATTACTGATATCCCCATTGATAACTGATCCATTACTGATTCCCCATTGATAACTGATCCATTACTGATATCCCCATTGATAACTGATCCATTACTGATTCCCCATTGATAACTGATCCATTACTGATATCCCCATTGATAACTGATCCATTACTGATATCCCCATTGATAACTGATCCATTACTGATTCCCCATTGATAACTGATCCATTACTGATACCCCCATTGATAACTGATCCATTACTGATTCCCCATTGATAACTGATCCATTACTGATTCCCCATTGATAACTGATCCATTACTGATTCCCCATTGATAACTGATCCATTACTGATTCCCCATTGATAACTGATCCATTACTGATATCCCCATTGATAACTGATCCATTACTGATACCCCATGATAATGATCCATTACTGATCCCCTGATAACATCATTACGATTCCCCATTGATAACTGATCCATTACTGATTCCCCCATTGATAACTGATCCATTACTGATATCCCCATTGATAACTGATCCATTACTGATTCCCCATTGATAACTGATCCATTACTGATACCCCATTGATAACTGATCCATTACTGATACCCCATTGATAACTGATCCATTACTGATTCCCCATTGATAACTGATCCATTACTGATTCCCCCATTGATAACTGATCCATTACTGATTCCCCCATTGATAACTGATCCATTACTGATTCCCCATTGATAACTGATCCATTACTGATATCCCCATTGATAACTGATCCATTACTGATTCCCCATTGATAACTGATCCATTACTGATACCCCATTGATAACTGATCCATTACTGATATCCCCATTGATAACTGATCCATTACTGATACCCCATTGATAACTGATCCATTACTGATACCCCATTGATAACTGATCCATTACTGATATCCCCATTGATAACTGATCCATTACTGATTCCCCATTGATAAGATCCATTACTGATTCCCCATTGATAACTGATCCATACTGATACCCCATTGATAACTGATCCATTACTGATATCCCCATTGATAACTGATCCATTACTGATATCCCCATTGATAACTGATCCATTACTGATTCCCCATTGATAACTGATCCATTACTGATACCCCCATTGATAACTGATCCATTACTGATATCCCCATTGATAACTGATCCATTACTGATTCCCCATTGATAACTGATCCATTACTGATTCCCCATTGATAACTGATCCATTACTGATTCCCCATTGATAACTGATCCATTACTGATATCCCCATTGATAACTGATCCATTACTGATTCCCCATTGATAACTGATCCATTACTGATTCCCCATTGATAACTGATCCATTTCTGATTCCCCATTGATAACTGATCCATTACTGATATCCCTACTAATGCTTTCGAGGTTGGAATTACAAATGACTGATACCCCCACTGATACCTTTCGAGGTTGGAATTACAAAGTCATACAGAAATATAAGAGGCATGGATGGGGTAGATAGTACAGGGTTCAATAACTGGGGAGACATCGATTTATGTTGAGGGGCAGGAGTTTGGGGGGATTTGAGTGAAAGCCTTTTCACCCAGAGGTTGCTGGGAGTCTGGAACTCGCTGCCTTAGGGGGTGGTCGAAGCGGGAACCCTCACAACATTTAAGAAATATTTGGATGAGCACTTGAAATGCCAAATATACAAGGCTACATACCAAATGCCGGAAAATGGGATTAGAACAGATAGTGCTTGATGGTCAGCACAAGCACAAAGGGCCAAAGGGCCTCTTTCTGTGCCGTAAAACTCTGTAGCTCTAAGGGAATGGAGTCCTCACAGAGCAGGAGGAGGCCATTCAGCCCATCAAGCCTGCACTGACAACAATCCCACCCAGAACCTATGCACGGAACCCCATCTATTTTACCCACTAATCCCCCGATACTGAGGGACAATTTAGCTTGGGAAATTCCACCTAACTGATACATGTTTCGAGTGTGGGAGGAAACCAGCACTCCCGGAAGAAACCCACACAGTCACAGGGAGAACATGCAGACCCCGCACAGACAGTGACCCAAACCAGGAATTGAACCCAGGTCCCTGACCCTGTGAGGCAGCAGTGCTAACCACTGTGCGTTCCCCTCAATGCGCAACATCGACAAGAGTTAAGATACAGATCAAGCTAACAGGAGCAGCTAGAATCACCGAATGACCTGTTCCAATGTCCCTGCTTGGTATCATTTACAAAGCCTCACTGCAGCCAGGCAGGCATTTGGCATCTTTCTCAATTCACACTGGTCAAACCTCTCAAGAAGCATTTCAATTTCTTTTTGGTCGCAACACCATGCTAACCAAAACCTTTCATCCCCTAGCTGTGCGGAGCAATTTCACACATTGTTAAATGGTTTTAAAATTAGAATTCAACGCGTAACTGGAATCTGTTACTCTTCCTTGACGTAATTGAAATACCGTATAATTACAGCTTGAAACAGCTATTAAAACCATCCAAAGCGGTGAGTTTCCACTGGCAGGGAAGCGATTATAATAAGAAAACAGGAGTCATCATTCAAGGAGTGACAGACTCATACAATGCACTGCAGAAGGCAGGAACCCTGTGGAACTTCCGCCTTCCCCTTCCCTCCAATCCCTGGCTACAAACTACAGCTCAAGCTCTCCTCACTGGGATGTTGCCTACTATGGTGGGCTTTAGTTGTGAGGAGAGTTGGAGAAAGTTGGTTTGTTCTCACTGGAATGACAGACAGTTGAGGGGCGACCTGATAATGAGTGGATAGGCAGAAGCTTTTCCCCAGGGTGGAAGAGTCAATTACTAGGAGGCATGGGTTTAAGGTGCAAGGTTTGAAGGAGATGTACAAGGCATGTATTTTACACAGAGGGTGCCTGGAACTCACTGCCAGGGGAGGTAATGGAAGCAAATACAATACTGAGTTTTTAAGGTGCATCTTGACAAAACATGAATAGGATGGGAATAGAGGGATATAATCTACGGAAGGGGAGAGGGTTTTAGTTCAGACAGGACCATGGTCAGTACAGGCTTGGAGGGCTGAAGGGCCTGTTCCTGTGCTGTAATTTTCTTTGTTCTTTGAAGGATAAAGTTCGGGTCCTTCTCCAGATCTGCAGTTCTGACTCACACTCCCAAGAGCACACAAGAAATAGGAGGAAATGTTGACTGTACAGTCCACCAATCAACACAATAGTTTCTGCTCTCAAGCTTAACACCACTTTTCCTCCTGCTCCCCACTTCCCTCGATTTGCCAATACCTCTCTGTCTATCTGTCTATCCCAGACAAAAATCTGTCTATCCCAGACAAAAATCTGTCTATCCCAGGCAAAAATCGGTCTACCCAAGCTGAAAAGTTTTCATCAACGGGAATGATATGTTGCTACTGTTGGGCTGGGGTCGGTAATGTAAGAAGTCTCACAACACCAGGCTAAAGTCCAACAGGTTTACTTGCAATCACAAGCATTTGGAGCACTGTTCCTTCTTGGGGTTCATGTCACACGACAAGTAACCCCCACCATTTGGCCTGGGATTGCAAAATCCTACTGTCTTGGCTTGAGACAATTCACACTTCTTTAACTTGTGATTATCCCTCTCTTCACACACATTGTCTGTATCTGTAAGGACTTAATTATCTGTTAAGACTCTCATTCCAATTATTGCATTTGAGTCTTTGTCTTTATATGCCTTATGTTTGTGAAACTTATCTCTTCACTCACCTGATGAAGAGTCGGGGCTCCGAAAATTTGTGATTCCAAATAAACCTGCTGGCTTTCAACCTGGTGTTGTAAGAACTCTTTCAATGATGAAAAGTCCACTATCTCCTGGGTAGAGAACTCCAAAGATTCATAACCCGCTGGGTATTTCTGTCTACAGTAACTTCATTACAAGCTGACTTGTGACGCTGAAATATTTATAGGATCAAGAGAAATCAAAGTATCTCTCTGATGTACGAGGAGAGATTGACTGGGTTAAGATTGTTTTCATTGGAGCTCAGATGAATGAGGGAGGAATCTTATAGAGAAATATAAAATTCTAACAGGATTAGTCAGGGTAGATACAGGGAGGATGTTCCCGATGTGGGGATATCCAGAACCAGGAGTCACAATCTGACGATTCAGGATAGACTATTTAGGACAGAGTGAGGAGACATCTCTTCACCCAAAGAGTAGTGAGCCTGTGGAATTCATTGCCACAGGAAGTAGCTGATGCCAAAATATTGAATGTATTCAAGAGGCAGCTGGATATAGCACTTGGGGTGAACATGATCAAAGGTTATAGGGGGAAAGCAGGATCAGGCTATTGAGTTGGATGATCAGCCCTGATCGTGGTGAATGCAGGAGCAGGCTCGAAGGGCCGAACGGCCTCCTCTATCTCCCATCCCCTATGTTTTTATGTTTTTGAGTGAAGAAATTTCTCCTTATCTCAGTCCACAGTAATTGGACATTATCCTGAGACTGTGCACCAACCACGCCCCCCCCCCCACCCCCCTCAGCCAACAGAAACAATGGTTGCGATATTCCGGCCTCACTGCCCCAAATACTATCACTACATGATGCTTTAGTTTGCAGCTGTGTGAATGGTCCTGGTTCACTGAGGTCGGTGCACAGTGTGTCCTAATAGAACATTGACAATTTTTAAAAAGATAAGGTTTTCAGTTGAAGGGGCTGGCGGCCATCAATTATCTGTTAGTGTATTGGATATGGAGGTTTTTGGTCAGTTATTACAGCAAGGGAGAAAGTCATTAGGAGGTAGCACGGTGGCACAGTGGATAGCACTGCTACCTCACCAGGAAGCCAGGTTTAGTTCCTGCCTCAGGTCACTGTCTGTGCGGAGTCTGCATGTTCTCCCCATGTTTGCGTGGGTTTCCTCCAGGTGCTCCAGTTTCCTCCCATTCTGAAAAATATGCTGGTTATGCGCATTGCCAATGCTAAATTCTCCCTCAGTATACCCGAACAGGCGCCAGAGTGTGGTGACTGGGGGATTCTCATAGTAACTTCATTGCAGTGTTAATGTAAGCTTATTTCTGACGTTAATAAATTAACTCAATCAAGTCTCTTCTGGGTTTATATAGAACAATCCAATCAGTCCCATTGCCACATTGTCCTGGGTGTTTAAACACTCATGTGCCTTCCAATTTCCATTTTGAAATTATTCATTCTCTCCACTCCCACCACCCTGAAAGGAAGTGAGTTCCAAGTCATTCCCACTTGCAGCATGAAAAACAAACTCTTCTCACATCCTGCCTGCTGCTCTTTCCCAAAAAGTTTAAATCTTTATCCCTGCGATCAGGTTTGCAGTTTTGTAATTGTTGCATGGGTTCAATAGCGTAGGAAGAAATGTCCTTCTCGAAACCAGTCCTGTGCAAATCACTGCAGAACAACCACCTTCCCACAGATGTCGCTGCTCAGCTGCTCTGACCAATAAAGCTCAGTGCCACCACCAACAGGGAGGCAGCAGTACTCCACCCTGAAAAGAAGTTATGGTGGCACAGAACTTGCTGGCTCACAGTGCCAGGAACACAGGTTCAATTCCGGTCTTGGATCACTAGCTGTGCAGATTTTGCACATTCTCCCCGTGTCTGTGTGGGTTTTCTCTGGGTGGTTTCCTCCCACAGTCCAAAAGACATGTTGGTTAGGTGCCTTGGCCAAGCTAAATTTTCCCTCAGTGTACCCGAACAGGTGTCGGAGTGCGGCAACTAACTAGGGAATTTTCACAGTAACTTCATTGCAATGCTCGTCTATGCCGACTTGCAACAATAATAAATAAATAATTCACATTCATAGTAACCAAAAATAAGCAAGAAAATTCTGGAGTCCGGCGGCGAAACTGCCACCAATTTGTTCAAAGTCACCTCCATCTTCAAGATCCCATCATAAAGACAATTAGACACTCTCATTCTGGCTTCCCCCTTCTCTTGGCATACTAACATCTAAACAACGCAGGCCTGAATCCCTCCAACTCTCTTTCCCAATTCCAGTCCCTTCACGAGACCTACATCTTGGATCAAGTTTCTGGTCACCTTCCTGAATATCTTTTATTATTCAGTTATGGAATGTGGGCATTTTTGGCTGAGCCAACATTTGCAGCCTGTCCCTAATTGCCCTTGAAGGGGCATTTAAGCCGCATTGCTGTGGCTCTGGAGTCACATGTAGACCAGACCAGGTAAGGACAGCAGATTTCCTTCCCTAAGTTAGTGAACCAGATGGGTTTCTACGACAAGCGACAATGGTTTTATGGTCTTCATTTTAAAACCAGATTTTTTTTATTGAATTCAAATTTCACCATCAGCGTGAGTTTCTTCCGGGTGCTCTGGTTTTCTCCCAGTCCGGGTTAGGTTGATTGCTCCTAAGTGTCCCCGGTTTTTAGGTTAGAGGGATTAGCAGGGTAAACATGTTACAGGGATAGGGTCTGGGTGAGATTATCGGTACAGACTCAATGGGTCGAATGGCCTCTTTCTGCACTGTAGGGATTCTATGGTAATATTCAAATACAGGTCCCCAGAACCATTAACCTGGGTCTCTAGATTATTATAGTGACAAAACCACTACACCCCTGCCTCCCCTATAATCACTCAGTTTCATTTTTTGTTTCTTGTTACCTTTGTGCAGCACCTTGCAATTTTATTACACGATAGAAAATGTATAAATAGATGTTAATGTTACAGAAGCAGAATATTTCACAGCAAGTATTACGATTGGTGTGCAACAATTACAGCATTCAAGTAATAATCAGATCAAGGGAATAAAATATTAAAAAAACAAGGGGCGGCAATCCTAAATGAATTCTTTAGTACATTAAAAAATCTAAGGTATTTAGAAAATAAGGGTTCAATAAAAACATTTCCATTCATCTCCCTATAAAGTGATGTTAGCACAAGAGGAACAGCTGATTGGATAACAGCTAATGAGTCTATTTATTTAAGTCATAAATTAGTAGTCTCATCCAGGTGTGTCAGGACACCTTTGTTCCATAGAGTGTGCGTCCTGTTCCATGTGGGAACTCCAGAACATTTCTTGCATCCTGAACATCCAGATGTGCAGGGAGTGGTGTCAACCGCAGCAGAGTTTGAGCAGCAGGCGGCATATCTGTGGTGCATTCGTGATGCTGGGGGTTTTGTAGATGACGCGTCGTCAGCAGGGAGGTAGATATGAAGGATTGGACAGACAGTGCAGGTATCCCCTGAGTGCATCTTACTCTCCCAAGCCGTATTCAGTTCTGAGGACTGCCAAGAGTGATGGTTCATCTGGGGAGTCAAAGTCCTCAGACTTTGGGCAAATATTGACTGAATTGTACAGGAGGCAGCATGGGAAGCAGGGGGTGGTCTACTAGTTAGGGGAACAGGCAAGCATTCAGAATAGTATATTGCCCTCCTGCAGCCAGGATTAAGGATGACACTGAGCTTTTGCAGGAACTCCTGGAGGGGGAGCAACAGCCAGCGGTTGGTGCCTATATCATTATCAACATCATAGATAGAAAGAGGGCTGTGATTCTGCAGGCATAGTTAATGGCACGAGGTAAAAAACTAGCATGTAAGACCACAAAAAGGATTTAGTCTTGGTGTCACAGTCTCATGAGCATAGAAATAGGAGGAGAATGTGTGTCTGGAGAGATGGTGCAGATGGAAGGATTAGATTCTTGAGACATTGAGGCCAGTTGTGGGACAGTTGGAACTTGTACAGGTCAAATGGATCAAGACCAAATGGATTGTATCAGCACAGAACTAGGACCAATGCCCTTTGTGGGCTGCTTTGGTACTGGCATTGAGAAGAATGTAAACTGACTGGCTGGAATGTAGACAGCAGGAGGTAATTAATGTTAGAGTAATCCCCAATAGAATTGGAAGGGGCAGAAAACATTGGAATATGAAATAATATAGTGTGAGGTGGGCTCAGAGTGAGAGGGTATATAGTATGGTCATTGTGCATGTGTGTGAATACACCAGTCTATAAGAGTGATGAGCTACAGATACAGACAGCAACGTGAAAGTACCATGTTGACCAATCAGTCAACCTACTCAGTTTGACTTTGAACAAATGCTGGAGAACTCTGATGAAGAGTCATCCAGACTCAAAACATTGGCTCTATTCTTTCCCCAACCCGATGCTGTCAGACCTGCTGAGGTTTTCCAGCATTTTCTCTTTTGATTCAGATTCCAGCATCCACAATATTTTGTCTTATCGGGGCAGTTACTTGTTCTCTGCTGCATCCGAGATGACAGCACCTCGCCCAATCAGAGTCCACTTGCCAACCAATCAGCACTCTCTTCTCGCGCAGTATGAATTGTTGTCTATTGTGGGTTTAGCTGTCCTGGTGAGTGGAAGTTGAAAACTTTTGACAGTTTGATTTTTTCTTTTTCAGATTCAAGAAAAGATAGGACCAGACAAGATAAGAGGAGTTCAGGAAAGGTAGGGGAGAAGAGAAGGAGGAAAGAGGTGACAGTATGACAGTAAGACCCTTGTCAGACCCCACTTGGAGTACTGTGTGCAATTCTGGTCGCCTCACTACAAGAAGGATGTGGAAGCTATTGAGAGGGTGCAGAGGAGATTTACAAGGATGTTGCCTGGATTGGGATATGCCTTATGAAGATAGATTGAGGGAGCTAGGTCTCTTCTCCCTGGAGAAATGAAGGTTGAGAGGTGACCTGATAGAGGGTTTATAAGATGTTGAGAGGAATAGATAGGGTGGATTCTCGGAGGCTATTTCCTAGGGCTGAAATGGTCGCTGCAAGAGGACACAGGTTTAAGGTGCTGGGGGGCAAGTACATAGGGGATGTTAGGGGTAAGTTTTTCACTCAGAGGGTGGTGAGTGAATGGAATCGGCTGCCGTCAGTGGTGATAGAGGCGAACTCGCTGGGGTCATTTTAGAGACTTCTGGATGAGTACAATGGGATTTAATGGGATTGGGATTACAGATAATTCTATGGCCTGGTAGGTACTGATATGATCGGCACAACTTGTGGGCCGAAGGGCCTGTTTGCACTGTGGTGTTCTATGTTCTATGTATTAATTCTGGAGAACATCATGGTGCTGGAGGCAGAGAACGGCTGGGAGTGATCAATCTGTTTTGTAAAGAGTCAAGAAAGAACAAAGGTACCATTCCATTACTGGGTGCATTCCTATAACCACCAGCTAATGGGAACACTATAAAGGAACAAATCAGCAAGCAGATTACAGAGAGATACAACAATTCTACAGTAAGGTAGCCTTAATTATTCCAATGTACACTGGGATATTAAAAATTGGTAACAGGAGGATTCTGGTCAATTAGAGACCAAAAACAGGGGCAGCAATTCTCCAGCCCTGCCAACAGCGTACCCCCACCCACAGATTTCCCACCGACATGGGGGGATGGGGAATGGGGAGGGGGGGGGGAGGCGGGATGACATCAATGGGAATTTCCATTAGCAGTAGAGGGACAAGAGAATCCTGTCACTAGCAAACAACATGTCATCTCCCGCTGGCGGGAAACACACGGCTGGGCATCGATATGAGGGATGGGCTTGTCTTTGTACGGACAGGCCAGCTGTACTGGCTGAGGTATCAGCGCTACCCACTCTCTCACCTCCCATCCTTGTTAGGAATGATCCAGCAAGAGTTTTCTTTGGGATAAGAGCTTGTAGACAACATCGGAATGGTTAGCAGAGGGTGACTGGGTCTTGTCACTTCCTGTTCCTCTGTGTGTTTTTTGTTAGGGAATTCCTGAATTTATTGAGCAGGAATATACAGTATGTTTCTCCCTCCATACTGAACAGTACCCGGTGTCATTTCACAGAGATAGTGAGAATCACACAGACAGCTGGAGGGGTGGGGCCTCGGAAAGTCACCGGCACCCGGAATTCCCAGATCATGGCATCTTTTCCAAAGGGCGTCCCAATCTTTGACTTAAAAAGACACCCATGTCCTCACAGACACGGAAACCCCCACAAGGGACATGGGGAACCCTCCGCACCCATGATCATAGAGACCATTCATGGTCACAGAAAATCCCCCTCCAGGGACACAGAGAAAGCCCCCCCATTGGTCATAAAGACCCGCCCATAGGCAGAGGGAAGCCTTCTCACAGATACCAAGAACCCCCATGGACACAGAGAAACTCTCCCACGAACATCAAGAACCCCCTCGTGGACACAGAGAAACACGCCCCTAATCCTAACACCGCCTCCCCACCCCACCATGGTCATAAAGATCCCCCCACAGACATAGGGAAACTCCCTCCATAATGACATTCAGATCCCACACACAAGAGTAACACCCCGCAATTCCCCCGCCCACACCACCACCATTCCATGGATAAGTGGAACCCACCTACAATAGATGTCATGCCGTCTGGGTGGGTAGTTCGGACAGGGACAGAAATAGCAGCGTCAAGCCCGCTAATGTCATGTTAATTAATGCGAGACAGACTCATGCCCTTCTTGGGGGGGAGCCTGATTACATCACCGGCAAGGGGGAAGGGGAAGATCCCATCCTGCGATCTCACTGGCGCAAATTTTGTTTCTGGTCTCTTGGGAGATTTTGCAGCCATCACAGGATTTGCATCCATGGATCATTAGATCGGGGTCTTTGTATCTGTCATCATGGGCGAAGATACCAAAAAACTCCCAGAAAGAAAGAAGAATCAACACACTCGCGTAAACAAGGTACTGCAAAATATTAATATTGGGTAAAAACAAAGTACTGGAGAGGTTAATGGGACTAAATCCCCTGGATTTGATGGTTTATATCATGGATTGCTGCCAGAGGTAGGTGTAGAGATAGTGGATGCATTGATGTTCATCTTTCAAAATTCCATAGACGATAGAATGGTTCCTACAGATTGGAAGTGACAAATGCTAGCCCACTGTTTAAGAAATGAGGGAGGGAGAAAGTAGGGAACTACAGACTTGTTAGCCTAATATCAGTCATTGGGAAAGTGTTAGAATCTATAATCAAGAATGTGATAATAGAACATTTAGAAAATAATGATGTCAGCATGGATTTCTGAAGAAAAATCATGTTTATCAAATCCGTTGGGAGTTTATGAGGAACAGTTAAGGGGAATAGGTAGATGTGGTATATTTAGATTTTCAGATAGCCTTTGAGGGTGGCACAATAGTTCACTCTGCTGTCTCACAGCACCAGGGATCCCGGTCACTGTCTGTCTAGAGTTTGCATGTTCTCCCTGTGTCTGTGTAGGTTTCCTCCGGATACTCCGACTTCCTCCCACTGTCCAAAGATGTGTGAGTTAGGATGATTGGCCATACTAAATTGATCATTAGTGTCAAGGGGATTAGTAGGGTGAATATATGGGGTTATCGGGATAGGGCCTGGGTGACATTGTGGTCGGTGTAGACTCAATGGGCCGAATGACCTCTCTCTGCACTGTAGGGATTCTATGATCAACACAAGAAGTTATTAAATAAAATGAGACTGGCATGGATTGAGAATTGGTTAATGGAGAGTCAGAATAAGTGGGTCATTTTCACATTGGCAAGCTGTGTCTAGTTGGGTATTGCTGGAATCAGTGCTTGGGCCCCACCCATTCATAACCTATATCAATGACTTGAATATGGGGATCAAATGCAAAGGGGCAAATCTTCCCAGGAATCAGAGCAGGCGAGGGGCAGGCCACAGAAAGGTCCATTGACCTCGGGTGGGATTTTCTGGTTCCGAGCGAGCATGGCTGGAAAATCCCATCCAATATTTCCAGATGGGGCAAAACTTGGTGGAAGGGTGAGTTGTGAGGAGGATGAAAAAACGCTTCAGGGGGATTTGTAGAGGCTGAATGAGTGGGCAGAAATTTGGCCGGTGAATAGAATATGGAAAAAAGGTGATATTATCCAATTCGGTAAGAGAAACAGAGATCCAGAGCACTTCTTAAATTGTGAGAGATTGGGAAATGTTGAACTTCAAAAGGACCTGGATGTCTTGGTTCATAAGTCACTGGAAGACAGATACAAGAAATTAGGAAGTTAAATGGGTGCTAATCTTTGAGTAAAGATATTATTGTGTAGAGGCTTGGAGAGAAAACATTTGGGGTATTGTGTGCAGTTTTGTTCTCCTTACCCAAGGAAAGATATTTTTGCCACAGGGGGAACATAATGAAAGATCACCACACACATTCCTGGGTTGGAGGGATTATCATATGAGAAAAGGTTCAATACAATGAACCTTCATTCCCTGGAGTTTAGAAGAATGAGAGGTGACCTCATTCAAATGTATAAGATTCTTACAAGGTTGGGCAGGGAAAATTGCAGAAGGATGTTCCCCTTAGCTGATGAATCTCACACTTGGGGACACAATCTCAGAAAAAGGAAGGGGCCGTTTGGGACTGAAATGAGGAGGAATTTGTCCATTAAGATTGTGTTGAATCTTTGGGATTCTCTGCCGCAGGGAGCTGGGCAAACTCAGTCATTGAGTGCGTTCTAGAATGAAACCAATAAGAGTTCTACATCTTGAAAGCACCAATGGATATACGGATAGTAGAGGCATGATAGATCAGCCATGATGTTATGGAATGGAAGAAGGGGTTCTATGGGCCGATTGGACTGCTACTGCTGCTATAACATTCTCGTGTTCTAACCATGAAGCTCCGATACAATCACCAGCCCATTGTCTGTTAAACATGCCAGCCTAAATCCTCAACGCTTTAACTGCACATAATTCCAACATTATTTTCTGATTAGGAGGAAGGAAATCAGTTGGGAATGCAGTGAAAATCTTAATTGTGAGAATTCAGCAGTTTAAGCACACCAAGTCTTAAAGAAAGGATATATTGGCGTTGGAATGGATACGGAGGAGATTTTACTACGTTGATTCCAGAGCTGAGAGGATTGGCTTATGAGGGGAGACTGAGAAAACTGGGGCTATATTGGAATTCAGAAAAATGAGGAGAGATCTTGTAGAAACATTCAAGATTACGAAGGGAATAGATAAGATGGAAGCAAGGAAGTTGCTTCCACTGGCAGCTACTAGGGGGCATGACCTCAGAATAAGGGGGGGCAGATTTAGGACTGAGTTGAGGAGGAACTTCTTCATCCAAAGGGCTGTGAATCTGTGGAATTCCCTGCCCAGTGAAGCACTCGATGCTACCTCATTGCATGTTTTTAAGGCAAGGATAGATAAATTTTTGAAGAGTAAAGGAATTAAAGGTTATGGTGAGCGGGCGGGTAAGTGGAGCTGAGTCCACGAAAAGATCAGCTATGATCTTATTGAATGGCGCAGCAGGCTCGAGGGGCCAGATGGTCTATACCTGCTCCTAATTCTTGTGTTCTTCTAAGAAGAAAGCGTGAGGGGATCTCCCGCCGACATCGCTGGTCAGTTGTGCAGTTGATTGTCCGTCCCAGCTGGCAGTTTGGGTTTGACCCGGGCCTCTCAATCTCCATTTCCACAATCCATGAGCATCATCCCGTTACACAGAGCTCGCTTCCACATGTAATAGGTGGAGCGGGGGGTCAGGGGGAAATAACCACTGAACTCTCGAAAGGTTGGGAAGTTCTTCGACATGTAGCGGCGTTGAAGGAAAAGCTTGGCCTTGGTTTTGGAGGAGGCTGCGGGTAAAGTGCCAGTGGCCGGTGACTGCCTGGTCCGCTCCCCGGAGGTCGTACAGTCCAACACCACCGAGCCCCTGGGGCTTAAGGCTGCCTCGCCTGACCGTGCCCCTTCCCGTCCGACCCGCTCTCTGCGCTCGTCCGGGATCTCCCCTTGACGCCGCTTCTTCACCTTCACCCCCGGCCGGCTGGAGGCAGCTGAACATGTCCACCTCAGGAAGGTGGTGGTGGGGATGGACGGGTACCTGGCACGGAAGGTGGACAGGGGGATCCGCCACCTCTGGGCTTGCCTCTTGGCTTCCTCCAGTTTCGCCCTCTGCGGGTAGGAGGAGGAGGCGGCGGCAGCAGCCCTCCCCCCGCGGAGGAAAGCCCCGGGGCCCCACCGGCTATCCCTCGCCCTGCCGGGAGGCGCCAGCTGGCGGTCCGGGCCGGGGGCCCGGTCGGCCGCACCGGCCTCCGGGCGAGCCAGCCTCGGGTCACCAAATCCGGCACGGAGCCGAATCCCGGTGCGGTTCATCGCCTCCCTCCGCCAGTTGTAGTAGCTGGACCGGGAAATCCAGGGGTAGGTCTTCCTGAAGCTCTTGTAAGGGGGGCACGCGTCGAGGAGGATGCACTCCCGGAGGAAATCTTTGGCACGCTGCTTCGAGGGTGACGGCCGGCCCTCGAGAGGTCGGGACCCACCGGCGGCCTCGGCGCTCTCGGGCACCCCGGACGGCGGGGGGGAGCCGCCGCCGCCCCTCGGCCACCCGTCGCATTCCTGCTCCGCCGCGGCTCGGCGCCCCCGCGCCCCCGCCATCAGCATCTCGTGCTTCCAGGCGTAGTAGGTGGAGCGGGAGATCTCGGGGAAGCGGCTGCGGAACTGCTGCAGGGGGAGGACGTGGCCGCCGGCGAAGGACTCCTGCAGGTAGTGCTTGGCCTCGTAGCGGGCGGCGGCCTTCCGCCGGTGCTCCTGGCTCTGCTTCTTCCAGCGGTAGAAGGTGCTCTTGGTGATGCTGTACCGCTCCCGCAGCACCGAGTACGGGATGTCTGGCTCCGTGTTCAGGAGCTCCAGGGTCCGCAGGGGCAGCAGGGACTCTTGGCCCTCCGAGCCCCTGCACCGCAGCTCATGGATGGGAACAACCGGCGCAAAGTACTGGGGCTTAAAGACGGCCTGCGACAGCTGCTCACCCGACCACATGATGTGCAGGGTCTGCGGCTCCGCGGCTGGCGAGCGGGCCCTGGGCCGGATCATCCGATTGAAGTACGGGCGGATCTTGAGGTTGCTCATGGGGTAGATGGAGTAGATGTTGCTCTGCAGCACCGATGCCAAAGCGTAGACGTGCCACATGTTGGCGAAGGTGCCCGGGAAGCAGGTCGCCTTGACGTCCGCGTCGAAGATGGCCTCCAGGATGTCCATGGGCAGATTCATCCTCTGGGCCGACTCCTCGGTGCACAGGGAGTACCGCGCGGCCTGCAGCATCACCTTGGAGTCGATCATCCCCTTCAGGTAGTACTGCTTGTGGAGGAACATCTCCACCGTGGTCCTCAGCTGCAGCTCGGTGCTGAGGCTGCCATCCCCCACCAGCAGCATGCTGGCCGCCTCAAAGAGGTGGTTCCCCTCCCCCCGGCAGGCCACCGGCACCATGTCCCCCGGGGCGTCCTCTGGGTACAGGCCTTGGGCCTTGGCGTCCACCTCCGTTTCGGCCGAGAAGGTTCTCCGGGAGAGCGGGGGCACGGGCACGCTGGACAGCAGCTTGTCCACATTGACTGTCACAGCTCGGAGGAAATCAAACTCGATGCACTCAGTGGCTTCTTGCAGTTTACAGCGTAGCGCTTCTATAAGTTCAGCTCTTTGAGGCATTCCTGCAACAGGAGGGGGAGTGGGTGGGAAATAAGAACAAACTTCATTTCTCATTCATAAAATCCAGGTTTTACGTTCGCTCAATGTTCTTTCTGTGGCTTATCCCAAGGTGGGCTTGACATTATAAGGTTTATTTATTGGTATCACAAGTAGGCTTACATTAACACTGCAATGAAGTTACTGAGAGAATCCCCCTAACCGCCACACTCTGGCGCCTGTTCGGGTACATTGAGGGTGAATTTGACATGGCCAGTGCACTTAAACAGCACGTCTTCCCGACTGTGGGAGTTAAGCTTTTTTCTTAGGATGGACTCAAATAGCACGAGGGCTTAAGGTGAGGGGGGTAAGGAATAATTTGGATGCTAGAGGGAGTTTTTTCACACAGTGGGTGGTGGGGGTATGGAATGCGCTGCCAAGTAAAAGTGGTGGAGGCGGGCACTCTGGAATTATTTAAGAGATACTTAGATGGGCACATGAACAGAATGGGAATGAAGGGGTATAGAAAACTGATTTAAAATAGGGATCATGAGCCTTGGGAGTCCCTGGGAAGTGTGTAAATAGATGATGATATTGATGTACTTGTTTTTATCCTACAGGTGCTTGGTCCACCTTGTTGTCTAACAAGGGGCATACACGCGATGGGTCGTGAGAGGGCTGCTCTTGGATTTTTTTGAGAGTATCCTAGTGCTTCACGTCGTTAGTGTACGCTTGACCTGGACCATTTGATGAGCAACACGACAGCTCAGTGACTATTGCTGTGCTGTGCAGATACATGGATTTGGGCCTGTGTCTGTGGGAGTTTGCACATTCTCCCCATGCTTGCGTGGGTTTTCTCCGGCTGCTCCGGTTTCCTCCCACATCCCAAAGATGTGCTCTTAGGCTGATTGGCAGAACAAATTCTCCCTAAATTGTCTCAAATTTGGTTTCAATGCATAGATCTATAAACATAGACAGGGATCACGGGTAGAAGTGGAAACATTGAGGTGGCAGCACGGGCTCGTTGGGCCGAAGGGCCTGTTTCCTGTGCTGTTTTGTTCTTTGTTCTTTGAAACTGGAGCACCCGGAGGAAACAAACACAGTCACGGGGAGAATATGCAGACTCTGCACACACGGTGACCCAAGTCGGGAATCGAACCCAGGTTCTTGGAGCTGTGAAGCAGCAGTGCTAACCACTGTGTCACCATGCTGCTTCATCAGTATAAGATGTTGGAGTTAGGCTGGCAGGTCTGGCAAAGAGGGTAGTTTAGTTCAGTTTATTTATTAGTGCCAAAGTAGGTTTACATTAGTACTGCCATGAAGTTACTGTGCAAATCCCCTAGCCTGCACACTCCAGCACCTGTTTGGTGCACAGAGGAAGAATTTAGCATGGCCAATCCACCTAACCAGCACATCTTTTGGACTGTGGGAGGAAACCGGAGCGCCCAGAGAAAACCCACACAGTCACAGGGAGAATGTGCAGGATCTGCACACACAGTGACCCCAGCCGGCAATCGAACCCAGGTCCTTGGAGCTGTGAGGCAGCAGTGCTAATGTTAGGTTAGGCGGATTAGCCATGCTAAATTGCCTCTTAGAGTCGCAAGATGTGTCGGTTAGATGCATTAGCCATGTGCGGGGTTACAGGAGACAGTACGGGGAAGAGTGCTTGGATAAGACGCTGTCAGAGGGTCAACGCAGACAGGATGGGTCGAATGGCCTCCTTCTGCACTGTATAGGGATTCTATGATTCTCTGAAGCCCCAAGACCCATCCAGCTACTTCCTGCACCAACCAACGTCTGCCACTAGATGGGAGCACAGTCAACCCAAAAGCAGGCAGTTGGCGTGGGGAAACTTTTCTTTCAAGTTTACTGTATGTTGTAACTTCTATTTTCGCGGATATTTGATTTCTGAATATAGGCATTTGGGAAGGTATACATAAATTTACACATGATTTTTTTGTGTGGCGAAAGATCCTAAATTACAGTATTTCTTTTAGTGATTTCAGAGAATAGAATCACAGAATCGCCCAGTACAAAGGAGGCCATTTGACCCAAAAAGTCTGTATCAATCACCGAAGTCCTATTCCCGTAATATCATGCGTTTACCTCGCTATCTCCCTGACACTAGGGTCAATTTAACATGGCCAATCAACCTAATCCACATACCTTTGTGGACTGTGGGAGGAAACTGGAGCACCCAGAGGAAACCCATGCAAGAGAAAGTGCAGGCTCCACACAGACAGTGACCCAAGCCGGGGATCGAACCCAGGCACTGTGAGGGTGCAGTGTTAACCACTGTGCCACCGTGCCACCCCCAATTATTTTGCTTTGCAAGTCACTTCAGCTGGATACGTACATGTTTGTTACAGTATTTCAATTTGTACACTGTTTATTTCCAGGCGAGAAATATCACTGGCTGAGATTCGCCAGTCTCGTTCACCCTGCACCCGCCTGCTGTCAATGAGAGCGGAGAATTCGATGTGCAACCGAAACTCCACGCAATGCAGCGAGACTGGAAAATTCCAGCCACTGGCAAACTCGGAGAACTCTGACCATTACCTCTGCATTGGTCATCCAAGAACAACCAGGTAGCAAAAATTTGGGCAAAGTCATTGACCTGAAGTATTGGCCGGAATTTTCCAGCCCTTCCCGCTGGCAGAATCTTCCAGTCCCGCCAGTAGCATTCCCTAAGATGTGATCCCTGCCAAAGGTGGGGGGGTGTGCAGGACAGGGCACACATAACCCCTGGCTAGTGATGGGGTCACCTCCAGCACCAGAAAATACACCATGGGGTTTGTGGAAAATATACCACAAAATCCCACCCAATACCTGTTTCTCTCACTCCTCAGATGTTGCCAAGTTTCTGAATATTTACTCGAGGATTATTAATGCAATAACGTAACCACTGTGCTCGCTTACAGAAGTGCCACAATGCCCCCATCGTCAATGATCTCACCCCAAAGTTAAACATTACCAGGGACATTAGGTGTGACCCCACTCCTTCTGCAATACTGCAACAGGATCTTTTAAATCCAACCTGGAAGAGGGAGAGATGGCAGACAGGCTCTTGGCTCTTGTCTCACCTGTAAGTTGGCACCTCCCACAGTGCAGCACACCCTCACTGCTGCACTGGAGTGGTCCAGCCGACCAAACCCAGGAATGAATAAAAAAGACACACCAACAAAGGAACCAACTGTGGTCCTCATCTTGAAGTTGATTTGTTCGAAAGGTGATTTGAATTTATTGCAAGTTTGTGTGCCGAGATCAGGTTAGACATTTTCGTAGAATCATGGAATGCAGAAGGAGGCCACTTGGCCCATCGAGTCTGCACCAGCCCCAATCCCAACCAGACCCTATCCCCATAACCCTGTGTTAACCCCTAGCTAGTCCCCCTAAGACTAAGGGGCAATTTATCGTGGCCAATTCATCTGGGTTGCACATCTTTGGAGTGTGGGAGGAAACTGGACTACCCAGAGGAAACCCATGCAGACACGGGGAGAATGTGCAGACTCCACACAGAGAGCATTCCATTAAAAGACACATCATCTGTGCCAAAAAGTATCTGTTATTGCCACCCTTTAACCAGTTTTGATTAAATGTGTCTTTGTGTTATTAGGTGAGCTGGCTCCTGTGTTTAACTCAGATCCCATCTAGTACTTCAGGTGATTCCAACCAGCTAGAATTCCCAATCTTCAACAGTGGGAGTTGAAGGAGCAGTGCTCCGAAACTTCATGATAGCAAATAAATCTGTTGGATTTTAACCTGATGTTGTGAGACTACCCCAGTCCAACACCGGCACCTCCACATTATTCCTATCCTGAGTTTATTTATTAGTGTCATATGTAGGCTTATATTAACACTGCAATGAAGTTACTGTAAAAATTGCCACATTCCGGTGCTTGTTCGGATGCAGGGGAGAATTTAGCTTGGCCGATGCACCTAACCAGCACATCTTTTGGACTGCGGGAGGAAACCAGAGCACCCAGAGGAAATCCATGCTGACACAGGGAGAACATGCAGATTCCAGACAGGCTGTAACCCAAGACGGGAATTGAACCCGGGTCCCTGGTGCTGTGAGGCAGCAATGCCAACTAATCATTATCTATTCCAGACTTTTACACGCCAACTAAAAATCCCAGCCTGCAGACAGTTACAGATAAGGACAGACACTTACAAAGCTATCGCTCTACAGTCTGCTAATTGAAGGTCCCCTTTTATTAGTCTGCTAATTCAAGTTCCTTGTATTAACGTTTACAAGCACAGCCAATATACAGATCCTGTGTAGCCAGTGGCAGCTTAGAAGTAAATCTGACGGATTCATTTGGACAGGACGATGCTGGAAAGAAAAAGAAGCAACTTCTCTCCGTCCGATGTTATGAGGATCAAATATTTGGGTAAATGCTCGACAGTGAGAACACAAATTCAAAGTGAATCACCACATTCAAGTGAGACGGGAAGAGGAAATAATGCTCCCTCACACATATCGTAAAACCCTACAGTGCAGGAGGCCATTCAGCCCATTGAGTCTGCACAGAGTCTCCAAAGAGCATCCCACGTCTCCCCCCCCCTCAATCTCCATAACTCCATGCATCTCCTCCTAATCTGCACAGCTTGCATCCCTGAGGAGCAATTTAGCATGGCCAATCCACCTAACTTGCACATCTTGGGACTCCAAGGGGCAATTTAGCACAGCGTAACTTGCATATCTTGGGATAATAAGGGGCAATTTGCCATAGCCAATCCACCTAACCTGCATATTTTTGGACTGTGGGAGGAAACCAGAGCACGCGGAGGAAACCCATGCAGACACAGAACGTGCAAATTTCACATTGTAACCTAAGGCTGGAATCGAACCCATGACCCTGGTGCTGTGAGGTAACAGTGCTAACCACTGTGCCACCATGTTGCATATAGGAATTGACACTGTCTAAAAATATAAAATTGCTTGGACTCGTTTCTGATGTTGGTCAACACATTGTCTATTTATCACTGCAATTTGGAGCAATAGCGCTCAGGTGGGAGATTGCTTCCCCATTTTGTGCCCAGTTTCTCTGATATGCACACCCAGAAATTAAGCTCCAACTTCATTCCAATCCCAATCAGACTACAGGAAGTGGAGACTCCTGGTTTAGTCAAAATTGACCGTTTATTATACATTGCAGTCACCGAGAAAAGGGGAATTATAAAGTTGTAGTCCTGTTCACTTACTTTGCCCTGAAATAGTTGGTCAGTAGATCATGTACCCTCCTACACTGTACCACCAGCAGTACAACATGGTAGGCCCGGCTGATGTACAACTGTAATGCCCCTACAGTCAAATAGCCATACCAACGCTCAGGTAAAATTGCATACTCAACATACCAACACATCCATATCTCTGCCACCCACCTGTGAGTCCCAGTGGCCATCATCCTTTACCCATGCCCAATGCCAATGACTGCCTGTATCTCAAACACTGCAAAATACCTAAAGTGCTTCATAGGAGAATAATTGGACAGAAAGTTAGTTAACACAGCTGACCAAGACGTCACTTTCAAGGGGAACCTTAAGGTGAAGAGACCGAGAGGTGGAGGGAGGGAATTTCAGAGGAGGCTAATTGTTGAAGGGCCAAAGGGCCTTTTCAGTGCTGTACCATGGTCCTCAACTGCAGCTCGGTGGAATGTGCCTTTGCAAAGAAGATCTGGAGTGAGATGCAGTGGTATTTGTCAAGGTTTATCCCGAGCAGCTCGGTGATGTAGGACTCTGTGCTCTACGGGCTGTTTCCAGGGACGCACACCGAGATGAATATCAACTGCTGCTGGAAGGTCACCAACTCGGTGAAAGACACACTTTGGTCCGCCCGATACCTGCTGATCTTCCAGTTGAAAGAATTGTCCTCGACCGAGTGTTGCAGACTGGCACATTTCAAGGTCCAGGACTATGTGCTGAGAGATGTGGTGAAGCTTGGGGCTGCCACTGCAAAGGCACAATGGGGAAAGGCCACACAATAAGGCCTTTTAGCAGAGGCAGATCGAGGGCCCGGGAACTGCAGAACACCTTCGACCTGCGTAACTGTGTGCCAATCTGAGCAATAACGGCACACACTAATTTTTGAGGCATGTCTACAGTAAGTTTGAAATGTTATGACAGTAATTTGAATAGAACTGTAAAAAAGTTTTAATTCTGCACTGTTTGCAATTCAAAGACATGTAAATTTGCATGGTTTATTTGAGATTTTTATGAATCAAGTTTTTCCTACAGAAAGAAAGCAATCTATGACTGTCTGACAGTGAGGCAATACAGGTAGGAGATGGCCAAACTTCACAGAGAGTTATAGGGCTGGAAGAGGACAGGAAGCAGGGGCAAGGCCATGACGAGATTCAAACACTCAGGGTGAGAATTTTTAAACAATGTAGGTTAGTGTTAACATCTTGTGCTCCATCCTGCCCCACATTCAACCCACACAATCAATCCTCTGCTATGTCTCTCATAAAGGTTAACTCCATCTCTCTGAACCTTATTTAATATCTCTCCCCGTTTTCCAAAGCCCCTCCAATTATTGAATGTGGCGGCACAGCGGTTAGCACTGCTGCCTCACAGCACCAGGGACCCAGATTCCATTCCCAGCTTGGGTCACTGTTTGCGCGGAGTCTGCACATTGCACCTGTGTCCACGTGGGTTTCCTCCGGGTGCTCTGATTTCCTCCCACAGTCTGAAAAGCATGCTGAATAGGTGCATTGGCCATACTAAATTCTCTCTGTATATCCGAACAGGTATCAGAATGTGGCAATTAGGGGATTTTTCACAGTAGCTTCATTGCAGTGTTAACATAAGCCTACTTGTGATATTAATAAGCTTTAAACCAGGGTGGCACAGTGGTTAGCACTGCTGCCTCACAACACCGGGGTCCTGGGTTCGATTCCCGGCTTGTGTGACTGTCCTGTTTGGAATTTGCACATTCTCCCCGTGTCTGCATGGGTTCCCTTCGGGTATTGCTGTTTCCTCCCACAGTCCAAAGACGTGCGGGTTAGGTTGATTGGCCATGCTAAATTGTGCCTCAATGTCAGGGGATTAGCAGAGTAAATAAGTGGGGTTATGGGGATAGGAATTGGGAAGGATTGTGAAAGGTAGAAACTCAATGGGCCAAATGGCCTTTTGGTGCACTATCGGGAATCTATGATTCGATTCTATGATCGTTCCTGGTTTAAAAAGCCTCAAGAGTGACGAATACAAAATCGAGTTTCCAACCAGCAGCTGGTAGGAATGTTTTTTTTGAATTAAGAGGAAGACTTTTAAATAAAACATGCAAAAACTCGCCAACATCAAAAAAGCAAAGATACTGTGGATGCTGGAAGTCAGAGTGTTAATGCCAGCTGGTGTAAACTGCAGTTCCCAGGACAGGGCTATTTCATCCCTTCTCCCATTCTGCAAGAGTTCCGGAAACTTAAACGAGAGTCAAAAGAAAACGCACCAAGTTAATTGCAAATCTGCCCAGCCGTTGAAATCTCCCAGTTCAAGAACAGATCATGGTTTTGGAGTTCGAAGAGGAATTTAACAATCTCAGAAAAACAAACAAACAAGGAAATCTATCCAGTTATTATTTTAAAACAATGAGTGCGGGACGAGTTCTGAGCGAATAAATACAATTGGATAAGTGGATCATTTCTTGCTATAAACACTCTTGTAGCTTCCAGTCTTCCGGGACACATGCACCGTTTATATTCCCCTTACACATCAACAACTTTTCCCCAACTTAAAGCATTCCTGAGCCACAAATCCGTCCACTTTTGAGATCCCGCGGAACAAGGGAAGCGTAGATAATGTATTTTTTTTTAAAAAAGCCCAATTGTAAACGGTTCGCCAAACAAAGTGTATGCCAAACACTCCGCATTTCACCCCCTTTGTTCAGGCACAGTGTTTAAATGTTATGATAGTTGCTTACCCTTAACCTCAAATATTTTTTTTGTTATAGGGAGATCAGTAAATAGTTTAGCACTCACCTCAGATCAAATGAGCACCCGCATAAATGTAAAGCGGATAGGGTGCCCAATCAACTTGTCCCTCTCTCTCGGTTCTCTGCAACCGTGGGCAGTTCCAAATTGAGACTGAAATGAAGATTCCCAATTCTGGAGCCTGATGTGGGAATGTGAAAGGGATCAGGGCTGTGTCAAACCCCACCCCCACGAGGAAACAGTCAATTCCACCCCCCCCCCCCCCCCCCACCACCACTCCACCTTGGGATAAAAGGAGTCGTCAGTTTGAAAACAGATCAATTCCAATGGTAGGTGATAATGAGGATTGTGTTCCATGCATTAGCCATCAATGTGTTTTTTCTCTCTCTCTCTCCCTTGTTCTGTCCCAGCTCTTTCATTCGCCTGGGGAGGGGGCTAGAGGTATTTAAGTTACTGGTGCCAACACTATAGAAACCCAAAAACCTCCACCCCCCCCCCCCACCCCCCGCCATTCCCTCCCTCTCTTAAAAGAGAGTCTCGGGCACTGCCATCCACACCTGGGTGGAAAGGCTGACTAACCTCAGAGATTTGCACGGGATACCTACCGCAGGAGTGGTCAGATGGCGAGGTTAGTCAGCCTTTCCGGTGTTACTCACGTGGACAATGTTACATAGGAACACACCCGCCCATCATTCTTACATGGGCTATCTGTTGGCATGCCCATACCACAAGTGTGCATGTATGTTCACCAGTGTTCTCCTGCACACCACCCCACTGAAATCCTCATCTGACCTTGACCATGCGTGTGACTGCTGTTAGGTCCTTTATACCAAACTCCTTCATTGGGCCCAGCCGCTTCCATTCTTTTTCAAACTGATGATGTCCCCCACAAAAACATGCCCTCTCTCCTCCCATTCATTCACGGATGGAGGCAGCTGGACCAACATTTACAGCCCATCTCTAATTGCCCTTGAACTGAGTGGTTTGCAAAGCCATTACGGAGTCAACCACGTTGCTGTGAGTCTGGAGTCACTTGTAGACCAGACCAGGTAAGGATTTCAGATTTCCTTTCCTCCGCAGAAGGGAATTAGTGAATGATCAACAATGGTCTCATTGTTTTCACTGGACTTTTGACTCCAGATTTTTAATTGAATTTAAATTTCACCATCTGTCATGGTGGGATTTGAACACAGGTCTCCAGAGCCTGGGTCGCCAGATTACTAATCCCGTGACAATCACCTCCCCAATATTTGTGCCATGTCTGTGAACCGGAGTTCCCTCTACACTGACCTTCCCTTGTCATTATCTCCAATAAAGTCTGGCAACACCAATTTTAAATCCAACCGATTTATTTGATAGTAAATCTGCGAGCTTTCGGCTTTTGTGGCCTTCGTATCTCCAATCACAGAACTTAGAAACAGCTTTTTTCTCAGGCCCTTTGCAATTGCTCTTTAAGAGGAACAGGTTACCTTTAAAGGATTTTAGAATTGAGAGTTGTACAAAATTTAATTTTGGTGACGATTTCAGCACATTCAGGCTTTGGTACATGAGTTATTTCTGATTACTTCTCACTACCACCCACACTCATTCCATTTCTCTGCTCTTCTCTTAGATTTCTTCAAATATTTAGCCAAATTTCTCTTGGTCAGTTTAGCTTCAACAAGCCCTCGTGATAATGGATTCCAGTTCCTCATCATTTCGCTCACCGAAAATCTTAATATATCACATACTAAACTTTAATATAAAATTGGTGAATTTTTTCCAAGAAATATATTTTTATGTATATATTCTGTAAAAAAAATTGCTATTTATTTTGCTTTTAACGGTACAGGTGCCAAAACTATATATGCAAGTCGAGGTGTGTTATTACTGTCCATGTATAACTTCAGATATGCTATTACTGTCCATATGCTCCTCCAGGTAAGATGTCAGTATTTGTATACACCAATAGGGGGGCTGTTACTATCCATATACACATACAGGTGAGATGTTATTCTCCATATACATCTTCAGATGTGCTGTTACTATCCATACAGGTGAGTTATTAATATGCACATACATCTGCAAGGGAGCTGTTACTATTCATATATAGATCCAGGTGAGATATTAGTATTCACATACAACTGCAGATAAGCTGCTACTGTCCATAGACACTTGCAGGGGAGCTGTCACTGTGCATTTGATTTGATTTGATTTATTATTGTCACATTATTAGCATACAGTGAAATGTATTGTTTTTTTGAAAGCTATTCAGACAAAGCTTACCACTCATAGAGAAAGAAAGAAGAGTGCAGAATGTAGAGTTCCTATCATAGCAAGCATAATTATGGATCCCACACACCCTGAATATTCTCTCTTCCACTTTCTCCCATCAGGAAAAGGATACAGAAGTCTCAGGGCACATATCAACCAACTCAAGAACAGCTTCTTCCCTGCCGCTGTCAGACTTTTGAATGGACTTATCTTGCAGTAAGTTGATCTTTCTCCACGCCCTAGCTATTACTGGAACAATACATTCTGTACATTCGTTTCCTTCTCTATGAATGGTATGTTTTGTCTGTACAGCGTGCAAGAAACAATACTTTTCATTGTATGTTAATGCATGTGACAATAATAAATCAAACTAAATCAAATAGCGAGAGTGTAGAGAAAGATCAACTTATTATAAGGTAGATCCATTCAAAAGTCTGACAGCAGAAGCTGTTCTTGAGTTGTTAATACGTGTCCTCAGGCTTTTGTATCTTTTTCCTACTGGAAGAAGATGGAAGAGAGAATATTCGGGGTGCATGGGATCCGTAATTATACTTGCTATGATAGGAACACTACATTCTGCAATCTTCTTTCCTTCTTTATGTATGGTATGCTTTGTCTGTATAGGGTGCAAAAAACAATACATTTCACTGTATACTAATACATATAACAATAACAAATCAAATGGACAGTGACAGCTCCCCTGCAGGTGTATATGGACAGCAGCAGCTTATCTGCAAGTGTATACGAACACTAATATCTCACTTGGTTGGTACGTGAGCTCAGACTTTTGTATCTTTTTCCCAGAGGAAGAAGATGGAAATGAGAATGTCCAGGGTGCACGGGATCCTCGATTATGTTCGCTGCTTTTCCCAAGGCAGTGAGAAGTGTAGATGGAGTCAGTGGATGGGAGGCTGTGGTTTGCGTGATGGATTGGGCGCAACACTCTCCACCTCCAGGGTAAGATGCGATTCTGAATACTGCCATCCTTGAATAGAGGGAGGGCTGAGGATAAGTTCCAGGTGACAGGCAGTAGGTGAGTGTAGCCTGGGAATCAAGAACCAACAGCACAAGCAGTTTGATCAAGGCACATAATCCCACTCTTACTTCATGTGATTAATTTAGAAAAAATAGAATTTCCAGATTCTAGAGCAGGTCCTGTACCTTAGGGAAAGTATTCTGGCCAATATTCATTCCTCAACCAACAGTTAAAAACAAACTATCCGCTTATTACCTCTTGTGGGAGCTTACTGTGTGCAAATTGATTGCCACATTTTATACAACAGTGACTGCATATCAGAGATTATGAAAGGTGCTATATAAATGCAAACTTTCCTTTTTTTCTTTTGAGGTCACCCAGGAATTTAATTTTGGGTTAAGACTATAAGGCACAGAAACATAAAAACTAGAAGCAGGGATAGGCCATTCAGCCCTTTGAGCCTGTTCCACCATTCATCTTGATCCTGGCTGATCATCAAATTCAATATCTTGATCCTCTTTTCCCCCATATCCCTTAATTCCTTTAGCCCCAAGTGCTATATCTAATTTCTCCTTGAAGTTAGACAATGTTTTGGCCTCAACTACATTCTGTGGGATGTACATCCTCCGGATGAAGAAATTTCTCCTCACCTCAGTTCTAAAAGGTTTACCCCCTTTAAACTATGACCCTTAGTTCCAGACTCCCCCCACCACTGGGAACATTCTTTCTGAATCGACCCTGTCTATCTGATAGAATTTCTTTGAGATCCCCTCTGATTCTTCTAAACTCCAATGAATATAATCCTTACTGACTTAGTCTCTTCTCATATGATAGACCTGCCATCCTTGGAATCAGCCTGATAAACCTTTGCTATACTCCCTCTCTAGCAAAGACATCCTTGCTCAGATAAGGACACCAAAGCTGCACACAATAATCCAGGTGTGACCTCACCAACACTCTGTACAATTGCAGCAAAACATCTCTATCCCTATACTCATTATGAAAGCTAACATACCATTTGCCTTCTTTACAGCCTATAGTACCTGTGTACTTACTTTCAACAACTGATGCACGAGGACACCAAGGTCTCACTCAGTATCCATCTCTCCCATTGGAATAATAATCTATCTTCCTATTATTGCCAGCTAAGTGGATAATCTCACATTTATTCACATTATATTGCATCAGCCATGCATATACCCATACACTCAGCCTGTTCAAATCACGCTGAAGCATCTCTGCATCCTCCTCAACGCTCATCTCCCCACCCAGCTTTGTATCATCTGCAAATCTGGAGATAATACATTCAGTTCCCTCTTCCGAATCATTAATATATGTGAAAAATTAGGATTCTAGCACAGATCCTTGCAGAGTCACTGGCTGCCAATCAGAAAAAGATCAATCTATGCCAACTCCTTGCTTCCTATCTACTTACAGCTTTCTATCCATCTGAAGACATTATCTGCAATCCCATGTGCTTTAAGTTTACATAGTGATCTGATATGTGAGACCTTGTCAAAATTCTTTTGAAAGTCTACATAAATCCATTGGTTTTTCTCGGTCAACTCTACTAGTTACGTCCTCAAAAGATTCCAAAAGATTTGTCAAGCATGATTTCCCATTTATAAATCCATGTTGACTTTGTCTGATTAAACCACTGCCTTCCAAATGCTGAGTTATGAATTCCTTGATAATAGACTCGAGCAACTTCCCCAGTACTGACATGAGGATCACTGATCTATAGTTCCCTGTTTTCTCACTACCTACCTTTTTGAGTAGCAGGGCTTACATTAGCTATTCTCCAATCTGTAGGAACTATTCCAGAGTCCAAAAAGTTCTGGAAAATAATCACCAATGGATTTACTATTTCCAGGGTGACTTCCTGAAATACTCTGGGATGAAGATTATCAGGAACTGGAGATTTATTCACCTTCAATCCCATCAATTTCCCCAAAACCACTTCTCCGCTAATGCTGATTTCTTTCAGTTCCTCACTAAAACTTGTTTCTCTCAGAACTTCTAGTATATTATTCATGTCTTCCTTTGTCAAGACTCAAGCAAAGTATGAATTTAATTCCTCAGCTATTTCTTTATTCCCCATTATGAATTCTCCTGTTTCTGACTGTGGGGAGCTTACGTTTGTTTTTGTCAATTTTTTCTCTTCACATACCTATAAAAACTTTTACAGCCAGTTTTTATACAGAACAGAAATAGGCCATTTGGCCCATCAAGTCTGCCCAACCTTTCAATGAGATCATAACTGACTTGATATAATCCACAAACCAGTTTCCCACCTTATCCCCATTACCTTCAATTCCCTTGCTGATTAAAAATGTCTGTTTCAGCTTTGAACGTATTTAATGATCTGACCTCTACAGCTCTCTGTGGTAAAGAATTCCACAGATTCACTACCCTCTGAGAGAAGAAGTTCCTGCACATCTCTGCCTTAAATGGATGACCACCACCCCCTCCCCCCCATCCCACACCCCACCCCCACCTCCCCCTGCAAGCCCCTCCGCTTTACTCTGGAATTGTGACTTTTGATCTTGGACTCTCCAGAAAAGGGACACAACCTCTCAGCATCTACTCTGTAAACCTCCTGGAAACTCTATATCCTACAATGTCTGAAGCCCTGGTCTGTGGTTGTCTGTTCCTCAACCCAGTGCCTAACCAAAGGACCCAATACACTTTGTGACAGGTGTCTGGCTTTCCTTCTATCGGATTACAGCAAGAAACAAACCATTTAATTCATGGCCATATTTATATTGCACCTGAGTCTGCTGCCATTCTGGACTGACCCTGTTTCCCCCTCTCCTTTCTGGTTAGATCAAGTTTCCCTTTAAATACATCAATGCTATTGGCTTCTTAGTCTATATAGGATATAGCTGAACTCTAAAACATACACATGCTCCAATGTTCAACAATTGTGTGAATTATAAAACCATTCAGAATGCTAAAGGTGCCCATCAAATTAAAGAAGTCAGTTCATTTAAGTAAATGTAATAAGCCTGTCACTGTTGACACTCCATTAAACCATTACAAATACAATATTAACCCAAAGCCCTGTCAGTCTTGGCTCTAGAGTTAAATTTTAAAAATTCCATCGCATCGCATTGGGGCAGCACAGTGACACAGTGGTTAGCACTGCTGCCTCAGCATCAGAGCCTCGGGTTCAACTCCTGGCTTAGGTCACTGTCTGTGTGGAGTTTGTACATGAAGATGAGACATCCCCTTCTGTGTGGGTTCCCCCTCACAGTCTGAAAGATGTTCAGGTTAGCTTGATTGGCCATGCTAAATTTGATCCTTAGGGATTAGCAGGGTAAATACATGGGGTAACAGGAATTTGCCTGACGAAGGCACAACATAGTGTCGAAAGCTCGCGGATTTACTATCAAATAAATTGGTTGGATTTAAAATTGGTGTTGCAAAACTTTACTGAACAGGAATAGGGCATGGGTGGGATTGTAATTGGTGCAGATTCGATTGCCAAATGGTCTCCTTCTGCACTGTAGGGATCTATGAAACTCCTTTGCTGTAAACAGCAGATGAGTTCTTCCCAGTGATCTGGACAATATTAAACCCTCCTCCTATATTTACAAGTAAGATTATCTGGTTGTGGGATCTTAAAATGTATAAACTGGCAGTGGCACGCTGGCACAGTGGTTAGCACTGCTGCCTCACAGGGCCAGAGACCTGGGTTCAGTTCCCAGCTTGGGCCAATGCCTGTGTGGAATCTAAACGTTCTCCCTTTTTCTACATGTATTTCCTTCGGATGCTCCCGTTCCCTCTCACAGTCTGAAACTCTGTGCTGGTTGGGTGCATCGGCCATGCTAAATTCTCCCTCAGTGTACCTGAACAGGCATCAGAGTGTGGTGACTAAGGATTTTCACAGTAACATCATTGCAATGTTAATGTAAGCCCAATTGTGACATTAATCAATAAATTTAATCACAACAGTGACTACACTTCATTGACTGCAAGGTGCTAATGGGACCACCTGATGCCATTAAAGGTACTATATAAAAGCAGGTTATTTCTCACTTTGTTTTAGTGGAAGCCGTGAAACTAACATCAGATTGGATGCTCAAAGATGCTGAAATGTCTCTATCCCTGTGGAGGGCTAGTGAGGAATTTACCGGAAAAACAATGAAAAACGGGATAACTCCCTCAGCATACCTCAGCTACTGAAACTTACCTGCACTATTCTGCCCTCTGTCTCTCTGACAATGAATTCTAGAGTTGTTGAACTGGATGCCAGAGGTGGAGATGAAAGCAAATCACTGCATGGCCCCAGGCCACAAGCCCAGGCGAGTTCTGTGGAGGTCTACTCTGCTGTGACAAGGCCTCTCTCTCACTCTCTCCCTTACCCCGCCCCCCAACTCCCCTACACCAAATCTCACAAAACTTTTCCAGACACACTTGAGATTTCTTAACTGGATTTCTTCAGAGCATTGGCTGGGCTCTTTCAGCCATGGGAGATTCGGCAGCCCAGCTTTGGTCTTCAGCAGGACCTAATAATCCTGAAGATGGGTGGGCGTAGAATCCCACCCATTAACTCTGAGCTCAGTTATCATGTGATGTATTCATCCCACGCAGCCAGCCTACGTTTTGTGAACTTTGACATAATGTGTCGGTAGCCTGTTTGATTAGTAGAGGCATCACAATCAAACCTGCCATCCACACACATGGGCACCTTCTAGAATCATGATCAACAGTTCCACTTGCCAAATAGAGAATAATGGAGTACCATACCAAGCTAGGTGGGAAGCTATGCTGTGGGAAGGACACAGAGGGATTGCAAAGAGATGTTATCAAGTTGGGTGAATTGACAACAAGATGTTGATGAGTATAATGTCGAGAAGTTTGAAGTTCTTCACTTTGGTCACAGAATAAAAAAAAACAGAATTTTTAAAAAGGTGTGAAACTTGTAAGTTTTGATGTTCGAAAAGAATTGAATGTGCTTATACTAGGAACACAGAAAGTTAGTATGCAGATGCAGCAAGCAATTAGGAAGACAAATGGCACGTTGGTCTTTATTACAACAAAATTGAAATATAAGAATAAAGAAGCCTAGCCAGATTTGTATAAGGTTTTGGTGAGACCATATCTGGAACAGTGTGTGCAGTTTTGGTTTCAATGTTTAAGAAAGGATATACTTGCAATAGAGGTGGTACAGTGAACGTTCACTAAATTGACCCCTGGGGTGATAGGGTGGCACGGTGGTTAGCATTGCTGTCTCACAGTGCCAGGGACCTGTGTTCGATTCCCAACTTGAGTCACGTGCAGAGTCTGCACATTCTCAGCAATGCTAACCATTGTGCCACCCGATCACACAGGGGCCAATTTAGTGAACCTTCACTGTACCACCTCTATTGCGAGTATATTCTTTCTCAAACGTGGAAACCAAAACTGCACACACTACTCTAGATGTGCTCAGCAAAATCTTGTGCAACTCTGGCTAGGCTTCTTTATTTTTGTGCTCCAACCTCCTTACAATAAAGGACGTGCAAACTCTGCATAGATAGTGATGAGAGGCTGGATGAGGTTCATATTCTCTGGAGTTTAGAAGAATGCAAGACAAACCCCTTGAAACATATAAGATTCTCAAAGGGATTTGACTGGGTAGGCACTGAGAGATCATTTCCATTGGATGGGGAATTTAAAACACAGCCTCAGGATAAGGGGTTGATCAGTTAAGGCTGAGACGAAGAGAAATTTCTTCACTCAAAGGGTTGTGGATTTTCAGAATTCTGTACCCCAAAAAGTGATGGAAGCTCCATCACTAGGTACATTGCAGGCTGGGTGGGAAAGCCATGTGTTCTCTCAGGGAATTAAACAATATGGATAGTGGGTAGGAAAATGAGGTTGATGCCAAAGCTCGATACTGATCATATTCAATAGCTGAGTAAGCTCAATGGGTTGAATGGTCTACTCCTGCTGCTATTTGTTGTATTCTTGTATCTGATTAAAATCTTTCCAGTAAATATAAAACATCATGGATGGGATTTTCCATGCAACACAACTTGCCACGTGTCTCACGATGGTGGAGATGGTCAGTGGTGGGACCTTCTGGGAGTCTCCTGTTGGGCGGAGCTGCACCGTCAGTAGGACCAAAAGATCCCACCAGTCCAAATATTCCAGTCCATGCAGTCCAGCACCCTGTACTGAAGTTAGACTCCCGACGGTGCAGGAGGCCATCAAGTCTGCACAGACTGATTTTAATCACTGTTGCTTCACTTTCATTAAAATCCTGTCCAAACTTTCGCCCAAGTTGAACTGAAATCCTGGACTGATGGGGATGGCTCAGTGTGAGTTTGTAGAAAGCTAGTGCAGCCTGTGATGGTCATAAATTGAATACAAACCAACCTATTGTAAAACAATGTAAAGTGACCCCTGGAAAAATGCAGCTTTTGGAATCAGTTGCGACATTCTTTAGCAGATTAGTGGCAGCATCAGAAGGAAGGTGAATGTTGTACATAACAAAGGCAGGATCTGTCGATCTTGTGCAACAGTCCACATGTCAGAAGGAGTGTCCAGACCTTGCAGAGGGGGCATTTCTTTTATGTTCAGCCCTAGGACGTAGGAATCAGTGTCCAGACCAGCGCCTTTAACCCATTCCTAACCACCTTCGCCAATTGCCGAGCAGCCACTAAACTGAGTGGCGTGCCCAGCCATTTCAGGGGGCATGTCAGCGGAAAACCAATTTGAGCACAGAAAGATCCCACTGGAGTTTTGTCCTCCAGTCTTGGAGAGGGATGGCATTTCAACCCAGAATTTTGTTACTCAGAGGGGAAGATGCTGCACGCTGAGCCACAGTCAACAGCCAGATATAGGTGGCAAATTCCCTTTTGTTCAAGGCACTAACAATCTGGACAGAAACATGGAAAAATTTGGAACATAGCAGAAAGTCATTCAGCCCATCATGTCCATACTAGCCAGTAGAGGGTTATTCATCTTAATCCTATTTTCCAGTGCTTGGGTCAGAGCCTGTAGGTTACAACACTTCAAGTGCACAATCAAAATGTTTTGATTTGATTTATTATTGTCACATCACATATTGTCACACTGGGGTAGCACAGTGGCACAGTTGTTAGCACTGCTGCCTCACAGCGCACGTGACCAAGGGTTCAATTCCCAGCTTGGGTCACTGTCTGTGCAGAGTCTGCACATTGTCTCCATGTCTGCGTGGGTTTCCCTTGGGGGCTTCAGTTTCCTCCCACATTCCAAAGATGTGCGGGTTAGATGGATTGGCAATGCTAAATTGCTGTTTAGTGTTGGGGGACTAGCTAGAGTTATGGAGATAGAACTGGGGTGGGATTGTGGTCAGTGCAGATTCGATGGGTTGAATGGCCTCCTTCTGCACTGTAGGATTCTATAATTCTATGTATTGCAATATAGTGAAAAGTACTGTTTCTAAAGTTTATTTATTAGTCACAAGGTTAACATTAACACTGCAATGAAGTTACTGTGAAATTCCCCTAGTTGTCACAGTTCAGGTCAATGCACCTAACCAGCACATCTTATATGCTATATAATTAAAACATACCATTCATAAAGTACATAGGCGAGAGGGAAAGGAGAGGATATAGGATATAGTATTGTAGTTACAGATAGGGTGTAGACAAATTTTTAAATGTGATGAAGGTTTCTATCCTTCTCACTCTTTCAGAGTTCCAGAGTCCCACCTCCTTCCGGTTGAAAATATTCTTTATCAACTCCCTGCTAATCCTTCCATCATCTATTGAAATTGACATTTCCTGATTATTGGCTTCTCTATAGTGCTTTCCAACCCCTCACTATTTTATAAAACTCAACTAAATTTCCAATGCTAAAGGAGGATACTGCCGTTGCTGGAAATCTGAAATAAAAATAGAAAATGCTGGAAATGCTGCTGGCAGCAGTTGTGGAGAGAGAGAGAAAAATAGAGTTAATGTATGTGTTCGATGATCCTTCCGAACTGGTGAAAAGTCATTGATTTGAATGTTATTAATTATGAATGAACTATTAATGGTGATGCTGTACCTTCTAAGTTAAATGTTGCAAAGCTTTATGATGTCCTTGGGATTTAATTTGCCCTGTAGATTCCTGCCCTAAGGAAACATTCCCCCACCACCCCCCCAACCCTGTGCTTCTTTTAAAGTGGAGCTCCAGTTATGAAGTTTAAAGTTTATTAGTCACAAAGTAGGCTTACATTCACACTGTAATGAAGTTACTGTAAAAATCCCCTGGCATCTGTTCGGGTACACTGAGGGAAAATTTATCATGATCAATTCACCTAACTTGTACATCTTTGGACGGTGGGAGGAAACTGGAATACCCAGAGGAAACCCAAGGAAAGATTGTGCAAACTCCACACAGTGACCCAAGCCAGGAATCGAACCCGGATCCCTGGCACTGTGAGGCAGCAGTGCTAACCATTGTGCCACCGTGCCACCCTAAAGGATCCACTGGAGATCCAGCTGCCTAGCACTTCATTTCAGACCCAGAAAAATCAACACATTTACCCTCACAGTGGCAGTGCCGTGAACTTGAGGTTTGCTTGTTTTAAAAGTTAATGTGCCTTCCCTCCACCAGAGTCCTGTCTCAATTAACATCCCCACCCTCTCCATTGATCCAACCAACACTTCTCATCCTGATTCCAGCTTCTAAGTCCTGCTGTCTCTTGTAGCTGACCCTTCACTCCACACTCCCACCCAGGTCCCTAAATCCTTCGCAAGTCGTGACCTGGAGTCCTAACAACCCGATTTCCTAGGCCCAGCCACCATCCATGGGATATCGCTGGCTGGCCAGCACTTATTGCTCATTCCTAGTTGCCCTTGGAGGGCAGTTGAGAGTCAACCACATGGCTGTAGCTTTGGCGTCACATGTAGACCAGACCAAGTAAAGATGGCAGATTTCCTTCCCTAAACACATCAGTGAACCAGATGGGCTTTTCTGACAATCGACAATAGGTTCATGGTCATCTGCCCTGGTGGAATTCAAACTTGGGTTCTCAGGACATTCGCTGAGTTTCTGGGTTAATAATCTAGTGATAATACCACCAGGCCATTGCCTTCCCACACTAGCCACACTCAGGTCAGTAACTATCTCTCCCCATCTCCTCACCCCGGCAACTTCCCTGGTCTTCAACTGCAAACCTCTGCTTCCTATTCCCATAGCTCTGGAGAAAATTTATTTGTCGTATATCTCCTTACTGTTCCAAAGTGATGATCGAAGCTGTTTCAAGCCCTGTTTCCAGCAAGGCACAACTTGTCCCAGTAACAAACAATGACGATGCTGTATAGGTGAACAGCAATGTTGCAATAACATTCAGAAAGATTCTGAGAACTACCCTTGATATGAACATATTACTTCATATCCGATGATTTTACATTTATGCCTCTCCTCATTCACCAATTGGTTCTATCGCCAATGAAATAGGTTTCTCTGACATACTTGCACCAAATTCCATTATAATTTTTGATTTGATTTGATTTATTAGTCACATGTATTGGGATACAGTAAAGAGTATTGCTTCTTGCGTGCTATATGACAAAGCATACTCTTCATAGAGTACACAGGGGAGAAGGAAAGGAGACGGTGCAGAATGAAGTGTTGCAGTTACCAAACGAGTGAAGAGAAAGATCAGCTTGCTATATATCAAAAATCTGATGGCAGCGGGGAAGAAGCTGTTCTTGAGTTGCTTGGGACATGACTTCAGGTTTTTGTATCTTTTTCCCAATGGAAAAGAGCATGTCTGCAATGTGTGGGATTCTTGATTATGCTGGCTGCTTTTCCAAGGCAGTGGGAAGTGGAGATAGAGTCAATGGATGGGAAACCGATTTGCGTAATGGGTTGGGCTATGTCTATAAATCTTTACAGGTTCTTGCAGTCTTGGTCCGAGCAAGAACCATACAAAGTTGTGATGCATTTGTGATGCTTTCTATATTGCATCTATAAAAGTTGGTGAAAGTCATAATGGACATGCTGAATTTCCTTAGCCTCCTAAGAAAGTAGAGGCATTGGTCGGCTTTCTTAACTAGTATTGGTGTGGAGGGTCCAGGACAGATTGTTGGTGATCTTGACACCTAGAAATTTATTTGGAACTTTCGTTTTAGTTGATTTGACAAATTCTTAAATGTTGAGGAGAGAATCAACAGTGCAGAAGGAGGCCATTTGGCCCATTGAGACTGTACTGACCACAATCCCACCCAGCTCCTAACCCTGTAACCCCACATATTTACCGTCCTAGTCTTCCTGACACTGAGGGGCAATTTATCATGACCAATAAGCCTAACCTACACATCCTTGGAGTGTTGCAGGAAACTGGAGCACTTGGAGGAAACCCACGCAGACATGGGGAGAACATGCAGAATCCATGGTCTGAAGATGGAATCAAACCAGAACCTGGGTCCTTGGCGCTGTGAGATAGCAGTGCTAATCACTCTGCTACTGCACTGTCCCTATCATCAAGAATTAGTATCAAGAGGATTATGCAGGTAGGTAACCAAGTTTGTCTGTAACAACCACTCCAGAAATTCCAAAGACAGGCCTTTAAAAAACTTTTTTTTATGGGCCTTGTCCAGGATTCATGAAACAAGGTCACTTCACAGCTCCTACCCAGTTTCACACAGCTGGTGGTTTAAACTCAGTAAGTATAATAATAGTGCACTCACAAAGTTGTTAGTTCCTCAAAGTTAGGTTTGCTTGCTCCAAGAAGTCCCAGTGAAGGAGGTAGATTGTGGAGTGGATTCACCTTTAAAATGACGCAAGTTAAAGTTTATTATTCGTGTCACAAGTAGTAGGTTTACATTGACACTCCAATGAAGTTACTGTGAAAAACCCCAAGTCGCCACACTCCAGCGCCTGTTCGGATATACTGAGGGAGAATTTAGCATGGTCAATGCACCTAACCAGCATATCTTTCAGACTGTAAGAGAAAACGAGATCACCTGGGCGAAACCCACACAAACATGGGGAGAACGTGCAGGCTCTGCACAAATAGCCAGCCCAGGTCCCTGGCACTGTGAAGCAACAGTGTTAATCACTGGACCATTGTGCTGCCCTGACTCCTGTCAGAACTATGCAGAGAATTAGTTCTAAAAAAGAAAATCTTTGCTGCTTTTTACTGATAACCTTTTCTGGTATTGTTCATATTTACACACAATCGCACATCCCCCAGTAATTCCTGACTAAAAAAGCCTATTTGAATCTGGTCAGGAATTTGGGCAATTCAGCCTTTATCAAGGTTTACACCTTAGGCTAGCGTCTTCTCAATGCAGTCAAGATCAAAGATTTCCTGCCCACTCATTGTCACCTAGGCATCAAATACACCACCCCCTTCCTTAGCCCTCCTCCCCCTCCCCTCAACCAGCCTCTACATCTAAAGTACACAAGATCTGGATACAAGCAGATCATTTCTAATGTGCGAGGAGGAATGGGTTGTAAAAGATGCAGATTGCTAGCAGGTTAGGCCGGCTCCGGGAGTCTGGCTCCTGGAGTGCTTCAAAGGGTAAGAGGCAAAGGGTTTAGAATTGAGAAAGGAGCCAGGCCCCAGTGTGTTGATATGCAGCTTTGTTCATGATCTTGGCAGTGTGAGGCCTGTACAAACAGGCAGCTATTATACACTTGATGGATTTTCACAGCAGGCGTTTGCTTTCTACTTCCACAGAAATGTTCCTTTTGTCTCTCGTTACAATGGCTGCTGCACACCCCCAGAAATAAACTTGGCAACATGTATCATTCATAGGCCCCCAACTGCTGTGGGGTGGGGTGGGGTCCGTGTCAGGGGATGGGAAGGTGGGGGGGAAACTATTGATAAAGTGGGGTGGGTCGGGTGGAGCAGGGGAAGAGATAAAGAAGATTAAATTAAAAATATTGCACAAACGCAAACTTGAGCCTGAGTTGCCCTGTCATCATTTGCGGTGCTTAAATTCGATATTTATAGCATCATACAGCACATAAGCAGCCCTTTGGCCCACACAGTCTGCACCAACATGCGAGAAATACCTAACCTCCCACCAAATCCCATCTGTCAGCACTTGGCCCATAGCCTTGAATGTTATGAAGTGCCAAATGCTCAAGCAGGTACTTTTTAAAGGATGTGAGACAACTCACTTCCACCATCTTCCCAGGCATCCCATTTCAGACCATATTCTCACTATCTTAACTCACATCACTAGCCTACATTAGGTCCCAGTGTGGCAATGTCTCAATTATAATTGGGCGGCAGGATGGCACAGTGGTTAGCACTGCTGCCTCACAGCACCAGGGACCCAGGTCCAATTCCCAGCTTAGCTTACTTGCTCTGTGGAATTTGCACATTCACTCTGTATCTGCCTTGGTTTCCTCCAGGTGCTCAATTTTCCTCCCACAGTCCAAAGACATGCGGATTAGATGGATTGGCCAAGCTAAATTGCTCCTTAGTGTCAGGGGGACTGGCTGAGTTAATGCATAGGGTTATGCGGGTAAGGCCTGGATGGGATTACGCTCAGTGCAGATTTGATGGGCCAAATGATCTCCTTCTGCAGTGTAGGATTCTATGAGTCTATGATAATATTTCCATCCTTGTTGTTGTGTCCCCTCATTGGACACTGGCCCTCCCCTCCCAGACCCCTAACTTACTTCTGTAACTTTCACCAGCCCCAAAACCCTCCCAGATCCCTGCACTCCTCCAATTCAGACCTCCTGCACATTTCCTCATTTTAATCACTCTACTTGTGGTCTCTGCAATTCCATCCGTAAATATCTCTCTCTTTCCTCCATCAACACCAGCTTTTGGTCATCTTGTCCTAATAGATCTAATGAAGTTCCAAGGTGAATTTGGATTGCTCATACTTCTGTGAGGTTCCATATAAATGCAACTTGTTCTTGTCATGTGTTGTCACACTGCAATTAAAGGTTTCTGACTCTCATGGCCTATCACCAGCGACAATGCCAACTAACCTTGGCCTCTGGTGCTATGTGATGGCCCACATGTTTGGCTGGGTCTTCATGCATCTGACAAATTTACTTTCGTGCTATTTTATAAATTCATGGGATGTGAGAGTCGCTGGTCAGGCAGCATTTATTATCCATCCCTAATTGTCTTTCAGAAACTGGTAGTGAGCTACCTTCATGGACCGCTGCAGAAATACATAGAAAATAGAAGCAGAAATAGGCCATTCCAACGTGCTCCACATTCATTTTGATCATGGCTGATCGTCAAATTCAATATCCTGATCCCCCACCTTCCCCCTATACCCCTTGATCCCATTAGCCCCAAGAGCTAAATCTAATTTCTTCTTGAAATCAGACAATGTTTTGGCCTCAACTACTTTCTATGATAGTGAATTTCACCACTATCTGGATGAAGAAATTTCTCCTCACGTCAGTTTACCCCTTATCCTCAATACTATGACCCCTAGTTCTGGATTCCCCCACCATTGAGAACGTTCTTTCTGAATCAATTCTATTAAACTGTTAGAATTTTTAAACTCCAGTGAAAATAATCCTTAACGACTTAGTGTCTCCTTATATGACATACCCACCAGGAATCAGCCTGGTATGTACTTTGTGTACTTGTGTATGTACATTCACTATGCTGTTAGGGCGGAAATTCCAGGATTTTGACTCAGTGACAATAAAGTCAGGATGGTCAGTAACTTGGAGTGGAACTCCTAGATGGTGGTGTTTCCATGTGTCTGCTGCTAGATAGTAGTGATCGTGGGTTTCGAAGGTGCTGCCTAAGGAGCCTTGGTGAGTTCCTGCAGTGCATCTTATAGATGGTATACACTGCTGCTACTATGTGTCCATGATGGAGAGATTGAATGTTTATGAATGGGATGCAAATCAAGCAGTTACTTTGTCCTGGGCGATGTTGAGCTTCTTGAGTGTTTTTTGGAGCTGCATTTATTCTGACAAGTGGACAGTATTCCATCATATTGACTTGTCCTTGTAGATTGCAGACAGGCTTTGGGGAGTCAGGAGATTAATTACTTGCTGCAGGATTCCTGGCCTCTGACTTGTTCGGGGCAGCACAGTGGCAAACTGCCTCATAATACCAGAGATCCAGATTCAATTCTGGCCTTCAGCCACTGTCTGCATGTTCTCCCCGTGTCAGAATGGGGTTCCAGTTTCCTTCCACAATTCAAAAATGTGCAGGTTAGGTTAACATGATATATTGCCCCTTAAGTGTTGGGGGGGGGGGGGGGGGGGTGGCGGTGTTATCAAGGTAAATACATGGTGGTGAGGGGATAGGGCCTCGGTAGGATTGTTGTTAGTGCAGGCTCGATTGGCTGAATTTTATCCTTAGTCATAGGAAATGGTTCCACTTTAGTTTTTGATGAATGGTAACTCCAGAATATTGTCAGTGGCAGATTCAGCGATTGTAATGCATTGAATGTCAAGGGGCAGTGGTTAGATTCTCTCTTGTTGGAGATGGTAATTGCCTGACACTTATGTGGCATGAATATTACTTACCAGCCCCAGCCTGGATATTGTCCAGGTCTTGCTGCATTTGGGCATGGACTGAGGAATTGTGAATAGTGCTGAACATTGTGCAATCATGAGCAAATATTCCCACTTCTGACCTTATGATGGAGGGAAGGTCATTGATGAAGCAGCTGAAGAAGGCTGAAGCTGGGACACTACAGTCTGTGAAAGAGTCTGTGCTGGTATGTGTGCTGTTGGAGACCAGAAGACCTCATTCGACCAACGAAGACCATAGAGTCGAAAGCTTGCAAGTTTACTATCAAATAAATCAGTTGGATTTAAACCTGGTGTTGTCAGACTTCTTATTGTGTTTACCCCAGTCCAACGCCAGCATCTCTACATCCTTGATGCCATATGCAGCCAAATGCTGCCTTGCTATCAAGGGCAATCACTCTCATCTCACCATTTATCTTGAGTGCTTTTGTCCATTTTTGAAGCAAGGATGTAATGAGATAAGAAGTTGAGTGACCCTGGCAGAACCCAAACTCAGTGTCAGCAAGTAGGTCATTGCTGAGTAAGTGCCATTTGATGACACTGTTCATGAAGCCTTCCATCACTTCATTGATGATCAAAAGTAGACTGATGGGGCAGTGATTAGCCCAGTTGGTCCTAGTAGAGGGCAAACCTGGACAATTTTCCACATTGTTGGGTAGATGCCAGTGTTGTACTGGAACAGCTTGACTCAGGGTGTGACAAGTTCTGGAATATTGTCAAGGTCTATAGCCTTTGCGGCATCCAGTGCCTTCAGCCATTTCTTGACATCACATGGAGTGAATTGAATTCTTGTAAGAGTGGTATTTATGATGCTGGGGAGCTCCAGAGGCCAAGATGAATCATCCATTCAGAAATTCTGGCTGAAAATTGTTGCAAATGGTTCAGTCATATCTTTTGCACAGATGTGGTAGGCTCCTCCATCATTGAGGATGAGGATATTTGTGGATTCCCCTCCTCCCTTTCATGTCCACTACCATTCATGACTGGATGCAACAGGATTACAGAGCTTTGATCCATTAGTTGCAGGATCGCTTGGCTCTATCTCAGGCACCATAAGCTGTTTGGTACGCAGCGTGCGAAGCCCAGGGACATTACATAGAACATAGAACATTACAGCGCAGAACAGGCCCTTTGGCCTTCGATGTTGTGCCGACCATTATAAAAAAGCAATGACCCTCCAAACTAAACCATTCCCTTCTCTTCCATAAACTTATCAACTAACCTCTTAAACGCCACCAAACTTGGCGCATCTACAACTGCCGCAGGCAGGGCATTCCACTCCCTAACCACCCTCTGGGTAAAGAACCTACCTCTGATATCCGTCCTATAACTATCACCCCTTAATTTAAAGCTGTGTCCCCTCGTGCTAGCTTTCTCCATCCTAGGAAAAAGGCTATCACTGTCCACCCTATCTAAACCTCTAATCGTCTTATATGCTTCGATAAGGTCCCCTCTTAGCCGCCTCCTTTCTAACGAAAACAACCTCAAATCCCTCAGCCTCTCTTCATAAGACCTGCCCTCCATACCAGGCAACATCCTGGTAAACCTCCTCTGTACCCTCTCCAATGCCTCCACATCTTTCTTATAATGTGGGGACCAGAACTGCACACAATACTCCAAGTGCGGCCGCACTAGAGTTTTGTACAGTTGCAACATGACGTTGCGGCTCCGAAATTCAATCCCCCTACCAATAAAAGCTAAGACTCCGTATGCCTTCTTAACAACCTTATCGACTTGACTGCCTACTTTCAGGGATCTATGCACATATACACCAAGATCCCTCTGTTCATCAACACTATTAAGAATCCTACCATTAGCCCTATACTCTACACATTTATTATTCCTGCCAAAGTGCATTACCTCACACTTTTCCACATTAAACTCCATTTGCCACCTCTCGGCCCAGCTCTGCAACTTGTCCAAGTCTCTCTGCAAACTATAACACCCCTCTTCACTATCTACCACTCCACCGACTTTAGTGTCATCTGCAAATTTACTAATCCATCCTTCAATACCCTCATCCAGATCATTTATAAAAATTACAAACAGCAGGGGCCCCAAAGCAGACCCCTGAGGACACCACTTGTCACCGAACTCCACGATGAATATCTCCCATCAACCACCACCCTCTGTCTTCTATCTGCTAGCCAATTCCTAATCCAATTAGCTAAATCACCCTCTATCCCATACATCTTACTGTTCATAAACAGTGAAATATTGTGTTTAAAATTGACAATGAATCTAGAAGAGAGTAAATCAGGAGAAACTATTCCCAATGATGGAAATGTTGAGAACTAGGGCACACCAATTTAAGGAGATTGGCAAAAGAGCCAGTGGTGAAATGAAAAAAAATGTTTGTTACACAGTTAAGATTCGGAAGGCATTATCTGAGTGTGGAAAATCCAGATTAAATCATGGGGTTTCAGAAGGGAATTAGATAATTATGGTGCTATGGGGACTAACAAAGAGCTGGCATAGACACATGGGCTGAATGGCCTCCTTCTGTGTTGCTTGGCTCCATGATTGAGTGAATGTGAGAGAAGTTGGCCGAAGATCTGAATCCTGGCCAAAAGACCCAAGGGAGAAGGCAGGGATGGTACTATTTGACCTTGCGAGGCTTCACCATCCAGTGTGTGAGACAATGGCGGAGCCACAATACTGACAGGGCAGCAATGCTCAAAGCAAAAATGGAGAACGGTTATTGCCTGGACGGGAACAATAAAGACTATAGATCCAGATAGAAATAAGGGACACATTCAGCGTTAACTCTAAAGAGCAAAAGCCCGAAGCCCTCGGCCTTGACCCCTGGGGGTATTTGACGCGCTGTGCGTGTGACGTCACCGCGCCGACAAATGGGCGGCGTTCGACGTGACGATATGACGCTGCAGTCGCCGACGCTCTGCGCGTGCACGTCACGGAATGGGCGTCGCCGCGTATGGTGTCATCGCGGTACCCACCCTGGCGGCGCTACGCGTGACGCCCTCAGCTACAGCGCACTGTGCGTAACGTCATCACGGCGGTGCTACGCGTGACGTCATACGCAGTGAGGCCTCTGGCTCGGCTGCATGTGACTGAGAGGCGGATCCCAGCTGTTGCTTAGGGCAATGTCTGGGTACAGGAGGCTGCCCAGAGGGCAGGAGCTGAAATGCAGCAGGTAGGACATACCAGTGCTCAATACCACCACCAAGTGCTGTAAAACAGGGAAACTCAGGCTCTGCCAGCTGGACCATTGCTTTAGTTGGCACTGGTGGCACAGTGGTTAGCACCGCGCTGGCACAGTGTCAGGGACCCAGGTTCGATTCCCGGCTTGGGTCACTGTCCAGCTGGAGTTTGCACGTTCTCCCTGTGTCTGCATGGGTTTCCTCCAGAAACTCCGGTTTCCTCCCACAATCCAGAGATGGGTGTGTTCGGGGGATTGGCCATACTAAATTGCCCCTTCGTGTCAGGAGGACAAGATAGGATAAATGCATGGGGTTACGGGGATAGGGCCTGGCTGGGATTCTGGTTGTTGCAGGCTTGATCGGCTGAATGGCCTTCTTCTGCACTGTAAGGATTCTTTGATTGTACTCACAGCTGCTGCTCCTGAGGTTGGCATGGCCTCTCTCCACCCCTTCTATATTCCCTTCCCATTTGCTGACCTCACTACCAATTGCGCCAGGATGAAGTTCCTTAGGCACCAGCAGACCAAAAAAGGAGACAATTCTTCATCTGTGAACTGGAAAGTGTCAGTGTGCAGTGTGCTGTTCAGCTGTTGAAGATATCACTGTCCAGCCTGACTAGGGGGCTTCTCCTCCCCCACTCCACCTCACACACATGCACACACACGCTGCTGGCACATTGCAAACCACTGGAGATGCTGGATTCAATCAGGCCCAGTTGATTTGCCTGACATGCTCTGCAATTCGCAATGCCCTGCCTGTTAGCCAAGGGCATCGAGACCACTTCAGTCATCATTGCCACTGTTTTGGCCAAGTCCTCAGTCAGCATGTGGTACCTACTGATCTGCACATCTCAGTACCTGACTGTGAGGGTATCTCCTGCTGTCCCCCTGATAAGTGAAGCAAGGTACACTTCAAACTTTTAAAAGAAAAAAAATGTTCGTGTTTATCCCCTGTTTCAGATAATCAGCCAAGCCTAGCAGAAAACACAGTGATATGTTGGCCCATAAGGTGTACCACAGATTAATAGGAAATAGGGCTATTGTTGGTCATTTCCCTATTTAAGCTGTGCTGCTGTGAAAACAGAGCTAAGTGGAGGCCAGGCATCCTCGGCCATCCTGTTACCGTGGCTGTTTGGTGTAATGTTGGTGGAACCTGGCGACTGGTTCCCCGGTCTATTTGCCAAAGACGCAGGCAGCTACGGCAGGAAGAAAACTGTACCAATTGTGAGCAGAGTGTTCTACCCTTCCAGACCAAAGCTGGATCTTCTGTTTGTGAGAAGATTCTGCCGTATCCAGGCAATCCTCTTCCCGTCTTGGTCATCGCAGAGTGTCCTGATGTTCGCCACACTGCTCTCTGTCGTCCTCCTTGGTGAGTCTGATCTGTTTAAACCGCTGACTCAAGAACAGCTTCTTCCTTGCTGTCAAATAGACTTTTGAATGGTCCTGTCACATATTAAGCTGATCTTTTTCTACACCCTAGCTATGACTGTAACACTATATTCTGCACCTACTCTTTCTCTCCTATGTACCCTATACCACTAATATGCTTGGTCTGTATAGCATGCAAGAAACAATACCTTTCACTGTGTCCCAGTACATGTGACAACAGTAGAACAAGAACAAAAAAGTCCAACACAAGAACAAGCCTTTCAGCCCTTCAAGCCTTTGTCTATCATGATGCCCTAACTAAACTAAAAAAAAACTTTCTGCCCATATTTGGTCCATATGCCTCTATTCCCTTCATATTCATGTACCCATCCAGATGCCTCTTAAACATTGCTAATGTGCCTTCTTTCATTACCTCCACTGGCAGTGCAAACAGGCACCCAGCATTCCCCCACACATCTCCCTTAAACCTCTCACCTTGAACTCGTGCCCCCTTGTAATTGACACTTCCACCTTGGGGGGGAAAAGCCTCTGACTGTTCACCCTATCAGTGCCTCTCATAACTCTGTAGAGCTCTATCATGTCTCCCCTCAGCCTCCATCTTTCCAATGAAATCAAATCAAATCCTCAAAAGGCAAGCCCTTCATTCCAGGAATCAGCCTAGTTCACCTTCTCAGGACTATGTCCAATGCAAGTCTATCCTTCCTAACTGTGTTTGTTATTCTTTTACAGAGCAGCTGGTGGTCTATCAGGTAGGGATCGTCCCTAGCCAGTACTTCAAGGTTCTGGGTGAGAAGGACTTGGTTGGTTTTAGAAGAATCACATTCATAGCCATCTGCCTCATTGTGGCCAATGCTGTGGTAAGTGATCAAATTAGTATCCAGTGAAAAAGAGAAAGTAAACTCTGCAAATAAATATAAATTGGGGCTGCACAGTGGTTAGCGCTGTTGCCTCACAGCACCAGGGATCCAGGTTCGATTCCTAGCTTGGGTCACTCTGCACGTTCTCCCTGTGTCTGCATGGATTTCCTCCAAGTGCTCCTGTTTTCTGCCACAGTCCAAAAGACGTGCTGGTTAGGTGCATTGACCATGTTAAATTCTCTCTCAATGTACCCAAGTAGGCGCCAGCGTATGGCGATTTGAGGATTTTCACAGTGACCTCATTGCAGTGTTAATGTAAACCTACTTGCAACAGTAATAAATAAACTTTAAATAACGTCATGCGGAGCTGACTTAGGGCCTAATGTGCACTTATTGTGAGATGGACAATACAATCTAGAGATTCCCTTCAGTGCTGTACTTATGTTTTGTGCTTAAAAATGGTCACATTTTACTTGGAAATTAAGAATCTTAAGTGGGTAAAGGGATCGAAAGGGACCTAGGAATATAAATATACAAGTCATTATCAGTTGTGACACAGGTTATTTGGGCTTTTAAGAGAGGCAAAGCAAGTTCTAAAGCTAATTCCTAAAAGGATAGAATTGAAAAGTTTTCCTTCAAGTCACTCACCATCCTGACTTGAAACAATATCACTGCTGTTTCACTGTTGCTTGATCAAAATCCTGAACTCCCTCCTTAACAATACTGAGAGTGTCCTTAACCACATGGACTGCTGTGGTTTGGGAAGGTGACTCATCACTTCCTCCTCAGGGCAATTAGGAATGGGCAATAAATGCCGGCCATGCCACTAATGTTCACACACCATAAACGAATTGAAGAGGTGATGTTAAACATCCAGTGGAACCTTGTTCAGATTAATATGGTTTACAATCTGCTCTCATTTCAGCAAATGGGATGTAGAGGCAGTGCAGGAGGTGCAAAAGAAGATTTATAAGGATGATAACAGATGAATACCCATCAGGAAAGAATAAATAGGCTGGAAAGGGAAAGGCTGAAGGATGACCTGATAGAGGTTTCAAATGTTTTGCTCAGAGTGCATACGGAGAGAATGTCCAAAGATGTGCAGGTTAGGTGCATTGGCCAAGTTGAATTGCCCCATAGTGTCCCAGGATGAATAAATAGAGGGATTAGTGGGATAAATATGTGGAATGATGGGGATAGGGCCTGGATGGGATTGTTGTTGGTGCAGCCTTGATGGACCAAATGGCTTTCTTCTGCACTGTAAGGCTTCTGGATTTCTGGAGAAGAACAGAAACAGGGACCGTCAATATGAGAAATCCAGTCAGGAATTCAGAAGAAACTTCTTTACCCAAAGTTGGTGTGAATGTGGAAATTGCTACTGCAGAGAATGGTTGAGGTGGATAGTGTAGATGCATTAAAGAGAAAGCCAGAAAAATATGAGGATGAAGGGAAAAGAGGTTTATGATGATAGATTTGGATGAGGGAAGGTGGAAGGATGTTCATTTGGAGCATAAACACTGTCACTGACTGGTGTGGCCCTGTCCCAGATTCTGATTTTGAGGGGGAAGCCAAGAGTGGACAGCAACCTTTGACCAAAATGGAGGTGAAAGGAGATTGGTTCATTGATGAAATGTTTTATGGTGACAGAATGGGAACGTCGGAGATGAGTTTGGTTTCCCTTCACCCTAGCGATGGCCTTTCTCTTTCAGTTGAAGAGCTCTGACCAGTTCATCTCGAGTTTGATGTATGTGCGGTGGAGACAGAGCCTCACCATGGACCTCCACAAGTCTTACTTCAAGAAGAAAGTCTACTACACTCTGAACGTACTCCACGACAAGCTGGATAACCCGTAGGTGGAATCTAAGCGGGGCTGGTTTTTCCCTAGTCGATAGAAAATGTTTATTTTAAAGTTATGGTGTGGGGGGGAAGGAGGAGAGGAGAGGACACAGTTCCTCAGTTGGATTAAACAATGAGATGCTGGGCAGCAAAACCCAAGAATGTTCCGGAATCAATCTCCAGCGGGCTGGAGTGGACCTGGTGGAAACTTTATTGCCACTGAGTTAGGAAGGGAGGTATTTTCTATGGATCATCGCTATTGGCTGACCTTGCTGGCAAGCTGAGGACGGTGCACTGATTGGCTGTGATTCCTTTCTTGGATAAATAGTTACTCCTGAGTGAAGGATAAGCATTTTGGCTGGATACAGGAGGGTATCTCTGATCTCAGCAATGTACTCGGGATGGAAAGAGAAAGGATAGTACTTTTCGTGACATCCAGACACTATTAAAATACTTCAGAGCCAATTGAATCCTTTTCTTTTGAAGTGTTCACTCCTGTGGGAAGCTAATTTACAAATGGCCTGTATATCGAAGATAATGGATACCTGAGTGTGTTGCAGAATGGAATCAAATCTAGGGGTTCAGATGGTAATACGTACCTGGAAGTGAGTTACAAACTAGAATCTAATTGAGGTGTTTGAATAATTTTTATATATAGAGTACCCAGGAGTAAGTTACAGGCTACAATCTAATCTAGGGTTTCAGATGGTTTATATATAGAATAATGAGTGCTCGGAAGTGAATTACAGACTGCAATCTAATCAAGGGGTTCGGACAGTTTATATAAAGAAAAATGCATACTCGGGAGTGAGTTACAAGCTGGAATTGAAGGAAGGAATCAGTGATCCATGCAAGAAAGATGAATGAGTTTAAATATTCCTGTAGAGTCCATTGCTGGTTCACAGCCTGAGTTAGCTGGGGGTTATCTGGCCTGAATCTGTCTGTTTTACAGGGACCAGCGTATCAGCCAGGATGTGGAGAGGTTCTGTAGAGGGATGAGCACAATGGCCAGCAACCTCCTCATCTCACCATTCACCCTGGGTTATTACACCTACCAGTGTTTTCACAGGTAATGGGGGAGGGGAATCTGTGTGTTTAAGGGGGTTCTTGCTTCTCACTCTGTGTAGTTCCCAGATGGACTATGCTGCTGATGAGTTTTGGTTTCTGCTCGTTTATTATTTTCAGCACAGGTTGGCTGGGCCCAGTCAGCATCTTCATTTACTTCATCATTGGCTCCGTGGTCAACAAGGTTCTGATGGGACCGATTATCCCAACCCTGGTCCAGCAGGAGAAGCTGGAGGGAGACTTCAGGTGAGATGGGTTTAATTCTTCTTCTGGGGTTTCACAATGTCTTCCTATCCTCCGAGTGACCAACTCTCAATGCAGTGCGATGGTAACCAGGGAGGGGAAATGTCTACCCTACCAGTTCACCCACCCAGACTACCTCTGTCCACCCCCAACCACACCTACACCCATCCTATCCACTGTCCCATCCTCCTCCCTCATCCACCCACACTTACCCCCAATCATCCCCAATGATACCTATCCCCATTCACCCCCAGCCACCCCTGTCCACCACCTCCTTTCCCTTCCTCCACACCTATCCTCCCCTCCGCCAACCACCATCCTCCCCTCCCCCACCGGCCATCGTCCTCCACCCCCACCGGCCCATCGTCCTCCACCCCCACCCGGCCCATCCTCCTCCACCCCCACCCGGCCCATTCGTTCACCTACCTCAGCCATACCTACCCCTGCTCACCATCATCCAGCCTGTCCACCATCACTCCCACCCACACCTACCTCCGTCCACACCACTATCCACCCCGAACTCCATCCCCGCTCACCCCATCCACTACTCACCCTGCCCCGTTTACCCCCAATTCCTGTCCACCCTAGTTTTGGATCCCCCCCAGTGAAAACAGTCCCTCCAGACTTTCCCTTGTGGTCCAACCCCTTTGGACAGTAAGTCCCCTTTTGGTGTCTTCTCTCTCCTCGAGGAAAAAGCTCCGACCTAACTTGTCCTGAGATCTAACACACTCAATTCTGGAACCACGCTTGTGGAAAAGTAAAAGTACTTGCTGCCATGTTTCTGTTAGTAGTACATGGATCCACAGTTACTCATTAAGTACAGACAGGGGGCTGGGTTCCATGTAATGGAGCATCACATCACTAGTCGAGTATTTTGCCTCACTTGGTTCTTTAATAGTAAATGATTTTGCCTCAGTTGACAAATACTTAATGCTGGACTCAGGCTGGCAATAAATGAGGCGGGTAATCCACCCACCATTCCAGTCTGGGCAAGCGTGTGGGAATTTTCAATGGGTGCTTGTGTCTCCCAGTGAGGGGATATTACGTCTGAACGCTAATGGAGATGACCTCTTCCTGCCTCTCTGCCATAGGTTCAAGCACATGCAGATCCGTGTTAATGCTGAGTCGGCTGCTTTCTACAGGTAAGCAAGCAAGGCTGCAAGTTTCTGTGAATGGATGTGCTGTAAAAGGGGCATTGCTCTTACCCAAGGGGCTGTTTGAGGGTCAAAGCAGCTGTTCTGAAGTCACAGGTTGTCCAAAAAACTTGCATTTATGTAGGGGATTTTCACAGTAACTTCACTGAAGTGTTAATGTAATCCTACATCTGACACTAATAGACGAACTTAAACATGTTTAGCAAGGCATTACAAAGCATTTTACAACCAGCAAGGTTACTGTTGAAATGTAATTACTGTTGTAATGTAGGAGTTAGCGATCAATTTGTGTGCAGCAAGCTCCCATAAACTGACCCTCTAATACAGTGACTGAAACTATGAAAGGATATTATCAAACTAGAAAGAGTGCAGAAAAGATTTACTAGGATGCTGCCGGGACTTGATAGTTTGAGTTGTAAGCAGAGGCTGGATAGAGTGGGATTTTTTGTCCTGGAACGTAGGAGGCTGAGGGGTGATCTTATAGAGGTGTACAAAATAATGAGGTGCAAAGATCAACTAGATAGTCAACATCTTTTCCCAAAGGTAGGGGAGTCTAAAACTAGAGGACATAAGTTTCAGGTGAGAGGGGAGAGATACAAAAGGGTCCAGAAGGACAATTTTTTCACACAGAGGGTGGCGAGTATCTGGAATAAGCTGCCAGAGGTAGTAATAAAGGTGGGTAATATTTTGTCTTTTAAACATTTAGACAATTACATAGGTAAAACGGGTATAGAGGGAGACAGGCCAAACGCAGGCAACTGGAACTAGCATAGTGGTTAAAAAAGGGGCAGCATGGACAAGTTGGGCTGAAGGGCCTGTTTCCATGCTGTAAATCTCTATGATTCTAGAGCTGCACGGTGAGAACAGGCACATAATTTGGTTATACTGATGCTGATTGAAGGATTAATATTATTCAAGACACCAAGGAGACACCCTCTTCTCTACATTGAAATAAAGCAAAGGGATCTTTCTCATATACGAGGGGGTGGGCCAATCCTCAGCTGAACATCTGATCTGAATATTTCCAATAGTGCGTCATTCCCTCGGTACTTGAATAAAAAGTTCCTATTTTGTGTTCCGGTCGTGGAGTGGAACTGGAACCCACAACCTTATTACTTAGGGCATGGGATGGGTGGTATGAGAGCGTTCGGTGAGGGTCAGCAGGTGTTGTAAAGCAAATTTGTTTTACAATAAGAAGCCTCTCGAGACTTTGAACATCAGGGTTTGGGACCAATATTGATGTTTTCGGCAGAGCTAGAGGATGCAGGATGATGAAACCAGTTCAGGGAATGGCGATGAGGCAACTAAGGGTGACTTGGAAGGTGTGTAGGTGAGGGGAGAAAAGGAATGGTAAAGGGAATTTAGATCAGTCTGAACAGGGTAATTGAACCACCCCAGGAAATGTGACCATGAGAAGGTACATGGCTCCAGCGATGGGAATTTTAGTTACAAGGTTGGGCTGGTGAAGCTGGGGTTTTCTCCTTGGAGCGAAGGAGATGGTGAGGAGACTTGTTTCAGGTGTAAAACATTCTAATGGGTTTAGATAAGGTAGAGAATGAAAAGCTGTTCCCATTAATTAATGTACAAAGGGACACATTAAAGATTTGGCAAGAGATATTGGGAGGATGTGAGATTCACTCGTGGAGCAAGTAGGGGCAGAAGGGGTGGGGAGTGGTTTTAAAGTGACACAAATAGGCTTACATTAACACTGCAAAGAAGTTACTGTGAAAATCTCCTAGTCATCACGTTCCAGCGCCTGTTTGAGTACACTGAGGGAGAATTTAGCATGGCCCGTGTACTTAACCAGCACATCTTTCAGGCTGTGGGAGAAAACCGGAGCATCCGGAGGAAACCCACACAGATATGAGGAGAATATGCAAACTCTGCACAGTTGGTGACCCGAGGCTGGAATTGAACCCAGGTCCCTGACGCTGTGAGGCAGCAGTGCTAACCACTGTGGATGGATAATGATGGTGGGTGAGTTGACGGGGAATGCTGCCCAAGAGGGACAATGGGAAGAATGATCGGAAGTGACTTTGTTCACAAGTATTTTCCATGTGAGAACGCTGTCGATACTTGTTGTGATGTTCCTGGTTACAGAGCAGGAAGAGTGGAGCACATGAGGACCAACTGGAGACTGCAAGACCTGATAAAAACACAGAGGGATCTAATGAACAAGGAGCTGTGGCTGTACAGTAAGTACACGGGGGCGGTGTGTACAGAGAGTACCTGGGGATAATGTGTACAGAGAGCATATGAGGGATAATGTGTACAGAGAATGCCTGGGGACGGTGCGTGTACAGTGAGTACTCGGAGGCGGTGTGTGCAGAGAGTACCTGGGGATAATGTGTACAGAGAGTACATGAGGGACAGTGTGTACAGAGAGTACCCGGGGTTTAGTGTGCGTGCAGAGGATGCGCGGGGACAGTGTGTACCATGTCCCTAGAGTAAGTAACAGCTAACTCCACTGTGCCTCCCTCTCCCAATCAGTATCTCCTTTTTAACTCCTGGTTCATATTTTTCTTCTTCAGTTGGTGTGAATTTATTTGATTACCTTGGTGGAATCCTCAGCTACATCGTCATAGCAATTCCTATCTTTACTGGAGTGTATAATGACCTTTCCCCTGCAGACCTTGTTGAGATGATCAGTAAGGTAAGCTTCAGGTCTCCATGTCACAGCTTCCATTGAAAAGTCTTTTTATGTATCCTTCATTTACAATAATAACTTCCTGTCACCGTCTGTAATGTATATGATCCATCCCTGTCTCTCTTCCATCCAGGATTTTATCCTCCTGCCCTGGTGTTGATCCTCCACCACGTTCCTGCTATATCCCACACGTGGCTCCAGCCTGCGTTTCCAATGTGGCAGGGGTGGCACAGTGGTTAGTGCTGCTGCCTCACAATGCCGGGGACCTGGGTTCGATTCCCGGTTTGGGACACTGACTGTGCGTTATCCCCCCCGTCTGTGTGCGTTTCCTCCGGCTGCTCCGGTTTCCTCCCACAGTCTGAAAGACATGCTGGTCAGGTGCATTGACCCGAACAGGTGCCTGAGCCTAGCGACTAGGGGAGTTTTACAGTAACTTCATTAATGTGTTAATGTAAGCCTTACTTGCGGCGAATAAACTTTACTTTTTTACTCTAGGATATCACTCAGGAAATATTCTAGAGATTGACCTGAATTTGATCCTGTACCCTGTTCATTCCTGGTTGCCTAGGTTACAGAAGCACCAAGCCCCATACAGAGTGGGCCAAACCTTGAGCTCGTCTCTCCCAGAACTGTCTGCTCTGAGCCCACTTACTTTCCCTCTGTTGAACAGTCTGTCTGAACACAGCGGGGAGAGTCGGGAATGAGCGTGGGGTAGTTTCCGGATGCCAATTAGTACCACTGGAGGTTCTGTCGTGTGAATGGTTTCAAGAAGTAGACATATCTCTAAGGGAAAAAGAGAATAAAGAGGGACAGGTAGGGAGGCGGATTTGAGACCAGGGAGAGATCGGCTGATTGAATGGTGGAGCAGGCTGAAAGGACTGAATTTGTCTACATTGCCTCTTAATTCCAATGACCTCACATCCCCATAGAGCTCTCTCCTGCCATTGGTCCATCCTCCTTCATACTCCCTTCACACAGCCAATCAGAAAGGAGAATGTCTCTTCGTTATCCAATTAGATTAATCCGCCATTTCATTGAAACTGTCCTCCCTCCCCCAACTCCCCAATCCGATATTTTTATATCTTGTAAGTGAAGGGTGAAAAAAGTCATTTCTGGGAGTAGTTTATAAGTGCCCCACCCCGCCGCCACCACCCCCTGCCTCCCCAACAGTAGTTATACCATCTGACAGAGCGTATAAAAACAAATAAAATGGAGGGTGTAGGAACAAAACTGCAGCCAGATGTGCTGGTTAGATAGATTGGCCATGTTAAATTCTCCCTCAGTATATCCCAACAGGTGCCACAGTGATGACTAGGCGGTTTTCACAGTAACTTCATTGCAGTGTTAAGGAAAGCCTACTTGTGACACTAATGAATAAGCTTTCGAAAAAAAAAAGTCACTCACAACCCTGATTTGGAAACGTATCGCTGTTCCGTCACTGTTGTTGGGTCAACATCCTGGAACTGCCTCTCCTGACAGCACTGTGGATGTACCTACACCTCGGGGACTGCAGCAGTTCAGGAAGGCAGCTCACCACCACCTTCTCAAGGGCAATTAGGGATGGGCAACAAATGCTGGCCCAGCCTTTGATATCCTGTGATATCAAATTTAACTTTACATTTGTGATCTCAAATGTAATATTCAAAGAAAGCAGTGACTCCAATTCCAGCTGAATGGGAGTTGTATTTTAGACAGAACTACCCAGTTGAAGATACATGATCTAACAGAACAGGCTCAATAGTGGGGGGTACCCCTGTTCCGAATGAGCCTGCTCTGTACTCAGCACCCTGAGGTTTGATGTGATTTGCTTTATTATTGTCATGTGTATTAGCATACAATGAAAAGTATTGTTTCTATACTGATAACTTACCGTTCATAGAGAAGGAAAGGAGAGAGTGCAGAATGTAATGTTACAATTTTTAGCTAGGGCGCAGAGAAAGATTAACTTAATGCAAGGTAGGTCCATTCAAAAGCCTGACAACAGCAGGGAAGAAGCTGTTCTTGTATCGGTTGGGATATGACCTGAGACTTTCGTATCTATTTCGAGTGGAAGAGAGAATGTCAGGGGTACATGGGGGTCCCTAATTATGCTGGCTGCTTTGCTGAGGCAGCGGTAAGTGTGGACAGAGTCGGTGGATGGGAGGCTGGTTTGTTTGATGGGTTGGGCTACGTTCACAACCTTTTGTAGTTCCTTGCGGACTTGAGCAGAGCAGGAGCCCATACCAAGCTGTGATACAACCGGAAAGAATGCTTTCTGTGGTACATCTGTAGAAGTTGGTGAGTTATAGTTGATGGCGGTGATTGCAGTGTACACCACTGGGTGGCAGTGCAGGACACGGCTGCGCCCAGTACTGAGACCCAGCGTCCCACAGCATCTCTATCTGTTTATCTCAGGTTTCATCTCTGTTTATTGCGAGATTAGGGGATTGGGCTGGTCCGGTCATCGTTTTGCGTTGCCCTTCGCTGATATCCGGGCAAATGAACTTCCCGTGAGTGGCAGGTAGGTTGCCAACTCTGCCCTGACACATTCCTAAAGGTATTACCAGCTCTGCTGTCTCCTGGACCAGCAGCTTTTCTCCCTCTCTGTTCACCAACATTTTTATAATCAGTGGAGGAAAGCATTCCAAGAAAATGAAAAGAAAGGGCCCAGTTTGCTCCCCACAGTATCCAGGGGATTAGTATCAATTCCTGGAGTCTCCAGGGCAATCCTGGAGGTTTGGCAACACTGTTATCCCACCCAGAGCCTGTTCAGAACGGAGAGGGAGCAACGATGGGGACGTGTGAAACTCACCTTCAGGCCAACAGGAGCTGCAGCTTTCAGGATTCTGACCTTTGCCCTCTCCCCTCCCCCCAACAGAACGCCTTTGTGTCCATTTACCTGATCAACTGCTTCAGCCGCCTCATCGACCTCTCGACAACCGTGTCTGACCTCGCGGGCTACACACACAGGTCAGTGTCTGTGCGCCAGGAGGAGAGGGAGGAGGAGGAGTGTGAGAACGGGAAGAGGGAGAAAATGATGGGGAAGGAGAAATGAGAGGGGTGAGGGTGGGAACGAATGAGGGAGGGGAGCAGTGAGGGTGGGAAGGGGTGAGGACTGAGAGCAGTGAGGGAGGGGAGCAATGAAGGTGGGAAGGGGTAAGGGTGGGGAGACGTAACAGTGGGAAGGGGTCAGGATAGGGAGGAGTGAGGATAGATGGGTGAGGTTGAAGGAGGAGGAGGTTATAAGTGGGAGTGATGGAAATGAGAAGGGGAGGAGGTGGTGGGAATGTACCCAGCCCAATGAGGAGATCTAATCCTTTCCCAATGTTCAATCCAGGACCAAATAAAAACTTTTCCGTGCTGTGATTTCCTCCCCATGTCTAGCACTTCCTGTACTGGAGGGACACATGAAAGGACAACCCAGGTTTTACCCAGATTGTCTAGATGCTGAAGGCAGCAGGGCCTGTCTAGACGCTGAGGGTTAAATGTAAGCTTTGGTTTATTGGAGCGCAGAGATAACTTCATTTTGGAGCATTTTCCCCCGAAGTTTTTGTTCGATTTGTAACAAAGTGATGGATGTTTTGTATTATTATAGAATGTTTTATTTTATATCATTAGCAGTGTATTGTCTGTTAAGTGCTTGTATGAGAAACGTATGAAAAATGTAATAATAGTCAGAGTTCCTGAACGAGGAGGTGATGTGGGTTTGCTGTGGAACCCATCCATACATGGGTCACATTCTTTCCTGAAGTGAGTGACCCAGCTCTTGGTATGTGGCATCTCGCAATGTTAGATAACATGCCATAATATGCAGATTGGAAGGTGCTTATTAGGTACTGTGCAAATCTTCGTGTTTACATTAGGCTTTTAACGTTCGGAGTGACATTAGACGGGTCCGTCTAGATGGCGAGGACCCACCACTTAATTAAGGAAAGCTGACCCAAACAGCATATATGTGTCCCTGAGCCATACTTAGCCCTGGAATAGAGGGCTATTTGATGATGTGTTTGATGTAAAGTTTGAATAGTGAGGATTCATCAGTGGCTGTCTGGTTCGCAATCCTACTCTCTGGACACTCACCGTTTCTTTCTTGTGTTACTTGACAGAATTGGAGAGCTGCAAGAATTAATCCTTAAACTCTCCAACCCGCATCGGAAAAGCAAACACTCTCTGCACCAAGAATTGTCGAGTTTTGACGAGTAAGTTTTACCAAGGAGCTGTTGTGATAAAGGCAAAATACCGAGTGGATGCTGAATCTAAAGCAAAAACGGAAAACGTTGGAAAATCTCAGCAGTTCTGACAGCATCAGTGGAGAGAGAGTAGAATTTCAAATCTGGATGACCCTTTGTCAGCCCATTGAGTCTGCACTGGCTCTCTGACTGAGTATCTTACGCAGCTCTTTCCCCCACCCTATCCCCGTAACTCCACACATTTCCCATGGTCAATCCACCGAACCTGCACAGCTTTGGACTGTGGGAGGAAATCAGAGCAAACCCACGTAGACACGGGGAGAATGTGCAAACTCCGCACAGACAATAACCCAAGCCGGGAATCGAATCCGGGTCCCTGGCGTTGCGATGCAGCAGTGCTAACCACAGTGCCATTGTGTCGCCTTTAAAATCACCTCCAGAAGGGCAGTTTTTCGCCTGGGTGGAGGAGTGCTTGGAGCTTGTGACGTCTCAGCCCCCTGCCTGCTTGGCGCACACAAACTTCGAGCTTGAAGAAAATCGCAGGCCTTCACTTTACCTTTTGAATATTATCAATAACCAGGGCAGACAGTTGCTAGGAAATGTAAGTGTTGACCAAAACTATGTCGGAAGAGGAATGTAGCTGTTAGTTTAAAGTTTATTTATTAGCATCACAAGTAGGCTTACATTAACACTGCAGTGAAGTTGCTGTGAAAATCCCTGAGTTGCTACACTCGGGCACCTGTTCAGGTACACTGAGGGAGAATTTAGCGTGGCCAATCCACCTAAGCAGCACATTTTCGAATTGGGGGAGGAAACCAGAGCACCAGGAGGAAACACACTCAGACACAGGGAAAGCATGCAAACTCCACACAGACAGTGACCCAAGCCAGGAATTGAACCAGTGTCCCTGGTGCTGTGAGGCAGCAGTGCTAACCACTGTGCCATATTAGGAAGGACATGAGTAAATATTTGAAACAAAGAAGTGTGAATGATTACACAGAAAGGGAATAAAGGAACCTTGTAGAGAGAGCTAGCAGGGGTGTGATGGCTGTCTTCTGCATTAAATTAATCCGTGATTTGATGTGTTTGGCTTTTGTGATTGAAATTGTCTTCCCCGAGAGCTACTTCAATCCCCTGATTGGACCTCCCCAGATATCTTCTATTAACAATCAAATATCCATCAGATTAAAGAAATATCCATCTGAGGTGTCATTGAGCCATTTCTCTGGAGAGCTCGCTTGGGAATGTTGGAGGAGGATAGGGGATGGGCTTGTCTGGTTTTCCCCCTCCCAGTGAAGATCTCGATACACACACACTAGGAGCTGAGGTGCAGGATGGGGGGTGGTGAAATGGAAGACTAACATTGTGATCTTCTGCAGGGACAGTTTGGATTCAGGAGAGGAGATGGAATCCGTTGACACGGCTTTTATCCTCGAACAGGTATCCTTTACAGCCCTGTCCTCCGAAGAGTTGTTGGTGAGGAATCTAACTCTGAAGGTCACTGCAGGGCACAGCCTCTTGGTAACAGGCAACACAGGCTCAGGAAAGACCACTCTGTTACGGGTCCTGAACGGACTATGGGAGACGACCCATGGTAAGATTTGACCAGCGGTGAAAAGCCATTCCAAGCAGAAAAACACATGAACCCGCTTCCACCCTGGACGGAGCTGTGCCGATGTCTTTCTGTAACTGGACATCGTTGCCATCTTGTGGGTACATTGTTTTTACCCCTATGGAGGGCTGGGGTCTCCCCAAACGTTCATTTGGGATCATCAGGTCACTGATCTGAAACATTGGCTGGGATTCTCCAGTCCTGCCTTCAGGGGAATAGTCACGGGAACGTTTGGAGAACTATTTGGCTCTTCGTATTTCCTAGAGACGGGACAGGGGAATCCCATTCGCGAAGTGGGTCTGTCTCTCGTGAGTTGCTTCCTGATCTATTGAGTTCTTGCTCATTGTATATTCTTGCTGTGACCACGGTGCTCAGTGGCTGGGAAGAGACGAATATATATCTGTTCTGCGGAGCTGCGTTTGCACGTTGCACCATCAAAGCATCGTCCATGAAGGGTCCGGGCTGAGGAGAGGGATGCTTTTGGTTTTCCCAATGGAGTGAATAACTCTGCAAGTATAGGGAGGTGACAGCCTAGTGGTATTGTGACTAGACTATTAATCCAGCTAATGTTCTATGGGACTGAGCTTCAAATCCTATCACAGCAGATGGTGGAATTTGAATTCAATAGAACATCTGGAATTAAGAATCTATTGATGACCGTGAAACCATTGTCAATTGTTGGAAAAACCCATCTAGTTCACTAATGTTCTTTAGGGAAGGAAATCTGCCATCCTTACCTGGTCTGGCCTACATAGACTCCAGAGCCACAGCAGTGTGGTTGATTCTCAACTTGGGCAACTAGGGATGGGCAATAAATGCTGGCCAGCCAGCGATGCCCATGTCCCACAAATGAATTTAAAAAATAGCTCTGCCTTCGCAGGATATTGCTTCCTCACTGACCAAGCTCCTCCAGGCCCAGTAAGCAATGACAGCTCCTCTGTCCCCCCACCGCCCAACATGTAAAATGGAGGAAAAGGCAGACACAGCTCAGCAGCACGGAGACCCATACACCGGCCTTGCAGCCACATTGTTAGAGTTTGCTTGAAGCCACCGGTTCTTGGATCGTGTGCATCGCTGTGAAGTTGACAAGGCGAGCTGTTTGAAATGCCATCGTCTTTATTTGTCCAGGGTCTGTCCGCATGCTGACTTCCTTCGGACCCCGGGGAATTCTTTTCCTTCCCCAGAAGCCATATTTCACGGACGGAACCCTCCGAGAACAGGTGAAATACTGTGTTATGTGGGCAGGTCAGGGTGAGGGTGGGCCCGAGGGCATGGAGGTGGGTAGGTGTTGGAGGGGGGAGGGATGGCGGGGACTGAAGGGGAAACAAAGTGGAATTTGTGTGGGGTCAGGGGTTATAGGGTTGGGGTTTGGAGTGGGTGAGGTGGGCTGGGGCATTTAACCAGTGGGAGGATAAGGGGAGTGTCAGGGATAAGGGGAGTGTCAGGGAGAATGGAAGGAATCCAACGCTGTGAGTCAGGTTGAATATTTATAACAACCATGTCTGGTGGAAAAGTCATTACAGACTCCTGTCACCTTCATTAGTTGTTTCAGGAGGTTTTTGTTCTATTTCCACTCATACAGACTTTAGTCACCTTCACTGAGTGAAAACACAAGGAAATCACAGAAACGGGCCATTTGGCCCCGCTGGTCTCAGTCAGAATTTACCGTGTCTGCAAAGGCCTTGGTCACATTCATCCTGATCCTCAACATGTCCTCCCATCCCTTCGCCCACCTGACCACAACAAATACAGTGGGGGGGCGGTGCTTAGACAGAGGGAAAGAGGGAGCTCCAGGGAAAGCAAAACAGAATTCAGAGATAGAGGGATTGATTGAGAGTGTTGGGGAGGGAGCTGGAGAAGGAAGGAGGAAAACCGGGTGCAGTGACCAGGGAAAGCAGAGGTGGTGGATAGGGAGAGCGGGTGCATTCGTTGTGATGGCAGAGGGAGGAGAAGTTGGGGGCATCTACAATATTCCCAAGACACAGTGAGGGAGGAGCTTCCCAAGAAGCAGTCTGTAAAAAGATTCATGACTTCCTCTTTCCTTTCTGTTTTTTTTTAAAACAGGTGATTTATCCTTTGAAGGAAATCTACCCCATCACAGGTATCATTTTCCGCATCATTTAAAATCCAGATCAGTTTGTTGGTGGATTTGGTGAAATGGTCTTGACTCTTCACTGAATTGTGTGTCTCAGGTGTAGCTGATGATGAGAGAATTGTCCGCTTCTTAACGGCGACCGGATTGGTGAGTAATCAGCACTCATTCAGCAGCTGTTTCCAGTGAAATCTCTTCACGCACATTTACAAATGGACTAAAAACCAGAAAAGCAAGATTCTCCTCAGTCACTCATCACTGCTATTCCATCACTGCTTCTCAAACTCAATCCCTTCATAGCCTCTCTATCTCGGGGTTATTTGGGTACTGCTACCACTTACTCTCTTTTTTCAAAGTGACTTTATTTTTGCTGGAACGTGGCAAGGGCTCCTTGAACACAAACAAAATGTTTGACTTATTTGTCAGGAGAGTAGTGATTTGATCTTACAAAAATTTAATTGCATTAGATTAAACTACACGGAGAGGATGTGTTTTCTACAGAGCAGGTCATTGCTGGAAATGGAGAGATTCGTAAGGGGCTTGAGAGAGCAGCGTGTGATATTGTTGTTAAAATTTTGAGATGAGCCCAGAAGGGCCTTGATGGCCTCCTCAGACAAGGTGCCGTTCTGTTCCTTAAAGTGTCGGTATAACTCACACATCCGTGGCGGGAGTAAAGATTGTCGCGTTTCTCTCCCATACTTTGGATCTGTGTTTCTATTTCGGCTAACTTCCATCCTGAGTAGATTTAGCAGGAATTCAGATAGTTTATGTAAAGAATAATATTTACCAGGAGTGAGTTACAGACTGGAATCTAATCGAGGGGTTCAGGTAGTTTATATATAGAATGATGGATACCCGGGAGTGAGTTGCAGACTGCAATCTTAAGGTGCATTGATGATTTGCATATAGAATAATGAATATCTGGGAGTAAGTTATACACTGGAAACTAATTGAGGGATTCAGATAGTTTGTATATAGAATAATGGATACCTGGGGATGAGTTACGGATTGCAGTTGAATCGAGGGGTTCGGATAATGTGCGTATAGATTAATGGATACCTGAGAATGAGTTACAGACTGCAATTTAATCGAGGAGTTCACGTATGGAATAATGAATACCTGGGAGTGAGCTACAAGCTGCAATCTTGTCAAGGCACACTGTTGGTTTATATATAGAATAATGGATACCCAGTAGTCAGTTACAGACTGCAATCTAATTGAGGGATTCAGATAGTTTATATAAAGAATAATGTTTACTGGGGAGAGAATTACAGACTGGAATCTAATCAAAGAGTTCAGATAGTTTATATAAAGAATAATGTTTACTCGGGAGTGAGTTACAACCTGGAATCTAAGCGAGGAGCTCAGATTGTTTATATATAAAATAACACATAACCGGGAGTGAGTTACAGACTGCAATCTAATTGAGAGATTTGGATGATGTGTTTAAGTGTATATTTGGTAGAGTTTTAACTGTTTCTGATTGTGTTTATGTAGCTAATGTATAATCATTTATGTTTGTCTAATCCTCATGTTGAGTTTATTCCTTGTTGTTTAACAGATGTAGTCTGTTTTCTGCCTTCACATTACAAAAGGAGATCGTTTGGCCCATTACATCTGTGCTGGCTCTGTGCTATCCAATTAATCCTGTTCTTCCACGATATCAGAAAAGTATATATAAGATGCGAGCTTATAAGAGAGTCTTATTTAATCAGTGCTTCACTGCCAATGTCACAACCCCCTGTGACTCAAGAGCACAAAGTGTTCACAGTGCTTGGCCTGCCCTCAATTCCTCCATGATCGGTAACCGTGAAGCGATACTTGGTGACTAGATCAGGAAACACAAACCTGGTTTGATGAGAATAACAGAGATCCAGGAACCAGTGAGCCCCGAGGGTAAGACTCTTCTGAACCTGAAACAGCAACCCGACTGGAGAACAAGAGAGCAGCTCCACCAGCAGCAGTGGGCTGAGATCCAGCAAGAAAAAGCCCAGGACTTGCAGAACAGATGGTGGTGGAGAAAGTGCAGGCAATCCCTGACAACTGTGATGCTCGAGGTTTCCATAGCACCGACAAGATCACACGTGGTCCAAGCACACAAGGCCCTACTCCGCAGCTGGCCAAAACAGAGCATTGCTCACCAAGAACAGGGAGGCAGTCACTGGAAGGAGCACTTTGAAGACCACCTTAACAAAAACTCTGTCTTCAATGTAAGTGTCCTTGACTCCACCGTCACAGCACAACCCCAGCCAGGACCAGGTAGAAAAGAAAATCCAACAGCTAAAGAAATCAGCAGGAGCAGATTCCCACCAAAGTACAGGGGCACATAGGTTAGCACTGCTGCCTCACAGCACTAGGGATCGGGGTTCGATCCCAGCTTGGGTCGTTGTGGAGTTTGCATGTTCTCCCTGTGTCTGTGTGGGTTTCCTCTGGGTGCTCCAGTTCCTCCCACGTTTGGAAAGACATGCATCGACCCCAACAGGGGCCGGACTGTAGCAACTAGGGGAATTTCACAGTAGCCTCATTACAGTGTTAATGTAAGCCTTACTTGTGACTAATAGGTAAAATTTTAGGTGGCATAATGGCACAGTGGTTAGCACTGCTGCCTCATAGCGCTAGGAATTAGGTTCGATTCCCAGCTTGGGCCACTGACTTTGTGGGGTTTATACAACTCCCCATATCTGCTTGGGTCTCCTGTAGTTTCCTCCCACAGACCAAATATGTACGGATTAGGTGGATTGGCTAAGCTAAATTACCCATTAGTGTAGGGCAGCTAGCTAGGGTAAATGCATGGAGTTATGGGGATAGGGCCTGGATGGGATTGTTGTCAGTGCAGACTCAATGGGCCAAATGATCTCCTTCTGCACTGTAGGATTCTATTCTAATCTAAAACCTACGGTACACAAGGAGGCCATTCAACCCATCAAGTCTGCATCAGTAACAATGCCACCCAGCCCTATCTCCGTAATCCCACACATTCATACTGCGAATTCCCCTAACCTACACTGAGGGGCAATTTAGCATCACCTAGCCACCTAACCCACACGTCTTTGGACTATGCGAGGAGAACAGAGCACCCAGTGACCCAAACGGAGAATCGAACCCGGGTCTCTGGAGCTGTGAGGCAGCAGCACTAACCACTGTGCCATCCTGGAGAACTCTCTATTAATGTGGAAAAGCAGATCATTCACGACTTCGAGGGGCTGCCTAAGAAAATGGAAAGAAGAAGATTTGGCTCATTGTGTCTCTGCTGGTATCTGGCTATCCAACTAGTCTCACTCCCCTTTTCCTTATCTGTAATGCTGATCACAAACGTTAACATAAAATAAGGAACTATCTGAATGTACCACAGAGGAACCAATATTTCAAGTTGATGACCTTTTGTGAGAACTCTTCTCTGTCCGCAGATGCTGCCTGGCATGCTGAGTATTTCCAGCATCCTTTGCTCCGATGTTTTTGGCCCTCAGATGGAGCTGGGAGATAACCGGCTCCCCTGGCTGGTACCATGTGCGTTCTGGGCCCAACCCAACCAGAGGACTTGGCAAGGCAGCTGTAGTCCCTGAACCCTTACTCACCCAGCTGGCAGCGAGGACACCTGAGCGGTTACAGTGGAACTCATCCCGTTTTTCTTACTTTCAGGTGTCACTCCTGAAGAGGACTGGAGGGCTGGATGAGAGAGTGAATTGGAATTGGTGAGACACTAACTCTTATTTGGAGATTCTGCTTTTGAGTTTCTGACTGCCAAGCTTAAAAACAAATCCACGTGCAGATTCTTGCTCTTTCAGCAACATCCGCATTCTTCATTCTGCCTGAAACAAAGAAACAAGTCATAAAATGTTCTAGAAGCTGAAATACTGATAGGCATGGGGCCTATGCGTTATTTAAATAAGACTGTAAGAAAGAGGAGCAGAATTAGGCCACTCAGCCCATCGAGTCTACTTCACTATTCAATCATGGCTGATATATTTCTTATCCCCATTCTCCTACCTGTTCCCCATAATCTTTGATCTCCTTATCAGTCAATAATCTATCTATCTGTCTTGAATAGACTCAATGACTTCTGGGGCAGTGAGTTCCATGGATTCACCACCCTCTGGCTGAAGAAATACCTATTCATCTCGCTTCTAAAGGGTCGTCCCTCTACTATGAGGCTGTGCCCTCAGATCCCAGCATCTCCCACTACTGGAAAACATAATAAATCATGATCAGAGGAATACCAACAGAATGCACACTTCATATAAGACTGTAAATTGGAAAAATGTTAGTCCCACTTACAGATAATTAGTAGCAATAACCATTGTCACCTGGATCCTTTCTAAAAGTGGGTGGGGGTGAGGTGCACATCTGGTACGAATTGTTTAGGAAGGAGTAAGGTGGCACAGTGGTTAGCGCTGCTGCCTTACAGCTCCAGAGACCCAGGTTCGATTCCCAGCTTGGGTCACTGTCTGTGTGGAGTTTGCACATTCTCCCCATGTCTGCGAGGGTTTCCTCCGGGTGCTCCGGTTTCCACCCGCAGTCCAAAGATGTGCGGGTTAAGTTGATTGTCCATGTTAAATTGCCCCTTAGTGTCAGGGAGTTAGTAGGGTAAATAAATAGGGTTATGGGGATAGGGCATGGGTGGGATTGTGGTTGGTGCAGACTCAATGGGCTGAATGGTCTCCTTCTGGACTATAGGGATTCTGTGATTCTCTGAGCACAGGAACAGTTCAAATATTCTACCCAGTTCAAGGTGCACGTGAATAAACCTCTGGGAAAGAGTCACAGCTTCCTCTTAGGGTTAGCACCAGTCAGTTTCTTGAGGCATGGAACCAACCAATTTATTACTCACATATGAACAAAAAAACAGTATAGCACAGGAACAGGCCCTTCAAACCTCTGCCAATTAAGCCTCGGATTACAGTGAGTGCCAGCAAGCTTGCCACCATGAATCACCCAATGCCAGTACTCTAAACACATGTTGTTGGCTACTGACCAGGAGCAGAAATTGTAGCTTATTTTCCCCTTGATCCAAGCTAATCGTAGCAGCCTGGCTCTCAGTTAACCTAGTTGGAGAGTGAGCTGCTACCCCACCGGCATGTCATTTACTGGATAAACCTTCAACACCTTTGTTGGGATGCTGATATTATGGAGAAAAAAGGCTTGTATAATATTGCTGGTTACAACTGAATTGCCGGAGTTGTTTGGAGTTTTTGCTCAATCATCTTGAAAGTAGAGGACAATTTTGATTTGACTTATTATTGTCACATGTATTAACATACAATGAAAAGTATTGTTTCTAACGTGTTATTTAGACAAAGCATACCGCTCATAGAGAAGGAAAGGAGAGAGTGCAGAATGTGTTACAGTCATAACTAGCGTATAGAGTAAGTTCAACTTAATGTGAGGTAGGTCCATTCAAAAGTTTGACAGCAGCAGAGAAGAAGCTGTTATTGAGTCAATTGGTACCTGACCTCAGACTTGTGCATCTTTTTCCCGATGGAAGAAGGTGGAAGAGAGAATGCCCAGAGTGTGAGGGGCGGTGGGGGGGGGAGACCTTAATTATGCTGGCTGCTTTGTTGATGCAGCGGGAAGTGTAGAAAGAGTGAATGGATGGGAGGCTGGTGTGTGTGATGAATTGGGCTATGTTCACGACCTTTTGTAGTTCCTTGTGGTCTTGGGCAGAGCAGGAACCATTCCAAGCTGTGGTACAGCCAGAAAGAATGCTTTCTATGGTGCATCTGTAAAACTTGGTGAGAGTCTTAGCTGACATGCCAAATTTCCTTAATCTTAGTCAAGATTTCACAATGATTCATCAACCTGGAGGCTGTTGTTGCACTGCCTTGCCTCCTTCAGGAGACTGAGTGAGGATTAGGTTGGTTGTGCGAGTTGTGTAGATTGTATGCAACACCCCTGGAACAATTTGGTTTGAAAAATCTCCTCTCTATTTCCTTTTCCGGTGGTTAGCGGACAAACCGTTAGGATCTGACTGACCTGTCTGTGTTCATTGCTCTCCAGGTATGATGTCCTGTCTCCAGGAGAAATGCAGAGACTCTCCTTCACTCGACTCTTCTATCACCAGCCAAAATATGCAGGTTTGTGTTCGCCAGCCTTCTCCATAGAAGCTGCTTCAGAGTGATGTAAACAGTAGGAATTGACCATTCACGTAAGCAGTAAGAGTCAATAATTCAGTTCTACAAACCTGCTGTGTCATTCAGTAAGATCATAGCTGATCATCTACCTCAATTCTACTTTCCACCCCTAACCCTTTTCCCCATTCCGTCAATATCCAAGAATCTTTTGTTCTCTGTCTTGCACATACTCATTGGCTGAGAATTCACAGCCTCTGGCATGGAGAACCCCAATGGTTCACAGCCTTCTTGAATGGATGAATTTCTCCTCATCTCTGTCTAAAATGGCATCCCTCTTATTCTGAGGCTATTGCAAACTCTCCACCCAGGAGAGAAAGCTTTCTCAACATTTCAAAGCCTCTCAAAGAATTTTGCACGTTTCAATGCAATCACTTCTCATTTCTCCCAATCTCCATCCAGCCCAGCTGCCTTCCACAAATCCCACTGTGAATGAAACTTGCAACCTCCTGATTCCCAATTCCTTTCTTCTCTTCCCAGTGTTGGACGAAGCTACAAGCGCACTGACCGAGGAGGCGGAAGCAGAGCTGTACCACACCTGTAAACAGCTGGAGATGACAGTCATCAGTGTGGGTCATCGCAGCAGCTTGGAGAAGGTAGGGGGAAAAATAATTCTGCTTCACAGAGAGACCTTTTCATCGGACCCGTGAGTTTCTGTGTCATTTAGGGAGCAATTACAGCAAGTTTATATGGAGAAAAATATACCAACGTTGGAGACAGTCCAGCAAAGGTTCACTAGGCCGATCCTGAATATGGAAGGATGCTCTTACGAGGAGGGGTTGAGTAGGTTGGGCCTGTACTCTTTGGAATTTAAAAGAATGAGTGTTGAATCATAGAATCCCTACAGCGCAGAAGGGGGCCATTCAGCCCATCGAGTCTGCACTGACAACAGTCCCACCCAGGCCTTATCCTTGTAACTCCACAAAATCCCATTCACACAAAGGAACAACCTCTATAACCTCTAAGTATATATCCTGTTAATCCTTCTAATCTACACATATTGGACCACTAAGGGTCAATTTGGCATGGCTAATCCACCAAATTTGCACATCTTTGCAGTGAGGGAGGAAACCAGAACACCCAGAGGAAACCCATGTAGACACAGGGAGAATGTGCAAACTCCACATAGACAGCCACCTGAGGCCAAAATTGAACTTGGGTCCCTGGCGCTAACCACTGTGCTGCCCTTATTGGTGACCTTATTGAGACATATAGGATTCTCAGGAGGCTTGAGAAGGTGTTGAGAAGTTTGTTTGCCTCTGTGGGAGGGTCTGGGACCAGCAGTCATAATCTGAGAGTAAGATGCCACTCATTTAAAACAGATCAACTACTTCTTCTCTGAGGGTAGTGAAACTGTGGAATTCTTTACCATAGGGGGCTGTAGAGGCTGGGTCATTAAGTATGTTCAAGGCTGAGATAGACATTTTTTAATGAGAATGGGAATCGGGGTTATGGGGAAAAGATGGGAAAGTGGAGTTGAAAATGTTCGTATCAGAGCAGTCATAATCTCATTGAATGGTGGAGCAGACTCGATGGGCTGAATGATCTACCTCTGTCCCTGAATCTCAGGGTGGAAGTTCAGAATGAAGACATTGGATGGATGAGCAGAGACTGGGCTGTTTCGTGGAACAACTTCATTCAGTTCTCGCTGGCAGCCCATAATTCTCCTCCACTTCAACCTCCTGTGATGACGTTATAACTCTTTTTAAACAAATATATTCCACATTCCCCCACTCCCAGACCCCCAAGGGAAATCTTTTGGGTGAGTTACAGATCAGGGAGGTCTCAGGTTCAGTCCCTCATAAGCCCTGAATTGGTTAATCCCATCCAATGGTCAGGTCACCACAATTCCCCCACACTGCCACCCTGGGCTGGCAGGGGAGGGTTGAGTATGCTGGGGATTTGAACCAGTGACACCCATTAGAAACAGATGAATAACCAGTACATGAGTTGTCCCAGAGCCTTCATTGTCCAGGTGAGTTGATGCCCAGTGAATCTTGGGCCTCACTAAGAGTCAGCAGTCTTGATGTTGGGGCCAGTGCCGTGAGGGGAAAATGATCATTTTTTAATTTGCTGATCCTTGGCAGCACACGTTCCAAGAGAGAGAAAATATCTTCTTAAATTTCAATGTGTAAATTAATGTTTGTTTTTTTTCCCTCTCTCTCTTCCCCCAAACAGCATCATGATTCCATGTTGTACCTGTTCGGAGATGGGAAATGGGAGTTGACTCAAATCCACTGATGCAGGTGAAGGGATCCGATGCTGCGTTCACCCTCAGTATAACTGCCATCCACCTGCCACACTTCACACACTGGAACCTTAGCGTGGTCGGCAGAGCGATCAGATTGTTGAAGTACTACCTCATGTTCCCCTCTCCTCATGGCCTTGTTTTTGCTTGAGGGAGGTTTTTAATATTTTAGCTTCTTTTGATATCTTAAATCCAAATGATGTATGGGTGGCTACAGGGTTGGATGAGTGTGGTCATGTGATCCAGACACTAAACGTGCCCAAGCTCTGATCTGTAGCATAAATTTGTAATTGAGTAAGCAAAGGCAATGTGTCTGCTTGTAATGATTCTGTGTTAGCTGCTGGTGATCAAAATTTGCTTATTTTTTTTAAAAAACCAATAACCACTTCATTCTTTTTTAATGATGAGCAAAGCTGATGGTTTAAAGACATTTTCTGAACAATTCCCTGTCCCTTCTCCCTGTGCTATCTTAGTCAGGATCAGCCAGACCAAGTAATCAAAGCTGGCACCTCTCGTTTGCACAGTTCAATTACTCACCGTCTTTATCTGTGTGAGCAGGGTGGGGATGACACTAATTTTTAATCATTTGCTCAGCTAGGTGGAAGTTATGAACACCCAATTATGTTCCCAATAAACTCTTTAAAAAATGGATTTTCTCTCGAGTGTGGCAGGGCGACATTTCCTTGTTACAGCAACAACCTTGAACTGCTTAAGTGAGTAGGATGGAGGACCTTGTACAACCAAGAGGCAGTGGCGTAGTTGCATTATTGTGGGACCAGTAATTTGCTCGTGAACTTGCCCAGTGCCTAAGTGGATGGTGTGACTGTCGTACAGAATAGTGTTGTCTTAGCCTTCCAAGCGTTGGTGATGGCATAGTGCTATTTGTTGCTAAGCAATTAATCCAGAAACTAAGCAATTAATCCAGAAACTCAGATAATGTTCTTGGGACCCAGGTTTGAATTCTGCCACAGCAAATGGTGACATTTGAATTGAAATAATAAAATAATATCTGGCATTAAGAATTTACTGATGACCCATGAAGCCATTGTTGATTGTCATAAACACCCATCTGGTTCACTGAAATTCCTTTGGAGAAGGAAATCTGCTGTCCTTACCTGGTCTGGCCTACATGTGATTCCAAAGCCTTGACAATGTGGTTGACTCTCAACTGTTCTCTGAACAAGGGCAACTAGGAATGGGCAATAAATGCTGGCCAATCTTGCTCTGTGTCTCTTTTTCATTTACAAAGAAATCCACATAAATGACATTCAATCCAACACATCAGGATCCTGGCTAAGTTGATTTAAACGTAAGAAAAATCTGAGAACTAATGGAGCCATATTTACGCTCTCTGACTGGGGATGGATGATGGGGAGTCAGGTGCCCCGACTCAATTGAAGCAAGATCAGGTTCGTGAGGGAACCTTGGTTACAAGCCCATGCCTTTGCCAAATCTCATGTATTACTCACCCAGCCAGCCATGTCCCACTGTGTAGAGATAACCAGACCTCATCTTGAAATGAGTGACAGTTGGTAACAGCATCCAACTGCAGAGCTTTTATTCCTGACCCCTGTCTAATTGTTAATAATTTCTCTTTTTTAAATTCATTTGTGGGACATGTTTGTCGCTGGCCGGCCAGCATTTGTTCTCCATCCCTAGTTGCCTGAAGGCAGTTGAGAGTCAATCACATTGCTGTGGCTTTGGAATCACGTGTAGGCCAGATCAGGTAAGGACAGCTGATTTCCTTCCCCAAAGGATGTTAATGAAGCAGATAGTTTTTCCGACAATCGATATTGGTTTCATGGTCATCAATAGATTCTTAATTCCAGATCTGTGGAGAGAAACAAGCCCAAGTCCCCAGAACATTAGCTAAGTTTCTGGATTAATGCTCCAGCGATCATACCCGTAGGCCATTGCCTCCTGATCCAATCACTACTACTTTCTCCTGAATCCTTGTCCAATAGCTGGTGCTTTAGGATGTACACATGCAGTTTACAGAATAGGACTGAGTTAGAAATTATTCTCAAAATTCACAGTCCAGGTAAAGATCTAAAGAATGATTGATTGTCAAGAGACTCTATTTGAATTACCCATTTTCAAAGGGCAAGAGATAAGGAACAAAGAACAATTCAAAACAAGAACAGGCCTTTCGGCCCACCAAGCCTGTGCTAACAGATGACACCCTTCTAACTAAACGCATTTGCTTCTACGCAGTCCATATCCCTCTCTTCGTGTATGTGAAAGAGGGAATAGAGTGCATAGAGGTTGTTGGATTCCCATTTTGACTCCAGGATTAAATTATATAACACAGCATTCCCTGCTGTCTAAAGGAAAAGTACCTCTCACTAAATCGTCTAATCGTATGCTATTAAGGGAGGCTAGTAGTATTATGACTAGACTATTAATCCAGAAATTTGGCCAATGATTTGGGGTCCCGGCTTTAAATCCCGCCACAGCAGACGGTAAAATTTGAATTCAATAAAAAATATATCTGGAATAAAGAATCTATTGACAACCATGGAACCATTATTGATTATCGGAAAAACTCATCTGGATTCACTTAGCTTCTTTAGAGAAGGAAGTCTGCTGACCTTACCTGGTTTGGCCTACATGTGACTCCAAAGCCACAACAATGTGATTGACTCTCAACTACCCTCGGAAATGGCCCAGCAAACCATTCCGTTGTATCAGTGTTTTAAATAGGCAGCTCATGACCACCTTATCAAGGACACCTCAGAATGGGCGATATATGCTGGCCAGCCACCGATGCCCATATCCTGCAAATGAATTAAATAATTTTAAAAATACAGTAACAGCCTTGTTTTGTCTCTCTTTGAAAATTTTCTTTCGTGTTTTTACAAAGAAGTCCACATAAATGACATTTAATTAAATGCAACGGAATCCTGGATAAATTAGTTTGAGCTATCGGAAAGTCTGGGAACTTATGGCTCACTCTGGAACCAGGTTTACACCCTCTGCTGAGTAGGAACATGGGGGAGAGTCAGGTACCCCCAACTCAACTGAGGTCTGGAAATGCTGCCTGGAAGTGGGGTGAAGACATTGGCCTGACATCCTTCTAAAAATATCTGAATGAGTACTTGGCACATCATAACATTCAAGACTATGGGCCAAGTAGTGGCAAGTGGGATGAGGTGGGCAGATCAGAGCGTTGGTGCAGACCTGATGGGCTGAAGGGCCTCTTCTGCACTGTAGTATTGTGTGACATTCAGGTTTGAAAGGAAATCTCAATTTTAAGCCTGGGCTGGCACCAAATCCCACATATCCCACTCTTGCTCCCAGCTCCACTGTTGTGATGGGAACAGGAAAGCATAAAAAAACTTGCATTCCTGGGATGAAATGACCCGATCGCTAAAGCTTAATTCCAGAAAACCTTCCATCGACTAAGCTGAAAATGGAAAATAAATGTGCAAAAAAAAAGTCTGTTTCAGCAACTTGGTTTTATTTACAGTAGAAACCATTGTTCTCAGTCCACATATTCAGGGAGAGATTTGAAATTTGCATCTGGTAGAAACTTTTGAAGTAGGTTAATAATTTTGCACTAAAGGCTAAAAATAAGACTGAAGCTCGTTGTGTCAGTCATTGTCTTGCTCTTCACATTCCCATTGGTGCCAATCATTAATAAGCTACATTAAAAATATGTTTGTTTCAATCAGTGTTTCCTGCAGTGTTGCAATTGTCGAGGAATATCTAAACTATTGAGAGAGATGAGAAGGGTTGGGCCTGTCCTGTGAAAACTTAGACTGTTGAGGTTTAAGCTATTTCTTCACCTTCTGTCAGTGAAGTTTTCCTCATTTTTTTAAATCATGGCACACACTTAAGCAAACATTTTTTTTAAAAAATCAAATAGAAAAATATAGTTTAGAGGGTCTTATTGAGATGCTAGAAGAACACTAAAGTGCTAAATAAATTGCTTACTTGCTCTCAAAGTGGTTGGAGAAGCCATTTCTGCAGCTTAACCATAGTCCTCTCAATATCTTCAAAGATTTGGACAACTTGTACACAATTACATAAGGGACTTTGGTATAAGAATAGTGAGGCTAGATCCTGGTACTGTCTCTTGTTGGGTACAGTATATTGTCTATAAAATGCTATACCTCAGCTATGAACACTTGGAACAGCCTGAACCACCACATACTTTCTTCAGTTCATTCCACTCTCTCTGGTTCCTGGGTATCCGAAGTTACCTCTCAGAAGTGGCCGTTCTACCCCCTGCAAACCACGAAGAAGGCTGTTAAAGTGCAGAGGTGTACAGAAATACAGCAGCAGGCAGGACGATAATTCCCAAAACTGGCGATGGTTAAGAGCATGAAGTCATTTTGATTGCAACATGTTGCACTTGGTTAATCATACAAAAATAAAAGCAGTCTCTGTTTAAAACCTCACACTGGGTCTCCCGGTTAATCTTTAGCTTCCTTTTCCAGGACCCTCTTGTGCCCAGTGACAATTTCCTCCACAGCCGAGTGGTCATCCAGGGTGGTAAGGTCACCGAGTTCATCGATTTTATTCTCCACAATTTTCCTCAGCACTCGACGCATTATCTTTCCCGAGCGGGTTTTGGGGAGTCTCTTCACAATCTGAAAAGCCAAAAGGATTCACATTTAGTGTGTGTGAAGATCCCACTGAAAAGAAATGTGAAACCTACAACTGCAGTAACATGAAATCCTACAGTGCAGAAGGAGGCCATCAGCCCATTACATCATCAACAACCAGAATCCCACCCACACCCCATCCCCATAATCCCCTGCATTTACCCTGGCTGGTCCCCCTCACACAAAGGGGCAATTTAGCAAGGCCAACATACAAAGAACAAAACAGCACAGGAAACAGGCCCTTCAGCCCAACGAGCCCGCGCTGCCACCCCGATGTTCCCACCTCTACCCACATCTTTAGACTGCAGGAGGAAAGTGGATCAGCTGGAGGAAATCCATGCAGACACGGTGAGAATGTGCAAACTCCACATACACAGTGACCCAAGCCGGGAATCAAACCCAGGTCATTGGTGCTAACCATTGTACCACCCCAACACGGGTGTAATATCATGGTTACATCATGGGCGAGTACTCCTGAGGCCTAGGCTACTAATTCATCAAAATTAGTTTAAACCTTAATAAGTTGGAGAATTCCAATTAATTAAATTTAAAAATCTGGGATAATAAAAAGGTAGTATTGACATTGGTAATCATGAAACTGCTGGGTTGTTAAATATCTAGCTTGGTTGCTGATCTCATAGGAAGTTTGCCATCCTTATTCAGTCTTGGACTAAAGACATATTGCAATGTGGTTGATCCAACTTCCATCCAAAATGGCTGAGCAAGCTATTTCTTACTTTCCAAGGGTGGAATTCACCACCATCCTCTTGAGGACAATTTGGGATGGATACAGGACAGGGTGAGATTGGTATAGAATCATAGAATCCCTACAGTGCAGAAGGAGGCCATTTGGCCCATCGAGTCTGCACCAACAATCAGGCCCTATCCCCGTAAACCCATATATTTACTCTGCTAATTCCACTGACATTAAGGGGCAATTTAGCATAGCCAATGCTCTTAATCACCTCATATTTCGGGCTGTGGGAGGAAACTGGAATTCTCAGAGGAAACCCATGTAGACATGGGGAGAAGGTACAAATGCCAGAGAGAGAGACACAAGGCTGGAATTGATCTCGATCCTATCTAGGTTTCTGGGTGAAGAAAAGCTACTTGGACAGTTTGATTGGGACACTGCAGCTCTCCAGTGAACAGTAGCTTTAATCCCTCGAGAAAAAGCAGGCAGAGGTGAAAATTGACGCGTGAGGGTACGACCCATACTTGACATAAATCCAGAAATGGGCTCCCCACAAAGGCGCAGGAATGATTTGACTGCCAGGGGAGGTTGAATATTCTGATAGTTTCAACACAGATACCCACGCAATGAGTTTACCTTGTTATTTGAAAGTAACCGAATTACCATAACCCCAAAAATTCATTTCTCCATTGAGAACAGGAGCGTTCTAACTGAGATAAATCTGAAAGTGTACAGCAGGTAAGGCAGAGCTCACAGGAGATAAATGTTTCAAAGGGACTCGAACAACCTGAACATCTTTAACAACTTATTTAACATCTTTAATACAGGGGCATTGTCAGACTAAGTCTGAAACAAAAACACAAGCATTAATATTTTGGTTTTTGATCTGGGGTTTCCCCTCATGTGCACAGTTTCCGCACAGTGGTTAGCACCGCTAGGGAAACCCCAGATCAAAAACCGAAATGTTAATGCTTGTGTTTTTGTTTCAGACTTAGTCTGACAATGCCCCTGTGTTAAAGATGTTAAAGATGTTCAGATTGTTCGAGACCCTTTGAAACATTTGTCTCCTGTGAGCTCTGCCTTACCTGCTGTACACTTTCAGATTTATCTCAGTTAGAACGCTCCTGTTCTCAATGGAGAAATGAATTTTTGGGGTTATGGTAATTTGGTTACTTTCAAATAACAAGGTAAACTCATTGCGTGGGTATTTGCGTTGAAACCATCAGAATATTCAACTTCCCATACAGAATATTCAACCTCCCCTGGCAGTTAAATCATTCCTGTGCCTTTGTGGGCAGCCCATTCCTGGATTTATGTCAAGTATGGGTCGTACCCTCATGCCTCAATTTTCACCTCTGCCTGCTTTTTCTCAAGGGATTAAAGCTACTGTTCACTGGGAAGCTGCAGCGTCCCAATCAAACTGTCCAAGTAGCTTTTCTTCACCCAGAATCCTAGATAGCGAGTCCAGAGAGGTAATGTACTACTGGGGACAATCTGTCTTCTCCTGACATTCACACACCCAGTTACTCCCCAGCCTACGTCACTGGAGAGCAAACTAGAACCTCTCAATAATTTGAAAATGATCATATTGTACCTTTCACAAGCTCAGGTCCCCCATCTCCTCATAGACAATTCAGGATGGTTGTCCACATCCCATGATTTTGTTAAAATAAAATAAAAATGAGACTTTTGAGTTTGCCAACTATTGTATGTCTCACAGATTTTGCTTCTCCTACTCAGAAAAGAGCAAAGAGGCATTTTTTAAAAATTAGCATAGAACTAAAAGGAAAAGGTTCACTCAACTGGTAGAACTGTGCAATGGGGAGTTAAATGAATCAGAAACCAAAAGAAAATGCTGGAAAATCTCAGCAGATTTGACCGCATCTGTAAGGAGAGAAAAGAGCTGACATTTCGGGTCCAGATGACCTTTTGCCAAAACTAAAAGGCACAGAAAGTAGAAGATATTTACACTGCAGGATGAGGGAATGAAAGATGAGTCATGGCCACAAAAACAAGGGGAAAGGCTTTTAATAGCTGTTGAAAGAATAAAGGATGTGAATGGCTGAACGGCAGAGAAGCTGAAATCAGAGAGTAAACTGTGACAGATGAAGATATGGGAAGGAGGATGGGTGGGAGAGAGGTAAGATTGAGAAAAAATTAAGAAAAGACCATTCACACTTTCTATTGACTCTACGGACTGCCATTAGCAGCCTTTCTCCTTGTTTCTGTGGTTATGACTCATCTTTCATTCCCTCCCACTGCAGTATAAATATCTCCCACTTTCTACGCCTTCCAGCTTTGACAAAGGGTCAACTCCTTACCGATGCTGCCAGACCTGCTCAGATTTTCCAGCATTTTCTCTTTTAGTTTCTGATTCCAGCGTGCGCAGTAATTTGCTTTTATTAATTGAATCAGAGGGTTTATTGCAGACATTATTGCTGTGCTTACCAAGGATGCCCAAGTTCCATAAACGAATGAAAGAAAAGAACTATACCGGGTGTATCTCAACAATTGCAGCATTAATAGCAGAACACTTGTATTGCCACCTCTGAATGGAAGTTGTGTAGATTTCAGCCTTGGCTGAGTGGTTGCAATCCAACCTCAGAATCTGAAGTTTTTTTTTGAGCTTCAAGCCACAACATTGAAGATTTGAATACATTGTCAAGGCTAACATACACACTGCTGTGGGGGTGCTGAACTGTCAGAGATACAGTTTTCAGATGAGATATTAAACTGAGATGCTGCTTTCAATCTCAGGTAGATAAAGATTCTATGACACAATTCAATGAAGAATTGGGGAATCTTTCCTGGTGACCTGGCCAACATATATCCCCAGCCAACACCGAATCATTTATTTCCTTGTTTATGGGTCCCTTTTTTGAACCGCTGCAATCCATGAGGTGTAGATACACCCACTACTGTTTAGAAGGAGTTCCAGGATTTTGATCCAGTGACATGAAGGAACAGTTATATAGGTCAAAGTAGGGGATGTGATGGCTTAGTGAGGATTATTGCTAGACTATTAATCCAGAAACTCAGGGGATATGGGTTCAGATCCTACCACGACAGATGGTGGAACTTGAATTCAATAAAAAATATCTGGAATTAAAAATCTACTGATGACCATGAAACCATTTCAACTGTCGAAAAAACCCATCTGGTTCACTAATGTCCATTCGGGAAGGAAATCTGCCGTCCTTATCTGGTCTGGCCTACGTGTGAGTCTACAGCCACAGCAACGTGGTTGACTCTCAACTGTCTTCTGAAATAGTCTAGCAAGCCACTCAGTTGTATCACCATTTCAAGAAGGCAACTCACCATCACCTTCTCAAGGGCAACTAGAAATGGGCAGTAATTGCTGGCCAGCCAGTGATGTCCATATCCCAAGAATGAATAAAAAAGTCAGGGATGGTATGTGGCTTTAAAAGAATTTGCAGATAGTAGTGTTTACATGCACTGACGGCATGCAGACACCACCAGGTTGTAGTACAAGTTGTGGGCTTGGAAAGTGTTTTCAAAGGAACCTTGGTGAATTGATGCAGTGCATCTTGTAGACAGTACACACCACTGCTACGGGGCATCTGTGATAGAGGGAATGGTAAATGGGATGCCACATTTTGACTGGATATTGCAAAGTTCCTTGAGTGTTACTGGAGCCACACTCATCCGTGCTAGTGAGAATACTCCATGACTTGTGCCTTATAGATAGTGGTTATATTTCGGAGGAATCAGGAGGTGAGTTGCTTGGGCCAGACTCCCAGCCTCTGACTTACCCTTGTAGCCACTGTATTTATATAGCTGGTCTAGTTCAATTTCTGGTCAATAATAACCCCTGAGGATGTTGATAGTGGGGGATTCAATAATAGTTATCAATGAATCCATATCAAGGGGAATTAGTTGATTTTTTTTAGATGGTCACTGCCTCTAACTTACGGGACAAACACTTCAGTATATGAGGATACACAAATGGTGCTGAATATTGTGTAAGCATCCCCGAGCATCCCAACTTGTGACCTTATGATGGAAGGAAGCTCATTGATGAAGCTGCTGAAGATGGTTGGACCCAAAACACTAAGATAAATGCAAAAACAGAAAAGTGCTGAAAAGTCTCAGCAGGTCTGACGGCATCTGTGGGCGAGAGAATACAGCCAACATTTCAAGTCTAGATGACCCATCATCAAAACTGTCTCCTAGGACACTACCTTGTGGAACTCCTGCACTGATGTCCTGAAGCACAGTCTTCAGCTACACTATCTATTTACTCACTGAAATACTGGAGGATTTTCTAATGGGCTCCGTAATGTGTGCACTACGGAATGTATGTGACTGACCAAAGGCAATTGGTCATCTACTTTTTCATCCACCCTGGCAAACTATCCTGTAAAGCATTTCTTCCATTCCTGTGACGTGGCTGGGATTAAAGGCTCTACCTACAGGGGAACAGAAACAGGAACGAGGCTATGATGCTTTGATAGGTACAAAGCACTGGAGAACTAATGCACAACCTATCTACACTGCTGAGCTCCAGGTGCTATTGACATCCCAAGGGTATTCTTCATGGACAGTCCCCAGGCTTGTTATCAAGGAGAGTGTGGATTAGGAACATTTTGGGACAGATATCTCTCTGGATATCTCTCTCCCGTCCCTTTCTTCCTGTGGCCACAAGGACAGATGGATTCACACCAAACCAACTCACTACCTGGATATGATCAGGAGCTGCATATTTGGCAATCTTCTGAGAGACAATATCCTTGAGTTCCTTATTGATGGCATCCTCCGCAGTGACGATCCCATCCTTTAACACAATGAAGACGTAGGACCCTGAGAAAAGAAGCAAGAGTATCGGGTTATTCTCTTACGCTCCAAGACACGGACTTCTGGAATGGGCTGAAACATTCAAAATGTAAACTGGATCCACTCCTGACAGGAGTGTCAAAATCTTCGTTTGTGAGTGCGGAAAGATGGTTGGGGGAGGTTGCTCAGAGGTTTTCTCATTCCGACACTACTCTCTTCCCCCCGCTTCTGAGGACAGGGGCTTCAGAGCTGAGTCAGGCCACAATGTTCTAAATGGGGAAATGCTTAGGAAATCAGAGCACAAAGGGACTCGGGAATCCTTACTGAAGATGCTCTTAAGGTTAACGGGCAGATTCAATTGGCAGTTAGGAAAGCAAATGCAGTGTTAGCATTCATATCGAGAGGACTAAAATACAAGCGCAGGGATATATTTCTGAGGCTGTATAAAGCTTTGGTCAGACCCTATTTGGAACATTGTGAGCAGTTTTGGGCCCCGTAACTAAGGAAGGATGTGCTGGCCTTGGAAAGGATCCAGAGGAGATTCACAAGAATGATCCCTTGAATAAACAGCTTGTCGTATGAGGAACAATTGAGGATTCTGGGCTGTACTTATTGGAGTTTAGAAGGGTGAAGGAGGGATCTTATTGAAACTTGCAGGAAAAATTAGATCCAGAGGGCACAACCTCAGGCTAAAGGAACGATCCTTTACAACAGAGATGAGGAGGAATTACTTCAGCGAGTGGTGAATCGGTGGAACTCTTTGCCGCAGAAAGCTGTGGAGGCCGGGGCATTGAGTGTCTTTCAGACAGTTATAGATAGGTTTTTGATTAATAAGGGGATCAGGAGTTATGGGGAAAAGATAGGAGAATTGGGATGAGAAAAATATCAGCCATGATTGAAAGGTAGAGCAGACTTGAAATGGGCCGAGTGGCCTAATTCTGCTCCTGTGTCTTACGATTGCCCTTACCTTCACCCTTGAGTTCATGGGCACATCCAATTGCCGCAGATTCTGCTACAGCTAGGTGTTGATTCTGAAAGTTCAGAGAAATCCCGGAGTCAGTGGTTTTATTTGGCTGTCAGACTAAACATTCCCGGTTTAGGCAGCTCAAGGCCTGGACGCAACAGTCCAAGGCTGCGCGACTCAAAGCATCATCCACTGTGAATAAAAGTAGTAATCCTGATCTAAATCCTGGGTGGCACAGTAGTACAGTGGGTTAGCACTGCTGCTTCACACCTTCAGGGACCTGCATTTGATTTCCCAGCTTGGGTCACTGTCTGTGTGGGGCTTGCACATTCTCCCTGTGTCTGCGTGGGTTTCCTCCGGGTGCTCGGGTTTCCTCCCACAGTCCAAAGATGTGGGGGTTAGGTTAACTGGCCATGCTAAATTGTCCCTTAGTGTCCCGGGATATGTAGGTTAGAGGGATTAGCAGGTAAATATGTGGGGATAGGGCCTGGGTGGGATTGTGGTTGGTGCAGACTCGATGGGCTGAGTGGCCTCTTCTCGCACTGTATGAAAAATCACTCTATGATTTTTATGGAACAGGCACAGGAGCCTCCAATCAATCTTAAAATTAAAGTTTTGTTCATTTCAGGCTGCCGCAGAGACCACTATGAGAAGATCCCAACCAATATGATAGTGGACAAGGAGTCAATTGGGCACAGGCCTCTGATCTGCTAAACTGGTTACCACAATATCCATTCTAGGCCCATAAAAATAGCCCCATTCATGTTAAATTTAGGCCCCCCCCCGCCCCCGTTTCGGGAAAAAGAGAAGGGATATTTGCTCTGGATATGGTCTATGCAAATGTGGCCTTGGAGAATTTGACATTGACCATGACCGCCCCCCCCGCCAAAGCAATGATGAGAGTGTGCCATTGCCACACACCGAAAGCCAAAGTATATAAGTTCAAATCCTACCAGGCCCAGTCTGAATTTAGCTTTCAAACTAAATCAAAGGTAGAAATTTAATAAGTAGTGACCAAGGATTGTTCCTTTAAAACATTCATGAGCTGAGGGTGCCAGTGGCTGGTTCTGTATTTATGCCCATCCCTATTTGTCCTCGAGAAGGTGGCGGTGAGCTGCCTTCATGAACTGCTGCAGTCCACGTGATGTAGGTACACCCATAGTGTTGTTAGAGAGGGAAGAAAATCACATGCCCTTCACAAGTTGAGGTGTGACTGACACCAATCTGGCCAACCTGCAACTTTCCTCCGAAGTGGTCGAGGAAGCAATGATCAGGTAGGTTCACCATCACCTCAGGGCAACTCAAATGCTGGCGTTTTATCCACATCCCCAAGAATTAAAAAACATAGAAATAATAAAGGTCCACCTGTTCTTCTTACCACAGCACCTTCGATCTCTGCTGTCCCCAGTCTGTGACCACTGATGTTGATGACATCATCCAGTCGGCCTGTGATCTGATAATATCCTTCCTCAGATCTGTAAGCTCCATCTCCCGTGAAGAAATAGTCTGCACAGAACAGAGGGGAAAAATGCCTCAGAAATCCTTTTTTGCGTTTTTAATTAATAGTTTAAAATTTATTCCTTCTCTTGTCCTCTGAGGCACTGCTTCCTGCTAGGGGTTTACATTCCATAGGATCCCTACAGTGTCGAAAGAGGCCATTCAGTCCATCGAGTCTGCACTTGACTCTCTGAAAGAGGCATTCCTCCCAGGCCCTCCCCTCCACCCTATCCCTGCGCATTTAGCATGGCCAGTCCCCCTAACCCACACATCTTTGGACATTAAGCGGCAATTAGGCATTAGCCAATTCACCCATTCCGCACAGTTTTGGATTGTGGGAGGAAACCAGATCACTCGGAGGAAACCCACACAGACATGGGGAGAACATGTACACTCCACACAGTCACCCAAGGCCGGAATTGACCCGGGTCTCTGGCGCTGTGAGGCGGCAGTGCTAATCACTGTGCCGTGCAATCTAATGGTTGCCTCTGAATACCTCACCCAATCGCTTGATCAGAAGGGTTGATGATGCTTAGATCATGATGGAAGACAGGAAATGCATCGATTATAAAATTCTCATGCCTGTTCTCAAATCTCTCCCTCCCTTCCACTGAAACGACATTCAAATCTGCAAGTTGTCAAGATTCTGCACTATTCCCTTCTGCAACTCCTACTTTCACTGTTCCACCACTGACAGCAATGCCTTAAGCTGCCCAAGCCCTGAGCTCTGAAATTCTTTACTGAGACTTCTCTGCCTCTCCATTTCTCTCCTCCCTTGAGATGCTCCTTGAAATCTGCCTCTTTGGCAAAAGTATCGGTCACATAATATTTCCTTATGTGGCTCAGTGAAACGCTTTGGTGATAGGACTCAATCCAATTGGTGAAGCAGAAACCAAGACAGAGCTTTTCTTTACTGAGAGAGTTGAAGGACTTCATTCTCACACCTCTCAGACACATCCCAGTATCCCAGCCATCCCCTATTTATCCCAAAGAAATAGGAACAAGTGTTTCTTTTTAGTTTAACTGTGTACTGGACAAGATACTAAGTTGGCACAAGATTGTAAAGAATACCTTGGATGAATATATTCCCTTAATGTGGATATCTGCAGATCCGTGGGAGTCCAGCAGAAGATTAGTAAAAGTCCAGAGATTTCCCTTTTATTGGGAGAACCCTGCTGACCTCCCAGTGACCTTTCAGCATGAGATTGGTAGAATCCATGAGATTCAGGGCTATACCTTCTAGCAGAATTCAATGGACAGGGGTCAGACAGGAGACCCTAAAAGCTGGATTCCTTCCCCCACCCCCACCACCTCCGCTGACAGCTATTTCCTAGCCTTACTGGTGACTCCAGTTGGGACCAGTTAGCACAATGCGCGTTGATGACTCCAATGAATCCAATGCCCACAAATCAATGTTTCAGGTAATCCGGAAGGAAGGATGGACAGTCTGTTCTGATCTACCTGGCTTTATTCACTGATAATCGTTTTGTTCCCTACATCAAAAGCATTAAGATTAGAACCAATTTCTTCTTCTCACTGCCACTCTGCCTCATCAATAAGACCAGGGTAGCAAAGGGTCAGTGGGTTGATGCATTTCGATGGACAAGTTGTCTCTATTTTAAACAATGGGAAACAAGCTCCTCCCACTCATTGAAACATCGCCCCCTACAAAGATGGCATCCACACATGCACACTGCTGCACATTGCCTCTTATAAAGATGGTAGCTGACAGGCGCACTGGTGCATTTTGGTTAGCATTGCTGCCTCACAGCGCCAGGAACTCTGGTTCGATTCTGGCCTTGGGTGGCTGTGTGAAACTTGCACGTTCTCCCCGTGTCTGTGTGGGTTTTCTCCAGGTGCTCCAGTTTCCTCCCACAGCTGAAAAATGTGCCGTTTAGGCCGATTGGCCATTCTAAATTGTCCCTTAGACAATTTAGGGAGGATTAGCAGGGTAAATACATGAGGTTATGGGGATACAGCCTGGCTGGGATTGTTGCCAGTGCAGGCTCGATAGGCTGAATGGCCTCCTTTCAAAGGATCTTTGATTCCTAAATATGGATTCCTAAAAAAATGTTGGAAATAGTTTTAAATCAGTTGTGCGCACAACTGAATTAAAACTATTTCCAACACTCTTATAATGAATGCTTGGGGTTTGGATTCACTGGCTGTTAGGGTGCTGGAAACAGGTTCAATAGTAGCATTCAAAAGGCATTTAGATAAAGAATTGAAGGAAAATAAAATTGTAAGAGTGTGATACCAACTGGATTGCCCTTTGAAAGAGCTAGCACCAATTCGATGGGCTAACTGACCTCCACTGACCTCTATACTGTTCTGTTCAATGACTGGACTTTTGAAACCCACACCAGTAACTGCTCTGTGCCCCCTCCCAGGCATAAATGCTCCAACTGGAATGCAATTCCTTTACTTTTCCAATAAATCAGGTTCAAGCCAATTCTCCGGAGGTTCAGAGACAGCTAGCTGGCCTTGAGAGGGAAATATTAACAACGTCGAGTGACAGCTTTGCTTTGTCGAGTGGGCTTGTCACCTTTCAGCTCGTCCAACATCCTCTACAGAGACTAAGTACCCTGTCCAAATCCCACTTACAATGCTGCTCAGTTCACCTCCAATTGTAACTGACCCTTCGCTGACACACACAGAGGTCAAGAGAGTCACCAGGTCTGAACTCATTATCCTGGATCGAAGTAGTTTCTATATCAGGAGTCCTGACTGCTGCAGGAGAGGCGCGTGTGTTTATTGATGATGAATATCTTGTGCTACTTTCTTCTGTCTCTCCCCTCTGGTGGCACAGTGGTTAGCACTGCTGCCTCACAGCGCCAGGGACCCCGGGTTTGATTCCTGGATCGGGTCACCGTCTGTGTGGAGTTTGCACATTCTCCCCGTGTCTGCATGGGTTTCCTCCGGGAGCTCCAGTTTCCTCCCATAATTTGAAAGGTGTGCTGGTTAGGTGCACTGGCCATGCTAAATTCTCTCTCTGTGTACCCGAACAGATGCCGCAATGCAGCAATTCAGAAATGTTCACAGTAAATTCATTGCAGTGTTAAGATAAGCCTACTTGTGACAGTAATAAATTAGCTTTTTTTTTAAACTGTGTTTCCTAGACAACCATCTGCAGGAGCTAACAGATTCTGTGCTCGGTCAAAGATACTGTGCTACCTTTCTGTATTTTGAAGATACAACCAGTCCTTCAATGTTCTCCTTCTTTGATTCAAAGATAGGCAAATGAGGCATGATTCACCAGCAACCAACTTCACATGGAGTTTAGCATTGAATTGTACAGAGCAGAAGGTGGCCATTCGGCCCATAGTGACTGTTCAGCTCTTTGCAAAGACTACACTCCTCTGTAAACGATCCTTTTCAGTTACGCATCCAACTCTATTCCAAAAGTTACTATTGAATCTGTCTCCACACTGTTATACCGAGTACATTCCAGGCCATAACAACATGTAAACAAATTCCTCTTCATCTCTCCAACCCCAGGTTTCCTTTGTCAATTATCTTAAATTTGCCTCCTCTCTCTGACAACACAATTCCTCTTCATTTCCTCTATCAAAACCCTTCAAAATTCTAAAGGTCTCTGTTAAATCTCCCCTCAGTCGTGTCTGCTCTGAGGAGAACAATGATGTGGAGATGCCGGTGTTGGACTGGGGTAAAGACAGTAAGAAGTCTGACAACACCAGATTATTAAAGTCCAACCAATTTATTCGATAGTAAACCCACAAGCTTTCGGGGTTTGCCCCTTTGTCAGGTGAGTGAGAGTTCTGGTCTCAGACATCTATGTGTGTTGTTATATGCTCCATCTGAGACCAGAACTCTCCAATCACCTGACGAAGGGGCAAACCCCGAAAGCTTGTGTGTTTACTATCAAATAAACTGGTTGGACTTTAACCTAGTGTTGTCAGACTTCTTACCAAGGAGAACAACCCAACTTTCTCCAATTTCACCGCATAACTAAAGTCAGGCATCCCTGGACCAAATTCTAAAGTTTATTTATTAGTGTAACAAGTAGGCTTAATTAATACCGCAACGAAGTTACTGTGAAAATCCCATTTTTAGTCAACCTTGGTATCAACACAATACATCCACTTACTGGGGTAAGTTTTAAAATATGTGTTCACAAATCTCTCATGGTCGTTGTAGATAGTTCGAGCCATCCCAGGCCAAGGTTGTGCGATGCAGAGGGACCCAGTGATTTTGTTGCCTTCTAATCTCCTACCCTGGAACACAGACAGAGCAAAAGTCAATACAATTCTAAAATCAAATCTAACGCCCCTGAATTCTACAGAGTTCTAAGGCCCTTGAATTAAATTTACGGAGTTGTAGTGACTCAGTGTGTAGCATCCCTACCTGTGAGGCAAATATTCTGGGCTCGTGTCCCACTTCAGAAAGGCCAAGATTCACAATGCGGGCAAACAGGTTCACCAGAATTTTACCATCTTGCCCACCAGAGGCTCGTAAGGTCCTGCCTTTGGCCAACAGAGAAAGCCGTTCTGCGAGCCTATTCCAGGTACCGGTAAAGTTCCGTCCTTTGACTTTTATCAACTTGCAAATCCTTCCAGAAGCACCAATGGCTAGCAGTAAAGACTCCTGGTTAGCCACGCTTGATGCATAGTAGCGCCCCTCAACCGATAAGCCCCTGATCATAGATCATAATATCCTTCATTGAAGAAGGAGGCCATTCAGCCCATCAAGACCGCACCAACCACAATCCCATCCATGCCCTTTCCCCACACAACCCCATGCATTTATCCTAGCTAGTCTCTCTGACACTAAGGGGCAATTTAGCATGGCCAATCCACCTCGCCCGCACATTTTTGGACCGCGGGAGGAAACTGGAGCACCCGGAGGAAACCCAAGCAGACATGGGAAGAATGTGCAAACTCCACACAGTGACCCAAGCCAGGAATCAAACCCGGGTTCTTGGCACTGCGAGGCAGCAATGCTAACCACCCAGTGACAGACCTGTGACCTGTTCTGGGAATTACGAGCTATGGGAACAGACAAAAGTCTGCCTCAGTGCACCATTAGGCACAGGAAGAGAATTGGAATAGAAATTAAAATTGTAGAAAGTGGCTGCAGAAGACAACAGATGCACCACAGAAAGCATTCTTCCTTGTTGTATCACGGCTTGGTATGATCCTGCTCTGCCCAAAACTGCAAGGAACTACAAATGGTTGTGAATGTAGCCCAATCCATCACGCAAACTATCTGTTGACTCTGTCTACACTTCCCATTGCCTTGGCAAAGCAGCCAGCATAATTAAAGACCCTACACACCCTGAACATTCTCTCTTCCATCTTCTTCCTTCGGCAAAAAGATACAAAAGTCTGAGGCACGTACCAACTGATTCAAGAACGGCTACTTCCCTGCTGCTGTCAGACTTTTGAATGGCCTTACCTTGCATTAAGTTGATCTTTCTCTACACCTTAGCTATGACTGTAACACTACATTCTGCACGCTCTCGTTTCCTTCTCTATGAACGGTATGCTTTACCTGTACAGTGCGCAAGAAATAATACTTTTCACTGTATGTTAACACGTGTGACAATAATAAATCAAATTAAACTGGTTGGACTGAATGGTCTTTGTTGATGTTGTATATTTGAGTTAATTCTCTGGAACCATCAGGCTTCACTGGGCTCCTACCACTGGACCACAACTGGAAATGACTTATTGCCGGTAGACAAACGGAAATTGCTTAATTCTGAGGGAAAAACACACACCTGATGCCCTTTCCCACACCCCACACTCCCCTTCACTAGCACAGAAAGCAGGATAATAGTTCCACATCGAGTGTCCTGTATATTCCCACGGAATCCTGACCAGATCCGAACACGCTATATTCCCAGCTCCGAATGTAAAGGGATTTCTCCAGTTCAGACAATCTGACCTCCTCAGACAAGAAGGTGGATGAGGTGAGGCAAAAGGAGATATTCCAGTTACCTGCTCGTCCATGAGTACGGGTTCTATCCCAAAGAAGGGCCTCATCGCCATGGTAGGAATAATCTTTGCATCTTTGCCAGCAGGACGAGGGGCTATACAGATACCACCGGTCTCTGAAAAAAAGCACAACCTTCCTCATTAGGAAACAGGCGGTGAATCTTTCCAAACAGGCTGCATGGGACAGCAAGGTCTCTGTAATATTCTGAAGTAAGAACCTTCGACTTACATGCGTCACCTTAGAACATAGTTCCGACAGACGTAGCTCTGTTTGCAGTGATAGATTTCTAGACATCACTGACAAATCCCAGTTTGTTCCAGGGTTTGTGGATTTTACCGGCAGTTCCACACTCTGAGAGGCTGATCGCTTTCACTCAGCGCTCTTTGCCGTCTCATCTCTGAGTGTGCTTTCGAGTCCTACACCAGAAACTTGAATATCTAGGCTGACACTGCACTGCTATACTGGCAGAATGCTCATCTGATGGATGGCACTGCCAACAGATGAGACATTAAACCAAGGTCCTGCCTATTAGCTCAGGAAGACATAAAAGATCCACTGTTGGATGCTATTTGGAAGTAGAACAATGGAGACATTCCCCAATATCTTGGTCAATATTTAACCTCAATCAACATCAACAGAAAACAGGTTATCCGATCATTGTCATGTTGTTGTTTGTGGGATCTTGCTGTGTGCAAAATGACAAATAATACATCTTTTACAATACACTTCAATGAAGACATCAAAAGTATTGTTGATAAAGGAGACATACTATCAAAGCTTTTCATTTTGCACTCATCAGAACAGCTATGCAAGATAAGCCAACACTAAAAGGAACAACAATTCTTACTGCATGAGAAGAGAGTGCTGATTGATTGAACTCTGATTGGCAGAGGCATTGGCATGGATAAAGCAGCAATATTCTCCACCAGATTCCAACCTATCAGCATTCTTTTCTCATGCAGTCTGAATTGTTGTCCCCTTTACTGTTGTTTTATCATGAGTGGCTGTTCTGATGAGTACAAGATGAAAAGTTTTGACTGCATGTCTCTTTTTTCAGCAATACTCAAATCCTGTACTACCAAGTGACTACTTCAAAACTACTCCACTATTTGGCAGTGAAGGATTTGGGGTACCACGTTTGTGAAAGGTGTATAGAAATATGAGTCTTTATTTCATTAATGTTGATAGTTGCAGTTACTGCCGGGCATCAGGGTGAGGGAGAGTTATCAAGAAACTTTCTTCCCAGTTGCAGTGGCACCCCTCATACTGAGTAGTCGTGAGGGTCAGGGTGGTGTGACTGTGAGTCAGGTAGATATGGGGATTCAGTGATAGAGGAGTCTCCTTCACTTTAGCCAATACATTCATAACCCCAATGAATATTCCTAGTTTAGAACTAAGGGAGCACTGTGCTATCAGGGGTACCAGTGTTTTGATTGAGATAATCCTCCCTTTTGGGGATGTCATGCCAGTGTTCAGACACTTAAGCGATAAGCAAAAGGGCTTCCCTGGAATCGAGGACCCTCGAGGTGGAGGTCCCACCTTCATCCCCACATCCCAAGGGCTTCCAACCAATCAGAGGCCAACCGCTCCTCACTACCGCCAGCATCAATGGTGGCAGCAATGGTGGCAATGTACCCTCCCAAGGCCCTGGATCAGTGAGAGGCCCAGGCTAGCGGGTCAGGGGGTCACACAGGGAGAAAGGGATTGGTAGAAAGAGCTGGATGGGTAGTGATTCTCAGTTGATCTCTCTCCTCTCTGGGTCCTTCAATCAGATACTGAGTGCCTTTGAACGGGTAACCCCTCCACTTCATCCCTTCCTCCCACACAACACCAGAAGCCACAAGAAACTCCACTCAGAGGTTCCACGTATGGCTATAGCCAAAGGGCAGCCAGGATTCTGGGAGCCACATCCCAACAAGACACCAAAGGAAAGGAATGAGGTGGGGAGGAGAAAAAGTAATGTTTTTGTAACAATTGCAACTTTTCAAACAGTCACTTGCATTGCCTTACCCTTATTCTCTTACATCATCACTTTTCTTCTATACTTAAGCTTAAACTGCACATTTTTTAAACCTATAATCCTCCATGATCTTACTAATCCTTTTGGAGAACAGGAGATATATCTGGAATCTTGGTGAATGTTCCTCTCTCAGACAACAACCACCTCCCTCACACTACAGATTCACTAATCCTTTTCCTCATTGTTACTGCAGCCGTCACGTTTGACTCCACATTTCGCAGTCCGTGTACATCACACAGTAACAGAGTGGTTAGCACTGCTGCCTCTCAGCGCCAGCGACCCGAGTTCAATTTCCCATCTTGGGTCATTGTCTGTATGGGGTTTGCACACTCTCCTCGTGTCTACATGGGTTTCTTCCGGGTGCTCCGGTTTCCTCCCACAGCCCAAAGATGTGTGGGTTAGGTGGATTGACCATGCTAAATTGCTCCTTAGCGTCAGGAGGACTAGTTGGGATAAGGCCTGTGTGGGATTGTGGTCAGTGCAGACTTAATGGGCCAAATGGCCTTCTTGTGCCCTACAGGATTCTACGACACCAACCAGCAAACCAGGGAAAAGATGCAAGAACATCATACAACAGGGTCTTCAGGCTCTTCTTTTTCCAAGGAACTTGCCAGGCACTTTTTTTCTGTGCAGAAGATGACTCTTCAAGGTCGATAACCTCAGTGGCATCGACAGCTGCACCCACAGCTGTGGAAGTGGTTTTCGATCCCAGCACACAGACCGCCCAGCCTGCAGAGTTTTATAGCCGGGTTGTGTATCTCTCAAATCAGTCAGGCTTTGCATTCGACTTTCCCAGACACCATGCCAAACCAATAGTTCCACGTGGTTACTGATCGGTCTGGGAAGCTCAGAGAGTTTCCGTTACAGCATTAACACTGCACAATATGGAGATCTCCAGACCAACAACCATACATAACTGAACAGTCTCTCTCTTGCTAGTGCTCAACATGAATATTGAAGAAAAATGGTTTTGATGTCAAAGTTCTTGCACTTACCAGGACAGACGCAAGAATGCCAAATTTCAAAGGGTAAACAATTTACGTTGCCTGAAAAGAGTGTGCTGATTGATTGGCAAGTCAATTTTGATTAGTTGAGAGATGCTTGGGGATTCACCAGGAAACTATCGCCCCATGTTTTTGTTTAATTCAAACAAAGGTGCGATGCCTGATGAGTACAAGGTAAAAAATTTCAACAGAATGTCTTTTTTTTTCAGCAGTATCATGTTTTTTCTCTCACTTTATCCACCCTTACACTGACCACTCTTTAGAAGTATGAATCAGTTTTAACGTTGATTTATTAGTCACCAATAGGCTAATATTAACATTGCAATGAAAATCCCCTAGTCGCCACACTCTGGTGCCTGTTCAAGTACACTGAGGGAGACTTCAGTACGGCCAATGCACCTAACCAGCACGTCTTTTGGACTGTGGGAAGAAATCGGAGCACCCTGTGGAAACCCATGTAAAGTTAGGGAAAACATGCTGACTCTGCACAAACTGTGACCCAAGCCAGGAATCGAACCAGGGTCCCTGAGGCTGTGAGACAGCAGTGGTAACCACTGGACCGCCCACACCTCACTATTTAGAACTATAGCAACAATGATCCATACAATGAGCTGGTAAGTTCATTAATTTATCCCCTCCATCGACAAGACTAAAACAGATTTTCAGCCAATCTAACATTGTGGCTTGTGAGAGCTTGCTGTGCACAAATTGGCTGCCAGATGAGACTGGTTACTAACACTGTGAAAAGTGGCTGTAAAGACTTGGGGACATCCTGAGGACATGGTGCATTAACAATGCAGGCTTTCCTTTCATTAAGAACGTAGCTTGCAGCGGTGTTGGACACAGCCGAAGATGTAGTACCAGGGAGAATCTGCCTCTGATCGGTGTTCCTGCCCTGTAAGGATATATTCGCTCTTCATTCAATTCCTTCATCAGCAACACGGCTGAGATCACAGATAGAAGATGGTTGGATTGGTGCGTATGGATGTACATTCCAATCCTCTCTGCCTCCAGCATTCCAGAAAGGTGCAGGAGTCGATACATTGAAAGATCCCTCCAGCATCCTTGTTATTTTGTCGGACAGTTTATATCTTGGACCCATTCAGAGATGACAATTGTTTGTGTGTGTGGGACAGGTTTTATTCACAACGCTTTATCCAAAGCTTTAAAATGTCTCCTCCACACTTACAGCTGGGGCTTCCAGTTCTTCGGGCAGGTTTGCTTACTTTTCTCTGAGTCCACACCCAGGTTTAATTAATCGAGCACAGTGAACATCAACAGTAAACAGACTTATATGATCAAATGCAAAGTAACACTGTGGTTAGCACTGCTGTCTCACAGCGACAGGCGTCCAGATTCGATTCCCAGCATGGTTACTGTCCGTGCAGAGTCTGCACGCTCTCCCTGTGTCTGTGTGTGATTCCTCCGGTTTCCTCCCACAGTCCTAAAGACATGCTGGTTAGGCACATTGGCCATGCTGAATTCCCCCTTAATATACCCGAACAGGGGCCCAAGTTTGGTGACTAGGGAATTTTCCACAGTAACTTCATTGCAGTGTTAATGTAAGACTACCTGTGACCCTAAAAAGTAAGCTTAAACTAAAAATGCAGAACAACTGAATCATTGAACTTGACTCGCAGACACGCCCCAGTGTTAAACTCCACGCTCACTAGGTCATGATGTTAATTACATGGTATCTACAATAATGTGCCCACATTGGCTTTACTCTCTTACCTGTCTGCCACCAAGTATCCACCACTGGACATCTACCATCTCCAACAACGTTGTAATACCAGTTCCATGCCTCCAAGTTGATGGGTTCTCCAACTGCCAAACAGAGCAAGGAAGTTCATTTCAATCATTGCCAAATGAATGTAGGAAATGAGACCCTAGTCACTGAACTCTGGAACAGGAATTATACTGAATCTTTCAAAAGTACTGGTTAGGAGTTGGAATATTGTGCCCAGTGATGGAAGTCAGAAGGAATGTTAAAAAATGGCTGTAGAGAATTACCTAAGCGTTCCAGAGACAAGGAACCTCAAAGATGCAGAAAACTGAGAAACTGGGATTGTTTTCATTAGTGACAGTTAAGGGGAGATGGAACAAGTGTTTTAGGGGGTTTTAATTGGATAAATAAGGAGAAACTGTTTTTATTATTTGTAACAAACACTGAATGTAATTGTCAAAACAGCAAGGGTTGGGATGAGAATCCTTTATCAAATTCATTTTATGGGGTATGGACATCACTGGCTAGCCCAGCACTTATTGCCCATACCTTGTTGCCCTGGGTACCAGAGTACACCAAAGTGCTGTTAGGAAGGTTATTGATTTTGACCCAATAACAGTGAAGATGGTGGTGGCCGTGGGTTTGGAAGATGCTGCCTAAGGAACCTTGGTGAGTTCCTGATAAGTTTTACAGTTAACTGTTACGATATGGAATGCACAGCTTGAATGGGCGATGGATTCAAAGACATCTTTCCAAAGAGAATTGGATAATGCTCACATAGAAATAGAAAAACCTTAGACTGCAGAAGGAGGTCATTTGGCCCATTAAGCATGCACCGACAACAATCCTACCTAGGCCCTATCCCCCTAAGCCCCACATATTTACCCTGCTAATCCCTCTAAACTACGCATCCCGGGACAATAAGGGGCAATTTAACATGGCCAATGCACCTAACCCACACATCTTTGGACTGTGGGAGGAAACCAGAGCAAACGCACACAGACATGGGGAGAACATGCAAACTTCACACAGACAGTGACCCGAGCCAGGAATCGAGCCCGGGTCCCTGGCACTGTGAGGCAGCAGTGCTAACCACCATGCTATCTCCTTGAAATGGAGAAACAATCTGTAGCGGTAAGAGAAAAAAGGGGCATGAAACTAATTGGATATCTTTTTCAAAGAGCTGGCACAGGTTAGATGGATCAAATGGCCTCCTTCTGTGCTGTATGGTTCTCAGGCTCATTGAGCTATTAGAAATGAGCTTTCTAGAAGCTGGGTAACAGGAAGACAAAGATTATATCGGTCACTATGTCCCAGTCCGGAACACAGAGTCACACGGGGTCAGGGAGCAACTGGTGAGCTGCCAGTAATTCCAGTTAGAGGAAAGGAGATATCAGCTATCTCTTCTGCCTTTGGCCTACTTCCGTCCCTCTGTCCACATTCAGAGTCATAAGTGTTGGCAAGCAATCCATTACTAGACACCTCCTCTGGGAGATAGAGTCATAGAGTTTTACAGCATGGAAACCGGCCCTTCGGCCCAACTTGTCCATGCAGCCCAGTTTGTTAACCCTGAAGCTAGTCCCAACTGCCTGCATTTAACCCGTATCCCTATATACCCATCTTACCCATGTAACTGTTTAAATGCTTTTCAAAAGACAAATTTATACCCGTCTCTACTACTACCTCTGGCAGCTCATTCCAGACACTCACCACTCTGTGTATGAAAAAAATGCCTCTCTAGACCCTTTTCTAGCTCTCTGGAAGAACATGTTGCCCTCTGGAAAAACATGTTGACTGTCTCGCTGATCTACGCCCCTCATTATTTTATAGATTTCAATAAGGTCACCCCTCAGCCTCCTATGCTCCAGAGAAAAAAGTCCCAGTCTATCCAGCCTCTCCTTATAACTCAAACCATCACGTTCCAGTAGCATCCTGGTAAATCTTTTCTGCCCTCTTTCTAGTTTGATGTTATGCTTCATGATCTTTGTGAGATCAGTGTAATGGGGAGAAGCATGTGTTGGTGCCTTGTCCACCTTCAGCACCTTCCCAGAGCATGTTAACATTTCTCAGCACAGCCTTCAATGGCCCAGGACACACTCAGTTCTGTCACACCACGCACACAATGTACTCACCTGTACCCAGCATCTTCAGTGAGGACCGATCGTGGGACTTCACCCACGTATCTCCGTACTTCAGCAAGAGTCGGATCGCCGTGGGGGCCCCGTAGAACTGGTTGATCTTTAACCTTTCAACTGTCTCCCAGTAACGGCCTAAACATAGGGCAGAAGAACCATCCATTAAATAATGACTGCGTCCAGCTATTCAACCACTGGAGGATCATAGCCACATCCAATTCCAGCTTCATCACATGGCCTTCCAGCTTAGATATGGCTTTTGGGGCTAATGGGATCGAGGGTTATGGGAGGTGATGGAGGGGGGAGGATCAGGGTATTGAATTTGCTGATCAGTCATGATTGTAATGAATGACAGGGGACCCGGCTTCAATTCCGGTCTTGGGTCTGTGTGGAGTTGCACATTCTCCCTGTGTCTGCGTTGGTTTCCTCCCAGTGCTCCAGTTTCCTCCCATTATCTGAAACATGTGCACATTAGGTGAATTGGCCATGCTAAAAATTGCCCCTTAGTATCCCACGGTGTATAGGTTAGAGGGATTAGCCATGCTAAACTGTGTGGGGTTACAAGTGGAGGGCCTGGATGGAATGCTCATTCCATCCAGGATGGGACGGAGAACCAGTGAAGATCCAATGGGCCGGATGGCCTCATTCTGCACTGTAGGGATTCTATGTAAATTATTCTGTGGGACAATTTTTTGAAGCGGTTCAAGCAATTAGCAGAATGAATACCTGGGGCTTGTGAGATAAACACAGTAAGAACTCTCACAACACCAGGCGAAAATCCAACAGGTTTATTTGATAGCAAAAGCCACTAGCTTTCGGAGCTCTGCCCCTTCATCTGATGAGTGGGAGTTCTAATCGCAAACAGGTCATATAAAGGCACAACTCAACTTACAGAATAATGATTGGAACGTGATTCTTTACAGCTAATCAAGTCTTGAAGGCACAGACAATGTGAGTGGAGAGAGCATTAAGCTAAAGAGATGTGTATTGTCTCCAGGCAGGACAGGTAGTGAGATTTTGCAAGTTCAGGCAAGTTGTGGAGGTTACAGATAATGTGACATGAACCCAAGGTCCCTGTTGAGGCCATCCTCGTGTGCGGAACTTGGCTATCAGTCTCTGCTCAGCGACTCTGCGCTGACACGTGTCGTGAAGGCCACCTAAGAGAACGCTTACCCGAAGATCAGAGGCCGAATACCCGTGACCGCACATTCTCCCCGTGAGATAAAGCTGGGTAAGAGTTGGTACATAATTGATGGGCCAAATGGCCTCCTTCGGGACTGTGTGATTATGTTATCAATCTCGAGGCCAGTGGCTAGCTGGCAGCTCACAAACCACTCAATCCCCTCCCCCAAGAACATGATGTCCCTCAATGTTAACTGAGGTATTAACTGGTGTTAAAAACAGTGCACAGAATGATATCAGACTAATACCAGTGGGGGTCCTTCCTAGATGTAAAAGTCAACAAACAAGCTTACTATTTTGTTAATCGATTGCCACAACATGCATGACCCTACAGTTCTTGACTCAGCTCAGAAGGCTGTACTTGTTGCACTTAAAGGTAGATATTGATTGAAACACAAACTATTCTGCTGCAAGTTCTTTCCCCCATTAAGGAGATAACTCACAGGAATTTCAGGAACACTCTCTCCATTCACATTGTCTCCTCAGGTTGGATGATGTCTCTCCACAAACTTCACCCCCCCCCAACCCCCCCCCCCACGCCCCCGCCCCCACGCTCAATAAACATGGGTTTAATTTCCTGAAACTTTTCAGGTGAAATTGGAATGTTCCTTCATTCAGAGTAGAAGCTACAACAGGAAACGTTTACCTGAACAGAAAATATCTGCTCCCACAGCACAGAAAGGAAGCTGTGCAAACTGTCACTATTTTCCGGGGATTAAAGTCCATACAAAAAGAATCAACACCCAATGGGTGGTGTATTGTGTGTCTGAGACAGAAGCTATGTGAAGCGTCATCATTGATAATGAATGCTGGGTCACAACTCTTGTGTACCTGAAATCAATTCCGTTTCTTGACCATTCCAATTGCTTTGTGATGGAGGAAATTGATAGGCCAGCTATCTACCTCCCTTTTAGTGGTTAGCACTGCTGCCTCACAGCATCAGGGGCCCGAGTTTAGCTCAGGGCACTGTCCGTTTGGGGTCTGCACATTCTCCCCATGTCTACGTGGGTTTCCTCCAGGTGTTCTGGTTTCCTCCCACAGTCCAAAGATGTGTGGGTTAGGTGGATTGGCCATGCTAAATTGCCCTTTAGCGTCAGGTGGACTAATAGGGCAAATACATGGAGTTTACAGGAATCAGATGGGATTGTTGCAAGTGCAGACTCGATGAGCCGAATGGCCTCCTTCTGCATTGTAGGGATTCAATGATTTCTATGGTTAATGCTCACATGGTCCAGTTAAAATCTACCTGAGTCTTTGGACAGGAATACTGAAAGGCCCTCATAGAGTGAGCATGGGGAAGAATGTTTCCATTAGTGGGATAGACTGGGATCCGAATGGCCTCCTTCTGCCCTGTAGGGATTCTATGAGTTGCGCCTCTCTGCTTTACACAGGTTCCTATTTCAAAGGATTATTCATTATCAGGCTCAAACCAAAAGAAATATTCAAATCCAAGACTGGCATCTGATGCCTGTCTCTATCAGTTACCGAGGAACACACATAGTATTTGGGCTGAAGTTAGATTGCAGTCATTGATCGGAGGCTGCAGTGCTCACTCTAACATCTGCCCTGCTTTGCTCTCAGAGAGACGTACATTTCCTGGAATTTCAGCAGGCTCAGTGTTCCGTGGTACATCAGCGTGACTGTGGAAGAGCATGAACTTAATCCTGACCACCCAAAGGTTGTGGGCGAAGATTTGTACATTCCCTTTAGAAGCTGTGAATGGGGTAAATCCCACACAGTGAGAAACGTTTTCTCAAAGGGGCCTCTCTCGGCGACAACAGCAGCAGCTAATATTTTTAATCGCACTTTTGAAGTAATAAAAGATCTTAAATCGCTGGAGCATTATGAAACAAAACATGGCAACAAGCCACGTAATATCAGATATAAAAAGCTTGTTCAAGGAGTTGGTTTTAAGGTGTGTTTTATGAGAGGAAAATGAGGTAGAGAGAGAGAAACATGTAAACAGTTTATTCCAGAACTTAGGACCAATCGAGAGAAATAATGGACACTTCACCAAATCCCTATGAGCTGGGGAGGGGAAGGGGGTGCAGTCAAATCTGTGAGGTGGGAAGGAATTGCAGGGAAGAGGGAGGGGTTTGCAGGCAACATCTTCAGATTGGGGATGGAAGGGGACCACACATAAGGATGGCAGATTTCCTTCCCGGACTCTGATGCTGCTGTCTGGTGGAACCATTCTCTCTGGCAGGACAGCCCCGGAAACAGGCAGGATATTCTGTTCTCGGCCTAGTCACCGCAACGCGCTGCCCCACCTCCACCCCCAACCTGGCCCAGACAGGACACTGTCTTGAGAACAGAGGTTAGGGTGGGTAAGATTGGCAGGTTTCCTTCTCTAAAAGAATATTAAACTAAGTTTCTTTATTAGCGGGCTTACATTAACACTGCAATGAAGTTACTGTGAAAATATTCTAGTTGCCACATTCCGGCTCCTGTTTGGGAACACTGAGGGAGAATTTAGCACAGCAAATGCACCTAAACTAGCACATCTTTCAGACTGTGGGAGGAAACTGAAGCACCTGAAGGAAACCCAAGCAGACACGGGGAGAATATGCAGACTCCAAACTGGGAATTCAACCCAGGTGCCTGATGCCGTGAAGCAGCAGTGCTAACTCTGTGCCTCTCTACTTTATTACTGAAGGAGCTGAATTTTTACGTCAATCCAGTATCTTCAGGACCGCTTTAACTGATAAGCAACTTTTTATTTCCATATGGTTAAAACATTAAGATAAAATCTTCAAACGGACTTGTTGGGATTCGAACTCTGGGTAAATAGTTCAAGGAACACACAGTAGCCTTGAAACAAGAGATGGAGGGAGCTGAGCACTGTGAGATGTTTGTACATGAGGGGCGCTACAGACATGAGTTGATGTCATTACCTGGGTTGGGGTAGGTAGGAGTGCTCTCAAACAGCACTGTGGTTCCTCCATTGCACAGGGGTCCATACACAACATAGCTGTGCCCAGTGATCCAACCAACATCCGCAACACAGCCAAACACATCACCATCATGGTAATCAAACACATACTGCAGGAAGAGAAAGACAAAGTAAGGTTGCATTGCAATCACAGATCATGATTGGGTCATCTGTTAACCAGATTTTAAAACTATCCCAATAAGTTTTCTTTTTGCATTGATTTCCCCACTGCAACGTAAACAGTTCTTTTCTAACCTATGTATTTCCCCAAATTTTAATGATTTTGAAAAACTGATGGGTTTTGGTTGCTTGCGTTTATCCCACAGACACGCCAAACTGTTTCCATTTTCACTGCAATGTATAGAATATAAATATATTTCATTACATTATGGAACAGTACAGTTGACACAGTGGTTAGCACTGATGCCTCTCAGCACCAGAGACCTGGGTTCAATTTCCGGCTTGGCTCACTGTCTGTGCCAAATCTGCACATTCTCCCTGCGTCTGTGTGGGTTTCCTCTGGGTGCTCTGGTTTCCTCCCACAGTCCGAAAGACGTGCTAGTTAAGTGCATTGGTCATGCTAAATTTTCACTCAGTGTGTCTGAATAGGCACCAGAATGTGGCAGCTAGGGGATTTTCACAATAACTTCATTGCAGTGTTAATGTAAGCCCACTTATGACACTAATAAATAAAACTTCACAGGAGGAGGCCATTTGGCCCTTTGGGTCTGTGCCAATAATTCAAGGAGCAATCCAGTTATTCCCACTCTCCCATTCTTTCCTGAAATTCCTGCAATGTTTTCTCCTTCAAGTGTTTATCCTACTCCCTTTTGAAATTATTATCGTACCAGAGATTTCCAATCTTAACTATTCACCATTACCACCACTACATCACCCAGTATCCCTGTCCTCTGATTATTAACCTTTCAGGTATTGGAAACAAACTGTTGACTGTATGCAAACCCTTAAATAATTTTAAACATCTCAAATCTCCTCTTCACCTTCTCTGCTCCAAGAACAATGATGTGGAGATGCCGGCGTTGGACTGGGGTAAACACAGTAAGAAGTCTCACAACACCAGGTTAAAGTCCAACCAGTTTATTTGATAGTAAACCCACAAGCTTTCGGAAACACTAATCCTTCGTCAAGTGTGTGGAAAGTTCTGATCAGAGAAGCTTCCCATTAACTTCTTTGATCGGAAACCATTCTCGCTAATTTCTTTGAAGTTTATTTATTAGTGTCACACTAGGCTTACATTAACATTGAAATGAAGTTACCGTGAAAATCCCCTAGTCGCCACATTTCTGTGCCTGTTCGGGTACACCAAGGGAGTATTTAGCACGGCCAGTGCATCTAACCAGCACGTCTTTCAGACTGAGGGAAAAACCAGAGGAAACCCATGCAGACACAGGGAGAACATGCAAACTCCACATAGACAGTGACCCAAGCCAGGTCCCTGGCACTGCGAGGCAGCAGTGCTAACCATTGTGCCACCATGCTGCCCATTCTGCCCCTCCCGGAGGTTTCCAAAGAACAAAGAACAAAACAGCACGGGAAACAGGCCCTTCGGCCCAACAAGCCCACGCCGCCACCCCAATGTTCCCATCTCTACGCGTGATGCCTGTCAATGTTTATAGGTCTATGGATTAAAAACCAAATTTGAGACAATTTAGGGAGAATTTGTTTTGCCAATTAGCCTAAGAGCACATCTTTGGGATGTGGGAGGAAACCGGAACACCAGGAGAAAACCCACCCATGTCCTTCCTAAAATGGGAGTGCTCAGATTTGGATGCAATATTACAGCTGAGGCTACACTGCATTTTGTACATTGGCTTAGTTAGTTCTAAGCTCTACAGTCCAGCTGTCTAATTGTTGGACAAAATACATAGCTAATGGGAGGACAAATCCACAAACACTGCCTCCTGACGGTGGACCCCAGAACCTCAGTGCAAAAATTCAATCACCTTCAAACAGAATTGTCAATTGGAAGGCCCACCTAAAGCTCCCCCTGAGATCCCCAGCATCACAGATCTTCAGGCAATCTCCATCCACTCCACGTCTGAAGAAGCTACGGGCCCTGATAGCACAGCAGCTGAACTAAAGACATTTGTTCCAGAACAAGTCAAGTTGTTGCAGAACAAGTCCACAACTGGCATCTACCCAACAATGGGGAAAATTGCCCAGTGATGCCTTGTCCACAAAAAGCAGGATGTATCCCTTTTCAGCAGCAGATGTATGAGGTAGTTGGGTGATGTTACGGAAGTTGAAGGAGCCAAGGCTTCGTGATGGCACAAATATAGCCAGAAGTTCATCAAGAGGTCAAATATGATATCAAGATTGCAAGCAGTCCAGTTTCATCTCCACAGTGGCTAGGATGAAGCCAACAGCTAGAGGAGTTGAGTTTGTCAGAGTGGATTAAACACAAAGGCTTCAGTCTTCCCAATGGGAGAAAATTGCTGCCCATCTAGGATTGAATGTTGGAAAAGCAGTCTGACGGTGTGGAGACAATGAAGGAGTAAGTGGAGCTGGTGGTGAGGTAGGGCTGCTGTCACCAGTGTATATTTGAAAACTGACACTAATTTTAGACGGTTACCAAGGAGCTGATGAGAAACGAGAAAGAGTCAAAGATAAATCCTTGAGGGGGGGGTGACACCAGGGGTGGAAGAGTTGGAAGAGAAGATATTGCAGGAGACAATGGTTTAGTGGTATTATCGCCAGATTATTCATCCAGAAACTCATCTCCTGTTCTGGGAACCTGGGTTCGAATCCCGCCACGGCAGATAAAATGAAATAAATCTGCAATCAAGAATCTGCTGATGACCATGAAATTATCATCGGAAAAACCAATCTCACTCACTAATGTCCTTTAGAGAAGGAAATCTGCCATCTTTACCTTGTCTGATCTACGTGAGATTCTAAAGCCAAAGCAATGTGGTTCACTCTCAACTTCGAGCAACGAGGGATGGGCAATAAACGCTGGCCAGCCAGCAACGCCCACACCCACAAATGAATAAAAAAAAGGCAATAATCTGGCTATGATTGGATAAACGGAATGGACCCAGCTGAGAGCTGGATGACACTGCTGTGGCATGGGGGAAGGATGATGTGGTGAACCAGGGTCAAAGGTCGACAGGAAGAGACGGGCAAGGAGAAAAAGTTTAAAGTTTTAAACTTTTTAAGTTTTATTCATTAGTACAAGTAGGCTTACATTCACACTGCAATGAAGTTGGTGTGAAAATCCACTAGTCACCACACTCCAGTGCCTGTCCGGGTACACGGAGGGAGAATTTTGCATGACCAAACCACCTAATCAGTATGTCTTTAAACTGTGAAAGGAAGCCGGAGAAGCAGGAGGAAACCCACACAGACACAGGGAGAATGTGCAAACTCCACGCAGACAGTCACCCAAGCTGAGAACTGAACCCGGGTCCCTGGCACTGTGAGGCAGCAATGCTAACCACTGTGCCACCCAGGTGAAAGAGTGATGTGGTGAACCAGGCCAAAGATCAACAGGAACAGACGGGTGAGTAGCGAAAGTTTATCCTGTTACAGTCACTTAATGAATCATTTGTGACTGCGATGGGACAGACAACTGATTGGAGGAAGTCAAACATAGAATTACAGGCAAGATGAGCAGGATTTGGGATAAGACATCTCATTCATGGAGTTAGGAAAGGAACTGGATCTTGGGCTGTCAGAGAGGGCTAAGATTGTCTTGTTTTTTGTGGAGTTTTGAAGGGGAGAATGATAGTACCTGCAGAGAGAGAGAGGGAGAAGTGTTAACAGCATCCAGTTAATAGGTAAGGCAGGAAGGAAAGCTCAACTGTTTAGTGGGAACAGGGTTGTGGAGAAGAGCTTTGGTCCAAGTTATTATCATTTAGCAAAAAGTGCAGGAGGCTTAAACCTTGTGGAACTGCATTAAATAACTCGTTCCAGTGCAATAAAAAACATCACCTCATTACAAGTCTGAATTTGAAAAGAAAATGTGTGTAAACGAGTGCAAGGGGGCAGGACTGCTAAGACAGCACTTCAAAGGGCTGGTATACTCATGATGGGCTGAATGGCTTCTTTTGAACTGCCTGATTGTACATGCTTCTAGCCCGCACCAGTTCAACCACCCCAGTTTGTAGATGTTAGAAAGCACAAATCATTAACCATTATCATGAAGTTATTGCTTACATTGTGTTTAGCTGGATGTCTGTATTTCAGACAGAAAAGGGTGTTCACTCAGTATTTCCCAACCTAATTAACGACAACTAACTCAATCACAGATGTTGGATTAATGCTGCTCACCTCTGGCTGAACTCTGCAATAAAAATTCGAACTCATTATGTTCCAAAGTACCAAATAATCGCTATACAATTTACAAGGATTGGGAGCCAGCCCCTCAAGTCTACTTGATGGAACGCACTGGGGTTGTTTTCCCTTGAAAGACGTCGGCTGAGAGGGGATCTATTAGAGGTATATAAGATTATGAGGGGTATAGATAGAGTAAATGGTGGTAAGCTTTTTCCACCATTAGAATCGGATAGAACGAGGGGTTACGGCCTTAGGGTGAGGGGGGCTATGTATAAGACTAATATTAGAGGGCATTTTTTCACACAAAGGGTAGTGGGGGTGTGGAATGCGCTACTGAGTGGGGTGGTGGGAGCAGGCACGCTAGGGTTGTTTAAGGGTCTCTTGGACAGCCACATGAGCAGTCTGCAGATAGAGGGATATAGGAGGACTGTTTAAATATTTTATTTGTTTCCACAGGCTATTCGGTCCACCTTGTTGACCAACAAGGCGCATGCATTCGGCAGGTCGTGCGAGGGCTGCTCTTGGATGTTACTTCAGGAGTGGCCTGTGCTTCATGTCGTTAGTGTATGCTTAAACTGGACCATCAGATGGGCAACACGACAGCTCAAAGACTATCGCTGTTGCTGTGCTGACACATGGATTTGGGCCTGTGTCTGCGGGAGTTTGCGCGTTCTCCCCGTGGTTGCGTGGATTTCCTCCGGGTGCTCCGGTTTCCTCCCACATCCCAAAAATGTGCTCTTAGGCTGATTGGGTAACAAATTGGTCCCTATATGTCATTAAGACGTTAGGACGGCGGCGCGGGCTCGTTGGGCCAAAGGGCCTGTTTCCCGTGCTGTGTTGTTCTTTGTCCTTTGCCATACAATGAGATCATTCTGTGATCTTATTGTGGCCTCAGCTGCATCTTCCTGTCTGCCCCTCTCCTTCCATGACCCTAGTTGATCAAGAGTTTGGCTAATTCATCCTTGAATATGTTCAATCGACGTACCACCACAGCTCTCTGGGGAAGCAATTTCACACACTAATAATCCTCACCTGATGAAGGGACAGCCAGGGCTTTGAAAGCTAGTGGCGTTTGCTACCAAATAAACCTGTTGGACTTTAACCTGGTGTTGTGAGACTTCTTACTGTGGAAGGGGTGTCAGGGCAAGTGGGATTGCTTTGTCAGGGATGGTGTTGACCTTTTTGAGTGTTGTCCCTAACTTGTGTGAAATAAGTGCTGTTCGATAGCGCTATCAACAACACCTTCAGAACATTGATCAGTAAGTCACTGAAATCAGAACAGCAAAAATACTTCTCAATAAAACTGAAAATATTTAACAGTGGTTGGTTAAATTTTAGAATACTATGGCCAGAATTTTACCACCTTCCCCACTCCAAAATTGGGACAGGCAAGGCTCACAGAACAAAATTCTCCGTCAGCTGCCCCGGCAAGGTTGTAAAATACCTGCCTACGTCCACTGACACTTTAAATCACTTCAGTTAAATTTGTTCTGGTGTTTAACACAAACTCAGCAGTGGCCAGGGCCCAGTCAGAGGGTTCCTTACATTTTGGATCTTGGCAAAGCTCTACTTGTGGATCTTGATTTAATTTATTATTGTCACATGTATTAATATACAGTGAAAAGTATTGTTACTCGCACTGTATACAAAGCATACTGTACATAGAGAAGAAAAGGAGATGGTGGAGAACGTAGTGTTACAGTCATAATGAAAATGAGATAGAATTAGAGGGTATCCTGGGGATAACTTATAAGAAGTCACTACACTCTGGCGCCATGTATTCATGCCCTCATCACATGGCAGCTGCTCTCTGTTGCCACCTGGTAGAACACCTGAGTCACCCACTCTTTGATGTACCTTGTGTAGAGTAAAGGGTTAACTCTAATGGTCACTATTGAGCATGTGCAGAAGGAGCTATATCACAGTAATGTCACGCGTTGAGAGATATTAACACAGAGGCATTGAGAAAAGCTCCAGTGATGTCCTGGCCTCACTTAACCTCCTTAAATATGTAAATAAATATGTTTTCAACATTGTCTCCAGCAAGGCACCTTCTCAGCAAGGGTAAGAAGTTAGCAAACTGTGAGATAAAATCATGATAACAGACAAACCATAATAACGGACTTCAGACCAATGTTGTCTTTATGAAAGATCACTTTGTGCAGATAAAAATGGGTAATCTGATTTCCTTCCCCTCTCACAGTCTCCAATTCCTCAGAATATTGCCTTGATCCCCTGGAAGGACTGGCATGAATGCTTGAGAGAGAGCCACAGGCTGGATGTGAGTAGCGGGCAGAAGTTTGCCCATCACTGCTCTACACTGCTGCTGTACTGAAACATAACTCCGATATTGAATTTACACTGGGTTGGGGAAGCACGCCTGGTACATGTTGTTGAGGGAAGCCGTTTAGACTTTCTGCAGAGGGGCCGTTTCACTGAGCCGTTGCAAGAGCCAAAATGCTGCAGATGCCGGAAATCTGAAATAAAACCTGAAAATGCTGGAAAAAATCAGCACATCTGGCCACATCAGTGGAGAGAGGAAAAAAAAATGAGGCCTTTGACCTTTCGTTTGACCTTTCAACCAAAAGTCATCAACCTGGAAGGTTAACTCTGATTCCCTCTCCACAGAGGCCACTTGGCTTACTGTGTTTTCTTAATGTCATTTTATTCTGGCTTATCTTTGCCCTGCTTTCCCCATATCAAATAATTGGTAGGCAAGAAGATTTTGTCCTATTCTGATTCCACAACACAGTAGATTGAAGCTAAACAGAATTTACACATTGAGATTAATTAACAATGAATTGATGCTGACTTCCTGTTCCTGGCATCAGGCTGACCAAAACAGATCACAGTATTCCAAACGGGGTCTAACCAAGACAAAGAAGCCTCCCCTTCCGTGATGGAGAGTAATCCCAACTTTCCAGGTTCTGCCCACAGCCAAAGATGGTCATTTCTTTGAAGTAACAGAGAGTAACACCAGCAAGAGAGAATCTAAGCACGTCCCCTCGCCACTCAATGCCATTCCCATCATCAAATCTTCCACCAGCAATGTCCTGGAGGTTACGATTGACTGGAAACTGAACTGGACCAGCCATATGTGGCTACAAGACCAGCTCAGAGGCTGGGAATCCAGCAGCAAGTATCTCACCTCCTGACTCCCCAAAGCCTGTCCACCATCTACAAGGCACAAGTCAGAAGTGTGATGGAATATTGCCCACATGCCTGGATGAGTGCAACTAACAATATTCAAGAAGCTCAACACCATCCAGGACAAAGTAGCCCACTTGATAATTAAGTGGCCAAACAATTGTCCATCCCCGGTGTAAAGACATTTCACATTGATGTACGACAAACAGGCTCCTTGTGAAATCTAAACAAATCCCACAAGTTATTTTGTTTCTCTAATCTTCAAACAGAATGTTTTATCAATTTTTCATCATAAATATTTATTCCACATTTATCTAGGTTATGATAGCATTCCTAAACTTTATTTACAATTTGATCATGTTCTATACTGAATGATCCCCAATGGTGCAAAGGCTGTAATTGTTAATCCAACCTAATTAATTATAAAATAAATGTTATTTCATGATAGCTGTTTGGCCTACAAAAGTGATTAAGAAGCCAATTGTATACGCACGCATGCGCACACGTACACATAAAGACATTTCCTGTCAGTTCCGCGTTTATTTTGGCAAAAATAGCATTCCTAAATTTTGAATTTTAGTTGCACTTTGGTTATGTTCAATGTTAAATATTTTTAGTGTATTTTGTATTATAGTATTCAGGGAGTGAATGTTCTAGGTACTCAATACCCAGTGGCAAAGGGGTCGTGGTCTTCCAAGTAGTGGTATTGCCTATTCAATCCTTTTAATAGAATTCCTACTCACGTTAACATCAGAGAGTGGATTGTAACGTTAACAATATCTCCCTCGCACTGTGAGGCAGTGGTTTTAATTTCATGCACTCTCATTTCAAAATAATCTGCTCCTAAACATGAAGTGATCGTACAATTCCTCCAACCATGCATTAACCCAGCATCATTAAACCAACAGGGACACCAAAACAAGAGCAAAATACGAGAGGTGCTGGAAATATGAACATTGCGGCAAACAAGGGTCAAATCTGACTGGAAAGATTAACTCTGTTTCTCTTTTAACAATAAGACACAGGAACAGAATTAAACACTCGGCCCATCAAGCCTGCTCCGTCAATCAATCGTAGCTGGTTCTTTTCTCATCCCCATTCTCCTGCCTTTCCCCATAACCCCTGATCCCCTTATTAATCAAGAACCTATCTATCTCTGTCTAAAAGACACTCAATGACCTGGCTTCCACAGCCTTCTGCGGCAAAGAGTTCCACAGATTCACCAGTGTCTGGCTGAAGAAATACAAAGAACAAAGAACAAAACAGCACGGGAAACAGGCCCTTCGGCCCAACGAGCCCGCGCCGCCACCTCGATGTTCCCACTTCTACCCATGAAACGTTCCCACTTCTCGATGTTGCCACTTCTACCACAAATACTTCCTCATCTCTGTTTTAAAAGATCATCCCTTTAGCCCGAGGTTGTGCCCTCTGGGTCTAGTTTTTCCTGATGGAAACATCGTCTCCACAGCCACTCTATCCAGGCCTTGCCGTATCCTGTAAGTTTCAATAAAGATGCCCCTCATCCTTCTAAACTCCAATGAGTACAAACCCAGAGTCCTCAACCATTCCTCATACAACAAGCTCTTCATTCCAGGAATCATTCTTGTGAACCTTCTCTGGACTGTTTCCAAGACCAGCATATCCTTCCTTCACAGATGTTGCCAGATGTGTTGTGTATCTCCAAGACTATCTGTTTTGTTTTGTTTCAGATTTGCAGCATGTGCGATATGTTGCTTTGGTACAATAAACAGAAATAGTCTGAAAAGCACGGGAAGCTTAGTCAACATTGTGAACAGTTCAATCAAACCCCTCCTTTCTCTCAATAACCCTCTGATCTCTTCTAAGAACTTCACTCATATTACTTGCGCTCAGTTACTTATTAATGCGTGAAAGTGCGTTAGCCTTGTCTCAGCAGGTCATTCTCTAACCTTTGAGTCAGAAAGACGTAGGTTCGAGACCCATTTGAACAAAGCACAAAGTCTAAGCTGACACTCACAGTACAGTAGTGAGGGAGTGCTGCACTATCAGAGGTGCAGCCTTTTGTTTATAACACTAAACGCAGAACCCCCTCCTGTGCAGATCTGAAAAAGATCAGAGCTAGGGAAGACTCACAGAGTTCCTCATCATCTCTCACTTAATCCACATCACTGAAGCAGATAATGAGAACATTTATCTCGCTGCTGCTTGCGGAATCTCACTATTCCCCAAGATTTCAAAAGCCCTTTATTAGTTATAAATCGCTCTGGGACTTGCTGAGGTAGGACAGGATAATGGGGCAGGCCTGCGCGAGGTGTTCTTTCAGGGAACCCATGCAGACACAATGGGCCAAATGGCCTCTTTCTGCACTGTAGGAACTCTATGGGTCAGCAGTCAGCAACTACTGAGATCACAGTAACATCAGCACTGACGGCAGGGAGGACAGTAAAACTTGGGGAATAACTGGTACTGGTCCAGACTGGTTCTGTATATCTTAAAATGGAAATCCAGTCTGCACCAGGAGCAGTCATTTACACAGTGGTTAGCACTGTGGACCCGGGTTCGATTCCCAGCTTGGGTCACTGTCTGTGCAGAGTCTGCACATACTCCCTGTGTCTGCGTGGGTTTCCTCCAGGTGCTCCAGTTTCCTCCCACAGTCTGAAAAAAACACGCTGGTTAGGTGCATTGGCCATGTTAAATTCTCCCTCAGTGTACCCAAACAGGCACCAGGCAACTAGGGGATTTTCAGGGTAACTTCATTGCAGTGTTAATGTAAGCCTACTTGTGACACTGATAAATAAACTTAGCTTAAACTTAACCAGTACAAGTAAAGCAGCCATCTAGTTCAGTGCTGAAAGAGTTAACAGCTATTCATAAGCCTGAGCACAGGGACCTCCCACATCTTGCTACAGTTATAAGAACATTCAACTCCTCATCTTCCGGACCCTTCCCACTCGATCCAAGGTCTGGCAGAGGTCTGGGACAGTCAGCCTGCTATCTCCAGGGCAGCCGGACAGTGAGAAAGCGCTCTGCCCCTGGGAGCGCACAGGCTTTCCAAAGCCTGCTTCATCACGCGGCTGGCAATAAATCCCTATTAATCCAGAAAAGAATGTAGGAATTCTTCCAGAATTTATATTGTGATTGCTGGGTAACTACTTAGAAAAGCAACTCCAAGACAGTCCCTGCTTCCCGCGTCACTCTCCCATTTTACGTAATTCAGACTGTATGCTCACTGACATAATGTTGACCAATCTCGCTGCTTAAATAATCACAAATATCTTTAGCCCTGCCCATATTACGCACTCTCACACTATGCCCTACTCACCCGGTGCCACACAACCACCCGATGCCAAACATCCGCCCTGCACCCTGTCCACCCTCCCCCTACTCCCTATCCAGCCTCAGTCCCAGGATGTTCAGCCTCAGAACCCACACTTGACCCCGAATCCTTCAGGAAAATCCTATTCAATGATTCAGGTCACCATGAAAGACCAGAAGCTGCAGTTGACTGACCTCCCCCTTCCCTCTCAGAGTCCTGTCCCAGTGACCAAATGATAGAAGGGGACGGGCATGGGGGGGGGGGGGCAACTTGCTCCTTCGTGGTCGGTGTAACAATGTGATAGGCGAGAAGGTCCGCTCTTCCCAACTGTGGAGCTTTCTCTCTCCACACACGCTGCCAGACCCGCTCAGCATTCCCGGCAGATTTTATTTCAGAGTTCCAGTATCTGCAGTGTTTTGCTTTTGTTTGTGTGGTTATCGATTCTGTGCAGTCCAGAGTTCTTGTACATACTGGGAACAAAGTCTAACGTGTGGAACTGGTTGTTACTTAATTATTACAGATTGCGATTTGATACGACAGCTTTAAGGGAAGAAGTGGAACATTAATTTGGTCACATGGTCTACTAATGGCCTGTCATGTATCAAGGACAGATCTTAAATATGAAGCTTTCTTTTCCCTCTACACACCGAGCTGCCACATGTATCCAACATTTGCAACCTTGATTTCAGATTCCCAGCATATTTTGTTGCTGTCTTGTCCTTACCCCCTGCCATTTCTCACCTTGTGTGTCAGACAGGTGTACAACAAATAGCCAGCCTGCGTGTGTACCACACCCTTAGGCTTCCCCGTGCTCCCCGACGTGTACAAAAGGAACAACATGTCCTCACTCTCCATGGCAACGGGATCACATGCTGCTTCTTCTTTCATCATTTCCTGGAAGAACAAGCCACCATTTAACCATAAAAATTATGCAAAAAATAGAACTGGTTGGGAAACCATTTCAAACCCTGCTGGAAAGCTTTGACTTCTGAGTTCAGGATGCGCAAACACAGCGAACACGAAGGATGCGAAAAGGCCTGTTTGATCCCTTTTCCTTTTGCACCGTCTTCATTCAGGGGTGTCACAAAGATGGCAGCCCACATTGGGAGAGGGGCAGGTTGGCAGTAATTCCGGGTGTGGGGCCAAAGTTACACAGAAGGGAAAAACCAACAACAAATCAAAGCACAACAAGAAAAGTTAAACTATCTGGCTCCGCCAGAGGATTTGGTGTTATGACAAGTAGCAATGACCCAACTAATTAAACGCCCTGGGGCCTGTTCCGGTTGAGACTGTGAGAGAGTAAGTACATGGAATGCAACTGTAATTAAGTTGATACCTGAGAATTTTTTTCACAGTTTCTTTTCACGTACAGCATCAATGGAAGTGCATTTTGAGCCCATTATGTGGATGAGGGGAGGCACAACTGGATAGCTAATCATAGAATCCCGACACTGCCGAGGGAATCCATTTGGCTCATCGAGCCCGCAACAACAACAATCCTACTCTGGACCTATCCCCGTAACTCCACATATTTACCCAGTTAATCCCCCTGAGGGGCAATTTAGCACGGTCAATCAACCTAACCAGCTCATCTTTGGACTGTGGGAGGAAACTGGAGCATGTGGAGGAAACCCACCCAGACAAGGGGAGAATGTGCAAACTCCAACTTCACAGACAGTGACCAAAGCCAGGAATCAAATCCAGGTCGCTGGCGCAGTGAGGCAGCAGTGCTAACCACTGTGCCACCCCAAATCCTTTACCTTCTCACAGTCTCGGTGTTGTGCAATGCGAATATTAGGATAAAAACTCTTCCACGTGTTCGCACCAACATCCCTCAGTTCCTATTTCGACAGATGTGTCAATCCAACTACTCTGACTAAGTAAGTTCCTGTGTTAAAATTGCGAACATTTCATACAAAATGTTCATATGGTTGTAATTTGTACTGAGGTATCTCCGTGTGTTTGTATTTATCTAAAATCCCACTAACAGAGGCCAATTTAAAAATCGCTCAGATGAACATGGATCACTTCTTGGCCTTGGGCACAAACCCGAGTGCAGTACTGAGAGAGCACTGCACAGTTGCAGGTGCAACCTGGCCTTCGCCTGTGCTCTCGGTATACGTACAATACACAGCAACATGGTGATAATATTACCAAACATGTCATCCAGACTAATGCTTTGCAGCAGACGTGAGTTCAAACCTCACCATGGTAGCTGGGAGAATTTCAATTCAATTAATTAATAAATCTGGTATAGTAATGGTGACAGCAAGTTGGTATTTAAAAACCTCTCTCATATGTTATGTCATTCAGAGGGGGAAATCTGCTGTTCTTATCTGGCCTGGCCTACATGTTGACAGGCTGGCACAGTGACTAGCACTGCTGCCTCACAGTGCCAGAGACCCAGGTTCAATTCCCGACTTGGGTCACTGTCTGTGAGGAGTTTGCACATTCTCCTTTTGTCTGCGTGGGTTTCTTCCAAGTGCTCCGGTTTCCTCCCACAGTCCAAAGATGTGTGGGGTAGGTGGATTGGCCATACTAAATTGCTCCTTAGGGGACTAGCTGGGGCAAGTGATTCGGGCTATGGGAATAGGACTTGATTGGGGTTGTAATCAGCTCGAGGGGCTGAATGGCCTCCTTCAGCATTGTAGAATTCTATGGAGAAAAATTACCATGTGGCTGGCTCTGAAATGGCTTTGCAAGTCATTCATCGAATCCATACAGTGCAGAAGGAGGCCATTTAGCCCATCAAGCCTACACCGACAGCAATCCCACACAGGCCCTATTCCCGTAACCTCACATATTTACCTAGCTAGTCCTCTTAATGCTAAGGGACAATTTAGCATGATCTAATCAACCTAACCTGCATATGTTTAGACTGTGGGAGGAAACCCAAGCAGGCATGGGGAGAATGTGCAAACTCCACACTGACAGTGGCCTAAGCCAGGAATCGAACCCAGGTCCCGGGTGCTGTGAGCCACTGTGCAGCCCTCTAAGTTATCAAAATCACAACAGGGAAACAAAAAGCAATGTGGATAAAAATATCGATTGCCTTGTCAAAAACTGAATGCTACACTTTGAAAAGGCTTAATTGGTTGAAAAATGCTTTGGGACATCTGAGGTCAGGAAAAGTGCTATTTTAGTAGATAAAGAAGTGTGACAAAGGAATAGAAAACGCCATTTTGTTTATCATTCCCAGCAGTGGCGTAGTGGTATTGTCACTAGGCTAGTAATCCAGAGACCCTGGGTAATGCTCTGGGGACCCAGGTTCGAATCCCACCACAGCAGCTGCTGAAATTTGAATTCAAAAGTCTCACCATGTTATTGAAACCATTGGCGATGAGTCTAAAAAAACCCATCGGTCTCAGCGCTGCCCTTTAGGGAAGGAAATCCGCCATCCTTACCCATTGTGGCCTACAGCAACGTGGTTGATTCTTCAATGCCCTCTGCAATGGTGGAGTTCGCCATTCATTTCAGGGGCAGTTAAGGATGGGTAACAAATGCCTATATCCCAAGAACAAATAAAAAGAACATACCTCCTCCAGGGGCATGTCGATATTTGACATCGGGACCTTGTTCTCTGTTCTCATAGCAACAAGCACTCGTTTGACAGAAGGACACAACTTTACAGCCTGATCGACAGTTTTCTTCAACTCGATGACCCGTCCACCCCTCAGGGCTTGGTTGGCGGTGATCACAATTTCAGACTGTGCTTTAGGAAAGAGAGCATGACGGTTTGGAGATTGCACAGTGAAAACAGCGTAAACCAAAACTCCCCAAGGTATTTCACAATTGTATAGGTCAAGCCTGAGAATAGGCCTCGGAATTGATATAGAGATGAGTTTGAAGGAAGCTTTTGAAGGTGGGAGAAAACGGGAAGAGCTCAAATGTGCAGGGTTGAAGTTTCAACAACAACAAAAACACAAATCCAGTGAATAGATACAATGACAATAATCTCTCCCTCAATATCAGTAAAGCAAAGAAGATCGTCATTGACTTCAGGAAGCATAGTGGAGGACATGTCTACACCAATGGGGTTAAGTGGAAATTCATGGGCGGTACGGTGGCACAGTGGTTAGCACTGCTGCCTCACAGCTCCAGGGACCTGGGTTCGATTCCCAGCTTGGGTAATTGCCCATACAGAATCTGCACATTCTCCCCATGTCTGCATGGGTTTCCTTCAGGTACTCCAGTTTCCCCCACACACCAAAGACATGTGGGTTAGGTGCATTAGCCATGCTAAATTGCCCCTTTGTGCGCCAGGATGTGTAGGTTGGAGGGATTAGTTGGGTTGATATGTGAGATTACGGGGATAGGGACAGAGTGAGATTGTGATCCAGATTCAGTGAGCCAAATGGCCTCCTTCTGCACAGTGGAGTTTCTATGATTCTGTGAAATGGTCGAGACTTCGAATTTCTAAGTTCAATAAAAGCAAAATACTGCGGATGTGGAACCTGAAATAAAAACAGAAAATACTGGAAAATCTCAGCAAATCTGACAGTAACTGTGGAATGAGAAGAGAGCTAACATTTCAACCCTGGATAACAAAACATTGGCTCTAATCTCTCTCCACAGATGCTGTCAGACCTGCTGAGATTTTTCAGCATCTTCTGTGTGTGCTTCAAGTTTCTAGGTGTCCGGATCACCAACAAGCTTCACTAGTCCCTCCACGCTATAGTTAAGAAAGCTCACCAATGCCTCTACTTTTTCAGGAGGCTAAAGAAATTCGGCACATCTGCCAAGATTATAACCAGCGTTTACAGGTGCACTATAGAAAGCATTCTTTCTGGTTGTATCAGAGCTTGGTATGGCTCCTGCCCTGCCTAAGACCACAAGGAACTACAAAGAGTCATGAACAAAGCCCAGTCAATCACGCAAACCAGCCTCCCATCCATTGAGTCTATCTACACTTCCTGCTGCCTCAGCAAAGCAGCCGGCATAATCAAGGACCTCACACATTCCAAACATTCTCTCTTTCACCTTCTTCCTTCAGGGAAAAAATACAAAAATCTAAGGTCATGTACCAACTGACTCAAGAACAGCTCCTTCCCTGCTGCCTTCAGACTTTTGAATGGACCTACCTCATATTAAGTTAATCTTTCTCTACACTCTAGCTATGATCGTAATATTACGTTCTGCTCTGCACCCCCCAATCCCTCTCTACTGCCATCCGACCCTGCCCCCCATATCTGTGCCCCATCAGTTAAAAAAAAGCACTGTCGTAGTCCCTGTGTATGTCAATAATAAAAGAGGAAGCGTGTAGTAAAACAAACAAACCAAATCAATCTCGTGAAGGAAAGCCTGCAGATGAATAAAACAGATAAATTCTCACCATCTTGGATCCTGTTGGCCAAAGCCTCAGCACTGAACCCTGCGAATACGACAGTGTGCACCGCCCCAATACGGGCACAGGCCAGCATCGACGCCACTGCAATTGGGGAGACTGGCATGTAGATGACCACCCGATCTCCTTTGCGGACGCCTTGTCTTTTCAGCGTGTTTGCCAGGCGACAGGTCATCTCCAGAAGTTGCCTGAATGCACAGAATGAAGGAGTGAATGCAGCGCACCCCAGTGACCGATGACCCACTCTACATCTGCACACGGGCGTGCACTGCGCCTTTAAGAAATGAGGCCCCCTCCTGTATTTCTGCCCCACAATGCGGCAATCTCATCAAAATGCACACCCTGTCATTCATGGTGACTTTATTGTAAGATCCCTTGCGGGAAATTGGATGCTGAACGGATATTTCCCCTGATGGGAGACCAGAACTAAAGACTAGGGGACACAGTTTAAAAATAATGGCCTCCTCTTTCAGGCAGCGATGAGGAGAATTATTTTTCTTTGAAAGAGTCGCATGTCCATGGAACTCTCCTCCTTAGTGACGGAATAGGATCACTGAATATTTTTTAAGGCTGAATTTGGGAGTCAAAAGTGGAGTTGAAACCACAGATGGGGCAGAATGACAGAGCAGGCTCAAAGGGCCGAATGGCTTACTCCTGCTCCAAATTCAAACGTACAACGTTTCTTTGAAATAAACTTTATTTATTCGTCATAAGTATGGCTTACATTAACACTGCAATGAGGTTACTGTGAAATTCCCCTACTCGCCACACTCCATTCGGGTTAACGTATCCTAACCAGCGCATCTTTCAGAATGTGGGAGGAAACTGGAGCACCCGGAGGAAATTCATGCAGACACAAGGAGAATGTACAAACTCCATACAGACAGTGACCCAAGCTGGGAATCGAACCCGGGTCCCTGGAGCTGTGAAGCAGCAGTGCTAACCACTGTGCCACCTTCACAGTTAGTCTTTCTCATTCCCCAAACCAAAACAAAAATTTCCAAAATCGCAGCCACAGTTGTAGTTACTCAGAGATTTCAGTCGGACAAGACTGTTCAGCTCTTAAAGAAGTCAGGAATTGATTGCTGCACTTATGATTCAATGAAACTGAGTGAGTGTCACAGGTGCCAATTTCCAGAAGAGATATTAAACTGAGGCCTTGTCTGCTCTTTCAGGTTCTTAGTTCATTCATGGGATTTGGGTATCGCTGGCTGGCCAGTATTTATTGCCCATCCCCAACTGCCCTTATTCTGAGGGCATTTGAGAGTAATCCTCATTGCTGTGGTTCTGGGTTCACATGTAGGCCAGACTGAGTAAAGACGGCAGATTTCCTTCTCTAAAGAACATTAGTGAACCAGATGGGTTTTTCTGACAATCGACAATGATTTCATGGTCATCAGTAGATTCTTAATTCCAGATTTTTTTTTTTATTGAATTCAAATTCCACCATCTGCTGCAGTGGGATTTGAAACTGGGTCCCCATAACATTAGTTGCGTTTCTGGATTAATAGTCTAGCGATAATATCATTAGGTCATACCTCCCATTGCATTATTCCCAGGCAGTATTTATCCTTCAACTAACGTCAGTAAAAGATATAATTGTTCTGGCCGTTACCTCATTGCCAATTGTGAGATCTTGCTGTGTGCAAATTGTTAGCTTTGTTTCGCGCAGTACAACAATGACTACATTACATGAGCTGTACACAGTTACGCATGACTCCACAATAATACAAATCCTTTCAGGGGTTTGTTCTCCACACTCCGCTCCCGACACTGACCTGTAGGTTACCTTCACCTGGGCACCAGGCTCATCCTTCTCCCAGATTAATGCTACCTTCTCTGGAGACTTATGGACATGACGGTCAATGCAGTTCACTGATTGGGGAACACAAATCAGAAAGGTGAAGGGTTAATCAGTGTCGGAACACATACCTATCCGAGCATTCTCCAAATGGGAAAAGGAAAGTGGATTCAACAGTACAGCTGAAAAAATATAAAATCAAATTAAGTCTGTAAGTGGGAAGCACTGAGGCAGATGCAATAATTCTTTTTATTCATCATGGGTCGTGGGCATCTCTGGCTGGCCAGCATTTATTGCCCATCCCTGGCTGCCCTTGAGAAGGTGGTAGTGAGCTGTCTTCTTGAATCGCTGCAGTCCATGTGCTGTGTATTGACCCACAATGCCATTAAGGAGGGAATTCCCTCCTTTCAACCCAGTGATTGCGACAGAACGGTGATGTATTTCCAAGCCAGGACGGTGAGTGGCTTGAAGGGGAACTTGCAGATGATGGTGTCCCCATTTATTGCTGCCATAGAACCACAGAAACTAACAGCTCAGGAACAGGCCGTTTGGCCCTTCTTGACTGTGCCAAACCATTTTTTGCCTAGTCCCACTGACCTGCACTTGGACCGTACCCCTCTCCTCCATGAACCCGTCTAAGTTTTACTTAAATGTTAAAAGTGACCTCGCATTTACCACTTCATCCAGCAGCTCATTCCACGCTCCCACCACTCTCTGCGTGAAGAATCCCTCCTAATGTTCCCTTTAAACTTTTCTCCTTTCATCCTTAATCCATGCCCTCTGTTTTTTTTTCTCCCCCTAGCCTCAGTGGAAAAAGCCTGCTTGCATTCACTCTATCTATACCCATCAAAATCTTATACACCTCTATCAAATCTCCCCTCATTCTTCTACGTCCAGGGAATAAAGTCCTAACCTATTCAATCTCTCTCTGTAACTCAGCTTCTCAAGTCCCAGCAACATCCTTGTGAATATTCTCTGCACTCTTTCAACCTTATTTACATCCTTCCTGTAACTAGACGACCAAACTTCTCTAACTTCCTTCACAATTCTCCTTAAAATCTGCTCCTTTGACCGAACTTTAGGCCATCTTCCCAGCTATCTCTTTAAGTAATTCATGGAATAGAATCCTTTCAGTACAGAAGGTGGCCATTCAGCCCACTGAGTCTGCACCAACATATCTCCATAACCCCATGCATTTACCCTAACTAGTATCCCTGACACTAAGGCACAATTTAGCTTGGCCAATCCGTCTAACCCACACATCTTTGGACTCTGTGGGGAAACCGGAGCACCTGAAGGAAACACACACAGACATGGGGAGAACATGCAAACTCCACATAGACAGTGGCCCAAGCTGGGAATCGAACCCAGGTCCCTGACAGCGTGAGGCAGCAGTGCTAACCACCGTGCCAGTATCTGTTGCTCTTGTGGAGCATCTTGGGATCTTTTACTACAATAAAGGTGCTATATAAATGCAAGTAGTGTGGAAGTGCAAGGCTGTACAGGAGGAGGAAATTAAGAACTAACTGACAATTGTACTCGGAAGTAACACTGCTCAATCCTTCCAACAAGCAGCTCTTTCATAAGTTTGCTGAGCTGAAAGACTTCCTTTAATTGTTTGCTGTGACTCGGGTTGTTGGAATATTTTATTCTCAATTACTGTTTTGTTTCGGAACATAGGAATGTTGGTCCCAGAGCCCACGACTCCCTTGTCTTCTGACACCCAGAAATAGGGGGAGATGGAGCGGCAATGGTAATCTCACTGAGCTAGTAACTGAGGAGACTGGAGTCATGCACTGGGCACAAGGGTTCAAATCCCCCCACAGCAGCTGGTGGAATTTAAATCCAATTAATAACTTCCGAGTTGAAAATGAGTTTACATAATGGTTTTCATAAGTAATATAACTGATAGTCATTAAAAAAACCTATTGGTTCCCTTTAGGGAAGGGAATCTGCCATCCTTACCTGGTCTGGCCTAGATATGACTCCAAACCCACAGCAATGTAATCGACTCTCAATTGTCCTCTGAAATCATACAATCATAGAAAACTACAGCACAAACAGGCCTACAAATTGCACCAATCTTATCTAAACCTACTAAGCTTACCTATAACCCTCAAACCTATTAAGTCCCATGTACTCATCCAGAAGTCTCTTAAAAGACCCTAATGAATTTGCCTCCACCACCATTGACGGCAGCCGATTCCACTCACCCACCACCCTTTGAGTGAAAAACTTACCCCTGACATCTCCTCTGTATCTACTCCCCAGCACGTTAAACCTGGGTCATCTTGTGGCAACTATTTCAGCCCTGGGGAAAAGGCTCTGGGAGTCCACCCGATACCTCTCATCAAATGGTCTAGCAAGTCACCCAGTTCAAGGGAATCGGGATAGGCAATAAATGCTGCCTCTGGCCAGTGACACCTCATTCATCCCATGAAATAATAAAGAAGGGAAGTTCCTCCCTCCAGAGACTCGAGTATAAATATCCAGGCTGTTGCCTGTCAGATGTGACATTGAACCAAGGCCCTGTCTGATCTCTCAAATAGATGCAAAAGATACTATTCCGAAGCACCGCAAGGGAGCTCTCTCTGGCATCTCAGCCAATATTCATCCCTCACTCAACACAATGAGAACAGTTGATCTGGCTGTAATCGGAGTATGGAGACAGGAGTAGCCTTTTAGCCTCTGGGTCCCCTGTTTTTCCTATTGAATGAGACCGTGGCTGATCAGTTTCCTAACTCTGTGTCCCCGCCTTACCACATTATCTCTTAATATGTTGAGTTGACAACAATCTATCAATGTGACATTTAAAATTAACAACTCACTTAGTTTCAGTAGCCTTTTTGGAAGAGAGTTCTGCATTTCTAGCACGTTTTACGTGCTGAAGTTCTTCCTAATTTTATTCCTGAAAAGCCCTGATTTTAAGGTTTGCCCGAGATACAGCAGTCAATAGAAACAGAGTTATTAAAGACAGAGAGACTAACCAGTTCACCTTACTATCTCGGAAATCATATCACTTCTTAATCTTGTAAACTCCTGCAAATACAACCCATGTTTACGTAATCTCTCCTTGCTGTTTAACTCTTCAAATTTAGCTATCATTCTGGTAAATCAACACCTCCAGGGTCAATATGTCCTTCTTAAGATCACAGGATTGCTCACAATATTCGAGGTTTTAAAGTTTTTTTTTATTAGTGTCACATGTAGGCTGACAGTAACATCACAACAGTTACCTGTTGGAATATTTTATTTTCAATCGCTGTTTTGTTTGGGAATGTTTGTCCCAGAGTCCACAACTCCCTTGTCTTCCGATACTCAGAATTAGGAGGAAGATCTGTGAAATTTACTGTGAAAATCCCCCAGTTGCCACATTCTGGTGCCTGTTCGGGTACACTGAGGAAGAATTTAGCACGGCCAATGCATCTAACCAGCACATCTTTTAGACTGTGGGAGGAAACCGGGGCACCTGGAGGAAACCCATGCAGACATAGGGAGAAAGTGCAGACTCCACATAGTCAGTCTCCCAAATCAAGAATCAAACCCAGATCCCTGGCACTGTGAGACAGCAGTGCTGACCACTGTGCCACCATATCATCCTCTAATGTAACTGGACTATGTATATGGTTGGTGGTGACGTGTTCACTGAAAGATGCACACTGCAGTCCAGAAATATGGGAAATGAAGGTAGAGGCGCCAAAATTTGCTCCATTACGTTCAGCCTGGAAATCTCTCCGACTCTCATTGCCTGCCAAAGGCAAGTGATGAAAGGATTTTCAAATTCATACTCAATCTGTTTGGCTGTGTTATAAACTCACTTCCCTTGGCCAACAATTTCTGGGGCAGAGCCAGAGCTTTGATTCCGAGCCAGATATCCTAACCATTGTGCCTCAAGAACACCTCAGCATGGCTCCTACCTCCCCTTGTACTCTACTCTTACAGGGATATAAAGGCCAGCATTCATTTTGTCTTCCTGATTATTTTCTGATAGGAGCAGGACGAGGCCATTTGGCCCTTCGAGCCTGCTCCAATATTCATCACCATCATGGCTGATCACCCAACTCAACAGCCTAATCCTGCTTTGTCCCCATAATCTTTTATTCCATTTGCCTTAAGTGCTATATCCAGTTACCTCTTGAGTACATTTAATGTTTTGGCATCAACTACTTCCTGTGATAATGAATTCCACAGGCTCACCATTCTTTGGGTGAAAAAATATCCCCTCATCTCTGTCCTAAATAGTTTACCCTGAAACCTCAGACTGTGCCCCTGGTCCTGAACACCCCTATCATAGGGAACATCCTTCCTACAGCTACTCTGTCTAGTCATGTCTGTGTAAATGGATCTCAAATCTCTTTAGACGTTTACTGTTTCCAACTTTTTGCCATTTAGAAAGTGATTTGTTTTATTCAAGTCCAAAGTCACTGGCTTCACATTTTCTTACAGTTTTGCACATTTGCTTTTTTTATTAATCCCTCTTCTACGCTGCTCGCTACGCACTCTCCTTTAATCACAGCCAGCTTGGTGTCTCGCTTAACGAATGTGCTTTATGCTTCAGGGACATGGGTTCAAATCCCGCCACAGCAGCCAGTGGAATACAAGATTAATAAATTTGGAATTGTAAAGCTAGCATCAGTAACAATGATTATGAAACCGTTGGCAATTGTCAAAAAACTCATCTGATTCGCTGATGTCCTTTAGGGAAGGAAATCTGCCATCCTTATCCTGTCTGGTCTACATTTGACTCCAGAGCGACAGTAATGTGGTTGACTCTCAACTGCCCCCTGAAATCACAGAATGCCTACAGTGCAAAAGGAGGCCATTCAGCGCATCAAGTCTGCACCAACTCTCCAACTGAGCATCTCACCTACATCCTATACCTGTAACCCTACATATTTACTCTGCTACCACCTCCCCCCGCCACCGACTTACCCATCTTGGGACACTAATTTCCTGATGACAGATAATAGATGTTAAGCATAAAGCCCAGTTCAGTCCAGTCCAATCCACTTCATTCCAGCCAAGTCCACTCCAGCCCAACCCAGACCAGTCACTCCAGCCCAGTCCAGTCCAATCCAGTCCAGTCCAGTGGAGCCCAACCCATTCCACTCCAGTCCAGTCCATTCCTGTCCATTCCACTCCAGTCAAGTCTACTCCAGTCAAACCCAGTCCACTCCAGCCCAGTCCAATCCAGTCTAGCCCAGTCCACCCCAATCCATTGCAGTCCAGTCCATCCAGTCTAGCCCAGTCCATCCAGTCTAGCCCAGTCCATTCCAGTCCAGTCTAGCCCAGTTCTCTCCAATCTACTACACTCCAGTCCAGTCTAGCCCAGTCCACTCCAGTCCAGTCTAGCCCAGTCCACTCCAGTCTACTCCACTCCAGTCCAGTCCAGTCTAGCCCAGTCCACTCCAGTCTACTCCACTCCAGTCCAGTCAAGTCTAGCCCAGTCCACTCCAGTCTACTCCACTCCAGTCCAGTCAAGTCTAGCCCAGTCCACTCCAGTCTACTCCACTCCAGTCCAGTCAAGTCTAGCCCAGTCCACTCCAGTCCAGTCAAGTCTAGCCCAGTCCACTCCAGTCTACTCCACTCCAGTCCATCAAGTCTAGCCCAGTCCACTCCAGTCCAGTCTAGCCCAGTCCACTCCAGTCTAGCCCAGTCCACTCCAATCCAGTCTAGCCCAGTCCACTCCACTCCAGTCCATCAAGTCTAGCCCAGTCCACTCCAGCCTAGTCAAGTCTAGCCCAGTCCACTCCAGTCCAGTCTAGCCCAGTCCACTCCAGTCTACTCCACTCCAGTCAGTCCAGTCTAGCCCAGTCACTCCAGTCCAGTCTGCCCAGTCCACTCCAGTCTACTCCACTCCAGTCAAGTCTAGCCCAGTCCACTCCAGTCCAGTCTAGCCCAGTCCACTCCAGTCTACTCCACTCCAGTCCAGTCCAGTCTAGCCCAGTCCACTCCAGTCTACTCCACTCCAGTCCAGTCAAGTCTAGCCCAGTCCACTCGTCTACTCCACTCCAGTCCAGTCAAGTCTAGCCCAGTCCACTCCAGTCCAGTCAAGTCTAGCCAGTCCACTCCAGTCTACTCCACTCCAGTCCACAAGTCTAGCCCAGTCCACTCCAGTCCAGTCTAGCCCAGTCCACTCCAGTCTACTCCACTCCAGTCCAGTCAAGTCTAGCCCAGTCCACTCCAGTCTATTCCACTCCAGTCCAGTCAAGTCTAGCCTAGTCCACTCCAGTCTACTCCACTCCAGTCCAGTCTAGCCCAGTCCACTCCAGTCTACTCCACTCCAGTCCAGTCAAGTCTAGCCCAGTCCACTCCAGTCCAGTCTAGCCCAGTCCACTCCAGTCTACTCCACTCCAGTCCAGTCAAGTCAAGTCTAGCCCAGTCCACTCCAGTCTACTCCACTCCAGTCCATCAAGTCTAGCCCAATCCACTCCAATCCAGTCTAGCCCAATCCACTCCACTCCAGTCCATCAAGTCTAGCCCAGTCCACTCCAGTCAAGTCTAGCCCAGTCCACTCCAATCCAGTCTAGCCCAGTCCACTCCACTCCACTCCAGTCCATCAAGTCTAGCCCAGTCCACTCCAGTCTACTCCACTCCAGTCCAGTCTAGCGCAGTCCACTCCAGTCGCGGTTCCAGCCACTTACCGGAGACATTGAGTTGTCCTCCCTGGAACCAGCGAATCCTGCCCTGGTTCAGGTCGCAGTCACTCACTGTCGTAAAGGGGCTGATCCAGGACAGTCTGTCCCGGGCCAGCGCAGCCCAGAAGCGCTCGGGATGCTTCAGCGAGAGGTCCTGCAGCGCCGGGTAGTCCCTCACTCCCAGGAAAGCGGCTGCCTCCGGCATGTAGGCGTTCACATTGAAACCGGAGCAAGTTGTGGCCGAGCGCAACTTGGTAACGAAGCCCAGGAGGCGCTGGCAAGGGGGCTGGGGGGCACGGAGAGCCGCTCTAAGCAGCAGGGACATGGTGCAACACAGCTAGCTGAGCCCTTCAAACCTCCCCAACAACACCGACTGCTCTCCGGCACTGGACACGGAGCTGGAAACATGCACTCAGCCTGTGACGAAATGCACATCTGTCTGAAGTAATGTGATCGTTTAATAGTCCAAAACAGCTGCAGTTTCTCAGTCCTACCCCAGTGCCACCTAGGGAGAGTGACACAAGTTGTAAATTCTACTTACACAGCTTCTATTTCTTCAAATCTCAATAAAATCCAAAGTCAGCCAGCAGAGAGGTTTTAATTAATGGCAGTCTCTCGACTGAAAAAAATGAGAGGGAGTTTGTCAATTATGAGTTTGAATTTAATTTTAATAGCATCACAAGTAGGCTAACATTAACAACGCAATGTGAAAACACCCTCCCCCAGTCACCACGCTCAGGCGCCTGTTCGGGTACACCGAGGGAGAATTTAACACGGTCAGTGCACCTAACCCTAACAATCTTTCGGACTGTGGGAAGCACCCGGAAGAAACCCACGCAGACACGGGGAGAATGTGTAAACTCCGCACAGGCAGTGACTCCAAGCCGGGAATTGAACCTGGGTCAATTTGGGGGTGGCAGGGTTTTGATAGAGTTAATGAAAAGAGGAGTTCTTTGCACTGGCCCGAGGGTCGATGAGCAGAGAGGAGGTGATATTTTTTATTCTGGAAGTGAGTTCTGACCAGCAATGTGTTGTCTGACAGGAAGCAAATCCAAGGGAACTTTCTAAAGAGAAATCTTCGAGAAGGGCCCTGAGGGAGTGGGATCTTACACAGGCACAATGGGCCGAATGGCCTCCTGCTCTGAATCTAAGACGTGATATTTCATTTCATTGAGATCTTCTCTGAAAGCAATCTAGGAGCAGTGGTCAGACGGTCCTGCGATGCCCTCCCCCACTACCAACAACTCCATCCGAAAGACCCAAACCAGTTATTCAATGTTATCAGCAATAAATTTATAAAAAAGCAAAATTCTGTAAATGCCAGATGCTGAAATAAAAATGCTGAAGTAAACAAATGGAAATTGTTAGTGAGCATCAAGATTGTGGAGCTGAAATGTGCACTGTGATTCTCCCTCCTCATTTACTGCCTGAACTCAGGAGAAATTCCAGCATTTTCTGTTTTCCATCTTACCTTTGTCAATGTTTATCCAGTCTCTAAGCAGTGTCTATCCAGTTTCTATCCCATGTTTATCAGTGTTTATTTGGCGTTTAACAGAAAGAAATCCCATAACACCAGCTTAGAGTCCAACTAGTTTATTTGTAGGAAGTGCCGCAAGCTTCCAACACCAGCATCTCCACATTATATCCGGTGTTTACCCAGTGCCTATACTGTGCCCTACCCAAATTCCTACTGTGCCGATTCCATGTTTATCCAGACTTTTATGGGTTGTCTGGACAAATATGTGAATAGCATGGGAATGGAGGGATATGGTTCCCGGAGGTTTTAGTTCAGCTGGGCAGCATGGTCGGTGCAGACTTGGAGGGCCTATTCCTGTGTTTTTCTTTGTTCTTAGCACGTGTCTATGCAGTGTCTATCCAGTGTTTATCCAGTGTCTATCCAGTGTTTATCCAGTGTCTATGCAGTGTTTATCCAGTATTTATCCAGTGTCTATGCAGTGTTTATCCAGTATTTATCCAGCGTCTATGCAGTGTTTATCCAGTGTCTATCCAGTGTTTAACCAGTGTCTATCTAGTGTTTAACCAGTGTCTATCCAATGTTTACCCTGTGAATATCCTGTGTATCCTGTGTTGATCCCATGTTTATCCAGTGTCTGTTCCATGTCTATCCAGTGTCTATTAGATGTCTATCCACCACCTATCCAGTGTCTACCTATTGCCTATCCAGTATCTATCCAATGCTTATCCAGTATCTATCCAGTGCCTATCCAGTGACTGTCCAGTATCTATCCAGTGTCTGTCCAGTATCTATCCAGTGCCTATCCAGTGACTGTCCAGTATCTATCCAGTGTCTATCCAGTATCTATCCAGTGTCTATCCAGTGTATTTTCAGTGTCTATCAAGTGCTCCTTTCACATTCCTGGTCTTCATGCTCCACATTTCTCCAGATTCATGGCCATGAGAGACACTGTAGCTGATTCAACTCCTTGAAGCATTCCCAAACCATTCCTGTCATCTTTCTGGGATCTTCTGTCTAAGCCAGAGCCTTCTTCCTTTTTGCAGCTTTAAATCTCCCAATATTCCTCTCCATCAATTCTTCACTGCTGCTAGAATCGCTGATTCATGTTCCAGTTCTCAGATCCACACCATTATAGGGACATAGCCATCACCACGTCAATATTATCTTCATTAGTAAAGTATCTTTAGTCTTCAGTGAGAAGGTTGAAGTGTGATCTGATAGAGCTGTTTCTGATTAGGAAAGGGTTTGACAGAGGTGGCATGGAGAAGATGTTTCTCAAGGAGGCCATAAATAGGGATCAGAACTGTAAGAGAGTCACTAATAAATCCAAGTAGGGAATGAGGAGAAATGTCTTTATTCAGTGAGTGGCGAGAAAGTCCAACTAATTACCAAAGAGTGTCAGTTAATGAGCCTCGATGAATTGAAGCGAAAGATACAGATTCGATGGGCTGAATGGCCTCCTTCTGCACTGTACATGATTCGATAATGGGAAAGGATTAGCACAGTGTGCCGATGGAGTGAGAGGTAAAGAGGTGGGAAGAGGCTTCAGTGGAACTGAAACATTAAATTGGCCAATGGTCACAGGGCTGTTTCTGAGCTGTAAATTATAGATAACATGCTGAGCAGAAACACACCCTATCTTTCTGTTCAATGTTTTATCCACAACTCCCAGGGTGGGACTTTACAGCCCCACTCAATATGAAATATAAAATCCCGCCCAAGGTCAACGGACCTCCCCATGCTCTGTCTCTCACCCAGTCCGGTTCCCTTGGCGAGTGGGTGTAAGTGAGGGGGGGCCTGTTAAAAGTATGAACCCCCTGATTAAGGGCAATCAAGGAGCCTCTTGCTTTGTGTTTAACCGGGACTGTCAGTCCTTCTGGGACTCCTAGTTATAGACTGCTCACTGAAAGCACTCAGTCTGCTGCTGGTCAGACTTGTAAACGGAAGGGATTTTAACAAAGGGGCTTCTGCCTCCGAGGAGTTATTACAGCGAGCCAGTAAAATTCCAGGCCCCGCTCTCGATCACTAAACCCACCAAGCTTTTCCCCTCCAACAAGAGAGAGGGACGTGTGACAGAAGGCTGGGGAAATCACATTGATATTTATTAAAAATTTATGGGCAAGGATGTCATGACATCACCAGTGAGGGGCGGGGAAAACCAGGAAAGGCGGTCCCTCTGGATTTTCCGCCCACATTGCTGTTCTCTCTGGCAACGAATGTGACTGCAAATCCGCACCCCCCCAACTCCCCCCCCCCCCACCCTCAGCCGAGTCTCCAGTTTCAGTTCTCTGTTTGAATCCTGTCTATATCCCAGAAATACCACACCCTACACCCGTCAGCTTCCGGTTTAACTCAACAAGAATCTTGGGAAATCATTACGAAACAGATTTATCTGATCATTTGTCCCTCTCTCTTTCCGGGAATTTGCTGTTTGCAAATTAGTTGCTGTGTTTCCTACAGTTCAGCAATGATAATTCTTCAATAGGACCTCATTGGCTGTGAGTTGCCTTGGAACATTGTGAGGATAAAAAAGGTGCTATATAAATGCCAGTTATTTCTATTTTTTTTGTTTGTTAATGTTTTATGCAAAACATCAGAACCACAGTTTACCACAGCAGCTCCAACAACAGTCAGGAATCACAGAATCTCTACAATGAGAACATATAACATTACAACGCAGTACAGGCCCTTCGGCCTTCGACGTTGTGCCAACCAGTGAAACGAATCTAATGACCCTCTAACCTAAACTATTCCAATGTTATCCATTTGCCTATCCACTGACCATTTGAATGCCATAAAGTTGAGGAGTCCACAACTGCTGCAGGCAGGGCATTCCATGCCCTTACTACCCTCTGAGTAAAGAACCTACCTCTGACATCCGTCCTATAATTACCACCCCTCAATTTAAAGCAATGTTCCCTCGTGTTAGCCATCACCATCCAAGGAAAAAGGCTCTCACTGTCCACCCTATCTAACCGTCTGAAGGAGGCCATTTGGCCCATCGAGCTTGCGCTGACAATGATCTCACCTATCACTGTTTACCTGCTAATCCCCTGACACTAATGGACAATTTATCATGGCTAATCCACTTAACTCATACATCTTTGGACTCAACTCCAAAGCAGCAATTTGACTGTCACCCCATTCACCACTTTAAACATCCATCCTCTCCACCATAGACACACAGTGACAGCCATATATATAAGATGTCCTGCAGCAACTCACCAAGGCTCCTCGGATACCTAGAAGGACAAGGGCAGCAGATACATGGAAATACATGGAAACAATACCACCCCTTTACCAAACCACTCATCATCCTTGGAAATATATCACCATTCCTTCACTGTCGCTGGGTCAAAATCCTAGAATTCCCTCCATAACGGCGCCGTGGGTGTATATCCACACTAGTTGGGCTGCAATGGTTGAAGAAGGAAGTTCACCACTTTCTCAAGAGCAATTAGGGATGGGCAGAGAAATACAGGTTCAGCCAGCGTTGCCCATGTCCCGTGAAAGATAGAAAAAGCTTGGGGCACATAAGGACCAAGAGTGTTTATCTTGAAGCAACAAGAACAGAAGCTGCAGCAAGCTCACAGCATTCATAGAGAGAGAAAAATGTTCATCGCACAAGCTGGGATGAGGTGAATTCACAGTCTCGGTTTAGGCACAGTGAGAAGTCTCCCAACACCAGGTTAAAGTCCAACAGGTTTATTTGGAACCTGGAGTGCTGCTGTTTTGGAGTGCTGCTCTTTCACCATTGTGATGATACAATGAATAAATAGTCATACCGTAGATAAAAACACAGGTTTGGAAGCTTTACTGACATTCACTCTCAGCTGAGCTGATGCTGTTTCTGAACAAAGTGTTTCAGGTCAATCCAAGTTGCCGGAATCCATTCACCATTTTCTAAACTGTTTTGGACTTTCCAAGCCTGCCAGAGAAAACCTCACCCTCGCTCTCATCCCACTCCCGACCTCGACCCTTCATCCTATCCCTCACTCCCACCCTTCACCCTTTCCCCTCACCCAATCCCGCACCCCTTATTCTCCACTCCTCACATCCCCAACCTTTGACCTTGATCCCTCACTACATCCCCTACTCCTCACCCACCACCTCTCACGTCCCCAGCCTCTGACCTTGACCCCTCATCCCATTCCCCCACTCCTCATCCATCCCTGACCCCCTCACACCCCAATCCTGTCCCTATCTCTACCCCTCACCCACCATCCCTCACCTCAATTCCCACTTCACCCCCCACACCTCACTCCCCACCATCACCTCCCATCCATGACACCTCACCCCATCCCTGACCCCCTCACACCTCAATCCTGTCCCTGTCTCCACCCGTCACCCACCACCCCTCACCTTGAACCCCCACTCCACCCACCATACTTCACTCTCTACCCCTACTTCCCACCCCTGACCCCCTCACACCTCAATCCTGTCCCTATCGCTTTCCCTCATCCACCATCCCTTACCTCGACCCCCCACCATCCCCCACACCTCATTCTCCACCCTCACCTCCCATCCATGACCCCCCACCCCATCCCTGACCCCCTCACACCTCAATCCTGTCCCTATCGCTTTCCCTCATCCACCATCCCTTACCTCGACCCCCCACTCCATCCCCCGCACCTCATTCTCCACCCTCACCTCCCATCCATGACCCCCACCCCATCCCTGACCCTCTCACACCCAATCCTATCCCTATCTCTACCCCTCACCCACTATCCCTCACCTCGACCCCCACTCCACCCCACACCTCAGTCTCCACCCTCACCTCCCACCATGAGCAGCCCCTGACCCTCTCACAGTTCAATCCCATCCCACCCTCATCCCCCACCTCTCACCACCCCCCCCCCCCACCCTTTTCTCTCCTGATCTCTCGCTCCCATCTCCTCACCTTGTGAGTAAAAATCATAGGCGGAGCTATTCAAAGCCTCTCTCACGTTCTCCCTACAGATTGACTCAGAGAGTGGCCCCAACAGAACCAAGAGTGAGTTGCAAGGCCTGGGGGGCTGTTTGGGTGTGGAGATGCTGGGGTCCAACTCCCCACTCACTTGATGAAAGGACAGAGCCCTGAAAGCTGGTGGCAAATAAACCTGTTGGACTTTAACCTGGTGTTGTGTGACTTCTTACTGGGCTGTTTGGGACCAGGGCCTGCTTCCTGAGTGATTTTTTAATCGCCTAGACCACGTGTGTGATTCAGAGTCCTCACATGTTCCCCAATTGCCTCCCTTCCAAGGTCATTCCTTCATGGGGGGCCTTGTTACAGCACTGGAGCTTCCCTGGCAGTGGCTGCCCCCTGGTGGAATCTTCAGGAATCTGCAATGTCTGGAATCTGTTGAATTAAAGACCTTGTATTTATACACTGTGCTTTGTTGGATCACCAGATATCTCAAAGGGCTACACAGCCAATGGAAACACTTTTTGAAGTGTTGGTAATATCGGAAATGTGGCAGCCAAATTATGCACGGCAAGCTTCCACAAATAGCACCCCTTTTCCAGATGTTGATTGAGGGATGACTATTAATCAGGAGAACAAGGATAACTTCCACCAATCCGATCCTTGTCTGGAACAGTGTCATGGTGTCTTTCCCATTCAACCAGGCAAGCACAAGGAGCCTTAATTTAATGTCTCACATGAAAACCAGCACCTCTGCACATGCAGCACTCCCTCAGTGGAGGGTCAGACCAGATGTTTCTGCTTAAGGCCGGGGTGCAATTGCCAACTCTATTAAATATATTCCTGGAGGTTTCAACACACGACTTTCCCCCATCCTCCAGCCATCCCTTGCTACTCCGAAGGAAAAAGACTTGTTAACCAGTTGGATCTTGCTCGTATGAGCTTTGACAAAGGGTCATCTGGACTCGAAACATCAGCTCTTTTCTCTCCTTACAGATGCTGCCAGAGCTGCTGAGATTTTCTCTTTTGGATATTGTTCACCTATCAGTCAGGCAATTTTGTTTTGCCATTGTCAATATTTTTATATCTGGTACAGAGGAATGTCTAGAGAGGAACATTTGTTTTAATGTTCTGGTGATTTTTCTCCAGGGTTTCCCACAGCAGAATCTGGGAAACTTTGCTCCAATCCTAGAGGACTGGAATCCAAAATCTAGTGAGCTATTGGGAACCAAGTGGCTTTGGGATATATTCACACAGCTCTAGGGTACACAAGGAAAGCTTTTGTTTATTGCCAGTGTCAATATGGTTCAACCTAAGACCCATTTCTTCAAGAAGACAGATTTTTATTTCACTTATGACTCCATGGGAAGCACTCTCATGAATAGCAAGGCTTAAGTCCCTCTCCAGAGACTGGAACTCAATGCTGAGGGTGTGCATCGCTATCAGAGGTGTTGCCCTTCAAATGAACCATTAAACCAGAGTCCTGGCTGTCCTTCCTGGGAGGCACAGCTACCTCCCAGTGCCAGGGATCCCGGGTTCAATTCCGGCCTTGGGTGTCTGTGCAAAGTTTGCATGTTCTCTCCATGTCAGCATGGGTTTCTTCCAGGTGCTCCAGTTTCCTCCCACAGCCCAAAGATGTGCAAATTACGTGGGTTGGCCATGCTAAACTGCCCCGCAGTGTCCAAAGATGCATAGATTTGGGGATTAATCGGATGAATACATGGGAATAGCACCTGAGGTAGATGCTCAGTTGCAGACTCGATGGGCCAAATGGCCTCTCTTTGTATTATAGGGATTCTATAATTCGAATGTAATTAGATTAGATGACCTTGTGCAGAAAACATAAAAGGTCAAACAGCTAACAATTTATAATTGAATGAGCTGCCAGAGGCAGTAGTAGAGGCAGGGACAATTTTGTCTTTTAAAGAGTATTCATACAGTTACAGAGGAAGATGAGTATAGAGGAATGTGGGCCAAATGCAGGCAATTGGGACTAGCTTAGTAGTTAAAAAATAAGGACAGCATGGGCAAGTGGGCTGAAGGGCCTGTTTCTAATGCTGTAAATCTCTATGATTCTATGACAAGGACACGTCAGAGTGTCCCAGCTGGAGTATGCCACCTCACAGGACATAGCTATATTCATGGTTCCTCATGCAACAATCTCCTTCTCCTGAGTTCCCCCCATTCCACATCTCAGCAGGCTATGTGCCCACATTCTATAATCTAACAGCTGGTCATAGTGCCCAACTCATGGAGGCCCAAGAACAGGCTTTAGCACCGTCTTATGGCGTATGATGCGTGGATTTAGGGTGCACCCGCAGATTCCAGGGCTTTGAAGAGGAAAGGAATAAGAGACAGTAGCTTGTACGGGCAGAGGGGTACAGGAGTAACAACTGCAGATTTGGAAGACAGGGGAAATGATCCAAAATGCAAGAACCACTGACCTAGCAGCAAGTGGTGCGGAGAAAGAGTGACAGAGGACCCTGGAGAAAATATCCACCACACACTCTTCCTAATCCGCAAATTGGGAAATTCCAGCAAAACATAGGAGATTATCATTGACTTCAGGAAACTCGGTGGAGGGAATGGCTGTTCTGGTCTCCCCATGCCAACACTATAGTTAAGAAAGCCCACTGTTGCCTCCACCTTCTCAGGAGACTGAGGATATTTGGAATGCCAGCTACAATTCTCACCAACTATGCACCATAGAAAGCATTCTTTCTAGTTGTATCACAGCTTGATACAGCTCCTGCTCTGCCCAAGACTGCAAGGAACAACAAAGTGTTGTGAATGTAGCCTAATCCATCACACAAGCCAGCCTCCCATTCATTGACTCTGTCTACACTTCCCACCACCTCTGAAAAACAGCCAACATAATTGAGGATCCCAACACATCCCGGACATTCTCTATTCCACCTTTTTCCATTGGGGAAAAAGATTCAAATGTCTGAGGTCACGTACCAACTAACTCAAGAACAACTTCTTTGCTGTTGTCAGACTTTTAATTAGATGTATCTTGCAATAAGTTGATCTTTCTCTACACCCTAGCTATGTCTGTAACACTACATTCTGCACTTTCTATGAACAGTATGCTTTATTTGTATAGCATGCAAAAAACAATACTTTTCACTGTTTACTAATACATATGACAATAATAAATCAAATCAAATCAAAAAATTAACCAAGAGCCTGGTTTATTGAGGTGGGTGGCGCAAGCAAGGGGTTAAATATCTATGATTTCTTGAACAATTTCAAGCAATGCTTCCCAGATGTATTGGTGGTAAAATTCCACATCAGCTGAGTTTAAATGTAAATGAAATGTTATCTCTTCTGCTCCGAGCATCTGAATTCTGTGTTAATAGGATTTAGTCAGGTTACATGTAATTATCTTTTAACATGCTATGTAAGACAACAGACGGGTGACCAAGGGAACAAGATAAGAGTTCGTCCAAAGATTTCCATTTCTGTAGCATCTTTTATGAATTCACAATGTCCCAAAGAGCCTGACAAAGAATTGCTTTTGAAACTGCCACATCTTGTACCAGCACAGTGGCATAGTGGTTAGCAGTGCTGCCTCACAGTGCCAGGGACCCGGGTTCGATTCCCAGCTTTGGTCACTGTCTGTGTGGAGTTTGCACATTCTCCCCATATCTGTGTGGGTTTCCTCCGGGTGGTCTGGTTTCCTCCCACAGTCCAAATATGTGCAGGTTTGGTGCATTGGCCATGTTAAATTGCCCCTTAGTGTCAGGGGAATGAGCTTGGGTAAATGCATGGGGATAGGGCCTGGGTGGGATTGCGGTTAGTGCAGACTCAATGGGCTGAATGGCCTCCTTCTGCACTGTAGGATTCTATATGATTTTATCCACGAAACTCACCTACTGTTACCTCAATGCTATTCTCAGGAAATTACTGAATATCCTTGCTCCCACATTATCTGATGTTGGAATTAATTGGTGCACAGCAAGATCCAACAAACAATCCATTTCTGTGATTTTGGTTAAAGGATATGTGTTTCTCAGCACACCTGGGGGAGAACTCCCTTATTGCTCTTCAAAATAGTGACAACATCTGACTCAGTATCTCACGCAGTGCAGTTCACTCTTGGTCGGTAAGTTGGTCAATCAAAAGATGAGATGCTGTCATTCTAGACTACATCTTCTGTCATTCAATCTCTCCCGACCTTCACCCGAGCACAGACCTTCCTGTTATCCTTACCTCTTGCTCAAAATCTAATACATCCTTAACTTTTCCCAGCTCTGGTAACTGATGGAATGGCAACAATAAATTCTGTTTTTCTCTCTACAGTTGCTATCATAACCTGCTGAGTATTTCAGCATTCTCTGTTTTTATTCCAGTAACAGAGCAGTTAGCACACAGTGCGTATGTGGAGGGGATAGACCTGATGGGCCAGATTATAGAATTGTAGAATCCTACATGCAGAAGGAGGCCATTCAGCCCATTAAGTCTGCATCGGCCACAATCCCACTCAGGCCCTATCACTTAACCTCACCTATCTACTCTATGAATCCCCCTGACACTAAGGGGCAATTTAACATGGCCAATCAAACTAATCTGCACATGTTTGGAAGGTGAGAAGAAACCAGAGCATCCGGAGGAAACCCATGCAGACACAGGGAGAACATGCAAACTCCGCACAGTGACCCAAGCCGGGAATCAAATCTGGGTCGTTGGCGCTATGAGGCAAATGTTCTTCCATCATATGATGCTTTATGTTTCTGTTGTGCAGCCATACTAATACATTAAAAATACATACACACAAACACGCATGCAGACATGTCTACACATGCACACACACACAAACAGACATGCAGACATATCCTTATACACAAACACACACACACATACACATGCATGTGCATGTACACAAGCATATATGCACACATACACAGGCATGCATAAACACACACATGCACACACATGAGCACCCTCACATGTACAAACACACACATGTACCCACATGCATACGCATACACAATGTGAGATTTCATAAGGCCAGAAGTGGTGAGGGGATTCTACAAGGGTACCTGAAGAATGGAGTCTTCTTTTGTATTGGTGCTTTTAACAATGTTACGAGAGCAGTCTAACAGTAACAGTTACGTAGAGCTGGTTGTGCTGTACTGATAATTCACAAAATTTCACTGCTGTGGAGAACATAAGCCACTTGCAAAAATCTGCAGAAGAAGACATCTAAGTTTGAACCATTTCAGTGAATTTGCATTGCACCATTTATTTTCCTCATGTGAATGTGATCTTCTGGGGGATTTCTTTTATACAGAAACTCAAACAAGAAACACATAATATTAGTAACTACAGTTCAATATATTTCAATATTCAGGATACCCCAGCAGAAGTTGGGTGATGGTATGTACAATATTTACAAAGGTTTTACATTCCAATGCTTTTCAGCTCCTTTCAGTTAATGTCACATCATCACAGAATGCACTCCAAAAACAATGGGATGAGGTGGGATAGGGGTGACACTGCATGGAAGCTGCAATGAATCGAGGGAGGATTCCTGATATCTGAGTACAGCACCAACCATTGTACTGGTGTCCATCGACTTTCCCATCCCAACAGATATCATCAGCTATAGTCCAGTTCGGACTGTAGTTCATGTTTAGCACAAACATCACCTGGCAATGGGTTTGTGGAGTTTTGCCCAATTCCCTACCACTGGAATCCAGGCACGATGTGGATCCATCCAGAATTGATTTAGACATGGAACACAATAAGCATGGTCTAGCTGACAAAAATCCTGTCCCCAGTGTAAAGAGAACTCCCTTCCCTGCCCACCATGAGTTCCAAACCAAGTTTGATAGGGGAAGGACTGTGGTCCATATAAAGGAGCTTCTTATTAAATATCCTCGATCTGGCATTGCTCTGAGCCCAAACTCAACCAAGAGGTCAAAGCAAGGCGCCCATCATTGACCAACTACACACTTCCAAGGGAGAAAGAGCGACTGGTATCACCAATCTGTACTCAGGGGCATTGGAAAGTACAATATTCTGGTAAAATGTGTCACCTTTATACTCAGTGTATACAATTCCCTTTGTCAAAGCAATTCTGATTTTGAGATGTGAAAAGTTATTTGGATCTGAGGGGAAGATTATATAATTTCCACTGTGTTCCATCAAATGAGAAGTGCATAGAAACTGATCAATGGAGCTGGGAATTTTTAATAGGGAATGAGCCCTCAAATTGCAATCTTCTTGCTAATATTTAGTTCTTACGGATTGCTACACTCTTATGGAGTAATTACCCTGGAGGAATGTACCCATTTCTTCGCGTTCTCCCATCCGTTGCCCACTTTAACACTTATTAAAGACCATTCTGGGTTTCCTTCTCTTTCTGAGTCCATTTGATGGTCCATTAACATTAATCACTAATTGATACTCGCTCACGCTCTTCTGTTTCTAAAGAGGCTCATCTGATATCATTTTCAGGAAAAAAATATAATTCAAAATTTTGAAAACCTCCAGCAATAATTTGAACTTGAAATAATGAGCTTCCACCTTTGCAATTGCTCGTTTCTGTGCCAGAGAGGGTGATGGCAATAATTAACATTGAACACATCATTACAATGGGGCTTAGAGGGAAGTGAGAAAGATTTGACCTCCTGTGGTGAGTTTAGTTTGTTACCACTGTGCAATTACAGCTATTTCAAACCAGTCAATGCATCCAATCATGAGACAGGCGATGTTTGTGGCTGCAGACTGACACCACTTTTAGCTGCACATTTGCCCCTCACCAGCCAGTCGCCATAGCAACATTGGTGCATAAATAATGATGGAAGCCATAAGCCTTGCCATTATTTTGATGGCAAAGTCTGATCCATTATTGGTTGGACTACGTGCCTTTTGGATTTAAATTGCATTGTGATCAAGATACAGAATTATTGAAGCATTTTAATGATTTGAACTCACAGCACACAAGCTCTGGAGAGAGTCAAAAAAGAGAGAAGCTTTTAGTTTGTGTTACTCTGTAAGGATGAAGAATGGAGGCTGATCACAGTATTTTCTACATTGCTATAAATTTATTCAGGGGCTGTCAGGATGGTAGAGAACTTCAAGTTTCTAGATGTCCAGATCACTAATAATTTGTCCTAGTCTCTCCAAGCCGATGCTACAGTTAAGAAAGCCCACCAGTCACCCTACTTTCTCAGGAGGCTAAGGAAATTTGGCATGTCCACTACGACTCTCACCAACTTTTACAAATGAACTATAAAAAACATCCTATCTGATTGTATGACAGCTTTGTATGGCTCCTGTTCTGTCCAAGACGGCAAGAAATACAAAGGATTGTAAACATAGCTCAGTCCCTCATGCAAACTAACCTCCCATTCCATGACTCTGTCTATGCTTCCCACTGCCTCGGAAAAGCAGCCAGCATAGTTAAAGACCCAATGCATCTATATGTTCTTCCACCTTCTTTTGCAGGGAAAGATGTACAAATGTCTGAAAATATGTACAGACTAACTCAAGAACAGCTTCTTTCCTGCTGCCGTCAGACTTTTGAATGGATCTACCTTATATTAAGTTGATCTTTCTCTGTAGCCTAGCAATGAATGTAACACTACATTTTGCACCCTTTTCTTTCCTTCTCCCCTATGTACTCTATGAATCGTATGTTTTGCCTGTAAAGCGTGCAAGAAACAATACTTTTCACTGCATCCCAATAATGTGACAATAATAAATCAAATTAAAGAAGAAAATGAGCTGTAACCCGTGGAGACAGTCAGCGAGTGTTGTCAGCAGGTCACACATTTGTACGCACCAATGCCAGATTGAGAAACTACCAGCACTTTTGCTTGTATCCTGTTCTGTACCCATAACCCCATTACTGATCATCCCCAGAATAACAAACCCAATACTGGGAAGCAATTCACCTGCTGGGGCTTTCTCAGGGTTAAAACATAATAGTCAACACCACGCATTTAAACAAACCAGGGTCTCACATCATCAAGGTCGGCCCTTTAACATAGCAACACAGAAACATAGAAGCAGGAGTAGGCTAGTTCTGCTATTCATCACAATTATGGCTGATCATCCAACTCAAGAGCCTAATCCTGTTTTTCCCCCATAACCTTTGATCCCATTTGCCCCAAATGCTACATCCAGCTGTCTCTTGAATACATTCAATGTATTGGCATCAACTACTTCCTGTGGTAATGAATTTCACAGGCTCACCACTCTTTGGGTGAAGAAATGTCTCCTCATCTCTGTCCTAAATGGTTTACCCTGAATCCTCAGACTGTGACTCCTGGTTCTGGACCCCACCACCCCCACCATCGGGGAACCATCCTCCCTGCATCTACTCTGTCTAGCCCTGTTAGAATTTTATAAGTCTTTATGAGGTTTTTCCCCTCATTCGTCTGAACTCCAACAAAAACAATTCTAACGTAGTCAATATCATGTGTCTGTCCCGTTATCCCTGGAATCAGCCTGATAAACCTTTAATTTGGATTTGGACTAATAATATGGATAAATACAGGATGATAGTATCTCATAATCAGGCTCAGTTGATAGAACTTTTGCCTCTAGATCACAAGGTTCAGGGTTCAAGTCCCACTCTCGAGCTAAAGCAGGAAAATCAAATGAGGCATGGGAAAGTGCAACATCTTCTAAGATGCTGGCATTTACCAAACTCACCTCCTGCCCCTTCCCTCCCCGCTTCCTCACCCCTCTCCCCCTTTCCCTCACCGCCCTCCCCTTTCCCTCACCCCTCCTTCCCCTCCCCTCGTCCGTCTTCTTGAAATAGACCAGAGGAGGTATCGCCAGTGTCCTGGTCAAATATTTACCCCCTGAGCACGAATGATTGGTGTTTATGACAGTTTGCCGTGTGCCAATTGGCGTTACAGCAGTGAGTACATATCAAGGAAGGGCTTCATCAGTCGCAAAGTGGTTTGGGAGGTCCAATGGTTATGAAAGATAAACACGAGTCTTTTTTTGCTACCCTTAGGGCAAGACCATCGCTCACAACCTTCAGGACAAAGCTACAGGCAAAGTACATCTCTCTCAAGGTTGGTTGCTAACATTTGGTCAGCTATCCATCAGTGACTGAGCAGAGTCAGGGGCCAGTAACAGCGATGGGACAGGATGCACACACGTGATGTTGGTGCCAATCAGGACGGTGCCCCTTTCTGCCAGTCCGCTTTGATACTTATAGGCAGAGCCTGGCTGCCTGAATTCCACAAATAGATATAACAGATCCATCTGAGGAGTCTTAACTCCTACAAGATAAGGTGGGAGTTGGCTGGAGGGAGAGGGGTGAGGGCTGGACGTGGCAGCAGCCATGATCTCAAGATCCCTACTGATATTTTAGCTCCTTGGGGGGATGCCAGAGCAGAATAAAGATGGCCAGCAGCGCCACCAGTAATGGTGGCCATTGCTGGGACTGCAGCATTCCCCAATACCCAGGAATCTATAGAATCAAGACTTGGTCTGGTCAAGGCCAACAGGATCTGAGAAAGAGTGGAGAGTGCAGGGCCAAGCTCAACAGGGCAAATGAAGACTGGAAACACATGGGAGGAATATCCTGGGGAGAATAGGGGATCCTCCAATGGGCAGAGGATGACTGAATAGAAGGTATTTCCATAGCCTGGAAACCATGCTGCCAGATTTCATTTGGTGACCAGGAGACATGGCGTTAATCTTCCCCCACCTGGGAAAAACCCCAGCAGTAGCAAGAAGAAGCTATTAATTGGCCATGTAATGGCTTTGGTTAGCGCCTGGGCCTTCAAAATCTTTTCCTCCATTTCTCAGAGACCATGGGGGAGGGGGTGCAGTGGGAGGATGGCAACAGACTCTCAAGGCTACATGAGAATAATTCTCACTGAGCGTAAATGATGTGGTACTAAACAGGAATCATTACTATTTTGGTGGAAAGTCCGCCATGATGTGAAGACACTTTGGCGACGCTTTGAGGGATCATAACAACGAGATCAGCCATTTTTCATCCCATTAAAATGAGCATCAGGCTGGATACAATCAAATCCATTCCTCTCCTCACCGATGGAGGTTAAGTTGACCCTGCAGTGACTCTAAAACTCTTGGATTGTCAGAAGGTTGGAAATGAAGGCTTGGGCTAAAATAAGGGCCAAGAATTTGGATTGGTGCCCAGTTCCATAGGGATCCCATCCCACTCACATTGGGAATTTTGATGCCAATGTGGGAGGGACCTGGGTAGGGGGAGGGTGGCAACAGACCCTCAAGGCTACATTTTCCCCATGTTTAGAAAGAACATCCCAAGGAGTTTCCTTGGGCAATTCTGCTCATATTACATCCTAGAATTACCCACTTGGCCCTAACAACAGCCTCTGAGGACCTAAATCTTTACGATGGACACAGCAATCATCATTCATAAGGCAGACTGTTTGCACTGAGGAAACATCCGCTGAATCGCGGCAATGTTGGGACAGCAGGTTGGTGCACTGGCATCCTGCCAACTCAGTAAGAAGTCTCACAACCCTCACCTGAAAAAGGAGCTTGAGGCTCCGAAAGCTAGTGCTGCCAAATAAACTTGTTGGACTTTAACCTGGTGTTGTGAGACTTCTTACTGTTCTTATCCCAGTCCAAACGCCACATCATTCCTGCCAACTATTCGGAGCAAATTCTATTGGAGGACCCTTGCAATGACAATGTCCCAAGGCAAAAAGAATGAACCCACTCCGGGGGACTTGAGACAGTGCCAGTGCTGGTAGACTAGGGTTGAATGGGTAATTTGGGTATTCCACAAATCTTCAGGCTGGTGAGCTTTTAATTCATTCATTCCCATCCAATAGGTGGCTCTCATCAAGTGGAACTTAGGGATTTCTCAAACCTACTGAGGGTAACATAACTGGGAGACAGGATTTTGCAACACAACCTACTTGATCGTATTTTGTACCTTTACAAAACTGAACATCCTCCACTTTTTTTTGAGTTAATTATTCCATAATATGTAATAATGTGCAAAATAGTGAGCGGAGAACAGAAACCAGAGTTATTTCAATACACAAAATCTATTTGAATTCAAATGCTTTATATATAGATCAATGAATATCTGGGAGTGGGTGCCACGGTGGCATAGTGGTTAGCATTGCGGTCTCACAGCGCCAGGAACCCAGGCTCGATTCCGGCTTGGGTCACTGTCTATGTGGCGTTTGCACATTCCCCCTGTGTCTGCATGGGTTTCCTCCTGGTGCTCTGGTTTCCTACCACAGTCCAATGATCTGTAAGTTAGGTGGATTGACCATTCTAAATTGGCCCTTAGTGTTCGGGGAACTGGCTAGTGTAAATGTATGGGGTAGGCGGATAGGGCCTGGGTGGGATTGTGGTCGGAGGCCGAATGGCCTCCTTCTGCACTGTAGAATTCTATGATATATAAATCTATGATAGATCAATGAGTACCTGGGAGTCGGCGGCATGTTGACAGAGTGGTTAGCACCGCTGCCTCACAGGGATCCAGTCTCGATGCAGCCTTGGGTCACTGTATGTGTGGAGTTTGCATGTTCTCCCTGTGTCTGTGTGGGTTTCCTCCCACGGTGCCAGTTAGGTGGATTGGCCATGGTAAATTGGCTTTGTGTGTGTGTGTGTGTGTGTGTGTTGTGATGGACCCATGTCCCATCCTGGATGTACCCTGCCCAACTCCTGGTATCTGTTGGGCCAAGCTTCAACTCCCCGCGATCCTGAATTGAAGTAAATCTTGAAGTGAAGTGAATAGCTGGGAGTGAGTTACAGACTGAAATCTCATCAAGGGACTCAAAAAGTTTATGTATAGGATAATAGATACCTTGAAGCTACAGACTGGAATGCAATTGAGGGTTCTGATGATCTATGTAATGGATACCTGGGAGTGGATTACAGGCTCAGGACTTCATTGGAAGTGTTTGGATGGGTTATCCATAGAATAATGGTGAATTATGGGCTGGACCCAAGGTTGCGTTATTAGGCGCTATCACCAAGTACACAATATCCATGCTGAGACAGGGACGATTGCAATATCAGTGGGCTACTAGGAGCTGTGGAAGATCTCTTTGGAAGAGGTATCATCCTTTAAGAAAACAATGATGATATGGACACACTGGGACCAAACAAAAGACCCAAAGCATTGTGAAAACACAACTTAACGCAACTCTAAGTTGTGGCACATCTCAAAACCACAGCCTGCAATGCCAAACGTTGTTGTGTTTTGTGTCAAGATGGCTGCCGTCAAACAAGTGTCTGCTGAGCCAGGGAGGGTGAATGGATGCTGTTATACGGATCAAACTGGGTCATTGTTTCACCCACAGATTGACCGTTCATGGAACTAAATGCTGTAACATGAACTCAGCTGAAACATTTTTTTTAAAAATGGACAAATTTCTAATTGTACGTGTGGATTGCAAAGAAAAGGTTCTGAATTGGACCTACGCATGAGCCATCAATGAGCTGGATGGGCTGAATAGCCTCGTATCCTTATCATAAAGGTGCCGATTGTAAGCCTTGTTCTACAAACAATGAATCAATAGTTACTGAGGATTTGTCAAGAATGTCCAACTAAGACTAATTCTGGAACATTCAAGTACATTCTTTGAACACATTGGAGAAATCAAAAGGGGAAAAAAAGATAATTAAAACCTACCATAATCCACCAGTGTTTCACTTTGGTGTGACTCCAAATGAATGATTATAGATTATACTTACATAACAAGTCAATATAACAACAACAAATTGTTAAAAAAAACACATCCGTCAAGAGTAACCTCTGTAAAAGTCAAACAGAGGGAGGCCCGGAGGTGAAGCCAGGGCCAAGGTTGTGTAACTTTTGCCTCCGTTAAACAGTCTTGTTGGGGGGGTGTAACTGCATCGTAAAAGACTGCAGAGATATAAAGGGATAAAAGTTTGTGTACAAAGTTTAGAACTTTTCAGTCGACATCTCGTCTTGCATTGCTTTTGACTGCTCGCTCTTCACCTCTTTGGGCCTCTCCTCTTCTGCCATCTTGCCTTGCCCCTCACTGGACACCGTTCCTAACACTTTGGCGCTGTGCTCCTGCGCTTTCGCCCGCAGGGCAGCTATGCTGCTCTCCCGCAGTTCCTCTTTAGAAATGGCCGTCTTGGACTCCTTGCTCTTGACTTCTCGCTCGATGTCCTCTTGGCCGGCCTGACTGCCGTGCTCGGCTTCCACTTTCCTCACCACCTCAGACGCCTCGAGGGACTTTTTGTGCATTCCTAGAAAGAATTGTTGGTACTCGGTTTTAGAAAATCGTCTGGTCATTGGTAAGCCATCTTGAACTGAAAACGGTAAGCAAAGAAAGATGCCAAGATTAAACTGTAGTAGGAACCTGGGAGCTAAAGGCTTCATTTAACACAGACACTACAGGTCAGGTCAGGTAATTAGACACAAAGGTTTCACTGGAGAATTTGCTCATTTCTATAAAAGGTGCATGGTTTCCAAGACAACACCCAAAGTTGGGCAACGTAGGGACATATAACTCCAAGTGCCTTTTGTTTTCACAAATTACCCATTGTAAGTGTCACTGCTGAGACTCTTGTTCCAGCCAAGGCCTTATTTAGTCTCCGTAAGTGGTTAATGAGGAGAAAGCCGGAAAATCCCTCCCAAGTCAACGGACCCTTGTGTGGTCCGTCCCACCCGCTACGATTCCCTTGGTGGACAGGATGGGAAAATTCCATCCTCTGTCTTCAGATGGAGTTTATCCAGGCAGCACGAACCATTGCTTGCCGATAGGAACATTCTGAATTTAGCTCAAAACTGATAAACCCTATTTTTCTGCAAATGTGACAGGTCTCACTGAAGCTTTTCATCTTGCATTCATCAGGATAAACACAAGAATACCAAATTTCAAATGAGCACAATTTGAAATTTGAAAAAAAAGTGAAAAAATTCTTTCAAGATGGCTCGGAGCGAGGCAACTTCTTGCAAGTTGTGTCCAGCATACCTTTTAATTCTATCTTTTACTCTCGTCCTATGCTTCTAAAACTTCATTCTAACTCTTTTAAACTATATAATAATGCTCTTATTCAATCTTTCACAGACTTGGCACTGATCTTTCTCTACACCTTGACTGTAACACTACATTCTGCACCCTCTCCTTTCCTTCTCTATCAATGATATGCTTTGTCTGTATAGCGCGCAAAAAACAATACTTTTTACTGTACATTAAAGCATGTGACAATACAATCAAAGGCATTCTTGTGTTTATCCTGATGGATTGTAAGGTGTAAACTTGCAGAAATATATCTAACTTTCCAGCAATATTACAGTTCAGTACTTCTAAGCGATTGGCCGATAAACTCCCTCTAAATTGAATGAATGGGAGTCACTGTTCATGTTGTTAACACTGAATGTAAGCTGAGAAATGACTCCATACTGATCCAGTAATTATCTGTTCTGTGGGTAATTTTCCGTCAGAACAACAAAACTTTCTTTAAGATTAAAAATGGCTCGACAATGATCGAGGGGGCAAGTATTAATTCCATCAAACACTGTAAGACAGAAAATGCTTTGGCATATTTTCTGATGTATAACTAATGAATTGAATGTTTTTTTTTAATTCTTGTTTCCAAAAACCATTAAAGCATTTTCAATGGTTACAAAATCAGTGTGAGGAATTGTTTGGAGATCTCTGTTGACAGTGACATCTGGTGAAAAATATAAAGCAGCAGTGGAAATGAAGGGAAATAATATTTAACTCTCGTCAGATTTCACACAAGGCCATCGTATGGAAAATCCTCTCCACTGAGGCAACCTTTGACTGTGTCTCGAGCACTGGATTGCAAATGGCTCTTCTCAATTTGTTGGAAATTGATAAACCCTTGTGATTAACATCCCTGACCGCCTGCTGGGTGTGACTCTGATGAAGGCTAGTAGGTTTCTACAGGAGAGGTGAGGAGGGGTTGGTTGACGGAAGTGCACAGGAAGCAAAGGAAATCCAAAATGGAGGATGACTTGTGTTGGAGCACATGCTTTAGCAAAATTCTTTAATTCACAACAGTTCAAATATACACAAGCAAACAAGACACACAGCAAACCGCAGAATGTGAATGATGCTTCATAACACTTATAATGGAAAGAAAATACAGAAGAATTCCATGTCCACCATACTGAGGTTTGTCAAGGTTGCAAAAGGCTCACATTTCTACAAACATACACGCAAACATATGGCCTCTCGAGTCTGCTCCGCTGATCGATAATAGCTTGGCTGATCTGACTGTACTCTCAACCCCGGGTGGCATGGTGCACAGTGATTAATACTGCTGCCTCACAGTGCCAGAGAACCAGGTTCGATTCCAGCCTCAGGTCATTGTCTGTGCAGAGTCTGCACATTCTCCCCGTGTCTGCATGGGTTTCCTCCGGGTGCTCTGGTTTCCTCTCACAATCCAAAGATATGTGAGTTAGGTTGATTGGCCATGCTAAATTGCCCCTTAGTGGATTAGCAAGGGTTGTGGGAATAGGACCTGGGTGGGACTGTAGACCGTGCAGATTCGATGGGCCGAATGGCCTCCTTCTGCATTGTTGAGTTTCTATGATTCTAATCCATCTTCAACAACCTTTCACTCCCTTGCTTGTCAAGAATCTACCCCACTGTTCCTTAAAAATATTCAAAAACTCTACCACCTTTTGAGGAAGAGAGTTCCAAACACTCATCACCATCTGAGAGACAGAAATTTCTCCTCATCTCTGGCTCCTCAAATGGGCAATCCCCTATTTTTAAATGGTGACCTCTTAGATCTCCCAAAAGAGGAAACTTCCTTCCCAAAACACCCTGTCAAAGTCCCTTCAGATTCTCTTTCTTACAATGGTTTAGTTTTTTTATAGTTTTTTTTGCACCCATTGTCAGCACATTCAGTCCTTGGAGTAAAATTTCCTCCCAAACACGTGCTTAAATCCAACTCAAAAGCAATATTTCTTCCACTTCAACGACTGTCTTTCCTCTAAACTAATGGAGTGAAACATAGGACAAGTTTTCATGGATGATGTGTCCTCCCCTTCTCCACACTCTCCACCTCCTTTCCCCAGAAGGGAGGCAGTGCCATCAAGGTATTGTCATTGGACTAGTAATCCAGAGACCCAGGGTAATGCTCAGGGGGCCCAGGTTCAATACAGAGAATTAAAATGAGGCCCTAGTTAGAATTTATTGTCAATTAGTATTGAATCGCATTGCTTACGATGCAATGGGCTCCTTCTGCCTAGAATTGGGATTCTGTTGGTCCAATCTCATTCCTTATTGAACCTTACTTCATTCTATTGATCGCGGTTGGATTGGAAAGTATTTGAAAGTTGGGTGTTTCAAATTATTTTCCAGCCCAGTTAAAAACTAATTATTTATTTCCCCGACTTGAGGTGTTTAGCTAAAGCTGAACCAAAAAAAAAAGGATGACAGCAGGTAATGTTGAGTTTGTGAATATTGATTCTCACCCCTGAATGATGAGGAAAATGTCATATTCTCACTTCAGGCAAATCTTCCTGGGTTTTTTGGTTGCAGACAAAACCGTCGCTACTCTATCTCAATCTCACTCTCACTCAAGAGTGCAGAAGGGAACAACTTAGCCCATCAAATCCATGCTAGAGCAATCCAGTTAGCCCCATTGCCCCATTCTATACTTGGAGCCCTGCAAGTTTCTTCCCCTCAAGCATCCATCCAATTTCCTTTTGAGTTAATCATCATGGCCTCAGAACAGTTACCATCTGACCCCGCCTCCCTAAAAGGCCTATGTCATGTGTGATGGCATTTCCTTTCCCACAGCAACCATCTTGGAAATGAGATGGTCAGTTAGGGACAACCTCCGCATGTTGCCCGTTATGCCCCCAGAGCACTACCCAAATCAATTTTACATTGACTCCTTTGAGAACTTCCATTAGTCTGAACCCAAAATTCAAACATCATCATTGTCCAGAGTGTGTACACTTTAAGAACATTGGGAGCCATTTTCATGTACAAAGTGAAAGGTTGTATCAACATCTTGTTCTGCCCAGTTAACAATCTGAGTTTGTGAGGAGCTTTGATGAAATAAATCAGGAGAAATTTTGTTTCCATTGATCTATTGGAGGTCCATTAACCAGGCTGCACGGTGGCACAGTGGTGAGTACTGCTGCCTCACAATGCCAGGGTCATGGGTTCAATTCCTGGCTTGGCTCACTGCGTGGTTTGCACATTCTCCCTGTGTCTGCGTGAGTTTCCTCCGGGTGCCCCAGTTTCCTCCCACAGTCCGAAAGACGTGCTGGTTAGGTGCATTGGCCGTGCTAAATTCTCCCTCAGTGTACCCGAATAGAGTGTGGCGACTAAAGGATTTTCTCAGTAACTTCACTGCAGTGTTAATGTAAGCCTACTTGTAAGATTAATAAATAAACTTATAAAACCTGGATTCAGGATAATTGGCAAAGGAACTAATGACTCTGCGAGTTGTTATTATCTGGAACTCGTTGCCTGAAATGGAGGTGGAAGCAAATTTAATAGCAACCGGCAACAGGGAATTAGCTATGTATTTGACAAAGACAATGATAAACGTGAAAGAATGGGGGGTTAACTAGATTGCTCTTTCAAAGGGCTAGCAATTACATGATGGGCTAAATAGTCTCCTTCTGAGTTGCCCTACATTACCTGCTACAGCTAAATCCATTTTGGTGTTGTGTGTGAGTGTTTTTTTATATAAAACTCTCTGTTTCCATGTCAACGTGTCTCGAGCAGTGGAAAAATAAACAATTACCCAGCAGCCACGGAGCGCAGGATTCCATGATCCCATCCTTTGCCGACTTCAGGATGGATTCCGGCAGCGGTATGGAGTGCCGCACCATCGCTCCGTACAGCCCGTATTCCGCCATCACACTGCTGCGACCCCAGCATTTCTCACGCTTCCTCCATTTCGCTCTACGATTCTGGAACCAAACCTGTTCGTGCGTGGGGAGGGGGAGAAGGGGTTTGGAGAGAATTATAACAAGATAATCCATCTGAAGCAAGAAATCTCCTGCCTAAGGCCCAGTGTTGAACAGAACAAGATGAATTTCCAATTGTGTAGCATTTGCACAAAGCAAGCAGTTTCCCAAGGTGCTTCGCGGTCAATATGGGGAGATGTTGGCATTGGACTGGGGTAAACACAATAAAAAGTCTCACAACACCAAAGTCCAACAGATTTATTTGGTAACAAAAGTCTAGCTTTCGGAGCTCTGCCCCTTTGTCAGATGTGTGGGAGTTCTATTCGCAAACAGGGCATATAAAGACACAAACTCAATTTACAAAATTGATTATCCGTAAAGACTCGCATTCCAACCATTATTTTGTAAAATGAGTTTGTGTCTCTATATGCCCTGTTTGTGAATAGAACTCCCACTCATCTGACGAAGGGGCAGCGTGACTGGATTTTGCTATCAAATAAACTTGTTAGATTTTAACCTGGTGTTGTGAGGCCTCTTCCAGTCAATACACAGAGTTAAATAGACAGAGGCATTAGGATAAGTGATCAGAAAGATGACTCAAGGACATAGCATTTAGAACAGATCATAGAATCTACAGTGCTGAAGGAGATCATTTAACCCAATGGGTCTGCACTGACCACAATCCCACCCAGGCACTATTCCCGTAATCCTATACATTTACCCTGCTAATCCCGCTAACATTAGAGTCAATTTTAGCACAGCCAATTAATCTAAAATCATAGAATCCCCACAGTGCAGAAGGAGGCCATTCAGCCCATCGAATCTGCATTGACCGCAATCTCACCCAGATCCTATTCCTGTAACCCCATTTATTTACCCTGCTAGTCCCCTGGCACTAAGGGGCAATTTAACATGGCCAATCAACCTAATCTGCACATCTTTGGACTTTGGGAGGAAACCAGAGCATCCGGGGGAAACCCATGGGGAGAACGTGCAAACTCCACACACACAGTAACTCAAGCCGGGAGTTGAACCCGGTTCCCTGGCGCTTTGAGGCAGCGGTGCGAACCATTGTACCACCGTGCCACCGCAGTTGATTTGAAAGAGCAGAATATGACTTCCTCCTTCGCCAGGAACTGATTCACTTTAATACTAAATAATGTTTTATGCTGTGGTATAATAGTCCTATAGTTTCATATACAGTCACTTAACTTCACAGCAGGGATAGCACAGTGAAAGATGCAACAAAGATTACAAATTCTCTCAGATGGCTCTCAAACTGTACCAGGGAATTAGCAGTAAACATAGAACATAGAACACTACAGCACAAACAGGCCCTTCGGCCCACAAGTTGCGCTGATCATATCCCTACCTACTAGGCTATAGAACTATCTGTAACTCCAATCCCATTTAATCCCATGTACTCATCCAGAAGTCTTTTAAAAGACCCCAGCGAGTTCGCCTCTATCACCACTAACGGTAGCCAATTCCATTCACTCACCACTCTCTGAATGAAAAACTTACCCCTCACATCTCCCCTGTACTTGCTCCACAGCACCTTAAACCTGTGTCCTGTCATAGTGACCATTTCAGCCCTGGGAAATAGCCGCCGAGAATCCACCCTATCTATGTCTCTCAACATTTTATAAATCTCTATAGGTCGCCTCTCAACCTTTGTCTCTCCAGGGAGAAGGGACCTAGCTCTCTCATTTTCATAAGGCACTTATAAATCTCCTCTGCAACCTCTCAATAGCTTCCACATCCTTCCTGTAGTGAGGTGACCAGAACTGCGCACAGTACTCCAAGGGGGGTCTAACAAGGGTCTTATAAAGTTGCAGCATTATCTCCCGACTCCTAAACTCAATCCCTGTGATGTGTGCATCCAGGATTTTCAGGGAAGTCATGGCAACTGATTATAAGAACTATCTCTTTCTCCCAATATATCTAAAAGAAGTTACTGATATTGGTGCACCATGCGATAAAATTAAATTGCTCCATGGAAACTTTCAAAAGAAGCTCTTAGAATTCTATAACATCCTCACAACTTTCGTCCATTCCAAGATGTTTACGGCCAAATCACATTTTTTTTCTTTTATTGTAGTCACTATACTTCAAGGGCAGCACAGTGGTACAGTGGTTAGCAATGCTGCATCACAGCACCAGGGACCCAGGTTCAATTCCAGCCTCTGGTCACTGTGTGAAGTTTGCATGTTCTCCCTGTGTCTGCGTAGGTTTCGTCTGAGTGCTCTGGTTTCCTCCCACAGTCCAAAGATGTGCAGGTTAGGTTGATTGGCCATGCTAAATTGACCCTAGTGTCAGGATTTGGCAGGATAAATGTTCAGGGTAATGGAAGTAGAGTCTGGATGGGATTGTGGTCATTACAGATTCAATGGGCCAAATGATCTCCTTCTGTGCTGTAGGAACTCTAACACAAGAAATGCAGCAAAGAGTTTGCAGATAGCATTTTCCCACATTCGGCAATAAGATTGTGGGGGGAATTTTTTCAAAAGAATTCTAAGTGTCGAAGGGGGGAGAAAACTGTAAGTTTTTTCAGTGAGGTAAGTAATGGGAATTTACTGCACTCTGTGCAATACAGAGGCCGTAATGAAATTCTTGTCAGTAGAGGAGGTGGAGTCTCAGCTCGCTCTAGAAGCCAGCTGCTGAGCTCTAAGTGCACCATTGCACATGCGCCCTGATCTTGCAGTATACCTTATACATATTGTGTACACAATGCAACTAGCTAGGTGAGCTGGTAAGATCACACCCATTTTTAGATGTAGAATGAAGGATAAATAGCCAAGAGATCAGGAGCACTCCCCTGTTTATCTATGGTGAAATAGTGCCACATTTTCCTCAGGTATGGCCTGGGTTTAATTTCTCATCCTCTGACAGCACAGCATTCCCTCAGTACTGCACTGGATTTGTTCTCAGACTCCTAGAGTGACTGGTTCAGAAGAGAGATAATTATTCCAATTATTCTAAATGGGTTATGGGCGCTGCTGGCAAGAACTTTCGTAATCACCCTTGAACCGAATGGCTTGCTGGGCCACGTCGGAGGGCAATTCATAGTCAAACACATAGAATCATAGAAATCCCACAGTGCAGAAAGAGGCCACTTGGCCCATCAAGTCTGCACCAACCACAAACCCAGGCCCCAGCCCCATATCTCTACACATTTACCCACTAATCCCTCTAACAGATGCATCTCAGGACGGTAAGGGGCAATTTTTAACATGGCCAATCAACCAAAACTGCACATCTTTGGACTGTGGGAGGAAACTGGAGAACCTGAGGAAACTCTCGCAGACACGAGGAGAACAGGCAAATTCCACATGGACAGTGACCCGAGCTGGGAATCGAACCCAAGTCCAGGATCTGGAGTCAAATATAGACCAGACCAAGTAGGAATGGCAGATTTCCTCTCTATAGGATATTAAGGTGCCACAGTGGTTAGCACTACTGCCTCACAGCACCAGAGTTCTGGGTTCAGTTCCTGGCTTGGGTCAATGTCTGTGCAAAGTCTGCACATTCTTCCTGTGTCTGCATGAGTTTCCTCTGGGTTCTTCCGTTCCCCCCCACAGAATGAAAGACATGCTGGCTGGTGCATTGGGCACGGTAAATTCTCCCTCAGTGTACCCGAACAGGTGCCGGAATATGACAATTAGGGGATTTTCACAGTAACTTCACTGCAGTCTTAATGTAAGCCCACTTGACACTAATAAATAAATGTTTGGCGAAGCATATTGGTTTGATGACAATCGATGGGGTCACCATCACTGACAGTTGGTTACAAACTTTATTATTCTACCAGCCACCATGATGGGATTTGAACCCATTTTCCTAGAGCATTAGACTACCATTACACCACTATCTCCCAACAAGTCTGATGCTAAAGGGGGCATTTCTACTTTGCAGCTACGATATTTGGCTAAAAAAAATCCTATCAAGTCTCAAAGTTAAAAAAACCTAATAATTAAACTTTTAAGACCAAAATTAATGTTTGACAGCTATCCCCAGAGATAGATTTAATGGGAGAACAGGATGCCTAAACTGGTTTAGATTTACTAACATGCATACTGGACTTGATGGTTTGAGTTATAAGGAAGGGCTGGATAGACTGGGATTTTTTTTTCCCTGGACCGTCAGAGACTTTTATAGAGGGCTGTAAAATAATGAGGGGCATAGATAAGGCAGAGAGTCAACATCTTTTCCCAATGTTAGGGGAGTCTAAAATAGAGGGTATAGGTTTACGGTGAGAGGGGAGAGATACAAAATGGCCCAGAGAAGCAATTTTTTCACTCAGAGGGTGGTGAGTGTCTGGAACGAACTGCCAGAGTTTAAAAGTTTATTTATTAGTGTCATAAGTGGACTTGCATTAACACTGCAATGAAGTTACTGTGAAAATCCTCTAGTCGCCACACTCTGGCGCCTTTTCAGATACACTGAGGAGAATTTAGCATGACCAATTCTAAAGGTAGGAGTAGAAGCAGGTACAATTTTGTCTTTTAAAAAGCAATTAGACAATTAAGGGTAAGCTATAAGGGACATAGCTTTAAACTGAGGGGTGATAAATATAGGACAGATATCAGAGGTAGGTTCTTTACTCAGAGGATAGTAAGGTGGAATGCCCTGCCTGCAGCAGTAGTCGACTTGCCAACTTTAAGAGCGTTCAAATGGTCATTGGATAGACCAGAGAAGCAATTTTTTTCACTCAGAGGGTAGTGAGTGTCTGGAACGAGCTGCCAGAGTTTAAAAGTTTATTTATTAGTAATATTGGATAACATTGGAATAGTTTCGGTTAGAGGGTCATTAGATTAGTTCCACTGGTCAGTGCAACATCGAGGGCCAAAGGACCTGTACAGCGCTGTAATGTTCTATGCATTTCTAAGCTGGGTATAGAGGGGCCAAACACGGGCAATTGGGACGATAAAAACTGTGCAGCACGGACAAGTTGGGCCGAAGGGCCTGTTTCCATGCTGTAAACCTCTGTGACTGCCTGGTGTTAAAGTGCAAGAGATTACAAAGATATCGGTGAAATGCCCAGCAAGGCAACGCTACCTTGTTAAGCTGTTGCTGATGATGTGGGGGAGGCGGTGGTTGCTGGGATGGGTGGGTGGGGGAGTTGGGGGGGAGGGGGGAGAGGAGGAGTGATGTGTGTGGAGGGGGGGGGGTGTCAGGAATATAAAAAAAATTGTCAAAATCATTCAAGGCTCTTTTGTAACTCATGACGGTTCCTCTCCCCATCAAAGACAGCCGCTGATGAAAAATCACTTCAGCTGCAAGAGAGGCAGGCGTGCAGCGACCCAGGGGGCAGCCGGAACCTGATTGAAAAATAAGTTAATTTCTGCATCAATCGATGGCACAGCTTAGCGACAGCCGCTCAAATATCACGGGAAATTAAACTAGCCTGACTCTTGGGAGAAGATGCATTGACCCTTCCTAATTACAGCCGTGTAGTTATCATTTTCACCTTAACTGATCCCACCTCGCAGTCTCCCGGGGGAGACCTACATCTTCTGATTTAACTAATTAAAATGGGAAAATTGGGTGTTAATTTTGCGGTGGAAATTTTCGGAATTACCCTGTAATGGAAATGAAATTAAATCGCTGGCAGATTGATGGTACAGGTCAGGACATAATCTTCTTCTCCTGATTGCCTGATTAAGGCTGTTATCATTTTAGAAATCACCTCATGTCCTCGACTGCTTGATAAGTTGGATGTGAGGAATTGGTTGGTATAATTTATCACATCTCTCTCTCTCTCTCTCACTTGTATTTCAATGAGATGGTACTGAGATGGTGCCTGGGGGAGAGGGGAGAAGGGGAGAGAGTTACTGTTTAGTGCACGTCATCTGGAGGTTCTGTTGCTCTCGTTGCTGGCAATAGTGTTGAGGCTGAAGTGGGAGAGGGGTCTGCCAGCAAAGAGTTGGCACAAACGGGTCTTCTCCTGATTGAAAGTCAGTGAATACCAGGTTCCGTAGGGATCTGTGCTGGGACGCCAACTGTTCACATTATATATTAATGATTTGGAAGAGGGAACTGAATGTATTATCTCCAAATTTGCAGATGATACAAAGTTGGGTAGGAAGGTGAGCTGTGAGGAGGATACAGAGATGCTTCAGCGCGATTTAGACAGGCTACGGACATTTGCATGGCAGATGCAGCATAATGTGGATAAATATGAGGTTATTCACTTTGGTAGCAATAATAGGAAGACAGAATGGGTGCTCAACGAGACCTTGGAACCCTTGTGCACCAGTTGCTGAAAGCAAGCACGCAGGTACAGCAAGCAGTAAAGAAGGCAAATGGTATGTTGGCCTTCATAGTGAGAGCGTTCAAGTATAGGGACAGGGATGTTTTGCTGCAATTGTATAGGGCATTAGTGAGGCCACACCTGGAGTATTGTGTGCAGTTTTGGTGTCTTTATATGAGGAAGAATGTCCTTGCTGTAGAAAGAGGACAGCGAAGGTTTACCAGGCTGATTTCTGGGACAGGAGGTCTGTCACATCAGGAGAAATTAATTCAGTTAGAATTATATTCACTGGAGTTTAGAAGAACAGGAGGGGATTTCATAGAAACTTATACAATTCTAACATGGTTAGACTGGGTAGACTCAGAAAGAATGTTCTCGATGGTGGGGTGAGTCCAGAACGAGGGGTCATAGTTTGAGGATAAGGGGTAAAGCTTTTAGAACTGAGATGAGGAAAAATTTCTTCACTTAGAGAGTGGAGAATGTATGGAATTCACTCCCACAGAAAGTAGTTGAGATCAAAACAGTGTGTGATTATGAGAAGAAATTAGATATAGTTCTTGGGGCTAAAGGGAACAAGGGATATGGGAAGAAGCAGGGGCATCAGGATATTGAATTCAATGATCAGCCATGATCAAAATGAATGACAGAGCAGGCTCGAAGGGCCGAATGGCCTATTCCTGCTTCTAGTTTCTGTGTAGATCTCCATCTTTCAACTATGTGAAACAGAGCAGACCAGGAAAATAGTTTTCATTTGTTTTTGCATAGTTGGAATATTATTCATAGTCATAGAATCTCTATAGTGCAGAAACAGGCCATTTAGTTCATTAAATCTGCACTGACTACAGTGCCACCCAGCTGCTATCCCCATACCCTCAGGCATTTCCGCTGGCTAGTCCCCCTGACACAAAGGGGTAATCAAATCGAATCAAACCTGGGTTCCTGGGGCTGTGCAGAAACAGTGCTAACCATTGTGCCGCCATACTGCCCACATTCCCTGGTATGGAGTTGCCTGGTATGGAGGGCAGGTCCTATGAAGAGAGGTTGAAGGATTTGAGGTTGTTTTCGTTAGAAAGGAGGCGGCTAAGAGGGGATCTTATTGAAGCATATAAGATGATTAGAGGTTTAGATAGGGTGGACAGTGATAGCCTTTTTCCTAGGATGGAGAAAGCTAGCACGAGGGACACAGCTTTAAATTAAGGGGTATGAGTTATAGGACGGATATCAGAGGTAGGTTCTTTACTCAAAGAGTGATTAGGGAGTGGAATGCCCTGCCTGCAGCTGTTGTAGATGCGCCAAGTTTGGTGGCGTTTAAGAGGTTAGTTGATAAGTATATGGAAGAGAAGGGAATGGTTTAGTTTGGAGGGGCATTGCTTTTTATTTTGGTCGGCACAACATCGAAGGCCGAAGGGCCTGTTCTGTGCTGTATTGTTCTATGTTCTATGTTCTATTCCAAAGATGTTAGGTGGATTGGGCATGTTAAATTGACCCTTAGTATCAGGGGACTAGCTAAGGTAAATACATGGGGTTACATGGATAAGGCCTGGGTGGTAATGTTGTCAGTGCAGACTCGAAAGGCCAAATGACCTTTTTCTATATTGTCAGGATTCTACGATTCTACGAAACATCAAATCGGTTTCTCTCTCCACTAAGCTTGCTGAATTTATCCAGCATTTCATTTCAGATTTCCAGCACCTGCAGTACTTTGCTTTCATTTTCCATGAATGATATACTTGCCTCCATCCCTATCCCAGGGGAACCTGGGCTGATGATCCTCTCTGTAAACCTTGAGCTCAGATACCAATGGTAACTATTTGCTGCCACTCTTAATGAGATCACCAAATCCAGAGACTTACACCTGCACCCCCCCCAATAAATACACACGCACGCACGCACGCACGCACGCACGCACACACGCACGCACGCACGCACACACACACACACACGCACATACACAGGCACATACATGTGCACACACAGATCCGTGGACACTTCCAACTACCAGCCAGTGTGACAGATAATTCCTCAATACCATTGCACGGGAAGATGGAACACCATTAGCAAGATATTTGTTGCTGCCACATGTCTTCATTTATGCCTGATGGCCTGATGTACTTCTCTCCCAGCCTGTCCTGTTCTCACTGACCAAATTATGCATGTACATAAGCATTTTAACAACTACCTAATCCAATAACAGGACATATTCCAACCAGCTCCCAAATTGAAAAGACAACATTGAAACACATCTTTTACAAAATGCCCTCCTGAGATGCGGCAGTACAGTGGCACAATGGTTAGCACTGCTACCTCACAGTGCCAGGGACCCGGTTCGCTTGGGTCACTGTCTGTGTGGAGTTTGCACATTCTCCCCATGTCTGTGCCATTTATTCAGCCTCTCATCATAGGTCAAACCTTTCACCCCAGGAACCAATTGAACAAACTTTCACCATACTGCCTGCAATGTAAACATAACTTCCCTTAAGGCCACCTTCCCCCATGCAATCTGGTTCATGGGGTGGCTATTATCCATTTCACTGTAAGACCAAATATTCCACAGTCTTGGGAGTCACTTTTCGCTTCTATTATGAGGCAGCAATTGATATGATATATCAGATTTGAACAAGAATTTCACATGAATGGGGTAAATTTATTAAGGGGTTCACACCTTCTGGTGCTGATTGGAACTTTAGTGAGTAAAGGATATCACTCTATTTTAATTAGGGCTGGATATCTGGTTCATATAATCTTCCTCACTGAATGTTGCTATCTCAAGACAGCTCCGAGCATCCCTCATTCCACCTGGAGGGGAATTTACCAAGTTGCTGGAATGGATGGATCTCTTCACAATAGCAGAGTAGTATTTTTGCTGGACTAGCAATCCAGGGATCCAGGCTAGTGCTTTGGGGGACCCAGGTTCAAATCCCACCATGGCAGATGGAGAAATTTGTATTCAATAAAGATCTGGAATTAAAAGTCTAATTTAATTCCAGATATATCAGGCAGCATGGTGGCACAGCACTTAGCACTGCTGCCTCACAGTGCCAGGGACCTGGCTTTGATTACTGGCTTCGATTACTTTGTGGAATTTGCATGTTGTCCCCATGTCTGCATAGGTTTCCTCCCACAGTCTAAAATGTGCTGGTTAGATGCATTGACCATGCTAAACTCTCCCTTCTAATGTACCCGAACTGGAGAATGGCGACTGGAGGATTTTAACAGTAACTTCATTGCAGTGTTAATGTAAGCCTACTTGTGACACTAATAAATAAACTTATAAAAAACTTCCAACAGTCACATAATCACAGGCTGCCAGGTGAGAGAGTATAGTGTGTAACATTACAGAAACTTCAAAGAGCAAAATTAGCCATCGTTTATGAGCAACTAAGTTCGGATTATTAGCCAATTAATATCTGATGAGTTTTATCAATGACGCAACAAGCATTCGTGAATCTTTGCACTGCTGTGAATGAAGCAGGACTGTCAGAAGTGGCTGCAGTCATTCCTGGGATGGGCAATAGGAATTAAAACTGGGATCCCATTTCTGAATCCAGGGGCAAAGTTTCCAGATGTGTGTCACAGGACAGCAGAAAGCGGTAACAGGAACATTATCACAGACAGTAGTAATTAAATGTGACTAGCAGTCTATATCAGGGAATTATCTCGGCCTTTACTAACACACTACGTTACCATCTGAGCCCTATTGCATTGCTGCCTTTAAACATTAGTTTAGCTCAATCATTGAATTGTTCCCTTAATCAGAAGGTTCAAGGATCACGCTGTAATCCAGGATTTATTGATGTAATCTAAAGACACACTTGCACTCAGTGCCTTTCATAAGCTCAGGGTGTTCTGAAGCATCGTACAGCCAAGGAGGCATCTGTGAAGGCCAGAGCTGAATTTTGCCAATTTGCCAGTAATTGGGCAGTGGGTCTGTCTCCTGGTCCTAACCCTCATTCACTACGCCTCTTTAACCAGAGTGTCTGAAGTGACAGAGTGGCCATCAGACCCACTTCGGAGGCTCAGTGATGGAGAGCTGTGTGGAGCAGGGGGCAGAGTGTTGGGCACTATCCTGACAATGGGACCGGCAGCCAATCTCTCAGACCCAGCACAGACCAGCTGATTCATCTACAGGGGCAGTGGTGGGTAGGTGGCCCAAGGATTGCCAGTTGAGTCCTTCAGAGTGATTGCCACACACACTCCGTGCCCACTGCGTTCTTGCCCCCTGAGAATTGGCGAGCTGCAGACAAAGCGGGGAACCCGTGCACTACTGGCAAAATACTACCAATGTCTGCTAACTGGCATCACCTTCATTGGCTCTCTGTTGCTACCAGCTTTAATTTAGTGCCAGGGCACCTTCTACATCTAACTAAGGAAGCAACAAAGGCCTCGGTTCAACACTTCATCCAGAAGCTAGCACCTCTGGCACTGCTGCTCTCCCTCAGTGATGCACTGGAGTGTCAGTCCAGATTTTGTACCCTGGGTGCGACTTCACCCCCAAACTTTTCAATACAATCTCACAACATCAGATTAAAGTCCAACAGGTTTATTTGGTACACGAGCTTCCAGAACGCTGCCGCTTCATCAGGCGATTGAACTGTAGTACAATAGTGAAGGAGAAGAGCATTGCTGTATTTCAGAACAGTCCTATCTCCCTGTTCAAGGAGAATGAAAAGATCACACAACATCTTTTAAAGAATGCAAGTGCTTGGCCTTCATCACTCCAGCAACAGGAGAGCATGTTATCTGATAATTGATTTCATTCTGGTTTATGAGACTTGGTTGCAATATTTCCCAACATAAAATGATTCTACTTTGAAGCTACCTCATTAGCAGTGAAGCACGCTGGAGAATCCTGATGATTTTGTGCACTATATAAATGCAAGCTCTTCCCTGCTTCTCTTAATCACACCTAGGCTTTTCATTCTTTTATTTATAAATCATCGAACTCCTTGATTAGATTCCAGCCTGTAACTTACTACTGAGTGTCTATTATTCCACACATAAACCACCTAAAGCCTTTCCCACATTGTGCATGTTATACTTAGTGTAAATAAACCAGTTTTAAGTAAATACCCAAGTCTGGTTGCAGTCCCTCTGTACAAGATACCAGAAACCAAAAGAGAAAATGCTGGAAAATCTCAGCAGGTCTGGCAGCATCTGTAAGGAGAGAGAAGAGCTGATGTTTCAAGTCCAGATGACCTTGTTTTTGATGATTATCGGTTAGTATACGTCCTCAGACTTTTGTATCTTTTACCTGTCGGAAATTTGATCCCGTGCTAAATTATGACAGAAAAAAAGACTTGGATTTGCTTTGTCCAAATCTTCCATCATTTTAACAATTTGCTTCTATTTTGCATAAGGTATCAGGTTTGGTGTATCCATCTATCAGAACTCACTAAGATAAAAGCAAATTACTGTGGATGCTGGAATCTGAAAACAAAAGAGAAAATGCTGGAAAATCTCAGCAGGTCTGGCAGTATCCGTGAGGAGAGAAAAGAGCTGATTTTTTGAGCCCAGAAAAGCTCTTGTCAAAGTTGGACTTGAAACGTCAGCCCTTTTCTCTCCTTACAGATGCTGCCAGACCTGCTGAGATTTTCCAGCGTTTTCTTTTTTGGTCTCACTCTTGAATATATGTTGTAATGCACAAACACCATCTGAAGCCCAGTATAGTCATCTCGCTATCAAATACATGCTAACATCAATATCACGTTAAGTTTGGTCACTAAATAAAAGGTGATATTTTATCTCCTTCTCAAATGATGTTGTTGAATTTATTTAGTAGATGTAATGTGGAACCTAGTAAATGACAATGCTTGCTTTAATAGATCTACATCTATAGTGTCTGTAATGTATCCATCTGTATATAATCCATCCATTATCAGCAATACTAACTTCTCTGGGATATATGTTCCATTTATAATGTGGAGGCAATTTAATCATAAACAGGAGTGAAGCTTGCTGAGTGGCCATATCCATTTTCTGAAGACAATACTCATCTACCTACTTCTCTCAAAGACTTTCCTCTCATCAAACCTTATTGTCTTGGTACTCCCGGCTCACCCTGAATCCCCTTTAGTAACAAGAACTGGTCTAGTTTCTTCTGGTCCCGTTTCCTATTCAATCTTTCATGCTGGTAATCCGGTTTTCATGTCTACCACCCTTCTCCCCCATTTCCCATTTTTAAAATTGTTGTCCTTAATTTGTAAAAGTGATTTGATTTATTATTGTCACATGTATTGGGGGGGCACAGTGGCATAATGATTAGCACTACCGCCTCGTAGCGCCAGGGATGCAGATTCAATGCCAGCCTTGGATCGCTGTTTGTGTGGAGTTTGCACTTTCTCCCCATCTCTGCATGGGTTTCCTCTGGGAGCTTCGGTTTCCTCACATAGTCCAAAGATGTGCTGGTTAGGTGGATTGGCCAAGCTAAATTGACTCTAGTATCAGGGGATTAAAAGGGTAAATGGGGGTTGCTGGAATAGGGCCTGGGTGGGATTGTGATCAGTACGGACTGAATGGGCCAAATGGCCACCTTCTGTACTGTAGGGATCCTCTGATACACTGAAAAGGAATGTTCTTTGTGCACTATACAGTCAAAGCATACCATTTATAGAGTATATACGGCAGAAGGAAAGGAGAGTGCACAAACAGTCATAGCTAGGGTGTAGAGAAAGGTCAGCTTTATGTATAAGTCCATTCAAAAGTCTGATGACATGAGGGAAGAAGCTTTCTTGAGTTGTCCAAACTTTTCACCATTTTAACAAATTCTAGCTTATCCTGCCTCAGGACAGAATGGACTCAGAGCACTCAATCTTTTCGCATAGCTCATTCCTGAACCATTTGCCACCTCACTGTATTCCTCCACTAACTGAAATAGGAAAACTAAAACTGCCCACAGTATCTCAGATAGCTCCCATCAGTATCAAACACAGTTTGTAAATGACCTCTCTGATGTGTCTTGCTACACATTCCAACAGTCTGATTATACAGTGCTCCTGGGTTTAATCCTAGAATACCTACACTGCAGAAGGTGGCCATTCAGCCCATCGAGTCTGCACCAACCACAATCCCATAACCCTATATATTTACCCTGCTATTCGCCCTGACACTGAGGGACAATTTAACATGCACGTCTTTGGATTGTGGGAGGAAATCGGAGCACCCGGAGAAAACCCATGCAGACACGGGGAGAACACACAAACTTCACACAGATAGTGATCCGAATCGAACCTGGATCCCTAATGCTATGAAGCAGCAGTGCTAACCACTGTGCTGCCTCTTTCCTGTTTCAATATCATACAGCATTCCCATTTTGAACATGTGTATTACTTACATCACACCATACACTAAATTTCAAAAGTACTTCATTGACTGTAAAGCACTTTGGAACATTCTGATGTTATGCTATATAGTGAATGTTCTTGCATTCATATTCATCTATTTTGTTAAACTGGATTGGTTTTTTGGTCTAATGTATGTACATACGAACAAAGAGGAGGCCATTCAGCCCTCGAGACTGCTCCGCCATTTAATAAGATCATGATTGATGTGATAGTAACATCAATTCTCCATCCTGTCTGTCCCAATAACCTTTCACCCCTTCCCACCCCTGTTTACCAAGAATCTATCCACCTCTGCCTTAAAAATATTCAAAATTCCTTTTCAGGGAGAGAACTCCAAAGACTCACTGCCCTCTGAGTGAAAGATTTTTGCCTCAATTCCATTTTAAATGAGTGACTCCTTGGGGAAGATTCTCCCATCCCACTGCACTGATTTTTCAGTTGAGCATCCAGCACCAAGTGTGCCTCCCAGGCACAGAACTTTATGAATTATTTAAATAAGAATTTAAATATAATCTAAATACAATTAGCGAGCCCAGGACAGAGATCTCCAGACCTGCTAGCTTCTTCCCCCCTACCCTTCCCCCGCCACAATGTTCCACTCCAGCAGGGGTTACACTAGCTCTCCAGTTTTTGGGGAGCTGGCACCCAGCCCCGCTGGATGGAAGAGAGAGCATTTCGGTCAGGTGTGGTGAGGGATGCTGCCCTCTTGGCATTGGCACTTTGGCAGCGCCAGCCTGGGCCCCAAGGGGCATTGTCCACCAGATATGGGGCAGAGGGTGGAGTCTAAGGGGGCAGGGCTCGATGGGGCAATCATTGGCGATGGGAGGGGTCCCACTACCAATCTGCAGTCAGAAGCGCTGGGGGGAGGAGGGAGGCCAGTGCTTAGGGCTGGCCATCGGGGTGGGAGCGGAGATGTGCGTGGAGCCTGAGGAGATAGGAGAGACACTGAATGAGTATTTCTCGTCAGTATTCACGCAGGAAAAAGACAATGTTGTCGGGGAGAATACTGCGATACTAGGTTGTAGACTGGGCAGGATTGAGGTTCATAAGGAGGAGGTGTTAGCGAATCTTGAGGGTATGAAAATTGATAAGTCCCCTGGGCCAGATGGGATTTACCCCAGGATTCTCTGGGAGGCTAGAGAGGAGATTGCAGAGCCTTTGGCTTTGATCTTCATGTCGTCGTTAGCTACAGGTATAGTGCCGGAAGACTGGAGGATGGCAAATGTTGTCCCTTTGTTCAAAAAGGGGAGTAGGGACCATCCTGGTAATTATAGACCGGTGAGCCTGACTTCTGTTGTGGGCAAGGTCTTGGAAAGAATTATAAGGGATAGGATTTATAAGCATCTAGAGAGAAATAAATTGATTAGGGATAGTCAGCACGGTTTTGTGAAGGGTAGGTCGTGCCTCACAAACCTTATTGAGTTTTTTGAGGAGGTGACCAAAGAGGTAGATAAGGGTAAGGCAGTTGATGTAGTGTATATGGATTTTAGCAAAACGTTTGATAAGGTTCCCCATGGTAGGCTACTGCAGAAAGTGCAGATGCATGGGATTGAAGGTGATTTAGCAGTTTGGATTAGGAATTGGCTAGCTGATAGAAGACAGAGGGTAGTGGTTGATGGGAAATATTCAACCTGGAATGCAGTTACAAGTGGTGTACCTCAAGGATCTGTTTTAGAGCCACTGCTGTTTGTCATTTTTATAAATGACCTAGATGAGGGTGTAGAGCGTTGGATTAGTAAATTTGTTGATGATACCAAAGTGGGGGGAGTTGTAGACAGCGAGGATGGATGTTACAGTTTGCAGAGGGACATAGATAGGTTGCAGAGCTGGGCCGTGAGGTGGCAAATGGAATTCAATACGGATAAGTGTGAGGTGATTCACTTTGGTAGGAATAACAGGCATATGAAATATAGGGCTAATGGAACGACCCTTAATAGTGTTGTCGAGCAGAGGGATCTTGGGGTACAAGTACATAGCTCTTTGAAAGTTGGCACCCAGATTGATAAAGTTGTTAAGAAGGCGTACGGTGTGTTAGCTTTTATTGGTAGAGGGATTGAATTCAGGAGCCGTGAGGTTAAGTTACCACTGTACAAAACTCTGGTGCGGCCGCACTTGGAGTATTGCGTACAGTTCTGGTCGCTGCATTATAAGAAAGATGTGGAAGCATTGGAAAGGGTGCAGAGGAGGTTTACCAAGATGTTGCCTGGTATGGTGGGAAGGCCTTATGAGGAAAGGCTGAGGGACCTGAGGTTATTTTCATTAGAGAGAAGAAGGTTACGCGGTGACCTAATTGAGGCGTATAAGATGATCAAGGGATTGGATAGGGTGGATAGTGAGAGCCTTTTTCCTCGGATGGTGATGACCAACACGAGGGGACATAACTTTAAATTAAGAGGTGGTAGTTATAGGACGGATGTCAGAGGCAGGTTCTTCACACAGAGGGTGGTGAGGGCGTGGAATGCCCTGCCTGCAGCAGTTGTGGACTCGCCTACTTTGGGGCATTCAAATGTTCGGTGGATAGGCATATGGATGATATTGGAATAGTTTAGGTTAGAGGGTCCACTGGCCGGCGCAACATCGAGGGCCGAAGGGCCTGTACTGCGCTGTAATGTTCTATGTTCTATGTTCTATGGCACTGCAGAGGCTTTGTGCTATGGGGAGAGGAGGGCCATAATTGTTGAGGGGGGGGGGTGATGGGATTGGGGCAGTGGGAAATCGGGCTAGACCAAGGCAGTGTGGATTGGGTTGTCCCAGCGAATGGGCCAGGGGGATCTGACAGGACTGGCATTGCAGATATCGTGGAGCTGGCCAGCGATCGGGAGGCCGGCAGCGCAGAGCTACTATGCACGTGCCAATCTCGGCACTGACAGATCAGTGCATGTGCAGTGACACACTCAGCATCATGCTGCCAGCCTTTCCAGCAGGAATAAGCCCCTCCCACAGCTTTTAACATGATTCTCGCTAGTGCACTCAGCAGGGCACAGAGTGTGGAAGATTCATTTTGAAAATCCCACTGAAAATCTGATTTACTTCAGTTTTTACGCGAATTAGAATTTTTGGGGGGAGAACCTCGATCCTAACTTTCAAACAGTGACCCCTACTTTGTTCTAGATATATATAAATCTATAAATGCTCAAATGTCTGTGTCCACGTACTTACTTATGCTCCACTTCTCTCTAATCATCTATATGTAATTGACTCTACTGATAGGTTTACTTATTTAGCATACTATGAATATTGGAGCATGATATTCAATGGCTTACCATTGCCTGAATCCTGCATTGTTGTCATCCTGGGGAGTTACCATTGACCAGACACTGAAACAAAACTTGAGAAAGCTGCATTGGTTTTTCTCTATCTTTCTATCTCTGACCGTCTCTTTCACTCTCTCCCTTTCATTCTGTCTTTCTCAATCTGGTCTCCCCCGCTCTAATTCTCCACCTGCCTTTCTCAATCTGTCTATATATGTTGCTCTCTCTCTCATTTTACCTGAATCCTATCCTCCGGCAGTTCTGTTTTCATGGCCAGCATCTCTCGTGCATAGACATCTGGATAGTGGGCTTCGTTAAACGCCTTTTCCAGCTCCTCCAATTGGTAAGAAGTGAAAATGGTCCTTAAAATTGGAAAGGAACGAGAATGAGTGAGTTGTGAGTAAGCATCTTAGAACACTGAACACCTCTCAACACGTCTGTCCAGATAGTAAGAGCAGGGAAACATTCGGACAAAGTTACTCTGATACAAAGATCAACTCATATGTGTAATATGCAGCATTAGCATGTAAAGGAAGACATCACATTACACAGTCTAGCTTATAATGAAAAGCTGCATATTTATTCTTTTTTCATCCTAATTTCTCACTTCATGAAGCTAATTGTTGACATTTCATAGAATCCCTACAGTGCAGAAGGAGTCCATTTGCTCCATCGAGTCTGCACTGACTCTCTAAGTATCCTGTCCAGTCCCTCTCCCCCAACCTTATCCCTGTAATCCTACACATTTCTCTTGGCTAATCCGCTAACCCATACATCCCAGAACATTAAGAGACAATTTAGCCTGGCCAATCCATCTAACCCACACATCGCTGGACTGTGAAAAAGGTTTCTGTGAAACCTCTTGAACCTTTCTAAAGCACCAGTGAGGCCAAAACTAAAGTCCAGCTTTGGTCACTGCACTTAAGATGCAGTAGCACGGTGGTTAGCACTGTTTCCTCACACCATCAGGTACCCGAGTTCAATTCTGACCTCAGATCACTGTCACTGTAGAGTTTGTACATTCTCCCCACGTTTGCATGGGTTTCCTCCAGGTGCTCTGATTTCCTCCCACTGTTCAAAGATATGTGGATTTGGGTCAATTGGTCACATTAAATTGGCCCAACTATCAGCAGGGATTAGCAGTGTAAATATATGGGGTTATGTGAATAGGGCCTGTGTGGGATTGTGGTTGGTGCAGACTTGATGGGCCGAATGCCCTCCTTCTGCATTGTCAGGATTCTATGATAAGGAAGAATGTAAATGTCCTTAAGAGGATGCAGAGAGATTCCCTAGAATGGTTCTCGGATGAAGGATTTTAGCCATAATGTTGGGTTGGAGAAGCTGGAGTTGTTCTCTTTGGGGTAAAGGAGATTGATAATGGTCCGCTAAAAGTGTACAAGATTATAAAAGGTTTAGAAGAGGTGGACAAATGAAAGCCATTTATATTCACTGGTGGTTCAAGGAATCACGGACACAGATCAAAGGCTTTGGATAAGAGGTACAAGTGTTAATCTGAGAAGGAGGTTTTTTTACACAGTATGTGGTAATGAACTGCAACAAGATGTCTATGAAGATGGTGGAAGCAGAGACAATAAATGGTTTAAAAGGAAAGTGGATGGGCACTTGAGGTAGATAAAAGTGCAAAGCAGCAAGGATAGAGCAGGCTGGGGTGTGGGAAGAGACTGGGACTGACTGCAGAGAACTAACATGCGTTTGATGGGCTGAATGTCTTCCCAAGCTGCTACCATCACCCTTACCCAAGAATAACTTTTTTTAAACAGCTGAATCATAACATGGACAGCTGGAATACCATATAGATAGTAAACATCTGGAATTACCATAGGTAGGTGAACAGCTGGAAAACAACTGTATGGATAGGTGAACAGCTGGAATACAATATAGATAGATAGGAAAACAGCTGGAATACAGCACAGGTGTGCGAACAGGATACAGATAAGGAAATACAGTTCACACAAACTAAAGACACAATACAATTATATACAACCATTAAATAGACACATCTTTGTACAGCTGTGGCTGCGAATTTCTATGTTTACCTGTGGCGTCTTTTTTTTCTCTTTTTCGTTTGGCTCAGATTGGATTTGGAAAGTTTCCTGTCGCTCGATGAAACGTCTTCAGAATCTGAATTGAAACAGAAAATGTTTCCATACATAAAATATGTTTGAGAATATAACTTTTCATGGCATGTAACAGTATATTGTTTAGATTGAGAGGCAAGTTGCCCATAGCAAGATCAAACACTCTGGAACATTGCAATGGCCTACCATCACAATAGAAACCAAATCACTGTCCTTTTTTTAATATTTATTAAATTTGCTGCTCTAATTATTAACTTGATTAATTAAGGAAGTCATAGAAATCATCAAAGAATTCCTTTAGTGTTGTGGGCAAAGTATTGGAAAGAATTATTAGGGATAGAATTTATAGTTATTTAGAGAGAAATGAATTGATTGGGGATAGTCAGCATGGTTTTGTGAAGGGTAGGTCGTGCCTTATTAACCTCATTGAGTTTTTTGAAAAAGTGACCAAAGAGGTGGATGGGGGTAAGGCGGTTGATGTGGTATATATGGACTTTAGTAAGGCGTTCGATAAGGTGGCCCATGGGAGGCTTCTGCAGAAAATGCAATGTATGGGATTGAGGGTGATTTAGCTAATTGGATTAGGAATTGGCTAGCTGATAGAAGACAGAGGGTGATGGTTAATGGGAATTATTCATCACGGAGTTCGGTTACAAGTGGTGTACCTCAGGGATCTGTTTTGGGGCCCCTGCTGTTTGTAATTTTTATAAATGATCTGGATGAGGGTATTGAAGGATGGATTAGTAAATTTGCGGATGACACCAAAGTCGGAGGAGTGGTAGATAGTGAAGAGGGGTGTTATAGTTTGCTGAGAGACTTGGACAAGTTGCAGAGCTGGGCCGAGAGGTGGCAAATGGAGTTTAATGTGGAAAAGTGTGAGGTAATTCACTTTGGCAGGAATAACAAATGTGTAGATTATAGGGCTAATGGTAGGACTCTTAATAGTGTTGATGAACAGAGGGATCTTGGTGTATGTGTGCATAGATCTCTGAAAGTTGGCAATCAAGTCGATAAGGTTGTTAAGAAGCATACGGAGTCTTAGCTTTTATTGGTAGGGGGATTGAATTTCGGAGCCGCAACGTCATGTTGCAACTGTACAAAACTCTAGTGCGGCCGCACTTGGAGTATTGTGTGCAGTTCTGGTCCCCACATTATAAAGAAAGATGTGGAGGCATTGGAGAGGGTACAGAGGAGGTTTACCAGGATGTTGCCTGGTATGGAGGGCAGGTCTTATTAAGAGAGGCTGAGGGATTTGAGGTTGTTTTCGTTAGAAAGGAGGCGGCTAAGAGGGGACCTAATCGAAACATATAAGATGATTTAGAGGTTTAGATAGGGTGGACAGTGATAGCCTTTTTCCTAGGATGGAGAAAGCTAGCACGAGGGGACATAGCTTTAAATTAAGGGTGGTAGTTATAGGACGGATGTCAGAGGTAGGTTCTTTACCCAGAGGGTGGTAAGGGTATGGAATGCCCTGCCTGCTGCAGTTGTAGATGCGCCAAGTTTGGTGGCATTTAAGAGGTTAGTAGATAAGTTTATGGATGAAAAGGGAATGTTTTAGGTTAGAGGGTCATTGCTTTTTCTTAATTGGTCGGCACAACATCGAAGGCCGAAGGGCCTGTTCTGTGCTGTAATGTTCTATGTTCTACGTTAGTGCAGAAGGAGGCCATTTGGCCCATCAAGTCTGCACCGACCACAATCCTATCCAGGCCCAATGCCTATAACTTCAATTATTTACTCTGCTAGCCTCCTGACACCAAAGGGCAATTTACTATGGCCAGTCAACCTAACCCGCATTTATTTGGGCAATGGGAGGAAAAGGGAACACCCGGAGCAAACCCACGCAGACATGGGGAAAACATGCAAACTCCAATAGACAATGACCTAAGCTGGGAATCAAACCCAGATCCTGGTGCTCTGAGGCAATTGTGCTAACCACTGTGCCACGCCAAAAACATAGCATGAATTCTAAAGGGGATGCAGGAACTGAGAGCCCTGGAATGTAAGAGAAGGCTGAGAATGTGGATAAAGAAGCATTGGAATCCTGGGCTTTATAAATAGAGGTGTGGGGTACAGAAGCAAGGAAGTGATGATAAAGTTTTATGAAATATTCATTCAGCGCTAGCTGGAGCACTGTAGCCAGCTCTGGGCACTGCACTTCAAGAAGAACGTGTAAGTTTAAAAAAGGGAGCAAAAAAAGTTTTAAGGGAATGGTTCCGGGGATAAGGAGCTTCAGTTATCTGAATAGGTTGGAGGAATTGGAGATGTTCCCCCAAGAGAAGAGAAGGTTGAAGAGAAATTTGATTGAGGTGTTCAAAACCAAGAGGGGGTCTGGACAGATCCGATATAGAGGAACCCTGCCCTTTGGCGGAAGGGTCGAGAAGCAGAGGGCAGCAACTTAAGGTGATAAATAGCAAAAAAAGCAACTGCCATGTAAGGAAAAGCTTTTCTCTTTGGTGAGTGGTTAAGATCTGGAACGCACTGCCTGAGAGCAACAGATTCACTCATGGCTTTCAAAAAGGAATGGGATAAGGAGAAAAAGATTGCAGAGAAATAGAGAAAAGTCAAAGGAATGGCACAAAGCATGTTGCCCTTGCAGAGAGCCATCATGGATATAAAGGGCTGAATGGCCTCTGCTGTAACCATCTTCTGATTCAATGATTCTTAATCAGTGTGGAAAAATAATTAAGTGGCCTTTCATTGCCAGTGTAAAAGAAAATATTGAGATCAGTCTGCCCAGACACTCAGTTTCACGTATTTCAATAGAGAGCAAAAGATTCTGACAGATCCGGCCTTTAAAATGGACAATCCTCTGTTCAATTTCATTAACCTCACCCCGAATCAATACGCAGAAATATTTATTTAAAACTGCACTTCTCATTCAAATTCAAAACAATATACATTTTACAGCATAGAATTCACTTCTGATAAATTAGAAATAAACTGAGGCATAACAGGTCTCTGGGGGAAAAGGTTCATTCAGACCAACCTAATATTCCTACCCCAGCATTGTCAATCCTGGCTCTCCCAACACCATCCACATCTCAGGTGACTTCACTCCAGTTTCCCTGCGTGCCCCATGTTAATGGCACACTCACATTGTCATGGTACATGGCTGCGAAGAGAGTCATTTAATTAACTACTTGGAGCACGTATAGATGGGGAAGAGCTGGGGCTCTGGGTGTGTGGGAGAGGAATGCATTTGCCTGACGAAGACGAAAAGTCGAAAGCTCGCTGATGTACTATCAAATAAATTGGTTGGATTTAAAATTGGTGTTGTCGAACTTTACTATGTGGGAGAGGAACAGAAAAATTCACTAAATTCCCTCAGTAAATCAAAGCTCTGTGTCTTGGCTATTGATTTCACCAACTAGTTTGGAGCCTGTTTACACCTCAACCCAAAATACTCACTCACGAGGAGAAGTAGTGACCCAAGATCAGGCTGCCAACACTCAGAAACTAATCTATAAAATGAAGGGAGTTACACAATGGTAATTTGTGCATCTTCTTAAAAAGGAACTTTGACACGGTGCAGCCAAAAGATTTTTTATTGTAGCTCAATCATTTATTGTAGCTTAATCATTTTACTTTTAAATTCAACTATATTGTGTGATTGAGTTTGTATAATATGTCCTTGGAGGCAGAAGCCCCCTTCACCAGAATCCCTTTATTTACGAGCTTCAGTAACAGAGTGCTCTTAGTAAGCAGTCTACACTGGGAGTGCCAGAGGAATTGACATTCCTGTTTAACTACAGAGCATGGGGATCTCTGATTGGACCATCAATTTGGCTTTTAATCAGGGAGCTCATATTCAAACAGGCTAATCTCACTTGCCTGATTACAGTTTACATTAATTTTCATGTGCCTTTCCTTGTAAATATTTCCTGTAAACCCCTCTGACAATTCCTTTAAATATCACGGTCTATCATCTCCTTGAAACGAATAGGTTAAAATTAGCATTACTTTTACCTCAGAAATACACCACATTGTCGCATTTCTTCAACACGCCGTGTTTCTCTCAGTTTAAGACATTAACTGTGTTAATACTGTTTGAGATCAGAGGGGAGCTCTTTGTTTAGCAACATCGTAACTGCAGTTTTAAAAATACACAAGATGTTTTTGATTTTGTTACACAACAACCAGAACAGTTGTGTAATTCTGTTCCATTTAGAGAGAGAAATACAGGCTAGAAATGAGAGACCACTCCAATTTATATTCAGCATTGATACCAATAGGCAGATTATTTTGTAATATATGATAAAGGCTTCCCAAAACGTTTTATGGACTTGCCAGTGGGTTTAATTAAAATAGTCCTTGTAACTTGTAAAGCAGTAACTTATATGGCTGCACACATTAAGAAGTCTCACAACACCAAATTAAAGTCCAACATGTTTATTTGATAACACGAACTTTCAGAGTGTTGCTCCTTCATCAGGTGAGTCAGAAATTAGAAGCAAAATTGGAGTGGTGGGAGGAATATTTTCAAAGGTGTATGGAATTGTTATTCATTTTTAATTCCTCACTATTGAATGTGCTGTGCGATCATTGTCTTTAAACTGAGAAGTGAAAATAGACTGATTACAGTAATCGTTAAGGCAAATTTCAAGTTCCTTTCCAATTCTGTCTTTTTTTTTTGGGTGGCGCAGTGGTTAGCACTGCTGCCTCACAGCACTAGGAACCCAGGTTCGATTCCTGTCTTCAGGTCACTGTCTGTGTGGAGTCTGCACATTCTCTCTGTATCTGCGTGGGTTTCCTCCAGGTGCTTGGTTTCCACACACTGTCCAAAGATGTGTAGGTTAGGTGGGTTGGCCATGCTAAAGTGTGCCTTAGTATCAGGGAGACCAGCTAGGGTAAATATATGGAGCTATGTGGATAGGGCTTCGGTGGGATAGTTGTCAGTGTAGGCTCAATGGGCCGAATGGCCGTATGCTGTACTGTAGGATTCTATGATTCTAAATGTTTTCAGATTGGAAGTCTACATGTGAGTCTAAGATATCTCGGGGATGAGATATTGTGTTGTTTTAGATTTGTCAAGTCAGTAAAATTATTTCAGTATCGCATTGTTCTAATAAAAATATCCAGAAATATAGTACAATTTTCCTTTGGATATTTTACTGTCTTTTGAGGTTGTAAGGCCCATTTGCACAGAATCCCTGGGCACAGTAAATATTATACATGATCTCCAGTGAGTGTGTAAATATACACAGACAAAATGCTTGGAATACTAATATTTACTAAGGGATTTTAAGAGTGTGTCACTGTAATTAACTCTGTGTCGGTGCTTATAGAAGTTCTCTAGTATTGCTTAAACATTTGCAGTGGCCGCTTAGAGAGCGGGTCAAAACCTATGAGTGATCAGGAGCTTTTCAAGTTTTTTTTATTCATTCGTGGGACATGTGTATCACTGGCTGGCCAGCATTTATTGCCTTTAGTTGCCTGAGGGCAGTTGAGAGTCAATCACATTGCTGTGGCTCTGGAGTCACATGTAGGCCAGACCAGGTAAGGAGGGCAGATTTCCTTCCCTAAAGAACATTTGTGAACCAGATGGGTTTTTCTGACAATCTACAATTATTTTGTGGTCATCAGTAGATCCTTAATTCCAGATATTTTTTATTCCATCATCTGCCATGGCAGGATTCAAACCCAGGCCCCCAGAGCATTAATTGAGTTTCTGGATTAATAGTTTAACAACAGTACCATTGGACCATCCCCTCCTTTAGAGGATAATCTATCAAATATTCCAACACAATTTATTTATTTATATCAATGGTAATTATACACTGGAGCCGTGCTGCATTCCTTGCCAGTATTTCTCTCTAATTACTATTATTTCCAGTAATAGGGCTAAGTGAAGATACAGGGCTGATTGCCAGTCTGGCCCCATTCACATATTTTTAAAATAGTTTACAATCAGCTGCTATATTTTTCAATTTTATTCAAGAGTGACTCTTTAAAAATGCAGCGTTCTAAGAGTGTAATCTTGGTAGTCACAAGACAATAGTAGGGACTGACTCTAGAATAATCCACAGTATGAGAAGAACAGTGCTGATGTTCACTGATTGTTAAACACAATAAATTATACAGTTAAATTGCCCAAATATACAAGCAAGCCAATTCAAAACAGATCAGTAACCCTGTCTGCCTCAATCTCAAACACAGCAAAGAAACAGAGGAAATTCATTGAAGCAAATTAAATGCATCAATCCTGTTCAATACTTCAGTTCTACATAAATGTATCCTCAAACCCACTCAAAATGTTACAGTAGCATTTCCCATGTGTACCGTCAGACCTATTCTCAAGTTCTGACAAGTCCTACCTTATACCGTTGCAAATTTATCCCAGCACATTCCAAACTCTGCCCAAAAACATACCTGCAAACCAACCCAAAATAGGCAGCACTCCAAAATGGTCCATCAAACCCAACTAAAATTGTGAACCTCTATGACTCTAAGTGCTTCTAAATAGGGGTGGCATAGTGGCACAGTTGTTAGCACTGCTGCCTCACAGGGCCAGGGACCCGAGTTTGATTCCAGCCTTGGGTGACTGTGTACATTCCCCCCGTGTCTGCACAGGTTTCCTCCAGCTAATCCAGTTTCATCCTACACTCCGAAAGATGTGCTGATTAGGTGCATTGGCCAAATAAATTGCTCCTTAGTTTGTCTGTGTGTGCAAGTGTGCATCCTGTGATCTTGTATTGGAGTAAGTGGTTAAGTGAAGAAGTCAAATTTAGAAAACAAATCAATAAACCCTCAAATACACCATAATATTGTACGTTCTGGTGGGGGAAATGCTTGCATGGCTATTGGTAAAAGGAAGGGAGTGGGACATGATGGACAGTTTCTTCAAAGAGTCAGAACAGTCTCAATTAGCTGAACAGCCTCCTTCTCCGCTGTTTCATTCTATGATGCTCTATATACAGCAAATCTGCCCAATGCAACCAGCATATCTACCACTGTACACTAAACCCAATAGCAAACCCACTGAAAATACTCAAGGCAAGACACCAAAAGAGCCCTACAGACCAAGTTGAATTGATTAGAAAGCACAATTGTGCCCAAATATGCTTCAAAACCTCACCTATGACACTGTAAATATAGCCAACCAACTCTAAAATGCACTGAATCCAAAGAAATGAGCCTGCTAACTCCCAAAATGACAACCAAATCCCATGTACAAGGCCAATTCTCCTGATAGAAATCTCTCAAATACTCTCAGTTCATTAATAGCTGTCAACAAAGCTACTAAAAACTTTAGCCAAAAGCATTAAAACCACCCAACATGTCATCAGAACCAATGCAATATACTATAGAATCCATTTGATTGAACAATATAGCACCCAATTTAATATATCCAGATGGGCTCTCAAATTTATTCCAATGCATCATTAAATATATCATTTAACCCCCCTCAATTACCTAACCAGTCTTTCCAATTACCCATTCCAATTAGTTCAACCAACCCACTTAGATACACAAACACATCGAAAAAACCCACAATCCCAGCCATATACAGTGTCACAGTGATTACCCCAATAGTATCATCAAGTGTGGCCAGAGCATCATTAGAAACGTGGACATAATTAACCAACAAGAGTTAAGGTTTCGAGTCTGTTTATCTGAACAGAGGGTGGGAAGTCTGTTAGATAATATACTGTAGCTGGAAGCGATTGCAAAGAAATGTAACAAACTTAAGAACGAGAGATGGATGACCAAGAGCAGGTAATGGGGGAAGGAGTGAAGCATTGAAACCCTGGTTTTTATATAGGGGTGTATGGATTAAAGGCAGGTAAATGGAACTGAGGTCAATGATCGGATTGCATGGTGGATCAAGGCTGAATGGCCTGCGATAAACCAGAACAATGAACCGATTCAGCAACTTTGTCAAATCCACTTTGTCAAACCCACAGTGTTGGCTAAAATAGTAATCTAAGAGTTTTGGGTCTGCTTTAAGCTTGTCATCTCTAATTGTCAGCTACGTTTGTGTTAAAAAACCTAATCTAATTTGGAAGTGTGCACTTTATTGAGCTTTTTTGCTGGTAACATTCAATAGTTGCCCAAGTCATCAGAATTGTGCTGAATGTGTGCAGGAGCTAGTTGCCAGTTAGCAGAATAATAAAATCAATGCAATGAGGTGACTCCCAGTCAGGCAACTGCTCAAACTCGCATTCTTGTTTTTAGACACTGCAAGGTCTCACCACTTCTGCTCTCCCTCATCCCAACAATCACTGAGATTTGTTTTATTCTTTCATGGGATATGGGCATCATTGGCAAGGCCAGCATTTTTTGCCAATCTCTAATTGCCCTTGAACTGAGTGGCTTGTTAGGCCATTTCAGAGGACAGGTCAGACCATAATACGACATGTCTGTAGTCACATGTAGGCCAGACCTGGTATGGTTGGCAGATTTCCTTCCCAAAAGGAACATTAGTGAACCAGATGCATTTTTTCTGACAATCGATAATTGTTTCATGGGCCATCGTTGGACTTTTAATTCCTGATTTTCTTTTTACTGAATTCAAATTCTACCAACTGCCATGGTGGGATTTGTGGGAATTACCCCAGGTCTCTGGATTACCAGTCCAGGAACAATACCACTATGCCAACACCCCACTCTCCCAACCCCCCAACACCCCTGGGCCCACCTTGAACTCCCCCCCCCATCTCGATCTCTGCGTTCCTCTGATCCTACCCCCTTGTACATCTCCAATTTTCATCATTTCAACATTGGCTGCCTTTCCTTCAGCTGCCTGGGCTCCGCAAACTGAAAGGCCCCTCCGTAAAACTCTTCAACTCTGCACTTCTCTCTGCTCCTTCAAGACACTTCTTAAAATCTGCAATTTTCAGCAAGTCTTTGGCCATCTATCCCAATGTCTCTTCATGCAGTTTGGTGTCAAGTTTTGTTTGATAATGGTCTTATGGAACCTCAACACATTTGACTTGATTTGATTTATTCTTGCCACATGTGTACAGTGCTGGCATGCTAGCTACGTGTTCTTTGTACAAATATAACCAAGTCCCTCTGATTATCAATATTTACACACACCTTTCTACTCTGCTTTTCTACTCTTACTGCCTAATTCAATGATGTCACAGTGCCCCCCATTGTAGTCCATCTGCCATCTTGTTGTCCCTTAACCTAGCCATATATCTTTGTGCTCTCCTCACAAAAGACATAAAGCAATCCCACATAGCTTTGTATCATCAACAAACATAGATACATTCTCTCAGTTTCTTCGACCAGGTCCTGAATATAGATGAGAAACAGCTGAGATTTTAGCACTGTTCCTTGTGGCATTCGACCGATTTCAGCTTGCCAAATTGAAAATGCCCCATTAATCCCATTTATTTTCTGCTTCCTGTCCATTAACCAATCCTCCATCCATGCTAATACATTACCACCAAATCCAGGAACGTTGTGTATGAACCTTTCGTATGGCTCCTTATCAAATGCCTTTTGGAAAGTATACTACATACAGTAGATTGCCTTCCTTTAATTTAAGACCTACATCCATTGTAAGCTCTTATTAATTTGCCAAACACAAATTTCTCTTTCATAAAATAATATTGACTCTGTCTGGACTTGACTTTGATGATTTCCTTCTTCTGGTCGGGAAAAATATAAAAGTCTAAGCTCACATACCAACCAACTCAAGAACAGCTTCTTTCAGATTCTAGCATTTGCAGTAATTTGCTTTTATCACCGTTGTTTCCCATCCCAGCTTTTATTAATTGAGTTCAAGTTTCACCAGCTACCTTGGTGGGATTTGAACCCACGTCTCCAGAGTCTGAGCCTCTTGGTTATTAGTCCATTGATTTCTCCATTTCACCATCATCCCCCTGTACCCCCAGTGAATTTTCTAAGATGGTTGCCTTTGAATCTAGGAGGAAATCTTTCATTTCTAAAAGCATCTTTCAGAACCACAAAATGTGCCAAGCAGCTTACAACCAAGGAAGTATTTTTGAAATATAGTCACTGGAAGATGGTCACAGTTGTAATGCAGGAAATATAGGAGCCAATTTGCTCACAGCAGGCTCCCACATAGCAATATGGTGATGGCCAGATGTTTTATAAAGTTAAAGTTAATTTATTAGTCACATGTCAGCCTACATTAATACTGCAATGAACTTACTGTGAAATTCCCCTAGTCACCAATCCAGCGCCTATTTGGCTACACTGAGGGAGAATTTAAGCATGGTCAATGTTCCTAACCAGTATGTCTTGCAGACTGTGGGAGGAAACCAGAGCATCCAGAGGAAACTATACGCAGACACAGGGAAAACATTCAAACTCCACACAGATAGTCACGCAGGGCTGGAATTGAACCCAAGTCCTGGGTGTTGTGAGGCAGCAGTGCTGACAATTGTGCCACCATGCTGCCCATTCAATTTATCCATACACCTATTACATCCCATAATCTACTCTGAGACTCTGCTCTGGGTTCCTCATTGATGGAAAAAAACTGCCAGGAGCCAGAAGAAAGATATGTGCACCTAATGAAACTGCACAAAACAGGGACTGCAGTACTTCAGCTCAATGTCAGAGAGTTAGATCCAATCACATAATCTAACTGAGCCTATCTTTATTACGCTAATTTTTAAAATATCATGAGGTAGCTTTGGCAATAGGCATGCTTGTTAAAATGTATTTTAAACCTGGCAAAACAAAATACCACATATATAAAAACTGTGTTAAATAGACCTGATTGTTGTGTGCTTTCAGTTTATTCATCTTTTGTAGTGCTTTGTTCAGTAAATAAAAAACTTAGAGTCATACCATTATTCATTGGTCGGTGCTTTGCGGTGTAATCTACAGCATTCGTTACTACTAAATGATTTTTAAAGCATAATAAATTACAGCAAATTCACCACAGTGATTCCCAGAGCAAATGGCAAAAAGTGATTTTAGCTTGAAGTATTGCATATGTATTTGTATTGGTCATCTATATGTGTGCATATGTTTGTGTGTTTGTGTGTGTGTCTGTCTGTACATTTGTCTATGTATATACATGTATGCATAAATATGTATCTGTCTGTATAACTGTATTTCTCTACGTGTCTTTAAATGTATATTTATGTGTGTATGATATATATTATATATGCATATACCCATACATATAGTATGCATATATATACACACACACACACACATACTCACATTTAAATACACATAGGCACATATACAGTGTCACAAACAGACACATGTCCCATACATATGCAGGAGAATTGTGTATGAATAAATCTGTATTGATAATACTGTGTATGCCCATCTATGTATCTTTAATCGTGTATTTATGTATGTGTGTGTGTTTGTGTGTGTGTGGGTGTACAAATGTATATATGTAAATAATATATGCATATGTGTTTGCTTGTATATTTGTCTGTGTGTGTGATACTGTGTGTGAGTCTCTAGATCTGAATTTGTTATATGTGTGTGGGTCTGTAGGCCTATATAAATAAATATGCCTGTATGTAGGTGTGTATTTGTGTGTAGGTGTATATATATGTCTGTAGATGTGTATTTGTGCATGTATTTATTTATATATATTATATATATGTAGGTGTATATCTATATACATGTGCGTAGGTGTGTATTTATATATGCGTGTAGATATGTATTTATGCCTATGTGTAGGTGTCTATTTATATATGTGTGAGTTCGTGTAGGTGTGTATTTATATATGTGTGTAGGTATGTATTTATGTCTATGTGTAGGTGTGTATTTATATGTGCGTGTGTGTAGATGTGTATTGATGTGTGAGTTTGTGTAGGTATGTATTTACATATGTGTCTGTGTGTAGGTGTATATTTACACATATTTGTGTGTGTGGCTGAGTGTTGAGTGACTAATGTCTTTTGATTCCCACTTACTCACTAATCTAATCAGTTTTTGTTTGTTGCAACCTCTAATGGAAATTGGCCCTGTCTGGACGTTGGAACCAAACCCATGTTTTCACTATGTTGACAGTGTGCTGACAGAGCAGAGGCTGGGAGATCAAACTGAGCTCCAGGCTCAGAATTGCTTGCTGACTCTCACCGGGGGATTTGCAGAAAGCTCAGGGGAGGAAGATGTGGAGAAAGGGGGCTGAGGCTGGATATACACACCCAGACACCCTCACATGCGGATTGGCAAAATGAGAAAGTTTTGGGGGGTGGGGGGACAGAGCGGGAGCCGGGAGCTGCTCTGAGCATGGGTGTGGGGAGTATATTCTTACTGTAAAGATGCTAAACAATTCCAAATCCAAATTAAGTTTCTGCTAAGTTAAGGCAGCTTCAGCATGTCCCCTAATCAGAGTTCCAGCTTTCCCCAATAAGATGAGGAAGGGGTAGGAGGAGGGAGATGAATTAGATTGCTCTCTTGGAGGGCTAGCACAGATACAATGGATTGAATGGCCTTTATCCCATGATTTGTGTAATCATTTCATTATTACTACATTCCTATTATCTGGCAGTTTTTTTAATGATATAATTATAGACAAATTCTCACAAAGTCTTTATTCGATCTTGCACTAAAGGTAATGTTTTTCTTTTAAATGGGAATAAATTCTGATGTACAATTTCCTTCTGGAGCTTGATTTTAAGAAGTAGATTCCTAGAAGGAGCAGCATGAGTTCCATCTCCTCCTCCCACAGCATGGGAATGGGAATTTCCATACAGAAGTGCATTGTAGAATATCATTCCATCAAATATCATACCAGGAAGTATAACACTGAAAATGTAAAATGCCAGATATTTCTCACCACTTACCATTTATTGTTATTTGGAGAGTGGGTTATCTCTTTCCAACTATGGAGGTATTATCCCAGTCACAATTAACCAAGATTTTTGTTTTAGAAAGTTTGTATTTTAATGATTTAACGTTCAAAACTGTTTCCATTAGCAGTATAATCCTGTGAACTTCTAACCCTGGCAGCTTTTAGGGAGTTTCTTCTGCTCAGGGAAGAGTTGTTAGATTTGAAAAATTTCACCTGGATTGAAAACAATTTCACCCAGTCTGAAGCTAGCCTCACTCACATGACGGAACTGGCCAGCTCCCCCACTCCAATGACACTTGCCAGAGGCTGGAGCTTTCGCAGAGCCGAGGACACCTCCGGGCAAGAAAAAGGGGGGATATATTTAATGGGAACTGCCTTTGCAGTTTCAAACTGGAATATTGTGGAAAGGGAGAGACACGTTGCCAGGATATTTCCTCTTACACTCTTCAGGACAAAAGCAAGAATGTCAAATTTCAAAGATCACGATGTGACGATGCCAGCATTGGACTGAGGTGGGTACAGTAAGAAGTCTCACAACACCAGGTTAACATCCAACAGGTTTATTTGGAGTCATAAGTTTTCAGAGCACCATTCCTTCATTAGGTGAGTCTCATCTGATGAAGGAGCAGCACTCCTAAAGTATGTGATTTCAAATAATCCTATTGGACTTTAACCTGGTGTTGTGCAATTTCAAAGAATCACTGCAATTTTATTGGGATCAAAATCCCAACAACTGCAATTGTTTGAAATTCACCATTTCCCCTCTTAACCCTGTTGAGTCCAAGTCTAAAAACTTCAGCAATGTGCCTCTTCAGCAAAATTAATAGAAGTTACTAGGTTTTTTTTAAGTGCATCTACCTCACCTTCTAATGCCGTGCTATTGGTTGGATAAGAACAATAATAGTTGTTGATTAGGCAAAGTAATTAAACTCTCTCAATGAGTCTGCAACAGATCCAGATAAGAAACACCCCCAATGTTGGAGAACTTTGGGAATTGTTGATCTAAAGTTACCTGTTCTTTCCAAACAATGCTATACTCAACACATATTTAAGTTAAGTTTATTTATTTGTGTCGCAAGTAGGCTTACATTGACATGACAATGAAGTTACTGTGAAAATCCCCTTGTCTTCACAATTTGGGACCTGTTCGGGTATACTGAAGGAGAATTTAACATGGCCAATGCATGTCTGTTGGACTGTAGGAGGAACCCGGAGCGCCCAGAGGAAACCCACACAGACACAGGGAGAATGTGCAGATTCTACACAGACAGAGACCCAAGCTGGGAATTGAACCTGGGTCCCTGGCACTGTGAGGCAGCAGTATTAACCACTGTGCCACTCATTAGTTTCAAATCCCAAACGTAAAATTAAAATAAATTATCCCTTAATAAGGGCATGGTCTATTTAACTATTTTTAAAGCATTAATTCACACATACATTTTTCCCCTTATGAAAAGGGATAGAATTCTCCAGCTGATTATTAGCTTTGAACCACGTTATGAATATTCCTTGCGTAACCAACAAGTCCTGTCACTGGATTTGAACCTGCAGCTTGTAAGCAGAGGTAGGTATGCTAGGCACTGTGTCACAAGATCCCCTTCCTTGTCTATTCACTTCATGGGGACAGATGGGAGCTGTTTGGAAGACTTATTGTAGATTAACTGCAGGTCGGATAAGGATAAAGAGAAAAGCGAATTATATTTATGATGGAGAGGATGGGGCTAAGAATGAGACTTTATGGAATTATTAGTGAGCCAATCCCTTTCTGCAGACAGACACACAATGTATACATTATAAATAGGTCTTCACACATATATACTTACGCTCTTGCAAAGCAACTGAATTTTCCAAAATCTTTGATTCAGCATTCAATAAATAAATCAAATAAACTTTCTCTGGGCTTTCCAATTCAACCCTGAATCTCCAGTGACCAGGGCAGTGACAGTCCCATTCTCCCAAATTTTCTTTTTGTAAAAACACTTAAAGAAGCAATGGGTAAATGGGGCTGAAAGTCAGTGGGATTCTCAGCGTCACTGCTTTACTGGGAGTTTCTGAGAATCACACTTCCCATTCAACCTTTCCAATTCCCAACAAAACCCCAGCTGCCATCCTGCAATCTGCTCCCATCTCTATTCTAACATTCACACTGGCTAGGATTTCCTCTTTGCAAGAGTCCCAGATGAGAAGTTGCTGATTTTTTTCTCTCATTCTCAATGTCAGTATTTGGAGATTACTTTCTCTGTTCTCCCACCCTGTCCTGGGGGAAGGTTTACACCAATTTCTTCTTCAAATTTCCATCGAAAAGATGAAGTGGGCTCCAGATACCTTCCCCATATTTAACCTCCAGTTAATCTACAATAAGTCTTCCAAACAGCTCCCATCTGCCCCCATGAAGTGAATAGATAAGGAGGGGGATCTTGTGACACAGTGCCTAGCATACCTACCTCTGCTTGAGAAATTGCAGGTTCAAATCCAATGACAGGACTTGTTGGTCACAGCAGGAATATTTATAATGTGGTTTGAAGCGCTAATAATCAGCTGGAAAATTTTATCCTTTTCTGAAGGGGGAAAAGTGTGTGTGTGAATTGATGCTTTAAAAATAGTTAAATAGACCAGGCCCTTATTAGGGGGATAATTTATTTAAATTATACTGCAAACGACAGAACATTTAAAAATCAATAAAGGCAAAATATTGCTGGAATTTGAAACAAAAATAAAAGATGCTGGAAAATTGCAGCAGGTCTGACAACATCTGTGGAGAGAAAATAGAGTCAATGTTTCGAGTGTAGAGAAGGATCATCCAGACTTGAAACGTCAGCTCTACTCTCTCCCTACAGATGCTGTCAGACCTGCTGAGATTTTTCAGCATTTTCTGTTTTTATTTTAAAATTGAGTTGTGGTTTGGGGAGAGGAATGGGGGTGGGGGGGTGGGGGGGGGTAGATGTCATAGAATCAGAATCTACAGTGCAGAAGGGGACCATTTGGCCATCAAGTTGGCATCGACAACAATCCCACCCAATCTCTACCCCCATGACCCCACGTATTTGCTCTTCTAATCCTCCTGACTCTAAGGAGCAACTTAAAGTTAATTTATAAAATTTATTTATTAATCACAAGTAAGGTTTATATTAACATTGCCGTGAAGTTACTATGAAATTCCCCTAGTCGCCAGAGTCTGGCACCGATTCAGGTCAATGCATCTAAACAGCGTGTCTTTCAGAATGTGGGAGGAAACCCAGAGCACTTGGAGGAAACCCATGCAGACATGGGGAGAATGTGCAAACTCCAACAGACAGTTACCCAAGCCGGGAATCGAACCCAGGTCCCTGGAGTTAGAAGGCTGCAGTGCTAACCACTGTGCCACTGTTTGATTGTATGAAAATCAATTCTTGGGAAGTTAAAGATTCTTGAATATCTGTCACAGCTTCAAGTGAAACAACCAGTAACTTTTGCAAAGTCGAATTATTTCTGGTTGATCTAGTTACTCCTGTGTCTGTTGCAGTCTGTTACTCTTGCATACCCTTGTAAAACTTATATAATTCCCTCAGCCTTGGACTCTTCTATAATCTGGTTACAGATCAATAGCTCCTGTATATTTCTGTTATTATGTAGAGATGCCGGCGTTGGATTGGAGTAAACACAGTAAAATGTCTCACAACACCAGGTTAAAGTCCAACCGGTTTATTTGATAGTAAACCCACAAGCTTTCGGAAACACTGTTCCTTCGTCTTCTCTGATCAGAACTTTCCACACACCTACAAAATACAGAGATAAGCAACCCAAAAGAACAGTATTCTTTTTACTGTTCCCAACACCCAGTAACCTACACACCAAACATCCCACATAAAATTATACACTCAGATTCTGAAGAATCCCAAAACATCATCTATCGAGCTAACACCCAATAAATCACTGTACACTCAACATCATGTACAATCCCTATATACTCAATATCATGTACAATCACAATACACTCAACATCATATACAATCACTGTACACTCAGCATCATATACAAATCACAATACACTCAACATCATACACAAATCTGAAGATATCCAGCATCATACATAACTATAGGTACACTCAACACTGTATACAAATCTCTATACATTCTCTATACATTTAGCATCATATACAAATCTCTATTCTGTTGTAATCCAAGCCAGAAACTCTAAAGTGTTTCATGAAGTCTGCCTGGATGATATGCTTTGCAATTTGAATTTGGTAGGATAAGCATGAGATGTTTCACTTCAGGTATGATTCAAATAACCCATAGGGAGCTTTCAGAATATAGAACGTTACAACGCAGTACAGGCCCTTCAGCCCTCAATGTTGCACTGACCTGTGAAAACCAATCTGAAGCCCATCTAACCTACACTATTCCAATATCATCCATACATTTATCCAATGATCATTTAAATGTCCTTAATGTTGGTGAGTCCACTACTGTTGGAGTCAGGGCATTCCATGCTCTTACCACTCTCTGAGTAAAGAATCTACCTCTGGCATCTGTCCTATATTTATCACCCTTCAGTTTAAAGCTATGTCCCCTCATATTAGTCATCTCCATCCGAGGAAAAAGACTCCTACTGTCCACGTTATCTGATCCTCTGATCATCTTTATGAAACAAAGTTTATTTAAGAATGCAGTTATAATGCAGAAAGAAAATTAGTGATAACTTATTAATTACAAACAGAAAAAAAAACCATAACATTGTATAAACCTTAACAACAAATGAAATGTTTCAATCAAACAAATCTCCTTATAAACATACCCCTGCCACAGATTTAACACAGAAAACAAAGGCTCGCATGATGCTGTTGGATTCTGCAGCTTTCTTGATCCACAAACAGACAAGCTTGAAGTCTGAACAATATCCGATAAAACCAGGGAGAAAGAGAGAGACAGAACACTGCTTTCAGCCTGAAGTAAAACACTTTCTTACTAAAACAGCAGCCAAACTGCCCTAACTGAAAGTGAAGGAACTCCTGTTACCTGACCTGTCAATCATTCTTCTTCCAAAAATACATGGCCATAAAAATCCCAGACGCTTCATCAAGCCAAGAGTAAAAATAAATAAAACCCCATTAAAATTATTTAAGCACCAATAAAAGGACTTGCAAGCAGACACCTCAGTGCCTGCTTATAACTGCAGTGAACATGATTAAAAATACCTTTCTTAAAGGTACAGTAGTATCATACTACTAAATGACCCTTAAAAAAAACCCACCAACATTCAAAGATGGTTTCATTTTCAAACCCATTCACTTTCACACTACTAGTATTCTACAAAACAAAACATACATTTTACAAAATCAAAATGGGCAATCAAAACAGTAATATAGTCCATTTCAGTCCTGTCATCTACCATCAAATATTCCTCCTTTTATCACACTCCTGATAAACCGCTTCCTTCTCTCTCCATATACGGGATGGGCATGGCGGCACAATGGTTTCACAGCACCAGGGTCATGGGTTCAATTTTGGATTTGGGTGACTGTCTGTGCGGAGTTTGTGCATTCTCCCTGTGTCTGTGTGGGTTTCCTTCAGGTGCTCCAGTTTCTCCCAAAGCCCAAAGTGCAGATTAGGTTAATTGGCCATGCTAGATTGCCCCATAGTGCCGGAGGAACTTGCTGGGTAAGTGTGTGGAGTGGTGGGAATAGGGCCTGGGTGGTTGGTTGCAGACTCAATGGGCCAAATGGCCTCCATCTACACTGTAAGGATTTTATGATTCTATCACTCTACGACTCTCCTTCCATCTTTAATCCTGCTTTGATTCCAAGTTTGAGCTCACTTTTGTCATTATGATGATAAATTAGCTCTGGTAATGTTCTCACAGAACAGGGCAGGATCGCCACATTACATTTGTACAGTCAGGTTCATTCAGAAAGATCATGTTATCCTTGACTCATTTCTTGTCAGTTGGCCTTTGCTCCTTCTCCACCAATCAATTCAACTCCTTTGCTTGCTCTTGATTGGTATCATCACTTTCTGCACCTTCTTTGTCAAAGACACATGGCAGATTATTTTCCTTGGAACCAGAACCTATTTCAACCATGTTTCCTAAGATTACTTTGATGCAAAAAACATTGTAATTTATCCGAACACCAGCTGTGTAAAGTAAGTTTCACTGGGTATCCACATCTTTGCAAACTACGGAATCACCATGCCAATTTAGATGATGGCAGTGTTTCAGCAGACAGTCTTATTTTACGTTGTCCTTCCAATCTTTCGATCCACAGTGGTCCAATTCATCCACTCCACAATCTCTTTGTTAAGATTGAGAGTTGATTGATACACATGTTTCTTCACACAGATGATGGGCTGGTTGTGACTGCATTCAGGCAATTTGAACAACTCAGGAATATGTTCCAAAAGCAGTCTTGTATCTGTCTCTACACCTACTCAACTTTTTTATTCACATTATTGTTCAGTAACTATTTCTCCTTCTCCACCTCCATCAGTTTTATGTGATCGATCATGACTTTTGGCTGCAGCATCTCAGACTGGGTAAACATTAGCTTCTCCTTCTGAACCTGTGCCAACTTAAGAAGGTTATACCTGCAAGGGTGTTGTTTAATTGGAACAACATTTTCTATGACTACCTCATTCACAATTATTTTAGTACTTCCCAGTGTATTCCCACATCTTACTCCATGTAATTTTAATAACACTGTCAGGTCAGTTCGATTTTCCTCTGGAAAGTAACACAATGGTTTATCCCAATTTCTAATAACTTCCTCAATGTCTAATTTAATTCGAGAAATGTTAAAATCAGAGTTATCTGGATTCGGCTCTTCGCTCTGAGTTATAACAACTAAAGCATCCTTTTTCTGCTTTCCTCCCCTATCAAAATATATTTCATGTGCCACACTCTGAGTTGTCCTTCTATCTGGCACATTTATCAAATAATCCACATCGCTCACTTTTCATTCAACTTGATAAGGCTCACTATACATTGTTTTTAAAGATTCACCTACCACAGGTAGCAATACTAAGACTTTATCCCCACTACAATTTGTTGATTTCTTATCCACTTCCTGTTTCAACATACGTTGTGCCATTTTTAAATGTTATCTAGCCAATTCACTTGCTCCCTTTGACCTTTCCCTAAAAGTTGAGATAAAGTCTAATCTGTAGTCTCAGAATGCTGACTCACCAATTTCTCTTTAATCAATTTCACTGACCTCATGACCTAAAATCAATTCAAATGGACTGAACTTGGTTGACTCATTAGATGCATCCATAATTGCAAAGAGTACAAATAGAATTCCTCTATCCCAATCCTCTGGATAATCCTGACAGTATGTCCTCAAAATTAACTTTAAAGTTTGATGCTTCCACTCTAATGTTTCCAGCAATTCTCAATGTACACAGCTGATTTAAATTGTTTTATTCCTAAGCTACCCATTACCTCTTTGAGTAACTTTGTGTAAAATTTCATCTTTGATCTGATGGTATTTCTATGGGTAGTCCACATCTGGTAAAGAATTGAAGTAACTTCTTTACAATCTTTCTAGGTATAATATTGTGTAATGCCTCTGAAAACCTGGTAGATATGTCCATTACAGGCAATAGATTTTGATTCCCACTTTTCATTTTAGGCAGGGTACCTACGCAATCAATTAAGACCCTTGTAAATGGTTCCTCAAATGCTGGAATGAGTATTAAGGATGCTAATTTTATCACCACTTGAGGTTTTATTCTTAACTGGTATGTATGACATGATTGACAAAATTTAACCACATCTTTATGTAGTCCAGGCCAAAAAAAGTTTCTGTATTTTAGCTTGTGTTTCCCTTACTTGCAGCCCATCCCAATCGCTGGCCTTCCTCCTTCCACCTTTGATTCCTGTGCAGAATGGGAGTAGGAATCCCCATCCCCACCAATCACCCCCAAGACCCCATCAGGTCCCATAGATTCTGCTCCCAAAGGGCCCATCCCTGCCCAAAGGGCAGCATTGAGATATCTCCTGGGCATTAGCACTTTGCCAGGGGGCATGTTTCTGGCACTGCCAAGATGCCAATGCATAGGGGGCACCTTCTCTGCTATCTGACCCTCTGGGGAGCCCGATTGCCCCTCTTCATTCCAGCAGGGTAAGGCTGCTAGTTCCCTGTGCATGAGAGCTACTGTAAACCCTGTTGGAGTGAAGCGCTCTAGTGGGAGAAGGGAGAGACAAGTGGGCCCAGAGACTTCAGTCCCGTGCCCACTGATCACATTTAAATTATATTTAAATAAGTATTTAAATTACTTCAGCACCTCCCTGCTGATTTCCAGTGCGGAGCTGATGCCACCAGAAATCCAGTACTGGGATTGGAGAATGACACTGAGATAGAAGGATCGCGGCCATCATTTTAAGGCAATAACATTCCGGTATACACTCAGATTCGTCTTCCATGTATGCTTTCTGGTACAACTGTTTTATTCCTGAACTAAAAATATTAACTTCATCCTCCACCTGTTCTTGTTCTTTTCCAATCATCTGATCAAAATTAGTTTCTGATAATTGAACTCCAACTTTCTAATCTTCACTCTTTGATTTGTTCTACTGTTTTAACCCGTGACTTTGTGATCTTGTTACTGCACAATCTGGAAAAATGATGTGGAGATGCTGGCATTGGACTGGGGTAAACACAGTAAGAAGCCTGACAACATCAGATTTAAATCCAACCAATTTATTTGTTAGTAAACTCACAAGCTTTCGACGAAGGCCATAGGTCGAAAGCTTGTGAGTTTACTATCAAATAAATCGGTTGGATTTAAATCTGGTGTTATCAGACTTCTATCTGGGAAAAATCTTTCAACAACTCAGTTGTTTGATTTTCCACCATAGTAGACATCACTCCCACCTGTAATCCAGTTATATTGTTACCCAAGATAAACTGTGTTCCTGGCCAATGATTTTTCTATCATTCCTAGTACCACTTCACTACCAGTCACTGGACTCTCCAACTTCACCTTATACAATGGAACACTACTCTTCTCATCCTGAATTCCACCTTTCCTGGTAATACTCCTTCAAACTACATAACTCCTTATCTTTTTCAATAAAAGATTGACTTGCTCCCATATCTCTTAAGATGTTAAGTTCTTTACTGACTCCTCCTGGTACACATGAGTAAACTTTACCCACACAAGTAAATTCTTTAAAAAGAATTGGCATTTTCTTAACAATGAATCCCTGAACATGCTGTACATTATTTTGCACCTCTTTTGCTTCAATTGGGCTTTCTTTTACCACTTTAACAAACTCCATTGGCTTATCCTTTTCTCCAACATCATCTTCCCAGTGCTTTTCTTGAACCACAAAACAGTAACTTTGCGTGGCGTAGCTTATTACAGTGAAAACATCTGAGGTTTTTCATTTTTCTTCCATCTTCCTGTGTTTCCTTTTTAACTGGAGGGTACACTTTCTTTACTATTTCCCACAAGATCTCCTTTACCTTTACTACCTGAAGTTTTCTCTTTTCCCCAGTTTCTAACCCTCAAAAGCTAAAATTGAACCAAGCTTTGATTTGTGAACTAATTCATAATCATCTGTCATTTCTGCCGCTGACCTCACAATTTAATCTTCAACTCTTCCGTATGGGTTCTCGCTACATCAGGAAGCGAATTTTTAAATTCCTTCAAAATAATCATTTTTTTAAGAGCTTCATATGTCTGGTCTATTTTCAGAGCTCTTGTCCATCTATCAAAATTACTTTGTTTGGTCCTTTCAAAATCTATGTACATTTGACCAGGTTCTTTCCTTAGATTTCTAACCCATCATCTGTAGGCTTCTGGCAGTAGTTTATATGCACCTAAAATAGCTTTTCTCGCCTCATCATAATCTCCAGATACCTTCTCTGATAGTGATGCAAGCACTTCATTAGCTCTGTCTACCAACCTTATTTAAATCAGTAATACCCACAATGTCTGTGACCATTTCATTTGTTTAACCACTTCTTCAAATGAAACGAAAAAGGCTTCTATACCCTTCTTATCAAATCTTGGCAACACTTGGACATATTTAAATAGATACCCCCAGATGTTTCCTCACTGCTCTTCTTCACTGTCTTCATTACTATACTCAAACTGTGTGTTTTTCTTTCCCAATTTAAACTGACTTTCACTTTTCATTTCCAGTTTTTGAAGTTATCTTTTTTCTCCTTCTTCTGTGGCCTCCCTTTCATTGCTGAAATTGCATCCCTTTCTTTGACTTTTGCTACTCCCTCTCCTTTGTTTCAAATTCAAGCTCCTTTAATGCTTTTTCATGTTCAAGCTGTTTCATCTGTAATAGAATTCTAGCCATTTCCAATGATTTTGACTGTGTTTTTGGCAATCTTAAATTCTGAACTATTGCCACAATTACCTCATCCTTCCTTACACTGTCAAAGTAATGCCAACTGCAAAGCTTTTGCCAATTCTAAAAGCTTTGTTTTAGTCACCGTTTGTAAACCACCCTGCATGACTTCTTCCACCCACAGGAACTTCTTAGCCTCTGAAAGAGCCATTATTCCACATGCACTCCCCTATTTAAACCTGAATACAACACCTGAAAAGAAAACATAAATATGCTCACCGCATTTGAGTCTAATAGTCCCAAATCTATCAATAAATGTAGATTTTAATCCCACAAAAGAACACCAAACTATTATAATTCAAGTCAGAATCTCCAAAGTGTTTCATGAAGTCCACCTGGATCACAAGTTTTGTCATTTGAATTTGGCTAGGATGAGCATGAGATATTTCATTTCACGTATGATTCAAATGACTCACTGGGGAGTTTTTATCAAACAAAGTTTATATAAAATACAGTTAACATGTATAAAAAGTAAATTAGCAATAACTTTTAACAATTACAAAAAATATATATTGTATAAACTTTAACAACTAAATGAAAAATTTCAACCAAACAAACCTCCTTATAACACGTCCCTGTCAGAGATTAAACACAGAAACCAAAGGCTCACATGATGCTGTTGGATTCTGCAGCTTTCTTGATCCACACACACAGATAAGCTTGAAATCAGAACAGCTTCCCATAAAAATGGGGCAGAGAGATAGAACACTGTATCTAGCCTGAAGTAAAACATCTTCTAATTAAAACAGCAGCCAAACTGCCCTAACTGAAAGTGAAGGAACCTTGGTCACTTGACCTGTCAATTATTCTTCCTCCAACAACAGACGGCCATAAAAATCCCAGACAATGCATCAGGCCAAGAATAAAATTAAAGGAAAAAATCATTTAACCCATTCAAGCAACAATAAAAGGATTTCCAAGCAGACATCTCTTATAACTGCAGTGAACATGATAAAAAATAGTTTTCTTAAAGGTACAGTGATGTCACAATATTTGGCATCACATACAAATCTCCATACAAATCTCCACCCACTAAGTATCATATATAAATTGCTTTACAGTAAGTATCTCAGTACACTCAACATTATATACATATCTGAGTACATTTGGCACCATACAAAGGCCTTGGCATATATAGCATCATATACAAATCTTGGTACACTCAGCATCATATACAAATCTCCATAGACTTAGCATTGTACACAAATCTCTATACTCAGTATTGTATACAAATCTTGGTACATTCAGCATTGTATACAAATCTCTAAACATTCAGTATCATACAGAAATCTCAGTACAGTTAGCGACATATACAAATATCTATACACACAACAACATGCACAAATCTCTATCCACTCAGCATCATGTACAACTCCCTCTATGCTCAGCATTATATACAAATCTCAGTATGCTCAGCATCATATACAAATCCCTATACTCTCAGCATCATATACAAATTTCCATATACTCCATACATTCAGCATCATATACAAATTTCCATTCAATCAGTATCATATACAAATCTGTATGTAAACTGGAGACCTATGACCAGCAGTGTGCCTCATGGATCATTGCTGGGTCCATTGTTATTTGTCACCTGATGATTTGAATGAGAATATAGAAGGCATGGTTAATAAGTTTGCAGATGACACTAGGATTGGTGGCATAGTGGACAGTGAAGAAAGTTATCTCCAATTGCAATGGGATCTTGAACAATTGGGCCAGTGGGCTGACAAATGGCAGATGCAGTTTAATTTAGGCAAATGTGAGGTGATACATCTTGATAGATTGACCAGAGCAGGACTTATTCAGTTAATGGCAGAGCGGTGGGGGTAGTTACAGAACAAAGAGATCTAGGTGTTCATAACTTCTTGAAAGTGGAGTCACAAGTGGAAAGAGTGGTGAAGAAGGCATTCAGCATGCTTGGTTTCATCAATCAGAACATTGAATACAGGAGTTGGAATGTCTGTTGAAGTTGTACAAGACATTGGTAAGACCACATTTGGAATACTGTGTGCAATTCTGGTCATTCTATTATAGAAAGGATATTATTAAGCTAGAAAGACTGCAGTTAAGATTTACTAGGGTGCTACTGGGACTTGATGGATTGAGTTATAAAGAGAGGCTGGATAGAGGCTGGGACTTTTTACTTTGAGCATAGGAGGCTGAGGGGTGACCTTAATGAGTGATTCAGCTACATAGTCAATATCTTTTCCCAAAGTTAGGGGCATAGCTTTAAGGTGAAAGGGAGAGATACAAAAGTGTCCAGAGGGACATTTTTTTCACACAGAGGGTGATGAGTGTCTGGAACAAGCTGCCAGAGGTAGTAGCAGAAGGCAGGTACAATTTTGTCTTTTAAAAAGTGTTTAGATAATTACATGGGTGCGATGAGTAAAGAGGGATATGGGCCAAATGCTGGCAATTGGGATTAGCTTAGTTTCAAAGAAAAGGACAGCATAGACAAGTTGAGCCAAAGGGTCTGTTTCCAAGCTGTAAACCTTTATGACTCTATTGACTCTATGTCCAAATCTCGATACAATCTGTTGTTATATGCAAATCTCTATACACTCAGCATCATATAATAATCTCCATATATTCAACATCACATATAAATCCCTATATACTCAGCCTCGTATACAAATCTCTATACACTCAATCTCATATAGAAATCTCTACACTCAGCCTCCTATAGAAATCTCTTTACACTAGCATCATATACAAATCTAAATATGTTCAGCAACATATGCAAATCTCTGTACACACAGCATCGAATATAAATTGCAATACGTGCAGCAATATACACAAAGCACTATATACTCAGCATCATGTACAAATCTCTGTGGATTCAGCATCATATACAAATCTCTATACACTCAGTATTGTATACAAATCTCAGTAAACTTAGCATGCTATACAAATGTCTATACACTCAGTGTCAGTACATAGATCTATACATTCAGCATTGTATACAAATCTCTATGCACTCAGCAACATATATAAATGTCCATATACTCAGCATCTTATACAAATCTGCGTGCACTCAGCATCATATACAAATATATATACACTCAGCCAAGATAACGTACAAATGCGATTCATGTTGTCCTAGTATATATCCAGTATAACTATATACAAATCTCTATACATTTAGCATCATATACGAATCTATATACACCCAGCATCGTTTATAATCTAAATATGGTACACATCGTGAAAAATATATGTTCTTGTACTGGGTGTTTGGATATATAGATCAATATAGTACACAGTGTCTCATCTCTGTCATTTCCTGTACACAATCCCCTCATCTCTAATCTCTCCCAGACCCGTTTCTATTGGCTGCTTCTCAAAGCACTGAGCACAAACTCCACCTGCCCCTCCTGATCTCTGCCTTTCCTCACTACACTAGCCCATGTATAATGTTGTAAGATGCTGTGTTGAGGAGAGGGTACTCAGGCATCGATATGTATGATATTGTAGACTGCCACTTGTATACAGTTACACTGGGTAAGGGCTATAAAACTGTAACGGGAACATGGAGAATGCGAATCGCATTTGTATTTTGTTTTGGTTGTCTGCTGTTATTTCCTCCCATCCTCCTATTCACACCCTCCTGACATTTCATGCTGTGGTGTGTGTTCCACCCTAACCTGGACTGCATCTGCCTCTAAAACTCCCTCTACACTCTATCACATACTAATCTATCTGCAGAGGCTTCTCCCGCCACAACTTTGATCGCCAACTTTCATTTTCTCTTTCACTCCTGATTCAGTCTGACCACTTCCTCCTCCGCCCCCTTTCCCTGCCCCATGCGAAGTTCCTGGAGTTTGCTGTTATGTTCTTTTACTCTGTACCTTTTACCTTCCGAATCAGCCAGCATCTCAGATGCACTTTTACAGTTAGAATTCTGTACACACTCACCCCCTGATACAGCTCCAGGCATTCACCATCCCACAACAATGCCAACTTTGCGACATCCCCGCTCCCCTCTACAATCTCCATCAACTCCTCCCTACAGATATCTCTTCTGCACACACTGCATATACTCGCCACTCTGTACAGTGAATAGTCGCCCCGTCCGATCCTACAGGTGCCATCAGTTGCAGTCCAAACATGGGTCAGCTATTAAACCAAAAGGCAAAAACACTCGAGCAGATGACAATGACCGCGCCGGCCTCTCATTTTCCCCAATAACTTCTGTCCCCCCTGTCCCCGGAATTGTCTGGTCTCCTGTATAATAGTGTGTACCTCTGCTGTATCCTTCCTATACAACCCCGTTCAATCTTTAAGAATTGTATATACTTGGTATATACCATACTCCCTGGGCTACTGTCAATCCTATCCAATGTAAGTTCACCTCTTTCATAGGTTACATTACCCAGCGATTTCTGTACACTCCGTCTGATATATCATCACTGGCAAACATAGCAGCAATCAGCTAAAAGTGTGTACGATTCCATAGTTTAATTCTACATGTTCTTTGACTCAAACCGAATCGTATAAAGTTACATGCCCTCGTACCCAGTTTTAATCATATACAGTTAGAGCAAAGTCTTACATATAGGTGGAATATCCCTAAATTCCCATGATCACCCCACGATGTTTTATCTGTATCCTATATGTCATATATCCCATGCGTTAAACACCATACAATTAAGCATTTTGTACCGAATGTCGTTGACATTCTGCATGTTATCCTGGTAGCGTTACATATAACCGCTCACTATCTTACTAGTCATTCTATAAAAATTATATACTCTGCGCAAATCTCTGTATATAATGTATCATATACAGTGCTAACATCCAGCATCGTAATCGAGAGCTGGCACCATATATGGTCCCATATTCAAATTAAGTCCGATATTCGGTCTCACGTTCAGTTTTCTATACATTGTGATGAATAATATATTCAATGTAATGATGTATACTGTTGGCCTAATATAACCCTATAAGTTGACTTCGGCCTTTTTGTTTTGGATTTAATGCATTTAATACATCACCAGTGGACCAATGCAATCCTATATATTTTTCACACAAGCGAGTCCAGCTTCTCAAATAACCGTACAGCCCTCTCTTCCCGAGAGCCAAATCCCTGGACAAGTTTATAAAGTCAGCATCCTATGTAATATACAGATTCCTACAAATCTCCTCATCATGTGCAACTTTCAGCACTAATAGATACAGCATCCCAAACACCACGTATCTCTTCGATGCCATATCCCATGTTGTCCTTTACAATAACACTAAATATAATCCGCGTGTGCACCTAAGCGAATCTTGTACACTGAGATCTCAGTAAATAATTTGTTATCAGGTTTCACAATCCGAAATCAAACGAGAATGTGACAGTAATGAAGGCCGAAAATGCAACCCAGACTTACAAATGTGTGTCTGAGTGTATGTTGACGTTTTTTTATTGAAATATATTGAGTGAAATCCATGGTATACACTAAACATCCTTTAAAAATTACTGAATTCTGAATTAAACAACAATCTCCGGATAGATATTCCATTCCAAACCCTACAGGACACAGGCCAGTAACTCTCTCCCTTCCTCTCTCTTAAAATCCTATTGTGGTGTGACTTTAAACAGATGCTGCCACAGTCGTGCGATGCACAACTTACTATCGGGACACGGCTCTATTTACAACCAGCGGCATTGAATCTCTAACCGTAAGACACAACGCCTTACACCCATATTACTGCTAAACCAGATAATAAGACAATTTACAAAATCCGTCAGTGCATTTGGCGCAATTTTCCATTAGCTATCGCAGAATTGAAGAAACGGAGACTTGCATTTATTTGGCATAATACATTCCTCCCGAGTGCACTCCTCTTGTTGCGTTCCCTAATGTACTGGCACTTTGTACCGGGTAAGTATTATTCGATACAAACACACACATTATAAATAATCATGGTTTTATACACACTGCTGCATTTTACACCGAGAGATTAAATCTATCAACAAGCCCATGTGTTCTTATCTTTATTTACAAACAAAACCGCCCAGTTTTAACTGTTTCGAGAGCTCAAATTCAGTAATGTGATACTCTGAGCCCGGGGTCGAACCAGGACAATTGTGCAAGGTGTTTTCGTTTCAAATTCCAATGCCCTGATCATTAAAAACCCACAACACTTGAATACAGTGCCCAGATTTAACGGGAAATAGTAGTTTAGATTTATACCAAGTGGAGGTCCAATCGCACGGAATTTAACAACAGAGCACTCTCTACCTTTTAACCAAGCTGATGGGATCGAATTGCCAGATTCCAAAAGCGATGCATCAGATAGGCCCGGTTCAAAATTTCCTAAGTGAGGTGCGACAGTATTTTAATTTACATTTCATTTGCACATTTTCTGTGTAAATCTCTGTTTGCATCGCCTCTGTCCACTTGACAATTCTACCGGGCATCTTCCAACACCAACGGTACCAGAACCGCGCTAGAATTAGCATTTGGACCTGACAGAGATGCTAAAAAAACCCGATATCAGAAAGCGGCAACATCAGAAATAATGCCAGCCAGCGTTTATTGGTATCCGTGATTTCATATTTAGTCTGGGATTGTGGCGTTAATATCCTGTGCAATCTGTATTTAAATTCAAACACTGCATGCTATCTGCTAAATACCAAATATTTATCCGCCTTTTTGTAACGAAAGTCTTCGTTTTAAAGAATAATTTTGTTGTTGAATTTACACATCATGATCTGCCAATATTTTCACCTTATAATTAAATCACGGTGGTGGGAGATCGAATTCGTTTTAATTGAGACTTATTTCAATGTAACAATTTGCTAAACGCCACTAATCATTAAACGTGGGTCCACTGAGATTCTTACTCGGATTCCAATGGAATTTGTTTAAGTGAGGTGACTTGTGGCCCAGATTAGCTTGGGGACATGTGAATGGGAGCAAGCAGACTCTCTCTCCCTCTGCCTCAGCCTCTCACCTGAGCTGACTTCGTGACTGGTCTCCAAGTGGATGGTGCCCCGGCGGAGGGGCTGCAGGTGAGCGGATGGAGCGGCGTGCTGGACCCCCGGGTGCTCCGACAACACGTCCAGGAAGGCGGATTGCCCGTAAAAAGCCGGCAGCCCGGCCGCCCCGACCAGCCCCACCCCAGCGGGCGTCAGCACGGTCCTGGCCGCCACCAGGTGAGCCGTGGCCGGCAGGGAGTCGGAGATCAGCCGCGCTGGGGCGGGCGGCTCTTTATTCAGTCCGAGGATTTCTTGAATGCCAAACCCAGTGCACCTCGACGAGTTCCCGGAGCCAGGGACGCCTTTGGGTCGCTCGTTGCCCATCAGATTCTGGGAGATGGAAATAGTTTTGGACTTACTGAAATTCTCCGATACCATTTCTTCCTTGCCTGTCATTTTAGCAAAATTATTGAACCTGGGGTTTAATTCTCTGTTTTTTTAATCCCCTCCTCCTCCTCCTCCTCCTCCTCCTGCCCACCCCTCTCCAGTGGTCCCAAGTGCACTGTCCAATGTGCAATGCTCACATCCCTATAGAAATTCCCTATTTATTTAACGGGACAATCCCATCGGGGGACAACAACACCAGCGACCAATCAGCGACACGGGATCAACTAGGAATCCAGGAACTCTCTCCCTCCCTCTCCTCCTGCCTGTTAGAAAGGCCACTTTCACTCTCAATCCTCCAAGAGAGAACCTTTCCCCAGCCCAAACCTCTAGGTCTTGACAGTTTGCGTTGGTGTGGGAGAGACAGAAAAAGAAACACAAATTTCTTCCCCTCTCTACTCTCCCTCCCCCTTGAAATGCCCAGACCGTGTTCAGTGAGACTGAGATTTAAACAATAAACAAATGCAACACCTCCAATCGATATTTCAATCAGGCCGTTCGTTTTGTTATTGGTCCAAAGGAACACAAATATACGTGTGTGTGTGTGTGTGTGTGTGTGCGTTGCTGGGGGAAAGAGATGATTGTTTGTGTCCACTCCTCTAACACAGACTAAACATTGCTTCATCTATGGGAAAAAATACTCCATCCACCCAACCGCTTCTGCTGGAATTAGGAATATCGATGTGTTTTTGTTTTGCATCTTGATATGGGTATCTTTCAACATTTTAAGTAGCAAATTTTTAACAGTAAATCTTTCCACATCTCTCTCCATCAGATTTTTGAATCTCGCACTCAGTCGATGTTTCTCTCCACCTGAGTTATGACTGTAACACTACATTTTGCACTCTCCTTTCCTTCTCTATCAACGGTATGCTTTGCCTGTATAGCGCGCTAGAAACAATATTTTTCACCGTATACTAATGACATGTGGCAATAATAAATCAAATCAACGCATCTCTGGACAACTTTTCCTGCCTCTTTTTTTTCATCCTTTTTCTTGTTTCCTCCCCCCCCCCCCTCTTTCGTTATGCCCCGCCTGTTCATCAAGTTCAGTTCTCTTTTGGTTCTGGATATAAATATCAGTGAGTCTCCCTTCAACTCTCCCCGTCTCCTCCAGTCTTATCGATCAACCACCTTACAATAATTTCTATACTGCATACACCCTTCCCAAACGAAAAAGTGAGAGAACGGGGGGAGGGGGGGGGCAAATACTGAGGCAATCTTTCCATTTTACGAAGGGCGGGAAATTAACGAAAATATTGTGTGTGGACCAAATGAAATCTGTAAATATTTACACACATTCAGTCATAGAGACAGGTGTCTAATGAATGAACGGGGAGAGAGTGTTTTAGTGGGAAGATAGAAATTCCAGATCTCTCGCTCTCTCACACACACACACATAGACGCTACCTCGGGAGATTTTCCAACGAATCTCGCACATTTACTCTATCGAAAAGGCACGTCGGTGCCCACTGAAATACACATTAATCTGTCAGGCCTCAGTGGTCATCCTGACAAAGTATGATTTCCACTTGAACCTGAGTCCTGTACCAGGGAGGCTGATTTGACAAATAAAACTGCATCTAAGGTACGATTTATCTCTTCGCAAGATATTGTTCCAAATTGAGCGAGAGTCTTCCTGATCTACACTCCAGTTCATTTTATCTGAATTCATTAGCATTCCTCACCTCCACCCCCGCACCACCCCCCCCTCCCCAATAGCAACAACCTCCCTCCCACACCCCCGCCCTGCTCACACTCCAATTTATCTGTTTTTTTATATTTGAACCAAGAGATTCTCCTTCGCCTTATTTCTGTCTGATGTACATTGCCCGGGTCTCACGGTCAAACGGGGGGGAGGGTTCGCAAAAGGTAATATTCCGTGCGCTCGGGAAATTTAGACGGATTGGGGAATGATTGGATTTGTCGCTTTTCCTAAAAAAAAATTAAGAAGTAATATAATACATCTGTTCAGGGCGGCAGCGAATTGTTTCCCCAGCTTTGTTGTATCGGAAGATTATGAAGCAAATGGACACTCTGTTTTATCTGATATCTGCTCCGCCGAAATTCACAGACTAACAACGGAGTGAAACTGGCCAAAGCAGTGTGGAAATTATTAATTACACAAAAAAAAACTTTAATAATCACACGAATAAATCGATAGTTATGTTAACACAGCCATTTCTTAATAAATGGATGAATATTCTCGACCGTGTTGGTAGTAAATATTAATCAGTGCAATCCCAGTCCCTCACACGCCATCACTTTGAGAAAAGATATTTTAATACGCTTTCACTCTCGTTCGTTTTGCACATTTATTTTGCGGAATTAAATTTCACACCACTGTCGCATTTACTTCTTCCTGTGAAAAATGCTGCATTTTTTGATCTTTCTGGTGGTGAGCTGGTCTGAATTCGAAATTAAATTTGGGGGAAAAAAAGGCTGATCTACTCCCCGTACAGCGATTTATTTGTGTAACTTTCTCCCTTCTCTCTCACACAGAGAAAAAAAACAACGCCAGTTATAGGATTTATACTTTCACAGGTTTTTGATTTCCGAGGAGACTCTCTCTCCCTCTTTCTCTTCCTCTCTCTCTCACTCTAGTAATCAAAGGACGTTAATCCTGACATCAGTTCCTCAGGGGGATTTTTTTTTAAATATCGGATAAATTCCTCGTTCTAAATGTTATGAGTAAATCAGCTTATCTTGTAGTAATTTGTTACAGTTTAGGGAAAAGAAGGGGGGAGGGAGGGAGGGAGGGGGCATGCCGATAGATTTGACTGTCAAATTATCTGCTTGACATTATGTTCGCTTTGTCGGGCGCAGTTTACCAACTGCTTTTCGTTTACTCTTTCATTCGGGAGGATTGTCCCAGAAAAAAATTAAACAATTACTGCCTAAAGCCGGTATTTACTGAGTAATTTTCTGTTTGGAAGAATTAGGCACAGGCTCCTAGTCAAAGATGAGTGTGAATGGGGGATGATGCTTTGGGCAGATTGATGGGAGGATTTGTGTGTCTGGGTGTGTGTGTGTGTGTCTGGGTGTGTGTGTGTGTGTGTGTGTTGTGTGTGTGTCTGGGTGTGTGTGTGTGTGTGTGTGTTGGTCTGGGTGTGTGTTGTGTGTGTGTGTGTGTGTGTGGTCTGGTGTGTGTGTGTGTGTGTGTGTGTGTGTCTGGGTGTGTATGTGTGTGTGTATGTGTGTGTGTTGGGGGAAGGTCAGCTGAGTTTTGTTTCCAAAGAGGATTCTGTCAATTTCTCTTATCCAAAATAACGAGATTGGAAAAGTAGCGAGAGAGAGAGAGAGAGGCAAAGAAAAAGGGAAAGTAAAAGAGAGAGGGAGAAACAGAATGCGAGAGAGATAGAGAAAGAGAAAGAGGGGGAATGAAAAGGAGAGGGAGAAAGAGAGAGAGGGATAGAGAGAGAGGGGAGAAAGACAGGGAAAGAGAGAGAAAAGGGGGAGAAAGAGAGAGGGAGAAAGAGAGAATGGGAAAGAAAGAGGGGGGAGAAAGAAAAAGAGAGGGAAAGAGAGAGAGGAAGAGAATGAGAGGGAGAAAGAGAGAGGAGGCAAAAGAAAGAGGGAGAAAGAGAGAGAAAGGACGAATTGAGAGATTTTAAAAAGGATAGAAACACAGATGGAAATGGTGGGAAGAAATGGACAGGAAAAAAAGTAGAAGAATAGAATAAGGGATGGAAACGGCAAAGAGAAATAACAGAAGCGAGAGATAGAAAGACACCCACAAGAGGGAGAGAGCAATAGAGAGAAATGTAACAGTGAATCCACACACTGGGAGACTGATTTCCTCAATGATTATAACGGATTGCCACAGATTAAACCCAAATGTTCCGTTCCCTCCAGTTATATAACAATAAGCCGCCTCACTAATCAGTAATTATGACATTGTCTTCAATTTTTCTCCCCTAAAATCGTTGGTTAATAACTGGTTAGTTTAAGTCCGTGCCTTTGATGGGGTCTATTAGGATGATCTCTCGTTAACCCCGGTTTCTGCGATGGGGGTGAGGGGGAGGGTTAAGGGGGGAGAGAGAGGTACATGTCCGCCACATAGAAAAGGGGGAACTAGAGAAGGATTTGATGGCAGTATTAATATATCAAAAAAAGTGGAAGAAAATCGACCAACCAACAGGCCAGCTAGATAAAGGCACTGTGACTATTTAACTGATTGAATATAAAATACACATAGACGCTATCAGCAAGGATAGGCAGAGCTAATTAATGAAAGAGTTTTTAAAAATGAGAATGGGGTCAAAAAGAACAGCAGACACGAGCAAAGAAATCCTCCAATGACAGCTGATAGGACATCCGCATTTGAGTAAAATCTCACATGGACACGCTGTAACAAAACGAATGAAAGAACGGAGTGGGGGAATGTAGAGAGAATGAGATCACGGAACGAGAAGGAGAGGAAAATGAAGGAGAGGCAGCGAAAAAGAGTGCGGAAAAGAGGGTGAGAGAAATAAATAAACAAGGGGTCTGAGAGGGAGAGAGAGAGAGAAGCTGCAGTGGCTAGGAGGTGATGTGCAGGCAATGTGAGAAGACTCTGTTAACAGGTGGATGCCAGATGCTGGAGAGAGAGAAATCATTAAACAACCTGCCGGCACTGAGAGCAAGCAATGGCCCACAGTGCAAATATCAACCCCCACATCAGAAACACACACTCACACACGCTCATGTATTCATAAACTCAAATACACCCGCACAGACACATTCATCTTCACATTCACATACACACACACAACATATACATTTATACACACAAACTCAGACGCATGTATGTACTCAGACATGTACAGTTGGGCACAAGGACACCACAAACACATGCACACAAAATCACACTCTCACATATACACACACACTCATTTTCACATTCATACGAACATTCATGCACATATGCATGGATGCATACACACACTACACGTACATTTGTACACGCACAAACTCAGGTGCACATATATACTTATACATATGCACTTGAGCACACAAGAACACACCACAAGCAAATACATGCACTAGAACACACATGTACACACTCATTCACATATACACTTGCAGGCACTTATTACACAAACACATGCTTATACACAAAAACATGTATATGCACTTACAAGCAAAGCTCATATGGACAAGCAGACACTTAAACACAAAACACATTCACATTGTTGTAAAACACACCCACAAGAATATTCAAACTCAAACACTAATACACACACACACACACCAACACATATATATAAACTCATACATGTTTACACACACTCACATACATAAATATACTCATATCCACATACATACATACACATTTGCACTCATACCCATGAAAATATACACACACTCAGCCACACGTATACCGATACAGAGCTGTTGTTTGGACAAAACACTGAGAGCAGGAAACTGGGATTTAACCTTGGGAGAAGGAAACTGGGATTGAGCATTGAGAGCAGAAAACTGGGATCAAACATTGAGAGCAGGAAACTGGAATTGAATTTTGAGAGCAGGAAACTGGGATTGAGCAATAATTAAGGATCAAACATTGTGTGATGTTTGTGTATTTTTAAGAAAGTTTTTTTTAATCATGATCTCTGGAGCTCTGACAGCTTCAATCTTTCTCATTGCTGCTGGCTTGACTGGAGATATTTCATTGCTGCTTAAATAGGGACTTGTTTGTTCTTACTGGGATGTTTTATGACTCTGCGTTGTTTGGAGAAAAACTGGTTGGTGAGTCAGGTGGCAGGGTTTTTCCCTCATTTTCTATTTGGCTGCAGTTAGAATTGAGTTTTAGAAGGGACATCAAACTGAAAAAAGTCTCTCTCTCTCACTTTCTGGTTTTTGGAAATTCTGCTGGGTAGCTGAAAGCAAGGCATTTTGCTTTCCTGCATATTCTGCTATTGGTGGCTTGCCTAAAATCTCTCCCTGGTGTTTTGGGAAGCTGTTCTGACTTCAAGCTGCCCTGAGTCTGTCTCCATGGACCTTGGACATTCTCTCTTCCACCTCTTTCCTTTGGGAAAAAGGTACAAAAGTCTGAGGTCACATACCAATTGATTCAAGAACAGCTTCTTCCCTGCTGCTGTCAAATTTTTGAATGGACTTGCTTTGCATTAAGTTGATCTTTCTCTACACCCTAGCAATGACTGTAACATTACATTCTGCATTTTCTTGTTTCCTTCTCTATGAACAGTATGCTTTGTCTGTATATCACACAAAAAACAATACTTTTCCCTGTATGTTAACACATGTGACAATAATAAATCAAATCAAATCAAAAAGTCCAGATTACTGCAGACTTCACCCAAAGAATTCAATTCCAGTACCACGTCAGCATTAGTTTATGCTGCATTAAAACTGTTTAAAGGCATTTCTTGTCTAGGGGATTGGTTTGATTGGAACATGATATTTGTTAAGGGTTGTATATTATGGTGATTGTTTTGTTTCTTGTTTGTAATTGATAAAAGTTCTTGCTAATTTTTTTACTACACATGTTAGCTATATTCTTAAATAAACTTTGTTTGATAAAAGCTCCCTAGTGGGTCATATGAGCATACCTGAAGTGAAACTTACACTAGCCAAATTCAAGGCGCAAAACTTATGATCCAGATGGGCTCCATAGAACACTTTGGAATCTCTAACCTTGAACTATAACAATTGAGAGCAGGAAACTGGGATTAAACACTGAGAGCAGGAAACTGGGATTGAGCACTAGGAGCAGGAAACTGGAATGATGCAGGAATTTAGGATTGAACATCTGAAGCAGAAATCTGCACAATGATAAATTCTGAATCAATAGGAGTGAATGAATGAAGTTTAGGCCATTATTGTAGTTTTGGTTACTCTCTAAACTAGGAAAGTGGCTTAAACTCAATACTGAGAAAATATATCAAATGAATTCACGGGAATAATTAAACATAATTAATTAATAAAACTAAAACAGTTCTATGGATAATAATTGAACTAATAAATAAACTAGAGTTAAATAGACATGTGCGGAGTGGGGAGGGATGTGATGTGCTGTAACTGCAATGTGAAGGAGTCTGTGCAGACAAGTGAGATCCCAAGCAAAGGGCGGCACAATGGCACAGCAGTTAGCGCTGCTGCTTTGATTCCCAACTTTGGCCACTGTCTGCGTGGAGCTTGCACATTCTCTCATGTCTGCATGAGTTTCTTCCAGGTGCTCCGGTTTCCTCCTACAATCCAAAGATATGCAGGTTAGGTGGATTGGCCATGTGAAGCAGCAGCACTAATTGCTGTGCCACCGTGCTGTCCTTTGTTTGGGATCTCACTTGTCTTCACAGACTCCTTCACATTGCAGTTACAGCGCATCACGTCCCTCCCCACACGTCACATGTCTATTTAACTCCAGTTTATTTATTAGTTCAATTGTTATCCATAGAACTATTTTAGTTCTATTAATTAATTATGTTTAATTATTTCTGCTAAATTGCCCCTTAGTATCAGGGGAAGTAGCTTGGGTAAATGCATGGGGTTGTGGAAATAGGACCTGGATGGGAATGTGGTTGGTGCAGACTCGATGGGCCAGATAGCCTCCTTCTGCACTGTAGGGATTCCATGATTCTATGAATCACGTTTGCTGTAAATGTCTGTAAGTGATGGCTCAGAGTTGTTGGATTGGCATCTGAGCTCTCGACATTGCAAGGCAAGAGGATATTGTTCCAGGAGATAGTTATACCCCTAAGACAGTATAAAAATAATCACAGGGTGGGGACAAGAGGCTGTGACTGTGAGTCAGGTACTGAGCTTCAGGATGTATTGATGGAGGAACTATGAGTCTTGATCTTATTCAGTAGGTACTGTGTGGATGAAAAGAAGAACTACAGGAGGATGGACATAATTCCCATAAGACTATGGTACTGGGACCTTCCAACTAGGGGAAGAAAAAAGGAAATGTGCTAGCAGTAGGGTCGGTATGGTCAAGGAAATGGACATTGTTCTACCTGGCAGCATCTGGGAGTTGCAAAGGTTGTTTTGCCTGCCCAAATCCAGGGTTAAGGATAGTTTGCAATGCTGGAGAAGAATCTAAAGCGGATGGGGAAGAATCCAGTTGTCATGGTCCATGTGGGAACCAATTATGTTGCTAGAGGTAAGAATGAGGTTCCATGGATGGAGTTTGAGGAGCTAGATTCTAAATTAGTGACTAAAAATTCAAAGGGTACGCTGCTTGGGTCATGTGTAAATTGACACAGGGTCAAGCAGATTCGAGAGTTCCTTGTGTGGCTCAGATCAATGGGAGAAGAATGGGGGTTCGCTTCATGGGGCACTGACACCATGATTAGGGAAAGATTCCATTGGGATGGAATCCACTTACACTGTTATCCATGTGAACTAAATAACTGGGACTGTAAACTAAAAGAAGGGGGAGAAGGATGGAGGGGGTCATAAAATCCCAGAGCATGGAGGGAAGTTATTTGGCCCATCAAGTCTGCACCAACCACAATCCCACCCAGGCCTTATCCCTCAATTTCAAGTATTTACCCTGATACTAAAAGGCAATTTAGCACGGCCAATCAGCCCAACCCGCACATCTTTGGAGTGTGGGAGGAAACTGGAGCACCTGCAGGAAACCCGTGCAGATGGGCGGAAAAGTGCAAACTCCACACAGATAGTGACCCAAGCCAGGAATCAAACCCGGGTCGCTGGCACTGTGAGGCAGCCATGCTAATCACTATGCCACCACGCCAGCCAGTCAGGCAAGGGGAAATTTAGAAATCTAAAGACAAAAATCAGGGTAACAGTGCAATACTGCAATTTGTGTAAAGAGTCGCAGAGCGTAGCAGGAAGCATTATAAAGTTTAATGGGAATAGTGCAACAGCAGATAAGGTCCAAATGGCAATAACTTAAAATTAAAGGTTCTTTATCTGCAATACTGGCAGAGGGCTTCAATCTACATATAGATTGAACAAATCAAATTGGCAAAGTTAATCTGGAGAATGAGTTCATAGAGTGCATTCCAAACAGTTTCCGGAACAGTATACTGCAGAACCAACCAGAGATAAGGATATTTTAGATCTTGGATTGTGAAGTGAGACAGGGTTACTTAGTAATTTCCTGATAACGGATCTTATGGAGCAGGATAATCATAATATAATACCTCACAGTACCAGGGTCCTGGGTTCGATTTTCAATTGGGTCACTGTCTGTACAGTCTGCACATTCTCCCTGTATCTGCGTGGGTTTCCTCTGGGTGTTCCAGTTTCCACCCACAGCCTAAAGATGCGCTGATTAGGTGCTAAATTCTCCCTCAGTATACCTGAACAGGTGCTGGAGTGTGGCAACTAGGGGATTTTCACAGTAAGTTCATTGCAGTGTTAATATAAGTCTACTTGTGACACTAATAAATAAACTTTAAAAATATTGTGATTTCTGAAAATCTACTAGAAACTCAACTCAGACTCACTACTGAGAATCCCGGTATTACCTGCAGGAAGTTGGTCAGGTTTCAGTCACTCAATAAAGATATATTTTTCTTCCCTGTGCTTCAAGCTCATGGTCCTCCTTTTGTAACGGGGGGTTCCAGGTTGTAGACTTTTTTTGCTTGATCCATAAGCCTTTATCATATACAGAGCGAGTAAAGTGATCAGTCACTACACACCCCAATTTGCTCCTGCCCCAGGCTCATAAGATGTCCTTAGCTGATTTTTTCTGCTACATTTGCTTATCTGCCTGTTACAGTCAGAAACTTCTACAAGTATGCAAAGAGAAAAGGAATAAGCTTTGTGAGGCTTATAATTATAATTTAGAATAAGGAACTGGCAGAGATATTAAAGAAAGACAGGTTTTGCACCTGTCCTTTAAGTTGAACATACAAAAAAATGTCAAAATAAGGGACTCATGGGAGTGAGGAACTTCAAGTAATTAATATCAGTAGAGGAAAAGTGCAAGATAAACTAATAGAACTGAAAGCCAATGTATTCTCTGACCTGATGGTTAACATGCTAATTTCTAAAACAGGTGGCTGCAGAGACAGTGCTCTGTGAATATCCTAAAGTCTCAAGGTTGTAGAACGAGCAAAATGGTTGAAAGATTGCGAATGCAGCTCTGTGAAGATTCAAGATGTTCATACCTGTGGACAATGGAAAGAGACTTGTGCTGACCTTAGATAGGCTATTAGTCTCCAATTCTCACGTGGAGATTTTGAGAATGTCAAACTTCATAACAGCTATAAATTAATTTGTTTACTTAATTCCAAGATAGAAAGGAGCTGAGGGTTTAGAAGACAATTAATAGCATTTCCACCTGGATATAAGACCCACATGATTCACAATGTCATAGTGATGGGTTATGAGAAGGGAAATGTCCATAGAAAGTTTTTTGTAGTACTGGTGTGCAGGATTTTCTTAAAACATTCCCAAACCTCACAGAGAGGTCAGTCTGCAAGAATCTGAAAGAGAGACAGCAGAAAGATAGAAGTTGCCACTCACCATTCAAAATGGAGGTGGGAGCTTGGTTTTGCATTGAAGACATCAACCTCATGAGGACAGCAAGGTTGGAAGATTATCCTAACTTTGGCTACAGGGGGAAATCTCCAAGGTAGCCCTTACTGTGTAAGTTAATTTGGGAATTAGAAATTATCTGGCAGGAAAAGTCATCAGGAGATTGGAAAACCTTTGGACAGGTTCCTGGAGAATGAATTAGCCAGGTTAAAACATGGTTGGGTATTTCTTGTCATTTAGAAAATTAAATGGGAGAAACTTTCCTGTAGTTTAGAATGTAAGTTGTGTACAAAACAATGTTTAGTCAGTGTTATTTTGAGTGGTTTGAGTAAAAGTCTTAATACTTAAACTCTTTCTTGTGATACTTCAAGTCAATTACTGGAATGTGCAAATATATTTTTTAAAGTATTGGATGTTATGAGGATCGTATCAATTTCAATATATTTTTGATATCATCCTCACAAATTTTCTCTCCATCCTCTCACTGCCTTTTTATAAAGTGGCAACCAGAACTGCACTTTCAGCATGAACTAACCAATAATTGACACAAGTCTAGTATAATTTCTCTACTTTTTAATACTAAACCTCTAGAAATAAAACCTTGGCTTTGTTTGCTTCTTTATGGCATTGCAAACCTGTGGAGTAACTTTTAGTGTTGATGTATTCCTACTCCAAGGTCTATTTGTTCCTCTAACCCATTTTTCCATTTTACAAATAATAAGTGACCTCCCTATTCTTCCTCCTCACATTTATCTTTGCTGTATGTTATTTGCTATTTTTTAACTGATTCTGAAAGTTTATCAATGACCTCTAATAATTTGTTGCAATCCTCCTCAATAGTGACAATTCTCCCACTACCCAGCCCTCACCCCACCTCCCCTCTCCCTCGCCCCACCAAAAATTTCTGTAAATCTTTAAATTATATTTTGGATTCCAAAGCTCAAACCATTAATGTAAGCTAGATTATACCGACTCAAAATGTTAACTCCCTTTTTCTCTTCACACTTGTTGAGTTTTTCCAGCAGTTTCTGTTTTTATTACTGGTCTCATACTGATCCTTGTGGTACACCACTTCCACTATTCCTAATTTCACTTATTTACTCCCATTCTGTTTTTCCTCTTGAAGCCGGCTTGCAATCCGTTCTACTCCTTGACATTGAGTCCACATTCTCTGACTTTGGTCATTGGTCTATGGGAGGAGTCTTCCCAAAGGCCTTTTGAAAATCCAGATAAATTACATCCACAACAAGCAATTAGAAAGCCCAGTGGCATATTGGCCTTCATTGCAAGAACCAACGGGGAGCGCCTTGAAGAACTCAGTTGTATAGAGTGTTGGTGAGACCGCACCTAGAGTACTGTGTGCAGTTTTGGTCTCCTTACCCAAGAAAGAATATGTTTTACTCGGTGTCAGAGTTGCGAAGATTTTCATGACTTGTCCCTGGGATAAGTATGTGAGTAATTTTTCACTCAGAGGGTGGTGAGTGAATGGAATCGGTTGCCATCAGTGGTGGTACAGGCAAACTCGCTGGAGTCTTTTAAGAGACTTCTGGATGAGTACATGGGATTTAATGGGATTGGGAGTTACAGATAGTTCTATGGCCTGGTAAGTATAGATATGATCGGCACAACTTGTGGGCCGAAGGGCCTGTTTGTGCTGTAGTGTTCTATGTAATTTGGGCATATATTTGGGCAGCATGGTGACACAGTGGTTAACCCTGTTGTCTCACAGCATCAGGGACTGGACTTGATTGGACATTCTCCCCGTATCTGGTAGGTTTCTTCCAACATTCCAAAGATGTCACGATGACACAGTGGTTAGCATTGTTGCCTCACAGCGCCAGGGACTTGGGTTCAATTCTCAGCTTGGGTCACTGTCTGTGTGGAGTCAACACATTCTTCCCTGTGTCTACTTGGATTTTATCCAGGTACTCCAGTTTCTTCCCATAGTCCAAAAATGTGCAGGTTAAGTGGATTGGCCATGCTAAACTGGTCCTTTGTGTCAAGGGGACTAGTT